>JASUUH010000257.1:0-2721250 GCA_030449925.1 Citropsis articulata
TGAACTATAGGCAAATGTAACATAAAGTAATCAAACTAGGAAGAATCAAAGGAAGAAAATGGAGCAATAACAAAACTATAACTGAAGCATGCTTTCATTTTTGAATCAAATAAAAGAACTCAGTGGACAGACCATCATCATTTGACTATGCTCATAAAGTTACTTAGTATGATTTTACTACCATTGTCTCAAACTTGTACATTGATGGAGTAGTTACATAAACACCAACTTAACAACTTTTTCTTTTTCACTTGCCTGACGCCCAGACCATTCCTTCGCCAAGAGTAAATATAAATGAAATTTATGCTGGGGGGGTGGGGGGGGGGGGTGGTTGTGGGAGGAGAGATTCAATATAAAAGTCTAAGAATTATAGTGAAGTAGGTATACCCTCAAAGACAAATTAACATTTGAACAAAAGGATACCATTCAAGTACAAGCAGGGAAAAGTCAGAATAATTAATTAACAGAATACAGGCAACAAGAACAAAGGTAGTGTCCTATCCCTGAAACAGGCTAATAATAGGGTTATTTATTTAAATATACCCCATTTATCCTTAAATACCAAATTTATACCCCATTATATATATGTACCTCATGAGAGTGTAAAAAGTCAAAAATAACCTTAAAAGAACTATCTATTTACGCTTTTTTACTCTCTCATGACTTCTACCTAATAACACAATCAAAAGTCGAGTATACTCGACTTTTTACCTGACTTAATTAAAAGGAAAATTTTCATTTCAATTTAAGTCGAGTATTCTCAACTAATTACCGAACTTCAATGAAAAGTCGAGAAATCTAGTTGAATGAATATATGGTACAATTAAATTAAAGTCGAGTATTCTCGACTCTTTGCTCGACTTACTTGAAAAAAGTTGAGAATTTTTTAAATAATTTTTTATTTCAATTGAAGTCGAGTATTCTCGACTATTTACCCGACTAACATAGAAAAGTTAAGAATTTATACTGAATTACTAATTGTATATGGTTTGGTTGAAGTCGAGTATTCTCGACTATTTACTCGACTTCGAGAAGTTGAGTTTAATTTTATGAGGATTTAGTTATGGTTATTTTTGTACTTTCTCTAGTTTTTTAGAGTATATATGTGTAAAATTTAAGAGTGTTATAATTTTAGGTATATATTGGATATTTTGAAGGAAATGGGGGTATATCCCACGCAATTCCCCCTAATAATACTTCTATGAAGGTAACAAACATTAAACCCTCACTTCCATTCATACATAGTTGAATAACAACCAAATCAAATTTACAAGAATCAATATCACAATAAACATTGGATTCTTACGAGGCTAAAATGTAAGTCAGCAAATGCTACAGCAAAAAAATTAGAAAGGTCCTATATGCATATTTATGCTTAGTAAATAATTAGAATCAACAAATTTCTTATAATAAAGGGGGGAGAAAATCAATAGAGTCAACAAATACTTGCAACTTCTCCACAAAACCATAACAATAAAGCTTATCCTTTTCACTTTTCAATGACTTGAAAATGAAATTTACGTAATATAGTGAAAGAAAATGAAGGAAAAGTAAATAAAGAAACAAATAAACAAACCTGATGTTGACGTTATTTTTTCTGATGTGTTGGGAGACATTTTGGGAAACCCATTTTTCAGCAGCCTTCATGCTGCTAGCCAGAGAAGCAAGCATGTCATTTGGAATGCCAACCATGACCTCTATCCCAGACTTACCCAAAGCTCTTAGTGTCCCATAATCTGCATCAAAAAGTTTTGCTTTTTGGAACCCATTATCCCTCAGTAGATTCACTACAGTTTCTGGAGGCAGAGGGTGGCTTGCTTGTGTGCCCCAGTTGGCACCAAGGCCACTCACTCCACAAATCATTGCACACAAAGAAAGAAACTTAATGCTTGCATAAACTGAAAAACTAGCCATTATTTCTTCTTTGAATTTGGTGGCCAGTAGCCAGCCAGCTTCTGTGCACCAAAAAAATCCCAGAATTGAGCAACAAGAGTTGGTGTCCAAATCCAGCTATGAGAGTGAAGAGCTGATCTGGAGGAATATTAGTGGAACAAATGGAATCTTGTGGTATTAGAGGAATGAAAATGGAATCTTGGCCATGTTTTGAAAGGTGCTAGGAAAAATTTATAGCATGGGTAGGAATGATTATACAAACTGAAAGATAATGTAAAACAAGAAACAGAAATAAAAATGCAGAAGCTGAAGAATCAGAAAATACAGCTAAAAACAGCAAGAAAAATAAAAGAAATTGGAGTTAGTGAAGTGGTTGTGCAGAGTTAATGAGTTACTAGATTGAAGTGTTAGTAGAGAAGGTAGAGACTAGAAAGTAATGGGGACTTGGAAAGTAAAATAGAAAGAGCAGGGATAATGATGTGCAACAGTGCAACCTAAGGATCCTGTTGAGGTGAAAGAGATGAGTTCAAGAATTAATCCATTTTTTCAATAAAGGGTAAAGCAAAGCTAACACTCAGACACACAGAGATGAGTCATGAGAGAGAGACAGAGGCCGGGTAAAGCTAAGTGAAAAAGGTGGGTCTTTGGGTACGGAGTCATTGGTTATTTCCGGAAACTAAAAATGAATAAAACAACCAAGTGGCTGTTTGTACATGTTTCGGAAGAATCTCTTAAAGATGGCATAATGCAGCTGCTTATAATTAGTTGAAAGCATTTTTTAAGTCTAATAGTTAGGAGAAAACATTTCAGGGTACGATAGTCTATTGGAAAAAATATATTAATATTTGTTGAGAAATAATATTAAAAACACAAGAAAATCAACTTTAAGAAACCTAAATTGTTTGGTATTGTGTTCGGAGAGATATAATTATATATAATAAGTAAATCTTATAATTTGGTAAATTAATTTTATCTCACACTTTTGTAATAAAAAATTTATAATATATTTATTATTTTTATTAAAATTGTTTAAAACTCATATTTAGTCCCAACAGAACTTAAATTAGTTAGAATTGCCCCTTGATAGAAACGTAACATAGAGGAGAGCTAACGGTTGTTGCACTTGCCTCTTTCTAAGCGAGACACATGCCTTCTTGATCAGACTGGGAAGCAAATTGAACCTATTTCTTCTTTAAATTTAAAAATTACATCACTTTAAAGATAAATTTACCACGTTATCCTAATTTTCAAACTTCTTTTTGGGAAACTCACTCAACTTTCAGTTCACTTCGAGTAAATCTAACTAATAAATATTGATGTTAAACATTCAGATTTGCTCCATTCAAAAATTTCTACACAAATGTTGATGTTAAAAAAGAGTGTGAAAAAAATTTATATTTGCTCCTTAAAACAAAAAGAAAAAAAAAAGATTTACTAATTATACGTTGGGATAAAGAATTTGATGCATTCAATTTTTACTATTTATTAATTGAAGTTTTTGTCAGATCTTGTGTTTGCTTGTCAAATGCAAAAAAAGTGCACAGAAATCTCACAAGAGAAAAAGTATTATTCAAATAATAGATAATTTGAACTAAAAAATTAGAGCTAAATATGTTAAAATAAAAGAAATTATGGTGAAACTGAACTGATGGTTGGGTTAGTTTCCCAAAAAAATTAAAAATAAGGATAATGTATTGAATTTAGTCTTTCAAGTGATGTAATTCTCAAATTTAAAAAAGATATAGGTTAAATTTGCACCACGATTTATGTAAGGGGACACGTGTTTTGCTTAGAAAGAGGCGAGGAGCGGTCCTGATACAACGTAATAGGAACTTGGTTATAGTTTATTTGAGTTTTGATTAACATGAAGGATTTCGCTGTAAATTACTCACATAAAACGATACACTCGTGAATTTCGGTCGAAACATTTTTTTTGCAATTTAAGAAATTTCATTTAAAACGATAGTAACGCACGACAGCAGCCCGACCCAATAAATAAATGTGCTGCTGTCTGAATCCCCAAGAATAGTGGCATCATTTGCAGTGCACCGATGATGACAGAGAGCAGCAAGCATCGCTGGATTGGGCAGTTCATTTTTGACGGAGATATGACGTCGTTAAACGTGTCGGGAAAAAATTGCGATTGTTGATTTCACGTATCGTTAGTTTCGACGGCCGTTGGTCAAGCTAAGCAGCTCACATCCCAAAGGATAAGTTCCAATCACTTTCGACGTGCACACATTATCTGGCTTTTTCAAGGGCACGTGGATTCCACCGACCAAATACGTTGTCGCATGTGCACGTGACGCATTGTGTCTAATTATGGAGTATGACCAGTGACTTAGCACCTGATTTTTATTTTTTTAAAATTTAAAAGCATAATTTGTCTATTTTCTTCAACTAGTATGTCCCGATCACCACCTTTCCCCTTAAATTGCAAACGGAAAACAGTTGTTTTTTATTTTCATTTGATTGGACGTCAGATATAGTTTTTTCAACTCACAAAATTTCCTTGTTTTTCAGTTTTTTTTTAAGGGAAAATTGCATAAATAGACAAAACAACCAACACTTCAGCAGCCGTTCCCTTTCAATATGATGGAGAAGAGACCATAAAACTATATTTCTTAAATGCCAAAATCTATGAACTTATTAATTAAACAATTTTGTTCTGAAATTAAGAATATTTTTAGGATTGCTTTAGATTGTCAAATAAGTGATAATCAAGAACAATAAAACCAGCGGCCCTGGCAACATACATGGGCTATCTGAATCAACAGCCTTAGTAACAGAAATCATATCCTATTCAAGGCTGATGGAGTAGAAGTCTTTTCATGCGACCGAAGGAACAACAAGTAGAAGTCTTAACAGATTGAATCCATGCCCTGAACCTAGGGGTGGGCAATTCTCGGTTCGGTTCGGTTCAGGTCCCGAACCGAAACCGATCGGTTCTTAAGAATATGAACCGAATCCAAACCGAATTTAAAAGCAAGGCAAATATTTCCGGTTCGGTTTTCAATTCGGTCTTGATTCGGTTTGGTTAAAAAATTTATTAAAAATTTATTAAATTTGTTAAATTCGATTCGGTTTGGTTCGGTTCGATTCGGTTCTTAAATATTTAGGGTTAGGAATTTAAGAGAGAAATTTATTTTTTAGTTAATATATTTTTAATTAAATATATATAAAATCAATCGGCCAGAATAAAACCAATCGGTTCACTAATTTTAGAACCATTCGGTTTTTACTCATTGAACCGAACCGAACCAAATTTTTTCGGTTCGGTTCGGTTCGGTTCGGCAAAAACCGAACCGTTTACCCACCCCTACCTGAACCTCCACTCAAAGAGGAACCCGTAAAAGATCCGAATTGGTAAGTTATTTTGGTGAGTTAACAATAATCAACAGCTTAAAGGACTCTTATGGAATCATATCTTGTCTCCTATTATTCCCAACTCAACATTGATACGATGAACTGAGATGGAAAGCACAAAATCAGTTTTTATTTTATAATTTGTGATCACAAGTGGATTCCCTTTTTGTGTCTATAAGTTGCCAATGAAGACTTGATTATTTAAGGATACATGAAATACTTAGTTATCCTTAAAGCATCTCTAAAAATTTTTATAAATTTTACTATTTAAATATTTATTTACTTAATTATGTGGTAAATAGAAGAGTGAAAAAAAGATGTTATTCTTCAAACGACTCTTCAAATAAAAATAAGTTAATATTATTTTAATCAAATAATTATGTTTTTTAAAGAAAAATCAATAGCAACTAAAGCACTTCTCTCTCTTTCTCTAGTAAAAAGTAATAAAATAAAAATTAAAGAGGAATAAAGCAACTCTCAAATTTTAAAGAGAGATGATCATTTTTTATTTAAAGAATTTTAATTGAAGTATCTTTTGAAACCTTAAATGTTGATGTACCTCTTCAAATAAGTAATAAAATCTTATTTGAAGAGTCTTTTGGTGATGCTCTTATGTATTTATAAAAAAGTCATAATCCAGATTCACTGTTGTAATAGTTTATGTTGATGATATGAATTTGATTGGAACTCCCGAAAATCTCTAAAAAACTATTGATTATTTCAAGAAGTAGTTTGAAATAAAAGATTTGATAAAAATTACATATTGTCTCGAGTTACAAACCAACCACGCATCTAATAGCATCTTTATCTATCATCCAAATTATATTAAAAAAATATTGTTTTAATATAAATAAAACTTACCTATTAAGTACCCCAACAGTAGCCTAGTTTTTTTATTCTAAAAAAGATCTATTTCATCTTAAAGAGGATGATAAGCAAGTACTTAGTCTAGAAGTACCATATTTGAATACATTGGTAACTTTTTCAGTAAATCTCTTGGCAAAGCTTAGTTTTGAACCAACTTGACAACATTGAAATGGTGTTAAACATATTTATTGTTATCTTTGAGAGACTATTGAATTTAATTTATTTTATTCTATTGAACTAACGAAAAATCTAGGTCTTATTAGTTATGCAAATGTAAATTATTTATCTAGTCTTTATAAAACTCATTAGTGGACAAGATATGATTTTACTTTATGATTTCTCTTAAATCTACAAAGCATTCTCTATTGGCTACGTTCTCCAATCACTTTAAGATTCTTGCACTGCATGAAGTGGAGAATGCATATGGCTTCAGTTCGTCATCCATTATATCTAGAGTGCCTCTAAACTATCTTTAAGTGCAGATGTCCCAATAGTTATATATAAAAATAATATTACATGTATAGCTTAACTTGGAAGGGTATATTAAATGAGACAAAATGAAACATAACTCACTTAAGTTCTCCTACATTCGTAAGTAGATGCGCTCCTTTGCATATATATATATATACCAAAGCTTATCGTGCATAGACATTTGAGAAAACAGTATATGACATCGACATGCGCTGTTTAAACAACTTATCGAGTTGATCATTATGGGGAGCACCCATTAGGCAGAGCACTACCTTATAAGAATATAACTCCTACAATTAAACTGGACGTACATGCACTGTACTTTTTCCACTTTGATGAGTTTTTCTCCACTGGGACTTTTCTCTGGCAAAGATGTTTAACAAGCTAGTCTTGAAGCATGTTCAACACTACTTTATGATTTATCATATCATTTTTTTTTTCTTGGGTTTTTATTCCAATTAGTTTTTCCTTAACAAATGTCAAGTATGATTATCATAAAGAAACGGATATCCAAAGGGAAGTGATATAATAGATATTTATCCACATCAACTTAACTAATTTGGCCAATTTGCTAAGTTATCTATAGAGACTTAGCTAATTAGGTCAATTAGCTAAGTTGGCTATGAAAACATAGCTAATTGGCTAAAACAAATATCTATATGCGTGGTTAATTTTAATCGGTCACGATAGCCTATAAATAAAATTGTGAAGCTTTGTATTCAATACAATTGAAATCAATTTGAAATTTTTCTCTTTTGACCTAAAGATCCTACTCTCATATTTTCTATAATATTTATATTATTTACCTGAGTCTTTAATTACTTCCTGTTAACATCCATAACTTAGACAAACTTATTTTTAGGTTTTTCATGTTTTTAATCATTATTCATAATTCAATTAATTATTATTATCTCCCTTTCAAAAATAATAATTATCTAATTAAATAAATATCGCTCAATTGGATAAAAGTTTTTGGGCCTCCAGCTTTAGCCCATCTAATTAAGATCTTGTTTGGAATTGAGGTATATAGCTTTTAAGCTATAGTTATTGTGAAAAAAAAATTATATATATAAAAAAAAAGTAATAATATGTATTAAATATAAAATTTAAATAACAATTTTGATAAAATTATTAAAAATATAATATATTTTCTCTTATACAAGTAAAAAATCATATTTACATAATTTCTAAGATACAGCAGCTGGTATTTACCGAACACTTTAATACCATAACTTAAAATCTATAATTACCTAACCTCAATCCCAAACGCATCCTAACTCCTATAACAACAATCCACAATTCAACACCTAGCGCTCCAAACAGCACGTTAAATTTCACGTCAGCATAGATGATGTATAATATATTTTTATTATTAGACTTTATTTGATATAAATTTCAAATAAAACTTTTGTTAATAGAGTTTTTATAAGTAAAGTTTTTATCTAAAAGTTTTAGTTATTTTATTGTCAATGAAATTTTTTATTAAAAATTATAAAACTACTTTAATAAGTAAGATTTTTAAAATTATATTTTGAAAAGAATGAAATAAATTATCAAATAATTAAATAAATAATATTTTAAATATTTTAACATTTAAAAAATTTCAATCTATACTTCTAAATATTCAAAATTTAAACTTTTAATAATAAAGATAAAAAATTTATTTTTCTTCAAAAATTTTACTAAAAATAATCAAATAATTATTTAATTTTGACAAAAATTTTTAAAATTAAATAAACACCTATAACTGTTTAGAACTATTTAATACACTATGCACGGCTTAAAACATTTCAATATGTATTTTTTTTTCTCCACACAAAATCCTCATTTCTCAAAAGTCGCAGTGAAAATTTACAACCAAAGCGAGCGAGCACAGTGAATTCGGGCATTGTTCGAAGTGCGTGTGTGGACTCTGGACTGATCAACAGAGAGTCAAAGAAGAAGAAGATGGATCGTCGTAGATCTCCTACTATCTCCACCTTCTCTTTTTTCATTTGCCTTCTTCTATTTGTAAGTATTTGTATCAGCCAATTCGATTACTGTCAATTACGCTTTGACTCATATCTCAATTTCGTTACTATTACAATCTGGCATCGTTTTGGTTTGCGAAGTGTGCTCACCGAGTATTTTATTATTCTGAATCGAAGAACTAAATTTGTTTAAGCTTGTATATTGAAACCAATAGACTGAAATGTCTTTGTTATTCTGTAGAATTTGATTTTTTTTTTTTCATGTTATGTGATAGATTTTGAAATATAATTGTCCTAGACTAGTTTAAGTCATGACATATGGATTTTTGATTCCATAGTTACGAATTTCTCTAATTAGCGCTGAATTTCTATAATTTAGCTTCTACTTTTCATCGAATGAATAAAACTTGAATTTCAGAATTTGTTTTGGATTTGTTTTCATTAGAAAATCAGAACTTGTTTTTGTTTGAGAATATTATGATTGCCTAGCATATGTCTAGTAAAAAAAAAAGCTTGTTTGTGAATTAATATTCCATTTTTTAATTGTTTAGTTGAAAATGAAGATAGATTAAATGAGTACTTGCTAACAGTTCATGTACATAACAAAGTTCAAATTAGAATAAAACAAGACTAGTTTGAGATACAGAGTATATCTAAAAGCGAGGATAGAGTTATTTCCGTTCTAGGTGTCCACATCTTGTTAAATCAAAGATCATTTCATAAATGTTGATGTTGTGGAAATGAATTTTTACAGACGTTTTTCCTGAACTTCTTGAATTGAACTTCTATCTTTGTTATATGAATAAATCTTTAATTTCTCTTGGCATATTCACTAGATTCTTAAAGATAAATGGTTTTGAATTGTTTTCCTTTGTTCGAATCTTTTTTCCGAGAACCTTATAGAACTGATTCTGGAGTTATGTCTTTATCAGTTCCAAGCATCCAGCTCATATGGATCTCCATCTCGCAAAAGTGGCAGATCATCAGTTTTCTCTTTATTTAACCTTAGAGAGAAGAGTAGATTTTGGAGTGAATCTGTTATACGTGGCGGTATGTCTCTTCCGTTTTTGTTATGATTCTTACATGTTCCTTTCTTGAGATTAATTGAAAATAGTTTATCTGCTATTTTATGATCAAATGTATTGATTTTCAGATTTTGATGATTTGCAATCTTCCAGTCCTGGCAGACTGGGTGTTCTCAATTACACCAGAGCAGGTAGGTATTGAGTTTCTCAAACTTGTATGGGCCATCATTAAAGTTAGCAACAATTATGTTGTGCTTTTTTTGTCTTTTGTACTGTTAAAATAACAATATCTATCTACATGATAATTAGATAATAATACAAGAGAGAGTTTTTTAATTTTTTTAATAATTTTTTTGTTTATTTTCTCTTTGAATTTTCTCAAGTATCTGTGGGCTCGAGAGCTTTCTTATAACCTTCAAGGGTAGCCATTTTGTAGACCATTCTTGGGGAATTAATGGCTAGTTGCTATTCTCACCCTAGCTTTTGGCTGATCAATTATTGGAGTAACTGTATTGAGACTGCTGAGCAAGTACGCCGAAGATATAGAAGACTAGTAACTCTTTGTTCATTGAGTCATTTCCATAGATTGTTTTTTTCCCTCAATTTTCTTGTTACTTTTAGTTATTTCTGTGTTGTTTGTTGATTGTTGATTTAATGCTATCGTCTCTGTGCACAAATTACTATTAATTATTTTTAAACTCAAGCATCCGTCTAGTTTTCCTTTTGCTGTAGATTGTTGCTTGCTCAAAAAATTGGACGTTTATGTCTATGGATTGTGATAAAGCTCTAAACTTGGATTGGATGTCTTTTGGTATTATTGTTGTTCATGCTGCATATTGATGGATGCAGGAACTATCGAATGTTGTGTCAGTCACTGCTTATCTTCTTGAGTTGAAATGAGAACTACAAAAATCTTTGGGTGAATTTTGAATTGTGCTTTCTTGTCTCAATTTTTTCATAATGTAAATTAACTATAATGTAGGCAGCTGAGATTTTAAAATGAGATTTTACTTAAATTTGAATTCTTTTGAAAGAATAGCTTCTTTCATCAGCTCATGAAGCCTGATATACTTGCTTGACGTTTTTATTGCTTTGAAGTTCGATGCACTACCACGAACGAAGCTATTACTGCATCAATTTGGAAATAAGGATCATCACTATGGATAAGAGCAATACCAGTGCCTTTTAAATTTTCTCTTATTTCATGTTTCAGGTAATATTGCAAATTACCTAAAGCTTATGGAAGTAGATTCTATGTATCTTCCAGTTCCCGTGAATTTCATTTTTATAGGATTTGAAGGAAATGGTAACCAAGGTATGTAACATTGGTAATTTTCCTTCTTTCAATTTGCCTAGTTTTAATTGCAACGATGGCTTATGCTTTTTAATTCTTTAGATTTCCAGCTTCATCCTGATGAACTTGAACGTTGGTTCATGAAAATTGATCACATCTTTGAACATACAAGAGTTCCACCAATTGGAGAAATTCTTGCCCCGTTTTACAGAACTAGTGTGGATAAAGTGCAGCATCATCACCTTCCTACCATCAGTCACATAAATTACAAGTATAGTCCCTTTTATCTTTCCCTTAATGAAATAGTATATTTTTCCTACGCATCAAGTTGGGATGATTGCATATTTCTGCTGCTTGTGCAGTTTTTCTGTTCATGCCATACAAATGGGTGAAAAGGTTACTTCTGTCTTTGAGCATGCCATAAAAGTTTTAGCCCGCAAAGATGATGTGTCTACTAACAGGTTAGTTTCAGACTTTCAGCAACTTTTCTATTGCTGATAGTTTGTCTCCATGAGAGAAACAACAGGGCACTTCTTTACTAGAGTGGACCAATTTATTCTATAATATATCTTCAACAATATCATTAAGCAATTACAGCCATTGGTAACTTGGTTTCATCATTCCGGTTTCATTGTTTTGCCCATGCATAATGTGCCACACACCTAATCTCTGACATTAATTCTATTATCCTACGGATTTTGTTTGTGCCTTACTCGGTTGACACAATTGAAGAATAAAAAGTTCTCATAGTTGCACTTCACATTAATAAACTTGGACTTGTGATGCGTATTAAGCTTTGCTGAGATTGGATAAATATGTTTCAAGCTGCTCGTTGAACTATTGGATAAAAAAACTAGCCTTATAATTAAATGGCTTGTCTGAGCATGAACAGTTATTTTCATTCTTTAGGGCTATATTTTTCTGAAGTTTATCTCTCTTGCCAATTTACTAATTAACTTCTAGCTCATTGCTGACAGAGATGACATGGATGCTCTTTGGCAAGTAGATGTTAGTATGATGGATGTTCTTTTCACTAGCCTTGTGGACTATCTTCAGCTTGAAAATGCATATAACATTTTCATTTTAAATCCCAAGCTCGAGAAAAGAGCTAGATATGGCTATCGGTGAGTACTCCTGAAACAACATTTATATTTTCAATTATTTTGAGTGCATGAGAGACCAATAAGGTACAATTGTATGCCACCTTTTAAACACGGTCCAAACAGAACTACTGGCTATTGTTTCATCAATCAACTGAGTGTTATGTTTAGGGATATGGTTAAATTTCATGTAAATTTTTTTTAAGTGCATTTATATTTTTTTCTCTCTTTTTCATTTTGTTTCTAGATACAAATTTAAGGGTTTATATTGCTATCATTTGTTACACAGACAGTTTTATGACTTATGCAATTTCATGAATAAAAAGGGACTTGCTTATCACAGTTGTTTTCTTTTTCCCAAGTGTCTCCCTTTCTCTTTCTTTGCCTAGCAGTAGAGTTTTCTTGCCCTATGCCAATTGATATTAGAGCTCTGTTGTCTTTCATCACTTGTTGAAGTTACTGACCTCTTCTATGGCTTCAATTGTTATGCTTCCTCAATAACTTAGCCAAAACCCTTAAGCCATCTCATAATTTGAATTAAACCTTACCAGCAGTTGGACAATTGGGGTAGACTTTTGCTGCAAATTCATGCCAAGCCCTATTCCTAGCTTGGTATCATTTTGTACTTGGCCACATTTAGTTCATTATAATCCTTGTTGGCCTTTTATCATGTGGAGCCTGCAAGCTTGAGAGATATAGAACATCCAGATGGCGCTGATGTGGAACCTATTGTGACATTGAGCCATTTGGATTGTTTGATGATTTCGTTAGGTTGTTCATGTTCAACCTGAAATCATATATTAATGTGTGTGTCTATATATCTTTTTTCTTCCTGGGGGGTTCTTTTAAGCTGCTATATGGATGATAGTTTGATTAATGATATTGCTCATAAATTCTCTGTTTTTTTTTTTTTTTAATGTTTTACTGTTTTAGATTTCCTTCATTTTCTTTCCAAAATTATTTTGTATGCGTTTATTTATTTTTGTTTTTGCAAATCTCTAATTTTGAAATCCTTTCAGGAGGGGTTTGTCTGAATCAGAAATAACTTTTCTGAAAGAGGTACTTCTAAATATCATTTTTGCTGTTTACATCACTGTTTCCATTTTTAGAGGTTTTATAATTTGTCATATTGTTATTCATAATGCACATTCATTTCACAGGAAACTAGACACTGATGAAATTTGCTGTGTTTGCTTCTCTTATGAATTTAAGGACACTCTTATTTTTCTTTTGGTGCCTTATTTATGTTGAAAGAACTATTGTTTACAATTATCTTATTTAACAGGACAAGGACCTGCAAACAAAACTTCTTCAGTCAGGGAATATTCCAGAGAGTATTCTTGGTATGAAACTGAATCCAAATATGTTCTTATTTTCATCTTATCTTGGGAGATATTTGAAGTTCTATTTATGATTCTTTAATTGGTTTCCAAACTTAACATATTTTGAATACTAAACCATTTGCAGCACTTGATAAGATCAGGAGACCTTTGTATGAAAAGCATCCAATGACGAAATTTTCGTGGACGATAGCTGAGGACACTGATACTGTTAGTACTTTCTTTTCATAATTTGTTAGGTTGAATAATCTTAAAGTAATTTGTTTACCTCGCAGTGGTGTTCTCTTTTATACTGTGTATCCAGCTGCAGATGAACATTTCTCCCTGTGACAGAGGATTGCATATTTTTCATAGAAAGAAACTGACATGTTGGAGTCAATATTTATGTTTGAAGGAGGCAGGGTTCTGTAGGTCCAAAAGAGAGAGAGAATAATCTTATGAAAGAGTGCCCTCACACCCTCTTGGAGCTGTAAAACTGGAGAATTCTCTTGTTATTGTATCATACTTGAATTATTACAGTTCATAACCCTGTGCATAACCTGCCTTCTTTTTGTTAATAGAATTCTCTTATTTTTTTTTCAGGAAAAATGAATGATAATAAAATCCTGGTGTATTTATAAATAATTCATGCTGTCATTTATTATTTAAAATAAATTCATCAATGTTTACTTAGCAAAAAAGTCTTGCATATTTAATAGGAAAGTTTGACCCTCATTTTCATTTTTTGTTGTATTTTATATCTTAAGGGCTGTTGTAATTGGTTTATTATTTATAGGCTGAATGGTACAATATTTGCCTAGATGCAATTAACAATGTTGAGAAGTTTTATCGAGGAAAGGAAACTGCTGATATCATTCAGAGCAAAGTTTTGCAGGTGTGTGTGGTCTTGGTAAAAAAATCACATTGGTGAAGTATTGGTAAATCTTTCAGTGGCTCATATTCAGCGAGCATTCTTTCTCTCTTTATGATTACAGTTAAAAGGGAAGAATGAAGATTTGAAATTTCTTCTTGAGAAGGAATTAAAGTCTGGGGACTTGAGCAATCTTCATGCAGAATGTTTGACTGATTCATGGATTGGAAATAACAGGTTTCTCTCTCTCTCTCTCTCTCTCTCTCTCTCTCTTCATTCTTATATCACACACAAATGCTCACACACTTTAATTAAGCATACCAAGTGGTTGATATTGAAGGAATGTCTCAGGTGGGCATTTATTGATCTAACTGCTGGTCCTTTCTCATGGGGCCCTGCTGTTGGTGGAGAAGGTGTTCGGACAGAGCTTAGTTTACCAAATGTGGGGAAGACAATTGGTGCAGTTGAAGGTGCTTTCAATAGCTTCTCCTTCACCAATACATATCTAATTTTATGCATGCACGCTTATTCTATTTGCTTGGCTTTGATAGATCTCTTGTTAGTTATAATGTAAATAATGCAGGTTTGATATCAGAATATTACCAGCACAACATAAATGTTTGTCTGCAGCATTAGATATTGATCTTTATTTGGTTGCATGATTAAAGCAGTACAAAGTACTGAATTCTTTGCTTGTTTTCACTTTCTCTATGAATTTTATTTCTCTATTTTTGAAAAATGAGATAATATGAATTTTGTTTCTCCATTTTTGAAAACTGTGATAATATCATAGTATTTATACCATAAGTAATTGATACATGTAGTGCTAAATAAGTTGATTTGTATTGGATTGATTATATTTGAGCCTCTATGATATTGGTGGTGTGCATCATTGAGCTCAGTGTGCACGTTCTCATAGATTTTTTGTTGGTGATTAATTTAATTTGATTTTTTTTTGGGGGATTTATGACCAGAAATTTCCGAAGATGAAGCGGAAGATCGCTTGCAAGATGCCATTCAGGAGAAGTTTGCAGTATTTGGTGACGTATGTGATATATAGTGAAATAAGAAGTGATTGAAATTGTCTGGTTTTCAATTCCGGTTTCCTTTTTAATAAACTTAATACCTGTCCAAAATTCGTTGGTGTTTGAAGTTGAGGAAAGTATTTTGCTAATATTTGCAAAGGAAATTATAATTATAACTTGATCCTAGATTTCTAGTTACTGTTTGTAGGAATGCGCTTCACACATATTTGAATGAGTTGTTTATGTTAGTATTTTGTGGTTCTAAGTTATGGGACTGTGCTTAGAAATTTATAGGATTACATTGTTGAATTGGATACGAAAGAAATTAAATTTATGAGAGCCCAGTTGGATGGATAATGTTTTAGTTTTGCGGTTTCTAAGTTCTGGCATGATTTTCATTTGTAATTGATTGTTCATTCAAATGTCTCAGAAAGACCATCAGGCCATTGATATTCTTCTGGCAGAAATTGATATTTATGAGCTCTTTGCTTTCAAACACTGCAAAGGAAGGAAAGTCAAGCTTGCTCTTTGTGAAGGTACTCATTGTGGTGGTTGTACTTCAACTGCTTGAGAGCATGTGTGTTTGTGTATATTCTTTTAGGTGTTTTATGTGTTCATGTGCATGCGCGTGCGCGCATGCGTGTAATTTATTTCTTCTTTTGAGTTCTCTGTTGGTAATTAGTGGAGTGGAGGGATAAGCAGCCAACTTTCAATGCCTAACCTTCTATATAACTTAGTCCATAGTCTAGTAATTGAAGTTAAAAGAAGTTAAAATGCTGCCTTTGTTATTGCCTACTTAAGGATTTTCTAATCTGTTGGGTAGAATAGATGGATAGGTGGCAGTTCATGTCCCATTGAAGTGAAAAATTTGAAGTAATAATAGCGTGAACCTTTGGAGAAATATGTGAGAATTGTTGCAATATAATGGTTTATTTTTGCAATTCTTTTTTATATTCTGGTTGGTGAAAAAATTCATAATCTCTACCATTTCAGAGCTCGATGAGAGAATGAAGGATTTGAAAAATGAGCTTCAGTCTTTTGAAGGTGAAGAATATGATGAAAATCATAAGATGAAGGCCATAGAGGCCTTGAGAAGAATGGAAAACTGGAATCTTTTCAGTGATACTCATGAGGTATGCCACAGCAAGGCTTGGATTTTTTTTTACTGTTTTAAGTTGTGTGTTGCCCTTACATATAACATTGGAAGTTCCAGCTCTAAATCGCATCTGTGCAGGAGTTTCAAAACTACACAGTTGCACGGGATACATTTCTTGCACATTTAGGTGCAACATTGTGGGGGTCTATGCGACACATCATATCGCCTTCAATTGCTGATGGTGCATTTCATTATTATGAAACTATATCTTTTCAGTTGTTTTTTATCACGCAAGAGGTATGATGTTTATTTGATTATTCAATGGAGCTTTTTTGAAAATCAGGCAGTCAACTTTACCCCGTTAGCTTTATTGATGCAGAAATTTAGACAAGTCAAGCAATTGCCTGTGAATCTCAAAGCTCTAACGGATGGGCTTTCCTCTTTGTTGTTACCTTCACAGAAACCTGTAGTTAGCTCACTCACGTATGCACTCTGAACTGTCTTCTTTCTTCACTCTCTCTCTCCTTATATCCACTTTTGCATGGGATACTGGTTTGCTCAGATGTCGTTTTTGTCTCATTTAATCTACTGTATGGTTACATGTGTTATGTTTTACCAAATTAACATTAAGATACTGCTAGTGAATTTTTTCTTCTTGGTCCTTGGTCTAGGTGATAAGTTGGTCTTTCATTTCAACTATTACATATATGGTTCCGAGTATTATTGATGTTTATTAGCTTTATAGGTTAACGCTTTCTGAGGATCCTGCTTTAGCAATGGCATTCTCAGTGGCACGCCGAGCAGCAGCTGTTCCAATGTTGCTAGTGAATGGAACGTATCGAAAAACTGTCCGCTCCTATGTTGATTCTGCCATCCTCCAGTATCAGTTGCAGAGGATGAAGGATCATGACTCTCTTAAAGGTTATTTACTTCCTTAAATTGCTCTCTCTCCGGGGCTCGAACGTCACCCAATTTAACATGAAACTACATATCTATTCGTGTTTCTTGCATTGCTGGACAATCCCAATGTATTATCTTAATGAATAAAGACCAGCCAATCTCTCAAATACACGTGAAATTTGTGAGTTTGGATGTCCTAAAATTTAGCCCAACTGAATGTGCCAATGTGGCAGGTTAGGGTTAGAATTGTTCAACTTAAATTCAATTTGGTCCAACTTGGCTTATTGCTTGACTGTTTTGGGTTTGATCTTTTGTTTTGTTAATTGAGTGCATGGTAATTCAATGAAGCTCTTTGTCCTCTGATGTGCATGGCACTAGTTCATTGGTCAATTTCATGATTTTTTTTGTTCTTATCAGTGAATATACATGCTAATGTACATTCCTTTTCCATTTAATGTTAATTTTTTTCTCTTTTTAGTTAGGTATGCAGAGAATTTTGTTACCTGAAATCCTGACCTGTCATAGTTGTCTTATTACTGATAAATTTAAGGTTTTTGGTTTTCTTGCCTTCTAGAGTTGACGATACAGTTTTTCTTCATATAATTCAGGGGCACATGCTCACAGCAGGTCCACCCTGGAAGTTCCAATCTTCTGGTTTATTCATGGGGAGCCATTATTAGTTGACAAGCATTATCAGGCGAAAGCACTTTCTGACATGGTTATCGTTGTCCAGTCAGAGGAGCCATCATGGGAAAGCCATCTGCAGTGTAATGGGCAATCACTTTTATGGGATTTAAGTTTGTAAATTTGTTGTTGAGTTCTTTCTTCAGAATTACTATGTAGTGTAGTCTTGGTAAAATTCTTGTGGATACAGTCGGAGTTTGGGATTCTTCACTTAAGCTGACTTTGAATAGCATCACGAAATATCTACTTCAATCCACTTGTGTTTATGCATGTTTGTGTGCGTTTAACTATTTTGTGGAGTATCATTTAATCATGGATCAAAACTAAGGAAATTAGATTAATTGTGCTGGCTTAAGTGATGCTCTGTTGTGGTACTCCTGCAGCCTCAGAATGCACAGTATTTCCACTTGGATAGCAGCTGGTCCACTTACTTTTCGTTTGGACTAGTTGGTCTTTGGATTACTGTGGAGTGAATTTCTAGTGGAACTTGGAAGACCGTCCATAAGAGTAGCTTCTGAGCTGCCCTAGAATGTATATTGTTCTAGTTGTAGATGTCTTGTATATTTGGTTTAGAATGTATTGCACTATTACTTGAGGAGACTAATTAACAGCCTTTTGGTTATTGTCATTAATTACAAAATCCTAGACAATTTTTTCCTAAAATCATGGTAATGCCATTTCTCTCAAATTTCACATTTGAATTTGAAACTCAAACAAAGAGACTAAGTCGTCCAAGAAAGTCAGTCAATGATACTGTTGCCTGTTGAGTGAAATTTCACAGTACGTTATCTGGCTAGGGGACATCTGTATTTATTAAATTCTTTTTACAGGAGTCCTATAAAAGCTGCATTGGCTTCTGTTTCTGAGCATCTGGCTGGTTTACTCCCCCTTCATCTTGTCTACAGTCAAGCGCATGAAACTGCAATTGAGGTATGTTTTGTCTAGGATATGGAATTACTTAACTCTGATGCATTTGTAGCTTAAATGATCACATCATAACTCATGAGCTACTTGTTTGAAAAGAATGTAGCTGTAACTTGTGTTCTGTTTTTACCGCTCAAATGTTGAAAGACTTAATTTGGTCTAGGTATTTGCAAGCATTGTTGACTGTCCATTCTCTTTTTCCATGTAATTTATGACAGGACCTTTTTTTTGATAATTTTCTTTTTACTGGGGACTGAATTTGCCTTTTACTCTTGTAGGAATTAACACATAATAGTTCGGCAAGTATGTTGAAGTTCTATCAACATCCTTAGTTAGATGATGGTAACCTTTAACTTGACTTGTCATGAGCTTTCGCACTTTAGAAACCCCTTAACGTTTTGTTTACCCATTCAGTCAAATTTGATTGTTTTTGTATTTTTTTACTTCTTCCTTGATTTAGAAACACCAATTTCACTGACTTAGGTTTTTTTTAAGGATCAAATGTGAAACATGGTGCTTGTGTGGATTTGTAGTCAACCTTGTATTTTTATTCTTATTAATATAATTTCAGAATTTTTTTAAAAATTGTGTAATGTTGTGCTAGAATCTTTGCTCAAAGTTACCATCTGATATTTGAGCTGTGCTTAGCAGAGATTCCTAGGAAAATAGTCCTGGTTAGGAGATATAGAAAGACGCAAGAGTTTAGATTTTCTCTATTTGAATTAGATACATACGCAAGAGGGGAACATGAAATTCATCTTATTTGCCCGGCCCCTGATTAATTCTAATTAATTCTGAATATTGAAATTTAATTTAGTATAGCTTGCGATTGAATCTAATGTAGTTTTGATGCACATAGATTTTTAGTGAAGGATTTGGTTTAGATATGCTTTTAACATGGCTTTTGGTTGTTGATAGATGGACTACTGGTGTGTGCATATGCTTGCCTGCATTGGTTTTTATTGGATACCCCCTATACTGCTTAAAAGAATTCTGTATTGTACTCACATCTTGAATTGCTGTCTGTTGCTTCAATTTTATAGGATTGGATATGGTCTGTGGGTTGCAATCCTTTTTCTATCACTTCTCAAGGCTGGCACATATCACAGTTTCAGTCTGATACTATTGCTCGGAGTTATATCATTTCAACACTAGAAGAATCAATACAAACCGTCAATTCAGCCATTCATCTTCTACTTATGGAGCGTACAAGTATCCTTTTAATATATTAATTCATTATATCTTTGATATCCCATATTGTCTTGTCCCCAAACTTGCTTAGAGAGTTTAAATTTGAAACAAGAGCTCCTCGCAGACCTACAATCTTTGGGAAGTATGAATCAGTTGGCAACAAAATAACTGGAATAATTTATGCAGACATATAACATGTATGAGATATGAATGTTAAGGCCCTCGTTTGGTTGAGGTTTACCTGAAAAAAAATTGTATGAGATATAAACATATACGTTTGTAGTATAATTTAGGTAACATCCCTGCTGACAGTAGTAAATACCCGCAGGGGTGGAAGTGGCAGATACCTGAAAAGAGGGACCTAATTGAATTTGGGCAAACTGTGGTGATCTAAAGTGTCAGTTTCCCTAAACTATTTTGACATGTTTGGTGCTGCTATTAGAACAAATGTTTCTTCACATGCTCAGACTTAATGCAAAGCATCTGAGAAAGAAGCATGAAGCAGTAATTAACCATATGTATGTACAAACTATCACATTTATATGTGAATATATGCTTTCTTGAATGTTGTTATAGTGGCAGCCATCCGTATGTGCCATGTATTAAAACATGCTTAGAAACTTTTTTTTTTTTTGGTCCTAGATTTAGATAGAGCTGCGTGATTGAATATCTGACTGTGAGTGCGCCTGAGATCATGGGTGTTATATTTTAAGATAATATTTTTTACTTATATTTAATCTGCAAAGACACATTGGAAGTTAAAGTTGCAAGCTGAAATCTCACTGTTGTTTATTTTTGTTGACTTGTGCAAAAACATTACTTCACTGCAATTCTTGTTTTGGAACTGAGGTGTCTGTTGTTGAAGTCTTAATGCAAAACAGCTGAAAAGACATTTAAACTCTTCCAGTATCAGGAGCGCGAGCTGGTGAACAAGTATAATTATGTTGTTAGCCTCTGGAGAAGAGTGAGTACATCTGTTTTATACTTTACTCATGCAATCAGAAGCCATTCTTATTCACTTATTAAAAATTCGAAGGGATATTTTAATTTTAAGTAGGTGTTATTTACTATCTTTTTCTTTTCAGATTTCAACTGTTAGTGGAGATTTGCGATATGCAGATGCCATGAGACTGCTATATACTTTAGAGGATGCGTCGAAAGGGTAAGGCGACACAATAGCTCTCCTGAGATAGCTGATGTAACTCTGGCAAAAATGCCCAGGTTTTTTACTTGGGGTTCTCTGAAGACCAATTATTTGAAATGTGCTCATTGTGCTGTATAAATTAACTTATTGATTTGATATGGCTATTGTGCCCCCACTTTTTTTTGGTGCGTAGATGAGAAATTTGGCAAGCACTTGAATTTACAGGATCGTACTTGACCTTGACTAATTTGGGAATTTCATTTCTCATGCAGGTTTGTTGATCAAGTTAATGCAACCATAGCCCTTCTCCACCCAATTCACTGCACAAGAGATAGGAAAGTAGATGTGGAATTTGATCTGACAACAATTCCTGCTTTCTTGATTGTTTTGGGAATTCTCTATGTTCTGTTGAAGCCAAGACGACCAAAGCCTAAGATCAATTGAGACCGACCCTAAGCAGAGATCATATTTGCAAAGTGAAGTGTTGATTAGCTCAATGATTTTTGGAGGTCTTCTGAGGGGAATGATGATATCAAATTTTTCCCCCATATTTACATAGGTATACATTAATTGTTCTCTTGTGGGAAGTAGCAACATGTTCAAATGATAGTTGATACGAGAGAAATAGGAAGTAGAATGCTGTCGCAACCACCAGGTCAAAGTAGCCAGTCATGGTTTCTTGTAGGCATCAAAATCTTCTACTTGTATTGAAATTTTACGAATCCGGGAAAAAGTACAAGTTGACTGATAAATCTTTTTGGCCTCTTCAATTGAGTTATTGGTACATTGTGCATAACGCCTGTATTGGCTATGTCTTCATTGAAGTAATTCTAGTTGACAAAATCTATGTTTATATTTATAATCACTACTTTAAAAAAATGAGAATGCCAGTAAAAAAATGAAATAACACAATTTTCAATGCATTGAAATATATATTTATTTGTTTTTTGTATTTGAGTGACATACTCAATATTCACTTTAATAAGGTGAGGTTGTCTTCGTTAGAAAAAATTATATATTAGTCTTTCTCTGGTGAGAATTTTATCATTTTGTTAAAAGTAAGGATGTCACTAAAATACAAAAAATTAAATAAATTAAAAATTATATTTTTTGTATATTAATGTATTTAAAACCGTGTGTTTTTTCTTTTGTTGGTGGTATTGTTATTTTAAAAAAGTGAGGATGTTCTTATCACAAAATGTATATGTATATGTATATATAATCTTTATCTAATGCGATAATCTTTATATATTTTTTCATTCGGACATGCTTGTAAACTATGTAGTTTATTAGAGTCAGATTTTAATGTGATTAAACTATATGATTTTATAGTGCATTAAAAAATAACTCTCTTAAATCACATAATTTAATGCGTTCTCATTAAAAAATAGTGATTATACATATATATATATATATATATATATATAATGATTAAATATTTGCTTTATTCCCAAGGCTTAATTTGTTATTACAGTGGCTCACTTTGATTGAAGTCGATGCCCCATCTAGGCATCTACAGAGTCACTCAACTTCTGTCCCTTGGTTTCAAATGGAATAAGTGCAACACAAATTACTGCAAAAGAATTACAGCACCAAAGAGAATCACAACAGCTGTTTGATGGCAACCAGTCACCAGCCCAACTGCTACAAGTGGGCATACCATTCCACCAAATTTTCCAATCGAGTTTGCAGCTCCGGCACCAGTTGTCCTCGTGTAAGTTGGATATATCTGTACATACAAAGCAGAAAAAGAAAGAGCACAATAAAGGAAATTACGAAGAAAGAACTTGCATTCTAGAACCAAATTAAAATGTCCAAGATGTACATAATTACAATGAAGGAAAAATATGTGAAGTGGGTAATTTTCGGATACCTCCGGGGTGAAAATACAGGCGACTGTAAAAGCTCCAAAAGCAAACATGCGAGCTCCTACTAGTAATCCTGTTATTAAAACGTTGGATTGTAGCATAGCCAGTGGTAGAATACAGATGAAAACCAAGATGAGCATAATCGTCAATGACAGCTTTCGACCAGCTCTGTCCACGATGATTCCATCTAAAACAAGTCCAGGAAGCTCTGTGAAATCAATTTTGAGCCACACGCATTGTTACTGACATGAACGAGAAAGCAAAACGAAATAATAGAATGTAAAGAAACCGGACGTGGTTATGTAATACCTCCCAGGCTGGCAAGAAACACACTAAAGTAGAGGCTGGAATCATGCATGCTTTGTGGCACCGTGAGAGTTGTGCCACATTTGCTTCGCGTACTCCTTAGCTTGGAGGTCAGCAAATGATCCCATAGTATGTGAATGAATTTCCAAAGAACAGCATCCATAAGAGAAGAGTTGTTCTAACTAATCCTGACGAGAAAGAAGAAGAAACGAAGAGAAGCCTGATTTCAGCTTCGTGATTCTGATTCTACTCGAGGTGAGTAGAGGGGTATTATCTGGAGGAGCAAGTTCTTCGTCAGGTCTTGAAGTTGAGTCGGATACCAGCATGCCATTTGGCAGTTTTGCTTTATTGAGTAGAGCTATCTTATCCAGGATATTGCGTACTTCAGTTGTTCTACCTTTCACATTTAAGGATCTTGGAGACTCCGGTGCAAGAATGTGTAAAAGAAGCACGGCGAATGAAGGTATAGAGGATAATGCGAGTAGCCACCTCCAGTTCAATGTTATCATAACAATCTGTACAAGGAGTAACAATCTAATACTAATGAGCCGAATTTTTTTTAATTATTCTGAAGTTCTTTTTCTACTCTCAAGCCTTAGTAACATACATACCCACGCGAGTGCAGCTTCAAAGATCGATCCAAGTGTCCAGAAAGTAGAAAAGATAACCATCCACATTCCTCTCTTTGAAGCAGGAACAAACTCTAGAAACCATGCTGAGAATACAGGACCACTGCCTATGCCAATACCGACTAAGCCACGGAGAGTCACCAATGAAATGTAATTAGGGGAGAATGCACTTAATAATCCAACTCCACTGGTTATCATTGCTATACCAAGAAACCCCTTCCTGGGAAAGAAAAAATTGAAATATGCCCGGTTTATTCATAAGCAGCTTGATGAAAATAAGTACTTGTTGATTTCAGGAGGTCCAATATTGAAGACACTACATTCAGAAAATTGCATTAATTCACATTTCGATTCGAATTAATTGGGGCTTTACCGATAAATTTGCCAATTAACTTTACATGTGAAAAATATTTGACATGTTTTGTGAAGTCCTGAAGCAATTTCACATGAAAAGAAGCCAAAATATACCCATTTTCTTCCATAATTGTCTGATAAAAGACCCCATAAATAAACTCCAACTGGGTTGCCCGCGAAAACAACGGTTGATAGCTGGCTTTCTTCACTTGGTGAGACTCCCCATTCTGATTTAACTGCTGGCCCTATGAAAGACAGAATCATGATTTCCATTGCTTCCGCGAAAACTGCAAGTCCAGCATACGCAAACACAAGATACTGAAACATCCCAAACCCCGCGGAGGTAAGCGCTTCATCCACTGTGTACCTGTGGCCTTCATCAGCCATCTAGAGAATGAAGCGAAAAATTAAATAATCCCCATCAGTTGCATTCTTGGTTCTTTTGTTTTCATTGATTAAGAGAACTTTTTAGGAAGTTACAAGAAGAGAAATGACAAGAAGTCCTATAACTTAACCTTCATTGCTTTGCCTCATTATAAGTCGAAGATTCAGATTGCAGGTACTGAAATAAGAACATGAAATTCAAGAAAACGTTAATTTACCTCTTAAAAAATGGAATGCAGCTCTGCTCAAGATTCCTCCTACGAGTCGGGAAAAAGATTTGATGGCTGCTTGAAACAAAATTAAAATCCTCTCTCCCTCAGCTGATCAGCTAACTGTATGTGAGCCTTGGCATAACTTGTACAGTCTAAAGTCGTCAGCTGAAGAGTGAACAAACCATAATATAATAATGGCAAAACGAAGAGACAAAGTGGTAGATACAATTCAAGATAAAGTTTTTCCGCTTGTGATTATAAGATTGTATCGACGCATTTTATATTATACAGCAGTTGAATATAATAGCTTATTTATTCAACTTCCAATACTTTAGGATGACATTAGGCCGCAGTTTGATTATCTGTTGAAAAGCAAAGCAATGATTTCTTTTATCTGCAGAAAGATTTTAGAAAGATTTTGTTACATTAAAAAATGCTGACGATACAAAACGTGACAAAGGTTTTACACAATTATGGTAATGTGATGTGATCCAGCCGCTACTCCATCATCTATGCTGGCTTGCCAAGTTTTGACTTATTCCAAAAATTCATCAAATATTTTTCCTCACTATTTCTAACCTATGGTTTTAAAGTACTGTATAATATATTCATTCAATGACAAGCTATGGTTAGATGATTTTAAGACTTTTGAACCTTTCTCCTTTGTCAACTTGATGTGCTACAAAACTTCCTGTTTTGCTTGTTGATTGTATATTCAACATGATTTGGGATTTTGGTGAGTAATCTTCAAGAATGTTTCTTAGCTTGATCAACATTACTTGAGGCTAATGGTATGATATTCGAGTTCCCAGGTTTTTATTATTACTATTATTATTATTAATTTTTTTATAACGTAATAAAGAATAAAAAGAGATAGTAAACTACTAACTACAGTCCCTTTTGCATCAAATCTCACCATGGTTTACGGAGAACAAGAGCACAATTTGTTAATTAAAAATGATGAGATGCCTCTATTATTATAATCTTTTCCATATTATATTTCAATTCATGGAATCCCCACCTCAACTTTGTTACAACAAATCAGTTAGCCTACTTTCAATATAAGGGATAAAAGATGTAGAGCAAATTAGAACTTCTGCTGGTGGAAATACGAAGATAACTTGAAAGTTCGGATTACTGAAGAAGTAACTGTCTGGTGAACAAGCATGAAACAGCAGCAAAATGAATTGAAATGTGTTCTTTTATTATGGGAAAGTGTACAAACTTGCTATGCAACAACTAAAACTTGTTTAGAGTTTGATACACCATCTATAGTGTTAAACAATTCCCTTCCCTTGGTTTCAAATGGGATAAGCAGAATAACGACTACTGAAAGGACAATAAAAGCCTCTAATAGAATTATTGCAGCTGTTTGATGGCAACTAGTCACTAGTCCAACCGCTACAAGAGGGCATACCATACCACCAATCCTTCCTACAGCATACGCAACTCCAGCACCAGTTGATCTCATAGAAGTTGGATATATCTACATAAAAAAGAAGACCGAAATTAACAAATTGGTTTCCTCTGTAATGGCATTTTAAATGCATATTAATTGTATCAGATGAAGCATTGCAGACAATTAAGCAACTAGATCTTAAACATATAAGTTTGACAGGCCTACCTCGGGGGCAAAAATGTTGGCGATAATAAACGTTCCCATGGAGAACATGCGAGCTCCAGATAATAATGCTGTTGTTAAAATGTTGGACTGAAGTGTAACCAGTGGAAGCAGGAAAATACATACGAAGATAAACATAATTGTCATGGAAAGCTTGCGACCCACTCTGTCTACAATTATTGCAGCTATAAGAAGTCCAGGTAGCTCTGCCAAATAATTAAAAGTGTACTGTTAGAGACAATCGAATGTAAAATCAATGTATGCAAAACAAATTCTCAGAAATGAGTATCAGAAACGTATTGACAGACCTGCAAAGCTAGTGATGAATACATTTATGTAGACACTAGCATCCTGCGCATTTTCTGAAAGCAAGATGCTTGAGCTACATTTACTTTGACTGCCGCTCAGTTCAGATGCCAGCAATACAATACCATAATAGACGAATGAATTGCCAAAGTATAATAACCACAATAGAATGGTTGTTTTAAATAATCTTGGTGAGAACAACATTAGAAAGGATGAGAAGCCTGATTTGAGGACTGTGGTCCTTTTTCTAGCTGAAGAGAGTAGAGGAGTCTCTTCTGATGTAGAAAATTCTTCATCCAGATCATTTGTTCTATCAGAAGTAAGATTGCCAGAAGGGAGGCTTGTTTGGTTGAATTGAGCTATTTTATCCAGAATATTATGTGCATCAGTTATTCTACCTTTTGTACATAGATATCTTGGAGACTCTGGCACGAAAACAATAAAAATAAGCACAACAAATGCAGGTATTGCAGACAAAGCAAGTAGCCACCTCCAAGTCAATATTGGCATGACGATCTGCAACATAAGTAACAGAATATTGAAGTTCCATGCGATAAAAAAGTCTTTCTCTTTAAAAATAAAGGTAGTAAAAAATTAAAAGTGCAAATGGAAACCTTCCACTCTCATAGAAATCTCCTAAAACTTAAATATAAAGCATTTAAATATTTTGTTGGGTTCAGTTTTCTTATTATCCAAAAAACCCAAAGCAGAAATTTACGAGGTAAGAAGTTCCAAATCTTTCAGTGAGTGCACATAAATCAATGTGCACATATTATCACGATCCTCATGTTAATGTATGTTCTCTTTCTGATACTTGCAATGCTTCTATACGCTCATATTTATATGCTTTAATACCCTCGTGATTTGGGGAATATGATGGATGCAAAAATCACCTGGACTATAAAAGTCTAGCAGGGAAGGGACAAAGCACAAAAGGTATGAGTGACGTTATGTGACTGTTTTGGTTCATAGGTAAGTTGAACTAAAAGTGTCTCCCACTCGGACAACATTTTCAAGCATGTCAAAATGATCAAGGATAGAAACATACCCAAGCAAGTGCAGCCTCAGAAACCGACCCAAATGTCCAGAAAGTTGAAAAGACGACCATCCACATTCCTCTATTTGAAGGAGGAACAAACTCCAGAAACCAGGAGAAGAAGACATGCCCACTGCCCAGGCCAGCGCCAGCCAAACCACGAAGAATCAACAATGATATGTAGTTAGGGGAGAAAGCACTTAATAACCCAGCTACAAAAGTCACTAAAGCTCCACCAAGGATACTCATCCTGGAAAATGCAAAAATAAAATACAATGGTTAAAGGAGCAATTTGGGGCACATATCAGGATGTAACAAAGAAGAAAACCTTCCTTCTTCCATATATGTCAGATATAAGGCCCCATGAATATGCTCCAACTAACATTCCAGCAAAAACAACAGTTGTTATAAGGCTCTCTTCACTTGAGGACAATCCCCACTCGGACTTCACTGCAGGTCCCACAAAGGAGAGAATCATAACCTCCATTGCTTCTGAAAACCAACCGAGCCCAGAATAAGCAAGCGCGAGACCTTGGAACTTCCCAAACCCCATGAATGTAAGTGCTTCATCCAGCGTGTACACAAGTCTATGATCATCCATCTGGGCAACCAAATTTTTGAGGGAAAAAAAACTATATATATAAATAAATAAATAATTACATCGTTAGTATTGAGGGGCTAAAGTTGAATATGAATAAAAGAAATAGTTAAATTCGATAATTTTTTCTTATTCATTTCCCACTGAATCCAAAAAAAAAAAGGGGGCAGATATATTATAAAATACATGCAAGTAATGATTTGAGAGCTAAAAATCTAAAAATTCTGAATTTCGTCATCATCCCCTCCGAAATTGAAAGCTCAAAATGAAGGAACCACAGGTACCTTTGAATAGCAAGTATCATGCAGATTAATTTGAAATTATTGCCTTCACAGAGTCACAGGCACGTCCTAGCTCAATTCTTAAAGCTATACAGCAGAACATCCTGCATCCACATAAACCATATCAAATCAAAACCTTGATCAAATGGCTACGTAAACCAGAATAATTAATGAGACCAAAGAAACAAACAAGCAACATAGTAACCGTACATATGAGAAAACGTAAATTCTAAATTAGGAGGCTCCCTCATCATCTGGCGCCATTTCTTTAGTTTCTGTTAACTGTTATGGTATAAACTCTGTGTAATTAATCTTCATGAAATATTCAAAAAATATAACAACAATGAATTGTGAATTGGAAATTGACCCGGAAGAAAAGATTGAAAG
This sequence comes from Citropsis articulata, assembly GCA_030449925.1. NCBI lineage: Eukaryota > Viridiplantae > Streptophyta > Magnoliopsida > Sapindales > Rutaceae > Citropsis > Citropsis articulata. Next base: position 29,123 of record JASUUH010000257.1, read on the forward strand.
GGTCGTTGGCTTTGCTTATGCAGAATCCATACGGTGCATTAACTTTAATTTTATTTTTATGGCTGCTGGAAAATGATTGATTGAGGGTCCATCCTCCGTGTCCGTGCATCGCAATTATGGCCGCAGCCACCTCTAAGTTGGTATAAGGTAAAATATGATTTATCGTAGAATAATAAAAAAATAAAAAATACGTTATAAATAAATATTTTATCGCACAATAATTCTAATACAGCCGGAATCTTACTATTATTTATTATACTTGTTTATTTTAGGCAACACGTGTGAAAGAGAAGGACTTGCTTCTTAAATATTGAGTATTTACACGTGTCTCCTGTCTGTTCGATGACAAACTTGTTTTTAAATTATGAGAAAGCCAATTTGATAAATCACTGACGTCAAAGTGTCGGTGAAGATTTTCAATATCGTTCAGATAATATACAATTTTTTAAAGAATTTTAATAGATTAGGTAAACGTAAATGATGTATAATAATAATAATATATCATTATAATAAAAATTAATATATCACTTATTATAAAAATGAATAATCGGGGTCGCGGTTATGTGCAGTGCGCCTGCCCACCTGTCCACAGAACGACAGTTGCTTTAAGTTAGGTAGCCAATGACTCGCTGCATGGACTGACGCAATGACGCCCAACAACTGTTTACAAATTAATGGTGTTTGTTTTTTTTTCTCCCTTGAAAGCCTATTGAAAGTAATTCTTCAGTTTGGATTGAATACAACAGCAACGGTGTCAGTCAATCCTTTTGCCCTTGGATTCAAATGGGAAGAGAAGTATGCAAACTATTGAAAGAACAATCACAACCTCCAAGAGAAACATGGCAGCCGTTTGATGGCAACCGATCACCAATCCAACGGATACGAGAGGGCTCACGATGCCCCCAATTCGTCCGACTGCACTTGCAATGCCGGCACCAGTTGCCCTCAGTGAGGTTGGATACACCTATTCGAAACAAACCCCAATTAGAAACTTCAGTTTGTGGAATATCATCAATGTGGACAAGTTAAACAAATGCTATGCTGACTCAAAAAATTGTCTGATGAAAGTCCGGGACAAACCTCTGGTGCGTACACACAAGCAACCGTAAAGGTCCCATTGGCAAACATTCGAGCTCCAAATAATAATACTGTTGTTAAAGTAACACGCTGATGGATAAGCAGTGGAAGAATGAATATGAAAGTCAAAATGGACATAATTGCCATGGAAATCTTGCGTCCAACTCTGTCCACAATCACTGCTGATAAAAGAAGCCCGGGAAGTTCTGGAAAAGATTGCAGTAAAATTATGATCATAGAACAATATGTTTTTCCAGCAAGTACTAGAACTAGACATCGGGCATTCTTACCTGCCAAGCTAGTGATAAATACATTAACGTATAGACTGGCATCCTGTGCATATTCCAAAAGCAAGAGAGTTGAGCCACATCCCGCTTGCTCACTATTTAATTCTGATGTCAGCAATATAACCCCATAATATACGAATGAATTTCCAAAGGAGAGAAACCACAACAGAAGGGTAGTTCTGATCAAATTTGATGACAACAGCATGAGAAAAGATGAGGATCCTGATTTATGTACTGTCGAAGAGAGGAGAGGTGTATGTTCTGGTATAATAACTTCTTCATCCGGCGTAGCAGTTTCACCAGAAACAAGCATTCCTGATGGGAGATTTGTTCCGTTCCTTTGAGCTATTTTCTCCAGAATGTGAGCAGCATCAGCCAGTTTACCTGCAGTACATAGGTACCTTGGAGTTTCCGGTGCAAGACCGTAAAGTAGAAGCACAGCAAATGAAGGTACAGAGCTCAAAGCAAGTAGCCATCTCCAATTCAATCTGGGCATCACTATCTGCAATATGACATAATTCTAAAGTTTATACCCAAAGTCTTCCTATCCTTGTCACTAAAATATCATTTAACAGATAGCTAGATAGTCATTACCAAAAAGAAATCCAACTGATATATAGGATTAGTTTTTACTATTGAGAAGGATATTGCCCTGTATAAGAATTATAATTAGGTTTTATTAGGAAAGAGATTAAAATCTCATTATAACTAAGCCAGAAAGGAAAAAGAAAAAGTGATGTGAGAAACAGAACAAACCCATGCAAGGGCAGCCTCAAATATTGTTCCAAGCGTCCAAAAGATTGATATAACAACCATCCACATGCCTCTATTTGTAGCAGGAATGAACTCTAGAAACCAGGATAAACATACAGGCCCACTGCCTAGGCCAATACCGACTAAACCACGGAGAGTAACCAATGACAGATAATTCAGAGAGAAAGCACTCAGTAACCCAGCAACACTAGCTAACATTGCTATGCCAAGAAGACCCTTCCTGGAAGGGCAAAGTACAGAAGAAAATTAGAAATAAAGTTGATCAATGTTGTCAGAAGCAAAAGAAATGCATGAGACCAGGGGAGTCCAATATCAAAAGAAAATGAAAAGTACTATTCAATGAAATCACATTTATGGTTAACTTCTTCAGCAGAACAGCTTGACACTCAATTGATCAACAAACTGTAAAGGCAAAGCCATGTTCAACAAATGCAATTTGGCAAACATTTATATGAATCGGCAAAAAGGATGGACAAATTCTTCCCAAGCATCAATCAACAAAGTTTTTCCCAAAAATTGCCAAACCACAAGAGTTTGACAACCTTGATTCAAATGAAATACACACTTTGCAGCACAAAATACTCACTAACTGGAAAAGTTATTTAAGATGACAGAGCGAAAAGAAACATAGAATTTTCTCTAATGACAGGTTTTCTATAAAAAAATATAATGTGGGGGTTGCACAATAGGCTCACATGCCACTGAGGTCCAACCGTTGCAAGTCTTATAAGATTGCATCAAAACCTCATCAGAAAAAAATTGCAAAGTGTAAAGCTTCCTAATTCCCAAAAACATCTTTACTTCTCAATAAAAGGCATATCTCAGCCTCTCTGTCAAGAGGATTATGAGTTGTTTGTGTTCAATAAGGTGTGTATACATACATACAACTAGGAGAAAAATGGTTCCTTCAACAAGAAGAGCAAGCAGAAAAAATCAACTTCTTTGCATCCGGCGCTGCAAATGCCTTGTCCACAACTTCACAATCAAAGTTTTCATATCCGAAGGGGGTAAATCATTCTATAACTTAAATGGTCAACCCAATCGTGCCTATGCTATGCAGGTATATCTATGGTGTCCTTTTATATAATAAAGAAGAAAATGATAATAAATTTTCAACAAAGCATAAGCAAATGAAAAGGATTATGGGAAGAAAGAAAAAAGAAAGAAAAGAAAAGGCCTACCTTCTACCGTAGTTATCTGAGATGAAACCCCAAGAATAAGAACCAACAAGCAGTCCAGCAAAAACAACAGAGGTCAAAAGGGTTTCTTGAGCTGGTGAAAGGTTCCACTCAGACTTAATTGCAGGTCCAATAAAAGACAAAATCATAATTTCCATAGCTTCAGCGACCAAACCCAGTCCAGCATATATAAGAATAAGAATTTGAAATTTCCCAAACCCCACATGATTAAGTGCTTCATCCAGTGTGTACACAGGCACAGCTTCATTATCCATTTCTGAACAGCAAATCCGAACAATATGCAATCTGCAAGCGTTAAAAAGAAATAAAAATCCTTTCAATTGAAACAAAGATATCAACATGAAAATTTAACGTCTTCCATATATTGCCAATTGAAACCATGTGAAAAACAGCACTTAACCACCGAAGTTGATGACAGATTTAAGAAGGAATTGTGAAGAACTGAGGCGGCTCTTAATGGTCAAACAACTAAAATTATAAAGCGCAAATCATTGCATGTGAACTTTGGCTGTTGGCCATTCATAAATCACAGCAATGATTGAATAATTTATAGCAGCAAATTGGGTCGGCGTTTGTATCACGTTTTACATGAGTTCTCTTGTTTGGCACTTTTTTTTGGGGGGGGGGGGGGGGGGAGAGGAAATGATGAAGAACAAGAAAATATCAGTGCTCATTGAGTAAAAAACAAATTTTTACACTGCATGAAGATTAAACCCTTTTTTTTTGTTTTTCTTCCCCTTTCACGTACTATTGACCTTGCAATCAGCATGATACGACCTTGATGGTATACGATATGCGCGAGTGCGTTCATTAAATTTTGTAACGACGTCAACTAAAATTTTTAATAAATATTTTGATGAATAATAATAATAATAATAGTAATAATAGTAATTATTATTATTAGTTAAGAGTTTTGTTTTAAAATAATTTATTTTTTAAATGAAAATTTTATTTTAACTTTAATAAATTATCTAATAAATTAATGGAAAAATTTTTAATTTATTGATTAAAAAGTAAAAATGAAATAAATTATTATTTAAACAATAAAATTAAAATAGATTATTGTATTAAACACTTTTGGTGAATAGGATCTCTTTTTTTTGTCTAAAATAATATTCATATGCGGATGTTGACTCAAATAAATTTGTATGCCAACGTAATATTACAAATTATTCTTCTACGTTGCAAGAATCAATAATTCACAACCAAAATGCTAAAATTGTTAACGAACTTTCTAAGTATGGATGGGAAAAGAAAATAGGTAAACACTTCTAAGCAGATACATGAGAATGAGATAGATATATCAAGAAAAATATCCACCGTCCCACCCATTTTTTTAATTTTTTAAAATACATAATTTTTTTTTTACCTAATCCACCTAAAGTCAGATTTTATTTCACTTTTCCACTTCCGCTAGATTCTATTAAGAAAACTAATAGAACTTAAACAAATGACCATTTTACCCCCAAAACGAAAATACTCAAATTAAAGAAATTAATTCCACAACCATCAAATGCAGTTTTTTTTTTTTAAATATGTTTATAATTAGAATCCTAAATTATAACATTAATTCCACAACCATCAAATGCATTTTTTTTTAAATATGTCTATAATTAGAATACTGAATTATAACAATAGTATTAGAAATAGCCCAATCTCACAAACCATCAATTGAATTTAAGATAAGTAGAGTTTTATTATTCATTGAATTATAATCTCTAGTAGTTAAGATTTTTTTGTACTTCATTAACATACCAATAATGTTATTCATCAAACGAAAAATTACAAATTCACCATAAAAATGTCAAAATAATCAGATTTAAATTGTAATTTTCGTTTTGGGGGGTAAAATGGTCATTTGATTAAGTTTTCGTTAGTTTTCTTAACGGAATTTAAACGAAAGTGGAAAAGTGAAACAAAATGTAACTTTAGGTGAATTTCAGTTAAAAAAAAAAGAAATTGTATATTTTTGAAAAAGTCAGAAAAAACGGGTGGACGGTAGATATTTTTACTATATTAAAAAAAAATTAATTATTTACAAAGTATATTCCAAACTCTATAAACAAATAACAATTTTCAATATAGACATCAATGCCCCCTTCCCTTCATGATTGGCAATGTCTAAATATCTCTACTTCGCAGACTTGTGGCATAATCTGGTGTGGTTGCTTCGTTTTACATATAGGAAAGGCCAGTTTCAGCTAGTTCAACTTTCATTAACATAAAACTATGTAAGTTTCTCAGTTAACTGTTCACTATTGTTCTTTTGGTTAGATGATGTAGCTGATAAGAGGATGCTCTATGTTATGAGAGGCATAAAACGAACATTTTAAAAAGGAGTGTGTCGAGAGAGTTAGATGCTGAGAATTGGCTGAAGGGTAAACACAAACTCAACCTAGTCTGATGTAAAATCTACAGTGTCTCTCAATTCCTGCCCTTTAGTTTCAAATGGGATGAGTATGACAGAAAGTATAGAAGTCACAATAACAACCACCAAGAGAACAACAGCAGTCATTTGATGGCAATTGGTCACCAGTGCAACTGCTACCAGAGGGCATACCATGCCACCGATTCCCATAGCGTTAGCAGCTCCAGTGCCCGTTGATCTCATTGAAGTTGGATAGATCTACAGGGGAAAAACTAAGTCAAAACTCAAAGAGAAATTCATCACTTGGAATCCACTTAATTGCCTATTTCAGTTGTAAAGACAAATGCCAAATCATGAGGGTCTTATTACGTAAAGAGAGCCATCAGTTTTACCTCTGCATAAATTATGAAACTGTAAAGGCTCCCATGACACACATGCGAGCCCCAAACAGCAAGCCTGTTGTTAAAATATTGGACTGATGGGTAACCAGTGGTAGAAAAAAGGCAAGATAAGGTGAACATAACAGTAATGGAAAGCCCAGCTCTGTCCACAAGTCTTGCAGCGAAAAGAAGTCCAGGAATCTCTGAAAAACAGTTTTTAAGTCATTAATTAGCCAACACTATATGAAATGCATATCTTTTTAAAAAGCAGCCATTACGGGAAACAAATTCTCAAATCTGAAGCCATGCAGTACCTGCCAAGCTAGTGATGAATTCGTCTATATAGCGATTAGCATCCTGGGGATGATGCAAAAACATCAACGTTGAGCGACATCTATTCTCTAGACTGCTTAGCTCGGAGATCAGCAGTACAACAGCATAATATACGAATGAATTTCCAAAGAGTAGCAACCACAGCAGAATGGTTGTTCTAGCTAATTTTGAAGAGAAAAGCATAAGAAACAACAATAAGCCTGATTTGCCCTCTGTGGTTTTGTTTCCACCATTGGATGAAAGTAGATGAACTTGTTCTGGAGGAGTACGTTCTCCAGTTGGTACAGTTGATCTATGAGCGACAAGCATGCCATTTGGGAGTTTTGTTTTGTTAACTTGGGCAATTTTTTCCAGAGCATGATGAGCCTCGGCTGTTCGACCTTTCAGGCATAGGTATCTTGGAGATTCTGGTTGAAAACCGAGAAAGGCAAGCAAAATAAATGATGGTATAGAGGACAGTCCAAGTAGCCACCTCCAGTCCAATCTTGGCATGATAATCTGCAATAGAAGCGATAAAATATTCAAATGGCATGTTGTCCAAAAGCATTTCCTCTCCCAGGAAGAAGAAAGACATTCATATCTCAGTTGCCAATGTAATAATCTCAGACTAACTGTTGCCAATATTTATGACTAAGATAATTTTGAAGCAAAATGCCATTACACAAGGGAGTACTAAGATAGACGTAAACTTGTTTCATGAACAGCAAGTCTGTATTATGACAGGAAATAATATTTAATTTCTCATCAACAATGACAGTGCAGCGTGTATATTTAGTATCCCGAAAATCCTTACTAGGCATCAAATACTTCTGTACTTATCAATGAAGGCAATCTCCATTGCAAAATACTCAAAATATGCCGTTTGCGGCCCCCCACATCCTTTAATTAAAACTTGCCATCTTATAGGCACTCAACTTCAGGATTTAACAATTTATTAACTTCAGATAAGGCTGGCCAGTAAAAAGTAAGCAGATTGTCCTATTATGGCACAAAATAAATTTGGCATTGTTCTGAAATTTTTTAGACAAAAGCTAGTTGTGTTCATTCAACTTTCTTCTGGTGGATCACTAATTAGCATTATGTTTAAATACTTAATTGGAGAAAGGGGGAAGAGGAAAAAAAAATATATCACTCAAAATGGCAGAATCAACAGAGTGATGGACGGTGACCACATATGCTCCTATTTTGTAACCCATAAGTTCAAGCATTCAATCTGATGAACTTGGACAAATGTAGTAGCTTGATATAGCATTTACCCATGCACCTATAGCCTCAGAAATTGCTCCGATGGTCCAGAAAGATGAAAAAATAACCATCCACATGCCTCTATTTGAAGGAGGAACAAACTCCAGAAACCAGGACAAGAATACATGCCCACTGCCTAGGCCAACACCAACCAAACAACGAAGTGTTATCAATGTTATATAATTTGGAGAAAAAGAACTTAATAGCCCAGCTCCAGCAGTTACCAGCGCCTCTCCCAGAAAGCCCATCCTGAAAATGACATATAAATAAGGGTTAATGGGAAAGAAGGTTTCTAAAATTTTGCAAACTTCATCTGCTTAAATGACAGTTTCAGCATCCAAACTTCTCTCTGCCTCACTCCCACTGTTGCCCTCACCGTTATCATGTGAATCAACATTTTATCACCAATGACAGTTAATCCTGCCTGCACTAGCCAACACCTAAGTCCATTGACCACAGCAATAATTCAGTGTTTACCTCACCAAATTTTGCTAAAGATGAGGTAGTCGGGGCATGAAAATATTCATGGCATTGGTTGAAAAATGTCACACCAACTGATAAAGATCATCTCCTGTGCTGACATGAAAGCAGAACGAAATGTAGAGGTGAACCAATAAAATAATTCCTAGCTTTCTGCATTTCCAAAATAAAATGCAGTAGCTGAATGGATAGATCTAACAACTTTAACGATCCTGAAACCTTAACGTGAAAAAGTTCCTAATTCAAACAACCATAACAGGCTTGGCAACCAGCATAATTCCCAACAGGTTAAGAACATTAAATTGACTTCCAAAGAAGCAGAGGAATGAAAAAAAAAAGATTGCATCTCTACAGCTTCCAGAAAAGCAATTCACTACAACCCGAATAACTATAATATTTGGTATGTGATAGAAATAATGGAAACACAAAAATAAATAGAGCCAATGAAAAGGCATGCCTTCTTCCATAGTTATCGGCCACAAGGCCCCAAGCATAAGCTCCGACCACTAGTCCAGCAAATACAACAGTTGTTATAAGGCTCTCTTCAGTTGAGGAGAGATTCCACTCAGATTTAACAGCTGGTCCGACGAAGGAAAGGATCATAATCTCCATCGCTTCAGCAACCCAACCAAGTCCAGCATAAGCGAGCACAAAGCATTGATATTTCCCAAAACCCACATGAGCAAGGGCTTCATCCACCGTGTATACGTGCCCCTGCTCATCCATCTGTGAAACCCCCCAAAAACAATAATAATAATAATAATTTATTATAATATATAAATTGAAACTATAATAATAATCATGATCATAAATTGAAACTACATATAATATAAAATTTTGCTAATCAAATTTAACAAGAAGAACAAGCAGAGTCAGAACTATTATAACTTATAAATATACAATAACGATTCAATAGGGGAATGAGAAAACTTTACGCACGATGAAAACAGATGATAAGGGGGTGTTATTGTCTCCCTCTAATAAAAATCTTGCGACATGAACAAATGAAAAATCTTCCGTTTAAAATATCAGTGTGTGTGTGTATAATGGACATCATAATTTTCGAAACCATTCGTGGCTGCAGGTAAAAGGAGAACTGTCATACTTTTTCTCTCTGTCGGGGGTCAGCCGCTCCCCGCCATTTCCCCATTAGTTTTTGCTTTTTATCTTCAAGCACATGCTATTTGTGGTCAAAGAACAAAGCCAAAAGCCATATTATTAATTACGGTTGCGGCCACTGGTCCCCTCAATAGTCGATTTAGCACAGCTGTTTACCAAATGATAATAAACACAAGCACTTCAGAAGTTTATTGGCATCTTGCTCGTTTGTATGTATATGGAGCGATGATGGTCTTTTATCATGTGTCAAACGTTTGCAATATTTTATTTTTCGTTTTCCTCTTTCTTTTTCTTTTTCTTTAAAAATATTGTATTTTACCTAATTTGTTATTGTGCATTATGATAATACGGGATTCTGGTGTCTGCTAGTCCACGACCAAGATTTCTTCTCAATACAAATACTCCTCTCTCTTAAATTTGATATATGAAAATGTCTAACCCCTTTACCTTTGTCGATTGCCTCTTTTATAATCTCCCTGTGAATTCGGCCCCAATGACTTACGTTCACCACCTCCCCCTATTCTCAGAAGTGGAGGCTTGGATATCGTAGTTGCGGCCGAATGGGTTTCGTGCCGGGATTCTCGAGTAGTAGTACACGTCCCGTAAACCGCTATGGACTGGGTCTGCCAACTCGGTACCCTGGTCGGAAAGGCTCTTGGCTCTTAGCAAGAGGCCTGCTCGTGCTACGGTCCAGCAGAGAGTGTCCTCGTAAACGAGCAGAAAACTCCTGCTCTCGGCAACCCGCTTCCAGACCTCACATATCTGCTCGCTTGTAAGAAGGTTGATTCCTCATTTGGGATATAGTTGGTCGCTTCATAGTTTACCCTCGAACACGTTACGCTGAAATTAATTAGTGTGCGGTACGCTAAAGTCAGTGTTTGCAATATTTCATTGCTCAGAGCACCAACCCCACTTCATATTAAAAAGCTCTAACAAATTACATGTACTTGTTTTGTGTCTATAATTATGAATTCACATAAATCAGTGATCTGTAGAATTCAGTCAAAATTAATTGTGCATAAACAAACATTCGCTATGGTTAAAATTCTATTTGAAATTGAGTTTAGATCATTATAACGTAGAGGTTACAGAGTCTCTATTTTAAATAAGGCCTAGAGCACAAAGTTGGGTAAAGCATTGATTTTCTCTTCAAGGTCAGTAAGTTGGCTAAGGCGCCTTTCAATTCCCATCCCTTGGTTTCAAATGGGAACAGCAGAGAGGAGGCTATAGCCAGAACAAAAATACAGCCTCAAACAGAAGAACGGTGAGTCCTAGATGGCAACTGTCGACTAGTACTTGCAGCTCCGGCACCCGTTGACCTCATGGACTTGGGATATATCTTTGGACAGAAGAAGAGAATAAAAACATTCTATGTTGGTCAATCATCGCGAAGCTCCAAAGAGTGAAAAAATTATAAACTTTCAATATGTACCAAAAGTTCCCAGAGATTGCCTCCGGGGCATAAATGGTGGCGACTGTTATGGTTTCTGTGGCACGCATGCGAGCTCCGAACAGTAAAACAGTAGCTACACAGCAGAGTGAGCATACTGATGGAACAACAGTGGCGGAAGAAAAATGCAAGCTAAGACAAACGTAAGAGTCATGGAGAGCTTCCGCCCCAGTTTGTCCACAGTTAATGCTGACAAGAGACGCCCAGGAAACTCAGTAGAATAAAATTGACACATATATCGTTGAAGCGCGAGTCTACATGAAAGAAAGCAGCTTTCTAACAGTTAAAATAGCAGAATCTATTTCAAAAGAGAGTACAACGGCATCAGCAGAAGGCATGTTGTACCTGCCAAACTAGTGATAAACTCATTTATATAGAGGCTGCTATCTTTTGATTCATCGGCCTGCAGACCCTTTGAGCCAGATTTATTTTTTTCACTAAGCCTAGAGGTCAACAGGACAACACCATAATATGAGAAAGCACTGGCAAAGAATAACACCCATAGCAGAAGAGTTGTCCGAAATAGTTTTCTTGAGAACGGTATAAGAAACGATGAGAAGCCACTGTAATTTCCTGGTCATCTTCATCGTGGTTGAGAGTGGATGGGCATCTCTCTCGGCAACAAGCTTGCCAGGAGGGACTTTTGTTCGGTTAACGAAAGCTATCCTCTCAAGAATTTTATCTGCATCAACTTTACTACCTTTCGCCAATAAATAACTAAAATCAAATAACCAAAAATGGCTTCGCTCAAATTAATGTTAATTAGTTTGATTTTATGGACAGTGATCATTGATAATTTTGGTACTTTTCTACTTGACCGACTGTACAGTTTGTTTTTTCACATAGCACATGGTATCTTATATGTTTCAACAGCAAGATACGACGCCGAAAAGCCTTATTGAAATTCGGCTGCGAGCCCAAAATTGGAAAGTGGTGAAAGGAGATGATGATGAGAGAGAGCTAGATATGAAAATTAATCAATGCACCTGAAACTTTATTTACATAACATTTGCATCCAATTCATAAGCGTTCACCGAGAAGTAAGAAAGTTTGCTGAAGCATTGTGCATTGACATACTTTTTCCACTGGCAAGAGAATATAAGAAACAGAGCAACAAGCTTACTTTCATTCAATTGCTGAAGCATTGTGCAATGACATACTTTTTCCACTGGCAAGAGAATATAAGAAACAGAGCAACAAGCTTTACTTTCATTCAATTGCATCCACTGCGTCCTTTAGTTCCCGTCCCTTGGTTTCAAATGGGAAGAGCAGAGAAGAGGCTATAGCCAGGACAAATACAACCTCGAACAGAATAACCGCAAGTCTTAGGTGACAACTGGTTACGAGTCCAACGGCAACAAGAGGGCATACCATGCCTCCTACTCTTCCCACAGCACTTGCAACACCAGCCCCAGTTGTCCTCGTGGACGTAGGATATATCTGATATGAAAAACATATTTGTGAAACTAGAAAGAGTAAATGGTGATAAAAATGAAGACTATAACATATAAAGAACTCAAGCGCTACTAATTAGTAATATTTTCTTTCAATAGGCATGAGAAGTTCCATAAGATTACCTCAGGGGCATAAATTGTGGCAACTGTTATGGTTCCTGTGGCACACATGCGAACTCCGAACAGTAACACTGTAGTTACTACAGCAGACTGATGGAAGACCAGTGGCAGAAGGAAAATGCAAGCTAAGACAAACATAAGAACCATGGAAAGCTTCCGGCCAATTTTATCCACTATAATTGCTGAGAAGATCAGACCAGGAAGCTCTGTAATATAAAATCAACACAAATATTACCAAGCCATGACTCTATATGAAAGAAAATAAAAGGTGTTAACAGAGCAGAGTATATTTCAAAATATAGAGTACATGACGGTCAATGGAAGTCATACAGTACCTGCCAAACTAGTGATAAACACATCGACATACAGGCTATTATCTTTCGACTTGTCCGCATGCAGGACCTTTGAGCCGCATTTACTGTCTCCACTGCTTAGCTTAGAGGTCAACAAGACAGCGCCGTAATATGAGAAAGCATTTGCAAAGAATAACACCCATAGGAGAAGAGTTGTCCGAATTAATTTTCTTGAGAAAAGCATAAAAAATGATGAGAAGCCAGACTTTAACTTCTCGGTGATCTTTCTTGTCATTGAGAGCATATGTGTATCTCGCAATAAATTTGATTCTTCATTCTCTTTAATTGCTTTATCAGAAACAAGAATGCCAGGAGGGAGTTTTGTTCGGTTGACAAAAGCCATCTTCTCGAGAATTCTATGTGCATCAACTGTCCTACCTTTCGCACACAAATACCTGGGTGACTCGGGTGCTAGACCATAAAAGAGAAGCAGAGCAAACGACGGTACAGAGGAAAATGCAAGCAGCCACCTCCAATTCAGTCTTGTCATGACAACCTGCAAATGAAAGAATTTTTAAGTTTTATGGAGACTCAGAGCCTCCTGTCACCAGCATACCAGTTATTGCTTAAGAAGAATAAAAATAGAAAGGCATGATTAGTTATTTGGTTCAGACATCAGTTGAAGATAAACGTCCATTTTTCAGAATATCATAAACTTTTAAAGGTACAATATCTTTTCTGGAATGATGCCAAAAGATTTTGAATAATGAAGAACCAGCAAAACCAGCTGGGAGAGCTTACCAATGCACAATACTTGTAATATTTAATGAGGAAACTATTACCTAAAGACACCTCAATCTTCTCTGGAAGACTCTTAAGCTTCTAGTGATATCGAACACATTTTGAAGTTTTAGATACTAATTAGTTTAGGAATTATTGTCATTTTGGAAACTTGGCGTTCCTCTGCCCACGAGAATCGATTCCCCTCAGATTAGGTTTGGACTACCATTTATAGAGGATTAGTTTTTAGTGATTATTAATTCACTGAAATCTTGTTTCGTCTCTTAATTCTCTTTGTTCTTCTTCTTCCCTTTGTAATTCTTTTCTCCCACTCTCTCTTTTCTTTATTTCCTTTCCTACATCATTACCATGCCACAAGGTCAAAAGGGGAATGTTTCTAGAAAGTAAAAGAAATATAATCTAACAGTTATTTGGATAATGATAGTAGAAGTTAGGAAATTATACATACCCAGGCAAGTGAAGCCTCAAAAATTGTTCCAGCTGTCCAAAAAGCTGAGAAGGCTACCATCCACGTGCCTCTATGTGAAACAGGAACGAACTCCAGAAAATAGGATAAGAATACAGGTCCTCCCCCCAAACCAACACCAACGAAACAACGAAATATCACCAATGATACATAATTTGGGGAGAAAGTACTTAATAGTCCAGCCACACTAGTTACCATAGCTATGCTGAGAAAACTCTTTCTGGAGAGAGCCGATACTAGTCAGCATTTAATAAAACTAGAAAAAAGTACTTATAAAACATCGAGTTTCAACCACAGACTTTATACTTATGAATAAATTCTTAAGTAGAATGGCCTAACAATTGGCATCTTTATGATTTACTTAAAGATATCAGGGAAAAAAGGTGAACTGATGTACTGAAATAAACTGAACCTCAAAAGTCTGGTGGAAAGCGAAGTTGAACAGACTCATATTTTAGCTGTACCAAGCAAAAAGCTTCTTGCAGCACATATAACATTCAAGAAACATAAAAATGATTTGCACTTTATAATCCATGGTGCCTATGACTTGAAAATACAATAACATTTCGCACATATAACAGTCAAGAAACATAAAAATGATTTGCGCTTTATAATCCATGATGCCTATGACTTGAAAGTACAATAACATTTCTGCCTATGGCAATTCACAGGTAGCATGCAATGAGTGGAACAGAAAGAAAAAAATGTGGTGACAGAGATATTCCTTATAGATATTTGTGACACCCTAATTGTAGTGACATTTTAGGAAGACCACTGAACAGGTTGGAAAAACTGGGAATTGATAAATTAAAGGGAATTCAATGGCTTAGAAAGGGTACAAAACGTTTTTAGAATTTCGAACCTCACTCTGCTAATTTAGAAAATTTGTAACACCGCATAAACACTTTATTCTTTCTGCATAGATATTTGTGATGCGTTAATTGCTTCTGTGTGCCTACATGTTGAAGTTTGAGTGGGCGAGTTAAAAATTGAATCTGTTAAGGTAAAACAGGCATCAAGAGCTCAGCTGAATTGCAAAAACAGTTTAGGTTACAATAAAAAGGGACAAAGATATTAAGCATATTTGAAATTTAAAATGTAAATATCTAAGTTGGAATAGTGAGAAACAACCAGAAGGCAAATCCAAATTGTGGAGAAAGCACATGATCAAACTCCCAAGTAATCTCCAGAAGTATAAGACTCAAAATGAAATCTTTTATGTACAAATCCTCCTGTGAGCAGATGAAGATATAGGCTAAAAGAATGATAATATGCTATCTGCAAGGTAAGAAGCTATTCTAGCAACGTAGCAAATATACATTGGATGTCTGAATTAACAAGCAATAACCTACCTCCTCCCATAATTATCAGAAAGAATGCCCCAAGAATAAGCTCCAAGCAGCATCCCAGCGAAAACGACAGTGGTTAGCAGGCTCTCTTCGCTTGAGGTTAGTTTCCACTTTGATTTGACTGCTGGTCCAACAAAAGAGAGAATCATAATCTCCATTGCCTCTGAAACCCAACCAAGTCCAGCATATGCGAGCACTAGAGCTTGGTACTTCCCAAACCTCAGAGCAGAAAGTGCTTCATCCAGCGTGTACACAGGACGTTCATCTCCCATCTAAAGAACCAAATTGAAAGACATTGTTGTCCATAAACATATCCATCAAAATTATTAGTCCACTGCCGACTATATTTGCATAAATAATGACTACTCTTACCAACAGAGAGCCAACAGCAATGGCACAAATAATCGTAACAAATATATGCATTGTTGGACCAATGAATTTATATGTTTCAGTCAAAGAAACTGGTTTTCTGCTCAATTGGATGAAAGTTTACACAGTAAACTAATCAAATGTTGAAATGTGTTCTAAGTGACATAAACTTGAGGTCAATCTTATTTTTTTTTTCCTTTTAATACATATAACATCCTTAAGTGTTTCAGCAAACTTCACATATTTTAATTCTATAATTCTTTGTTTAAAAATAAAAAAATAAAAAGTCAAAAAAATCCACTTGAGGGTGTATGTTAGGTTCCAGGAGACAGACAGTGAGACAGAGAAAAATAAATTGTCAATATGAAGTCAAAATTCATTCAGTACACCAGAAAGCAGCTTTTCTTTTTGTTTGCTGCAACAACAGCACTTTTGGGAAGTTTGATAAAACGTTTGCACGAATATGTCCCCTACCAAAGTAAATTCAGGCAAGTTACTGCATATTCAAAAGCATGCATCCCCAGACAAGAATTGCTCATCATCTAACAACAAAATGCAATAATTATCAGAGCACATATGTTTCACTTTTCTTTAGAAAACACGTGCATGCCAAATGATCAAAAGCTCTATATGATCACAAAAAGAACAATGACAATATGAAAAACAAGAAATTACCTTTACTGGCTTAACCTGAAAGAGTGAGTTCTGACGACAGAGTACGGAGCGGTGAAGTAACTATCATAAGATACTGGTAGGAAGCTAGACCGACTTGTCGTACAGAGGTGGATATGGAAATGGAGTCCTCGAAATCAATGTCAGAAGGTGGTCAACGAATAATTGAATGTTCTGTAGGTGTTGGTGCAAGCGGACGAGAGAATGAATCGATCCACCAGAAAGTGACATGTGGAAGGGTTTGGGTCGCTTGTCGCACGATCAAGATGATTAAAAAGAAAATTAAGATTGTGTTGAAAGAGAAGGAGGTGGGAACCACGGGGGCTGTCGTTTTGTTGGTGTTTGATAACAACAAGAACATGAAAGATTACCTAATGCCACCACTGCGGCGAGTGCTAGTTGACAAGCGTGTGGAAAATGACAACAACTTCGCCGGAGTTCGTCACCAGTTCGTATGAGATGACATAGGTCATCGGTAATGTGGCAATTACTAATGATATTTGACTCTGAAAAGGATAGGGATGCTTTAAAATAAGTATGAATAATAGTCACACGTAAAGTGATAAGAAATAAAAAATTTATTATAATTTTAATAGTGTAATTATAAAAAGATATTTTATCTTAGAGCAATTATAACATAATCAAAATTTTCACAAAATTTGATGGAATAGTAATTAAATAACTCTAAAATCATATTATTTTATAGTATTATATTTAAAAATTAAAACTGCATAATTTACTTTTATTTTTGTTGCATTTGCATATGTGCATGTATATGTTTGTTTGCTCACTCTTTTGCCACTTTAATCCGTGGTAATTTATTAGTTCTCTCTTATTTTTTATTTTTATAGGTTATATTTATGTGACATGAGTAGAGAGATATGACTCTCATATATCCGATTTGTTTGCCTAAATTTAAAACAATTTCTTCTAATTGTATTTTCTTTCATTAAACTTGAAACTATTTTGAAACCATAATTTCCAAATCAATGATTCTCATTCATAAGTTTTTTTTTTTTTTTTTTATCTTAACTATTTAGGTATTTTTAAGCGACCCAATCGCGATTTGATTCAGATGCAACTGAACATCCCAACCAAGACCAACCATCCATTCTCCCAACAAAACGACTTTCCTCGCGACCAACCGGCGATCAAGTTGAGAACTGTTTACTGATGAGCCCCAGTACTTCATAGTCGCATAAGTTTATCAATAGAAAGAACTTTTTTAAAAAAATGTTGCAATGGAAATAAATAAGACTAATTTTAAGAGTGAGAAAACGGCTTAAAAATCATAAATAAATAAAATAATCATAAATTAAGTGTTGATTAAAGGGGTATTTTTGGAATCATATTGGATTTTACTCAAAATGGGGGTCGTCGTCGGAGCTTTGAGGGGCATAAGCAGATTCGCTCTACAGACTACAATAATGGATGTAGGCAGGCTCCAGCCGAACCACTTATATATGCTGTTCCTTCATTTCTGTTTCTGTGTGATTCTTTTGTGGAAATTTGTTTTGCTTTCTTCTTGATCAATTGTCAGAGAGTTAAGATAGCTCTTGGTGATTCTTGATTGGAGAATAAATCCGATCTTGATCTTACAATTTTACTACCTTTCGCCAATAAATAACTTGGTGACCCAGGAGCTGGACAGTAAAAGAGAAGCAGAGCGAATGATGGTACAGCAGAAAGTGCAAGTAACCACCTCCAATTCAGTTTTATCGTGACAATGTGCAAGTGAAGGCATGTTGACATTTTATGAAGCCTCACAGCCTTCAGTCCCCAGCATGATATTGCGTAAAACTGTGTATTCATTTATCAAGAAATATTATCAGAAAGCAGACTCTCAAGCTTCATGATGTAAGTGACTTTTGAGTTTGAAGTCAGGAAAGAAAGCATACCCAGGCAAGTGAAGCCTTAAAGATTGTTCCAGCACTCCAGTAAGCCGAGAAAACTACCATCCACGCACCTCTACAAGAAACAGGAACGAACTCTAGAAAATAGAATAAAAATACGTGTCCTCCGCCCAAGTGACCATTGATGCATAATTTGGTGAGAAAGCACTTAGCAATCCAGCCACACAAGTTACCACTGCTAAGCCGAGCATAATCTTTCTGGAAAGAGCAGACAACATCAGGCACTTAGAAAACTAGAAAGAAAGAGATGACTTGTAAAAATGAAGAAAAAGAGTATATATTGGATTAGAGGAGTACTCAGATAAAGAGAGAATTATCATCTCCATCGCTTCCGAAAACCAATCGAGTCCAGCATACGAGAGCACAACAGCTAGGTACTTGCTAAATCTCAGCGCAGAAAGTGCTTCATCCAACGTGTACACAAGGCTTTCATCTCCCATCTACTGAACCGAATTAAAAACGACGAGGCTGCTTCTCACCTCCAACAATAACACTGCTAATGGCACAAATAATTTGCAACAACTAACAGGTTACAAATCAAGGAAAGAGATTTGTATCCTTGTATGTTTCGGTCAAAGAAACTTTTTCTCTTAACTCAGTTGGACTAAAAGTCCATACAACAATATTATTGACAAATTAACCAAATGTGTTCTCAGAGATATTAACTTGATTAACTCAAAATAAACAGATTTGATATAAAATAAACTATAGACCACCTGAGGATGTGGTTGGTTCAAGGAGACAAGACAGATACATTAAAATAGGTCGTCAATGGGAAGTGAATATTCCTTTACCGCCGAAAAATGTCTGGTAAAAGCACTTTTGATATAAGTAAGGCGGTATCGATAGTATCCTCACAAGAATTGATCATCATCCAACAACAAAAACAAGAAAATGATTATCTCACAGACATTTCTCATTTCTTCAGCATGCAACCCAATTGATCAAAGATCACAAAAAGAAAACTGAAAGGAACAAAAGAATACCTTGTAGAAATTGATATTGGGTTCACCCGAAATAAAGTTTTAAACCCGAAGTATGATAATAAATTCTAAGTGCGCTAAGTTAAACCGACTTGTCGTGCGGATAATATCTTTTGCCGTTCCTTCCTAATTAATAAGATATCTCACAATGATTTTGGTGTCTGGAGTCGGAAAGTTCCACTGCGCGGGTACCAGCCGTACGGCATAAAATTCTGAATATTTTAGTTCGGAATTATGGGAATGTGGGCCAGGGAATCACGTGTCTTCTCTGGACGGCAAGATCGAACCTTAACTAATTAAATATACAGCGTTGGATTTGAGAATACTTTGTCCACTCACCATATTAGTTGCTGTAGGCAACTAAGGACGAGATATTTTTATTATTAATTTTTGTTAATATCCTTTCATTTCAGGTGATGCCTTTCGGATTTGGGGCAGTGATGACGTGGCTGATTCTCCTTTTAGGGTATGAACTTGCACGAATGGTTAAAAAGGAATAAACTAAAATCAAATAACCAAAATGCCCTCTCTCAAATTAATGTTAATTAGTTTGATTTTATGGGCCGTGATGATTGATAATTTTTGCATTTTTCTACTTGACCACTGTACAGTTTCTTTTTTCTCATAGCACTTGGTATCTGTTATTTCAACAGCAACATACGAAGCCTAAAAGCCTTGTTGAAATTGGGCTGCGAGCCCAAAATTTGAAAGTGATGAAAGGAGATGATGATGAGATGAGAGAGAGCCAGACAACACGAAAATTAATTAAGGCAGTTGAAGGTTGAAACTCTATTTACATAACATTTGTATCCAATTCATAAGCGTTCAATGAGAAGTGAGAAAGTTTGCTGAAGTATTGTGCACTGACATACTTTTTCCACTGGCAAGAGAGTATAGGAAGCAGAGCAACAAGCTCACTATGATTCAATTGCATCCACGGTGTCTTTTAGTTCTCGTCCCATGGTTTCAAATGGGAAGAGCAGAGAAGAGGCTATAGCCAGAACAAATACAACCTCGAACAGAATAACCGCAAGTCTTAGGTGACAACTGGTTACAAGTCCAACGGCAACAAGAGGGCATACCATGCCTCCTACTTTTCCCACAGCACTTGCAACACCAAACCCTGTTGTCCTCGTGGACGTAGGATATATCTGAGATGAAAAACATATTTGTGAAACTTGAAAGAGTAAACGATCATAAAAATGAAGACTATAACATATCAAGAACTCAAGCGCTATTAATTAGTATAATTTTCCTTCAATAGGTATGAGAAGTTCCATCAGATTACCTCAGGGGCATAAATTGTGGCAACTGTAAAACTTCCTGTGACACACATGCGAACTCCGAACAGTAACACCGTAGTTACTACAGCAGACTGATGGAAGACCAGTGGCAGAAGGAAAATGCAAGCTAAGACAAACATAAGAACCATGGAAAGCTTGCGCCCAATTTTGTCCACTATTATTGCTGAGAAGATAAGCCCGGGAAGCTCTGTGATATAAAATCAACACAAATGTTACTAAGCCATGACTCTATATGAAAGAAAATAAAGGTGTTAAAAGAGCAGAATATATTTCAAAATATAGAGTACATGACAGTCAACGGAAGTCATACAGTACCTGCCAAACTAGCGATAAACACATCGACATACAGGCTATTATCTTTCGACTTGTCCGCATGCAGGACCTTTGAGCCGCATTTACTGTCTCCACTGCTTAGCTTAGAGGTCAACAAGACAGCGCCATAATATGAGAAAACATTTGCAAAGAATAGCACCCATAGGAGAACGGTTGTCCGAATTAATTTTCTTGAGAAAAGCATAAAAAATGATGAGAAGCCAGACTTTAACTTCTCGGTGATCTTTCTTATCATTGAGAGCATACGTGTATCTCGCAATAAATTTGATTCTTCGTTCTCTTTAATTGCTTTATCAGAAACAAGAATGCCAGGTGGGAGTTTTGTTCGGTTGACAAAAGCCATCTTCTCGAGAATTCTATGTGCATCAGCTGTTCTAGCTTTCGCACACAAATACCTGGGTGACTCCGGTGCTAGACCATAAAAGAGAAGCAGAGCAAATGATAGCACAGAGGAAAATGCAAGTAGCCACCTCCAATTCAGTCTTGTCATGACAACCTGCAAATGAAAGAATTTTTAAATTTTATGGAGCCTCATAGCCTCCTGTCACCAGCATACCCATTATTGCTTAAGAAGAATAAAAATAGAAAGGCATGATTAGTATTTGGTTCAGACATCAGTTGAAGATAAATGTCCATTTTTCCGAATATCGTAAACTTTAAAGGTACAATATCTTTTCTGGAATGATGCCAAAAGATTTTGAATAATGAAGAACCAGAAAAACCAGCTGGGAGGGCTTGCCAATGCACAATACTTGTAATATTTAATGTGGAAACTATTACCTAAAGATACCTCAATCTTCTCTGGAAGACTCTTAAGCTTCAAGTGATATTGAGCACGTTTTGAAGTTTTAGATACAAATTAGTTTAGGAATTATTTTCATTTTGGAAACTTGGTGTTCCTCTGCCCACAAGAGTAGATTCCCTTTGGATTAAGTTTGGACTACCATAAATAGAGGATTAGTTTTTAGTGATTATTAATTCACTGAAATCTTGTTTCGCCTCTTAATTCTCTTTGTTCTTCTTCTTCCCTTTGTAATTCTTTTCTCCCACTCTCTCTTTCTTTTCTTTTATTTCCTTTCCTACATCATTACCATGCCACAAGGTAAAAACAGGACTGTTTCTAGAAAGTAAAAGAAATATAATCCAAGAGTTATTTGGATAATGACAGTAGAAGTTAGGAAATTATACATACCCAGGCAAGCGAAGCCTCAAAAATTGTTCCAGCTGTCCAGAAAGCTGAGAGGGCTACCATCCACGTGCCTCTATGTGAAACAGGAACGAACTCCAGAAAATAGGCTAAGAATACAGGTACTCCCCCCAAACCAACACCAACGAAACAACGAAATATCACCAATGATACATAATTTGGGGAGAAAGTGCTTAATAGTCCAGCCACACTAGTTACCATAGCTATGCTGAGAAAACTCTTTCTGGAGAGAGCCGATACTAGTCAGCATTTAATAAAACTAGAAAAAAGTACTTATAAAACATCAAGTTTCAAGCAAAGACTTTATATTTATGAATAAATTCTTAAGTAGAATGGCCTAACATTTGATGGATAAGTGTATCTTTATGATTTACTTAAGCATATTGGGGAAAAAAGGTGAACTGATGTACTGAAATAAACAGAACCTTAAAAGCCTGGTGGAAAGCAAAGTTGAACAGACTAATATTTGAGCTGTACCAAGCGAAAAGCTTCTTGCAGCACATATAACAGTCAAGAAACATAAAAATGATTTGCGCTTTATAATCCATGATGCCTATGACTTGAAAATACAATAACATTTCTGCCTATGGCAATTCACGAGTAGTATGCAATGAGTGGAACAGAAAGAAAAGAATGTGGTGACAGAGATATTCCTTATAGATATTTGTGATGCCCTAATTGTAGTGACATTTTAGGAAGACCACTGAACAGGTTGGAAAAACCGGAAATTGATAAATTAAAGGGAATTCAATGGCTTAGAAAGGGTGCTAAACATTTTTAGAATTTCCAACCTCACTGTGCTAATTTAGAAAATTTGTAACAGTGCATAAACACTTTATTCTTTCTGCATAGATATTTGTGACGCCGTAATTGCCTCTGTGTGCCAACATGTTGAAGTTTGAGTGGGCGAGTTAAAAATTGAATCTGTTAAGGCAAAACAGGCATCAAGAGCTCAGCTGAGTTGCAAAAACAGTTTAGGTTACAATAAAAAGGGACAAAGATATTAAACATATTTGACATTTAATATGTACATATCTAAGTTGAAATAGTAAGAAACATCCAGAAGGCAAATCCAAATTGTGGAGAAAGCACATGATGAAACTCCCAAGTAATCTCCAGATCTATAAGAATCAAAATGAAATCTTTTATATACAAATCCTCCCGTGAGCCGATGGAGATATAGGCTAAAAGAATGATAATATGCTATGTGCAAGGTAAGAAGCTATTCTAGAAACGTAGCAAATACACATTAGATGTCTGAATTAACAAGCAGTAACCTACCTCCTCCCATAATTATCAGAAATGATGCCCCAAGAATAAGCTCCAAGCAGCATCCCAGCAAAAACGACAGTGGTTAGCAGGCTCTCTTCGCTTGAGGTTAGTTTCCACTTTGATTTGACTGCTGGTCCAACAAAAGAGAGAATCATAATCTCCATTGCCTCTGAAACCCAACCAAGTCCAGCATATGCGAGCACTAGAGCTTGATACTTCCCAAACCCCAGAGCAGAAAGTGCTTCATCCAGCGTGTACACAGGACGTTCATCTCCCATCTAAACAACCAAATTGAAAGATATTGTTGTCCATAAACATATCCATCAAAATTATTAGTCCACTGCAGACTATATTTGCATAAATAATGACTACTCTTACCAACAGAGAGACAACAGCAATGGCACAAATAATCGTAACAAACAACAAGAGAGAATTTCATATCCTTATGCATAGTTGGACCAGTGAATTTATATGTTTCAGTCAAAGAAACCTGTTTTCTGATCAATTGGATGAAGGTTTACACAGTAAACTAATCAAATGTTGAAATGTGTTCTATGTGACATAAGCTTGAAGACAGTTTTTTTTTTTTTTAAAATACATATAACACCCTTATGTGTTTCAGCAACTTCACATATTTTAATTCTATAATTCT
This sequence comes from Citropsis articulata, assembly GCA_030449925.1. Lineage (NCBI taxonomy): Eukaryota > Viridiplantae > Streptophyta > Magnoliopsida > Sapindales > Rutaceae > Citropsis > Citropsis articulata. The sequence continues at coordinate 53,023 of JASUUH010000257.1, forward strand.
TTGTTTAAAAATAAAAAATAAAATGTCAAAAAAATCCACCTGAGGGTGTATGTTAGGTTCCAGGAGACGGTGAGACAGAGAAAAATAAACTGTCAATATGAAGTCAAAATTCATTCAGTACACCAGAAAGCAGCTTTTCTTTTTGTTTGCTGCAACAACAACTTCAGGGAAAGCACTTTTGGGAAGTTTGATAAAAACATTTGCACAAATATGTTCCATAGCAAAGTAAATTCAGGCAAGTTTCTGCATTTTTAAAAGCATGTATGCCCAGCTTATCAACTAACAACAAAATGCAATAATTGTCAGAACACAAATGTATCATCACCTTTCTTTAGAAAACACGTGCAAGCCAAATGATCGAAAGCTCCATATGATCACAAAAAGAACAATGAAAATACGAAAAACAAGAAATTACCTTTATTGGCTTCACCCGAAAGAGTGAGTACTGACTACAGAGCACGGCCCGGTGAAGTAACCATCACAAATACTGGTAGGAAGCTAGACCGGCTTGTCGTACAGGGGTGGATGTGGAAATGGGAGTCCTCGTAATCATTGTCGGAAGGTGGCCAACGAATAATTGAATGCTCTTCAGGCGTTGGGCAAGCGGGCGAGAGCATGAATCGATCAACCAGAAAGTGACATGTGGAAGGTTTTGGCTCACTTGTTGTACGATCAAGACGGTTAGAAAGTGTTGGAAAATAGCATATTAATATGCTAATTTATGGACACATTTTGAGTGGGTCCCACTTGTCGAAAGTGGATAAACTTGAGAGATACGGATTCTACTCCGTGAATACTTCAAATATATGTATTTGTTTACTCAAAATGGTGTATGGGTGAATGAGAAATTACCTCAAACGCACTGTTGGAAATTTGAAAGGAATGGCGCTTATCCCACATGGGAAAAATAAGCCAGAAATTGTGTTTATATACAAACACTTATCCATGCATGAGTAAGAATATTATAAAGCGCCTTCTACACGCCGCATGCGCAAGTGCGAATCCAAAACCGATTTGGTTGAACTCGTGGCGCCTGCTGCGACTACAGACGCGAACGTCACCAAAATCAATTAGATTTGCATGGCCACGTTTTTATTTCCTTTAAATTTTTCTTCAGAATAGATGCAATTATTTTTGAATTCAATTAATTTGTAAGGTTTCACGTTATCTTAATCGAATTGTTTTGAATCGCTAATTAATAATCGATTAATTGTCATTGAATAGCACAATTCAATAATCTTCCATCAGTTACAACCTCGCACAAGTATAAAAAGGGGCAGCTTCCTCTTCATTTGACACACAGCTCAAACATACTGCACACAGAGCACTCGTTCTTCCTTCTCTCCTTCTACTGTTCTTCGGTATCATTGAGTTTCTACGTTGTGGTCACGGAGAACTCGTCTGCTGACTATCGTCTGTCAGATCCCTAAAAGCTTCTAACCCAAAAGCACTGTAATAGCCAGAATCTGCTTTTGGACACCTCGCCGGGTTTAATTTCTATTATTCTGTTTTGGTTTTGTTTATTGCTGGTTTGTTCGTTTCCAGTTTATACTTAGCTGCTGTTTTGTCCAATTGTTTTCAATTACTTTCAATTAATTGTTAACTGATTTGTTCTTGGTTTATTACAACAGAAAGAAAATCATAATTGTATCGAGGTTCGAGGACTTTGCGACCTTACCAATAATGTAAGGTACAGTTCTCTCTACTAAGCCGTGGACTCAAGTAAGACCCGCAACTGGAATTGTGAGAGGCAGTCCCTTACATTGATTGTGAGGTAGCAGCTTGTGTTGAAAGAGGAGCAGGTGGGAACCACGGGGGCTGTTGTTTTGTTGGTGTTTGATAACATCAAGCTTGACAAGCGTGCAGACTGCAGAAAATGACACCAACTTAGCCGGGGTTCGTCGCCGGTTCGTTTGAAATGCAGAAAATTAGGACCGCATAATTTTACTGTTATTTTTGTTTCATGTGCATGTATATGTTTTTCTTTTGCTCACTCTTTTGCCACTTTAATCCGTACATAATTTATTAGTTCTCTCTTATTTTTATTTTTATAGGTTATATTTATGTCACATGAGTAGAGTGATATGACTCTCATATATGATATATCTGATTTGTTTGCCTAAATTTAAAATAATTTCTTCTAATTGTATTTTCTTTCGTTATATTTGAAATTACTTTTAAACTATAATTTTTAAATCAATGATTCTCATTCATAATTTTATTAATAGAAAGGAATAACTTTTTTTTTTAAAAAATGTTGCAATGAAAATAAATAATACTAATTTTAAGAGTGAGAAAAACGGCTTAAAAATCATAAATTAATTAAATAATATAAATTAGGCGTTGATTAAAAGGGTATTTTTGGAATCAAGTTGGATTTTTCTGAAAATGGGGGTCTTCATAAATTAGCCGTTGTGGGCCATAAGTAGATTCACTCCAATCCAAAAGAATGTTTACCCCTGTCTCGCCCATATCAGCTCCTGTTTGGGCCGAATTAACACAAATCCAAAAGCAAAAACAACAACAATAATAATGATAAGGCTTTTGTTAAGTTACATCATTACGTATGTTACATAATGATGTAATAGCCGTTGGATTTTATTCAACGGTTGTGAAAATAATATAATTTTTTCATCTCATATTTTCACAACCGTTGGATGAAATCCAACGGCTGTTACATCATCATGTATGTTACATGATGATGTAACATAACAAAATCCTAATGATAATAATAATGTTGGCGGAGAGAAGGTTCCGGAAGATCCATCTACTCTGCTGGCTAGGTTCCTACTTTTTAGTAAAATCACGAATAAGAGCTTAATTCACATTTTTTGTGAAAGTCCATGACTCCATGCCATCAACTTTTGTGAAGATTTAGTGAATAAAATTAAGTATATTTATCGCGAAGCTAATTTTGCTGCTAATGCTTTTACTAATTATGCTTATTCTCTGCCCTTAGATCTCTATATTTTTAGCTTTCCATCGGCTTCTATTAATATTATTGTCTTGTGTGATATATATGGACTTGCTTATCCCCATTTGATTTTGTCTTATTCTTCTTTGAGGGATTCTATGTACCAAAAAATCATTGAAAAATCATTGAAATAACCGTTATAAAACCTTAATAAATACTTCCTCCTAACACTATAAAATTGGAAAATTATTATTTTTTCTTAAAATAGCCTAATGTGTAACTTTTTATTTTCTAATAAAAAAAGTGGAGGAAAGGTCTTTATCCATATTAATTTTTTATTCCCCATCTCTCTCAAAATTCATATTTAGGTGGCTAATTAAATAAAATTATTTGCAAATTACTCGGCACCTTGCGGGTATAATATGCGTAACTATATTATCGATTAAGTGATCAAATATTAAATCTACATCCTCAGATAAGAATATGTGTAATCAAGCATATGTACATAATCAGCACAATTTATCAACTATTTTTAGTGATTTGTATTAACAAACTTTTAAATGAAAAGAATATTATGATTGAGACCAAAATGAAAACTATATATCAACTACGTCTTCAATTGAAAACATATTCACAAGCGGGGACTCCCATGAAATACGTTAGAAAGCGGGTCAACACCAGCGGAGATTTGATCGTCGATCCCTATTTAAAAATTCGTTTTCGGGCCATTTTCTGCAATTTCAATTTCTCTCAGTTCTCTTTCGCCTTCATCAGCTCCGCCGCAACATAATTGTATCGACATTGCATCTGCTTTTTGCGCCAGAACAATACAAATTTTAATAAATTAATTAACTTTGAATTCGATTGAAGGAATTAATTTGACTGGTTAAATGGAGAATGGCGGAGGAGTTGTGTCGGCGGCGTCGGAGAAGCAAGAACAACAAGGAGCTTCATACACGTATTGGGTGAGGGAAGCCACGGCCGATGCGGCGCCGTTGCCTGTTCCCAAAAAGCTTTCTCCTGACGACATGTTATCGAACAAATCTCAGCCCGCCACTCTTGGCTCCGTCTGGAATCGGGTACCCTTTTTTTTCAAAAAAAAATTTAATGTTTTCTTCTTATGATTCAATTTCGCTGAATAATTGGCTTTTATTTCAGTTAGATCCAACATTAAGGTAAGAATGCACTGTGGAAGTATGCAATCTCTAGGGATAAATTTGTAAATTTACGTATACAAGCTCATAATTTGTTGCAAGTATTATATGTAAATGTCTGTTTGTTGCGTTGCAACTATGGAGACTTAGTTCTTGGCAACAGAAAATAGAATATTAATTATCAAGCATCAATTTTTATTTTTATATATGGCAGTATCCTATCTTATGCTTACTACTTAGTAGCACGTTATTCAAGAATTGATGCGAGTTTTATGGATGATACTGAGAGAATCTTTGCAGCCGAAGTTTGTGGTGCAATTATGTAATATATGTTGGAACTATATTCTGTGTGTATATGTGCGTGTTGAAGTAAATGGATACTCTTGCTATGTAATGTTTAATCATCCTATTAGTTTGGTGGAAGGATTGGAACAATAAAAAGATGAATGCTAGACATTATGTAGGTAATTCTTATGCATTACCAATTAGAGATTTTAAGGCTATCTGCAATCTTTATCAGGGAGAATGTTTCCAGTAATGTTGGTTGATTTTTTATTTGCTAATTATCAACTGAGATTTTGGTCAGGATATATAAATTGCTTGCTTATTTTTGGCTGTATGGTTGGATTTTGTGTAGGCTGGAACCTGGGAGGAGAAAAGCCTTAATAAGTGGGCAAGCGATAGGATTAAGGTCCGTGTGTAATCAATCTAGTAAGCATTTTCTGTTCTAACTACTAAAGCTACATTTGAACATATTGCTCAGTCAAGCGCTGGGGAAAGCATTTCTGATTTTTTTAACCTTAAATATTATCTCATATAGATGTCATTGCTGTAGGCCATTTTGTTTTTGTCTCTGTTTGCTATTACAATTTTTCTTGGTTGCTTTCTATTCTTCAGGAGCTGCTTACATCAGTGGACTCTATGGAGTTTTCTGGTGGCAAGGCCAAAATAACAGAAGTGTCAAATTGTGTAGGCGATGTGAGTTCCTCTAGCATGTAGCTGACAATTTGAGATTTCTGATTCTCGCAGCTTTTCTCCCTTTTTTGATCGGCGACTTTCTACTTTAGATGTGTGTTTTGTTGGCTGAATGTGTGCTTTGTTGGGGGAACAGGCTGTCTTGGTGACTGTGCGAAACAAGAAACGGGTTGGCTACAATTATGAGGTGACATTGAAAGTTAAAGGTAAACTTGCCTGAATAATTGTTTCTTTCTCTGTTTTTCAATTGTGTATATTTCATGTTGATTTAAATGGAATGTAAATTGATATCAGGGGAGTGGAATATCAGAGAGGAGAAAAAGATGGTGAAGGGCCATATAGATATCCCTGAATTCTCATTTGGAGAGCTTGATGACTTGCAGGTAAATTGTGTCCATTGATTTTCACTGTGTTGGATAAAAGGGAAACATGAGAGATTAGTTAATTTGACATTGAAAACCTTACCTTCTTGACAGATTTTTCAGATCAGATTAAAATCTGTTAACAACTTTAACACGATTGTTCTGAATTTTTAATATAAGGGCTTGGGGCTCTTTTGAAATTATAATAAGTTCTGAGTAGTTTTCAGATTTTATGGAATTATAATAAATTCCAAGTAGTTTTCAAATTTTATGGAGTTTTTATTGGATATATTTTCCTTATTTAGGAGTTATTATGGCCACGTTCTTTTTTCTGGGGTTTTGAACTGTTGTGTTGGCTTCAAAACTCCTAAAATACAATTAAGTATTTAGGTGGCTTGCACACGGGATTGTATTTCCTTGCCGGTTGCCACAATAAAGTTAATTTTGATACTTTTTCATAATGTAGATGCAAGTGCGGATTAGTGAAGAAAAAGATCTTTCAAAAGAAGATAAGCTTCAGATCAGCCAGGATTTAAAGAAGTTTTTGCAGCCTGTTCGTGAAAAGTTGCTTCAGTTTGAGCAGGAACTCAAAGATCGGTAGGAGAGTGGAAGGAGGCATTGGGGATATTGTTAACAGAATCCCTTACTTTGACTATAATTGTTAACTAAAACTGTATTCTATAATTCTTGTTTGCAAGTATATTAAGATTGTTAGCAAGTATTGGAAGATTGTCAGCTAAGTATTGATTCCAATACTTCTAGTGGAACATAAGATAATCGAGAAGGTGATGTCTTCCTTGCATCATCTTGAGTGTAATATTACCACTAGTAAGGGACCAAGATAGGACTTGAAATCAGGTTGTTTCTTGCTTTTGCTATGGATGAATTTTTATGGTACATTCATCTTTTGCGGGTGCTCTCTCTTATTTTCGTTGTTGATGAAGTTTTTTCTCGCTGAATTTCAATTGTTTTTCAGAATCATTAGTTAAATTCATTCCAGAATGTAACTTGTGTTGATTTTAAAAGCCTTGTATACGGCAAGGATCCCCTGGCTGGTATGAATCCGAAATTTCTCCAGTATGATGCAAAAGTCATTGGAAGCTAGACCAAGACTTGCATATATATGGATGTATGTATGTATGCATACATGAGTAGTTTCATTTGGTTAATAAATTTTCTTTCAACAACAAAAGTACATAAAACAATGTCCAATACAGCAATTTAAATCACCCCAAGAGAAAAAGGGGGATGTGCCTCAAATTCACCTAAAATATTGCAAAATTGAATGTAAGCTACTTCCCATACTTGATTCCAATAACATTTGTCTATCCCTAAAGGAAAAAGGATTTTGCTCTAAAAAAGTATTGAAAAACGCACCTACTTACGACTTTTTCTCTTATGTGACTGCAAACCACTTAGGGCTGCTTTAGCAGCGGACCATTCTTTTATTGAAGCAGCACTTCTCATGAATGAACAAGTTTCACCTATGGTACCATCCACATTAGTTGTTTGTCTTGGTGTCGAGCCATGCTTATCAGCAACCATTGAGGCAGAAGCTTCATTATTGCCCACAACAGTCGGTTGGTTCTTCTCTGGAATAATCTGTGAAACAATCTCCCCCTTTTTTCCGTCTTCCAGAGCAGTAGAAGCACATGCAATAGGTTTACTTCCAGCCTGATCTACTGACTTGCTGGACTTCTTGTCATTGGGGTTTGCAACCTCCTTTCCCACTTGAGTTTTGGGTACGTCATGCTTCTTAAAAGTGATACCTGGCGAAATTTGTGTGATGCTGAATGAACTGTTGTTCTCATTAACCAATTGTGTCCATGGGGATTTCTGAAACCATGAAGAACCGTTGCCCGACTTATTTGGAGCTGTGTTGCTTTTGGAAGGTTGAGCTTTAGCAAGAACCTCCACTGATTCTGTCTCAGCCAATTTTCCTTCCAAGTTCTCATTCCTTGCTAGCGAGTTCTGATTTTTACTGTCAGTGGATCCAAGCGGCTCATCTGGACAATAGGATACAGGTTGTTCTTCCTTGGCAGAATTGTCAGGCAATACATTTGAAACACTTGATTCATCATTGCCCTTACCACCAATAAACACTCTTTGTGATGGTTTTTTCGACTCTGATTGGTCGGAAATGGATTGTTTGACAACTGATTCCGGTTCAACAAGTTGGAGTCCAGTAGGCATCTGTGACTCTGTATAGGTTTGGGCACAGCCATCAGTCTCGGGGATAGTATGCACTGATTTATTTTTATCACTTTCTTCACCAATAACTGATTCCCTCTTCTTCTTAGATGGCAGAGTACTCTTTTCCTGCTGGATTGGTCTACCTTTAGTAGTAGTATTATCTTCATTGGATACTGATTTCTGGGCAACCACAACATCAAAGAAAGAGAAATTAGGCCAGAAACAATAGCAAACTATGATTAAACAGTTACATAACCTTATCAAAATTTGAGGGCAGCCACAGAACAGGAAGCAATACCCGATACGATGTTGAGGTTGTTTCCCATTTCTGGCTACTTGACAAAGCCTTTTTGGGCTTCTTCTTTGACACCACATTAATCATGAGGTTATCTTCATCTGATTCATTTTCATCAAACTTGAGTTCTTCAAATGAATCAATGCCATTGTCAGCTTCTTCAGGAGAAGCATCAGATGGCAATATATTGGAGACACTAAATGCACGACTATCCTTATCTCCAACAAGTGCTTTCCATGACATCTTTTGAGACCACGAATGGCCGGCAGTTGATTTCCTGACACCTGAATCAGTTTCAGCATGTCGAGTTGCCAAGGGAGTGCTTGGCTTATTCGTATTTGTTTGCAAATTCATGTCGTCTAAAGGGCTAGCGGCCATCATAATTTCATCATTGTGTAGTGATTTGCTCTTCTTATCCGTAAGTAAATCATTCTTTTTCTGCTCTTTGGGCAAAACTTGAGCTGATCTATCTTTAGAAGTCCGTGCTTCACTGAGTGTTAATTTCTGAGGATCCAATACAGAAAAAACTTTAAAAATACAGGTCAAAAAACACAGATATCGAAGATCGAGGAAAAATACGAAAAGAAACAACATATAGAAGAAATTGAAGCAATACCTTATTTGTTGGTGAGATTGTTGTCTTTTCCTGGCACCTTGACAAAGCCATTCTGTTGTTTCCTCTTGACACCACATTAATTACAAGGTTATCTTCATCTGCCCCACTATCTACTTGACTCTGCCCAATTTGAGGATCTCCAATCAATTTGTCAGAGTTGCATTCATCGTTGGCCAGTCCAGTTCCACTATGTCCAGCGTTTGAAACATTTTGCCTCTCAAAAAGCTTATTCATCACTGAATTCATCAAATTGAGCTCTTCCTCATTGATCACACTAGCACCTAGGGCTTCCATATCATGAGTTTCTTCCTCCCCTGCAGCAGCGGGGTGCTGAATTTGTTTCCCTTCCGCAGCATGAAAAGCAGCGGAGTGCTCTTCACAAACACAGAAATACGTAGGAAAAGGCGGAGCTTCAACACGTTGAAAGCTGTACTTGTGCTTGCCAGTTCCACAAAACGGCAATGTTTTCACCTTCACAAACACAAGAAGTTCATACATGTCAAAATCCGCAGCACAAGTACAAATCTTTTGGGTGCAATTGAGAATGAAAATTCAGATCCAGTATTTTACAATTCTTACTTTTCTCAATCTGGGGAAGAAAATTTTGAGCTTCTTATCCTGGTCAAGTAATTTCTTAGGCATACCCAAACGATTCGCGTCTTCATTATTAGCTGCAACAGAATCAGTAACCAGAGGATTGACGAGCTGAGCATCGTCCTCAGCCCATTCCCGTTTCAATCGAGCAAGGTAATGCTCTTTAGCCCTCTCAAGCCTCAGCCTTCCTCCCTTCCACACACACCCATTATACTGCGCCAATTAAAAATAAATAAATAAATAAATAAATAACATAAAATTAAATAAATAAACGAAAGAGAATTAGGAAAGGAACCGTGCTGAAGAGCTTGGAAAGGGATTTGTGGGAAGAAGGAAAGAAATCGACGTAACCAAAGCTACGGCCTTTGGTTCTGACAATATCCACAGCCTTTACTTCTCCTAATGATGAGAAAATCTTTGACAGATCATCATCCGTCACCTTCTCTCCAAGTCCTCCCACGTATATTCTTGTTTGCTCTTCAACTTGTACTTCTGCCTCTTTCTTCTCCATACCCTTCCCTAGTCCTAGCTTCTTTCTCCCTCTCACTTCTGTGCTAGCGTTACGTTTACAACGCTTTGCTGCTGTGCACACGGCGTTGCAGCTTTGCTTCGATTTTCTGGGACTGCGGCTCCAGCTCCAGACCCAACCCCAACCCCAAGCCCATACTGAACAAATAAACCCAAACCCACTTGCTTTTCTCTCTCTGTATCATTTTACCCTTTAATCTTTATATATATATATATAATTTTTCAATTAGAGATAAGTCAAAAACGAAAAAAATTCTTTCACAATATCTTGAAATTTATATTTTTTATTTTTTAATTTATCTTCGATTTTAATATGATTAGAGATCAAATTGAAAGCTCACTCTATATATATAAAAAGAAAATAGAATGCTAATTGATTATTTTATTTTATTTTTTCTCTTAGACCATATAATACTACAATTAAGTCTGTTTTTTTTTTTTTTGCATTTAAATACCAGTGTTCTTCCTTAAAATATATGTTTTAATTTATTATATGAAAAAAATACACTGCATTAGTGTGTCTTTTAGCATGTAACTAAGGTAGCGTTTGTTTTTTTATATGAAATCTAAATAGATCTGAATTAGTCTGAATTCTAAATAGAGCTGAATATCTGAATATAAATAGCATGTTTGTTTTTTTGTATGAATCGTTAAAAATAAATATTAAGTTGTTTATTTTTTAAACTTAAAAAAATTTGAAATCCGATATTTTTACATCTATACCCTTACAAATTATCATATTAAACAATTAATAATATCTCAAATAATATAAATAAAATAATAAATTTTTATAAGATAATCATACTCAATTGAGTACAACCCTTTAATATTTTAAATTAGTATATTATAATCAATTTTATAATTGTCTAAGATGTTTTATACGAAAAATATTCATTAAAAATTATAAAGAAAAATAATACTAATTTGAAGAGAGAAAAAAAAAGTTTCCAACTATATTATCACAAGTTATAGAGATGGATAATAATGCTAATTATTAAACTTAATTAGTTATGGATGAAATTTAATTAATTAGATGGGGGGATTTTGGAGAATATTTTTTAATGATGTCATTCAGACTTTTTAGATTAAGTAAAAAGCTAAAAAAATTAGCTTAATAACTTAATGACTTAATGACTGAAAATTTTGATTAAGTTGAAAAAATAAACAAACTTAATGACTTAATTAATTACAATTAAGTCAATTAAGTCATTAAGTTAAAAAAAACAAACAGCTCCTAACTCTATATAATATAAAAAATTAATAAGATGGTAGAAAACTAATATACTGAAATTTTTTTGAATATTTACTTATATCAGTAAATCAGCCTTCATTCATTAAAACTGACAAAGAATCATTACAAACATCCCTTAAAATCAAAGCTCCTAAAAAGGTTCCATCAAAACTAGACCCACGGCAATGTGCAATGTACTGGCGACTCTAATAGACACCGGTGCATCCCCTCCTGTAATGCGAGCACAGTTAGCTTTCAGCGGTTGACGAAAGGATGGACTGAATGGGTACAATTTTGGGCCAGGGATTAGCATAAATTGCTTTGACATGGTAGCAGTAAAATGTGAAATGCACTTTAGTTCTGTGATTGAAAGAAACAATGTGGGGGAATTTCGTTGATTGAATTATCAAAGAGTTGAGTTCGAGAAATTTGATATCGGTTGATTGATATGCTTTTATTTCATTCAGGCGTTAATGAAGTTTTTAATTTGGGAATTAATACAAGTAAACAGTTAAGCGTTTCCCCTTTAAATTTTCTGCAGTTAATTCTAAGTCTACCTTGTTTAATATAGAACTTTCAAATTTCGACCAATCTCACCGTATTAAAATTAAACTTGGCTTCATATTCTGACAACTGTTTACAATCGAAATACATGGTTAAATAGAGAAACCATTTTTTTTTTTAAAATCTTTATAGGGGTAATATATCAGCAGTAATGTGTAAAGTTAAGATTAAGCAAATGGAGGCTTTTTGTGCAAATAAATACAGACCTCATTGTTGGCAAATCAGCTAAACATTTAAAGCAAAAAGGTGAAGAAATAAATAATATGGTTTGTACAGGAAAAGATCAACTAGCAAATATCTTCTCATAAGAATATGACTGCACGTAACTGGCAGCTCTGCTAACCAAGACAAGTAAACAAAAGCGACTCGTATCAGAAATGATTATTTGGACGATCATAAACAAAAGCAAATTAACCATTTAACTTTCTCTTTTAGAGAAATTCATCTTCCAAGTTTCCAGATGCAGAATACACCATATCCAAAGAAGCGACCCAAATGCAGGTTCTACAGCTTTCCTTTACATTGACTAGAGCTGTTACTTAGATGAGAAATGGCTTAATTTAAATTTGTTGGATTGCGGCATTCGTTGCAACTTCGCAGCAGGTCATGCTTAAGTATGGAATTTTAAACAAAGGTTTGCCATATTCCATTTAAATTTGTTGGATTGCCGCATTCGTTGCAACTTCGCAGCAGATCATGCTTAAGTACGGAATTTTAAATAAAGGTTTTGCCATATTCTTCTGAAAAACCAATTAGTGCTCAAATAATGGACCTTAATCCATTTAACTTCATCTCTCTCTACTCCTAGGGGTGGTCGTAGCCCCCCCCCCCCCCCCTAAGGCCAATCAAAATTTGTGCAGGTTCTAAATGAAATAGATCAATCAGTAGGTTCTCAGTTCAGGTAGGTGTAAGTTGCACAACGTTATCCTTCCATCCCCATAAGAATTTTCATTAACTTCAAATCTATCCGTAAAATATAGTATATCGATGGACCCAACTGAAGTTCGGAATATAAAATATCGACTCTTTTGGGCACAAACATTGGCCAACTCAAAGTCAAACACAATTGGCTGACAATTTCCTCTTCTGCTAACTAATTTATCACAGATGAACATAATTACTTATTTGCAAATGGCTGATGCTAGCAGCCACTCGGAAAAGATTGAGGTTTTCAGAGACAAGAGGCTTTTCGAGATGAAGATGAACCATCATGTAAACACAGCTGAATTGTCCAGACAAACAAATATGTCTACTGCAGCTAAAACATAACAACTCATAACTAGGATTACTGAAGCCAATTATATATACCATTAAGCATTCACATAATAGTCCAACAGCAATCACGGATAAAAAAGCAAGCATAATTACAGCATTTCATCTCCTCAAACTCACCCGAGTTAAATGCTCAGCAAGCATATCCCTGACCCTCCGCCCATTCTCATCCACATCTCCTTCAAAAACTGGAAGCTCCTCTTCCTTCAAGCACTCTACATCACCATCGTCTGGCATAGGTTCACTAAACTTTATTAGAAAATTATGCAACAAACACCCGGTAACAATCACAAAAGGCAAGAAATCGACACACTCCTCCTTGCATCTCCTCGCCAAAAGCAGCCACCGCGCCTTAACTCCCCCAAAAGCATCAACAACCAAGCCCATAGCCCGACTATGCACTGCATTGAACTCCTTCTCGGCGGAACCAAAACTGTCCTCTTCATTGTGCCTCACGTAAGGCGTTATAAGCCAAGGCAAAAGAGGAAAACAAGAATCCCCAAGTACATACTGAGGAACCAAATTCCCATCACTCAGCTCATAAAAAGGCCCATTCAACAACTCCCTAGATTCCTCAACACCCGAAAACAGCTTGCTTTGATTCAAAATGGATTCGGGTTTCATCGTACAAGGCCAGCCAGCTGAAATCTCAAGAAACCTCCCTTCAGAATCAACCAAAGCCTGGACCAACAAGGACCCATTTGGCCCCAAGAGCTCACCTTCAACATCAAACTTCCCAAACCCCAAAACCCCACAGCAATTCGGCAACGAAATCCAGCCAAAACCCACTAAAATTCTGCCTAGATCCTCTCTGAGATCGACCAAGTTTCCCATTTTATCATTGATGGCTTTGCAAACGGTGTAGAAGACACGGCAGGCGTCGGCGGGGGAAGGGAAATTGAAGCGGCGGGCGAGGGACTTGTAGGAGGCGGCGTGGGCGAGGCGGAAGACGGCAGAGGCGAGGGCGGAGTCAGGAGGAATGGAGGGGAGGGAGGAGGACAGGGAAGGGGAGATGAGGGAGAGGAGGTGGGAAAAGGTGTCGGGCGACATGCGGAAGAAGCGGAACCAATCGGCGGAGGGAATGGCGACGGAGAGAGTGTCTGGGGGAGGAAGAGGGAGAGAGGAGATGAGGGATTTGAGGGAGAGGATTTGGGAAGGGAGGAGGTGGGGTTCGTTGTGGAGCAGGAATGTGTGTGCGGCGGAGGCGGCGGTGGCGATGAGAGATAGCAGCTCTGGGCTTATTTGTTTCCGATTGGTGACGGCGGCGGTTTTGGAGTTTTCGGAGGTTGTTTTTGAGCGTTTGCTGGCGCTGGCTACCATGGCTGGAATGGTGGTGCTGCTGACTGATCAGTCTTCAGCGAACACTGTGGACTGTTACTGTTATTTATTACTATCATTAGTACTTAGAAGTAGCGAAGACTCTGCATCTTGTTACTGCTGTCAGAAACGAACGAAACATGAAAGCATTATCCAAACGACGAGCTTTTGGTTAATTATCAATCAGGCAATAGTTTTGGTGAATTATCATTTAGATCCCGAATCTTTTAATTTTTTAATTACGTAATTTGCTGAAAATACTTATATTTATTTAATCTTTTTTTCTCCCCTTTCGACTCTCTATTGAAAAGAGTGTGAAAATGTATTTTTATTTATTTTTTCCTCGCTTCCATTCTCTGTTGAAAGAGAATGTGCTAATGTATTCTAATATTCTTAAAATGCTGGGGGTTTAGTTGTCTATTAGAACAAATTTAGAAATCTAAATATTTTCTTTTTATGATGGACCAGGAGAATTTAAACTTCATCAATCCACCGAAAATTGATTTTCCTAAATTTTCTTTTGATTATATTAAATTATCGTAGAAAAGACATACAAAATCTTTGATTAATAGCACTATAATAATAAAAATGCTGCATTTATTTTTTTTTTTAGAAAACAATTAATTCTTGCAAAATTTTTTATACTAGTATCAAATTAGCTTGATAAGATGTAATTTCTAAAATAATTATTATTAATTTTATTTTAAAATTACTAATTTAAAAAAAATTAATTAAAAATTTAATAAAATCTAATTTTATTAAGTGTTGTGAGCTTTAAAACTAATCGTATATATTTAATAAATTCTATAAGTTATTGTAAAATTATAAAAGAGACAAAAATTAAATTTTTAAAATTTTTTAATTTCTTATTTTTCAAAATCTATTATAAAATAAAATGATCTTATTAAAAAAAATTTCTAAACAAATTTAGTAAATATTAAAATTAATTTTTAATTTTTTAAAATTACTTTTCAATCTCCTCGTCCAAACCAGCTGCATACTTTACAACTTTTAAACAGTTTAAAGAAATTTTTCAAAAGGAGGAAAAAAATTATTTATAAAAGAAAGGAATTACCAAGGCAAATTACAAAGACTTCCTTGAAACCAAACTTAGCTGGCAAGGCAAAACTTCCTTCCATATTATTAAACTCACAAAGACTTCTGGTCTCTCTGTAACTTCTCCTCCAAAGTATCCTTCAATACAAACAAAATTCTCGCTTGAGCATCGAAAAAAGGAAAAACCAAGTCATCATCGATGGCGAAACTGAAGGTTGCAGGGACATGGTCGGGCGTTTTAGAGGTAGAATTGGAGACTTGGACGGTGCCCATGTTGAGAGAAGAGGTAGCTAAACGATCAAACATGTTGCCTGAGACTATCAACTTGATATGTGCTGGCAAAGTTCTGAAAGATGATCATGGTGGTGGCTGTGATATCAAATTAAGCCAATTGGGTGTCAAGAATAACTCCAAGGTTCTTGCTACCCGTATCTCTGTTGATGAAGGCAAGTCACTCATGGCTGAAGAAGAACGCTCTCGTAGGGTTGCTCGAATCATGTGAGTCTTTATTGTTTTCCGGTGTAATTACTTTGTTGAATTTTGTGGTTTTGGATTATAGGTTTTGATCAAACTGTACTCTTTTTTGGTAGCGAACAATGGGTTTGCTGGTTTTTGAATAATCTTGTGGCCTTCTGAGGCGAAGTTTGCACTATCTCTTTCAGTGAATATTTTTCTATTCTTTTCCCCCCCAGAAAAAAAAAAAAATTTGGGTCCTTTTACTATGTCTGACTCTATCTCATTGTGCAATTGTTTTATTGTATTTGGTGTGTGATTGGAAATGCAAGATTTTTGTGGAATTGGGCTTTGAATTTGGATGTTGGATCATATCTGTATCATTGTATGGTCATGCTTCTTGGTGCTGTGATATGTGCTCTGCTGTTGCTCAGAGCTGGTGAAAACAACATTGATATGAGTTTTAAACATAGTTATAGAACTTAGCACAAGTTATACAAATTAAGCACTACCGGTACTATTCTTGTCTGGACTTGTGGGGAGAAGATATTTTATTATTATCATTATTTTTTATGTAAGTTTCTTTTCTCTTGAATACTTATGTTTCCTTGGAATTGGACACAAATTAATGTTTATATATGTTGTATTATCCTATATTGTTATGAAACATAATTGGCAAAGCAGTGGTTGGCTGAAGGGATATGCAGGTTGATTTGTGTCTTGAGAAACCAGTAACTTCTGCAATGTTCCAGTTTTCTGCACTTGACTTTTATGAGTCGAGAAATCTGTTGGAATTATCGCAACTGGGAACAAAAATTATATTCTGCAATTTTGTCATATTTAGTTCATAGGTCTATGGAGTAATTAGTTCTGATAATTTTCCTCTCATCAACAGTGGCGAGATTTCAGATTCATGTTGGTCAGAAATCCATCTATATGTTTTCTCTTCTCTTGTCTCATTGTTATTGATGACGCGAAGGGGAAAGTTGGTTGCTTTTTCTTTTCTTTTCTTTTCTTTTCTTTTTCACCCGGTAATGGCTCATTACTATTTACATCCTATTGCAGGGCAGCTGCTACAGCACTTGTTAATCGACATGCAGATGGTTCCTTACCTGTTGAGGACTTCAATTTAGAACTTGAAGATCAGAATGGGGAGAAAGTACGATTTGGATCAGAGACTGATCGGCGGTATGATACATGAGTATATTTTTCTTGTTATACTGTTTCTGATTGCATTTTTCGTTGAGAAATATTTTTGGAAATTAAGAGTCCTTGTCTCTTAAAAGTAAGATTTGAATTATCATTTGAAAGGGCGATGATGATGGGACTGATGCTTCATGCAAACGCAAAGAGTCTTATCAAGAGGCAAATGTATAAGGATGCTTTGGAAGTTCTCACCATGGGAGAGGTCGGTTCTTAGTACTCTTTTTTTAAAAAAAGAAAAAAAGAAAAAAAAAAAGCAAGAATTGAAGAATTAAAATGGTTACTGCATTTGAATAATACATTATGGTTTCTGTGCGATATGGTTCTGCAATTAAACTTCCCCTTCCTGTACATCGTTTGAAGGGCATCTTTTTTCTTTTTATTATTATATTAGCTGGGGATGGGTGGTGTAGGGGTGGAGGTTGGGGGATGAGCAATAGGACATTGACCTCGTCCAGATGGCTGTCAAGTGTTAAGTTTATGTATCTCTGGAGATCTGTGATGAAAAGTGGAGAGCATATGTAATATCTGAGAAATACAGCTATCTGATTGTCTGACAAGTTTTAGCTCAATATTTTCTTTTCTTTCTTATCGTGGTTCAGAATTCTCTTTTTAAGCAAACGATTTGAGATGTACAACTTTCTAAAGTGTGTCTGTCGGGAGGTCGTTTCATTATTTAGTTATATACTTCCCTGTCAACAAAAGGCAATTAATTTGTGTGCTTTTGTTGTCTTTTATCTTGTAGGAGGCTTTCTCTCTTTGCGATCCCAAGGTCCTTGAGGTGAGTAAAACATTCCTTCTTCTAGTTGTACAAGGTAATGATTAGATCTGCGCTACTGAATATTATTCACTTTGAGCTTTGTCATGGCACAGTGGTGGGTTACTTTAGCAATTTGATGGAGGTATATGAAAATTGCTTTAGTTATTGTGTCAAGCTCCTTACTTGAGTCTCTTGTTAATTAAGTGCATTTGGTAATGATTATTGCATGTGGTAATTCCTGAGATAGTTGATTTGCAAGTTTAGGGAAATTTTTTTTTTTGTTTTGACTTGGGTTTTTGAAGAGAGCAAACCTGACTTGTTTTATTTTCATTTCCTTTCTGAACTTAGTATTTACTTTCCAATAATCAAGGTATCAGCAGCCCATTCCTGGTACAAGAATTTAAATTAAGAAAAAAAGAAAACAAGACCATTAGATTAATGCACCTTGAATTTTAAGAACACGTCTGACATGTTACTCCTACTGTTGATTTTAATATGGATGTATGTTAAAAGTGTATATATATTGTAATTGCTTAAAGAGAGGTTGCTGATATTGCCCTAATAATTATACAAGCTTTGGTGGATTGCTTCTCTTTCATCCAAATGTAACATGTCTTTGTGACTTCATAGATCTGAATAGTATTCAAAATTATTAGGGAAAAAAATTATAAGTTGATTACAATTTTGTTGTAATTAGATGCTTTCCCCTTCTTAAACTTTAACTTACAAGCAGTTTCTGTCTTTTGGCATTGTGTTCTTCGTGACAGTTTGTTGACAATGTCCCATTACTGCAAATAGACATGGTCTGGTGCTATTTCATGCTTCGAGACATCAGTTGGCTTTCAGAGGCAGGAATACGCCTTCGAAAAGCTAGAGAAGGAATAGAGCGTGCTCATGGGAAGGACTCCTCTCGTGTCAGACTGCTTCAGGCAGGTCGCCATCCAGAGCTTGCATTGTGAGTATTTTTTCTTTGTAGTTTCCAACCAAGTGTCTTGGCCATAGGTTGCCATAATCTTGTTGTGCAATCTGGTATTAATTTTTTTTATCACATCTTTATAGACATTTGAGAATGGAGCTGCTGGAAGGAGTGGCAGCATATCACAGTGGTCAGTTTGATAAGGCTCGGAATGCATTGACCTCTGCACAAGCAAAATTCTTCCATGTGATTATGAATATAATTTTCCACCTTAAGTAAATTTTCCTTTCTCTTGATCTTTCTTTATATTTTTGTTGATGATCTATCTTCTATTGTTGATTCTAGTTACAAGTCCCCGATGAAAGTTTATCCCTGGTTATGAGCATGGGCTTCAAAGAACAAGATGCAAAGAGAGCATTGCGAATATGCAGTCAGGATATTGGGAGTGCCATTGATTTCCTTGTTGAGGAGAAAGCAAAGAGAGCGAAGGAAAGGGAGGACAATGAGCAGCGAAGAAAGGAAATCATGTTGGTGCCCCTCTACCCCCTCTCTTTTTTGGTCAATCACAATTAGTTCACGAAAAAAGGATTCTATTTAAGTTGCATATTCTGTGTCATTTTGTTAATAAGCTAGCTTATTTGCAGGGAGCAAAAGAGGTATGGACTGACACCCTTGAAGAAAGCTGTGGATATGGAAAAAATAAAAGAATTAGTCTCCATTGGGTGAGCGAAACCAGTCCAGTTTTCTCCCTGTTTCTTCTTCTTTTAATTGATTAGTTGTATTTTAAATATGCATAAAAATACATTTTACACTGAGATAACAAGATTATTTATGTTCATAACAAAAACATCTATGTGTATTACTGTAGACAAATTTAAAAGAGTTGCACATTTTGACAGATTTGAGAAGGAGCTCGCTGCAGAAGCCCTTCGGAGAAATGAAAATGACTCTCAAAAGGCATTGGATGACTTGACAAATCCAGAATCTAATTCTGCCATACAGGTTACTAACTTTTCCTCATGAAATTTTCTATTTGATTTCTATTCACTAAATTTGTTTGACCTGCAGCTTCACATTGAATCAAGGAAAAGGAAAAGATGTCGGCAAGCAGCTGATGCTAGGATTGAACAGCTGGTTGCCATGGGCTTTGAACGACTGAGAGGTAGTTATTAAATTAGTACCTCTTATATATCCTTCCATTTTTCTTTGTGCAGTGTGTAACATAGCACTAGGCCCAGTGGGTGCCAATATTTGGTTAAGCAGCAGTCTTTTCTGTTCTCTGCTGTGCAGTGATTGAAGCTTGTCGGGCTGGTGGTGATGATATTCACCAGATAATGCTGCAACTTCTCGGACAATCTGGGTCAAACCCAACGGCTGCTGCTAACAACAATGCAAGTACTTCCATTTCAATGCCTAACAATGGCGAGCCTAGTAACAATGAGAATGTGGAGGGTGACCCAGATAGTAATTTTGAAGAAACATCAGCCACTGGAGATGTAAATGGGCGAGATGTGGAGATGGAGGATGAACTCGCTAATGATTTAACAGGGGATGTTTTTGCAGACTATGACATTGAGGTTACAAAAGAAGGTGAAGCAATAAGCGAGTATCTCTCTCTGCTTGATTCAGTTGCTGGTATTGCCATTGAGAAAGCAAGAAATTGAAAGTAGTTTTTTGGATAGTATGGTAAATAATGTTGCATTAGGCTAGCGGTTGTCAATAATGATGTTCATGGTATTGGAGTGGTGATTTAACAATTTGAAGCCTGAAGCAGTACAGTCCTAACAGGCATTGTAAAGCAAAATTAGTTTTTGGTCACAATGAATTGATTTTATGCACTGAATACATAGCTGCAGTGATCATGTTCCCTTTTTTTTTTTTTTTTTTGGCCTTCTTCTCATTCTTCTTTTTTGGTGTATGGTGATGTTACTATAAAAGGGATTCGAGACAGACGAATTGATCATCTAATTGAAAGAATTACAGTAAAATCCAAAGTAGCCCAAGCCATTTAATCAATGTCATGTATTGCAACATTTAAGGTAGCAAGACCCTTAAGAAAAATTTTAGGAAAAAAGGACACTTCCAAACTCCAAAAAAGGGGGTCCCGGAATGAAAATGGTGCAGGCTTTGAGCGTATATTTCTAAAATAGTAGTGGGATGTGGGATGTAGTAGGTAACAACATTACAATTCACTAGCAACAGAAGTCTAAAAGGGAGTTTCCATTGGAACAAACCTAGGACTTTGGGTGTCTTTCATTTCGACTCTATTCATAAGATATTATGGATAACATTTCATTGTTTCATTGGAGCAATTATGCGCAACAGAGATTCAAAACAGCCCGAAAAGATCGTATAATTGTCATATATACAAATGTCTCAGGGAGAAAAAGGATAAGGAAAAAAAAATTCCAACAGATTGAAAAATTTACTTCCTCAAATCTATCTATTCCGTTGATTTGTTAAAGAAGGCACAGCTCTAAAGTGAATGTTTCAACTTTGTTGATAACTCATGGAAGAAACTCTTCTCAGCGGAGGTACACTGAGTATATCAGCAATTAGATCCTTCATGCTTCTATCAGCAATTAGATCCTTCATTCTTCTGTCTGGTAACTTGATGGATATTCTTTGTCACCAGTGACCATTAATATCTGCTTAGATTCTACTTTGTCTTCCTGCACTTTTGTTGCCTTGTAATCATTTGGAAGCACATTACAGTCAATGGTGTGCCACACAGGTCTCTCTTCTTGGAACAAACTGCAGTCAATGCTAGTCATTAGAGGAAGTAATGCAGCCAAAAGTTTCACATGCAATATAAAACGACAGGAACATCTAATTATCCAGGTGAATTAGCACGTTTTGTAGCAGACTTGTACTCCCGCTATTTCACGTACGTAGAGCAGAGGAGTAGAGTGTGTGTGCATGTGTGCATGTGTGAAGCAAAAACAAACAGCAAAACATAAATTTTTTGCCTAACTATTTTGGCTTTGTCATCAGCAGAAGACCAAGACATCCTTCAGTATAAAGACTGTTGCAGTGCTGACAAAATCTTAAAACCAGTGTAGGCCCGAAATCTTCTACTTTTCAATACCTCATGCCGCCAGAGATATAGTTTGAATAAGTGAAAATAATTATTTATAAAATGTTCATGTGGAATGTCATACATGTATCCAGTCAATTTTTAGGAAAGTGGTGTAGCAAGTATTTGGGCATGAATTATGTATCTTTTTTTGTAAATAGTCAATCTTTGCAGAAGGAAGAGAGAGAGGCACTTACGGATGCTTGCAAAGCATTGGGCACTGTATGGAAAGTGCATACTTGCAAGTTGATAGCTCCGTAATGGAACTAATCATTGCTCTGGGTTCTGAGCAGACAAATCTCACCTGCATTAAGGGAAAAAAATTGTATTTCAAAGAATAAGAAAGGGAAATGGGAAAGAAAACCAAAAATCATAGAAGACTTAATGAGTTGATTAGTTTATACCTCAGTCTCACGGGGCTGATTTGTAAGATCACAAAGCGTCCCATTTGTGTACTGATGCGCATGATACCTACATAAAACAGTCAAACAATATAACTCCCAATTTTTTTCTAAACTGTTTGTATCTCTCCCCATTTTCTATCCTTGCAGCAGCTGCTTATTCTTCTATTATTATTATTTATCTGGTTCACCCATCTATTCACAAAACAGTACCTTTGTGATGCATCTTTGGAGCGAGGATCTTTCAGTGTGGAAATGTCAGAGAGATTCTGGTTGAAAGCAGCTGTGGCCTCTACATCATACACTCCCAAGATAAATTCCTGAACCACCTGCAATGAGTGAATCATAACAGTGAGAACTGTTAGATGTTTATTGCTCTTAGAAACATCAATTAGAAATGCAAGTGCACAAAATGATAATGAAAAGAACGTTCCCCTGTCAATTATTCTTAATACCACTAGTATTATGAGCACAACAAACAGTCAGAAAATGGCTATAGCTATACAATATTGGACAGGGCGATAGGCAAAGTGGGATACATTAAGCATTGGGTTCCAATACTACATTCAAAGCCCTAAATTCAGCAATATGAGATCTTCTCTTAATCTGATTACTTTCAGCCAAAATAACATGCTTCATCCTGAACTAGCAAAACATTTGGCTACTGAGAAGGACAAAACATCAAAGACCAAAAACAACAACAAAAGATGGTCCTTCTGCAAAACAGGAGATTTTCCTCAACGGTATTTAAGAGATTACCTTATCATCTTCAAAATGCAGTTGCCTTAACTTGTTTTGGTAGCAAAATTCATATGACCACCAACCTTCTTGCTGCATAAAAGATTGATGATGACTGCATTAGCTACTAAACAAATTAATGATATTCAGTGGGAAAAAAACTGAAATTTCTAGTGAAGAACACAAAAGTAATGAAGAAATAAGGATCTTTACTTAATTACTCAATAAATATAGAACATATTTTACATCTGATCTGACTCAGCGTGCCACATTTAACTTTGGAATAATAAAGTTTACCCTGAAAAAGCATTGGCCCTTCAATACTTCAAGCAGCTCGTCTGGTGTCTTCAATTTAATCCGTTTCTGAGTTTCAACAATCATGCTGCTTGTATTATGCTGAGGTACTTGCTTTTCACTCTTGGTTTTCTCTACTTTAGGCAAATAACATATATAATTCTGTCCATTTTTATTCGGCATAATCACAGATTCCTGGTCATCATCCTGTATCATTTTCAGGCCACTACATTAGATTGTGATACCTCACACTCCTTTTTCATAGCTAATATTCACATGGTAAAAGTTGCAATATGTTTAGAAGAAGTTGAATCATCTATCCCATTGGCAGGTAGGTCGCCAGAATAGCATGACAAGTTCGTTCAAACAAAAAATGAAAATCAACAGTTCAACATACTTACAGGATGAAAAGGGGAGTCTTCTGAATGGAAATCAATCTTGTATTTTGGTTCACGAGAACTTCGACCAAATGTATTCCCTGTCAATCAACAAAACGAAAGAGAATACAGTGAAACTCAAACAACTTCCATCATCAAGGAGAAATCATTGCAAAAGGACTAGTATGCAGTACCCGCCTATCTCTATGATTTAATTACTTGCTTAATGATAGCCAAACCAGAAGTGCCTTCAGAGATACCAAAGCTGGCCCTTTGAAAAACAATTAATCTCTACTGTTTATCTACAAGAACTAATGAGTTTATTTTGACTAATTTCCATAAACTCCAACTACCCATTTTGTTTCTGGTGAAGGCTCCACTCTAATGAAATTGTCTCATTGCCATCATATCTTTCAAGAACAAAAATCGATGAGAAAATGACTCCAGGCAATTAATTAGGTACAAAAATATAAGCTCCTAAACACTAGCTACACCCAGTTTATAACACAGAAATATCAATTTAGAATTATTATTCTCTACATAAGCCTCATAAAGCCTCTAACAATTCATTTCACCCAGATAAATACTACAGATTCTTTTACGTCACATTAAAGAAACAGACATAAAATTAAGCTCAACAGATCACAGTAGCCATGAATATTACCAAAAGAAACATCTTTTTAGAAATTGTATTGATGTAAGAATAATCACAAGGGACCTAGAAGCTAAAAATTTGATTACATATGAAAAATGAAAGTGGAAAACATTATTATCACCTATATTAGCTGGGTAGATTTGATCAGCTAAAGCGTAATTGCAGAGAGTTTGTGAAACAACGAGAAGCAAAAACAGCAATCTCATGTTCTTGGTTGTGTCTGAATTCATAAATAAACAATATTTATGCGTTGAAAATATGAAGCACCAAATCGGAATCGGATCCAGGAACTCAAAATTTTCGAGAGCTGCTCTGCTTTTCAATAGACTGCCATCCGGTGGCGTTTGGGACGACACTCCCTCCACGCAGATTGGCCAATCAGGTTTTGCCATGTCAATCACAGACGATGAGTGATGTGAGAGTCATGTGCAAAGTCACGTGACATTCCCACCAATTAGTTTTTTTTTAAAATTGATATCTAAGAAAAGAAAGCTTGTCACATTACTTAATTAAGAAATTGATTTTAGATATAAATTCGGCGTTTATTAAGATAAACAGTGAAGTTTTGCTGAATATTGTGTAGTTATTGAAATTACTATCCTGTTTATATGGATAAAAATTTAATATGGAGTTGAGTTTTATTGAACGCTGAATTAATAGTTGTTGGATAAGGAGAAAAAATAAAAATTTAAAATAATTTTGATTATTAATTCAGTATTCAGAAAAAATTTAATTCACTATTGAATTATAATCTTCTTTATATACATTTATTTTTTTAATTTATAACATAATATTGAGATGGAGAATTTGAATCTTATCCGGAATGAAAATTTAATTTCCTTCAATAAAATTAATTTAAAAAAAAAAAAAAAAAGCTTGTCCCATTGTTCGATAATTAATTCTTTCCTATACAATGCATAATATCCTTCAAGATTCCAAATGTGCTAAAATATTTGAGAATTTACTTGTTTACCAATGAATAAATCATAGGTAGCGCTTTATTTATTCTCACCAAAAATTTTCTTCCGCTAAAAAAAAAAAAACAAAATCATAGGTAGCTGAGCTCAAAGCAATACTCAGCACGGTCCGAGCTGGTAATGATTAATAAATGAGAGAGACCAAACTCAGTAGTACTAATTTTAAATATTTACGAAGAAATGGCATTCTGTGATAAGCTTTTTGCCAGCTTTGCTTGTATAAGTTTGTCCAAAATTGGTTGCTCCAGAGGAATTGGGTCAAGGCAACGTTCAGCAGCGGCAACACTCACCTACACAGCAACATAATTAGCAGACAAGCCAAAGAGGAAGTAGAGTTTCATCAAATTGCAGAGGCAAACTTGTACTAACATCACCTCATCAAGCAAAAAATCAATGGCGGCTTCATTTTCCGCGGCTTCCTTTAATGGAGTCCTTAGGTACTGAATATCCAACTGGATTTGCTGAAATCCACTTCGGTTAAAGGTCTGGTGTCGCACAAATTCTTGCAGACTTTTCAGGCTAAATTTTACTATAGTTGTTATAACTGACTCCTGCAGCTCGTAAGCAAAATCATTTCACCTTGTGTTAACATCAAATTTGAGTATTAGCAAAGCAGTCTCATATGTACTACCTGCGTATATTCAACTTTGGTAAAAATTTCAACTTTTTGCTTGAATAACTTTGCTAGATGTGTTTCCAAAAGTTGGCTCCTGGCCTTTTGAGTATTTGTACGGCTCAATTTGCCCTCTCGTAGGGGATTGCTGCGAGAGGAGTTGGTGCTCCCGTTGCTGTCATTTCGTTGATGCCTTCGGAGGAGCCCTTGTGGTAGTACCTGCTTTACTTCTTTTTCTATTGCTTCCAACTGAAGCGAGAAAATATCAGAGGATATGCAAATGCAAATAAACCGGTTCTCTCAGTTTTTTATTTGAAACAATGAGGCAAGAATCTAATATGTAAACTGAAATATTGATGATGCACCAACCTCTTGAAGAAGTAAATCAACAAACATATGAACTTCTCTAGGCTCCTTGTGCTGCAGAGAGCTCAAAAGTATTAAATAGTGAAGTTGAATACCAAAATATACTTTCTAAATGCTTGGAGTATAATCATATTCGCAATGACCTTGACCCA
Source organism: Citropsis articulata (assembly GCA_030449925.1). Lineage (NCBI taxonomy): Eukaryota > Viridiplantae > Streptophyta > Magnoliopsida > Sapindales > Rutaceae > Citropsis > Citropsis articulata. Next base: position 79,075 of record JASUUH010000257.1, read on the forward strand.
ATTTGGTGTTGTAAATCTTTTCCTCAGAAGAACTGATATCCTCTGATTCCTCAAATTTATGTACTGACGAAAGAAAGTTGAAACTAATGTTAGAGCATGACAACTGCCGTATTTCAAAGGATAGCATATGAAATCTACGTGGCGCATTTTCAAATCCGTAGCTGAAGTGTGAAATAACTATCAATAAACTCATACATGATGCAGAAGCTTTTCACCAGCAGACCGAAAGCTTCGACAAATTTCCCCAGGGACAAAGACAGGCCCATTTTCATAGAGTCTAGTACCACCACCAGCAAACGAAGCAGCTACTTCCTGAAAAAGAATACATGAAAACAAGCCATTGAGGGTAGAGAGAGAGAAACTGCGTTATTTTGTCCTTTTAGAAAAGGACCAACATAAAAAATAAAAGGTGGCTTCTTTGCCTCAGTAATTCTTTGGATGGCGGTTTGTTCAATGAAGACAGACAATTGAGCCAGCACCAAGACAAGGCTAGCAAGAACTTTGTCACCCTGTGTTCCCTCCACTGCACCATGAACTTGAATGGACGAATTATTTCTCCCAGAAAGCAACAGAAATCTACCGTGAAGTTCCCTAAAGAAATCTTGGAACCCTTCTTGAACCCAATCGAGAATCAACTCTCTCAGTTTAACTAGTAGCTCCAAGTCGTCATCAAGAAGTTGGCGGAAATCCTGGAATGAACAAATGGAATAAGAACTAGAAAAACGAAATGAATGTGCACATATACGTATTATAAGAATATAAGAAATGTAAGCTACTGACCAAATGACAAGATCCAAGTTTCAAAGCCGTAGATATATATAAGCATTGACAAACTCCAATGACACTAGACCAAACAAAAAGCAAGCATTTGCGGACATGAAATTCTTCAAGATTCTTGCATGCCTAAAAAAACATTGTCTCCATAGCATATTATATATTACCAGTAGTATATCCATGCTGCCTTGGAGCACTGCCTTTTTGCTGGCCCCCAGGGAAACCTGCAAGGGAAACTCTTCCATTCCCTCCTTTTGTCCAACATAAACTTTTGTGAGGGCATCTGCCAGTTGGAACAGAATTTAAATAGATGAACTTAACCCATTAGATAAAACCATCAAGTAATTCAAATTTGTAACAGCATTCCAAAGCGTGGATGTTTATTTAAGGTCTAATCCATTGCTATCACTAAATACTCAGCCGTACCAAAAGTGTAAGTACTAACCTGAACCTAATTTTCTGGTGATCTAACTCTTAAGATAAACTACTTCTTAAAGTTATAATCATGAAAGTAACCTGATATATCATGTAGAAGATGAGAAAATCTGCTGGTAACGTGACGTTTGACAGTAATCTGAACAGCCTGAAACAATATGGGGTTTTTTAGTACTCCAAACTTTATCCTCCAGCAAGAAAACAAATAGAATGTTAGTTCCAAAAGAAACCTCCAAAGAAAACTCAAAAAGAACTGATTCATGCAATACTTCATCCATGAGGAGAACTTCTTTCCATATCATACCTGCATGCAACTAGAATTTGGTGAAGAATTTCAAACAATCAAATCAAAGGCGGAAAATAGAAGAAATTTCATACTGTGAAGATTATAAAATAATGATGCTCAGCTTTAGCACCATTTGAGGACAGGCCTTAAAACTAACTTGAATACTGAGTAAATTCAGGTAGCAAAGAATATGAAGCATAAGATCTTCCGCGAGGGAATAAACAAATTACTTACGAAGAACAGCCAATAAATCGGCTGCACGTATCCGTTTCTTTCCGTATTGCTCACCAGTTTCAAAGTTCCTAAATGGAAAAAATGACAATTACACTTATTGAGCAAAATGCTGTTATGACTTTTTAGTTCAATCAAAAAATGACTATCAGCATTTCTTACTTGGTAACCAACTCCTGTGCAAGTTTAATTAGCTGCTTGTCTGAGTCAGGAAATATTATTCGATAAGCTCGAACAGCCTCCACAAACTCTTGAACAGAAGCCTGAGTTTAGAAAAATTGAAGACATATCGAAAAGGTTAAGAGCAGGAACAAACTCGATGGGCTCAGACACCCGACACATACCAAAAATCTGAATCATAAAGGTGGTACTCAGTTTCAGTCACCTCATGAACATTAGCAGCCACTGACTCAGGATGGTTTTGTAGTTTAGAAGGATCATTTGACATTAACAAACATCTGCTTATATCTTCATCCTTAAGCTGAAGATCCCCTAGAGACTGTTCTAACTTTTCGAATAGTTTTTCCTTTAAACTGTCCACCTGTCGAAACATGAATGTGTAATTATATGAAATCTGTCATGCATGTGTATATTTCAGATCAATCTGTGACAAATCAGAGGGTTGAAATTATTTGAATAAAGATTTCAGAACATTTGGTACTTTAATAACAATGATATAGCAGGAAGAGATTTTTATTTTTTTCTTTCTACCAAAATAAATTGGCAGCCAGTTCTGTCTGTGTTATCACATACCATTGTAGCCTAATTACTTTGCCAGTTTAAGTGTAATATGTTCAATCAGCTGAAGAAAACACCCAAATGACCACATTCACATAGTAGTACAAACCGGAAAATCCAACTGCTTAAGAAGCATTGCAGCCTCTGCTCTTGCTTGTATGGATTCAGAATCTGAGAACAACTTCCCCTGAAAAGAAAATATTCACCATCAAGAAGATAAATTTTACATTGGCTCTTCGGCGTTACACTGCACTTTTCCCGGCTGCCTTATACGAATAATATGCATGCTTCAGACAAGACAAACAAAGATTTCTATTATTGTTGGCCGGTACTTTCTTCATGACAGATTTTTCTGTATTTGACACATGGTTTTGCATGTTACGCCGATGAGACATATAAGGACTTAAATCAATGCTGCTTGTCTGCGGTGTGTGATAACATTCATAAATCACAACCGTAGAACCATCCGATATGAAGCTTCAACAATGTTCCAGATACGTTCCCCGAGAGTCAATGCTATACCATAATTAATCATTGGCAAACATGTTGGATATAATTAGTCTACAGAGTCAAGTTATTTAATATGCTAGGTATTTGACCCGGTAAAGCCCCTTGGCTTACCAACAACTGAGGGTCAAACTGTGTCTTGACCATAACTAAGGGGTTGGTGTAAAGGACAGGCAAGAGTTGCCAAATGCCTACCATGAACACCAGAGGGAATTATATTATCCAATAAAAGGAGGAAAAGAAATAAAAGTGAGGTAGAAAATCTTAAGGCGGTTGGAACTGTGGCCCACATAAGTAAAGATGATGTGGGGACCCTAAATTGTTGCACCTCTCATCCAGAAGATTCAACCCATAATCCACCCATCCTATGTTTCTAGGTTTGATTTGGCTTGGGCTCAAAGTAAGCCAGCCTGAATCACTATATATACAATAGAAAGAAGTAAAAACCTGCAAGTTCTTTATTATTATGGTGATTGCTTCTTCAGATGCTCGCTTACAATCCTGGAATGATGAATCCCCATATGCCTAATGAGGATAATATAACGAAATGTCAAAACTTTCTGGAGAGGAAAAACACGCCCCACAACAAAAGTGGGGAAAAAAATCCGCAAACACATAAATCAAAAGAGCACAGGACCAGTGTATGAAATAAATGACCTTAAAAATGGGCGTTGCTCCAGTATAGAACCTGATTGCATCGGCATAGGCTTCCGATTTAATGCATTTGCCAAGTCTAGCAGGTAAATCATAGATAAACTGCTCTTCACAGAAGAATATATCTGTTAATTAATAGATGGCCAGATCCAAGATGTATATAAAGCAGAAATTCATAGCTTGTATTGCTGATCAACAATAAATTAATTAACAATGTATTCGACGTGCAACTGTTACTCTTAAAACTGCTATAGGATCTGTTCAAGCAAGTTCTTTATTCACGGAAGTCAACTGCATTAGACTAAATAACTGATTTAGTCGCACCGGTGCAAGATGCAAGTTTGATCACTGATATTTATCCTGCGAATTGATCAAACCTCAGCACCTATTCAGGAAGATACAACCTCTCCACAGGTGATAGATATATATATATATATATATATAAAATTCCCATTTCTTCCAAACACAGAGACGCATATTCACAGACAATGTAATATGAAATAAAAGCCACTGTGACAAAGCCAATAAAACATTTCATATTCCTTTAATACCTGAACTTTCCGGAGAAGATTGCGCGTTAGATGTAATTTCTCTATATGTTCTCTCTTTTCAAAGAGAGAAGTGTTGACACCATCACTTCTAGATTGAACTGTTTTTATCTGTAAGATAATTCAGCCACTAAATCCATAACTCAGTGCTTAAAATCTAGCATAGTTAATGGAAGATTTTTCACAAACCTTCTCTAGGAGTTGCTCCATATTTGATTCCATGCCCATGATGTTACTATTCATCCTGTTATAAGCAAAAACATTACAATTCCTTAAAGAGAGATTCAAAAACTCCAAACAGTGAGTAAATATCTAAAACAGAACAGGTTCTGATATTAAAGTAATGTAAAAATTAATAGAAAAACCCAAAGTAGTTGATAAGCTGTAGATTATGAGCCAATAGCCACAGATGCTGTATGTTGAGCCAATCCATTCTCAAATAACAATATAGAATGGGGAAGACTACCTTTTGATTGCATCAGTGGCACTTATAAACTTGTTGTAATTCTCATAGACTAACATTTGCAAGTCAGTGTCAAGATTTTTAATCTCGGCTGCCATTCCCACATGCCTTTGCAGAAGCCCCTCCAAGCTTGACTTGTGTATCTACTCCATTCAAGACATGTATGGAGGATTAAAAAGTTTCTGATATTCAACCTTTTCTTAAAAGAGAATTGGTATTACAACCAGTCTACTACTACCACATTCAAGTTAGATATCTTGTAAACCCACTACTCAAATCTATCTCGATGGATGAATCTGAATGCATTATCACTTCTTCCTTGTAACACAAGCATAGTCAAAATAAAGGTAGATACAAACCGGCAAGAATTATCTAGCATAGATAATTAAATCCACTAATCAAACACACTATCATGAGCAATTTAAGCCAAATTTTGGATATCTTGTGAATGTTATGCTTCTTCTAATAGAAAATGTCGTGCTTCTTCTAATAGAAACTAACTTTTGCTATGTGATTAATATCTTTATAAAATAATAATAAAATCAGGAAACTCCTGATGTGGCATAACAAGATTGGTTAAACGAATTAATTAATATGCTATCCTCTCCTTTATACTTGACCCTCAGTGATTTTAACTGTATATTAAAACGCACGGGATCTAAATCTCAAATATATACTTACTTGTTAGTAAATACTGCAATGGTGTCAATATTATATGATTAGTTGAGTCATAATCATGATTATGGGATTAATAAATAATAGAGAGCTGCGCACCAGGAGATTCAAGTAGTGATCGGCGTTGAATGAGTTGGAGTTGATTGCATCCAACGGTGCGAATTTGGAAGGCGAGTGGGGTGACATTGAAGGATCTGGACTGTAGAAACTCGATAAAAGATCTCTCATTCTCCTCGCTTTCTCGTCCAACGGCACATCGTCCCCACTCATGTTTTAACTTTCAATGGAGTGGAGAGAGCAGGTAACTGAATCGCCGATCGGTGTGATCAGTCAAAGTTAACGTAATTACGTAAACAAGACTTGAGCATTAAGCAATAAGCAATAAGCAATAAGCATGCACGTTTGTTTCGTTTACGCATGTCATCCGCTCTGCTATCATATCATCAATGTTTTCTGTTACACATTAGGCAATGGTTTGTTCAGGGATTTATCCCCGCCATACCCTAAAAGTAGGGTATTTATCTAACTACACCCCCATAATTCAAAATTTCTTTTATATGCCTTTTTCAATGTGTAATTACAGAATTACCCTAATTTAATTCTTCAAATTTCAAAATCTATCTTCACCAGCTGCTGTACACAGCACCTCCTGCTGCAAGTTCACGCTTCTGCTGCTGCAAGTTCATATTCCTTCTGCTGCAAGTTCATCCATCACATTAAAGGCTACAAAATCACCGGATTAAAGGCTGAAAATTCATCAAACTAAAGGTTATTAACCACATTTACTCTTGATTTTTACTTTATAAAGAGAATTTAGGATGCATAATTGTTAGGGTTTTAAAAAACAAATTACCCACATGATTTTTGTCATTATCTTGCTTATTTACTGATAATTTTTCTTTCTAATAATGTAATGAAGTTTCTTGAACTTGTGGATTTGATATTGAAGAGAGTGATTTCATGGCTCTTTATAATGGTTGTGGGAGTTCCTAATTAAATATTCAAAGATAATTGGATAAAACAAATATTATCCTTATGAATACTCGGTTATGGCTACACTAGTTTATGCATTAGATCTCTATAAATTTTACTTGTTGTTTGTAATTAAACTTCATCCATGGGAATTATATATCAATTTTCTTCAGTTGCGTATGCATTCATTATGCTACAATCTGGGTTTTCTCTATTATTTGCTATAGAACCTTTAATTTGCAAGTCTAATTTATTAACAATTTATTATTTGTTTCAGCGTAAGACTATTGATAGTACACTATTAATAAATGTGTTTTGAACAACTTGTGAAATTTGAAACAATGTTGAATCATTTTATTAATTTATCTCACTGTGAGGTTATTGACTGAAGAAGTCACGTAGCATTTAGGATTTGATATTCTTGTGCAGCAAATGTTGTTGCATATCTTTCCAACTAGTTAACTATTGGATAATTGGCCTTTAATACACTCGTTTTAGATTTGTTTTTAATTTTTGACAATTACACACATACTTAATAGCCTATTAATCAGATTGAATTAATGAAAATTAATTGTTTGAGTGTTATGGAAAAATTCAACATTTTCTTTGAATATTTATACTTTATTTGGAATTGTTAACATACTTGATACATAAAGTTTGATTTTCATGTCATGTGGCAGTGATGGTTTATTTCTTATTTTTGTTTATAACTCCTTTAAAAACTATTTTAATTCATAGTTATTGTCAATATATTTCAATTTGATGGGTTTGTTCTTGAAATAATATAGTCATGCTGATCCTGTAGATGCTAGTTGTGAGAAAGTTATGTTGTCTTATATATGGAACATTTTTAAGTTGTAAAAGGTTCTTATATATGTTGCGTGATCATTTAGTAGATTGATAATAAATTACGGCAGTGATAATAAATTTGAAGTACCATTTTTACTACAAACTGAAATTTTTTTTTTTGGCTTAACATTAACAATAGCGATTTTTAACGATTGATTTATATGAATTTTTTTAGTGGTGATCGTGGAGCATTTTTGTTGCGGTACTTGGAGGCCCTAGCTCATGGACTTGATGTCAATTTATATTGCTAACAAAATCATGCTACACAATTTCGAAAAGCATCAGCTGTCAAATTATTTTGGCATAGGTCGTGAAAAAAATTTCGTAGTGTTTATAACCTAAAAAATTCGTTGATGTATCATTTTTTGGACCATGAAATGTAATAGTTATAATGAGGATGTTGTTGATATTTGATGTTATTAAAGATAACTTGACATCATTAATATGTTTTATTTTTTTATTAGTTATATTAATGATAGAGAAGATAGTTTGTACAATGTATGTGATATAACAGGATGGCCATATATGCTCAGGGAATGCTCTGTAAGAAAATACACGACTACAGTTCGGTATTTGCAATACATGACCAGCTCTCTGTGTGCAAATACCTGACTGCAATAGTGTATCTATGTAAATACCCGACTGCAGTCGGGTAATTGCATAGATACACGACTGCAATCAAGTATTTGCAATACATGATCACTACGTGTGCAAATCTGCATTGCGATCGGTATTCTAAATCTGACTGATTGGGTATTTGTAATCATGATCGACTCTACGTGTAAATACTGTGCGATCGTATCGTGTGCAATACCCATTGCGATGCTGTATATTTGATGCGATTACATATTATCGGTGCTTCATGTGCTACATACATCACATTAACATTAAATTTCAATGTAATAAATAACAAATGTAGTTGTACATCAAGCAACATAAATCCAATACTTATTCAAATCGTAAATAAGATGTAATAAAATGGAAATTGTTGCACAATCATCATAATTTTTTGGCATCTTCAATCCAAACACTTGGCCCATGAGAAAATTATAAGCCTCTTATCTCGTCCCTTGAAAATAATATCAGCCGCACAAACATGTTCATTCATCTGCGCAACAAAAAGGGTAGAAATTTATCAACTAAATATTATAGATATTAAAAAAATTAAAACAACAATAATGACAAGTATATAAGATTCATAGTAGTATATGTGGTTATTTACGTTTCATTCGGTCTAAGTACATGCTCATTCTTAGATAGTGGGATTGGTGCACTGCAAGTTAGTCGATTATGTCCTCGAGAACCACACCTACCATACTTACGACGCAACTTCTCTTTGCCTTGTGATGTTATCCTAATTTCTTGTGGCCGACCCTTTTTCCGCTTTTCCACAGGGGGCAAAACCTCAGTACTTTGCACTTACGAAATCTCAATTCTTACGTACATGATATATTGTTTACTGCATGTCAGTAACTCATGCTTCACTAGAATAGCGAGAACACATATCATATACAGATAATGTTTCTCGATACCTACAACCAGCTAATATATGTTCACAAGGTAGTTGATCGAGTTGAAATTCCGACAACTGCATGTCTTATCAAGAATTTTTCATATATGCACAATTATAGTATGTAAGTTCATACGTATGATAATAATTGTGTAACTTATTAAAACACATGATTATAGTCCGAATAGTAAAAGGATATATCTCTTGAAAAATATTTGATGTTATTAAAAAGTATGTACAAGCATTATGATGTTTTATTTTTTATTAATTATATTAATGATAGAAGATAGTTTATGTACAATGTATGTGATATAATAAGCGTGACCATATATCTTCGAATTTACAATATATGATCATTTCTCGTGTGCAAATCTGATTTGATCGGTGTATTTGCAATACATGACCTCTCTGAAAATCTGCAGTCGTGTAAATCCATACATACACGACTGATGTCGTGTATATCGGGTGCAAAATAAAATTTTCGCAACAACTTCAGGTTTTAACGAATGTAGTTATAAAATCCATCAAATAACAGTCATATGATGCAAATATAATGAAAATGTGAGTTGCTTTATTGTTTATCACAAACCAAACAAAACCCTAAAAATAACATAATGTCAACAAATGAATAAATAACACAAAATGAAAATAAAGTTTCAAATACCTTATTCATAGGATGAATAATGGACCCAGCTGCAAACTAAAATCTCAGTGCATTATCGTTCATGAGTGATTTGTGGTGTGGAGTGAGCTTTGGTTGTGGGAGTGAAAAAGAGTAAAGTGTGTTGGAGGTGAGTTGTGTGTGTTTTATATTTTTCTCTAGGGATATTTTAGACAATGCACCACATAAAAAGGTATATCTAGATAATTTTCAAGTATAGGGTATATTTAACTAAATATCACACTTTTGAGGCATATTTAATTAAAACCCCATGTTTGTTTCGTTTACTGCTGCATTCATTGGAGCGAAGGTTGATGATGTGGCAGGATCTCCGGTTTCTTTAGGTGGTGAATTGAGAATGCCATGTGGCGATTTACGAGAGGATATCTGTTCACCAAGTCCTACAAACTCTTAGGCTCTAGCCTCTAGCTGACTTTTTCAATCAAAACGAGCGACGGGGGCTTGGGTGGGACGGAAGGAGGTCAGGGATTTAAAGAATTGAAAACTAAATGCACCCGTCCAATTTCTCAATACACCTTCGAGTGTAATAAGATGTTTATTCAGGTGTTTTTAGCACCAACATTTATCATCCTATTACAAGCCTTCAAGCCAATAAATACCGCAGTGTCTGTTAAATATGGGACATGAGCTATTTGCCTATTTGTTAAACACCTCTCATAACATTTTTGTATTTTTTGGGTTTAAATAAGCAGCAAGTATTTTTGTAAAACGATGAAAATTCGATAGTTTATAAATATATATAATTGTTGTTTTCTTATTTGTTGAACTACGACGAATGAAAGTGCATACACTAAAAACACCCCAAAATTTTTATAGGATTAATCAATAAATTTACACCATGCTTAAACAGAAACAGTTGGGGCAGGGCACCCGGCCACCTGCCTCTTGACCATGTGGCTTGGGAACCGAAGCAAAATAAATAATGATAAAGGGCATAAAAGGAGAGACGGACATTATTAAAGAGGAAATCAAGAGGCAAGGGCCAGGGAGGTGGCCCATGGGCCGTGGCCGGGTGGTCTTCCACGAAGTTCAATTGAAGTTGCCTCCCACTCACCTATCTTGCCTTAAAATTCACGGCCGTCAGATTTCAAAATACTGCAAAAATTGAGACGGTCAAAGATTGGACATACATACGGCTACGGGGCGGTTGCTTGCAACTGATTGTCACGTCACGTACAAAAGATTCTCGAAAACGCAAGCAAAGAAGCAGACACAAACTCGTTGCATTTTTCAAAATTCTTTTTGTTTGCTTTCTCACAAACGGCTGTCCGTTTGCCGTTAAGCCATTTCCCCGTTCCCTTGTAACAGCGGGAAGCTTCACTTTTTTGTTGTCGTTTGTCAGTTGTTCGGCCCATTAAAGTTAGTTACTTTTTTGTCTTTTTCCGGTCACGTGGTTTTGTCCGTGGACGGGAGTGTCCAATTCGTGGCCAATTTTTTATGGAAAATGAGATTCATACAACAGTAAGCACACCATCTAGCACCGAACGGTACGTTTCAAGCAAAATATAAATTAGTCACTGTTGTATGAATCTCACACGCACCGTCAACACACACGTTCTCTTGCTTTTCTTCCTTAAAGATCTGCTGTTCGCTCTCCCTCACTGCACAACCCTGCTCTCTCGCTCTCTCACTCACGCAACAGATCTGCTCTCTCGCTCCCTCCCTCACGCCACAAATCTGCTCTATCGCTCTCTTCCTTGCGCTCCATTAACCAATATCATCGTATTACCATCACGATCTCACCACTCATATACGCTAGCAATGAATAGGCTAAAATTAATAGATTGAAATTAATCATAATAACTTGACTGTTTTTTCATGAATTAAAACTATCAATACAAAGCTTATGGAGGGAGAGAGCGTGAGAGTATCAATGCTTGTCAACAATGTGCCTTGCCATTTTGAAGCTACAGTAACTTATTTATAGTTACTTCAAAACGCACCGTTCGATGCTAAATGATGTACTAATTGTTGTGTGCATATCGCTACTCATTTTTTATAATGGGGCCACACGCCACAGTGGTTTTTTTTTACAGTTAATTACATCTGATTGTGGTTTTTTTTTTTTTTAAATAAGCGCTTGGTAAAAATTGATTACACTTCCTCCTAAATCGTAACCAATGAAGGCAATTAATGATGATTCATTAATTTTACTATTTCAAGTAATTAGATTTTTTTAAATAAAAAGGATATTTTTATGGCTAGAATATTTTATAAACAGTTTTTTTTTCTTAAGAATATGTTTAAAAACATAAATGAAAATGGGGGATAATTTCACAAAAGGGATTAACACTTGGAAAACGCATTAGAGGCAAACCATCATTTTCAAATAACGTAAAACGTGTTGAAAAGGATATATTGTCATCTTCAAATACCATAAAACGTGTTGAAAATGAGACTCATTTAAAGGGTCCAGATAATTAGGATCGTTAAATTAAATGGGACTTATTAGATAAACAACCGAAATAGGTCATTAAGTTTTTTGTTTTTATTTAATTAATTTATCGCGGAATATTGAAGCTAACATGCTAAGGAACAAAGCCAGCTAGAATTTGATCTGCCGGATCTTTGCCTTTTACTTTTCTTCGAACGTTCCCAAGGAACTTGGAATCAAACGATAATATGTGGGACCCACCTCATTTCTTAATTTTCTAAAATCCCAGAAAATATTATTGCATCAGAATTGATTTTTTCTTTTCAAATTGGATTTATTTTCTTAGCTTCTTTTGGCGTGTGCGTGAAGCTGTGAAAAGTCTTACAAATTACACAAACACAAAGATAAAGTGTTCGATTCTATTTTTCTCACAAAACTTTCTTGCACTTTCTCGCTTCAAATTTTCCCGGAAAATTCACAGCTCGTTTCATTTCTGAGATAAGTTTCCTTCCCAGCTATTTTCTTCTAAAAATAAAGTTAATGGAAGTGTGTCCTTTTGCTAGCTGAATAAGGTGTTATTTGTTTCTCTCTGACTTGGGGTTTGTTTTATTTTTTCTTGGAGAAACAGTAGCAAACCTGATTTGGAGAGATAAAAGTTGGAATTTTTTAGTTGTGTGTGTGTGTGTGTTTTCTTTTTTCAAATTGGGTTTTGGTTTTTATAGAAGAATCCATTTAAGCTTGAAGGGAAGAAAAATATTGGAGCCTTTAGGAAGCCATTGAGGGTTTTTCTGGATATTTTTCCTGGTTCTTTGGTTTAAGAGCTTTATATTTGTGTGCTTTTCTTTTTTGATTTATGACACCAAGAATTGTTTGTTGGGATTGGATTGTTTATCTTGTCTGAGAGCTTAAATACTGCTTAGTTTTAGTGGTGTTTGATTGGATTGGATTGGATAGTTAGTGTTTTGGTTTCGGTAGTGTTGACATAGTTAAAGTCGTTTCGGATTGAAATGGGGAGGAATAGTGGAAAGAAGAAGAAACAGATAGGTGGACAATCAGTAGGTGGTAGTCCTAAGCAAATCAAAGTTGGGGAACATAGTCCTAAATCTTATGATAAGGACACGGAGGTCTTTATTGGCATGTCTCAAGAATTGAAAGAGGAGGGGAACAAGCTGTTTCAAATGAGGGACCATGGAGGAGCTTTATTGAAATATGAGAAAGCCCTCAAATTACTTCCAAGGAATCATATAGATGTCTCATATCTTCGGAGTAACATGGCTGCCTGTTACATGCAGATGGGTCTGAGTGAGTACCCCAGGGCAATACATGAGTGCAATTTAGCCCTAGAAGTTACACCCTTGTACAGTAAAGCACTTTTAAAAAGGGCTAGGTGTTACGAGGCTTTGAATAGGCTGGATTTGGCATTCAGAGATGTTACTACTGTTTTGAACAAGGAGCCAAAAAATATTATTGCAGTGGAGATTGCAGAAAGGGTGAAGAAAGAACTGGAGAAGAGAGGGCTAAGGGTGAATGATACTGTCATCGAACTGCCTCCAGAATATGTTGAACCTCCTGTTGCTTCGATTGCTCCAAAAGTAGTGAAAGAGAAGACAAAGAAGAAGAAGAGCAACAAAGTTGAGCAGAAGAAGACTGAGGTCAAAGTTGAGGAAAAGGAAGTTGATGAAAAGATTGAAGACAAAAGGGTTGATGGCAGAATCGAGGAGAAGATGGCTGAGGATAAGGTAGTTGTGGAGGAGAAAATTTCTTCTATGAAGGACAAAGAGCCAAAGAAGACTGTGAAGTTGGTGTTTGGGGAGGATATAAGAGTTGCTCAATTGCCACCTAATTGCAGCCTCCTACAGCTTAGAGAGGTTATAAGTGATCGGTTTCCAAGCTCTAGAGCAGTTCTTATTAAGTACAGGGATGAAGAAGGTGATTTGGTCACAATTACTACTGATGAAGAACTAAGATGGGCTGAAGCATCGGCAGAAATGCAGGGTTTTGTCAGGCTGTACGTGGTAGAAGTTAATCCACAGCAGGATCCATTGTATGAGAGATTCAAGAATGAGAAGGTGAAGTCACTTGATATAGAACAAAAATATTTTGAGAATGGGAATGTGGGAAACGGTAAGGAAGCAGAAAAGGGGTCATGTTGTATAGATGACTGGATAATTGAGTTCGCTCAGCTGTTCAAAAACCATGTTGGCTTAGATTTCGATACATACTTGAATCTTCATGACCTTGGCATGAAGGTATATTCTGAGGCTATGGAGGAGGCTGTTACCAGTGAAGAAGCCCAAGGTCTATTTAACAGAGCAGCAGAGAAATTTCAAGAAATGGCAGCATTAGCATTGTTCAACTGGGGAAACATTCACATGTCCAGAGCAAGGAAGGGTGTTTACCTCACCAAAGAGGCTTCTACAGAATCTGTACTGGAACAGATAAGAAGTGCATATGATTGGGCACAAAGGGAATTCACAATAGCAGGTCAGAGATATGAAGAAGCATTAAAAATTAAACCTGACTTCTATGAAGGCATACTAGCTATGGGTCAACAGCAGTTTGAGCAAGCAAAACTTTCATGGTATTATGCAGTTAGCAGCAATGTTGATTTAGATACATGGCCTAAAACAGATGTTCTGCTACTATATAACAGTGCTGAGAGTAATATGGAGAAGGGCATGCAGATGTGGGAAGAGATGGAAGGGCGACGCCTTAGTGAACTTTCTAAACAAAAGAAAGCCGATAATCTTCCACAGAGAACTGGATTGCATGGTTTATTTAAAGATATATCAGTAGTTGAAGCTGAAGAGCAGGCTAGAAATATAAGGTCCCAGATAAACCTCTTATGGGGCACCATACTCTATGAGCGATCCATTATGGAATACAAGATGGGGATACCAGTCTGGCGAGAAAGCTTAGAAGTTGCAGTTGAGAAGTTTGAGCTTGCTGGAGCATCTCCAACAGACATAGCTGTTATGATAAAGAACCACTGTTCAAACAATACTGCCGGAGAAGGTAATGCATATTTAAAAATTCAGTGTTTCTATTATAATCTAATTATCTTGATGAAGCTTAGCTGTGTTTTTGCTTATATATATGATTGCAGGTTCAGGGTTTCAAATTGCTGAGATAGTACTGGCATGGAATGAGATGTACGCAGCTAAAAAGTGCCAAAGTGGGGTTTCATCATTGCGGCTTGAACCATTACTCAGGCGGCGGGTTTCAAAGCTTTATCATGCCTTAGAGCATGCATGAGCCAGATGTTTTTGAGACAGTTGTTGAAGAGGGAAATGGGGAAAGACCCTCTTGTCATACTCTATCATCTGGAATATATACTCTTGACATTCTTAGGTAGGTAATGCTCTGAAAAAATGCCCTTGCTGGTTCAGCATTTTTATTTTGTGAAAGTAAACATTTGAATGAAAATGTTGCTGAAGTAGATTTTTGTCTGCAACAGATGATTATGAAGATGAGGATCAGGCATTGTCATAAAAATCTACCTCATGTTTATGTGGATTATATTAGGATACCTGAAGTTCTTTTTTTGTACAAACTTTGACATTAGCAGGTTAAAGTACTGCATACTCTTTGTTCAACGGATGTTCTGGAGTTGGGGTTGTTCAATTCTTTTCACTCAAATTTCCCATGAAAGTGAATTTGTTCTATGCACGACAGACTAAAGTTCACTTATTAATTGAGAAAGTTTTCCGGGAAAAAGTTGAGAATGGGAGAACCTAGGAGGAAAGTCCATGAGAAAGTCCTACTCAGACTATCCATTTTATAGAAAATATGAGATTGTTAGTGTAGTGAGATCTTCTGAAGTGTTCTATGGTGGCTTTGTATTACCATGTGCAATCTGATAAAAATTTACGATGATTGAGAACCCTGCATTCACAAATAATAAGCCTATATGGAAGGTGATTTACATCTTTCTGTTGACATAATAAGCCTGTGTGTATAGACATCTGGGTGTTGTTAACTGTGTGCACTGTGGCTAGAAAAGAACTCAAATATGATGGCACCAGTCAAATGAACCTATTAAAGTCATTAGTGATGAGGGAGTGGATACAAATGAATGCTTGTTGGCTTTTTGATTGTTATTTAGCTCTTGTATCATCATAGAGATTTAAGCTTCGATATATGTGCAAATTCTAGTAATTGGATGACAGTTTTGTGCATCAATGTTTCATGTGTTAGTTCTTTTCCACTCATGTTAACCTTGTTTGGTGGGTATATGGAGCCATTAACCTACAATATGTGAAGGTACACCCATATTGCTTGATTGATGGATCTTTCGAAAAGCAAGTCTAGGTATTGAAGAAAATGCTTATTCAAAGGTGGTGTGGCAAGGCCATTTGCATGCCATTAGTATTGGTATTATATTAGACTTCCTTGAGTGAATTTCCATGTGTAAAGGGAGTAATGGTCCACACATTTACCTCAAAATTTATGAGAGAAAAGTATTTGGCTGGAAGCAGAAGATGCATGCTTTCTTGCCGTGCTCCCAGCATCATATTACTGACCCAACTTCACAATTCAAAATATTTGCATTTATTCTGAGAGTTCCCATAGTTGGTGGCCTCTGCCGTCTGCATTTATTTATCTTGTTTTATTTTTCTCAGTCCTCTCACTATTTTCAGATAAATGTTCAAATTCAATTACATTGTTCCATTATTTCGCAGTTTTAACCTTTGCTTATCCGTCTGCAGGTCATTTTGGTACTTAATTTTAGGTTCAGATTTAGGCTTCAGCATTGTACTTTTAGACACAAGTGAGGAAAAATGCACTTCTGGATTTGTATTGTGTAACTGTTCTGGAGAAAGAGGATAATTTTATTTCCGTACGTTGAGGGAGACATGACGAAGGAGCAGAGGCTGCCCTTTTTTTAGTTAGCTTCTGTCTTCACCACCATTGCCTTCATTGTTTTCAGTCTGACACAGAATGTTGTATTTGTTATTCATTGTTGAGTTCTTGCAATAATGCGTTGTCTGTTGCTTAGTTTTCTTAACTTATAGTCTTAGGTTTTTGAGTTTCTTTTGAGTTTTTGTAATAAAAATTTATGAAAATTTGTACTTTGAATTATGAACCATATTATTTAAAGTACTGTGAAGTCTTGTGTAAAGAGGAACAGGTTCTTCCTTTCCATTAACTGCTTAATTCACTTTTACAGTATTTCAGATATCATGTACAATTTATAGTATGTATTATATATTTTAGTTAAAATATATTACATGACTTATAATAACCATAAGACCCAACAAATAGCCTTGAGATAGTAAAATACTGGAAATTCCCTACTTCAAACATGTCGTTCCACAAATTAACCAGAGAATCAACCAAACTAATTAAACGCACGTGATGAATAACAAAAGCTGCTTCTGTGCTGACTTCCCAACATACAGGAAATTGTACAATCCCACGTCCACCTTTCAAGATCAAGCCTGATACATGCGCAAGCAAATGCACTATTCATTTCTGCCAATATTCTCAATAAATATAGCCGTTATTTTTGCCATTTGTAACATAGGCCACAAGCAGAATCCGTAGGCATACTAATTCTCCAATGCAGTTTGCTTCAACATCTGCCTTTGCGTACAATTCTTTAAAGAGAAAGCTTTCACAAGCAGCAGCAAAACTTATAATACATACGTTGTCTGCATAATCATCACAGTGTTCCACCCTCCCTATGGCGCCCCTGGGGTACTATAACTTTTTAGATAAAATTCCTGGTGCGCTAGAACTTTTTAGATAAAATTTACTTACAATGTAGACTAAGCGGTGCCGAGCAGTCAGCAGGTTATTGACATGACAGATATACTACAACTGCACCAGAACTATTCTGGCCGATAATTTACAAGATTGGGAAGGAAAGTTGACTTAAGCTTCTTGATTTCAGATGCTTTCACCTGGTAGGACTCCATAGATAATAAGCATAAACTCTTCAAAGACCTCAAATAAATGTTACACTTGATAATTTTGTGAAATCTGGAAATATACTCCAGATCAATTCTTATTCTGAAAACAGTGAACTAAACACTTTACAACACTTCCAGGAAGTTCGAGAGTCCTAGGTTCCCTCCCATTAGCAAGTCTCTCAACAAATTCACACCTCTTATCACTCTCCTTCCACTATAAGAATACCTTAGGATGCCCTCATAACTGAACACAATTAACTGAATACAGATACACATCAGTAACTAACTAACCCATCAGAAACTGAATACAGACATACATTAATAACTGACTAACCCCCTTATTAATTATTACTTAAATATCCTTTTACAACTGACGCACCAACCCTTCATATGGTTCCAATCTTTCTTCTAGAATAAGTAAAACGAATAGGTGGTCTAACATTACCCCCACTTTTCACTTTGTCCTCAAGTGAAAAAGAAGGAAGTGCCGAGAAATTGCATCGAACATTTCCCATGTAGCTTCAAAGAAGGAAGATCTTTCCACTTGATCGGCACTTCTACACCTGGGCAGCCCTGTGCTATCACATTTCGCACTCTAACACGTCCTCTGGTTCCACAATCATCTCCAAGTCGGTGATAGCGGGGGCAATCTTGATGAAATGGCAACGCCTTTTACTCTGCGCAATTGTGACACATGGAAGACTGGATATATAGTAGATGAAGCAGAAAGCTGAAGTTTGTAAGCCACCGGTCCAATTCTGGCGGTTATTGCAAAAGGGCCATAAAATCGTGGAGATAGCTTCTCATTCTTTCTAGCAGCCAAGGATTTTTGTCGGTAAGGGCGTAGTTTGACAAAAACCTTATCGCCTACTTCAAATGCTTCTTCTCGTCGTTTCCCATCTGCCAACTTCTTCATTCTTTGTTAAGCTCTCAGCAAGTGCATCTTTAACTCGTCTAGTTGTTCATCCCATTCCTCTAAAAGTGTTTCAACTGAGGATATCAGAGTGGAACCAGATTTGTACCGAATTAAAGGTGGAGGATGACGCCCATATAAAGCTTTAAAAGGTGTGCAATTGATCGATGAATGATGACAAGTGTTGTACCAATACTCAGCCCAAGGCATCCATCGTAACCAACAGCGAGGTTTTTCTGACACATAGCATCTCAGAAACGTTTCTAAGCACCGATTAACCACCTCTGATTGTCCATCCGTTTGGGGATGATATGCAGTGCTATGTCGTAAATCAGTCCCTTGTAACTTAAAGAGTTCTTTCCAAAAATTGCTCATAAACACCTTATCTCGATCAGAAACAATTGACTTGGGAATGCCATGAAGGCGTACCACCTCCTTGATGAAGAGTTCAGCCACCAAACGAGCATTAAATGGATGTTTAAGAGGTATAAAGTGAGCATATTTGCTTAAACGATCCACTACAACCAATATTATGTCCATCCCATCTGATTTAGGCAACCCTTCAATAAAATCCATGGTCAATTCTTCCCATACTTGGTTGGGCAGAGCTAATGGTTGTAATAATCCAGCAGGGGACATAGCCAGGGTCTTGTTCTTTTGACAAACTTCACATTCTTGCACCCACTTTGCCACGGTTGCTCGCATACCACTCCAATAAAAATCAGCAGCCAAACGTTTGAAAGTTCGTACCTCCCCGGAATGCCCACCTACAGCAGAATCATGATATTCTCTTAAAATCACTGGAATGAAGGTGGAAGTTCGTGGAAGCATGAGACGCCCTTTGTACATTACTTTCCCTTGTTCCAAAGAAAATCCAGTTGCTCTTTCAATGCCCTGCTGCAAGTCAGATCTTAGTTTTGTGAGAAACTCATCATTATCAATTTCTTGCTGAAGTTTATTCCAGTCCAGCCATTGTACTTTAAAAATCTGCTGCAGCGTAATCTCTGGAGTCTTCCTAGACAAGGCATCCATGACTTTATTTCCCACTCCAGGCCGGTATTGAATTTCAAAGTTATACCCAAGTAATTTGGCCATCCAATGCTGATATTCTGGTGCAACAGTACGCTGTTCTAGCAAGAAACGTAGGCTTTGCTGATCAGTTCTAACAATGAAGCGTCTGCCCAAAAGGTAGGGTCGCCATTTCTGAACCGCAAGCATTATCGCCATCAACTCTTTTTCATAGACTGATTTCATCCTTGCATTTTGACTCAAAACTTGGTTGTAATAAGCAATAGGACGTTGCTCTTGCATTAATATTGCTCCTATTCCATAACTTGAGCATCCGTCTCTAGTATGAAAGGTAAACCAAAGTTGGGCAAAGCTAAGACTGGTACGGTTGTCGTTGCCTTTTTAAGAGCATTAAAGGCAGTTTCCGCTTGCACATTCCACCCAAATTTATCCTTCTTCAATTGTTCTGTTAAAGGCCAAGCTATTTCCCCATATCCATGCACAAACTTTTGATAATAACCGGTAAGACCAAGGAACCCACTAAGCTCCTTTAAGGACTTTGGTACCGGCCAATCTAACATAGCTTGAATTTTAGAGTTATCTACTGCAACTCCAGCCCCAGAAATCACATGTCCCAAATAATCAATTTGTTGGCGAGCAAATGAACATTTTTCTATTTGCGTAAAAAGCTTGTGTAGCCAATACTCAAGGACTGTAGCAAGATGCCCAACATGATCCTGTAAATTTCGACTATAAATAAGGATATCATCAAAAAACACCAAAACAAAATGACGTAGATACGGTCGAAATATATCATTCATCAATGACTGGAAGGTTGCCGGGGCGTTAGTAAGCCCAAATGGCATTACTAAGAACTCGTAATGGCCATCATGAGTTCTAAAAGCTGTCTTGTGAACATCCTTTGGTCGCACTGTAATTTGATGGTATCCCGATTTAAGGTCAAGCTTAGAGAAGACAGTCGCCCCCTGTAACTCATCAAGTAACTCATCAATGACCGGAATGGGAAACTTATCAGGCACAGTCTCTTTATTTAAAGCCCGATAATCAACGCAAAAACGCCAACTTCCATCCTTTTTCTTCACTAATAGGACGGGACTAGAAAATGGGCTCAAACTTGGTTGTACAATTCCTGCTTCTATCATTTCACCCACTAATCTCTCAATCTCTTGTTTCTGAATTTGAGGGTACTGGTAAGGTCGTACACTAATCGGTGATGCACAATCTTTAAGCACAATAGCATGTTCTCTTCCCCTCAAAGGTGGTAACTCCAGTGGCATCTCAAATACGCTTTTGGCCTCCTCTAAAATTGATTGCACTTTTCTGGGAAGTTGATGTTTCATATTTTCCTCCACTCTAGTCACCCCCTGCATCTCTACCCAGTACCCCTGCCCTTCATGTCTAATAGCTCTGACCATGGCGTTAAGTGATATCAACGTCTTTTGAAGAGAAGGATCTCCTTGTAATACAATCTGAGATTTCCCAAGAGTGAACCTCATTACATGAGTCTTCCAATTGATATAGGTGACTCCCAAAGTTTCCAACCACTATATACCTAATATCATATCAGTGCTCCCAAGTGCAAGCGGTAAGAAATCTGCCACAATTTCCACGCCTTGTAATGATAAGCTCACATTCCTACAAACACCTTGAGTTTTCTTAGACTGCCCTGTGCCCAAAATCACTCCATATGCCTCAGTTTCTGAAATGGACAGTTTTAATTCTTCAACCAGTTCTGCAGAGATGAAATTATGAGATGCTCCACTATCAATTAAAATAATTACTCGCTGTTCACCAACAAACCCCGACACTTTAAAGGTTTTGGGTGAAGTCAAACCCACTACTGAATTTAGTGAGACTTCAACATGTTGAATTTCTTCAATTTTGTCTGAATCTTCTTCCTTGTCTCTGTTATCTTCTCTTTCATCGTCTTGTAAAAGGAGCACTTGTAGTTCTTTATTCTTGCATCGATGGCCTGGGGAAAACTTGTCATCGCATCTATAGCATAACCCCTTTGCTCTCTTAGCTTTAATTTCAGCTTCTGTTAATTTACGGAAATTTCCACTATTCCGTTTTAAATTGGACGATTCAGCCATGGAAGTCCCAGGAGTTCTGATCATCATACCTCGTTGATCCGAATTCAAACCTGAATTTCTGAGTTGTCTCAGCCCAGGCCCGCTTTGTGTGAGTTTTTTTCTCTACTTTTGGCTTTTATTTTATAGGCTAGTTCCATAGCTTACCCAGCTCATTAGGTTCTAGGATCTTCAATTTCGCCCTAAGTTCAGCCTTCAACCTATTAATAAATGTTGACTCCAACACCTGGTCTGAAAGATTATCCAAAGATGACGCCAGTTGCTCAAATCTTTGTCTATATACCCTCATAGACCCTTTTGGTTTGATCGACAAGAATTCTTTATACATAGTCGACTCAAGTGATGACCGAAATCGACAAATCATCTGTGAACGTAATTCTTCCCAATTAAGAAATTGTCGCCTCCTATTTTCATATTTAAACTAAACAAGTGCTTCTCTTTCGAAACTAATAATGGCAATTTTAACTTTTTCGGCATTTGTCATCCTATAAAGGGAAAAATAGTGTTCCGCCTTTAACACCCAACCTTCTGGATTGTCATCATCGAATATAGAGAGTTCAATCCTTAATGGTTGCACATCCCACCATGATGCATTGGATTCGCGAACCCTATGAATCTATGGCGCCCCACCACTGGTACTGCACAATTCTGTTGAATTGTCCACTGGTGGAGAATCCATCTGATTTTTGGAATTTGGTTCTCGTGCTTGATTCCCTTGGGCCCTTAAAGTTGTTCCATTGTGTTCATCAGGTTAGTAATTCCTTGTTCTATCGCTGGATTTTTTTTAATCTCTTCTCCCAATAACCCAATCTCTTCTTGTACTGAACCAACCGCTTCCTCCATATTATCAACCCTTGCTTTCATATCTCACTAAAACCTACTCTGATACGAAATGTTACACTTGGTAATTTTATGAAATCTGGAAATATACTTCAGATCAATTCTTATTGTGAAAACAGTGAATTAAACACTTCACAACACTTCCAAGAAGTTCGAGAGTCCGAGGTTCCCTCCCATTAGCAAGGCTCTCAACAAATTGACACACCTCTTCTCACTCTCCTTACCTTATAAGAATCCCTTAGGATGCCCTCATAACTGAACACAAATAGCTGAATACAGACACGCATCAGCAACTGACAACCCATCAGAAACTGAATACAGACATACATCAATAACTGACTAACCCTCTTATTAATTATTACTTAAATATCCTTTTACAACTGACGCACCAACCCTTCATATGGTTCCAATCTTTCTTCTAGAATAAGTAAAACGAATAGGTGGTCTAACAATAAAGCAATCCTTCATTTGTGATTCGAGAATTTGAAACATTTAACGATACCAATGCTGTCAGTCCTGCATTTAAATGGAAAATTGCAGACATGTCAATTAAGAAAATCAGAATTTTATTTGGAGATCCTTTTTACTTCATTGGAGATAATGCTACATAAACCAATCATCTTAATTATGCCCGCGAGTCATTCAATGAACTGGCAGTACTGAAATCACATTTATTCAGCAACAGCTATCTAAAAGAATAAATTCTGAATGATGACAAGCAGAAGTACCTGATATCATTTCCAAGGATTTGTCTGACAGGTTGTGGTTTTGTGACAGGTTCAACAACTTCAGAGAAGCAAGATCTTTGATATTCTTAACACCAGCATCAGTTAAACCTCCGCCACATATTTCAAGAGATTGGAGGTTCTTAAAGCCTGTTTGACATGAAAGCAAAAGGAACTAGAGCAGATATTTGATGAAGTAATATTGTCAAACTGACTTTAAAGAACATCACTTTTGCAGTAACTTCCATCCTCACACCAAGAACCAGCTATCAGACCAATGAGAGATGCACACTGTTGAGAAGAAACACAGAAACAGTCCAAAAGCCAAAGTTGAAATTATCAGTAGTGGTAGAAGAATCTTTTTTTGACCTACATTGCAAATTGCTTGCTCCAGAGTCCTAAATGCAAGCCCCGAGCAGATCCAGATTAGTCAATTTAGTCAAACCTGCAACAGCAAAAGCCTATAATTGTGTTATAAGACAATTATAACAGTTCCGTCATCTTATAACACAATTATAGACTAACCGACCGATATAGGAACACTCCGCAAAAATCTCACTTTGAGATGCAATCAAAGGCATGGCACAGTTTTTGCTAAATTTCAGAAGTCAACAAGTGTCTCTAGAAACCCCCCCCAAAAAAAAAAAAAGAAGAGGAGACAGGTACAGATGCAACACCTTAAGAAAGCCCCATAGAGAACTCAAGATTTCCCTGTAAAGTAGTATACAACCAGTACACCATATCCAGCCATTCACAAAAATAAAAAGAGGTACCTCAAGCAGATGTTTCATGCTGCTAACAAGCCATAACTGATTATTTCAAGTTACCATGCTCCCACCCTATCCCAACTTCAATTAAACTGATTCCCTGTTGGTGTGACAGGATTTGAACATTGATCTTTTGTTTCTACTATGTGAGGCCAAACAGGCTGTCCCTTTGGACACAATCAGCCATAACTTAAACCACAACCAGGAAAAACTTTGCTAAAGTACCAACCTAGATGCATAATGGCGGTGTCGTGCATCAAATATATCCATGAAGATACTCACTTGCAAGATCAGCAAGGCCAGCATCTGTATCATCATGGACATCCAGATTGAGTGATTTAAGAGAGGTCAATCCGGACAACCTTTTCAAACCACCATCAGTTACTAAGGCAAATGACAGATTTAAGTTCTCCAGGTGAGTCAAACCTAAGAAAAGAATGATTCATAAATCAGCCATGCGTTCAGTACTAGTCCATGTCACAAACAAAATGAACATGTGCTGACAAATCAAAAGAAACTGAACAAAATATTTGCTTCAAGTGTGAGGGTATTGTATTTTGCAAGAGCACACTGCACGCAGTTTAACTCCCATAAATGTAGATTCCCGAGGTTATGTTGGTGTTTGTGTTTATGGTTATGTTTTGTTTGATTCATGTCCCTTCACCTACGCTTGTTAGAATTTAGGTTGCGACCCCTTCCCTCTTTTTATTAATCTTTCTACTTTAGCCGTGTTTGTTATTTTGGTGTCTTGTATTTGATACAGGTGAAACACTATCATTGGGTGCTTGTTAGTTGAGTTTTTCAGTTTAGTAGTTCATTTTTAGTTACAACTGAGAAGTCAAAAGAAGAAACATAAATGATTATCTCGTTCTATTGTCCAAACAAAGGGAAAGAAAATCATGTTTTCCATCAACTTTCATGATAGATGCAAAAAACTCTTCTTTTGCTATCAATGCTACAGGACTTTGAACCTTTTAGACAACAAAATGTCAGATGGTAAGTTGAGATAGAATCCTAACCAGATAGAGGGCAGAGTCCATTGCTTCCAACTTCAGTATCAGACAGTTCAAGATTCTTCGAGTGTTTAAGGCCTGAATAGAGGAGCCACATAAGCAAAAATATAATTTCATGTAGATTAGACTGTTAGAAGTCTCTCAATTACTAGAATGCCAAGGAAGCACTATCGCCACAAGATATGCTTTCTTGTTAATTAATATCAGAATTGAACCAAATGAAAATTCCGTAGTGTGATAACTTATAGAAAATTGCTAGCTTGAAACATTACATAAGGACAAAAGATAAGCAGTGATGCAGTCAAAAAGAAATCTTCATCAAAATCTTATCAGTTGTCAAAATTATTCTTCCTAATGTTGATTGTCACTAGATTCTTTTCTTATTTCATTCACTAGGAGGCTGTATTGAGAATACTTTGAAGTAATTTGGGAGGATGTCTTAGAAAGTTGATTGCAATTTGTAGTAAGGATCATAAAGGTCTATAGACTAGATTTTCTATATGGTCATCAGGAGTTTTATAGACAGCCAGATGATGACAAATGATATCTCTCAAATTAGCAAGCCCTTCGCCACCAATCTTACATGAATCCAAGTTCAAGCTCCCCAAATCTGTTAGACCTGCAAAGAAGTAAATATCCGGTGCATGATTTATAAACACTAATAGAAGATAGAACATGTACCCCTTCTCCTATGCAATATGTGTATGAAAACGATATTTTATTTTTCAGGTTTAATTTCCTATATATGGAAAATGATATGTGATCTTAAAATTTTGACAAGCTTCAAATTAAGAAGTTCGGAATCCTCATTGGCCAATCCTTGCATGGTAAGGCAATCTTGTATGCATTATCTTTATACTACTTATTCTCCAAGGTGACCATCACAAAGTGGTCTGAATGATCGGATCCATGCTTTCATGAGACCTCTCCAGAAAAACATTCTGACATTTCCATTATTTTCAGAAAAGCAGAATTGCAGTCTTACTGAGCTTGGTTACTGAATCCCATTTTGTGATATGACTTTCTAAATATTTCAAGTGATCTGTGAATGGCCAACAAAGTTCATGAACTTTTCTACAAACTTTAATTTATGCCTGAGCTCAGATATTGCCCATAGATAATCAATTGTGAACATTGTTTCTATAGGTTGGCACTTAAGATACTGAGAGAGTACCTTTTAGATGTACCAAAGATACATCAGCTATATTGTTGAATCCCAAGCTCAATACCTTCAAATTTCTTAGTCCTGCAGATGTACACATGAATGAAGTAATAAGATTGCAACTATCTTGACATGCAGTACTTCAAAGTAATTAAAGAACATTTTCAACATTCCATCCTTCCCCCCTCTCTCTCTCTGTGTCCCTGCTTCCCCCTCCCCCCGCCCCCCCCCCAAAAAAAAAGGCTGGATGTTGCTGTCGGAGCAAACAAGATTTTGGCAACAGAAGTTCTAATGTCACATACCACAAAACTTATCCCATCCATCATCTAATAGATGAGATCTGCTAAGATTTAAGTATGTGAGGGAGACAAGAGCCGCACATAGAAAGCATTACTTTAGTCATTATAGTTGAAAGAAGAAACTTTGCACATACAAGGATTATGCAGATCTTTTTCTCTCTTTATCGTTTTTCTATTCTCTTTCTTCTACTAAGGGAACATCATTCTTCATTATTGTTTATCCATGTTCCAAGAATTAGAAAAGAAACATATTGGTATTAGTTAGAGAAATTGCCCATCACCCTGAGATAGCGGTCCTCAACCAGTTAAATGGCACACACATAGATGAAAAACTAGCTATAACATGTTCAATCTAAAGTTCGTATTATTGTATCATGAATACCACCAAAGTTCACAAGAAACAGTAAGAATCAAAGAGAATCACAACCTGAGATATAATCTAAACATGCAGAAGTAACATTGCATCCCTCCAAGTTCAACATGTTAAGCTTGTGCAAACCTGCCATTAACAGTTGAATATTTGAGTTAGCTTTTCAAACGTTGAACTCATTAATGTCGATGATTAAACATACATAATCCAACTAACAAGGTAGGGACTCTTACTAGCCTCATACTAGTTTGGTAACAGTAAAACAAACATCTACCAACACATGTTACCCGGATGATTGGATCAATAAAAATAACTTTTCAAAAATGTTAAGTGAATAGCTTGAATCCAGTATTATATGCATATTATAACTCAAAGAATTTATAAGTTTGAAATATTTAACCGATATTATTTTCAATCAAATGGTTCCTTTTCTCTCTTTCCATCAAACTATTTGACTGTCCTCAAAATCCATACAATCTCTTGTTCAAATTGCACAAATATAACTATTTTCTTTTTTTGTTTTATAAAACAAGATTCTTAAAGTACCTAATGCGAATTAGTCTATCAGCTATCATTTGTGCAGTTAATACACTCTTGAGAAGTAAAATCAACACTTCAATAAAATGAACAAGTTTTTTTTTTTTTTTTTTGGTTAAGAAACAAAAGATTAAATAAAACTATAAGAAATATGTACAAGGATTAGGAGGACTCCAAATCCACAAAATAAAGACGAGAAGTCCCAATATAAACAAAACACTTAAAAACTGCAAAGATAAGAATATCCCAAAACGTAAAAACACTAGCTGAATAAAATTAACAAGTTATTAAAGCATGATTACTGCAGATACTGATCGCTAGTATATTATTGTAATCTTTGCACAACATAATTATATTACATAAAGTGGCCACCTCATTGGAGGTAAATGACTCTATGTGACATGAGACATTCCATAAATGACAACTGTTTCAAACTGGTAAGTTAGAGTGGAGTGGAATCAAGTGGAAAAAGATTTGATTGTTACAACTAAACGAGTGTCTTACACACGCACAATAAAATGGAGGCCAGAAGCAGTAAATATGTAAACTGACAAAACAGTAAACTGGAAAATACATCTCAAAAAAGAAACTGCAAAATCTGTAATACTACAGTTGGATAGTTGTAACTCCTTAAGGTTGGTTAGCGCTGAAATATGCAGAAAATAAACCTCAAGGCTAGTTAGCCCTACAATTAGCAGAAAATAGTCTATAGAAAAATTAGCCCGTGAATAAGCAGAAGAAAAATATACACATCAAATTTTGTATGATATGACACAGTTTTAAATAAACAAACAGTTTATTAAGACAATCAGTCAGTGACCTAAGAGATAACAAACTAATGCCAATTACGGGTGTGACAGAAACAAATGAAATTTTCCCCGAGATGCATTTCCTTTGGCTAAGAAAATCATTCCAAGTACAAGTTGTCATACCAATCATACAGCTTAACCAGTAGTTTATAGATATTACGAATATGGCACACTTAACATTTATTCTGAATCTTTTTATCTAAATTATAAAGACTCCAAGTTCTCATCATTCAACAATAATCAAATTTGTCAAACATTCAACAACACAGGTTAGACATGAAGGGGACACCACTGAGTATTTCTTTCTCTATAAATATCTGTACAAATTTAAAGAGAGGACCATGGTAATCTGGAATGGCACATGTTTGCTTCTATGCAACATTTAACATGGAGCATAATAACATGTCACAACTTAACAAAATGGCCACATAAAAATCTCTTTGTCATGTACAGAAGGAACAGCTTCCCACCGGATAAAGCTACGGTGACATCTCTATTTCCAGATGCCTGAGACAGTCTTCATGTCCAAATCTGTGACAGATTTACAACATCTGATATTAAGAGACTCAAGTTTCATTAAACCTGCAAAAAGTAGTTAAGTAAAAATGTAAAGAAAGAAAATAAAGTGTGTAAGAGCTGAAAAGAAGTATATGGAAAAAAAAAAACGAATTGATTTATGATTAGAAGGCTATGCTTCTGTACTTGGCCATATTATATTAAAATACAATGCACCAAAATGATGCCCTGCCCCACTTTTCACAATCAACTTATAACTTAGCCACCAAAAAGTTCTACTTCCGAATTCCTAGTTATCTTCATAAGTGCAGCCTAACACCCTAACCTGCTTAATCAGGAACTAGTTTATTTGATGAACAATAGAAATGTTAACAATGATTCAAATGTCTCTAGTCTTTCCTTCACAAACACATGAACAGAATCTCAGAGATTTAACAGTACATCAAACAAACATTACTGCCTAAGATCCCATCTAAGATTGGAAAATTACTTGTCATTGTTCAGAAATGAGTCCATGCATGACAAACCTTTGATATGCCCAAATCCACCCTGAATCCGCAAGAATCTCTCCATGTCCAACTTTACCAAGTTAACTAAGCTGGAAAAAGACATGCATTCCTGCAGCAGTAATGATGTTGCTCTTCTTTAAACTCAAGGATGTCAAGTTTGTAAGACCTACAGAACA
The DNA here is from genome assembly GCA_030449925.1 of Citropsis articulata. Classification (NCBI taxonomy): domain Eukaryota; kingdom Viridiplantae; phylum Streptophyta; class Magnoliopsida; order Sapindales; family Rutaceae; genus Citropsis; species Citropsis articulata. The sequence continues at coordinate 108,443 of JASUUH010000257.1, forward strand.
AGGATGGACAATTATTGATAATACCACACCAATTCACCAGTCTAACTGAGAGACAACTTTAAAGAGTTGACAGGAAAAATACACAAAAACACTACATGACGGTGTTGCCCAAAGGTAGTCCCAACAAAGCAGAGTCCTGGGAATGACAACATATGAGACTACAAACTTAATTGTAATTCAGCCTATCAGAAGGAACATTATATCAAAATTGCCTTCATGAAGAGCTGGTTCTGTCTGTCTAAATACCAATGACAGCATGTAGAAATCCTACCATATAGATAGTAAGCGATAATTTCAGGAGAAGGATCACTTATTGCAGCTAAGAAAAGTCTGCAACTAGAAAGGTGCTTGAGTACACATACCCAAATGCATCTATTATTTATTTCATCATTTGAAATTGCTGAGAAATGGTTCCAGAATGATATCTTAAAAAACTTAACATCAATATCATACTTTTTCCAAACTTTAGCCCTAAGTATAGTCAAAAACTGAATACTTGATTTTGGGTATAAGGATGTTGATGATATACAAAACAAAAGCATGTTAAAAAGTTTACACTTGTTCAGACTAAATAAAACAATCAACATCAATAACAACATCGTATTAGCGGCAATGTGCCCATCAAATAATAATCAAACGAAACAGATTTTTAGCGCTAATCTAGCTGAAGAAAAGAAATAAAGAGAAAAAAATCACCACTAATGTATTTCAGGCCACATGCTGAAATGCGGTCACAATAGTTGAAGGTTAAGGCTTCGAGGTTGGTGCAATCTTTCAGGCAACCTAACCCAGTATCTGCGACATCAGAACCAGAAAGATCAGATGAAAGTAAAGGTGATCCTTGTGAAGCAATGACATCCATCCAACTATCCTTCAATCTAGGATAATCAACCAACAAAACATCCTGCAAACAGATATGGAAACCCATTATCTCACAACCACTATGTCGAATAAGAAAAGATTGAGAAGTTTAAGTGTAATAAAAAAAATTCAATTTGCAAACAATGCTATTACCTGGAGAGCACAGTCTCGAAAAGCTTTCAAAGAAGCTTTAGTTAGACAATGAGAAAAAACCAATTCACTGAAGATTTGTTGAGTAATATCCCCTGGTGGCATTGAAAAGGACTTATATTTGTCAACATCCTGCCTTGATAGCAGCATGTGAGAAGAAAAACAAATGAAAGAAATCCCAACTGAACATGTCAGAGAAAGCAAGTACCTGACATATTTTATCAATGCATAGCTTCAAGAGAGAAGGACAACGCCTCCTCCTGGCTTACATTCCCACATGGACTGAGAAAATGATGTTGGTAGCCACCTACAACTGCATTTTTATAAAAACTTGTAGAGATCCCTCTTTGTACGCTATCTTCAACAACCTCTTGATGCCCCTTCTTTGAACAAATCGCCCCATTGATTGGTGATAGGACAAAACATCAATTTATGTCATAAAATCCAAAGACAACGATGCTGCAACCAATTCCAGAACAACCAAAATACAGCCAGAATTTCCCTTCTAATTCACTCTGCAAGCAAGTAAACTAACAAAGATTAAACAAATAACTTGCTTAAATTATCATTAAATCCAACACAGATAATGCACTATCCACCAAGTGATCTATACATGACATAGTACTGCTAACACATGAACTACCAAAATTTTTTGTTTAAAGAATAGTATAACTAGAAACCAAATCCCATCCCTCCTTATGTGAACACCAGACCTCTTGTACCACCCCAAAGGTTTTACCAGTCATGTCAACTGGCACCTACCAAAATCTTCCCTTGTTACCACACAAGCGAGAGCGTATTTAATATATTTATTATCGTTTCAAACATAATAATGAATCTACTGTGAGTTGCATAGTCTACACTTGATGTTGACCTGCTAAATTTGGAAAAAAATAAATATAAATAAATAAAAGCAAAAAAAAAAAAAAACAGTAGTAGCCTCAAACGAAAACTAAGGGTGTGCACAACAAATGGATTCTAATTCCTTAAAACCATTGATGCCGCTCTAGGCTGACCCTTGTTTAACTGTTGCATTACAATGTGGTTGAGAAAATTTTCAACATCAAAAAATTTTAATAGAAAGAAACAAGGATCACAGTCCAGAGAGACTAGTATTATGTGCAAAAATAAAATAGAGAAGGAAAAAAGAACTAAACAATACCTCAAATTATGCTGTATGCATGAGCAACTGAAACCGAATGAAGAATGATCATAAAGATATCGAGTGACTGAACTGAAACGGAAAGGTGCAGGAAAACAGGGGGTGGTTAGGATGAGAGTAAGAGCTGAATCTAAAGCCACCTGATGGCGGCCACGTGGCGCGTGGGTTCCGCGTTTGGTCGTGATTGTGGTTCCTATGTTTTCGCAGTTAGCTTTTGGCGGGAGATGAAGCGTTTATGGCTCCTCCAAATTTCATTTGTACCCTTGTGAGTTGTGATATTTAATGTCCGTACTTCAAATTTAAATTAAAATGCCAAAAACCGCAAGGCAACGCTTATGTTACAAATAATGTAACAAACAATCAATGCATAGAGGCCATTGATTTTGATATTTCTCAAATCTAATGGATAAAAATAGTTTTAACCTAAAATAAATTATAGGTGCAATAGATATTTATAGAGAATTTTATTTTTAGTCATATGCTTACTTTTTTTCTCAAATAAGTCCTCATTGATTTTTTATAATTAAATGGTTTTATCATCCATGTTTTCTATATTTATTTTTAAAATTTTATAAAATTTTTACAATATTTTTATAAAGATTTAAATAATTATTATATTCATAAATATCCACAAATTTTGAATACATTTTTGCACTTGCATTTATAATTTCTTGTGAGACATAAACTAGATTTTTCTTCTAACATACACACACTCAATTTATTTTCCATCCTAAATACATACCATCAATATTGTCATATAGATTTTGTAATCTAAATTTACTGTTATGAATTATAAGAGATATTATATGTGATAAATATCTTATAAATATAAGGAATTATTAAAAAGATGATACAATAAATAAATAAATTACTAAAGCTTCGAATAAAAAGATTTCAAGTGTTTGATTTGATCAATGATTCAAACATGTGGAGAAATAATCAATTAAATTGAATGACACTATGTTTATTAAATAAATTAGAAAATCCAAATTTATCTATAAATGATATAGAAGGGTAAACAAAATATTAGAAATTAATAATTTCAATGAGGAAAATATAAAATAAATTCAAAAATTAAGAGATGAACTAAGTAAGAATTTAATAAAGTTAAACAATTCATAAAAGACTTCAATATCAAAGATCATGATATATTAAAGAAAGAGATCATTAATATAATGAATAAAAACTCAATAGATATAAAATTAAACAAGTTAGAAATTTAATTAAATAAAATAAAAAAAATTGTTGAGCAATTTGGTACTAACTTCGTTATAAATATAAATGAAGAGCATCAAAAAAAATTTAAATACTAACACTATTGTTGCCTAACTGTACCTTGGGGTGTAAACTGTGAGGGTGTAAAATAAAACTTTCAAACTTATTAACCTTTTTAATAATTATTATTTTTTATAAGGGTTTAATAATTTATAACTGTAACATACCTATGTTACATTGTAACGTAAGCTTTGCCTAAAAAAAATTGACAAAAACATGCAAACGTAAATGCCCATCGTACTAATGTCAGTGATGAACAGCAATTATATTTGGTCATTCGTGCCAAAGTGATGAGACTTGAGACTCATCATTTTAAAGCTGGGGATCCGCCTAAGTTACGTTTCTTCTAACTTACGGCACTTTTGTCTTGTCTTACTTTGTTATTGTAAAATTTCATTGAGTCTCTAACACTTTATTTTATTTATAATTTATTCATAAGTATTACAAAAGTTTTTACCTACCTATACTGTGAAAATTCAATTTACCTCCTTACCATAAACTATAAATAAAATAGGTATAAGAGTCTCAATGAAACTTTACAATAACAAAGTAAGAAAGGACGAAAGAGCCGCAAGTTACAAGAGCCGTAACTTAGGCGGATCCTAAAAGTAGTGGTGGCGACTGGTGACCGTACATCAAGAACCTGTTCGACTTCCATACATGAGCCTACCATTGAGCTTGATTGAAAATTTCATTAAAACTGAGGATATAATTGATAATTAGCTTTTAACAACGAAAAAAAAAAGGTTACACAAATGGAAGTGGATGTATCTAAAATATTTGAGACAGCCATCAAGATCTTCACTATTTACAGTCTGCAATGGATGTTGCCTAAAAGGCTTTTATGCTGAATCCTGCAACTAAAATCATTCACTCAAAAACAACCGTGAACAAGAATTAAGAGCTCCCCCTTGGTACCAAAAAGGAGCAACAATCGATTAAAAATTGAAGCTAACACAGATATTATAATACAATACACAGCAATCTCAGGTTCTACCGTATTCAGATGCTTACATCATGAAGCCACAACAGTACGTGCAGAACTGCGCCCAAGACCAAGACCCAAACCAAGTGGAACGCTATCAGTTTTGGATTTCCCATGGTTACTGTGGTTGCAATGAGAAGAATGGAGATGACCATGATGTGAGTTTGTGTTGTTTGAATTCACATTGATAGCGACATGGCCATTGCCATTGGCGTGATGCATATGACCATCCCCATTTTGCAAATTTGAATTCCTTGACATATGCATCATTCCAATCCCCTCACTACCAGCTGAATCTTCAATGCACTCCACATCTTCATTGAAGCCATTGATTAAGAAATCAGAGCAGTTCCTCTTGCACCCATGATCATAAGGATTTCTAAAGCGACCACCAGGACCCCTTAGGTAGTTGTATCGTAGTGCATTTGCCATTTCATTAGTTGTTATATTGCGAGATATCTGTTGCAAGAAGTAATGGTTTTCAGTAGTAGGCAAGTAGGCATCTACATTTGCAAAAACCAAGAAAGAAAAAAATTGAGCCACAAAAATGAATCTAAATATTAAAAATTATTTGATTTGAAGATCGGCAATTCAAACTAATAATTCAAGGCACAGAAGCTATATCCCCCTCAAAATCGTGGTTTGTTATGATTTTTTCCCAAGCATACATGCAAACATTTTCTTGAGCAACCAAATTTGGGGAAGTAGTAAGAACTGAAAATGTAATTGCCTCTTTTGCTTCAAATAAAATCAAATTTCAGAAAAAAGGGAACTCAGCGATTAGGTGAATCATACGATAAGTACTCATAACAGTCAAATACCAGTTCTCTGATACCAGGTCCCAATTAAAACTAGCACTAACAGTAGCCCATGTGGAAACACAGACATACAGGTTATTAAAGCTACAACAAATAGAAGACACTACAGGCATACCTGAGAAGCTTGAACAACTGTCAAAACAGCCACGCCAAAGAAGAGGAAAAAATCCATAATCAGAAATGATAAAGCACCAATATGATGAGTACTAGCATAACTCATCCATGCTCCAAAAGAGGAAGGAGCCACTGGATCAGTAAAAACTCCTGCACGCAGCAAAACATAGTTTCTAAGAAAATAAAGACAAAAAAATAAGGCCAAAACTACTCCAAAAATTATCTTGAACTCAAAACTAATAGATGCGTACTTATGACGGTAACTGCACCAGTTACCAACATTGCTGAAACTTCTAAAACAAGAAACAGAAAGAAATCCCACTTGTTTTTCTGCATTACAAATAAACAATATACCAAATTAAACAAAATAAGAGGCAGACAACAGCATGAGCACAATTAGGAGACAACAAGATTACAAGAACTGAAGTTACATCATGCAAACAAATAGAGAATAATAATCTACCTCTGTGATCAGTCGCAAGTCATAATAAGCGGACCTAAAAAACTAGTTGTAACCATCCACCAGTTATATCATCCTTAAACATAAGAGATCTTGGATCGAATCGATATTGATTCAACAAATTTTCCAAACAGACAAGGAAGTGCTGCAGAAACATGAATACTAAGGCTCATTCTGGTATTGCTGTTAGCAATTGTGCTTCCAAAGTTGAGCTGTTGTGTTTGATAAATACTTCCCAACTATGTTTTGGAAGCTATACTGATCTTACAACTATGCAATATAAACTATTAAAATTATACTAATTATTGTATAAATAACAAAATTCATCAAGTTTAAACACCATATTTACCGAACACCCATCAACTCTTACTTAACACCAGTATCTTCCATTTCACAGCAGTTCTGGCTTCAATGCCAAGACACCACAATCCTAAACATAGCCTAACACAGACATGGCTTGCATGATCAAGTGAATTCCATTTTTCATGAAAGTTCTCACGCGGCCCTCATTTTTCAAATCTCCGATCTTTAATTAACTTCTTAAGTAAAAAGAGACATCAGACATGCAACAATTTAAGCCAAGATTCAATGTCAAATCACCTTGCCAATGCAATTGGATACCCAAGGACAATGGTGGTCAAATTGTTCAACACAACGATCACAAGTGGAACAGTGCTTTGCACGAAGTGGTCTGACAATCTGATGACAATACAAAGTCAGATAATGAAATAGTCAAAAACCTAATATTAGATGTTTCATACATTGGCAACCAACTTAAAGGAAATAAGCACCTTGCATGTCGCACAGAGCTGAGACCAATTGCCAGCCAGCAATGCAGGATTATTCATCTCAATCTTCAGCAGAGGCTCCTATTAAAATATACACCATATTTACAAATAATCAGAAATCATAATAAATACTAATAACACAATAAAATGGAAGAAACTGAATTTGATTGAAAAGAATAAAACCCACATCATCTTTCATATTTTGTGGATCATGCACATTCATTCTGATATATCCTGGATCCTTTCTGCAAAAATTTAAAAAAAAAAATGAATAAAATAAGAAAATGTATAAGAAATGAAAAAGAATTTTAAGTTCTGAAAAATACATAGAAGAGATTTAAGCATTCTTGATATCATGGGACCATACGATAATAACAAAATAAATGTTTAGGAATGACACATCATTCTGAATTCTGAAACATGCATAACAGAGATTTGAGCAAATCTTGTTATCTTAGGGCCATACAAAAATCAGCATAGATACATATCCCAATAGTAAAGACTAAAGAGTACACCCATCATTTCATAAAACAAGGTGCTGCAACCCAGTTATTCATAAACTCTAACCCACAATCAACCCACTAAACCTTGTTTTTTTGAAGTGAAAAACAAACAGGTGTGGCGTTCTTGTTTTTCGAATGAGAAAAACAAGGTCAATAAAAGGAAAAGCGGAAACAAATGAATAATTCAATTCGACCAAGACTTTTTCACTTCAAAAAAAAAAAATTCCACATATAACATACCTGCTACACTTATAGAACAAAACTAGTCCACCAGTTGCCAGGAAAACACCTGACCATGCAAGAAGGCCAAAGCCAGCAGTTAACTTTGGCAGGTTTGATGCTGCAGCCAAGTTTAAAAATAAAAAGAAGACAGTCAGTATCATCCAGAAAAGGGAGTGGAGTAAATCTTTTTCCAAAAAGCTCAGAGCAGATACCCATGATCACAGAATGCATATAGGTGACAAGCATCAGCAAAATCACACACCAAAGTGCGGGTGCAAGCCCTAGTTTAGAAATTTTTCCAATGGGACTATTCCCATCACATCTTTTGTCAAGCAACCTTCTAGCATTTCCCTGCAAATCAAATTTACGAGGAGATGCACTTTAACATACGTAAAGAAGCTCAGAAAAAAATAAAAAATCAAAAACGTTGCCTGAATTAGGCATTAATTGGAGTTATGGATAGCTGTTTCTAACTAACATAAAGTCATATTTTCAGGTTAAATCAAGCTAATAAGCAACTATTTTTGCTCATTTTACTTTTCCACTGTTTCAGTGGTTTTCGGTAATTTCTAAGACTCTTTTGATGGCCTATGAAGCAGCCTATAATTCTTCTTTACATATTTACTTAGCTTAACTTTTTGAATGCTTTTTCCTCACCAATTTTTTTTTTTTTTTTTGGTTTCACATTTAGAAATGCAAGTCCATGGTAGAAGTAGGTAAACAATTTAATAGAATGCTTAAAAATTTTATCAAAATTTTATCAACATTCTATTAAAAATTTTAATAGAATGCTTAAAAAGTTTTTCATAAAACCAAAGAAGCTTTAAAGCCCTTCCAGTACCACATAATGTAAACCAAATGCAAGTGTAAGAAATCCCTCAAAGCAAACAACAATAACACATGGAAAATTGTTCAAGTAAATAGAAAAAAAGGACAAAAAAGAAAAACAGAATCACAGAAAGAAATAAAAACTTAAAAAAAATCGCTGATAAATCTAGAATGAAGGTAGTTTATGCAAATGTGCAGTCATCCTTGAATGCTACATAATGAAAAAAGAAAGAAACGGTGGGAGAGTCCAACGAGAATGAAAGGGATTTGATAATAGCAACCTCCATGGATTGCATTTCTACATGATCATCAACATAGAGTAAACAAAGCCAAAATAGAAAGTTACCATCCACTCTTTCCACATATTTTTACTTCTGACTTTGTTTGCTACGTGCATTTTTCCAGAGACCAAGAGGCATTCTTGGACATTGTCCAATTGTGCTTTAATTCTACTTTTGGTTCATGTATTAAATCAGATTCTATGTTTCTTTTCACCTGTCCTAAAAAGAAGTTGGTCCATTTGACAGCATTCACAGTCAATGCCAACAATATACATACTTCAATTCGTGCATCTAGGCATTGAATGAGAAAACCAACATACTTTTTGTCAAAAGTAACATTACTAACCAATTTAAAGTGTTATGGAACACCTACAAGGAAAAAAGCAACTTGTCTGTGATTCTTATCAGAAGCAAGTTGCGCCGGTGTAAGACCAGTATTATCAGTAACCATCAAGTCCTCCTTCTTGCCAGCCTGTACTAACACTGTGCATGCCTCTAAATTACCCCTAATAGCAGCCCAATGAAGAGGAGTGCAACCTGAAATTTTTGAACAACAAAATCTGATGAGGAGATGTAAAAGTTAATGTTTCATAAGATATTTTATTCTTTTACATAATTGAACTGATGAAATTCAAGAAGGTAATATTTTATATCTGAACCGACGACTTACCTTCTTTGTCCTGCCGTCCTCTATATGCATCGAGAAATAGAAGCAGACGTATACAATCAGCAAAACCCTTGTAAGCTGCCCTAAAATTCTCCAAAAGAAATATAAATAAAACCAAAATATCGTCATTTGAATTGCTAACAAAATTTAAGCTGAAAAAATACGTTCAGATCAACAAAATATAGTTTAAAACGAAAAGAAAAAAAAAAGGAATAAAACCAAAATTGACAAAGAAATTTAAAAATGCCATTAGCAGCCAAAGCATCATGAACAATCAGTATTATACCATGATCAATCTTTTTCAGCAATTTAAGAAAAGGTGTAGTGGAAGTTCTCATATACCAATGCAATGGGCTTCTTCCGTCATTATCAGGAACGTCGGGATCAGCATTCCATTTTGAAACTATGTGATAGAGGAAAGCTGTCTGACCATATTGGGCTGCAACATGTGTAGTCTGCAATCAAGTGTCCAGTTTTAACAATCATACAACCATTTTCAGATGGAACTGTGAGAAGACAAAAAAAAAAATTGCATGGCACCAAGTCTGTATGGCTACAAATACTAGAAAGACCAACTGATACACTTATGGAACCTTTGTTTCACATTGTTAGATTGTTAAACAACTGGGCAAGAAGTATTTCGTTAGAATCCCCTGCTACATTTATTAAAATTAACAAGCCGTGTTAGTTTGAAAATAGAGTTCATTTTTTTAAGTTATATCCACATGACAAGCCAAGTTAAATCCAACCTTGCACATCATGGGAATATTAGTGTAAGCACATTCATTGTCAGCTTAAGCTTCTGGAACTAAAGGTCACACCTTGATCCTGGAGGTTGTGAGATAAGTTTAGGCTACTCTGCCCCCTCCAGCCCCAATATACAATTAAACAAATACCTCAGTTATATTCTTAATTACTATTTGTTACTTCTATATTATGTTTTAGATAGATTTAGGTTTTTCTCTCACTCCTCTACTACCAGTAAGCAAGCTACTTCATAGCCAAGAAAATCCGTCATCTATATACAATGTAAATCTCAATTCATAAAATGTTCTAAAACGTATTGGTGAAAATCTATATGAAAGACTATATAAGTAGAAAAGAAAAGTCGAGACGAACCTGATAGCCATACATATCGGCAGCATTGACCCGTGCACCCTCCCGAAGTAAAAGCTCAGCAACTTGGATTGCACCCCGTACCGCACTCCAATGCAACGCAGTCTGGCCTGTATGATCTGCAGCATTTACATCTCCACCATGCTGGCCATTTAACACAACCCCTTTAACTTAAAAATCAACTCTTTGCAAATTCCATAATATCAAGTCAAAGCAATAAATCACATCATCACAACCAATTTAAAATAAATAAATAAAAATGAACCTCGATGATGTATTGAGCAGCAGCGGTCCGATTGTTAAGCGCGGCCCACTGAAGGGCGTAGTAGCCAAGCCCATCGGGCTCAGAAACAGAGCAACCTTCGCACTCGACCAACCTCTGTAACTTCTCCAAATCCCCATACGCAGCCGCCGTATACACGTCGTTCCTCAGGCTCTCCTCGTCCACAACGACACCGTTTGATGAGGATGATTGATCGTGGTTATCATGATTCTGCGATGACTGGCCAACCTCTTCGACTACCTCGATCTCCGAAGACATTTCGACTTTTATCTTTATTTATTCAAATCAGAAAGATCAATCAAAATCCCCAATGCAAAAACTCCCCCTGTGCGTGCCGCTAGTGCTGTTATGGCATTTGGGTATCTAATATCTATTAATTATACAACATAACAGAACCAGATCGTAAAGATTTGATTTTTTTCTTTTTTTTAAATTCAATCTGTGGTATGGGTTGACTTTATTGAGAAATGAAAAAAAGTTAGGGTTTTTTGAAGGAGGAGGAGACGGGGTATTCGAAATGGTAATGGGGGGTGCCGATGTTGAGTCGTTTTGCTTGGCTTTGGCCGTCCGTGTTGTGTTGTTTTGGGTTGACTGGGAGAGAGAGACGAGACTTTGTGAGGGAGAGTCAGAGAGGGCCAATCAATTTGCTTACGAATATCCGTAATTAAATTTTTATTTATATTTTATTTACTATCTTAAAAAAAAATAAATTATTGCAATTTCATTGTTTCTTTTATAGTTGTTGTTAGGATGCCTTTGGAATTTTTGAAATTTGTATTTTAGAAATGATCCAATCATGCAATGGGGGCTATACTAGGGCATGAGTTTCCATGCACCTTCTAGTTAGAAATAACAATAATGTTGTTTTGTGAATTGTTGTTTGTTTTTCAAAACAAATTTTCAATAATTTAGTGGGTTTAACAACAAAATAACAAAAATGCTGCTAATGTTTTGCCGACCGGGGCATAATTACATCATTGCTAAAACAAAAAATAAATTGAGCAAATTTTAGGTCAAATCATATATCTATATCAAGTCTTATAAATTGTGAGATGCTGATTGATTATGTATTGCTACATCTCTCAATTTTATAAATCCTCACGTAAATGATTACATTAATTTCCGATCACTTTAGTATGTTTAAAACTTTAAATAAACATCTTTCCACCTTTGAATCGAACCTTCTAAAATATATAATCGTGTTGATAAAGTAGAAAACTCTAACCTAAATATTGGTAAACTCTTTTGTGAGTGTATTACCCCAAAATTGATTTGTGCTTATATGTCTAATCTTTATTTAACTTGTCTTTGTGATATCTGTTTGTGCATTAAATAATGTGATTTCACCATTTCATTTGTCTTTTAATTAAGATTTTAGATGAGGCAAAGGGGGTTCGTGCAAGATAGTTTTCAACAATGATTCGTAAAACTTTATGTCATAGGTGATAATAACCCCTTTGAAATTCATTAAAGCATTTAAAATAAAACTCTCTTTTACGTGTGCTACAATTGAGTAAGAAAATATCTAACAGACGGATATAAAGTTGAAAATTGTATTTATATGTTATTTTATTTCATTCTATTATGAAGTATCTAGATTAATTAAAACATTTAGGAAAAATGACATTGATCAAGTGCCCGAAACTATCTTAAACAAAGAACTATGTGCTGATACTAAACTTAGATCGGTGATCAACATATATTATCATGAAATTGTTTCATCGATTATATAATTTTATATTTTCTCGAGCAAATTTGATCGGTAATTGATAACTTTTGATATTGAAAAGAAAATGTTGCATTTTTGTATCAGAGCTGCATGCAGCTTATCAAGGTCCAAGGATGGGACGACGTAGCCACAATATCATAAACAAAATATAACTAATCTAAATTAGAAAATTCATAATAACTATCAAATTCCACTTGAGACAACCTAACAAAAAAACAAGCAAAATAAGATAAAACCCTAACGGCACTAAACTGAAGCTAGATGAGAGCAATGTTCTCTAAGCCACAGAATAAAAAAGCGATTGCGGGTTCGGTAATACAACATATTGAAGAGGCACTCGTCGCTTGTTTTGTTAATGGCGTGGCAGCACTTTGGTGCAATGTCGTATTTGACTTTCTGATATGCCATTTTAATATCATCAACACAGCCAGTAGCATTCAGGGTTGGTGCCCAACACTGTAAAATAGGCGTCGACCCTAGCCCTGGTGGTAGGATTTGACGAGGAGGCTGATCTTGATGATGATGGTGATGGTGATGGCCACGGTGATGATGGTGGTCACGAGAAGGTGATGGTGGTGGGGGCTTGTTTTTAGGGTATTGAGGAATTTGAGGAGCCGGTGATGGTGATGGTGGCTCTTTAGGGTGTCCGGGCGTTTGAGAAGCTAGAGGAGCTTGAGATGGTGGTGGTGGTGGTGGCTCAAAAAGATATCCGGGTCCTAAATGAGCTTGAGGAGCTTGAGACGGAGCCTGAGATGGTGATGGTGGCGGTGGCTCAAAAAGATATCCGGGTCCTAAATGAGCTTGAGGAGTTTGAGATGGAGCCTCAGATGGTGATGGTGGCTCAAAAAGATGTCCGGGTTCTAAATGAGCTTGAGGAGCTTGAGATGGTGACGGCGCCTCCAAAGGATTTTCAAGCTCTAAATTGGATTGAGAAGCTTGAGATGGTGATGGTGGCTCGAAAGGATATTTGGGTTCTTGATGATGGGCTTGTGGAGCTTGAGATGGTAATGATGATGGTGGCTCAATAGAGTATCCGGAACTTTGAGGGGCTTGAGAGGGCGTAGGCACCTCCCGTTGGTCCGCGAGCACCGGTGACGGTGATGGAGAGCCGGGCAAGTCCCTGCCGAGACATAACGGGGAGAGCATAACGAGAAATAGCAAGAAGAGTAAGCTGCTCATTTTGATGAGTGCTATTGTTTTGTTTGCTCTTGATATTTTTAGGTTAAGAAGAAATGAAACTCATTTTGTGCCTTTTTATAGGCAAATGGAATTAATCTTTAGGGGTGGGAGTGTGCGTGATGACGATGAAAATCTCATAAGCTCTATCATTACAATATTTTAGATAGCGAGGGACATTTTAATATCGATTATCAAATGGAATTAATCTTTAGGGGTGGGAGTGTACGCGATGACGATGAAAATTTCATAAGCTCTATCACTACAATATTTTAGATAGCGAAGGACTTTTTAATAACGATTATCAAATATTGATTTTCTCAATAATTGGCTATACACAACACTAAAAAAATCAGCAAATAAAGTTATAGCTCATTATCACTTATGGTTAAATTTATCGTCTTTGGAGTAGTTATCTAGCTAGGACTAGAAGACAAGTTCAACTAAACTTGTGTTGTTAATTAATTAAATTGAAAATAACAAAGTAACAGACCTTGACCATTATTGTATAAAAAGAATCAAGAATTTCTTCTTTATGTAAATATAAATTATGATGCATATATCTCCCAAAAGAGCATAAAAAAATCTCAAATAACAACTTTTGTGGGTCAAATTCGAACATATGCAAAATAAGAAAAGTATTTTCCTCTAATACTAAGCATATTGGTTTAAATTAAAAGAAAGAGAGAGACAGAGAGAGAAGGAAAAAAAAATAGAGAATTTTAAGAGATTTATATATATATATAGACAAATTTATTAAATTAAGTATTGATGGATTGTGCCCAACGAGTTTTTTACATCTTGATGATAACAATCAAGTGAACTATTTTCATTTTATTTATAATTAAGTCAACTTTTTAAACAAGAGCTAGTTACTGTTTAGCAATATGATTAGACATTAGCTTTATGAACTTTTCAGGCATTTTCGATTCCAATTACTGATTGTTTTACCTGCGGTTCTTTTACTTGTGCGAAATTATTATTCTAAGAGCAGCGCTATAAAAGTAACGACCAATTTATGATTAAAGAGTCAAGCAATAAACAACTAACAATCCGACGTTTTATTTTATTGTAGAAACAATAGAAAGGTAGCAAAAATGTTGCTACTACACAATAAATTGCTAACTGCTAAAACCATATCCTAAACAAAAGGGTATCTACCTAATTAACCTACCTAAATGAAATTGAAAATAAAAATAAAAAATTCTAATGTTTAGAACAATATGTTAAAAGGGCATCCTTTAAATAAGGATTAGGGAAGGCAAGAAACATCTTGTGAAAGCAAGTATCATTTGTCCTTTTGAAGGCCTTGCAACAGAAGCTTCCCACTTCAATTTTACCAGCGTAAAATGACCAATAGGTCCTGTCCACACAGTATGGAATGGGGCACAATGTTTTCCAGCACTTGTACATGTCCTCTCTCAACGGTGGCAACCTTGGGTGGATTCTGTGGCCTGGCAGTGGCTCCCACGGCATGTATGGAGGGATTGGCTTCGGGGGACTCTTCTTTTTTGGTGGTTGTGGTGCTAATGAGGGTGACGGGGGCTTGGAAGGTAGCCTAGGATTTTGGGATGGTGCTTGCGAGGGCGATAGGGACTCATAGGATAGTTCAGGACTTGGAGATGGTGCTTGTGAGGCTGATGGGGGTTCATAGGATAGTCTAGGACTTTGGGATGGAGCTTGTGAGGGTGACGAGGGCTCATGGGACAGTCCAGGACTTTGGGATGGAGCTTGTGAGGGTGAGGGGGGCTCGTAGGATAGTTCAGGACTCTGGGATGGTGCTTGTGAGGGTGATAGAGGCTCGTAAGATAGTCCAGGACTTTGGGACGGAGCTTGTGAGGGTGAGGGGGGCTCGTAGGATAGTCCAGGACTCTGGGATGGTGCTTGTGAAGGTGATACAGGCTCATAAGATAGTCCAGGACTTTGAGATGGGGCTTGCAAGGGTGACAAGGGCTCATAACATGAACATGGTCTCGGACTTTGGGATGGAGCTTGTCCGAGACTTTGGGACGGTGCTTGTGACGGTGATAGGGGCTCGTCAGATAGTTCAGGACTTTGGGATGGTGCCGCGTATGGGGCCTGAAAGACAGGCTGCAACGGCGCCTCCTCAGGGGCATAGAAGGGTGCTTGTGGCGAGGCTGATGGTACTTCAGTGGCTAAAGGAACGTCCCCGGCGAGACCATTTTTTGCGCATGATGGAGAGAGCACAGACGCAAGCAGGAGGACAAGAATTGCGATTCTCATCATTTTTTTTAAAGGCTAGCCCTCACCTTAATTTGTGCTCTAAGAAAGCAATTTTTTTCCCCCCTCAAATAATGTTCATTTTGTGATGAACTAAGGCCTTTTTATATATAGGCTTGAGAAGTTACTATTAGATTGGTCTTATCACATCGTTGGCACCGTATCTATCTTTATATGCTAGGGTGGTCCTTATCTTATGCAGAACAAGACGGACAAGAGTTTATACTAAAAGCAGAGTCCTATTAGTTTAAAGAAATGTTCCTTAATTTATATTTTGTTTTTAACAAGAAATGTTCTTTATCCCAGAGATTGTTGAAACTAATTGGAATATTGAAAATAGATATGTTCTTCCGCTTCATCATTTATCACTATAGAAAGGCAGATAATTTTTATATATATGGAGAAAATCAGAAAAGCTTTGGGTTTTTATCTTTACCATTAATATCATTCGTTTTTCTTTTTAATTGATCATCAAGTGGAAATCAGTTATGGATATAAAATGCAATTGCATTTTATTTAAACTTGGAAGCAAGAGCAAATTCTATTTCATTTGTGGACTTCTAATAGTTGCCAGAGCATACATTAAGTGCGTATATTGTACGCATTAAAAATTTTTAATGTGTTATAGACACAGAACATAAATAGCTATGAAGTGTTAAAGACACTCAAAACAGTTTTAAGTTGTTGGCTAACAAATATAGCTTATCAGGTACTTTGATGGGTAATTTAACCAGTTGCAACTAGCTTAAGTGCATTATTTTTGCATGCGCAAATGAATATCAAGTGATGCGCATTTCCCACAATTAAATATATGTTAGCAGAAACTTGCGGGAAGCTAGCACATCAATGATAAACATTTAAAAAATCTCACTAGGGTTTCTGGTTTTTGACTATTCATAAGCAAACTAACCCAAGTAATTAACAAAAATAGAATAAAATTCAATTCAACCGGGATTAGTTAATTATAGATATGCCCTTAAAGATTAATAGTACAAAACTTTTACAGTCATTAACTCTTCTAGTAGAATTTCGCAAACAGGATCCCATAGAAAATTATTAAATACATATGAGGGCTATGTGAGCTCTAGTTGTAATCCCACATTATCAATTTTGCCCGTGTAGAAGGACCAGTAAGTCCTATGCACACACTATGGAATGGGGCACAATGTTTTCCAGCACTTGTATACGTCCTCTGTGAAAGGTGGCAACCTTGGGTGGATTCCGTGGCCTGGAAGCGGCCACTACGGCTTGTATGGAGGGACTGATTTCGGGGGACTCTTCTTTTTTGGTGGTGATAGTGATGGTGATGGTGGTTCAGTTTGTGCCGGTGGGGGTTATCCGAAGTTGGTGGGCTTGGTGGCGGTGCTGCCGCTGCTGGTGTTGGTGGCTAATCAAATGGAGTCTGTGGCTTTTGTGAAGGTGATGGTGGCTCAATTAAGTTTCCAGGTTCTTCATAAGGGGCTTGAGAGTCCGGCGGTAGCTCATTTGAGGGTCCTTGTGCAGATTCTGATGGCACTTCAGGGTCTGGCAATATAAATAGAGGTGGTGACGGAAAGGAAGACGACCCCTCGAGAATTTGCCACCGATGGTTGTAAGACTCCTCAAGAATTTCCATGGCTCGACCATTTTTGGCACACAATGGAAGGAGCATACAAACAAGTAGAACGATGAGACCTGAGCTTCTCATTTTTCGTCTTAATGTGTGCTCTAAGAACAAAACTTTTGTGTTCATTACGTAGTGAAGTGAGGCTTTCTAGAGCAGGCTTAAGAACTAAGTAATTACAACTAGATTGGTTTCTTATCACTTCGTTGGTATCACATCAATGTTATTAGGGTTCTTATCACTATAGAAATGTATATATTTTTGGTTGAGAAATACGTTGGGCTTCTATCCTTACCTGCCTAATATCTCTGCGTTTTGAGGTGTGTTACTACTACGCAGTAATTTAGTTTAGTTGCAACTCTGTTTAGTGGGTTTTCCATATGTATTTGCAAAACACAAAATACTTATAATTAGAGATGTACAGCGCCGGGTTTTAACATGCTATTGGATTTGTTGTTGTTCAATAATCTTGATCATAACCTCTCCAAATGATATATGATATGTGAGGCCATCAGATGGATCTGGCATATGCTATTATCTCTTTATCCTCCAAAGAAACAATTGCTATCAAACTGGTAAAACTGGTATGCTGATCCATGAGAAATCAATAGTTGCATAAACATAATGTTAAAAGGAATAGTATCCCATCAGTGGCCATAATATAATGTCAAATAAGCAACTGAATAAATATAGAAATTACAGAATTCGTATAAAACACCCAATGGATGGTGAATTTGTAATCAAACTTTAGAAACAATAGTTCCCACAGAAATTTGAACCTTTTTATGGTGGTCTCTTCCAAATCAAAGCCTATTAACCAGTGACTTTTAAGAAATATCTGCAAAAGGTGGAATTAAGGGAATCTCGATTAGAAGGAGCACTAAAGTTTGCAAAGTATCCCACTTAAAATTCAAACACAGACATAGATTTTGCTTGTACTTTTTCTGAGTACCACAGCATGAGAAATTTGCATTACAATGAAAAAGGAAAAACAGTCCTTCCTCATGAACAGTCAAAGTAAATGACGCAATTCATTGATATCACAAATCCTCCAATCACGTAACATATGAAATATGCATAACAATAAACATGGATGATACCATAGGCTGCTTAATCAATATGATAGGACTATCTGAAAGGCCAAAAATGCTCTTCTAAAACCTCAGAGAGAGATAAAAATATGAGCCACTTCCTAAAAACATTCACAATCAAAGGTTCAAAAACAGTCAAATATAAATATCTATACGTGTGGCATCACATATATTTGTCTCATTGACATTATCTATCAAAATAAATGCCCGTAAATATAAATGGAGTGGTTTGTAAATGACAATAAAGTCAAGAACTTCAGCAAACAACAAGTAAAATGGATGATGGATTCCACAGACAATGCTAAAAGCTTGAGCTTTAATATATATAATATAGGCTTATTATTCCAAACAAGTTACTTAAACTGCAATCAATGATTACAATTGAGATACCAAAATGATTTTGGAATAACTTGGGGTTACGCCATTTTCAATGGGTAACACCATTTTGGTGTAACACCAACACCAAAAATGTACATTTTTCACACTAAATTACTATTTCGTCTCCAACCCTTTTACACCAAAAAGAATATTCTTCTTTTTATTCTTTTAATCCTCAAGAATTAATTCAATTAACACAATAAATATTACTATTAATATAGATAATTAAGTAATAAGTAATTTTATATCGATTAACAAAAAAATATAGAAAATTATTAAATTTGCATTTAATTAACTAAATTAGTACATTATGAAAATTAAACATTACATTAATATAGAAAAATACAATAACAAAAATAATATTCTAGTTATTCGAATTACTAAATTTATAATTAAATTCATAATAATATTGGCCAATATTTTGATGATATTGGAGGATCTAATAATGATCTCCAAGATTATTAAATAATTGTTCTAATTTATGCTAGTAGTAGCAGCTTTTTTAATTTGTGTTAATTTAATTTTGTATTTTTAATTTTGTAATATGTAATCTAGTAATTAATGTTATTGGAATTTTATTATTATTATTAATTTTTGTGTTGAATATTTTTATTTAAAATATTAGTATAATATTCAAAAATTAAAAAAAAAATAATAATAACAATAATAATAATAATAACTTAAAATATTATATAAAATAAGACATATATGTAAATAAAAAATAATAATAAGGATATTTGGGCCTTTTTCTCCCTAGCACCAAATGAATAGTGTTGCACCATATTTGGTAATACTATTCATAACACCATTTTGGTGTCCCATTGGAGATGCATTTTACACAAAAAATGGTGTAAAAGGTGATTTAGCCTAATTTTTAGAGTCCCATTGGAGATGCCCTTAGATGCTGCAAATGATGTTTGAACAGAAGAATCATGATAACCAAAGGTTGGTTCACTTCTAACATTCTCAAACAAACTAAAACAAAAGAGAAAAAAATGTATTTTAAAACCAACCTCCATGATTTTAACAATGTTATAGAAAGACAACTATCAGTATCCAAGATCATAATGTATCATAATTGAGAACACAAAATATTAAACTGCCAACAACCATTTCCTGGTCTCCTCTGTTCTTTGCTGACATCAAAATAAAGGGTAAACGGAAAGGACTAAATGTTCCATTTGATTGATTTTGAGAAAATACCAAATAGAAACATGAAATCCTACAAAAAAAATCAAATAAAACTCTCAAACATTTCAGTTTTTGTTTTCAATTATTATCTGAAGCATACATTCATACAAAAAAGGGTCAATGCACCTAAAGCTTGTTAGTTCTCAAATGATACTGAACCAATTGTAAAGCAAACACGCACAATCCATAAACTTCACAAAGGGAAACAAGCCCATATCCCCCAATTCAGTTACAAACACCAATAAGTTCACATACTAAAAACAAAATTCTCTGAAACTTAAATATTAGTCCATTCACAACCTGTTAAAGCAAGAATAAACATCAAATTAGAAAACACCCACTAGAACAAAAAAGATCATTTCAAAGGCAGTTATATTTGAACAACAAAGTCACAACTGGAAAAAAAAAAAAAAAAAAAACTCACTTATTAAGGCAACTTCCCAGCTCGAAAAACTGCAAACTTGGTCATCTGGGAGTACTCGAATTCAATCCCATTTTCATTCAAGAACCCTTCAAGCAATTTTTTAATACCCTCAGGATCCGAACTCTCACACTCCACCTCGTAATTAGTCCCAAAATCATACTTAGTCTCATCGACCTCCAAAATTAAACCGTTCCATTCATAAACTTGTCTCAAATTCTCAAAACCCCCCAAACAAACCAACCCCACTTCACTCCCCACTCCAAACTCCTCTCTCACTCTCCGCACAACCCTCGATTCAATCTGAAACAACTTCGACGGATTCTCAATACACTCTTTTGCGACAGCCGGGTCCAATTCTTCCTCATCTTCCTCAACCCGGCTGACCCCATTGACTAACGAGGGTTTTGACTTGAGACAGAGGACACAGCGGGTGTCCTTGCGGAGGCGCAAAACAGTGCGCTTCAAGGAGAGGAAGGAAGTTGGGGTGTCGAAGAAGAGGTTGTGTTGGCGAAGGGTTTTGGTGTGGAATTGGGAGAGAAGAGAGATCAGTTGCTTATGGGATGCGGCGTTTTTTAAGCGGAGTTTGAGCTCTACTTCCATTATTTAGAGGCCGATGCGTTGGGGTTTCGAGTTGGGATTTGGATTTGGGAGGAGTTGGAGGAGAGAGGAGGAGGCGGAGGCTGAGTTGGCGGCGGAGGTCGAAGGGGATTTGCGGTTTTGTTCGAGTTCTTCTTTGTCTTCGATTTTCACTTCGATTTTGCTCGCTTTTCTTCGAAGCATTTTCTATGCCCTGCTGCTGTTAATAATCAATCTCAGATGCGGAAATTTATATTTTATATTATGGCTTTTGGCATTTGACTGGTGTGGTGAGTGGTGACTGCCAAATTAGAAATTACGCCCAACACTTGGGGGCCTCAGTGAGCATATTTAAAATTTTACGGGCGATTTTAATAATGTAGAAAGATAAGGGTAGTACGTAATCCACTGTGTAATGTATGATAAAGTATCGGATGGGACATTTCCACGGCTAATTTTTGGGACCTCTTGAGGTTTGGTGTATATAACACCTTGATGAATACATTCGTGTAATTATATATACTTTTTATCGTTAGTATAAAAATACATATAGTGTCAATATAAAAGAGTAAATGTGTAAAAATATATTTTTATTATATCAATAAAAATTTGACCTATTTGCTCGCTATTGACCCAATGTTGACCCGTCGATCATGGCTCCACGGGCGGCTGGTGGGGTTGCTTTGCCACTTCAGAGTCCCCTCCTCGCGTCCACAACCAATCCCATTCATGGCAGCCTTTGAATCAACCACTTCCACCAACGCACATTAACCTAAGTACACGACTTTTGTCTTACAACAACCTTACACCGCCGTCGCCGCCCCTATGGCCTTCGCTGACACCACTCAGCAGCCACTAACATCACCCTTGAGCATCTTGATACCATGGCGCAACCTCTGATGTCCCAAAACCCAATTGCACACTGCTCAAAACCCTTACTCGCAGCTTCTTACGTTGCATGGCATTGTCGTAATTTCTACCTACGGTGATGGTTCCATATCATTGTCGTCCATCCCCTCAACCAACCCCAATGCAATCCCAACCTTAATAACTTCTCAACAGCCACAGACGCATGATTTCTTCAACATGCACTTGCGGCTACTTTCAACCTCATTAGATCCCGCCATCGCCATCTTGTCAGCCTCCATTGATTGTGTCTCACTACCAACATAATCCTCTTTAAACCCTACACCCACCACCAACAGCCATTTTGTTGAAGTGGGTTTTCAACGGAATCCTCACTGCTAATGGAATTCTCAAAGCAATATTTAATAATTTATTATTTCTGCTGAAAGGGTATTTTAGTCATTTTGAATGTCTACTAACAGTCAAACTAATTTGTTACTAACGGCAGGGGAGGTATATGTAAATATACAAATACATTCTATCTAGGTGTTAATACATCAAACCTCAGGGGAGGTTCCTAAAAATTACCTATATTTCCACCTTACTATTTTTATAAATCGATCCCACTTCTAGAAAATAATTATAATGAGTTCACAATATTCATAAAAAATATAAATTAATAAAAGTTTTTTTTACATTTAATCAATTAAATCTTTTTATTAATTTTTTCTTAGGTTTTTTTACATATTTGATCATAAATTTTAATATAAGTTTTATTTTACTATTTTATTATTATGATATAAAAACATGAGTTATTATATCTAATAATTTAGGTACTTAATTTTGTGACTTATAATCTAATATTTTTTAATGAAACCTAATTATTATTTCACTACTCTTACGTGTAAATTGCATAAATTTGACAGCCTAATAATTTACATGAGAGTTGCGCCGTAAAGACACTATGTTAGTTTAATTAATAATAATAATCATACTAATAAAGTAATATTAGAAACAATGATTTTGGTACAAATTAGAAAAATATTAAAGTTAAAGTAATAAAGGGAAATTATCTTTCGTCTACCTGTTTTTTTCTAACTTTTTCAAAAATACACAATTCTTTTTCTTTTTTTTGCTGGAATCCACCTGAAGTTATATTTCTTTTTACTTTTTCACTTCCGTTTGGAGACCGTTAACAAAACTAACGGAATGTTATTTAAATGACTTTTTTACCCTCAAATGTAAAAAATAAATTATCCACCGACTACCTTTTTTTTGTATTTTTTCGAAAATACATAATTCTTAATTTTTTTTTTTACTAAACTCCATTTGAAGTTATATTATTTTGTACCTCTCCACCATAGTGTCATTGCGAAATGACAATTTTACCCTTATAATGTTAGCAAAGTTCTAACGGTGTTATAAAGAGAGTGGACCAATGAAAAAAATGTTAACTCTAGGTGGAGCACTGTAAAAAAAAAAACTTTTGTGTATTTTTGAAAAACGGTAAAAAAAAGTGGTCGGTGGATAATTTTCCAAGTAATAATTTACATGAGAATTGTGAGATAAAGACGCTATGTTAATTTAATTAAAAAATAATAATTATACTAATAAAGTAGTATTTGAAATAATGAATTTGGTACAAATTAGAAAAATATCGAAGTTCAAGTAAATTCTTGATAATCTTATTTAATAAGGGTGAAATAGTCAATTTAAATTATGTCAAAACATTCTTTGTAATCAAATATATTAAAAAATGTCAAAACAATCTTTGTAATCAAATATATTAAAAAAATCTAAGTCACAAAAAAAATTAAGATTGATTTAATTAATAAATTCTCCAAAACTCTTCTTGATTTGAAAATTTTAAAAATAATGTGTAAATTTTATAATTATTTCTAAAAAATGGGTGTATTAAAAAAAATGTGGGGGTAAAATGTCATCGCTCTAAAATGTCAAACACCATCGATGTCCCAAATCCTCACAATGTGAAACCGCATACACAAACATATTAATTGCTGCCAGTACTCATTCTTTTTTTTTTTTTCATTAAGTTCTACAATTAAGATGCAATATTAACACCTTGAGGTTGCAAATGAACATTGAATTCGAATGTAACAGTCACGAGACATGCCCTATAAAAACCGCACCTCAACAACCAAATTTCCATCACAATCAAGCCAACAAAACCAAAGCAAATTATATATATAGCTTGATATACCAAAATGGCTCAAGTGATCAGTTTCAGATTCTCGTTTGCTCTGATCCTCACATGTTCATTCATGATGGCTGCTCCAGGATTAGCAACTGCTACTTTTGAGAATCCATTAATTGAAGGAGGACAGGATCCCGATGCTGGGAAATGCCTGTCAACTCTGGAAAGCGTGCACGGGTGCGTGCAAGAAGTCATAACCGCATTCTTGAGCCAAAAAGTGAATTTGATCGGGAATGCTTGTTGCAAGGCCTTCAATGAAGTTGACGCCAATTGTTGGCCGAAGGTGTTTCCTTTTGATCCTTTCTTCCCGCCACTACTTCAAAGCTACTGCACAACGATCGTGAAGAATGGACCACCAACGTCGCGATCATCACCAACATCAATTTCCCAGAAGCAGCAGAATGCACCGTCACCGTCACCTGCACTGTTTAAATGATTAGAATAGTTGCCAGTACGTCCACCAGCTGCTAGCTGAAATCGGAGTTAGATTCACAGTTGATTTTCATGAAGGGATATAGGATATAGACATATAGTATTAATATTGATGTTTGATTTGGGAATAATATTGATTAATAAGAATAATGCTACTTTCTTTTGTTTTAGTATATATAATTTCTGTTATTTTCTTAATCTATTTAGATATATCATTCTAAAGGATATATATAGGTTACATGCTTCATAATCCAACGAGCAAAACACTTTATTATTATTATTGGAGTAAAATGCATTATACCCTCAAGATGCAGGGAAATAATCACAGAAATTCCTAAATTTTAAATAGAGGACACCAAGACTTTTTTTTTTTTAACTATAATTTAAAATTTTTTAATGAATACAAATATAATTTAAATAGTTTCATTTGTCTAATAAGCTAATAATGTTAATATACATGAAATTAATTTTAAAATACAAATTATTTTATTTATTTTAATAATATATTTGTATTTATTACAAAAATTTTAAATAAATCTTTGGGTTAAATAGATGTTACAGTTAATAAAATGTATCTCATTTATTAATAATTTTAAAATTATTTTATATAACATTGAGAACAATTGAAATTTTTATATATTTATTTTAATATTATGCTTCTATTTATTATAAATTTAGTTTAATATAATATAAGATTGTAAAGTATTTTGATATTGAAATTATTTTAAGACGTATATATTGTTACATTTATTTTAATATTATATTTCTGTTTATTATAAAACATTAGAGTCAATTTTGTTGAGTTAATAAAACCAAAGAGTATTATGGTCAAAAGGAATTTTGGTGTCCCTTATTAAAACTTGAGGGTTTAAATAATCATTTCCCAAACTTTGAGATCACAAGCTTTGTAACTCTTATTATTGTTATTATTATTATTATTAGCAAGGTAAAGGGAAAAAATTACTTTAATTTCTGAGGAGATCATGGTGAATGCCAAAATATTGAGTGATCGACCTCAGAAATAATTGCATTTATCAATCTAAGAAAATTAATAAATTTTTAAATAAAACAAATAATGTTAATATGTAAATGAGATTGTTTCATATGGTAAAAGAGAAGATTTTATTTTATTAATGTTTTTAGAATAGTCTTGATAAATAAATGTCTCTAGCCCGAAATAGCATTCAGATGATGCAATTAAATTAATTCAGGACTAGCTACTTACAGTAGTGAAAATTAAATGAAATAACCGTTACAAGGCATTACAATTTCTACCACAAAAAATCATACTTCAATCAATTAACCAATTAAGCTAGTATATTTAATTTTAACACCAAAAAGTTAAAAAATAATAATAATAAGAATCATATTGAATCAGCCAAAACGCCTCAAGCCAATTCTTGGAATTCGACTGTATTGATCCTCGCATGTGCGGCCCTGATGGTTATCAACTTACTAGTTCTGAGTTGTTTGAGTTCTGCTATATAAGCTATGGTTCTTTTTTATGTTACAGGTGTAGGATTGCTTTAACTGATTAGCTTGTGGGGATAAGTAATGATGAATTTGATATCTCTTAATTCTTAAATAAGATTTGTCATATTCCAAACCACACTACTTATTATATAGGAAGTCTCACAAATAATCAAAATTAAAAAACCATCAATCAACCCTTTATTTCCCACTAATTAACCAATGCTTAGGCTGAGCTCAAGCATACAATTCTAAAATCTGGTCTGATTAATCAGGTTAAATAAAACTCTTCATCAATAAGTGGTGCCGCTGCAGCATTGGTAAGGACCAAGTACTCACGCAGACAACGGCGGGGATGGTGGAACGCCGCGGACGCCACCTTCGATGCGAGTACAAAAATCGTTCAACAGTTGAGGGAAGAAAGGGTTCCACGGGAACATTATATGAAAACAGCCAGCATCGATTGCGACAAAGGCCTTGCAGCAGGCGGGTGCAATGCTGTTGAAGTTTAGAGAAAATATGGAGCTGAAAATTGACGTTACGCAACCTTCAGTGTTCGCAAGTGATGACCAACATTTTTGTACATCTCCCGAACCCCATCCCGGTGGAATCGTGAGGCCAGGAGTTTGTGGTAATTGAAACTGGGCTAGCCCCGACTGGACCAGCATTGCAATGCATGCAGCCGCCAGCAGTGCTTGAGCCATTTGCTTTGACTCCGCCATAATGAATATACCAAAAATGATCTTTTTATCTGAAGGTGAAAGGGATCTGGAATCTTGATGATATGATTTGCAGGAAATGAATGGGGGAGAGTTTATAGAAATATTGAATTGGGAAACGTTTGCTTTTATGTGACTTTATTTACGTAATTTATGTGTTTATGAAGTTACAATACTTTGGGTCGTTAATATTGCTGAGTTTCTTTTGTAACTTACATGATTGTTTAATTTCTAATAAGCTAATAATATTATTTTTTTAATATATAAATAAATTTTAAAATATAAATTATTTTATTTATTTTAATAATATATTTGTATTTATCGCAGAAATTTTAAATAAATTTTTAGGTTAGATAGATGTTACAATTAATAAAATGTATCTCATGTATTAATAATATTAAAAATACTTTATATAACATTGAGCACAATTTATATTTTTACATATTTTTTTAATATTATGCTTCTATTTATTATAAATTTTAGTTCAATATAATCTAATATTGTAAAGTATTTTACTATTGAAATTATTTTAAAATGTATAAATTGTTACATTTATTCTAATATTATATTTCTATTTATTATAAAATATTAGAGTCAATTTTGTTGAGTTAATAAAGCCAAAGATTATTATGGTCAAAAAAAAGTTTTGGTATCCCTTATTAAAAACTTGAGGGTCTAAATAATCATTTCTCAAACTTTGAGATTATAGGCTTTGTAGCTCTTATTACTGTTATTATTATTATTTAGGTAAAGGGAGAAATTGCTTTAATTTCCAAGGAGATCATGGTGAATGCCAAAATATTGGGCAAGATGACTTTGATCAACCTAAGAAATAATTGTATTCACCAATCTAAGAAAATTAATAAATTTTTAAATAAAACAAATAATATCAATGCTTAAACGAGATTGTTTCATATAGTAAAAGTGAACATTTGTTAATATTTTTAGAATAGTCTTGATAAATAAATGTTTCTAGCCAGAAATAGCTTTAAGATGGCGCAATTAAATTAATTCAAGACCATCTACTTACAGTATTGAAAATTAAATGAAATAACCATTACAGGATATTACAATCTCTGGCCAAAAAAAAAAAAAATCATACTACAATCCATTAACCAATTAAGCTAGTATATTTAATTTTAACACCAAAAAATTAAAAATAAATAAATAATAATCATATTGAATCAGCCAAAACGCCTCAAGCCAATTTTTGGAATTCGATTGTATTGATCCTCACAAGTGTGGTCCTGATGGCTGCTTAAAGCAAAACATGTTACTAGTTCTGAGTTGTTTGAGTTCTGCTTTATACGCTATTGGTTCTTTTTCATGTTATAGGAGTAGGATTGCTTTAACTTATTAGCTTATGAGGATAAGTAATGATGAATTTGATATCTCTTAATTTTTTAAAAAAAATAAGATTTGTTATCCTTTCTGCAAATTGCTAAAGCTCAATTTCATGATAACTTACTTATTTCTATTGTTACTTTTATGTTCTTAAAAAGAAAGATACTAAATTAGTAATAAGGATATATAGTATAAGATTGAGGGTAGAGGTGTTCAGAATTCAATCTGATCTACTCGTAGAGAAAGAGAGTGAAAGAGGGGAAGAAGAAATGGGAAAAAAAAAATATGAAATGTTTGCGATTTTATAGTGCATTCATTAAAAGGGAATCGAAATGAAGAATTGAAATCAGAATAATTTATTTACTTGAACTGCAAGAATCATAGTTAGAATGAATTGTACTCTATTGATGTGTTTACTTTGTTTTAGAATCAAAATCGTAATGAGTTAAACTACAACAAATTACTATCAAATCCTTAATTAATTTTTATCATAATTATTATTTTTATTTTAATTATTGTGATTATTATTATTATTTAAAAATTATTTATTACTAATAATTATTGTTGATTATTATTATTAACAATTTAACTAAAAAATTATTATTAATTATTGTTAATATATTAATTAATTATATTACCTTTTATTGTTGTCAAAAATAATAATAATTATAATTATAATTATAATTATAATTATATTCTATTTAATAATTATTATATTTTTTAATTAAATGGAGGATATTTTCAAAATTTAAAAATTGTAGGAGTCGAATTGAATACTCTAAGAATTTCAATGAAATAAAACGAAGTGCAAAAGTTTTAATGAAATTTTACAATAACAATGTAAGAAAAGACAAAGAGCTGTAAGCTACAAGAGCTGTAACTTAGGCGGATCCTTTATATTATGCCTTTTGACATTTGACTGGTGTGGTTAGCGGTGATTGCCAAATTAGAAATTAGTATTGCGCTCGACAGTTGGGGGCCTCAATGAGCATATTTAAAGCTTTTTGGGTATGGTTTTCATAATGTAGAAAGATAAGGGGCAATATGTAATAATGCTTGATAAAATATCAAACACCATCATCAATGTCTCAAATCCTCACAATGTGAAACCGCATACACAAATATATTAATTGTTGCTAGTTGCCACTCATTCATTTTTTTTCTTCATTAAGTTCTACAATTAAGTTGCAGTATTAACACCTTGAGGTTACAAATGAACATTGAATTCGAATGTAACAGTCACAAGACATGCCCTATAAAAACCACACCCTCAACAACCAAATTTCCATCACAATCAAATCAACAAAACCAAAACAAATTATATATATAGCTTGATATACCAAAATGGCTCAAGTAATCAGTTTCAGATACTCGATTGCAATGATCCTGACATGTTCATTCGTGATGGCTGCTCCAGGATTAGCAACTGTTACTTTTGAGAATCCATTAGTTGAAGGAGGACAGGATCCCGACGCTGCGAAATGCCTGTCCACTCTGGAAACTGTGCATGGGTGCGTGCAAGAAGTCATAACCGCATTCTTGAGCCTCAAAGTGAATTTGATCGGGAATGCTTGTTGCAAGGCCTTCAATGAAGTTGACGCCAATTGTTGGCCGAAGGTGTTTCCTTTTGATCCTTTCTTCCCTCCTCTACTTCAAAACTACTGCACAACAATCGTGAGGAATGGACCACCAGCACCGCCATCATCACCAACATCAATTTCCCAGAAGCAGCAGAATGCACCATCGCCGTCAACTGCACTGTTTAAGTGATTAGAATAGTAGTCGTAAGACTGTACGTCCACCAGCTGCTAGCTGAAATCCGAGTTGAGATTCATAGTAGATTTTCATGAAGGGATATAGGATACACTACTAATATTGATGTTTGATTTGGGTATAATATTGATTAATAAGAATAATGCTACTTTATTTTGTTTTAGTTACCTACTTCATAATCGAACGATCAAAATATTTTATTATTATTATTAAAGTAAAAGGCATTATACCCTCAAGATTCAAGGAAGTAGTAATAGAAATTCCCAAATTTTAAATAGAGGACGCCAAGACTTTTTTTTTTTTAAAACTATAATTTAAAATTTTTAATGAATACAAATATAATTTAAATAGTTTAATTTTTCTAATAAGCTGATAATATTAGAATTTTTAATATATATGAAATTAATTTTAAAATACAAATTATTTTATTTATTTTAATAATATATTTGTATTTATTACAAAAGTTTTAAATAAACCTTTGGGTTATATAGATGTTATAATTAATAAAATGTATCTCATGTATTAATAATATTAAAATTATTTTGTATCACATTGAGAACAATTTAAATTTTTTATATATTATTTTAATATTATGTTTGTGCTTATTGGTTTAATATAATATAAGATTGTAAAGTATTTTAATATTGAAATTATTTACAAAAAATTCTATAATACCGTAATGAAAATTACGGCATCAATATTGTGATAGATATAAATATTATAAATTATATATAGAACTTGTAAATATAAAGTAAAACCAGTAAATTCATACAAGATTATTAATTATTTTAAAAAATTAATATTGCTTCTACAAAATTTTAGTGAAAAATATTTTATTCATTTACAAAAAAATACTAGTTTTAAACGAAAGAAAATTACTCATTAATTAAACAAAAAAAAAACACTGAAAAAAGTGGAATAAATTTTGTTGAATTTGTTTATCCATAAATTATATATTTATTCTAAGACATTTTTATACTTTTTCCCCGTTTTCTATAATAATATCTATTTATTACACAAGTTAATTAAGTACAATTAATTATCTTGATATGGATGAAGCAAATGCAATATATATATGATAAATTAATAAAATTAGATCAATTTTGAGTCTTATGCATACTTCATGTAGTTTCAAGCTTTTTACTTGTACTTATAGACCATTTAAGGTTGTTGTTTATGAAGTGTAGAAAATTACAAAATAATCTCATCTTACAATAACTATGAAAGATATTAAAATAATTTTTTTAAATCTAATTTTGACAATAAGTTTCATCCTTAATAAAAACATCACATGTATTATATAACAGTAAATGTTGATTTACATGTTTTATGTTAAATTTACAAGTTTGATGTTTTATTTACATAATTTATGTTTAGTTATGGTATTGGTACCGTAACTTTACTCACAACATTATAAAATGACCCTATTTTAAAATGTATATATTGTTACATTTATTTTAATATTATATTTCTGTTTATTATAAAATATTAGAGTCAATTTTGTTGAGTTAATAAAGCTAAAGAGTATTATGATCAAAAGGAATTTTGGTGTCCCGTAATAAAAACTTGAGGGTCTAAATAATCATTTCACAAACTTTGAGATTATAAGCTTTGTAACTCTTATTATTGTTACTATTATTATTAGTAGGGAAAAGGAAAAAAATTACTTTAATTTCCGAGGAGATCATCGTGAATGCCAAAATATTCAGCAAGATGATTGTGATCAACCTCAGAAATAATTGTATTTATCAATCTAAGAAAATTAATAAATTTTTAAATAAAACAAATAATGTTACTATTTAAATGAGAATGTTTCATATGGTAAAAGTGAAGATTTTATTTTATTAATGTTTTTAGAATAGTCTTGATAAATAAATGTCTCTAACCCAAAATAACATTCAGATAATGCAATTAAATTAATTCAGGACCAGCTACTTACAGTACTAAAAATTAAATGAAATAACCGTTACAGGGCATTACAATCTCCACCATAAAAAATCATACTTCAATCAATTAACCAATTAAGCTGGGATATTTAATTTTAACACCAAAAAATTAAAAAAAATAATAAAAATCATATTGAATCAGCCAAAACGCCTCAAGCCAATTCTTGAAATTCGATTGTATTGATCCTCGCATGTGTGGCCCTGATGGCTGCTCCAGGTTTATCAACTTAAGTTGTTTGAGTTCTGCTGTATAAGCTATTGGTTCTTTTTCATGTTATAGGTGTAGGATTGCTTTAACTGATTAGCTTGTGGGGATAAGTAATGATGAATTTCATATCTCTTAATTCTTAAATAAGATTTGTCATATTCCAAACCACACTACTTATTATATAGGAAGTCTCACAAATAATCAAAATTAAAAAACCATCAATCAACCCTTTATTTCCCACTAATTAACCAATGCATAGGCTGAGCTCAAGCATACAATTTTAAAATCTGGTCTGATTAATCAGGTTAAATAAAAATCTTCATAAATAAGTGGTGCACCCGCAGCGTCGGTAAGTACCAAGTACTCACGCAGACAACGGCGGGGATGGTGGAACGCCGCGGACGCCGCCTTCGATGCGAGTACAAAAATCGTTCAACAGTTGAGGGAAGAAAGGGTTCCACGGGAACATTATATGAAAACAGCCAGCATCGATTGCGACAAAGGCCTTGCAGCAGGCGGGTGCAATGCTGTTGAAGTTTAGAGAAAATATGGAGCTGAAAATTGACGTTACGCAACCTTCAGTGTTCGCAAGTGATGACCAACATTTTTGTACATCTCCCGAACCCCATCCCGGTGGAATCGTGAGGCCAGGAGTTTGTGGTAATTGAAACTGGGCTAGCCCCGACTGGACCAGCATTGCAATGCATGCAGCCGCCAGCAGTGCTTGAGCCATTTGCTTTGACTCCGCCATAATGAATATACCAAAAATGATCTTTTTATCTGAAGGTGAAAGGGATCTGGAATCTTGATGATGTGATTTGGAGGAAAAGAATGGGCGAGAATTTATAGAAATACTGAATTGGGAAACGTTTGCTTTCATGTGACTTTATTTATATTTATGTGTCTCTGAAGTTACAATTTTTTTGGGTTATTAATATTGGTGAGTTTCTTTTGTAACCTACATGATCGTATTTTGACAGAGGACGAGATAAATGATAATTATATTAACGCATTTATTTATTACTCACTGAGATTTGAGATTAACATGAGCATGCTTAAAATTGGCAATCAAATTGTTACAAATTAAGTTCAACAAAATGAATCACAAAGAAGTTACTTCATTATTTTTAACTTGTTCTTTCTTTTATATTATTTTGCAGCTTGAAAAAGCTGAGATGATGCAAATCATGTCCAGCAACACATAGAATAGTAATAATCAAAGTCACATAAAGCAAACATTTTGATTAATGAAAACCTTTCATAGTTGATTTTCATGAAGAGCAAACATTTTGATTAATGAAAACCTTTCATAGTTGATTTTCATGAAGGGATATAAGATAGAGTACTAATATTGATGTTTGATTTGGGAATAATGCTGATTAATAAGAATAATGCTACTTTCTTTTGTTCTGGTATATATAGTTTCTGTTATTTTCTTAATCTATTTAGATATATTATTTTAAATGATATATATAGGTTACATGCTTCATAATACCACGAGTAAAGTATTTTTTTATTATTATTAAAGTAGAATGCAGTTATACTCTCAACATTCAAGGAAATAGTCATCGAAATTGCCAAATTTTAAATAAGGGTGGCAAGACTTTTTTTTAGAACTACAATTTAAATTTTTTTAATGAATACAACTATAATTTAAATAGTTTGATTTGTCTAATAAGCTATTAATATTAGAATTTTTTAAGGACAATTATCCATCGACCACTTATTTTTTCGGATTTTTTTTAAAATACACATATATTTTTTTTGGGGCTAATTTCCATCTAAAGTTACAAAATGTATCATTTTTCCACTGCCGCCTAAACTCTGTGAAAGAAGTTAACAGAATATTAATAAAATGACTATTTTATCCCCTTAATGTAAAGTTACTATTTCACCCTAATTAAATTAAAAAAATTAATTTACTTCAATTTTCTTTGCAATATAGATACTAGATAATAAGTAAAACAAAATAATCTGAAATATTTTTACCTTTTTTTTTCCTCTCCTACCATGTTTAAATGACATTGATTTTTGCTATGCAGGTGAAATGACAATTTTATCCATATGACATCAACAAGGTTATAACAAAATGCAAACGGAAGTGGAAAAGTGCAAGAAAATATAACTTCTAGTGGAAATCAACAAAAAAAAAAAATAGATACGTGTATTTTTGAAAAAATCGAAAAGGGATAATTTTTCTTTTTTTAATATATGAAATAAATTTTAAAATGTAAATTATTTTATTTATTTTAATAATATTTTTGTATTTATCATAAAAAATTTAAATAAATCTTTGGGTTAAATAGATGTTACAATTGATAAAATGGATCTCTTGTATTAATAATATTAAAATTATGTTATATGACATTGAGAACAATTTAAATTTTTATATATTTATTTTAATATTATGCTTCTATTTATTATAAAATTTAGATTAATATAATATAAGATTGTAAAGTATTTAAATATTGCAATTATTTTAAAATATATATATTGTTACATTTATTTTAATATTATATTTTTATTTACTAGAAAACATTTGAGTCAGTAAAGCTCAAAAGTATTATAGTCAAAAGGGATTTTGATGTCCTTTATTAAAAACTTAGCATGTTTGATATTGAGATTAGACAGTTGTATCATAAAAATTTTAACAATAAAATATTTGATAAATAATTGTTGCCGTAGTTTGGAAGTTAAGTTAATTTGATTTTATTTGTATAATAAAAAATTTGTTATATGTTTACTAATTTTGTTAAATTATTATTTAAAAATTATATTTATTACTTAATATTAACTTTTAATTCATAATTGTAGTTTTTTTCTACAATAATTATAATTTAAAAGTTATATCACCTCAATTCCAAATAAGATATTAATAGTCTAAATAATCATTTCCCAAACTTCAAAAGCATAGCTCTTATTATTGTTATTATTACTATTAAGGTAAAGGGAAAAATTACTTTAATATCCAAGGAAATCATTGTGAATACCAAAATATTGAGCAAGATGACTTAATCAACCTAAGAAATAATTGTATTTATCAATCTAAGAAAATTAATAAATTTTTTAAATAAAACAAATAACATTTTATACTTAAATGAGATTGCTTCGTATGGTAAAAGTGAACATTTATTGATGTTTTTAGAATAGTCTTGATAAATAAATGTCTTAGCCCGAAATTGCTTTAAGATGACGCAATTAAATTAATTCAGGACCAGCTACTTCTAGTCCAGAAAATTAAATGAAATAACTGTTACAGGACATTATAATCTCTACAAAAAAAAAAAAAAAGAAGAAAATTCATACTACAATCCACTAACCAATTAAGCTAGTATATTTAATTTTAACACCAAAAAATTATATAAATAATAAATAATAATTATATTGAATCAGCCAAAACGTCTCAAGCCAATTTTTGGAATTCAGTTGTATTATTCCTCGCATGTGTGACCCTGAGCCGCTCCAGGTTTATCAACTTACTAGTTTTGAGTTATTTGAGTTTTGTTATATACGTAATTGGTTCTTTTTCGTGTTATAGGTGTAGGATTGCTTTAACTTATTGGCTTAGCTTCTGAGGATAAGTAAAGAATATTGTAAGCTTTATGATCTTTGTGACTTTGTGCCACAAAGCTTAATTAGTTAATGCAACCCCTAAACTAAAACCATGCGTAACTAATGTAGATGTATGAAGAAATTAATTAAAGGAAATAGCAAATTGCACCTGCGAAATCGTAGTAGCCGGAAGCCCAGTATCGGGCATAGCACTGTGCCAAGAACACATCAGCCGCGGCAGCAGAGCCGCATAAATTCTTCAACTTTGCAACAGCTTCAGCAAGGCAAGTAGTGCAGTCACCTGGAGTCAAGTCCCTAAGCACTGTGCAAAACCCTCAACGAAGCCGGAGCTACTGACTTTGAAACTAACAGACGTTTGCAAGTCAGCAAGAACATCGTCTCTTCGCTTAAAGAACTCAACATCATTGTTCACAAAATCTATTTAATTAGGGTATCCATAACTCTACTCTCTACATCCCAAAGCTGTTTCCATTAACTTTTTCAAAATCGATCTCTACACTACTACAAAATTGGCTTTTAATGACGGTGTTAAAAGAAATAAGATGACGGTTCTAAAACCGTCATCTTAGGCAGCGACATTAAAAGGGGTACATTTTTTATGACGGTTTAAAAACCGTCATTAAATGTATACTTATTATGACGGTTATTCTAATAAACTGTCATTATATGCTATAAGCACATAAGTTTTAATGACGGTTTTTTGCCAACAACTGTCATTAAAAATATATTTTTAATGACGGTTTTTTTAATAACCGTCATTAAATATCAATTTTTTATGACGGTTTTGTATCATAACAGTCATCTTATATCGCTCTTTGATGACTGTTCTTATATAAGAACCGTCATCTTTTGCACGAGTAAAAATAAAAAAAAATAGCAATTTAAAATTACTATACTTCAATTGTTTTTTTAAATTAAAATTTAGATAATTGTTTCCACATTCTAAACTGTACAATTGAAGCCACATTGAGAAATTTCAATTTACGTTACACAGTGATATAATTGTCATTTGCATATAAAGAACTTAAATGCATACAAGCTCAATTAAAACAGTTTAGTACTTAAATAACCTTGATCAAACTAACTCGTAACAGTAAAAAAAATGTACTACACGAATTCTTAAATTAACATCCAATATCATATAACTATACAAACAAATATAATCCAAAAAGGAAATGGAGACTATATTTTGTGCTTACATAAGGTGGGATTGGCACTTGGAACATTTATACCCAGCCAGCAACCTTGCCTTTCAGAAACTGGATCCTTAATGCTCAGAATTGTACACACAGCATGTTTTGCAAAGTAGTTCTTGTCTTGCAACTGGGCTTACCAATGTGGTTCCTATTAAATCAATACTTACTGGAGCCTGAGTATCACCATTTTCATTGGTTGGCTGCAAAGAACAGAAACAAAAAATTCAAATCAAAGGTAAAGCTAAACAAATTAGCTTTTAAAGTAAAGAAAAAAAGCAGAGCCTAAAAAAATCCCAAGTATCACCATTTTCACTCATTAGCTCAATCTCAATTTTATATTTACAGGCACTTGATTTAAGACATAAAACTAGAAAACTTCTTCATTTGTTTGGGGTTTGACCACACTCACAACGGTAGGGAGAAGATTGGGTTGCCGTTAAGCTAAATCAAAAAGAAGCGTAGCACTACATACTTCTTTTCCCATCAAAATACAGCCATTAGAATACAACCCAATTTAGTATTTTGAATAAAACCATACCATTAGCCTGAAGAACAATAGCCTGAAGAACAAAACAATGGATTAAATAAAAAAAATACCATTAGCACCATAATTATAATCTGCTGCAAGATGTAAATTATAATCTATTAAATTAAAGTATTAATCAGAACTCAAACAAATTTATTTAAGGAAAAAAATTAGAGTTGTTCATATGGCAACCAGAAAAATTTAGAGAATTTAATTGAAAAAGACATTAATGCTTTATAAGTAAGAAGATTTCGAAATTAATTAAGCCATGCATAAACAAAAATCTAATCAAATAGTCAAAGAAGAGATTATGTGAATATAGAACAAACAGAGATTTTTTTTTCCCTCAAATAAGAATATGAACTTGAAACAAGCATGGCTAAAGAGACTAATTTCAATGACATAATACCTAAATAAACAAAATTTTAATCATGCATGCAAGTTAGTTTAGAAATGACTTAACAACATCAACATGCATGCCAATTTAAACAACAATTTTGAAGAAAAATAAAAGAATAAAGTGAACTGAGAAAGAAGGCTTACAAATTCAAAAAGCTGGACATTTAATATTTTGCCCTGAAATTGAATTCTCTCTCTTTAAATCCAAATCCTTCACCTATCATCTCTTGTCTTTCTCTTCTTTGTCCATCTTCTCCTCTCTCACGTGCTGTTATCCTTTTGCTTCCTTTCTTCCTTTTTCTGTTTTGTTCTTTTTGAATCCAAACGCTGGTTTTTGTTTCGTAAATAAATAAAGAAATGCTAAAATATAAAGAGGTTCATGGTCATAGTGGTGAAATAAATGAAGGAAATAAATCCAACACGCAAATATTTCAAAGCAAACTAAGAAAGAATTACAAAAATGGAAAAGCAACTCATAGTGGTGAAATAATAACCCACGACTTGATAGCAGGAGGTGTCACCACAATAACTCGCATCGGCGGTGAATGAACACGAGGCAATGTCGTGAGAGAGACAACTGACTGTTTCACGAGAAATGAATCGGCTCAAGAATGGCGAGATTGATGAGAGAACAAGGAAGCAAATCGGCTCGAGGATGGCTAGACTCGGTGAGACATTTGAATCGATTGTGACGGTGACATTGGCGTTTGATAGCTTATGTAGGGTTAGGGCTGGTGTGTGTGACTGTGTGCGGGTCGTTGTGATTGTGATTCGTGAAAATTGAAGAAGAAGATAAGGAATGTGAGTGGTTAGGGATTGCACGTAACCTTTATTAATCCTTTTATCGGCTTTTTAAAATTTTTTTAGGCAAATAACATATAACGACGGTTGTTATAAAACGGTCATGTATTAAAAACAATTCTTTATATTTGATGACGGTTATTAAAACCCGTCATAAAAAATATGTGCTTTTTAATGACGGTTTTTAAACAAAAACCGTCATTAAACAGTGAGTTTTAATGACGGTTTTGTTTAAAACCGTCATTAAAAGTATAATTTTATATTTAATGACGGTTTTAAATAAAACCGTCATAAAAAATAATAGATTGATATGTAATAGCTTTTAATGACGGTTTTGTTTATAATCCGTCATTAAAAATAATAATTTGATATTTAATGACGGTTATATAATAGAACCATCATTAAAAATTTAAAATTTATAATGACCGTTTTTATAAGTAACTGTCATTAAAAGTAAAAGTATATTTTAGTATGATATTTAATGACGGTTGTATAATAGAACCGTCATGATAAATACTATATATTATGACTGTTAGTATAATAACCGTCATTAAATAGTTTTAATGACGGTTTAAAAAAAAAACCGTCATAATGTATAGGTCATTGTTTTACATTTTTGTAGTAGTGCTAGCTTCTTACAATTAATGCTACATGAAGATATGACTAGTCTTGCCTCTAGCAATACTTCTCCGATCGAGCACTTTTACAAATAACTTCTAGAATAGTTACGTAATCTTGCATTCATCTTTTCTACCATTTTAAAAATTATTCACATTTGAGGAAAAACAGTATGTTTTATGTTTATTCGTGTGAAATTTTTTTTAAAAAAAGATTAGAATGGTCACACCGATCTCACCCAGGGGCGGACCTCAGAAGGAAATTTAAGGGGGGCCAAATTTAAACTGATGCTATTAGAAGCAATAAATTACATCCAGACCAATTCATTCAATTATGGTATTTTTTTTCTTTAATTAACGAAAGTTTATTTTCGTGGCAAAAATAAAAGTGAGCTTTTGGGATTGATTTAATTGTTTTAATTATTTTGCTTTTGGGCTTATAAAATTACAATATTATCTAATCTATCAACCTTATATATTAATTTATATAGGGCCAGTGTAGACATTTCATATAAATTATTCATATTTTATTTAAAAATCTTAAAATATTTTAAAATTGTGGGGGGGCCATGGCACCCTTTGGCCTTATATGGGATCCGCCCCTGATCTCACCTAAACCTTGAGTTCTTAGGCACTATGTTTTTTTGCCAAAACTTTCATAAACATGCTCAAATCACCACTACCACATAAACTATTATTCCTCTCAAATACAAACTATTAGCTCCATCGTAATAAGGCATCTTTGGTTGTGCAAGTCTAATAGATTACAGTACGTCTATACTTAGTAACCTGCTTATTCTCTAGGCATAGTCCATAGATGTAAGATTTTTATTCGAATCATGTAAAAATTCTCTATGTGCTTTACTGTATACAATTTATGATTTTTTAATAATTTTGATTTGTATGAACAGTAACTTAAACAACGAAGTGAATTGTGGCTATGAACAATATTTTCAAAAAATTAGTTTAGTTTAATTAATTTAAGTTTCTAATAATTAGCCTATACTATAAAATATATCTAAATTTTTTTAATAGCATTGATGTGACTTCTTCATCAATTGGGTGATTAATCCATCTCATCATCAATGGATTAATGCTAATACCTTATTTAGAATGGAAAGTTTGAAATTTTAGTAGGAAGTACATATATAGTTTTATTCATAATACGTTTAATCTTAGGATATATGTTCGTTTAGTCTCTATATTTTGATTTAAGAGCCCAATTAGTCTATATATTTTAAAAATACCTGAAGACGCCTCTATAGTTAAATACGTTACATTCTTACCCTTATTTTTCTTGACTTTTACAATAATACCCTTGAAAAATATTCTTGATATTAATTAATTTACCTATAAATAAATTAAATAGTAAATTAACTAATAATCGTTTATTAGTAAATTTTAATTAAGAAATTAACCAATAATCATTTATCAGCAAATTAACGAGTTAGTATGAAAAAACTAGTATTTTTTGTACCCTCGCAATAATCTTGCTTATAATTATTTATAAATAAATTAATATCAGCAAACTTAAAGAAATGTACAATATCCTTGCAACAATCTTACTAATAATTA
This sequence comes from Citropsis articulata, assembly GCA_030449925.1. NCBI lineage: Eukaryota > Viridiplantae > Streptophyta > Magnoliopsida > Sapindales > Rutaceae > Citropsis > Citropsis articulata. The sequence goes on from JASUUH010000257.1 coordinate 149,005, forward strand.
TTTCTTAAAAAAAATGATTTTTCGAATTAACCCTAAAAATAAAAAAAAATAATGTAGAACTTGTACTAACTTTTACTTTTAAGGCTAATTTGATAAATTAGCATCTTTTTTATTAATAACCCTAAGAATATTGTTTTTAAGATATTATTATAAAGGAAATAGAAAGTAAGGAAAAGCGTATGAGAAATTAACAGTAGGGGTTTCTTGAGCGATTTTTTAAAGTATAGGGAGTAAAATAGCACTTAACTCAAAATATAAAAACTAAATAAGTTGTCCATCCATACCTCGATACGTGAATATTAAATAAATTAATAAAATCTCTTAAGTAACAAACTCTATCTCTCCCAGACTAAGCTATTGTACTAGTTAAATTAATAACTTTATTAAATACAAAAGATAATAATTTATTGAGTTGTATTACCCATATCCTTGTAAAATTGTGATAAATCCCGTTTGTTAACACACCATATAAAATCCTCCAATGTATATCAATATAAAAAATAAAAACCCATGGTAGCTAGAAAATTTAATTTACTTGTGTTTACATCTATTTTAATTCCATACATATTATTAACTAATAAAATGATTCGAGGCCAAGGCCTAGATCTGCTAATTAGTAAGTTAATAAGCAGTACTATCAAAACCTAGATCTTAGTTCAAGTCTCATTTAGTGTGTGTGTCTGTCTAATTAGAAATTTAAAAAGAATTATAAATGATGAGCAATGTCAACAAGTGAAAATTTATAAAGGCAGAATGTGTTGGAATATTTTATAGTGGCCCACGTGCCACATTATTAAATTAATAATACTAAAATAAATTATGGGTTAAAATCCTATTGGTCAATTGAGAAAAACTAACTACCCACTTTGATGGAAAGTGAGAATTAGGGTTTTAGTAAAATTAGTCCCCTCCCCACCCAATATAAAAAAGATATCACATTAATTTTCTCTCTATTCGAAAGTGAGTCACTCTAAAAGGGTTAAGAGAAAGAAATCAATTTTGTAAATCTTTAATTCTTGATAGAGATTTGATCAAGAAAAGTTGTTATGGATCAAGGTATGTTTTCTCCCAATTATGATAATGTGAAAATCATGATATTATATGATATTAAGGATAAAAGATGCAACTGTGACAAAGACATTTTGGGATCACATGAATGAGAAAGCTTTTAGCTAGATTAAGCCTTGATTCAAGATGACAAGTACGTATTGTTCGAAGGTATACTTTGGAGGAAAAGTACGATGATAGAAAATCACGTTCATGTAATGAGCCAAGTGTATGGTTTTTGAATTAAGCTTGAGGTGTCAATGCACGTGCATGTACCAAGTTTATTTGAAAGTTTATGAATGAGATCATAATGAAGTGAAGTGAACCACTAAAAAGATTCTTGTTGTCTTTGAAAAAGACAAAAAGAAGTTAATTGTGTGAAAAATAACATTATTTTAAAAATAAAATTATGAGCTTTGTTTAGTAAAGGATGAATAGTGAAGAAAAAGGATAAAACATAATAGAAAGGATTCTCAAACCGAATAAAAAAATAGAATTACTTGAGATGAATGTGCCTTTTGTTATAAAAGGAGCCATTAGAGGAAAAATTACCTGAAGACTTAAAAGAAAGATTAAAAATAACCAGTAACATTGAATGTGGCATGTAACACTAGCTATTCATTGAGTATTACGCTTATGACGTATGTAGAAAGTTCGAACAAGTGGATACTTAACACCAGATAACTTGTCATTTGTATTCTTTTAGGGAATTGTTTGTAGATTTTCATGACAAGGAATCCAATATGGTTGTGATTAAAAGTGGCCAACCTTATCATAAAATAGGGATAAGAACACTTCAAGTTAAGAAGTTCGACGAACTAGTTAGAAAATTGAAAGAAGTTAAATATGTTCCTATTATAAAAAAATATCTAATTTTCATTCGTGCTTTGAAAGCTAAGGCTACAGAGTTGTCATCAAAGACAGTTCAATGTAGTTTACATATGGACTATGGAGATTCTGTAAAAGGGTTCGGCGTTGCAACTTGTATTTTTGGAAGGGAGGTACAAGTGATGATGTGAACATTCTTTTGGCTTATAGTGACACCATCGAGCTATATCATTTATAATAAAAAGACATGCATGAGAGAAGTCTTTGTAAATTGAGATGAGACATAGTGTTTTGTAAGGTGCTAGAACCTGAAAAAAATAAAGTTTTGTTAGTATTGTTTGACAGGTAAGAAAATAAGGGTATAGGATGCAATTTTAAAAATATTCGTGAAACGGAAGAAATTGGTGGATGCCCAACTTGGTAGAAAGATCAAAGTACTGCATATCGATCTAAAATGAAATACTTATGATTAATTCTTGCAATTATGCCAAAATAAAATTCTATAATGACATTTCATGTTGAGATATGTTTGTGTGCCTGAGTGTATAGATTCTACTACAATTAAAAGTAAAATTTTTCTAAAGATGTTATCTTTGTGGGATTCAGAGGCGAAGCCTTGGATCTCAAATATAAGAAGTTTGTGTATTATAAAGATGTCACTTTTGATGAAGCTTGAATGTGGAAGTATTCTAGTTCTCAATAGGTAGAGAACAAGACTAATATGATATTGCAGCAGATGGAATTTGATGTACCTTATATGACTAGACATTTTTACATCAGAGAAGAATTCAACTTTGGAAGTGACACCAAGAGTTAAAAAAGATATTTCTATTGATGTCTTATAAGAAAAAAAAAAAACTAATGATATAGATAAAGATGATAGCAACAAAGAGACCGAGAAAAAGAACTTAGGTAGCTTACATGGTGATAGGCTATATGGACTTTCAGTTGCTGATAATGACACCCCCAAAACTTTTAATGAAATAGTACACAACAGAGAAAGTGATCCATAGAAGTTAACCATAGATTAAGAGGTGAATTATAATTATCAAAATCAAACTTGGGAACCCATAAAGTTACGTAAAGGATTGGGGCCTATTGCCAATAAATGAGGCTACACTAAGAAGCAAGGATCTCCAAAACAAGCAACCCTTCGTCATAAAGATTTGCTTAGAAGGAAAGTATTTTCTCTCTAGCTGTGAAAAATATTTTCATTTGTCAATTGCCTTAGTTTTCAAATATGAGTTACAGCTGGCTCAATTAGATATTTTGACGATATTTTTACATAGGGATTTGAAAGAAGATTTCAAAATGACTTAGTCTTCTGGTTTCAAAGTTGTTGAAGGGAGAATTTTGTATGTAGAATGGTTAAATCTTTGTACAGACTGAAGTAATTGAGAGATAATGGAACAAAAGATTTGATTGAAGGTAGAATTCACCAAGAAATGAACAAGATTATTATGTTTACTTCAGAAGACTGCAAGATAAAGCTTTCATTTATTTGTTACTCTGTGTCGAAGAAAAGCTTATAATTTTAAAGAATTGTGGTGAAATTAAAGAAGCAAATGGCTTTCAAGTTTGAGATGAAAGATTAGAATGATATACAAAGAATATTGGGTTGGAGATTTTGTAATGACAAGAAGAATGTTGGAGGGTCTATTTTGAAGAAAGTGCTAGAAATGTTTGGTATAAATAACAAGGACTAAATCAATGTGTACTCTTTTATCTCCTAAGCTCTTCTTTATGTTGTTCTCCTCAAGTGAAGCACAATGATATAGTTCATGTTTTGTGAGCTTGGGCTAAGGGTAGAAGGCCCGATATATATGAAGTAGTAAGCATGGTTTATAGATCTAAGTAAAATTCACTAACTTGAAATTATGTGGATTCTTTGATATGAGTATAGGATAATTTGTGAAGGTATTTTCTTTAAGAAATTTTGAACTACAGTTAGCTTACCTTAGTAGCTAGGCTTGTAGGTAGTTGAACTGTCACAACCACTTTGGATCTTTAATAAAGGATTACTTTAGGGTTGGTGGTTCATTGATAGTCAACTCAGACTTGAATAAATCTGAGTCGAGGTGGAGAATTATTGAAAAGTCAAATAAAAACACATGGATTACTTTTCAATTTGATAGCCATAAAAATTGACAATTTAGAAGAATTAGAGTTGTTTGCAAGCATTTGAAAAAACGAAGAAATTGGTTGTTGATTTCTATGACTTTTGAGTGCGATAATTAAGTGCGATAATTAAGTGCATGCATGGTAAAGCTTTCTTATAAATACCAAGCTATTTCCTTTGGTGAGGGCATCCCAAAATGTAGAGTGTGAGAGCTTAGCTAGAAAACTCTTTGAGTGAGCGCAAGAAATTTCTTTGTGAAAGAGTCTAGAGAAAGGAAGCATTTGTAAGTGAACTCTTAGAAACTTTGAGGGAGCATTTTCTTTGGTGCTCAGTTCAGTTTCGCACTATTTTTAGAGATGTGAGATAAATGTATGTCTTGGAGAAATTGTTTCCTTCAAAAGTGTGTGAAAGTACTGAGTGTATTTGAGTATTTGGAAGTGAGTTTTCATTTTTCAAATTTATACTGTATTAATTGTTAGTTAAACAATTATTTTCTCTTGCCTTCATGGACATAAATTTAAACAATTATTGAATCACATTAAATCTCATGTCCTTTATTTTTCTATGAATATTTAGAGCATATTGGTTCCATATTTTGTGCACAAATGATATTGGACCACAACAAATGATGCTTTCACAATACAACAAGTGGTATCAGAAGTTCAGAACACAACATATGCCTCTCACTATCGCAGCTTAATTAGAGGCACACAATGTTTATCTCTTGCATGTCCTGATATTTCCTATAAAATTAACAAGTTGACCCAGTAGACTCTCCTAATCAAATTCATTGGACAACAACAAAACGTCTACTTCGATATCTCAAACACACTCTCACATATGGTCTTTACCTCTAACATCACTAGCATCTCACCTTAATAGCTTATTTTGATTTTGATTGGGTAGGAAATCGAGATAACAACACTTCCGTATTAGCATATATCATTTTTCTTTATGGCAACCTGATTTCTTAGTGCTCTAAAAAACAACAGATAATTTCTGGATCTTCTACCGAAGTTGAGTACCGATGGGTTGCTTCAGCAACAGTCGAATCAACATGGATTACAAGTGTTCTTTGTGAGCTATATCTTCAACTCCATTGGCCATCTTGTCTATTATGGGACAATATAGGTGCCACATACTTGTGTGTAAATCCAATCTTCCATTCATGAATGAAGCATCTCGACTTTGACTACCATTTTATGTGTGAAAAAGTTTCAATTGCTTTTCTTCAAGTAGCTTACGTCTCCACCAATGATGAACTAGTGTATGTCCTCACCAAACCATTAGCTAGGTCTTATTTTGCTTTACTTCAATCCAAGATTAGTGTGTCATTGATGGCACCACCATCTTGTAGGGGCACAAAAGGATAGGACCAATTTCCTTCTTAAATAAAGATGATTCATATGACTGTACTTAATTTTAAGAGTAATCTTTGTAATTCCTTAGACTAAGGAATCCTCGGTCACTTTTCTTTTCAATTTCATGTACTTATGTATATAATTGCTTGGTTTTAGAGCAATGAAATAATTCTTTATAAGTGGGAAGAGACATAATGGAGAAACTATAAATGTAAGTGGGTTATAAATAAATTCTATAAAATTGAAGAAGCCATAAGTAGGGGCCATAATTAAGAAACCACAAAACTGAGTAAGATTTATATAATATTTATAAAATTGAGGGGAAAATATTTGATACAAAAAAATGGATAAAAGCTCAAAGGGTTGGGATATCTCTGCTCCACAATTTGTGGTATTTGCTCTATTTAAAAAAAAAATCACATTATTAAAAAAATAAAGAAACAATTTAAACGACTAATACACACACACACACATTGTTAATCACTAATGTTGTTTTAGCATCATTTAATTTGTATTATTTACCCTTACAACATAAAATGATCAAATTGTCCCAATCAAGTGTTTTTGTGCCATAAATTAAACAATTAATAAGGATTTACTTTGTTAATTGCCCAAACTTCTTCTTTGTTTGAAATTTTTGAAGAGCCGTGGGTTTACACAATTTAAGGGGCGGAAACTTTACCATCCAAGTTCTAATTGTACTTTATTATTTTCTCTAGGATATTTCCACCCACTTTGAAAATACAAATTAATGAAAAATTTGTACACTTAATCACTTAAGTCAATCGTATAGATTGTATTTGACAATTAGAGTATTTAATTTTATGACTTATAATACAATATTTTGAAATGAAGTACAATAATTTTGTATATCCCATACGTAAATGATATAATTTGTTTGTCTAATAAATTAATTTCACAAAAATCATGACATAAACATTTTGTTATTTAATAAAAAATTATAATCATACTAATAAAATAATCCTAACACAGCATTCAGAAAACAATGATCTTTGTTTAAAATTTAAAAAAAATGTTGAACCAAAATACAATTTCTATATATTTTGATACTTTTAACTTCTAAGGCCCTTTCAAAAAAAAAAAAAAAAAAAAAACTTCTAAGGCTGAAGTAGTCAAAACTAAACTCGTACCAAAGTAACGTTAGTGGTCAAATATAACAAAGAATGGTCACAGAAAAATTAAGAAATGTTTAATTGAATTTATTCCATAAGCTATGTTGCGTGCAATTACCGGCCCTTAATAACAGCAAATTAGTTACTAGTGAAAGCCTAATGAATATATTCATCTATAAATAGGTTTATTTGAGAGACAATATTGCATACTTGTGCTTGTAGGTCTGCATTCACAACCTTCCTTTGGGAAATAAACAATTCACACAAGAAGCAAAAACAGTCCTTTAATCCTTTCAAAAAGACCCATATCCATGGCCTCATCAGATATATTTAGGAACTCCATTAATGCCCTCAAACACCACTCAGTGATCCCATATGTTCCTAATTCCCACGTTGCCAAATCAATACCGCTGAGGCGGCAACCCAAAAAACTGAAGATTATTAATTCACAACGAAACGACACTTCGCCCAAGTTTTTCCAAGTTGACGAATACAAGGCCTTGAAAGCAAAGCAAATCAACAAGGCTTTAGATGAAGCAGTTCCACTGCGACATCCTGCTATTCTTCATGAAGCAATGAGATACTCTCTACCTGGTGGTAAACGTTTAATGTCAACTTTGTGTATTGCTTCATGTGAGGTGGTCGGAGGAAGTCAGTCAGCGTCGATGTCAATGGCTTGTGCTATAGAGATGCTCGTCACCATGGCTGTAATTCAAGATGACCTGCCATGCCTTGACGGCGATGATCTTCGACGAGGCAAGCCTTCAAACCACAAGGTTTTCGGCGAAGCAACCGCAATTCTTGCTTGTCAAGCTCTGCACTGCCTTGCCATGCAGCACATTGCCACGATCAAGGACAAAAACGTTTCGCCCGACCGCCTGCTTCGGGCCATGGTTGAGATAAACTCAGCTGTTGGGTCAGAAGGACTTGCTGCTGGGCAGATCATGGACATCAACAGCGAAGGCAAAGAAGTAAGTTTGAGTGAACTGAACTTCATTCATAGACACAAAACTGGGAAGTTTGTAGAGGCAAGCATAGTTAGTGGAGTTATAATAGGAGGAGGAAATGAAGAAGAGATAGAGAGAATGAGGAATTTTGGAAAATGCGTAGGGATGGCATATCAGTTGTGGAATGATATTGTAGATGTGATTGGATCGCCAGAGATGAGGGAAAAAACTGGCAGGGATATGATGCGAGATAAGGCAACATATCCAAAGTTAGTGGGGATCGATGGGTCCAAGAAACATGCCAAGGAGCTGATAGCTGAAGCAAAACAAGAGCTTGCTTATTTTGATCCTACAAGAGCTGCCCCCCTAGACCATCTGGTTAACTTCATCGTTTCCTTTGGCAATAATAATTAGTCTTCATGTTTGTTTGTTTTGCGAAGTTTTCATGTCGAGAGAATAACGATGTATTTGAATATTGTAGTATATTGAGCTGTGTTCTGTGTTCTTATTATTATTATTATTATTTTAAAAGCAAACTTGAGTAAACGATCAATTTATTGAATATAAATTAGAAACGGAATGCAGCGTAGAGTCAGATATAAAAAATTACTTCAATCGCATGTCATGTTGTGAATATGGCCGGGCTAGGATGGTGCTGATGTACTGACGTAGAGTCACTGGCAGCTTTGGATAGCGTTGACTATGAGAACCTTTCTAAATTATATTAATCCTAATTTATCAAAATATGAAAACCTAAAATATTACTACATAATAAAATTCTACCAACTAACTGCAAGAAGACTTAAATGTGATATTTAGAAAAAAAGATAAATCCTGAAAGTAATAGAAAAAATATAAAAATATCTTAAACTTGCAAAACGACCAAGAAAGAAATAGAAATAATAATTTCAGCCTAGTTATAAGGCCAATACGACATTGTACATTGGGATATATTCATTTCATTGCACAACTTTGAAATACAATATTATACGCCTTAAACGAATACCTAACTCAAATTATGACCAACAAGCTTCTTTTTGAAACATCTTATAATGGAATGGTATTTCTAACTTCTTTATGTAGATTTTTTTATGCTGCTTTTAGATTGTCTGAACCGTTTTTTTTTTTTTTTTTGGTTAATTTCTCTTTTGCTAAAAGTCTATGACAATGGCCAGCAAGTATATGTCGGACTTTTCATTGCCTCATTCTGGCTGATTTGAAACGTTGTGGCCAGCCGCCATGAGTTCTAAACCTTTTTCTTCTTATTTGTCAATTGCGTGGCGCATGAAAATTTTTCTGATTTTTCATCACATATAGAAAGCAAGAAATAAGATTACTTTAGAAGACTTTACGCGTAGCACCTCTCGCGAAATTGCTTCCTACCAGTCTTTCTTATGTGCTTGGTCTTCAACTTGCCCAGGTTCTGTTTCTTCTCTTCCAGATTTGAATACCGTCAAAAATCTCGGCATTAATATCTCTCGTTTGGTTTCGCAATTGATTTGGACGGCAGCATTAGGGTGGCAAAAAAGACCCGAGCCATTTTTTTTTTTTAATTCCCTGTCCAGGCCCTCATTTTTTGTTGGGGGGGGGGGGGGCCGGCGAGAGGTTGCATAGGGATGGGATTTGGGATTTACTTCATCATTATTTTTGTCATTTTAGAAGTCAGATTTGTATTTCATTTAATTATCCATATCTAATTTCTATTCCATTATTTTTTTGATCTGCTTTCTTCCAAAAGAAAAAAGAACCAAAAGAAAAAAAAAAATTGATGATCTAATTAACCAGAGAGTTTAACTGTTCAATAAGAGAATGTTAACTATCATTTGATGATCCATTGTCCTTATATTTATGAATCGTTACTTTAGTAGTTATGTTTGGAAGCTTATAAAAGGAGAGCTTAATTTTTTCTTTAAGTCTATTATGTGCCTTGCTGAATCTCTTATGTTATTACATTGTTTGAAATACAGGAACAAAGCCACCCACACCCCAAGATTTGTTTAAATGGTCACATAAATCTCCTTAGTCTCAAAAATAGTCACAAAACCTCTTTTTTTTACTATTATACTATTTGATTATAGTCGTATAATACAAATATGTATGGTAAAAATAAAAATAATAAATAAAATCATATAATACAAATAAAATATTACAATAAGTATAATTAGTAAAAAGAAATTTATAATGAAAATATTTTTAACATTAAGTTATTATCAGTCTATCTCAATTGATTGCATTGGCACTAAAATCTATTAATCTAGAATTTGATTTCAAGATTTATACTAATGTAGACATAATTAAGAAATATTGTAAAATAAAATAATTGTTAAATATAATTTACTCAATAATATTATATGTGAAATAGATTTTATTATTATTAAAAAATAACAAATTAAAAATATCGTAAAAATTTATATTATTTATAGATTATATTATTTTAATTTTTTATTTGTATTTGTTATAGAGGTTTACTTAGAGTAAATTTTTTGTTGTTGTAATCAAAGGATATAAAAGAAAGAGAAAAAAAGGCCTGAACTTTTCCCATAAATAAATGCACAAGTAATGAAAATTTGATATCACGACTTAGTGGAAGTAAAAGTATCAATTTAATTGGACAATAAATATTTAATAAAAAATCAATAATTAAATAATTATGAGTAATAAATAAAAAATGGTGTAATAACTAATAAATGAAAGAAATGTCATAGATGGACAAAACCTTTTTACTAAACTAAATCCAAAAGGTAGCTAATCCCATGGTGTTAAGACTAAATCTGAATTTAGTTCATTAGTTCAATCCAATTGAAGCATACTAAACATGAAATAAATATTTGAGTGGTACTTTTTATCCTCTCCTCTAAAATCCTTAGAAAGTCCCTCTTGTGTGTTTACATTTTTATTTTCTATTGGAACTTCGACTAGGTAAGAGAAATATATTAATTAAAAGAAAGCAAAAATAGTACAAGGTGTTTACAGATTTAATCTCATATTAAATGACTAAAACGAAAGAATTTTTTTTTTCTTTTTTAAATAAAAGAAACTAAAGCCGCGGATTTTTTGTCTAAACCTTTTACTTATCATTTTTAAAACTTATTACTTGCAATTGTGTTGCAACCAATTCAAAATTCGAAATTCAGAAATGTAATAATTTGTTGGGTTAGGAATTTGTTTAATTTGTTGCTGTAATAAAATCATGGATGTTATTAGTGACATTGTTATTTAAAAATTTTGTAATAGCCTAATAGGTGCTTTCAGAAGAAAAAAGTTTATAACAGCAATAAATGGCTGTCAATTGTCTTACTCTAAACACTTTGTATGAAAATTTACTCTAATCTAATATCTAATTCTAACTCTCAAACAAAAACAAAACGTACGTAGTATGAAGGAATTGATTAAAAAATAAAAGTTAGAATAAAAATACACGATTTTTAAAAGAAGAATCTAACAAAATGATAACAAAAATAACGATACACCTAACCGAGATTATAGTTTAGTTGAAAATTTTTAATTAACACCGTTACTTCTGCTGAGTTTATTGTTATTTTTATTATCATTGTGTCACTTTTTAGAATTTCTTTTATTATTTTTCAGGAAATATTACGTGGATCGTGTTATGCTTTTTCAAGGGCTCATCTCTGTGAAATCACTTTTTATTTTTTTGTTTTTTTCCAAGCATTGCCGTAGGCTTGGTTGTTGACTCGTACAGGTTTAAGTTGTTGACTCATTAGGCTTTGCACTCGATCACTTAATTAATTAAATGAAATGGAACAGCGGTCTTTCGCTGGCAAGCTTAGATTTTCGAAGGAACAATCAAGTATCAACTAGGTTCAGTAGATAATGACTTCGAATTAGTAAAATTGATGTTGGTGTTAAAGACCATTAATATTGTTTATTCAATGTTGGTGGGTTGTTTTAATTCCACAATCTATGTTGATCTTCTCTGGTTCCGTGTTATTTATTTATTCAATCTTTGAGCTTATTTGGACTTACAATACAGTATCAATTAGGTCTGTATGGGTGACTAGACAATTCAAAATTTCGAACACTCATTTTCAGTTTGACATTACATACTTTTAATCAGGATGTTATGGAATTGAATTAGCTGTATATAAATAAATTAAGTTTTCTTGCTATTTGACGAGTTTTAATTTTTTTCTAATATTCCTCGGAGGATTTTATGGGGTATGTTAACGAAAGGAATTTTTCACAATTCTACAGGGAATGCTAGTAACATCACTCAATACATTATCATCTTATGTTTTAGTGGAGTTATTAATCTTACAAAAATGTTATTGAATATTTATGTATTCAAATTTGACTTTATATATATATATATATATATATATATATATATATATATATATAATATTTTTAGGAGCAATATATGTCCTTATTTTATTTAATATAAACACACTGTTAAGCCGTGATTTTCAATACACTATAAAATTATACAGTTTAATAAAAATTAACTTTATTAAAGCCTATAACTTAAAAGTGTATTTATATTAAAAAAAAATAAAAGTGCCAGTATATATATATATATATTGGCACTTTCATTTTTTTTTACTATAAATATATATATATGAGTAGTTTTTTAGTCCGTGATCTCAAAGTGCAGAAAAAGTCCATGAAAATTTAAAAACCGTGAGGTTCTTAAAAATTTACAACTTGAAGTGCTTAAACCGCATGGTTTATGCATTTTGGTTTTAAAGATTTACAATTTATAGCGCTTAAACTGTACGATTTATGCTTTTTCTTGGACGTTCCCGCATTTTAAAATTTTGAACTAGAATATTTCTAATACACACACACAAATGTTCTAGTCCAAAATAAAGAAAGGATATTAGTATAATATAAAAAAAAAAAAACTTAAATTTTCTAATTAGAGAAAGATTATATACACACACATATATATAAATTTTTTAATCTAGAATTTAAAAGTATAGAAAAATTGGGAAAAACTTTAAAACTCTACGGTTTTAAAATGTTAATTTCTTGATGTTAAAGTTTTCCCGAATTTTCCCACATTTTAAAATTTCATACCATAAAACCAATATTCTCTTAATTTTTAAATATTTCAAACCACACTACTTATTATATAGAAAGTCTCACAAATAATCAAAATAAAAAAACCATCAATCAACCTTTATTTCCCACTAATTAACCAATACAAAGGCTGAGCTCAAGCATACAATTCTAAAATCTGGTCTGATTAATCAGGTTATATAAAAATCTTCATCAATAAGTGATGCAGCTGCACCGTCGGTAAGCACTAAGTACTCAAGCAGACAACGGCGGGGATGGTGGAACACCGCGGGCGCCGCCTTCGATGCGATTACAGAAATCGTTCAAGAGTTGAGGGAAGAAAGGATTCCACGGGAACATTATATGAAAACAGCCAGCATCAATTGCAGCAAAGGCCTTGCAGCAGGCGGGTGCAATGCTGTTGAAGTTAAGAGAAAATATGGAGCTGAAAATTGACGTTACGCAACCTTCAGTGTTAGCAAGTGATGACCAACATTTTCGTACATCTCCCGAACCCCATCCTGGTGGAAACTTGAGGCCTGGAGTTTGTGGTAACTGAAACTGGGCTAGCCCTGACTGGACCAACATTGCAATGCATGTGGCCGCCAGCAGTGCTTGAGCCATTTGCTTTGACCCCGCCATGATGAGTATAGCACAAATGATCTTTTTAACTGAATTCAAGTGAAAGGGATCCGGAATCTTGATGATGTGATTCGGAGGAAAAGAATGGCCAAGAATTTATAGAAATATTGAATTGGGATTTGGGAAACGTTTGCTTTTATGTGACTTTATTTTCATAATTTATGTGTTTATGAAGTTACAATATTTGGGGTTATTAATATTATTGGTGAGTTTCTTTTGTAACTTGCATGATTGTATTTTTACCCCATTGACAGCGTTACTCTAACTTGGTCGTGATAAATGATAATTATATTAACGCATTTATTTATTACTCGCTGAGAGTTGAGATTCACATAAGCACGTTTAAAATTGGCAATCAAGTTATTACAAATTAAGTTCAACAAAATTAATCACAAAGAAGTTACTTCATTATTTTTGACTTATTCTGGCGGGAGTGCATATGTTTTTTTTTTCTAAATATTAGTGAGACTAGTTATATTTTTTTTACATATAAAAATAATACACACCTATTAGTTGGTATATATTTTAAATTTAAATTCTTAATAGATCCTATATTGTAAATATATATAGATTTTAACTCATAAAAAAATGTTATGCAAATTTAGTCCATTCTAAATTCTTTTGGTGATCACACTTTTTTTTTTCTTAATTTAAAAAGTACTCTTGCTCTTAGGCTCTCAAATTGAGAGGGAGAAATTATACCATGTTCAAGCACATTCACCCACCTTTTTCTTCAAATTTGAATATTCGTTCATTATTATTATTAGGTCCTGCTTCATCGATGAAAGCTTCAATCTTATACTCTTTAATTGAATTGGTAATCTTGTAGTGAACTACTATCTCTTCTTAACTATGAGTAGTCTCGTATATTCTTTTTTATTTTTTGGGTTGAGCTAAAATATTATTTTGCAGCTTGAAAAAGCTGAGATGATGCAAATCAAGTCCAGAAACACATGAATAGTAATAATCAAAGTCACATAAAGCAAACATTTGGAAAACTCAATTGTATAAACTCTCACCCCTTCTTTTCCTTCAAATCACATAATCAAAATAAATCCTCTGTCTTCACTGAATTTGATCCTCTAGTTATTAAGCCACGTAAATTCCTACGTACCGTCGTTTGTGAGTTAATTCTTTCCAGTTTGAATTTGGGCCTAACTTGACCCACTTCTATTTCAAACGTTTTCGGCCCACCAAATGATATTTTGGTGCTATCATTTCAAAGCAAGACTGAGAACTAGCTAGTAGCCAGCCAGCTTCATTGCCGTTTGCCAATCAGGATTGATCTCTAAGACGTGATCTTTATCTTTGATAATCTTTTTATAAAATCTGGGTCATATTCTTCAACGAAATTGACCGACATTGAAGACAAGTATTAATTATCCTTTAGAAGTCCCATTTTGTCTCTACCATTGGTTCATCTTTGTGGGCACTAAAAGGGGACACCCGTGAAGTGAACTTGGACCAATCACACATTTTAACTTTGTCCTATAGCTGAAGCAAAGAAGCAGCATTCATTATTAAGATGCCATCACATTTTATGTCACTTGTAGGCTTCTACTTGCCACTTCCTGAGATCATAACGTAAAAAAATGAATGTCAATTTCTGGTTGTTTGTTGATTCTTTTGTTTGCTTGGCCACGCAAATACGATAAGCTTTTCACTAAAACTTTAGATGTAGGTTGTTTTAGACCTTTTCACTTCTAGCAGTAACTTCGATTTTAATACTTCTTTCTTGGACGGTACGCTAATTGCTTGTTGTTGCATTGATGGTTGCCTTTTGGGTTCAAAGGGTGCTCGTGTAGTGAAGATTCCTTCCTTTCTTCACTCCCGGAATGAATTTGAATTCCAAATGACTCTGTTTTCACTCATAATAATATAAATAAGTGTGGAATAGATCTCGTCTGTATTAAGAATAAATTTTGCAACTATTTATTGGGATGCATTTGATAGATGGATAAAAAATTTCCTGATTAGATTATTTGTACAAATTTTAATCTAATCTCACAATTGGTGCAAATGAAGTGAGTTATGACAATTTGTTACTCCTAATCTTGAGCACGCACATTGATAAGTCTCGTTGAGAGGACTGGAATAACTTAAAATAATATATATTTTTAAGCGTAAAATAATTTCAAATAAATTTTTAGGTTAATCAATGTGCATTATAGTCATGATATTATTAATTTAAATTAAAGTTTGAATATAATTAAATTGTAAATAATTTGATCAGTGGTTATAACACGACATGTCTAGTATATCTATTGGAAACAAAAATTCATATACAAGTCCGTTATCCTTTCTCCATATCCGCTTGGTGGTGGGCAAAACGCAACAATTAAAGTACATTATCTAAAACATGTCATTGTGTTTGCTCCATTCTTACCGAAACCAACTCTATGTGAACTGCAAACATCAATTCTGAAATATGTTCTCGAATGTCACCCTCACCTCTTCGCTCATTGACATTTCAGCCCCGCGGGTGCTTAATTTATATTTTCCTCGAGCCTCAGAAATGAGTGGCGCTTTTCTCCCAATATGAGTTTGACGTCCTCGAATATTTGAGAGGTTTAAAATCTGACGCCATATCGAATTGATATAAACGGCCTCAAGAATCAGAAATATCTCATATAATATGAGTTGTAATCTGAGCGTTAGACTCATGTAATTAAAAAAAAAAACGCTCTTTTTTAATTATTTATTTATTTATTTTTGGTCCTCTCTAGTACAAATTATAAATGATAACGGCCTTTATACAATTGAAAAATGGATAAAGATTTGAGCAGGTGGTGTAGTTGGTGAATGCTGAAAGAAAGAAACTTCAATGTTGAAACTAGAGATGGTATATTAGGTTGGGGCATAACTAAATTCCACCCAAAAAAATTTGATTCTAGTTTTCTATTTTGTTTATTGTTTTCTGATTGGATATTGGTAAAGCATCCTTATCTAACATTTGATTGGATTAGGGTTTTGGTGGATCTAATCTAACGAACCCTCTTGGAAAATTATTTATGGGATTGAGGATAACTTAAAATCTAAATTATCTTGGAAACATATAGCAGCCGATCCAGAGACTTTTAGGTCAAGAAGCTTTGTTTGCACTCAATTCAGATCTATTAGTTTTTTCATCTTCTTGTGCCGATCGATTACTTTCTACATGAATGCTGACAGGTTGCTTACCAATTTATGTGTCAAATTTTTATCATTCTTTTTAATAATTGCTTCATGCTCAAGTTTATTAGGGTTCTCCACCTGAGAATCTATTTAACTTTTACCCAATAAAACTATGCTTTCACGTGCAGACTTCATTCATTGGTCATTTCCTCTTTGTTCTTTGCTTATAATGCATATCTGGAAAGCATAATTAATTTTTAAGATAAAGATTACATTTACTCTTTCTAATCATACATATATGCATGTAATTAAATCAATTTTTATCTCAACGGAGCAAATGCACTAACAAGTGGTCTCACTTTAATTTAAAAGGAATACATATTTTAAAAACATAGCATAGATTACGGCCAATCAAACTCCATTGAAAGCCTCAAAAGTGACCCTAAAAGGCTATAATAATACAGCAAATCCATGCAAACGCTCGGATCTGACCCGCCCCAGTTCTGAATCCGAATTGGTTCGCAAACATATTTTAATTTCTTTAAATATGGGCAAAGTTAGGACTCACTTTCCAACGAACGTCACATTATTCTGAAGTCCGTGAGAAAGAAACTTACAAAACACTAATAATAAAAATAATAATAATAATAGTAGTGTAATCAATGTTGTTTCATCATACATGTCTGCAAGTGAGTGTTAACTAACGGTGTAGTTTATTATAATATAAATAAAATCTTTTTTTTAAATAATTACTATAAATATTATTATGAATGTTATTATTGTATATCCTTATATGTAATGTGCCAATTACGTAGAAAAACTTATGTGCATTTGTATTTTAATATAATTTACATTAATAACACTATAATGCAAACTCTTCCCCTCATCTTAATTATTATTATTATTATAATTGTATTTTGTCTTTTAGCCTTTCCACTACAGAAACTCTCTGCTTTGGCCTTTTTAGCGACCTTCCCTCTTCACTCTCATGGCTTCTTAGTACTACTAACCCATGTATAAAGAAACACAAATTCAGAACTCAGATCTTAAACATTATCGAAGACCAGAGATGGGTTCTCAGGCTTGGTTAAAGGTTTTGCTTTTTGGGTTTTGTTTTTGGTTAAGCAGAAGCAGCAGCAGCAGCAGCGGCTTATCCATTTTACAGGCTGAAGCAGCTGGAGGTGCAGGTTTTGTTGAAGGAAATGTTTTCATTGATAGAAAAAGTGTCATTGGAAGGACCGATGACGATTTTGTTTGTGCCACTTTGGACTGGTGGCCTCCCGAGAAGTGTGATTATGGGACATGCAGCTGGGACAGAGCCTCTCTGCTCAATCTGGTATTGCTTCTTTCTTTCTGTTTTTTTGGCTTTTTAATTTCTTTAGAGTTTAATCGATTCTTTTTTAAGTGGTCTTTCAAATATTTTGAAAATGTTAGTTGAAAGGTTTTTGAAGCTTGTGTGTATTTTTTTGGCAACTTTGAGATCTCAGTGACGCAGTTGTTGCATTTTAATTCAAAATTTTCGCTCTGTTTTTCTTGTTTAGTGTCTGCATCTGGTTGCATTTTGCAAAGTTCTTACTGTGCTTTCAAATTTTCATCTTTATTGTTCGTTGAATTAGTAAATATCTTCATAGCACTGACGGGGATCTGATGTATGCATTCCCCAAAAAAGGAAAACAAAAACGTAAAAGAAATGAGAATAGAGTTGATGCTGATGCATCATTCTATATTAATACATTTGATTTTTGCTTTTTAATTGCAGGACCTCAACAGCAATATATTGTTGAATGTGGTAAAAGGTAAGCAATTTTTTGTTTTAGAAGATCTTTTGCTAATAGCATCATTCCTCGTAAATAATAATTTCTATTGAATGATAGAGCCTCTAGTGCTTTATTTTAGCCTGAAAAATTGCTTCCGTTGTTGTACCAGCTTTCTCGCCATTGAAGATTAGATTGGGTGGTACTTTGCAAGATAAGGTCATATATGATACTGAAGATAATCGGCAACCCTGTAAGCAATTCATCAAAAACTCTTCAGAGATGTTTGGATTTACTCAAGGATGTTTACCAATGCATCGATGGGACGAACTGAATGCCTTCTTCAAGAAATCTGGGTATGAATGTTTCTTTCCTTTTTAAACTTGTTAATCCGTGAGCCTTTTTTAGTGTGAAAGTTGAGCTGTTTGATTTAGATGTCCCTGTATTCAATTCAGGGCGAAGATTGTTTTTGGATTAAATGCTCTCACCGGAAGGTCTATACAAAATGATGGTTCTGCTAAGGGAGCTTGGGACTATACTAATGCTGAGTCTTTTATAAGTTATACAGTCAAAAAGAACTACTCAATCCATGGTTGGGAGCTTGGTAAGAGAACACTTTTTTTTTTTAAAAAACAATTTTATTCATGTTTTTTTTTTATAATGAGTAATGTGAAAGATTAGAGATTCGTTGGAAGTTGTTAAACTATGATTTACTCACTGACTAAATTGTAATATAAAATAAATGACTGTATCTTGGGTGATTGCATTTGCTGGTCAGGTAATGAATTAAGTGGAAACGGAGTTGGAACAAGAATTTCAGCAGCTCAGTATGCTACTGATACAATATCTCTGAGAAACATAGTCCAGAAAATTTATACAGGCGTGGACTCAAAGCCTCTGATAATAGCACCGGGGGGATTCTTTGATGCAAAATGGTTCAAAGAATTCTTAGATAAATCAGGCGAATCTTTAGATGTGGCTACCCACCACATATACAATCTTGGGCCAGGTATGTTCGATTGAGAAAACTGATATCGAAGCTTCTTTAATCCCATGCCTTGAAAGAATGTTAAGTCTTATCTGATTGCATTCTTTTGTAACAGGAGTCGATCAGCACCTGGTTGAAAAAATTCTTGATCCATCGTATCTTGATCATGAGGTTGACACATTCAGTCAGCTCGAGAATACCCTAAAGAGTTCTGCAACTTCTGCAGTTGCATGGGTTGGTGAGTCAGGAGGGGCTTACAACAGTGGTCATAATCTTGTCACCAATGCGTTTGTGTTTAGCTTCTGGTAAAATGACTAGCTTTTGTCCAAAATCTCTCATTTTCTGTGGTTGATTTCTAAGTGATGTTTGTGACATGTAAAACAGGTATTTGGATCAGCTCGGTATGGCAGCAGCTCATGATACTAAAACATACTGCAGACAGTCATTAATTGGTGGAAATTATGGTTTACTCAACACAACCACCTTTGTACCAAACCCAGACTACTACAGGTTATCGAAATTTCTAAGTCCTTTTAAATTCTTACAATATAGTTAAATCTTGTCAGTGAATGAACTTTATTCATGTGTCTTGCATCTCTATCCAGAGAAGAAAAAATGCATGAAGTCTTTATTTCATTCTGACTTTCTGAGGATTCCTTTTCATTGCTGGTGTGAATTGTGATTCATAGCTATAGTATGGGCAGATTGAAGCCATGCCTGATTGTCTGCTGTCTTAATTGCAGTGCTCTTCTTTGGCACCGATTAATGGGGAGAAATGCTCTGTCAACAAGCTTTTCTGGGACCAAAAAAATACGCTCTTATGCCCATTGTGCAAAACAATCTGTAAGTACCAAGCAGCCGCTAATTTCTTTTATTTTACTGTTTTTTTTTTTTTTTTTTTTGCTTTCATTTTTACTAATTCTTTGATCTTGTAACATATTTTACCTTGCAGAAAGGGATAGTATTACTTCTAATTAACCTAGACAATAGCACCACAGTTCATGCCAGTTTCAACTTCAATCGTACCTCGACTTCACGACACAAGCATAAATCTCTTAAAATGAAAATAATAAAGCTGCCTCAAGCTTCTGTAGGTGGAAATGAACGAGAGGAATATCATCTAACAGCAAAGGATGGAGATTTACATAGCCAAACCATGCTACTTAATGGAAATATTCTAAGTGTAAATTCAATCGGAGATATACCAGCATTGGAGCCTTTACGTGTAAAATCAACACTGCCAGTATCGGTTGGCCCTTTCTCTATTGTATTTGTTCACATGCCACATGTTATTCTCCCTGCTTGCAGTTAAAGGTAGTCTTACATGGAAGTGAAGTTGATTCCATTTAGTTATTGATCAAATAAAAAAATAATAGAATATAATGCAAACATTTTATTCTTTTTATCTTGCTGAAGTTCAAGAATGCACATACTCTTCTTCAGTACTACAAAAGTTGGTAAGATATTTTATGATAAATCTTTTTGACTTTTTCGATTTATAGAATTTGGCTCACAAGTAAACAACCGTACAACAAATTATGAATCATTTTGTTGGCCAACAAACACTTTTTGGTCAAAAATATACACAATCAAAATTGGCTGGTATAAATAGTATTACAGTTGGAATCCAATTTTCGTTGGCCCATGCAGATATTCAAAGCCGATCAGTGAATGAGGCTCCAACCCGCTCAGTGGAAGAAATGAAGCACAGAAATGAGGCTAATCTCTGGTAGAAAAGTTCTGAGGCTCACTGCTAGCAAACGCCAACCACACAATTGTACCAGTCAAGTAGAAGAAGATTGATGGTGCAAACAGTGACATCTACACAACATAAATTTGAAAGATTACAATAAAACCTCCGTGAGGAATCATTAATCAAATCTGGGAGGACACTGGTAACTTACACTCCATGAATGAGTTGAATCAAGGAGATAACCAGTAAGAGCAACACCTACAATTCCAGGTACTGCCCCAACCGTGTTGGTAATACCCTGAGTGGAAATTTTCAAAATGGAACTTGTCATATTAGTAAATGGAAGGCATTATTTTTCAAGAAAATACATGATCAGATAGGCCAAGAAGTGACGCTTTTCAAATTCAGGGCACCAGCATACAAGATGTATTACATTCATAAGGAGTTTCTCACTTTCTGGGACCTAGATTTTGAATGAATAACATTATCACTCTTAACCTATAGCCAAAACGAAGAATAGCAAAACATGAGACATGCCCAGGGGATTATGAGGATGAAAATATCAACCATGCTTCCACAGCTAAGAACAATCATGACAGGATGTCTAATAAAAATTCAAGTACATAGTAAATGAACAGGTATAAGCTTACATACCAAAAGTATACTTGCATATTCAGGTGAAATATCTTGATGGGTACAGTAAAGTCCTGAGAAAGAGGGCAAAATTCATTAGCCATTAATATTAAATTTGGTGTTTGTTATGTCCTATCACAACATATGAATGCTATGTTGTTCATTACCAGACAAGGCAAAGCTTGAAAGCGCTAAGCCTGCTGTAAGAATCCCCACAATTTCCCAATGTGGCAATCCTAGATCCATAGAAGATAGAGTCATGCAGACAGCAGGAGACAAAAATGCAATTGTTTGGCAAATCTTTCGCACCTAAACATTGAATAACAAGGTTGTCACAATTATAAGGCAGAATCAAAGTAGACTTTAAATAAAAATATAGATATTCACACAGAATGACATCGGTAACTCAAGTCAAGGCAGGATGATGAAGGAATGTAACAATAGAAGCAACAATATCATAATCATGGCAAAGATTTATTATGCTAACTTCACAACAGTAGCAAACATAGTTTCAAATATTGCACACAGATAGGTGTTAATGGAGGTGACTGTGATTGAACACCAGTGATTCAATGTTCTTCATAAGAAACATCGACTGACACAAGAGTAGGCCACTTTCCTCCTTACCATAGTGGTTTCAACTCCAGTGGCAATTAAGTTGTCTGCAAATTGTGCAGCAATGCTAGTCACGAGCACCGAAGCCAATGGGGGGAGGATGGACACCTGTGAATGCATCGAAGATATAAACTGCCAAGGAACAGAATATACTATACTTTTAAACCAGATAGATAGATCTTTTGGCCTTACCCATGCAGCTTCTGTCAAATTTAGGCTCAGCTCCTCACTACATAGCAATTAAACTAGAACTTAGAAATTTTTGTTATTTACTACTATGTAAACAGAACATTGAAGACACATCTATGCAGATGCTAATAAATTGCAAAGTAATATTTTCTGCAATTCTGAGCTTGTGGATGAACAACAAAGTCAGAACCATGATTCTGAAAAATGAAAGAAAAGCACAATTATTTCCAACCAGACAATCAAGAGTTCATGCTGACAAGGTTAAAAACTGAACCTCCAGAAACTATGATAGAGCCAAATCATGCCTTCAAGCTAAGTCAACAGAAACTGCATAGTTATTGTCAAGACATTATTGTTCCAAGAATGCTAGAGCCAAATCATGCCTTCAAGCTAAGTCAACAGAAACTGCGTAGTTATTGTCAAGACATTATTGTTCCAAGAAATGCAGATACCATGTATTATCTATTGTTCACTTCATACTGGTGATACCTTGAACCATTCATGAATGGTAAATAATATATAAAACAAGAAAATGTTAGAGCAAGAAAATTTCATGCAAAAACTTTTAATCCACTTTCTTGGCAATCATAAACAACTCCAATTAAAAAACTAAAAACAGTAAGCAGTCAAAATGGTACCTAAAATATGTAGGAAGCCAAGAGAGACAAGTATAGTGACCCCAACTTCCACAAAAATGAGCATATATCATTGCCCATACAGCCTTACTCCGGAAAATTGCTTTCCATGGTACATCCTATTACCAAAAGCAGGTTAGAAAATAGAAATAAAGGAAAGGCCTGTAAAATGAGGGCTGATCCATATTTAGTAACAATATTAATTGTATGAAATTCACAATATCTAAACTACTATGAATATGCCTCTTCTGATGCTATAACGATGATGCCTATACTTAAGCAAGGATATTTGAAATGAGTCAGGAAAAACAGTGCAGATGATGATAGTTTTGGCATCGTGTTGTCTGTAATGTCATAAATTAAGAAGGCTATTTATGGCATGCCAATGTGGATTTACAAATCATGTTTAGCATTCAACTTTAAGCTCATATCCTTGTCAAATCACTGGCCGATGTCAAATCATATCATATAAATCCATTCTGAAATAAATTATCTGTGTAATAGGAATATCAGACTTATTAAGAAAATTTTGCTCCCAACTTGGTCCTCATGTAAATATAAGGTATAAGTCAGAGAAAATCAGGACTTAACTAGAAACATTTCCAAGTTTCCTTACAAGTTACAAACAGTGGCCCTGCTCAAAAACTTGATCGTGCACGGACATGGCTCACAACTTCATCGAAGGCTGTGCCCGAGTTAAATGACATAACTAGAAGTGTGCAGGAATGTAAGCTAACAAGCCTACCAGGATATGACATTTTTAACTGCTCCTAAAACTAATATCATTACTTAAATACAGCTTAGAAGACTCAATTTACTGATATGGTAAATTACTACTTTCATAATCAAATTAAACCAAGAGCTAAACTTGAGAAATCATACCTTCAAAGATTCACCCATCTCTTCCAAAGATGCACTCAATGATTTTTTCACGTTAATATAATTGGACCCTGAGAAATTAAATGAAAAACATTCCTAATTACGATTGCGTGAAAGAACTCAAGGGAAACATGGAATAAATGTAATAGCGAAATTTTTGGTTTATTTGGCTAATGAAAACAACAGCAAAACATGACACTTGAACAAAACCTATGATTTAAGATAATGGCAAATGGGTTAAGCTATTTTTTTATAATAACAAATAAAATAATCCAGGAATAGTCCAGTGAAGTCCCATGCCAGTATCATTACACATCAGCTCATGAGAAAAGGAGAAAATAGAAAGGGCAAAAAAGAAAAAAAGAAAAAGAGACAAGAGAATCTTTTTAAATTTTTTTAAACGAAAATAATAAGATGAAAATAGGGATTGAGTACTCACGTGGAGCAAGTGTAACTTCATTTGAAGTTTCTCCTCCTTGAAGAATCTTAAATCCTGAAAACCTTCAGTGTTTGGTTTGGTCATAAGATGACTTTTATGGTCAAACATAGTAAGATAATTGTATAAGACAAGACTTTTATGATAATTTTTTTTTATAATGAAATTTAAAATCCCAGGATTTGTCTCTAATTGTCAAATTCAAAATAATAACAACAAAAACTTCAAGACATTTTTTTTTTCCCAATTTACATGTTCTAAGTTTTATCACCATGTTATCCACAGAAGATAGCTCAAATGGTTGGACTCTCATCGTAGAACCAAGAGATCAAGAGTTTGAATCGAACAAGATACATTTAATCTAGAGTGGGATGGATATTTTTTTTTGGGGGGGGGGGGGGCGCGGAGTTGCATGGTTCGCCGCTTTAGGCCATGAGGGCAAAAGCCATGTGACAGTAACTATGATAAAGAAGTTCTAGTTGAATACAGCATGCACAAAGGTAAAGGTTACTCAGGAGCAGAAGTAGGTCGGTAATCCAGTAAGTTTAATACGAGGAACTTACCAGGCAATCCCAAGCAAGCCAAAGATATAAAACACAGATTCCCAACCAAGGTTTTCAATAAGGGGGGGAGCTAAAAGAAGCCTGCAAGAATTCTTTATGTCAGAAAATGACAAATGGAGAAAACAAGAGCAATTATGGTTATTAGGGAAAAAAAAAAAAGCATGAACAATTAATGGGGAAGTTAATGGAAAACACTACAAGATCAAAAACTCTTAAATATTTTTATTTCTGCAATCCAAATCTAAATCAGGGAAAACTCGTGTAGTTAGCCTTGTTGACAATTTCAATGGTTGGATGTGGTGACCATGGTTACCACACATTTACTTCAGGAAAAAGAAAATTCTGTATCAACCCAACACAGCCTTCAAACAGAACATACCCAGCAACACTTCCAAAGCTCAGTCCACCAAAGACAAATGATACAGCACGTGAGCGCTCTTCCAAAGGTATTGACCTACAATTGGACAATAGTCAATTGTTATGATATGAACAATATTAACCAAGAGAAACATAGAATCAGGAAAAATATTATTCATAAAAATACAACTTTTCCAAACATATATAACGTTTAATTGATCAATATTAAACTCCTCCAAGACCAATTTGGATGTCATACATGCCTGGCAATAAGGTCAGTCGCGGCTGATGGGGAAACACCTTCTCCTATTCCAACCTAGATTTAAAGGAGGAAAAGGATGCTTGTTATGGTCTAAAACAATTAAGATAATATTCAATTCATTGAACTCAGATTCCTACGAAACATAGAGAGAGATCAAGGTTTTTCAAATAATCATATATGATATATTAATGAAAAACATAATCTGATCTTTGCAAAAATTGAACTATTCTCAAGAAAAATCATGTTTTAATAAACATAAATAGGCTAATTACAAAGGGTTGAAATTTAAAAGATGCATTGAAGAGAGAATGAAATAATAGAAGTTGAGCTATACCAAAACCCTTGACAGGACTAGTCCAGGCATAAATCCAGCAAGAAGTGGTAAAAGTGCTGTAGCCAAGGACCAAGCCAATACACCAGTCTGAAGAACTTTCCTGCACCGGCAGAATAAAACAGGTAACTTGATGCACACATAACAATGCTAGAAACTTAAGTTGATGACATCCACGTTTTAACCGGTCTTTTGTTTCCTGTAAGGATTGAAAGTCTCTAGCTAGATCCATCATACTTCAATAGGATGGAACCCATATAATCTATATAAAATCTGAGCACAGGCAGAATTACCATATAATTGCTTTCTTTCTCAGAAAGGGAAATACATTGAAAACTGACAAACAATTCTTCTTTTCACCAGCGCAGATGGTGAAACATAACTTTATTAAGGTTTCGAATACAAACCTCCCACCAAATATCTTGGCAAGCCAACCTCCAGGCAATTGACTCAATGCATAACCCCAAAAGAAAGATGATTGAACCAATCCAGCCACTGATGGATTCCACCCAAAACGGTGTGACATTGGAATTATAGCAACACTCAAGTTCACCTATACAGACATAATTATCTCAATATGAAACTCAGAAACCCAGTAATTAAAGCACATATTTAATTAATCAGTCCGAAATATATTAAAACTGTCATGATTTATATTTCATTGCCTGTCACTTGAAATGCTAGAATATTACCTTATCCATGTTACAAATAACGAAGGCAAGCGAAGTAGTTCCAATAAGTTTGTATCTTTGAGGTATATTCTTCCACCGCGGCCAATACAAAGCCCGACCCACTTCTTCAGTCCCGCGCACTTGACCCGATTCACTGTCAAAACCCGAAACTGAACCCGGTTCATCCACTCGTAGCCCAGTAAGCACCCCATCAAACTTGTCAGTTTCTTCCTTCGCATTCTCTTTCTCCTTGATGCTACAAGAAACTCTCAATCTCCAGCACCCTTCGGAAGGGTACAAATGAAACTTCTGCCTCTTGGAAGAATTACTTTTGGCAAAGATTAATCTACCTGAGCTTGTATTATGAGTAAAAACTAAAAATTTCTCTGCTCCCAGAGTTAATTTTGCCATTTGTTTTGTTTCTCAAAATAGAAAGTGAACAAGGCTTTGCTTTGCAGCAAGTGATATCAGACGGTGGGTTCATAGAATAAGGAAGCCGAGGCAATTGGCAAATGGTTGCAAGGACTTGAGGTGGCCACGAAACAGCTTGTTTGCGGGGCTCCGATTTTATGCCTTGGAATCTTTGCGAATATTTTGGGCCTGTAGTTCGTTAGTGGGACCCACAATTTGTGTTGGGTCAACTTAATTTTCACCTGTACACTATTTATTGGCTGTGCTTCTCTTGGGGTCCTGGCGACGAGAAAGTCTTTCTGGGTGCTGACTAATTTAGATATTTCGTGGTCAAGGTGTAGATCTCATAATGCATTTTAGAGAGACTCGGAGATATAATTTGGCGCCAAATGGTAGTTTCTTGATAACGGATTTTTGTTGCAATCAGTTACGAGGGTCAAGTGACTCGAACCTCCTACATCCGTGTGCATGCCTCACGCCAGTCACCCGCATCATCTCCTTTTTGCATACGACGTGGCGTTTATGATGGATTTGAAAAGACGACGCGTCGTATTTACTTAAAACTTGTAAGCACTGCGTGAACCCGCTGTTTTCGATTAAAATATCACCTGCTGGTGAGCCGGGCACTAACCCTCTACTGAAAATAACCACCTAGGCCTAGCAACAGTCTTTATAATCTACATTTCATATTCTTTAGCAAGTTTCTTGGCAGCAACTCTCTCTCTCTCTCATTTTCCCAGACAGCTTTCTTGATTCTTGGTTTTGGGTTAATTTGGGTTGCTATCCAAGTGATTTGGGATTATCAATGGAGAATAAAGATGGTGCAAGCAGTGACGTTGGTGAGACAAGTGATCGGTTTAATGAATCTGGTGATCATCAAAGTGGTGACGTTGGAGCTGGCTCTGGCTCTGCAGGCTCTGAAGGAAAGGATAATGATGGTGATAGAACTGTGTCTGGAAGTTCATCAATGGAGAAAAAAGATCGTGTAGCCATTAATGAAGAGCTTAAGCATATACGTAAGACGATGGAAGCAATGATTAACTCGATGAAAGCAGCGGGAGAGGCTAGAAAGAGGATGGATGAGGCGGCTGTGAAATACAATCTACCAGAAATTGGCTACAGCAAGAAAGAAACAGATGCTGAGTTAGACAGCAGGTTGGACAACTTGAAGATGGACCATTACAGAACCGAAGAATGCATTAACTCCACTCTTGAAAGAAATGCTGCTGCTGCTGCTGCTGGTGAAAGTATTAGTGATATTGTTGGAATAGGCTCCTCTGCCTCTGAAGAAAAGAGTAGTGATGATGATGATGTTGGTGGCAAGTACTGGGTCCGGTTCGGCTAATCTTGAACATGGTGATTCTTCTGATGATGTTCAGGGATTGAAGGGCGGTAGTGATGAAAAGGAGTAAAATCAAACGTGGCTGATACATATTCTTTAATTTTTCATTCAACCAATAATAATCCTAGGCCTTGGCATGCTTCTTTGAATAATTCTCAGGAGCTCCGCCTTTTCTTTTCCAAATGTTCAATGCCTGTTCTTTTAGTTTTGACGTTTTCATACGTAGGTTGTAGGCATATTCATTCTTTAATTTGCTAGCTTCTTGGAAGTTCATAGAATTGAGAGCGGATGTTTCTCTTGTTATAGTTCAGTTCAGTCAATAACTTCGCTTGCTGTCATTTCGGTCAATGATAATCCGATTTCTTCCTTAAATTGGCATCTCTCTTTAATTTTCCTAATTAATTAGTTCTGAGATGAATCTTGAAATCATCATGTTAATATTCATCTTTGCGTATGAGTACAAACCTCTTAAGATACCATCATTTGGTATGGAAATAATGCAGGGAAGCGCTAATTCCATGGCCAAGGAAAGTTGTGTTATAGCCGAGAAACGAGCCTTATTAATTAGTCATTAGTCCTCGACACTCTTTAGATTGTCTTTTTCTATCACACAAGAACAAGAAATTTAAGAAAACTAAAGTAGTGTTGCTTCGATTAGTCTCTTCCCTGTTAGGATATACCTAAAATACTAAATTATCGGGTGGAAGGATCTATTGTACTTATAAATCCAAGCAACTCCTCTCTACTATCCAGTGTGGGTTACAAACATTTCGAATACTAGGATCTGGTTCTAATATCATTTGTACGGGGATTGGACCTAAGATTTTTAGGTATCCAATATAAAATAGTACACCATTAGGTGGAGAAACATATCTTACTTATAAAGCTAAGTAACTTTCTTTTACTAACTACCTTACGACACAAACTCAACAATCCTCTGTTAGATGAAACATGTTGGATCTCGTTCATTTCGTCCGCCACGGCAAGGTTGTTCTATCACCACAGTATGACTAGTAGGTTCCATCTCTGACACCACTTGTTGGGAGATTAGGCTTAGGATCTCTAAACGTTCAACCTAAAAGACTTGTCTATTGGGCGGAGGGACCTACCTTACTTATAAATCAAGTAACTTGCATTTCCTATCTAATACGAGATACAAGTAAACATACAACCACCGTAAAATGATATTGCCCAACAATTAATATCACTATTTTGTTTGTGATGGAAGTGGAAAGCCAATTCTTCACCATAAAATAGCTAATGCGGCCATAGTGTAACACCCCAAATTCGCCCAAAAACTCAAGAGTAATTTGAAATGAAATCTCATAACGTTAATCTTATAACTAATCACAGATAAAGTCAATATTGTCCATAGACAAAGCATATTCTCCAAAATAATAAATAACTCAGTAATCATCCAAAATAAAAACTAGCTCTAAGCAATAATCAAAGTAGTTACGATTAATTTATCTAAAAAATACCAAAAATTTTCAGCTAATGAATCCTCTCCGCTAAACCAAAAGTCCACATCTCTAAAATCAATCTCCAAATGTTGGAGACGAGGGATGTGCTATCAACTCAGTAAGCGAACTAATGCATAAGGTTATTAATAAAAAAAAATTATAATTATTATTATGAAGTACCATAAGTCAGGAAATAATAATAATTCTATGGTCATATGTGTGTGGTAACACTCATAATCGATTAAGTCATAACATAATAATCATTTTCAGTAAATAATGTGCAAGAAATCTCTTATTAATAAAACCTTTCTTTCGTTCAATTTGCTCATGCAATATGTTTTCACTTGTACTCCCATTGACCTAGTTAATAGTTTAATATGTCATATGTACTCCCAGTGACTTGGCCAGTAGTTCAATCAGAGTACTTTAGCCCGCAATAACTGTCAATAGTTGCACACAATACAACTAGCTATTCAATAATATCAATAATAGTAACTACAGATAATGAGCAAAAACCTCAAAATAGTTTTCAGTTTTTCAATATCGATTATTCAGTAATTTTTCGATAAAACACTTATAAGACATTGAATTGGCAAAGCTTTACAAATATTTTTAAAGAAAGCATTTTATGGGAAAAAAAAGTATTTTAAAGTTATTTTTAAAACAATTTAGAAAATAATTTTTAAAAAAGCTTAAATTATAATAGTAAAATAACTTCAAAATCATAAAATGCCAATCTATATGGACAACATTATTCTTTTCAAAGATATTTAGATATATAATTATAGTAAATATTATGCATGAATTCACTTATCTTGATCCAAAACAATCAACAATAGCCCCAATCACATGAACTCACTCTTGACCTATAATTATCAAGTCAAGATTCTTATCAATATCTTATTCAATTCTGAACCAGTAGGAAAGCCCACAAATCCTTAAACCCTGTACTCTTACTTAAGCACATCAATTCACTAAACTATACTGGACCATCATATAAGAGCTAATTTCTATCAAGGTATAAATATGTCATAAAATCATAAATATCACAAAAGCTATTGTGAACATGTTGGCATTCAATACAAAATTAATGAGATTAATTAAGAGTTCATAATCATCTCCAAAAACCGATTTCCCACAAAAACATCAAAATTGTCCAGTAACAATATAAGCAGAGGATTGTTGCTTCAAAAATTCATAACTTTAGTTACACATGTCCTAAAGCAATTCCATTTTTGACAATTAGAGGAAACAATAAGGAATCATAATTAAAATTTACTAGGCATTTACTGATGAAAAACTAGCCCAAACTAACCTAAATATCTGTCTCGCAATTCTGGAAAACAATTTTCAGGATTGCGACAGTCCAACTTTATGATTTTTAGTGATTTTTATATAAAACCAAAAATTACAAAATTAAAGACACATAAACTATGTGTGTGCGTGTGCGTGAGTGCGTGTGTGTGTGTACAATAATAAAAATTCCTAGAATTTTTAGAAGTCGTTTGGCTTATGAAATAAATTATAGGATTGAGAATTACTGCTGAAAATAGGAATTTTCTAGCACTAGTATTCAATTTCGAAAAATCAAAACAATTAATGTGCAATGAGTTTTTGAAAAATAAACATATGTTATAGTTTAATAATCTATGAAGTTTTATGTGCGACACTCAATGAAAATAACAGTTATATCACTACAACAAAAAAGGGCTTTAGCGATGAAACAGTTCGTCGCTAAAACATATGATTTTCGTCGCTAAAGGTTATAGCGACCAAAAAATTGTCGTCGCCATTTCGTCGCTATAGGAGCGTCGCGTTAGGTCTTTAGCGACGAATTTTCAAATTTCGTCGCTAAAAGTACTTTTAGCGACGAAAAATGTTTCGTCGCAAAAAATATTTTTAGCGACGAATCTTGTTTGGTCGCTAAAAATGCTTTTAGCGACGAATACTTTTGCGTCGCTAAAAGTAAACATTTAGCGACAAATATTAATTTTTGTAGCTAAAAATAGTTTTAGCGACGAAAATTATTTCGTCGCTAAAAAGTATCATTTTTCTTATCATTTATTTATTATTACTATTGTTAAAATATTATTATTTTTAATATTAAATTACAATGACAATTAACACCATAATGATAAAAACAGAATTAATTAATTTAAAAACAATTGTTATTATTGATAAATAATTAAAA
The DNA here is from genome assembly GCA_030449925.1 of Citropsis articulata. Lineage (NCBI taxonomy): Eukaryota > Viridiplantae > Streptophyta > Magnoliopsida > Sapindales > Rutaceae > Citropsis > Citropsis articulata. Next base: position 180,631 of record JASUUH010000257.1, read on the forward strand.
AATAATTACAAAATTTAATATCTCTTTTTTGAAAGAAAATTGTTACAAATGAATATAAATTTCTTAATTTTCTTCATCTTGATGTAATTGGTCTTCAATATTCCCTACAAATAAACACACAATAATTAGCTAACATAATAAACACAAATTCAATAATAATATAAGTTAGAATAAATAAGATTAATAAAAAAAATTACATCAAGTTCAAAATAAAAGAGAAAAGAAGTAGGGATTAAATTAGAAAATGAGAATTATACATTTAGAGATGAGAGAATTAAATAATAAAAGTAAGTGAATGAGAGAATGAGAGAATGAGAGAATGAGAGAATGAAAGAAAGAATGAAAAAAATGAAGTAAGTGGTATATAAATAGGTTATAGGACTTTTTAGCGACGAAATTTAAAATTCGTCGCTAAAACCTAATTTTTGGCGGAAAATAATCCCGCAAAAGTTTTTAAATTTTGACATTTTTTACACCCTTTCAGCGATGAAATTCAATTTCATCGCTAAATTTCATCGCTAAAGGTCTTAAATTTTGGCGCAAAATCATCCGCCAATTTTTTTTAAAATTTTCACAATTTTTACCGACGAAAATATATTTCGTCGCCAAAAGTAGTTTTAGCGACGAATTGTTTTTCTCGCTAAAACATGGCCATTTAAGATATCAAAGAACTTTAGCAACAAATTCTATTCGTCACTACAATTATTTATTGCGACGAAATATATTTTCGTCGCTAAAACATGATGTTTTGACATATCAAAGAATTTTAGCGACGAAATTCATTCGTCGCTAAAGGTATTTTTAGCGATGAAACATATTTTCGTCGCTAAAACAAGCTCTTTTGGCACATCAGAGAGTTTCAGCGACAAATCTATTCGTAGCTGAAACTATTTTTAGCGACGAAATCAAGTTCGTCGCTAAAACTAATATATTGCGACGAACTATTTTCGTCGCTAAAACTAATATATTGCGACGAAATATTTTCGTCGCTAAAACTATTTTTAGCGACGAAAATATTTCGTCGCAATATATTAAATTGTCATCGCTAAAGGTTTTGGCGCCAACACATTTTTAGCCGCTTAATTTTTTGGCGACGAAACTAATATTTGGTCGCTATAAATACTCTTTAGCGACGAATAATTCGTCGCTAAAAGTAATAATTAAATATTATTTGTTTTGGTATCACTTTAGCGACAAAAGTTCTTTTTCGTCGTCGTTAAAAGTTTCGTCGCTAAAGACTAATATTCTTGTAGTGTATGATGTTTAAACTATATTGTTTATAGTTTCTAGGATAACATAATAGCACCACTTCCATTCAATAACACATAAATCAATTCATGATCATGCTTTTTATAATTTTATTAATGGGACACACGTAAAGTCATTCAATCAATTGCATAAGATCACAATCAAAATTAGAAGTTTAAAGACTTATAAATTATTTCCTACTTTCAAGACAAAATCTGAGCTCAAGAGCTCCTTTAATGGAAAACAGTAAACAATCAAAATCTTTCCCTTTCCTTATTCAGAAACATGAATTTCCTCTTATGTTGACTACTGTATTATTTTCTTTATTAGTTTCTAGAGTTTTGACAAACAAAATAACGTAAAAGAGGTTTTTATAGGGCAAACCTTTTTAAAACTTTTATTCATTAAGGAATTTAGTTCCTTTTTAAATAATGTATTTAATAAATGAAGAAAAAAATTAAGTGATTTGAGACTTAAAAGAAATAAAATAAAATACCTTTGTATACATTAATCCAAAATATTATATTCTATAACTTATTTATTTATTTATATATATTATTAATATTATTGTAATAATAATAATAACAAAAACAACGGCTATCACACATAGCAGCGAACTTTCTTCAAAGCTGGAGCTACTTGCTCGTGCACTTGGTTCCGCTTCTGCAGATGGCTTTAAAATCAAGCTTTGAACAACAACAATGATATCATCACTATGTTTTTTGAACGAGATATGCAATTAGTGATAATCTTTTTGGAGAAGGATTGATCTCGTGATGTTCTAGGTTAAGAGTTTACCTTTGATGGTAAAAAGATAGCTTCTCTAAGAGAAAAGAATCCAATGAGAACAAGTCATCTTTGGATACTCCATCGCGTTTTGTGGTTGTGTGAGTGTCCTCTGTTATTTTGGGTGCTCTGTTGGCAGCATGCAAAGGATTAAGTGATCATGAAGATGAATTTACTATTACCACACCTCCAACAAATGTGAAGCATTCATTACTTTGAATTTGCAAATGAGAATAAATCCGCCGTTGCCAAAACAGTCTTTTGGGAACATAAGCTCAGTGGCAAAGTTAAATTTGCCAATTGATGATGATGACAAGGAAACAACTTGAGCAGTTTAGCTGGAGAGATTCACCAATCGACAAGGATGGATGGTTGATGATCAACATGTGAGGAAAGATTTATGGAGAAGTGAGACGTTGAACATACTCATAGCAGTTGGAGCACGAGGTCAAGTGCGATTAATTTGGCTGCGCATAGTTTATGATAGAGAATGAAATTTTTTAGTAAGGGAATACAAGGATTTAGTTGGGCTCAGACTTGATTCGTGTTCTAGACATTCATTGGGTGTGAGTGTTACGTATCCTTTTTTTTTTTTTTAATTACATGAGACTAATGCTCAGATTACAACTCATATTATATGAGATATTTACAACTACTGAGACCCGTTTACATCAATTCTGATATGGCACCGCTCAGATTTTAAACCCTCTCAAATATTCGAGGGACGTCAAACTCCCATATTGGGAGAAAGACTGCCTTCATTCGAGCTCTGAGGCTCCAAGGAAGGAAATATAAATTAAACCCCTGCAATGCGTATGCGGGGGCTCGAACCACTTCCCTCACACTTGTGAAGGAGTGACTCTAACCACTTGGGCTAAGCCCAAGTGGTTTGTTATGTATCCTTACTTTAGCAAAGTGAGTTCCATTTCCACTCTTACCCAATAGGTGGGTTTTGTAACATCTTTAATGTCCAGTGGTCGGAGCTCTCCTGTTTTCTTGTCTCAGTTTGTCGTATCTTTTATGTTGTGTACCTCTTCACTATTAATGTAAGCGAATGTGACTAGGGATGGCAAAAAAACCCGGACCCGGATTGAACCCGCACGAACCCGGATGATCCGGTCCGGGTTGAACCCGCACCGGATGTATATTTTATCCGGGTCCGGTTTTGATTTTTTTAAACCCGGACTTATCCGGGTCCGGTTCCGGGTTTACCTGAACCCGGATTTCCGAAACCCGGACCCGGATTATTTTGTTTTAAACATTATTTAATTAATTTTTAAATTGTTATTTATAAGTATAAAAGAAAAAAAAAAGAGAAACAAAACAAACCCTACATTTCCTACAGCCCCCGCTTCCTTCTGTTCATTCCTCAACCCAGCAAATGAATTCAAAATCAACATCGCCCCGATTCATCAACATCCATCAATCATCAGCACACAACATCGCTGCAGTGGCCGCACTCCTCTGCAAGTTTCAATTTCTACCTTATATGTTCAGATTTATTATGAGATTTGGGCTCAAGGAATCATGTGGCTGGAATCATGCACAACACAGGGCAAGCAAAAAGCACTTCGCACACTCTCTTTGAAGCCGTAACCAGCAGAGCAATCATGCCGCCGAAGTTCGACCCGAGCCAAGTGGTGGACGTGTACGTCCGCGTGACCCGGGGCAAGGTGGGAGCCGCCAGTTCCCTCGCCCCAAAGATCGGTCCCCTCGGTCTCTCCCCCAAGAAAATCGGAGAGGACATCGCCAAGGAAACCGCCAAGGACTGGAAGGGCTTACGTGTCGCCGTCGTCCCCTCCGCCGCCGCCCTGGTCATTAAAGCCCTCAAGGAACCCGAGAGGGACAGGAAGAAGACCAAAAACATCAAGCACGACGGCAACATTACCCTCGATGATGTCATCAAAATCGCCAAAGTGATGCGGCCCAGGTCGATGGCTAAGGATCTGAGTGGCACCGTTAAGGAGATTTTGGGCACATGCGTTTCTGTTGGGTGTAAGGTTTAATTTAGTGGACTTATGTTGAATGATGCTTCAGAAAACGTATATTGGATCTTTGAAATTTAAATTTTCTAATGCAAAAAAAAAAAAAAAAAATCATGTGGCTGGAATCATGTGGCTTTCTTTCTAGTTTATTTAATTTTTCCATCTTCCTCATCCTCCACCATCTTCGAAAGATCCCATGAGTTCTATTTGTTTCTGCAACTACCAGGCATGCTTTATTTTTTTTTTATTTCAGGAATATATCCGGGTTTTAAACCCGCAATCCGGAAACCCGGATTTTTCCGGGTTAAACCCGGACCGGACCCGGAGCTTAAAAATCCGGGTTTATATGCGGGTCCGGTAATTAAAATTATCATCCGGGTCCGGAACCGGAAAGGCTAAACCCGGACCCGGACCCGGATTTTGCCATCCCTAAATGTGACAATAATTGGGAATCCCTGCTTAGCTGTAAAATTTTGAGCATATTCTGTTGAATCTGAAAAAATCAATTGAGATGAGGTGGGAATAAATTACTCATCGCCATCTGGGTGTGGCATTATTGCAAGCCGCCAGTTCCCGTATTGTTTCTTCAATGGCAAATCTCGATGGTCCTTGGGATTTTTATTAATTAGAAAAATTGAAGTGCACCTAGTCACAGGGATGCATTGAGCCTTACCACTCCATACATAGTGCTACTTCTGCAATGAAAGGCATTGCACGAAAACAAGTTATGATAATTGTAAAACGCAGAACCAAACCTAAATAATAGAAAACAATCGGCAAAATATGCCAGCATCACAAAGCTGGACAATCGTACCCAGGCATAAGCACATATAGATAAGGGTGGTAAAAAATACCCGCCCGGTCCGGACTCGGTCCGAGTATGGAGCTGGGTCGATCTTGGACATCACTTGATAAATCCAGAGTCCAATCCGAAAACTAGATGTTATTAAAAATATTATAAAATATATATTATTTTAAATATTTATATTTATTTGACTCATTTATTACGCATACATAAAATTTTAAACACTTAAAATTATATTTTCATGTCAAATTTTATTGAGATAAATTTAAAACTTATAAAATTACAAAAAATAAAAAAATATACACATATAATATTACAAAAAATAAAATTCGGGTATCCAGATTAAAACCCACCCAGTCCCGTCATTTAAAAATTGCATCCGGACTGGGTCCGAACATTGTGATACCTGGATCCGACTCGGGATTTTGCAACCCTACATATAGATTCCACCATGTTTAGGGTTGGCAATGGGATGGGATGGGACGGGATTTGTCAATCCCAGTCCTGTCCCGCATATTAAATTGGGACAGAAAAAAATCCCATTCCCGTCCTTTTATTTTTTTTGGGACAAAAATTTGTCCCAATCCTGTCCCATTAAATATAATCCCCCGATCATCCGAATGTAAATAAATAAATTTTAATTTTTTCTTTTAAGGATTATCATAATTCAATATATAGCAAAAAAACAAAAAACAAAAAATTCAAAGTTCTGACGCCAAACCCAATCAAAGTTCCAAAGTTCAAGCAAAAGTTAAAATTTAATAAAAATTTTCAAAAGTTGACTTCAATTCCAGTTCCACTTCATTTTTTAACCATGCTTTCAAGACCGCACTTTCAAATTTCTGTGTAAACCTATAGGAATTAATAAAGAAAAGTTAGAATGAGACTAATATATTTTGATAATTATATAATCATTAATCATTAATGTTCAAAATTATTAATAAAATTGATTACCTCTTCAATCTCTGCATCAACTTCTTCTTCCTCTACAAATGTAGGATTTTCACTAGAAGTTGTATGCCCATTGTCTTAGAAAACAAAAAACAAAATTAAAAAATTAGAAAAGAAAATAAAAAAAAGTTTGAAGATTTAAAATATGCATAAATTACAATAAAATAATTTACCTTTTGGGTAAGCATTCAACCAACTTTGAGTGCACATCAATGCCTCCACTGTTTGTGGGTGTAGTCTATTGCGATGTGGGCTAACTACTCTACCACCTGTGCTAAAAGCCGACTCGGAAGCAACTGTTGACACTGGGATTGCTAGTATATCCCTCGCAATAGTAGATAACAAAGGATATTGTATTGCATTTATTTTCCACCACCCCAAAATATCAAAAAAAATTTCTTTGGTAACCAAGACATATTCACCTAAATATGACTCAAGTTCAGTCTTACAGTTCTCAACCATATTGGCTTTCACAAAATCATCATACCTACTTGAAAGTTGTTCCTCAACGTGAGACATAATAACTGAGGACTCTTCTATACTGGACCTAAAAGCACCTGTGCTAGGACCGCTTACAGATAATTTGGCCTTAAATTCGTACTCCTTTATTAAGTCCTTGAAAAGGATATGAACTCTCGCAATATGAATATCTGATTCATCACCATATAACAATGGAAAGTAAAACTCAATCAATTTCATTTTATATCTAGGATCCAACACTGTTGCCACTGTTAATACCCCAGTAACATCTTTCCAATATTTTTCAAATTTGTCGATCATATTAATTGCCATTTGTCTAACTTCATCATGCTCACATGAAAGCCAACTACTTAATGATAATCTAATCTCACAAATATGAATAAAAAACAAATTGGATGTAGGGTACTTAGTTCCAGAAAATATCTCAGTCACATTATAAAATGATTTCAAATTGTTTGACAATATGCGGGCTAACTCCCATTCACTTTCACTTGGCAAACACCTATATTGTGCCTCTAATTGGTGCAATCTATAAAAGACATTTTTATACTCCAGGGCAATAGAAATCATGAGATAAGTAGAGTTCCATCTAGTGATGCAATCAAGAACTAACTCCTTACTACATGCAATATTCAGCCTACGAGAAATATCTTTAAATGTGTCTCTTCTTTGAGGGGTAGCTGTCCAAAATGCAACACTAGCACGAATTTTAGCAACACCCCCACTAATAACACTTAACCCCTCTTTGACAATCAAGTTTAAAATGTGAGCAGTACAACGCATATGAAACAACTTGCCACCCATAAGTAAATCATTTTTATCAAGTTTATCTAGTAGAAGTTGAATCATTCGATCATTAGTAGTGCAGTTATCAACAGTTAATGCAGATAACTTACGCTCAAGATTAAGATCGATTAAACATCTCAATAGTACATCACAAAGTACTTGAGAAGTATGGCGAGCTTGCACATGAATAAACCTACATAGAAAATATACAATTAATTACAAATATATTCAATAAACAAATATAATGCACTAAATATTTTTATGTTAATTAGAAATAAACATAATACCTCAAAATTTGACTCCGTAAGGTCCAAGAATCATCAATAAAGTGTGCTGTAATAGCCATGTACCCTTTTGTTTGGGAGCCACAAGTCCACATGTCGGTTGTGAGTGCAACTTTACTACTGTTACTCTCCATTAAACTCACAACCTTAGCCTTTTCCATCTCATATAGCTCTATAATATCACTTTTTATAGTATTGCGGGATACGTTTTTCCACATTGGGTTTAAGGAAGACAATACTTTTCTAAACCATTCATGCTCAACGCAACTTAGTGGGTACTCATGCATAATGATCATACGTGCAATCAATCTCCTAGTGACATCAGGATCAAAAGAATATGTCTCTACCTTCACATTTCCTTGATCATCCTCAACTGTTTTTAACTTCTTTGAATAATGTGTTATCTCAATTTGTTTACGCCGAGGACATGTTTTTATGTGATCATTCAAGTGTCTTGTTCCATCTCTAGGACCTCCAACATAGTCTTTATTGAAGTGCTTACAAAAGGCTCTTATTTTTCCATTTTTTATCTTTCTTTCAAAATGTTTCCAGACCACTGACCTTAATCTTGATGTTAAATCATTATCTTTGGCATTTTCTTCAACAACATGCACATCATCATCATGTAAACTTTCATTGTCCACTACTGGAGGAGAAGCCATCCTTTAAAGCAAAATGAAAACAACAAACGTTACAAATCACAATTCAAATAAACAAATTAAATATGAATTAAACTTTTACAAACATCAAACCATATAAAACAAAAGTAATAATAATATGGGACCATAAAAACCTTTATAAATTTGTCTCATTGACTAATATAAACACATCACAAATTTTAAAACCAAATACTAGTGAAAATAAATATAATAATCATTATAATATAATAACTTCAACTAGATTGCCGTATATAATATAATAATATTTAACAAATATCAATTATATGGAAAGAGGACAAAACTATGAACACTAAAAACAAAAAAGCCAAATTATGAATGTTAACTTACGGTGAAAAGTGAGAATTTTGTGGATGAAGTGCTAGCAAAGGTGCAGTGGGCAAGGCGTGAGTGGCTGCTTGGGAACTTTTGTGGCAGAGTGAAATTTTTTGTGGTGAGGGCAAGGGGCGTTCGACGGTCAATACTTAGGGCACAATGCTAATTTGGGAAATTGGTTGAGTTTTGAAAGGTAACTAATTAATTATTGCTAAAAATTATTAATTTTAATTGTGACTTTTTTACTTTTTATTTTTAGTTATAATATTAATGGGATATACAGGACGGGACGGGATTTTATAATTGATCCTTCTCCCGTCCCATAAATAAAAGTGGGATTTATTTTTATCCTTATCCCATCCCATTTTAATTTGGGATGTAAAAATATGTCCCAATCCCATCCTAAACGGGACGGGATCCCGCAGGATCCCATCCCAACGGGAAAAATTGCCATCCCTAACCATGTTAGAGAAAAATTAGTTTTTTCAATTTTTATAAAAACTTTTAGGATCGATCTCATATAATATATAAGAATTTTTTATCTAGAAAATTATACCTTGATAATTCGAGAAGATGAACAATTGAAAGTAATTCAGGCTCCCAGATCACGATCCTTCACCAGTACTCCTGTTATATCACAATCCGTCACCACCACACCTGTTAAATCACGATCAGTCACCAATAATCTTCCAGGTTATAACTCAGGTTTAATCTGCACTTAACGTGTGGACGCTTTTATCACCACTGAAAGTAATTAGTAAAAGAAAAATTTTCTTTCAAAATTAGAGAGAAAAAATCTTTAAACTTTTCTTTCAAAATTAGAGAGAAAAAATATTTTTCTCTCATATGTATAATGTGTCTCTCTCTTTTTCTTTTGGGAAAAATAAGTCATTTTATATCTCTATCTAGTGGAAACTCTAGGTTCCATATTTTTTATATATTTTTTTATTTTATTAAATCAATTTTGATTTAAATTAAAAAATAATAAAACCAAAAGTAACGTTACTTATTCTTATATTATAAGGGCCCACCTTATAAAATAACACAAAACCACTCGCACACAGGCATATTACATTAAGCCTCTTACTAAATAATAGATTTAGGCTTTTAACAAAATATCTAGTTATATTGCTTATTAATTCAATAGCGGCACAGTCAATTAAATGAGCTAACCTGGGAATCATTTGGGTTCATACAATAGTAGCTACAATAATAGGTCTGTAATTAAACTAGCCCAATTATTTAATCTCAAATCTACTCCACTAAAAGATTGGAACTGACCTCCATAATTGTATGCTATCTAGGATAGTGTTCTCGAATAATAATTCGACCCATGCCACATTGATTTTTTTACTGTATAATTCTTTGTACCACATCATTAATTAATTTGATATCTCAACTGTTTAATCAATTTAATTACATCTTGTTCTTTGATACTTATTGGTTTTCTCTAATGATCATTTTCAACATACTAAATGTGTTGACACACTCTGCTTAGAGAATTCTATGATCAAGTACCAAAAACCCATTAAGAGATGTATTGTATAAATTTTTTATTACTAATCTATAACCTCAATTCTCATAATTGCTTCCACCAAGATACCGAGTAATTTTGACTACAAGAGTATGTCGTGCCAATTGGTAATTCAAATGGAATAACAATTACAATAATGAAATCATAACTAACTCAAGATTAAGATTACAGTAAAATCAATACCTATGAGATTTAATAAGTCTGACAGTTATTACAAAGTTAATTAAATCTCATATGTGATCCTGTTCAATATAGTCATACTACATCAATAAATTCATACATGATTAAAACAAATTATTCAATAAATTTATTACAGTCTATAATTAAATAAAGTGTCCAACTTTATTTATCAACTGCGAACTTAATTTATTTAATCATAAGATAACTTATATTGATTCATGGTGATCACATAAATACATATAATATGATTAAGGGCCCGTTTGAGATTGCTTTTAGGAGGCCTAAAAGTGATTTTAAAAATCTAAAAGTTAGTTCTAGTGTTTGGTAAAAAAAATTCGAAATCACTTTTGTCAAAATCAGCCCCTCTTGCAGCTGATTTTGAAAAGCAGGGACCGAGTAGCTTTTAGATTCTGATTTTGAGAATCAATTTTATCATTTAATACAATTCCATAAATATCCTTAAAATTATTACCTAAACCTAAAATTATTCTTATTCAAATTGGAAACAAAATAAATATTTTAATAAATTTTTATTATAATTCATCAATATAAATTTATTAATATCAATTTGTTGGTCGAATTATTAAATTTTTTTTCACTATATTACTAATTTAATTATCAATTGTTTTAAGATAAAAAAATAAAAAAGTAAAATCAATATATTATAAATGTTGTTTTTAGTAAAAAATATAATATGTACATATATTTTTTATGTATAAGTAAATTTTATCTTATATTATATATATTTTAGTCATTTATTTTGTCTCAGCAGTTTAACAGTAAAATTTACCAAACATCCATAACTGCTTTCAAAACCCACAGTACTTTTGAAAACAAAATTTACCAAACATTTAACTGATTCTCTTCACAGCTGATTATTTCTACAGCACAGTTAACAGTAATTATTTTAAAAGCTACAGCATTCCCAAACTGGCCATAAATGAACTTTACTCAAAATATTAATACAATCAAGATATTTGAATAAAATAACTCATTTATTTTATTAATCAAAAAATTATTTATTACAATTAAATAAACACATATGCTTTTAAAGAGCATATTTTCCCAACACACCAAACATTCAAACTACGCATAAAAATTACTTTAAGGCTTAATGAAATCGCACAATAACTGGAAAACTAGAATATAACCAAGCTAAAGTAGTGCTGCTTCTATTGGTCTCTTCCCTAGAAGGATTTGCTCTAAAAACAAACGGTTGTAATTTTTCACGGTCTTGTACAACCTGGGCCTCGACTCATTCACCAAGCAATTCGCTGGTTCAATCTCTTTTTCCTGGTTTGGACAATAGAACATAGCCAAAGAAATTCTTTCCCTTTCTGAATTTGTCACCGCTCTGTGTACAGCACTCTTGAATATTCCATTACTTATTATCTGTATGCATCACATGATATATACCGATTGATTAGATTCTTTTGAAGTAAAAATCCCTTGATTCGCCATAAATGTAATTTTGTTAATCAGCCAGTACGTACCTCTAGCTGATCACCAACGTTAACAACAAGGGCGTCAGGAATGACTGGAACGCTATACCATTGATTGTCCTTGAGGAATTGAAGACCTTCAACTTCTTTGTCTGGCAAGAGCACTGTCAGTCCTGCTCCATCGGTGTGAGGGAGGACACCAAGAACCAGATCAGGCCTCGGACATGGAGGGTACCAGTTGATTCGAGCAATTTCTAATGCTTGTTCTCCAAACATGTCCACAAAGCAATTCTCTTCCATGTTTAACGACCTCGCGAAGGCCTTGAGGAGGATTTGATTTATCACTTCTAATTTCTTGGAAAATTCATCTAAATTTTCCCTGCAACAATCACCGCATACACATTTATATATATCTACAAGGTTGACTTGTATTTTTCAGCGCGCAAGATCTCAATCCATAATGCAAAAACTGTTAACGCAACTGTAGTACCTAAAATATTCGGGGTTTTCAGGCCAGAATTTCAGTTGTCTTTTATCTTCTGGAAGCACGGTAAGGTACAGTCGATGACTCCAATTTAGTGTCTGCGCCGCCCTGTCATTCCCATAGCCTTCAGAGCCACCATCTTCTTGGTAATATTTCTTCTTCTTTTCCAGAGGGAGAGCAAAGAACTGCTTGGTAGCTTCACGAACCTTGTCCAATAATGCGGGCTCGACTCCGTGATTGATTGCCTGAAACTCCAAAACTGAAGCTCTGAGTACAAATTATGAATCAAGTTCCATGGTCATCAAGTTTAACACAAGGACTCTTGGAGCAATATATGTTAATAATGAAAAAAAAAATTAAATTGAAACAAAGTGGGTAAAACTAGACCTGGAAGCAGCCCCAGGAGCAGAGAGCTGAGCGCAGTTTCTCAAGTTCCTGTGAGCTGGATGAAGGAGATGTCAAGAGGCCAAAATCAATTATTGGAATTTCCACAGGTGGCAGAGATGCATCAAAAGTTCCAGCGTCACTGCCTTTTTGGATGTAATTTTCTAATGATTTTTTGCCGTTGAGGATGAGTTCTTGGTCTGTTTCCGTTGGTGCTTCAAATTTACCAGGAGATGTAGTTTCAGCCATTGTGTTTACGGAGAGCAGTTACGCAACTGTTGCAAACTTGTGTAGTTTCGATGGTGCCTAAAACACTAATTTATAGCAAGTCGGGGACAGATTAACAATATTAAACTAGTGTGTATACATATATATTTTTAAATGAGTGGTGATACAAGTACAAACTCTTATACAAAATTATCTTATATAAATTGATTTAGTATTAATTTATTAGTTGAATGAAAATACAAAATAATAAAAATAGATCATATGGGCCAAGAAATATTTAATTCAGCTAATTTTATCATGCTACATCAATTTATACAAAAGAAATTTATATAATAATTTGTAAGTTGTAACTATATTATTACTCTTTTCAAATAAACTCGTCAAAGCGATGATTAGGAGACAGAATGAGCTTAAAAATTTTGCTATCACTTGCTTCTCACTTCTCTCTTGAAAGAAAAAGGGAATTCCTTTTTGAATTTTCTAATATCTTAAAGTGATTATAGAAAAAAAAAAAAAAAAACAACACCTCACTTTTAAAATTTGCTTAAATGATTACACATACCTCTTAGTTTTATAAATAATCACATAGACCCTCTTAATTTTGTAAATTACCATAATACTATTTAATTATAACAATACAAAAAGATATAAATACAATAATTATATTAAAATAATAAATAAATATCATATGATACAAAAAAATTACAATAAGTATAGTTAATAAAATAAGATATATAATGAAAATTATTTTTAATATTAAGTTATTATTAATCTATCCCAACATATTTTATTAACACTAAAATCTATTAATCCAAAAATTGACTTAAGATTTATACTAATATAGACAAAATTTAAAAAAAAAGATATTGTAAATAGAATAATATAAATTTTATAAATTACTTGAATGTTAGGTATAATTATTTTAATATTATTAACATGTCAACTAGATTCTATTATTATTAAAAGAATATGACAAATTAATAATGTTAAAATAATTTTTCAATATTAAAAATAATTTATAAATTTTATCCTATTTTGTATATTATATTGGCTTAATTTTAATTTTATATTTATTGTAGAAGTTTTTTTAAAGTCAAATATTGGGTTGTTGTAATCAAGAGTATAATAGTCAAAAAGTGGTCTGCGCGGCCATTTATGAATCTAAAAAATTATTTGTGACAATATAAGCAAATCACGAGGGTGTGGGCGGCCTTTCTCCTTATATAAATATAAAATCATGTGGACTCTTTTTTAAATATTATATTCTTTGATTATAGTAATTTTAAAATTAATTTAAATTTCATAGTAAATATAAATATGATATTGTAAAAGTTTTCTAACAGGATAACAAATAACAAATTTTTTTATTAATATTCAGTTTCCACATATAAATTATTTTAGCAAGCCATAAGACTCCACAAGCACATCATTTTTTGATATGAATATTAAAAAAAAAAAACGCACATAGTAAAGTTGACTAGGGATTTAATCTGAATTCTGCTTTAAAACACGTCGTTGAAGGAGCACACCTATGAGTTGTGCTCCGGGAGTACTCAGAGTTTCTCCTAAATCGAAAAGTTGACTAGGGATTTGATCTGAATTCTGCTTTATTTTTTAAACCACGTCGTTCAAGGAGCACTGATAGCCAGGAAAGAATTAGGCGGAGATAACTCTACTTCTCTTTGAATTTTATGAGGTAGAAATTTAGACTACATTTAAGTAGATGGGAAATGATATTAAACCACCCTCAGAACATAGGGTGGTTTAATAACAACGCCGCCATCCGTAACAGTAACAAGTCCATTGAGATCCGTAACTTTCTTGGAGAAAGGATGGGTGCGGATCTCGGTTACAGAGGCGTGGGTGGTCAAAAATGACCAGCCGCGAGTGGTTTGGCAGCTTCTCAAACACGCCCTTTTAAGTCTCCCATGTCATGTATTGTAATAGTTTATTTCTAATCGTTAGGCGATTACTCGTTATGCATGTTTTTGTGCCATTTTCGTATGCTTTCGGTAGTTCATATGACATGAAACTCGAGGAGAACAAACTACATCTAGAAGCCTGCCATTTGCGAAAGGAAACAGAAATATCAGCCCATCTAGAAGCCTGCCATTTTAAACCACGTCGTTCAAGGAGCACTGATAGCCAGGAAAGAATTAGGCGGAGATAGACTTTCTCCCGCTAACTCTACTTCTCTTTGAATTTTATGAGGTAGAAATTTAGACGACATTTAAGTAGATGGGAAATGATATTAAACCACCCTCAGAACAATAGGGAAGCCAAAAACGACATGCTTAGTGTGCCGTTTTTGGAGCTTTAGATTTGAAAACTAAAAACAAACTTTACCATTAAAATATATTATATTAAAAGTGAATTTAGACGATCTAAAAAAGCTAAATTTATTACTACTTTCTCTCCCCCCACTTACGCACCCGCTCTCTCCCTGCTACTCACTGAAATGCTCCCAGCCATCACGTCGTTTACTATTGGTGTTCAATTTTTTAGTACATTTTTAGTGTTGGTATTTGAATTTTTTGTTGTATTTATATGTTGAAATTACTGGAAATAAGTTATTTGAAATGTAGATTTTGTCTGAATTATATATGGTTAATACAATTTTTTTTTCATGGTATAGAAATCAAGGATTTGGAAAAAGTTAGGAGGTCAAAGATTTGGAAGAGTTAGATGACAACAATTTCGATGGAAAGAACAAAGAAAGTGATAATATTGTGGAGTGAAACAAAAAAAGTATTATCACTTTTTAGTGGTCACTAAATCTGTCATTGTTCTATGTTCTTTGATGTATGTTTGTTAATATTAAATCTGCCATTACAAAAAAAAAAAAGTTACTAGTACATTGTTTATTTAGGCACCAATGCTCGCATCACAAGGATGTGATATTTATCCATCATTTCCTTTTGATTCTTACACCATAAGTTATAATCTAATTTCTATATTTTATGTCTAATTAATTTTGCATTTTTTGGAATGTAATATCGTTCTTATTTTGTGCTAACTAGCAATCTCTATCACTCCCACTGCGTCCATCCATGTTGCCTTATTATTTGCCTTGGATACCTTGTGGAGGATCTCAACAAGGGAGTTTTCAATAATTACTACTTCAACAAAATGACAATAACAAACGAGTTTGAAGTAGACTTAACAGACTAATAATTGACTCAGTCTTTTGTTTTATAATTTTAGTTGTGTTTTGTATAGTAATTGGTTGGATGATAGTACTCTAATGCTCAATGATCGATAGAGTCATGCTACCTTATTCTTAGTTGACTGTGGAAAATTTTTTAATGCTCTTTGTCTATATATTCACAGGTTGAGTATGTCAATATTTTAAGAGAGATTTTGACAAATCTTTCTTTTATTTCGTAATTGAGAATGATGCATGCAGATTCGTAAACTAAAGAATTATTCCAAAGTAAAAATGAAGGTGAATGCGAGTGAAAATAGTATTTTCTAACGTAAATGAAACTGTTATGACAACAAGAGTAGTTCAGGCAACATGAATGGCTTAGAAATGCCAAATTCACAAAAACAAAAAAATCAGGTACAAATTATTCACTTAAACAAACGGTATAACGAAATTGCTATTCCTAGAATACACAACATAATGGAAAAAATAATCCAAAAATTCCGATAATCATTCTTGACTTCATCAGTTTCTACAATTTTATCACATGTTTCCACGTTAGTCTTCCTAACTCTAGCGTAATTGAAGTGGGGAATTGGTTGTTCATATATGCCACTTTGACATGCCTCAAATACAAAGTAATAGGTATGACGAGTCATTAGGTTTCTACATTTGACAAAAATCAAATAAAAATTAGCAGCATAAAGAGAAAAAGAAAAGAATAGATTCTATTTTTCTAGGATATGACTTGTATATTAATCATCCTAAACCTAATAGAAATTAATTAGAATAACCCAAAAAACAAATAGACTATTAGCATAAGATTCTGCTTTTTTCTGAATAAGCTTAGGAAAAATAAATCAGAGGATCCAGGTTCCGAACTTCCAATTACCTAAACCCTATAAGATATATCATTCCATACGTGACCTTGAAACCATTGAAAAGCTTAACAAAGATCGAAAAGCAAACCCTTTAGCTAGCTCAAATAAAATTTTTCTATTTTATTTCTCAGCTACCAAACAATAATTTTTAGATATGTCCATCAATTAAACATGCGTGCATGCAGGTCCCCAAAATAAATTTAAACACGTAATGATGCTTGCTAGACCTTGGAATATAACACTTTAACATCATAACAAAGAAAAATTGCAGAACAGAAGCAAGAGAGTTCGTTAGAATAGCATATAATAATTGATAAAAAAATCCCACATAGGCATACTTCATCAAATCCTATAGATTGAATAAATAAAAGAACAAACAAAATCTACATTTAAGATCCATGAAAAAAATAAAAAAATTGAACACCAGCAGTACCAAATCTGGCTGGTCGTGGACGTGAGACAACTGGTTAGCGATGGGCATGACGTGACACAGAGCTTCGTGGGTGTGGCATGAAGCGAGCTTCGTGGGTGAGAGAGGCAGAGAACTTCTGGGTGAGTGAGAGGGAGAGAGCATGCGAGGGAGTGGGAGAGAAAAAGTAGTAAAGAATTTGACTTTTTTAGATTTTACAAATCCACTTTTAATATAATATATTTTAATGGTAAAGTTTGTTTTTAGTTTTTAAATCTAAAGCTCCAAAAACGGCACACTAAGCATGTCGGCTTCCCTATGTCCAGAGATGGTTGAATATCATTTCCCTAAGTAGAATTGATTTAATATTGTTCCAATAGATTTTAATTATAAGTATCAATAGATTATAATATGGACCCTATCTATATATATATAAAAGATACTGCAAATAGATATTTTAACTATTCAAGTCACTTTATCCAACAATTGTATATTTATTGATGCTTTTGTTCTTCCAACTCAATATTATTAATTTATTATGGGTGTGAACAAAGAATAGATTGTTACAACTGATCAGCCTAATTTATTATAGGTGAAAACAATAAATTAAAGATTAAATAGTAAGCAAGCAATCAAACACAGAAATTTATAAAAGTTAATTCTCCAAAGTAAAGTAATAATAATAATAGTAGTAGTAGTAGTCCATTCTCAACGTGAGACAATGAGAGCTGCTGCATACACCTTAGTTGGCTGAAAAATCAAGTCTCACACTCAATCCCTACTCAAAATCTAAGTAATCACTTTGATGGATTTGTTCCTCTCAGAATAAACTAGATTATAATTTATGCTTCATTACTGATTGAATTTTCTAAATTTTAAATCTTGCTCAAACTCAAGTTAAATCAAGATGGAGAACTAGTTGGAGTAGAATAATGCTATTTGTATAATAGTATTAAACAAAATAGTATAAAAGATAGAAAAGACGAATATAATAATTTTTTTTCATCAAGACGAATATAATAATTTTTTTTCATCTTATAGTTACTTTTTTTTTTTATCTTGTTGTGATGATACTATTTTTTGTGCACACATCATTATTGGTTGGAGTATTGAGTATAGACCCTATAATTCTCTAATTTGCTGTGCAACCACGTCGTACAAGAGGTTTTTTTTTTAAAGAAAAAGAAATTTATTAATTTTAGGAAACACAGTTTTAGAAAAATGATTATTTTACATACTGTGGACATGTGTTATGACTTTGAACAGCACAAAAAATTGATAAATTTTCCATAACATGCTATAAGTTAGTGTTTTAGAAAACAAAAGCGCGAGAGAAAATCAAAATTAGATTCTCTGAAAAGAGAACAAAAAAGACATCCAAATTTCTAATCTGGGCAAAAATTGTGAAACTGCTTTCTGAGAACAACGATGGCTGACACTTGTTCATCCCTGCTCTGCTCAAGTAGAGACACCATCAACAAACTAATTGTATTTATCATGTGTAAATGTGTTTCATTTTTATTTTTTGTTTTCCTATATTACTTATATGAAGTCCCCTTTAACTGTACTTTAATTTATGAAGAATTGCATCAAATTTAAAAATGAAATCAAAAGGAGTAAAAATTATTTTTGAAAAGAAAAATCATATAAACAAGGCTATCAAGGGTGCAAATTCAGCATTCTTGTTTTTTGGGTGACTAAGGAGAGGATCGTGGGGAACATCAGGCCTTGTGGGAGAGTTTTCTTGGCCCACGTTTAAGTTAGGCCTGAGGAGAAAGATTTAGAGATGCCACTGTTGCTGTAAATTTCATTCTGTCATGCTCCTTGACTTTGAGAGTGGCTATATATTTGCGAAGACTCGTGTAAAGAGCCCAAGTAATGAGTTCGCTGACATATACGCTAAAGCTATGACTCTATTCTTCTGCCCCAAGGTCCCCATTCATGTGGATGCCATTTAACTAATCATGTAAACAGCCCGAGTGTCTGATCTTGGTCTTGGTTGCCTTGCTGTCCTTCAAGAAAATTGCCCCAGCCCCCAAACGCATTATTTCACTTCAACCAGACACCTTCTTTACTTGAATGCAACCAAAATTTCAGCGGTCAAGAATTGCCAGAAAGATATATCTGTGATGGGAATGAAGCTGCAACTCTTGATGCTTCTTTGTCACTCTTGGAAGTTCCAGTAATTGATGTTTGGATCTTGACATCTCCATCTTCAAGAACACAAGAACTTGAGAAACTTCGCTTAGCTCTCATCTAATTCCGCGGCTGTTTAATTTTGCCACTTATAAACTCTCTAGTGAACAAGTAATTATGATTTTCATTTCTCATTCCAATTCCAGCCTATTCTAATTACTAATTAGTAAATGCACCATAAGCTTCGGGTCAAAATGGTTTCAATAACAATACAATTTAATTTTGTTGGTGATAAATGTTGTAGGGAAACTTTACATAAACGAAAACTCAGAACGGATATATGAAATGCTGCTCAACACCATGGCAATATCCTCAAATTTGTAAGACAACTGTGTTTTTGGACATGTATGAAGAACAAGCACAGTGATTGCATTTTTCAACTTCTCCATGTCCACAGCCGGATCTGGCTATCTATCGGCCCAAAGACGTATGCAACGTATGCAGATGGATCAGCATTTACCAAATTTCTTACAAGATAAACAAGTGGGAAGCCCCCAATCCCTTAAAAGACAGTCAATGGTATAGAGTTCCAATCATTACTCAAGCTCTTGTTATTAATGCAGGCGATATCTCAAAGGTAATTCGCTAACACATTCAAGTGTCAAATACTTGCCATTTCATTATTATCATATTTTTGGGGCATGGTATGGTGCAGATAATGAGTTATGGAATGCTGAATGTTCAAAAGTCCGGTACATAGAAACATATGGGTACCCATTAGTTGGATTTAGTAAAATCTCTAGTGCTAAAAACAAGATATATGATATTCAAACTACGCAACGTGTAGGGACGAGACTGGGTTGTCGTCATGCTTAAAAAGGGAAAAATAAAAATCGCTAGATGTTGCCAGTATTAAAGATTCAAAACTGGAGATGCATAATGCCACACCCAGATGGTACTAATCAGTAAGTTATTCCTAACTCATCTCAATTTAACTTTTTCAGATTCAGCACAATCTGCTCGAAATTTTACAGCTGAGCAGAGATTCCCAATTATTGTCACGTTAACTTTACATTAATAGCGAAGAGATACACCGCATCAAAGATACAAACAAACAGAGTAGCTCCAATTGCTGCACATAAAAGATATTACAAAACCCATCTATTGGGTGAGAGTGGAAATGGAACTTTCTTGAGAAGCTGAACAAGGAGGAAAAACTGAACATTTCCCGACTCTATTCGCTCAACAGAACGTTAGCCATTGCCGCTATCTATCTCATTCTAGAGTGATAAATTCTCATAGATTGTGTCAATCTACAACCACTTCAGGCCGAACTAACCAACCTTCCTCAACATGAATCAAATCCCTGCTTGCCAATGCATCCATTTTTCTAAATGGCACACAGAGCACCAACAAACATAATTATGAGAATATCTGCAGTTAGCGGTGTATACCGATCGGCAAACTTTACAACAGAAATATCACATTGGGTATAAGGCAAAAGCATAGAGATCAATTCTGGATCTTAAGAAGCTCTGAAGATGATGCATGTGCAGCACCGTTTTGAGCACCATTTTGAGATAGCTTTGCTGCCACAGGATTCTCCTTCGAAACAGGGAGCTCAAGGAGCTTCTCTTCATGGTCAAACAGTTGCTTCCGAAGGACACCGTGCAATCTACCGATAAGTTGCTTTTTCAATGATTCAAAAGCAAAATCTAATCTTTCTAGCTGCTCCATCGCATTTGCATTGTACATGAACAACCCATAATAAAGATCAAAGCTATCCCCAGCAGTATTCTCCACCAACTTCAACAAAGTCTCATAGCCTTTTGTATTAATTGGTGTTGATTCCAACCCCAACTTCTCCAGTATTCTTCCAATAGTGTGGGTGATAAACTGAGACCCTGCTGCATGCCAATCGTGCTCTGTGCAAGACATCTCCACCATTTGGCACCCTTCTCGAGCAAATATATCCAGAAACCTATTGCACCTTGATCTTCTTGCTTCATCATATCCAACCCTAACCCTATCAAAAACAAAAGTAAGACCACTCCATCCATTTTTTCCACTCTCTGGTCCAAACATAGGATGTGTACAGAGAATATCAAAATCTGGTGGCAAATGTTGGAAAAACAATTTCCGTGGGAACTCTTTTACTGAGAGTACATCAACGAACAGAGTACTTCTCTTCAATCTCTGAAATGGCAATGACTTCAGAACTTTTTCTGTTGAAAGAATCGATGTACAGAGAAGAACAACTTCTGGATGCTCTTCACAAAGATCATCTGCATCGGAAAAGTACGAAACCCCCATCTTTCGAGCTACGTCAGAGTAATCAGTTCGAGAATAGGCTAAGACCGTGTGGCCCTGACGAACTATGGTTTTCGCAAGGAACTGACCGAAGTTTCCAAATCCAACAATGGCAACCTTCAGCTTCGAGCTGGCATCTACAGAGCCAGAGGCTTGTGGTATGTACACGTGTGGTTGAAGAACATCTTTAGACCTGAACATTCCCATAAAAGTTCAAATTGATCATTAGTTACTCATCTCAATCTTTTCTACCCAGATAACAAAAAACACCCTAATAACTAAGTTCAAATATATAGAACGAAATATGCTAGTCCACACACACAAGTCAAAATACAGCACCAAGTTCACGAAATAGAAACATAAAAAATATCTAGCTTACCTCATGTGAATCATGGAAGTTTGTCCCACTGCACTCCCATTCCCATTGGTCTCTCGCAAACTCCTTTGCCCTCTCCGCGCCTTGCCATTCTCAAACAGCTGCTTCCTCACCACCTCATGCAGATTCCCAAACAACTGAGTTCTCAACGCCTCAAACGCCAAATCAAGCCTCTCCAACATCTCAAGGGCACTCTTGTTATACATGAACAACCCATAGTACAAATCAAAACTATCCCCTGCAGTATTTTCTACCAAATTCAACAAAGACTCGTACCCTTTGGTGTTAATCGGCGTAGACTCCAATTCCAACATCTGCAACACTCTTCCAACAGTATGCGTCACAAACTGTGACCCCGCCGCATAAGAATCATGCTCAGAACAGCTCATCTCCACCATCCTACATCCTTCCCTCGCGAAAATATCCAAATACTTGTCACAACGAGAGATTCTCGACTCCTCATTCCCGACCCTCACTTTCTCGAACATACAATACATTCCAGCCCAGCCTTGCCTCCCGCTCTGCGGCCCAAACATGGGATGAGTACAAAGAATATCGAAGTCATTGGGCAAAACTTCGAGCAAAAGGTTCTTGGCGAATTCTTTGACTGAGAAAACGTCGACGAACAACGTGTTTCGCTTCAAACGCTGTAAAGGGAACGACCTGAGGACCTGTTCGGTGGAGATGATGGAAGTGCAGAGCAAAATAACATCGGGGTGTTCTTCGCAGAGGTCATGTGGGTCGGCGAAGAATGAGACGCCGAGTTTTTGGGCGGCGTGGGAGTGGTCAGATCGCGAGTGGGCGAGGACGGTGTGGCCTTGAGCGACGAGGGTTTTGGCGAGGAATTGGCCGTAGTTGCCGAAGCCGATGACGGCGATTTTGAGGCGGTGAGAGGGGGCTGGGTGGCTGGCCGGGTTAATGGGTTCGGGTTTGGTTACAGAGTTGTGGGAGCAGACGGGGAATGATTGCATGCGGAGACTATCAGGAGAGCATTCTCTGCGGGATCTGATTGAAAACCGAGGAACAGGAAATGGCTTTGGAGGAGAAACAAGGTGATGGCGATTGTGATTGTGGTGAAGGGAATGAGCATGAGAAAGGGAATGCATTGAGATGCTCATGGATTCGAGAAAGACCTCTCAGAGCAACCCTTGCTTTGACAATGGCGAATGCGCAGACCATCGCTGGTTATTTATATATAAGAAGGTTGCCAGCCGCCACCTCACTTGGAAAATCTATTAAAGTCATCAGTCGTCGTCCCAATCATACGAGGGGAATCGTTTGCAAAGATTAAATACAAGACCAAACGCAATATATATCGGAGAAGTACAACTGTACAAGGAATGGGAGAAATTTACTCTCGCATTCTCTCTACCCACTCATTCTCTCTCTATCCTATTCTTTTAATGAACTCTTTTACACTAAATAATTTTTTATATATAATAAATTCTCTTTAAAAAAATTAACAATAATTAATATAATATTAGTATGAAAAGATACAATATATATATATATATAAAATCATTTTTAGATGTGATGTTCTAAAATTATTCTCATATGGAAATATTTTTATTTTTTTAGTATGGATATATTTTTAAATTATGTGAATTAAAAGAGTTAAATAATAATTCTCGTATACCTCATAATTTTAAAACAAAAATAAATGAGGGCGTGCAAGTGCAAAACGAAATAAATGAGTGGAAAAAAGAAAAAAACGTGTTTGACTTGGGTGATAGTGACATTGTTGTCTCTTAAAAATACAATCAAATTCATTTTCTAATGTAACAAAGAAAACTGTAAAACATAATATATTATTACAACATAAAAACTTCATTGTAAATATTATAAATATTCAATTAGATGTACAAGATGTAGATGTTAAAGTCATAATTTAAAGTAAAAATAAATTAAAATTAAAAGAAAACTAACGCAAATCTTAAATATGAAATTCAAGGGTCCACCAATATTACAACTACAACAATTACTTTCCATCAATAAATTCTGTTATTATAATTATGCATCTTTAGATCTAATGACTAAAAATAATTGTTATACCATATAATAGTTACATCATTAAATTCGGTCGTACTAACTTTTGTGTTTTCAATTTTCATCCATGGTCCCCCCTCGTTCTCGTGACTCGTGAGGCCATAATGTGTCTTGTCCCTTGCCGCGGGAGTAATTTCCTTTTAAGTTTCTCAGAGTACTTTTTTCAGAGTGGCCTTCCGCCTTCGAACATGGCAAGAATATTTTGGGAGTTGGGCTAATTCATCATCAATTATCAATTTTTAATACACTTCTTTGGTCCCTTTGGTTGGCTTGTACCAATAAACTGATTATCAACCAATTCAAGGATTTACGAGCCTTTATTCTCAACCCAATGACAAAGCATTTAACCTAAGCCTAAGTAATCAGCTTTAGTTCGAGCCCCGTAACGTAGATGTATTGCAGAGATTTAATTTATATTTTTTTTTAAATTTAAGTAAAAATAATTTTTTTTTAATATGAGAGTTTGATATTTCTCGAATATTTGAGAGGGTTTAAAATCTAAACGGTGTCATATCTGAATTGATATAAACGAATTTCAGTAAGTGTAAATATCAATTATAAATCTTATATAATATGAATTGTAATCTAAGTATTAATCTTATGTAATTAAAAAAAAAATGACAAAGCATTTAACATTAGTATTCATCCTTTACTATCAACCAATTCATGCATTTAACACAAATAAAGGACCAAAGGATTACATTACTTAATCTTTTTTTTTTTTTTTTTATTTTATTATTAAAGAATCTTTGCATTCTATTCTGTTATTGCATATATCTTGATATTCTGATCAGACGTATATTCTTATATTATTACATTTAAATTTTATGAAGTACATTAAAGGCAGCACTCTTTCACTCGCGTTTTGTGAGGAGAAGAATAATAATTGTTTAGCGCAGAAATCTTTGTGGGAGCTTGGCTCACGCCGCGCCAAATCAGGCGCCTCCTGGCCTTAATCTTTAATACTTTAAAATAGTCTTTTTTTTTTTTTTTTCAGTTGCCTGGTATTATTACTAATCATCAAGCGACTAGCATGAAATTTAATAATATAAAAGATTTGTCTGTATTATCAAACGGGACGAGAAGTCAATGTCCTTCATTCGAGGCATTCAATCTTTTTTGGGTTTAACTTCGCTTCATCTCCAAGCATTTTTTGGAAAACTTTTGTACAGATATTATAATGGTTATTGGAAATCTAAATACATATAAGTATGATCGGTTTAGGACTTACATTCTACTAACATTTAAGGAGTAATTTATGTACACTTGTAATCACACGAATAAAATATTTGACTGGAATTCAAGACGTAGTTGCAGGTCAATCCATTTTTTAATAAGTCATCAGTGCCTCCTATATTTTATTTGATTTCTGTTGTTCTTCAACACCCACTCGGCTGCGACTCCTCCCCTCCCATAACGTACAAACACGCTCAACCTTCAATTAATTTTAAATTTCATACCACCATTATTGACCAAATACTGCTAAGTCACAATGTGTTAGATAGATCACTATATTGATTCCCCGTGTCATAATTTATTAATTGGACTCGTTCATACGAAATGATGCCGCATTACGGGGAATGTTACATTTGCGCTCATTTTTATTGGGTTGGCGGCGCAGTACTCTTTGGAAGTTGCAAAACGGGACCAATTTTTTTTTTTTCACCTAATACTACTATATTAGTAAGAGTACGTCTCCAATTTGACATCGCTGACGAATGAATTTTAAAATGGATCAAAAATAATATAACTAATAAAAATATATACGACATGTATAATTAAATTAATTATAATCATCACTTATATGATAATTTTTTAAAATAAATTTTTATATATCATACTACCATATACTTATTATGTTTATTTTAGAGGTAATACGATGATTTTGATGTATTTTAAAATTTCTTAGGGGATAATGCGACGGTATCACATGGAGCGCAAAAATCTGAACAAAAGCAAGACACAGTGTCGTTGCGCTGCAAAAGTTTCTGACGTTTTGTTTCTGATAGCATCACTTCGTTAACTGCTTCTCGTTTGGTCACGTGAGACTTAAACTGGATAGTCGGATGATTAAAGCCCGATCTGGTCTGGTATGCCCACCGTTGTTGAAATTATTATCCCATTGATTTTGGACGATGCGGAGAAAATGACGCGTGGATTAGTTTATTTAAACATTATCTGACATACAAAATCTAGGCTTTAACAATTCTCCAATGCATGCACCAACCTTTTTCCAAAGCCTCCTATTCGGCGGCATTAAAAAAAAAAAAATTCCAGTCAATAAAAGCCAGCAAATGACTGGAAAACAACTCCCCGCGAGAATTTGCCATTTCTATGCCGGCAAGGTTGATCGAGACCAGGTAGAGACAAAAAGAAAAGCTTACAGGAAATATAGGTAGACTTAATTGAAGTTGATGTAAAAAACTGCAAAAAAAAAAAAAAAAAAAAGTCCCCCACGTTTTGTCCATTTTCAGCGCGATACATTTATTCATTAAAAAAAAGAAAAAAAATATTTTATCTACCTAATTGTTTTTGTTCGATAATTAATTATTAGGGTGGTACTAAGAGGAGAGAAAGACAGAAAAAAAATTAAGAAAAAATTACTCTTTTTATCTATTATCTATCCACCCACTCTCACTATCCTTTTCTTTATAGACACTGCCATGACTGCGACTATCATAAAATTGATTGTTGATGGCAAAACAACTTTTTATTAGTAGAACCAGGTTGGAAACGGTTCGCTTATATATATATATATTTAATTTAAATAAATTTAAATAAAATAATTAATTAAATAAATAATATTTTTAAAATAACAATAATAATAAGTAAAAAAAGATAATTAAAATAAAAATAAAAATAATAATTTTTTATTATAAATATTTTGAAAAAAAAAAATAAAATGAATGTTAACAAAAAGACATAAGTTTAATTCATTTTTTATGAAATTTGTCTCATATTTTAAATTTTAAGTTTCATATTTAATGTTTAATGTTTCATATAATTAATTTCTAAAAACCCCAAAATTTTTCTTTTTTGTCCCCGTTTAATGTTTACGTTCATGTTTCATGTTGTAAGTTCAAAATTTCATGTTTTACGTTTAATATTCACTGTTACAGAGGTATCATATTTTATGTTCATTGTTGCATATTTTATAAAAAATTTCTTTTTTCATTTACATTGCTGGGTTTCTTTGTAGTTGCTGAGCAAGTGACAAAACATGTTCAATTTTATACAACAATTATAAGTATTGACCACGAGGCAGGATACTGAAAATTTGTTGTGTTATTACCCGTCAATTGTAAAATGATTGCAATTGATATGGTGATCACAATTGATGACTTTTGAATGAAACTATATGTTTTAATTCTTTATTTATCCTGTTATAATTTTAATAAAACTTAGTTTATTTCATTTGCATGGATGTTTATTTCACAAGATACTTATTTGAAAAATGTCAAAAAAAATAAATGTTATATTGCTAAAAAATAAATACATTGTTAATAAGCTGTGTTGAGTTTTTACTTTATAACTGCTTACCTTTCTTCCTCTTTTTATTTGCTGTAAATTAATGCAATATATCAATCCACTTTTTTCCTGAGGTGATACTTGTAATAAGGTTGGATGATACACTAGAAAATAATGTACTAGATTTTGGTGGATTTTTAGGATGATATGTAGAAAATATTATGTTTGACATAGGAATTATTAATTTGATTATTTTCATTAAATTGTGTTTCCTATAATTACTTAAAATAAAATAAAAATAAATTGATTAAATTGATTTAGCGGGATGGGGAAATTTGGCTATAAATTTGTATGGGAATTAATAGAATAAAAAATGGTTTCAAAGTTATTTATAGTGGAGATTTTGGTTATAAAAAGTGTCGGCAGAATATAAGAGCTTTCTTGAATTTATTTGCGAGGCCACTTATTGCAATTATTAGTATTTTACTCATTTTTTACCTTTTCTTTTATCAAACTTAATAGTTAAGTCATATATTATATAATAATAAAAAATAGTTAAGTCATATATTGCTTTCGCACACTCATTTCTTCACTTTAATAATTCACAAATTTCACTCAAATGTGAAAATTTTCAATTTTCACTACAACTTAGCTGAAAGCCATTATTATGTTTAGTACTTTTTCAAGCCTTAATCAATAAATTGAAGGCATACATTGCTTAACTAGAATTTCAATAATAATTAAAACAAATTGAAACAATCAAGATTATTGATATAATAATTAACAATCGCAAACCGAATATTTATATATTAATCATACTTTTCTTTAATAAAAAGCGAGTGCTATATTTTAGAGATAAAAATTAAAGATAACACACTAAGAGGTTTTGATAGTACTTCAACCAAACGAAATATCTAGAATACTAAAAAGTAAATTCAGCCTAGAATTGCAATATTTTGTTGGTTACCTTTATTCATAATACAAATATAAAGCAGTTAGTCGTTATCTTAGTTGTCGGTGAACCGACATCATTAACTTCATAACTCCTACAAATAATCAATTGTGATTAAAACTTTATTTAATTGCCATATATGGATCAAACATGCAACAATGAAACATAAAATATGATACCAGAATGTTGAATATTAAACGTAAAATATGAAACTTTGAACTTACAACCTAATCAACTCAATCAGACGATATAAGTTTAAAAATTTTAGTGGTCTAGTTGAGGCTACTCTTTAATTGTCAATAGCCATCTATGATATCTCCGTTAGTGTCCGTAATCTCGATGCTTAATGTCGGCTAGCCGTTATCTTGAGAATCGGTTAGCCGCTTGTGTCCGTAGACTAAGCATTGATTCTTGATGTCGCCAGTCACGTTATCAAGATGTCGGTTAGCCGCTTACACAAGACGCTACAAGAAACATTGAACATGAAACATTGAACAAAAAACATTAAACAACTAACTTAAAATATGCAACATATAACATAAAATACGAAAGTATCTCCGTAACGTGAGCTTACAACGTCAAACATGAAACGAGAAGAAACATGAAACGTGAACGAAACATGAAACGGGCAAAAAAGAAAATTTCGGGTATCTGAAAATAACAACATGAAACATTGAACATTAAACGTGAAACAACAGATTTAAAACATGCAACAATAAACAAAAAATATGAAACCTCTGTAACAGTGAATAATAAACGTAAGACATGAAACTTTGAACATTAAACCTGAAACATGAACGTAAACATGAAACGGGGGCAAAAAAGAAAAATTTTTGGGTATTCGGAAAATAACAACATGAAACATGAAACAGCGTACTTAAAACATACAACAATAAACAAAAAATATGAAACCTCCGTAACAGTGAATAATAAACGTAAGACATGAAACTTTGAACATTAAACCTGAAACATGAACGTAAACATGAAACGGGGGCAAAAAAGAAAAATTTTTGGGTATTCGGAAAATAACAACATGAAACATTGGACATGAAACGTGAAACAGCGTACTTAAAACATGCAACAATAAACAAAAAATATGAAACATCCGTAACAGTGAATAATAAACGTAAGACATGAAACTTTGAACATTAAACCTGAAACATGAACGTAAACATGAAACGGGGGCAAAAAAGAAAAATTTTGGGGTATTCGGAAAATAACAACATGAAACATTGAACATTAAACGTGAAACAGCGTACTTAAAACATGCAACAATAAACAAAAAATATGAAACCTCCGTAATAGTGAATAATAAACGTAAGACATGAAACTTTGAACATTAAACCTGAAACATGAACGTAAACATGAAACGGGGGCAAAAAAGAAAAATTTTAGGGTATTCGGAAAATTACAACATGAAACATTGAACATTAAACGTGAAACAGCGTACTTAAAACATACAACAATAAACAAAAAATATAAAACCTCCGTAACAGTGAATAATAAACGTAAGACATGAAATTTTGAACATTAAACCTGAAACATGAACATAAACATGAAACGGGGGGCAAAAAAAAAAAATTTCGAGGTATTCGGAAAATAACAACATGAAACATTGAACATTAAATACGAAACATCTAATGTTAAATATGAGACATATTTCAAAAAATTAAATTAAATTTTTGTCTTTTTATTAATAATCTTTTTATTTTATTTTTCAAAATATTTATAGACCTAAAAAGTTTTTTTGTATTTTTACATTATTTATCTTTTTCTACTTATAATAATTATTATTTTTTATATATTATATATTTAATTAATTAATTTATTTTAATTTTTTAAAATTATAAATAATATATATTGGCAGCAACCGGTTGTAAAATCGATTGCTACCGGTTAATAAATTTTATTTGGCTGCCAAACAATAAGGGGGTCAATAAACTAACCCCCTTTAGTCCTGTACCATAACCATCCCCTTTCTTTAGAGTCATCCTATAATACATACCTGTATGCAATACAGCACCCTCAACAGTCCCTCAACAGTAGAAACAAAACTTGAGCAACCGGTATTTTACCGGTTGTTCATTCAATAATTTTAAAAAAATCATTTTTAATGCAGAAAAAATAAAATAAAATGAAAAAAAATTATGGAAATTTATAAAACTTAACTTAAAAAATATATGAGTGAGAAAAATATTTTTAATCTAAATGAAAGTTAAAAAAAAAGGTAAAATAATCATGTCCTAACACTTTTGGTTAAATATCAATATATTAGGTAAATGTTTCAAGTTAATTTCACATGTCTCTAATTTTGGTTAAACTTTCTCATTAATAGGTTCATTGTTTCAACTTTCTAATTCACTAGTTTTGTGTTTAAAATTTCTATTAAATTCGTTAAATACTAATATTTTGGGTTAAATTCCAAGTCGATTCTTTTCTCATTAAAGAAGTTTCTAAATTTGGTTATGCTTTCTCCCTTTTTGGTTTATATGTTTCAATCATCGTTTCACTAATTTTGCGTTTAATATTCCAATTAACTTGGTAAGATTCCGGTTATCTGGGTTAAATACCCAAATTCATTTTTTTTGTTAGATTAGTTCCGGATTTTGGTTAAGCTTTCTTATTTAGAGGTTCATACATTCAACTTATTATTCCACCGGTTGTACGTTTGATATTCTTATTAAATTCATTAAATGTCGAAATTTTGGGTTATATTCCAAGTAGCTTTTATTTTCCGTTGGATGAGTTCCTAATTTTCGTTGCACATTCTCTCTTGTTGGTTTAGGTATTTCAACTAATTGTTACTCTAATTTTGTGTTGAATATTCTCTTTAATTTGGTAAGATTCCAAATATTCCGGTTATGTACCAAATTTATTTTTCATCATTTTATTTTTGGTTAAGTAAGTTCACGATTTTGATTATACTTTCTCCCTTATGGGTCTATATATTTCAACTATTATTTCACTAATTTTCGTTTAATATTCCAATTAACTTGGTAAGATTCCGTTATCTGGGTTAAATACCCAAATTCATTTTTTGTTAGATTAGTTCAGATTTTGGTTAAGCTTTCTTATTCTGAGTTCATACATTCAACTTATTATTCCACCGGTTTATGCGTTTGATATTCCTATTAAATTCATTAAATGTCGAAATTTTGGGTTATATTCCAAGTAGCTTTTATTTTCCGTTGGATGAGTTCACAATTTTCGTTACTTTGTCTCTTGTTGGTTTAGGTATTTCAACTAATTGTTACTCTAATTTTGTGTTGAATATTCTCTTTAATTTGGTAAGATTCCAAATATTCGGTTATGTACCAAATTTATTTTCATCATTTTATTTTTGGTTAAGTAAGTTCTGATTTTGATTCTACTTTCTCCTTATGGGTCTATATATTTCAACTATTATTTCACTAATTTTTGCTTAATATTCCAATTAACTTGGTAAGATTCAGGTTATACGGGTTAAATACCCAAATTCATTTTTGTTAGATTAGTTCGGATTTTGGTTAAGCTTTCTTATTCTGAGGTTCATACATTCAATTTATTATTGGTTGTCGTTTGATATTCCTATTAAATTCATTAAATGTCGAAATTTTAGGTTATATTAAAGTACTTTTATTTTCCATTGGATGAGTTCACAATTTTAGTTCTTTCTCTCTTGTTGGTTTATGTATTTCAACTAATGGTTACTCTAATTTTGTGTTGAATATTCCCATTAATTTGGTAAGATTTTAATTATTTTGGTTATGTACCAAATTTATTTTTCATCATTTTATTTTTAGTTAAGTAAGTTCCTTATTTTGGTTATATTTTCTCTCTTATGGGTTTATTTGTTTCAGCTATGATTCTACAAATTTTGGTTTGAACCTTCTCATTAACTTGGTAATATTCCAATTATTGGGTTAAATAGTTAATGTACTTTTATTTTAATAACAATAATATTAATAAGGTGAATTATGTTTGACCCTTACTATTTTGTAAATATCAACTTACTATATAGTACTGAAAAATCTTTATTACAACCCTTAATCTTTTCCAATATTTTGTCTATAATCTAAGTACATTTTTTTCTATTTTCTTCACTTCAAATCTCTTGAATTTGATTGTGTGTGTGTGAGTGTGTATATATATATATATACTTGTTCGTTTAATCTTTGTGCATATTTATTCTCATTTTATCATTTAAATTAATTATTTTTAGTTATCAAGTAAATTTATGCATTTATTTTCAGCTTTCTCTTTACTTTTTAAATAATTTCTTTAATGTTTCAAAATTTTGAGAGTAAATTAAAAGTAGATGTAAAGGTGCGTGCAATTGTTGTGTTTTTCAAAAAATAAAAAATAAATTTTCAAAAGTTTTGATAGTGTAAATTATAAAAGTGTTTAAACTTACAACAGTTGAAACTTTTACGAATTTATTTTTTAATTATCTTTTTTCTTTTTCTTTTTGGGATCAATTGAATTGATAAGATTTCTTAAACTTGAATTTATTTACACTTAAATTTTGATCCTTGTAAACGTATCATTCAATTAACTATATTTATTTATCTTTAAACTAAAACAAATCAAGAATTAAAATTTTTTTGAATTCGAATTAAATTTTTACCACTCTATTGTCTTTTCAAATTAGTTTTATTAATTTCTAATAACTTCAACAAAATATTTTTTTTATTAATTATAAATATTATTATATTATACTTGTATTATTACAACTATTATTATTATTTTTAACTATTACTACAATTATTATTACTACAATCATGAGATTTTTTAACAAATTTTTTTCTTATAATGAGTACTCTTCCTTTTCATTTTTAAATATGTATATAATTTTCGATTTATAAAATAAGTCCTTCAATTTTCAAGACTTAGTGAAAATAATTTTCAGAAATTTGTTATGGCCAATTTGGTACAATGAAATTCTAACATTATAGTGAGAACATTTTGTAAAATTATTTTGCATGTTTAATTAATTTATCTAAATCAAATGGTCTTTCTTACTCATAAATTTATCGGCATTTATTTGTAAATAAAATTATAATGTCTTATTAATTTATCCGATGCACTTAAAAATGAATCAAATCTAGATTTTCATTATAAGAATGAGCACTTAGATTACTTAAGCAGTTAGTTACAATAATAACCTAATGTGAGGCTTATTGAAAAGTTAAAATTACAAAAATAGTCGAGCCTAAAACCACTTTTGTTAAGAAATTTTTTTACAAGCTTGTGAGAAAATAACTCTTTAAAAACTAATAATATCAATAAAACTATTACAAAATTAAATCAATTCACAGTTTCCAAAATCTAAATTAAATGCTACTAATTTGAGATTTAGATTTCATGAGTCTCCGCATAAAAAAAATACAAAAACCAAATGAAATTAGAAAAAAAGGCTGCAAAAGATTAACAAAAATATTCAAATTTCAAAGGTATGATCTAAATTCTTAGGCAAGATTAGATATATATTGTTTTTTTTTTTAAAGAAGATATATATTGCTTTTAACAAAAAAATTGAAACTTAAATATAAAATAACACAAAACTATATTCTAATTTTAACAACATATTTTTTTGATGATTTTTTAACAATAATATTCAAAATAAAAAAAAATCTCGACTAGCATACTCATTCTATGAAACTTGAAGTATTAAAATATCTTTTTTCAGTTTAAAATAACTTTAGAAAATTTGGTTATGAATTTAATCATCCATACTTGAGATTTTGACCTTTGTTCTCATATATACTCATTTATCATTTAAGCAATTGAAATTTTACTAACAACACATTTTTTCTTTAATTGACTATCATTCTCTTTTAAATATATATACAATTTTTCAGTTACAAAATAAGTTCTTCAAATTTTTTGGGCTTAATTAAAATTATTTTTCAATGCTTATTATGACCAATATATGACATTATAAAAGTCTAACAGCACAGTAATAACAATTATGATTATGAATTAACGCGTTTAATTTAGTAATTTTTCAAATGATTTTTTGCCATTTGCTTGTAAATGAAATTATAACAGATTAACTTATCCAACGCCCTAAAAAATGAACCAAATCAAAATTTCCATTCATCTACAGAGGTTAACAAGAATTTTTTACATGCTTTGGGAAAATAAAACGAATACAGAACTAAATCAATTTCTAACTTCCAAGAACTAGAGTTCAAATGCTGCAATATTTCAAGGGTCCCTGCGTACAAAATAATAAAATAATAAATAATAAATAAATGATAATAGAAAACAAGGCTAGGAAAAATAAATGATATTCAAAATTTCAAATGCATGTGCTAAATTCTTGGGTAGGACCAAATAAATTTTATTTTCAACCAAAAAAAAAA
Source organism: Citropsis articulata (assembly GCA_030449925.1). Lineage (NCBI taxonomy): Eukaryota > Viridiplantae > Streptophyta > Magnoliopsida > Sapindales > Rutaceae > Citropsis > Citropsis articulata. Next base: position 215,270 of record JASUUH010000257.1, read on the forward strand.
TTCTAATGCAAACTAAACACAAAACTATATACTAATTTCTAACAATATACTTTTTTAAAGAAAGTTTTAATAGAAATATTAAAACATAAAATTATTCCCGGACTAGCATACTTGTTCAACGCAATTTTTATGTCAACTTTAATTTAACGATAAAGTATATTCAGAAAATAAAGAGGAGAATACATCTACAATAAACAAGAACAAATTGATTGCATGAATAATATAAATAATCGAATAGCATTAGAAAACACAATGGAACCACAAAATAAACAACAATATTTAGAATTTCAAATGCATGATCCAAATTCTTAGGTAGGATCAATGGTTTTCAACAGAAAAAATCATACTTTTTATCTAAAATAAACACAAAAATATATTTTCATTTAACATATATTTTTTAAGGGATTTATTAACAGCAATATTCAAAATATAAAAATTACTCTCCACTTGCTTAATTGCTCAATGCAACTTTTATGTCTACTTTCATTTAACGACCAAGTGATCTTTGGAATAAAAAGAAAGATAACAATACATCAAGAATTAGCAAGATCGAAATTCCATTTACCCACAAATTCATTTTAACTAGTAACACGTAATATAAAATTAAACAATATGGCAAGTAGATTATCATATCAAAAATACACATGTAAATGTTTCTTTATTTTAAAATAGCAACTCAAATCATATTAAATTTTACAACTATAATCCAAAGAATTAAGATAAGCAACAAAATCCAATAAACAATAAAGCAAATAAAATTAAATCTAACAATCAAATAACTATAATTTCAACTAAAACATTAAAGACTATGCAAGTTTTAGATTATTAAAATATCTCTGATAGCTAAAAGAAAAATGCTAATCAATTACATTGGCAAAAATACTCAATTAAAATTGAATCTTCCTTGCACATGCCAAAACACTAGTAGAAGTTTCCATTAGTAATATCACTGAAATCCATACCTTATAACATTGCAATTAGCACCCATGGCTAAGAAAATCAACAAGAAAATTATATAACTATTTAATGTCATTTTATGCTTAAATGAAAAAAACAATTACATAATTCTTGGTTAAGCAATAGTCCAATTAACTATTAACTGTCCCAATTTGCTTATAAATAAAAATCAGGAAGTATATAAATTAACTGAAAATAATAGCTTTTAAAAAGAATCTACAAAGTACTTTTCCAAGCTAAGTGACCTTTTATCCCAAAGAAAAGGAAAAGAAATCATAATATATAAGCCAAACAAGTAAGGAAACATGTATCTCATTTAGAAATTTTCGAAGAAGCTAAACTAAGTTCACTAGGAATAAAATGAAACATAAACAACTCAGGTGCAGTAAAGAAAATAATCCTTACTGTAAAAGAAAAGAATTAAGAAAAATTGGGAGGCTTCACAGCTGAATTGCAAGAGCTACTACTTACATACTCTAAACATTCCAAGAGGAAACCCATAATAGGAAATAACAAGATCGTTTATCGCCTTAGTTGCAAGATGCCAAATGGCCGTGAAAAAACACACTTCATGACAATAAAATACCAACTATCATTTATACATGGGAGTAATTCAAATTATGCATGAATATACTTTAGTAAGGAAATTTTTAAAAAATATAAATTAAGTGATCCAACTTATTTTTACCAACACCAAATTTCAAAAGGATTATCAAGTAAACATATTTGCATAATACACATCATATAAAATATTCATCACCAAAGAGCATACACAGGGAGAAATAAAGCAAAAAATTTATCAAAACGATCAGTTAGCATGCCAAAGATGTGTTGACCAGTGCATGGAATGCTTATCCATCTTGCATATGTTAGAGCTATAAATAGTTCCAAAATTAAGGAATTACATCAAAAATCTCCTCACAATACACATCATAACATCTACTAATCTATTATGTTTTTCTTTTTTTGTTTCCTTTTTACTTAATAGAATGTTGATTTGGACTTAATACAAATTAAAAAAATAAAAACAAAATTTATAGTTATAACATATTACAGGACACAAACAAAATATGTCTATGCTAAAACTATGATCTTATTTAGACATTTCATCAAGCAGAAAAAAATATGTAGTTCCAATTAAAAAAGAAAAAAATAAAAATAAAAAGTAAAAAGAGATTGATTTTTTTTTTTTGTAAATGACCTTCTAGGATGAGATCTTTAGCGAGTCGGTAAAGAGTGAGCTCGGCTTTAATTACTAAACCCGATCTTGCTCTCACACAGTATTACTTCTCATCTCATGAATACTCCTAAAGCACACACATATCCTTAACATCCAATTCAATAAGCAAAGTTATAGAAGATATGAAACATGCATCATTCATAAATTATCTATCACTATGTAAGTAACCACCTTTAACAGAACATCGATGAGCTTCTGGCAGCATCTTGTATCACAAATAGAACACTAAAGACAAAGACACTTTTTTTTTTTAATACTAGATCTTATAAATAGAACAGAACAATACAAGCGGTTCAAATTAAATATTAAAATGCCAGAGCATGAATATGACAAAAAATAGAAAAAACTTACCGTCTTGAAATCTTAAGCTCCCAAATGCCCATGGAAATCAGTTCTCAAAACATTTTTGCATTCCATAGATGCCGCTTCAACCCTAACCGGCAACCACCATTCAATTAATAAAAAAAAATTATTCAGATTGTTAAACACACAATCCCAAACAATTAAATAAGTAAAGAGAGGCCAAAATTGATAACTTTCTCCTCAAGGTCACCCAAAATTCACACTCAATATTTTTATGCAAAATGACACCAGATATTAAAAGAAAAAATGAGCTACCAGATCAAGCATTAGAGAGTGGAGATGGAATTGAAATTGAAGAGTGGCGACGCCAAAAATCAGTGGAGAGTGTGGATCCGAGAGTGATCAACACTAATTAAAAAAATATGGCCAAATGTGGGGGAGGAATATATGCACAATTATATTTATGCCAAAAATCAGTAGGGAGGAATTTATGCACAATTCTCCACAAATAATGCAACCACTTATATTTATGCACAATTACTATAATAATTTTGAGTTAATTTTAAAATATAACAACCATGTTTCAATTGTATAACTGGAACTATAATAAAATACAACATTATTTCATATGAGTTATATTCAAATTATAATTATCTTGGATTAAAAACAAAAGGTTTTTGGGTATGAACCTTGCTTTTAGGTAGGGTTGGCAAAATCTGGATCCGGTCTGCATTCCGATCTGCAAAAAAATATACGGATCCGGATGCGGATAATATTCGCAGCGGATGCGGCGGATATTCCGGATATCCGGATCCGTAAAATCAAAATTTTACAATTCAACAAATAATTTAAAAATTCAATCATAAAGCCATAATTTACAATTCAACAAGAAAATTAATGCATTTGATTAGAGCAATTAAAGTAGGGTGAGTTAATATATGTAAAAAAAAAAAAAGAGATTAAGCATTTTACCAAATTCTTAACCAGAGAAGGGAAAACCCATGTAATTAATAAAAACAAAAGAAAATTAACAGAAGCAAAGAACAAATTACAGGCATGAATGATCTAATCAGGCGAAGGTTGGACGTTGGCGAGTCGCAGCGTCATAGCAAGCCTTTGACGACCATGAGGCTTGGGCGGCTTCAGCAGCAGTGGGCGAGCTTTGGCGGTCTGGCGTGGGCGCGCGGCCGTTGAGTTGGGAGGAAGGCGTCACGGTGAGTCGACCAGCGGTGGAAGCAAAGGCGAGCTTGGCGGGCGTGGGCAGCGGCTTCCAGCGAGTTGGGGAAGATGAGTCACGGCGAGTCGACCCAGTCGGAAGCAAAGCGAGCTTGGCGGATCTGGCGTGGGCAGCGGCCGGTGGGAGGAAGGCAGCGTCACGGCTAGTCGTGGAAGCAAGACTTACACTGGTGAAGTCGGTGTGAGAAAGTTGAAGAGAGGCGACCTTGACAAAAGCCAAGACCCAAGAGATTCAGAGAAATGAAAACGATTAGGTTTAACGTTTAAGCCTTTAGGATTAGATTTTTTTTTAAATTTTATTGAAGGTATATATAGTTTGATTTTTTTCAAAACCGGATTCGGATATCCGGTTTTCCGGATGTAAGTGCATCCGGTTCTGCATCCGAATCCGTACGGATTTGAATTTTTTAAATCTGAATCCGTATTTTTTAAAATATGGATCCGAATTTTTTAAAATACGGATCTGAATTTTTCTGAATCTAAATTTTTCGGATCTTTGGAGATGCGGACCAGATCCAAATTTTCTTGCCATCCCTACTTTTAGGTGGGGAGGAATTGAATTGCCATTAGGCTAACTAATAAAAAATATTGTAATTATCCATGTTACATGGATAGTTACATTCTGAATTTAGATCACTATCGTCAAAGGATAAAATTATCCAAATATAAATAAATAAATAAATAAATATTTATTTATTTATGAAAATATGGCATATATCCCAAATTAAATCATGTGGGAGTTGATAGTTAAAGTTATAAATAATATTATTATTTACATTATAAAAATAAAACAATATCATATATAGACCATATACACATCCTGATAATAAACATCTAATAATGATAATAAGTATCACATTTAAATTTAAATTTAGTTAAAATTGACAATTCTAGTTATTACCAATATAAAAAAAATTTTAAAGTTATTATATTATTAGTCACGATAACACTAAAGGCAATAAATAAAAAATTAACATTATGTATTTATGTGTTTGTTTTAAGTATTTATAGAAAGTTATATGACTTAAAACAATGAATAAATGTAACCATACAAATAATATAGTATAAAAGAATAAATAAAATAACTAATTTCACATAAATTTGAGTATGAATTAATTTGAATAAGTGATTGTTTAGTGAATATTATGTAAAAATTGAAACATTAGATACATTATATTTATCTAATATACAAATTGTTTTTAGAAGGTATCCATATAACGCATTACCACTAATCATAATAAGAAAAATAATAATATTTTATTTAATTAGAATATTTGATACCATGAATAAGATAATTGTTTGATAATTATCCAATATTTGGATAAAAGTTATCCTCCTATTAGGAGGTAGAGGTTTAAGTCACTTTATGTGCATTTAGAGATTAATTTTTTTCTATTTATTTAAAAATAAATATAATTTAATATGATTCTACATAAAAACTGCATTGCACTATGAAAATGTTAATAAAAATATTCTGATTATTTTTTATGTAAAATATCTTTAAATTTATAAAATAATATTACAAATAATTCAATTAATTTAAAATCAATTTCATTAAATTATATTTAAAGTATTATTCTCATTAGTATAAAAGTGTCATATTTAGAGTATCTTTTAATGTTTTTTTAAAAAAATATATTTTAATTTTATGAAAAAAAAATATATATTTCATGTAATTCGGGGGACTCTTTAGTAGTTTTCTAGTTTGAATTGATTAGTTTGATATTTGCTTAAAAGAAGGGTAGCTATATGATAATTACCTTTAATATTTGTCTTTATTTTACCTGTATGAGCGCTACTCTGGGTGGCCGGTTATATGCACAAATAAAAAAATAATAAAAGTCGACTGTATCAGAAACATCGGTTGTATTATAAGCGAACCCCTTTCTTTATCATTTCTCAGAACTTTCTCTCTCCTCGGCATTTTTGTCAGGTTAGGAAAATGACAAGGAGACTGCAGTCACGGACCGAAGTTGCTGACAAAAGGATAAACTTGACGCTCGATTTTTAACTACTCACCTATTATAATGAGTAGTCAAGATGCACCAAGATACTAAATGATGGTTTCTTCTTTTTATTAATTATTTTCCCACTCCCTTCTCAGCCCTTTAAACGATGATTTTTTGGTGGTGCTAAAGATGATGAAGAGCCCCCCGCCCCCTCCCTCTCCACAAAAAAAATATGGACGGCCCTTAATCGTGCCCTTATCTCAGATGATCTTCGTCATGGGTTAGATTTTAGAATTTATCATGTCATGAACTTTAATAGGAATTTGGATATTTTCATGTGCCTAGCTACGACAACCATCTGAGATATTAACTAGTGCATTTACATTTACACCACTATCTTTTACACTTGAAATAAAATATTCGTATCATATAATAGTATAAATTCACTTAAAATAATTCAAGATACATGTGCTTTCACTACTTTCTGGACCTGAGTAATTTCACCTAAAATTATTAATAAAACTGCGTTGTGGAATCATAACTCTACTAACAAATACCCATCACGTGTACAGTCACGCATTAAATCGAGACTTTGTAAATAAAGTGTTTCCATTTACTTTGAATCTCATTTTATGTTAGAAGAGAAAACTTCTAAGTTTATCTTGAACATTATAGAGTTGAAAATAGGATAAAATTAGATATTAAACATATTTTAAAAACATCAAAATTGATTCAATAATAATTACCATAAATGTCAATTAGTTGCATCAATTCAAATGCAAAAAGCATGAGCACAACGAACAAAACCTTATGTTGACGTGTAGTGAGGGGACACTAAGTTTAGGCTTCTTGAGGAACAAAAGTTCATGCTTGCAGAACAAATCATTATCCTTACGCTTCATCCCCATATTTTCAAGTAGATCGTTTCAAAGTTACTTATGTTATTCAAGTTAAGAGATTCCGTGTTAGCTTGCAATTTAACAAACAATTTTGACAATTCAGTTGTCAATTGGTCATCAAGGTCCTATGTTTCTGGACCGTTCTGGTTGTGGTGAGGGTATAAAGGCGCCATGCAACCAGCATATTTCTTCTGTTCCGATATTTCTGAAAGTGGGATCAAATTGGAAATCGAATGAATTAATGCCCATGAGAAAAGACAGAACGATGCATGCAGCATTACAACAATTTTATCAATTTTTGTCATGGGTTTGAAGTCGGCATTAGTTTCTGCTCATCCGAAGGTGTCATGCTCCTCTGAAGGTGTCATGCTATCTCCATTGCCGCCGGTTGGAACATTCAGTTTTCAACTACCAACTTATTTTTTTCGTGCAGGTTTTTCAATATCTAATCATACAAAAGGGATGTAAAGGATAAAAAAAATTTAAGAGAAAAACCCGATGCACTTAAGAGAAAATCCTTCACGTTATTAATTTGTCAATGATAAGGATCTCGTACATCATTACTAGCTCAGTTCTAGTAAAACCCTTGCATTACCAAAAGAAAATGTCAGCTTCCTCAAGACATGCATTAATGGCATTAATGGCATTAATGCATGTCTTGAGGAAGTTGACTTCTTTCTTTTCATTTTCGTGATTTTCTTTTTCATGAGGAGCATCAATGCTCTTTCAGGTTACCACCATGCTCAATGTATTCTTTTTTTTTATTTGTTATTATTTTTTTTCAATTTCCTAACAATTATAAATCTTTTATTTGTTTTTGTGAAAGCTGTGATCATGAGAGAACATGAGTTATTAGACTTTCTTGTATGCGACCTTTGACGTATGATGGATATTATTTGATTAATTCACAACTTCAGTCATGAGCTAGTATTATACAATCACTCTATATATGTACAGTTGTTCATGTTCTTCTGACATAAAAAGTTTGTCTCTGATGCTAACTTCAATAATTTGTTAACATATAAACAAAAACCTAAGAAGTTTTATTTTATTTTGTCCTTTAAGACTAAAGAGCCCACATAGAGAATTCTTATTTTCATTCATACAATTTTCCTCTTGTGGAATATCCGTATTTTGCTAAATTATGAACGAATCAAGCGGCAAAATTCGAGTAGATGAATTTTTTTATTTTATTTTAACTATTTGCACAAAGAATTAATTTCTGCATTTTTACCAAGTGAGGCATCTTGCCTGAGAATTTTTTCCCTGTTTGTCGTATACATATACAACTTTAAAATTCTGAGTGTTTAAGTGAAATGATCCTCACTGGTTTCATTTTAACTCCAGGAATTGGCATATTATCAGTCCCATATGCACTCTCATCAGGAGGCTGGTTAAGCTTGATCATTCTCGTCTTAATAGCGGCAGCAGCCTGCTTTACAAATGCTGACCAACACAAAAAACACACACAGTGACAATGATAGAAGACAGCACCCCACCGGCCGAAACAAAGGATAAAATACCAAGATCATTCAACCACATAGTAGGCAAGATCATGACACCAGCTAGAACAACAAAAGAGTGCCTGCCGTCAACAGTTAACTTCCCTAGCTTCAGATCAAAATGTGGGAACAGCTTGTGTAAGTAGTCTCCTTCTAATATTAGAAGGCCAGTGGCAACAAGGTAGAGCTCTATGGAGATGAAAAGAGAAGCTATAACTCTTCCTTGCGGCCAAATGCATGACCAACAATGTCAATGTAGCTTGTGATTGTATCTGGATCTTTGTCCATGCATTGTCTGAGTAAGCTTGATCATTCTCGTCTTAACAGCCGCAGCAGCCTGCTTTACTGCTCTCTTACTCAGACAAAGCATGGACAAAGATCCAGACAAAATCACAAGCTACATTGACATTGTTGGTCATGCATTTGGCCGCAAGGGAAGAGTTATAGCTTCTCTTTTCATCTGCATAGAGCTCTACCTTGTTGCCACTGGCCTTCTAATATTAGAAGGAGACAACTTACACAAGCTGTTGCCACATTTTGATCTGAAGCTAGGAAAGTTAACTGTTGACGGCAGGCACTCTTTTGTTGTTCTAGCTGGTGTCATGATCTTGCCTACTATGTGGTTGAATGATTTGGTATTTTATCCTTTGTTTCGGCAATGGGTGGCTATCTTCTATCATTGTCAGTGTGTGTTTTGTTTTTTGAAACAGCTTTAATCTGAATGGAATCCCTACTGCTCTTAGTTTGTACACTTTCTGCTATGGTGCTCATCCTATGTTTCCCCCTATGTACAATTCTATGAGAAAGAAAAGCCAATTCCCAGTGGTATGATTTCGGGTATTTTATAGCTACTCACTTATGGAATTAATTTCTAAAAGCACCAAGAAGCAGGTTATTGTTGGTTGTTCTGAAAACCAGGTAATTTTATGCGGTATTAGTGTTAAAGACTAAATTTTCTTAATCTGTTTTTGATGTTACAGGTCTTACTCCTTAGTTTTGTTATTTGCACTATCACCTATCTGACAATGGCAGTATTGGGGTACATTATATATGGGCAGAACGTTCGATCTCAAGTAACATTGAATCTGCCTACAGAGCAGGTTAGTTCAAAGGTGGCAATATACACCATCTTAGCAGGTCCTATTGCCAAATATGCATTAACAAGAATGCCGATTGCCACTGCTATTGAAAGACGATTGCCAGCCAGCTACAAAGATTGTAGGTCAGCAGGTATTCTCATCCGTATGTCTTTGCTTGTTAGCACTGTGGTTTTGGCCGCTGTGTTTCCATCTTTTCAATCTGTGACGTCTCTTATTGGAGCATTTCTCATAGTGGTTGTTTCTTTCTTGCTGCCTTGTGTTTGTTATTTGAAGATCTCTGAAGTTTACAGGAATTGGGGATATGAGCTTATTGGCATTCTTGCTATAATGTTGTTGGCTGTTTTTGTTGGGGTGTTGGGTACATATTCATCTATTGCTCAAACTGTAAAGCAGATTTAGAATTTGAATGCTCTGTTCATTTGTACCCAGTCTTTGGCAGATCTACATGTCATCCTTAGCTTTCTTCATATATTTGTTGTCTAGTATTCGAACAAGCTGTACTTTATGCTCGAAAAATCACGTCTTGTTTGCAAGCTGAGCTGTTTAATTGCTTAGAAGCCGAAGGATGAAGAGCGAATACCTGAAACGTAAAGTAAATCATGCATGCAGATACTAAATCTACACTAGCCTTTTTGTCTTTAGCAAATTAATGTAGTGGAGTGAAATGTAAATTATCAATGTAGTTGTTAGGATCGAAGGCAAACTAATTGGCTAAAACAGCTCCTTGCTCATCTCAATTGTGAAATAAACAAAGAAACGCGCAGAAAGTCTCACACAACAGCAAACAATAAGAACATAAAGAGAGTAAAGAAAATAACACGAGATTTACGGGGTTCGGCTTCATTAGGCCTACATACAAACACACACTGAGTTTTTATTAATCACCAAGAATTTTACAATGAAAATATACTGATTTCTAAGAGGTTACAGAGCTTACAATTTTGACCTCTTCCCGAAAATTATTCCCCTTAACCCTCTCTTAGTATTTCCCAGATCCCAACCAGTTTTCTATTTCTTTCAGCTTTCTCTCCCCCTAAGCATTTCTCTTAGGTTAGCATTTTTCTTAGGTTAGGAAATTGACAAGGAGACTGCAGTCACGGCCCGAAGTTGCTGACAAAAGGATAAATTTGACTCTCGATTTTTAACTTCTCTCACTTGTTATAATGAGTAGTCAAGGTGCACTAAAATACTCAATGATGGTTTCTTCTTTTTATTAATTATTTTTTCACTCCCTTCTCAGCCTTTGAAAAGATGAATTTTTGGTGGTGCTAAAGATGATGAAAAGTTCAAAAATAAAAAAAATAAAAAAAATAAAAATTCTGGGCGGCCCTTAATCGTTCATTTCTTTATGAGTTAGATTTTAGAATTTGTTCCTTTTTTGTGCATTTCTGATACGAGTTTCTATTAATTTTCCGGGCTCTTTGCTAAGTCAAGTTACAAGATCTAATTCATGGTGATTCGTTCGTCTTCTTCGTAATTAGTTTACCAAATTCTTATAAAAAATTTTAAAAAATAAAAAAGATATGAGCAAATTTTATGAGGGCTGAAATATAAATGTACCATTAATTCAAAGATCCATCACAACAGAGGGGTGAATGGAGAAAAATGAGTCCTGCCCATTGCAACGTGTTGAAATTCTGTTTTTCCATTGACTTGAATGAATTACGAAGAAGTAATTTTATGCAAGTATGTTGGATTCTTAATTCAACTTTGTCCTTATACGTGAATAATTATATATTGTGGATTGTTTTATAAAATTAAGTTAATTAAAGTGGTCCATTGAAGTTTTCATTAATATCAATTTTAAGGGTGTATACCTTTAATGTATATAGATTTAAAGGTAATTTTTATTTACATGATGAACTGAAATAAAAATACTTAATGATAAGAGAAAAACTATTTACATAAGTAGTTATGGTTTTTAAGTCATATGAATCGTTGAAGCTTAATAGATTTTTTAGGAAAACATGTTAATTTGGAAAGCAAACCACATGACTTTAGAAAACAATTTGTTGCTATGGAGTACACTTCTGCATATTCGATTACTGATTCTTAGTAATATAATATAAATGTTTCTGGGTTTTAGGTAATACTCTTTACGAAAAGATTATTTTCTAATAAATAGTGGATTAGATGTAAGGTAAGTTGAATATCGAGTTGTTGATCTAGCTCAATCCAATTGGAGAAATGTTGGAATTAGGGTCCATGATTTTTTGAGATTGAGTTCCATATGACTATGGTAAATCTAATTGGAGCTTGAGAATTGTAAAGTCTTTTGGTTGATTTCTACTACTCTCATAAGTTTTTTATATAAACACGCATGCAGTATCTAAATATGTAGAACGTATTACAAAATATGGAGAAACCTACCGAAGGTATAGGTGTGTAAAAATGGGAGAAAAAAGACAATAAGCTCTTGCAATATAACCTATCAGATTTTTTTTTTAATGATAATCCTCTTTTCATAAACATACAGTGAGATTACGGTTTTCCTTCTGATTATCTTTTTTCTCTAATCAAATAAACAATGACATAATCTTCTTATGATTCATTTTTATGTTCGAGGATCAAAAGGTGCACTTTTTAATCTCATTCTTATTGTGTCCTAATATATGCACGAATTTCAACGTTGATATTAAACCATGTGTAGGTTATCTATTGTTCTTGAGTGTTTTTGCATGAGACGTCATATTCTCGGACGATCCGTCTTTTAAACATTATAAAGCACTTTAATTTTATATGATGACTGCTCGCTTTTCATGCACATATCTCAATTGTTGCGGACATAAATAAATAAAAATTCAACAGCGATATGTGCATAAAAAGTAGTAGAAAAATAGCACAGTATCATTAAAAGACAAAACAAAAAAATAGCAGGACAAGAAAAAAAAGATTTTATTACAACAGAAGAAAATAATTAAGGTTGGCAAATTGTAAGATTGGGCGAGGCTTTTTTAAGCTTAGGTCCAAGTCTATTAACAAGCCCAAGTCTTATAAAAGTTTGTTGAAGTTTAGACGGGCCGAATTTGGGTTTTTTATTAAATATGAAATAAATTTTTAATAAAGTAAAAAAATTAAATTAAAGATCGTTATCTAATATATAATAAAATAATAGTACAATACACAAAATATTAGTAACACATCATAATAAATCACAAATACTATATGAAAAAACATATTAATTAAATATTTTGAGATTTTTCTTTTTTTTAAATTTGATTTATTTTTTTATTTATAAATTGATTTTCCTAAGCCCTTAACCATACCTAATCTATGCTAAGTTTTATATTTTTCAACCTATTTCTAGACTCAACCCATGAAGGTTGGGCCTACCCAGGCTTGAGCCGGACTGGCGTGAGCTCTTTTGTCAATCCTGGAGATAATACTCTTATTTTCATAAAGATCTATCAAAATTTTTTTAGATAAATTTATTTTTAAATGATTACTTATTGAGTGGATCTTTTAATACCCCTCTAAAACCTTTGTATAACCTCTTTTCAATTTTATTTCTTAAAATATCCCTAATTCAATTCATGAAAATACAAATCCATAAACTATCTTGTCATAAAACTTCACCATACAATTTTTTTTTTCTTTTGAGTTTTTATTTATAGAATGCATACAAATCCTAAAATCTTAGATTAATTTCTTCACATTAAATGGTTACTAGCTCAATAATTATAAATTCTTGTAAATTTCTAAGAAAATTATATTTTTTCCCATTAAAGTATAAGATGTAAATATAAATCATGAAATGGGATGGGAGTAAAAAATTTATGAAGAGAATAATTTATATAATTGTTTTTAATTAAATGTCCATTCAAAACAAGAAATAAATTAATTTTTCTTTCTTTATTTATTTAAATAATTTCAATTGAAAGAGGTTTTGTAAGGAATTTAGAAGGGGTGTCTGAAGTCCTACTCAATGTTTTTCATTTTGCATAAGATTATGGGCCAGTTTGGGATTGCAGTTGAAATCCAATAAGTTGTTTATTTCATAATTTTTGATAAAAATTGTATTTGGTAAATTTTGTCAAATTAATTTATTTTATAATTTTCTCCATTTTGTCAGCAGCTTTTAAAAGTAGGGACTAGGGAGGGGGTTGCTTTTCATAAGCAACTTATTTAATAAGCTACCATACCTTTTCAAAATTCCTATTTTAACCTTATATTTTAGTAAAAAGACAATTGTATTTTACTTATTAATAAACCCTAATATATAAATCATCATATATCATATTATTGCTATAATTTTGTTACCATCATAACCACATACGTTCTATCCAATTTTGATTCGGTAAATTCATATTTTAATGTCATAACTATAGTTTTTAAAGTTTAATCTATAATATTTATATTTTTAGTCTAAGAGCATTACAATACTAATGGCTCTGGAGGTCAAGAAATGGAAAATTTTTAGAACTTTATTGCAAAAACTTTATTGTGAATTTAACACATATTACTTTTAATTTTATTTGGATTGCGTATAGTACGAATTTTTATCATATGTTATATAACAGATTATGAAGTTCTTTAGATTTTTTAATTGAATTTTTTAATGTAATTTTATATATTAAAAAAAAGATATGTTTAAACAATTTATTAAACATACTCTAAAAATAACAAGTAATTAAAAACTTATGTTTATCTTAGTCATTATATAATAAATATGTAATAAAAATTCTCTGCAGTAGCATTATGTATCTCTTCTCTTTTATTTCATAATAATGGCAATAATCTGATTTCTAGAAACGTGGCTACTTTTATGCTTCAATAGCTTATTTAAATGTGGTCCTGTATTCTTATGTGGCCAAACTTATTTAAATCTATGTGATCTCAATGTTTATTACATTATTGTGATCTGTGGGTGTCAAAAAAAAAAATTTTTTTCAAAAAAAAAGCATACCCTATGTATGCCTTGGAATATACATAATTTACCATTAAGTATAATTTAAAATAATAAAAAAGAATAAATTGTTTTTACCTATCAAGGTGTCAAAAACAAAATCGTACGTTATTCCAATATCAAATATGAAATTATCCTAAAAAAAAAAAAAAGAAATTATCCCACCTTTTTATATTTCTACTTCTAATAATGATTCGTTTGTGAAATCATGTTCTCAGCACGAAATCTATAAGAATCTTAGCTTTATAGTGAGGTAATCTCTAAAGTACATTTAATATAATTTATAATCACTAAAAATAATACAAAATTGAGTAACAAAAAGTTATTCAGCCAAGGCCAGTATCATATAATTTATCTTGTATTTTGTGGTTGTAAATTACCTTACAGTAAAAATTAATGACTTTCATAATTTACTTGCCTCCTCTTTATATGATACAGACCATTTTTTCCCTCTATATCAATTAATAATGTAAACATTACACGCTTCATTGCGACGAAGAAATTCCCTAATAAATTATTACTGAAATTATGTATTTAGTTAATTAATTATTTTGTGATTAGGAATTGAAATGTAATCTTTATCAGAATCAATTAGCACCAAGAGGGGAAAAAGACAGTCGAGCAAGAAGACAAAATCAACCAACAACAGCCAACAAAAGAAAAAATTGTCAATTATATATAACCAATTCTTCCATGGATGATAGTTTGCTCAAGCTCTTGCAACTTGTTTATAAATTGTCATGGTGATTTGAAAATATTTGACACTATCATTGTTGCTGATTTTGCATTGGTCTGTAATTATACCTTTTGTACTGGCGCACACATACAATGCAATAAAAAAAAAAAGAACAGGAAAAGAGTCGTGAAAAAATAGACGATAAAATCGTTTTTTACTTCCAAAATTAAGAAACTTAAGAACAATACAGCCCCGACTCTTTCATTAGATTGACAAATTATCATCATCATCATCAACCCCTTGATGGAAAATTTTCTCAGGCAACTCTGCTTTAAGAGAGAGAATTTCAAAGGGTCAACGTCCTGAGCATACTAATATACATTCAGAGAAGGATACAGAGAAAAAGAACAAACAGAAATTAGGGTTATTGGTGGACCGCCCACGCTCCTGTCTGTTGAGTATTCTTCTAATTCCATATTTTGAAAAGCAAGCCACCGTGTGTGGCGAAAAAGGGAGCAAAAACAAGTGATTCCACTGCCATTAGCTTGATTAGGATGTTAAGTGATGGTCCAGATGTGTCCTTCAATGGATCCCCAATTGTGTCACCAATGACGGCGGCCTTGTGTGGATCTGATCCTTTTGGACCAAGAGCTCTGGCGTGCTCTGAAGCACCAGCCTATCATCCCACATCGAATGTTTCAGAAACAACACTTTTCAAGAATCAAATCATGAAGTAGCATTTATACAGTACACTCAAATGCATACCTCAATGTACTTCTTGGCGTTATCCCAGGCACCACCAGTGTTGGATGCAGAGATAGCAATCTGTAAATTTGGACAGGACATGACATCAGCATTTTTTAGATGAAGATTGAGAGGAGAATATTTGTGACTTTCACTATCATAGGCATAATAAATCACTTATTAGGGGCATGGTAAACATTTACCTGTACACCTGAGACAAGGGAACCGGCAAGGACCCCAGAGAGAGTTTCCACACCAAAAAAGATACCAACAATAAGGGGTGTAAGCATGACAAGGGCACCAGGTGGGATCATCTCTTTGATGGATGCATCAGTGGAGATCTTAACACAGGTAGCATAATCAGGTTTGGCAGTGCCTTCCATAAGACCAGGGATGGTGTTAAATTGCCTGCGCACTTCCTCAACCATTTTAAGAGCTGCACTTCCCACACTCTTCATTGTCATGGCAGAGAACCAGTAAGGAAGCATAGCACCAACAATCAAACCAATAAACACTTTTGGAGTCAACACATCAACTGTTGAAATAGCTGCACGGCTCACAAAGGCACCAAAGAGGGCTAGCGACACAAGAGCTGCAGAACCAATGGCGAAACCCTGGAGACAGGCATAAAACATCTCTCAAGTTATTTGGATGAAGATCTAATATTTCTCAAAGCAACAATATGGAAAAGCAGCTGATACAAGACATGCATCAACAGATACAAGTTGGAATTTAAGCGTAAAGAATTTTACAAACCTTTCCAATAGCTGCAGTGGTGTTTCCAGCAGCATCAAGAGCATCAGTTCTCTCTCTGATTCTGTGGCTCATGCCTGCCATCTCAGCAATGCCTCCAGCATTGTCACTTATGGGACCATATGCATCAATAGCCAATCCAGTAGCTATGGTGCTTAGCATTCCAAGGGCAGCAACTGCAATACCATACATGGCAGCAAAACTAAAACTGACAAAGATGCTGACTGCAATGGCAAAAATAGGAATAATAACAGATTTGTATCCCAATGCAAGGCCAAAAATAACATTAGTAGCAGCTCCAGTTCGGCAGGAATCAGCAACATCTTGGACAGGGCTGCAAAGAAAGCAAAGTTAAACGAATGATGATTGACAAAAAGAATCGTAAGGAAAATAACTGCTACAAACACTAATTACCTGTATGCATTGCTAGTGTAGTACTCGGTTACAAATCCAATAATAAGACCAGCCCAAAGACCAACAGCAACACATAAAAAGAGTTGCCTACAAAACCCAATTCAATGTCAGCATTCTAAAATCAATAGTTTTCTTTTGTTTTTTTCTTAGAGAAATAATCATTCTACGTAAGCATTGAACGCGAGAGAGAAAATACTTTAATTAATGTCTCTATAGTCTTAACAAAAGTGAAGAAGCAACGTCAGCATTCTAAAATCATTAGCTTTTTTTTTTTTTGGGAGAGAAATAATCATTCTATCTAAGCATTGAACAGGAAAACAAAATACTATAATAAATGTCTCTATAATCTTAACAAAAGTGAAGAAGCAATGTAGATCTTACCAGTTCTTTACAACTTTCTGGCTCCCAAAATTGAAGATGGTGAATGAAGATGGAAGAGCTATCCAACTAACAATTGCAATTGCAACAGTCATCAGAACAGTGGAGATGATGAGTTGCTTCTTCAAGGATGGCTCAATTTCCTTCACAGCCTTGATCTCAAAGATATCAGTTGCAAATAAAGTGGTGATCAAACAAACAATGATACCAGCAGAACTGATGAGCAGAGGATACAACATTGCAGTCAACTCATGATTGATTCCGAAAGAGGAGATTGAAGCAACCACAAGGGCAGCACAAGAGGACTCAGCATATGAGCCAAAAAGATCAGATCCCATACCAGCAATATCTCCAACATTATCACCAACATTGTCAGCAATCACCTGCAAATATGAAACAAAATTAATAAAAACTCCATTGCTGAAACAACTTCATAGTAAAAAAAAAAAAAGCCCACAACATCACCAACACAAGGACTGTGATCCTTACAGCTGGGTTTCTAGGATCATCTTCAGGAATGTTCCTCTCAACCTTGCCAACAAGATCAGCACCAACATCAGCAGCTTTAGTGTAGATACCTCCACCAACTCTGCCAAAGAGGGCCATGGAGGAACCTCCAAGACCATAACCAGTTATAGCCTCAAAAAGACCAGACCAGTCATCACCATAATACAGCTTGAATAAGTTGATGGCGATGAAAAGCACCAAAAGACCATTTGCAGCTAGGAGAAAACCCATGACCGCACCAGATCTAAAGGCAATGATAAAAGCCTTCCCAACTCCCTTCCTTGCCTCCAGTGTGGTTCTTGCATTTGCATAGGTAGCAATTTTCATCCCAAGGAAGCCAGAAACAACTGAAGTGATGCCACCAAGCAAGAAGGATAAAGTGCTGAAGGCAGCAGTGGCCAGAGCAGGCTTGCACATCTTAAATGGATCATAGGTGCAAGCCTGGCTCTTTGTGCTGAAGCCCTCAACAGAGCCAAGGAAAAGGAAAATCAAGATTGCAAAAGCAACCATGAAAACACCAACATACTGATATTCAGTGAAAAGGAAAGAGGTTGCCCCTGTCACATCAACAACACTCAAATTTAGCAAAATGAAAGTCTTTCCACTACCAAATTTAGATAGAATCCATCACCGGACCAAATTAAGAAAAAATTTCAGAGAATTCGGCATGTTATATTCCCTATAACTAATCAGAACATTGGTTTTTCAGGTTTAAAAAAATTTGTTCATCTGTTAGTGGGGTTAATTAAAGGTAAAATATAACTTGTAATATTGCCACTCAGCAGCCTTTGAAAATATTGTAATAACAATATCAGGAGCTTTTGTCCATTTCAATGTACTGTAGAAACAGAATAGTACCTCCTTCTCAAGTAGTATCTCACTCAATCTAATGGCTTAAGTGATGCGTTAGTCACACACTAAAGACAGAGAAATTAGATCCATGGGAAAACGCTTGGATCCATCACGATACACAAACATTTAATGAAAGTCCTTATGTATAGGAATATTAACTACTAGATCAACTAAATATACATGTATTAAAAAAATTCCACGTGTAGGAAACAAAGATCACAGCATGCATCATCAAATCATGCCAACATACCCTAATTTTTTAAATATTATTTCACATTCCCAGATGATAGAATTAAAATATCATTTTAGTCCTATAACAAAATTGTGTATGGAGTGTTTTTAAGTTATTTTATAATGAAACTTACATTTACACAAAAAGTATAATTAGTGACTTAAAAATAGTTTAATTAATTTTATTTTTTTTATCATTATTTACAATTTAATGGTTGATTAAAGTTAAATCATGGTATAACTTAACGAGGTCCGCATATTATAGATCTCAATGATATTTATAATGATCACAACCGATTTATGCCCCCAAACAAAATAAAATAAATTTAACAAATAATAATAAAATAAAATAAAAATTGTGGGCCCAAATTTCCGGACCGGCCATCACCTTCGATCTGGAAACAAGCATAGTTTCAAAAAAGGCACGTAGAACATGGCCCCTGCTGAAATTAAAATTTAATCCCCCCCCCCCCCCCCCAAAATATCAAAAAGAAAAATTGTTGAAGAACTGGAAAGAACAATTCACCTTCGGAGATGGCGCTTTGAATTTCGGAGCATTTGATGACAACGTTGTGGTCATTAAGCCCTTCCTCTTCTTCAATGAGATAGTCAGTGTAGCCATTCTTGCCCCCGCCGGCGCCGGGGTTGTTCCCCGACGCGTCTCTGGCGGGAGACAGCTTGACGTTGGAGACGAGGACCCATTGAACCAACGCAAACGCGACTCCAATAACGGCGCACACCGGTATCAAAATCTCCGCTCCGAGATCTGGCAGAATTGCCGCACCCATAGATTGAATTTTTTTACCAACTCAGAAGGACGAAAAGAAGTGCTCGTCTCCGTCGCAGGGGCAGAATTGGGAAAATGAGAAATTGAATTTGGTAGGGAGTGGAAATATTGAATGGGAGAAATGCGTGGGGTTGTTTGCGTTTATATACCGCGAAGCAGAGTGACTGAAGGCGTGTGGTATTAATTTTGAAGAAAAAAATAGAAATCAATTAATTAATTCATCAAAATTAAATGGCATTAAAATTATTTCCAGATCTGTCCGCGCTGGAATCCCATTTAGAAAATGTCTTTTTACTAAATTGTGGTTGATGAGTAGCGTGACTTATTGTTTGTTTTTTTTGGGTCCCAGGATTTTAACCTAAAAATAGATAACTGCGTTGCTGGAAACAAAAATGATTAAACAACTTAAAAACACGTTTTTTTTACAGTCACTGGTTTTATCCATTTCTACTATTTGATCTAATCTTATACCAAAATTAATTAATTTTAAACAGGTTCTTTTGCCATGTTTTGCACTTAATTATTTAGTCTTTTCTTCTTCATGGGAGATCAGTTAATCTTTAGTTAAGAAACTAAAGGCGGAATTTTGAAATATTTTACATCCGCGCATTAAATTAATTATTTGCTTTGATATACTTTCTCCTTGAGTTATAAATCATTTAGGCTAAGATCGTATTTGGTTCTTTTAAAATATTTCCTAATCTTTTGGAGCATTTCCTAATCTTTTGGAGCATTCATTGTCTGATTGATCACTAATTCACTATTTATAAATGAAAATATCTTATATTTTTTTTTTTTGAGTTATGTCTATTATTATCATTATTTTTAATTAGAGTAATATTACATTACATATAATATAACATAGAGCAGTTCTCGAGTTATAATTTAAAATTAAATAAATTAGAATATGTGAAGTAAGTGATGATTTATAAATTTGTTGTATGAATATTATACGTAACTTAATCTAGTCTTTTTAATTATATTATATCAAAAATTTCGTAAAATTTAGCTATCAATTTATTAAAAGAAGGAACAAAAAAAAAAAAAGGAAAAAGAACCGAATTACTTTAAAAAGGGGGAAAAAGCGAAGGGTGAGAGAGAATATCGAAAAGTGAAATGAAAATGGAAAGTTGTCAAGGTTTTGGAAATTTGATAAAAGTAATGAGGGGCCCATCAAAGCATGGCACACGAATCTAATAATATTATCATAATTCAATTATCTGAGATGAAATGGGTTAGAGACAGTACTAGGATTATTATCCATCGTATAAAAAACACACACACACATATATATATATATATATATACACACATTAAATATCATTTGCTTGTAATTAAAATGAAATTACTTGTAAGGACAGAAATATGGCAAATCCAGGTAAAGACAAAAACGATGCCGTCTCGTAAAAAATTAACCGTTTCTTTTCATTATCGATTCTCTGAAGATTAGTTTGGAGCTGACGTGTCAATTTTATTCGGATAAGCACGATAAAGGTGCGTAATCCAAACGCATGCCATATTGCCACGCCCGATTCTTTGCTTTTCCGTTCTGATTCAATTTTTATTTATTTCATTTTTGTTGTTATTTTTATTTTGTTTATATATACATTTATCCTTTTTTTCTTTTTATAAGATACATTTAACTTATTGAATTTTAACCAGATGGAACTTCAACTTTCAGGAGAATGCATGTGTGTGCCAAATAGTTGTACAGGTTTATGAGATTGTGGCCCCACTAACAATATTTACATCCACCTAAATTTGGTAAAAGCATTTCAACCAAGAGGAAGCAAATATAATTCATCCAACGCCGCTCAACCCTATTTGTCTCTTCCGCGAGTTTGAAAATAGCATAATTTTTAAAATAATTATTATTAATTATACTGTAAAAATAATCAGTTGTAAAGAAAATTAGTTAAATATTTAATAAATAAATTTAATATTAATTCGATCAATAAATTGATATTATTAAATTTATATTGATAAATTATAGTAACAATTTATTAAAATATTAAGTTGTTTCTAATTTGAATGAGAATAATTTTGGGTTTAGATATTAATTTTAAGGATATTTATGGAATTATATTAAAAGAAAAATTGATTCCTAAAATCAGAATCTAAAAATTACTTTTTTCATACTTTTTAAAATTAGTTGTAAGAGTGGTGGATTTTAACAAAAATAATTTTGATTTTTTTTTAACCAAACATTAAAATTATTTTTCAATTTTTTAAAATTACTTTTAAATCTCCCTTCAAACAATCCCAAACGGGCCCTTCAAGCATTTAGCTACTGCCTGACAATATTTTTCCAAAATAATCTCACTGCTTTTTCCTTTTTTTTGGGAGGGAAAAAAACGAACAAAACAAAATTTTTAGGCATCGCAAATAGAGTGCTTTTGTGGCACAGTGACGTAGTGGAGGAGGCAAGATTGCCACCATTGGGCCATTTTAATTTTCTAAATTATATTTATTGTAACTTATAAAACAGTAGAGTTAAGTGTGTTAGTGTGTGACTTTCATTGAATTGTAAGTTGCATTTAATATAACTTAAGAAGACCCTAAAATTAAATAAAAGATTTTATTCATGCGCATAAATATTGGTAGTTGTGTGCGTGTTAAGGCCGAATTTAGAGATTTTGGAGTTTTAGATGATTTTTTTTTATGAGGTCTCTTTTTATTACACAATTTCAATACTCAAAGAAATATGAAATATCTCAAAGTTCGTTCCATGTTTAGTTCTTGAATTTTAGTAAAAAAGATTTTTTTTTTAATTAGAACCATTATAAAATTAAACAAATAAATAAATAAGAAAAATGCTATTTTAAAATAGAATATTTAGAACAGCACATCAAAAGTTGAGAAGATGAACTGATGATCAAATAATGGATATTGGCTTTATATTTGAAAAAACTAATTTTTTTCTTTTTTAAATGAATTCATGAATGTAATAATTTTCTTTGTCGAAACGAATCAAGAAATTATTTCATCTATTGCGTTTTGAGATTATAAGATTTTAATGGAAATTATAAAAAATATTAAAAGTCAAAGATTCTAATGTTAAATAATTAAGTTTTATTTACATTTTCAATTTTTTCCCTTAAAAGGTCTAATCATAAATGAATTAATGGCTAGACAATGTTATTAATTATATTTCTTTAACCCTGAAGTTAACAAATATAGTTTAGGCTTTCTTACAATACATTGTTTTAAAAAAATATATATTAATTACATAATTATTAAATAAACTAGGAAATAAAACCTACTTCGCATGACTTTGACAAATAAGTTTAGTATTTTTTAATTAATTTTTCTTGTCAATACGCTGAATAATCTTTAAGGCATATACCATTTTTCATTGTACTTTTAATGGTTTTTCTTCAACAAATATTTAATGTATTCATTGAAAAATAAAATTAAAAATTAGATAATAACAAATAAGATTAGTAGAGTCAAACCGTCGTTCAATTCTTATGATAAAATAATAACTAAAAAAAATATATAGTCACAGTTTTCTTAATTATATTTAACTTACTAATCTATTTGAACTTTTATCTCTCTTTTTTTCCAACCAGCTCCAACGATCTCAATATCACCCACACCATATAAATTTATGACAATATCTGTAATATCATGAAAAAATAACATAAATATGTTAAAACATATGGATCAATAATTATATTATACACTTAAAGATTAACAAAAATTAATAATCAAAATAAATACCTGAGAGGATTGTGTTATCATTCACACATAAATCAATCAAATTCAGAGATATGAATTGGAATCCATTGGTTAGAATCTTAGGGCCCGTTTGGTATTATTTCTGAATTTGTATTTTCTGAGAATAAAAATAAAAATGAAAATGGTGTTTTGCAGTTGCTGTATTTCGAATTTAAATATGCATTTGGTATTATTTTTTGTATCATGTTTTTAAAAACTGAAAACAGTAATATGCATTTGGTAGACACAGTTGAAAATGATAAAAACAGAGAATATGTGTTTGGTAATACTTTTTTCAAAAACAGTTTTTACTAAAGCATTTACTTCATATTTATAGTTATAAAATAATTATTTAGCTAATACATACACAAATACAATATAATAATTTAAATAAAATTATTATAAAGAAATTATATAATGATAAAATTTTAGAATTAACATTAATTAAAAAAAAAAGTTTTACATTGTCATTGTTTTTACACTATAATTATATATTACAATACATTTGATTTAAACAAAATAATAATAAAAATTACATGATAGACATCTTCCATCAGGTGTCCCCTCTATAGAAATACTTGAAGTTAAGCAACAAAAATCTCCTCTACAGCACTGAGATACTCGGCAACCAGAAACAACAAACCGTTGTAACAGAACTAAATTATCAAGATGACATGTCATAACAAATTTTCGCATTGTTACAGACCACCAGAAACAGCAAACCGTTGCATGCATATTAGAATGATAACAGCACAAGATTTTCTACCTTTGATTGAAGAATTTCTTTGTATGTATCGATTTCTCTCAAAGCAATTGTGAATTTGGTCATGACAGGCCTACGAACACATTAAGTTTCTCAGTAGTAATAGAACTAAACATATTGAGCTACTTGTTATACTTTACTTGTTAAGCTCCTTTAAAACATTTTGAATGAAAACAAAGGCCACATGGAATGAAAGTTCCAGTTGAAGCAGCAACATTACTGTATAAGTTTGGCCTAGAAAAAAAGATGTGTCAGATAGAAGTGCTATCAAGCAGCCATTAGCTTTTTTTTTTTTTTTTTTGATTGGCTGTAGTTAGGTTGTTAAAAGCTCTTTCAAGCCCACCCAATGGTCTAAAAAAACAAAGTCCTCACTCCAAGCTCAAATTACTTACAGAGAAAATTTCAGGCAACACAGAGCTTGAATAAGGTGGGCTTAGTTATGCTATACTCTTAAACAAGTTTTTGACACAATGATTTTGCACAACTCAAGAACAAAAACATATACCAATTAATTCAAAAAATCATGCACACTCTATTCAGCTTCCAGTAGTATACATTCAATGGAGCATGCGGTTTAGATCTTTTGTTAGTTCTACCTATTGTAGATTTTGATAGCTCAAGTAAGTAGGAGACCAGCAAGCCGAGAGAGTGCAGTAGTTCAGTCAAGCAAGTTGGAGACTAGCAAGCTTAGAGAGTGCAGCAGTTCAGTCAAGCAAGTATGGGGGGCGGTGACTATAGTTGGATGGACAGCAGCAACTATGCCCAAACAGAACAGCAATGGCCACGAAGGAGAGAGAACTGCACACCAAATGACAGCCGCGGTAAAGACGAAGTTGTAGCAAATCCAAAACGATGCAGTGACCAAATCGAGAACGACGGCAGGGGAGGTGACCAGATAAAAAACGATGAGAGGGGGAGAGTCTAGATCAAGCACACCAGATCGAAATGATGAGGCAGGGAGAGGCCAGATTGAAAACGATGAGAGGGGGGAGAGACTAGAACGAGAACGATGGTGGGGGGAGAGACCAGATTGAGAACGATGAGAGGGGGGATAGGGGGGAGAGACCAGTTCGAGAACACCAGATTGAAGAAGGAGAGATTGCTGCGGGTTTTGTTTCTTAATTTATTTTTGAGTTTGGTTTGTAATATTTAGGAAACATGTTAAACATGTTTTCATGTTTATAGTCATAGTATTGAATTTGAATTTATTGTTTTGTGATTTGTTTTTTGAATCTATCATACCGAACAGATATTTGTTTGTATTATGAAAACAAAAAAGAAAATAATGAGTAAAAAACGCTACCAAACGGGCCTTTAACAGTTCCTTCTACTAACCGGGATTAGATTTTCCTATGAAAAAAAAAAACATGCTACATTAAGTGTAAAACAATTGGAAAAAAAAAAGATAATTAGAGAAAACAATGGGAGAATAAATTTTTTATGCAATCTTTCATCGATAAAAATCATATCCATACTAATCAATTCTCCATTCTTCTTGGTATTAACAGACTCCCACATCCGACAAATCCTAACCTTTATCATCCAACTATCTCCGTCATTGTTCAACTCATGAAGAAAAGAGTACTCCATGAAGTGTGCACACGATATAAAAAATTTAAAATTTTAAATAAGTCAAACAATAAAAACACAAGAATCTTTCTAAAAAGGATGTTGGTTAAATAATTAAAAAATATCCAAACATAACAGATCTTAAATACTTAGTGTTTAGAGAATTTGAAGAAGCTAAAAGGTTTTAAACAAAAGATTGTATAATTAAATATGGGATTATAGTATTAAAATTAAGTCTTGGTAGTGCTATTACTGAGGAAAGATGAAAGAATCTTCTTTTCTATATTAATTAGGCTCTGGTAGTGGAATTGTTGAGTGAACGTGAAGGAGTCCTCCTTCCTATATTAATTCGTTGATTGATATATTTTAAGCCACGAAAGTTTTATTGATGGCATAATAAAAGAAATGAATATTTATAAGGCTTATAGTTAATTATTTTGATGGTTACATATTATTGAATATATTAGATAATAGAGAATATAAAAAGATGAGGAATGATGATGCCACATGAAAACACAATACTAAAAAAAATAAGTCAAATAATAAAAAATCATGAATCTTTTCAAAGAGGATATTGGTTAAATAATTAAAAAAATTCAAACATAACATATCTTAAATACTTAGCGTTTAGAGAGTTCTTAAATACTTAGCGTTTAGAGAGCTTGAAGAAGGTAAAAGGTATTAAACAAAATGTTGCATAATTAAATATGAGAATATGGTATTAAAATTAAGTTTTGGTAGTGGCATTGTTGAGGGAAGATGAATGAGTTTTCCTTCCTATATTAATTAGGTATTGTTGAGGGAAGATGAATGAGTCTTTCTTCCGATATTAGTTAGTTGATTGATGTATTTTAAGTTACGAAGGTTTAATTGATGGCATAATAGAAGAAATGAATGTTTCTAAAGCTTATAATTAATTATTTTAATGGTTACATATTATTGAATATATTAAATAATAAAGAACATAAAAAGATGAGAAATAGTGATGCCACATCAGCTCTTTGAGTCCCATCTTTATATATAGATATATAGATATATAGATATATAGATAGATGGTTACATATCATTGGATTTAAATAGAAAGAGGAAAAGACATATATAAAAAATATCCACTAATATTTTAGATATTTTAGATAATCGCGTAAATAATAGAGAATATAGAAAGAAGAGGAATGATGATACCAAAAGGTACTAAACAAAAGGTTGCATAATTAAATATGAGATTATGACATTAAAATTAGGCCCTAGTGGCATTGTTAATGGAAGATGAAAGAATCTCTCTTCCTATGTTAATTAGTTAATGTATTTTAAGCCACTAAAGTTTAATTGCTATGATAATAAAATAAATGAATGTTTTAAAAGACTTATAATTAATTTTTATTAATGGTTACATATTGTTGGATTTAAATAAAAAGAGGAAGAGACGTGTATAAAAAATATTCACTAATATTTTATATATTTTAGATAATAGAGAATAAAAAAAAAAAGATGAATGGTGATATCACATCACCTCTTGTAGTCACAACTTTATATATATATATATATACTAAAAAAATGAGCCAATTCTAAAATGTGAAATCTTAAGCAACTATTTTATTTGTTTATATTTAAAGCCACCGTTAGTATATGCGCGTGGTTTGAGATAGAGAAAAGTGTTGTAGGACTCGTAACTTTTTTTACCTGAATTGTATCATTCGTTATTAAATAAAATATAATCAGTTTATTTAGTTCGAAACAAAAATAAACTACTAGGATATGAAAGATTTAAAAGGGCATACGAACACAGTACATGTAAATGGTTGAGAGCAGGTCATTGTCGGACCCGCACGTACTGTATTCTTATGCAGATTCTTCGAATAATTAGTATTATACACTTTTTAATCAATTACTCTTCAAAGATTCTTTAAATAATTTAAATTCTTCAAATAAATTTTGTTTCTCACTTTTTTTCATGGCACTACTTCTAATCATTTACATTCGCACTTTAAAGATTCGCCAATGAATTATTCGAAGGCAAAGAAAAATGTAAGAAAAAGTAAATGAATTGAAATGAGCACGATGAATTCAAAATTAACAACGACGTTGAACAAATAATGAAGACATTTTTGAAGTGTCATAGAAAGCACAAGGGATTAGATGCTTTTGGACAGGAGTTTTCTTTGTGTTAAAAAGTACTCAGTAATTGACGATTTTGGGCTTCGGAAGTGCTCTCGATTCATTACCTTGATGCTACGCTCAAAAGTGATGGGAAGTTCTGTAATTTTGTTATCAGTATTCAATCATATTCATAATTTTGGCCATATTTTGAGCAAAGGAAAGTTCGTGCTTGTGCTTTATTTTTGGTCCAAATTTTGTTTTTATTGATTATTAGCCCTGTGTGATCAACCCTGAAGGAAATTTGGGCCATCCTCATCTTTTTTTGTGCGTGCGTCTCTCCGTCTCTGCAAATGTATATATAGTAGGATTTTTTAAATCCGTACTTAATTTAAAATTGTGATCAGTCATATAAAATTGTATAAAAATTACTTGGATTATTTTATCTTATTTTTCTTTTAATTGTGACAAGTCAATTATTTTATGCAATTCAATTTTAGTGACAGATCTCAAATTCCAAATTAAATGTAAGAAAATTGGGATTCATATTATATTAGCAACATTTAACATACACTATAGGGAAACTATTAAAAATTAGTAATTATTTGTTTATTTCATTTATAATTCTAATTTAAAACATGAATGTTTTGTTTAAAATATTACGATATGACAAAAAAATTTATTGAGCATGCACGATGATACGTGACGTCCTTATTGATAATGCTCAACATTCTTAAATATATGTAAATATTGAACATTATCAGGTGCTTTCATATGCATCAAGTACAAATGGAGCAATTTGTTTATTTATTTATTTATTGCTATTGAAGCTAGAAATTTGAAATATTGTAGTGATTAAAAACATTATTTTTTTTTTAAAAGTTATTTAAAAAAAATTAATCGCGTAAAAGTAATCATGCGTGTAAGGCGGTTTAGTTCACGTTTAAAAATTATTGCTGCAAGCAGACAGACAGTTGCGGGCACTGGACTAGAAAATTTGGAGCAAGGTCGCGTAGGGGTATTTTTGTTCGTGATTATATATATATTTTTTGGCTTATAAAAAATAAAATAATGATAGAGAACTATTAAAATTTAACTAATAATAAAATTATCTTAAGTTTTAAATCAATAACAAATTTATCATGATATGATTCCTGTAGAGTCTAATATTAAGGTGAGTTTTCTAAAAAAATAAGGGTGATCTGCCTTTGGCCGAGTGGTGAAACCTATGTTCTTACAAGTTTGAGTTCCTATATCATAATATAAAGATTTAATTTTCTTCTCTAATTGTGAAATGATTGAGTGGAGACAATATTTTTTCTTTTGAGATATCAATAGTATTAACGTCTATCTAATATTTATGAGAATAATTATCTAATATTATTTTGAAATGTGAGTAGAGTTGATATCTCTTAAAGAATCTTTAAAAAACTCTTCAAATATCAATTTACTTACTGACGTGGCAAATAAGAGGATAGAAAAATACAATCCCTCCAAAAGATTCATCAAATAAAAACAAGTTAACATTATTTTAATTAAATCCTTTTCACTGTCAAATTTAACTACCTTCCATTTTTGAAAAAAAAAAGTGAATAATAATTATAGCAGTCTTATTTTTTCAATAAATAATAATAAAATATTAATAGAAGAGGGAGAAACTCACTCCATAATATTAAAAAGTGAAAAACAAAACTTATTTGAAGAATCTAAATTAATATTTTTTTATTTAGAAAATATAAATTAATGTGTCTTTTAGAATACTTAACATTGATATTACTCCTCAAATAAAAAATAAAATTTTATTTTAAAAATCCATTGTACATACTTTTAAATATTTGTGAGTGTAAATGTCTGAAAGAGGGCGGTAGAAAGTTATAAAAAATAAATACCAACACGTATAAAATATAAAGAAAACAAAAAACGACGTGGGGGGAGTTAAAACGACAAGTCATACGCCGTCTATTTCGTCCGTTTTATTTTCTCGCAACAGTGAACTGAAACTCATCCCTCTTAAGTTTCAGTAGGTGTGCGTTTTTGTGTCCAGAGAAATGACTGACCGTACATAATCAATTTCATCAATTTGTCAATTAATCTTCTCTTTTCCGCGCTGCCTGCTGCTTTAACGCCGCGACACCACAGACACAGAATCTAAAACCGTACAATTTGATTCCCCTTTATTTTCTCAGCCGTTAATTCTCTTGCATTTGCAAAATTATTCATTTCTTCTTCGTATTATTATTAGTATTATGGGTAAGAGAAAGCGAGGTGCTGACCAACACCGTAACAGTAATGACCCTCCTGCTTCTTCGGGTACCTTTTTTTTATTTTTTATTTTTTATTTGTAAAGTTTGTTTGCCCCATTCTGTTTGTTTTTTCGAGAAAATGTGGAGAATCAGAAGAAGAGAAGGCACAAATTTCAATTTTGGAACTATATTTGAGTTCAATTTTGAGACTTCTAATTTGGGTTTTGTTGATTACAGTTTAATTTTATACCCATAAAAGTAAATTGTAGGGTTAGGGTTTTTTTATTATTTTTTTATTATCTCTGTTTTATTTATTTTGTATGTTGATCAATATTTTTGGGAATTGATTATTACAGATTGATCATCTGTACCAAAGATCTTTCATTTTTTTGTTGTTTTTTGTTCTCCCCACTTAGTACATAAGCAAGTTCTGTTTTAAGTCCAGCTGAAATATTCTTTACAACATTCTTCTGTGATTGTGAATTCAGGGCACTTAATATATTATCTGAATTTTAATTTCAACCAATATTTGAGTCCCAACTTGAATCTCCATAATGCGTGCTGCTCATCCATTTAATGATGAATGTAAAATTTCTTATTACTTTATTCTACCATTCAATTGATAAATGGTACATTATCAATTCACTACATCAGTTGGCTGTTGGCACTCAAATTGGGACTTTTTGTGAGTGTGCGTCGTTTATCTGGTATGCTCTTCTTTGGCTTAAAATTTTGTTAGCTATTTCTTATGATATCACCTGTTGCATTAGCATTTCCTTTTTGTGTTGTCTGTGATTGCATTTTGCTTCCCTTTCTGGATTCAGAAGTTTAAGCTGTTAGGTCTGCTTGTTTAATTGTTGTTTTGTTATGTTTGACAAGAATGTGTAATTTTGGACTGATCTAACTTTTGCTCCTATTTAATTTAGACAACATTCCATGCTCACCAGGGACGGAAGCATTATCAAAACAGGTTAGTTTTCTTATGCAAAATAGTACCTGCATCCAAGTTATTTCTTTGTATCCTTGATACCCAACAGGATCATGATTGTGACTTGGATTTTTTTTTTTTTTTCAACTTTTGCTTGTAGAAACCTTCACAGTTCGTTGATTCAAGTGACTTAAAGCCTTTCTCATCTGGAATGGAAATCACTGATAATCCTGTAAAGCTATTGAATGCCCACCATCACTATAATCTTGGCCGTTCTGTATTCTTAAAAAGATCGCGTCATCACTATAGCCACCAATACTCTCGAAGAAACTTAGGCAACCATGGTAACGGATCGAGTTCTCTTGGGAAGGGTCCTCCTTCACGTGAGGAGAGACTCTCCTTCAAGTTGGCTAGTCATTGCAACACAGTGCCTGGAAGCCACACAGGTAACATGGTTTCTTATGTAAGAAACTATCTTGTCATTTCACAGACAAGACATATTTATGGATGCATACTCTGGATATTACCTTATCATATTATTTTCCGTGTTCTAACATCCTTCTTGGAAGTTGGAATGCTTTCTGCGCATGGGTCTTATTTTTATTTTTTGCCAACATTTCAGAGAAGAGGGAAAAACCATTTAGCAGGTCGGAGAGAATTAGATTCAGTTCCTTGGTAACGAATGCTGCATCACCTGATACAGTGAAAATCGTATGTGGGATCTGTCAGAAGCTGTTGAGACGGAAATCACATCTTCTTGGAATGGGAAGCACAATACCTTCTGGCGAACAACATGCTGTGGCTGTTTTAGTTTGCGGTCATGTATATCATGCAGATTGCTTGGAGCAGAGAACATCTGCTGAAGATATACGTGACCCACCCTGCCCACTGTGTCTAGGCTCGCAGGTCGAATCTTCAGGAGTGCAAGAATGAATGTACAGATGTTGAAAGTAACTAAATCTATGATAGACTTCTAATCATCTAAGAGAGAGTCGGAACATACTTAGATGGGAAACTTACATGAATAGATAGGCTGTTTATGTAATATGAGCTGACTGGTTAATACAGACCAGGATTTCGGCCTTGCATTGTCTTACACATCTAGAGCCGTCGAGAGTATTGTAAACACTTAATAAGTGCTTTGCTATCTTTAAATTTTTGCGGTTAATTATGTTTTGTTTTTTTATTTATTTATGTTGATAATTGCTTTACAATATGTACTATAATGGTCCAACTGTATATATATGCTTTGGTTTTTACACTTGTTGGAGTTTAAAACATTAGAAAATAAATGGTTCAGCCCAACTATGTTATGTCGAAAATGGAGAGATACTGATTTAAAGATCCGGTTAGGTTCATGAACGACTTGTAAACAATATTCTCACTATTACGCCAAATGAATGAATCGTTTTTGGGGTATAGGAACATTGAAGTCACATGTTTATCTAACTACTTGTTTACAAATATTTTCATACTTGTAAAATTTTTATTCTAGAAAACTTAGAATTTCTGGAATTGAACGAGAAATGGGTAATTGATACATTAAATTTTGGGAAAATAGCAACAATATCTATCATCTCATATTCCTTTTTCAAGTCTTCTTTTACACTGAGCATGTTAAAGCGTTGCGCAGAAATGGAAAAATAACCTGAAACCATTTTAGGAATCTGACAAGTTAAAAAACTGCCGGAATCAATTCCTAGAAAATAGTCTGAACACAGGCTTAAATGAAGTCTAGCTATTCTGGCATAATAGATAAATACAAGATTCAATACTCACGCAGTCAGCACACTAACAGAGCTGATATACATGGGGAAAGCGAAAACATGACGGGAATTATTCTAAAGTTTTGTACATTGCCACACATACTACTCGAATGAAGCATAAAGGATCTAAGAGGTTTCCTTGCACGAAAGTTTATTATGCCCTATACCCTTGCACTTGGTGCAAGTAACTGTTCTATGCTCTATGCCCAGAATTTTCCGTCTTCTCTTCTGATGGGTTGATGGTGTTCGGGTGGTGGATGGAGGAAGTACCTGCTCAGCTTCTTCCACAGAAGCTTTTTCTTTAGCAGGAGGCTTGAAAATGGCTTCAACTAGGTTGATGGACTTGGAGTACGTCGAGCGATAGCTATCAACGGTGAAGTAACCTGAACAGTAATCATGCACATTCCTGCCCGTGGAATTAAAGACAGCAATAGCATGGTGGCAAGGAAGCCCAGTTGCTTTCCACACCAGACAACTACAGTCTCTTTTATTCATATCAACGACATGCGTAGAATCACCTTGAACCTCAAATAAGGTATCAGAAGAGAACAATACCTTTAGATAATGTGCTCTTCTACTTGCATCCTTTACTAGTTGCTCTCTTGATGGAATAAGTCTTGTAAACCACCCACTTGAATTCATTCGACGATTATTTATCATCTCTGTCATCTTACACAGAAGCCTTTCTAGTTTCTGTATGAGGGGCAGCTCCCACACTTCCTCTATCCAGTTAGCATTCGACTCTGCAACATCAAATGTAATATGCTGATAACTCTCACCCTTGAAAGCTGCATTTGTCCAATACTCAGGTGCGATCTGCATCATCCAATCAAAAGCATTTGAGGAGACCTTTTTGACTTGCTCGGCAGACATCCTAAAACTGTCAAGTCGGGCTGCACAGGCAGCAGCAAGAAAATTGACAGGCAAAGAACCTTTCCCTTCTCCGTGAAATGGACCCTTCAAGTTTTTCATGAAATCATCCAGCAGATGATATATGGAATACCCATGGTGAGCATTCTCAAATATTTTAAGCACAGATTCCATTAACCCCTTCTGTTTATCAGAGACAAAAGTTATTGATCGAGAACTTGACACTGCAGATCTCAACTCCTCCAGAAACCAATTCCAACTGTCATCATTCTCAGTATCAACTATAGCAAATGCAACTGGGAAGATAGCATCATCCCCATCAAGTGCAGTGGCCGTCAACAAAATCTCATGATATTTGGACCTTAGAGATGTAGAATCCAGGAAAAGAAGTGGACGACAACCATTCTGGAAACCGTGTATTGAGGCATCAAAGGATATAAACAGGCGCTGGAATTTTTTGTCATTGTCAATCAAAAGCTTTATAAAACTACCCGGATTTGCTTCCAACAGCTTATCACAAAACCAAGGCAACTGGTTATATGCCTCTTTATATGAACCTTGAAGTTGTTCTCTGGCACCTTCAATTCCACGATACACTTGGGAGTAATTCAATGTAACCCCAAAATCTCTAAGAATACTTTTAGAAATTTCCTTTGGTTTGTGATGTGGGCTTTCTCGTAATTTGTCCTTTATAATGCTCACCAACCAGTTCTTAGTTGGGTGGGCAGTCTTGGAAGATTCTCCACATGTATGTGTTTCATTCATTTTTTTAATCTTAAAGACACGTTCGGATGGAACCCAAGATGCATAGAAGCTCCAAGAACAACCTTCAGCTGCACACATTCCACTTGCACGACTAGTTTCATTCTTTTTAAACTTGTACCTAAAACGATGTGCAATTGAAAATCTTTGCAGTGCATCACGAAATTCAATCACGCTTTTGAATTCCTGGCCGACTCCAGTTATACTATCTTTCCACATGGCCACCATTTCTTCTGGAGATAAATTATTGAACTCAGGAGCAACATCTAAGGCACCGTTGGTAATATCTAGCCCAGTACTAGTATCGCGTTCCTCCTCCATGTCATCTTCTGATTCAGTGAGATAGTCCTTGCGCATACGTTTTCTCCGAGGTGCCATCTTTTTTGTCTTCCGAACAGTTTTAGTGACTGCAGCAGTAAGAGCATCAGTACTGTTTTTCCTGGAGGCTGCACGCCTTCGCTTCTTAACTGTATCTGCAGGAGTAGCACTCACATCATATGTAATTGGGCTGTGAGCAGTTCCATCAGCAGGGTCAACAAGACTATTGGGAGTAAGATTAGCCGCACTAGGTCCAGCAGGTGTTGATACAGGATCAGTTGTAACAAGTGCTTTAGACGCCTTAGACGGAGACACAGTTTCAGCTAGTTTTATCCCACTTGCCCTGCAAATGACAACTAATATGAATCAGTGCTATAAAAATAGTGCAATTCCTCTAGCCATCAACAAACCATCAATCACTACAGGTCACAGTAAAACTGAGATGCACAGATGCACTATCATCACCATACCAAAAGAAAGGACAAATTTAACAATACACCAATTTTTCTCATCAATGCAGCAACAAAGAAAATTCCTATGTATCCCAATTAGTTAAGCAATGCATTTCAACAAAATACTGAAAAATAAAGAATTACTTTCGTAAGAGCAACTATGCTACCCAAAGTAAGATGCACATAAAAATAGATTAAATACCTGCCAGTTTCAATGGCAAAGGCTTCACGATCAAAACCCGATTTTCCTATAACAAAGACATCTGCCGTCACTGAGCCTTCATGAAAATCAAACATCCTTTTTAAGTCCTTGTCGTTGCATATGGTGATGAGAGTCTGCTTGTTTCCTGGCAGAAAATACTTGACAGACAACGATTTATATTCCAGGTTTAAGAGCTCGGCTAATTTTAACTTGAGATCGCCAAAATGGGTTTCCGGATTAATAGCTACGGCATTTGCCTCTCCTCCATCATAAGATAAGGATCCATCATCTTTCGTTACAAATTCACCACCAGACTGGCAAATTAGTATAAGCTTTCCCTTCCCCATTGCAAACAACTTCTGAAATTCACATCAACAAGCAGAAGATGCATGTTACATAGAAAAAGATGTTGTACAATTATCCAGTTATATTTTACTTCTATCATAAAAAACTGATTCTTGGACTAAGCTATTCCATGATATTAACAACAAAATTGACAATAATTACAATGAGTACAATAATTACAATGTAAAAACATAAGAAGACAAACACAGTTTCATTTTATGATCACTATTGAAGAATATTCCAGCAAGGAAGTTCTAAAGGATGTTGACATTCATAAATGAAAGGATTGAATTTCAGCAGGACATCAACACCCAAATAAAATAATATTGAATTACTTCAAACAAAAAACTCAGGACAGATGGAGCTAGTAAATTATGCTAATGATGACACATTTATTATTGTTGGACGTAAGTACTTTTTCTGGGAAATGAGAAGTAAAATCTCAGTAGCCACTCTCCCATAACAATCAAAGCTTATAGTAGTAACTATATTCTCAATATAAAGCTTGACAACCAACCATACCACAGGCAAAGATGCCACTGATAAACAGTTGTACAAAACTTGAAGTCTCACCACATCAAATTAAATTATAATAAATCACTAAATTTAGGGTAAGAAACGAAATAACTTAAAGTTAAGGGGGGTGCTATGGCTTTAAAGCTTAAATACTTGCAGGCTTGCAGCTGCATTTTGGAAGCTAAAGTGTTTTTATTCCACACTTTTTTTAATGAAATCCTGTATATATTTATATTACCATTGTCAAATTATTGAAATTTTATTTTAAAACTAGAGCTCTTATTTTACAGTAGCTGCCGGCCTTAGTGAACTGGAGTTTGAAACTGGGGCCCTCCTTGAACCCTATCGTCTTTGAAAGGTAGGAAACAGATGGCTTTTCGTGCAGGTTTTCAGCACTGAGGAATCAAACCCCGGACCACAATTAGCAAGATTTTACTGTATTATTCCCCATCTCTAAGATCATCAATGTTAGCATGTTAAAACATAACGAACCTGTTTATCAAAAAGACAGGCACATGCACACTAGCCAAGGGCACATCAAAAGGCCACAACTCAGTATGCAAACAAGGATACAAACCCAAAAAAACAATTTCAATCAACCACAACTCTTAGATTACCAAATCCAGCGACGAAATAGAATGCATACAATAACTATACCCAATTTCCAGATGAAAATGAACGTAAACACCATAAGGGTCAGCAGATCCCCACAGGAGGTCAGCTAAAAAAAAGTTCACTATCAAAGTCAACCAAACAAACATTCATTGAATGAGAAAATCCATTAACTTTTGAAACATTTTAGCAAAAACCCACCAATCTACAAAGCAAACATGAGAGTATACTAATAAAATTCATTACATGGTTAAATTATTTCAAGAATTAATAGTACATTAAACAGTAACGAGTCACTAGAGGGGAGTTTACATAAGTGGTAAAATTTTGATATTTTTTAACATGCAATTAGTAATTGCCATAGAAAAAAAAAAGCGAGAATTTTCTTTTAAAAAGAACGAGTTAAAACTTAAAACCCTAGTGGGTAATAGTAGCGCGAGAGAAGAGAAGCTTTTACCTGCGAGGAGTTGGGGTTTGCAGAACGAAGAAAACCCTAGATTTTGGGGCCTTTGGATAATTTGGGGAAAAGTGAGTCTAATTTCCGAGGTTTTTAAGGGGTTGGGCGAGCGAGGCTATGAAGGGGGCTTTCCGGAGAAATTTCTAATTTATTGAGTTTTATTTATGAAACTAATAATTTTTGTACTTTTTTATTATTTTAGCCAAAGTTACCAGTGAGCAGACTAAAGTACCCTTAATGATTCCACCAAACTACGCACGGCACCATATAGTCTCCAAAATGAAGGTCTAAAACCATTTTCGTTCTCTTTCCTTCTTATATGTGTAATTTTCCTTTTTAAATCATCGTTCGGAGCTTTTCAGAAAAAGAGGAAAAAAAATGGTGAAGGGTATATTGTGTTTGGCCACAGAAAAAATAGAAGTTCGAGATTTGGCTAATTTTATTCAGGCCTCTTAAAAGTAATGGTTTTTCTAAAAAAGACAAATTAAAGTCGCAAGAAATTTCAGATAAATGTACGAGTGAAACATTAAAATTAATTACGCGCATTCAAAAAAAAATTAGAACTTAATATTTTATCATTTAAGGGAGATTCAAACCCTGTTCCCCGCACTTCTTATACCACATTAAGAGATTTTACCATCTAAATCAATTATCATATATTAATTGACATGTTTAAATAATTACTTGAGACTATGGTATATGATTTTGCATTCTTTTTAAATATCTCGTGAATAGAAATCAAATATTTTAATATTTATATGCGCAGGATTCAAATTATCTTCGTATTAATCTCCTATATTTCACTATCAAAAGGTTATACAATAATTTAAAATGAGTATCAAAATTCCTTATTAATGGGAGGAAAAATATCAAATTCCGGATAGAGAGTGTGAGATGCATGAAAATAAAGAATTTGTAAATAGAAAATTTTAAAAGATTATTATAAATACATGAAAAAAAAGGGTATATCAGTCATTAGGGTAATTTTTTCTAAGGGGAGTGTCCATTTAAGATATAGGAAAATTTGAGCACGAACCCTCACAGGACCGCATAGCGCAGTGGATTAGCGCGTTTGACTTCGGATCAAAAGGTCGTGGGTTCGACTCCCACTGTGGTCGCTCATATTCCTAAAATTGTTTTATTTATCGTTTGGTCGGATCCAGAAGTGGTTAATAAAACACTGAAATGAGATCCATTTAAGGAAAAATGCTCCTCGGATGTATGAGTGAATCATGATTAAGGGATGACAAAATCCTTCTCCACCTGTGAATTTTAAATAATTTTTAGAAAATAGAGTGGAGAATGTAAAAAAAATAATTTTTAAAATTTTAATTAAATGAGATTTGATTTTGTACTCCTTACCTCCACCCCAATCCCTATTATATATAGATATTTTTTTTAATTTTTATTTAATAATTTTTATTTTATCAATTACAATATTAGTTAATAATTTTTTTATTTTTACTTGATATAAATAGATTATAACTAAAAGAAAATCTTAGAATATAATTTTTATTAAACCTTAAAATATTATTGTGTTTTTTTTTTCTCTTAACAACTACTCTTTTTAAATATTTTTTAATTTTAATATCATTTTAAGATATTACTATAAATATTTGGAGATTTTTTTACATAATTTAAATACTTAAAAATATGATAATAATTTAATTGAAGTTTTTAATTTTTAATTTATTGAAATCATATATTTATATCTATTATAAAATAAATAAATAGAGAATAGGGAAGAGATAGAGAAATTATTTTTCACATAAGAATTCTTCATTCTTACCCCACTAAATTTATTAGAGAATAGAGTGAAAAGTAGAGGTAAAATTTTTAATGGGTGGCGGCCCATTGCATCCCTAATCATGACCACGAACATCAGAGGGTGGCTGATCCATTTGTCCTCGCGTCGCACTCGCGCCCACTTGCTGCCTCGGTCTTTTTCCCGCCAGCTCAACTTGATACAAAATTACCCCGCGAGTACTACCTTTCTCCGACGGTGCCTGGGTCCCACATTTTAAATTTTTTTGTATTCATTTATTAAACACTGTTTTGCTCTAAATACCCTTGTAATTTTCTATTATCACAAATTTGGCTCCTTCATGAACCGATGTTTCTCCTCTTGTCCCTTGCAAGGTTTCGACTGTTTAATTATATTTTCCCATTCATTTTTCCAACAAATCATTCTCGGGCCCATTCTTCTGCGGTGCGGTGTGCTTTAGCTTTAAAGAAACGAGTACTAAAATTGGTGTTTTTTTATAGTACACGACTCTGTGGTTGATGTCATATTTGAAACTAAAGTAATTAATAATCTCGGCTGAAATTCATCAAAAGTTTAA
Organism: Citropsis articulata; assembly: GCA_030449925.1. Classification (NCBI taxonomy): domain Eukaryota; kingdom Viridiplantae; phylum Streptophyta; class Magnoliopsida; order Sapindales; family Rutaceae; genus Citropsis; species Citropsis articulata. The sequence continues at coordinate 254,663 of JASUUH010000257.1, forward strand.
TTTTAAATTTTGTTGGAGTATATAAAAAGGTATTTTATTATACAGCTGATTCGTTGCATCGAAGTGTTTTCATTTGATTTTTTTCTATAAGCATTTGATTTTAATTATGAAAGGAATATTTAAATTTTTAAACAACTAACATATCAACTCATAGTTGGAGCTTAAAATTAACGTTCTCTTGCAATTTTGTTAACAAAATAAATAAATAAAAGATGAAATTCAAAAAATTACCAAAAACATTCATGGACATCTTACTCAATTGGGGGACTTTTAACGAAAGATTAAATATTATCTTCTATAAGTATATCTTGCATTATTTCACGAAAGAAAATCAAATATATCGAGTGATTCAAATTCAATCACTTGGACAGAATGTTTCGCCTGCCCCTATCTATTTAAAAAATAAAAATATAGTTAGTTTTCAAGAAATTGGATTGAACCTATTCATGTGGTAAAAACTCATGAATCTTCATGAAAATGCTTATATTGACAAATAAGGAGGAAAATAGTAAATAAAAAATCTCAATTGCTGATATTTCCACCCACCATGCATGCAACGCTTGCAAAATCTGTTTAGAATAATTGTTGATTTTGGGTGGGACTTGGAGCTAGAAAGGCATGACCATCATTGCAGTTGTACTTGTTAAGTGGACTACTGTCTTTCATGGCTGCCAACTTGGAACTGGGTAAGTATTCAGGGAGAAATGCCAATATTGTCTATTCAGGAAAAGGGTTACGTAAGTGTAAAAAATGGTGACGAGTTGGCTGCACGCAATTTGGTACACTCGATGGTTGTTGGTTCTGTTGTCAATGTACGAGGAATAAATTTAGTTCAATTCAGGTTTTATATTTATGGACATAAGGATTTTCAGATGAAATATATACACTTCGTGTAAATATGTATAATAAAATATTGTATGAGAGAGAAGGTTACGTAAACAAATGGCTTGAATTTTTAATGATTTTATTTGTAAAGTTTTAAGGAATTACCTTTCCTTCCTATTAAAATGGACAGCTTACAAGTTTTTAATACTTTATCTTATGATAGTTTTAATCATAATGGCTTTGGACTTATTATTGGTGATTATAGCACATTAGCTCAATCCTTAGGAGATACTACTTTCTCTTTTATTAGGAGATCCGCGAACTCTTTTACTCATTTTGTTGTTAGGGTAAGGAGTTCTTTATCAGGTCCGAGAGAATGGAGGTATGTTCCACCTCTTTTGTTGATTTCTCAATTATCCTTTTAATGAAATTTCATGTTTCCCTAAAAAAATAATAATAATAAATAAAAATTGGAAATGAAACAAATATTTTCATTTTTTCAATCAAAAGTGCAAGTTCTAAAAACACCAGCCCAACGCATCCGAGTTGCACGTGTAGTTTTTTGTTATTGGACAATAAAAAGTTTACCGAGCTTAGTCTTTTTTTTCCCTATAAACCCCCACACTGCAACCATCTAACTGCCAACTCGATAACTCGAAGGGTATGTTAGTATTTTCACAAGATATCTAACGAATAACTATCATTCAAATCTCAGCCCGTAAAAGGAAATAACCAAAAAGTAGAGGGACATTGTGAGCAAATTCATCTAAAAACTCGAAGCCAATGAAAATTTGAAAAAGGAGGGGAAAAAAAAGCTCAGTGTACAGGCTGCAGACATAGCGAAGATTCGAATCTTCCCATCCGAACATTCCAAAATAAAATGCGAATAAATCCAATTCAGTTCCAGCCGAATTGGCACAACACGAAGCATAATTCCGTATTTTTAATTTTTTTTTCTGTTCCAATTTTTTTTAAACACCCGCACACGCATATTTGCCAACTAAGACACGTTACATGTTGCAACAACCTCAATACACTCAACATAGCACTGTCTATTTTTGTCCCACGCCCTCTCCGCCGGGAAACAAAGGCCGTCATTTTCCGGTAGCGGGAAGAGCAAATCCGACGGTTTGGTCATTATTTCATTCAAATTCTATTGGTTGTTGATTTTTGTTATTCAAAACAGTCATGGTGATGACGGTGGCGTATCCAAAGAAGGCAGTTTCTTTAACAGAGAAGGTGTTGCAAAGAGTTTATGGGAATCACAGCACGAGCAGCAGCAGCAATCTTAGATGTTCGTTCGACAGTGATGATGATTACGAGGAGGATGATGAGAGCACCGTGGAGCTCTTGCAGATTGGAGCCGAGAGGACCAAGAACGTGCTGATTCTTATGAGTGATACCGGCGGGGGTCACAGAGCTTCTGCTGAGGCCATTCGTGATGCTTTCAAGATTGAATATGGTGATGAATACAGGGTAATTTTGTTTCTTTTCTCTCTTCTTATTTGTTTTTTTGACTCATTTTTAAAATTTTTTCTTTCAGCATAATTCGAATCTCCAACCTTACCACCCATCTCCATCTGAGTTCTTGTTTGGAATTTTTTTTGTCAACTGATGTGATTTTTCATTCTTTTGTTTTCTTTTTTAAATTTCAGATATTTGTAAAAGATGTTTGCAAAGAGTATGCCGGGTGGCCCCTGAATGATATGGAGAGATCTTACAAGTTCATGGTGAAACATGTGTTAGTCATATGCCCTAAAAGCCAATCGAATGGTATTTGCTTTTTAAGGAATTAATGTATTTGATTAGCATTTTGATATTTATAAAATGGCAAAGTTATCAACATTCATTTATTAATTTAATGAATATAGTCCAAGAAGTAAAATAGTTAAGGAACACATTCTCGAGTTTGTCGAAAATATGAAACGTGTATCCTGTCTTATCTTACAATAAATAGTTCACAGTGGTAGATTTATGATTGAACGTAAATTCTATAAACACTAGTATGTGTTATATGACTCATTTAAGGTATGTGATCTTAAATTGGATGGTGAGTTTCATATCGTTGACATGAGATGTTAAGTCAAACAGCATGAGTCTTTGTTGCGAGACGAGTTCTTGAACTTGACCAAATATAATAAGTCATATGGTTTTGAGTGTTAATGACTTATTATACATTGTAATAGACACTATGTTTAGTAATGGTCTTTAGACACGAGGCATCATGATATCTTGTCGTAGGACATCTACGATATGAAAGCGTAAAGATTGATTCTGTCGAGGAAGAGATCTAGCAATAAATTGTCATGGTTGGTATGTATGGAGATAAGTGTATGGCCAAGATGGAATTCATCACTTTATAATATACAAAAGGATGTCCAGGTTAGATAATATGAATTGGCATGAAATCCTTGGCGGTGAAATATGTTTGAAGGAGTTCAAATTATATTTTCATGCCAAGTTTATTTAGATTTATTTTGAGATAAAGCGTAAATCTTGTAACACTCTAATAGTAAGTCGTCTTTACTCTGGACATAGATGATGAAGAGACCAAGACATAAGATAGATGGAATAGGTTCATAGATCCACCAATTCTTGTTATTTGGATGGTTGTGAAATCGCTTGGGTGTCACGACATGAAACCTTAAGATCATTATTGGTAAAGCGTATTACCAATGTATCTTAAAGTCATTAGAAAAGTTCTAATTGATGACTAAAGAGTTTAGCATCATTTAATGAATAAAGAGTTATCATTAAATAAGTTCTACTACCTTATAACAAAGAACCTAAAAGGTCACACACATAATAGAAATGAAAAAGGAGTTACTAAAAGAAATGAGAGGTTAAATTTCCTAATTTTAGGAAAATCGGTATTTATATTATAATTCATTAAGAATCAATGTATATAAATATTTATATATCTTAAATATGATTTAAGATAGAAATTTAGATGTTCCATAAATAGTTTAAGGAACAACATAAATTTCATAAATCCTCAATTAAACATTATGTACAATATCGAGTACGTAAAATGACCATTTTGGACATGTTCCGGTTCATAAATGATTATGGACTTCTAGACCAATTTTTGGGTTTAGAATTTTGGGCTTTTATTAGACCTAATATGGATTAGGAGAATGCATAAGAACATGTCACAAAAGAAGCCCACAATTAACCATTTGATTTGATCAAAATTGGTTTAATTAATTAAAGACAAAATTAATTAATTGAGGCATTTATTTATTCAAAATATTTTGATTGAATAAATTATTGAAGTGATAAGATCACATTCAATAAATAATGGCTAAGTGGGTGGGTCAAGGACATGATAATGTTTAATGACATTATTGATAAGATAAGGGTGGCTTTAGTTGGTGAAATGAATTATCATGAACTAGCATTCATGTTTCTTCATTATCTCTCTCATTACCAAACGAAATTGAGTGATTCAAAATCCTATGAACTCCTAGAACATTTCTAAGTGTGGACTAATTAGAGGCATCTCAATTGGGGTGCTTTAAGATCTCAAATCGTGGCAAAACAGAAGCTGTTCGTGCAGTGCTCTATTTTCTGGACAGTGTTCGTAGCTTGCTGTTTTCTGTCAATTTCTCCTACCTCACGAAGTCGTTTTTGAAACTACAAGTGAGGTAATTAAACTTCAATCTTTCCTCTTGATTTTCGTTTTTGAATGAAGCCGATCCGAGGTCTCTAGAGCTTCCGCCATCCGTTTTAATTTTACTGCGCAAAAGTTGCGTTTTTAGAGACCTCATGGGCAAATGTTGTCCTTCAAGTGGTATCAGAGCCATCTTCATTCAATCTTGAATTTTAAAGCATGATTTATGTTATTTCCATTTATAATAGCATGAAGGATGATCATGGAAAGACCTAGATATTTTATGATATATTTATGTCATGTGATGGTTGAATATATGCATGATTATGTGAGCTATTGATTTATTTGTTGATTTGGCCGTTTTTTAAAGGCTTAAATGGTTGTAATATTTTTAAATAGGGACTTGCATGTCCCTCCCTCTATGAAGATCTGATTGTATCCCATTACCCCTAAATTTGTATCCCGATTCTTCAAAATATGTAATTTCTATAAGATGATTGTACAAAGAGGGACGACAGTTCGATGCCTTGGAGCAAGAAGACTTTATGGATTGTTGCAGCACTTCCAATGATATTTTGGCCTCTCAAATAGAAATTAATAATTGTAATAATTTGAGGCATGAGATGTCTCATAATCATTATTGCTTGCTTGATACCTAGGTGGACCTTAAAACCAATTTTGGCTCAAATTGGTTTTATTAGAAAAATTCCATGATCATCCTTGATAAGTTTGTCTATAATATACATGAGATGTATATTAGGGTGCTTAGACATATTTGATTATGAAAAATGGAATAACATGCTAAAAAGTGAGACCTTAATAATGACCAAATACTCCCTATTAAAATAATCATAATTATTGTTAAGTTGTAATGATGGATATTAAGAATATCTATCATGGCCTACTAATATCAATGGAATGTTTAAAATATTTTATGCTTGGGCTAGTTGTCATGGATACATGGGCTACTCATTCATTAAAATGTTGAAAACAAACCATATATCATATGATGATGCATAATTCATACATTAAGCTACCAAGAACTGTCAGGTGAGGTTAGTAAGATGTTTTGAATTATGCAAGGGTATTAGGGTAAACTTAACTAAATCATTTATACTAAGAACTGTTAGGTGAGGTATTAATGATTTAGAAAAAATAATCGGTACATGCATGAGATGCATTTGGTAAGAGTTACCTACTCATTATAATAAGTAAGCCAAGAACATTGGGTGAGGTAAACTTAAATTAATGAGAATCGATTCTAGAAACTTTTACCAATGAGAGTTTCCGCTTTCTTGCATATGGGAGTGTAATGAAATGATAAAATAGTGGGAGGTGCTATTTGGTTTAAAGACCTAAATCAAATAGATCATAATAAATAAAATGCTAATAATTTAATTTATATTTTCTGCAAAATATTTAATAATGAATAATCTTGTACGAATTCGGATAACTACTGGTTTCGACGGACCCAATTACGTTGATTGGTTCAGAAATTTAAGAATTGTTCTTAATTATGAGAAAATTAACTATGTTCTTGATACACCTAAGCCAAATATAATTCCTGAGGGTGCAAGTGAGGCAGAACGTGTCACTTATCAGAAGTGGCAAGATGATGACCTAAGTGCTAAAAGCTATATATTGGCATCAATGTCTAATGAACTACAAAGGCAACATGAAAATATGCCTAATGCAAGTTCCATAATACTTCATCTACAAGAGTTGTATGGTGAACAAAGCGAAACGATTAGATATGAGATATCTAAGAAACTGCTCGAATGAGAATGATCAAGGATCGGCCAATGAGCATGTACTCAAAATGATTGACTACATTGAGCAACTCAAGCTCTTAATTTCAATGGATGGGGAATTAGCCATTGACCTTATCCTACAGCCTTGCTGACTCATTCTCTCAATTTATCATGAATTTTAACATGAATAAAATGGAGTGCGTCTTCTGAGCTAAAGATGCTTATCGCTGAAACTTGCATAAAGAAACCAAAAGATGTTATGGCTATAAGGGCCCTCACTAAAAAGGGTAAAAGAAAAGTTTCAACCCAAGTTTAAGGTGGGATTAAGAAGGAAGGCTAATAAGCCCAATGACAAGGGAAATGTTTCCATTGTGGTAAGGATGGGCATTGGAAGAGAATCGCAAAGCTTACCTCGGCTTGAAAGTCAAGCCTAAAGAGAATCCTTCAAGGTATGCTCATTATTGAAACTAATATTTCAATCATTCATTCTACTTGGATTTTAGATTCCGCAACCACACATATTTGTATGTCAATGCGAGGATCCGAAAAGAAGTAAAAGACTTAAACAAGGTGAAGTGTCTCTTAGGTGGGAAATGGAGCAATGGTCGCTTTCCACAGGGACATTTTTCTTAAAAATGCCATCTGGGCATGTAATAAGTTTGAATGATTGTTTATTTGTTCCTTCTGCTGTAAGGAACATAATTTCAATTTCATGTTTATGCAAAGACAACTATGAATTTTATTTTAGAAATAAAATTTGTAAAATTTATCATGAGAATAAATATGTTGCACATGGTACTTTAGATAATGATCTATATGTACTAAACATGAAAGAAAATAATGAGCATGTTGTGAATGTAAATACCATAACACATAAACGTGAAAGAGAAGAAATAAGCCCCAAATATAAGTGGCATTTAAGGCTAGGTCATATTGGAGAAGATAGAGTCACAAAATTGGCTAAAGATGGACTGATAAGTCCATTTGGTTTAGAACCTTATCCAACTTGTGAATCCTGTCTTCAAGGAAAAATGACTAGGGCACCCTTCGTTGGACGAAGTACAAGGGCCACTGATTTACTTGAACTCATACATACTGATGTATGTGGGCCATTTAATGAAATGGCAAGGGGTGGATATTACTACTTCATAACTTTTATCGACGATCGCTCAAGGTATAGTTCAGTATACTTAATGAAGCATAAATCTGAAGCCTTTGAAAAGTTCAAAGAATACCGAAATGAAGTAGAGAAACAGACTGGAAAAGTTATTAAAACCCTACGATCAGATCGAGGTGGTGAATATCTCAGTGGAGAATTCCAGTCTTACCTTAAAGAAAATGGTATTATTTCACAATGGACACCTCCAGGTACACCAGAGCTTAATGGAGTATCTGAAAGGAGAAATCGCACATTGTTAGACATGGTACGATCAATGGTGAGTTATACAGACTTACCAATTTCTCTTTGGGGATATGCTCTCCTTACTGCAGCATATGTACTAAACAGAGTACCTTCCAAGTCTGTACCTAAAATACCATATGAGATATGGCATGGTAAACAACCAAGCCTAAATCATCTTAGGATTTGGGGATGTCCTGCTTTTATCAAGAGACTCAAAAGTGAGAAGCTTGAAGCTAAAGCGGATAGTGGGAGGTTCATTGGATACCCAAAGGAAACTTTGGGTTATTACTTCTACAATCAATCTGACCAAAGGGTATTGGTCAAGAGAATGCCATATTTCTTGAAAAGAGTTTATTCAAGAAGGTGGACAAGGAAGAAAATTAGAATTTATTGAGAATTCTAATGAGAATAAATCCAATGAAGAGCCCTGCTCAAGTACAAACACAAGGAACACAAAGAAGTAGATCTAGTAGGGTAATTCACCCACCGAAAGATATAGTTTAATTCATCGATGAACGATATATTTTTATTGGGTGATCTGATCATAAAGATGATCCTATAGTTACGTAAGAGGCAATATCGGATATTGACTAAGAAATGGCTTGAAGCCATGGATTTAAATGGACTCTATGAGAACCAACTAAGTGCGGACTACAGTAGATCCACCCGAAGGTATTATACCTATCGGATGCAAGTGGATCTTCAAGAGGAAGATAGGCTTAGATGGAAAGGTGGAGACCTATAAAGCAAGGTTGGTAGCTAAAGGTTATCGTCAAATACAAGGTATAGACTATGAGGAAACCTTTTCACCAGTAGCCATGCTGAAGTCCATCAGAATCTTATTGGCTATAGCAGCATACTATGATTATGAGATTTGGCAAATGGATGTCAAAACTGCATTTCTTAATGGGTACATTGAGGAAGATATCTATATGATACAACCTCGTGGTTTTGAATCAAAGACAAATCCTCATAAAGTATGCAAGCTAAAAAGGTCCATTTATGGGCTAAAACAAGCCTCCAGGAGCTGGAACATCCGATTCGATGATGCAATCAAATCGTTTGGTTTCATCAAGAATGAGGATGAACCATGTGTTTATAAAAGGGTCAATGGGAGTGCAATAACTTTCCTTGTGCTATATGTAGATGACATATTGCTTATAGGAAATGACATTGGACAAATGTCTTCTGTCAAAATTTGGCTTTCTCAAAACTTCTCCATGAAAGACCTAGGAGATGCAATGTATATCTTGGGAATCAGGATTTATAGGGATAGATCCAGAAGATTGATTGGTCTATGTCAAGATAAGTACATAGAAAAGATATTAAAGAAATTTAATATGTGGGATTCCAAAAGGGGTTTTATACCTTTCAGACATGGAATTCATCTCTCTAAGACTATGAGTCCTAAAACTTATGATGAGAGAGCGAATGAATAAGATTCCATATGCTTCGCAATAGGAAGTCTTATGTATGCTATGCTATGTACTAGACCGGATATAGCGAGTGTCACTAGCAGATACCGAGTAATCCGGGTGAGGAACATTGGATCATGATTAAGAATATCTTTAAGTACTTAAGAAGGACTAAAGATTTATTCTTAACATATGGAGATGGTGAGCTAAAAATAGAAGGCTTCACAGATTCAGATTTTCAGTCAGATGTGGATGATAGAAAATCTACATCAGGATTTATATTCACTATCAATGGTGGAGCGAAGTGGAAAAGTTCTAAACAAGCAACCAGCAGATTCCACCAAGCGGAATATATAGCATCGGATGCGCAAAGAAAGCGTTTGGATGAGGAAGTTTATTCAACAACTCAAGTGGTTCCAACCATTATGTTGCCAATCTCAATACATTGTGACAATAATGGGGCTATAGCACAAGCTGGAACCAAGGTCTCACCGTAAGTCCAAACACATCGAAAGAAGATATCACATTATCGGAGAAATCATTGGAAAGGGTGATGTCACTATGAAAGTAGCCTCCATCGATAACATTGCAGATCCTCGACTAAAGCACCGACTCAACAAGTTAGATCGTCATCTTGAAAAGATGGGTATGAGATACCATAGCAAATGGCTTTAGTGCAAGTGGGAGATTGTTAGTCATATATGCCCTAAAAGCCAATCGAATGGTATTTGCTTTTAAGGAATTAATGTATTTGATTAGCATTTTGATATTTATAAAATGGCAAAGTTATCAACATTCATTTATTAATTTAATGAATATAGTCCAAGTAAAATAGTTAAGGAACACATTCTCGAGTTTGTCGAAAATATGAAACGTGTATCCTTTGTACTATACTCTAATAAATAGTTCCTAGTGGTAGATTTATGATTGACTTCATAAATTCCTATAAACACTAGTATGTGTTATGACTCATTTAAGGTATGTGATACTAAATTGGATGGTGAGTTTCATATCATCGATACGAGATGTTAAGTCAAACACATGAGTACTTGTTGCAAAGAACGAGTTTATCGAACTTGACCAAATATAATAAGTCATATGGTTTTGAGTGTTAATGACTTATTATACATTGTAATAGACACTATGTTTAGTAATGGTCTTTAGACTGAGGCATCACAGTATATCTTGTACATAGACATCTACGATATGTGAAAGCATAAAGATTGATTCCTAATCAAGGAAGAGATCTAAAGAATAGTCATGGTTGGTATGTATGGAGATAAGTGTATGGCCAAGATGGAATTCATCACTTTATAATATACAAAAGGATGTCCCAGTTAGATAATACGAATCAAGATGAGAAATCCTTGGCAAGGTGAAATATGTTTGAAGGAGTTCAAATTATATTTTCATGCCAAGTTTATTTAGATTTATTTTGAGATAAAGCATAAATGCTTAACACTCTAAACGATAGATGATGAAGAGACCAAGACATAAAGATACAATGGAATAGGTTCTATAGATCCACCAATTCTTGTTATTTGGATGGTTGTGAAATCAACTGGTGTCACTCACGACCAGTAGAACCTTAAGATCATTATTGGTAAAGCAGACACTAATGTATCTTAAAGTCATTAGAAAAGTTCTAATTGATGACTAAAGAGTTTAGCATCATTTAATGAATAAAGAGTTATCATTAAATAAGTTCTACTACCTTATAACAAAGAACCTAAAAGGTCACACACATAATAGAAATGAAAAAGGAGTTACTAAAAGAAATGAGAGGTTAAATTTCCTAATTTTAGGAAAATCGGTATTTATATTCTAATTCATTAAGAATCAATGTATATAAATATTTATATATCTTAAATATGATTTAAGATAGAAATTTAGATGTTCCATAATAGTTTGAACAAACATAAATTTTATAAATCCTCAATTAAACATTATAGTAATATCGAGTAACGAAATGGCCAATTTTGGACGTATTGGTTCATAAATGATTATGGACTTCTAGACCAATTTTTGGGTTTAGAATTTTGGGCTTTTATTAGACCTAATATGGATTAGGAGAATGCATAAGAACATGTCACAAAAGAAGCCCACAATTAACCATTTGATTTGATCAAAATTGGTTTAATTAATTAAAGACAAAATTAATTAATTGAGGCATTTATTTATTCAAAATATTTTGATTGAATAAATTATTGAAGTGATAAGATCACATTCAATAAATAATGGCTAAGTGGGTGGGTCAAGGACATGATAATGTTTAATGACATTATTGATAAGATAAGGGTGGCTTTAGTTGGTGAAATGAATTATCATGAACTAGCATTCATGTTTCTTCATTATCTCTCTCATTACCAAACGAAATTGAGTGATTCAAAATCCTATGAACTCCTAGAACATTTCTAAGTGTGGACTAATTAGAGGCATCACAATTGGGGTGCTTTAAGGATCTCAAATCGTGGCAAAACAGAAGCTGTTCGTGCAGTGCTCTATTTTCTGGACAGTGTTCGTAGCTTGCTGTTTTCTGTCAATTTCTCCTACCTCACGAAGTCGTTTTTGAAACTACAAGTGAGGTAATTAAACTTCAATCTTTCCTCTTGATTTTCGTTTTTGAATGAAGCCGATCCGAGGTCTCTAGAGCTTCCGCCATCCGTTTTAATTTTACTGCGCAAAAGTTGCGTTTTTAGAGACCTCATGGGCAAATGTTGTCCTTCAACATGTACAGTTGTGGAAGGTTGCATTTCATAGTACCTCTCCTAAATGGATACACAGCTGCTATCTTGCTGCCATGGCTGCTTACTATGCCAAGTATGTTCTTCTTCTTATCGAAACACCTTAACTTTTAGTCTTGAAAACGTTTATGTTCGTTGCTGATGATAAATTAGCTGCAAGTGGAACGTATATAGATTAAGATTCACAAATCAAACGAAAAAATTTGTGATGGCTGTCACAAAATTCATTTAAGCAAAAATGAATTTAAGTCGCTAGCTGGAATTGATCAGGAAACATATTTTAGGCAAGAAAGATGTAGAGGGGATGTAATTAGTGAATTCCTATTGCTGTGGAAGTTTCTGAATTTGTTGTATTCGGTGACTGAAGGGAGGTGGAGGCGGGGCTCATGGAGTACAAGCCGGACATTATCATTAGCGTTCACCCTTTGATGCAGCACATTCCTTTGTGGGTTCTAAAATGGCAAGGTCTACAGAAGAAAGTGATTTTTGTTACTGTCATCACAGACCTCAACACCTGCCATCCTACGTGGTGAGTTAACAAAGTCATTGGGAGTTCTGTTTTTTCATCTGTGTGACTCTTTCTATCAATGGTACAACAGAGCATATATTAACACTGAATTTGTATTCAGGTTTCATCCTAGGGTAAACAGATGCTACTGCCCATCAAAGGAGGTAGCCAAGAGGGCTTCATATTTTGGCCTGGAAGAGTCACAAATTCGTGTTTTTGGCTTGCCTATTCGGCCTTCTTTTGTCCGCGCAGTTATTTCTAAGGTAGGAGTTCAAAACATTTGCAACCATAATTTTGCCTCGGAATATGATATATCTATATGCACATTTGGCTCAATTAATTAGATGGCACTATGGCTGTAACTGTTAGTCCATTTTGTTGTTTCTTTTTTTTAATTGTGTAGGACAATTTAAGACTAGAACTTCAAATGGACCCAACCTTGCCTGCAGTACTACTGATGGGTGGTGGAGAAGGAATGGGTCCTGTTAAGGAAACCGCAATGGCTTTGGGAGAATCACTACTTGATAAAGATACTGGGAAACCGATTGGACAACTGATAATCATTTGTGGTCGTAACAGAACTCTAGCCTCTACCCTGCAATCCGAGGAATGGAAGATCCCAGTTAAGGTAATTGCTTCTTCCTAGACACAACATATACAACACCGCAATAACACATACGTTGTTTAGGCATTGAGTAAACATTAAAAAACAAAAAAAAAAATCTATTTCAACATTGCAGGTTAGAGGGTTTGAGACACAAATGGAGAAATGGATGGGAGCTTGCGACTGCATTATAACAAAAGTAAGTTCTAAAACATTCTGCTTGACACTTCCCCAATTGACGTCAACTAGCTCTAATTAATCTAACTGATTCTGTTGATTCATTATGTAGGCTGGACCTGGTACCATTGCAGAAGCATTGATCAGAGGACTTCCCATTATCCTCAATGACTACATTCCGGGACAAGTAAGCCGTCAATTCCTTTTACACGTTGACTCACTCACAGGACACATGCAATTAACTTGATTTCTCAGTAAGAACCACAGTACTAACAATTTCCCCTTCATTTGGAAACACCAGGAAAAGGGCAATGTACCGTATGTAGTTGACAATGGCGCTGGTGTGTTCACTCGAAGTCCTAAAGAAACTGCAAGGATTGTAACACAATGGTTCAGCACCAGGACTGATGAACTCAAGAGAATGTCCAGGAATGCACTTAAACTAGCCCAAGCGGAGGCAGTGTTCGACATCGTGAAGGACATTCACGACCTTGCCTCGCAGCGAGGTCCTCTAGCCAGAGTTCCTTATATGTTAACAGCATCATTCACGAGCATAATCTAATTAGTTTTCAGCTTCATCTAGGAAATAGGTCTGTTGTATGCCGCATTGGAATGCCATGTACAGCTAGTTAGTCTATATCATCATTCTTTGGCTACACAGTCCTATTACCCATAAAAGTTCTGCAATAACAGGATCTGACGTTGAATTAGGATTGGGTTTTTATAGGGCTCCATGTTAGAGAAGTTAAGGTCTGTTGCCAAAGGTAGTGGTGTTGTAGAACTTAATACAAGTGTTTCATAGAAAAAAAAAAGAGTCAGAGTTTTAATTTCTTTTTTTTTGGTTCCTTTTTCCCATTAGCTGGTTAAAAATTTTGGTAAGAGAGTCAGTCTTCTTGGCTCTTTCAATTGATTGCAAGATGTAAATTTTGGTTCCTTGTGTTTGCTTACAAGTTAAGCTTAAAATTAAACTCATGTTGGCTGTGTCTTAAAATAACGTCAAAAGAAAACATTGATTAAAAAAAAAATGAAGAAAGTCAAAAATATCAATACAAGTCGTGGTCGTAAATTGGTTGGATGCTATATTATAAAAACAAAATTTTCAAAGTTCTGCCCCTACGTATAATTGCAACTGCTTGCAATTGTCACTTTAACAGTGATAATGCTTATCCTAAAAATAGAGAAAAATAAGATAAAAATTAAAAACCATCTGAACTTATGGTGCGTTTACTTGGACGGAGAATCAAATCCTAATCTAATAATTAACGCTTTACTGAAATAAGTTTTAATCTAATCGAATGGCGGAATCCACATATATTTGGGAATGGGGAATGGGAACTTGATTCCCATGGGGAGGTGGGAATCAAGTTCCCATTCCTTGAACTACCCATTTTGCCCTCCTCAAAACAAAAAATGCCAAATTTGTCCTAAGTTATAATTAATTAATATATTATTATATTATTAACTATAATTATTAATAATTATAGTTCTTGAATAAATAATCATAATAATTAATATATTATTAATATTATTACAATAATTAATACATTATTATTTTAATTAATTAATTAATATATTATTATAATAATTATTATAATTAATTCATATATTATTAATTAATATGCTATTATAGTAATTATTAATATTATTACTTTTAATTAATATATTAACATATTATTAACAATAATTATTAATAATTATAATTTTTGAATAAATAATCACAATAATTAATTTATTGTTATTGTTATTATAATTAATTAATATACTGTTATAATAATTACTAATATAATTATTATAATTAATTCATATATTCTAATTAATTAAATAATTTAATTATTACTATTAAATAATATAATAATGTATTATTTAACAAAAATATATTAATAATTATAGTTCTAGTAAATAATCACAATAATTAATATATTATTATTTTAATTAATTAATTAATATATTAATATATTAATTATTAATATAATTATTATACTTAATTCATATATTATTATTAATTAATATAATTATTACTATTAAATAATATAATAATATATTATTAATAATAATATATTAATAATTATAGTTCTCGATTAAATAATCACAATAATTAATACATTATTATTTTAATTAATTAATTCATATATTATTATTAATTAATTAATTAATATAATTATTACTACTAATTAATATATTAATACATTTTTAACAAAAATTATTAATAATTATAATTTTTGAATGAATAATCACAATAATTAACATATTATTATAATTAATTAATTAATATTAATATTATTAGTTAATATATTTTTATAATAATTATTAATATAATTATAATAATTAATTAATAAAATTTTACAATTAATTAATATATTAGTTAATAATAATAATTATGACAATAATCCATTAAGTATTTTTTAGTAATTTGTTACAATTTAACTCATTCCGAATCCGAAATCGGAATGAGAACACTATTATACTAGTGAATCTAAAAATAAAAATGAAAATAGTTTAAAGGCTTGCTTGTCTGGCTATGCCAGAGGATGAACTGACATTGGTTCTTTGATGCTTTTGTCTCTTAACACTCGGCTGACTTCCACTAGGTCCGAACTGGATTTGATGCTAGGGTTTTAAAGAATATTAGGGTTAAAACACGTTTTTGCCATTATGGATATATATTATGTAATAGTTTTTTTTTTAATTTTAAATTTTAAAAAGAAAAATATATTTTTACTCTCATGAATCTAGAATTAACGGTAATGGAGTCATGGAGGTAATGCCGAGGGTGAATTAAGATGTTTTAAAAATTATAGGGATTAAACAGATACTAATATTAAAATATAAAATCTAAATAGACTTTTATCTTAAGAATAAACTATAAACGAAGTTTTTATATCTTTTGATAATCCATTTGCGTCTATTTGTAAATTAAAAATAAAAAAGTATAAAACAAAATAGACTGAAAATACAAACAAACAAGGCTGTGTTTTCGGAGGCTGGTAAGCTAAAATGATTCAGTAAGGCAATGACATGATAACATTGACATCACTGTGTCGTGAAAAAAAAAAAAAACCCCCAAAAAATCATCTTTAAACATTGGAGGAAATTCATTGTCGACCATGGTGCATATCATAAAAAATTAATTAATCAGAAGCGCCAATTACACAACTGAGGCTTCATTTGCTACGGTTGTAGCTACGCCCTACGCGAGTAAAAGTAAACCTGCTAAACTGTCTGATTAAAAAACTTCCAAATCTGCTTTTCAAACTAAGCTGATTTTGGGGGCTCCCATAGGCAAGTATATTATCATTTGCGGAGCCCCAACAGTCCCTTTTTATTAATTGTTCGGAAACTAAGCTGATTTTGAGCTGATGAAATATGAGCAATGTTGTACTTATTCACTCGAGATATTTGTATTCTATTTAGATAGCGTTTATTTTTCAAATTGAAACACTAATTATAAGAAATGAAAATATTAGGATGAGAGTGAGAAGTTGAAATAGTAGTAGATTGTTTACTTACATTGGAATAAGAGCGTGGAATAAGAGTTAGAATCTTAATTATGTGTTTTGGATTAAGAGTGAATTATTTCAAAATTTAATTTTATCATTATTTAAAGAATTATAATTTTTAATTATAAAGTGAATAAAAATATATATATATCAAATAAAAATCATTTATTTTATTATCAATTTTAATTATATAAATTATTATTATCATTCTTAATTATGTGAATTATAATTTTTTATTAATTTCAATTTTAATTATGTAAATAAAAAATTATTAATAAAAGCAACACAATTGAAACATTATGATTAGTGATATAGAACAAAATTAATATTTTTTAGAATAACATATTTATTATTATTATTATTAGTTAATTAATTAATATTATATTTAAATAGGTTTAATATTATTATTATTTTTAGTAAATGAAATATTATTAAATATGATAATAATATCATTTAAATAAATATTATATTATTATTTTTAAATAAATGTGTTATTCTTTTATTTTAATAAATATAATTATATTATATTTAATAATAGATGGATAAAAAAATAAAAAGAAAAGAGGTGGGAGCAGGATCATCAAGGGAGAATCCAAATCCTCCCTTCAAAAATAAGTGAGACCTATAAAGTGGGACTCCGGTTTCCTTTCTTAAATGAGTAAGTAAATATTGAAGTTGGAGAAATACATACTCTTCACTCGTATTATACCAAATAAACATGATATAAATGTATCACTAACATAATTTTATTATTTGAATTAAAAATAATAAAATTTAATAATTAATAATTAATTAACACTTTCAGTTAATTAAATAGTGACTCCAATTAACTATTTCAACCGAGTAGGTATATATAATTTTTAATACTGCTAATATATATATATATATATAATTTTTAATATATATTTATTAAAGAAAATAAATGAAAAATGCTTGGGAATACAAAAGCAGGCAACTGTGTTTTAATTACAATCGTCGTTTTTAATTAAAAATAAAAATAAATTCTGCTGAAGCTTGAATACATTTATGCCCTTTCCTCTCCGATTACGCGACTGTGACACCCTCCAATCTTCGGATCCAACTAACGGAGAAAACGTATCATTCTTCTTTGGCCGCGAAGTTGATACTTGCAGGAAAATTGGGGTTTCCAATTGGGGAGAAAACGGATTCTTTTTAGCTGTCGAGAAATGGTATGAGAATCATTTCCCATTCGTCTTTCTCTCCTTTAAGCTTGAACATTTCGTATAATTTTGAGAAACATTTATCTTAATCATCAGATTGAATCAATCCTCTTTCAGCTTTGTGAGTGTTTGTTCGAATTTCTTTATTGGGGGTTCTTACTCTATCGTATAGCTAAATAATTTCTTATTTAGCTACTGTAAAGCTGAAAACTCAACATGGGTATTGTAAAAATTATGTCTTCAATTGTCTCCAAGGATTAGAAATATATTCGTAATTTTATTTCCTTAATCTTTGCGACTAAATGTGAGTTTCCTTAATTGAAGATAGACAGATGGTTTTTGTGGTAGGTTTATCATTCGAGTTTTGTCGATGAGGAAGGAGTTACTAAAGCTTGTGGTTGCCCTTTACTTCCTTTAAAAAGCCATATAAAGGGTCCTGCCCCCCCTTCTGATCAAGGTTATATATAATTTTATCATCTAACATTTTGAAGATTGGATGTTTCTCCTTTTGTTGGTCAACATTGAGAATCTTGAGATGTGTCTTTTTTTTTTTTTTGCCAGATAGAACTGATATTGTTGATGAGGCAATCACGTTCTTCAGGGCCAATGTGTTCTTTAGAAACTTTGATATTAAGAGCTCAGCTGATAAGCTGCTTATATATTTGACATTCTACATAAATGTGGCTTTGAAAAGACTTGAGGGTCGTAGAACTCTGGCTGAGGGAACCAAGGCCATCATTAACTTGGGCTTGGAAAAGGTTCCTGTGCCAGGAGAGCCTAATTTTCCTTTTCCAGGTCTCTTTGCTCTTCCTCAATCTCAAAAGGAAGCAGGTAAAGCTCCTTCAATCCATTTCTGCTTTCATGATCACATTGTGTGTTAATGTGCTTACTTGAAGTGCCCAAGGATCTCTGAAACTATTTTTCCAAGTTGTATCTCCAGTTTTGTGTTTAATTATTCATGTCTTTCGTTATGTATCGGGATTATTTTGCCGGCTTTTTACAATTGCACAGGACATCCTTTAATCTCTACTAGTAATACACTTTTGATATTAAAAACATTTCATTTTCCCTTTTCCTTTTTTTTTTTTTTCAATAAGCTTCATGGTCTGATATGAGAAAGATACATGTGCTTTGACAACGAGGATAATAAAAGTAGATATCTTTGCTGTGTCAACTTCCTTCTAATTCTAATACTTTTAGAAGGTTATAGTACTGAAACTGGCCCGCAGCCTTAGAGTTCTGTTTATGTCAATATCATCACAGCCTGAAGCTTTATCTTTGACTTTCATTTTCCTTTTTCTTAAGATCTCTCATAATATGATCAGATGACATAATTCCTTAAATTCTTAATAAAAAGCTGTTGAGGTTAATAACTCTATGAAAAGTACAAATATTAGTTCATGAAAGCTGCAATACTACAAATCATCTTTAATTGCTCTCTATGCAAGAAATGACGTTAAGAGTTGCTGGATCAGAAAATCATATCGAATGTTGATGTTTACGTGATCTTTTGATATGTTTGCTTTGAGTCTCCTGCACGATAAGTGGTTAACATGTGATTTTTACTGGCTACATTGACTGTGTAGATCTTGAATCTTCATTTCCTGTTTTTTGACTTTCAAATTCCAAAATGCAGAGCTATTCAGGAATTATCTGAAGCAGATAAGAGAGGAAACAAGTGGGAGACTGTTGAGTGTTGCATATAGACCCAACGGCACACCAAATAAATGGTGGTTGGCATTTGCCAAGAGGAAATTCATGAACATCATTGTTCCTTGAATACAGTTTGTTGTGCATCCATCCAACTTGTAGCTTCTGAAATTCTTATATATGCTCTGAAAAATATGTTTCCTTTTTCATTGACCGTAATAAAATTTTGACGTGAGGCTTATTCATTTGTTTGAACTGTTTCATCCGTGGAATTGCCATATTTTTTTGCCTTGAAGCCTGTAACAGTAATGAAACTAGGGGAGCAAACTCTTAATTGCTTTTGATGGAAGTTCATGATATTTTGCTTTCTTTATTTCCTTTTGAAGTACAAGAGGAGAAGAGAATGGAACAACAGAAACACATTATCGTGGTCCTTTTTGTTCAATTTTTCGAGGAGGTCTTATGCAGGTGTTGGTAGCCAAGTTTGCTCAAAAGAAGAAAAACATGCAAAGATATAATGGCATTGATTCCTTTGCCAATTTTAAAGAAGAAAACAAGATAAGCTTATCTTAAGAGTGTTAATTTGAATGCCAATTATGGGTGGCTGGGTAGGCAAGATCAAGACCCAAGTACCAAACTAAGAGTTCCAGCTAACCCGGGGCGATCAAAACGACATATCCAGATCATTCAACTTCTTGGTGTTGGTGGATTTGCCCGTCTTTTGGAAACACGTATGGGGAAATTATTTGAGCCAAGTGACGTTATGTGATTTACATTTTGTTTCTTGATGATGTGAGGTGATTGGGGGCGCAACTGAGTCCGTTAGGGTTTTCCATATTTGGAGGTTGTGGGCTCCACAACAGAGCTCTCTAATAGGAGGTTAAGATGCGCACCTTATTGTGATTATATAATTCCTTGATTATGACAACAGAGAATTCTATGCCAAAAATTTGAATTTGTAGTTGTTTATTTTATTTTATTTTATTTTATTTTTTGAATTGTAGTTGTCTATTACGATATATACATTTATGTGAAATTTTTACGCTCTGAAAATTGAAGAACAAAGAGTTGCTAGTTCTAAACTTCCTCTAACACTTATGTGGCATATGTTTTACTTGTAAGAAAAGGGAAAACTAAAGAAAGAAAGGGATTCTTTCCTTAAGCATAGTAAAAGTGGAACATTTTCTTATTAGTAAACTAATACTAATAATTTTGTTAATGTTGAATGATAATGACACAGTACAACGCGTTAAAATTAATACTTTCTTTTTAGTTTCTCATAGTAATCAAAACTTAGAATGACTTAAATGAGACTTTACAACAAAATTATGCCACATATTACATTAAAAAAAATTACTAAAATTTTTGTGATCAATATTATCCATCTAAATAACACAATTAACAAAAGATAATTAATATTCACTGATTATCAAGATTGATTATCACACTTGTGGTTTTGTTTATATTAGCAACTCATCAAGGTTAGATCTTTTAAGAAAAAAATATAAGAATAATAATAAAGGATGAGACACTTTCTAATTTGATTTAGACAATTTTGAACCAACCTTGACCTGTGAATTAAGCCGATGGTTGTCTGTATAATCTGTTTTGGTTCAATTTTGAAGGTCCGAAATCAACCGAAACCCCCGGCCACCAGCCAATTTTTTAACAAAAAGACTCGAACCGAAGTCAATCGGTTCAAAATTTCTGAACCGATTATTGGGAGCCGATTTCCCAAGTCCCAACCATATCGGTTTGAGCAAAATGCCCACCCGTGAAGTTTACACAGGATACTCCGAATCCATACCAGATAAATGTCGCTAGAAAAGATCACAACCGTCCAACAAGCGTTCATTGATGATCATTCCGCGCTGAATATCGCATCGAATGGCGGATATAAGTTCTACTTTTATGTGCCGTTTTGCCCTCTATTCGTAGCGACGAGAAGAAAATGAAAATAGAAAACCAGCGGCAGGTAGTAGACTGACACATCCTCTCACAGTCTTGCCACTGAACTTTCTACTCAAAACAATCTTGCCCTATTTTTTAAAGCACATTTATTTAAAACAAATGAAAAAAACAACTAAAAAATAAAACAAAACGCTCAGTCTTCATGGTCATTCCTCCTTTTCTGGATCAAAAGACAATATAAATAGTAAAAGAAAAAAGAATATATCCTTAATATTTTTTAATTCTATACATTTTGAAAAAAAAAATTATATAAAAATTGTAACAATCACAAATCCTGAACACAACGTTTCATCAAGAACAGAAGCCCTAGCCGAACAACATCACTCGCAATCACACTCTCATAGATTATCATGGTCCCTCAATGTCAGCCGTTGATCTGATCCCACCACAATCTCCCGCCTCCGATCGATGACCCTTATGTTCATCAACATCAAATCTAGGGATTTCCTCCACCACCACCGCCGCCGTCACCGCCATGTCATCCAAGATCAATCATCACCACCACCACCACCAGAATGACAAAGCCAACGGCCAGATCTTCCCCCAACCCTGTCCCCACCTCGCCGACTTCCGCGCCCGCAACGGCACCAAGCCATTCCGCGCGATCCAGGACTGCCTTCACATCAAGCCCCCCGGTGGACGTGCCGCCATTCGACGTGACCCCTCTGAAGTACCCCGCTGCGGCGTGTGCGGAGACTCCTCCTGCCCGCGCCTCTACGCCTGCATGGCCTGCGCCGTAGTGTCATGCCACGCGCCCCCGCATTCCTCCCACGCCGCTGTCCACGGGACGAAGACGTCGTCAGCGTGCAGTCATGAGATTGCAGTCGACGTGGACCGCGCGGAGCTGTTCTGCTGCGCTTGCCGCGATCAGGTCTACGATCGTGACTTCGACGCGGCGGTAGTCCTGGCCCACACGACGAGCATAATCCAGTCGTCAAAACCGGAAAATCTCCGAAAACGACGACGCATCGATTACCGCCCGTGGAGCCCAGACTTACGCGAGCGGTCGTTGATGGTGAACAACGCGAGTCCAATTGATAGCATGAGTACTTCCAATAGGGATCTGCCGCGTGGATTACGCGGGCTGAATAATTTGGGAAATACTTGCTTTATGAACTCGGTTTTACAGGCATTGTTCCATACGCCGCCGTTGCGAAACTATTTCTTGAGTGATCGACACAATAGATATTACTGTCAGTCGAAGAATGGCGTAAGACTGTGTTTGGCCTGCGACTTAGATACCATGTTTTCCGCAATTTTTTGTGGGGATCGGATGCCTTATAGTCCCGCCAAGTTTCTCTACAGGTTTGTGCCAGTCTGCGGGATGTAGATTTGGAAAAAAAAAGTGATTTTTTTTTTCCATGGAAGTGAAAATCTTTGTTGGGATTTTGCAGTTGGTGGCGGCATGCTTCGAATCTGGCTAGTTATGAACAACAGGATGCCCATGAGTTTTTCATTTCTATGCTTGATGGGATTCATGAGAAAGTGGAGCAGGATCAACATAAGCCTCGCAGTCAAGGTGACTCCTTTTTTTCCCCCCTTCCCCTTTTCTAATAGTGTTGCTTGATTAGAATCTAGATGGTGAATTCTTTGTTTATATGGTCAATGGATCTGACTTGTTTTATAGTGGTCCCATATTTTTATCATGCATTGTGAAGCATAGTTACTAGCAGATACTCAATGGGTAAATTCGGTTTTACTTTGGCTTTTATCTGCTTTTGTGAGATTTGTTTGTTTCAATGAGCAAAATTACTCGAGGCATAAGGTGTAAGAAGGTTTCAACCTGAATGTTTGTATAATGCTCCCATGAATGGAGGGATCTCTTGAAGTTCACTTGACTTTTAGTTTGCCACTTTTTTAAAAAGTTTTTCTTGTATCATGCTGTAATGGTACTATAGCATTTTTTTTCCCCAGTCTGCAAGTATGTTTGTTATCTGTCTGACATGACAACTTTAGTGAAAATTCCTGGCTGTTGATTTTAGATTGGCATTGTGATTGTCCCTCATTAGGCAGCTTAGTGCACCATCAATAGAGTATCAAATTCTTAAGGTCTAATTGCAAGGAATTAGTTAATGACAGGCAGGATCCTGTAGATGGCTTAAGAGTACCTAATGTAGTTAAACTGGTCATGTAATAAGTATGAAGCATTAATGAAACTTGCTGTCATGCTAAGCCAAAAGAGTATCAAGTTAGAGATATCTTAATCTGTTGCTACCTGCTGAAGGCCTGACTTTTACTATTCTTTGTGATCAAGATGATAGATAATGTTGTCAAACAATAAGAAGTAACCACAACGTTTAACTGCAGGGTCTAAGGTTTAGGGTTTATATCTGTTGCCTTAGGAGTTGCCAAGTGGTACCAGGTTTAGTGCTAACACTCAACCTCAGTCTGCAGGCTTGATGATGTCATCTGCTTCACCTTGTAAGTCAAACTTTTCTTTAGCCTACTGGTTTCATCATAGGAATTTCTTGTCATCATAACTGTCTTGTAACTCAACCTTTTGGCATTTATAGGGTATTTAATGGACAAGTTGATACAAGTTTCAGAGAATGGAGGCGAATGTCATTAGGTTTTCTTCAAGCGTAGGGTCATTTGTCAATCATTGGGAACTTTGATTCTCATCCGTTCTCTGCATCAAACTTCCTTTTAGCACCTCGTTGTGTTAGCAGAGGTATCAGAATTCCTTATGAGATTGATGAAATTCCTGCTAGTTCACCGTATGTCGTTTTCTAGCTTCAACTTTCTTTCTCCATTCCTTCATTACTTGCCCGGAGCTGCACTAGTTGTCATTCAGTTTTTGCTAGTTTTATCTTTTGGTATTTGTTTAATAATAGTAATAAGCGATGGCACATGTTGCCATATGCAACCATCCTATGACAAGCCTGCTTCCAGAATTTGACACTTTCTCTCTTATGGAAAGCCAAAGGAGGAAATAAACCCGTATAACATTTTCATCAGATGTTAGTCATTGCTTATTACTTTGGTGACAGTGTTTTCTTTTTAAATTTGCCCGTGCGAAAATAAGATAGTACTACTTCTTTGGGTTCTATTGCCTAGGTTCTGATCATTTTGGTTGTCACTTCACTCTAGGACTCCATTCAGTTGAGTTATTATTCTTGTGAATTTGTTAATCATGTACTTAGGAAAGCATTCCATATGCTTGCCAGGGAGATCTTTTATGGTTTCAAATTTCAGATTTTATGGATAGAAACTAAATTACAAGAAGGAAAGTAATGCCTTTATTTATCATCTTGATTGTTTTGATAATCTTATTTCCTTGGTGCTGCAGGCAATGGAGACTGTTGTATTGCTCACAGAGTGTTTTCTGGTATCTTGCGATCTGATGTTATGTGTATGGCTTGTGGTTTCACATCGACAACGTTTGACCCATGTGTTGACTTCTCACTGGATTTGGAACCAAACCAAGGGAGTTCCATGAAGACATCGTCTGCAAAGTCTAATCATTCTTGCATTTGTGAGGCAGATGGCATAAATTCAAGCCAGAACTGTGGAATATCTACCTTGATGGGGTGCTTGGACCGGTTTACAAGACCTGAGAGATTGGGCTCTGATCAAAAGTTCTTCTGCCAACAATGTCAGGTTAGGCAGGAGTCTCTTAAACAGATGTCCATAAGAAAGCTTCCATTGGTTTCTTGCTTCCACATCAAAAGATTTGAGCATTCTTCTGTTAGAAAAATGTCAAGAAAGGTCGACCGTTATCTTCAGTTTCCATTGTCATTGGACATGGCACCTTATCTCTCTTCTTCAATCTTGAGGAGTCGTTTTGGGAATAGATTTTTCCCTTTTGATGGGGATGAGTCAAATACCTTGAATGAACCATCGTCGGAGTTCGAGTTGTTTGCTGTTGTCACTCACACCGGTAAACTAGATGCTGGCCATTACGTGACTTACTTGCGGTTAAGTAACAAATGGTACAAGTGTGATGATGCTTGGATCACCGAAGTTAATGAGAATACTGTGAGGGCTACTCAAGGGTACATGATGTTCTATGTGCAGAAGATGCTTTACTACAAAGCAAGTGAGAAACAGGGTACCTCATGATATGCTGAAGGGAACAGAAAAATTGGTATGTTGATGAAATCGGGCAGAAAGCAAGTTTGACTGCCTTACTGGAAGTTGTGGTTGCTGTGTGTTATTTATTGCCCATCAATCAAATGCCACGGCCACTTTTACGGTATACCATACAGTGAATACATAATTCTTCAAGTTGCTTATACTCATTGGTGGAAGACCCAAGCAAATTCGCGCAAGGTGTTTCAAATGGTAACTTATATAATGCTCCTATATAATGCTCCATTGGAGTGTGACCGAGCCTAAATTTTTGAGGCGTTAGAACATTTGGGAAATTGATTTGGAAAAGACAAGAATTCATTTTAAATGGATATCTGATATTACAATTTTTCCCGGCTTGTTCAATTTTTATCAGCGGGTTGATCTTTTTTACCCCCAGATCTCTTGTGGGTTAACAGTGTAGTAGTCCTTTTTCACATTTGCTTAAAATATCAACAGCATGTACATGTATTTTGTTTTGAATCACAAGCTTGCATTGCTTGGTCCTTGCTTTCTCCCAAGTCGGTCGGTTTCGTCAACTTGTTTGGCCTGTGAACGTAAAGAGTGATGCTGTTCAATTTCCATCATTTACTTATGTTACTCTGTTTCTGGGTGCCGCAAACCATCAGAAATTTGAACCACAAGCAGGTCAGAAGAAATTTGCTGCAACAAATATACTGCACGCTATATCTAACTCGTATTTCTTCTTCATAATTGCGTATTTAAAAAAAAGAGAAAAGAAAAAGAAAGAAAAATTTGGAAAGTAGAGGTTACATACTTGCATCGCGCATGTAACACTCATTTCGCTTCAGCTGGTATAAAGCACAAATACAAGGAGGCCCATAGTCCCATAGGCGTAGGCCATCCATCATGAAGGTCGTGAAATTTAAAATTGGCTGTATCGAAGTGGGAAGTTAATCCTTGTTCGGTTGAAGGGTATACTTACAGTTGTTGTGCTTCTGCTTAATGTTAAGAGCAACAAAACTGAAGCGTCTAATTAACACATTTTTATTTGGCTGTTAATATTTACCAACATACGTTCCTTTGATTTTTCTGTAAAGAAACAATTCAAGTTTAAAATCGGTAAGTGGAGTGACAATTCAGGTTTTAACTCGATAAGTCGAGTAAGTGTTTTTGAAAAATTAAACGATATAGAATAATAACATCTCAATAATAATAATAATAATATTCATTATTATTATTATTATTATTGAGCCAAAGGACATAAACATACTTTGAATTCTTGAAAGAAGCTATTGTTTTAGTTTTTGTGAAATGCAATCTGCAATATTAGTTATTACGAATCCCAAGAATACCTACTACAGAATCACCAACCGACCCATCAATAAATTCAACAATGTCAACCACAAATGGCCAGTGTGAGCCACTCTTTACAGTGTGAAGTGGTTCTGCAGCACGTATCGGCGCTTAATTTATATTTCCTTCCTTGAAACCTCAGAACACTAGTGAAGGTAGTCTTTCTCCCAATATAGGAGTTTGACGTCCCTATAATATTTGAGAGGGTTTAAAATTTTAGCGGTGCCATATCAGAATTGATGTAAATAGGTCTCAGTAGTTGTAAATATAGATTGTAAATCTCATATAATATGAGTTATAATCTGAGCATTAGACATTAGTCTCATGTAATTAAAAAAAAAATAAATTCAACAATGTCTTTGGAGACCGACATGACTACCAAAATAATATATGTCATTTGGGTTCAGCTACATTAGAGTATTGTTGGAGTATCTCCAACGTAGAACAACTAACATGACTACCAAAATAATATATGCCATTTGGGTTCAGCTACGTTAGAGTATCATTGGAGCATCTCCAACGTAGAACAACTCCTAAAACCATTGGACGCATAATTATTTCAAATTCAATTACACGCATCCAATGGTTCTGGGAGCCGCTAGCAGCTGCCATTTTGAAATTACATGGACTGATCCAATTATGTAAACTGGTGAATAGTGTTGATGATGTATAAACATGTCTTCTAGCATGGCAAGAGGAATGGTGAGTTAAACACCAAGTGCCGCCACTAGTGGTGATGTCCAAACAACTCCTAATGCCCTGTATCCATCATGTAAACTCAGGAGAAATCATTATCAAGATGCTACAGAACAAAATTCTAACAAAAACTAGAAGAATCTCTACACATACAAAAAATAATCAAAGACAAAGTTTCCAACAAAACCATTTGCCAGGATTATTTCTGCTGTTTTGGCTGAATGGGGAAATGCAAATTTGAGTTCAATACCCATGGCAGTCAAAGGCCAAACTGTAAATGAGAATATGTAAAAATGTATTCAATCAATGATTCAATTCAATGACAATGCACGCCACCAAGAGAATTGGTTATCCCAATTTGTAAAAGAAATCAAATGGCCATAGTAAGTTAGAAAGCTAGGAAGCAGCTAAATCTTACCAAGCCAACAAAAGGCAACAAGAGTGAATAATCTAATGTAGCCTACTAACTTCTGCATGTCCAACTTTGATCCTTCCTCTCCACAAAACTTCTTGAGCAACACTGCATTATGGATATCTTAGCCTCTGACTAAATTTTGTTCATGATCATATTTAAATTGAAGAGGTATTTAACCTGTAAAAAGTCCGTATGTCATGGCTGAGAGAAGAGTGAAAAGATCTCCTACAGAGAATGCTTCCTATTCCAGTAACTCCACAAAAGC
The DNA here is from genome assembly GCA_030449925.1 of Citropsis articulata. Taxonomy (NCBI): domain Eukaryota; kingdom Viridiplantae; phylum Streptophyta; class Magnoliopsida; order Sapindales; family Rutaceae; genus Citropsis; species Citropsis articulata. The sequence goes on from JASUUH010000257.1 coordinate 282,765, forward strand.
TCATAGGCCGTTAAGCCCCAATTCCAAAGCAACTAATAAAGCGACCCGGTAATTCTAAGCTACTAATAAAGTCCGTATGTCTGCAGTCTGTGTTTTCCTAATTGTTGTTGATAGGTTATAAATAGTCATATTATATTTAGTTTAATTCCCTCATATTTTGATTGATCTCGTGCTAATTTGTGTAAATTATGTTTGATTTGATATAGGAGCCAAAACATGGAGATTAAGATAAAAAGTGGATAATAAGGGCTTTATTTGGGCTTTGGAACGTGGGCTGACCATTGGCTTGAAGGAGACGGTTCCTAGCAATCAGAATTGGAGAAGGATTCAGCTTCCTAGCATTGTGAGAAGAGGAAACCAAGAGGAAAAAGGAAAGGGAGCAAAAGAGGAAAGATAGCATTATATAAAAGGAGAGCAAAAACACACAAAAAATTAGAGAGCTGGACGTGAGACACAAGAAACAAGCAAACGGCTGCAACATTCAATTAAACATCTTTTGTTTTGTTTAGCCACCATGAGTGGCTAAAGTTTTACTTCCGATCCAAGGGTAATCAAATTCCAGTTGTAGTTTTGTGAGGCTTTGAACTTAACTAGAATTTCTTCAATCCAAGTAATTTTTATTTCTTGTTCTTATTGTCTATGAATTATTTATATTGATTGAGTTGACGCCTTAATTCAATATTTATTTTTCTATCGCTAGTCTTGAGTTTGTGATCCGTAATTGTCATGAATGATTGAATTGAGTAGCAAGGAGTTGGCTCATGTGTGTGTATATTGATGGCCACAATTACATAGCTTGCATGATAGGCTCTAGGGAAATAAAAATACAAATTGATTGAATTGGAGTAATTTGAATTAATTAATCTTGTTTTAGTCATTCTCACTATTCTTAATGCTATCACTTAATTTGATATGGAACGATGATGTCCAGTTAAATTGGTGATAAGTTTGGATTTAGGCGATTGTTTGAGTCTATTTACATTAGGAGAATAATTACTTTCTGCGGGATTCCGATTAAGTAGACTAAGTTCTTGGATTGAGTAATTTATATTTTTGGCCTATGATCAAAATTGCAATTGGATGGAATTTACACCCTTGGATTGGATGTTTGGTAAGATTAATTTCCTTGTTTAATTTTAAAGTCTTGTTATTTTTATTTTATTTATTTTAATTTCGTGTTAAAGAAAACAATTTGAAAACCCCAAAATCGGACAACCGGATTGCACAACATCCGGCCAACCGAATCAAACCAGAGAAGAGAAGACCCGCAAACGGCCATCGGATTTCACATCCGGATAGCCGGATCGCCTGCATCAGGAGAAGTCGCGAACCGTCTTCCGGATTGCCTTAACCGGTTATCCGCTTCAGCCTGCACTGCTACTTGCCACATTCGCTATCCGCTTTCTCTCATCCGCAAGTCAATCCTTCCGTAATCATTACAAGTCATAACCGGTCTTCCGGTCACTCATCCGCCATCCGCTTTTCCGTAACCGATACAAACCTCATCCGGTCTTCCGACTCTCAGTGTTAGCCGAATAGATTCCAGAAACGTCACAAGTTTTAATCGGCTTGCCGTGTTCCATTACCGGTTAGCAGATTAAAGTCAGTAAGTAGAAAAACCACAACCGCCATCCGGTTCCAACATCCTATCATCCGGATAGTCCCTAAGACAAACTATTATCCGGTTTTCACTAACCTGCTAGCTTTTGAGGAGAATTTTGAAAATCTGATTTTTCTTGGAAAATTAATTTTATTTTAAACTTTGAGAAGTTAAATACATAGTTCCCTAGGGATTCGACCTGGTCTCACCATTTCTACAATTTTATTTAGGTGAATCAGTATTTGTTTTTGAGGAGCTTCGACAAACTCCGTCAGTTGTCATAGCAACACCAGCCATGCTAACAATGGAAACTACTTTCACTACATTAATTTTCTCTTCACCCATGAGTATAATAATCAGAAGAGTAAATAGCCCTGATGTCGAAGTCAATAATGTTGTAGTAGCAACATTTGTTTGGGAAAGAGCTACATTTGTTAAATACTGCATAAAATAAACGTTATCTGTTACTGTTTCAATAGCAAACTCACCGAGATGATAATGCAAGTTAAGTCTCACCTCTGTTGCAAACTAGAGAGAGGCAGGACAGAATCCAACAACGGCAACTTCTTTGGCAGTACGCTTCTGGTCATGTTTCATTGTATTCGTGATTTTTTCACATTCAAGGACTAACTGATTTCCTTCCTCCTTAGCACCAATCTCTATGGCACATTCTTTGTTAGGCAAAGATCTATGGTGTTCGTATTCAAAATTACCTTGCACAGCAGAGTCAAGTTCTCTGGAGGAGGATTCATCGACTATTTCTTCTTCGTAACTGCTTTCAATAGACTGATGTCTCAAACACTTTAGCAACCAATCCTTAATGAATGCTAATGGAAGATAAATGACTAAAAGAGAGGTTCCAATATATGTTACTGCAAATGCGTGGTCATAGTTTTGGAATACACCCTGTTGAAGAATAGTAGTCGGGTAAGAGAATCTAAAATTAGAATCATAAAATAAGAATGCTTGATCTCTAACTTGTTGAGCAAGTTTTTTTTATACATCAATGAGAAAAATGCCTCTTTGGATCAATCACATGGAGAATGTTTGTAGCAAAAACTAGGAGATCAAAATGAGAAATACAATAATTTATACAGGCAAAAAAAAAAATGATAGTCAGAAAGAAGTTCCCAAGAGCAACGAGGAGACCTCCTTCAGTAACTAAAGCAAGTAACAGACAATGAGAGAGAGAGAGAGAGAGAGAGAGAGAGAGAGAGAGATATATATATATATATATATATATATATATCATAAAGGGATTCTCAAATCTCATGCATTACTTGAGCAACAAATTTTGATAGAAAATGCTAAAGAATAACAACATCAAGGCGAACGACATTGGTACTAATCATACAATCCATTTATATATGCTTAATCATTTTCATTTGTGTGTAACTTCATAAAATGGCTAAAACAAGATCATTCAAATAAGAAAGAACTGACCTAAGTGACCTTTGCAGAAGTGACCCACAAGACCACAATAATGATGATAAGAAGCAAACCTGCCTTGTATTTACAACCCATTTTACTTCGCATTTTAGCAAATCAATAAAACAAACTGAAAATTCTATCTCTTCTTTCTTCCTTATTAATCACTTTCTCTGTTTGCTGTGACCAGTGTGCTTTCTGAGCATGTCTGACATGACTATTTATGAGCTTCTTTAGTTATGCATGACACATTTTTTCACCCTGAAGAACCAAAACAAAGTGGATAGAGAGAATTTAGCATGTTGTATATGACGTTATTATACTGAATTGTGACACATGTGGGACTTGGTCTACTCACAGCTCACTGCCATTGTCTCACTATCAACTATTTTAGTTCTTTCATCAACTGTACTTTCAGATGCCCTATCAAATTGAAGCATATTAACTATAACCTGTCTATTACACAATTTCATTTATTGTAAATTTACACACTTTCGTAAAGTATAACAAACTCTAATGAATAGACAACAATGTGGGCTATGGCACTTTATATCTCATTCATAGTAATTTAACGTTTATATATGATCTTCCATTAATATAATAAGTACTTCCATTAAATAACTTTTTTTGCCCTTCGCAGTTCATACACTGTGTTTGGCCCTAAATTTGTCTTTCACACGTCACTTATATTTTTAGTAAAGAAGTATTACTATAATCAGAGTCATTTTTTTACAATAGCCATTGTCGATTGAAAGTTGTCAGTTTCTCCTTTATCATTCTCATTGCCAATAATTGAGTTATATAACCTTTTTTAGTTTTAGCAATTTGATACAATCACTTATCAACCTAAATTAGGTTGCCCTTTAGTGTTCTTTTCATTTCTTTGGAAAACATTCTATGATGCGCTGTATGTCTGGGAAAGATATGCTAATGGAGAATATTTCTAGATTCCAAATATTGTTCCATAATCTAATATCTTCTATTTTTTTTCTTTTTTCTTCTTGAAAAAAAGTGGAAACATCATGGCCAAATTTGAAAATAAAGGTATTGGCTTAAAATTAAAAAGAAAAAGAAGAAGTGGCTCGATAGGGTATGAGATTTCATTTTGCGGTATTGAAGAATAATGGAATTTTTTGTGGAAAATTTAAAATTGGTATAAACTGTTCTTGATTGAGACAAAATATTCTCTTCAGGAAAATTTACACAATATACCTAAAAATTTTGAGTTTTTTAAAATTGTCACACTAACTATTTCTAGTTAGCTAAATACTAGTTTTTTAGACCAAATTGCCCTTATCACTATCTCACAGCCCTCTCTTTCAAACCAGTAACCCACCCAATAACCCACAACTCCCGCTCTCAAACCCATAACTTATGATGGTAACAGCCAATATCCGACAGCAAAAATACCATAACGATGTTGCATAAGAGTCCATCGGCTTATCTTTGGCGACAACTTGTCTATCTTTTATTAGTGTTAGTTCTTTTAGCAGTATTAGGTTAGTTAATCATCTAATTACTAGAGTCTTCTTGTGAAATTGAATTGATTTATCAAAGGTTGTACTGGTGAGTCTTATAAATAATTTGTGGTTAAAATAGTTAAACTTATTATTGCAAATAAGTATTCAACGAAATGTGTATGAAAGGGATTGTGTTATTGTTGCTATACGTTGTTTTGTATTGTATGTTTACTAGTTAAGAAAGAAAGAGCTAGAGTAGCTAATTTTGAAAAATCTAAAAGTTTTTGGGGTACTTACGTAAGTTTCCCTTTATTTAGGGTCAACTTTGCTGGGATAGAGTCAATGTTATTTCTACTTTATTTCGCTGGTGATTGAAATATATACACACAGGAGTCACAGGACATGAAGTTAAAATTGGTAGGAATTTTTTAATCTCACGAATTCACATTGTTACCTCCTTACGAGCCACTCCCTCACGAATCACCACCAACTGGCGAGTGATGACTAGCACCGCCAACCACACGTATCGCCCGTAAGCATGCCACTACACTAGTATACTGTATATCGATCACATTATCTTTGCCTTTTGCTTTGTTTAATTGTTTATTTAAACATTTCGCTATTCAATGTGAGGCCCGTTAATTTAAACATTTACACTAGTATATCGTTCACATTATCTTTGCCTTTTGCAGCGTGAGCGTAATTCGGCCCGCAATCAAAACCCTCGAAAGTGCTGGGGACAGACTTGAGATTGTCAATTCGCCCCGGCCCATCTGGGACCATTGAAGTCCTGAAACGATTGTGTCCGAAACTGGTTTGGCAGAGATTTTGGATCTGATGAAGCCTGATAGGTTTAGCCCGGGTCTGTTTGACTTTAAAAGTATCGGTGGCCCAAGGGCTTCAGTGATTGAACGGACAATATTCCAACTTCCATACCCAATGATGAGTTTCTTGAAACGAGAAATTGTCGTCTCATAGGTTTTGGTTCCCTGGATCACGCGACACGAGATATTCCAGCATCGTCAAATCACCCGTAATATGAACACCGCAAAGCATTCAATAATCACCTACACCCGAACCCAGTCTACCATCGCGTCCGGCTAATTTGTTCCAGCCGCGAGTCACGTTTTTTCACACCTCAGTTTATCCGCACCATATCGTGTTTTTGTTCGATTCCGCTCGAAACAAATACAACAACAAATTCTGTGTCTTATCTGATTTCCTCCTCCTCGTCCTCTTCTTCTTCACAGCCTCAACCTCATCATCCTGGTTGTCCCCGTGCCGAGACCAGTCCCCAAGTGAAAAATTGAATTCTTTTTTGCTGAAGCCATCGTTTTATTCTCTTCGTTGTCTTCTAATTCGAAACAAAATTTTGATTTTTAGCTTCTTGGTTTACAGGTAATTTGATTCTTTGCCGCAACCTTATCCGTATAATTATTGTTGCTGGAATTTGGCTTTGTTATGTGTGCAATTGATTTGTTATGAGCTTATTGCTTGCAAAATCTTAGCTTTGGTGTGAATTTTTGTGTTTTAGGGCCAATGAAGAGTGTGAGAGACTGGGTGTTCTCTCAGTTATTGGCATCATCTAGACAATTGTCTGGCAGTGGAAGCTTCTTCCATGGGGGACCTGCTGGTGAAGAATTTGATGACCAAGGTATTACTTCTTCGCTATTGATTTTGACCATTTTGACCTTCATATGTCTATCTGTGAAGGGAGATAGATTTCTATTGGAAGGGTAAGAGAGGAATATGTGATTCTTGCTATACGGGTTTTGATGAAATGAAATGGCGAAATTGGTTATTTTAATTTTTGTGCAAGGATTAGTTTTTTGATTAGCAGTCACCAGTATTGCTGGCTTTCTATGTTGATTCGAGTGTTATTTCGGCTAACTGATTTTCTATTAAATGTGAGCATCATTTAGCGCCGGCTTGGCATGGCTAATCTGCTGGCCAACATCTCTTTCTAATTATACTTTTGGAGGATTAGGAAAGCTATTTTAGCTCTCAAATTTTGAGCTTTGGTCCCCTTTTGTAGGATTGTTGCATTTGAAAATTTTCAATTTACCTAGATAATCCCCCATTCGCTCAGTCCCTAGTTTTTTAAATGATATATTTTGATGGTCCTTTTTTCAAGATTGTTTACAAATTTCTCAAGGTTGATTCAAATTTGAGTCTTTAATTGAGCTTGTTATGTTGTTTGTTGCACTTGTTAAGTGAGAGCTTATTGTGTCATCATTCGTTTGGTTCAGCTCGCACATCCAGTTTGGTAGCACCACCAGTGCTCGCTGATACTGGGTGCCCTTCTGATGTGAATCAGGGTAACCGGCGTTATTCCACTTCACAACAAGTTCCAGTTGAAGATCCTTCTCCTCATAATCAAAAGACTGATAATAAAATGATGGATCCTTTGGTGAAGATTGAGGATCTCCAAGTTAAGTTCTTGCGCCTTCTCCAACGTTTTGAGCAGTCACAAGATAATATTCTGGCAGCAAAAGTGTTATATCGGTTACACTTAGCTACATTGATTCGAGCAGGAGAATCTGATATGAAAATGGTTAACCTGAGGAGTGATAGAACCAAAGCGATAGCAAGAGAGCAAGAGGCTGCTGGTATCCCTGATTTAGATTTCTCAATAAGAATACTTGTCCTGGGGAAAACAGGCGTTGGCAAGAGTGCAACCATCAATTCTATATTTGATCAGACAAAGACCGAGACTGATGCATTTCAACCTGCCACTGATCGCATCAGAGAGGTAAAGGGAAGTGTCAATGGGATTAAAATAACTTGCATTGATACTCCTGGTTTCCTACCTTCATGTACAAGAAATGTGAGGAGAAACAGGAAGATTATGCTCTCGGTGAAAGACTTCATTAGAAAATCCCCACCTGATATTGTTTTGTATTTTGAACGTCTTGACCTCATCAACATGGGCTTCAGTGATTTCCCCCTTCTGAAGCTTATGACTGAAGTTTTTGGTACTGCTATTTGGTTCAACACCATCCTTGTCATGACTCATTCTTCTTCAACCCTTCCTGAAGGATCCAGCGGGTATCCTTTTAGCTATGAGTCATATGTGACCCAATGCACAGATTTGGTGCAACAGAGTATACACCAGGCAGTATCAGATGCAAGACTTGAAAATCAAGTGCTTTTAGTGGAAAATCACCCTCAGTGCAGAAGAAATGTCAAGGGGGAACAGATTCTTCCAAATGGACAGATTTGGAAATCTCATTTCTTATTATTGTGCATATGTACCAAAGTGCTTGGTGATGCTAACGCGCTCTTGGGATTTCGAGACAGCATTGAACTGGGGCCCTTGGGTAATACTCGAGTACCTTCTATGCCACATCTCCTTTCATCTTTTCTGCGTCACCGGTCATTGTCTAGTCCAAGTGAAGCAGAGAATGAAATTGATGAAATTTTAGCTTCTGACATGGATGGGGAAGATGAATACGATCAGTTGCCACCAATAAAAATCCTGAAAAAATCTCAGTTTGAAAGGCTGAGTAAATCCCAGAAAAAATCCTATCTTGATGAGCTCGATTATCGAGAGATTCTTTATTTTAAGAAACAACTAAAAGAAGAGTCCCGTAGACGGAAGGAGAATAAGCTTTCTAAAGAGGAAGATCTTCCAAATGACAGTGCTCCTGATGAACAGACATCTTCAGAAGCTGTCGTGTTACCAGATATGGTAGTGCCCCCTAGTTTTGACTCAGATTGCCTTGCCTACAGGTATCGCTGCCTGGTTACGGGTGACCAGTGGGTTGTGAGGCCAGTTCTTGATCCCCAAGGATGGGATCATGATGTGGGCTTTGACGGAATAAACTTGGAGACAGCTGTGGAGATAAAAAGGAATGTCTTTGCCTCCATTGCGGGACAGACAAGCAAGGACAAGAATGATTTCAATATTCATTCTGAGAGTGCTGCAGCTTATGTAGATCCTGAGGGCCTCACCTACTGTATAGGTCTCGATGTTCAATCTTCTGGTAAAGACATGATCTATACTGCTCACGGCAACACCAAGCTGAGGAATTTTAAGCACAATGTTACTGACTGTGGGGTTTCTTTGACATCATTCGGCAACAAGAATTATGTTGGTGCAAAGCTTGAGGATAGTTTATTGGTTGGGAAAAGACTAAAGCTAGTCATGAATGCTGGCCGAATGGGTGGTTTTGGACAAGTGGCGTATGGTGGGAGTTTTGAAGCAATTTTAAGAGGGGCAGACTACCCTGTGCGGAATGACAATATCAGTTTGACTATGACAGCTTTATCTTTTAATAAGGAGGTGGTGTTAGCTGGAGGTTTCCAATCTGAGTTCCAGCCAATCAGAGGCTTGAATATGTCGGTGAATGCCAACTTAAATAGCCGGAAAATGGGACAGGTGTGTATAAAGTTGAATAGCTCTGCACACATGGAAATTGCTCTGGTTGCAGTGTTCTCAATTTTCAGGGGCCTTTTACGTAGAAAGGCAACTGGAAACAGAAGCACAGAGGTGTTGGAGACAGGATAAGTTTTCATACTTCTTCGGGTTTTGAAATCCTCTCATTGGTTCAGAGAGGAAACTATAGTGATAAAGCAATCTATTTTTGGAACTTCTCTTCCAGTTTTGTGGCAACCGTTTCAGATTTTTTTACACTCAATTTTATTAGATAATTTTCAGATTGTGGCAGAACAAGCTAGATAGATACGTTTGTTGATGCTGAAAAGCAATAACCTATGATTCATTTTGACATCAACATGAAGTCAGGCTGCCAGCTTTGGCGCCCACGGTGGTCGTTAGTACGTAAATTTGGTAATAACGGTAATAATTGTACAGGAAATTTTCTAAAGTAAATTCAATTATCATTAGTGTCCTTTGAGCTTCCTGAAGTGGCATTTGGAATGATCCACTTGATTGTATTGCAAAACTATTTTAATTATTTTGGTTGGTAAGATGATAAGTAAAATAACATTTGGAATCCCTGTGCTTATGTTTAAAGCAAGAAAGACGGTATTTTTATAATTTGTGGAAATGATTTGATTGAAGGCTTTTGTTAAGTTACATCATCATTCATCATGTATATTATATGATGATGTAACAGCCGTTGGATGAAATCCAACGGTTGTGAAAATAATATGATTTTTAAATCTCATATTTTTATAACCGTTGGATTTCATCAACAGCTCTTACATCATCATGTATGTTACATGATGATGTAACATAACAGGCTCTTTGATTGGAAGATCAAGAAACTTCAATGGGAACCCATCGGTGAAATGAAACCCTCTCAGGCAATTTTTTGTATAGCCCAAACGATTCAATTGACAATCACAATCACTACATTTGTTACAGCAAAAGCAAATCCAATCACATAAGAGCACTAATATTTAGAAAAAAAATTTTTTGATAAAATGTTAGTAAGATGAACTACAGGATTTCGTTTGGCATGTAGGATTAAATTAGATTTGGTTTGATTTAATTTGATTGGATTAGATTATATAATATTGTCTTCTGTTTAGTCTAGCATTGAAGTGGATTATATTAAATTATATTTGAATGAGATTAAATAGCATTTAAGTTAACATTTAAACATAAATATGAACTATTCATAAATATTTAATAATAAAATAATCATTAAAATTAATTTAAAAGACAATGAATAGAAAAATATATAGAAAATTAGTTATTAGGTAATCGTGATTATAATAAACAATATATAAATTAGATTAAATTAAATTAAAAACTATTTAGATATTTAATTTAATTTTTATTACATATTTTACATATATTTTATTTTATCGAAATGTTTCAAATAATATATATATATATATATATATATATATAATTATTGGTATTATTAATTTTTATGATTAATTTTAATATAGTGATTATTAAATTAAATATTACATTAGATATACAAGTAATAGTTAATTAAATAGATAATTAATTTTAAAATTAATCCTAACTAAAGCCATCTTTAAATTGGAATTGTTAATCCCATGATTCAAAGACTAAATTCAAATTTAGTCCCCCTAATCTAATCCAAAATAAAGTTTGCCAAACGTATGATAAATGATTAATTTCAAAATTAATCCAATCCTACACTTAATCCTTACTCTTACTCCCAAATGTAGCCTAATATCATATGGTGTTAGAGGAGAAAAATAAAATAATCAATAACGCTATAACATCATATGTTTTTTTAGTTCATTTTGTCAATCTTTAATATTTTTAATATGTTTTTCACGTATAATTTCTAGTACCGTCTTTATTCATATTACTAGATCATATTACTTGGCTAGGTATGCAAGTTGGCCGGAGATAAAACGCCCACTGGATAAATCAACAAGCACTGACACTAGCTGTCACTTTCCCTAGTAAACTTTCATCTAGGCCTATCATGTAAACTGTATACAATATTATTGTAGCGAAGCAACTGCAACTCTTTTGTTTAATGCAATTGGGTTCAAATCGTTGTAGTGAATTTGTAACAGACTTGTCGCCCGAGAACTTAATGCTTTATTGACAAAAAGTAAAAAAAAAATGAAAAAAAGAGCCAAAGAATCAGTGATAAAAGAAACCAACGTGGCTTTAATTTCGACAAATATGCTTTTTTTTTTTTTTTTAGTAGTGCTAGAGAGGGAGAAACACGATAGAAGCACGAGAGAAATATTAAAAAAATTTTCTTTTTCTCTCTACCCACTCACTCTCTCTCTACAATTTTCTTCATTGTTTCTCTCGTCTTTCTCTCGTGCTTTTCTACAACAAGCATTTTCCTTTTTTTTTTTTTTTCAGATTATTTATCATCTTTTACTTGTGAACAATGTTGATAAAAAAAAAAGCCAAATAGTTAGTGATAAAATTATTGCAAGTTTATTGCTATTGATAACAAATTTTTTGTTAAAATTTTCAAATATTATTTAACACATCATAATTTTAATTATAAGTATGTAAAAATAATGAAAAAAAATTAATATTATTTAAGACATTGCTGGTTCCACTCTACCATTCTCTCACTCAACAAAAGTAAATAGAATTGAGAATTGCTCTCAAACTCTGGAAAGTTAAACTTTGCAAGTGCCATCCTTCAAAGAGACAAAATTTTCTTAATTTAATTTTTTTCTTTTAAAAAGAAATCATTAAATCAATATTAAGTCTCTTCCATGCAACAAGTTCCAGCGTCTTACGTCTTCAACTTTCTTTTTTTCTTTATTTCTTGACTTTTCTCAATTCTCAGTAGGCATAATATAAAACACTGAATAAAGAATCGGATTCTTTTTGGACGACAGCATAGGCCAAGCTTTGCTATGACACCTTTTGATATCCTGATTCCTCAAAACTCTCGAAACCCCACAAACAAAATACACACGCACACGGCTCCACACATATAACCATTGGTTTCTCTTCGTAAGTCATTATGATGAGTTAATGACAAATCTCTTTTTTTTTTTTTTTATCTTAATCACTTTAGTCGTCTGGCGCCAGTAAATCTCGAGCAGGGAGACTCACAACTCAGACACCTATCAAGCCCGTCAACCGAGAAGATTTTCCAACAAAAGCCATCATGACTAACCCAACAAACCCAATCAAACCACCTCTTTTTCATGACTCCATCACAAGAAGGCAACACTTTGTTGGTAACGACAAATCTCTTAATCCTATTCCCCTAAGAAAAACAAGAAACAAGAATAGAATCTCTCCACAAATGCCGTACACTTGTACACAAAAATTAAATAAAATAAAATCAATCAAACCATGCCATCTTCACACCAACAATACCATCGGATCCAATATATTCACTTTATTGAGTAAATCATTTATATTTTACACCATATAATTGATTATAAGCACAATCGCAAAAGAAAGGACACGAGGCAATGAATCAACGACAGTCTATATACTTATGAAATGATCACTAAACCAAACAGAATTTTGTTTTTCCCCACCTTAAACTTTGCATTACAATTTCATTTAATTCAAGGTGAAGAACCCCACAAGACTTCAGCAACAATGGTGGCGGCTTCAGCATCGGAAGCAGATGCTTCCCTTACTCTCAACAAGATCTCCTGCTTCAATGCCCTTTTCTCTCTTTTCCTCAGCCCCTCACCAACTTCTAATTGCACTGCAAATCTTGCCACACAGCTTGCAAATGGATGGCGCTTCAAGAATTTCCTTTCTCTACTCTCTCTTTTGCTCTCAACAACTCCACCAGCACCTACCCCTCTGTCATTCTTTTCTTTCTCTTCAAATCTCTCCATTTCAATCAAATCCCCACCAAGTTCTGATCTTTGCAACTCCACCAATTTTTTGACCAGCCCTTGTTCTAACATTGCATCAATAGCTTCTTCCCGCCCGAAATAGCCAGTTTCAAGTATGCAGTCCATTGCAAGCAATTTCATTTGCAAATCTTTCATATCTAACAAGCTAATAATCTTTGGTATTTCACCATTTGACTCAATTTCATCGACAAGTGGTGACTTAATTGACTTGATCAACTCACAAAGAACTTTGATCGAATGCGTCGAGCTCATTGTTAACAAAGCTTGAATGGTTGGACCCATTAACACTTGACCCACAAAGACGTCTTTGTTGAATCTAATTAAAGAAGCTATTGAGAAAGCAGATTGTTCTCTTAAACTCTTTGAACAACTGGGGTTACAGAGAATCGTTTCAAGTAATGAAAAAACCTTTGATTTGAGCACCAAATCCTGCAACTCGCGACTGAACCCCTGCGAGACTCGGCCCTCGAACTGAGTCAGCAGCTTCACCAACTCGTCCTCGTTGCCACCATCTCCATCCAGATCTTTCAGAGCCTTCGTGAGTCTCTCGATATGCTCTCTGTCAATCCAGGCTTGAATTTCAGTCTCGATGGAGCCGGCGACTCGGGAAATGGAGTGAGTCGAGACCCGGCGAGCCAGGAAGCTTCTGAGGCTATTACGGCCGCGGGATTTATGGAGGGTTTGGACGAGGGTTTTGAGGTCGGCGAGGTGTTGAGAGAGGGTGGAGAGATGAGGGTCCTCGGAGAGGAGGGCATCGGATTCGGTCTCGAGCTCGAGCAGAGCTTTAATGGCGGATGAGTTGAACTCGGCCGAGTTGGAACTGGGATGCGCTTGGAGGTCGACTGAGGCTTGCTTAAGAGCTTCGAGAACGTTGAGCACTCGTGGTGGTTGTACCTGCACCGATGGGTCTTCCATAAACGCAACTCTTTTCCTTTGATTTTTTGCTGTTTTGATTGTTCACGGCGTTATGCAAAATGAACGCAACGACCAACCAGTTTGTGCTACGAATGAGAGCAATTTTTGTTTGAATTGTCAAACGCGCGTGTAAGTTCGGTACTGTGTTATATATATATATATATATATATATATATATAAAGAGAGAGAGGAGAGACATATATGTATGATGTTGTGTAGGATTAGAATATGAATTAATAATGTTAAAAAATTAATTAATTAGACTTAATCAATTACATTTAATGTACTAATGGTGATTCGACTAGGAATTAATTGGTTAAGAAGAATTTTTATAAACAAACATTCACCGGTCATTATTGATTTCGTTGATAACCAGTTAATAAAATTAATTATTTATGTATTTGATTATTTAGTCCAAAGTACCAAATTGTGTTATTACAGAGTTCAATTGATGTAAAATGAATTTAAAATTTAAAATTTTTAGCCTCAGTTATATTTTTTCTTATTTCCACCGTACAATATTTTTGAACGCTTAGAAACATAAATTTTTTTGGATAAACTAATTTTTACTATGGATATATGTGTGGAAAGTATTATAATTTTGATTAAGTATTTGTAAATAATAGAAACTTAAAAGATTAAAATGAAAGAAACCAAGTGAATATCAAGCGGAAATAAGCCAAGGAGAAAGCATTTCATTATGCTTCATTCAGATTGTGCATCATTTACAAAGCAATCAAGCCTACTTATATTAAAATCTACTGCCCATCTGAAATGATTTCACAGCCATATGAGCAGAACAGATGCACTGAAGTGATGTGCCACTGATACTAAAGATAATGAAGTGTGGAGAGCCAAATATTTCATAACAATTTTATGGGTATTAAGAGGTACCTTATTGATTTTATTGTTTTAATATTTATCAAGCGGGGACTAGTGTGAAAAAAAAAAAGAAAAGAAGAAAAGCTACAAAATATACTCTTACTTGTGAGAAAAATAAAAATATAGTTGCAAGTATCCTTAATGTAGAAGAATATGAGTACTTAAATTGGCACATTTAATTCCTTAAAAATAAATAAGGAATTAAGAGAGTAGTTGTGTGCAAAAGATTAATTAATAAAGTAGTTTACGTATATTCAAAGTATAATAATGAAAATAAGAAGTTTTACATGATTCACAGACGGACGTTTAAACGTGGGCAATTTAGTGATTTCATTAGCTCGATGGACGGTCAATGATGAGCCGACTGAAAACTCTAGCCATTGGATGCTCACCCAGGATCCGGATTTTTCTCAAGCAATCCCCTTTCGTATTTAATTTTTAAATTTAAAAAACATGAGAAATTTTGTCGTCGGAAGATTCCAGCTTATTGCTTGAGACTTGACCACTTTAAACACGACTTAAAACGAATTTAAATTTCGTATGTGTTCAACACTTCAACTACTACTAATAAAGAAATAATCCATCGTTCGCCTCCAAATCCAATACGTGCAACATATGAACTGATTAGTGATCGCAGCTAACTTATAATATATTTTAGGATTTTGCTAGTTTAAGTCTATGTAAGAATCATACAGCCCCCTTGTAAAATGAGCAATTGGTCATTTTTAATTGCTTGTTTTAGCAAGACCCTCACCCTGTATTTTAATTCACCTGAGCATGTGCGGATCTGCCCATTTGGATCATGGAATAAAACGTGACGTTTAAGCATAAAAAAATGGATGTAAATTTAATTGTATAGAATAAAACGTGACATTTTTTCTTCTTTTATAGAAAAAAAGCCAAGAACTTTTTTTTTTCTCCCTTGAAGATTGAATCAGTTGCAAATTAATTATTCGTTTGTGGTTGGACTTGGCAAATGCGCGTGATGGCTACTTTCAGTCTTTGTGTTGCAACTTGCAATGAATGATCGATTTTTTTTTTTTTTTGTTGGTTTTTGTATTGTAACTTGAGAAATAATGCTAATATCTAAGTTTTTAATTGAACATGAACCGGGCAGTCGTCTTAAAGGTATATTAAGTTGGTAATGAAGGTTTCATTACCTTCCGTGAGAAATTATCATACTCTCCCATCTGGTTAATTTAATACATTTTTTTTTATAGTAATTGGTGTTAATTTTCATAATTCTGAAATTTAAATAATTAACTATCATATCTTTTACTTTTAAAAAATAACATTAAAGATAATATCTTAAATAATTACTCAGGCAATTATGATTTTTTGAAAAAATTATTATTTTATAAATTGATCCAATCATTAATTTAACACATCGACTGTAATTCGGAACAGATAAAAAAATATCATTTAATTTAAGTTATTAATTTATTACAGTTTTATCATTTATGGTTTGAACCTTACTCGAAGAAACTGAATTTTCGTTAAACTAAATAAACTAAAATAATAACAGGAGGTGTTGTGTGAAAATGTAATAAAACAGTTAGCAGTCACAAGTGACACGCACATGGTCCACGTGGGACTGTACTCCGCTTATCGGATCAGTAAAATATTCTGTCGGTCACCTACCAACCAATGACAACACAACAAACTAATAGTAATACTATCACCATCCCTTCTAATCTACGCCACGAGAACCTCATCGCTGCTAACGTACGCATCTCACGGGCCAACAGTTGGACTCATCGACAAAACAAACACGAAAGCAAAGGCAAGCATTCGCCTCCTCGTTCCTCAATCCCCATTTCTCTCTCTTGCTGTTGTGATGGAGAAGATGCGGTTGCTGCTTCATCTGGCCTCGACGACGGCAATCGTGTTGCTGAGCGATGTGAATGGCGGGAGCGCGGGGATCACGAGTAAATTCATCCGCACAGAGTGGCCAGCCATCGACATTCCTCTCGATAACGAAGCATTCGCTGTTCCTAAAGGTCACAATTCCCCTCAACAAGTATGTAAGAAGAAGAACTCAGATTTAACATTAAAAATTAAATCAAAATGTTGCGGATGATTCTCTTTTTAAATTTCCATTTATGATCTTAGGCTTTGAGACTCGCTCACTCCCCAACTGTCCGTATATCAATTGGAAAATTACACTTATGGCCTTACGCCTTCGAAACCCAGTCACTCTTTAACTGTCTGTAATTGGTAATCTGCAATTGCGGCGTAGGTGCATATTACGCAAGGCGACTACGACGGGAAGGCCGTGATTATC
Source organism: Citropsis articulata (assembly GCA_030449925.1). Lineage (NCBI taxonomy): Eukaryota > Viridiplantae > Streptophyta > Magnoliopsida > Sapindales > Rutaceae > Citropsis > Citropsis articulata. The sequence goes on from JASUUH010000257.1 coordinate 299,593, forward strand.
TCATGGGTGACGCCTCATGAACCGGGCCCGAGTACGGTGTCGTATGGGACGTCGGAGGACAAGTTTGATTTTACTGCTGAGGGGACGGTGAATAACTACACCTTTTACAAATACAAGTCTGGTTACATCCATCAATGTCTCGTTGATGGCCTTGAGGTAATTATTATTAGTATTATTTCTTGATTATGAATTAATGAGTTTGTGGCTTTAACATTACCGTGGATCACATAATAGCTTAATTTTCTCTAATACGGATTGTTTGTATTCATGAGAATTTTTGTTTTTTATTGATAAAATTATGTCATGCGCATACATTAATGCATACAAATGGTAGGGTTTACATAGTAGTTTCTTTGGAAAGGAGTAAAGATTTATCTACTTTTTGGTATCATTCCAAACTTTTATATATGAAAATGAATGCCAGGTCAACAGTTTGAACTTGATCTTTCAACTCATGTTTTGCATAGAATTTACACCAATATGAATTGTTTGACTTTACCAGGGGCTTTCTTTGGTGAATTTTAGCTCCTTACTCTTTAAGTGTTTTCCTGTTTTTAGTATGATACCAAGTACTATTACAAGATTGGGAGTAGCGATTCTTCTAGAGAATTTTGGTTTCATACGCCTCCGAAGATTGATCCTGATGCTCCTTACAAGTTTGGAATCATTGGTGAGTTGTATATTCTCCATATCTCTTCTAATAATATTGGAATGACTTTCACATTCGTGTATAAAAGCAAGTTGCTTATATGTTGATGTATATCTCGGACCTCTCTTCTTTGTTCTTGTATTGATTTAAGCCTTATTTAAATTTTGTATCAATTCACGTGCGTATCTTGGTCTTGATTTTACTTGACCAGTCCATCCTAGGCGTGACTTCTAGAAATGCATTTCATCTCTAATTTCATTTTGATTTATACAAATACTTTTGAAGACTCTTTTTTGGAATGTCTCCTTTGCTGCAACTGGATCATGATTTTGATATTTCCCTCAAACTCATGCATCGATTAGTCTATGTGGTGCTATTATGACTTTTCTCATCTGTGTTTGGAGTAAGCACTAACTCTGGCATCTAGAAGTGCATTTGTCCTAATTTATTCCTATATTGCAGGACTCTTATCAACGTGTTTCTTGTGTATTGCTCTCTTACTAATTCTGGTTGCAATATCTTACATGTATGTTGCAGGTGACTTGGGGCAGACATATAATTCTCTGTCCACTCTTGAGCATTATATGGAGAGTGGAGCACAAACTGTCTTGTTCGTTGGAGATCTTTCTTATGCTGATAGGTATCAGTATATTGATGTTGGTGTACGTTGGGATTCATGGGGTCGGTTTGTTGAGCGAAGTGCAGCATATCAGCCTTGGATTTGGTCTGCTGGAAATCATGAAATAGAGTACATGCCTTACATGGTAAAGTGTTAGACATATATCATTGAAACTTGTCATTTAATTTGATATTTTGAATTGTCAAAATATTCTTGCCTTGAGCATTTCCTGGTGATGAATGTTGCTTCCTGTTCCTGCTGAAATGGGTTACAAAGAAACAGTGAATGCCCCGTGGATCATTGAGAGACAACTGTTTCCCAATGTTGTTGTAGTGCCCACTCCCTTCGAACAATAGAATAGGATATTTTCATTTTTCCTTAATTGACATTTCTTTGTTCTCTTTTTGGCCTGTTTATGTTGTGGTTTTATTGATCTCTTAACTTCTGTGGTTCATTTTCTTTTTTTTATTTCCTCTTCTGGGGATATGCATGCATCAACCAACAGAATACCCTTATTGGATTACAAAGCAAACTGGTGTCATCCATGCCTTAGGTTATTTGGCACAGTAACGTTCAGCAAACTGTTTATTCTGTTATGCATATCTAGGGTTCCATCTATTTCGCAATCTGTAGAAGTTTAGAATCAATAACGACCCTTTGCTAGAATGTAATAAATAATGGGCCGCTGTTGATTTAATTTCCAGTGGCACTATTGGATGGTTGGTCTCAGCTTCTTCTATGTGGATATTGTGTGAACGGGCTTCTAGTATCATTACTTCTTGTTTTACTAAACCAGTTAGAATTCCAAGAACATGATGAGCCATGTCGTTATTTTCATTCTATGTTATAGCTAGAAAGTTTAGATCACATATAGGGTTGTGATTCTGCTCTGATATTATTTTTAATCCATTGCCAGTTTTATAGGCAAGGCCACTGTGTATTAATTAGCTTGAGAATATTTATTTTTGGCAGTATAAAATAATCTACAAAATAATTCTCGTTGGGCTATCAACATTTGAAATATTTGTGTGTAGGGGGAAGTTGTTCCTTTCAAATCCTATCTCCACCGCTACCCTACACCTCATTTGGCATCCAAAAGCAGCAGTCCTCTTTGGTATGCTATCAGACGTGCATCTGCCCATATCATTGTGCTATCCAGCTATTCTCCATTTGGTAATGTCCATTTTCTTCTAAACTGTTCATTTATTGGTAAATTGAAATTGAAAAAAATTTTACTGGTGAAAACTGCGATAGATTCAAGAAATGTAAACTTAACTGCAACATGTGAGGTTTTCAGCTTTTTATGTGTACGAACATGAGACTGAAACCCTATTATTATAAAATAAACTGGGCGTTAGTGATCGTTTTGACCTTTCCTGTATTTTCCTTAAAATTGATCATCGGGGCATTCTGTTATTTTATAGTGAATAGCATGCTTTCTTTATGAATGGAGCTAGTTAATTTTTAATCCCTAAATTTTCACATCTAGTTTGATTCAATTATTAAAATCTACAGTAAAATACACACCTCAATGGGAGTGGCTCAGAGAAGAATTGAAGAAGGTTGACAGGGAGAAAACGCCTTGGCTAATTGTTCTCATGCATGTTCCAATCTACAACAGTAATGAAGCACACTTCATGGAGGGTGAAAGCATGCGAGCAGCCTTTGAGAGTTGGTTTGTCCGATATAAAGTTGATGCTGTCTTTGCTGGTCATGTCCATGCTTATGAAAGATCGGTATGTTTTTTAACTTCAATGATGTCTTGCATTTAGTATCCAAAAATAAAACTCATGAGTCAATGTTGCAGGGCAGGGAGCATTCTGTGTTCCACCATTTTTTCACATTTACATACTTTCATTTAAGTTTGATTTCAATTATCAGAAGCCACTGATTGGAAGTTTTTGCATTTAGTATCCAAAAATAAAACTCATGAGTCAATTTTGCAAGATGGGAGCATTCTGTGTTCCACCATTTTTTCACATGTACGTACTTTCGTTTAAGTTTGATTTCAATTATCAGAAGCCACTGATTAGAAGTTTAGTGAAATAAAGACAAGCAACAAAAATAGAACCAAACTAGGTTGACAGATAATAGCCAGTGCGTGGTTGAAAATGAGTAAAAGCTCCTTTTCTAATCGTAGTTAACAGCCACAAAAGTAACGTGTTGATTCAAATTTAGACAGACTGGACAGTTGGACCATCTTGAATTGCGAAGTAGCTATTATCTTACTCAAAATTGATTGGTGAAAGGTGCATACTTCTTTTGACAGCAACTGCTTGGATAAATTTTAAGTGTTTCACTTAGTATTGAAGTTAAATATCCACAAATTGAGGTTGTCTCAGCTAAATGAACGGTATACTCAGACCATGCCCCTCATGACTACGTAGTTAAGTTTACATTATTTTGATGTAGTTAGATGTCTACATATTAGATCGAAATATTATATTGGTCCTCTTTGATAGTACTGTCTGATTTTTCCTTGATTCTAAAGAAAGTTTTTGCTTTCAGTATCGAATCTCGAATCTACACTACAACATATCAAGTGGTGACTGTTTCCCTGTGCCAGACAAATCTGCTCCTGTTTACATCACTGTTGGGGATGGTGGAAATCAAGAAGGTTTAGCTGGAAAGTGAGTCAAGTTGAATTGCATGATTGTTAAAATCTTCCTGCCCGGCTCGTCAAATTTATTGTTTATTTATCTACCAGAAAACTCAAATCTTGGTCACTTCAAACATTCTGCTGGTTGTGCAGGTTCAGATATCCACAGCCAGATTATTCTGCCTTTCGAGAAGCCAGTTATGGGCACTCTACACTAGAGATTAAAAACAGGACACATGCATTCTACCACTGGAACCGCAACGATGATGGGAAAAAAGTGGCAACAGACTCGTTCATATTGCACAATCAGTACTGGTGAGTACAATTAACCATTTTTTCACTTTGCTTAAGGCCAAAGTAGTGCTTGCATTTCAAACTGAGGACTTACAGTATCCAGGTGTTAAATTATGGCTTCTTTAAGGTGAAAAAAGTTCAATCTCTATTATTTAGAAAACCAATATTGTATCCAATTAGTTGATGCTTAATGATGTGGAAAAGTAACACCATGTTGTGATGTGAATATTACTGATTTTTTCATGACAAAGCCCGTGTTTGAATTTTGGACATCCAGGGCAAGCAACCGTAGGAGGAGAAAACTGAACAAGCAGTATTTAAGAAGCCTTGTTGGCGAGCTTTTTGCTTAACTAGGAGGTATCAAGAGAGTCTCCGATATTTATATGGTCGATGAATACAAAACTCACGGGGGATTTCAGTCAAATTCTTAACTTGTATGATTTTCATACAATTCATCCCTTATTTGTCATGTTGTAAACTTGTAGTATATTGAAATAAGTATCAATATGTTGTAACAATAATTGCAAGCTACATTGACATATACAGAGAAATGCCACGTTTCGTATTACAACCACCTTTGAAAATGATTTGCATCTACTTCACAGATTTTATTCTATAAACCGTACATTAGATGCAGAGAATCAAATAAAAAGATCACAAATATCGGTTCCTCTCTTTTCCCTAGAGAATTATCTCTGTTCACTTGAACAACCATGTGATGGCTTGGAAATCTTCTGTTGGCTACAAAATCATGTGGTGTTTCAGATTCGCGTTGGTTTTCACTCAGGTATCGCGATAAATAGGCTGCGGCATCCACTTGAGGTGCAATTTTAATTTTCCTGATTTAGTTCCATCAAGCTCAAAGCAGTCTTGGTATTCTCCTTCCAATATAACCCTTGTCAATGTCAAGATGCATCGTCCCATGTAGTCCTGCATGGTTTTGATTACATGTGTTAGGCTGTTAGCATTCATAACATTTTTAGAATCAATGTTACTGACCGGACAAATTGGTTTTTTAAATTTTAGGTTCTTAGAAAGAAACAGGAAGCTGAACTTAGAAAGTTTCAGTAGATCATCAAAAGATTGCTTATTTCCCTTTCTCAGCTATTTCATCAAAATAATCAAAGAGCTTCTGATCCATCATGAAACCATGTTTTCTGATTCTGAAAATAGTGGCTTAAATATCTCTATAAAGAGAAAAAGGAAACAGTTTTCAACTAGGGGATTCTATAAATTATTAAAGTTCAAATATTCTGTATCAGCAAGTCAAATCCCTTAATCTAAAAGCAACCTGCAAATTAATAGGATTTCGGAATCTATCAAAATCATAAAAGCTGTCTTATTCAGGCCTGGAAAAAGATAATACTGAACAAGTAATTAACTACATAAAAGCTGTCTTTTCAAAAAAAAATATATATATATATATAGCTGAGAAATTGACTTACCTTCCCAAATGTGTCATGATCCCATACTTCAGCAATTAGCATGTCATGCAATCCATCCTCAACAACAAAGTCAAAAGTTTGATTCCAAACTGGATTCAGGCAGTCATTCACAACCTAAAAACAGAACAGAAATAAGGATCAAGGAAACAGAGAATCTAGAAGAGAGTAAAAATCTGCAAAAAAAATCTTGGAAAACAAGAAAGAAAAAGCGAAACTTCTTATGTACGAATTTTATTTATAGTATTCTGCAGATGCAAGGTAGAAAAAGACCAGAAAAGAAAAGGGAAAACATATTAAAGATATCAAAATAGTACTCTAGTTTTGTTTCTTGTCCCTGATTTCTTCATAGCGAGCACCACATAGGGATCAGCCTTTCCCATCAAATCTGATGCAGGCAAGTTTTCAGCTAATATTACTGTAACAGAAAGTACTCCTCTAATAATAACCTCTCTTCTCTTCTGAGAAACATCTTTTTCAAGTTCAATAGCTTCTGTTCCATTTGCCCCACTTTTAGGAGCCTTCTCCCCATTTTTAAGAACCTTCTCCAAGGAGGTCATTGAAAAATTGGGCGCAAAAGGGTTTGTAAACACATTCTCCATTCCAAATGGACAGTACAAGAGTTCCAAGTGCACCTAAAACCAAAATTAAAAAATAAAATGAACTCATAATAGCAGTAACTGCAAAAAAAAAAAATATATATATATATATATAACATGGAAAATCACCGAAACCCAAATGTCAAATTATGTAAAATATATATATATAGTTGAAAATTCTGAAATTAGATCAAACTTCATAATAAGTTCCTTATGGTTTGTCCAATAATAATTCACCGGCATGCTCGCTTTTGGCCATTTCAATTCAAAGAATAAGAAGGCTGGTTCACCAGATCATTTCCCTTCATTACATTCAACTTGATTTAGCTAGTCCATTCTCTAAACTGTTAGTGGTATTAAATTAAATTTTTATAATTGTTGGCCAGGATCACACAAAAGAAAAATGGGGTTTGTAGTTTTATTTTTTACTCTATATATACAAAACTGAATACAATAGATATATATATAACAAGAAACAGAGTACTAAAAGACTTCTTATATCCTAAAATAACTTTAACAATAATGATTCTCATAGTTAGTCTAAATCACATAACTTTTAGAGGAATACTATTTGTAAGGAGGGTACTTGATACTTACCTCTCCCCTATATTTGGTATCTCTCTGAACCACCAAATCTTTAACCAGCTTCAACCATACATCCTTAACTTTGCCAGGCTCAAGTTCGCATAGGCGTACTTGAGCGCATCCAATTAATTCAGATGACTGAATCCCTTCATCATCATAAATTCTTACAACCAAGTGCTGAGTGGATTCATCTTCAACAATAAATTCAAAGTGTTCATTCCAGATTGGATTTAAATCATTGTTCTGAAGAAGAAGCAACAAAATTCCTTCAAAACCTATTATATTGAAAATTTTATGAGAGAAAAAAAAAAAAAGATTAGACAACTTACAATTGTTTTACTTTTCTTCGTTTTTTCAGGTAGAGGTCGTACAAATAATACTGCATAGGGATCTGATTTTCCAATCATGTCTTTATTGGTTAAACCCTTTGCTTGCACAAGCTTCACCTCTAATGTCCCCACAGGCTTTAACTCAAGATCACTAAAAGAGAAAACTATCAGCTTCTTCAATAGATTGTTACAAATAAAATCATAGTATAAATCACTCAGCTGGTCTAAACGTAGTTGTTCATCATGAGACATGCTTTCCTATCTGGGTTCAAACTGCTTACTGAAAACAGTTGCTTAAATCAAAAGTCTGCTCATATATCCTCCTTTATGCTAACATACCTGTAATCCCCAGGCAAAATAGGAACAATTTTCCTAACTGGCCAAGTGATTGAGTCTTCAATTGCATCATGTATGGTTGCCTGTAGAGGTGAAACATGCCACTAGTAAATTCAACAAATTATTGAAATTTTGTGATCCAGTGTATTTTCAGAGGACAACATCAAATCAGGAGACTTTTCAACAAAAATTAAAATTCTTAGCACATGCAAAAATATCCATTAAACTTTATAACCATCTGTTATTAATGCACTAAAAATCATACATAATTTCTAAGAGCAAAGAGGGAAGTTACACAAACCTCAATAGAATCAGAAAGTCCAGGAATAGTTGATATGTCACCACCAACAACTTTAAGTGTAAAATCCAACTTTTTCTGCAAGCCAAAAACTGAATGTTTCGTAAGTATTTAGAGTGCATTAGAACATGCAAATGGATGCATCTCTGTACAAAGGCAAGTTTGTGTGAATGTGTCAGAGAGAGGTATTGACCTGCTGCCGGCCTTTTAATAGATCATAGTATGACAATGCTTATTTTCAGATTCAGAGAGATTGAATCAGACCTTTGCTGGAGGGAGGGGGTGGATGGGGAATGAAATATAGAAAATATATCGTTTTATAATACTATTGATAAAATGATAGGCAAATATTAAGTCTTTGAATCTGAGTGAATTGCATTTTCCAATATCCAAATTCAATCCATCAGCAGTTACCAGCTTTTATGTTCTGTTATATATAAAATAGAATTTCTAAAATCTGACTTCATTCATGTAAATATTAAATTTGTAGGCAAGATGCGTACTAGCTTCCATCACAGCATATAAACATATCTGAAAGCATTTATGTGCTCATTATTGTGAACATATGCATCTCAATCAAATTTCTCTTTCAGTATGTGTGTGGGTGTTTGGATTACTTCTGATTTCAACCAAACCTTTAGGAATTCAGAAAGGGATACTTTACCTTCTCTCTCAGAGAATAACTTACAGCTGCAAAGCCTGGAAACTCATCCACTAGCGGCCTAAAGATCAATCTGAAAACTCCAGTGAATCCAATGTTTTTCACCTAAGGAGATTTAGATGCCCCCCACAAAAAAAAAATAAAAATCAACTGATATCATTGTAGAATGCAATTGCAATGAGTTTTAAGTAGCACGCCTTCAAACCAATCTAAACGTCTGAACCCTGGCACACAGAACTTCCAATAAGATTACTACACAAGAATGAGTACATTTCTTTTCTCTTTTCGAAAAAGATCAGTGACATATAAACTTTTAGGCTTTCATATTACAAATGCTGCTGTCATAGTGTAGACTTTCCGGCGAATCCTTTTTAACAGTCCATATGAAAAAAATGAAAGCCACTGTCTTGCACTTATACAGGACTCAACCCACTTAAACACGTCGAATCACTTACATGCAAACAATTCATATTGCAAAACTTTAATGTTTTATAAGGCCACTATTCAATTGAGTTGAGGCTTGTAATGGCTTTAATATAATATACAGAAAAAAAATTCTTGAAAAAGGAGATAATAGTAAACAGAAGCAACAACACAAGTGTGGATTACCTGCACAGGTAGTGCCACCCCAAGTCTGGTCTTGATTGCAAGTATTATACTTGAATTAGCATCCCACTTCATTTCTAACTCCATGGTAACGCCACTGCTTCCATCTTCAATAATAGAAACTCCTACGGATTGACGATTTGTACAATTAGAAGATATTAAAACAGAGAGCCAAGTTACTGCAACCATCTTTCGGAAAAAGAATATTCTTAAAGGGCAATACATACAAAAAGGACAGCAACAGGAGGATTGGATTGCAAAATTGACATATGTTCGAATTCAATTGCTATTTTGCACACTATTATGTAACATAAGTGCAACAACCAGCCACTAATAATAGCAAGATTAACAAATGAAACCGACCTGTAAATTGGGGCGCAACAGTACCGAGAGTGAATCTGGAAAACTTGAGAGAAGACAATATAAACGGCCTATATTGTTCTAGTACTGGCTCTACCGATGACTTTATCAGCTCAGAAGCTGCCTACAGTACCGAATTTATTAAAAGATTAATTAATAATAAAATAAAAATAAATTAGAATCCTATTAGTTTCATTTTTTAAAAAAAAGGAAAGAGTAATAATAAATAAAATGATAGTGTTATTTACCTCATTGACATAGGGCCAGATCTTCTCAAGATGATGATTAAGCCAAGTCAACCTCTGGCGCTGCGAGAAGACCACCCAAGATGGATAGAACTCGGCCGGCAAGATCTTTTTTGAATCTTCCACTGTCATCCGTGCAAACGCCGCTATTGTTGTTGCCTTTATACAGTAATAATAATAATAATAATAATAATAATACAACCACAACAACAACAAAATTAAAGAAAATAAAAAACACAGCATCATTAGCAACATATACTTTAATTAAACAATAATTAATAATACTAGTAGTAAGTAGTGCTAACAAGTTCAGAGCGGAGCTTGGATCGCGCATTCTCCGATCGCACGAATCCGACGATGATTCCAAGCCCGACCGCTAGCCCGATAACTAGCCCGAAAACAAATCCCATTTTGCTCGCGAGAAATTCAGTAACTATCTATCTGTGAGCCCCTGAGGTTGGTTTCGGGAGTTAGAAGAAGTTAGAAGAAGAGCTGTTCTTCTCTTTCTTATTCTTTTTTAAATTATTTTTGAATAATTAGAACGTTGAAATCGAAGGATTGAGCGGACAGATGTCAGCAAGCTGGGGGGTTAGTGGCGAAGCCATATTTTGAGTGCAATAATTTCCCTATTTTTTATAGGCAATCCCTAAGTTACGTTTTACGTAACGTACAGTCCGGCGAATCTGAGACATTGAATGTGCTTAAATTGGATCCAACGGATGACATTAAAATTTTGAAAAGCAATCTTAAGTGGTGAACTGACTCAACTGGTTATTTTAATGGACGGGCTACTTGACCAAACAGTTTATTTTTAGAAAAAGAATAAAATTTCTTTTTATCCTTCGTCTCGTCTTCTTCTTCAATCGAAGCAATTTTCTGCAACAAATTTAACTGGGAAAATACAATTTTTAAACATTTATTATCACAATTATCTCTATAACTTGATTTTAATCCCCTTTTTATTTAGAATTTCCCATGCTTTATAACTTGTGTAATCCATGAACAAATTTTGTTGTAAAACTAATGCATATATCTTTCTATCCCGTCATTAGTTTTGCTTCCCGTGCCTTATCAAATTTACTTTTTTTTTCTTTTTTCAATCCATTCTTTGATTTTGAATCGCGATTTTGCAGTTAATTCGGTCCAAGAATTTTCCATGTATTCAATTTTTATCCATTTAATTTACTTCGATGAACAGTGATTAAGTTGTAAATTTTGATCCTTTCATGCTTTAATATTAAGCTTCGAATTGATCAAATAAACCCATGCTCCAACTTGTGTCGTGTATGTTTAATAAAGAAATAATTAGGCAATGAACTTGGGAATTTTAGTTTTGGTGATAGATTAAGTTGTTTTAGGTAAGCTGTTTGATGAAATGCCTATGTGAGTTTTATGGATTTGAAATTGAAGATTCTTTTTTTTTTTGTGGGTTGGGGGGGGGGGGGTGGTGGTGTTGTAAAGCATAATATTCATAAAACTAATTGTTTTGCCTATTGTCTTGCATCTGTTAACTTGGATTTTTTCACATGGGACAGGAGGAGTGGCACGTTCCTCATAGGCCATGATCATTTTCCAGCATCTCTCATGGATCTTCCATATGTTGTGGAGTCATTCAAAACCTATGATGAATCTGCTCCAGTTAAAACTGCAGACATCGGCCAGGTACGGGCCTTGTGAAGATATTCTATTCAATATAATCAAATGCATGTCTTCATCATTCCTCGTGCAACTATATTAACCATTGTTGTACAGATAATTATGGTTAGAGAGCCAGGTGACTACGCCAGATGTGGCGGAGTACAGACATGGTGTTACCCTTCCTAGGAGGGATGCTCACAAGCGAAGATTTTGAAAGAAGCCGGATCTCAAGAACTCTTTACTTTTTTAAACGGTTAATGTATAAGGTTCTTTTTTAATTTTCAGTGTATGGGTTTTGACCTCAGTGAAAGGTTTTTTTTAACTGAATTACAAAATTTATGTAAAGCAATTGCCACTTATCGAAATGGTATTCTGCGCCAACCATACCAGATGAAGGGGCAGGCATCACTTTCCTTTTTGGTGTACTTAGGAGAGATGTTACTTTCTCATGTGTCTTGCTGTATATATTCATACAAAGAGAGCAGCCCTTCGCTCTAGTTCTTTTGGTCACCATCATTGCTTGTAATCTGAAGCTTCGAATTGATCTACACATTTTCTCGTTGTTTGATTTTAATTTTAACCGCATTTTTTTTGTTATTAAAGTTTCTTCATGAATGAGATTCCCTTTTATTGGATTGTCTTACATCGTTTATAATAATTAACTTGCACATGTATCTTCTTAAACATTGGATGACTCTGTGCTCAACAAGATTACTGGGATTTAGGAGCTTGTTTACATTGTTGAACAGTACCCTAACATATCACCAATATATGTCCAAATAATAATACTACTATTACAACACCATGCAAGAAGGGAAATTGGAAAGCAATTGTTTTGATTACATTTTCTATCTAAATAAATGGAAGGCTACCATTTTATTTGTATTTGTAGCTAACGAAGGAAAGGATAAACATAAATAATTATTAATAACTTCTTTTTCTCTTTTTTTGGATTTCTAGTAAAGAAAGGAGACAATATACATAACTTCTTGGTCTGTTGTTCATCTTTTAATTTTTATTTTCTTTTTCCATTTCCATTCGGATGAAGATGAACATTTTCGAACTATTGCCAAGCAATTATCTTTAGGCCTTGTATGCTGTAAATACATCACTTGACATCCTGGATTCCGCCGTTCCACCCTATAACATCCAAATTTACAAGTACTCATGTAAATAATATTTGCACAAATAACTTTGAAACAGCCTAAAAGATGAAGAGTTTGAGTTTGCAAGAAGACTCACCGGTAATTGAGCAGAAAATGGTGAAGAAATATGGTTACTTCAAGCTTGGCAAGATCATTTCCAGGGTACAACCTGCTGCTTCCTCCAAAGGAAAGGAAAGTTCCAGCTTTGGCTGTGTAATTCTGTGCTCGGCTTACAGAAACGACATCATCATCATTAGATCATATAATTATAGATATATGGCAAGCATACGCATTAACTAACATATTAAGATTATTTAAACAAACAAATCTACAACTTACATCCCATCTTGAAGGATTGAATTCTTTTGGATTTGGATAAATTTCAGGATCCATATGAACACTTTTGAATCAAACCACAACTTTCCAACTCTTTGGAATGGTATACCCCGAAATGAAACACATTTCAATTTGGTTAAGTAAATCATTAGCTTGTGTGCTGTGACTTATCAAATCATGCTTATCCAGGGCCAGGGGAGAGTAGTAAAAGTATTTCTTCATGTTCATCAAATATATATTGAGGGACAAATTCCAGAAATTGAACTGACCACTTATATTGAACACGAAAACGCATAATGTCAACAAACCTTGTCCTAGCATAAAGTGCATCTATATTCTTATTCTATTAGCAGAAAACGCAACTCAACAGACTCAAGGCTCCAATTGAAACACTAATGGGTACTTTAAAGCAAGAATATAAGAAGAAAAATAATGAATGATACCTATAGTCCCTAAGGAGTAAGCAAACGTATTTTGAAACGTCTACATTTCCTAAAAGAAGTTTGAACTATAAATAGACTGCCAATGGATCAAATGCACTTTCAACACAAAATCCAACTAAATTTGAAAACGGTGCAAAATAATTAGTTGAAATTTATACTCGTGACACCAGGATGAACCACACAATAATTTTTCCGCGGATCTTTCAGCAAATATATAACCCAAAAAAAAAAAAAAAACTCAGACTTAGCACAATCTGTTCCAAAGCAAAGCAATATACACAGAACGGGAACAAATTTTTTTCTCAATTATATTAGTATAAGTCCCATGCAGGGGAAAAAAATACTTTTTAAAATGAATTACAACTTAATAATGAACAAATGTAAATAATACTAATAACAACAATAGCGACAACAATAATCAACTAAAAGTAAGCAAGAATCATAAATGAGTGATTTATAAACCAAACGGTAGAAAATTTTCTTGATTAAATTAATAGAAGGTCAGTTAACAGGAAATAAATAGAACCGACAATAATTGGATGAATCAAAACCCTAGAGTAGGAAATTAAGATTGAACAAAATATCTGAGACAAGAAATTAATTTAATCAGATAAATACTAAAATAAACAGATAATAAGAGGAATAAGAAGAGGAGGAATAGGCGTTACGCACTGATGAGATTAAGGGCTTGCGGGCTGGTGAAATTGCCAACACAAGAGTGAGGGACGCTTGTCGTCTTGTAAGCCATAACTTCGTAGTTCTATATACTCACCGTTGTTTCTCTATCGCTCGATGGTCTATGGAGTCGTTGATTTTGGCTGGAATTTGGTGGTGGAGGTCTGAATTTTGAGGAGGATTGTGTTGGAAGAGATGGAAGTCCTGTGGTAATTTGATGGTTAAAACGATGCCGTTACGTTTCTCATGACCGGCTGTGGAAGGGAGCCTTTCGCGTTAACTATTTTTGGTAACCGGCTTCAACCGCTTGAACAAGTTTTAATTTATCACTGTTATGCTTACTTGGCATGAGTTTATTGGTCAGCTAGTCATTTCACTGATTGTATGTTACGACAAATGTAATTTAGAGAGATCCTTTTTTATATTGTTGGAGAAAAAGTAAAGAGAAAGGCCATTTTGCCGACACGACACGAGGCCTATGCTTTTGGTTTTGGACGGTATAACCGCAGGGAAGAGCCAACTGGAAATGGTGGACCAGTACAACCGTGGCACGTCACCATCCAAAATAAAGTAGGGGATCAGCGATTCAGCATAAGGGTATGACTTTCCCGGAGAATTTGTTCGTCAACTTTTCAAACAAACAGAATAAAGTACAGCACGGTAACTTCTTGTTTAATTCTTGTTGTTGAGGGCAGCGCTTATCTTACATTTGCGGCAACTAACATTCAGAGAAAAGTAAACGTTGGATCAGTTAATTTTCACATCCAACGGATGTGATGAAACATAACCTAAAATTAGGTTCGGGTAGTTGTAGAGAATATATTATTATAAACAAAAGAAGAGAAACCTGCTGGAACGGTTTCGCGATATTTTTTTTTCCCTCTCTATTTTTCATTACCGACTTACCCCTTTGCTTCATTGTGCGATCGCCTCCACTCCGGTTACAAAGCTTCGCCTGAGCTCTAATTCTCTGACCTCCTTCGTATCGACATGGTAACCAGTACCCACCCAATCCTCCTATTTTATATCGTACTCATCTTTTAATATCTAATGATTATTGAGCTTCAAGCTCGACCTTATGTATCACTGCCCATCAACTTAAATTTTGTTGATATAAGGGAGATGCCCATAGCCATCAACGCGGACTCTTGTCCTGCCAAACTCTTTCTTTGAGATGGTTTTTTGTAAAAATCTCAAAAACGGGTATTAATTCCACGCTCATTTACTTTATAATTAGCTTTTCAATTAATGAAAGCCAATTTCTGATTTTATCTCTATGAATAAGCTGCCGTTACTTCTCTGATAAGAAGTCGAAAAATGTGATGAAACCGGATGTAAACCAGTTGCAATATGGGTCAACGGTAAAGAACGCAAGTGGTCATATTGAGGGACGCCAAACTGCCACGTGTTGCTCGTACGTGATTTAAGTGGTCATGTCACTTTTGGTTTCTTACATTAAATGTAAGGTAAGCTTACCCGTTGTTGAGATATTTTTATCCTTGAGATTTAGATTAAATCTTTGTCGTTTTCAAGTTGAATTCTCCCAAGTTAAAATGGTATCTCCCACATCTAAATCCCAGCAGAGGTCGCACTTTATCCTGCAAAATTCAAGTCGAAAATTCTGTCATCTGAGCCATAACATTAACATAACGGTAATAATATAACAAGCAAACCCTTGACTATTTGTACGCTTTCTTTTTATCGGTCGCTATAAATAACCGGAGCAAAATTGTGATAACTAGAACAAGAAACTAGCATCTGAAACAATTTCCTCAACAGCTAAAACTTGCTTAGGATAACGTAAAGTGGTAAAAAAATTTTGAAATTTTTGTACGCAAAACATTTGTTTATCAAGTTTGGATGGCAGTGGACATAACTCGCCGTGCGTTTTAACAATTATCAAATTCACCCGCAACCTGCAGCGAATTTTTTACCGGTTTTCTCATTTAAAATCACTAATGTAGAAAAATATTTTTAATAATATATAAAAACTTAAATTATATAATTCAAACTATAAACATATAGTAATAGCCTAAAAAAATCTGCAAACAATATTTAATTCTAGATTTTGTCAATATAAATAAGAAATTAAAATTTCAACATTAAAAAATACACAAAATATATTAATCTAGCACATAATATTTCTATTATAGACAAATCATAATATATTCATTGTAGGCAAATCTCATCACTAATATCAATGCCTTGCTTTATCTTTTAATCAATATACAAGTATTATCAATAATATTAACAAGTAGATTTTATACAATTATCATTAAGGCAAAACAAACAAAATCAATTAAGTAAAATAAAATATTGGGAATAAAAATTATAAAATTTCTACTTATTAAAAGCTTATTGTATATATATTGTAGTGAGGTAAGTTAGGATTAGGAATTATAAACTTTAACTTAAATATATTTATAATTACTTTTTTTAAATGTAATTTTTGTGATTAAAAAAATATATAAATAATTAAAATAAAGAATGCAGGTTGATAGATACCGCACTTAAAAGGTTGGGCAAATGATTCGGTTCTTGTCAAATCGAACCTAACCAAATTAAAAAAATTTAATTTAGTTCGATTCGATTCGATTCGATTCTAAGGTTAAAAACTGAATGGTTTGAAATTATAAGAACCGATCGGTTCAGTCCAATTATTTGAAAATTATTGTTTTGTAAAATACAAAAGCCTAAATCCCAAATCCCCTTTTTGAAATCCTAATTTCGTAACCTTAATTCCTAGATCTAAAGTCCAAAATCTAGCTATCATCAATGTCTCCATCGCCCGATCGGTGACTCACGGTCTCTCCCCGAGTCTCTCGCCTCACGGTCAGCGGTGGCATAGCCCCTCAAGCGTGGTGACGCTGTCACGAACTTAGTGTCTCACGGCTCACGCCTTCAATCATTCTCTCACTCGGTCTCTCATGCCTTCGCGAACTCGATCCCTCATGGTCAGCGATCGTCACCCGTTAACCCATCAGCCCTTCAACCTTCCGTCATCTTCAATCTTCGAGCCTCATAGTTCTAACTGCTACTCATCTTCTCTCATCACTTACACCTCACGATCTCCCTCTCACTGGTCCAAACCTCTTGCCATCAACCTGTCGTCGTTAATCTTTCACTGTTGCAGGTGTTTTTTTTTTCAATTTATGCCGTCGCCTTTGTGTTTGTTTTTTTTTTTGTCTGTTTGAATTAAAGCTTGTGTGGGGTTGAATTGGTGCTGATGTTGGTCTATATCAGTTACTGGAAGTCTGGAATTATACAACGAGCAAATGTAATGGCTAATTCGATATGGCCACTGCAAGTGAATATAGATGTATATTTGTATACTGTGAGAATATTGAATATTGATATTTTCGTTGCTTTCGGAATTTGGATACAAAGAATATTGGTGGTTCTGTTTGGTTTGAAAATTGATGAGAAAAAAAAATCTGGAAGATTAGGTTAAAACTGTAAAATACAGAAAAATGCCAAAACTAAACTAAACCGAACTGAATTGAATTTTAGAACCGAACTGAAGCGGGAAACGTCCACTGCACTAGTATCCGGTGAATTTTTTCTTAATACCAAAATCATTTGCAGCCTGCAGTGGATTCAAGTTCGAACTCCACAATGAGTTTGAAGCCCCACAACGCATTGTGGGTTTAAATTTCCTTCCTCAATTTGAGTGAAGATAGTCTCCTTCAAACGCGAAATGAGAGATCCCCGAATATTGTATGTTAAAATCATCTTCATAATTGATATAAACCATATTCCGATTTGTAAATATCAGAATCTGAAATATGATTGAATAAATCGAAAAAAAAAAAAATTTGAAATACCAAACTTGTCTACAGTCTGCAAAATTACCTATAACGAATTGTAGATAGATTTGGGCAAGTTTGTGAGTTCGCGGGTAATTTTGCCATTCCAAATCCCCCGCGTCTTAAAAAGACCAACCCCATGTTAAAGTAGATAAAAATTGCACCCCCAACGTTAAGTGTACCCATTGAACGGAAGAAGAGATTGCCGAATGAGAAGTGAGTAAGAGAGTGTGACCAGATATGAATGTTTTTTTAAAGTCATGGAACACCTTCCTAAATTCCTTATAAAAACCCCTCTTTACTTTAAATTATGTAAATAACTAAAAACTAAATTAATTTCTTTTTTAATTCGGATGAAAATTTAATTCAACAGTTAAATAAATTATTCTTTTACTATTTTTTTTAACACCTACCAGATTTCATAATTTCTATTTATATTTTTAATCTAAATTGGAAATACATTTTTTTTAGAAACTTGTAAGAATTTTTTAAAAAACTTTTATGAACTTAGAATTATGGAGATAGAAATTATATATCATTTTAATTGATGTTTTTTAGAAATTTTCAGGATTTGTATGTATTTAATAGATAAAAATTTAAAAGAAATACTGTTTTTAAGTTGAAATTTAATGATAAGATGATTGACTTTGATTTATAGATTAATATTTTATAAATCAAAATTAGGGTATATTTTAGGGAATAAAATGTAAAGGGGATATTATGAGGATCTTTTAGGGATGTTAAGAGCTTCACTGGAAAGTTTGCTGTCATTCTTACTCTGCAGCTAGCAGGAGTTGAATTTCATTCTGTCCACTACAGCATTACATACTTGATATAATTTATGATAATGCTTCTCTAAGCAACCGGTGTTCGAGTCTGCTTGAGATTCCATTACCTCACTGTTCTCTAGTCCTGGTAATATTCTTTTAGCCATCAATCATAATATTTGGATGAATGCTAAAATAGGAGCTGATATACCATTTTTATAAACTGAACAAAGAATTCAGAACATCCATCCGTTCCGACATGGCTACTTTTCAGTAAGACGAAGAATTTATGTTGTGGGATAGTATGTTAATAATCTCAATAGATTTGAACATCTATTCGAGTACATGTTCTCATTGTGTTGTGCAAAATTATCATCATATGAGCTGTAGAGTGAATTATTTTTAAATCCATGTACGAGTTGTACGAGGACATCGGCTCAACTCCTAAAAAATTGGCATCCGCATGCATTACATGCTGATGACATTCATGACGCATCAGTACTAGCATTTTATACACCCGTAAACCTTTAAAAAGCAATCATAGTTTCAAAAAAAGAATCATAAATCTGCATTACCACCATCACCTCAATGATATATATTGTTTGGGGAGAAATATAAAGAATAATATAACGCCACGTGTCGACAAGGGAAGTGGCGTCAGCATAAAAGAGGTACCCCGCGTGAGTCTAGAGCAGGTTAAGGTACCCCGGGTAACCACGACATAATTTAAGGTCCCCCGCATAATTCGACCTACCCCGCATAGATTGAGGTACCCAACTTAATTTAAGGTACCCCATATAACTTGGGGTACCCTACAGAGTGGGGATACCCCATATAATGGGGATACCTCGCAAATCGGATTCCAGAAAACTCTATAAAAATCCGCCATAAGAGACGTCTCTATCGCTTAAAGGATCAGACTTGATTTGGTTAAAACCACGTATCAAAACAGATCTTGAAAAGAAGAGAGCCATAGCACCGCTACTTGTCAAAAGTAAAGATAAAAGGACAATAAAAAACCAATGGAAAATAATTACCAAAGATTGGGCGATGTGAGTGATGATCGTTTGATTGGCCGATGTGCGATGTAAGTGATGCTAGAAAAGAAATCTCAAAAGAGTCAATTTGAAAAATTGAAAAGTGAGAGACGAGTGCTTGTGCTGCAACGAGGCCCTTCTTTTTCTTTTTCTTTCGTTCTCTTTAACTTCATTCTTTTTTGTTTTCTTTTGAACTTTTCCCTTCTGTTTTAATTTTTTTTCTTTTGTTTAGTTTTTTATTTCTTCCGTATTTCCTTAGCTTTTAACTTTAATTGTACATTTGCCAACTACTCCAGGGAAAAGAAATATTGGGAAGTTATGACTGTAGGCTTTTAGTCCAATGACCGGGCCAGAAATGCGTAAATTTTGGGGTACTTCCAGTTAACTCTAATTGGCATTTTCAACAAGTATTCATTATCACCAAGGGCAAACTGCCCTCAGAAATATTAATCATATTTTCATCTTTATCCGACGGCCATCTTACATCTTAGGAAAAAGTACTTATTATCAAAGGTATTTTTTGTCCTCGGAAATATTTCGTTGGTGATATAACTGTTTGTTGTAGTGAGTCCATGCAAAAGTTCATCACATCCTCACCTCCTGGAAGACAATTGATTCTAGCTTAGGCATTCTACTGAAGATGTGTGCAAGTGATTGCGAACCACAAGCTCCAACTCCTTCCGCTTCTAAACGGTTTAGAAAGGGTAATGTAGGAAATGAGTGGTCATTAGCGTAGTCAAGTCTGTCAAGAGCCTTCCATGAAGAAAAAGACAATAATTAAGAAGCATTCAAGTGGAAATAGAACTTCCTGTTACTGTTTTTCCTCGAAAAATAGAAATTGCACTAACTATCAGTCAGTTTCAAGAATACTATATTTAATAGTTGGGTTATCCTATTCTCAATAAACTAATGATTTCTCATAAGAAGAGAAATATGACTTGAATGAAAAAATATAAAACAAATTTTAATAAAATATTAAATTGACTCAAAATCTAGAATTTATAATTTATTCTACCCCTAATATAATTTGTTTGGGGAGAAATATGAAGAATAATACGACGCCACGTGTCAACTAGGGAAGCGGCATCAGCATAAGAGAAGTACTCCGCGAGGGTCTGGAGCAGGTCAAGGTACCCCGGGTAACCACGACGTAATTCGACCTACCCCATAGAGTGGGGGTACCCCATATAATTTAGGGTATCCCATATAGTGGGGGTACCTCACATATTGGATTCCAGAAAACTCTCTAAAAATCCGCCATAAGAGACGTCTCTATCGCTTAAAGGATCAGGCTTGATTCGGTTAAAACCACGTATCAAAACAGTGTACTGAAAAGAGGAGACAGCCGCCTGCTACCCCTGCCAAAAAAGTGGTCCCCTAGCTGCCTCCCCTGACAGTTTCTGCTGAGGTACCCTGGACCACTCTCCAGCGCGTGCCACGTACATAAAATGACGGGATATGCCGCGATCGCCCACCTGATTCCCAAGCATGCTCCCCTAACGGTCCAAAACAATAAAAAGGTAAAAGGACAGCCAAGAACCAAGGGAAATCCGCCACGTGGCAGCCAATATACCTCATATATAAAAGGTGCCTAGGTTTGATTCTCCATAACTTTCATTCACCCCATGAATACTCACACTCACACTCCACAAAATCAGCTTTCTTCAACCTCAAAACTCCATTCACAAGGGGCTGGAAAGCTCTCTTTATCTTAAAAAGTTTGAGTTTGCTAACTTGAGCGTCGGAGTGTGAGCACGCCGGCACTCCTCACCTCTAACCTCGCCACTGCTTGCAGGTGTAAAGCTTACCCCAAGGGACTTACATCTCGGTTCAGACCTCTCCATCACTGTCACCACCTCCCATTCACATTCTCACCCCTTTTTACTTTAGAAACACCAAAAACACACAACGACCTAGTGAGGTACCCCATTCCCCGAAAATACAAATTTATTGTTCTAGATAGATTTTCCATTTTCTACCTACCAAAATCTGTCGAAAACATAATTTGAATAAGAAAATATTAAATATACAACAAATCCTAGTTAAATACAAAAAAATATATATATTATAAGAAAAATGATAAAACACCATTTAAACGAACAGCAGCCATGTTCTTCATAACAGTGATAAAAACCCATTTTTATTCGACTCAAAATTCATAGAAGAATTAATACTTTCTAACATCATAATATCGTATGGTTCGATTTGCTTATACCGAACAGCAAAAGTCACAATGACAACATGCAGCAGCTTGAAGAGAAAGAGTCAAGGGCCAACTGGGCTCAGCCCATTGGAACCACAAGACACGCTGCTTCGTGGCAAAGCACCTCCTAAGTCACATTTCAGTTTCTTATCTTTTATGCAAATTTATGCCTTTTTTGTTTTTTGTTTTGGCCTTTTTAATTAAACAAATGTTGAATTTTATAATTCAATTGCAATTTTAGTTCGGAAGGCTAAGGAGCGGATTCGGGGAGGGCAGGATTCTATTATGGCGGATTGAATTCAAATTCAAAAGACAATCATCATGAAGTTGGGTCCTATATCATATTCAGATTTTTAAAATAAAAAGCTAATGGGCAATTGAATTCAAGTTCAATGATTTAAATTGAGATTCCGAGTTTTAACTACGGTGTGTGGGATTTCTTAATCGAATTTAATTCTCTATATAATGCCTATTAAATTATTAAATCACATGACGTAATAACTTTTTCACACTTTATTCAGAATATGAGAACTCTCACTAAATAAGCAATTGTTATATCGATATAGATATAGGTACACTAACTGATATTGAACCCCCACTTCGTTATGCAAAATGAGTGCAATGATATTCCCATTTTGAGTTAATATTAAGGCCACGGCCCAGCCTCGGAGCCACCCACTGAATAATGATATTTTGGCTAGTAAATTTTCGGAATCAAACATTTTCTGTTTGTAGTGGAGTAATAGATGTAGGAAGGTGGGTTGATTTTAATTTATTTTTTTTGTGTTTATACTTAAAATTAAGGCCAACATCTTTCGGCTAAATTCCAAATGCAGAAACTCTCCAAAGGCCAATGCCTTTTGAAATAATTTTAACAATAATTTTTTTTTTCATAAAGGTGAGTTTCTGCATTTTTTTCATATCTGCATTCTAATCATTGTTAAAATTATTCTAATCTTTTTTTTTTTTTCATCAAATGTAATAATTGATCAGGGTAAAAAGTAACATTTGTTTGATCAACTTGGTTTGGTTGGGACCACAGAGCCTTTTGTTGATTTAATTATTAGTTCGAGTGCTAATCACGTGAATCTGATCATCAAGTAGAAAATGTGTTCAACGTGAGTCATGTGACTACCTACTTCAAATGGAATAAATTAAATAAAAGAAGAGAATGATGTTTCTTCTAATTTTTTAATTATTATTATTTTCTTCCTCAAGATGAGTTTGAAATTTCAATTCTCGAAGATTCTTTTCTTAAATGTTGAAAGCTTGTCGATATGTTTAGTCTTTTTTCTTGAGAAAAAGATATTTATACCCTTAAAATTTAGGAAAATAATTTTTATCTGTCTTTTGATTATAACATTCTTTACTTCTATTATCTAAAATAAAAATTAATTTTAATATTTTATAATAAATAAAAATTTAACATTGAAATAAATATAATAATATATACATTTTAAAATTATTTTAATATATAAAAATATTTTAATATTTAACAATCTATTAGATATATTTTATTATATTGATGTAAATTTTATAATAAATAGAATCAAAATATTAAAATAAATGTATCAAACTTTAAGTTATTTTGAATATTATTTAAAATAATAATTTTAACATTATTAGTATGTGATTTTTTAATTGTAAAATGTATTTAATGTAAATATTTATTTAAAATATCTACAATAAATAAAAAATTATATTATTAGAATAAATTTAATAATTTACATATTTAAAATTTTTAAAATATTAAAATATTTTAGTATTTGTTAGTCTATCGCATAGATTATATTAAGTTTTTTTTTGAGATAATAGAAATAAATGGTAAAATAATAAAAATAGGGTCTTGGTGTCCTTTTTTAAAAACTCGAAAATGTTAGTGACTATTTTCTCAAACTTTGAGATGCAAATGTATTTTTTATTTTCCTTTTTCCTAAACGTTGAAAGGTTCTTAAATAATGGAAATTTAGGGTCTGTTTGTTAACGTTTTCTTTAAAGGTGTTTTTCGTTTTACAAACATAAAAAATACAAAACATGTTTAGTTAAGCCATTTTGTAATAAACAATTTAAAAAAATGAAGAACAAACTATTCCTATTTCTTAAGTTTTGTAAAAAAAATTTAAGAACGCCAATTTAGCGTTCTTGAGATGGTGGAGAACAAAAGTAAAAAAGGAAAAATAAAAAAGTTTTTTGGGTCCACTACTATTATTTATTAAATTATTATTTTATTAATTATTTATTCATATTTATTTTTACTTTAACTTTTTCTCCTACTTTTACGTTTTCTTTATTTCTTCTTCTTCCTCATTCTTTTCTTATTTGTGATTTCCCTTATCTTCTTCTTCTTCTTCATTATCGTGAACAAAATTCTCTTCCTCCTCCTCATTGTCTCAGGTAACAAGATCCAAGTGCTTTTTTTTTTTTTAATTTTGTGGTTTTTAAATAATGGTAACTTTATTTTAAATTATTTTATTTAAGCTATATGTGCTTATGTTCTGCATTTTAAGCATATACTTTGCTGTAAATTTTTTTTTTTTGTATTTTTTACATTTTGAGCATGATGACAATGTATAAATAAATTGAAGAAAATTATTTTATAACATATTCTATAAAAAAAAATTTATATTTTTAGACAAACAACCAAACACATTTTTACCCTTTTTTTATATTTTCAAACAAACAACCAAACAAATTTTTATTATTTTCATTTTCAAATGTCGTTTTGAAAACACAATACCAAACAAATTTTCGTTTTGAAAAACATCACATCAAAAACATTGTTTTCTTTCTCTAAAATGAGAGTCGAAAACACTAGTTAAAATATAATATTACCAAACGCACCCTTATTTTTGATGATTCGAGCTCCTTGTGTTCAAACCCGGATGTCTTCCCATCTAGTTTAATGACATGCTCTAGTCATGCTATTGGAAATGCCCCCGTCTATGACGTTTTAAATTTGAAGAAGCTTTAGCTATAGTTCCAAAGATTTTTACGGTATTATGATATTCTTGCATTTACCAATAACATCTTGGGGTTAAGATTTATATGGATGGGTTAGCGAAAACGAATTCAGGTTATTTGTCTTGTGCTGTTATTTATAGACGCTTTAATGGCGTTTTTAAAGGTTGCTTTGCTTTGCGCCTTGGCCATCATATTATCTTTTTTGCAGAGTTATATGCCTGTATCCCAACAATTGAGGTTGTCTTCCGTAATAGTTGGCGTTGAGTATGTTAGAGAGTGACTTTACCTCGATGCTTTTATGCCTCACTAATCAAGATTATAACCCTCTTTGGCCTCTTCACAATAAATGGGTTAATTGTTTTCATTTATTAAAGGAGATGGAATTTAGGGGTTTCATATTTACATAAAGAAGATTTTAGTTGTTGATTCTTTAATAAGTTTATATTATCTTGTAATTTTTTTTCACTTAGTAGGATCATCCACCAGTTTCCATTCGGAAGAATGTTTAATAAGATACTTGAGATTTGTATTTAGAAAAATCTTCTATTTAAAAGTATAGTATTATTATGCAACTAGTAATTTTTGTCTCATTTTTTCATATTAATAGAACATTCTCATTTGTTTTTTTTTTTTAAAAAAAAAAACTACTCTCCGTTTAGTGACCTGATGAATTTAAAATTTGAAGACCTAGTTATCTCGCTATGAAATTTCCTTAAATTTCAGAAAATACCCATTATCAATTTGGCAAACCTCATACAAGTCCTCACACGTTTTCCCAAGAATTGCCCACCCACCCACTCAATCAGGATTCAGATCCGGTGAAAAATTTTATCCAACAAAATAAATAAAACGAATAAGCGAATAACAATAACAAAACGACATCACAGGGACGCCTACCGGCTAGCATGGTAATTTAATTTGAATCGGACGTGGCGTCCTGCACTGCCTGCCACTACCAAGACCAAACGACAGATCTTTGTTTTGTCACACACGGAAAAAATAAAATTTAAAAAAAAAAAAAAAAACTACCAATCTTAGTTCGGACAACGATGGAAGTTTCCGCCAACTTGACGCAGCATGCTGACAACTAGAATCGGACGCTGCTCACGTCGATTTCCATTACTTCAAAAGTTTGTTTACACAGCTGAATTACGATTAGAGTTGGCAAAATTATCCGGATCCGGAAGATTCGGATCCGGAAAAATCCGGATCCGCACATCAAAAAATGCGGATCCGGATCCTTAAACTTAAGATCCGTGCGGATCCGGATCCGGATCCGGATGCAAATGCATCCGGAAAACCGGATATCCGGATCCGCATTATTTTTTAATTAAATTATTTATTAAATCAAAATTTAATGAAAAAATATATATAAGTTAAATGAAAAAATATAATAGAATTAATTAAAAAAATATAGAAGTTAAATTAAATTAAGAAATATATTGAGATCCATGTTATCTAATATAAATTTGTGGTGTTTTTATAATTTTATTTGTGAAATTGTGATGATGCTACACTTGAATTTATATTATTATTAATGTTTGATTTATATTATGGTATTTTTATTTGTGATTTTATAGTGGTATTAAATTGTTGATTGTTAAATTATTATTAGATTTTATTTGATATTATTAAGTAAATTATTAATTTTTTAATTAAATTTTTTATTAATAAATTTTAATATTTCCGGATCCGGATATCCGGAATATCCGCCCGCAATCCGGGCGGATATTACCCGCATCCGGATCCGCATATTTTTTTGCAGATCCGGATGCGGATCCGGATATTAAAATCTCAATCCGGATCCGGATTTTGCCAACCCTAATTACGATGAGGACTTTGCTTAAATACAATAACACTGTTATATTGAAATAATCAGGTGATTTGGAAAAAAATAAAAATCAAAAACAAATTTTAACTTCTCAAAATCATATGTGAACCTCCAAACAATAGCCTCAAATTGGCGTCACGTAATTTTAGATCCAACCTTCACATACTTCATCAAGACTCAAGAGATGATAAACAAAAATTTTCCTTCAAATATATCTCATCGATCATATGTCGAAGCCATCAGAGTTTCCTTCTAAAAGAATCAATATTTTACTTCTCAAAGTTTGTTCCTAAAAGTTTTTTTTTTTAATTTTAAATCATTAGCTTTAATAATTATAAAATGACGTGAATTTGAATTGCATCAAAATGTTGTGAAAGCATATCCGCTAACTTAGTTTATTTCAAGGTTGAAATTATAATGGATGTGGTAAATATTAAATTTATTTTATAAAATTGATAGTTGGTTCGATTATTAGATATGTTGTAGAAATAATCAGTTACAACAAAAAATTAATTAACGATTGGTTAAATTTATTTATAAAAATATTGTGAATCTTTTAAAAAAAGTTATTTGTATTTAGCAGATTTTATCATTAAATTACAATAAAATACAAGTCAATGAAATGAATATAATATTAAAATAAAGATTAACTAAGCACTAAAATTACAGTGCCGATATTCTTACAAAAAATAGTACAAAAGTTAGCACAAAACGGTGCGTTTTGTGCTAACTTTAAAAAGGGCACTGTAGCTATGCAAGGTGAGCGACTGGAGATCCACGACTGGAGATAACGTTTTTCTTCCAACTCCCTCCCTTTCACCTTCCCCCTTTGAGTCGCCAACGCCTTCTGTATAATTGCCAAACTGTCCTTCCCCGTCAATTGGTTTCCATACATGTCCTCCAGATCCAAGCTCACCTTGCTCACACACACCCACGACTGGAAGCAAACAAGATCCACAGAGCAAACAAGAAAACAAGATCCACAGAACAACCAAGAAAACCCACCCACGCCCGTTTCATTTTCTCTCCGATAACTTTCCGGCAACTTTCTCTCTCTCTCTCGCCGTGGCTGTCTCCACATTTGGCTGTTGGATCTCTCCCTCTTGTACTTACCCGCAGCCATCACGGTGCCAAATTATTTGTACCAGAAATTTTACTTGCACTTGCAGCTTCGCTCGTGTGGCTTCACTCGTGTTTGGCTGCCATAGTCAATTCGCGGAGGTAATTTGCTTCATTAGTGCCAAATATTGGTTGTGCTGATAAGGAATTTGTGAAATGCAGCTGGCTTTGTGAAATGCAGCATGCATACCGTGAACAATATTCATGGAATGCCAATGTCTGAAATTTGTGCTGAAATAAATTCGTATGACAATGATAATTTTACTTAACACAAGGGGGGTTTGGTCATTTAATTATGTACACACACTACACGAATTGCATTTTTGGTAGCTTAAACAAGGGAACCTTGTGTAGGATATGAGTATGATTTTATGAGATTGTGCTGTGTTTTGGTAATTCCATGGGTTGTGAATATATAGTTAGAGAGGATGTCAAAGTTGGGGAGGGCAAAAAAAGAACTTTTTTTGAAGTATATTATGATAAAAAAAATTGGTGAAATCCGTTGTAGTTGCTCAAGGTTCGAGTTCAGAGGAATTCTTTGTAGGCATGCCATGACCATCATGATACGCGATGACATGGAAGTACTCCCAGAAAAGTACATTACACGAAGATGGAGAAAAGATGTGTGGAGGTGCCATAGTAGGGTGAAAACGAGTCATGAGCTGCATAGTTGCACAGATGAGCAAAAGCGATATGAGAAAATGTGTGTTAGTTTTGCGGACGTTGCAAACATGGCTGCAGCAAATGTTGAAAGTTGTAATTTTGTTTTGAATTGGATTGACATAGTACGGAAAGATGTACCGAAGACAATTCAATGTGGAGGCAACGAACCAACTGTTGTTACAGGGCAAGGAAGTTGTAGTCATAGTTGCGGAATTTCAATAAATGATATTGAAACAATCCGTGATCCAGTAGTTATGCGCCGTAAAGGTCGTCCGCCTTGTCAAAGAAAAAAGTCCAACAAATTTTCAAAATCTAAAAAGAAATCAGCACATTCGGATAGAAAGGTTAGTTTAAAATTAATTAAAGTTAAATAATCTTTAGGATGTTATGAATTTGCAGCATATAATTCGTTAGAGTTCCATTAATATATGTTTTGTTTAGGATGAAAAAGATACATACAATTGCGGATAATGTTAATCCAACATCTACACAAAATTCTTGCACGGTATGTCGTGAAAATTTTTGTATTTGGTCATTTTATCTATTTGATTATTTGCTCATCTTATCTAATTAAAGTTAAAAAATTTTGTATTTGGTCATTTTGTATTGTAACAATATGTTTAATTTTTTATAATAGCAGTCACAACTCCAGCCGCATGGGCATTTTCAGCAGTCACAACTCCAGCAGCATGGGCATTTTCAGCAGGCACAACTCCAGCTGCATGGGCATTTTCAGCAGGCACAACTCCAGCGGCATGGACATTTTCAACAGCTACTTTTGCAGCAAGATAATGAGTATGAAGTTAATAGGGAGTTTCAAAGGGATTTTGTAGAGTAGCATTGTATTTGTATTATTATTTCGTTTGGATTGTTTGTGAAGGATGTATTTGAGTCGTATTTAAGTCTACCATACTTAAATGGTATTGTTGGTTTTATGAATTAATCGTCTCGTGAACGCTTTTCGGTACATGTGTTGATCATGGTGGTAATTGATATTGTATTGCTGAGAGGCTTGTTTCAAGTAAATTTAAGTAACTTTAAACTAAAGATACATGCCAAACAACAAGATTAGATTGGAGGACTAGGTAAGTTTTTGGAGATGGAAAGAATTCGGCTTGCCGAAAGAGAGAAAACATGAAAGAAGTCTTAAGAAGCCTCACATTCGGCTAGCCGGATTCCACTAACCGGTTAGCCGGTTAGAAACAGAATGTGAAACAAACACAAACGGCTTACCGGTTTCAAATCCGGTTACCCGGATGCATTCCAGAATTGAGCTAGCCGGATTCCACTAACCGGTTAGCCGGTTATAAACAGAATGTGAAACAAACACAAACGGCTTACCGGTTTCAAATCCGGTTACCCGGATGCATTCCAGAATTGAGCTCTAAGTTAAACGGCTTACCGGTTTCCACTAACCGGTTAGCCGGATGCATTTTAGATTGCATTCAAAACATAACCAGTTTACCGGTTTTAGTAACCGGATTTCCGAATGACTTTTAATAAAACAAAATGTTACATTAATATTACTGTCATGATACATTTCACCAAAAAAAAAAAAAGGATAACGATACACCAGTTACATATACAACTTAAATGTAATACATATTAAAATAGTTATAATTATTTGTGGGATATATTTTACAATAAGACTTTGTTCGGCCTCCATCAATTGCCTTTGAGCTTCACGTTCTCGTCTTTGTAGAAGTTCTTTCTCAAATAATTGAAATTTAAGAGACAAACATTCCATCTGATGCCCCAACTTGCGAACTTCTCCTAATAAGATATCAATTTTATTCTCATTCATGTTTCGATCTTCCATCCCTCGAAAGTGATTACATTCACTACTCTTTCGATCATCATCCCATTCAAAAGCTCCACATCCTTTGCACTTCCAAAACTTACGATTTAGATTTTCTCTTGTATGTGAAGTTCGTAAGACTTTACTACTGTTGAAGCATTTTTCACAAGCTTTCAGCTGTGTTTGAT
The DNA here is from genome assembly GCA_030449925.1 of Citropsis articulata. Taxonomy (NCBI): domain Eukaryota; kingdom Viridiplantae; phylum Streptophyta; class Magnoliopsida; order Sapindales; family Rutaceae; genus Citropsis; species Citropsis articulata. Next base: position 329,825 of record JASUUH010000257.1, read on the forward strand.
TATCACTTGTGCTAGAAGACATAACAATTAAACAAATTCTGTACAAATATAAATAAAAGAACTGTTGTGATGGTCAAGGTAAGGAATTACAGTACATAATGATGATTCTTAAATGCCAATACAAATCAAATGCTTCATCAATAACTTAGATATACAACTTATAGTCAATCAAATAGACTGGTGCAGTCCTAATATTTGAAACAATCAAGGTAAGGCAATCCATCCCATTTGAGTAAGCCGATCAAATTTGTCTCTAAACAGTACATAAATAAAATTTTCAGCAAATATTATACAACCAATTAGGTCCTGAGTTCTCACACCAGAAGCCTAGAATATCAGAGACTTTTTCTAAGTTAAGTATTGTTGCCATTTGAGTAAGCCCAGCAAATTGTCTCTAACAGTACATAAACAAAATTTCCAGCAAAATATTATACAACCAATTAGAATGCTATAACTGTCATCAAATATTACAACAAAATTTCCAGCAGATACTGTCAACAAAATTTAGCAATGGTAGTTGAATCTTCATAAATTCGCAATCGGCACAATTAAAATTTGGCATTAATCAAGCTAATTACCTACGCGAATCGAATATGGCAGCCAGCCGAGAGTGAAACCGAGAAAGGGCAGGGGAAGATGCAAACCAAGAGAATATGGCACCGTTGGAGATGCAATCAACGGGGTACAGACGCCGGCCACATATAGAGACACCCACGGCAAGAGCACAGAGTAAGATGCATGAAAAACGACTGCGTTTTGGCGTGAGTGTTGTGTGGGTTTTGCTCGTTTGCTTTGGAAGCCGTGTGTACAAGAGGGAGAGATCCAACAGCCAAATGTGGAGACAGCCACGACGAGAGAGAGAGAGAGAGAAAGTTGCCGGAAAGTTATCGGAGAGAAAATGAAACGGGCGTGGGTGGGTTTTCTTGGTTGTTCTGTGGATCTTGTTTTCTTGTTTGCTCTGTGGATCTTGTTTGCTTCCAGTCGTGGGTGTGTGTGAGCAAGGTGAGCTTGGATCTGGAGGACATGTATGGAAACCAATTGACGGGGAAGGACAATTTGGCAATTATACAGAAGGCGTTGGCGACTCAAAGGGGGAAGGTGAAAGGGAGGGAGTTGGAAGGAAAACGTTATCTCCAGTCGTGGATCTCCAGTCGCTCACCTTGCTAGCTACAGTGCCCTTTTTAAAGTTAGCAAAAAACGCACCGTTTTGTGCTAACTTTTGTACTATTTTTTGTAAGTTTCTCATTTTCCCTAAAATTAACATTTAACTTTTAGAAATCACTTTTAAACTTCTTAAAAACAATCACAAACAGACCTTAAGTGGAATAATTTTTAAATTTTTACATATAAATTAAAAGAATGATAAATTCCTAATATATCTAAATTGATAACACTAAAATAATAAAAATTAAACCTGTTTTGCGGGGACATCCATTCCAAGGTCAAGGATATATTACAAATAAAATTGGCATCCACCCTCATTCCCTTAGGTTTTTTTTTTCTTTTATTAAACGAGTAGTATGATTGGCTTTTTACCTGCATAATGACATTTGGATACTCAATTGATAGAACCTTCTAAATAAGAGAGGAAGATGAAGCAATAGAACTAAAACGATAAAATAATGGGCCTATAAATTTGTAGCTTGGGTGGTCGAGTCTAGTGATGCAAGAGGTATGAGTGTTTAGAATCCAATTCGATTTACTTAATCTGTCTGATCAACGAAAATTTGATTCGCAAAAATCCAATATGTGGATGGTGGATCGAATTAGATTAAAAATTTAAAAATCTACAGTTAATGGATTAGATATGAATTTACTTCTGTAAATCCACAAAAATCTATGAACCCGCAAAAAAATCAAAAGTTTTATTTAATTAAAAAATAAAATATAAATGCAACATTGCTAATTACTTATAAATAAATTAGATAGTTAAATTAATAGCATATTATATCTTATTTGATAATATAAAATAAAAAAGATTCAATAATTAGACAAGCAAATATAGCTTCATAAACATTAAAAATTTTAAGGCAAAACAAAAAACCCTAAATCAAACAAAATATTTTAGCATGTAATACCAAATCTCTACCTAATCGCCATAAGCCATCATCGTTTCACTTCACTTGAGGTAATTAACTTAATTTCTTACTTGAGGTAATTAACTTAATTTCTTACTTTCATTTCAAGTTTTTCAAACTCTTCGAGTTTCATAATTTCTTTCCGTTACATCCAAGCTCTCAAACTTTAAATATAGTATATATTTAAATTCATAATTTTAGTTAATTTTCATGCATTGATGTAAACAAATGAGATTTTTTCTTTTCGGTTGTTATATTTTAAAACTTTAAATGTATCATTTTATTTTTATTTAAATAATTAATTTATTTAAATCTTATTCAATTTTAAATTTAATCAATAGTAAAATTATTTTTCTTAATATAGTAAAATTATGCGGATTGCGTCAAGTCCGCAAACATATTGATTAGATATGGATTGAATTTCACTAATCTGACATTAGATTAGATTGCACATTTATAATATGAAAAATCATGAATTAAATATAAATTGATGTTAAATCTGTAAAATTCAATCCGCGTGATGAGAGGTGGCTGGCAACGGTGATGTAGCTGTGCCGATGGAATGGAGAAGAAAGAGGAATTTGTTCTTCACTTTTCAATATCTACATGACATTTTTTCACTAATTTTTTTTAATAAATTTCACACACGCACGTACACATATACATATTAGTTTTTTTATTCGCAATTTTAAAGTATGAAAAAAAAAAAAAGGCTATAAAACCGTCGGTAACATTAGTGCTACTCGGTTTTCCTCTATTCATTTTTTCATCTGACAAATTTCTACACTTATTTCCTATGTCATTTTCTAACGGCTCATATCATTTTGGCTGCATGCTGCAGATTACGCACAGTAGGCGGATCCATCATCATCATATCAACAACAACAACAACAAGACGTCGTAGGGACACGTATTGGATACTAGTGGTGGTTAATTCATTTTGATTCAGACGTTCCGTGCTACGCACGATCATTACCCACTTCAATGGCGCCACTACCACCGGGACCAGCCGACGGCTGACCATCACCGGTAAGGCTTCTTCTTTAATAGAAGAACCAAAATAAAAGCGTTTCAAGACGCTGTTTACCAATAAGAATACGAAACGGGAAAAAAAAGAGATACAAATTCTTTGTTCGAGCACCGAATAGATAGAGATTTGAGATTCCGTAGGGTGCTCCCCCTTCTTTGTTCGAACAACGAAGTTTCCGCACTCCCAAAACATGGCGCCACATGCGGACAACTGGATACGGATGCAAGTGACGCAGACCTCGATTGATTCAACAGTTTGTTTACATAGGAAAATTACGACAAGGTACTTTGCATTTTCCTTGAATACAAAAAAAAAAAACGCTCTTATGCTTTTTTTTTTTTTTTTTTTTTAAATGTGGTGAGAAGATCCGTTTATGATTTATCTCTCTCTCTCTTAAAAAGTCTGCATTCTGCAATCTTGATTTAGTAACTAAAAATTAGTTATTTATACTGAGACAATAATTTTTTTTAAAATGAGAAATAATAAATTTCCATTTAAAAGGTAATAAATTTTTTCAATGAGAAATAATAAACATTCCATCTAAAAGTCAAATTGTAATGTCAAGGATTTAATAGCGAGATTTGAATATTATTTCTTCAGGTTTTTTTTTTTTTTTTTGCAAGAGATAAAATAATTTTATTGTTTAATTATGTACTTTTTTTGTCTCGCCGTTCTCATGCGGAAAAGATATTACGTGTTTAAATTTGAACGAGATTCCCCTACGAGGCAAAGTTGTTCTATTAGAACTAGGGGGAAAAAAAAACCAACAAGTACAATTAAAAAAAAATTGGAAAAACAAAAAGAGTCGGAAGTTTAACGCACACGACAAAATACGTGCGAACACGAGGCAAGTGAGGGGTGAGTGAAGTTTAAGACAGCACGACTTTACAAACTATTTGACAACAAACTGAAACGGAAACGGAAGCTGAAACTCTGGGTACAAATTTGTAATTATGGCAGTTTCCGTTTTCAGTTATAGAATCGAACTCGCTCTCAAACTCCCATCTCTTTCGACTGCAATTCAATTTAATTCCACCTTCTAGTCTTTGCTAATCTCTCTCCGTACGGTGATAAATAAATAAATAAATATAATCATCCACAGATGAAAATCCAACCGCCAGCAGAAAACATGGCCACCGCTGCTGCTTTTGAAAACTTGAATGGGGCGGGGGTGGAGGGAGCGCAGGACCCAGAATCATTGACAGTGCCTTTGCTGTCGCGTCAAAGATCAAGATCGAGCTTCAGCAACTCAACTTCCCAAGTAGCGCTTGTCGGGGCTGATGTGTGCTCCATCGAGAGTCTTGACTACGAGATAGCTGAGAATGATTTCTTCAAGCAGGATTGGAGGACACGTGGCAGAAACCAGATGATTCAGTACATATTCATGAAGTGGTCGCTTTGCTTCTTGATTGGTTTGATTGTTGGCCTCATTGGCTTTTTAAACAATCTTGCTGTTGAGAATATTGCCGGCATAAAATTTGTTGTTACTTCCAATATGATGCTTGCCAACAAGTATTTATATACATGCTCTCACTCTAAACATTAAGCAACTTCGATTTAATTAATTAATTAATTAATTTGTATTTATAGTGATGATGATGTAAATATAATTGTGGTGCATTTGTTGTTGTCATAGGTTTGGAATGGCGTTTCTGGCCTTCTCAATTCCGAATTTAGTACTTACTCTGTTTGCATCTATTGTTACGGCTACTGTTGCGCCGGCAGCAGCTGGTTCCGGCATACCGGAAGTGAAGGCTTACCTTAATGGTGTTGATGCGGCGGAGATATTGTCATTTCGGACTTTGGTTGTTAAGGTACGTTTGTTTATATTATTCATACTTAATTGGTTGATGAGCAAAATTTTCATCCCAAAGAAAGCAGAGCATTTCATTTGGAAATATTTTATAAGTGGCCTAACCGTGCTTAACCGTAAGCCATGCTTAAGGTGATATCACGATTGTTTATGTAAATGGTGAGGGATACATGTTGGTTACTGCTTGCTTTTTCATGTTAGCTTTCAGAAGGGCTTTGTGAGTATGTTAATTTGGATAGAGTTGTAGGCTTCAAAATTACTCAGTTACTACTAACTCTGGTATCTCGGTCTCTTCTCTGATTTTCTTTGATGGTAGTTTTGATACATTAATAGGATTCTTTGTTTTATCTGACCAAACTTGCTGAAAGTCTTTGGTTCAGTCTTTGGATATTCTATTCTACACTAGGATAGATGTTTCATGTACCTTTTAAGTTAAGTTTATTGTTTTCTAAAGTAAAGGTATCTTTCATGTTTGTTCAATGTGCAGATAATTGGAAGCATTTCTGCTGTTTCATCTTCTCTTCTAGTTGGAAAAGCCGGACCCATGGTGCATACTGGTGCATGTGTTGCATCCCTACTGGGGCAGGGTGGGTCAAAGAAATTTGGCTTAACATGGAAATGGTTACGCTTTTTCAAAAATGACCGAGACCGGCGAGATTTCATAACGTGTGGAGCAGCAGCTGGTATTGCTGCCGCTTTTCGTGCTCCAGTTGGTGGTTTGCTGTTCGCTATTGAAGAAATGGCATCCTGGTATACCAATCTACCCATCTCAACTTCCTTTCATTGTCTTTGGAAGTCATTTTTTATTTGTTGCTTTTAAAATATATATATATAAAGAAAAAGAATTACCATGATTTCACTTGCTTAAAATTTAGAAATTCCCATTTTTCTGGTATTGCGATGTTAAGTTAACGTTTAGCTAAGAACGCTTCATGGTTCATGCTTTTTGTATGCTGAGAGAAAGTACAATGTTTTGCCAAGATCATCCATCATTCTATTAGCAACAGCACATTTTCAGCAGATCTCCATGAGTGGGTATAAAACATGGATTCTTAGGTTCTCCTTGTAGAGATGGATTCTTTAGTATTTACTGGATATGAAAATTTTATCTTGCAGGTGGAGAAGTGCCCTTCTATGGAGAGCTTTCTTCACAACAGCTATTGTTGCAATTCTGCTCAGAGCTTTTATTGATATTTGTAAGAGTGGCAAGTGTGGGCTATTTGGCACAGGGGGACTGATAATGTATGATGTATATTCAGCAGATGCTTCATATCACCTAGCTGATGTTCCCCTTGTGCTTCTCCTTGGAGTTGTAGGAGGCATATTGGGAAGTTTATACAATTTTCTTTTAGATAAGGTTCTCCGGATTTACAACTTCATTAATGAGTAAGCAATTGGAGAAAAAATAAAACTTTTTCAGTATCTGATCTAATATTTGTTTGCGAAGCTCATTTCTGTTATGTTTTTCCTTTTCCAGGAAGGGTATTGCTTCTAAAATTTTTCTTGCTTGCACAATATCCATTTTGACATCGTGTCTTCTTTTTGGATTACCATGGCTTGCATCTTGCCGTCCTTGTCCATCTGATGCATCGGAAGCTTGTCCAACAATTGGCCGGTCTGGAAACTACAAGAAATTCCAATGCGCTCCTGGTTATTATAATGATCTTGCTAGCCTAATATTCAATACAAATGATGATGCTATCAGAAACCTTTTCAGCAAGGACACTGATAAGGAGTTTCAGCATTCATCAATGCTCATATTTTTTGTTACATGCTTTTCTCTAAGTGTTTTAAGCTATGGGATTGTTGCTCCTGCCGGTCTTTTTGTTCCTGCTATTGTTACGGGAGCATCCTATGGACGGTTTGTTGGAATGTTAGTTGGTTCACACTCAAATCTTAATCATGGCCTTTATGCTGTGCTGGGTGCTGCTTCATTTCTTGGTGGATCCATGAGGATGACAGTTTCTCTATGTGTTATTATCCTAGAACTAACCAATAATCTACTATTGCTGCCTATGATAATGTTGGTTCTTCTCATTTCCAAGACTGTAGCAGATGCTTTTAATGGCAATATATATGACCTGATAATGAAGGCAAAGGGATTTCCTTATCTGGAAACTCATGTTGAGCCTTACATGAGACAGCTGACTGTTGGTGATGTGGTTACAGCCCCTCTTCAGCTATTTAATGGAATTGAGAAGGTTGGTAACATAGTTCATGTTCTCAGAGCTACAAGGCATAACGGGTTTCCTGTAATTGACGAGAATCCACTTTCCGAGACCCCAGTTCTCTATGGTTTAATTCTTCGAGCCCACATTATTACATTGTTAAAGAGGAAAGCTTTCTTGTCCACTCCAAATCCAGCTGTCAATGATGCTCTCAGTCAGTTCTCAGCAGTGGATTTTGCCAAAAAGGGCTCAGGCAATAGTGACAAAATAGAAGATATTGAACTATCAGAGGAAGAGATGGAGATGTATGTAGATTTGCATCCGTTCACAAATGCATCACCTTATACTGTTGTGGAGACGATGTCGCTGGCCAAGGCTCTTGTTCTTTTTCGAGAAGTTGGTTTGAGGCACCTGCTCGTGATACCCAAGATCTCCAATGTAAGAGACTCTATCCTTCTGCTTACCTTTTATTCATTTTTACTTGGTCCTGAACTACATCAGCTGTCTTTAGTTTATTCTGTCCAATGTTGTATTCTTGAACCACGTCTAGATAGTGATATGATTGCCCACAAATCAAATTAATTGACTGCTGAGTGATCCTCCTTTTTACCGGTCATGGTTCCTTGATTACACAATGTGCTTTATTTGAGTTAAAACTATTGTTGGGTTTTTCAAAAGGTTCAAAATTTTAAATTAATTGTTATATGCTTTAAGCCTGACTTGGAGGTCTCCTCTTTGAAACTATGGAAATGCCGATACCATATGAATCAAATTATATAAACCATAAGAAGAGGATCTTTGTTATTAATATGTGTATCGTACAGCCTGTGTTTGGACCTGTGTGGAGAGTCTGTTGGTTGACATTTTATCTCAAATGTGAAGAGGCCTGATGCACTGTTTCCTATGAGCTAAGCTTTTAGAAATTAGAATGAATGATTACTCAATTTGGGAAAAGGATCCTCTCCTGATCTGATTTCATCTGAGCTTTTTAAGATTTCATGCCATATGTATTTTAGTGGTAGTGTATGGATAAGATTCAACTTCTTTTATTTTTTTATTTATTAATTATCAATTAATAAATGAGTTATTTGCTCAAGACATGATCAGATTAGGAGAGAATCCTGATTCACTCAACTTGTTAGACTTGCAATCATTTTATCTGACCAATTTTAAGGGCCAATTCGGTTACCGCTGTGGATATTTCGGAAGTAAATTATTTGATTCCCTAAGCCAATTGCCCTTGCGCTTGCAGTTGTGGGATTTGCAGTTTCTTCTTATTGTCCTTGCATGGGCACCGTCTCTTCTTTTGCTTTGTCTGTGGAATGCTGTGGTTTTAATTGATAGTTTCTGACAATCATATCTGGCCCATTAGTAATTCAACTGTTACTTAATTGCAGAGATCACCGGTCGTGGGTATCCTGACAAGGCACGATTTCATGCCAGAACATATATTGGGTTTGAATCCTTTGCTGGCAAGAAGCAGGTGGAAAAGATTGAGGATTTGCTTCCCACCTTCATTAAAACTGTTTTAGCCAATCTGAGTCATCACTCAACGCACACACTCGAAAATCGAAGCTTGTAGATAATGTTCTTCTCTGAGCCGCACAAAGCTCCTGAATCTTGCAAAGGTAGGGGTGGTGCCACTTTTTCTTTTATTTATTGAAGGCAGTGCTGAAGAGGAGACAGTGTTCTTTAAGGTGTACTAGTAGTAGATTACATAATTTGTAATCAATTTTGCTTTGGTGAAAAGTATATACGCATTTAGTGAATTTTTTAAAATAATTTTGAATTGTCTGCCCTTCCTATTATGCTGATAGTCAGATAGTCTTAGTCTTTTAGGATGAGTGTCTTTTCCAGCAAAATAAATAAATAAATAAATAACATTAAGAAAAAAATGTTTGTCAATGAGTAGGCCAACTGGCAAAAGAGACGTACAAAGAAGAGATGTCCTATTCCCCCCTGATGCTTGCCATAAATTTGCAATTATCTTTGCGCCGTAACAATTTGAAGAAACAACCCATAAAAAAAACATAAAAACCGGGAAACCAAAGAACAGGTGATGGTGAGATGCTGCAAACAACAGTATCCCCTTTCTCTTTTTGGTTTTCATTTTTTACAACAAAGCTAAAATGAAATTACGAGCAAAACCACGCTCAAATTTATATTGCTACCCTTTCCTTAAGCTCTTAAGGTAGTCTGCTCTAATTGCCCATAACTGCTCTCCAACTGATTTCATGTCCGGCCGATCATTTCGTATTGGAGCTGCACACTGAATTGCCAAACCAAACATACTGGCAAGTATCTCCATCCTGATTACTTCCTTAATTGAAGGATCCACCATATCCAATAGGTTTCCTTCATTGTATCTCTTGAAGGCCTGCACAACGAAGACAATATATGTTTTTAAGGATCCAACATATCCAACAAGTTTCTGTTGCATGAAAGGGCAATTACTATTATTCCATGCAGATTTAACTTGCAAGCAATCTGTCAGAATCAAAATATTGTCAAAAGAAGACAATCTTACCCATCTAAGGGTCACCCGCTCTTCAGGTGGTCTCTTCATCTCTACAGGACGGCGTCCGCTTAGAATCTCAAGAAGTAAAATCCCAAATGAGTATACGTCACTCTTGGTGGTGAGTTGATAGGTCTTCATATATTCAGGATCAAGATAACCAACTGTTCCTTTCACTTTGGTTGAAATGTGCGTTCGATCAGAATCCATTGGACCAAGCCTTGCAAATCCAAAATCAGCCACTTTTGCTCTCATGCTCTCCGTCAGAAGGATGTTGGATGACTTCACATCTCGATGGATAATTTGCTTCTCTATTCCAAAAAAAGATATAAAATTGTGCATTTGTTAATAAAAGAAAATACAGAATTGATGAAATGAGCATGAGAATAGAATTAATTAACGAGGGCTAACAGAGGGATAAGAAAGTTGCAGCTGCAATTGTAGGATTTCTCAATGGATTAGGAAGACCACCACTTACTACAATCATGCAAAATATCATAGAGGTAGTGCCATTGATAAGAATATAAATGTAAAAGTCAATAATTTAGTTATGAATTGCGATACAATCCAAAAGATTTATGAAATAAAAGGTATGATAATGATTTTCTCCTTTCATCTTATAGGCAATACTCAGATCTGACACTTAAAAGTAGAGACCAATTGTTTTGCATCAAAACTCAAAAGGCTGCATTTACAATGGAAACAGAGTCAAGAACAGAATCTAATTTAGACTTGAACAAAATTAAGGCAAGTTTCATTCCGTCATTGCAATCAAGGTCAGTTATCATTAACCTACCAATAAGTTTGAAGTATTACAACAATAATTCCAGACAATACAGTACATTCAACATAGTTTTTCTTCCCCTTTTGTTCTACAGTTGGTCATTAGGTGTTAATAATAACAAAATGCAATTCTAGATGATAAATTGATAATCTTAGAAACCATTAACCGAGTCTAAAAATTTTCACCTGCATATAAATGGAGATATGTTAGTCCATGGGCAACATCAATGGCTATCTCAAGCCGCTGATTAAAATCCAGGGTTTTTCCATACTGACCTGCCCAAAGAAAGAAAGAAACAGGAAAAGGTTAGCATTTGCAATCTGGTTAAATAGAAAATTTTAGCAATCTTATATTGATGCAACCTTACCATCCAAATGTTCTCTAAGTGTACCATTTGGTACAAACTCTGTTATAATGAGGCGCTCATTTCCCTTATCAACAAAACCAAGTAGCTTCACTAGATTCCGATGATCAATTTTGGATAGAAGTTCAACTTCACTACTGAATTCAGTTTGCAGGTTCTCAAACTGCTCCTGTACAAGTGATATGAATAAAACCAGAAAATTCAGTTATCTAAGATCATCCATTTGATAAAACCAGTGATACGAAGAAAGCTAATTTCCTATGATCATTCATTTGATCCACTTCTGACATGTGCATGTTCACTATCAATACAATCAATTTAGAAACAAAAGGTTAAGGAAAACTGAAAATTAGGGAATGTTATCCAGTAAAAGGAGACTTATAATGCCACAATATAAGGACTCCTTTATAGAATAAACAAATATCAACCATGTCATCAACTTATGGCTTTAGAATATATTAACGCTGGTTCATCCTACATTTCCACCATTATTTATAAGATAACTTGATAAACTATTGTTCTCCAGCCCCTCCAGTCACACCATTTGTCGCTCAAACCTGCGTAGCTGCCACTGTTTTGAATGATTTCAAAAACATAGCAAGCTTAGGCTGCAAGGGACCACTACTGCCTCAAAATTTTATTTTCTTTCTCCTTTTCTGCCCATAACCTAGCAAGAGTCAGGACTCAAGACTCTTATTGAAATTAAGCAGCCTCACCTAACCCTTCAGAGTAAATAAGGTAAATAACCCAAGAGATGATATTACTAGCACTAAAATGGACTTGTAAACCCCACGTGACTCTCTACCAATGGGATAACAAATTGATATTGAACCGTTAACCAAGCTGATTGAATCTATCTCCCAATATGTTCAAAATCTTTAAGCAAATGTCTACAGTGAGATCTTTAAATAAGTCATGGTTAACCAAACCTCTGGTTCCTGTCTAGAACACAGTCAATATAATAGAGGTCTAAGGATGTCTGTGGGATTGAGGTTGGACAACTGTATTTTAAAAGCTACAGCACTAAAGTGTTTGGTAAACACTAATTACCGTAGCTTGAAAGCTACATTAATATGATTTTTCAATTGTATGATAAAATATCTATCATATCTTTAATAATTTTGTCAAAATCATTATTTAAAATTTATATTTACTATATACTATTAATTTTTACTTTATAGTTACGGCCTTTTTTTCTACAACAATTGTAGTTTAAAAAGCTACAGCACCTCAATCCTGAACATGACCTAATTCTAGAGGCACTCTATGCCTAGAATACCACTCATCCAAGGTTCAAGAGGCCCAATGCCTTGTACTCTAGAGAAGAGCTCCTAGGCAGTAGAGTCAACCCAATAATAGGAACCTTGATATGGATATCTCCCATAAGATAAACTTCACCAACCAAGGAGAAAGAATTCCCAGAAATCTTAAAAATGGTGAAAAACTATGGCACAGGAAGAATTGCCAGACATATGGAGGACTGCCTTACCTTCTTTGCTCGTTTAATGGCGACCACCAGGCCATCTTCTAGCTGGGCCTTGTAGACGGTTCCAAAGCCACCTTCACCAATTCGTAGTGATGGCGAGAAATTACGGGTAGCTTTGACAACCTGACTCATATTGAGATCTACAGATCCGATTCTATTAAGTTTTGGAGACATTGCGAATCTAGAAGGACTAGGTGGTACCCTCATTGGACTTGGTGGAACCTTATCAGCACCAGAAACCTTTTCAGAACCAGAATTCACGTCAAAGGAGGAAGCAGAATCCACTGCAAGAACAGAATTGTTTCTCTGTTAATATAGCATCAAGAGTCAAGAATGCCAATTGTGACATGATTTACATAAAACTTAAGCTAGCCAAGTTATCACCAAAAAGAGGAAATGAAGACTAAAAATACAGTAGATGAATAAATTGTACATGCCATTACAAGGGATTCTTAATTAAAAAAATCATTCAGTTATATAGCTGCATAAAATTTTGAATCATATCTGGAGCTATGATTCAAAATGGTTAGAATTTTGAATCATAGAATTTTGTCATCATGACATTGTATGAGATTCCTATAAGAAGGCTTACTTGAATTTGGGTCATTGGCAAGAACAGTGTGGGCAGTCGCTTTCCGTTTTTTATAAAAGCAAGGACAGAGAAGAGCACAAGACATGACAAACAACCCAGTTGCAGCTATCCCAACCTTTTTGGTAGTTGAAAGAGATCCAGAATAATTCTTCTCTTCTCTAGGATGGAAATTTTGACCAGCATCATGGGTTTCCGGTTCTTCCTTCACCTCCTTTTGTAAAATTTTTCTTCCAGGACTGAAAGACAACTTGGCTGAGAAAAGGTAATAGATTGATTAAGGCTCCAAAATTTTTTATCACAAACATAGACCAAACTTCATAGAGCTACACATTTGTGATACTGATACTAATGTACATCTTTTAAATGTAAAATCCAAACCAACATCTCATATAAGTACATACCTAGTGAGAGGTCCAACCCACAGTAATCAGTTCCAGAATAGCCTTCAAAGATGCAATGATTCACGTAATGAAATTGGATAACCTTACAGAACAAAACTTTGTCTACTAGATTTCCGTTTATATAAAACAATTCAACTTCATTAGAATTTGAGTAGGCTATGTGATCCACACCGCAAACCTTTGACTGTATTGCAAACCCAGACGCAAAGATTCCCCAAAATTGCAGAAATAGCAGTAAACTAAAAACAGCACCAACCATTCTCAGGATTTCCATCTTTGCAAATGAATAGACGGGGAGAGCATCTCTATATACGGAAAGGCAACCAAGAAAAACAGAGAAGACGCGGAAAATACAAAACTATGGCCCCACAACCATACCAAACTGAACCACAGTCATGTTTAACAAACAATCCTTCAATTCAAGGATTAAACTTTAAAGTGCTCTCGTTCGGCAATCAAATAGAGAAACTCAATCAAAATTCTTGAAAACAGATATGTATACTAAGCAGGCAAGTTCCATTTCTCACAACCACAGCAAAATCCTAACAAAGTCTATGGGATTCAACCCACCAAATTGATTGACAAGTTGAATCTCTAGCAAGTAGCAACGTCTAAGTCTCAGCATCCAGATGGCCAAACTGAAAAAATAAACAAATAAACTAAAAAAAAAAAATTTCTCAAATCCAAACCCCAAAAATTCAAAAATCAAAATTAAACTTCATTCACCATCATCTAATTGAACAAACCACAAACTGAAGCTAACAAGAAACTAAAACACCTCCAACTTCACAATTCAAGCCAAAAAAACCACACAAAAAAAAGAAAGAAAAATCTTTCTTAGCGACTAAGCCCTTCAAGCTCCTCGTATAAAATTTCAGCAAACCCAACCACTAGAAAAATGAAAAAAAAAAAAAAAACAGTGAGAGAAACAGAACCTGGAAGGGGCTAAATTTTGATGAAATATCAAGACTGCTTTCACGCGCAAGAAATATCGAAAAGGAAAAAGACAGGCCTCCCTTCTCTGCTGTTGTCTTTGTGGAATAAGAAGACGAAAGGTGGTGGGCTCTTGATTATTTGGAATGAATAATGTTGTGGGCTCACGGCCGTCTCAGCTCATTTTTATATTGATATTATCATGATATCATGCAATTGCCATAATTGCCACTACGGACAAATGCTTGAGGTTTTGGGATTGCTTTGCACAAGGTTGACCGCTCGAATCCTTCAGTCGTTCGTCATCAACCATCGTCATATCGGTTATTGCGTGGATGCCTCCTCAGGGTTATTTTAGTCATTGTCGTGGGTAAGTATTAAGTAAGAAAAGTTGGCGGTAATCACGGTTATTGATTGTTGGCTGGCGGGATCAAAGCGACTATGCCTTCGGGTTGTGACACGCGGATGCCTGAGAAGCAAGAGGATAAATGGGACTGTCTGAGGAGCGAGGCACCTGATCCCTGCTTACAGTAGAAGTGTAGAAGAAGTACAACGAATGTGAAATGGCTTCACGTGCAGTTGAATATGCAAGTACACGACGGCAGCAATTGCCATTGGATGATTATTACTAATAATTTATTTATAATCAAAATTACTTTTTGGTCCTCTTCTTTTTGTTCAACAACAGTAAGCCATCTCCATCGTTGTCATTCATTGAACTGTGCACGTCTTCAAACTGCAAAGCCTAAAGAAGTAAAGATAACTTATCGCAAAATTCCAAAGTAATAAAAAAAAAAAAAACAAAAAGAAACAAAGTAGCCTTCTTGCGTACAACACAATCTATAAATATATTTAATTGTGTTTAGAATTGAGGTGAAACAGTATAATTTAAAAATTATAGTAATAAAGTATTTGGTGAATATTAATTACTGTAACTTAAAAGTTATATTGATATAATTTTTTACTTGAATGATAAAAATTTTATTAAAATTATTATTTAAAATTTATATTTACTGTATATTATTATCTTTTATTTCATAGTTATAATTTTTTTTTCACATTAACTTTAACTTAAAAAGTTGCAATATCTCAATTTCAAACAGGATTTTAGACTTCAACGCATGCTTAGATTATTTTTATTTTTATTTTCTTTAATTATAAAATAATGACAATCTAATTTTGTTTCTACTTAAAATTTTTTTATTAATTTAACTAGCTGAAATGCATATAAAAAAATCCGATTTTATTATACCTGCTTTCTTACCATACAATTAAAAAATTTACACCCATATATGTTTATTGTAGTATAGCATATATATATATATAGAGAGAGAGAGAGAGAGAGAATGTTTTCCCACTTTATAATAGAGACTCGAACTATATATATATATAGAGAGAGAGAGAGAGAATGTTTTCCCACTTTATAACAGAGACTCGAACATTTTTTTGGCTCACAGTAGGGCATGTCCTTTACCATTCAGCAATTACGGGGTTTCCAGTGATAGCATCTTTTACTTTCAAATAAAATAGATATTACATCTCTCCTCAAAAAAAAAAAAAAAAAAGATATTATATCTACATATATATGCTACCATTGACTCTGATGGAGGTGCTCATATCTATCATGTTGTTTTTCGAACCCTCTTGTCGAATTTAAGCCATATTAAAAATTAATCAACATGTTCTACGTGTTTGTTAAAGGCAGTTCATATAATCATTCATGTCCAAGTTAAAATTAAATTAATAGTCAACTGCTAGCTAGTCTGTACACTATTACATTGTTTTAACTACTTATATACATATACACACACACACACAAAACATCTTTCAAAGAGGAAAACACCAGGAAGCAGCCTATAGAATGAAAATAGATCATAATTATCAAATGGTTCGGGTCAATCACAACTATACAAATTAATAGTCAAGGAGTGGCGTAAGCTTTATGTTCCTCTCTTTTTCTCTTTTCCTTAGTTTCAAATTTCATACGCTCTTACTTGAAGGAGTTTCAAGTTTATAATCAATTATTCCATACTCAGTCTAAAAAATTAGAGACAATTACTTGCTACAAAAGTTGGTTTTAAGAATTTTCATAGGTAACGGAGCAGCTGGTCACTCTTGTGAGTTGTGTTACCATTAGTAGTATTTTCTTTTTCTTTTTTCTTTTTTTCTTTAATGAATTTGAATCCAATATTTATATTCTAATTCAATAAAGTACCGATTTTTACTTGTAAAGCGACTCCCACAAAAGTCTAATCATCATTGAATTCAAATTAGATTATTTATGGACTTTGTTGGAAACGTTCATGCTCGCAAGTTCTTCCTTCTTTTTTTCCCACACCCCACACGCACCACCACCACCCCCCACCCAAATCCATTAATGAATTCTATTCTCTCTAGATAGGAAGAGCCACTAATGGGCTAGTGTGTTCAGGCCCACTATGCTGTTGTATTACGGATTGCAGTTGTTTCTTTTAAGCCTAACAATACAATTACAAAGACATATAATGTGACTGCCGATAAATTTTGACAACTAATTTTCTCCTAAATTTCACGTTTATTTGTATACATTTTCAACTGTAAAATCATTTAAATTATCTTCTGATATGCCTTCTTAAAGAGAATTTTTCGAAAAGATCTTCTTGTAATATACTTAATAAGCATTTTATTTCGAAAGAGTATTTGGAAGTAGTTTACTTGAAGAAAAGAAAAGAAAAGTGGTGTATAATTATGTATCCAAAATGTTTTCTTTTCCCCTCGGAGAAATTTCAGAATCGCAGATTCTTCAAACCGCCATCAACGAGCATCAAATAGAATCAACTTGACTCCTCCACATCACCAGCGGCCTAAAACATGTTTTTATGTGTGTGTATACATACACACACACATACATATATGTATGTATATATATATATATATATACATCCAAAAAAATTAATAGTTTTGAATTTTCAGAATTTTTTTTTAAAAATCAATAATTATATACAAATTTGAAACATGAGTTTATCCTAAGTTTAAATCGTTGGACTGTATTGCAATTCCATTGAAAAAAAAAATAACAAAAAAGTGTATGTATCTTGTGGATCCATGAAGATATGAAAGAAACTATGTTGAAAGTAATGAAATAATAATAAATTCTATAATTGAAAAATAATATCAAATTAGATCAGAGACAGACGAAAGCTGAAATCATAATCGGAAGAGAACATGAGCTGCTTGTTGGCCATAGTAATTCCAATGGAGCTTATGACTAGGGATGACAACATTTCTCGTGGGCCCCGATCAATTCAAGTTAGGTATATGGTCTCCCAAAAGTTCTAAAATTAAAAATGAGTCTATTATTAGGCAGCAAATCACAGTCGGGTCTAAATTTTGGTGTGCAGGGACGGACAGACAGTGAAGCAGTAGACTAGACCGGGTTAAAGAAACCCGATTTTGAATGTGCAGGTCGAGGAAGAAGCTCAATGCCCATCTCATGGGCCTGGGTTTTGATCCGGGCTTCTAAGCCCGCATGTGACAACTTCAATTTTTTCTTTCATCTCTCTAACAATCTAAATTTTAAAAAAGAAAATAGTCAAATAAACTCATTCAATCTCAAGCTTTAAAAATGAAAATAGTCAAATACAAATATATAACATACTAACAATACAAAATTTACCACAAATAATAAATAAAAATTGATTCAATCTACTTTCTAATACCTAAATTCATCCAATTTCTAAATTAAACTCATTCAATCTATATATATATAAAATAATTAAATTCAACAACACAATAATCACACAATAAATTTAAATAACATCCAACATGCCATAAATTCATAATTATATATTTATATATATTTTTTAGAAAATTTTTTTATTAAAAACCAGGTCCGGGTTCCGGGTTTTTGATGGTGAGCCCACCCGAGCCCAGACATGTCCAGGTTTGAGAATTTCAAACCTGGATCCGGTCAAGCCTCAAATATATTTCAGGTTTGGTTTCGGGGATTTTATTAGGGCCCGAACTCAAATCTAAACCCGAAATATGCTATTTAAAAAAATTAAAATATATTTTAATTTAATCATATATTAAAAATATACTCCACACACATATGCTTAATTAAATAATAAAAAATAACAAAACTAAAATCCTAGATCTAAACTAATGGTGAGTTACTCATATTGCCATATCCGAGTCTCTAAGAGCATCTCCAAAAGACTTTTCAAATAAGATTTTATCACTTATTTGAAGAGTCACATCAGCATTTAAAGTTTTAAAAGACACTCTAATTAAAATTCTTCAAATTAGAAATGATTATCTCTCTTCAAATTTGGGGAGTTACTTTCCCACTCTTCAATTTATATTTTATTACTTTTTGTTGAAGAAAAAGATAAAGGTGCTTTAATTACTATTGACTTTTCCTTTAAAAAAATAGTTATTTGATTAAAATAATATTAACTCATTTTTATTTGAAGAGTCTTTTGGAGAATAATATATAAGTAAATAAATAAATATTTAAAGAATAAAATTTATAGAATCTTATAGATATGCTCTAATAGACTTTCCCCTCCTGACCGTGGCATTCAACACTGGAAGGCCAAGCTCCACTACCGCTCTCATTTCTCACTTTTGCATTTTGGGTTTAATGGGCTGCAATTTTTGAGCCAATGAATTTGAGATCTATCTCTTAAATTAAGCATAAGAATTAGTGATGGGTACCGTGAAGAAATCGTTGGTGGTGTTAGATGTCGGATCCTGGCCCATGAACGAGCTTCATTTAGTGCTAACGTTGGCACATAATGCCAAATCAAAAAAATTAAATGAAAAAAAGTTCACCTTATATTATAATAAAGATATTGATATATTAGAATCGTCGCAAATTATTAATTAATCCATCAATAGATAAGTTTGTCCATTCAAAATGCATTTCGAAGATGGTTTTTATACGCGTGACTCTAATTTATAAGTTATGGTTTTTACTTCTCATATGTGTGGCTCTTAATTTATAGGTCTGTTGAGACCAAATTATCACAATCATGACTGTTAATGCCAAAATTTTCAGCTTTTTTTTTTCCCTCCCTCTTCTTCTAAAAGGTAATTGCACATGCATGCTCCACATCTTCCACATGCATTTCGGTATTCTTTCGCTATCAAGGCCAAACAACTTTGCTTTCAATTTGTCCAATTTTTAATAGTAATGGTATATACATATTAGCTTTATTTTCACCGAGTCAAATTGTTCATCGTAAAAAATTGTCCATGGTTCATTTGTTCTTCTGTAATTTTAATTGATATTTATAGAGAAGCGGTGGCTTTTTCGTCATTTTAGCAGCTCTCTATTAATGTTCTCATCTCAAGAGAGGGTTTAATATACCAGACAAAAATATGAAAATAAAACAATAGGAAAAAAAATTATAAAAGAGTCTTAGTAATGTAATAAATTGATGAAATTTAATTAAAAAAATGAAGAAATGCGACTAAAAGTGCTAGAAAATAATAAAGAGTATCGTCACTTATGGTGATTCTGTCATCACTTTAGTAACTTTCTCTTAATATTTTCAACTCAATAAAATAAATAGAAGAGATGAATATATATATACTGTTCCATATATTGTTATGATTAACAGTATATGGGGTAATGAGATTTATAAAGGGTGTTCCTAATATAACAATATGATGTATGTCATTTGTTAATAGGAAAGAAGTTTTAAAATCAAAACCGTTGTTGCGAACAGACGCATCAACTTTTGAAATGATTTTCAATTTTGAATTATTGGCGGTAGAGAGCTTTTCTCTAGTATCTTTGTAAAACTTTTTTGGAACAATGTCAGCTTTAATGCAATTTAAGTAAGCACCAGTGTCGAAAAGAGCAATGGTGTCAATTTCAAGTTCATCAGAAAAATTTAAAGTTATTTTTACCAAATAAAAGCGAGCATATGCTCAGGAGATTTGGATAAGGATTTAATCTATTTATTTACCTGTTCATGTTGATCCAGGGTTTTTGCTTTAACTTCTTCATCTTCAATCATGTCGATCCATGATTTTATGGGCATGGCTGAAGATAGTAAAATGACAAAAAGTATATTTCTTTTTCAGAATTCTTAATAAAGAACAGGTAGTTCAATATGTTTCTGCACATTGGAATGATTGTCAGAAAAATTATTCTACCATTAAAAAAGAAATTTTGTCTATTGTTCTATGCATTTCAAAATTCTAAAGTGATCTTCTAAATCAAAAATTTCTACCGGGATCGTGGAAAGTGTGTGAATGATCAAATTAATTCTTTATTGTCGATTTTAATAACCAATTTTAAACTGGTACGGGGCGTTGTTAGACCAATTCGATGCAGAAATAAATCTGCCTTTGGACCCAGATCTGACTTAGAACAGATCAATAGTCCGCACGATTGTGTTTCCAGCCAATATACCTTTAGTGTTCTTTACCAGCTTTAAGTTATTAATTATTTTAATTTGTGGCAAGTGTGTGCACCACAAGGCTCAGAGAAAATAATAGATCTGGATCCCAGAACTATTATTCTGATTGAAGGGGGAGAAGAGAAGTACAACGGAAAACAGAGATCCGGTCTCTTTGTTTCCGAGGAACGTACAAGTTGTATGGCAGATCTGATATAGATCAGTCTGCTAAAGATGCTTTAAAAGAAATAAATGCAGAAATTTAAACGTTCATAAATATAAAATTATTACAATGCTTTAAATAAATTACAAATAAGACTTACATGTAATTCTTGAATCCGAAAGCTTTATAATAAAGAAAATTTAAAAGGAATATGAATGATCTTTAAGACAGGAAAAATTTCCTTGAAGTCTTTAGATCTCAATTCCTAGAGAGAAGGAGGAGAGAATTCTTTAGAGAGAAGATTTGGAGAAACTTAAAAATTTTCTTCAAAGAAAACTTCTGCCTTGAGCGTAGCCTGCATCCCCTTTAAATAGGCAGGGAGCCTTGGAGATAATGGAGAGTGGGGCCTCTTTCTTTTGCTTGAATCACGGGGGTCCTGGACCCAGAGCTTTAGGCTTTAGACAAACGCGTGTGAGAAAAGTTGTCGCACTCAACAGACACAAAGGCCCACCTAAGACTCGATTACAAATTTAGAGTGAGACCTAAACAGGTGAAGAGACATGTGCGCTCTCACTTGTGTCCAAAGGACCACCTGTTTTAGACAAATATTTTGGGTGAAGAGACATGTGCGCTCTCACTTGTGTCCAGTGGACCACCCAAAACGACAGAGGAAAATAATTACAAAGAGGAATTAATTACAAAGAGGAATATTTACTCTTTTTTTTTTATATATAACGGATCACCGATAAATACAATTTACAATAACGGATCACCGATAACATAAACAATACTTTAATGCTTTAGAGATGGGAGGATTCCGAAGCAGTCATCTTCATTGTCTTCTCAGGAGATATAAGCGGCTCGGACCCTTGATCGTAGTGGAGCTTTGAAAACGAAGGCTCGACACAGTGGCGAGGCTGTTCCATTACTTTGAAGTATTCTTCTTCAGATTTGGCACTGGCCAAAAGTGATTGGGCTTTGGATTTTTGGGATAGAAAAGTTCCATGGGCTTTAATATCTTTAATAGTGGGAGTCATCTTTGTAGATAGCCATTTTTGGACTATATGAATGGTCAATTTTGATTGTTCATCAAATTTTGACCACCATTTTATTTTAAAGGTTCTCTGGAGGATTATTTGGGCATCTTGGTTTTGGTACCGAAGGTTCCACATCCAGACCCATGGTAAAAAGAAATTTGTACAGAAGCAGAGAAAATAAGAAAATCGTTTCTCTGATTCTATGGGCTCATAATGGGCTTTAAAAAGATTTAAACAGTGAGTGGCGTTTGGGGTGAGGATTTCTGGGCTTGGCCCAAAATAGTTCCACCACTGTTGAAACCAATTTGGAAGGCTTTGGACGGTTATTTTTGAATTGAAGAAAAATAATCATGAATGGGATTTCTTTGGGTTTTGGATAAAGAAGGTGTTAAACGAGGCTTGCTGGTAGTCCCAATAAGAAAAGGACTGGCAATGGTTTAATCGGTTTTGGAAATTTAAAGGAAAGGTCTTTGTTTTGTGGAGAAAGTCTCCCCATTGTTTTGGGCTAAGGACTTTAAAGATGGTTGCCGTAGAATAGGCAGGCTCAGAATGAGCTTCGCTCAAATAAAAATGTTTGAATTTCACAGATTCTGTGAATTCCAAAATGCTTTGATAATAAGGCTGGGGTTTTGATAAATCCCATGGTTTGAAAAACCAGCCTTTGGGAAAAAGCTTTGTAATTGCTTGAAAAGGATCAGAGTGGTAAAACCCATCTTCCATAGAAATAATATTTTGAAAATAAGTTTTATCAAACCATTCCGATGTTTTCTTTGGAAGCTTTGTTTGTGATAAAACAATCTGAGACGATAAACTTTCACCAGAAAGAATCACATTTTGTGAAGATGCTTTTGAAATTTCTTTAGAAGATTCTTCTTTGGGAGAAGATTGGCTTTGAGAAACACTTTGTAAAGCGAGCATAAGCTTAGGAGATTTGGATAAGGATTTAATCCATTTATTTACCTGTTCATGTTGATCCAGAGTTTTTGCTTTAACTTCTTCATCTTCAATCATGTCGATCCATGATTTTATGGGCATGGCTGAAGATAGTAATTTTTCTTTGGGAGGGGAGGATGCTTTGGAGGGTGTCTGGGACACAGGGTCTTTGAGGATCCCTTTCCCTTTGTCTTTCTTTTTTGGCGGCATTTATCTGTTTTGAAGAAATTCCCTGGTTAGAAAATCAGGGAGAGAATTTGTATCTCCTTTAATGAATTCTATCTCAAAATAAAAAACACTCAAAATAGCTTGCCATCGTGCAAAAATCTGTTTTGATGCAATGTTTTGAACATCCTTTTTCAAAACATGTTTTGCAGCTTTGCAATCAATTCTAAGTAGAAATTTTTGATTTAGAAGATCACTTTGGAATTTTGAAATGCATAGAACAATAGACAAAATTTCTTTTTTAATGGTAGAATAATTTTTAAACAATCGTTCGATGTGCTTGAAACATATTGAACTACATTCTTTATTATTGTCTACTTGTTTTAATATTCCTCCATAACTAAATCGATGCATCGGTTTCAACAATTTTAGGTAATCGAGTTTGCAAGAAATAAACATGGAATTTCTTTAACAATATTCTTTAAGTGCTTTCTTATGTATGTTCTTGGACCATACATGCATGATTTTCTTAAGCCTATCATGCAAAGGCTTTGCTATCCTAATAGCATTTGGACAGAAATCAAGAACATAATTTAGACTTCCCAAAAATCTTTGCAACTGGGTTTTATCAAGGATTTTATCAGGAAACTTGTCAGTAAAGGCAAGGGATCTCTCAATTGGAGTGATAGTCCCCTTAGAAATATAATGACCAAGGAACCTGATTTTTGTTTGAAATAATGAAATCTTTGAACTAGAAATGGCTAAACCAGCTTTTCTAGTTATTAAATAGAAAGTCTTTAAATGCTTGAAGTGTTGATCTATAGAATGAGAAAAGATCAATACATCATCAATATAAACAATGCAAAATTCAGAATAAGGATTATAAATGTCATTCATAATTCTTTGAAATTCTGAAGGTGCATTCTTTAAACCAAAGGCATTACTGTCCATTCATATTGACCAAATCGGACAGTGAAAGCAGTTTTATAACGGTCTTTAGGATGAATTTGAATTTGCCAAAAACCTGATTTCATATCAAAATTTGAAAATATGAATGCAGAATGAAGTTTTTGAAGCAAATCTTTTTTATTAGGTATTGGGTACCTAATCCATTTTAAAGCTTTATTCAAAGGTTTATAATTTATCACCAATCTAGGTGTTCCTCTTTCTATTTCAGAATTCTTATTGACATAGAAAGCGGCACAAGACCATGGTGACCTAGATTTGACAATTAAACCTTTAGATTCCAAATTTTTAATCTCATCCCTACAGTGCCGTTCTAAATCCATATTCATTTGGATAGGCCGTGCTTTTGTAGGAAATTTCTTTTCATCAAAAGAGTTTTCATATGGCAAATCTACCATGTGCTGCTTTCTTTCTGCTCGAATCACGGATGGTAAATTAGCACATATTTCATTTTCGATTAACTTTTGAAAATCAGAAATTTTTCTTTTTATAAAGTCATTTTGGAGTTGATTTTCAATTCTTTGGAAATTTAAGTCTTTCTTTAAATCGAATAAGTCATTTTGTTTTGTTTTTATCAAAACATTGATCTTATTCTGATGGATAGAACATGCTTTTATAATGTTTAAATTTCTAGTTTTGGGTTTTTCTATAAAAGGAAAATTTAATAATTTATTGTTTGCTTTGAAAGATATATTGTTATGATTAACAGTATATGGGGTAATGAGATTTCTAAAGGGTGTTCCTAATATAACAATATGATGTATGTCATTTGTTAATAGGAAAGAAGTTTTAAAATCAAAACCGTTGTTGCGAACAGACGCATCAACTTTTGAAATGATTTTCAATTTTGAATTATTGGCGGTAGAGAGCTTTTCTCTAGTATCTTTGTAAAACTTTTTTGGAACAATGTCAGCTTTAATGCAATTTAAGTAAGCACCAGTGTCGAAAAGAGCAATGGTGTCAATTTCAAGTTCATCAGAAAAATTTAAAGTTATTTTTACCAAATATTTTCTGGTGGTGATTTGTTTTAAAACAAAAAGAAAATCATTGGGTATTGATTCAATGTTTTCAAGTTGTTGGTCATGATCACCATCGGAATTTGATTCTTTTTCAGAGCTATCTTGTAATAGAGATTTTTGTATTAAAAGTTGGATAGCTTCTGAGTCATTTTTCTGTTTTTCTTTTAAGTCTTTTATTTCAGATTTAATGTCTTTAATCTCTTTTTGAAGATCTTGGATATTAGGAACTAATTTCTTTGTTTTCTTTTTATCCAAAATTTCAGTGAGATCATAAGTATTCTTTTAACGATTGGTACTTTAGAAGTTTCTGGTTTTGATTCCAGAGTTTTTAGGAGTTTATCAAGGTATTCTTTTTGTAGAGTTGGATCAGAAATATGTTTAACAAGTTCAAGAAAAGTCTCTTGTTCTTTTGTTAAAACATTGATTTTCTTTAAATAGGATTCTGAGTCAGAATCACTATTGCTTGAAACAGAAGTATCAGAATCATTTAATTCATCAACTTGTAAAGGATCACTATCTCCTGTTAAGGAGAAATCTGAATCTGAATCAGAAGACTCAATAAGAAGAGGGGCAATTTTAGAAAGGATTTCTTCATCGAGATCAAGCTCATGAAGTTTTTTGTTTACCCTGCAAAATCTTGCAGTGTGTCCTTTCTGATGACATTTGTAACATGTGGCTTCCTTCCAATTGAAAGGAGCTTTTGGCTTGGCTTTGAAATCTTTCTTTTTAGAGAAATTGGGTTTTCTATAAGGCCTTGAAGGTTTCTTATGAAAACGTTGTTCTCTAAAATCAGATTTAAAGTTCTTGTGGTATTTTGATTTGTAATGTTTTTTGTAAGGCTTTGTAGAGCACTTACCATTACAATCTTTGGAAGTGGATGGCCTTAAAGGATCATGACCAAATTGTTTACAAAAACTACCCAATTCTCGCTTAGATTGTCTAAACTCTTGTTTTAGGCGTTTCTGTAATTTGATATCTTGGCAAATCTTTAAACCCTCTTTATTGACAAAACTGACTAATTCACCATAGGTGAGTTCATCATAAGGAATGCGATTGTCATAAAGAGTTTTAATGGAATTCCTGACCTTTTCACCTAAGAGTGTAGGTAAACCAACAAGGAATTTTTCTTTCCATGTGGTATGGTTTACATCATCTCTTAAGAAAAGTCTGGTGAAGAAAGTGGTTTTGTAAATTTGGAATTCACTAAGTTTTCTACACCTTAAGTTATGTAGTAACTCAGCATTTTTGTCTCTGAGATGAGACGGATCTCCGATAAAATGGAGATCTGATGATTATCGAGGTAGCTACTGACGTCACGAATAGGGTTCTTGTATTCATCGAAGGGCAATCCATCTTGATCAGTTTGTATGGCATTAAGAATTTTTAATTATTGCTGTTTAGTGAGAAGATGATCCTGACCTTTTAATTGACGATAAACCCAATGAGAATTTACGCAATGGATTTGTCGAAGTTCCGATTGGGTTTGTAGGCATTGTTGCCATAGTCATTTGTTGCAACAATCTAGAATGTTGTACTCGGACATTCCATCTATGTTCACTCATGGGCGAAGATGCATTAAACTGGATTGATTTAACGCATGGTCATTATTATTCTTAGATCTGGTGGACTATGGATGTTTGGGAGTGCTAATTCCCAATGGACTTTATTGACTTTAGGAGATGGTTCTTCTGTAAAGGCTTCTATATCAGAAGAGGCTATAGAAGATTGGTCCTGCTCTAAAGTTGCAACCCTGCTAGATTGCGGAGTGTCAGGAACAATCTGGACTCTAGGAACAGAAGTAGAAGAGGAAGCTTCTATTCTGTCAAGCTGTTCTTTAATAGCTTTGGCAAAATCTGATTTAGATTCTTGAACAAGCTTTTGGCTATGTTTCGAAACCTGGAAAGGTTTGAAAATAGGTTTTTTAAGCTTTTTCAAGGAATCTGGTTTAGAAGAATCAGATTTTGATGAATCAGAAGGGATTTGGATAGTTGACTTTTGGATCTGGCCTTCTATCCTAGTCAACTGGATTCCTATTGTGTTTAGATTAGCATTACAGAAATTATTCTGTTGAATAATGCTATCTAAATTTTTTTCTGGATCATTTGGTTTTTGAACTTTGTAAGGAGATGCTTTGATTTGAATTGGAGGCTCACCATGATTTATGGTATTACTCCTAAGAGGAGGATGCTCAGATTCAATGGTTCTATCAGAGTCTGATAGATTCCATTCAGTGATCTTTTTACGCATTGTGATTGGATTTGATTCTTTAAAAGGATAAGAAATGTCATTTTCTTTCGCATAAATCTCAAACCAATCAAAAAACATGATATGAACTTTATGCAAATTTACAAATTCATAATAGACCTCTTGAATCTTTTTTCTTTGGTTTAAAAATTGTTTAAAAAACCAAAGTCTTTTTTCTTTATTATTCTCAGAATAAAAATCTTTATGCAAAAGAGTTTTATCAAGCTCAAAATCTTTTTCAAGGGCATTTACGACATTTTCTGTTACTGCAGAAAACGTTGGAGAGGTTGGAGGAGAAGGTTCCTTCTCGTCCTGCTTTTGTTCTTGTTGACTACTGGTATAAATTGGATGAGGAATACTAGTAGCATAATCAACAGAACGTATAGAGGAACTAGGTATATCTGAAGTAGAAAACCTAGGTTGACTTTGAAAAGGTAAATTTATAACATAAGGGACTTTTGTAAATTTTCTTTCCAATACTGGAATATTGGAACTTGAACCTTTATCAGAGGGTGTAGAGAATCTAGATGACATAGATCTTTTAAAAGATAATTTGACCTTGCCATCAGAATACTGAGTTACATTTTGCAACTCTGTATTTGGCTCAAATTGTTTAGGAATCACTGGTTGAGTGGCTCCTTCAAGAATCCATTCTTCTGGAAGATTGATATCTTTCCATTGGATTGGTCTAGGTATAACAGTGTTTGCTTTGGATAGATCAGTCTGTAAGAGAAAAGTCTCATCTCTTTTCGACTGGAATTTGTGTTGCGTATTAAACGCAGAAATCATGGCTTTATAGGATAGTGCAACTGGAACAGATCCTTCCAACATATGATAGTTATGTGTTTTGATCTGTAAAATCATACTTTTCAAAATATTTTTATCTTTAAGGGAAACCGTTATGTTTGGATAACAGTCAAATGATATGGGTCCTTTACAGAGACTAGATTCAATACTACTGAGTAAGGAATCGTCAAAGGAGATAAACCTCCCATCTCTGAGGACAGCAATGATAAAAGTATTTAATCCTTCTTTAGTTAATGGCTTTATACCAACTTGGATCAAGCCGATATGAACATAATTAAAATTCTTTTCTTTTAATTTCTTTAATGATTTTTCAGAAAATAAATAAATTGTCTCAAAAGGTTTTGAAAGAGTGATATCTCTTTCTTCTGTCTTTATAACACAATCAGTTTTTAGAAAATCTGTGATTTTCATTTTATAAATCTTGTCTTTAGAAATCTTTTAAAATTTTGCATCTCATGGAGTCTTTGCTCTGTAGAGCATCTTCTTTCTGTAGAGCATCTTCTTTTAAAGCATCTTTAGCAGACTGATCTATATCAGATCTGCCATACAACTTGTAAGTTCCTCGGAAACAAAGAGACCAGATCTCTGTTTTCCGTTGTACTTCTTTTCTCCCCCTTCAATCAGAATAATAGTTCTGGGATCCAGATCTATTATTTTCTCTGAGCCTTGTGGTGCACACACTTGCCACAAATTAAAATAATTAATAACTTAAAGCTGGTAAAGAACCCTAAAGGTATATTGGCTGGAAACCAAATCGTGCGGACTATTGATCTGTTCTAAGTCAGATCTGGGTCCAGCGATTATTCTGCATCGAATTGGTCTAACAACGCCCCGTACCAGTTTAAAATTAGTTATTAAAATTGACAATAAAGAATTAATTTGATCATTCACACACTTTCCACGATCCCGGTCCTTATTGGCTAAAATAAGTATTAAATGTTATATAAAAAATATGAAAAGTATGTAATAAAAAAAGTGACAATATAGCCACCTGTCATATTATAACACGGACCAACCGTATATTCTAAGTTTCTAACACATATTTTTAACTAAACACAAAACATACTAATAAATCAATGTTTAAAATATAATTTCAGTAGGCCCATTCACGGAATACGTGTCCCATTAGGTAATTGGAAATTCCTTTGATGATGATATGATTATGTAAAAAATAATCACAACGCTTTGTATGGTAATAAAAAAATATTGCGTTAACTCATTTTTAATTGGTTAGTTTTTTTTTTTGGGTGAGTTTAATTGGTTAGTTAATTTGCACAAAATGCACGACGTGCCAGCAAGGGACTTATTAAAATCAATTTATTCTGCTCCTTTGTCAAGAATGATTGTGAAAGAAACAACGAGGAATAGGCTTCAATTTGTAAGTGTTTCGTGCTAATTAAACCATCACTTTATTCTGATAACATTATTGAACCAACATGGTGATGATCTTTTACAACGTTTTAAGTTACATGATCACTCCTTTTCCTTTTTCAATTTTTTTTTTTATTTCGAAAGATAAAAAAATGAAATTTTAATAAACTTGTTTTTTATTTTTTAATAAATTTTTAAATTTAGATGACCAACCGAATTAAATTACTTAAAAATTACATTCAATCTCGAGATAAATTATATAATCACTCATCATAGGTGTTACATAAATAAAATATTTTTTATCTCTTTTTATTTTACTTTTGATAATCTGTAAGTTATATTTAAGACAATTTATAACTGCTAAGGCTCCATTTGGTTTAGTTTTTAAATGGAGCTCCCTGTTAGTAAAATTTTTACTTAAAAATGTTTAGCTTTCAATGAGAGTTTATATTAAGAATTATAAAATTACTTTAATAGAGATTTTTTTAAAGTTATGTTATAAAAAAATAAATAACACTATCAAGTAAGTAAATAATATTTTAAATATTTTAATATTAAAAAAAACTTTTAATCTATATTATGAAAAGTCCAAAATTTACGATTTTACTGGTAGAGATATAATAACTTCTTTAATCTTTAAAAATTTTATTAAAAAATAATCAAATAACAACAAAAATTTTAATAAATATTTATAACTATTAGATAAGTTATATCAAATAAGTATTATAAATAATACAGAAATAATAATAAGTAAATGAATTAAATGAGATCAATTTTATTTTTTTCCACATTATTTTTACTGGTTGTATGTCAAACTAAATATGGCTTAAAGACTTCCCCGTTATTGATTAGGTAATCTCAAGAGCATATTACGAGAATATCTCCGAAGAAACACTGGACCCCGCACGCAGCCCACTCGCTGTTTTCAGATTCGGTACTAAAAGATTCAACGTCCGTATACCCATATCTATTTGACACCTGTCTTTTCTCCGATTGTTTAAAAAATTCGCAATAACATTTCTTAACTCTCTTTTTCACATGATTTCCCATTTCCCATCATAAGCTGAAAGATGGGCAATAATAACATCCAGTCATCGAAGCCCTAATTTGTTACAATCTCTCTGGTGAGGACACAGTCTGTCCTTTTGTATCAAAATGGTCCTAGATTCTACTGACTCAATTGCCCTTCAAGGTTACGGCGGGAACCTGTTTGATACAGATGACAAAATATGTCCTTGTTTTTAAGAAAATGGAAAAAGTTTGGGACAAGAACTTTTTCACACGGCGAGTAATTGATTCATTTCGGTACTTGTTTAGTTATTGCAACAAATTTCACGAATTTTCTATCGAAAGAGTGAAAAAAAAAAACAAAAAACAAAAAACAAAATTTTACCGTTTTAAGACCCCAAAATCACTCAAAACATAAGTGCGTCCTCTCTGTCTCTTCTCATTTTCACATTTCACTCTCTCTCTCTCTCTCTCACACACCCACACTTCAGTTGAATTCACAGTGCCACCTTATCATACAACAAACAATCACCACTAAATATTATATATATATATATATATATATACACACACATATATATATTTATACACACACACACATCTATATTTTTGGTTCTAGAATCAACTTCTCAAGAAGAAGAAGAAGAAGATGGCAGGAAACGATTGGATAAACAGTTACCTCGAAGCAATACTTGATGTGGGCCCCGGTCTCGACGACGCTAAATCGTCGCTGCTCTTGCGAGAGAGAGGGAGGTTCAGTCCGACGAGATACTTCGTCGAGGAAGTCATCACCGGATTCGATGAGACCGATCTCCACCGTTCCTGGGTTAAGGTACTCTTTATTCATTCATTCATTTATTTATTCGTTTAATAATACAATAGTATGTATTTTGATATGTATATTTCTACGTATGTGTTTTGTAGGCTCAAGCGACGAGGAGTCCGCAAGAGAGGAATACGCGGCTGGAGAATATGTGTTGGAGGATTTGGAACCTGGCTCGTCAGAAAAAGCAGGTTTCCTTTCTTTTTCTTTCCCTTTTTTTTTTTTCAATTTTTAATTTTAATTTGTGAGCTTCGGTTTTGTTTGTTTTACTTGGTTCTGTATTTAGCGATGTGAATTAATAATGCTGTTTAAGAATTTGTTTAAAAGGCTCTGAGGTTATAGAATTTTTCAGAAAGGTCCTTGATGGAGAGAGATCATAGATGGAAGGAGGGTAGAGTCAATCAGTGTGGTCTAAGTCTAATCTAGGTGCAGTTTAGTCAAACATTCTGACTTTGAATTAATTTTTTTTTTTATTTAGTATTGGTTAAATTTTCTACTTGGTTTATTATAGTTCCATTCATTTATTAATATGTTTAGAGGTATCTTCAACAATATTTAAAGAATATTCAAGCAGTTAAAGAGTTTTTTTAACCCTACATTTTGTAGAATTTGACAAAAGATGTTTTTTTTTTTTGGGGGGATAAAGAAAGGCACTTGGAGTATCTATTGCCTTCTGAAGAATCACTTGATGGGTACTTTTCTAGATAAATACATTTTCAGTGAGCAAAAAATCCTTGAATATGCTTTTCTGATATGGCAAATCATAATTGCTTATATTATTTATTAACTCATTTTAAAAAAAAAAAAAAAAAGAAGAAGAGGTAGCAGGTGCTATATCAAGGCTGTTTCAGAAAGCACTTTTCAAAACTGATTTATAGAAAAGAGGTGCCAATGCACCATAAGACTGTTAGTAAATTGCTTTTACAGAGATTTTAGAGTAAATTGTGCTCTGGACTACAGGACATTGATGTTCAGTTTTGTGGCTTATTTGAAAAACATTAAACTCAAATTGAAGGATACGTGAAACACTAATTGAAGGATTTTACTTCATTTCCTTTTCTTTATACTTTTCCCATATACGCAATGAGTGATACTGATTCATTCTTCTCTCTGAACCTTGCTGAAATTCCCATTTTCTTTGTAGTTTTTGGAAGTCGGAATAGATAAACTTCCAAAGATACCTAAGTAAGTTTTACTTTGAATATATGGCACACATTAGACAAACTGAAGATGTCTTAATAATTATCTTAAAGTAGCTTTTCTTTTCTTCTATTCTTCATGGTTAGTACAACTTTGAAGTGCAAACTGTATGTTCTTGATGGATACAGAATAATAACAAAACAATAAGATAGTATATTTGACCATTAATTTCCTGAATTATTTTTATTAATGTTCTTATTTTGTTTTAACAGAAAAGACGCCACGGTGTTTCCCTAGATTTAGCGATTCATAAGTTAATAGTGATCTGCTCTTTTGTAGCTTGAGGGAGAGGCAGCTCAGAGAATGGCGAAGCGTCGTCTTGAACGTGAAAGAGGCCGGAGGGAAGCAACTGCTGATATGTCTGAAGACTTGTCTGAGGGAGAAAAAGGGGACATTGTCAGTGATGTATCGGCTCATGGTGATAGTACTAAAAGCAGGCTACCTAGAATAAGCTCTGTTGATGCAATGGAAACATGGATTAGTCAACAGAAGGGAAAAAAGCTATATATTGTGCTAATAAGGCATGAACTGAACTCTTGCTTTAATTTATGATGGCAAAGAAGATAATGAAATGATTGGTTTACGTCACTGCATTTATCAATGTTATTTTTCTTAGTAAAATTGTTCATAAACATTGCTCTCATTTTCTGATGTACATGTTGTAACTATTATCTGAATATCTATTTATTTGCTAAGAACAAAACTTAATGGATTACTAGATGTGTTTGGATTTTGGTACATGCTAAAATATTCAAGAATTCCAATATATAATATTTCTGATGATATGCCTGCAGCATTCATGGTCTTATACGAGGTGAAAATATGGAATTGGGTCGTGATTCTGATACTGGTGGTCAGGTAACAGTCGGTTGCAAAAGCTTCTTTCTGCCGTAGGCATTTCTGTTCCTAGAAAACTTTTGAAGTCACACATGAAATAACGGATGATTTCTACATATTATTTCTTCTAGGTTAAGTATGTTGTGGAACTTGCAAGAGCGTTGGGCTCCATGCCAGGAGTTTATCGGGTTGATTTGCTCACTAGACAAGTATCGGCACCGGATGTAGATTGGAGTTATGGTGAACCCACAGAGATGCTGACTCCAAGCAACTCAGATGATTTCATGGATGATATGGGGGAGAGCAGTGGTGCTTATATCATTCGAATACCATTTGGTCCAAAAGATAAATATATTCCTAAAGAACTTTTATGGCCTCACATCCCTGAGTTTGTTGATGGCGCACTCAACCATATCATACGGATGTCCAATGTTCTAGGGGAGCAAATTGGTGGTGGGAAGCCAGTCTGGCCTGTTGCCATCCATGGGCATTATGCAGATGCAGGTGACTCAGCTGCTCTTCTATCCGGTGCTCTTAATGTACCAATGCTTTTTACCGGCCATTCACTTGGCCGTGATAAGTTAGAGCAGCTTTTAAAACAAGCTCGATTATCAACGGATGAAATAAATACTACGTACAAGATAATGCGTCGGATAGAGGCTGAGGAATTATCCCTTGATTCCTCCGAAATAGTGATAACTAGCACTAGGCAGGAGATAGAAGAGCAATGGCGTTTATATGATGGTTTTGATCCTGTACTGGAGCGTAAACTACGAGCCAGGTTTAAACGTAATGTGAGCTGTTATGGCAAGTTCATGCCTCGCATGGCTGTAAGTAACCTTTTTTTTTGTTTTTTTCTTTTTCTTTGGGTTGTGCGGGAAGAGCTTGTTGTCAAGATAATGTTCCTTGAAGGTACATATTTTCTGGTATCGTTGTATATGATTGATGATGTTTAGTTTTCTGCAGATAATTCCTCCTGGAATGGAGTTCCATCATATTGTTCCCCAAGATGGTGATATGGATGGTGAAACAGAAGGAAATGAAGACAATCCTGCTTCTCCAGATCCGCCTATCTGGTCTGAGGTATTAATAGTTACCTGGGCATTTCTTTGTGTGTCTGTGATGGATGGCCTTTACGCTAACTGACTTAGATGATGTAACCAAAGTCAGATAAACATTTAATGCACCTGTGTAAGTGATGTCAGATTTTAAGTTATTGTTTTGCAGATAATGCGCTTCTTTATAAACCCACGCAAGCCTATGATTCTTGCACTTGCTAGGCCGGATCCAAAAAAGAATATCACAACTTTGGTTAAAGCATTCGGAGAATGTCGTCCATTGAGAGAGCTTGCTAATCTTGTATGTTTTAAACTCCATGACATTTGATTGTTGGAGAAATCTTGTTTGTAAGCTGAGATTTTTGTGTCACCTTCTTTTTCCTTTCACCTGTGCCTTGCAGACTCTGATTATGGGTAACCGAGATGGGATTGATGAAATGTCAAGCACAAATGCTTCTGTTCTTCTCTCAGTGCTGAAGCTTATTGACAAATATGATCTGTATGGGCAAGTTGCATACCCAAAACATCATAAACAATCTGATGTTCCTGAAATATATCGTCTGGCAGCAAAGACAAAGGTACTTCTTGCTTCATTGAACTTGGTGGTAATATACTACCATGATTTTATGAAGTGTGTATTCAACTATGTCCATTATTTTTTAGCTAAACACTAGTCATCTGTCTGAGACCCCAAATCACCGAATTATACTTCCATCTGACATGGTTAATCATATTACTTTGTGTTATTTAGTTATTATCTAATCTCTAAAGTAGATTTGCTGTTATTACCATTTTCGAGTGTTCAACTGCATGGTTTAGAAATAAAATTTAGGTGTCACTCTTTTTCATATAATATATTTGTGGTATATCTTGCAGTTCTAATTTATCCAACTGTTGTGCAGGGTGTTTTCATAAATCCAGCTTTTATAGAGCCTTTTGGGCTTACTTTGATTGAGGTATTATTTCTAGTGCTGTATTTAAAAGCCCAAAAAAACAGCATCCGTTTATTTTTCACCCAAAGCTAAAATTTCACTTTTTTATTTTTTTCCTCGGTGGCTGAGCAGGCAGCAGCTCATGGTTTGCCTATTGTGGCCACTAAGAATGGAGGTCCTGTTGATATACATCGGGTACACTCTCATTTCGCATATATATTGGTTATTAGAGACCAAGTGAAGGAGTCAAGCAAGTTTTACATTTGTATACTAGGGCCAGAATGAAGGAGTTTACCAAGATTTCTTTACTGATGGAGAGTATTGTTACAGGTTCTTGACAATGGTCTTCTTGTCGATCCCCATGATCAGCAGTCTATTGCTGATGCTCTTCTTAAGCTTGTTGCTGATAAGCAACTTTGGGCAAGGTGTCGACAGAATGGATTGAAGAACATTCACCTATTTTCTTGGCCAGAGCACTGTAAAACTTACCTATCTCGTATAGCCAGTTGCAAACCCAGGCATCCGCAGTGGCAGAGAAATGATGATGGAGGTGAGACATCAGAGTCAGATTCACCAGGTGATTCCTTGAGAGATATACAGGATATATCTTTGAACTTGAAGTTTTCATTGGATGGAGAAAAGAGTGGAGCTAGTGGAAATGATGATTCTTTAGACTCAGAAGGAAATGTTGCTGACAGAAAGAGTAGGTTAGAGAACGCTGTTCTGACATGGTCAAAGGGTGTTCTGAAAGATACCCGAAAGTCTGGTTCCACAGATAAAGTGGACCAAAATACAGGTGCTGGTAAGTTTCCAGCATTGAGGAGGCGGAAGCATATCATTGTCATTTCTGTGGATTGTGATAGCACTACAGGTCTCCTTGATGCCACTAAGAAGATATTTGAGGCCGTGGAAAAGGAAAGGACTGAAGGCTCTATAGGGTTCATATTGTCAACATCAATGACAATATCTGAGATTCACTCTTTTCTGGTATCAAGTCGCTTGAGCCCTGGTGATTTTGATGCCTTTATTTGTAACA
Organism: Citropsis articulata; assembly: GCA_030449925.1. NCBI lineage: Eukaryota > Viridiplantae > Streptophyta > Magnoliopsida > Sapindales > Rutaceae > Citropsis > Citropsis articulata. Next base: position 365,980 of record JASUUH010000257.1, read on the forward strand.
GCGGCAGTGATCTCTACTATTCAACTCTTAATGCTGAGGATGGCCCTTTCGTGGTTGACTTCTATTACCACTCACACATTGAATATCGTTGGGGTGGGGAAGGACTGAGAAAGACATTGGTCCGGTGGGCATCTCAAGTTAATGATAAAAAGGCGGAGAGTGGAGAAAAGGTTGTGACACCAGCTGAACAACTTTCAACCAACTACTGCTATGCTTTTAGCGTGCAAAAGCCTGGAATGGTAAAGTTTCTTCTCTTAATCTTTCTGAACAACTGGGACATAATTATTTTTTCTGAATGGTGAATTTTATTAATATTGGTTAGGGTTTACTGCAGTTGATTGTCATCATGGGAAATCTCATTTGGTATCTTTCTTGTCTCTTTTCAGACTCCCCCTGTTAAGGGGCTTCGGAAGGCGCTGAGAATTCAAGCTCTTCGTTGTCATGTTATTTATTGCCAAAATGGTGGCAGGATTAATGTAATTCCAGTTTTGGCATCACGTTCCCAGGCTCTCAGGTAGAATTTTCATTTTTTAATTAATGGCAATTTAAATCTTGTTTATACCTTTAAATTCTTGAGATTCCTATCTTAATCATGTAAGTATTGAGCTGTTAAGTTGCCACAAGGCCCAAAAACTTAACCTAATTGGTATAGGCTCATAATTGTATTTAAACATTAACAATGCTTCATGGGCAACTGTGCAAGGCATGTGGGCGAAACTCAATAGTGATGATTCTTAGGAACTTCACAAATCAAATACAATAGGAAGATTCAATCACCAGACCACTTAGTCAAAACCTTTCCTAATACAATGTTAAGTTATTACTTACTTAAAAGCCTTAATTGATGGGTTATGATACAACAATAACATTTAAGCTTTAACAAGCATCATGACTTGAGTAGGTGCGCCATGGTAGAATAACACCAAGGAGTTCTATATTTCCATTGTGATCTTATATTAATAGCTCAAGCATTGCATGCCTGGGGCAACAGATTACTAGGTTTATGGCTTTATGCACTGATGTTAAATTAAAAGTGCAACTGTGTTTTTAAACCAGTAAGAAGAAATAATAAGGGTATCATGTATTGAGCTTTGAACCAATAGTTTGAATGATTAAAATTAATGACTATGATACATATGTTTGTGGCATCAACAGTCAAACATGGTCCCCGGGATTTTGTGTCATTCATTCTGGCTTCTTGGTCGTGCAATTAAAATTTGTGCTATAATATTTTATCAAATTTAATGGCTTTGAATATATACCAGGTATCTATATGTTCGGTGGGGTGTGGAGTTGTCAAAAATGTTGGTTTTTGTTGGAGAGTCTGGGGACACGGACTACGAAGGACTGCTTGGGGGTGTGCACAAAACTGTAATAATGAAGGGCATTTGCAGCAGTTCAAGCAATCAAGTCCATGCTAACCGAAGCTACCCTCTCTCTGATGTCATGCCAATTGACAGTCCCAACATTGTTCAGACGCCTGAAGATTGCACAACTTCTGATATCCGCAGTTCTTTGGAGCAATTAGGACTTCTTAAGGTCTAAAAGGTTTCAGCCTTGTTTCGTTCCCTCCTTATCCTTTCCTTTAAATTCATCTGAGATCTTCTCATGTCTCTCTAACATTGTTCATTTTTGGGTCTTTCTCTGTTGGCCTTGTTATGCAAAGCATTATCTTCATTTTTTATCTCTTTCTTCCGTTTTGTATATTCACTGAAAACCCAAAAGACTCAATGTCTTGTTGCTGCTATCGGCCTTATTTTGTCAATGAGCCAGATCACTTGCAGATGAAATCTGGATGAAAATAATTACGAGTTACTTGGTAAATTGTAAAATAAACGCCTTTTGTCCACGAGACTATCACACAAATGAAAGCAGTGTTGATTTTTTCCTCAATTGTTTCTTATTTATCTGTTCCATAAGACTATCTTCTTGGGATATGCAATCAATGACGCAATGAAATTATGAAGAACAAGGGTTCATTTGGTATTGGAATGAAGTATCTGGTAAAAGCATGTAGCTGCTGTGGTTTTAGGGCCAATGCGATTTTATCCAAAGAATTGATTGATGAAAACCTAATAACATTCTTTTCCGGGGGGTTGGGGAACATATTACCTTTATCAAAAATATTATTAAAAAATTATATTTCTCAAGTATTTTCAAATTTTATTTTACAATTTAATAAGAGTTTTATGTCAGGGCACTCAAATCTCACGTAATAGGAGATTAATTCCGTACACGGGTCCGCTTAGTAAAAGTCCGTATAGATGTGGAGTGTTCTTGCGCTTAACATAAGAGGCAGGATGCGCTTAGAAGTTGGATGTGCTTAGAAATGGGCCGTCAACATAATTAGTCAACCGTGGTATGCTTAGAGATTATTCAAGCTCGGCTCGAATTCTAAAATTATCTACCATTTGTAAATAGCTAGAACTTTCCAGTTTTTTACTTAACCTCCTAGATATTTATGCAACTTGCATGGAAACTTCATAAACTTTTCACCCAAGCTTATAAATAGGGTATGTCCCCTCATTTGCCCACCAACCACACCACACATACAATCACTCAAGCACACACAAGTGCTCTAGCTCCCTTGTATATTATTTTTTGTGTGTAATAAAATATATTTTGGCCACATTACTCTAATTCTCTCTAGCATTTTCCGCAAGCACTCTTACTTAGCTAGTTTAAGAAGTGTTCTAAGCTTACTTAGTGACATGTGTGCTAGAAGTCGTCTAAGTACCATACGGTTTGCTGCGCAACGAAACTCATCCCGTGACATTTAGCTACTAACTTCTTGGACTATGGAATTGGAATCCAAAATTGAAATTATTGACGACGCTTACTTTATAAAATAGAGACAGGAATCGGAATCGGAATCAGAATCGTGGGATCAACTCGAATTTAGAAATGGAGAATGAGAGAATACTCAAGAGAGGAGGTGAGAATCAATCTCTCATTCCTAGTATTGACCATTTTGTGTCCCAACAAAATAAAAAATACATAGTTTGTCCTCATTTGAGAAAGATTATTATAATTAATTCATTAATATATTATTATAATTAATAAATGTAATAATGTTCATTAGTAGTAGTAGTATTTATTATTATTATTAATGATAAAAAATTTTACAATTAATTAAAATATTAATATATTATTAACAATAATAATATAATAATTTTTTAATAAGAATCACAATAATTAAAATACAAAATAATAATTATAACAATAGTTCATTAAGTATTTTTTAATAATTTGTTATAATCTAACTTATATCCGATTCGAATTATAAGACAAAGTAAACTCATTAATAGCAATCGAACTCATGTCGATCCAAATTCATACAGTTCAAGTAAACAACTTATTCTGATGCTCATTCTCTATTCACATTTCAACCTATTACTATTCTTACTCATTCCGATTCTCATTTAATAAGTGCATCCTAAATGTGTTCCCTAACGTGATTTAAAAAAAAATATCCCAAATAAATAGAGCGCGCTGGAATAGGATTAATCCAAGTCTAATCAATGTTCCAAATTCCAGTGAACGTGCATTGTTCCAATTTCCATGATGTAAATTGAAGGAAGCATACATTATTACATAATAACATTAAGTATTGGATAGCCATAATAAAGTACCAAGTATGGAAACTCATTCTCTCCTTGGGAAAGCCTTTGACCAGAGTGGAGTCTTAAAACGGTACACAAATTCACGAAATATTCCCACACTACTTTCGTTTGCCAACTACAAGCTTCTTCATTCAATTCATTAGGAATAGGTGCCGCCCAGTGACAATCTATAACCAGAAGATCATGGTGTCACGTGTTTTATATATATATATATATTTCAAGTATTGAAAGAATTTAGGTCCATTCCGCAGTCGTCGTCATCCCACTCAGTTGCTGCATGCCACTCTTAAATGCGCAACCCAATTCACCATAACTACTAATTAAAGTGGAGATGTCAACGCGTCTTTCATTTTTTAATTTTTTTTATTTATTACATGACGTTAATGCTTAAATTACAACGCATATTGTATGAAATTTATGACTGATATTTACAATCAGATATTACTGGGACTAGTTTATAGTTTATATTAATTCTTATGTAGCACGCCCAAATTTTACTGGACTAGTTTACATTAATTCTTATGCAGCACGCTCATATTTTACCCTTTCTAATATTCGAGTGGTGTCTACATGAGATTTACAACTGATATTAATTCTTATGTAGCACGCCCAGATTTTACCATATCTAATATTCGAAGGGTGTCTATATGAGATTTATATTCTGATCAATTAACCATCGGACATTAATTAATGTAGACGCCTGCATTTTACCTTCTCTAATATTTGAGGGGTGTTTACTTCACTCACATTTCTTTCGAGGAGTGTCTACTCTACTTATATTTCTTTCGAGGGGTGTCTACATGAGATTTACAACTGATATTTACAATCAGACAACTACTGTGACTAGTTTACATTAATTCTTATGTAGTACGCCCATATTTTACCTTCTCTAATATTTGAGGGGTGTTTACTTCACTCACATTTCTTTCGAGGAGTGTCTACTCTACTCATATTTCTTTCGAGGGGTGTCTACTACACTCACATTTCGAAATAGAGAAGACTGCCTTCACTTAATAATTAAGGAAAGAAATAAATCCCTACATGCGTCGCAAGGGCTCGAACCGTCTCATAATTATAAGTGAAAGGTTCTGGCCACTGAGCTAAGTCTCAATAATTTTTTTCATCTTTAAATTTTGAATAAGTTAAGTACTCCTTTTTATAGTTTTTGACTGTTAGTCAATGATGTACATTTTTTTTTTTTTTGGTTTCTTTTTTTGTACTTCTAATTGCACTCTAGTTTGTTGCCTACACATTGCCGTCTCATACAATATTTCAAAGCGATTGCCCGGCTGTTGAGGTGAATTAAGCATGCAAGACAAGTCATTAGTTGGACAAGAACTGTGCGGCTTCTGGTTAACGTTGGAGTGTCTTAATGACTAATAAGAAAATAAATTAGTGTTAATTGTTATTAATTATTTGGGAGATAAATTAATAATCCAATGGTCTAATTAATGGTTGGCCACCAGTCTCCACAGCACCGGTACAATTAATGGTTGCCCAATTTCCTGGCTAATCCCAACCATCACAATCACGTTTATAATTAAGAATATGAAAGCTTTAAACAAATGAAAACCGACAACTTGGGTGATTAACTGACACAATGCCATAAATCTTGCTCCTTTTGTAATTTGGGTTCCTTTCAAAAGAATAGAATCTTCAAGGTATCAAAACAACCAAAAAATAAAAAATAAAAAAAATTAGCAAGCAATGTATATAAGGCAGATAGGCAATTATAAAATCTACCTAAACTTCCACGACTAATTATTTGATGGGTAGGGAAATATTATGTTGATGTGATCGCAATTTAAATAGGCAATGATATAATAGAGTACTTTATATATTTAAAGAAATATTATGTATTAATGAACCTATTACATTAAATTTCTTAGGTCAATTCTTTGATTCCGTAGTTTGAATATTTAAAATTTGAGTAGGTTGGATTTATTTCTAAATATTTAAAATAAAATTGTTCCTCACAAATATGCATAAGAGAATTCAAATACTAACCAATCCACATGAAAAATGAGCAATTTACCACATTTATCCATTTGATGGTACCCAAGATTTCTTTTACCTATTTACAAAATAATAATAGAGTACTTTTTATTTAAATAAATGTTTTATTGTTTAATAATGATTACAAGATGATACATATGTGTAGGGAAGAGTGAAGGCTTTCTTTATATGGTATCAATTCTATATTTATTCATCCCTTAGTCACCAAAAAATCAACTGGGCATACCTTTGGAGAAGTTTAGATAAAACGATAACATATTTGTTACTGTATGTGTACATTTGTATTACATTTTATTATTTGTACTGTATTATGGCGTCTTGCATTGGATGCATTACATTAGTTGTAATATAATATTATGTTTGGCGTAGTATGTAGTGCATTATATAAAAAATAATATTATTTTGTATTAATGTTAAAATTATATTAATATTTTTATAAATTTTTTAAATTAAGCATTAAATAATTATTTTTATATATTAAAATTTTAACATAAAAATTATCTAATAATATGCTAATATTACATAATAAAATATTATGTTATATTATTAATAATATTATATTATAATATAATTTATTTCTATATATTAATTATCATAATATAGTATAATCATATTATAATATACAACATACAAAGTTTCCAATTCTATGTGAATAACAACACTGCATACACACACGCACACTCACATACACACACACACTCACACACACAGTGATTGTGTGTATTATAATAATTAATTGAGCATATTTTTAAATTATACTCAATAGATTTTGAGACTTGGCTTTAATTGTATAAATATAAACTCCGAATAGAGCTGATTGTGTAATGAATAAGGGAATGTATGATAGTTTTTTTTTAAAAAAAAAATCTTCAGATCATATTAATAAATTAATGCAAGTTTACCCATAAAAACAAATATACATTGTATTTTTTACTATCTTCTAAGACGTAGCTATCATATGAAGACACTAAATTAATACACTAATAAAAGAAGCTATCTCAATTTTGTGGTATATACACCCACCACTTTTGATCCCCATGTATCATGAAGACCCAAAATTTATTGTTAACCTAACAACTTCAAATTGAACACGCTTTAAAATTTGCATGCAACTCCAAACCAACTTGTGGGAAACTCTTTTAATGTTGGCAGTTGGTGCAGTTAGCTAGGCGCTGCTCTTCTGTTGTGTTTTATGTGTCGTGTCATCTCTTCTCTTCTCTTATCTTCCCAAAAATCTTCAATAAATAGTAAGCGGCATTAATTTCACATCACTCTATTAATTCTCTCTATAAAGATCTCTCTTACCAACAACCTTGTAAAATCATCACCTCTAAGCATAATTTGAATTTGGCATCGGGCCATGAGTTTGAGAGATATTACCAGAAGGAAAATGAATCAGGAAACAACAACAACAACAACCCTTTATCCCATTTCTTCGTCGGATCAAAATATTAACAAGATCAAGAACAAGGATCATCAAGAAAGCAAAGCAAAATCGAAACGGTATGGGCTAGTGTCGTTTTGGGAGTTACCAGAGTACATGAAAGATAATGAGTACGTACTTCATTATTACAGAGCTAATTGGCCTGTCAAGGAAGCCCTCATCAGTATTTTCCGGTGGCACAACGAAACTCTTAATGTTTGGACGTATGTGCTCTAGAATTTTGATCATTTTTTTTTTTCAATTTTTCATTTTATTGTTTCTCTTTTATTATACATTCACTGACTTGTTTGGCTTCTTGGTTTTGTACGTTCAGGCATTTAATTGGTTTTATTATTTTTGTGGCATTGACTGCGGCGAATTTGATGGAGGTACCTCAAGTTGCGGGTCTCATTAGCTTCTTTACCAGGTAATTAGTTCAAACTTTTTTTTTGGGGTTATATTTTCTTTATAAGCTTTTATGAATTAAAACAAGTTGGGGCTAATTCTTTAGTCAAACTTGGTTTTTTTCATCTCTAGTGAAATTTGGCTGTGGATAAGAAGAATTTATGAATAATCTTGATTTATCACTGGTGAAATTTGGTCATTATTGGACTGAAAAATGCAGAAATTAGAAGTGCATGGATATCTTCAATTATTTCAATTTAATGATTGACTGATCCTCAATAATATGCAACGGAATGGATGATGGAGAAGGTAGGTTTAATTGTTTTTAATTTGACAGTATTACCCTTATAGTCACTAGTCACAACGAAAAAGGAAAAGATAAGCACTTGCATTCAAATACACAAGCACTTGCATAATGTTATATAAGGTTTGACTACTATATTTACACAAAGAATTTTGATAAAGGTGGTTAAGTCTAACGGTAAGATTCTTGAAGTGTCAAATTGCTAGTCTGGTGTTATTAGCAGAGATGGTTTATACCTTTTAACCCAAATCGTGAGGTAATAGTAATAATATTAGAAAAAGAAGAAGAAGTAGCAAAATTCCAAGAGAAATGATTAAGGCAATAATGTTTTTCATTTTCCCTGGGAGAAATGGCTCTGTTTTCAGGCCAGCATCCCATAATTCCATAAATAATTTGTGTAAATTCTTTTTGTAGTGTTTATTAGTACCATGCTCAAGATTAGCTTGCTCACATTTCAAATTATTTTTTGCAGGTCTTTTCCTAATAGTGGAGATGCAAATGTTTCTCATGATTCTAATGGTTTCTTCACGGTATAGTCTCTTCATCATTATAACCATACAATTTCATTTCCATTTTTGCTTGATACCAAAAATTAAACTAACTAAAACTAATAAACAAATTGCAGGGCGGGGGCGCAACAAATCTCGTTGATTTGAAGCAAATAACCCCAGCAACAACGCCAGTAACCCGGTGGCCATTCCTGGTGTTCTTAGCAGGCTCAATGTTCTGCCTTCTGTCAAGCAGCATTTGCCATCTCTTTTCTTGCCATTCTCGTCGCTTAAACATATTACTATTGCGGATCGACTACACGGGGATCACAGTCATGATCATCACCTCGTTTTTCCCACCAATCTACTACATTTTCCAATGCGAACCACGTTGGCATTTCATTTACCTTGGTGGCGTCACAGCCATGGGAATTTTCACAATTGTAACACTACTATCACCAGCACTGTCAGCCGGCAAATTCCGGGCTTTTCGAGCCTTACTCTTCTGTTCAATGGGGTTCTTCGGGTTCGTCCCTGCTATCCATGCAGCAATCGTCAACTGGAGCAACCCAAAACGTGACATTACCTTAGCTTATGAGTCAGCCATGGCTCTGTTTTATTTGACAGGGACCATGTTTTATGTGACAAGAATTCCTGAAAGATGGAAGCCTGGGTGGTTTGATCTCGCTGGCCACAGCCATCAAATATTTCATGTGTTTGTTGTGTTTGGTGCTTTGGCTCATTACAGCGCCACGCTTGTGTTTTTGGAGTGGCGTGACCGTTTTGGCTGTGTATAGATTGCACCTTTCTTAATTTCATTGATTTTGAGTGTTTATTATTCTCACAAGGTTTGAATTGTTATATACAAATATATAGCTGAGAATATTAACAATTCTTAGTCATTCATTTGTTGGTAGATTTTTTCCCCCTCTCCGTAATACACCACAAAATTATTGATAGCTGCATGACTTGCATCAAATGGTAAGCCCGTTTTGAACTGCAACCCAAACAAAGTGAATAGCCACTCTTACGACACATATGCATAGGGATTAGGGATATATATTCTCAGCACAAATCCCTGTACTTATTTAAAACATTTTTATGAAGCATCTGTGAGATTTTATTTAGATGAATATTAGCGATCATGCTTCGGATCCTGGTCTTGTCGGGGTTTCAGCATTATATAACTTGCATTGCAATCAAGATTAGTTTGAAGATCTGTACTATGCCCTAGAAGTTTGTGATCCAAGACTCATCCACAACCACAAGTTCTATTCTTCCTAATAAACCAACCTCATTAGCATTCGGTTTTTGAGCAATTTTATGCACCTTTGGGATTAGAGTTCCCATTAATTATTCAATTTACAATATCAATCTTCATCTTTACAAATGGGCATGTCCTCTAATAAGGGCTAACTAGACTTCTCACATGTGAACATATAAAGTTTGTATCTCAATTCTTATATATAGATAATGCACATAATAGAACATAGCACGATTGAAAATTAATTAATAAATTCTCTATCTACTGATGGGAAGCAGATTCAAATCCCAACCTCTATATATATATATACATATTGAGTCAACTAGGACCTGCAATAAAGGTAAAATTAATAAATTATAATTAATATATTACCAGTTAGTTCAGTTGAAATAAGTTATAGAGTTCAAATTCCTCTCATAAGGATAATTCACATCAACATGCTATGCTTGAATCAGATTATAAGTAAGTATCAACTGGACTGATTTAGGAACTGAATGATGTCAAATTCAACAAGTATATAAATCACTTTTTTCAGAATAAAGCAATAGAATATGGTCTACAATTAACAAGCCTTAATTATTCTACATCAATGGTATATATATAATAGCTTACGAAAGGGGATATATTATTAGAATTAAGCCGAAGCCATGGAAACTTTGGGCTGCAACATTTCCCTCTTACTGCTTCAAGCTTTTCTTCTTTTTCTAATTCTCTTGCTCACTTTTTCCTCTCCCTTTACTGAAAAACATTTTGATGTTGCCAGCTTTTTCAGTACATTTCAGACAAGAAACGTCCGTGTTGCCCAGTTCTTCATCAATGCTTCTTCTTCGCCACCACAAGTTTCCTCGCCTAATTTTTCTCTGGCTACCGCCCGTTACAACAGCAGTATTAATAAATTTTATAAGGCTCGTAGTAGTGTCAGAGTTGAAGAAGATTTAGCTCAAGCGCGAGCCGCCATTCGCAAGGCAATTCACCTGCAAAACTACACGTCGCACACACACAGGACGGAGACGTTCATCCCCACTGGATCCATTTATAAAAATGCATATTCGTTTCATCAGTTGAGTTTCGATCATATATAAATATTTATATATATATCAGTTCTTTCATTTGATTATTGCCAATTGAAATAATTATATGATTTAATATCACTTCCAGGAGCCATACAGAAATGGTGAAGAAATTCAAAATATGGATATATAAAGAGGGAGAGCACCCAACAGTGCACATCGGGCCAATGCACAACAAATATGCCATAGAGGGGCAGTTCATTGATGAAATGGAGAGCAAAAACAATCCGTTTAGGGCAAGCCACCCTGATGAGGCACATGCATTTTTCTTGCCCTTCAGCGTTGCTAACGTCGTTCAATATGTTTATCAGCCTATCACCAGTGACAAGGACTACTCCCGCGACCGCCTACAGCGGTTGCTCACGGACTACGTCACGGTCGTGAGTGATAAGTACCCGTATTGGAATCGTAGCGACGGCGCCGATCATTTTATGGTTTCATGCCACGATTGGGTACGTACGTATATATACGTGCTTCTTAATTTGCTTTTACCTTAGTAAATACGGACGACATATTGTCAGGAAAAAAAAATGCGTATTCCATGAAAAACGTTGTACGTGGTGTGGCCTTCTTTTTTAAATTAAAGAGAGAATTCTAATTTTTATTAAAAAAACATCATTGTTATAAAATTCTCATGATACATCAGTTTGTCTACACTTGTCATCTTATTAATTATTGTCTAATCGAGACCGATTATGTTGGAATTGAAATTTTTTTTAATAATCACAAAATTAAAGTTATAATATATTTTTATTATTTACTATTTATCATTTTGCGTGTGTGTATATGGTAGCCATTAACTAATCAAAGAGCTAGTGCATGGCCAAATTCAAAGTTTTGTTTTCCGGATCAACTATATTTTGCTTGAATAACACGTTTTTACATGTGATCAGAAGTTAATATTTGTATAAGGGTCAAACTGAGTAGAAGAGTCCCCATCATCAAGAAGCAAGGCTTTAAGAGTTAAAAATAGTGCAAAGCTATTGGGAAATAATTAATTTAATGCTAAAGCTATGCAGTCAACTGATTCTTCTCTTCCGGTGCACCGCTTAAGCCTTTCAGCAAGAAAACAAAACATAGAAAGAAACAATGAATCTATAGCTCGAGTCTTATGCTCGATTTAATTTTTCTTCGAAATATGTGATCATAATATCACCTTCCAAATTCCGATCTTCCTCTTTTTAATTATTGAGATAGGCTACCACAAATACCCATTCCCATTTTTTAAAATGTTTTGAGGGATTGTACCACACTTCAGCAAGTGCCGGAACCATAACATAAAAATCAATTTCAACCCTTAACTTTGTTGATATGTTTCAGGCACCAGAAATTTCGAAGTACAAGCCAGAGCTCTTCAAGAACTTCATTAGAGTGCTATGTAATGCCAATAACTCCGAAGGGTTTCAGCCTCGAAGAGATGTCTCCATGCCTGAAATTTATCTGCCCTTTGGAAGGCTCGGCCCACCAAACATGGGCCAAACTCCAAATAACCGGCCCATATTTTCCTTCTTTGCTGGTAGGCCCAATGGATACATTCGAAAATTGTTATTCAACCACTGGAAGGACAGAGACAACGAAGTTCAAGTTTATAAATCCCTCCCAAAGGGCCGAAATTACACAGAAATGATGGGCCAAAGCAAGTTCTGCTTGTGCCCAAGTGGGTTTGAAGTTGCGAGCCCAAGAGAAGTCGAAGCAATTTATGCTGGGTGTGTTCCAGTTGTGATTTCTAATAACTACACTTTGCCCTTCAGTGATGTGCTAAACTGGAGCCAATTTTCGATACAAATTCCAAGTCAAAAGATACCAGAAATCAAGAACATATTGAAAACGATACCCAATGAGAAGTACTTGAAAATGTATAAAAGGGTTAAGAGAGTGAAAAGGCACTTTGTGCTTAATAGACCTGCCAAGCCGTTTGATGTAATGCATATGGTGCTTCACTCGGTGTGGCTGAGGAGACTCAACTTCAGGTTGGCAACTTTGTCTCAGTGAAGAAGAAGGTGGAGCATTGTATATGCCTTACAATTTTGTACCCCTTTTTATTGCTCTACATTCTTTTTTCAGTCAAGTGAGGTAATCAAAATGCCCACTAACTTATAATCAAGATGATGGGTGTTTGATAATCACTATTAGCTGTCCCCCATTTGCAGCTTCTTCTTCATCTTTTTTTTTTTTTTTTTTTTAAGTTTCCGAAATATTTTTACTGGTGCAGCTTAGTTTCGACAACAAAACTATCAAAAAAGCTAACAAATGGAGCCTTAACTTCAAATTACTTGCTTACTTTGATGATAGAGTGCCTCATCAATATAAATTCAACATTCTCAGGCAAAAAGTTCTGCTTTAGAAGACTCTAGGATCTGTTCAGATTGTATTAAATTTAGATAGATTGTATTACACTACACTTATATGATCTATGTTTGGTATATCCTACTTAATTTTGGATGTCTTATTAGAAGATAAAATGAAATATTGTCTTACACTATCGTTTCAATTAAAAATAAGAAGAATCGATAACACTTCTTGAAAAACACAAGTTCTGGCGTTCTGCAATTCGAATCTCGCTCACGAAACATGATAAATTTGGGAAAACATATTTTATAATAAGTTTGTTATAATGATTTATGGATCTGCGATAGTAAGCTTCTTACTAGAGGAGTAATTACAAAACGGAAAATGCTTCGGCTACCAGGACTGAGGCACTTTGCTCAAGGAGTTTGTGATCCAAGTAATCAATTTCCAAGCTCTTACCTGAATATATAACTTGGGTCTTATAAAGAAATTTTTATGCACCCTTGGATTGGAGTTTAAATTTCTCAGTTGCAAGATATTTATCTTCTCACTTGTAAATTCCAACTTCTTGAAGGTTCCAGTGCGAACTTACTGTAGATATACGCAGTGTGCCATAAAATAGTCCTTCATATCCGCGTGGAGAAAATTCATTGCCTTAATTGCTTGAAAATCTACTATACTTTGCTGGCTAATTACTGCATGAAGAGAAGCGGCCAAAAAAATATCTCATATATAGATTAGTTTTTGTAAAGCAAGAATGCTTCTTGGAGCCACCAATAATATGATCTAGTGGGTGACTTAAAACTTTCTTTTCACGAATAATTATATGCACTATTTTGTTAAGCATGATGTGTATTATTATGAAATGGTTGACTAATCAGATAATACTGTGTGTTAAAATTGCTCATTTTTCCAGTACTAGATAATTATTCCTCAATAAACATTCAAAATATTTACTCTTATCTTTTTTTTTGTTGGAATAATATTAAACCACATGTTATTTATATTCATCATAAAAAGTATGTTGGAATCTCCTAAATGATCATTAATACTGCTGTAATATCTAAAACCAAACTGCTACCATATATTTTTAAATGCATTATGAAAAATAAAAATTACCCCTGTGCACAATCAATAATATTACTTGTTGAAAACTTACTTAACTATCATCAAGTAGATGAATACAGCACCACTTGAGATCCAAATTGAAAGTTTGACATTAGAATACTTGCCATATACAAAACAATCTCCTAGATATTCTCTCTATTTTTAAATGTAAATACATCACTCCAATTCTAGAATATAAGTAGCCAAATCTGGCAACTTCTTACATTTCCACAATATATATATACACATGTGTGTTGTGTGTGTGTGTGTCTCTTTGTTTTCTCCTCTGATAAATAAAAACCATAGAAGGAAACTCAAAGGTCTCCAAAAAATCCATGGCAAATAATAACTTCAGCTGCAATTCACATTTTCTATTGCTTTCAACTTTTCTTCTTCTCACAATTATTCTCTTCTACTTCTCTTCCTTTAATCAAAAAGATTTCACTGACATATTCACTTTATCAAATTCATTCAATCATGAACAAAAAACCAGCCAAATCACTCCGCGAGTAAATATTCCTCCCTCAAATTCCACCAAAAACATCAAAGTATGTTAAGTTTACAAGTTTTTAAAAATTAATTTTATCAACTATTTGTAGACGTTTGGTTTTTAGAATTTATGATAAAATATTGATTTTTTTTTTTTCCTTGTGTGCTTCTTGTGTTATATATGTATGAGTAGAGAAAGAGTAGTTTATCAAGAACTGAAGCAGATTTAGTGAGAGCACGAGCAGCCATTCGAGAAGCAATTCGAACAAGGAAATATTCATCTGCAGATAAGGATGGGAGTTTCATTCCGAGAGGATCCATTTACAGAAACGCTTATGCCTTCCATCAGTTAAGTATCAATTAGGTCGCAATTATATAGATAGCATAAAGTTTGCTGTTATTTCTTTAATTATATCATTTTTGTTGATGATATATTTGTTAATTCTTTAGCTATGCCCTTACGGCAACCGTTAACATACCTTGAACTCTCTTGAAAATGTTAATTCTCAAAGTTCAAGAGTGTATATTAAAATTTTAAAAGACGGCTATTGGATTACAATTCAAACATTTTCCCTAGAAGCCTTTCCTTAAAGAAAGGTGATTTTTTTTACTGTAATTAGTGTAATTTGTAAACATGGGGTACTTAGAACATTCACCTTCCTAAGGAGAAATTATAGAATATATTTAAGATATCATATTAATTATACAACAAATAAATAATGTTATATGTTCATTTGTTTTAAAAAATCAACATACAAATGACAGTTATATTAAATTATTACATATATCACATATGCAATAACTAATTATATTAATTCTAACGAACCATAAACTTCTGATTCTTAAGTTATGGTGGATACGTATTTAAATCAAGATTCACCAAAATTTTCACTAATTCACTTCCCTTAAATTTTTATAATGGCCTTTTTTTTTCCCTCCATTTTATAGGAGTCACGTGGAGATGTTGAAGAGATTCAAGATATGGGCCTACAGAGAAGGGGAGCTGCCCATTGTACACGTTGGTCCCACAAAACATATCTACGCCATTGAAGGCCACTTCATAGATGAGATGGAGAGCGGATTGAGCCCATTCATGGCCCGTCATCCTGATGAGGCACACGCATTCTTCGTACCTATTAGCGTCACATACATTGTGGAGTATGTTTACCGCCCTATCACCGACTATCATCGCGATCGCTTGGTTCGTATTTTCAATGATTATCTCCGCGTCGTTGCGGATAAATACCCATATTGGAACAGAAGCACAGGAGCTGACCATTTTATGGTCTCTTGTCATGATTGGGTACTTAGATCCTTCCTCTTCCTTCTCTTTTTATCATTTAGAAGTAAAAGATTTTCCAAACAGAGAAAAAATAGAAACACACACACGCACGTACACTGATAAAGAAAGCATTTCACAAAGCACCTCCCGTTGGCTGATTTTTAAGAAAGGATATGAAATCATTCCATGTGTGTATGTAATAAAAAGTTACCAACAGTGGGATTTCTCATTCCAGGCGCCCCAAATATCACATGACAACCCTGAGATTTACCAGAATTTCATAAGAGTACTGTGCAATGCCAACACCTCTGAAGGTTTCAACCCCATGAGGGATGTCCCGTTGCCAGAATTCAACATACCTCCCGGATATCTAACCCCGACAAGAATCCGCAAGCGTACCGCGCAAGGTGCTTCGGTTTTTGCATTTTTTGCAGGGGGCGCCCATGGAGACGTACGTAAACTTTTGTTCCAGCATTGGAAGGATAAGGACGAGGAAATCCAAGTACATGAATATCTTCCCAAAGGCCAAGATTACTTGAAAATGATGAGGCAGAGCAAGTTTTGCTTGTGCCCTAGCGGGTTCGAAGTGGCTAGCCCTAGACTCGTCGAGGCAATTTATGTAGGCTGTGTCCCGGTGATTATTTCCGATCACTATGCACTGCCATTCAGTGACGTTCTTGATTGGAGCCAATTTTCCATACAAATTCCAGTGGACAAGATTGTGGAAATAAAGACTATACTGAAAGGAGTTTCCGATGATAAGTACTTGGCATTGCAGAGGAATGTGGTGCAAGTGCAAAGGCATTTTGTACTGAACCGACCAGCTAAGCCATTTGATGCACTTCATATGGTGCTACATTCAGTGTGGCTTAGGAGACTTAATGTTAGGATGCCCATTTAATTTTTTTGCCTTCATTGCGTATATAGGGATGTTGTTTAGTGTAACATATTCACTATTGTTAATCGACACTTTGCTCAAGAAAGTTTGTGAGCCAGCGCTCATGAGTTTTCGAGCTCTCCCATCTGGGTTCTTATCAATAGAATTTGTTCTTTTAAGCAATTTGATGCACCCTGTGTATAGAATCTTTTGAAATTACAGGTACATGATTTATCTTTTCACCTGGAAATTGATATTCCTTTTAATAGATAATGAAAACAATTGCTGATACACAATAGTCAAAAGCCCAGTTGTATATTCTAAATTCCTTAATGAAAATAAAACTCGGGATCCTACTATGTAATCCGCTCAGTGCCAATTCCTAGGAAATCCACCATAAAATCCCTTGTAGAAAAAATTTACGATCTTATTTGCTTAAGAATTTGCTGTACTATTTAATTAATTATGAGGATCTATGGCAGACATTAACGAAGAGTGAAAAACCGAATTGAGAATGAGAGAACAAATTACTTTCAATACACAAACGAGAGCCCCCCTTCGTCCAGATGATCCTACGAGCCTGACGATATCCCATTTCAGAAGTGAGACTACTGATATCGATTAAGCATAGAAAGCACCGCACTATTACACACTGTTTTACATCTCAGTAGAAGAAACTCGCCTTTGAATTGATGCCCTTAACAATTGAGTGCACTAACCCGTTGGATTACAAAACCAATTAAATTGACTCTTTAATTAAAGCCTGATAACTAGATATTTTTCAATATATATAAGTGGGAATTAATTTTTATGATACGCTTGGTCGACCTCTAGACTATATCATTATGGCATCTCCAATGCTTAACACTATTTTAGTGTAACACCAACACCGAAAATGTATATTTTTCACGCCAAATTATTACTTCATCCCCAATTCATTTATATCAAATTTTACACCAAAAAGAATATTATTCTTTTTATTATTTTAATTCTCAAGAATTAATTTAATTAACACAATAAATATTACTATTAATATGGATAATTAAGTAATAAGTAATTTTATATCGATGAACTAAATTAGTATATTATGAAAATTAAACATTACGTTACTATAGAAAAATACAATAACAATAATAATACTCTAGTTATTCGAATTACTAAGTTTATCCCGTAAATGATCAATTAGTGCATTTCGGAGTGCAATGTGAGCCTCTTTATCCTTGATTTGTTTGTGTCGAGTAAGAAATTCTTGAAATCTAGTATTCTCATCTACCCTCCTATTAGCCGTTGGCATTGGCACTTGCATCCAATTAGGGTTGGCAATGGGACGGGATGGGATGGGATTTACCAATCCCAGTCCCGTCCCGTATATGTAAATGGGATGAAAAAATGTCACATTCCCGTCCCTATATTTTTTTTGGGACAAAAATGTGTCCCGATCCCGTCCCAAAAGAGATGGGATCCCGTGGGATCCCATCCCAATTGAAAAAATTCTCATTTTTAGTAGCTAATTAAATGGGATGGGACGGAATTTGACAATCCCACTCCCGTCCCGTATATGCAAATGGGATGAGAAAATGTCTCATTCCCATCCTTAAATTCTTTTTTGGGACAACAATATGTCCCAATCCCGTTCCAAATGGGATGGGATCCTGCAGGATCCCATCCCATTGGGAAAAATTGCCATCCCTACATCCAATCATTAATTGTTGCATTAACATCACGTTCATCTTCGATTATCATATTGTGCATAATAATGCAAGCAGTCATTATATCATGTAACAAATATTTATTCCAAAAACGTGATGGTCCAGCAACTATTGCAAAACGTGATTGAAGGACTCTAAATGCACGTTCTACATCTTTCTGACATGCTCCAAATGCACGTTCTCCAAAAACGTAGTAGCTTTTTTAATTTTTGTTAATTTAATTTTGTAATGTGTAATCTAGTAATTAATGTTATTGGCATTTTATTTTTATTATTAATTTTTGAGTTGAATTTTTTATTTAAAATATTAGTATAATATTCAAAAATTAAAAAATGAAATAAAAATAATAACAAAAATAAAAATAATAACTTAAAATATTATATAAAATATGATATATATATATATATGTAAATAAGAAAAAGTAATAAGGATATTTGTGACTTTTTTTTCTAACACCAAATGAATAGCGTTGCATCATAATTGGTGCAATACGATTGATAACATTATTTTGATGTTGGTTTTGGTGTTACATTAGAGAAGTATTTTACACTAAAAATGGTGTAAAAAGTGGTTTGATGTTAGTTTTAGTGTCACATCGGAGATGGCCTAAGTTATGTATTTAGATTTTCAGTAAATCCCAACTTATGATATATCTTAGTGATTGCATCGCATTGACATTTTATTTTATTTTATTGTTTAGTTATAGTCTAATGAGAACTCATTTCTCTCACACCATCAATATGAGATTGAGAATATTTACTACTTCAAATAAAAACGAGATGATACCTCAAATTAATAAGACTAAGAGGTTATTTGTTAAATGTTTGAAATCTGAAATTTTATTAATTTCAGACCTTTTCTAAAATTTGTTTGTTTGTTTTTTGGAACTTATATATGATTTTTAGACATTTACATATGAATAGAAAAAGTAAACTTTTGTGACATTTATCTGAATGGAAAAATGTCTGAATGACAAGTAAATATTATATTCCAAAAATATATCTATAAAATAACTTATTTTCTAAACAATAAAATCTAATCCTCTTTTTTTTTGTCTTAATTTACAAGGATATAAATGTCAAATAACCAAGTTTAATATATTTTTTATTGTAAAACAAACAAGATGTCACTTATATTTTGATATTAAAAAAAATATGTCATTTAAATTTTCGTATTAAACCCCATTTAAACTTTAAAAAAATTAAGACCTATTTATATTTCAAATAAAAAAACAAACACTACCTAAAAGATAATGACATTAAATTTATAGTGATGATATATATATATATATATACACATACACACACACATACATACATACATATATATATATATATATATATATATATATATATATATATATATATATATATACACACACACACATACATACATACATATATATATATATATATATATATATATATATTGTTGTGTATATTTTCTCATTGGCTCCATCATAGTATTAATTAAAAAAAAACACACATTGTAAAAGAGAGATATTTTAATATCCTTTTTTGTTTTGTTATGATTTTATTATTTGTTCCCGTTTCCATAATATTAGCAAAGTTTTGAGGATGTTTATTGGTTACAACAGGACGAACAAAAGTTTTGAGGGTGTTTTCGTCTTTTCAGACTTCTAGAAGTCTCCGCCCACTTCAAAATGGTCAGCTGCACTTTTGCCGGGTGAACTCACTGGGGATCCGACCCGACAGGTGCCCTAAAACCTCCCCGTTCGAACTTCGCTTGCGGGTACAGTATGTATTTTCCTCGTTAAACCAAGCAAAGACAAAAGACGGAGAGCACGAAGCTCCATAAAGAATCTTTTTAACTGCTGCCTAACGCTTAAGCGACGATGGCCGAGAGGGATGCAGAGGAGGCTACGATGAGCCATCAAGCACCTGAACGAAGCTCCATTCCTTCCGGCGACAATACTGTCTGGGCTGACATCTCTCCTCTTCTTGATGCCGCCTGTAAAGGTTTCAATTCTTTTTTTTTTAAATATTCGCTTGGTAATACCCAAATCTCAACTTCCGTTTGGCTCGCGAGGATTTTTTTAAAATATTTATTTAAAATAGGACGACACAGTTATTATGCTAGATTTTGACGCATTGATATTTTGCTTTTGTCGTATTTTTTTTCCTCCTTTAATTACATTTGCTTACATGTTTGCTGCTAGTAAATTTGATGAGTAATGTGGCTAGTTATAGTTGCCTAATGATTACCTCCTCTTATTCTCTGTAATTTTGGAGTCACAGAACTTGGAGATGGCGAAATGATTCATGGAGAAAATTTCAATCTTTTTGCGGCCATGTCTGCTTTAGAGGTATTGATATTTTATATTGTTGCTTATCTTTGATATTATATTTTATATGAATACTTTCTTTTGTTGATTTCTTCTCATATTGTTTGTGCTTAGTGAGTGCAATGGTTGAATATATGCTCTCTGCTATGTTCATTCTATGTGATGTAGAATAAATCAATCGAGTGACTTTCATTAGTATGTAGTTCACTTCTTCTTTTATCGCTTGTATCTACAGGTTTCCCTACATGAGTTATGTGTAAGCTCACTATCAGTTAGGATCCTGAAGCATAATATTTTGTATTGTCCATGATAATAGTTTGTGATTGGGATCATTTAACTTAAAGTTTGACTTGAATTTTTGACACACATTCCTAACCATTCATCCCTTTTATCTAATCGTGTTAATCTAATTCAAAAGGTTATCTTTCATTCTTTTCAGACCAGTAACAGTTCTTTCTATTTGATTAAATGACATGAATGGTTGAGATTTGTGTCCAATTTTTAAGCCAATAATTTTTCTTAAAAGAACATGACCTTCTACGTTCTATCATATGACATATCTGTTATGTTTTATGAAGTCCTGATCCTTTGATTACACTTACAACTTTAATTTTTGTTATTTATATCAGATAATGGACCCAAAAATGGATTCTGGTATTGTCTCTAAATACTGTTCTCTTGATGAGGCCATTGAAGATCGAGCTGCTCCAGTTCCTCTTAGCCATGATAAAACCATTGATGTTCAAAGCATTATTGACATTATGGACCATCTTCTTGCATGTGAGGTAATGTCTGGATTATCTTCCGCTATCTCTAACGCTATGCGATTTCAAAATAGATGTAGATGACTCTTGAACACATCTGAACTATGTTAAATATGCCTTGGCAGTTTTCTTTTTGATGTCTCAACAAAAAAATATGTGGACACTTTTTTTCCTCCCTTATATGTATTGAGAAAGAAAATGAATACATCCAGAATAGTGAGAGAAGGAGCTTGTGCTTGTAAACAAATGGGAAATCAGCTCATGAGTGCCAACTGCAAATATGCTCCCTCCCTCAATCTCTCAAAACAAACTAGCTGTTTGGCTATCCGTGTTCACTTGTAGTGCACATTTGGTCAAGTATTGTGTTTGGTTTGCACATTTGAGGTGAAAGTCGTGTGCAAACCCAGATTGATTAAGTTTGCTTTTCAAATTACCACTTGTATTTTTCTTACCCTCGACCTAATTGCTAAACCATTTAAATTGGGAGTTTCTTCCTTGTGTATATGCTTATGTAGCATTGTAATTATGGTGCATCCTGTCATTGGCCTACTTCTCTTCCAACTGTATGGATTGTACCTTTACTTTTGTAATCAATAGACTGTAATCTACCATGGCAGGCAACATGGCACAGCGGTCATTCACTGGCACAAACTGTTTTTTCGTGCATCTATCTTCTGAGGCCTGATAGGACGTCTTCACATGCTATATTGCATTCTTATTGCAGAGTCATACGTGCAACCTGCAAGGCAGTTGTGTCAGTTGTCTCAGATGCTCGTACACATGAAGTAAAGTACTCCAACAGCTCTTTTCTACTCTGAATCAATTATTGCTACGTACCTGTCAATTAATAATTTTCCCCTTGTTTTTGTTGCTTTTAGTAAACTATTACTGTGATGCTTAATGCTCGAAGTTGTTTTAAATCAAGATTAAGCAAACTATTTGGCTATTTATGACATTGTACACTTAGTTTCTCAGAAATAAAGCAATGTTACTTCCAATTATTATATTATATTTGATGGAAAAAGGATTAGCACATATTTACCCTTTTTTCCTTTTGCTCAGAATTAATATTTTGGTGAAAGTATTTTCTGTAAATTTTTATCTTTAATGTTTCTTTGTCAGGAGGAGGATCTTTTCTCCATGACATACGGTCTTCCTTTGGATGGGGACGGAGATGAAAAGTGCTTATCATTTTTAAATGCTGTTGAAGAAACCATTTGTCGCCAATTGCGGGCTTGTAAAGCCCCATCGTCTAAAAAAAGAGTATTAGAGGGTAGTTATCCAATCACTTTCTCAAATATATTCATCTTCTTTTTCTGTTCACTAATTGCTTAAGCACCAGACATCAAGATGAAAATAGGATTTGGACGATTTTTTTATGGTGAACAACAACGCAAAATTACTTTGTGATAATGATTGAGGCGGTGGCTCATTAATGAGCCTGGTCCCTTTCTTAAGAGCTGATGTTCTCTGGATACATTTTTCATGCACATTTTCTCACATAAAACAAATGTTTTACCATGTGTCTGCGTAGGACCAGCTTGACACTCTTTTTATTTATTTATTTATTTTTTCTGGGGAAAAGTAGATCACAGCTATGGATGTAGATTCATACTGTTTATTCAATCAAATCCATGATCAAAACTTGTGAGATCAAATTAGTATAACTGCATGGTCCTCATATTTGAGAAGCCAAAAACTCTTTTCAATTGCTGATGATGCAATCACTGACAGTTTGGTGCAGCTTCATGAAATGGTTCCACATGCTGAGTCACAATCTTAAATCCAGCAACCTTATTGAATTAGACTTCAAGCTGGAGTCCAGACCTGATGTTAATTTGAACGTAGACTATTGTTTTTTTTTCTTTTCATGCCTTGAGCTCAAGTAGGTTTTGAAATTTTAACTTCTTATGACCATTTTCTATGTAACATACTTGGAGGAGCTACCATTTGTACTGGTTTCCTTAACAATCTTGTGATGATATATAAGTCGCCTCCGAAAGATCAGGGTGGATCTAGATTGTGTTTAGCAAGCTTTTACCAACGACTTATTGAATTTATTGGAAATTGCTTGACCAAAGAAAAAAGAAGAAGTAATAAGTAGAGCTTTGACAGTAGTGTCATATGGTGCAATTCGTTATCTATATGAACTCAAAGTTCCAGAAAATGTGAGGTTGTGTCCACTTTTATTTTGACAGTGTAAATGTATATAACTTCTATTTCTTTGATTTTAACTTGAACATTTAGGGATTCAGCATCTGTGCTACTTAAGTTTTAAGTCTACAATGTATCAGGAACAGCTCCAAAGTCAGAACTCTGAAGAGTTGTATATTTGTGACCATCCTTTATGAATGCTTGTTAATTAAGTTGAGGTAAAAGTGATTTCCTTTATTGATGTACTCGCTACTTTGATGCAGATATAGAACCATTACAACATAATATTGATTTGGAAGAGGGCTTCTGCAAAGCTTTGTTATGCCGCTTACGCTTTCGTAAGGTCTTACACTGTGTGTACTCATTTTATAGGATATTTGGATGAAATGAAATCTAGCCCGGGCGTTTTTGTGCATTTGTTTCATACTATTGTTGCCTTTTCCTTGAATACATCCCTCTCCTTCAATGGAAATGAATTCTTTGATATGTGAGACCAATTAATGCCTACATTTATATCTTAAAATTGTTGTTAATGATTTATCTGAAACTTTTTGAAAAAAAATTAAATAGTGAGTCAGGAAGATTGGTGTTGCATTTCTATTTACTTTCAGTTCTAAAATTTTCAAGCTGGAGCTTTCTATTTGAAGCCACATGCTTCAAAATTCTCTTATTGGTTTTTAAACAATTTCTGTTATTTTCCAGTTGAATAATTTTTCAGGTGTTTGTTTTTTTTCACTCCCTATATATATATATATTTCTTGCAATGGATAAAATGTCTCTTGATGCCTTTTAAAGCGTAACGTGTTTTTTAAACAATTGTTGAAACACTATCAAGTTCAAAAGTTAAGGCTCGGAAATGATCAAACAATAGTATTCAAATTTAAAGACAAATAAGAAAAATAAGTAATCTATTATTTCTGGCCCTAAATCATTAGGCTTCTCTTTATCAGTGGAAATGATTGTATCTATCACCATTTGTGAACTTTGTTTTGCAGTTGTATTTCTAGTTTTTCTCTTCTAGCAGCTACATGCTACCATGCTGTGGCATTCTATATTTGTTTACAACTTATTATATTAGACATAACCCATGGAATTTGTTCTTTATCTGCACTGTTATCATTTATTTGTCTTCTTCAGCATTTTTTCCATACCCTTGCGTGTATGAGACGACCTCAAGGACGAGGCTTCGAGATGGCCAGAAAACATATAGCCTCATGTATATTGGAGCTTGAATCCATTCTAAAATCAGCAGAGTTCCTCAGGTTTGGTGTTTGTGGAACATGTGAAGATGGTATAGAAGATAAAACAACTGCCTCTGGTCATACTCCAATTGGATTTGATGCTAGTTTAAACAGCAGATCAGCTGCTCCCACTCCACCACGTGCTATTAAAATACTAAGTTGGAAAAGGGTGAGTATTGTAGAATTAATGATATATCTAGTAATTTTATTTCATTTACATAACAATATTTATTTCTATTCTGCCAGGCTGTTGAATATTTTGTGAAACTTCTTCATGATCTAGATGTCATATGTTCCTACTCTTTGGACCCTTCGTTAGAAGGTGTTCTGCGCTTTGTGGTTCAGTTTCAAAAGTCTAAACCTGATTTGGTTGCAAGAGCTCATCTACAGGTTAGATTTCACTATGTCTCTGTCTCTCTTTTAGGGCTAACTACATTCCCCTCCCCCCCCCCCCCCACCCAAAGAATAGTGTACCTTTGGTTGTCTGGTCTCCCCCTTTCCCCTTCCTTTGCTCCTAATCTCCGTCTCTTCCATTTCACATAATTGGGTGTCCTTAAAAAATGATATTAAGAAGACGAAAAAGGGATAACAGGCCCATAATCAAATTGTTGTGTTTGGCATTCTGAAGATTTATCTTTTTTGCTTGGAAGTTTTTTGTATTTTGGTTGATCCATTTTCTAACACCTTGAATACTAAAAGGCCGCGTAATTGAACAAAAAAAAAAAATTGTTACAAGTGAATTTAATTGAGCAATTCATATTTGTATCAAGTTAACGTATTAAACTTTTGAGTGATAAGATAAACCTTGGAAAAGAGTAATACTTCACGGTGAAATAATTTTCGCATCTTAGTACAAAGGACTAGTTAGATCTTGGATTTTTGGCAACTCACTGCTAGGACACTTTAGCTCCCACTACAGCTTTGTATTCTCTTGTACACGTCTCTTAAACCTGCTTAATGTTTGGCTGTATCAAGTTTCTTTTTCCTCAATCATGTTAGTAGTTTTGTACCTACATATGGGATTCCTACTGGTATTTTTAATTCAATCATATTTTTGAATTGATGATACTGGCAACTTGTGAACAGGTTTTACTGGTTCAAGATGGGAAACTCTATGGACGAGATCCTATATTTGCTGTGATCACTAAAGCTTCAGCATTGCCTGAATTCTCGAAGAACCATGATATTCAGAAGTCTGAATGTTTCATGCAATTAGGGCAGGTGAAGAATTTAACTCTTGGGATTTTAATTTTAATTTATTTTTTAATGAAATATCTTTGAACGATCCAATTATTGTATGCAGGGGTTTTGTTCAAATTTGAAAATCAATTGCTAGTATGAACTCAGGAATTATTTATTTATTTCTTTTGGTTCACAATAGATTATCAGGTCATAAGCTAGTGTGTTAAAAAATGCCACTTGTGTATGTCCTCTTTGCAATAAAGTTGGGACAGCAGCTTTTAGCATCTGCATTCCTGCTGATGGCGATTGAACTAAAACACATGTAATGTTATTATATAATGCAGCTAGTGATCAATATGCTCAAAATTCTTTGCACAAATGCTGCATGGCAGAGGCGTAAGCTTGGGAAAATCTTGCAAGATTGGCGTGTTATTTATGTACAGGTTTGTCTTTAATTTGAATTTCACTTTTCCGTCAATTGTCTTGTTCATTTTATTTTATTTTTCCAAAACTTATTTGAAATATTCTGCAACTTTTATATGCTTGGCCTTTTATTTTTATTATCTCTATGAATGTTTTAGTTTTACTATATGCCAATTAGTTGAAGGCTGCGCGGTCCTGTTTTTTATTGTGCTGATAATTTACTGGTAAAATCTTTTTTTCAGATCTAAGTTATTCACCATTAATTATATACTACGTGTTATTGGTAATGAGTTGAATGTGTATGTAGACCTTTTTCCCATTATCGATTGAGACTTTGGGTAAGTTGGTAAATATACAGAGAAATTCTTTGTTTTCACTTCACGTTCTTCTTCACTTTTATTTATTAGTAGAATTTTTATAGATAAAGGATATTTCATTTTGGGGAGACTTATTAGCAGTAGAACAATTCCCATAGCTCTTTCTTCTTTTTCTTGTACAGTTTGACATATTTTATATATAGGTCTGCTTTCTCATTAATTTTTACATTTTCTTTGTTGGTTGAGTTTTGTGTTTATCTGGCCCTTTTCTGTGGATTTATGATATATTTCAACTGGGTGAAAAATAATTTTCCTGTCTTTTGAACATGGAATTGCATGTATCAATGTAATGTTGAAAATACTACCTTTTTTGTGTACTTATGTCTCATATCTGTTATCTAACAGCTAGAGCTTGCTCTTAGGAATGAGGTTGGAGAAGTCTCATGCAATATGGATGATGAGGTACCTTGCTTTCCTGTCAGCATTTTGAGTGTATTGTTAGTTTCTGATATTCATATATGCAGTGATGGAGCAAGATAACTGAGAGGATTATGATAGAAAGAAAACAAAAACAAGGATAAATGTACAATTTAATACACTAGCCAGAAAAGAGTGGAATATCATAGCCAGTATTCATAAATTATATGTTTTCGTATTTTGATCTTCCTTCATATATTGTTTGGACTTCTGTTTGTCAGTTTCTCATTGTAAATGTTTGGACTCATTGAGAACAGGCCCAGCTGTCATGCGCCTGACTGATTTTACATTTCCTGAGTTGCAAAGATATTTTTTTGATTTTGCAGAAAATGTCTGTCAAAATTTTAAGACATGTTCTCAATTGGGTGGAGGAGCAAACTTACTGGATAGCTTCTCGTTTTCTCATGCTGGGCTTTGAATTGGATCTGTACTCCCCCAGTGAATATTGCATGGTCTATTGGTACCTGTATGTTGTCTTGATCAAGCTTGCTGAAAAAACTCATTTTAGGATGGCTGTAAGCAATGAACCAAGTAAGTTTGTTTCCATTTTCATTTGTGATTTTACTTCTGAGATTTGTTAAATATAGTTGTACAAGCATACAACTTAAGTTAGCTGGGTTGAATTCCTGAAAAATGTTATAGTTGAATAACGACAAATTTTCTTCTAAAGAACCTGGGGTGGTTCTCTGTATTTACTACTGAGTTCTTGAAACTTGTTGATTTGTTCCTATGTTTCGGTTGATATTAGTTAAACGGAAGGGGAAGAAGAAAAAAGATTCCTTGAAGGAGGTGGCAAAGGAATCTCGAGTCCATCCAGCAATCTTGTTTCTTCAGTGTCATATGTGTCTTGCCGAAGGGCTTACAATGGTAAGTGTCTTTTTATACATTAGTTATGACATTATATATATATATTTTAAATATCATTTAAGTTGTATTCTGGCTAGACATTTACCTCATTATCTCCACCAGATTTTAGGCTTGCCAGTCAGCTTAAACACTATTCTGCAGATTTGTAATAAATTTCTAATTCAGGATGATCTGGCTACTTATATATACCCACTGAAATCTTGTACATTCTTGCTTAAAAGTGTTTACGCATCAACATGTCAGCTTATGCACTTCATTAATTAGTTCTGTCTTTCCAGATGCTTGCTGCTTTAAGGAATGATCTCATGGTGTTACAGAGTCAAAACCCTTTTAATACTGAGCAAGAGGTAAAATATTTACTTTCATTTCTTCTTTCTTATTCCTCAAGCCGATGCAAATTTGACCTTTTTCTCCCAGTTAAACTAATGTACTTGAGAGGAATTGAATAGTTGCAGTTTGCAGGTTCAATGCCTGAACACGCTTGCTTTCATACTTCTGTTGCTATTGAAAGTTTAATGCATGGCTAGCAATTTACTTCTGTTGCCAATTTGTTTTTCCCTCCAGAGATTCCTCCAGCATTTTGAGCTTTTACAGAAAGCTTGCATTCCTGATCACATTTCATACCCGTCATTCAAGGAATCAACTTCCTACGCTCGCCTCTCAGTGAGTATCCTATGACATTACTGTATAGCCAGTCTTTTGCATTATCCTCTTGTACAAACTGTTAACGGGATCGCTTCTGTGCCTAGACCTTAGTTATGTACAATTACTTCAAGGATGCTCAGAGAATCGCGAAGGAAATCAAGAGTAGTTTTTCCAATGACCCGGAAAAATTGGCTGAACTCAGAAGAATAGAGCAGGTTGCAGAGCACAATGGCATAGCTCTTAATGTCATTTCCCGGGTAGGAGCCCTTGACCCGTCGCTGAAGGTTACTTTTGAGTTCACTCATCATCCTTGTTTTGCTACTGCTGTTGTTAAGAGATCTTGAATTTTCCTTTTCATGATCTCCACCAATTTTGAAACCCTTCACAGGTTTAGCGGTATTCCTGGTAAATCCAGTGTAGAATATTGTAACTTTAGTCTTTATTCAATCCCAGTTCTCAATTATTTATTTCATATATATTGTAACAATAAGAATCATAAAAGGAATCAAAGCACAATAATTTGTAAATGTTCTGTTTCTGTTCTTTTTCTATTTTTACCTTAGCTAGCTGTCTCCATTCTAAAGGCGGCTAATCTTTCACCGACAAACAATTAGTCTTTAGACGCGGATGCTGGCTGATCATAGGTTATATGACATGATCCAGTCAATTTTTGGGTATCTGAAAATTTTGTAATGTCTCCCGAAGAAGCTCAATATTGCTTGTGTTCATTTAGTGGGTCACCGCTACGCCAAC
This sequence comes from Citropsis articulata, assembly GCA_030449925.1. Classification (NCBI taxonomy): domain Eukaryota; kingdom Viridiplantae; phylum Streptophyta; class Magnoliopsida; order Sapindales; family Rutaceae; genus Citropsis; species Citropsis articulata. The sequence goes on from JASUUH010000257.1 coordinate 395,454, forward strand.
TTTTGAAAAAAAAAAAAAAAAGGGCTTCTTGTGCTGATTCTTTGTCCAGTTTAAATGAAAATTCATTTGTTATTTCCTTTTCCATTTGAAGCTATGCTGCTGCTTCAATTATCATAGGGCCTTTGCCATTTTAGTAATTTTATGAGAAAAGGAGAAGGAAATTTGTAATGAAGCTGTAATTTTAGCAAGTAAATATCCACATAAAATATACTTTAGTATAAAAGAAGAGTAGCTGGACGATTAGGGATTCTAATATTATATTTCATTGTCGGCCAAAAGCATCCTGGCATCACGCTGTTGGCCTCAGCCCTCAAGTGGGGGATACTTTTTAAACAAGAATAACACATGTATAGGTGATTAGGATTTGAGCATGAATTAGGATCCTAAATTTTAAACTATTATGTCTAATTTCTAAATTGCGACTTAACACTTCACTATCTTTGGTAAAGTTGACTCTGGTTCACACTGATCAGACCGTAAGTGGAGTAATTGAAAAAGAATTTGTTTTAATTTCAGCTTTCAATAGGATTAGGGTTGGAGACAGGGCTGTGTGAAACAAACCGCACGGATCCAAAATGGTCCATTGGATCGGTTTGTCAAAGTCAAACCATCTTTAATAGGATAGAGGTGAGCTTGAAGATAGTGGGTTGTTTGTATCTTGTTGATCGTTTCATTAAATTTGGCTGACTCATAAAGGGTGTACTATCATTTTGTGTTAAAGACAGTTCATACTCACATAAAAATTTCTCCTATCATCACGTAGAAATTAGAATCTTTTCTATTTTGCACCACGGTAGTGTCAGATAAAAGAAAATTTACTAGTAATTGCAAGATATCATGCAACTTCCTTTCGAAAAAGAAAATGTTAGGACTCTTTTATGAACAAATGAAAAGTTGATTATTTATAACAAAAACAAATCCTGGATGTTGAAAAAAAAACTTCATCACACCACTGGACAATCGACATGCATTTTTAATATTTTGGCAGAGTCCAGGGATGCCGGTGGAGCCCACAATCACAAATTCAGTATGCGTATACGAAATTATATGGTAGAAGACCGCCGGTTCCCAGGTTGTTAGCCGGGCCCACTAAACATTCATCATTTTGTGGGCCCGAACGATGTCGCACGGGAAAGGCACTATAGATTCCAAAAGACAATATTTGCCCCCTGGTTTAATATCATTCTTTTTTTTTGTTTTTCTTCCTATTTTAATATGGAGGGTACGATCGTCTTTTCAAAAATGAATTGTATTGAGACTGTGTCACGTGGTTTAATTGAGATCGTAGTTGGACCTTGTAAGGTAGAGTTGTATTCCTCGTGGCGCAACCACTTATCTAACTAAGATTTGGTAACGTCCCTTGATCTCTGATTAATTACACAATTTACCAAAGGGTTGAACCTAATAGCTCTGTGCAATTTGGCAATTTCGAAAAATTATTTTATTGTAAATCTCAATCTATTTCCTTTGTTTTTTTTTAAGTTTACTACAAGATTAGGTTTCCAATAATGAACGATTATCTTTTAAATATTGTATTATCAAGGTATTGATATTTACTATAAAAATATCCATTTAAATCTCTTAAATTTGTGATGGTGTTTTTCGAATTTTATATTTAGAATAGATCAAATTTATTTTTAAAAAATAAATCTTCTTCAATACACACAAAAAAGTAAATAATTAAAATAAATTATTTTTTAATGCAATAAAAAATTCAATCAGATAAAAACATTATACCCTCGCCATAATAAAGAGAAAGTTGTATGGTAGCTCATTATCTTCAATAATTAGCTGGTCAACGGCTTATAAATTGAATAATACTAATGATATTCAATTGAGATATAAAAAGGTTATATCCCAACTTATATGAGATATACAATGTAGCAGTAGTCAATACAAGTACCACAATAATAGCATAAGAAAATGATAATTACTTATGCATGGTGGTTGTTTATTGCTAACCATGAATTATAAAGAATATTTGTTACAAAGCTTAAATTTTGTGTTTATTTATGATGCATAGACTAGAATTTAATTAATGTGTTGTTAACATATAAATTTTATGAAGTTAGTTTTTTCTTCTACTTTTTTATAAGAAAGTTCCTAGAGAAAATGATACTCAAATGTTTGAAGATTTGCATAATCTAATGATTAGTGATACTTCAAGATAAATACACAAACCTTTGCCCCAAAGGGCGTGGTCGGGATGGTTGCCATGCAGCGGTAGCCCTGCTTCGGATCCCGGGTTCGAATCTTGGGGGTGGGAAGGGGGGTTAAAATAGATTTGGGCTTGCCCACCCCCCTTTCCTTTTAAGAAAAAAAAAAAAATACACAAACCTTCTTATAAAATAAAAAACGTGTTTAATATTGTGTGTTTGTATCTAATTTTTAGTGTACAACTAGTCTACTGTTTATTTCTAGAGAACGATACTAATCTGTTATTTGTTTCTAGAAATTGATTCTATCATCACGTGAATTTCAAGTAATAAAATATGAAGTTTATTTTTGATGTTCTTGAATAAACAAAAAAGAATTTTTATATGTTCGTTACTAAACGATTTAAATTACATGTATATTTTGACTAAACTTGTGTGTCGTCTTTCAAACAGATATATCGCTAAAAAAAATTTTACAAAATACAAACGTAAAATCAAGGTTACATCAAGTCAATGGCTAAATTTTCTAACTTGTCCTAAAGACTAAAGTCCCCTCCTTTCTTCATGGGACTTTTCTCTTCAATTCTATAAGTTGAAAGGTTAAATTTTGACGAGCAATTGTGAGGGCCATTTTGTAAAATGAACCAAAAGCAAGGGTAGAATCACCAAAAAAAAAAATAAAAAAAATCAAAATGGGTGTGCTGCCACCGTTAGATTTTTCCCGTTTCCCAGCGACTTCCCTCTCCCATCGAGACAACAATGGACGGTCGACCAACAAGAAATAATTCAATTCAACGTTGCATTGGAGTGGTCTTGAAGTAACCTGCGCTTCTAGACTTAAGACCAAACCCGCAAAAAATCATCCCCTACAACCGATAACAGCTTGGCCTTCATGCACTCCATCCAAACAATGCCAACCGTTTGACTCATAATTTCCAAATTAACAGCTTCGTTGCTGTTGGATCTAACAACCACCCTCATTTTATTACAATTTTACATGATTCTTTTCTTTAGCTTTCCACTTTCGTTAACTCAAATTTCAATTTTTGAACCGAGTTTCAATGCCCGTAATATTATTATTTATGCATAAAATTTTCATCTTTTTCTTAATTATCATGGAGAAAATCTTAAAATATTTTATCACTGAAAAAAATCTCGTGAATAAGCAAAACGGCAGTAAACGCAGCCAGAAGAAAAAAAAAAAAAAAAAGGAAAATCGTAAAATGGCTGTAGAGAAGTAAAACTCTCGAAACATGAGAGTACAAAGTTCTTACAAATGCCGTATTTCTGACACAGATAAAAAGAAAGATACCAGAACTAGTATAAAATATATAATAAAGAATTGTCAACACCCAAAAAAATAATAATAATAATAAAAATATAAAAATATAAAATAATAGTGAAAGACGCCGACGACTCAACCAGAGGCAGAAAACTCATTTGCTCATTTTTATTCTTTTTTTTTTTCTTAGCTGCCTTTCTCTTTCCCTTCAACAATTCAGCTCAAGGTAAGCCTTCTGATCTCACTCTGATCATCAGAAAAGTCTTCCTTATCACTGACAGTCATCTGGTTGTCTTTGTTTTTCTTCTTTTCTGTTGTTTTCGTTGATGTTATGATAGGATTCTGGAGAAATTTGTGTTCTCTTTATATTAGATCTTTTGATGATAAGTCAAAGTTGCTGTTTTTTAGTTTCGTTTCAATTCAATATTAACTCACGTCTCTCCCTTCAGTTCTGTTTATATGCTTGTACAAGACTTGTTTAAATTCTGAACTTTTAAGTCTGTGGCGGTTACTTTCTTCTTTTCTTTTTGGTTTGTTGACTTTTATGGTTTGTTAGTGATGATTAGATCTTAAATGATATGGTATAAGCTCTAAATTATGGGTTCAGAGTTGAGGGTTTTAATGGATTTAATGAAACTTTTATGAGTTATACAAGTTTGAATTTTGACTTCAGATGGTGAATTGGATTTGCATTGTTTTTGTTTATGGAGAAGTTAACAAGGGTAAATGAGGAAAGTGAGTAACATTGGTGATTGATGGGCACTTGTAGAATTTTGTGATTTGAGGGGTAGAGAGAATGTCAGGCGGAGGTACGCAGAAGAGCTTCAGGAAGGCACTCGGAGCCCTTAAGGATACCACCACAGTTTCATTGGCTAAAGTCAATAGCGATTACAAGGTACTTGGAAAAAAAAAAAATTCTATTCTTCTTGATGGTTAGTTCAATCATGGATGCATCTGATCTTTTCCATGGGGTGTTTAATTCTTAGGAGTTGGATATTGCAATAGTTAAGGCTACGAATCATGTTGAGCGCCCGGCAAAGGAAAAACACATCAGAGGTTTGTTCTGTCCGTTAAGAGTTGTTTGCAGTTTGTGTTTGTTTGGTTTCATACCTTCAATCTTCCTGACAAAGAAACATTCTTGGTTCTAATTTGCTTTATGTATATTTGCAGCTGTCTTTGCCTCTATTTCAGCTACCAGACCTCGCGCTGATGTTGCATACTGCATCCATGCACTTGCAAAACGATTATCGAAGACACATAATTGGGCGGTATGTATATCACGCAAGAACATTCTATGATTTGAATACTGAAGTAAATGGGAGGAATAAAATGTGTCGAGAATTTAAGCGACAGCAGTGACACATTTGCTCCAAGTACTTAAAGATTTTAGACATTTCAAGTAGCATATTCTAACTGCATCGTACCTTGATGTGGGATTACATGGATATTTCAATTTGGAGAACATCAGTTCTTGTGTTGTTTGGCTTTATAGGTTGCGTTGAAAACCTTAATCGTTATTCATCGTGCCTTGAGGGAAGTGGACCCCACATTTCATGAAGAAGTCATTAATTACGGCCGAAGCAGGAGCCATATGCTTAACATGGCTCATTTTAAAGATGATTCGAGCCCTAATGGTATATTATATTGTCCACCGTGAATTATTAGTTTTCTCAAAAGCCTAAGCCTGTTGTTTATGAAATATTTTCTTGTATACTATGCTTAGCATGGGATTATTCTGCCTGGGTGCGCTCTTATGCCTTATTTTTGGAGGAGAGGCTGGAATGTTTCCGTGTGTTGAAGTATGACATTGAGACAGATCGTCCTGTAAGAAATTTATATCTTTAATGTGATCGTTTAATTTCTATTTTTTCAACTTGATCTGTATTGTTATTATTTATATCTGTGGAAGAATTAATTGCTACATTCGATTTCACTATGACATCTAACCATTCAGTTAATTCAATCTGTTTTAATGGGTTAGGCTTTGATGCATTTGAAAGAAGATGCATTAAAAGAACTGCTTAAATTCAAACAGACAGGAAATTATGTTAGACATTATTTGAATTAAAAGAGAAGATTTTTTTTAGATAATAAGTTTTCAGTAAACAGGTGCTACAGTTACTACTATCTCTCTTATGCTTTGGAACTAGATTAGATAAGTTTGTAGTTTTTTGACCCCTTTAACTTGATGAATAATTGGAACTTGCAGTTATACAATCTATTCCCCTTTCCCTCTCCCAGCATTCTCTTTTTTTATTTGCAAAAGGACATCATCTCATCTTCTTTCATAAACTTTTCAATATGTTTTTCCAAAAGCTGTGGTGTTGTTAGAAACATGTTGTTGTTGTGGGTTCTATTTAAGCCAAATGGAAAACAATAAAGGGCAAAATGAGAAAAGTTCCTAACACATACAAGCTTTGATGCAGAGAACCAAAGATTTGGACACTGCTGAATTGCTTGAGCATTTACCAGCTTTGCAACTGCTTCTTTTCCGTGTCCTTGGCTGTCAGGTAATTCTTTGGATGCTGTCAATTAAGCATCAGTGCACTTGTATCACACATAATGATGTATGCTTGTTACTTGCAAATGATGGCTTTGATTGCACATCAATCCATACCACACTTTTACACATTTGTTATGTTTAATTTTGCTTTTAATGGACTATATTTGTGATATTTCTACAGCCGCAAGGGGCAGCAGTTCATAATTTTGTGATTCAGTTGGCCCTTTCATTGGTATGTGAACTTTTAATCAAACATGTGATTTGAAAATTCTGTTGTGTTGTTTCTAACATGTCTTCTTTGATGGAAATAGGTTGCTTCTGAAAGCACTAAAATATATCAAGCAATAAGTGATGGTACAGTAAATTTGGTTGACAAGGTAAGCAACCGTCTGTATTTCCTTCAATAAGCTTGGCTGAGAAAAGTTTGCTAACCTTAACTATGACAGTTCTTTGAGATGCAATGCCATGATGCTTTAAAGGCACTGGATATATATAGGAGGGCTGGGCAGCAGGTATTGCCTTTTGCAATATTCTTCTTGTGACAATGAGCCCTTCATAGTAGGTTTTATTCTTGTTGTCCGTTTTTTCAGGCTGAGAGACTATCTGAATTTTATGAAGTATGTAAAAGTCTTGATATTGGACGTGGAGAAAGGTTTATAAAGATTGAGCAGGTTTGAGTTCTGTACTTGTGGTGCCTTCCAAAACTAATTTTTCTTACTTTCTATCTCATTACTGTTGTCTTATACTACTTATTGATTAACTTTTGTATTAACACTGAAGCCCCCAGCATCATTTCTACAAGCCATGGAGGAGTATGTGAAAGAAGCTCCGCGGGGTTCAACATTTCGCAAAGATCAGGTACACTAATGCCATTCATTAATCTGGTTTTATTTTGAATGACAATGGATTTAATGTATTTGTGAATGTGTATGCATCTATGTATTTATGTGTTCATGTCTGTGTCTGTATGTGTGTCTCCATGCACATGACAAAACACAAGCATTATCAGCAGGCGCGTATTAAGGCATCCGTAGTGATAATTGTTAAATCTTGTAAACTAATATTGTTGCTTATGTCATTAGGTTACATGCAAAGCGTCTTTTTTTCATCTGTTTTCTTAATATGGATATGGATAATCATGCATTCGTTTATGTATATCAGACAATTAGGTGACTTTTGAAGTTGCTTTTAATCACTTGTAAATTTTTGTGATATAACTATTGATATTATAATTCTACTGCACAGACGGTAGACAATAAAGTTGATGCACCCAGGGAAATGATGGCCATAGAATACAAAAAGACCCCAGAGGTGGAGGAAGCAAAGCCACCATCACCACCTCCTCCTGAACCAGTAAAAGTAGAAGCACCTGTTGTTGAACCTCCTGATTTACTGGTAATCTCATAGTCTTTACTTCATTACTTGTTAACTCTACATATAGCATTTTTTTTTGTTTTCCTCTGAGAACTTAACCATTCAGCATTATTTCTCTCACCTTTTTTTAAAAAATCTTCATTTTTCCAAAAGGGTTTGGATGATCCTCTGCCTGTCGCATCAGAATTAGATGAGAAGAATGCCCTTGCTTTGGCTATTGTTCCAGGTATATTATTTAGTTTATGTGAGGGGATTCTAACTCAAGCACACTTGATCAAACCAGTTCTAGTAACTAGTTCAGTTACTGTTTGACCCAAAAGCATAAGCTAACTTGTGAGGGCCAGCAATAGTAACTTAAGTTTTATTAGTTATCACTAATATGTTTGAAATTATAATGTCATAGAAAAATGAAAAGAGTCTAAAATCTTAGTATTATGTTGTCTCAGTTATCTTGTATTTACGACTGGGAAATTATTTATGATTTCATCATTTTGGTTGTTGCAGTTGAGCAACCGACTTCCGTTGCTCCAACTCAAGGAAATGGAACTGCAGGCTGGGAATTGGCACTTGTTACTGCTCCAAGCTCAAATGAAAATGCCACTGCTGCTAGCAAATTGGTACTCATTTTCCCTAGATATTCTTGATGTTCTGTTTATCTTTTAAATATTGACTAAGGCCCCAAGGTTGCCATATCTCGCACTACACTACACTACAAATTCAGTATTTATGATCAGAAACATTTAGCATTTATGCACCCAGCAAATACACGTTACCTGTTTCAAGTGATGCCTTACTGATGCTCTACATACTGTATTCATCTAAAAGGCGGGAGGGCTGGACAAGCTTACATTGGACAGCCTGTACGATGATGCATTAAGAAGAAATAACCAGAATGCGAACTACAGTCCTTGGGGGCCACAACCAATGGCTGGTCCAATGATGCAACCAAGTGGACACGATCCCTTTTATGCCTCAGGCATGGTTGCTGCCCCAAATTCAGTGCAGATGGCAGCCATGGCAAATCAGCAGCATGCTTTTATGTTGCAGCAGCAACAACAGCAGCAGATGATGATGATGGCCCCACAACAGACTTCAAATCCTTTTGCAAACCCATATGCAGCCAATGTCCACCCTTATGGTTCAGGTATGCCTGTTCAAGCCTACAACCCGTATACAGGTCTTATGTAGATGATTTGCACAAAGGATATTTTCGACATCAGTAAACATGGAGGTGAAAAGTGGGCAATAGTTGGTTGAGGATTTCGAAATGTGGGAATGTTTCAAGAATAGATCGTCGTGTACCATATGTTGTGCAGTGTTAGCTAGAATGAGATTCTTTCTTTAATAATTAGTGAGAGGGAGGTTTCTTGATTGTTGATTATTTATCTTGACAAGTGGATAATAATAGTTTCTAAACTACATAATTTTTTTGACCTGTTTGAAGTTGTTGACGCTCAGGCAGGAATTTTATTCTTGTTTATTATTATTATTTTTTCCTTGGACAGCTCTGGTAAGATTTTCTTGTAGATGATAAAAAAGAGCTGTAATCTTTGTGATCTACCGCATTCATATCAATGAGACATTGCGTATGATTGGTTGATCTTGGATATTTTGCGGTTTCAAGTTAAATATTTGATATTTTTGTACTCTCTCGTCACTTGTGTTGGTTTTTTCCATTATTGATAATTGTTGCCTTTAGCCAATGAAGTTTCTATTTCTAAATTTTGTGGGGTTTGGTTATGATTCAACAGTGGTAACAACACAATTTTTGTCATGAATATGAGCAATTTAATCATGGGTCTGTGACTAGAGATATTAAAATACAGTACATAACTTATAAATTGTAACATCATAAAATTTTGAGTCAAAATTTCTCTTGAGGTTAAAAAGATTAGGTGGGAAGGTGGATTCGTTGGGTATCAACTTTGTCTGGTCACATGTCCTTAACAAACATGACAGCCCATCCCCAATTCACAGTAACAGCCGCCTTGAAGGGAGACTGGCGTTGCCAAATCGTTGACCACTTACGTAATTGAAACGGTGCGGCGATACGCCAAAAGAAGAACTAACCCTTGAACGGTGTGAATATTTGACGATTGAAATGCCGGGGTTATTAAGGTTTCCCCCAATACATAATTAGATTTCACTCTTTTCAGATTTATTTAGATAAAGATAGTACATTAACCTTAGTGGGTAATGCATATATAGGATGGTGGGCAGTTTAGCCATTCATTTACAGAAAAATAAATGACTATCGTGATGAGATAAAAGAAGACCTAGAGTCCCAAAAAAAAAAAATTATTTATGTGTAATAATTCCAAATCAATCATCAAATTAATGAAAAAACAAATTTAACCTAGAGTTAAGTCAGAGCTGCTTTAATAAACAAATTTACGAACGAATTATATAATTTCTTTTCAAGCAAAAGTCAAACCTAAAATTAAAAAAAAAAAAAAAAGTGAAGTCCTCCTGACAGTCAAGTGGCTGGAGGAACATTTACAAACATTTACAACGTAACAACGATAATCAGCGAAGTACTTGCCGCTTTTAGAGAATGGCTGACGTGGCAAGATCAGATTCACTGTCAAAACAAAACAATAGCTTCTTCTATTCTAGTTCTATAAAGAAAATAGAGATAGCAAACAAACAATTTTATAATTTTTTTTTTAAAATTTTGTAAAGTATTCTGATAAAAAGAGCCAAAAGCTTGAACTAGAAAAAGTACATTTTGTGTAGTTTAATTGTTTCTCTTAAATTCCAGAATAGCACTCCAAACCGATAACGCAAGACGAAGAAAGCGATGTCTTGGCTCTTCAAATCGCTTCAATCCGACGGCTCTGATTCGCCACAGAGAAGTCCGACGAATCGAGACGGCGGCGTAAAGGAGGACCTCTCAGTTCTCGGCGAAAACATCGGCCGTCAATTACGAGGAGTCGCCGCCTTCTTGGCTCCACCGCCAATCACCGAAAATCAGTCTCAATCGCGGCCGTCCGATTCCTCGACGCTGCAGGGCATCCGCGACGATCTCCTGGAAATCGGAGGCAGTTTCAAGAGTGGACTCTCGCTGCTGTCTGGTAACAAAGCGGTTGCTGGATTCTCGAAACTCGCTTCTAACCTGTTGCAGTTTCGAAATCAGGATGATTACGTTGACGAGTTTGATGGAGTTGCGGGGATAACAGGGGAGGTTGTTGAGTTTGTTAAGGAAATTTCTCTCCGTTCTGAGTGTTGGACTGATTTCCCTTTATCATTAGATGATGGTAAAATCATAATTTGCTTACTTGCTTACGTTTTTAATTATGATTTCGTTACTTATTTCTTGCTAATTTTTAAATTAGTTCAGCATAAAAATGTAGCATGTATCTTGTAAATTTATATGCATGCCTTAAATTTTGTATATGATACACAAAAAATTCGAGCACGTGTTGCCCGTGTTTGGATAAAAATGCAAGTATGCTGGAAATTGGCATTTGTCAAGATGAGTTTCATGGGGTTATCTACCAATGACAAGTGTGATTATATCCTGCAAAATTTGGGAGTATTTGGTTATATCATCAGCGTTGAAAGTTTGGATTTTGCCCTAGGTCTTTGTCAGCATGCAATAGTTATTGTCGAGGTACAGTGCTGTCTGGCATAGGCATAGCTTCTGTTTGTTTGATGGGCAGGTGGAAGTTGCAAAGAATGATGTCTTGGGTGAGAGACTCTTTAGGTTGATGATTTTTTTTTTCTTTTTTTGTCATTTGTGCAAATGCAGAAGCTATGATGTGGTGATTTTGTTGAATTTTCTTTTTTAAATTTTATGCTATCTGTTCTTATTTTGAAATTCTCATTGTGAATTTTTGTGCTTTATTTTGAGATTCTCAAAAGCATTCCTCCTAATGCCTGTTGTTACCTGCTATTTCTTCTTTGCCTTAGTGGAACCTTTGAATCATACGCTGCAGAGTTTGTTGTCTGGCTTATATTTTTAGATTGATGGATGAGTGCTTTAGTAGCAGCTAGTTTCTGGGAATGAGATGATAGATATAAAAGGTTTGGCTGATTGCTGAATTTCTAAGAATTGATTTCTACTGCTTGATTCCTCAAATTTGTATTGGATTAAGTTTGGGACTCGAATGGAGAATGTCATGGCTAGGGTGAGAATACAATTGCTGATTTCCAAAATTTAGATTCTGTTTGATAGAGAAGATTTCTGTGTATTAACTTTGTAGGCCTTATTTACTTCTCAGTTTTTTTCACATCCTCTGAATCAAATGGAGATGGATGGCTAATACGACTGCTTTAATTGGTTTTGAATTCTGGCTTGTCATTTTGTAGATTTTGAAATGTCTGATGCTCAGAGAGAACACGCTTTCTCTGTTGAACGGTTGGTTCCAAGTTTCACAGATCTTAGAATCAGCCTTCGTCCTCACTTGGGAGACAACCGATTTTGGATGATCTATTTCATATTATTGCTTCCAAGACTAAATGAAGAAGATTTTGAGGTTCTATCAACTCCAAAGGCAAGAACTTCCATTCATATGTTATCTCGCCTTTCCTTTTCTAAATTTTATTTGCATGTAAAGCGTAGAAGCAGTCATTGTAGGGCCACTTATGTTTGTATGACCATTTGGCACTTTTCCTCCCCCTTTTCTAAGATATGAATCTCTTTTATTAATGAGACCACTCGCTGAAGTTGTGAAATTCCACCTGGAATTACAATATGGAAGAATCATAATGTGTCCAAATACAAACCCAAAAACAACTTTGTTTGATGCGTTGAGTCTTGATGATCTAGCTATCCTTACGTTTATTACAATACTTTTTTTTTTTTTAAATTTCTTCTTGTCACCTTTTTGTGCAAGTTATATTCATTGATATGCTTCTATTGTTATTAAAATCTGAAACTTAGGGAGGATATTTTTTCTTTAAACAAAAAAAAAGAACAGAAAATCAGTTAGTCTGCTCCTTGGCAACACTACAACCCTTTGTTAGTGTTTCATAAAAGTATAATCTCGCACCAACACCATCACCACCACCATCAAACTTGAACCCGATGACCATCATCACTGTACATATCTTTATGGATTCCAGATGAGAAGACAAATGGTATTGTACAATTTAGTATAAGAAACTTATTGTCCAGTTTGTTACATCTTTCTAGTAATAATCAATGTGGGAAAAAAAAAAGTGTCATTCTTAATCAGTCTTATTTCTTTGCAGATTATTGCAACAAGAAATATGCTTCTCCAGAAGCTGCAAACCAAGAGGAATGTACAAGTGGGGAACTCTAACACTTCTGATACATCACAAAAGAGCAGTGAACTCTGTGAGACACAAGAAGAAAATATTGGATCTAGGGAAAAGGATGTCACTAAGATTGTTAATGCAACAAAAGATTTGGAAATTGAAGATGAAGAGAATACCGAGCAATGGTTGGAAGAGGATGACACAGATACAGGTGTTTCTGTGAGTACCCGGAAAGAGATTCATCATGAAGAGGATGTCTCATTCAGTGATTTGGAGGATGAGAGCAATGATCGTCCTGGTAGATTATCAGCCAGGAAGTCAACGGAGGGCACTAAAGCTATATCACCAAGTGGATCAAGTGATTGGGTTCAGCTCCATGAGAGTTCTATGAATCGTGGTGACCTAGAGAGGGCTCGCCGGTCAACAACTTCTCGGGATAAAGATTCAGAAGGTGAATCAAGCGACTGGCTTGCTGTTGATGATTTTGATTAGGTAATAGGCAGCTATTTGATATCCAGATTTATTGTAAAGTTTTAAAAATTATTCTCTCTTGGGTTCTGTTTTTGTGGATCTCAATCCTCAACTGTCACGCAAGTATTACTGCTTGGAGTAATAATTGAGTCACTGTCACCTCTAAGTACCCTTTAACCGTGCTCGATTATCTTGAAGTAAGTTTCTGTAAGTATTAAAAAAAAAAAAAAAAAAGAGAGAGATATTAGAATTATTCCAAGTTGTAAATTTAGAATATAGGTTACAAACATTTTGTATAGTTTCACCTTTTTTCTGTGTGTTGCAATTAGATACATTAGTGCCGTTGCACAGAAATGGACTAAATGGAAGAGCTTGCCTGATCTTCTCCAGGCCATCTTCCTTTCCCGGCAGTTATTGTAATTCGTAGTAGATCAACTATAATTTTCTTGGTATAGATAAGCAATAACTGTAAAACGATATAATTTTGACAGGGGAACAAAAAATTATATCCCCCTTATTTGAAAACCTTCAAAATTCTGGATATAGGCAGGAAAATAAATATTTCATGCATCATCCCGCACGTTGGTTTCTATTGTGTAGGAAGCCAAACTAAAATTTAAGCTTCAGCAATGCCCTTTCTTGCTCAAGCAGGTTTCCGCAAAGTTTGGAGTTCCACAGCACTGAAAAATCATGGCCTCCAGCCTCCCAATCCTACTGGATTTACAGGAAATTTGACAGCCAATGAGTTGGGAGGTGGCCCGAATTGTGGGTTTGCGCTGCTACTGATCACCATTGAAGAACCTGGCACCATTTGTACATATCCTTCTGGCGGCCTCTGTGGCACCACCCTGACTGTAGTGTCCATGGAGTAATAATTTGCACGAGGGAATGCATGGTTAAAACAGTGGGGATAAGCAACTAGCGGATGGGTAAGAGAAAAACTTCTTGAGCTTGAGTTGGGTACTTTCAAGGGATAGGAAGTTATGGATGGAGAAGTTAATGGCAGCACAGCCAGCGAGGGCCTTGGATGGCTTAAAGAAAAACTTCTAAACATTGAGTTGGATACTTTCGAAGGTCCAAAAGTTATGGATGGATGAATTATCGGAGGCTACGGCCTTGGAAAGCTTAAAGAATAACTTCTTAACGTTGAGTTGGGTGCTATGGGTGGAGATGTTATGGGCGGGACAAAAGAAAAATGCCGTATCCTTGGTTTGGGTACTTCCAAGGGGCTGGAATTTACAGATGGAGAAGTTACCTGTGGTACTGAGCTTGGAAAGCTCAAATTTTCGTGGGCACCATTCGTCCATGTCATCATCTTCGAAAAGACTCTTCTGAGTTAACTGCAGTAGCAGTGACTGGCATCCTGATGCCTCTGCTTTGGGCAGTTTGTGGTTGCCCATGTTCATTAACTTTCTTCAGCAAAGGCATTCTCTGGATCTCATTCAATGGAAACATTATAGGATTTAAAATTTCCAATCTCTGGTTGTTGAAAGTTGATGGTAACTGTAAAGTTGGCATGTTTGGCTGCAATAACCCATCCAGTCAAAAGTTTCGTGTCAACTGTAGCAGCATGAACACTCTTTGGAGTTAGAAATATACCACAGGCAGTTCCAAAGTCAAATTCAGGAAGGTCCTCGAGAGTAGATGTTGGTTGCTTTGTGACATCAGATGGGAGAGACAAGACAGGTTCTTGAGCAACCAAACTCAGTTTGGTTCTCTCCATGCTTTACTTGTGTATAGGAGGTGCTTCAACTTCAGATGACTGTGACATAGAGCCTTTGAGAGAGGCGGAGTCTGTGACACAATTGGATTCCAAAAATGTTTCAGGTCTCAGAACTGAAGATGTCAGCGAGAAATTAGTATTGGCAGACGAATTATGCAATCCTAGTTGGACTCACCAGTCTTTAGATGCTTGACTTCATTTCCCCAGTTTCCTGCACTCTCAAGAGTGCAGCTCTCTTTTTCTCATCCAATTCGAATGGATTTCTGGATTGGCTGTTCCCTGGATAAATCTTTTTCTGCAGAGTTATGATTGGAAGAGCCAAAAGAGGAGTTCAAAGACTTCTCAGACAGGGAACAATTTTTGCAGTAAAATTTCTTTGTGGCAGAACTAGTAGATGCTCGAGATTTTCTCCTCACAACCGATCAATGAATCTTTGTAGTCTAGTATAGCAGCCATGCCCTTGAAGAACCCATGTTTTGCCAGTATTGTGATTATTGTGTCACTGCAAGGACAAACATAGAGATCAACTCCTGGTGACAGTTCCGCAAACCCAACTCTCTCCCATTCTTTGTAGCTTTCTGCAACCTGTAAATCAGGATCACAAGAAAAACATGAATCTCATTGACCAGTAAACTCAAGATGAACTCCTATCACATGATGACCTTATTCAACTTTTTCTTCCATTCTGATGTACTCACCTTTTGCTTGCCTACCAGTCCAGATTTTGAAGAGCCTTCTTTCCAGCACAGTGAGACTACCTGAAGATAGATGCAGACAAACATGTATGTGTGTTCCCACTACATATGTGTTTTGTTGAATAATCTATATTCTTATATATATTGTCCATGACTAGTATATATATATATATATATATATATATATAATTATACCTTCTGTATGTATGGTATGATTTATTGCTCAGCAAATCTTTTTTATATTAGAACATGAGTGCATTTAGTTGCATTAAGAACACTTTTTTCTATCATACATAGTTTTTTGGTACACTCATCTGCCATCAGTCATCACCTTTGAGAATCCTTAGCCCACAGTAACTGTCTGTAGCGGTGCACAAGTACAATAAACATCATTTATGAAAACTTTCCAAGCACTTGAGACCTAATTAAGGATTTTGCTTTCAACCTTCTTAATGTACTTCTCCATAATCTGGTCCCCTGGATGCATTTTCATTGTTTTTTCAATCATCATTTTCCTTAATAACTTAAATCAGAATGATATTTTGGACGATAATTGCAATAGGAGATATGCCATATCCAGACATCATTGCTGGCTACTAAGCACCAGTAGCTTACCAATCATGCATGATATAGTTAGATGAGATGTACCCAAATTTTTTTTAAAAATGAAACATGATTAGTATACTAAGCCACCACAGATATGGATCAAGTCGTTTTCATGCACAATATACCAAATTTAATCATTAGTTCAATCTGTATTTCAGGTGGTTTTGTCTCACATTATATAAGCTATCTTATAATCATTAATATTCTCCTTTCTCTGTCTTGGTACTTAGTTTTTCTTGAGAACCCTAGCTCTCCTATTGAAGAAACAGCTCCTTCACATTGTAAACAAACTTGAGAAATCACAGAATTTAAGGATCTGAGGTTTACATGCATCAAGCAGATTGAAAATATCGTCATAAAAGAGAAACAGGACCGAGATAACTGCTGTGATGCAGTTACACAGGAAAATTAACTAGATAAGTAAAGAGTACAAAAGAAAAGAAGCTTTACAGTTGAATTTTTTTCAAGATACAAGCCATATATTTAATATTCATTAATTGAAAAAATAAAATATTCCAATGCTTCATCATCGCCCGATAGCATTCATTTGTTTAAATGGTTTCATCCTTGAAAGACTCTTCATATTTGTTCAATGATAGTTATATCAACAGGAAACCTAGATTCTTAAGCCAAAAAAACAGAACAAGCTCTATTTACATACCTGAACTGCCTAGTTAAAGAAAATGGGGAACAAATCATATCTTACCATCAATCTTCTGTATCTTGAGCGAGAAAATCTTGAATATATTTTTCAAAAGCATCTAATCTAACTTTTCCTTTGACTTCTGCAATGTCGGACCACTGGACATCGCACTTCTCACCACTACAGGAGAAAAGGAGGAAAAAAACAGAAACATGGTCAACAAAATTTAAAATAATAATAATAATAAACAAGCTACTCAAACCTTCACGCATAACATGTAAATATCTTAGAACTTTGTGAACCATGTCTGAAATGTGCATAGGGGAAAAATATCTATGAACTAGGTAGAATCACTTTGATTGATAAAATTTTTATCAAAACTTCAATTGATGTGATTGGTACAAGAACAAGAGGTTGGCTCTCGAATGTTATCTTGTTAACCTGAAAAAATGATTTAAAAGGAAAGATTATTAATAGGATACTGCAGGTCTATAGGATCATTAGGAGTCACTATATCATACTCAGGTGGAAGTTGAACAATTAGCATGAAATGAAACTACAATTGAAAGTTCCACTGTCTGATCTCGTTTATTGAGTTAAGTAACTTGCTTTCATCACTGGTCCTCCTTTGAAAGCTACATACTGATCTTGTATTCTGACACAGTGTAGCATCCTCTGCTTGATTTATGCGTTGATCAATTTGATAGTCTTTCTTTTCTTATCTCTTCTTCATAAATGATATCAATTTACAATTTGGGTCTAACTTCTCTTTTATAAGTTTATAAAGAATTTGAAAACATTCATTCAAGTCTGCCTCATAGGTTTAGTACCAATAAGCTCCTTTCAGAAACTTTTGTTTCGGAATATCGGATTATTTTAGTTTCTGTCTGCAATCATTCTCACAATTGGAAAGGAAGAAAATGTTAAAAGTATCTTTTTAGTACAAAATTACTGAGACAATTGATTTTAGGTGTTTCTGTTGGTGGCTCCATTATATGCATTAGGAAAGTTCATGAAACCCACGTATGGGAACAGGGAGGGGTCTTTTTTGCATTTAGTTATGCAACTTCGGTGATGTCGTGAGAATTTTCCTTCTTGTTCAGTTTTATTTGCTGCTATTTTCAGGCATACTGTTTCAGGGCCCCCACTTTCCCACTCTTCTTGTAACTAAGTTAAATTCTCTACTTTTACATGATCAAACTTGTCCTCCGACACAACAAGTGTTGAAAATGCCCCAGATGTTACCAGGTCCTGCATTCTCATCCAATAGCCAGGGAGATCCTTGATTATATCCGTAAGACATATATGCATTTACAAAGGACTCCTATTACCATTGTTAATGACAAATGCAGACACGCAAATTCTTTTGTAGTCCATGTTATGGTATTTTTTTGGTTGTGAAGATCAACCTATAGCTTCAATATCTATGCTGAAGGCATGATTCTTCATCACTGATTCTCTAAATCAGAAATGTCATGAATATTATATACTTAAAAAGTGGTTCATTTCTTTCTAAAGACATTTTCTAGGATTGATGTGTCGCTAATTCTTCAATCATATGGTCTGAGGATTTACAAGTTCAGTGAGATTGTGTCACAATAATCAGTCATCACATCATTAAAATGAAAAGAAATAGCGATGCATGCCCATCTTCATTAACTCATTAGGTGATTGTGCTTATTTATAACGCAAAACATGAAAGCATACTGTTATCAGATGAACTAACTATATCAATGCGAAAATATAACTTATCTTCACAAAGAAAGATGGCCAGTGAAATGCAAGCACGTATATCGAAATTGAAGTTTAAAAGCAAAACATTCATAATGGAATTGAATTTGAGAAGCGACTGAGTAAACCTTTTAAAGAAGGCAACAGCGGACACGTGCACAAAAGAACTTAGTTGGAGGGACCCATCCCAGAGCTTTTCAGGGGCTGCAGGAGCTCGCTCGCTTGATATTTCATTTTCAGAACGCTCAATGCAAGCACGAGGTTCCAAAGAGGCTGCTGCAACAGAAACAGGTTGCTGTTGTTCAACAGCAGCTCGTTTTCTCGTTCCTGTTGATCGATGATCAAATTCAAGATGGCTCACGAGCTCTGCCGCTTCTCGCGCCATTTAACTCAAACAACAAACCATGCACCAACAAAAGTGATACTCAGCATTCCGATTCCGACGAAGAAATCTGTGATCCAAGAAAACAAAAATCAATCAAGGCCCAGGTAAGCAAGGAATATTATGCAGTTAAAGATAAGGCAATAATTTTTAATTACTTGTGGTTAAAATAGAAAATCAATTCCCTCATAACCAAAATTGAACGACTTTCAACAGAAACTGAAATTTGGAATAGAGAACCAGCAATCTGAGAGCGAATCAAGAGTGAAGTAGAGAAGCTTGAAATCAAAATATAATTTTGCCTATTGAAGAGTGCGTGTTCGTCTCTGTCAGCCTCCTGCCAGCTGTCAGCACGGGCATAAGAGCGTTGCCCACGTAGACTGTCACGCGAGTGGGCGACACTCACTGTGCGGACAAGTTTATTTGGATTCATTTTCTTTTTCTATTTTTTTCTTTTTTTAGTTTTTCATCTTTCATTTTTGTATGTTAATGATTTACGATATATCTTCTTATTTATATTATGTAACATCAATTTGTGTTAAAGCCTTCAAAATAAAATGGGCAAATCCCACTCTTCACCCTCAGCTACCACGTACAAACCCCCTGTAACATAGTGTTTGGATCATATTATCATCGGTACCCCTCCAAATATCGAATTTTCTTTACGGTATCTGCATAATTGTACAGAGGTTATCAGTGATTAATTTCTTATTTGTAATTTCGTCGTAAAATGATTGCAATGGAAGATTCATAACCGTCTTAATACTACCGAATACCTGTGGAGGATATATTCAACTTCTTAATAAGTTGAAGAACATCAACACATATGAGGAGGTCTTTATCAAGAAGAGAAGAACCTATGAGTTTAATCCAAAGAACACAATTTGAGAAGAACTGAATACCAATGAATTTTTTGATGAATAGATCAGTATGTAAAAATTCACCATCGGCTGCTTTGAAATATTCAGTGTGGTGTTCCCATTACTCAGTAAAATGGATGGATTGAGCATACTGCGCTGTGTGCCAGTATCAATGAAACCTATGACAGAGAACAACGCACGTTCAGTCGTTGTCGTGTTGTTATTTAGAACAAGACTCTGAGATGTGGCATCAACGACAGTTATCGAAAGTCGACAACGGTGAAAGCTGGTAGGGGGGCTGCTAATATTTTTACAATTGGTCTTTTTCTGATTTATTTATACATTAATGATGTACAACCAACCTAATATTTTAATTAAGCAGCTAAATTTTGCACTTTAAACTGTAGTTCTTTTGCATTACTAAAGGAGTTTCTGCAATCATTAAGTAGTTATCTTTGATTATTTGTTAATAACTAGCTGATAACAACGCATTATTTTAGAAGAAAACCAACATTTGAACTTGATATTTTTCACAATGATGCATAAGGGGCTTTTTATTTTGAAGAAAAATGTAACGAAATATTTGTATTTGTTTAAGCAAACCAACATAAAATAGGCAACACGATAAAATAAACTTGATATTATTTGTAAATGCTTTGGAGAGTAGTATGAAGAAACTCTCAAAATGTATTCCGATAGTGAATATTTTTTTTTAACCCTTAATTTGAAGAAAATCTCGTTATTCGAACCTTAATGACATCACCTTTTAAGAAAAGGAAAACTTAATGAATTACTATTGAAACAAATTATTACGCTAGTAAATCAACAAATTCTGAAATTGATTTGCACAGCTTCAGTCCAACACGTACATTCCATATATTAAACCTCTACAACTCTGCTAAGCAAAATTGCATCACTACCATGGAAAGGAATTTACAATTAGTCATTAAAAGAACAAAGAGATGAGCTGCTCCCGCCAATTTCACTTGAAGCAGGAACGCCACAGGGGATCACGACAATAAAACGCAAGCGTAACATAAATGATTATCAAGATTACACATATTAAACCAGCCCTGCAAATTGCAATTAATACAGAAAGAAGTTAAGATTGTACTCCCATCTCATATAATATACATGAGTAATTAAATTTACAATCAAATGATTTTGTTGACCACATACGCAAGCTTGCAATTTCCCCAGCATACTGAACTTTTGTATTTGCGTGCCTGCCTTTTGAATCGAATTGTATTTCTATGCAGTGTAGCTGTTTTGTCAACGAGCAGATTCAAGCGATCACCCCTCTCCACGATCTTCTCAATATTGTCTATCATTACGCTCCTAACCTGTTGCAATAACAAGACTAATTAAATAATCTGTTAAGTAAGGCCGAGATAATGGATATATTATTGTACAGAACTTACATGACTCATTTCACCTTTCAAACGGCTTAGCCTGTCCGCATTCGGATCATTTGAGTAGTGGTCCATCTGCTTGCTCAGAATCCGTGAAAATTCATCATTCATTCCATAAGCAGCCGCTGAATGAATAGAGCGGCCATAAGTTTTCACGAATCTTTGATGGATATCTTCAAGAAATGCAAAAGGGATTCTCCCTGCACAAAGTTTAAACGATTGTATCTATGAATGAAATAATTATTCAAATAAAAAAGCAATCCAACTCCAAGAACTAGCTTAGTCCATCAAAGATGCTTTCTCCTTATGCAATGTGAGTCATTTAGCTGGTAATGATCAGCTCAGACCACATAACAATCACCAGTGAATACTCGTATTAGCTAAGTTAATATAAAAGTTAACTAGCCAATTAAGATCATCATCTATCGAACTTCCCCTACTGACCTATAGAAATTAATTTCAAAACAAATATTCTTGAAACTCCCTCTAATTTACTCCGATGAAAATCCATGGACATTATCACTGCCTGATGAAAACATCGTGACACATTAAATCCACATCAAGGCTTAATTCTAAGGCGCCACTACATGTCTAGTCTCTTGATAGCATGGGAGAACAGAAATATAACACATTATGGTCAAATAAAACTTAATATGCAACTCCCCAGTCGAACATATTTTGCGTCATGTCAAATGACAGGCAGGCTTCGTTCAATCAAAATGCATTAAAAGAACAATGTACAAGTTTTAAGTAATAAATTAGGCGGACAAACCCAAAAAAAAAAAAAAAGGCTTACATGCAAAGGAATCATCAGCCATGCAAAGAACGGTGAGACTATCGGTTCGTTTGACGTGAAAAATGTAGTGATCATGAGAATAAGATAAATTATTATCACTAACTCCCTGCGGCAATTCATCGATTACTTGTCTCGCTACAGCATTTCCATTTGTTTGCGTCGCACTAAACTCCGCCAATACCACATTCCTTCTTGCCACCATCCCATATAATATCCCCATTCAAAAAAGAAAAAAAAAAGTTCTTATTAAGGTTTGTTAATTGGGGGGGATAATTTTGATTATCTTTGCCTTGCCCCTCCCCTTTAATTTTTTTTAATTTTTTAATTTTAACAGGGGAAAGGCAGCGGCATGACGGGACTCGGGAATTTTAGAACTTCTGCGTGCTTGCTTTGCTTGTTCCTTGTTTGCTGACATTCTAGTTTGAGGAAGTTGTCGTTTTCGAAGATCCGGATTTGGCGGGAAGAAAGAAAGTGGGCTTTGAGGAGAGTGACACGTGGATTCGTTTAATTATTGGTGGAATTGAATCTAGTTTCGGTCGAACCAAATAGTCCAGTACATAAACCAGAAAGCATTAAGGGATATGGGCTACCGTGTAGCTTTTAACACCGTTCTAAATTTTCTAGAACACCCCTTTTAAAATTTATTTCTTGAAATACCCCTTGTTTGAGTCATAAAATATTAACCATCTTGCAGTAAAATTTCTCTCTAAAAGGAATATTTCTTTTGAATTTTTGTTTTAAAATACATACAAATCTTAAGATTTTAATTTATTTACTCTTATAAATTTCTTTAAAAAATTAAATTTCAAAATATAAATCTAATTTATGAAATGTGATGTGTGTAAAAAAAAAATTGAAAGAAAAATTCATTCAGTGAGCATACTGAATTTCTACTTAAAAGTGAAAAATAAGTTAATATAGCTTTGGTTATTTTAATAATTTCAATTGAAAAGGGATTTCGTGGGGAATTTTAAGTGCTATCAAAAGGCCTACCCTAATTCAAAAAAAAAAAAAAAAAAAGGGCCAACCCTCTGAGCTGCCCGCAAATCTCGGGAGAGGCTTAGATTTCGTTCAAGTCTGTTGACTTGTGGGCTGGATCGCTGGTTCTTGTAATTCTTAGCCCAATTGCAAACTCACTCGAGTTTAAATTAATACCCACAAATAACCAAGAATTTTTTTTAACCATGCTCGACAAATCCATATTATACCATCAATCAATCTATGACGAGTAAATACAGCTCTGGCAGACTATTCTGTCGTTCAATGAATTATTGGACTCTTAAGTCGCTGAAGTTTTATTCAGTAAATTGTATTATGATAATTTTAAAATAGAAAAGAAAATAACCCTTCTTTTTACTTGATTTGATGGTTCATATTTCAAGATTAAGAGATAAATAGTCGCCTTTGTAATGTTATCCTCTCCTTCTAAGTTCTAATTATCCATTTTTGTCATTCAAGGGTAATATATGTGTTTTAGATAAATTTTGGGTGTAGAAAAAGATAAACTTATCTAAAATAATGAATTTGTATTTTTAGAGGAAACATGATATTTCATTAGGTTGTCGTGTGCAACATTTTTAGATTCAGAGGAGTGAGAAAAGATGAGGGAAGTGGTAACAACGATAAAAGATCTAAATCAAGAAAAGTGTCCTTTCAAATGAGCTATATGCCTGCAAAACAATGAAATAGATATTAGAGGTGAAGCCAGGGTGTCTCGGCATTCACACTCTGACGCTCAAGTTAGCAACTCATGTTTTTTTTATGGTAACGAGAGCTTGCCAGCCATCTATAAATTGAGTTTTGAGGTTGAAAAAACTTATTTTGTCGAGTATGAGTGTTCATGAATGAAAAAATAACTTAAGAGAATAAAACCTGAATACCTTTATATATGTGGTACTTAATTACTACGTGACGTATTTTTTATGGCTATTGGCTATCATTTTTCAGGTTTTTTTTTTTTTTTTGTGTCTTTTTACCTTGTTAGCCTAAAGGGCTACACAGTATGTAATTTTGATGATAACAAACATGTGTCTTAAGTGATTTAATAAATATTGTATTTCACAAGTTCACTAGTTTTTGAAGGATAATATTTATGCAAGTGAATCAAGTGAAATCAAGCTCAAGACACTCAACGGACAACGGCGAAATCAAGAATGAAGTTTAAAGCTCAACGGACAAATTATTGCGACAATATCTTGTAAAGCCGGTATGATTTAATTGATGCATGATTTAGCATTTGAGAAGCTCAAGTTTTGTTTAATAAATTATTACATTTTATAAACCAAAATGTTTTATATTTAAGATAAAAGCATTTTGTGGATTTGAGTAATTTGGATTAAAATGAAAATGTTTCACAATCTTTGATTTTAATAAATATTATTTTCAATTTGAATTTAAACTTATTTGCAAAGATTTAAAACGTTTTGGGCCATATTGTAACTTATAAAAGTTTGAGGGTCTAAGTGAAAGGTTTTAAGAACTTTAACATTTATGTTGATTATGTTAAAACTTAAAAAGACTTTTATGAAAAGTATTATTACATGTTGGGCCATTGCATAATTTCATAAAGTTTTGGGAATGACAAGTAATATTTATAAATTCGGATTTGGACTTATTTGCAAAGGTTTGAAATAATTTGGGCCATACTATAATTTATGAAAGTTGGAGGACCCGAATGTAATTCAAATATTTTGATGTCCAAGATTGGACCTATTTGAAAAGTTTTGTAACTTTCTGGGCCATAGTATAAATACAGAAAGTGTTGGGGCAAAACTGTAATTTTTTTTAAGTTTTGTAATTTTTTTTAGTAGCAAAATTCAAAAATAACGGTAACATCACTGTTCATTCCGGCTAGCCGCTTGGTCGCTGGAATTTGCCTATAACGGCTAGTTTTTCGGGTTTAACTATAAAAACTCAATTCCAACTTCATTTTAAGAACTCTAGCAAGCCAAAACAAGTTTATAAAACATTTATTGAGCTTCCATTTTGTAAATCATCATTCATTGAGTCATCATTGAGCTATAATTTGTTTATCCACTCTTGAAGAGAGTTTTATTGTTGTAACATTCATTTATCTTCAAATTGTGAGTGTTCAAGTGGGAAACACTTGGGTGGGGTGAAGAGATTGGGGATATAATCTCTTGTTGTAAAGGTTCATTGACACCTTGAAAGTCAATTGTAAACATTTGAAGCCTTGGGAGGCTTGGATAGTGAAATCCTCAAGCCCGGTGTGCTTGGAGGCGTGGACGTAGGCGGGGATAATGAACCACGTAAAAATTCTCGTGTTGTTTCTCTTCCCTTACTCCTTATTATTATGCTTGCTTGAATTTATTGTTTTGATTTGATTAAGGCATTAGATTAAATTGGTGTGCGATTTATTAGCATAATTTTTAAAACACCAATTCATCCCCCCTCTTGGGTTGCACAACTTGTATTTCAATTGGTATCAGAGCGAGGTGCTCTTGTATAGGCTTAACCGTCTAGAGTTAAAGATCCATGGTAACCCATAATGACTCAATCTTTAGGGAAGGACAATCCACAATTAGACCACCGTTCTTTGACGGTAACGACTACCCATATTGGAAAACTAGGATGAGAATTTATTTGCAAGCATTAGATTATGAAATTTGGGAAGTTGTTTGTGATGGTCTATTCATGCCTATGACTAAAAATGAAGTAGGAGATGATATTCCAAAATCCTCAAGTCAATGGAGTGTATTAGAAAAGAAAAAGATGTCTTTAAACTCCAAAGCAATGAATGCTTTATTTTGTGCACTTGACAAGAAAGAGTTTCATAGAGTATCTAGTTGTGAGAGTGCTCATGAAATTTGGAACAAACTTGAAGTCGTGCATGAAGGCACAAATCAAGTTAAAGAGTCTAAAATAAGTAGATACATTCGTCAATATGAATTGTTCCAAATGGAACAAAATGAAAGTGTGTATTCTATGTATACACGATTTACCGACATAGTAAATACCCTAGGAGCCCTAGGAAAAACTTTTTCAAATAGTGAGAAAGTGAAGAAAATCATTAGGTCTCTTCCAAAAGAATGGAGACCTAAAAGAACTGCCATTGAGGAAGCCAAAGATTTAAATGTCTTACCTATTGATGATTTAATTGGTTCTCTCATTTCATATGAAGAAGATTTGGCGGTGAAAAGGGCACGAGGAAAAGAAGAAAAACATTGCTCTCAAAGCCTCTAAACTTGAAAGTGATGAGGAAAGTGAGATGGATGACGAGGAGTTTGAAATATTGGCTAGAAGATTCAGAAAATTTTACTAGAAGACCAATGAGCAGAGAAAGCTTAAAGGTTACAAGAATAAAAAGGAGAAGAAAGAGCCAATCACTTGCTATGAATGCAAGAAACCCGGACACATACGACCGGAATGTCCTCTCCTCAACAAACTCAAGAAGAAAGTTATGGTGGCTACGTGAGATGATAGCGAAGAGGATACAAGTGATGATGAAGAGCAACAAGAGATGACAAATTTAGCTCTTATGGCATTTGGAGAAGAGTCATGTGATGAACTTGATGAGGTAAGTGATCCTACCTATGATGAATTGCATGATGCTTTTAAAGAATTGCATGATGAGTTAATGAAAATTGGTAAAAAGAATGCATGTCTTAAAAGAAAAATTATCGAGCTCACCAATAAAAATGAATCTTTAAGTGCAAAGATTACATGCTTAGAATTAGAGAATAAAGCTTTGCATGATAGAGTTGCACTATCAAATGAAAAATCTAGCACTTCATACAAGCATCTAGAATCACATGTAGATGACTTGAAAAATGAAAATGATGTTTTTCAAAAATGCAATGTTTCATTAAATGAAAAGATCAAAGAATTGGAATTAGATAATGAAATGCTACATGATAGGATTGCATCATTTACTTGTAAACAAAGTACTTCATACGAGCATGAGAAATCACGTGTTGATGAATTAATGAAAGAAAATGAAATGCTTAAAAAGAAGAGCAGTGATCTAAGTGAAATTGTGCTAAAATTTACAAATGGGCAAAAGATGTTGGATAACTTGCTTAATACACAAAAATGTGTGTTCGACAAAGGAGGACTTGGATATAAGCCTAACTTGAAACAAAAATATTATAAGAATTATTTTGTTAAGGCTACCTCCATATGTGATCATAAAATTGTTTGTCATTTTTGCAATCAAAATGGTCATATGAGTTTTAGATGTCCTATTAAGAGAAATATATATTATGGTATGAAATGTATTTGGGTTCCAAAAGGAACTATTGCTAACATTCAAGGACCCAAGAATATTTGGGTACCAAAGCACACAACTTGAATATTTTTTTGTAGGTACCACAACCAAGGAATGGTGGAGAGTTCCTTGATCAAGCTTGTGAGGATAATCACTTGATCATGGTCTAAGCAAAAATAATGAGGCAAGATGTTTTAATTGCTTTGGTAACAATTCTTGCAATATTTATTATGTTGAGTGGATCATGAAAATTGGATAATAGCTTGAATTTGTGAAACTATATTTATATGTTTACATGATTGATTTATCATTGTGTATAACATTGAGTGCTTTATCATGATGTATGGTTATATTTATATGATGATTGTTTGTCAACTCACCATAATGGATTTATTTGTTTTTAATGATTATGTAATGTCTAAGCATGATATATAAGTGATATATTTGATTTATTGATTTTTGAATGCTTATATGTTTCATAATTATGTAAAATATATGCATGATGAATTTTCGTATTAACATCTCTAATTATGTTATTGAATCTATTAAAATTGCTTGCTTGGTGATTGTTGATGTTTATGAAGTGTTTGAGTATGATAGATATGTGAAGTGTTTGATCTATTCATTTTTGAATACTTATGTGCTTCATGATATATGCTTGATGGATGACTTATTTGTTTGAATTAATCATCTTTTAAATGTTTAAAATCTTGATTCATGCATTAAGATGGCTCTTGAGATGTTTCGGAATCAAAAATGATGACGGGATTGATCGAAAATGGCCGAAAAGCAACCTCGGTGTAGCCGGACAGCAACCAGGCGGCTAGCCGCCTGTTCCAAGCGGCTAGCCGCTTGGAAACTGTCCACAAACCCGAGAGCAAGCGGCTAGCCGCTTGGTCACGGGTTGGACACCCATTTTTCCTCCCCATTTTTGCTTCTTCCTCACTTGTTCATTCTCTCACCAAACCGTGAACTCCTCCTCTATTTCCATTCAATTTTTCTTCATTTCTCAACCATTTTCATGTCAAAATCAATGATTCAAATCATTACCCATCCATTTAACTTCCATTAAACATCTCTCAATCATCATTTCTTCACTTGTTCATCATTTCATTATCATCTCTCACGAGTGAACAGTACTTCTCAATTTCTCTCTCAAATTTCTTCATCTTTCACTCATTATGTTGGCAAAATCAATCATCCAACTCATTACCCATCCATTACTCTTTCAATTTTCATTTTCCAAACATCATTTCATCACCTTTTCACAAAAATCCCAAATCTCAAAAACCTAACTTTTGGCCGTTTCTCTCTCTACATTTTTAACCTTCCTTTAGCTCATCTTTGATCCAATCCACATCATATATTGGCTCCATTCATATCTAAGATTGATTTTCTTGGCTTAAACACATCCATTTCACTCAAGTTTTAAAAATCCGAAATTGGTATTTAAGCTTGTTCTTGTTTCAACAATGGTGGGTGGAGACAAGTCCAATGGGAATCAAGTAGCCAAGGGATGCAAGGATGATTATGGAGATAATACGGAGTTCTTGTCAACTCATTTTCGGCATCTCACACATCGGAAACGATTTCTCGACATCTTCATGTCAAGGTCGGTTGTTCCTCCACATTTTGTTAATCTCAAGAATTTGGCGAATTTGGCAATTTGTGATAAATCTCTTGATAAATTTCTTATTGCCATGAGTTGGAAAAATGTTTTGGGTTGTTAAGGAGCAATATTATGAAAATTTAGTCAAGATTTTGATTTTATTCGAATATGAATATGGAATCCTCTGATAGAATTGTTACAAGTGTTGGTGGAATTCATATTGAATTGATATTGCGAAGAATACTTTTCAAAAATTCTAATCATGCTTTTAATACTTTTAAAATTGATTTCTTGACGATTATATGTGTGTTGTTTGATAAATTGATGGAGTTGTTGGTTTATTATAATTGTTTAAGCTTATAATGGAAGTCTTTCTAATCATGTTATGTATTTGAGGATTTGTTCATTTTTAAGGGGCGACTCTGTCGAAATTTTTACTCGCACAAAATGAGTAATATCTTCATCGAATTATTTTTTAATAATTGTGTTTTGATTGCATCTATTATTTGTTTTATGATGAAAGGGGAGATAAACATAATATGATTTTGGATAATATGCATTTTGAATTTCTTTGTTGTCCAAAGGGAGAGACAAAGTATTATATCATTTTTTATGATTCATAAATGGGGCGAACATCATGCACTTTGAGCATTTTTTTTTAGTTGACATATGATTATGGTGATGATTTTAAGACTTGATGGTGATTTAATTACATGATTTTTTTTTTTCATATAATGATCTTATGTTATGAGGAGTTGTTTTGGTAATTGATGGAATGGTGGTTCATGATCATGTTATGGTTAATTGAATGTTTGGTTATTATATATTTATATGTTTCTTGATTAACCATTGACATATTATTTGTATGAGCATCGAATTTATAGTAATTTTGATGATGAAGAAGGAGAGATCATGTATTTTGAATTTCCGGATAAAGGAAACATGTTTTTTGAACTTCAAATATTCATAGTAATTTTGATGATGAAGGGGGAGAAGTCATGTATTTTGAATTCCCTAAAATATTCATGCATGGTTTTGAAATATTAAGGGGGAGCTTACATGTTTTAAATTTGATTTATTTGTTGAATCATGTATGCCATGTATTAAGGGGGAGTATAAATGTCAAAATACATGAGATGTTTGTCATCATCAAAAAGGGGGAGATTGTTAGCCTAAAGGGCTACACAGTATGTAATTTTGATGATAACAAACATGTGTCTTAAGTGATTTAATAAATATTGTATTTCACAAGTTCACTAGTTTTTGAAGGATAATATTTATGCAAGTGAATCAAGTGAAATCAAGCTCAAGACACTCAACGGACAACGGCGAAATCAAGAATGAAGTTTAAAGCTCAACGGACAAATTATTGCGACAATATCTTGTAAAGCCGGTATGATTTAATTGATGCATGATTTAGCATTTGAGAAGCTCAAGTTTTGTTTAATAAATTATTACATTTTATAAACCAAAATGTTTTATATTTAAGATAAAAGCATTTTGTGGATTTGAGTAATTTGGATTAAAATGAAAATGTTTCACAATCTTTGATTTTAATAAATATTATTTTCAATTTGAATTTAAACTTATTTGCAAAGATTTAAAACGTTTTGGGCCATATTGTAACTTATAAAAGTTTGAGGGTCTAAGTGAAAGGTTTTAAGAACTTTAACATTTATGTTGATTATGTTAAAACTTAAAAAGACTTTTATGAAAAGTATTATTACATGTTGGGCCATTGCATAATTTCATAAAGTTTTGGGAATGACAAGTAATATTTATAAATTCGGATTTGGACTTATTTGCAAAGGTTTGAAATAATTTATAATTTATGAAAGTTGGAGGACCCGAATGTAATTCAAATATTTTGATGTCCAAGATTGGACCTATTTGAAAAGTTTTGTAACTTTCTGGGCCATAGTATAAATACAGAAAGTGTTGGGGCAAAATTCAAAAATAACGGTAACATCACTGTTCATTCATTAGTGGCCAGGATTAAATCAGTGCTTAAGCTTGGGTGCTGGAATTTGTCTATAACGGCTAGTTTTCGGGCTTTAACTATAAAAACTCAATTCCAACTTCATTTTAAGAACTCTAGCAAGCCAAAACAAGTTTATAAAACATTTATTGAGCTTCCATTTTGTAAATCATCATTCATTGAGTCATCATTGAGCTATAATTTGTTTATCCACTCTTGAAGAGAGTTTTATTGTTGTAACATTCATTTATCTTCAGATTGTGAGTGTTCAAGTGGGAAACACTTGGGTGGGGTGAAGAGATTGGGGATATAATCTCTTGTTGTAAAGGTTCATTGACACCTTGAAAGTCAATTGTAAACATTTGAAGCCTTGGGAGGCTTGGATAGTGAAATCCTCAAGCCCGGTGTGCTTGGAGGCGTGGACGTAGGCGGGGATAGCCGAACCACGTAAAAATTCTCGTGTTTGTTTTCTCTTCCCTTACTCCCTTATTATTATGCTTGCTTGAATTTATTGTTTTGATTTGATTAAGGCATTAGATTAAATTGGTGTGCGATTTATTAGCATAATTTTTAAAATCCCAATTCACCCCCCCTCTTGGGTTGCACAACTTGTATTTCATACCTTTTTATTATTTTTGGGCCGTTATGTGCATACTTGGGAATCACGAAGGCGCTCGCAACGTATCTTATACTTTGAGAAACATGGCTCACGTTTGAGAGTGGTTCAAGGTACCTTTGTAGTAGCTGTTTGGCAAGGGCTGCTGAGAGACAACATCCTTCACTTTTGGCAAAGGTGACAGGCGGTTGTCGTTACTTTTTAGTACGATATTTTGATATTTAATTTTGACAAAATCAAATATTATCCTTCAAACGATAGAGACACTTCTCATGGCGGACTTTTCCAGAGGATTTTTTCCGAATTTGATCTGTTTGGTACCTCAAGTTATACGGAGTACCTCGAGCTATATGGGATACATCTAGTTACTCTCAAATTATGCAGGATACCTCTAACAGTACGGAATACCTCAAATTATACTAGAGTTATTCCGTTTATTGACACGTGGCGTTAAGTTAGATTTTCCTCTTTCTCCCTAAACAATATGTTTGTTCGGTTATAGGAGAATGGATTCGCTATTTATAGGTATCAGTATATTTCACCTTAATTTGTTAAGCTTCGACTCTCAGCTATATCCTGTGTCTGTAATTGTAAT
This sequence comes from Citropsis articulata, assembly GCA_030449925.1. Lineage (NCBI taxonomy): Eukaryota > Viridiplantae > Streptophyta > Magnoliopsida > Sapindales > Rutaceae > Citropsis > Citropsis articulata. The sequence continues at coordinate 427,336 of JASUUH010000257.1, forward strand.
GATTTGTAATTTTTTATTACTTAAAGCAAAGTGTGGTTCTGTAATCAATGAGGCAAGAATCCTCAAAAAAAAAAAAAAAAAAGTTTTTAATGATAATCTAAAATATACAGGTCGGACTTTTTTCAAACCAAACTAAAATGTCTGAATTTTACGTTTTACATTTTTTTTCAATTGTGTTTTATAAATTTTATTTATTTATTTATTTGAATTATATTTTAAAAGTTAGACTTATAGGATTCAAAACTATAAAATATATGTTAGGGGTGGATAAAGTATACGTAAAAAAGTGTTTTTCAATTAAATAACAAATATATTTTCAACTTTTTTTAAAAAAATATTTCTCAAAATTTTGGACCAAACTCAGGTTTTTTTAGGTCAAGCCCAAGTATTTATGAAACATGCTTGTGTAACATAATTAATTTGGGTAATTTATGAATGACCAAATTTTTTTTTCTTTTTTTTTTTCTACAAATGAGAATATAAAATAGATGAGACATAGCAGGGAGAGTGTAGAATCACGAACGAAGCTGAGTTAAAAGTTAAAACCATTCCCATATGGCCATATGCCTTTCAGTGTAACACAAATACACAACGACCCAATATTCTTCAGTATAAGCATCGTACCCATATTTGACTGGTCTGAAAAATTACTAGATCTATAATGAGAACTGCACAATACCGGAGAGGCAAGGACCCGACTTGTGCATGCTTCATCTTATCACTTCTTATAATTTGGTCTGCGTGCATGAATCGGATGATTGACTCAAAAATAATTAAGAATGAGATATCTCTCCACGTGTCCTTCATGTGCGCATATGTTATGATTGCGCTACATAAATTCTTTACTGAATATAATAATAATAATAATACAGATAAAAAATGAACACGGCATGGGTGTACTTTATCCAATAACAAGATCTTGAACAAGCCACGACCACCGGATCGTAACCCACATGAGATCTCGTGCCAGAGAGAGTTTTGCTCCTGGCCATTAGTTGTATTGAGCAAATCTCAGCCATTTGATCCTCTGGTATATAAAATGAAACAGTAAGCAGACACTACACACGACAAAAAACCAATTAATAAGCGCCCTGTCTTCTTGTACAGGTAATGCGAATTCCAGAGTAGAGGTTAGACTATACCAGAACGTGTATGTGGGTGATGACTGATGAGTTTACTTGGCTCATTCAGTCATTCTCTTCTGAATTCATCTTTTTCTCGAGTTCATTATGGCCCCATTTCTTTAGTAAATATTAATTATTTAATTTAAAAATTAAATTAATTTTACCTAAGATTTATATATGATCAAAGACTTATAATTTTTTTTAATTAAAATTATTTTTAAAAAATTATATTTACCACGCACTATCAATATTTATTTTATAATAATAACTTTTTTTTTTACAAAATTTACCTCTGAGATTATAGTAACCACTAATAGCGACAAGTGTATTTGCTAAATACTTAGCTTGGTTTGGAAAACAATTAATTATTTTTTACAACTTTTTGCTAAAATAATCTCACCAACTGTCTGTTGACAGTTAAAAGACTTCTATTTGACAACAGACGTGGTATGATAATTACAATATTGTAATATCATTAAAATAAAGCCTTATATTAACGAAAAAAATTCTTTGTTACTCCTAAATTAAAACCTGATGAATGTTTGATTTCCTGCATCATTAAGAATACTACATACAGTATTACACGCTTTCGTTGTTAATGATGTCATACCCCATGTACATGAAATAGGGAGCATTTAAGGAGAGAAAGTGCCCTCTCATTTCCAACAATTAGTGCCTTCAGATTTTACTGTTCAATTTGACTGTACAATGATGCTCCATTTTCTATTTAGGTTCTATTTGTTATTGAAATACTGTAACTTTTAAACTACAGTTGTTATGAAAAAAAATTATAATTATAAAATAAAAATTAATAATATGTAGTAATTATTAAAGATATAATAGATTTTCTATTATACAAGTGAAAAATCATATCAATATAGCTTTCAAGTTATAGAAGTTAATGTTTACTAAATACTTTAATGCTGTAATTTAAAAATTATAACTATCCAACCTCGATCTCAAACGCAACCATAATTTTATTGTTGAATAAAACTTTAAGATGACGCTCAGAGAGGAAAAATGATGCTGAACTTTGTCATCCTACACAGAACTGAAAGCGAAAGAAGAAAAAAGAGGCACTGAAACTATACAACCAGATCAGTTAGTTTATCAGCTTCAGCGGCGGAATTGCCTTCTTGATCTGTGAACACAGTAGAACCTAAATATTAACTTCAAACATGGTTACATACTAATAATTAACTCAACAGAGATATTAGCAATCATGGATGACTGAACTATAGTAAATATTACGCAGCTAATCGAACAAACCTTTTGCTGATTAATATTATGTAGCTAATTGTAACAATTTTGCCTGTCGTCACAGCCTAAAATTAAGTACATTATTTGATAAGGGAAGTGCAGTAACTGATCGAGAGAGGAGAGAGAGAGAGAGAGAGAAGGTCGGTTATGGAGGAAGAGAAAGATAGAATCATAGAAAGGCCGACAAATCACATCATGAAGGGGAAAGCAGGATCACGGATGAACAAGACTACAAAAATTCCAGCTTCACTCGTAACTTGCAAAAGATAAAATCCACCAATCAATTCACATGCTTGCCTCGCTGTACTGTTTATTCTTGCTTCTATCATTCTCTTCTCCTCTTCATATGGTTTGTTTATCTTTATCCCAAAAATGGAAAAAAAAAAATAAAATCTCATTATGGGCATATTTCTTGATTCTAAATTCTAAAACCGTGTCAAAAAATATTGAAAACAATAGCAACCCCAGTTTTTGGACTTCACTCATGATAGATATATTGCAAACATGAGAAAATTGTAAGGAATTGCACTTACAAATAAATAAACAATAAATATAAAATAAATGGAGAATAAAAGTAATTGCACTTCATGTTATGATACATGTAGTGCAAACGTGATAAAATTGTTAAGATAATTTTTAAAACCGCCCAATATCTTGCAAGCAAATAAATAATAAATAAAAAAACATGAAGAATTAAAAAAATTGAACAACACAAGAATTTATGTAAAAAATTCTTATATAAAAAAAATTCATTGTGTGAGTATTCTTCTCATACAAAAAACTCCAATAACATCTAATTTTTTAATAGTCCTCCAGTATGTTATGCAAACAAGTAAATTCAAACCTATAGGTATTGATTAATTTATGTAGAAGAAGTATTTCTTTTCTTATAATAGTTGTATTCTCCTTGAATAAGTCAAGTAAAAAAAAAAAAATTCTTTAAATAAGAATACTACTAAAAGAAAAAAATTATCTTAGAAATGCTAATTAAAAAAAGAAGACACAATTCTTAATAGAAATAGTCCCTTTCATACATTATCATCCACAAAATAATAATAAAAATAAGCACTGCATTTCTAATCAACAATACATATAATCATTAAGTTTGCTTCCCTCGATTTCTTTCTTCTTTCCTGCAAACTTTTAATATTCTGACCTTTAAATTAATGCTCACTTTGGGTTGACATGGGGCCATAATACTAATTATCAACATGAAGAATTCAGATGAAAAAGAAATTGTAGTCCTCTCTACTTTATACTATATATCCTTTGAAAAGAAATTGCTCAACTTTTGAAATGGAATCCGCATATACTTACGGAAGATGTCATGTATGAAATCCAGATCATCGGCACGTGAGAAAAGACCAGAAGTAGGTTCACTGTAACCCACTCTAGTCGATGAGTCTCCTGTCAAAGGGCCCCTAAAGTTTAAAAATGATTAAGCTCTATGTATAAATACACACACACACACACAAAGAAAAATAAAAAATAAAGGGTAGGACCCTCTTTGCAATTTAATCTAATCAAGGTCCAATTTGTATCAACGGTGGGATGGTCTAAGCTCACTAGCTCGATCGAACTTTCGTGGAGTTTTTTTTTTTTTTTTTTTTTTTCCCCACAAAAATATGGAATTGTTGTTTAATTTCTGGGAAGTAAATTTTTAAGTTAGTCTAATCTTTCTAGAGTTACCAAAAACTCATATTATAATGTATTTTTTGATGATAAGATTTGGTTTATTTTCACCCCAAAAAAAAAAAGAAAAAAGAAAAAAGGTCGCTAGGCATTAGTGGGTCTATTTTATTAAAATTTCTTTTCGTGAATTTAAGGCCGACGTTGATGCAGCAGCAAATAGGTCCATTGGCTTTCCACTATCGAAATTGCTAGCTATTTTGGTGGCTTGACTGCGGGATTTTTTCCGCAAAAGAATGGATTAGTGGATCATATAAAACCGCGTCTGATATTTGTAGTGCATATATTTTAAGGGTGAGACTATTTACACTCTGAAAAATATTTTTAATATTTAATATTTAATTATTTTTTATTAAAAATAATTTATTGTTAAGAACAATTCACTACAATCATATTAAATATAATTTCTCTGCATGTCCTTTTTTCATATTTATAACTTCTATGTTTTTTAATTAGGCCACGAAAAGTAGTCAAATCAGATTCATTATTGTTGATAATCGATTGATTTTTTTTCATGGACGAATAGAATTAAAACTTATGAAATTATAATTTTGCTATCGTAGATACAAACAAACATGTTGTAAAAGGATTGGGATTCTCTCCTGATCTTATTTTTATCTGAGCAAAATCTGTTAATATGATTGGTAGTTAATAAATTAAAAAGAAAAAGTAGTTAAATCCTAACCATTCACTAACACTAAAATACAGGTGGTGTAAGATCTGTAAAAGATCAGGAATGCTCAGATCAGGAGAGGATCCTCATCCGTTGTAAAAAACCCTCAAGATTCAAGAAATTGAGTTATGGAATACTACGTTTTACCAATAATTGGCTGCAAAAGTCCGATTCCTAAAAACAAACCAATCTTTTCCCCTTTTTGAATGGAGGCAATTAATTATTTGCATTTGTTATTACAATTCAAATCTCAACGACTTTGCTTTTAAAAACTATACATCGGAGGAGATTAAATCTTATTCGCTACCATTTTAACAGTGCTGTGAAAATTTTGAGTGTAGAGTGCGAACAAAGAAAAAGGAAGAAGATTAAGAATTTGAGGGTAATTTTGGTGTTTTGATGGATTAATTAACTAATATATTGATTTCAAAATTTAACATATATAAATTTTAGAAAGACGAGTGTCATGAGTAAAGTTTAGACTGCAAACAGGCCCATCCTATTTTTAATTATGAAAATATTTTCTGATTTAAACATATATATCTGAGTAACGCTTCTAGATCTTCTTTTTTTTTTCCTTTTCCCTCCCTTTTTATTGTTTAGCATTAGAATAATCCAATTGTCTTCTTACTCTAGATTCTAACCATCCACAATTTGAGATTGACATTAACAAGATTGCAAATGGATTTACTCACATGTTAGTCTTTTTCATAGAGATTGTCAGTCTCTCACATGAAAATCAATATATATCACTCATCCTTTATTATCTTTACAATAACCATAACTCTTTTACACTACAATTTTTCAGAATTATCCTTATATTTTAATTAACATTCACATAATTCTAAACTAACATACGGTATATATAGTTACTGAAGAGAATGATGGATTTACGTTAACTAATTAATAGTTGAGGTAATGGCACTTGTGCAGGACGTGTACTGAAGAAAAACACATTGGATAAATTTTGAACTAATTAATTATTATCTACTAAATAGATTATTGCATTATTTATTAAGCTGTAGCTATGTATTGACGCGAGCCTTCTTCAATATTGACATATTGTAGTTTGCTCTAAAAAAAAATTGTAATTATAAACTAAAAGTTAATAATACGTAGTAAATGTAATTTTTAAATAAAAATTTTAACAAAATAAGTAAAAATATAATAATTTTTTCATAATATAAATGTAAAATTAAATCAACTTTATTTTTAAGCTATAACAACTAATATGTTTACTAAACTTTCTGATTAATTAAAACTTTCTGATTAATCTCTTGAGTAATGTTTCCTGCCATTCATCCAAGATAATATTTGGACTCCCTCGAAAAATAATATTAACATTAACTGGAGTACCAATGCGAGGATGTTTCATGTTTAATTAATTAGTTAACTGATATCACCATCTCAACTAATTAACCATTACATTGTTATCGTTTCATCGAAGAGTACCAATACGAGGATTAATTCTATTAGTAGGACTTTTCTTAATCAAAATGACCAAACTAAAATCTTTTGGCCATTTGCAAGCCAAAAAAGAGCAGCCGAACAAAACAACAATAATTAACAGAGAAACAACATTGCTTGAATCATAAATAAGAGTGATAACAATTTACATTCCAAACTTTTATCCTAAATTAATTTTATCTTAAATTCTGTAACATACGAGATCTCGTTCATGCATGTTTGATAATTTTTAAAAGTTTCAAATAATCATTTTATCTCATCATGCACTTGATAAATTAATTATTTTATCTCATCATTCACTTCATAAAATATCAAATAGTTTAATTAAAAATTTGTGATAAAATTTTAAAATATTGAACCCTACTCCAAAAATAACACGAAATTATGCATTTGCAATACCAACTAGCCAAATCTGACAGCTGCCTTCTGTGCTCATTAGCTCATCTTCACGTGATTTGCTTTCTAGACTTGCCAAAATAAAATTTGCTCGCACACTAGCCCTATATAACTCCTATGCTTTTCCTGCAAAATATTCATCTCTCTCTTTGTTACAACAGAAAGAAGAGAGATTTAAAACAAGGAAAAAAAAATAAAATGGACTCCTCCAAACTCTCAGCTCTCTTCATCATTTGCATGCTTTTCATCTCCACAGCCACTCCCATTCGTGGCTGTGGCACGTGTGGCAAGCCGCACCTGAAGCGCAGGAAACCTAGGCAGCCTAAAGGACCCATCAGTCTTCCTCCCATTGTCAAACCCCCAGTTCCCTTGCCACCAGTCACTCTCCCTCCAGTGACCGTCCCGCCGATCAAGCCACCAGTCGACCTGCCCCCTCTCCCAGTCCCACCAATTACACTGCCTCCAGTCGACCTCCCCCCTCTCCCAGTCCCCCTCCCCCCTCTCCCAGTCCCACCAGTTACAGTGCCTCCAGTTCTCCCTAACCCACCAAGTGCTAAGAAGCCATGCCCACCTTCAAAGACACCACCGGCACCAGCGGCTGCCACATGCCCCATTGACACCCTCAAATTGGGTGCTTGCGTGGACCTTCTTGGTGGGTTGGTTCACATTGGTCTTGGTGACCCAGTTGTTAACCAATGCTGCCCAGTTCTGCAAGGACTTGTTGAGTTAGAAGCTGCTGTCTGCTTGTGCACTACTCTCAAGCTCAAGCTGCTTAATCTTAACATCTATCTTCCACTTGCTCTTCAGCTTCTTGTCACTTGCGGAAAGACACCACCCCCTGGTTTCACTTGCACTCTTTAGATCTAAGTTAAGTATATATAAAACTTTGTACTCTCTCTTAACGTCCTATCTTATATTTATTCTTCATGGTATATTCTCTTTTAACAGAAAATTGATTTTTGCATGAGCTTGCCTTCTTCTCTTATGAGCATTAATTTTTGCTCTTTCTTCTTTTATTGTTACTCCGTAGTAGTTTCATGTACAAATTTCTGTATTTTTTTATTTTTCTTATGTTTGTTTGATATTCGGTGCTTTACCTACTGCAGAATGAAAGTATTAGCTGTTATGAATGCCTACTTGATAGTCATAGAAAATTATCAGTTCTGTTGTTAAAATCAACCTGCAAGTTTATCAAACACTTAAACAAGTAAGCTATTGACAGCACAGTTGCCAGAAAGCTTAAACAGACCGAGCCTCCGACATATCGTAAATTGTAGCACTTACATACTTACATACATACATACACACTTACGTACGTACATACATACATCAATCATATATGCTATTGACTGATTAGATGCGATCATCATGTGGGGATGCAGGTTGGTAGATTGATGATGGATACTGAAGGAAGAAATCGACATGAAAGGATGTCGAGACTTATTTGTTTGTTTCTTTTTCTCTATCCCCCACTCTCTCTGTCTTTCTCTCATTGTTGGGATTGTAATGTTTGGTCACATTTAATTGTACACCCATTTGTTTTTATATGATTGTCGCATTGTATGTGTGTTTTCAGTGTCTTTGACAGGGAAGCAATTATTTGATTTTCCAACCTCAGTTTCAGTCTCTTTTATTTTCATTCCAGTCTCTTTGATTTGTTGCATGCACAGATAATATTTTCTTTTCATTCAATCATTCATTGATGTAATCAGTTTTTTAATTCTACAAATAAATATATACAGATGGAAGTTTGAAGAGGATCTTTGAAGAATGGGAATTGGTCTGCTTGATACTGCCATCTGTTATTACATAATTTAATTGAAATAATTAAATATCATTAAAAGAGAAAAAAGTGAAGCAAACCCTGATTTAACTGTAGAACTGAAAAATAGCGCGAGGTTCTTGACTTAGCAAGTGTTCCATAGGTAGTGCATAATACGTAAAGCGTTTGGTGAATATTAACACCAGTAATTAATAATGTTAATAATCAACTATCTATGTATTTATAACTAATGAAGAGCCAGTGATTCCATTTTACAACAGCTATGATACTTTAAAAGTCCCACGCTCAATTTTAAAATTGTTCTAAAGCTATTATAAACAAGAAATATAGAGGTATGGAGACATGCTGGTCGTGGATTTCAAGTGTTCTATATATGCTAACTTTCACAAGTCTAGCTAGCTTAAAACGTGTTGTATAAATAATTGGATTGAAGGATTAGGGACTATGAAAGTGTCTTTGATTCTTTCAATTACAATTCAAAGAACACTGAAAGAAATCTATGGGTAGAAAGTGGAGACTAAAATCGAAAAAAATATACCCCTTTAGAGATAAGATTTGTAAAGGAGGTTAATAAATAACTGTATATATAAGGTAATAGCTCTTATAAAAAATTGAAGAGAGAAACAAAGAGCTCACCTTGTTAGGACGTCATACAAAAACTGTCTTGAAATAAAACCTTAATTTACTATTTAAGATGAGTGTTACTAGTACTAGATATGTGAGTTTACAAATTTAATGGAAAATGTATCAATCAAAGATATAAGCACAATTTGGGCCATCTTTTATATGAATTAGCAAACTTTTCGTGGTAAAACAAGTAAATCAAGTATTTGAATGAATAGAAACTAAATTTTCTCTCCACTTTTGTGAATAAAAGTTCAAACCCAAATCTTTCCACACCATTGTTGTTCTATAAAATTGTACCAATGAAGAAACACTCAAACTTAAAACAAGAGGATAGGAATTGTGCAGTAATTTTGAATAATGATAAGCTAGGCAAAATTTTGATAAAACCCAAAATGGAACAGTATGTAAAATTATTGCCCACGTAGGGTTGAAGCTGTAAGGGACCACCATGAAACTAAGTCACGTGAACTTAGTTTGTCTTTTCTCCCAGTGTAACGTGCGGTGTCTGTGTGCTTGATGGGTTCCCTGCTCTTGTTTGACATTAACAGATCACAGATGCCTTGGTGTTTTTAAGTTTTCTTATAAAATTTTGAAATGTCTATTGTAAATAGCTTTGTTTAGGTGTTTGGTAACTAGTTTAGTGAAAGAAAAGAGACCCCGAAATATGTTAGGAATAGAGTTGTTTCGTGGTTAAAGTTAGTCGATCATGGGACTGGGATATATGTGTAACCTTCAGGGTGCTTTTAAAAATGATTTTACACGTGAAAGTTAATATGGAAAAAGGAGCCAATCAATTGATAAAACTTGGAAAAAAGAGTCATCATAATTTTTTAATAAGAAGAAATTATGGAGGAAAAAAAAAAGCATGTGGAATGAGTTCACAACCTTTCTTTTTAGCGATACCATCTTTTCAAAAATTATATCTCAAATGATGAGTTAATTATGAAATAATTATATCCCAATCTTTGAGGTTTTTTGGTCCTTTTTCTTGCTTATGGTTTTCGTTGAAATTACTTTGTTTAATGTAGAGTTCATCTTACACAACGAGTGAAAATGGAGAATGTCTCAGACTTCATAGATAAAGGTTAAAAAATGAATGAATTGTGAACCTTGAAATAAAGATAGAAAATATGCCAACTTAGTGGCTGCTTGAAAGCGCTGCGGCGTGGCAGCTTTTGCTGCCTGGCAGCAGTCCCGAACGCCCAATTTTGTTGGACAGCGATGAAGTATTATTGATTCATTAGTGTGTTTTGTATCTTCATTTATATACTCGATATAAGATTTCATCAGATAGGAGCAGATACCACCTTATGGAAAATTCAATAGAAGCCAAAGATAGAGCCAATTGGAAATAGACACACTCGTCTTGTGTGATACTATTATTATTGTTGTATTATTAAAGAAGCAACATTTTGCCCGTTATTTGTGGGCTTCGAAGGGACCACTACTACAAGCGGAACGCGGAATCATCATGTTCATCCTTTGAAGTGTGAACTAATATTTCAAAGCATGTGAAAAGAGAATTGAAATCATCAGGTTAAGGGAAATGGAGCCAAAACTTGAGATGACTCAGCACGACTTGCCTGACCTCCATTATTGATTTTGTTTTCCACGTACTACTTGCACGATCAAAAGTTCCCTTGCCGCCAAGGAAAAGTATTCATAGTCAAATGAACCGAGTGGCAGTGGACATGTAAATTGATTTAATTCAAAGCGTACATCAGGCTTTGAATCATATTTCTCAGTCCCATGAGAAAAACTTACGGTACATCAGATGAATCTGATCCGTATCTATGTGCTTGCAACAAGAGAACTTGTTCCCACTTCCCACTGCGAGCCCCGTATACCATTACTTTCCCAGGTAAGCATTCTAACATCTGCTAATTAATTAAGAGCATGCATCCACATCGTAAAATACAGCAGTTCGAGAGCCTCAACAGAAACCGTCTCAATTCTAACAATTCTTATAACCATAACATATCTGGGAATCCAAATCCAGAAAAGAATTTTCCTGTCTTTGTTGTTTCAATCTAAAGAAGTGCACATGATATTTTCTCTGCTTCTTGAATACCAAATGGATCAGCCAAGAAAAGACAAAAATATGAATCAGAACTAAATCTCAAATGTAAAAGGTGGGCATCCGCTATAACCAAAACACTCCGCCTCACCACATATCAATGGACCCTAAAAAGCGAACAACTGGAAGAAAATTAACAGTTAAAAAAAAAAAATTATTCTCTGAAGTGAACTATATATATGTTACAAATCCTCTAGAAGGATTGCTGACCTACCTGCTAACTAGCCCCAAGGGGAGGACCAGACATGAAGAATAAAAAGCCACCGGATTACAACATCATCAGCAAGACTTACTCAATTGTAAACCACTGGGGAGGAATCTGACGTGATTACAGTGTTTCAACTTGGCAAGAGCTTCTTGTGACTTGCCAAGCATAAGATCCACATAAATTGCTGTCAGAGTGGCTTCTGTGCGTCTGGGTAATATGGATAATGCCTGTGACGCGAAATGATGGGCTCGTTCAAATTCACCCTGCATTGCAAACATCGCAGCAATATTCACATAAAGTGTTCCACGTGCTTCTTCTGGCTTGGGAAACATGGTATCTTGTGAGTCCTCAGGGGAAGGATTCTTAGCAGCTGCTGGCCCTCCATTTAATTCTTCACAATCAATGATTTTCTCTACTCGCCATTGCTCACAGTCCTCTCGACTGAATGGCAAATCAAAATGATCTCCTCCACTCAAATACATCGAAAAATGCTCAGCTGCTTCTTTGGGCCTGTTCAGCAAGCACAGAGCCTCAGCTGCATAGATATGACCCAGAAAAATGTAAATTCTTGAACAATCCGGGAGTTCCAAGAGAGACCTTGCGGCAGCAAGAGCCTTCACGGGATTTTCCATTTCCAATTCTACATATGCCAAATTGGCAAGGAGAGCTTGCTTAATCATCTGATTTTCTCTTCTACAGACATCTTCATAATAAGAAAGAGAGTTCTGTATGACCTCCAGACTAGTTCCTCCTCTTTGATCTTTTGCATCACCATTTGCAGTAACCTGACCTAAGCCTACCGATATCTTGGAATCAAGACAGGACAAGCCTTTGTGGTTCAAGTTCTTGGAAGATGCCCCTTCGCTTGACTCACTTTCCTCCACAGATGAATTCGAGGGCAAACCAAACTTTGAATAATTTAAGTCGGGATAGTTCAACAAGTGCAAAGCATTAAGGAGACATTGCCGGGCAAGGGGCATAGAGAGCTTAGGTTGTCCATCACTGCCCAGAGATGAATCATCCTTCTCCGGAGAATCCACATGTCCATTTTTAGAAAACCCATCCTCCATTACAAGATATCTCCACTTCCCTTTGCCAATAACATGAACCCTAACTTCTGATCCATCAGATAAAGACCTACCTGGTGCTACAAGTCCCTTTTCCAAAGCCATTAGACAGCATTCAGCAAGTCGGAGCCACAATAGAGGCTGTTTGTAGAAAACTAAACTTGACTTCTGGAAACAGCGAGCCGCTAGTACTGGCTTCCCACAAGCCAGATACTGCAGTCCACAATTATATGTTATGAGGAGAGATTTATCCTGGGAGAAAGAAAGCAGTTTCAGAGGTTTGTCTTTCCGAAGAGATGCAGAATTACTCAGTGCCTTGGATAAGAATACTGATGATGTATGATATTTTGCAAGTTGATAATAAATGCAGCCAAGATTGTTGTTGAACATGCTTGAAATCCCCATCTCTGTCCGGTTACTTGACGCCAACAACAACTTAATGGCTTTGCGGTGGTTCCCACGGGCATACTCAAGCTGGGACTTCAAGAAGAGAGCCAAGGATGAATCTTTCCCACGTGCAATGTTCATTGCAAGCTTGACTTCACGCTTTGCATGCTTTAGGTTCCTAGTGAGGAGAAGAAATCTAACCTTGTAAAGTTGCAACTTCAGTTTAAGATCAACGGTAGAGATGGACCTATCAACAAGGGTCCTCGAAAGTTCACTTGAAGAAAGACCGACTGGCCTTGTTAAATTCTGACCACTGATCTCCAGGGTTGATAATGCTAACACTGTATCATCTTCAAGCGTTTCCTCTGATAGAGTTCTTGACAAAGCATTTTCCGAGGCATTTACAGTAGCAGCCAAATCGGAACTAGAAGCATCTGCAGTTGATGAATTGCTTGGCACAGAGGAATATTTTGCGAGTAGATTAGTAGATTGTTGTCCCATGCTACCACTATCAACTTGATTCACACAACCAACACCGAAAGCTTTTTCCAAATATATTAACACATCCTGTACATCAAGAATCACAATGGAGAATACTTAATATGATACAATTTATCAGTGCAAAAACAGTAAAGAAGACCTCATATCCAAGACAAAAATGTCTGCAAAATAATTACAAAGTAAATCAGCTTTATTAAAATCACACACAAGAAGGTTTACAACAAAATTCACGACAATCATCAAAACAAGCAGCAATCCTGATACAAAACTTTTACCAAAAGCAGAAACAATTTCATAAAAGTATCAATCGTCTTCTACACAAGGCCTTGCCAAGCCAAGAACATTAGAAGTTATAAAGTATTACACTTCAAAAAAGTTTTAATTAAAAAGGTTAGGCTAGCTTCCCCATATAGATGAAATGCATATCTAGCTATGTGCCAAGAAAATTTGGAAAAGAAAATGCCTTCCTCCACCCCAAAAACTCAGTTTACAACATTAATTTCCCAACACTGTACACACAGTTGCGCACAGACATGGAGGAACGAGAGAGGGGTTGAAGAGTGTGGTCATCATTACTGAAACAAGGATAGAAAGAAAACAAAGATAACCTGACAAGACAAATTATAAGGTAAATAATTTTCAAAGCACAAGTAGTAAAACCCATGAAATGCAAAAGCTATTTAATAAAGCATAGTGCTGGGGGAAGAAAAAGAGTCTTGTGAGAATGCAATTCTGATTCTAATGGAATGGTTCAGCAATGTTGTTTATAAATGGCAGCACAAAATGATGAGATTAAACTAAGTGAACTACGATACAGAATACAGATAGCATGCACTTCATCATAAGAATTAAATTTGGATTGCAATCAAATCTAACATTCCTGTTATTAATGCTTCACATATTCTAATCACAAAGAATTCAACTTTAAATAAAACACCATCTACTTTGAAAATGATTGTATTGGCGTTTCTCTTCCAAAAGTAGGTTGTTCACACAGTTCACCAAGCAATTAAAGACCATAGAAGAAAACTCTACAGCAACATTCACCAGTCTTTTCTGACAAGAAACTGGAAAAGATTAATTGAGAGAAAGGGGGGAAGTTATCACTACTTATGCAGCCTCTAAAAATATTTCCTATAAAAAGGCTTTCAACTAACATGTAGCATGATTCCTCCATGCATCACAAAATTTTTTTTACAAAGTAAAACTTAGTGGTAGGAAAACTGAACCACGGATCTTCTATCAGATGAAGTTTCATTACTGCCTAACACAGAATCAACCTGATGGAAACATACAGGAAAACAGTGAAGTTTGAAAAATTGCAAAAACCACAATGTAATCATAATCACTTACAGCAGATCTGAAAGCATCATGGCAAGCTAGCGCAACATCAAGTAACAAGAGACAAATTTGAAGCGCTGTTGCCTGTGTTTAAAAGTTAGAAAAGCAGTTAGCACATCATTACAACAACCTAAACAAAAGTCAGGCAAAAATTAGTTGTACCTCATCTATTGGTTCTATATTTTGGTACAAAGGCTCTAAAACTGATAATGCCTTTGCATATTCATGAAGATGAAACCAGATAACCGCCTATACAAAATTGAAACAAGAAGTCAATTCAGATACAAATAGCATAAAAGCTAAATACCTTTGATTGAACACTCAAAACTAATTTTAGCAATTCAATAAGCTACTTGAAGATCAAGGAAGCATACAATGTTTAGTTTTGCAACAGACACGTCAAACTCATCCATGTACACTAAACTCCCACTATTAGCAGCAGAAACTTGATTTCCCACAACGCCACTTCCTTTAGACCCCAAACCGACTTTATTTCCAATATTGCCACCACCCTCCGTCTGTTCCCCAGTTGCACGTGCAAGTTCTTCACCTTTGTTCTACAGCAGCACCAAAGAAGAAATGGATGAGAAATCATTCAGAATCAAAACAAAATGAATAATTATTTGCTGAAAATATTAGTATAGAAAGATGAATACATTACATAATGTGCTGAAAATCTTAGTATAAAAAAACCTACTCTTTCATAACATAAATAATAATGATGATGATGATTCTCTTATGACCTACCTTTTTCTAGTTAAATTACAGAAGTTCAGAAGGAAAGGAGGGAAAATAATTATTAATAATATAAAGCAGCCTATCATAGAGGAGCACAAAACTGAACCTATAAAATTTCAAGTTCCGACCATGCAGGCAAGAGAAATCTCTTGGGAATCATTCCACACAACCTCCATAAAGAATAATCCAAATCAAGACCATCTAATCAGGCTGCAATGAAGGTCAAACATTTTTTTTAAAAAAAATAAACAGCAATTATATTCACGCTTGCACTCTGAAAAAAGATCTGAAAAATGACCAACAATACTTTTCAAACAGTAGATGAAAGGTAAAGAAGCAAGATACAGTTAGTTAGATTTAATTAGTAAACTAGTGAATATATCTGTTCCACAAAACCGTCCAGCATCAATATTGCTCCTTTTTGGTGGAAGATCTACCTCCCCATTAGCTCAACTGTTTAAGAAGGATATATGTCTATATTTCCACAAACAAATCTAAAAACAAAAATGCGTACTACAGAAAATCGATGGCCTCTTACTATAGATAAGTTCCAAAAGAGATGTCCTCAATAAAAAAATTCACTCCATTACAACTATCTATGCATCAAGACTGACAGACTACTGCTTCTGGATCTCAACTTCTACCATATTATTCGAAAATATGATTACAAGATGGGGGTATGAATGGCCGAGAAAAAAAGGATGTCCTTGTGAACCTCCATATAAAAGAGATATTATCATACCTTCACATTATTAAGAGCTTCAAGCAGCTTCTTTGGATCTGTACAACCATCCCGAAAGTAGACGGCAATTGCAATGTTATGAAGAATCTGAACAAAAATCAACAATCCAAGAACTTAAAGACCATCCAGCAAAGTAAAAAGGGACACGCAACACTGCACTGACGTTGAAATGTTGCAAAATCAGGACAATTAAAAGTTATTGCAATTGTGCTGTGGAACTAACTACAAAGACAGCAAAGGTCATAGAATATGACCTAACTGCCTAGATAAAAGAATCATACTTATTCATTATTATTTTTGGAGATAATGCATAAATTCTCATCTATACATATAATAAAATCAACTTTCAATCACCTGAATACATAACATGAGCACTTCCGAAGGAATGAATAATTTAGTGCAGCAGCATAGTGTAAGCCACAACAGTAAGGATAAGATCCCTCCAATCCCAGCCACAGTCCACAAACAAATCCCTAGACCCAGTCCATACTATTGTTGAACTTAAGCAGACAGTCCAGCTTCTAGTGATTTTGTAATTTCTCAGTAAAATTACTTGGTACACTAACAATTAATACTATTCTGATAAAAGTAGTTAGCTTGCATAAACATTTTTTTTTTCTACTGCTTACTCTGAGTCACTGTCCATCATTCACCAAATTCACTCACATTTCAAAGGTTTCAAACAGCTCAAAATGGATTGGATAGTCTAGTTCCAGAATTGAAAATACTAGTATAGTTTAATTAGCATGCAATAGAGCACAAACCATCCACATTGTTTAAACTAAAATTCTTATAATGATTACAATGAAACTAACAGTAGCACACAAAACTTTATACAAATCAGAGCCGTATTAATTTCCAACTCTAAACGAAAAGGGGGCAAAAAAAGATCGAATCATCATCAAGCGTGTATAAAGAAACAAACACCGAAAGTTATTTCACAGACAAATACTGAAATTACCTTAGGATCATCGGGCTTCTTATCCAGGAGCTGTTTGAGCAAATCGAGGCACTCGTCGAACTTACGGGACTGAAAGTAGAAAGCGGCTTCTTTAGCAAGAGTGGCAGTGACGGAAAGAACGCCACTATCGTCTTCACCGGAGGTATTACCAGCGGCCGTCGATTGCGTTGAATCTCGAGAATCCATGACCAGATCGACCAATCAGGGGCTGCAATCGCAATCAGGCACGACAAAACTTGAATCTCGACAACAAAACGTACCCGATTCAGTAAAATATCTACCACTACTTTACTAGAAAAATATAAATTAAGAACCCTAGGTTTTACGATAGTCTACGCAGAGATTTTAATTTCATTTGGATAGATTTGGCCTTTGGGGTTTTTTTTTTGGTTCTATTTTTGTTATTATTATTATTTTGTTTTGAGGGGTGGGGAAACCTAAAGAGATTTAATTTGGGAAATTTGCAAAGGAGTACGGTTCAATTAGAGCGAGCGAATGTAATGTGCGTCCGATTTGCAGAGGAAAAAAACCTATGCTACCGAATTTGCGATAGAGAGAGAAAGCGAATGGGTTTGCGTTTTGAGTCCAAATGAGTCACTTTACTAGCATTTTGATTCGGTACTTTGCAGTTGTATTCTCTTATTGTGGTCTTAGGAAATTCTCCTTTTGTTTCGTCTTATGGCTTCGGGCCATTTCCGGAGGTGGACCTCTTTTTCAAGTAAATAAGTAATAGTTTGAAGTGTGGAATTTGACTCACAATAATCTTACGATGTATTTACTTATTGGAGAATGAGGTGAGAATGTGAGTCAATAATTTATTTAATTTTAAAATAAAGAGGGGTTTGAAAAATAAATTAGTACGGGATAAATTAATTTTAAAAATGATTATTGGAGTTCTGAATTTTATGAGAGGCTGAAAATCATAACTCTATTTTTTAAACTCACAAAATTATCCCACTCAATTCTTATAATTTTTGTTTTATCCTTCCTTTATATTTAAAAACTTAAAAAAGAAATACAAAAATCAGATCGAATACTGCACAAACCAATATGGTTGGCACTGTTACTTGTTGATTATCATTGTTGCTACTCGTCTCAATTGTCGTATTTATTATTATATTACAGTCGTCATTGTTGTTATTTTATAAATTTTTTTGTTGTTGTAAGTTTTTTTTCATAATAATAATTATTATTATCATGCCACATAATAAAAATAACAAAAACAACAACAACAATAATAGTTAACTAAGTGTATTTTAGTAATTGTAACAATTCATTCTTGATTGTAAAGTTAAAATAAACATATCAATAATAACATAATTTATTTTGATTTTGACTTCAGCTAATTCCTATTCTATTATATTATGATTACTAATTAATGAAAGCACCGCTATTGTTACAATATTTGTGTTCTATTTGCTGTGATATATAGTCTTATCACAGCTGGTTATTATATATATCCATCATAATACGTTATGTGTTAAATAATTAGTTATTTAATATGTCATCACGACATAATAAATTGTATTCAATATCATATTTAAGTCGCTTCGGTGGAGACACGAACTTCAATCCAAACTTTATAAATGTAGCATTGTAATTTGTTAGTAAAAATATAGAGACGACATGACATGTCACTGATTTATACAAATATTTATATCACTAATATTACGCTTAATCTTTTTACAAAACGAATGTTGCAAAATATAAATAACACATCTCGTATTATTTTGGGGTATTAACGCCCTTACCACGAGCCTTCAGTTTGAAAAATGTAGTTCATATAAATTTCCACATTTTTTATTTCGCCTTATTTTACAGCACCCTCTTGCAGAGAATCATGTCTTGCAATTTGGAATTCGTTATGCGCGGGGCAAGACTTTGGATGGGCTGGGCTGGGCTGGGCATGAACTTTTTTCAGAGAAACAACGCACTTCGTCATAGGAAACGCCCCAGACTTCTAACCTTCTAACCACACCCATTTCTTTTTCTCTTTTCCCAAAAAAAAATCAATTACAGGCTCCTCCGGGGTTCGCTGTCAGTCTGTCACTTCGTTGTTACGTATTTTGCTTGTGTGCGCGGACATGTGTTTCTCATAGCATAGATATATTATTAGTATAATCTTAATAAATTGATTGTCTTAGAATCATAAAAAATTTATTAATTTAATGAATATTGTTGATGCCGAAATCCGGATGAGTTGGTTAGTGACTCAATCTCAAATTTCTGCATCAGCATTAAATTTGTTTGGTGGGAAGCTGCCGATTGATCTCCAAGAAGATACTCCGACTATTAGCAAAATATTCATGAGCAAATAACATTCAAGCTGATAATTAGCAAATACCTGAAATTACAGAGAATGGTTAGAGGCGCCGGGAGTTTTTCCAGCGTAAACCCTCCGACGCTCAAGTCAGTTATCGAGTCTATAGGAAAAACCAAAATATATAATTTCTAGTTATCATGAAGAAAATAATTTAAGTAAACGTGCTAGAAAAATTAAAGCCGAGGAAGAAAGAAAAAAAAAGTCCCCCTGGCATGATTTTCTTTGGGTTTTTATAAAACCTGCCCACGACCTTAGATCGTGGCCATTAATGAATTAGATTCATGCCCTGGTTTTTTTGAGGTGACCTGTAGTGGTTATTTTGACTGAGTCTGCTTCCTTGTGACTTGGTCCAATGTCTCCTCAAACCCGTCTGCTTGAGGTCACCAAATTGGTCATCTGGTCGAGATAGCTTGCTCAAGGTCATTAGATTTACCCTCTGGTCGAGGTGTCTGTTCACAGTCTCAAGATTACCACCTGGTCGAGGTGGTCTGCTCACTAGCTGGTGTGCTCACCACCAGGTGGTCTGCTCATCATGTGATGTGCTCATCAGGTCGTGTGCTCACCAGATGGTCTGCTCACTTTCGTGGTGGTGCTCACTGGGTGGTGTGCTCGCTTTCATCGTGGTGCTCACCGGTGGCATTCCGCTCATCGGGTTGTCGCTCACGCTCACCGGTGGCTGCTCATTCCTCACCAGGTGGTGTACTTTTGTCACCTGTGCTCCTTTCACTTGAATCACACCGCTTGCTGGTTTTAATTCTAATACAAATAGTCCACAATCAATAAAGTCGATAGTTTTTACAAACTTAAGACCTTATACAACTCACTTGCTTCCTCTGCTGACCACACCATAGGTGAGCAAGTATCGTATATCTAATGTCTTATCTAGGGTAAGTTTCAAAACTATTAACCTTTTACTGACTTAAGCAATTTTAAGCTACTCTTATCAGTTTAAGGTCTTATGCCTTATCTGGAGCAGGTTTAAAATTTTTTTTTTTTGTCTGCTCACCTTCACATAGTTGAACAGATTCTGGCCAACTTGGCTTCTTGTCTCGCCATCAAGGAGGCTTTGAGACTTTCGAGCCTTTGCTTACTTTATAAACTTTCTTTGAAATTTTGTGGTCTGCTCACCTTCACATGGTTGAACAGATTCTGGCCAACTTGGCTTCTTGTCTTGCCATCAAGGAGGCTTTGAGACTTTTGAGCCTTTGCTTACCTTATAAACTTTCTTTGAAATTTTGTGGTCTGCTCATCTTCACATGGTCGAGCAGTTAGCGAGCTTCCGCTCCCATCGAGAAGCTTTGAGACTTTCGAGCCTTTGCTTACTTTATAAACTTTCTTTGAAATTTTGTGGTCTACTCACCTTCACATGGTTGAACAGATTCTGGCCAACTTGGCTTCTTGTCTTGCCATCAAGGAGGCTTTGAGACTTTTGAGTCTTTGCTTACCTTATAAACTTTCTTTGAAATTTTGTAGTGCCTTTCGTCTTCATAATTGACAGTTCGCGAGCAACTTCCTGTCTCCCCATCAATGAGGCTTTGAGACTTTTGAGCCTTTGCTTTCCTTATAAACTTTCTTTGAAATCTTGTGGTCTGCTCATCTTCACATGGTCGAGCAGATTCTGGCGAGCTTGGCTTCCTATCTTGCTATTCAAGAGGCTTTGAGACTTTTGAGCCTTTGCTTGCCTTATAAACTTTCTTTGAAATTTTGTGGTCTGCTCATCTTCACATGGTCGAGCAGATTCTGGCGAGCTTGGCTTCCTGTCTCCCCATCAAGGAGGCTTTGAGACTTTTGAGCCTTTGCTTGCCTTATAAACTTTCTTTGAAATTTTGTGGTCTGCTCACCTTCACATGGTCGAGCAGATTCTGGCGAGCTTGGCTTCCTGTCTCGCCATTGAAGAGGCTTTGAGACCGAAGAACCTTTTATTTGCCTTATAAACTTTCTTTAGATTTTTGTGGTCTGCTCACCTTCACATGATCGAGCAGATTCTGGCAAGCTTGGCTTCCTGTCTCGCCATTGAGGAGGCTTTGAGACTTTCAAGCCTTTGCTTGCCTTATAAACTTTCTTCGGAATTTTGTGGTCTGCTCACCTTCACATGGTCGAGCAGATTCTAGCAAGATTGGCTTCCTATCTCGGCATCGAGGAGGCTTTGAGACTTTGGAACCTTTTATTTTCCTTAAATAATATTAATAAACTTCGTTTATAAACTTTGCTTAGCCTCTTAATGCTAGCCTATAGCTCTCCTTCCAAAAATTATTCTTATATTGAGCAAGTTTCAAGGAATCAAGTTAATTGAGTTACCCCATTAGTCTTAATATGAGCTCTATTAATTTAATGAATAAAAGGTATCTTCATCTCACATAGCAGGACTTGGAGAAATAATTAAATTTAATAGAAAAAACTGCATGTAAATAAAAAATATAACTTCTGACCTGTTTTGATTCCTGGAAACGTGTGCCTTCAATGTGCTCTCATATAAGGTTTTTGCTTCAAATCCTTAAATATGGATCTGTTTTGCAAAAGAATTTGAAAAAGTTGTCCGGCAATTTGAGCCAAACTTGAATTGGTCATACTACCATAAACTACCTACTCAATGATCATAAAAAAAAAATACTGCATTGATAAATACGACTTTCTAATAAATATGACTTTCTAATATTATTCCCATATGACTGCAAATTGTATTTCTAACATTCCAGGATCATTTTGGAATGAATTCTTAATATTTTGAGATAATCAATTCCATAAATGCACTATCAATCTACAATTACATGTCTCTACGATTGATTTATGCTCATGCATGCATTATTGATGCTAAATATATGTTTGATGATCACAAAATATTCAGCTAAAAATAATTTCTTAGTTAAAAAATGGGATGCATTTGCAAACTGATCTGATTAGTTTGAATATGCATAAGGTAGGCAAGTTGCAACAATAGCAGTATCACAATTTGCAGAAATTGAAGGATAAAAAATAATTAAGTAAGTGGTTCGAGTGCACCTGTAATTGACCACTAGAAATATGCTAGTAGTTTTTTTTTTTTAAAACCATGAACTTCATTCTACTCCATTGTTGCGACTGCACTTCCCTTGCAGCTTCTGAGCTTGCTTTCATTGTTGATTTACATTTTCTGTTTTCAATTTTGTTTCAGTTTGCTTGGCCTTTCATTTGTCATCCTTACCTCAAGCTTACACAAGATGTCTTTTGGATGGATTAATAAGATATCTTTATGATCTGTAACTCATAGAAAATGTTAATAGAGAAACAACAAAACTCATTGAGACATTCTATCCAATACTTGGTAGGTCTAATATAATATCACGACTATGTAATTATCTTCTTTGTGAATGACCCAAAAATTAATCAAAATAACTGAACTGAGGTGGCTTAAGCAAAAACAGGCAAGAAAGTATTCTTAAGCATTAACATCAAATAAGTAATTAAGCAAGCATGTTATCTGAAAACTGGATGCCAAACGCGTGATGAATTAAATACAGATGATACACACATGATCCTATAAGTTCTAATGTGCATTGCACTTCAAATTTGAACTCAATTGAAAATCACCCTCGTTTTAATCATTGAAGCTTATTCCTTATTCCATTTCAAGAATTTAGAACTTATTTAGTAATAAAGGACGCATGCTGTAAATGCATGAACATTTGATTCTAGGTCTTCATGCTATAATGCACGTGAATGGCAATTTAAACAAGCTAATTTTTGTTATCTAATCACGCATAGCCGTAAAAGAGAATTTCCTATATTCAAATTGGATTTATGCTCACAATTACCAAAATTGTACAATCAAATAAATTGATTTTCATAATTTTCATATTTTAAGCCGTGAAATTTTTTGGATGAAGTCAAGAATCAAATTCGCATCAAGCTAGCATATGAATTAAAGTGAAAAGCCATATCGACAACTTACCAATTGAATAAGCAAATTTCTTCAATACCTGGATTTAGTCATTGGCCTCTAGACAGTGTTCTTTTGAGCGTCACTCCCTGCAATTTCCGTTGCTGCTTTTGCTTTCCTATCCAATTAATCTCACCATCTTGAGTGTTCCTCTGTAGAGTCCTAAGCTTGCTCTTTACAATATGAGGATACAATTTTTTTTTTTTAATTATGTCAGTCATTTCGTTGAACACTTATTGTGCGTGATGTACCACCACTTTCAACAAACATCGTCTGATACATGTTTCTGGCATTACAAACTCACACATCTCTGCATGTAATTAGTAAGTAAATCTTATTTGAAATGATTTAATTCACCAAAATGCATGCTGAAACGGTGGCATAATCCGATTGGGAAAGTGGTTGAAATCTTAGCATCTAAACTTGTGTGCATGCAAGACTTTAATGGCAAGCACATGATCAGTAGTTGACTATAAACCAACAAGCATGTGGCCGCTAGTTTATGATATGATTTCATATATTCAGCATATGTATTATTTATTTATTTATTTTTAAATCTATCCTCTATAGCCAATTTCTCATGCTCATGTAAGCCAAATCAGAATGGATCATTTGATGCAATATATCATGCACACAAACAAATAACTTGCAAGTAATTGCAGTAATTTAATTGAAATTATAAATTGAGATGAATCTATGACAGATTTTACCGATCTGAAGCTCCTGAATGCCAACATCGAGTTAGTTTTTTACCAACTCGCTTCGCTTCGTTTACGAGAGTTCGGAAATAGAAGAGAGGCTGCTTCGATTCACACGTGATAATATTTTATCTTCGCTTTGGCTAGATGAAAATTGATAAAGATAACAAATTGGCTTCTTATCTCGGTCCCCACAGACGGCGCCAAATGTTGATGCCGAAATCCGGATGAGTTGGTTAGTGGATCAATCTCAGATCCCTGCATCAGCATTAAATTTGTTTGGTGGGAAGCTGCTGGTTGATCTCCAAGAAGATACTCCGACTATGAGCAGAATATTAATGAGCAAATAACCTTCAGGCTAATGATTAGTAAATACCTGAAATTACAGAGAATGGTCAGAGGCGCCGGGAGTTTTTCCGGCGTAAACCCTCCGACGCTCAAGTCAGTTATCGAGTCTACAGGAAAAACCAAAATATGTAATTTCTAGTTATCATGAAGAAAATAATTTAAGTAAATGTGCTAGAAAAATTAAAGCCGAGGAAGAAAGAAAAAAAAAGTCCCCCTAGCATGATTTTCTTTGGGTTTTTATAAAACCTGCCCACAACCTTAGATCGTGGCCATTAGTGAATTAGATTCATGCCCTGATTTTTTTTAGGTGACATGTGGTGGTTATTTTGACTGAGTCTGCTTCCTTGTGACTTGGTCCAATGTCTCCTCAAACCCGTCTGCTTGAGGTCACCAAATTGGCCATCTGGTCGAGATAGCTTGCTCAAGGTCACTAGATTTACCCTCTGGTCGAGGTGCCTGTTCACAGTCTCAAGATTACCACCTAGTCGAGGTGGTCTGCTCACTAGCTGGTGTGCTCACCACCAGGTGGTCTGCTCATCATGTGATGTGTTTACTAGGTGGTGTGCTCATCAGGCGTAAACCCTCTAACGCTCAAGTCAGTTATCGAGTCTACAGGAAAAACCAAAATATGTAATTTCTAGTTATCATGAAGAAAATAATTTAAGTAAATGTGCTAGAAAAATTAAAGCCGAGGACGAAAGAAAAAAAAAGTCCCCCTGGCATGATTTACTTTGGGTTTTTATAAAACCTGCCCACGACCTTAGATCATGGCCATTAATGAATTGATTCATGCCCTGGTTTTTTTGAGGTGACCTGTGGTGGTTATTTTGACTGAGTCTGCTTCCTTGTGACTTGGTCCAATGTCTCCTCAAACCTGTCTGCTTGAGGTCACCAAATTGGCCATCTGGTCGAGATAGCTTGCTCAAGGTCACAAGATTTACCCTCTGGTCGAGGTGCCTGTTCACAGTCTCAAGATTACCACCTGGTCGAGGTGGTCTGCTCACTAGCTGGTGTGCTCACCACCAGGTGGTCTGCTCATCATGTGATGTGTTTACTAGGTGGTGTGCTCATCAGGTGGTGTCTTCTGGGATGGTCTCGCTCACGGATAGTGCTCCACTTTCGGCCCGGTGGTGTGCTCATTGCTCACCAGGTGGTGTGCTCACTGCTCATCAGGTGGTGTGCTCACCAGGTGGCCTGTTCACTGCTCATCAGGTAGTGTGCTCACCAGGTGGTGTGCTCACTTCTGCGCTCAGTGCTTCTTCACCTCCTGGGGGGTGGTGTCTTTCACTCTCATGCTTGTTGTGTTTCATCAGCTCCATTTAGTGCTCGATTAATTCGGTCCCTAAACAAATATCAATATATTTTATAAATTTATAAAAATAATATCACATGCATAATATTAATTTTTATAAAGTACAATAATAAAATAAAAGAATTTAGTGATTCAATCAAATTATATGATATGATTATGATTTAATTTTAATTAAATGAATCAGTTAATAAATTGCATAACAGGATCACAATTATATTGGTTGACATGCATCTCCATTAGAAAGTAAGTGTTAAAGAGGAAAAGCACAAGCTCATTAACAGCACTAGTGTTGGAGGAAATACGTGGACTTATCTTTAGCATGAACTTTTCTGACACGTCCCTGTTCTTTTTATCAACGGTAAGAAAGTCCTCTACGTATTGAATAAACCCATGCGTCCGAGAATTCTCTCATTTGTTCCCTTAATTGAGCTGATAACTTCATCGCAGCCTATTACAGCAGCATCAAAGATTTAGTTCTAAAGACAAAGCTAACATTTTCTTATTGTGAACACAAGTTAAGGAAAGATAGTCTTGAAATTTTATTTCCTCCCAAGAATTACTGCAATAGACTGCGTAATGTTCCATGCTTAAGATAATAAGAGAAAGTCAGTAGAGCATCAACAATTACTGCGTCTGGTGCCCGTGCAATAATCAATTAATTGACTTCACTTCAATAATCAATCCAATGAATAGGCGTCCTTATTCTTACATTTCTTCATCTGCTTCAAATGTATCAGGGAGATTGAGGTGATGAGACAATGAATGTTTTGAGCTAGGGCTTGAATTGAAGACGGATTGATATTAGACTATTCTTGCAAGTTCAACAGAAGAAGAGCAACCGGATGATTTGTTTGAATTGGAGCTTGAAGATATCAAACTTTTGAATTCTTTCAGTTGATCAGAGGAACTCGACATTGTTGTAAACTACAAATGTTTTGATAATTGATTAAAGGATAAAACCCTAATTTTTGAGTCAAACAAAGACTCGGAGATCTCTCCCCTTTTTTAAGAGCATGCTTGGCTAAGTGAGTAACCGTGCGCTCCAAGCATTCACAAAAATCAATTGTTTAAATTTAGCCAAATGTTTGGATTGACTAAATTTTTTAAATAACTTACAATCACCGACCGTTTCTATAAGAAAAAAGTGGTTCATATCAAAATCTAGTAAAAAGATATATATAAAATTTATTTTTAAAGGTAATGTTAGCTTACAGACTAGATTAGCTACAGCTCTCACAAAATACAGTGTCTAGCCCGGTTTTTAAAATTCTATAATCCTATTTGATTTAGTTGTAATCGGTAAGATATCTAAGCCCTGTTTTTAAAATTCTTCAAGGACAATTATATTGCAAATGTACTTACCAATTGCTTAATGAAAATGAGAAAAATTTTTAAGAAGAATTTTATTTTAAGATAATTGAGACAAAGTAGTTGAAGATTCGGCTTAAAAATTTTGGCGAATAAATCGATATCAAGTGCTTGTTGCCTCTTCAAAACATCCCTATAATTTTCTCCGTGACCGGACACTAAGTGAACGCGAGTGTGATGACCTCGTTTGTCTTGAAGCTGCTCGTGGCTTCACCTATTATTGACTTTTCATTCCAACAGTAATGAACCGCAAGATATTTTTTGACGACTGCATCACATAAAAACAGCAAAACCACTCATTTCAATTTCAATTCAATCATCACCCGACCCCACGTTACCCAATCGCCATTCTCGCTGCGGATGTCCCCAAAATGGATGACCAATCACCAGCATACCATAACTTTACCGTTTTAAACATCAAGAATATTCAGCCACTACGCTTTCGCTTACAGCCCAGTGGCTACAGTCCACGGGGTCAAAGATTTGAGTGCTGAACTGTGGGAGCTTAAATTTTTTTTTTTTAATAAATTTGAGTAAAAATATTTTTTTTTTAATTTAAAAAATACGAGTGAAATAGATATTTTTTAAATATTAACGAGAATATAAAAATTTAAGTTATATTATATAAAATAAATTAATTTTAATAATTATCAATTATAAATATTAATGTATTAATCTCATAAAATAGAATTATAATATAAACAATATCCTCGTATAATTTTAAAAAATCAAGAATATTCACGAGATTTTTACAGTATCACTGGTTAATCAGTCACCGTTTTCCAGACTCATCTGCACCCTACATCAAGTTACACTCCATGGAACATTTCTAACTTCGCGAAGCACCCAGTCCTCTCCCGCCATGTCACTTGCCTTCTCACGCGCTTGCTTTCCCGCAGTCCGCCAAAACTGCCCCCCACAACAAGTAACCCAACATCCAGAAACCTGTGGCTATGACAGGTGTCGGTTAAATAAAGCGAGTTTTCAGTGTTCTCTACGCCGGGTTCTCATCAAGCGTATAGCGTATCGTACGGTTAAAACCCGCGGAGATAAAAAAGAGTACCACGAAAACTGGGAAAGTATATCTCGTGTACGATGATGATGCCAGAAACAAGGTTGCCGACCACACTTCACATCATAGAGATCTTCCGCGACTTCAGATATTTTTGTTCGAACAACTATAACCACACACGTGTCCCGTCCTTTTCCACTTACTCAGCGCAATTATTTGGAATTTCAGCTTAAAGCTCATATCTAACGTGATAACGGCCACGTTTTAACATTAATTCTCTCACAATCCTTTTAGTAGGCGACGGAGCAGGGGCAGAAGAGTGATTTGAGAGAAATATTAGTGGCAAAATTAGCAAACAAGCTGCAGATAGCTCCAAAGTGGGTGGGCGAAGCACATTATTAGTGGAAAGAAAGCATCACGCACGTGATTTGATTAGTGGAAAGATAACCGGTTTAGGCTTCACTTAAACGCCGCCCAATGAAATGGTAAAAGCCGTATTGCTTTAAGCAATTGTTATTATGCAGCGTGATGGAGTGAAATTCTTTCATTACGCACACAATTTTTCCATGTGATGCAAAATCTAATTGGAAGATGAATTTTGTGGAAAGTTCTTGAAAATTTTTGTGAAATCAAAATAAAAAGCACGTAGACGGATGGAAAATCAAGTGGGTTTCGGTGCTTCAATCATTTTATTGAGTAGGACAATATCAAAATTCAAATACAATTTTGCTGAAATATGAATTGCGACTTAAGAAGTTCAACCACCTATAAGAATTTGTAAAATGTGCAATATCAGCAATAAATTTGAATATTATTTGAGATGTGCATTGTACTAAAATGAAACAGAGAAATGAGAGCGACGCATGGATCAAGTTGCAACCATAAATTTAACAATTTCTCAAGCGAGAGGTCAATAGGATTGATTGATTTACAAACTGATAAGCACTGGTGATCAATCATGCACTCCAATAATTGATTTGTATGCTGATATAAAGCATAATGTGATTTTAAAATCGAAAAATTATGTGGAATACTGGATACGTGTAAAAATATATGTAAAATAAATTGTTGATGATTCATAAATGACTAGAATCGGTGCAACGGTGTAAATCGAGAATCTCGGGACCTATGATGATGATAGCTCCTGGCAACATGCGTTCCACTTGCCCCGATTTCTCATGTGGTGCAGTAACATTATTAGGTCCCACAATAAACAAAAAAAATAACATAAATTTAGGGAATCATTGAAATCAAGGGCCCATATGTAACCTTACGTGTACCATCCGGGATTGAGCATGGTTGGCCCCTTCTAACACTCTAATCAAATTCTCCAAGCACAAGAAAAGATGCCCAGGACACTTGTTTCAAGCATTTTGGCAGCAAGGATTTATTATATTAGAAAATTAGAAATGCGTCAAAATCTAAAATAATTATTGCTTAGTTACCAAGATATGGAATTATCGATATTGACTTGGACAGAATTGTGGGTGGTTGTGGTTAGCCAAAAACGAGCAGCGAAGGCACCAGCAGCTGATGACCTGGTGCCGCGTGGGATGATCACGAGGGGGATGCCTCGCGATGCCGTTTCGGTTCACACTTCCCCGATGCGGCGTAACCAAAGTTCATGGGAAATTGTTTTATGATTTTAAATTTTAATTTTCGAGTGCGGGACGGAAACCGAGTACGTGGACACACGTCAGCTCGTTTGATTTAATCTACGCACATGACCTAATACAGTCCACGTATTAGAACTTATTTGGCACATGGAATTATCTGATTGAACCATGAACAATGAGCCTGTTCCTTGGTACAGCGTGGATCCGCCGTGGGAACGTAATCTTTGGTGAAGGATATTTTAGCGCCGTTGGATTGAGCGTGACGTGGCTTGAAACACGATATAATGCTCTGAGAACAAGGACGAGAAGATCGAAACCAAGAAGAAAGTTAGAGAGAGAGAGAGAGAGAGACCAATATATAAAAAAATGGTGTCAAATTCGTGTTATAGTTTCAGATCCCCCACTATAAATAACAAGCCACTCAGTCGTTCGCCCTCAACGGTCCCATCATTCGCGTCGTGCTCTCTTTACAGGATCTCATTCTCAAGCTCCAAAACAAAACTCGTTGTTTTAACAAAGAAGCTTTCTGATTCTGGTATATTATTTTTCTTTTCTAATTTCCCCAGCTCTTTTATTATCTGAAGAAACTTTTTTATCTCTTCCAGTTTCTAACAAGCTCTTGTTTATTGGCTTCATGTCTTCGAATTCGCAGATATTCTTCCAATCCTTCATTCTCGGTCTTCTCTTTTAAGGTAATTAAATTGTTCAACCCATTTTGCTTCTTAAGTCTTTTTATGTATGTTAATTTTGTTCTTGGAATTTCAGAGGGACGAGCTAATTACACCTCGAAAGAAGCTTCAAGAAGAAGAAGAAGTTAAAGAGATGACCATCAAACCAGCAGTTAGGATCGCCGAGAGGAAGCTAATTGTAAAGGATCGTACGATCCTTACCGGAGTTCCGGACAATTTGATCACGACGTCCGGTTCGAGTTCCGGTCCCGTCGAGGGAGTCTTCATTGGCGCGGCTTTCGATGAAGAAAACAGCAGGCACGTGCTCCCCATCGGGGCTTTGCGTGACGTTCGTTTCTTGGCCTGTTTCAGGTTCAAGTTGTGGTGGATGGCTCAGAAAATGGGCGACCATGGCAGTGAAATCCCACTCGAGACTCAGTTCTTATTGGTGGAAACCAAAGAAGGGTCTCCCATCGAATCGGACGATGGAAACGAAGACAATCAGATCGTCTACACTGTTTTCCTCCCTCTGATCGAAGGCTCATTCCGGGCGTGTTTGCAAGGAAACCCAAACGACGAGCTCGAGTTGTGTTTAGAAAGCGGCGACTCCGACACCAAAGTGTCGTCGTTTAGTCACTCTCTGTTCATCCACGCTGGCACAGATCCTTTCGCGACAATCACTGAGGCAATCAGGGCAGTTAAGTTGCATCTCAAAACCTTCCGTCAACGACACGAGAAGAAGTTGCCCGGAATCGTGGACTATTTCGGCTGGTGCACGTGGGACGCATTTTACCAGGAAGTAACTCAGGAAGGCGTGGAGGCCGGGCTCGAGAGTCTCGCCAAAGGTGGGACCCCTCCGAAGTTCGTGATTATTGACGACGGCTGGCAATCAGTCGGCGGGGATGATCACAGTTCCAACGATGAGAACGAGAAGAAACAACAGCCGTTGATGAGGTTGACTGGGATTAAAGAGAACGAGAAATTTCAAAACAAGGAAGATCCCAAAACGGGTATTAAGAACATAGTGGACATCGCGAAGACAAAGCACGGGTTGAAATACGTGTACGTGTGGCACGCGATCACCGGGTACTGGGGTGGGGTCCTCCCGGGCGTTAAGGAGATGGAGGAATACGAGTCGTTGATGAAGTATCCAATGTTGTCGAGAGGAGTGGTGGAGAATGAGCCAACATGGAAGACTGATGTAATGGCGGTGCAGGGTTTGGGTTTGGTGAATCCGAAGAACGTGTACAAGTTCTACAACGAGTTGCACAGTTATCTGGCGTCTGCGGGTATAGGCGGCGTCAAGGTGGACGTACAGTGCATATTGGAGACGCTTGGTGCTGGCTTAGGTGGCAGGGTTGAGTTGACCAGACAGTATCATCAAGCGCTTGATGCGTCGGTCGCCAGGAACTTCCCTGATAATGGGTGCATTGCGTGCATGAGTCACAATACTGATGCACTCTACTGCTCAAAACAGACTGCTATAGTGAGAGCATCAGATGATTTCTTCCCACGTGATCCGACATCACACACCATTCATATTGCAGCTGTGGCGTACAACAGCGTGTTCTTGGGAGAAATCATGCAGCCTGATTGGGACATGTTCCACTCCCTTCATCCAGCTGCTGAATATCACGGATCGGCCCGTGCTATAAGTGGTGGGCCCATTTACGTCAGGTAATGAATCTTATAACATGGCCATTCATTTTCTCTTCTCATAAAAGATCAATTTTTTTGTTTTTGTTTTTCAATTTTGTGATGATGATTCTACACTATATCAGGGTAATATAATCAACTAGTGTAATATAATCAAGTAAATGTATAATATGTTATATTAAACTTAATATAATAGATATTATTTACATATACATACATGTTATAATATTATTTATTTATTATATGATTGACATAATAGTTCAAAGTATTTCAGAAAATCTGATTTGGTGACGTTAGTTAAAGTTAAATTATATATTAATTTTGAGCAGTGATGCGCCCGGGAATCACAACTTTGAGCTGCTAAAGAAATTAGTGCTGCCTGACGGGTCAATTCTTCGAGCACGCTTGCCTGGGCGTCCCACACGCGATTGCCTCTTCTCAGACCCAGCCCGTGATGGTGTCAGCTTGTTGAAGATATGGAACATGAACAAGTACACAGGGGTGCTGGGTGTTTACAATTGCCAAGGAGCGGCTTGGAACAAAACTGAAAGGAAGAACACGTTCCACGAAACCACAAGTGATGCAATAACGGGGCAAATTAGGGGCCGTGATGTTCACCTCATTGCTGAAGCTGCCACGGACCCCAATTGGACCGGCGACTGCGCCATCTACTGTCACCGGACCGGTGAACTCATCATCCTGCCGTACAATGCAGCAATGCCAGTTTCCCTTAAAGTCCTTGAACATGAAATCTTCACTGTCACACCGATTAAGGTTTTATCCCGCGGCTTTAGCTTTGCGCCCTTGGGGCTCGTCAACATGTTCAATGCTGGTGGTGCCATTGAGGGGCTCAAATATGAAGTTGAAGGCGGCGCTAAGTTAACGGAGATTGATGATGGGTATGGAGGTAATCAGAGAGTGGAGAATTGTAGCAATGAATTGGTGGGGAAGGTCTGCATGGAGGTTAAAGGTTGTGGCAAGTTCGGCGCTTATGCATCAGCTAAGCCAAGGAGGTGCACTGTGGATTCAAATGAGGTCGAATTTGAGTATGATTCAAATTCTGGGCTAGTCACATTCTGCTTGGAGAAATTGCCTGACGAGGATAAGAAAGTCCATTTCGTGGATGTTGGGTTATAAATCATCAATATGTCCACTTTAGTCTCGAAATTATAAGTTAGTATAATGTGGTGTGGTGGGAGGGTGACACCAAATTTCCCCCAAAAAACGTATCATTTTATGTACTGAGAGAGAAAGAAATTCAATAAAGTTGTCTCTCTTTATTATTAATCTGGCGTTTATTTGTGCTAATTTATGCTTTTGCATTTGTATTTACTCGTTTACAACTACCACTGTTGAGAATCTGCAGTTCTTTTCTTTCCTGTCCTGCCTCGAGGAAATTCGTAGGATTAAACGGGAAAATTGACATTAATGGTACATAAAGCGAGCCAATGCATTACCTTATTCAATAAAATCCACAAACCGCAATTATGATATTCCTCGTCAACGAAACATACTGCAAAATGAGATGCTTCAGGTTTGAAGTGCAGAACCCCGTTAGCTACTACTTGCTACATCAGCATCGTCAAATTTCTCAGATTTTAACTGTGGAAGTGAAAACCTTGCTACACTGTCTATCATTTTCATACACAGCTGCGCATTTTGCGCAATGAAGAAGAATTCTCTTTTTATGAGGATAAAAAACCACCCTCGAACCTGTTGGTTTATATCCTCAGAATCACATACAACCGACTATATAGGTTATGAATTAGAAAGATTCGTAACAAGAGCGGCTTCCCCACAATACATGCTGTCACAGAGCAGGTTTTGTTTCTTTCCTGTAGATAAAAAGGGGATGCGCAGGTATGGACATAGCTTAATAAAACACATAATGATAAAGACAGAAGCTACATTAGAAATATCTTCACGTCCCAGGTATCCAAACAATCCTTTAGAATGTTACAAATGGTGGCCTAGTGTAAGAACAGGAGAAACTACAAGTGACTAACAACAACCTACCATGATCATAAATTGTGATTAAAGCAACACCTAAGATCTAAATTTCCAATTTCACAAGTGCATTTGATCCTTCTGAAGATCCATACTGGAACCAATCCTTTGCACATATAAGGGCTTCCACCGTCTCTGGTCGTAAGGAACTCCTGTACCGATCCATCTCTTTGCTCACAGTATCAAATACAGAGTCTTGACCAACAGAGCATACAGGTATTGACAAAATATCACGTGCCATCTTTGAAAGGGTGGGATACTTCATCTTGTTTAATTTCCACCAACCTAACACATCAAAATCATGCACACGAGGCAACAAAGACTCATCCAAATACTGGTCCAGCTCAGACTTCATCTGCTGGTTAGTTGTCTCCATGATGAACATATCAAAATCTGTCAGTCCATTATTTGATAGAAGAGTTCCTCCCTGGGATTCGTCTGTCTTCATATTGTTTCCTGCATTCCCTTCTTCATAGGTTGGAGTTAGAGGCAGAGGAAGTGAAACATACTCAAGAAAAAGCTCATGGATTCCATCCTCAACAATCTTGATATAAGTGGGAGCATCATCACCATAAATTTTTGTGAAACTGAATTCAAC
Source organism: Citropsis articulata (assembly GCA_030449925.1). Classification (NCBI taxonomy): domain Eukaryota; kingdom Viridiplantae; phylum Streptophyta; class Magnoliopsida; order Sapindales; family Rutaceae; genus Citropsis; species Citropsis articulata. Next base: position 461,899 of record JASUUH010000257.1, read on the forward strand.
AAGCTTCATTTTGAACCGGGGGTCCATGACAACTGCAATTGCCAGAACCAGGCAACAATCCCTCCAGTATTTATCAATTTTCTCCAGCATTCCTTTGCTCATGCTACTCACAAAGGGATCCTCATTCGTAACCGAACGAGTCAAGTCTGACAGAATCTTCCATGCTTCGTGAAAGAATGTAATTCCAGTTGGGCTAGTGGTAGTAGTCAGGATGTTGGCTGCATCAAAGAGTGGTTTCAAGAATGCACACAGAGTCTCTACCAGCCTCCAGTCTTCATATAATGTGGTGTTAAGGTGACATAATTTGGTGTGGTGGGAGGGGTGACACAAATTTCCCCAAACGTATCACTTCCTTCAACTCAGAAGCAGCCACCAGCATGTGATATGTTGTATTCCATTTAGTTTGGTCATCAAGAGATAGGCTCTTTTCACTGGGTACTTGAAGTTGTTGCTTCAGTTCAAGAAACTTTTCTTCATGAGATTCTGATGTTTTCACATACTTTACACTATCACGAATTTTCCTGACAATTTCTCGTCCAGCTGCTAACACATCCTTTGCCATGCTGCTCAAAGTATGAGCAATGCAATTCCCAACCAATAACTGCCCATTAAGAATAAGGGGATTCTTGATGCATAATAAGGGCCTAAGACAATCAATCCCTGCTTCAGTTAGCGGATGACCAAAAGTGAGAGAAAACACCCTACCCTCCAAACTCCAATCAGAAATGCATGCAGCAACTGCATGGCTAAAAGCATTGTCAGATTCAGGATACGGTTCCATCACAACATTGAGAATCCTTCTCTGCAGCTTCCACTCACTATCAATGAAGTGTCCAGTGATAAATACATACCCTAAGGTTTGATTTGAAGTCCACAAATCCAGCGTAAGGCAAAATCGTCCAGGTATGCCCTCAATGAACTTCATAAGACTTTGCTTTTCTCTCAAATAAGTGGCAACACAATCCCCTTGGACAGTGTTAAAGCTCACCTTGTCAAACCGAGGTTGAAGATTTTGGACAAAAGTAATAAATCCAGGATGTTCAACCATATGAAGAGGGTAGTCATGCATGATGATCATCCTAGCGATTTCGTGGCGGCAACGGTCCTGATCAAATGAAATGTAAGGCAAGCTAGGGGATCTGTAGCGCCGTTTTGGTGGGTCACTACCACCGACCCTTGGGGTATATGGAGTTAACTGATTGTTGTCCTGATTACGTAAAAGTGCTGGACAGGTTCCCTTAGCAATGTGCCGTTTGAGGTGACTGGTACCTGCAACCTTTGAACCTGTGCTGTAGGCAAAACTTTGCTTACATTGCTTACAGCAAGCTCTTCTACATCCAGCACTAACAGTTTCTATGGTGAAGTGCTCCCACACTATGGACTTCTTTTTCCTCCGCTTGTTAGGTTGGGTTTCTGGACTAGTCACCTCATTGTTAGGCTGTGTATTCACAATAGCCAAAGCATTGTTAGGCTGAGACTCCGGAGCTGCAAATGCATTGTTAGGCTGAGCCTCTGGAACAGCAAATGCATTGTCAGGCTGAGTCTCTGGAATTGCAAGTGTATTGTTAGGATGAGTCTCAGGAATTGCTAGTGCATTGCTAGCTTCCCCTGATTCTCTCAGCTCATTGTTTAACTGTGTTTCTGGAGTCATCATCCCATCATGAGGCTGGGTTTCTAGAGGAGTCATCTCTTCGTGAGTTTGGGTTACTGGAGTCATCATGTCATGAGGCTCAGTTTCTTGAGCAATCACTGCATCTTGAGGCTGGATTTCTGGAGTCATCCACACATCCTGACCCTGAGGCTGGGTATCTGGAATCATCATCCCATCATGAGGCTGGGTTTCAGGAGTCATCATCGCATCATGAGGCTGGGTTTCAGAAGTCATCATGGCATCATGAGGCTGGGTTTCTGTAGTCATCATCGCATCATGAGGCTGGGTTTCTGGAGTCATCATCACATCATGAAGGTGGGTTTCTGGAGTCATCGCTGCATTGTGAGGTTGCATTTCTGAAGTCATCGATGCATTGTGAGGCTGCGTTTCTGGAGTCATCACTGCATCATGAGGCTGGGTTTCTCGAGTCATCACTGCATCATGAGGCTGGATTTCTGCAGTCATCATCCCATCATGAGGCTGGGTTTCAGGATTCACGACAGGGACTTGGGACTGGGTTTCAGGATTCATGACTGCATCATGAGGCTGGATTTCAGGATTCAGTATTACATCATGAGGCAATGCTTCAGGATTCATCACTGCATCGTGAGGATGTGGTTCAGGTATTCCCTCCTCATTAGGCTCAGCTTCAGGACTCATCTTCTCATACTTAGGCTTGGCTTCAGGACTCATCTTTTCATACTTAGGCTGTACTTCAGGGGTCATTTTCACCTCATTAGGCTGTTCTTCATAAGTGATTTTTCCGTCATGAGGTTGTGCTCCATAAGTGGTGTTTCCTTCATTAGGTTGAGGTTCCTGAGACATATTCCCGTCATTAGGCTGAGGTTCCTGAGATGTTTTCCCATCATTAAGCTGAGCTTCCTGAGGTGATTTCCCTTCACTAGGCTGATCTTCGTTTGCCACTTTCTCATCGTTAGCCTGAACTTCATCAGTTATTTTCTCATCATTAGGCTGTGCTTCTTGAGTCATTTTATCATCTTGAGGCTTTGTATCATGAGTCATCATGACATTGTTATCAGGCTGTGTTTCAGCAGTGGTTGCCATCTTATCTCAAAAAGAAAATTCCTGTATTAGGGAGCATAAAAAACTGCTGAATAGATTTACTCAAAACGACAAAAAGGAAATTGATTTCTGAAGAATATAAGCCACTGAATAATAAGATTCAATAGAAGCACACTAGGAATTATTGTCAAATAATGGAAAATAATTTCATTAACGGCTAATTACAAACAAAAGAAGCTCATGTTGTTTGTGATGCACCATCACAGGAAACATTGCCTCTTAACAACAATTAAATATGATGTAATAATGGTGGCAAATAAGATATGCATCAAGAACCTTCATAACATCCACAAGTAAAAGACCTTTAAGGTATTAGAAACTACGTCACTCCTTGAGTCAACTTTCATTTTGGGGGGAAAAAAAAAACAACTATCAGGAAATCTGCACATATGACACCATAACCACTATTATAAAATTTAAATGATGATAGTATGCAATGAAAATAGAAGTGCGGTGTATTCTGCCTGCCTGCTTCTTAAAGCATGAAGTTTAACTGGTGCGTCTGCAGTCGTATGACAGTGTGCGGGACAACTGATGCTTAAGTCATCTTAGTTATAAAGACTACATCCGAAACAGAGCTTACAAAATAGTATACATTTTTTTCCTTTCTTTTCTTTTAATTCCTTGACTAGCTCAAGCAAATATTAAAAGTATTACCTAAAAACATTGTTTAGAACTTGCTTATCTCATATTTTTTCATAATTTGAGTGATTGACACCATGTACTACAGCAAAATTATTCAGAAAAAAGGCCACAGCAATATTTAGCCTGTAGCTTTTTATTTAACAGCAGTGACAAGCTAGAAAATTTTTAACAGCCATGCGCCAAATAGCTCTTGAACTCTTGTTACTAACCAAAAGATGTGCAGGCCATATCATGACAGGCATGAGGACTTAAAACATACAGACTACAGAATTGAAAAATAAAAAAACTGTTGGGCCTGGGCAAATAATAGAGGGCCCATTAATATTGACATCACAGCTTCTGCACGATGAGGTCCTCTTCAGTCTTCACTCTAAGCACTCGGGATAACAGTCTGGGCCAGGGCTAAAATAGGTATTTTACATGTTTGTGACTGAAAAGGTAAAAAATTCCAAGAATTCAGAGTAGATCTAGGATTTGGATTTGATCAAGCTTTGGGCTTCAGGGAAAATAATAATAATAATAATAATAATAGTAATGGAACCAGCCCAGATAAAGCAAATAGTATACTCATCGACCACGAACAAGAACAGAACACATCCAGTCAGATAAAAATAAATAAATAAATTTTAGAGATCAAAAGTATGCTATGAACAAATAATTAACAAAAATGAACGAGACAATTATAGTAATTAATCTCTTATATGCAAACGCAAACCAATAATTCCTTAATCAAGCAACCAAATTATCAAAATTAAGACCAAAAAGCTGCAAAATCGAAAGGACATGAACATGGGAAAAATCACGAACAATAACAGACGAGCTGAAACCTAAATGGAAAAAATTAGGTCTAGGGCTAGAGTTAGGATTATTACCGGTGGTAATGAGCCAACAGATTCGATCCCGACGTGCATACGGAGCTCAGAGACCGATTTTCAGGTCCCCCAATCGGGGAGGGGGAGAGGGAGATCGATCTAGGGTTTTGCAGAAGAGAGAGAGAGAAAGAAGAGAGAGAGAGAGAGAGAGGGATTTGGGCTTTCGCGAATTGGGACTAACCCGAAAAGTTAATTGGACCTAACAAGGAGAAAAGGGGGAGTAAGAGATAAGGGTTTGGTTCTGTTTGGTTTTGGTTTTGGTTTTGGTTTTGGTTTTGGTTTGGGGGGGATGCAAAGATTAAAAAGAAAAAATCAAGTTAGGAGATTGACTTGCATTATTTGTTGGGCATTGAGTTGTGGACTAGTGACTTTGCCTTCTTTTTTTGTTTTTTTGTCTCCCGGAGGTCCAATGATTATCATTAATATTATAAAATAAAATAAAATTCTACCACACAAAATGGACCACAGAAGCCCATATTTTATTGTATTTTATTTTCGTTCTGGGAATTTGGATGGGTGGAAGGTGGGGGAGTAGAGGGGTACGTGTAGGGCGTGTCATGTAGCCCACGGAATATTTGTGGACGGTTTCGTTGGTATAATGGACCCACTCCCACACCAAAAACTCACGACTCTCGCTCACGGATTGTGCTCTGCTGCTTCCTCTGCTACTGCTATTGGGAAACATTGAAGACGAGATGGTGCTTTTTTCCATCTCCAGTTAAGCCCAATCACCAGTGTCCAAATGAATCAAGAGGCTCTGAACCGAGCCATGATTGATGCCCGCTGTGAGGCTATCTGTGAGTCTGAGTCGGTGTGATCCAGCCTAGGGTTTTGGGTGTGGGGGAATGGTCTCAGGAACCCATATCGGCCACATGTTTGGTTTTTTGCAGCTCACTTGTTGCTGGGTGATTTTGTCATTTCACGTCACTAATTCAATTTCATCTTAAAAACCAGTAAAGAATACTCAACGTTAGAATCATAGTGATTCAAAATTTGATCCGACCTAAATGACTAAACACCAGAATTATATGATTTCTAAATATTTATCAAAGGTATTTAACAAAAGATACATCTAAAACGTGGTTTATTTTTTAAATATTCTATTGGAAAATTTTTCTTATGATTTTTGTGTTGGGCTTTGATTGTGTTTTTTTTTAATTACGTGGTAATCTTTCATATTACAACTCGTATTATATAAGATTCTGTTAATATTTCTGATTATTGAGGCCGTTTCGTGATTACGATATGGCATCGTATTTTTAAACTCAAATATTCGAGGACGTTAAACTCGAATATTGCGTATCTTCGTATTTCTATTTCATGTATATAAATTCTGTTAATATTCTGATTCGGACCCATTTTACATCAATTTCGATATACTCGTATTTTTAAACCCTCTCAAATATTCGAGGGACGTTAAACCCTCTCAAATATTCGAGGGACGTTAAACCCTCTCAAATATTCAAAGCATTTATCAGTTGCATTAACATGCATTCAAAACAAACTCGTACTCAGTTATCTAAAGCCCTTTTTCCCCCCCTTAATTTTGATAATAGACTTTGTTTGTTCACGAATCACTCCTATCCTAGTAGCCGCTTAAAATTTATTAAAGCGGTGCAATTAGTCAGTTAGGTTGTTGAGCCAAATGAATAAATATACATAAGCGAAAGCCCCCAGAGTCCTAGCCCCCCCACCAAATATTCATTTATTTTTTGCTTTTCCCTTTCACCGCATCATCATCTCACAGATCCGGACCAGAGCAAGTGCAAGTTCAAACTGCAAAGTTTATAGATCCAAATCCAGTACAAATTCATCGGCCAGTTTTTGTATGGGCTATGTGGCCCAGTGTGATTCGTCCGTGAGCCTCCTTTCCTTCGAGAGCTGTCTGTTCTTGTCGAGGACAATGACAGATTGACAACTTGAGAGAACAATTTATTAATTTAGCGTCAGTCTTTGTGCAAGGGTAGCGGCTTTTAGAGATGCCACGAGGCCCACGACAATTCAAATAACACCGTACGCTTTTTTAAAAATAATTTTGGGAGTATAACAAAATTTAAAAGTTCACAAAATACCATTTATGACCCATTTGTTATTTCCGAAACTATTTGTCTACGTAAGCTAAACGGCAAACGTCAAATGGGATTAGGTGCCAAATAAGTTTACCTGACGGAAACTCGTTGAGGTGACACAAGACTTTTATGATCAAAAAGTTTGAATCACTCGTCTATCGGGTTGAAAAGGAATTTGATTGAAATTATGGAAGACAAAAATTAACGACGGGAGATTATAGACATTGAATAAGCTATTTTGGCGTATTCTGAATGTTTGGGCACATATAAAATATTTTTTTTCCCAAATATTTTGTGCAAATAACAAAAAAATATAAAAAATCTCTCCCTAGCAACTTAGAGACTTGATATTGGAATGCAATGAGTTATTAAACTAAATTATAGGGATATAAAAAACATTCACCCGTACTATAATTAAGTTTAGCGTTATTTTATCAGTTACAGTAATTATTAGGTGGAATAAAGTTTATCAAAGTTGAAATTGATACACGAAAGATTAGTCGCATTTACTATCTTGTCAAGAAACTAAAATAAAATAGATGAATGCCCCATAATATTAACCATGGACTAAGTTTTCTCCCAATTTGGCCTCTATCTAAGTGAATATAAGTTGGAGATTGGTTGGTGATAAAATAGAATGCGACATAATTAAGAATATGATTTAACTAGATATACCCAAATAAATAATTTACATGCATTAATAATAATAATAATAATCATCATCATCATCATCTGTGGCGGCACCACATTAGGACTAGGGTCTAGGGGGCTGAAGTCCTCCCTTGACTTTAAAATTTACAAATTTAATTAAATGTTTGTCCCATTTTTTTATTTGATTTACCCTAAAAGTCCATGCTAAAATTTAAAAATAACTAAAATATTAAGTATTTATTTGTACTCTTCCAATCCACTACGAAAAAAGTTCATCGGGGCGCCCTACTAACTCTCCTCACACAAAAATATAGAACCTACTTAACCTTATTGACTTTATCCAAAACCTTACTGACTTTATCCAAATAAAATTTCTTCAATGGATATGGTATTTAAAATTCAACTTGACGTATACATTATGAAAGTGGGTTTCGATAATAAATTTTCAAAATTGAAAGGAATTGACAAGGTAATAAGAAAAATAATTGATACTAAAAAAGATAAATTATATTCATTAAATCTGCATTTTAGTCTTTTAATGTTTGAGAGTTCGTATTTTTTTTTTTTTAGTCTCTAGCTACGTCCAAATAAAATCCGCATTTTAACATATTGAAATTCGTATTTTTTTACTTTTTAACTCTATTTGCATGAATTTTTCATGCAGATTTACACCTAAACATGACTTTATAAATATAGTCGTATTCTATTAAATTCAAATCTAATAGCTCTTAAAATATGCACATGGTGGATCCTATCATGTGCAGATTTTAAAATTAATAAAATAATGAATCAATCGATAAATTAGGATCCTTAATTAAACCTAACTATAACTATATATATTACTAAAGTCTTGTTGAACGTGACATTCACTCGTTACATTCTTGACTTCTTAGTATGACAAAAACCATTTGAAAATCAATGTTTAAATAATCAATCAACATGTGCATATTAGCATACACCACGTTGTTTATGAACATACATTAATAGGTGTAAGACATTACTTCATCAACTAGTACATCTCATCGACTGTGAATACAATAAATAAACACTGTAATTAGTTGTACAAAATAAAACCATATAATAATTCATAAAATATTGGTAATCTAAAACAAAAATGGAAGAGAGGAACGTCATGAACCAGGGAGGAGTTCATAGACAAAGTTTTGGGTAAAATCAAAAAAATCAACTGCAAGAGCGCTTTCATATCGTGTCGGGCATGTGTGTCTCTGTAGAGTTAGATAGCGTCAGTGATATGCTGACAAATGAGTACATGCATTTCCATGCATTTGTCGCTCGCCTCTTACACGTGCGTGCATTACGGATCCCCAACGGAGCCATTAGCTTTTAGCCCATCACAATAACTTTCCCCACACCACGCTTCAATAGTTACATGGAATTTTTATCGCTTTCGTTCTTGAGGATTTTGGAGCCTTATTTTGATCAAGTGCCGGAATTAATAGAATTTTCATTTATGTATATACTTTAAGAAATTGGGTTTCCTTTTTTTTTTGGAGTGAAAAAAAAAAGTTTCAAATACATTCGAACCTTTCATTGAATAATATAATTAAAATACTAAGAATTCTAAAGGAGTTAAGTATGTATTCGTGGTAGGGAAAGACCTTTTTCTGTTTCCTCTTTCCAATACTAATAATTAAGGCTCTGTTTCATTGCGAGACATTGTATTTTTATAAAAAAAATGTAACTATATAATAAAGTTAATAGTGAGTAATTAATATGAATTTTAAATAATATTTTTGATAAAAATATTATATATATTATAAATTTTTCATCATATAAGTGATGAATCAAATCAATTTACCTTTCAAGCCACAACAATTAGTATTCAGTGGTGGATCTAGAAAGATAATTTACCAGGAGTTAGATTATATAATAATAAAATTTTAAAACTAAAACTTTGAATGTAAATTACAACTGCTGAATCTCAATACCAATTACCAAATAGACTTAAATTATAAAGTTTGTTTTTCAAAAGTTATATATATATCACCGGACATCACACTTAATCTCCTCCAATTTAAGCTAACTCATTTCGAGATCTCATTTCACTCCATTTTACATCGACTTCGAATCATTAACTTATTGCAATAAGAAGAAGAGATAAAATAAAAAAAGCTATTTGAGACGCAGACAGAATAAATCAGCAAAAGCGAATCGCATCCAATATCAAAATTTGATGAACTTTCACTCCAACCGTGCGGAGATTAATTTTATTTGTAACAAATTTAACCAGCAAGGTCACATTCTACGGATTTGAACAGACAAGATTAATGATAATTATTAAATATTATTATTTCGGCAAAAAAGAGTAATAATCTGTTAGGAAAAGAAAATCATATGGTCCACCATTTAAACATATCTGTCCCAACAAATAGACGGATAGGTGAAAAGCAAGAGAATTATACAAAAATGTCAAAAGAAATCATCAAATTAAACAGTAAAAGAGGAGGTTAATGAAATAAAGATGGGTCTAAAAAATAGTAAAATATAATAATCAAAGTGATTGCCAGCTAAATTACTTGAACAAGATTAAAGGAAGTGATGATTGATGAAGTGAAAGGAGACTAAGCTAATTTAATAAAAAGGATGTTTTTTTAAATAATAATAATAATAATAAAAAGGGGACACAATTAAATTATAAAAAAAGTGAAGGGGGAATGGAAGAATTGTAATCTGTAAGTGTTGTTGCTGGACAAAACGCAAATGCAAATTCAAATGGAAGGAACAAATAGAAGTGTCCGCCCCGACAAAGCGACCTCCGTCCCGGGAAAGACGGGCTGTAATGTCAATACCCATTTGTGGGGTCTTCTTCACATGCCTCCATGTGAACGCTCTTCCCTAATTTTTTTTTTTTTTTTTTCATTTCCTTTCTCTCATCTAAGTTTAACTTAATCCCCATCTTTAATTTCTCTTTAATTGATTTCATTTGGAGGGCCTTGATTTAAGTGGATTGATTCAATCCCACATGCCTTAGAAACGATGTGCATCTCACACTTACTAGATGACCATCGAGTTCATAAATGAGTTAGGGCCCTTTGGTCTCATGACATGAACCAAGGGACTGTTATTGTCCTCTAAATATTTTCGAATCAATAAATGATAAGGGGACAAAATTTTATGCAAGTGTTTTTTTATACAAATTGACATGATTTGAAATTGTGCTCTTCATTATTCAAGGCGTAGATTCTCCTCCTTGGTTATAAAGCTTGGCAGTCTATCATTCCATTTATTGAATTTTGCTATTTACTCTTTTACACATAATTTTATATCCAATACTCTGCTCCCAATAGCTTTTTACTTTATAACCGTAGAGGTGTACTTATTTGACAAGCGATTGTAAAATTTGAAAATGGTTTCATGTGCTACATCTACATTGTGGAAGTCTTACAATAATTTATTGTTTGACAAGTAATAATGTCTTAAGACAAAGATGTGAATTATTTATTTATATACAAGTGCATCCGATACACACACACACACATACATATGGAACAATTTTAAAAAATATATTAGAGAAGCAATATATTCAATCATGGGTTTGGACCATGCTGCATACCATCGGTTGGTGAAGAAAGTAGATGTGCCATAACATTATATAAATACATTATGGATGAATAGGAGCAAAGACCAATATTGAAATTGCATGCTGCAATTGTAATTCTATGTCATCATTTGTGCAAACACATGGCCTATTTAGGTTCTATTTCATTAACTAGTATTAAAAGGTGAAGATGTAATATCTTGAAAAAATATATGCCTGGAAGCAATATATTCAATCATGGGTTTGGACCATGCTGCATACCATCGGTTGGTGAAGAAAGTAGATGTGCCATAACATTATATAAATACATTATGGATGAATAGGAGCAAAGACCAATATTGAAATTGCATGCTGCAATTGTAATTCTATGTCTACATCATTTTATCAAACACATGGCCTATTTAGGTTCTATTTCATTAACTAGTATTAAAAGGTGAAGATGTAATATCTTGAAAAAAATTAATGCCTGGATAAATGTTCATATAATGAAAGGAGCGATGATCATTTTGGAAGGGTAACGGAAATGATCAATGTGGAGGCAAGCAATATTTATCAACATGATTTTGCAAGCAAATATTGTTGAGTGTGAAAGTTTATTTCGTTTGAAGAAGATAGTAAAGTCTTGGACAAGTCTTGATACATCAATATTTAATAAAATTTTATGTAAGATAAAGTATGGACTTATTTTCATAAATTAAGTCAGTTCCATACCTTATTTATGATCTACTGATATCAGTAATTAAAGAACTTATTGAAATATATCCACGGACCATAATGCACTTAAGAGATTTAAACTATAGACACAAAATTAGTCGAATTTTGAATGAATTATTCTTGTAGTAAGATTTAAAATCTACATTCTACGATATTTTCAAAGTTCAAGATTTACTTTAAATTAGAGTTCAAATAAAGTCATGAGTGGAATAATAATTCACTGTAATTAATGGTTAATTGTTGCATGGATGAGGGTTCACAAAGTTATTTGAACTCAGCCAGATATACATAATCCGGTGTAAAGAGAACTGGTGTTATTAACACTGTATATAGAGAGAAGTTTGCATGTTAATATGTTATATATAGTGCTCTAATTGGAAATTTAAATATCTTGCACCAGAACACGATTCGAATTAACAATAAGATATTGTGAGGGGGGGCAAAAAAATAGTTACCCTAGCGGAAGAGTGTAAACCAAACTCACCACAAGCGCGTGACGCAAGACTCTTTGCTTCCGGACAGATCTGAGGTAGGACCCACAATGCGCCCCTACTGGGGTAACCGCCACCGTCAGATCCGGTCGATAGCATCCTCGCCGCACGTATATTCATGACCAGCGTAGGAAAAGAAAATAGATATACTGGGTGTTGTATTGTTAGGGTTAAATGGGATCAAACAAACAAAATACGAACTTTTATTCAGCTTTTTTAATGGAGAGAGCTGGAAATACAAAATATGAAAATATAAAAAGGAAAACGGTAGGGTTAACAGTTGAGTAATCTTAGGCCCAATATTCTTCTTGGGATTGGTGGTAAAAATTAAAAGGACCCCGTTTTGCCTATAAATACAACCCTTTCTCCTTCCCCTAAACCTATGCCTTTCAGATATTTCTCTTAATCTTTTTATTTTCATCTTAATTTTAGGGTTTGATGGCTGAGAAGGTTTGTGGAGTTTAGAAGAATATATGATGTGATTATGATCCTCTTTGTATTTTTCCACAGCTTTCTTGAACTGCATCATCTTTGCATGAGGCCACAGACTTGGCATGGCATTTGCTGCGGTTCAATAAAGCTGTGGGAAGATACAAACAGGTTCAATAGAATTTCAAGATCCATCTTCACATCACTCGCCTCCTGTAATTGATGTATCCATCGATTATGATCTATCTTTTACATTTTGTGGGTTATTTTGGTTTTTTTTAATTCTTTTCATCTTCTTTTTGTTTTCCGCTTCGATACACTTTTGTTTTATTTGTTGGATCCATTGACTTGAAGTACTGATACAGACTGACAATGGAGAATATATTCATTTATCTAATGCTACACAGTTTTTTGCATGAATTTACTGCTTCTTGTCGCCCTTTTTTATTTTGGCTGCATCAATCACGAATTGCTTATTGTTAAATTTTGATGTGATTATGTTTCAATTCTGATCTCTTACTTTCAGGATGATGTTTTTCTGTGTTTTGGCACATACATATACATGTATGTAGCTCCCTGAGAGCAAGAAGCTGTGTGCATCTGATAGTTGATATCATAACGTGGATCTGTTGTTAACTTCCTTCGATTTTGAATTTCAGTGGATATGTTTTGTGTGTGCGCGCGTTTATGCTGATTCTAATTGTCTTTGTTAACTATCTAATTATTGAGCATATTTCTGGATTTTACTTTGCTTTATGGTACATGGATGTGTGGGTTACATTACATTGCAGGCAAAGATAAAACAACAATCGGTCGATTCCTTTGATATTAATGAATGAAAGTGATGTAGACCCACTGAGCTGTTTATGCTGTGTCTTGATCGATAAGGTATATATATCACCAAGTTCAGTCACTTTATTTTAACATTCATTCTCTTCTCTGCAGATTCCATTTATTTCAACAACTGCATCTATACTCCTTCGCAATTTATACTCTTTTGCTTTTCCTAATATTGCACGAATAATTAATATTTGTGCAAAGCATTTCAGGTAGGTAATTCAATTCAATTAGGGTTAGTTTATACACAAAATGTCTGGACCATTTGAAAGTTTTGTGTACATGCAGTAATTAGATTGCAAAAGCTCCACTTATTGAATGTTACATGGACCACATACAGCTTAAATATCATTCAGCTATATGTATACATATGCTTTATGATCCTTGGACTTGAAAATTTAAGTGGGTGGGTGATGCTCTTTGCTAGCTACAATTTTTATTCCAATATTCTTCCTTTCGCAAGTAAAACCCTGAAGAAGGACGATGATGCACAAGAAGCTTGGAGAAGCAAACTAGGGTTTTCTTGTTCTTTTATCCAATGGAGGCAAAGACAATTAGGTGGCAAGAGAGGCAAGAGAAGGTCCTCTTGCCTGATGACTTTCTTGTCTTGTCTTGTTTGTGCTGAAATTGTCTAAGATGAGATCATATTGCCCATGCTTCTTTCTCCTGGTATAGTAAAAACAACATAGCTTTTTCATGTCTATACACAAGTGGATCTGGCATATCAAAGCTAGATTTTTCAATTTCCATTTCTTTCTTTTGATGCAGCTGTTGCCTATTGTTAGTTCGTGACTACAAACTTTGCTGGATTTAGAGGCACTCACGGGGAGCTTAGCTCCAATTAATTGGCCTCCTTTGTTGTTATTATATAAATGCTGCACAGATCATATGATCTAGCTGCTACTTTGATTACATGTGCCAACAAATCTTAAAGTTTTATTATAATCTTTGTTGTAAGATAGATGTTTTAATTTTGTTTTTTCTTTATGTTGGATCATGCCATGGATAAGCAATTCTCCATTATTCTTTTGGATTCATTACAGATTTTTATCTTTAACAATAGTTTTGATAACTCTGTGATTATGGTACTTGTGATGTAGACTTAAAGGAAAACCCACTAGGATAATAAATAATTAAACAATTGTTGATTAATTGCTTATAAAAAGTAATGTAGGATTTGTATGTCTGCCTGACTTTAGTTTAGCTTCCCTTTTGGGGAGAAAGTTGTTGAAAAAGCTAAATTTTTCTTGTGCTTTGTGATTATGATCTTGAGGAGAGATAGGTAAAATGTTTAAATCAAAGCTTTAAATCAAAGCTATAATTAATTAATTGATTGAAGAAGCTTAATGCACATTCCACTAGATCTCGCTGTCTAGCTAGCTAGTACTGTGACTTTTGTCTTATTGCTTAAACTATATGCTGTGATTTGGTAATGTTCCGATTATTTTCAGGACCTCATCACCAAGTCTAACTCCGATCTCTTTACTTCTTTAAACTTATTTGCAAATGGTCTTCTGATTTGGAGACTTTATGGCCATGCATAGACGTGCAACCCTACCATATATGCATGAAGCATGCATGCCTACTTTGTTTTTGTTGATGAATTAATAAATGGTACATAGATTTTCCAAAGCCTTCAAATTTTCTTTTGTTGCGCTATTCGTTTCCTTAATTTCCTTTGATTTGCTAAATTAGCACTTCTCGCAGACAACAAGAAATTTACAATTTTGTAAATTTTGAATCACTTTGTCTTCCATCTTTTATGAAGATTACATGAAAAAGTGAGCTGTCTAGTTAGTTTCATTTTTGAATCTTTTGACAAAGCTAATCAATCATGATTGTTCATTTTTGTTTTGTGCCATTTGATTGTGGGTGCGCACTTTCACATCAGATAAAAAGGAGGCAGGTAGCCGGACCTTTTGCAAATTGAAATTATGTCCTATTTTGTTCGAATTTGTTAAGCTTGCTAGCTAGCTATAGTTTTATGCCAGCGACGTGACCGTAACATTTCCCAAACACATGGGGGCGGCATTATTGCTTTGGCCCTGCCATTTCCCTTTCGCTTTGTCCATGGTTCTTTATGAGCCCGTTCTTCACAAACTCGTATTCACAGCCACTTTTTTGGAAGATGTTTCCAGCATTTGGTTACATTTATGGTGCAATTTGCCATCGTTTTGTTCAGCTAGATTATGAGAAATGATTAATGGCCGACCTTTTTTTACATTGTGATGAGCGTTGTTCGGATAATCCACATCTTACCCCGTTTAAATCACACATCATTTGTCTAATTGCTCACTAACATATATATTGGATAAATTTTACATTGGACCATTCATTTTTTTTTTTTTAAATTGTACTAACTTTGAATCCTCTTTGAAGTGTGATTGAAATATCATTGGAAGTTTGAAAGCCATCAATGAAAAATAATCGAAATTTTCAACTTGTAACTTGCGAAGCTTTCCCACAATATCTTAAATGTAAACAATGTTTTAACGTTAAAGTTCGAAAACTACGTTAACATTGAATGATGACACTGACACCATAGAAGTTAACTTGTACCAGGAAAATATACATGGTTATAAAAAAAAAGACAAAATTCAGTTTAGAAACTTGTCAGAATTTGCATCACATGGCAGTTTCAAGAGCTTGCATTACATCAATCTCTGGAAATTTGGAATATATGAAGCGTGAACGTACAGTTTAATTATTTCTCCATATTTTTTTCTTTAAAAAAAAAAAAAATAATGCATTGGAACTTCACCATACCAGGTTGTGTCAATCGACATAAAAAGGATGTTAAAGGATGAAGCATCGATTGAAGAAACGACGAATTAGGGTCTAATATTGGTAAATTAATTATCTCTTTCAGCTCATTTACATTATCTCAATATATTGTGCTGTACAGAAGAGCCATGCCCCTTTGTCTGGATGATTATAATCTACTTTATTGTGGACCTACTCTCCATCAGAACCGTCGAAATTTCACTAGGCTTACACATGAAACTTTGATTAAGCTTTTTCTTAGGTGAAGGTTCCCTTTAGCCCGTCATTACCTGATTAATGCCAATGTTCGATCAAATTATATATGCTGTTAATTCACAAATTTAGCTTCATGTAATTGTATTTTTTCCGTAATGGTACCAAACGGGTAGGCAACTGTTGTTTACTTATTAATGACCCCACAATGACTTCAAAGCAAAATTAAGGAAATGTAGATGGAACAAGAAGTGCTTGTGAATCAACGAATTAATTTAAAAGTGCTTTTGGCTGTTGTACATGCTGCGTGAATCTTGTGAGATCAGCCACTCTGGTTTTTGCATGCGGGTTTCTCATTGTGTATCCTCAACCACTGGTTACACCTTTCTGATCATAGATAACTTGCCAGCACAGATCATACAAAAGCAAAATTGGAAGTATTATCAGCTCCATTCAAATCTCAAATTTAACATCCAGTAACAACAAAAGTAGTAAATTTGCAAAACCAGATAACTAGCTGGGGTTATAGTTAAGTCATAACAACAAAATTCAAATTAAATCTTTGAACATTAATTATTACTGAAAATGCATATACCATGAAAACGGTCCACAGTATATCTCCAAATCATTAGAGGGTAATTAATTTGGAATCTGAGCAACTATTCCAAGATGGAACATCTAGTAAAATTACACAATAAAAACATGGACGTACACATGAGTAATTAGTAATTAATTAATGCCTATTTAGGGCTAAAGGGGTCTTGGTTTATATATAGATCTTCAGACCAAGAGATGGAAGCAATTAAGAAAAATAATTGAGTAGGTATTGGACAGTTAAGATCATCAGTTGTACAGGTTGGCTTCTGCTAGCAAGCTCGCTAGCTCAGCCTTGCAACTTTTGTATTTTTAAAATTATACAAATACATCTTCTTCTTCTTCTTTTTTCTTTTTTTAATTGTGTGCGTGTATCTGTAAATAGACTCACTCAACTACCACTGTTCAGAAAGAGAGAGAGAGATGTGATAAGCAAAATAAAATAAAATAAAAACTGATGTCAGATTGAGAGAGAGTGGTTAAAAAATGATGTCACAAAGTGACAAAGAGAAACCTTTTTCACAGAAATGTAGGATATCATCATGTTCATGTGGAGGCAAAACCAAAAGGGCCAACAGGAAGAACTAAAAATCTTCAAGATAATATATATACGAAGCAATTAAAGCTGGGGACTCTCCTCTATGCAAAAGTAAATATACATTTTTTTTACCATTTTAATTGAATGTACAGAACGCAATCACACAAACTCAATTATCTGTGAAGAAAAACTGTTCATAAAAAATTTACATCAACTAGGTTAGTCACACACACACACCCACACACTCTCCATGCATAATGGAGCTCATATGTGCTAAAACAGCAAATATAAAATGAATGTGTATAAAAACAAAGACAAAATCATGTTGCAGGGTGATTTTGATCTGTTCTTGGACGTATATTTTGGAACCTTGATGTCAGTGTCAAATGAGAAAATTCACATTTTGAACATGAATCACAGCTAGCTAGCTTAAAGAAGCACTTCTGTCAAAGGATAATGCAAGAGGTTAAGAGGATTACTGTGTATACAATTCTAAGAAGTAACAGATAAATAAATATAAAAGTTATAATTGTATACGAATTAAGGGGAAAATATATACAATTAATTACCACGAAGAAGACCATGGGGATTGGGGAAGATCTTGGCAGGGCGGCCGGCATATCAAAGGATGAGGTATCTAGCGAGCAGGCAAATCCTGAAGGCGTGCCATGTCCTCCCACAGCTTTCTTGAGCTCCCATGGTGGTGTCTACTGCCTAGCTAGCAAGAGCCGTATCTTAATCAGCAAACAGTGGAAGTTCAAGAAAGCTGTGGAAAAGCATGACCAGGACTTAATAATAATGTTCAGATCTCATATCTGTGGCTTCATGTTCTTCCATTCATTTACACTCGATGCTAGAGAGGAAAGAGAGGAAGAATTAAGCAGGAAGCCCATACAAAGAGGCGATTTCAAGGACCACTCTACCATATATGTAATCTGTGTGTATTGCTAGCTGCTTTATAGAGAGGGAAAGTGTAGTAGTAGGGTTCAATTCCTACTCTTTTAATACACACACACACACACAAAACTCAACCTACTTTACAATTGAGTGCGCAGTGGGGTACATTTCCAACCAGTCATGTGGGTCACAAGACAATATTGATAAACCCATCAACTTTATTCAAAATTTCAAGTACTTTATATATTAGCCTCGACTTTCATACTAATAATCGGCTAGCATAATATCTCATTCTTTCTTGATAAATTTCTTGATCTATTAGTCTCTTTTAGGGTCAGTTTGGTACGGCCCAGTTACAACAAAACCGCGAAAGGGCATTAAGAGAGAGAGAGAGAGCTTTGTGTATTAAATTGTTTTTTTATTATTATTATTATTTAGTAGAAGAGCATACCAAATCAGCCCTATTCCATGGCTTTTAGGAAATTAGTAGGCTCAGTTTTAAAAGGAATTGACAATTTTCTCCTATCATCTTTGAATTTTACCACTTAATCCTACAATTTTCAATAATACTCCATTGATATTTTGCTGCAATGTAGTATTTTTTTTTTTTAATTGTTACTCACGTATTTATTGCAGTTCGATTATATATATATATATAAAGTTTAAAATGGATTTAAATGAAGGAAAATTTACAAAACGATCCCATCCCCATCACATGGTTGCATGTGATGTGGATGATCTATTTATTTTTATTATATGGGAAACAAAAGGTATGGGTTGTTTATGGTCCCCCAATCGTCATGTACTTTCTTTTTTAACATCAAATCTGTACATATTATATATGTAATCATCAATCATGATATTGTTGTAACCGTTCTGCATCTACTTGTTCTTTTTTTTTTTTTTTTTTTCAAAGAAACAATCTTCATATACATATAGAGAGAGTTTATATTTTGATTCTTCTAGTTCCAGAGCATGCTAATATAAGAGAAATATTTATTTTTGTTGTTGGTTTGTGTATGGTTCTGATTTTCGAGGATACTCTTTTCCATGCATGGGGACCACGTATCTTTTCTGTTTCCATTTTTTTTTTTTTTTAATTTTGGGTGAAAGAAAATATGTGATGTGTACGACCTTTTAAATTACTCGGCATTGATAGTAAGTTTCAATTTCGCTTGAAAGATATTGTGATTAATTATAATTAGAAAGAAGGCGCAGAGAGAGTAACAGAGACTCGTCATTCTATCTTGCTTCGTACATGAAATTATAAATGTGAGTTGGTAAAATTAGCTGTATCAATTGAATGATTCATGTTCATCTTCGAGGACACCTTAAACGTAAGGTCGTGGCATCTTGTTTATATTCGCTCTTGTCCTACTTGAATTAATCCATCATGCACCGTCAATCTTCTTCGATCAAGAAACTTCAAAGTAAAGATTATGAAAAAATGAATAGAAAAAACATCAAGTGGGAATATTCTTAGGGTGCGTTTGGGATTGAGGTTGGACAGCTGTAAACTTCCATTCTATTAAAGTGTTTAGTAACTATTGTAGTTTAATAGTATTAATGTGATTTTTCACTTATATTATGAAAAATATTTTATATCTTTAATAATTTTGTTAAAATTATTATTTAGAATTTATATTTACTATGTATTACTAACTTTTGTTTCATAGTTACAATTTTTTTTCTACAGCAGCTGTAACTTAAAAGCTCCAGCACCTCAATCTCAAACGCATCCTTAATAGAGTTCCGTCGATTGTTATCATAAGCTCTATTGTGATTGGTTAATTTCAAAATAATCATATGGACACAATAACGTAGGACCCCTATAAAAAAATATTAACTGATCAATTTTTTTTTTCAATTGGCAACAGGAGTTTCAATATACACTAAATATAAAAAATACATTAAAGTGCATGAGACTAAGAAAAATATTATTTGCACATTTGTAATAATAAGTTATGTGGTAGGGTGATTGTATGTGAACTATAAGGATTCATCTATGATGGGCTATTTTTATAAAATGATCCAATTATTAATTTAGTATGATCACACGACATTTGAGATTTTACTATAAAATTAGTAACCGATTATCAATTTGTTATTACATTACAAGTGGTGGAAACTATTTGGAAAAATTGAAATGATGGTATAATTTTTTTTTTAAGACCTAGACTTATACATCTTTTGTCTCTTCTTCGATAATGGTTCTAGTATATTACATAAAAACTAGCATGCACCCTCATTTTTATTTTTATTTTATGCGATTAGGTTTTTAAGCCATATGGTTTAATAAAGTTATATTTTAATGCTATTAAATAGCATAATTTTATAGTGCATTAAAAAATAACTCTATTAAATCGTATGAAGGCGAAAGTACTTACACACACACATATAAATGAGGATGTCATTTGTTAAAGTGAGAATGTTTTTAAAATACAAAAAAAAAAAAGATTTTAATACATTAGAAACTATGTTTTTTGTATGGATTAAAAGAAATAACTCTATTAAGTTGTAGAGATTTATGAAATTTAACGGCAATGGGTGAATTCAAAAGTTGAATGGGGTATGGCTTAAAAGAAATTTTTGGGGAGCACAGAGAGGATTACGCCAACACATACTGACAATTGATGGAGTCACATCGTAACCAGAAAAAGGAAAACAATCGGAGTCACATCTCTCACATCAAGACGCGGAAATCTTTCGCTCTGAATTGTACGCATGATGCGTGTCCAAACGTACGTGGCCCAGCATCTTTTATTAGGGATTCTGTTCTGTACTAGCCCATTCCTGACAGCCACTTTAGACTTGGGCCCAATTTTTTAATAGGCTGAATCTAGGCCCGGACAAGACACTTTCTGATTTTTTTCCCCAGAAAAAAAAATAACAATCATATAAAACTAGAGATAAAAAAATCAATGGGAAAAGGATTGATAAAGGAAAAAAACAATTAGCACGATATATAGGAATTTAACACAAAGAAAATTGTTTCTAATTATGGTAATAACTATTAAGTATTACCTAACATAGACGGATTCATTGGAATGAGAAATTTTGATTGGAAATCGCAATAGGTACAAAAACATCAGCAGACTAGTTGGCTCGTTCCATCATCCGGATGATTAGTTCTTTTCACCTTTTCTATTGGGTTGGTTTGATATCAAAGCGAAGTCACCATCCATTTCAGTGGCTTTATCAGTGTACCGAGCGTTGCTTCCAATCTCAATCGTCTTTCAGTCACAGCACAGTGTGTATTATTACACATATTGCTAAGATCAGCTGCCCCCACTGGCACTTTCAGCCTTCATGGTGGGTCAAATAAATATATAAAATAAATAAACAACACCCTCAATGATGCCTTACCCCCCCCCCCCCCGGGACGGCAGAAACGTATGAATCATGAACACTTCATGATCCATCGACGGTTAAAAATTTGTGTCATACAAGTATTTGATTGCATTTCGAACTTTGTAAGACTGGGAAAGCACCCATTGGAATGAATTTTACCCATCAGCATTTCATTCCTTTGTGTATCACATATCCTAAGCTGAGCTATATTTGGTTTTGGTATTGTAATGATGAAGCCGCGGCTGCTGCTGTATGGAAACAATAATTTTCAAGCGAGAAAGTTGATAGGTGTTTACTGTTTAATAAACATAACTTCAAAAGTTATGTGCGCCATTTTCCTTGAGTTCTCGTCACATGCACACATGTACCATCAACTCAGCAGGTAAGAGTTAATGCACACTTGAAAAGAATTTAACAGATGGACGCATACACACACTGTCTCAAGATTTTTCTGTGGTTGATCTATCTACATAATTTAGTAAATTGGATAATAATTCAAAACCTAAGCTTCGAAATTACAGGGATAACAGTTTACTAAAAACATTTTAGTATCATGACAGAGTGCTAATCATACAGGAGTTTTGAGTTTGTGAGAGAAATAACATTGTTAAATGTTCTAAAATTTTATTAAATTCACTTATGTTAAAAATATCTCTCAGTAAATAGTTCCATTCTCTTTAAATATTTTATATTATAAAAGAATGTATATGATTTTTTTAATATCATTTTCTTTTTTCTTTTGTTGGGATGTTATAAAAAAAATATTTGTCACCTTTATAATAACATGGGTCAAATTATTAGATAACGCAAGTGCGGGCAGTACTTGTAAAATTAACGTACCATTTGGTAAAAGAAATTTTGGCAAGAACAAGATAAGTCTCAAATTATTAGATAATGCAAATTGCACGCGTGTCGATGCCGCTGGCAGGCGGCAGCAAGAGAAAGAACAAATTAAGGGCAGAGGGAATTTATTAGGTGTTTCTGTTCTCAATGTAAATGTTGTGATAATCGAGGGATGGCCCACGTATCAGCTACCCTCCAAATCAGCAGCGAAAATTCTGCGTCATGATTCGTGACAGCTCGAGAGTGCACGAGCCAAACGCTGCGCCTGCCATCTGATGATGACGTCTGTTGTACTTGTACGGACAACGGACCGTACCATTCTGTTATTTTCCATTTTCTCTGTATTTTCTTTTTCAATATCTTTTATGGTGAAACAGTGAGCAGTGACAAGTGAGGAGTCACTTACATCCACTCATGCTCCAATCAGTAAGCATGAATTCTGAATTTTAATTGAAATCACAATATTATTAAATTCAGTTATTAAAAGAATTTACTTAATTTGTATTTAATTTGTATGCTGCCTACTTCATTAGTTCATTTGATGCAATAAAGTTAATATTTACCGGGCCCAATGATTATCCCATAATCATCCTATCTTTACATAATCATCTCTGTATTTGTAATAAAATGTAGATCTCTTGTTTAGCGAAGACAAATCTTCAATTTT
This sequence comes from Citropsis articulata, assembly GCA_030449925.1. NCBI lineage: Eukaryota > Viridiplantae > Streptophyta > Magnoliopsida > Sapindales > Rutaceae > Citropsis > Citropsis articulata. The sequence continues at coordinate 484,766 of JASUUH010000257.1, forward strand.
AAAATAGATAATCAGACCTTCTCAATTTTATATGTATATATTTTATTATGTCCATTTGAAAGAAAATAAGAGATTTTTATTATAAATAAAAATCTACTCAGTTTAATTGAATTAGATATTTTATAAATTATCCATCTCAATATTGGGTGGATTAATTTTTTTTTTAAAAATATATTTTTTGTTAACAACTTTATAGTATGTTAATCTTTGTTTAAAATTAAAACATAACTTCTATGTGTGGATTATTGTACAATTGAGAAAAATATTTATGCTATTATTGTCTAAAAATTATTTTTAACTCAATAAGACATTATTAAGTAAATAAAAAGAATTTTTTTTATTTAATAAGAAGCATTTTTAATTGTATCATAATAAACATTCCAAAGCCTATTTTTCCCATTCGACAAAGAAGAATGATATATCAAAAAGGCAAAATTACAAAGTAGCGCGTCGGCCCGTGCTTACGCTCCTGGAGAAAAAGTAAGGTCATCGCGCACGCGCCTGACGGAACAGGCTTCTGTGGGACCATATTGGAACAAATGGTAGTGCGAGCGTGTGATAACATCCCGAGGGAATCATGGCGTGCGTAGAACGGGACGGAGAGGTGATGTCGAAAGACGAAAATAAGCGGTCACTGTCATGGGGTCAGGTAACAGCCTGTTCACTCCAGCAATCCCGTAAATCCAACGGCAGCACGAATAAGCGTATAACGTTATTATTTTTATTTATTTTTAAAGTGGGGGGTCGATGGCGAGGGCCGTTGGAACTTAGTGGGTACAATGGTCATTTGGATGGGCCCCCAACAACGGTCTGATCACCCGCAGGGCCCAATTGGTAATAATTAATTAAATTATTTAAGCACGTGGAGTGCCGCTCTTTCGTATGTTCCAAATGTTAAAAGATATCGAAATTTCCATCGACCGTTGTGCTAACACGTACATTCCGGTTTTCTATTGTTTTTTTTTTTGTTTTAATTTTATTTTCTTTTATTTTTCAAGAAAAAATGAAGTCGAGGGAAAATAAAATTTGAAAATCCGAAAGGGAACAACACTGCTGTGCCTGGCGGGCATGAGTTGTAAAAGCGGGCTACGCTTGAAGACAAAAGAGGACGTGGAAAAATGACCTCTAGGGTTGGCTTTAATTCGGTGGTGATTGGACACCCAGGACAACGATGGACCAACGGCATCAAACGGGATCGTTTTGAAGTATCAAATCAAACAAAGTTAAAATCTGTTTAGTTTATTAACCAAAACAAGAACAAAGTAACAAACTATTGGCTGCATGGGCCAAGTGTCCAACCCATTGCACCGAGAATTGGACAAAAATAAAAACAAAAACAATTAATTTATTTTGAAGTATCATATTATTGTTCGTGGATTGTCTTAAAAAAAAAAAAAACAAAGAGAAGTTTGTAAAAGTAAATCTAAAAAAATAATAAAAAGAAACATATTTAATCTTGCCATTGGTTGAATTTGCCAAACTTTGATGGGCTTACGTCATAAGTGGGCTAAGCAGGGCCTTTTATTCCGTGGGCGTATGGACGAAGCAAGACAATGATGGACCAACAAAATATAAAGCTTCTTATTGGCTGATATTGAATGAAAAATGCGATCAGGATATGCATTATCCCGTTCAATAATTTTCACAACAAATCCTAAAAATTGGAGTATCTTGATTTCAAATTGAATGTTAAAATTTTTAATGCATTTATTCAGATATTCATCGGAACGCTGATAGTATGTTTGAGCACGTTTAGATCTAGGGATGGTAATGGGGTGGAGTGAGGTGGGGTTAGGGAGACCTACCCTATTCCCTACTATATTAAAAACTTTATTTTCATTTCTGTTCATGATAAATTTAGTGGAGTGGGGATGAGATCATGAAATGATTTCATCCTCATTTATTTTATAATAGATATAGATACATAATTTTAATAAATTAAAAATAAAAAACGTAGATAAAATCATTAACATGTAATAAAGTATTTAATGTATTTAAGAAAATCTCTAAATATTTGAAATAATATCTTAAAATAATATCAAAATTGAAAAATATTTGAAGAGAGTAATTTCTTAAAGGAGAAAATAAAATATAACAATATTTTAGTGTTGAATAAAAATTATATTGTAAAGTTATCTTTTAGTTATAGTCCGTTTATATCAAGTAAAAAAAAAAAATTATTAACTAACATTACAGTTCATAAAACAAAATTATTGAATAAAAATTAGAAAAATATTTATATATAATGAGAATTAGGGTGGGGTGGGATGGGGTGGGGAATACAAAACCAAACCCCACCCCATTATGAATTTGGGGATTATTTTTCCTCCATTCCTCATCCCATTTCTTAAAAATTATTCAAAATTTACCTCATCTGGGGTAGAACTCCATGGGACTCCAAACCCATGGAGAATTTTACCATCCCTATTTAGATCATATTTGGTAGAATTACCCTTATTAAGGGAGACATACCCTTCGACAGAACTCTAAATCTCGAGCGAAACATGAAGGACATTCGACTTACTATTAAATGCATTTGTTAGAGTTTATAATGGGTTTACATAACCTAAATCTTGAGTGTATTAAAAATATGGCGTGGTGCTAGTAGAATCGCACAGGGCTACTAGGCCCAGCAAGTTTGAAGTCCATGGTGGACATTGTAGATCTGTTGATGAGCTTGGTGTATATTGAAGCCCAAAATCACATGATAGAACATATATATATATAATGTGGCCGTCGTGTAATTCACCGACAGTGAGATAATTAATAATTTTATTTTCTATCTCATCAAACTCCCTACCTAAGTTGATAAATTACTCAACACACTACAAATTACGATAATACCACATCAATTTATAAATAAAAATTATTTAATGAATGAAAGCCACCTCAACTTGACCATAAATGTTCATTTCATGTTTGAATTAAGGTACCGGAAGGTCGAATTTTTAAGTTTCATTGATTTCTTTTGATATTACATTTAAAATGGTGCTAATATTTATAGACAGAGAGCTCTATCTCATAAATAAGCTAAATGATCACAAATTATATGTATGAAAGCAAAACATGCCAGATCTATTTTCTAAGTATTTAGAAGATAATCAACCCAATTACTACTTGCATGAGAACTGAACTCCTTCCTCATAAATGGGAATTGAGTTTTCTCTTGATGATATGGTAATTTGTTTATGCATACCTGTTATGTCAAATCGATTATGCTTGTGATAATAAGTGTCTTTACTATAATATTTTGAAGACTAATGTAAGACTATCACACTATGTTTAACTATTTTAATTATGACTAGTTTAATTATGATTACAAGTGTCATCCAGTGAAATTATGAATTCAATTATAATAGGGGAACAGACTCCATTTGTGCAAATTTATATGTTGTATATTATTGCCGTATGTCTTGAATGATTTATTTCTTAAAAATATTAGAAATATATTACATGATATAACAGTCTCACACCAATTTTGTAGAAATAAATTTTGGGTAAGAGTTTGTATTCAGAGCATTACTGAAATGAGTTACCTTCTTTATGAGAGATCAGAGCCAGAGGCTAGAGTAAGCAGCTAAGCACATTGTTCTTAAAAAGATAACATTACATGACGGTCATTAGCTATTAAACTATAAGCTTATGGCAATAAATACAACCACTCGACATTTGGACGTACTACAGAGATGGAAGGAATGAGATAACAGTTCGTCAATTGACTTTTTTTTTTTTTTTTTTTTTGTCTTAATCAGGTAGTATAATGCGAATCACATTTAAATCGTCTGTGCCTGTTAAAGTCTCATTTCGAGCAGCACTGACCTAATGACTGAGTTAAACGGAATGACTTGGCAGCCATGCAAAAAATAGAACTAATTTCGTTAATTGACTTTCTTTCTCGAAGATTAATTTATTAATTTAATTAGCCAGAGCAAAGCTCGCTCTGATACCGCAAATATATAAAAATGTGGCCGCCCCATCTTACACGGCATCTGCATCATAGAATATGGTTTAGGTCAATAGCTTAAGCCCTCCGTATTCTTATTGAGGTCAATATATTATTATATAGTGCATATTGATCGCATAACAAACGTTTTCCTTGAACAAACAATATGTAATAAATAAACAAAGAAGAGAAAAGAAGAAGGGTGATGAAGTAGTCCAAAATTTGGTTTTATTTGTTTGAGCTTCTCTTTATTTATATTGAGATGGCCTTTTGTGGATTTATTTGGTATTAAGGTGTTGTACTTTTTAAATTATAGCTGTTTTGTAAAAAAAAGTTATAATTATAAAATAAAAATTAATAATATGTAATAAATATAAATTTTAAATAATAATTTTAATAAAAATTATTAAAGATGTAATAAATTTTTTATTATACAATTAAAAAAAGCATATTAATATATTAATATTTATCAAACAATTTAATATTATAATTGTTAAATTATAAACTAACCCCAATTACAAACACATCTTTTATTAAGTTAGTTGCTAACACTCCGGTGTGGAATACAAGATGTCTCAGATTCGAACCCACCTGCTTATGTGAGAAGTGACTTTACTAAATGCTTGTCAACAGATTCCCAACTTAAGAGGAAAGAAATGCAGTAGACCTCCCAAAAAATGTTAAAAAAAAGAAAAAACGACGATTCGATACTGGATTGGGTATGAAAGATTTAAAGGGAAGGCTGGCCTGGCCCTCAAGCCTTAGTTTTTCTTTAAATCCACACAATTTGTCAAAAATAATTTTGGATAAAGCATTTATCAACTTTTGCATATGTGGCGGGTGATACAGTGTTTTCGAATGGTGGTGGGTTGGTGCAACATAGCATCATTTTGTTCTTTTATTACTTTACAGTTAACACTTTAACCAGTCTTGGGCAAAATTCCGCGTTGAATGTGAGGGAAGGGTTCAGGCGGCACTCGTTTCGCATGTGCTTAATTTATACCTTCGCTTGGCTGTAGCGCACGTGGACGTCCTCGAATATTTGATAGGGTTATGGGCGCCTGACATGCATTTGGGTTGGGTTTATATTTACTTCCTCGGTAGATGATTTTCTCCTTCTCCGACTATCGTCCTCGAATATTCGGTATGATACGGTTTGAATATTTGAGAGTTATGGCGTCGAATATTTGAGAGGGTTTAAAATCGGCTGATATATATCGAAATTGATGTAATGGGTGCCCCAAGATATTTGTATGATTGTAAATATCATGGGTAAAAAAAAAAAAAAGGGTAATTCTACAGTTAATGCCCACTTTGGCTAATGACTTGAAAATTTTTCTTTCACTTAGTAAGTCATCTGCAGTACTTTTGCTCAAAACGTGCCCGGTTAACTAATTTTTAAACAAAATTCTGCGTCTTTAATTAAACGAGAATCTAATTATCTTCACAACTAAGTGAACGTGATTAAATATTAATCATTCGAATTCCAAATCGAAAGAAAAAAGATTGCTACGTTTCATCCTTAACACATTTGGCGAAGTGTGGTTGAAGAATTTATTGCGTGCTTACACCTTGGCACATAAGCTTTATCAATATGTTGTACTTTCACTTTCTTCTTCATGTATTATCTTAAATTTCTTTATCAGTTTATATTACACTTCACGCGGTTTGTGGGGATCATGATAAAGTACATGGGGATAGGATGCCGCGTATAGCTTCTTCAATGGCACAATACTTTATACTCCACTCCACAGAATTCTCAATATCGAAGAGCAACATCACACACTAGTTAATTGATTTCTCCTTAATTGCCTCTGTTAACATCTCTCCTTTGTTGCTCTAAGGTAACAAAGAAGATGGTGGTATCAATATTGTTATTAGCAGCTCTGTTCATTGCTGGCTTCATTAATGTTTTCTTTTACTTCCCCACCAAGAAGTTTTATGCGTGGATCCAATCTTTCTTCAGCAAAACGGCTACTACTAGTGAATCCCGAGTTTCGTCGCCAAGCAAAGAGACGAGTGCATACAAGAAGGCTGAGCTCAAGAGGGTATTTGCGACTTTCGACAAAGACGGCGATGGATTCATAACAACGAAGGAGCTCGGAGAGTCGCTACGGAACCTAAGGCTCATGGTTACCGACATGGAAGCCGAAGAAATGGTTGCAAAAGTTGATGCTAATGGAGATGGGCTGATTGAGTTTGATGAGTTTTGCATGTTGTACGAGGCCATGATGGGTGGAGATTCCCAGGAAAGGGGCGGCGCCGGAGATGGGGAAGGTGGTGGCGGTGCTGCTGCCAATGAAGGCGATGATTTGAAGGAAGCTTTTGATGTGTTTGACAAAGACAAAGATGGGTTGATTTCAGTGGAGGAGTTGGGGTTAGTGTTGTCTGCTTTAGGGTTAAATGAAGGTAACAAGATTGAAAATTGTAAAGAGATGATTAGGAAAGTTGACGTGGACGGTGATGGGATGGTTAATTTTGATGAGTTTAGGAGGATGATGAAGGCTGGAGGAGGGCTTCTTACAGCCTTTTGAGTCTCTGTGATTCCAAGTTCACTGCACACAGAACAGAGACTGTACATACTACAATAATTAGAAGAGCTGTTTCAGAAGCCTTTGACGCCACTAACCAATCTACGGATGCTTCGTGTAATGGAATGGCACGCACACACAAACTTAGGTTGTAGATTATGCCTTAAATCTGATTTTGTATTAATTCCTCTCGTGTTGGAATGAAAGTTGTCTTAAATCTTTTCTCTACATGTTTTAAACTTTTGAAGCACAGGGAAGCAAATAGATTTAACCCCCCACCTTTGCTTTGGTGGTTTTTTTAATTTTTTTTTAAAAAAAAAAACCTTCAGTCCGATCAGTCATATATTCATGCATTCTTCTTGAACTTGATAGGCTTAGTGCTGAAATTGTTTGACTAAAGGGCGGGAGATTTACTTGTGTGTTGTCTTCACCAGATTTCCCACAAAAAAAAAAAAAAAAAGATTTTACATGTTTAGTTAATGAATGAACATTCAATCACAAAGCAGTTTAAACCTGAATAGAACAGAGTGACCTGCTGGGTTAATTTCTTGTTTTAACATATCAAACCCAAAAGTCAAAAAGGATCCAAAGGCAGAGAATGGCAGCCATGATGGTAAATTCAACCCAAACATAGTGGCCAATGAAGCGTGTGTTCCAAGGCTGGCGAGGTTGTTGAACGCTTTTCCCCTTTATTGGTTTTGCAAACAGGGCACGAAATGAAATACATGGATCACACGAGAAAAAGCAGCAGGCATTATCGATCTTCTACAAGCAACGCGATTATACGGAGGCCCGAATAGAACACGCTTTTAATTTTATTCTCACTCGCGCCGCCTGTAAATTGGAAAACACGTTCAGTGGGAACTGATTAAGTAATTGCTCAAAAGCGTTAGCTCTAATTGTCTTGGCAAACCTAAGAGCTAATTGTACGCCTTCCAAAACCGCACATCCGAAAGTGATCTCCGCCCAGTTGACTGGTTGAGACCATTCAAAAGAGTCGTATGGTTCAAATAACAAATCCACCAAAGTAGTTCCATAAAATGACAGGCACTATAAGCAATAGGATCACCACCAAATCCTTTCATATCACATATGTTGATACAAAGAAATTATTCAAGTCTATAAATTGAATGTCTACAAACATCTATCAAGAGTTGATACCCACTTCAAGCCAAATACATAAGTTGTAAAAGCAAGACCTTCTAACAGTGTGTTCGAATAAATGTGGTTCTGATCAAACCAACTCTTAGGACATAAATGAGAGAGAGCCCCTGGATGGATGTGCACCAATTGGCAGCAGAATCAAAACCTCAAGACCATTCATTTGTTTGGCACTATTCTTCCAGTAGCGCTTCAATACCCACTTTGTATATTCTATCCACAACAGCCAAATCAATATTTCAACTATTTTTAGAAAACATCAGGATGGAAACGGCCTGGGATAGAGTTGCTATGCTCTGCTTGTTTCAGGTGCATTGTCAATGCATAATTGTTCACCTGGTTGGACAGCACAAGATCAAACATCAGTGTCATAAGCCTCCAAGAAGTCTGAAAAAGTGTAAGAACATGCGTAATTTAAAATTGAGACAAGAAGGAGATGCAAAGAACCATGCAATATAACTGAGGTAGTATGTGAGTTTGTGTTTCATGGGCCTCACCTCCAGTGTTCTCAACTGCTCTTGGTACTGGGACACTAACTGCTTCAAGTGATGCAATTCTTGGCTCCGATCTTCATATTCTTTTTGACGCTCATGTTGGATACTCACAGCTCGCTTCAGAATCATATTTTCCTGAATAAGTGCTTCTACTTGTTCCTTTAACATCTTATTTTCCTACAATAAAACAAAGAATACTAATAAAACTTTACAAAACTAATTTGTAATTTATAAATTTTATTTTTCCCTGCAGCCAAATCAATTCTACGGCTATGATTTACCTATAAACCTCCCAAAACAGATCATATAAAACACCTAGGACAATAACCAACCTGGTGAAAACTTTGTGCTGCCTCAGCACTAGCTCGTGCACAGATCGACTTCTCCAAAATCTCTAGGGCTCTTGAAGCACGGGCTCTAGCATCATCAATGTTAGAAGAACTCATCATTTCTCTAACAAATAGCTCTACCCACTCTGGACCATCTAATTGGAGGACTTTTGAAGCTGATGGATCGTCAGGAGATGGAACCTCTCCATTGGTTGTCGCAACACCTGCAAGAAGATATTGCTCTTCCTTTGAGTTGCTAATGCAAATAAAAACAATATCACAAGAATCAACATTTAAAGTTCATTCTGTTCAAAGAGTCATGATATCAATAATCGATTTCCTTTTCATGTGTCACAGAGTTGAACATAGATCCAAGTGCTGCCAGCCAAACTTTGCAGAGTATATAAAAGGTAATTACAAGAGCATCAATGTGATATTGCTAGCAATCTGCTACACTTACACGTCTCTGTAATTAGAACTTAAAGGAGCAATGTCATTCAATCAGGCTTAGATACAAGAAAAATTGCCTTCAGACAAAATAGGAAGGGAAAAGAAAAAAAAAAGCTATTATAACGTTGAGGATTTTGGTTCGGCTAAGAGTAGTAGAAAATATACTTGCAGAGAAGATGAAGCACCTAAATTTGTTTATAAAACAAGATAAGTACAAAAAATTGCACAATCATTCAGAGATGAAACTGATGATAGTAATTCATTCGTAAACAACATATGAAGAAATAAAGAACCTTATTGATCAGGTTAAGCTACTTATAAACTCATAGAACAAAGTGGTCTACAGAATACACTAGTAATGGTTTTGAAATTAACTTGAGTAGAGTGGAGCTGCATAGATTTAGATTGGGTCTAGAGATGCCGCCGCCTACAATTTTAAACAAATCATAGATCCCAGCCTTTCACAATTAGACCAGCAACAATATCCAATCACATTTTAATTTCAGGATATGCAGGACAGAAAACAAGCTATAAGTAGTTGGTGTACCAAATTTTAGAAAAACATAAAAGATTACTCTAGGAAGGTAGCAAATAAAATAAAAAAAATGCCAGAGTTCCATTCAAAACACAATGTAATTAACAAAGTAAAACATGCAATCCATGCTAGAAGGTTTCTTATTACATGCACATGACTTAAGTTCAGAAAATGCTTTAGAAGAAGAAAACAAAAGGCCCAAGACTCATAAGTGAATGCCTGATGATTGCGAAGTTCACCAAAGAAAACAAACTGTGAGCAGTTTGAAGGTCCCAACACACAATCATAAAGCTATAAGGTCAGTACTGTGAACAATTTTTCACCCAGGTCAATATATCATATAAGCATTTTCAATTTGGGGAAAATTACAACAAAGGAGAAAAACTCGAACAATAATTGTGACAAATGAGGCTGTGCTTTTTCAAGATTGCTTTCCAATTTTTAATTTTTGTCTTGCTTTGCTCATAAGGCTCTTTACATTAAGAGTAATTTCTGTCACATTAAAATACCCACAATACACAATCGATGACCATATACAAACACAAATAATTGAAGGGCGTTCCGTTGATTCAAAACATTTTCGCACACCACACTACACACACATACCTTGAGCATTGGCATCAGCGGCTAAATCAGATTTGCCCCCAACAGAGCCTAAATTTTTATCAGCAGATCCCAAACGAAGTTCATTTAAACTCCTGATAGCCGAATCCAAATCATCTCCACATTCCTCAAGCGCTCTGTCAAGAATCTAAAAAAAAAAAAAAAAAATTCTTTTAGAAATCAAAAGTAAATATCTAAATAAATAAATAAAATAAAATCCAGGAAAACAAAAGGGAACCTGGTTGTCCATGTCAGGGAAGATAGCGGCGAGCTGGTCGAGGAGATGCGAGCGACTGGAGCGGGGAGGAGAGAACCGGACCGGAGAAGAGGAAGAACAACGGATTCTCTTGGAAACGGGAGGTGACGTGGCAGCTAAATTATCCTCAAAGAAAGATCTCTTTCCGCACAGAATTGCAGACATGTTTTAGCTTCCGTCTGCTTCTGTTATTTTTCGCTCTCTCTGATCTTCCCCTCCACTTCCCCCTTCTTTTTCATGCAGCCAGCCCACCGATCCCCAATTTTTTTTTTTTAATTTCTTTATTTATCTGTCGATTGATATCAATTAATTTTAAAAATTATTAATTACTACTACGATAATTATAATTCAATCGGCGATTAGGTTTATTGCTTTCGTCAATTCGATGGGAGTCGAAAGAATGAATTGTCGCGCTTGATTAATCGGCTTCAGCTTTTATATTTTTTCTTTCCTTTTTTTAAATTTTTCTGAGAGGTGGTGACCTTCTCTCCTTTTTCTGTGTTGGAATCCGCTGAGGATGATACACGTATGCCAACATTTTTGGCGTGTTTCGGGATTTCCCATAAAAAACGTGTTGGGATGCGACTGGGGTATTCTTGGAATTTAAGTCTGGGGAAGCTAGTTTTTGACTTTGTTTCATCCGGTCAATAGGTTCTTACCAACCGGTGGCGCTGAAACTTGAAAAGGACAAAAGGTCGACATCTCATTCGGGTCACTTTCTTTTGGGCCTGACGGAAAATATCTTCATGGCCCAACTTCCTATTACCCCATGTCCTAGACGTTCGTTTACCTGATTTTAGCATGTTAAGCCCAAATTATTTGGGTCTGCTTGGTCAGTTGGATTCGTACAACTATTAGACAGCCTTGGGCTCTCTCGCAAGCATTACATTTACACCAAATAACGGCGAGATCTTGAAATTATGCAAAGCACATGTTTCATCCTAAATTCCTTATACACACACGACAGCTAATGAGTCCTCAAATTAAGGAGAACTCCAACTTTTCCATGGTGATTATGAGGAGTTTTTTTTTTTTTTTAATCTATCGCTAGGCTCTGGTGGCCAAGATATATGTTCAAAGAAGAAGGAAATCTTGCGTGGTGCTAATACTATCAGGTCGTTACTTTACCGTGTAATTAAATATCATTGCATACACGCTTATCACTAAATTTAAAATAATCACAAATACATTGTGTATGTAATGTTATCAACACCATCTAAGATTTTTTTTTTTGTAAAGAAAATTTTAGATAAGGACTTGAATCACATCACCTTATAAGTACTAAATCAAATGAATTATATGCGCATTAATGATCAAATTCAAGGTATGACATATGCAACAGTGTATATGTTAGAATAAATGATGTTACGTGATTGAATGGTTGCATACAAGTGACGTGATAAAGGGAACTTCTACAAAGATTTTCCTGTATCTTCTACGATTATATTAGAGCAGATAAAAGGGGCAATGTTGCAACTGCGACCTACGACTATCACTACTACTGCTGAAAAGTGAAAATGCTTAAGAGAAAGGTTGATGAAACACAAGTTTAAAATTCAATCTCTCGTTTTCATTTTTGGTCTTGAGTTTTCACCTTTCGTGTGTTTAACATCAACAATATATAAATATTTTCTTTTAAGTTCCCGACAGTAAAGAATTCGTTATCGGCAGGTGGTATATAAGGTCATAATATCCAGTGCTTGGGTGCTTCGCAAATAATCAACATATCATGAGAGGGGATCCCAATTTGTCAATAAAAATGTTGGGTAACTTTGTACTCGTTTTGGTTAACAACTCTGCTTTTGCGTTGGGTCTCCTCTTTCTTTCTTGCTTTAAACATTAGAATTGATTACTATTCTGTGATAATGTCCATTGCATTGAGCTTATAACGGAATTAACAACTAATTAACAAAAACTAATGAACTCTATGCACAACTCAGAGAGTTGAAATTTGAGTCGTCGCTTTAAGCTTTCAAATTATTAATTTAGTAAACATAGTCAAGAAACATCTTCATATTTTCAGCCACTGAGGGCATTTCTTTCTAACTATGAACCCAGCAAGCAACCAATATGATCTCTCTTTCATATAAATAAATTCAAAGCATCATGATTGTGATACCAAAATTGGAACCATGTTGCATTAGTGGTTCATTTTGTGGTGTTCGTCAACCAAACAACAACGACCCAACCTCTCTCCACACAACCGGAAAAAAAAAAAAAACTAACATAAAAGAAATGTACTCAATTATTACTTGAGAGAGAAAAAGATCATAGTCAAAATGTTTGTATATTTTATCTTTTGAAAATTTGAGAAACGTCGAAAAGTATTTAGTTAAGGATCCCCTATCTTATAATTAGGGTAAGATACATCCCAATAATATGTGGACACCACACGTATACTGTTTATGTGGGGTATATCTTACATTAATTGTAAGATAGAAATTGTCTTTAGTTAATTTAAATTAGTAAAAAGAAATTAGATAAGAACATCACCAAAAAATTTTTTAAATAAGATTTTATTACTTATTTGAAGAGTTACATCAATATTTAAAACTCTAAATAATACTCTAATTAATATTTTTTAAATAAAAAATATTCACTCTCTTTAAATTTAGAGAGTTGATTTCTCACTGTTCAATTTATATTTTATTATTATTTATTTAAAAAAAAAAGAAATATACTTTAATTACTATTAATTTTTTTTAAAAAAATAATTATTTAATTAAAATAATATTAACTTATTTTTATTTAAAGAGTATTTTAGAGAATATTATATTTTTTCACCTTTTTATTTATTACATAAGTAAATAAATAAATATTTAAAAAATAAAATTTATAAAGACTTTTTAAAGATGCTTTAATAATACCTTAACTATAAGGAGCCCCCTACGTTACAATTAAGGTAAGGTACGCCACTTACAGCAACAGTGATCGTACGATACCTTAATTGTACCTAGGGAAACCCTAATTATAATGACAAGTTAACTAGACCTATTAATTATAACAAACACCTATTTAACATTTACTGTAGTCGACAATATCTATCTGACACCATTTTATTCAAAGATTTTATTGTTCAAAATTTATTGTCCTTTGATCTTTTGGGCCCTAGATGATATTCAAAAGATGCCCAGTTAATCAAACATTTTATTTGATTCTTATTTGAAATCAATGATCTCGAGCACTCTCTTAATCTCTTGCCCCAATTATAGAGGTCGGTAACTTTATACTATAGACATCCAAAAGAAGGATATCTTCTTGTATGATCATATCATATCATATGATGAGGGTGAGTGGTAGGGTGAGAGAGTAGGACCCACAAACTTAGTGGGGGCAATGGGTATCACTCCTTTCCAACATGGACTTTGTCAATTTGCAAGTTGCAAGCACAAGTACAGTGTTTTTTAACGTAAATAAAATAATCTTTAAAACAAGAAACATAAATTAAAAAAAAGAAAAAAGAAAAAATTAGGATCTTGGCATTGGCATTGCTTTTATTGAGCTAAGCTATGGGCATCAATAGAATACCATTTTGTTTTTTTTTTTTTTTGTTTCTCGGTTGTTGATGAAAAGACCTCTCACCAAGCTCCATTCTTTTTATTTTATTTAATTTTTTAAAAGATATAATAATTCTATTAAGGGGAACTCACAACATATGATAAAACTCGCAATTCACCATCCACATGGAGGAATTAGGAATATATCTAAAGCTCTCATTGCATAGAGAGAGGAAGAAAGAGAGAGAGTGTGCTTGATAAGATTGCACTCAAATATGCTCTTGACTATCTTTCCATTAGCTTTGACCAAACTAACAATAGACAACATGAATTATTTTATTGAAAAAATTAAAATTATTTGTTTGAAATTCAAAAACTCATTAGGTAATGATTTTAGTTTTTTCTAACTATTTTTTGAGAATGAAAAATGATGTAATTTAGATTAAAAAAAGGCCTTAGGGTACAGTATATATATTATGCGTTAAAAGCAATTTACTAATTTGGAAATATTAAAACAAAATGATTTTCAATAATTTAGTTATCGGTTCTATTTTTGAAGATATTGTTTTCTATATATAAAAAAAAAATGCTAACTCAAACATAATTTCAGTTGTTTTTTAATTTTTGAAACTGCAACGAAATGTTCAATGAAATTGAAGCCTTCATAGACTCATCAACGTGGTGTTATTGAAGCCTTCTAGAAGCAGCTTGTATTGGTTCATAAATTGCTTTTGCGTTGGAGATGTTGGACAAAAAAATAATTCTATATTTATTCTCTCTCTATCTCTATCTCTCTTTAATCACCAAAAGCCTGTAACATCTGTTCTCAAGATCTTTGATTGTTGTTCTTTCCCTGCAAATTTTAAGATCACCGACGGCTGAGGGTCATTAGTCGTTACATGACATGAAGGCGTTAGGTTCATTGGCACAAAGTGGGCTCGCTTGGCCATACATAATAACTAAAATAAATAAATAAATAAATGTTCGGCTTAAAAAGAGATATATTATAGGTTTACAATAGTAGTAAAGAAAGTATTACCAGACACCCTAATGTGAAATATGCCTGAAATTGTTTTTTTTTTTAAATTTTTTTATAGGATGCCTAAAATTGAGATAGATGTAAATAAATTCGAGATTTTTTTATTCTAATATGATGACTTGAAAGCTTAAAGTCCCGTTTGAACGGTTATACTGTTACGACATATTTCTCTAAAAATACAATGCAGTTGTCTCAAACTAGCTCTAAGTTGATGGGTGGTTCAATGCTAATGTTAAAGACAAATTAGTTCTGAATATGATTATTTGAACCCACCAAAATACTTAATTATTAAACTCATAATTTAATAAGAATTCATATCACTAAAATGCTCACAATGGACATTCGTATTTTCATAAACCGTAATCTACTAATCAATTTATAATTAAACATATTTACATTCATCTCAAACTGTTCAAGCCTCACTAAAATTGCCTTCAATTTCAGTTCACCAACCAAAGACAAATAGCGTCCGAACCATACAAAGAGAGGGCTTACCCTAAGATCAAGTCATCAATCATGCTCTAGATGACAAGCTTCCATTATTATCAGAAGTAATTGTCCTCCCCCCTCCCCCCAAATTATCTTCTATGGGTATTTCAATCTGGAACTTGATATCATTTGCAATGAAATAACATTAGAGACGGAAAGAAAATTATCTTCACCATTCTAGACTCCTCTAAAAATTCGCACAACTTAAAATGTTAAAACACAATATCAAAATAGTTCTACTAATTTCCCCATGATAAATTTATTTGAAAATTTGCTTAGTTACTTGATATCAAACATGTAAAACGAACATAGTATAATCAATGACTGCAAAAGTAGTTTCAGTTTTCATTTGATATAAACTTTTCAAATACTGCTTATTTAAATAGAGTTTTTTTCATTAAAAAATTTCAGTTGCTTGGTTGTCAATGAAAGCTTTTATTAAAAATATAGAATTAACTTGATAAGCAAGTTATTTAAAGTTATGTTATGAAAATGAATTAAATAAGATTATCAAATAAGTAAATAATATTTTAGATATTTTAATATTTTAAAAAGCTTTTCAACCTCTATTACCAAAAGTTCAAAATTTGAGTTTTTGCTAGTAGAGGCAAAATAACTTATTTAATCTTTAAAAGTTTTATTGAAAAAATAATTAAATAATAAAAAAATTAGAAAAGAACTTATGAGATTAAATAAACACTTATAGTCATTAGAAAAGTCACAACAAATAGGCACTTAATGTGTTTGTTTAGTAAAAAACTATCGAAATAAGAATAAAGCTATTAGAGGGTGTATTTGGTACTTCAATAAATTTATTTAGTAAAATCTTATTTTTTAATAATAAATAGGTGTAGCCAGTATTTTAGTGGATTGAAATATCATTATCACCACCCATTAATTCCTATTCCTTTTGGTTTTTTGTTCTTGTAAAACACTATTTAAATTGCGTTAGTGCCTTCGTATTGCCCAAAGTGCAAATTTCAATTATTGATTTTTATTTCACAAAATTTTATGAAATATTATCACATAGGCCTATTTTTGTTTGTTAATATACTGCGGTTTGAGGTGAAGGAAGATAAGATCATTGGAAGTGGAGGAATTCTTTGTAACTACTGCTTTTGTTATGTATTGTTAGAGATGGCCAAAGCACGGCCCAGGCCCATCAAATGAAGACTACGCGTGTTCGTGCTCATACCGTGCCGTGGTTACTATTAATTTCGTGCCTCGCCCACACGCGTCTTTCGCGTCTCTACTCATGTCTTGCAGGCATTCTGCGTCAAATCTTGTCTTAGGAAAAATAGCCCACTAAATTTTTTTTATTTTTTTATTTTTTAAGAGCGCATAATAAGTTGTTGTCTTCTTTTTTTTTTTTCAAGCTTATGTACTTTTTTTTAATCTATGTGCCTTTATTTAAATTTAATAGAGTAAAAAATTTAAAACTCAAGTTCATATTCAATAATAATAAATTAATAATAATAAGAGAATATAATATTAGTTGTTAAGTTTGACTTTATGGTATTAGAATTCTTTTTTTATTATTTAACAACAACAATAATAATTTTTTTTAATAGTTAACTTAATTGTTAACTTGGAATTACGTAGAGTTATATATCATAGTTTATAATAACATCAATACATATTTATAAAATCATGATATTTATAATTTTATTTATTAAAACCATGATATCAATTATTTATTTAATAAAATAAATATAAATTAATTATAATTTTTTTGAAACTAAGAATTAAATAAATGTAAAAAACTTGAGCTAATAAGATATATTAAAAGATTCAATTTTAAGTTATTTATAAAAACAAAAAATTTTAAATTTTTTTTCATTAAAACGAACGCGCTTATCAGACTTTAAATTTCAATCTTTAATCACAATAGTCATGGCGCCCACAGACCTCAAACCGCCACGTGATTTTACCAAAACATACTTAGAAGATCAGCTGTTCACCATTATACCATCTATCACTTGTGATCACTTTTATTTTGTTAAAGATACTCTTTATGTGGCTATCCTATTATGCAGTTTGCTGGAGCAATGATCTCAGTTTATTATCAATAGTTTTTATCAAACTAGGTTAACCGAAATAATATGCATGAAAGTTAAATCACCATCAGTCCAATATATGGGACTGACATGTACACACACACACTAATAATAATAATTCACAAAATTGGCTCCCACCATTGTCACATCAAATTATTAGGATAGGAAAAAAACAAAAATTTAAATTCTCAAGCTTACTAAAACAAGAGCGTAGCCTGAGAGCATTGTTTAAAGTGCTACCAGTGAAACTAAAGCTATAACTCACTTGATAGAGGTATCTCAATAAGAATGATCGATGATTAATTGTCACAATCCTAATGCAAATATATTTTTGGGAAAAGTGTTGCAGGGCTTCCGTTATATTAATTAACCAAACATGCAATTTTACTAGAGGTTTAAACTCACGACCCACGTCTTGATAAGATACATTACCCACTAACCAGAGTAATTAATTAAGTCTTGATTCCATGGCTCCCCCTATATGCCAAAACTTTTTGGTCATTTCCACCAAGCTAAGGGAGAGAGGGGCCTGAGGGGCTAATTCTCTAAAATTCCCCATCCCCCACAAAAAAGGTGGTGGGAAAAAAGTTCTTTTTGTACACACTGCGATGATGGTGATGATGATGCCTGCAATCTCCAACAGCATCACCGTTTTTAACATTTAACATTTTTTATTTTTTTCCTCTCTTTCTATCATTTCACTTCTTTTCTTTTCCTCTCACTTCACTTCTCTTTTCTCTTTCTTCTTCTATTAAACCAATGGCCAGTCTCCTCCTCCTCCTCTTGTTTACACTTTGTTTTATCATGCAATTATATATGCATATTACTACTAGTCACTGCAACATGTAATGAGACATAGAAATTACAATTAACAAACGAATAAAAAAAAAATATATTAATCTTTCATTTCATGGAAACCAAGTGCGGTTGCTGGGCTTTTCTTAAGCGCGGTGTTAGAGGTTCCCGCAAGTCCTCTGCTTCTAATCATTCTGCTAACACTATTCCTCGTACTAGTCTTGTTTATGATGCAGGTACCTCTTTTTTTTTTTTTTTTCCCCCTTTTCGCTTGCTTCTCTGTTACTGTCTTGCAAGTCCTTTATGTTATAAAGCTAGTTTTTAAAGCTGATATTGGTGTGTGTGTGTGTGTGTGTATAGTTATTTTACGTTCTGTGATGTGAATAATTTATCTTCTTTATTATCTCACTCTCTGGCTTTCTTCTCACATATTTTATAATTAATGATGTACTGTTGCTTTGGCGATGCTCTGCTATGAAAGAAATTCGAAACATGAAATCATTGTGGGGTTGCGACTTAAATAACAGATCTGTTCTTGCTGATTCCTTCACCAAGATCAGTTTTTTAGTCACAAAGCTCTTATATTTGGAGTTCAAATGAATCCTAGAAGCCTTCTGTTCCCAATGGAACGCAATTAAGTCTTACCTTTGACAAAATTTTATACTTTGCTAGACTTGTTCAAGTTTTCACCAAAGCTAAATTTGGATAGTATTTTATGTATTCAAGACTTGTGAATTGTGATGAAGGAAAGAAAAAAGAAAGGAAAGGTATCTCATTCTTCTGTTGTGCAGCTACTGAGACGCGATACTTGAATGCTAGTAATCGGGAGCTATGTGCTCCAAATGAAGCTCACTTGTCCTCAGATAATCCTGATCCAGCTCCTACAGATGAAAAATCACCACGCCAGCTGCTTCAGTTCACTTTTCAGGAGCTAAAATCAGCAACTGGAAATTTTAGGCCTGATAGTATTCTTGGGGAGGGTGGATTTGGATATGTCTTCAAAGGATGGATTGAAGAAAATGGGACAGCTCCGGCAAAACCCGGGTCGGGAATTACAGTTGCTGTTAAGAGCTTGAAGCCTGATGGTCTTCAGGGCCATAGAGAATGGGTGGTTAGTAGAATATGTGATTTTGGGTTAGTAGACTAATGACGTTGAGAGAAGATTTATTAGATGCTTAAAACTGGGAGTTTAATGTAATGAAATTATTCTTAATGCAGGCTGAGGTTGACTTTCTTGGGCAGCTTCACCATCCTAATCTTGTTAAGCTTATTGGCTACTGCATTGAAGATGATCAGCGTCTGCTTGTTTATGAATTCATGACCCGTGGCAGTCTTGAAAATCATCTTTTTCGAAGTGAGTTGGCAATTTTCTCCCTAAATTCTTTGAACTAGTTCTCTTATAATGTGACATCAGTGTTAGGACGGATAAAGAATTTGCCTTTGGGCTGAGGCTACAATGTTGAAGTTCAGCATTTTTATCTAAGCATCTTCCTCTGTTTTATATGTCCACTCGGTACAGGTCACTCTTTTAAGCATTAAGAGCAACTCTTTTAAGTCCCTTCTCAGCATTAAGAACAAGTAACTAGCGTGATGCCTTTAGCATAAATTGTTTTAGTCAGCGTCACCGCTAACTTCTTGTTCTTGTTTCAAAGATACCACCACATTTTTGCATGACATATGCTGATGTGTTTATACTTTTGAAGGGACTATACCTCTTCCTTGGTCCAATAGAATTAAGATTGCACTTGGTGCTGCAAAAGGATTGGCCTTTTTACATGGTGGCTCAGAACCAGTCATATACAGAGATTTTAAGACATCCAACATTTTGCTTGATTCGGTATGTGAGTGATGAGTTTTACCAATTGGTTATGTTCTGTCCTCAGTTTAAATGAGTTCTTCGTATGGAATTACTTCAACAGGAATATAATGCCAAGCTTTCAGATTTTGGTCTTGCAAAAGCAGGCCCTCAAGGGGACAAAACACATGTTTCTACTAGGGTTGTAGGAACATATGGCTATGCGGCACCAGAGTATGTTATGACAGGTGAGACATTTTAGGAGGCATTTGAACAAAATGAACCATAGACTCTGGCGTGGCACTAGACCTTTTAGAGCATTTGGAGTCAGCATTAAAAATGGTTTGAATCTCTACACACCAATGTATAAGGAATTATGTGTGCAAATTCATGCAAATAGGCATTTTGTTAAAAAAAATTTCTATCAGCTGTGCAACAATATTGTTCTTGCCCAAGTTGTGTGGCACGTAACATTCACAGAGACACACTGAACATGAATTTTTCTTTAATTGAAGTACACCTCTTTTCTCACCATATTTTGTACATGTATTTTATATATTCAACAAGTTGATCTAATGAATATAATGTTATTTGGCATTCACCATCCAACTCTTCGTGCACCAAACGTGACATATAGTATTTGAGTTCAGATGCTTTAGGTCTTTGTCTAGAAGCAAGTGGCTTAGTGAAGTTTTCTGTATCACTGGAAATTTGGGGACCTAAGAATATCAAAATATGCCCTTTTCTTTTCCAGGACACTTGACGTCTAAGAGTGATGTTTACAGCTTTGGCGTAGTGCTGCTTGAGATTTTGACAGGCAGAAGATCAATGGACAAGAAGCGTCCTAGTGGGGAACAGAATCTTGTTGCATGGGCTCGGCAATATTTGGCTGACAAGCGAAAGCTTTATCAAATTGTTGATCCTCGTCTGGAGCTGAATTATTCCCTCAAAGGAGTTCAGAAAGTTTCTCAGTTAGCTTACAACTGCCTCAGTAGGGACCCGAAATCTCGCCCTTCAATGGATGAAGTTGTGAAGGTCCTCACTCCGTTGCAAGATCTCAACGACCTTGCTATCTTGTCTTATCACTCTCGTTTATCTCAGCAAGGTAGACGCAAGAAAAAACAAGAGGGAGCTCAACAGCTTGCAAGTGCGCATTCTAAGAGCATCAGAGATTCTCCATTGAATACTGGCAAGCAGCGTTGTAGATGATAAGCTGTCATATCCTCTCCCTGATTGCCTCAACTATTATGTGGATTGAGGTTGCAATGCCACTTTTATTACAGGGGTTGTGTGAAGACAGTATGTACCGCTT
This sequence comes from Citropsis articulata, assembly GCA_030449925.1. Classification (NCBI taxonomy): domain Eukaryota; kingdom Viridiplantae; phylum Streptophyta; class Magnoliopsida; order Sapindales; family Rutaceae; genus Citropsis; species Citropsis articulata. Next base: position 506,052 of record JASUUH010000257.1, read on the forward strand.
GTAGCATAATTTTTGGGTGTTTTGATATTTTCTAGAGCCAGAAGTGTCTGGAAGAGGAAAGGTACATCTTCCTTTTCTTTGAAACCTCAGATTAGGGTGCTAACAATCAATGTGGAAAGTGCCTTGCGATTTTCCTGTGTTGCAATTGAGATATATTTTGTAATTAGATTAAACTTCCCATTTCCAAGAATGTGATTTGCCGTCATCTGATTGTCAAATGCTTTGAGTTTCTAGGGTGTGATGATATGCATTTTTCATGAAAAACAAAATTTTACCACCCTTATTATAGCATGTTTCGGCTACCTATATTCAAGCCACAGATGAAGCCTCTCCGAGTAAAATCAGCAGAAACAGTTTTGATAAAGATATATGCATCTTTAGACCGAGCATGAGGTCTATGGAATATGCATTTGGTCATCGGTCATCTTCAAGATAGAATCTAATCTTGCTTTAACTTATTCTGCAAATCTCTAAGAACAATACATTGAACCTTCAATTTTTTACATATTCATTTTGTCATCAGCTCTATAGATGTATCACATTGAAACTAGAATCACATCTAGCTTTAACTTATTCTGCAATTCACTCCCAAAAGTGATACATTTCGTAAGTGACAAAGTTCATAATTCATAACCATTAAAGAAAGAAAAGTATATTACGTATACGTTTTGTCGCTTGCTGTATTATTTCCGTCACATTAAAACTAGAATCTTATCTCGCTTTAAGTTATTCTGCAAACCATTACCAGAAAGCTGTGCGGTAAAAATTCCTATTGCTATTTATCTAACCGATGCACCACATCAGTGTTCCCACTAGTGTGTTTTCATCTAAAAGTTAAAAGCTTCAGTTTCTCAATGAATTCATTTGAGTCACGAACATGATTAGGCCAACCGGCAATTTCTCAAATATCAATTTGAATTTAGCTAGGATGAATAAGGCACCGTGAATGATCATTTTTGTTGTTTCTCATGAGTAAAGCCAAAGCCAAGGACTAAAAGGAATCCAAAAATGCTAAGAGTTCTTAACATGACACCGACAGTGTCCTGTCTCCATATGCAGCAAAATATCTGCTACAAGATTCATTGTTAAGGCATCTCAACGGGACTGTGCTTACATTAAATGACAGAAAAGACCCTTTTGGGACTGCTTGTTTATATATATATATGCGTGCTCAAAATCAAATAATGAGAAGTTTTTCTTCCAAATATTTTCAAAAAAAATTCGAACTCAGACACCTGGATTGCGCAACAAAGATACTTATGTTGAACAGATTTCTGATTCTGATATAATTATTATTATTTTGCTTCTAAGGTATGGTTGGACATGATCGAGGGATTTTCAATAAATTGTATTTAGTTAATCATCCGAGATCAAATCTTGGGGAAGTAAGACGTTAAGAAGTAAATTTGGGTTTACTGACCATCATTACTTTCTGTTCACAGCATAATATATGCCATATTTGAATCAACCCCCATCGCTGCATTCTCATGCATATGGGTCCCCGGAAGAAAGCAAACTATAACTTGAAATTGAAGTCTGCGCGAGCTTCTGAACTTTTAAGTCCTTGCCGTTAAAGTTGGCTATGATCTCCTTTGCCAATTCATGCATAAAAGTGAAAAGATAAAAAAAAAAAATGAAAATGAAAAATAAATCTGGTCACTCGAAGATTTATTATTGACTATTTATTTTTAGTTAAATATACAACATAGGACCATCAATTACAAGCTTCCAGGTGTACTTTCGGTCTATTGACCATAATGAGCGTGGTGTGTAACTCAAAGACGGGAACAACCTTAAGCTGAATGAGGGGATGTGTATGCGTACCCATCCAAGCGACTCCCAATCGTGTGACCTAATTCATTATAACGACCCCATGCTGGCCTTCCGCGTCGACCAGTGCACCCCGATGCACTATCGTGCATCAAGATCATAACTAGTTAATTAGGTTTGAATAACATAAGTTTGTTTATGTAATCCATTGGATGAAATTAAGATGAAATAAAAGCTTCAAAATGCTATCAAGGATTTAAGAAAAAAATTTCAATTTCATGTCTTAGTCTTAAATGAAACGAATGGACTAGAATCAGCAGTAACCTATGAGATTCGATAGTATGGTAGAAAGATTCATGCTCCAAAAGTTTGACTGAATAGTTTTAAAAAAGGTTTATTTATCTGGGCTACCAAATTTGAATTATGGGAAGGTAAGGGCGAAATTTTGATTTGGGTTTTAACCCTAACCCTCTATCGATTAACCAAACAGTAATTCTTTATCATTCATATGTCAAAAAAATAATAATAAACAAAACTAAAAGAGCTTCAAAATACTGGTTTAGTATTCACATAACTTGAAAAGTTTCGCTGTACATGTACGATGTATAACGCCAATTTGGATTGACTAGGGCATATAATTGACGATGGATTGTTGGGCTTGAAGATGATATTAAATTTCTAATGCACTTGGTATCGGCCGAAAAAAAAAAATAAAAGAGTCATTGACTAGTAGCATATATGTATCAAAACCGTATAACAATGATATCATATCAAAACCTTATACCAATGAGAATATGATCTCATTATAATAACAGTTTAGATTCAAATTTCATATATATGCATGTATCTAAAGTTACAACATGAAATATATATATTCACACACACACACACACACACACAGGATATCTTTCAAGGTAGCATTAATAGTGTATTTCCGACGTCGAGGTTACGTAAGTGCTTTTCCTGAACCAATTAATTAATCAATCAAAGATATTAGCAACCAAAGAAACAAAAAGCAGGAATTAATGCAAGATGGAATCAAGCTGATGAACAAGTCGATCCAAGTAAAGCAATAGGACAGTAAAATTAACAGAAAGTTTAATTAGAGCTATATTAGCATGAATCTTTTCCGTACGCATCCTCTACGTAGGCCATTTTTAAGTAACACATAACATGCATGTACTTAATTTGAATGCTTGGGGATTATTTTAAAAAGACTGAATGCGTGCTTTCTCAACAGAAATGATCTTCCCCTAATCACGGTATTGTAATAGCCTATAAGGGTAGTCAAAACATAATCTTTAAACTGAAAAAAGATCCAAAAGCGGCTTTAATATGGATAAAAATTTCCACATCCGCTGGTACCATCAAATTCTATGTAGAATTATGACATCAAATGCAGAGGACTATTTAGAATAGAATTGTAGGAAAAGATTTCTACGCTGAGGAGTGTAGAATATACAAATTGATCACACAAAAAAAAAAAAATGTAGAGTAGTAACAATAATATATTCACTTTTCACTTTTTCTATTAATGTAATTAATGTACACAACATACTTCTTCTAAGCTAAGAATTTCACTTCTTAACCCCAATAATCAGGCATTCATCTGTGCTAATACTCAAAATCTACTCAAATACAGAGACCGGATGTGTATACACGTACCGGAAATTAATGCACACATACTTTTATGGACATCTTCGAGCAGGAGAGCCTGAACTGCTTGGAATAACCGGAAGCTGAGCAAAGAGATCCTGCGTCACATAATCAAGATTCAACCAAATTAAAGATACAGAACTGAAAAAGAATAAAAGTACGAGATGATGAAATGATGCAATGATAAATATAATGCAAAGAGTAATACAGTGAAAATGTATCAAGTAAATTCCTCAAAAGAGAATCTGAAGAAATGAAAGGGAAAGCAAAAGGGTATTCATTTTCATAAATTAAGTGATATTGGCGCGGCTCAATCTGAGATCGTCTTTTACAACTTCAATGTGTAAATTCGTCTTCGGATTGAACCTCACCAATATCGCTTTCGTTTTTTTCTTGCTTCCCAAACAACCAACAAACTCTCCATCACCATGCATGAATCAATGCAACAGCAAATCACCATGCTACATGTTGAAACCATACAGAAGCGATCGAGTTTAGTAGGGTCAATTTAGCTTATATAGTGGCAATGCAGCTGGCACCACTTATCAACCTAAAATTAAAAAAAAAAAAAAAAAAAACAGGGTACTTGAATACAAAAGAATAATGCAAGATAAAAATATATGGTCCCATATTGGTCTAAAGGCCTTAAAAATGACCAATAAATTATGCTGTCCCTAATTGTGATAAAGATATGCTGTATATCTTAGTGGATTATACAAGTTGGAAATGGTGGTTGGGCATGATAATGGATGTGGGATCTCTCAATAGTCATAATTTATATTGAATGAATCGAGTCAAAAACAATATGCAATTTTGTGCAATATTAATATGTCACAAACACCAAACAAATTACTCTATCATATTCGAAACTAATTATCAAAAGAGGGATCGATTCTTAATCATAATTAATGATTCAATTATATTTCTAAAGTCATTTGGGTGCATTTAAAACAGTATTTTGCATAAAAAAATGCATGGAAGATATTAACAGGAAAGAGAAAGAAAAGAATCGAAAGCTGTTGGCGTATTCAAAATTTTGGTAGTAGTCAGAGATGATTAGGGTTCGAAGGAAGATTGGAAAATATATGTATATATGCAGTGATAATAAAACAAAAATGATCTGAAATGAAACCCTAGTTTGTTATGTGACGAGATCTGACTGATATTGAAGATGACGATCATGGTGATGATCTAAATATATAAGGAAAACGGAAGCACATACATATATATACATGCACATATGGAGAGAGGAGTTGAGTGACAAGTTATAATAGGTAGGGTTTTGCCTCGGGACGGGAAGGAGAAGAAGGTGAGTGGAATGATGTCAATGGGGAGCAAAAATAACTTTTAGGGTTTGTCACCCCCACTCATGCTTAGTTTGTACTCAAATTAAAATCGAAACCGCCCCCTCCATCTCTTGCGCATGCACCTCAAATATTCTCCAGCAAAAAAACCCCAAACAATTACTCCTTTTCATTGTATTTGTATCCTTTCTGATCCCCCTTTTAAGACTTATAATTATTTTAAAACCCATCCTTTTTGCATATATACCATGCTTGCATTTGATTAGCTAAATTAAACAAAGCCTAGCCAAACTAATCCACAGAGAATAACATAGTTGGCTTATGTGTATTCTAAACAAATCATTAAGAGTAAACAAATATCGATTCACATTCATTATTGAAATAAATATCTCAGCTAGAGCATATGGACTAACAGGATCTTATATGCATGAGCAGGAGATAATCAAGGAGTTTGGTTGGGGTAGGGACTGAAGACATGACGTAATTAAGGAGGAAAAAATACTAATACTATATATTTGAGGGGCTACCAAAATTATATATAGAGTCTAAATTTATAAAAGACTCCTATTTAGAATTTTAGCAACACGGGTGGCCGCGGTCCCATGCCATTACTTAGTTATGCCCTTATACAAGAGTGACATTTTGTATGGCCACACCCAAAAACTGGGTAGCTAAACATTTTTTTGGTTTGGGTACACGTCAGCAGCTATGTATATACATAAAAAGTTCAAGATTGACAATGGAGGAAAAATATGATTAAGTGGAGGGAAAATAACTCCAAGACTTCCAAACTTTCTCAAATAGATAGCTAGACCGAGTCAATTGAATATCTAGTATCTAATGTGGATAACCTTTAAGGGAGGGAAAACCTTTTGAAGAGAAGAATATTGGGAACAGAAGTGCAGAATGTCAGCGAAGGGAGGGATTGTCTAGAGAGAAGATTGGGAAGAAAGAAATAATAAAGTAATATTTTGTCATCTTTATGACACACAGAAACACACACTTAAGGGCATGCATTTTTAACAAGACACAGCAATTAGCAAGCAGGCAAATTGAGGCAACTCCACAAAGCGGAGACACCGGCGCCAAAGGAGCCTTGCCTTGGGCCTGCGCTGGGGAACACACTCCTTGGGGTTTGCTTCTAACTTTTTTCTCACCAACAAACAATCTCATGCTCATACATTTCAATTACACAAGAGACTTTTTTTCCCCCCTTTTTATTTATTTTTGAAGGGTCATTTACTCACTCTCTTATGAAGATTTTTGGGAAGAGTAAAAGAAGCTTTTTTTATTAATGGAATAAAAAGCTTTAAAAATAAAGCTCCCCCATGTCTATCTCTCAGTACTCATGATTTGAGGCGATAAGTTCGCGTGCCACTACCCACTTAACAGATTCCCCCACGCCTTAAAACCGTTCTCATTTCACATCACCAGATCCTAGGACTTTTAATTCTATTCCGTTTGCTTCTTCTTCTTAGACTAAACATGCATGAAGGGTCAAAAGCTAGCCAGCGACCTCAACTTTGGCTTTTTCTTTGCATAATGTTTCATTATTATATGCTTTAGAAAATGGTTGCCTCATTAAATAATCCGTACATGTCACGTTAGAATGATTTGGTAAGCAACTAGGCAATTAGATAAATGTGCCGTAGTGGAACTCTATAATCCTCTTAAAGTATTAATTGAAATATAAGATTAATACTACGTGATAATATCGTTCATCATAATATAAATATAATATAAATAATGGTGCTAACTAAATCATTCTTAATAAAAATATAAAATTTCAAATGTCAAATCTCTAGTTTTTGAAACTCTTTAATTAAAGGGGTGGACAAAGGGACATCTACATTGGTTCCACTCATACAAAATTACAAACACAATTCTTTAAGCTTTAACGTGCCATGTTTAGTTACCTTTGTTTCCTCAAGAAAAGAAAACATACTTTCTCGGCTTTTTTGTATCTTTAATTAAGAGAATATTCTTATGACTTTTTAAATTCAAAGTTCCTCTCCCTCTTCCTGGGATCTTTTGTTAAACAGAATTGCAGCAGCCTAGAACAACATCACTTTGACCGATGCACAGAAAATTTGAGCATTAATAAATTAATTAATTAAAGAACATTTTCTTTGACCATTAACATTGAATTCGCATGAAATTAAGGGTGGAAAAACGGCAAAGAAAATAGAAGTAAACTATAATTTAGCTTTTGGAAAAATGCAGTTGATGGGTATGTTTCAATCATGCATGGCAATTCGGCCAAAGTTTCTTGTCAGCTTGTGGAGACAAGAAAGACACTTTTCTCTTTGAGAACTCCAGTTGCTGCCTACAACTCTTTTGAGGGTTTAATTTCTTTCTCTCTGTGTTTGTGAAAAAATCTGTCTTCACGCGCTGGCAAGCATGCTGAGTTAGCTCCTAGAAGAGCCCAAAGCACTCGTTGTGTCAGCAGTTTAAGTGCATTTGAAGAAGATTTTGCAAAAAGGTTTGATTTTGAACAAGAAATGGGACACCTGAACAGAGACCTAAGTCAGTTTTTGCACACTTCTGTCAATCTCAGAATTCAAAGTTGCAATTTACAAAAATTAGAGTAAAGATATATGCTTCATAATATTGTCTCTTAAGTGTCTGGCAAATTTTGCAGGCGCATTACCCCTTGAATGAACGTTGACAAAAAGCAAAAGGGAAAAGAAGAGAAATTCTTCTACTTTTAAGTAAAATGAATTGCATGTACACTCAATTGTTTTGTTGGATTATTATGTCAAAAACATATAAATCATGGCACTAACATCTCATCGTCTTTCATGAGCAAGTTTTCTGGTTTCATGTTCTGCTTCATATTCCCAGCGTTTACATGATCTGACGCACAGTCAAGCGCCTTTCTAGCATAATATTTGGGACATATGAATGTGAGTTGTAGGTGTTATGTTACGCATCATGGATTCGATGCTACATGTTTATTCACATTATTCATTACCATTATGGGTTAAGTAATATAAAGAGGGATGAATATCTCATAGAAGATTGCAGACCAGTGACAAGAGTTTTGTGATTTTTCACTTCTTCGACTTGAGGCTTATCAAAGGGGAAAGACAAGTACTGGAGGAGTTGGCTTGCTTCTCTTTGAATGCGACATAGATATAACTGTTTAACTCTAAAACGGAATGAAAAATATCCAGAGATTGGTTTGAACAAGTTCAACATAAAGAGAATGCATACGATCCACAAAGTGAACACTTTCTGTGAAATCAAAACTTCGCCACCTTCAATATTATTGTTCATTTTTTTTAATTAACTGATCTTTGATTTCTCAGATATCAGCTAAAAGTAACAGGTTTTCATGGATCCTTATATTCTGCAATTATTCATAAATTTTTCAGCAGCTTAATATGCAGAGAAAACTTATATATTGTAGAGATTTCCTATATGCTCTAAAGTCTCTGATTTTTAATCAAAATTTGGTGGCTAATGAAGCCAGCAGTGATCAGCTGTATGAGCTATTTACCTCCTGTATAAGCCTATTTACCTCCTGTATAAGCCTCTAAAGCAGCAGCATGTCATTTACTTCCCCTGAAGCTTACAATATGCATAGAAGCACGACCCGAGAAAGCCAAGAGCTTGGCCAACAATATTGAACTGGAAGAAAACAAGGAATTTAACCAAGAACATTATTAGTGTTAAGATTCTCACATGAAGCACATTAAAAATATAACACCAGATTAGTCTACACTCACCAAATCAAATGGAAGCCCACCAAATAATAGCCAGCCAAACCCGATAGTTAGAAGGTCCTACAATAGAAAATTAGGAATCACAAACAAGTGTGGGGGGAGCAGTTGAAGGCCAGAGATCAATTAAATATTTGTAAATGATTTTAGAGAGATTGATGATTTTTTGGGGAAAAAAAAAAAGGAAGTTACATTTAAAATAGAATTTAGTGGGCAGGCATAACCTTCTGGCTCATCCAAAGAAATGCATTTAATGTTGATAATGTTTTTGAAATTTCCTATTCGCATTTGGGATCTATTTAATTGTATACACACTATACACTTACATCATGGGAGATATAACTTGTAAGCAATTTTGTAATAGCCAAAAAAAAGAAAAAAGAAAACATGATTGCTGCAGCTTAAAACTATCAAAAAAGAAAAATATGAAAATTCCATGTCAGAAAAGCAATTGACTTCTGTTCTCTAATCTCAATTTGCATTTTTGATCTTAATGGAAACAGCCTAAAATAAACAATAATCCATCAAATATTAAGATTCAAATGTTAAATTGCCTAACCGAATTAGGCATGAAGCAAGCTTGCATGTGTCCTTGTAGCAGTAAGTTGTAGACAGACATTACATACCTTCAAATTACCGCAAATTGTCTGTGTGAGTGCTGAATTGAGGGTCGTGTTCAAAAATACGAAATAATTTATTAAGAATGCCATGATACAGGAAAGAAGCATCACAACCTGCCAAAAAATTCAATACAGAAGTATTTAATCAGATCATCCTATTAACCACTGATTCACTTGCTTAAATATTTCACAAAAATTTAGTAATACTAGTATGCTGGCATTGAATTAGGTCCCTTACGCGATGATTAAAATGAAAAAAAAGCAACTGTTACTAAAAAATAAAGAAAACAAGGTAAGAGAGCAAGTTATCAGAAAACACTGGAGGTATAGACATAATCAGCATTAAAGTAACATAATCAGCATTAAAGTAACTGTCTTTGGAAAAGAAAAAAGAACCTGAAAGCCAGGGTAAAATAGAAGGGGGAAATTCATTGTCACTTCTAGGTCGCCTCTGAATGAAGTCCAGAATAGCAGAATTGGCGTGCATATTATTCCTACAAACTCCAAGTAAGTAAAATGTTTCTCTGAGATCTGAAACGGAAAAAAAAAAAATGCAACGAGTCTTTGATTATACCATTGCACCACATAAGACCAAAGCTACTGAGGCCACTTGACCTACCTGAAACCAATTGAAAATATATGCCAGAATCTTAATAAAAGGATTAAAAAAACTTGGTTAAGAAATGAGATGCCAGACAGTTTGAGAACGAAAACGCTACCAATACGAGAAATGAAGGCAAGATATGCTGCTGTGCAGATGTTGGCTATAAAGACAACAGCATAGCCATAGGCATCAAAGGATAAGTCCCGTGCTCCAGCAAGAAATGCACCAAGCAAAATAATCCCCACACTGATGAAATCCTTGGATTTATACAATTAAGAAGGAAACTAGGTACATGAATGTAAAGAAGATAATACTATTATGCATAAAAGTACTAGGAATCACTTTTTTTGTAGTGAAGCCATTATTATTTCCCAATTTAAATTTGTATAAAAACTTTGCTTATATCCTCAGACATAAATGCGGCCTTCAGAATTTTGATTGTCAAACTTCATATGGTCGATGATACCTATGAAATGAAACGCTTGAAGAAAATTGAAAATATTGGAGCAGCCTTTTTTTTTTCCCCGTATATGAATCATAGTGAAAAAAAGTGCTAGAAACACATACTAAGTTATCCAAATTAAAAGAGAAATTAATGTATCATTCAAGCACATTATGCAGCAGTTCTGATTCATTAGTGATTTAAGTAGCTGACAAGCATCTCCAAGGCACACAGATGGTATCAAAAGAGTGACTAACCAATTCCCTGCTTCCAAAAACATCAAAGTTCAGTGACAGAGGAAGTTCAAATGGTGTACCTGCCAACAACAGGAAGTGAGTGTTTCTGCCCTGTCAATAGGTACTCTACAATCATCGTAAAGGCTACTGTAGTCCGCCTGAGGGTGGTGTACATGGGAACATTTATGCCGCGCACAGCTTCCATTGTAATCAACTTTCAACAGAAGAGATTAATATGAGGAAAAATTAAAAGAAATATGAAAGCTCTCACAAGCAAGAAGTATTTGAAGTATTACCATGTAAAGCAAATATGAAAGTGCCAGAGGAAGAGTGTGAACTAATGCCTTGAGCGGTACAAGGGTTGCTGGATTATTACTGGTAGCATGTGGTTCACCAACTGTGAAAGAGATGATCCTCCAGCATCTCAATGCATAGAGAATTGAACATGAACAAAACAACTACACAACAAAAGATACAAAGCCAAATCAAGTAATGAGAAAAAACAGAAACAATTTAGACCAAAAAAGAAAAAGAAGTTTTTTGAATTGGCATAAAAAATTGTTATGTCAGCGCGGATCAAAGTTAGCTACAACAAGCATTCAGTGTGTGCAACATGCATGAAGCTGGAAATGATGTTATTGATTTCAAACTGAAAGATGATAATAGTCAAACATGAACATATTACAGAAATTAGGATGTGTACTTCCAAAATCAAGGATAATTTTAAAAGACTGCTATCTGAATTGCCTGCTTATTGTGCAAATCATTGAGGATTTGTAGTCTAGCTCTTGTGACCAACTTAGTAACTGAGCTACCTGAAAAAGTGTGATGACATTTGCACAGGGGAAACCGTAAGAAGAAAGGGCTGCTTTGTTGAACATTACCAAGAGAACTGCAACATGGAGGGCAAAAAAATAAAAATAAATAAATAACCACACGAGTTATAAGGAGACATAATTGCCTTCATAGAAAACGGGTTAGCCAATACATAGTTTGCCTTGCAACAAAATCTTGACTAATAAAGAATTAAAACTAGTTTATTGATCCAGAAAGATGTTCATTAATAATTATGCCTGTTATGCTGCTAACAAAGAGCTCAGGGAGCTTATTTATGAAAATGTTATTTCTGGGCACTGCATCATCATTCTAGCCATATGATAAAGCTTTCTGTTTTTAAAATAACCAAGCTTTGATCTCAATTGGCTTTGAAACAATTCTCCCTTCATCTCTCCTGACACAAATCTATGAGAAACTATCCTACAAACATCACCTTTCCTACTAATGACTGGTTCAATAAAACCAAAATAGCACTGGTATCTTTGAGTATTTCCTTAGCATTATGATTTTTCCAGCTTCTATAACATTGAATTAGTTTTGATTTTAACTCCTTGACTCCTTTTTTTTTTTAAAATTTTTTTTTCCTTTTTTAGTGTTTCCTTATGGCAACCGGATTCCCTCCCTCTCAATGTGCAGAGTCCCAACCCAGACCTTTTGTACCATCCCGAGAACTAAACTATAGTAATCAATGAACAACATTGACACGCTAGGATTCAAATATAGATTTTGAATACAGAAATATAAAGACAACCCAATTACTCAATCTTCATTGACACCAGTCACAATTCTGACAACACAATTAGAAGTGCAATAAAAATTATCACTGTTGCATAATCCTCTCATTTTCCAAACATTTTATTTCTGAAATCAATTTATTTAACCGTAGCAAACCTTCATATAAGCATAACAATTAAACAAAATCTACATTCAAAAACCAAAAAAAAAAAAAAAAAGAGGGGAAAAACCTCCTTTGCAGGCTTCTTCTCGCCAAACAACCCAAACGTACATAGCACAGTAACATTTTTACATTTCTAAATGCAACCCACCCAAAAAAAAAAATAATAATAACACAGCAAACTTTCCATTTTCACACGAAGTTTAATGAATTGGTCCCTGAAATAAAATTTCAAACATTGAGATAATAAAAAGAAGAAAAAGAAAATTGAAAAATAAACGTCAGGAATTACCAGCACTAGCCATGTAAGAGACAGCCGCGTAGACACCTCTTTTAGTCATGGCGGCAGAGCCCTTAGGCTGTTCTTGGCTCTTCAACGAATCATTCACTGCCACGGGCAATTCATCACTCTTCATGGATGAAGCCATTTTTCAAAATAACTTTTTGTTAGTCTTTTGCCAACTTTGCTCTCTCTTTCTCTTTGTTTGTGTCAGTCAGTCAAGATGATAAAATTTGCTATGGGGACACAAAAATTTGCAATGGAGAGACGCAATTTAAGTAGTGACTGAATGTTTTTGCGTGGCGGGCACACGTGGCATGTTATGGCAAAACTGGGGGTCCACAGATGTAATGTCCCAGCTCAGATTTTCATTACTGCATGATTCTTTTCCTTTTTCTCTTCAGAATTTTTTTTTTTTTCCCAACAAATGATTAGTTAACTATTTTTGAATTTTAATGGTTATGATACTGTAACGTTGGCTTCCAGCCTCAGCAGCACTATAGCATTAGCAAGAAAGGGAAAGCTGAATTAGGTAAGATAATCTCGAAAAAAAATCCAAAAAATCCCACCGTGATCATATTTTATTAGCATCTCAAGAAGTACATGTCCATAAAATAATTTTAAAGTAGATTGTACACATTGCTTTTTTCTTTTAAAATCTTAATGATAGAAAAATAGCTGAATTTGTACTATAACAACAATTCCATCGCCCACTCGACTCAACAAGTGGTATTAAATTTTTTTCAGAAATCGAGCTCTTCTTAATTTTTAAAATTTTTGTATTATGTATTTTTTCATTAAGTTTTTTTATAGTTAATTAATATTTATTTTTTATTAATTACCAATTACTTTATAAAAAATTTTTGTTCAAAGAAGTTCCTATCAAAAGAGAAAAGAAATGCTGATCCATAAAGTGGGGAGTGTTTTCTTTTCGTTCTTGATAAATGACTTTGTTCAAGAAATATTCACAACTAAAACAGAAAATAAAAGATTTAGCATGGACAAATCAATGGGAATGAATGAGGTTTTTTTTTTTTAACTAATAAAAAGATGGTCAACATCTGGTACATGTTTTTTGGAAATGGTTGCGATCTCAGATTACGTCAAATCAATAAAGAAAATGTAGGATAAATCCAAAACAGTACGATAGAATGCTGAAATTTACCACTCAAAAAGTGGCTGGCAGATGGCAACTTTCAGAGAAAGTCAGAAAGAAATACTGCTCCAAATGCTTTACAAAAGAGAAGGCAAGAACCAACAACAAAGTGCTGGCTCACAGTTAATGGAATCTTTTTGCGAAATTTATTGGGTTTGTTTTTCACTTCAAGTCGTAGAAAAGTTGTTTTTATTTAGAGAATTTGTGTTTCTTTTTTGAGCAAAAATTTTTAATTTGAGTTGTGGTATAAATTTAAAGATATCTTTTATAATTAGGGTTTTTTTAAAAATATTTCGTGATTAAGATTAAAAAAAAAAAAAGCAGGTCATTATTTGTATCCAAATTGTCACGGATTGATACGAGTTACAGTATCTACACTGCCTTCGCACTGCATTCCACTTTGCCACATTTATGGCCATAATTACTTTTTCGCAAAAGCAATAATAATCCCTGCTGCTGTGCTCCATTTCTCACTTCATTTTCACGAACCACATGCACTTAGATCAGATTTGTTTGTGGAGGTGGCCCTTCAATTGTCCATTTATTCTCCTACAATTGAGAATTCGGAGCCAATCTCGATAAATCCTTGAGCTCCACTATATGTGTATGTCGAGATTTTCGGTAGACATTATGTGGAGGTGGCCCTTCATGAAATTTGAGCAGAGTAAATGACTCGATCCCCGATCACATGTGAGGAGGGTTTAAAGCGTAAATGGGCCTTGCAGAATCCGGATTAGTCGGTCCACGGATCGGAAACCGGGTGGTAAGACCAAAAAAAAAAAAAAAGATTTTCAATAAAGCTTCTTGCATAGACATTATAAAGAAAAGAAATCACAAAATAACTAAGTTAGAGATTTCTTTTTATTTTCAAAACTACTTAGAATCTTTTTTTTTTATTATTATTTGAGTTTCCCTGATCATTTAAAAATCTCTTATCATGAGTGTATTTATGAATTGTGACAGTAAAAGTTAACGTTTAATTACTTTTACATGACTAACTAATAATCATTAATTACATAATTGCCTGATAATCACTAATCATCTTATTAAGAGAAACTCGGCCTACGATAGTGCTGGATTATACTTGAAACATTTTTAAGATCAATACGATTATATATGGTTTACAGAAAAAAAAAATATAGATTATTCATTTTTGCAGCTTCTTGTATAGTTTGTTATCATAAGAGCATAATGAGTCTAAGGAGTTGTGAAACGCCTTCCAAGTACTTTTTAGAAGCCGCAATGAAAAAAAAAAAAAAAAAAAAAAGCAGATATAGTGATTGATGATAAGTTGGTGGGGGTATAAGTTGAACAAGGAAGAAAGAAGAAAGCCCAAAATTTCATTCTAAAAGCATTACGAAGAACAAAATCATCCATCCACAAAACACAAAACAACTAGCTCTCTATATAGATGTACGTTTCCGCTGAGTTATTATTATTAGTTATACTAAGACTCCTTTATCTTTTATTACAATTCCCCCATCTTTACCGTTATGTAATCCAGGGCTGGCGTGTGTATGATCAATTTGAGAATTTGTCCTTGACAAGGAAGCAGAGAAATTACTCTGCGTCTTTTTATGATATGGTGAGATTTTATTTCCCTTGTTGTCATAAAAAACAGTATCATCTTCATCATCTGGCCTACATTTCTCTCCTAGTATAATCGCCTTGCTCCAAACCGAGTCTTGATCTACTTTCAATTTCCCTTTCTTTTCATTACTATGGTGGTGGTGCCTCATTGACACGCTTCTTGAAAATTTGATGCTTAAACTTTTTTCAAATCTTTGCATCGACACATTCCTTATCAAATTGTTACAAGAACTTGTCTCCCTCAATGTCTTCATTGCCGGCGGCGGTGGCAGTTCCTTAATAACTTGTTGCTTTGTCACGCTCTCTTGATAGTTCTCATTATTTCCCTCTTGATCGGATTCTACAATCCGGGGGGTTCTCGCAGCTTGCAGGGTTTGTTGTGTTGTCATTGGGATTGCCGGTGATGATTTATCAAGCACAATTGAACTTTTCACGGCCTGACTTGTTTTTACTTTGGGATTATGAGAAGAATGAGATGATTGGTGCTTTGAACGTTTTACTTTTCTTCTTATGCACAGAGCTGTGATTGTAGCCACGGTAGCCGCCATCCATGCCATATGAAGTGACAGTGATAATACAGAATAATGTATTAAGCTGAAATCATTAATATCATGATCACCTATGGGAACTCTTCTTCCCATAGTTTAAAGCATACATTCAAGCAACGTCGTTGATAATTTTTAGGAACACATACCCCTACCACTGTTTTTGCGTTTGTGGTTTCTAATTCAATTGCTCTTTTTTTCCCCCCAAAAAGTTGTGGTAACAAGTTAGTTTGTTCTTTATGTTGCTGATTGAAATGAATGTTGAAACTGAAACTGGTGTGCTTTTTGTTTTCTTTGATTATCCGAAACAGAATGCTTTAGTTTAGGAGTGATCGGGAGAAAAACTTGAGGTGAGGAGGCAGAGTAGCAAATTCAACAATATAATCTGGAGATTTTGTGGTTTCTTTTGGGGGAAAAAAAATTATTACATACATACATACATACATACATGTGACGCACACAAATATATATAAAAACAGTGTGTCCACATTTAAAAAAATAAAGAGGTGGTATATAATCATTTTTAGGTGCAGGCTAACGGGCTGCTACCATTTTACTCAACACCACACCACACTTACCACTAGAGCTGGCAAAATTTGACACGATCCGATTACCCGACACGAACACGACACAATTAAATTGGTATGGGTCATCGAATTTAATACGATTATTAAATGAGTCGGGTCCGGGTCGACGCGATTTTTTTCCGTGTCAGATTCGGGTTAAAATTCTTGACCCATTTATCCGATCAATGACCCGATTATATTTTTTATTTTAAAATAATTTACAGGTTCTTGACATTAGAACTCAAGTATTAGAAATGATTTTCTCTTTTATATTTTTCTTTGACAGGA
Source organism: Citropsis articulata (assembly GCA_030449925.1). NCBI lineage: Eukaryota > Viridiplantae > Streptophyta > Magnoliopsida > Sapindales > Rutaceae > Citropsis > Citropsis articulata. The sequence goes on from JASUUH010000257.1 coordinate 522,566, forward strand.
TAAATATAAACACAATATTTTATATATAAAATTTTAAATATATTTAGAACTTTAATAGTATAAATGCGTAAAATATTTTGTTAGATATGTATATTTTATAATATCGATAAATTATGTATGTATATATGTTCAATATTATGTGTAATATTTTGTTAGATATGTATATTTTATTTTTTTCTTTGAAAGGATAAATATAAACATAATGTTTTATAATATTGTATGTATATATATTCAATATTTAATATTTTGTAAAATATATGTTCAATATTTTGTTAGATATGTATATTTTATTTTAAAACCTCAATAGTATAAATATTTTATAATATTCATATGTATGATAGTGTGTAAATATTTGATGTAACTTTTGTTTAATATATAGATATTAAGCGGGTTATTTGGTAACCCGATTATTTTTCCGTGTTGGGTCTGGGTCACAATATCTTGACATGATTATTAAATGGGTCGGGTTTGGGTCGACCTAAATTTGACACGACACGAAGCTGATACGATACGAACACGACCAGATAACCCCATTTTACCAGCTCTACTTACCACACCATACACTTAGCAATTCAAGCATATTTGTAAAGCTCTTTTATATTCTCTTTTGCGAGTAATAAAATTCGTTTTGAACACATTACTCTCTTCTCTCTAACTTTCTCAAAAGCATCCTTACTGAGCTAGTTTGAGAAGTTCAATATGGCTTACTTAGCTACTTTGCTCTAAAAAATGTCAAAGTGTCACACAGGTTCCTACGCAACATACTCGTCTTGTGATAGGACACTCTGTTATATCATGTGGCCTAATAGAGTTAATAAAGTCTATTAAACTGCACAGCTTTAAAGTGTGTCTAAATGAAGAAAATGAGGGCGTCTGCACTAGAAAAATGGTGTATATATATATATATAATCATTCTCAGGTGCAAGTACCCTCATTTTTTTTAATGTGAACACGTTATTGAATCATGTGGTTTAATAGATTTAATTTTCAAGACACAACAAAACTGTGTAGTTTAATAATATTAAAAACTAGCTTTATTAAACTGCAGGACTTAACAGCGGGTCTGTATGAAAAAAATGAGGGTGCTTGCGCTAGAGAATATATTTGCTTAAACAGACCAAATTTAATTTAAATATTTGAAAGAAAATCAATCTCACTACTTACTAATACATGCTATGGACTTAAATAGCAACTCGAAAACAATTCAATAACTTAATGGTAAAATTAATTTATTTCCCACTTATGTGAATAAATTTGAATTTCTTCATATATATTAGTAAAAGTATATGTATATGTGTATGTGTGCATATATATATATATATAGAAACTTTAGGGCCCGTTTGGTACCCTTTTTGAACACCTGTTTTTGTTTTTGTTTTCACAATACACATATAAAACCCGTTTGGTAGAAGAAATTCCAAAAACAAATTAGGAAACAATAAATTCGGATTCAACATTATAACTACAAAAGTGAAAACATGTTTAACATGTTTTCTAAAATTTACAAACTGAACTCAAAATCCTTTTGAAAAATAAACGAGTTTTCAAGTTTATCTTTCGTCACGCTTCTTCTAAAACTGAAGCTGTTTATCTTCCGCCGCCTTTTAAAACCGAGCGCTTTGTTTTCATCTTCCGCTTCACGCTTTCCTTTTCATCTTTCCGCTTTCCTCTCTACCTTCTTAATTTCAGCCACGTTTCTTGTTTTCTCATTTTTCAACAACAATTTAAACACGTTTTCCCGATCACCGGCCGCCGCCGCCGGTCCATTGTTCGTCAGAACTCGGCCGCTACCGCCGTGTCGCGTCACACGCCCAAGTCCGCCGTCGCTGCTGCTTGGACCACTTCGCCTGGACCGCCACGCAACTAAGCCCTGCCTCGCCACGGGTCTACCACGATCCACACTTGGCTATCTTCAATCCTGCTACCACGGTATTTGCTTCACATTGTTAAATTTAATTGCATGCCTGATCCGTGAATTGTCTTTTTTCAATTTCTTTCATTAAGTGCATAAATTTTGTTTGTGATCATATGATCGCCGCTTATTCGCGTTCGATTTTGTATTTCAGGTTTTTGTTTGCACTTTTTATTACTTGGAAAATATATAAATTTAGAATTACAATTCTGGATTTTGATATTTTAATTGTGTAGAAGCAAAATCGTTGAAAGTTGATTGTGTGAGTAAGATCATGTTGTCAAAATACAACATGATTTTGGTGATACATCATGTTGCAATTGTGGGTAAATTTTTGTTTTTTATTTGCAATTCTGGATTATTTGTTTGAGTTGGTAAAAGGTGTCGAAAGTTGAAGGTGGGAAGAACATAAGCGGTTTTTCAGTAATGTGAAGTTGTTAGGTGAAATTGAAGCTATAAGCAAAGCTCTTTATCTATAAAATAGAAAATAAAAGCAAGAGTTCGAGTTCTATATCCAATTTATTGCCTCACTGTAAAATTTTTTTTTGTTAGAGACAAAATGATTTAGGTAAATTGGGCTTTTGTTATTAGAGAGAAATGAAGATTGGTGAAGCTTTGCCGTAGATAGAATTCAGTTAAACAATCTGTAATTTTAATTTATTGCTTTGGATGGAATTCACAATTCCAATCTGCAACTTGTGGAAGTGAGAACCAAAAATAGAAATCCACTGTTTGATTGTGCCCAGAAAAAAAAAAGAGTTAAAAATTGTGTATGAGAGCTCGGTCTTAATTTAAATTGACTTTTGTAATTTATAATCTATGTATATGTAAGAGCAATGTTTTTAATTTGATTAATATTTGATATATGTTTTTGTTTAAATTTTTTGGGGTAACATTCAGTTTTTAATGTATGACATGTTGTTGAAATTGCTTTCATGCTATGTTCATTTTGATTAATAATTGATATGTATTTTTTTTAATTTTTTTCAAGATATGGATCCACATGATGTTGATGTTGAGGGTAAGGCTGATTGGTCTAGTTGGATCGAAACTGTTTTTAGTAGTTTAGTACATGACCATGTCAAAAAGGGTGATTTACAAACATCAACTTTCACTAAGAAAATCTGGACCACTATAAGTGATGAGCTATTTGAACAATCCCAAAAAAGATTCAATGTAGGGCAACTTAAGTCCAAGTTTAATAGGTTGCGCAAAAAACATCGAGAGTTTTCTGACTTAATAGGTCATACCGGATTTGGTTGGGATCCTGTTTCAAATCTGATCCTGACAAGATTTGGGCTTTGAATATATTAAGGTAAAACTGCATTTACGATATATTAAATAGTTTTGTATGAAATTGAAATATTATTTTTTATTTTATCCACATTTTTTCCACAGAGAGTGCCTGGAGTGAAGCCATATCGTAAAAAAGGATTAGAGCACTACCAAACCCTAGGGGAGATATTCAACACCACCACAGCTACTGGCCATTTGCGTTTTTCTTCTAGCCAAGTTCCATTGTCCTCGGATGAGGATCGTGAATTGGAAGAGGATTTTCTTGGTCATGGAGTTCATGTTGACATTGGGGATGATGATTCAATGGAACCCATTTCCGATAGTAGGACAGGAAAAAGGTCTCGTCGGCCAGTTGCATCTTCAATTGAGCGTGGTAAAAAAAATAAGAGTGAGTTTGACAGCTACTTTAAAATGGCTAGCTTCGATGATGAATGCTAGAATGGAGATGGTTAAATGCAAAAGTGGTCGACTTCCGATGTCACGAAAAGTGGTCTATTGAAGAGTGTATTGAAGCTGTGGAGAAATTGGGAGACATTGATGGAGATACATATAACAAATTGATGGATAAGCTTGTGCCCAGTATTGAGTGGCGGAAAGCTTTTTTAAGCATGCCCGAGCATAGGAAAAAATATTGGTTAACTAGTTTATAGTTTGTTATTTAAGACATAATGTGTTTTAAATAGGATGTTATTGGTTGTGAACAATGTTATTTTTTTTATGGTTTGGACTTTATAGTATTTTAATTTGTCTAACTTTATGTTATTTTTATGAATTGAAATGTATTTGTTGAACTTTATTTTATTATTGTGAGTTGAACTTTCTAATGTTTTTATTTATTTATTTGGTATAATATTTTTAGATAGTGAATGAATTTGTATTTGTATGTTCATTTTATTTTTATTTTTTGGATTATTTATCATATACTTGAGATACAAATTGTGATTCTTTCATTTAAACCAGGAAAAATGAACAACAACAATGAAGATGATGATATTGATAGTTTAACAGATATTGAAGAAGAGGTTTTAGAGGTAGCCATTGCTATAAAGATTTATGAGAAGCAACAGCGTGCTATTAAAAGGCAATGTTATACAGGACAATTGTCTGGCATTGAATTTGTTCAAGAGTTGCTAAATGGTCATCCGGATAGGATGTATAACATGTTTCGAATGGATAAAAAAGTTTTTATTCGATTATGTTATACACTTGAACATTCTGATTATTAGAGAATGATAGACATGTTTGTCAAAAAATTTGTAGCAATGTGCTTGTATATATTGTCTCGGGTCTTTGTTATGCGTGTTGTATCTGAGCGTTTTCAACGTTCCGCGGAAACTGTGTTTACACACTTTAAACGTGTGTTAAAAGCATTTTGTCACTTGGCAAATCATATTATAAAACCAAAACCTCAAGGGGAAACGCCATCAGAAATTAGAAACAATCCAAATTTTTTTTCCATACTTCGAGGTAAGAAATTCAATACACGTGAGTTCAATATTTATGTGACTTTAACATTTGTTTAATAAATTAATTTTTTTCATATTTTCACAGAAGTGTATCGGTGCAATTGATGGAACTCACATTGCTGCATGGTCACCGGCACATAAACAGATATCATATCGAGATAGAAAGACTCAGGTGACTCAAAATATCATGTGTGCATGTTCTTTTGACATGATGTTTACATTTGTTGTGTATGTGTATCTGATGAGGCTAATGACCCAAGCTGGTGTTATGGATGCCTTAAATAGACCTTAGAGTCCCCGGGTTTCACCTCCCGGGTGCTAAGGGAAGAACACACACACCCACTCACAAGTGCACACACACACACACACACACACACATATATATATATATATGTTAATATCTTTGGCGTTTATGATTTAATTAAGTTATATTTATTGTTTCTATATTTTAGGATACTACTACGTTGTGGATTCTGGCTATATAAATATGAATGGATTTTTGACACCATATAGAGGTGAGAGATATCATTTACGTGATTATAAAGGATCAGGTCGAGCACCTAGAGGTCCACAAGAATTATTTAATTATAGACATTCATCATTGCGTAATGTAATTGAGCGATGCTTTGGTGTTTTAAAAGCGCGATTTTCAATTTTAAGGGATATGCATAATTACAGTTTACGTAAGCAACGCCTAATTCCAATTGTATGCGCTTTTACATAATTTTATTCGACGAGAAAATGCAAGTGATAGGTTATTTGAGGACTTTCTTTGGGCAAGACTTGGTTACAATGAAGAAGGAGACAAGTAGGCCACTTACTAACATTGATTTATCTCCGTGATGTCGCGAGATGAATCTATAAGAGGTGGAATTAACACATGTGGCATGATTACACAGTTGCTGCATAATGTCTTTAATGTTATTTTTTTTTAATTATTTTATTTGAATCATGTGTTGTTAAACAATGACAATGACAATGTCAAACTTTTATTTAATTAATGTTTGTTAGCCTACATTACTATTAATATTGATTTTGGTGATAAACTACGTATTTTGTGTTTGATTTTTACGGATGGCAATCGGATAGCAGGTTATTGGAAACCGTCTGTAGTAAGCAGTTCGTTTCCGTAAAAGGTGTCTGTTTTCGATTAACGGTTCTGTTAATTTCAGGCTGCCAAACAAATTTGAACTAGCGGTTCGAGGTTATATTTAAATAATCGGTTCACCGTTTTCGCCAGATTCGCGTTTTAAAAGGCTGTCTGGATTTCGATAACAGTTTCTGTTAATTTCGATGCCAAACAAATTTGGCCTTCAAATATATTTGAAATCATCGGTTCGCGTTTTAAATCCGTTTTCGTAAGCGGTGTCTGTTTCGATAAGCAGTTTCGTTAATTTCGATGACACGGCAAACAAATTTGGCTTAACCGTTCTAACTAAACGGTTCGAGGTTATGGAAATAATCGGTTCACGTTTTTCCTAAACAGTTCTCGTTAAATTAAACATCATTTTAACAAACCTGTAGAAGATACGGGACATTATCGGTTGCCGTTTTGGTAAGCAGTTGCTTAGCAGCTTCTGATGTATTTTTGAAAAAGTTTTACCAAACGATATTCTCTATTTTTATCATTTTCAATTTTATCTACCAAACGTATTCTTGTTTCGGTTTTAAAATCTGAAATAGTAATCAAAGCCAAACGTATTTAAATCAAAATATACAAAACATGCTTTCGTTTCGTTTATTTTATTACAAAAAATACAGTCCAAACAATACCAAAGCAGGTGTGGTTCCATTGATTTATCCCTATATTTTACTCTTAAAAGAAGAGAAAGAAGAAGAAGAAATCCACCGTCTGATGGATAATAGAAATTATAAGATGAGTCCAATTGCATGTATTAAAAATTTGACATTTTCTCGTGAACATCAAGCCCCCATCAAAAAGAGTTTTTTTTTTAAAATTATTTTCTATTATATATATTTATTGACATAAAAAATTTTAATGCTTATGATAACAATATAATTCGAGAATCTACTTTCGTTGTCTATATATGGACATGCTTTTGTACAAGAGATGGACCGCCTTTCAATTCTAAACAGAGGGACCACGAAGCTTCACTTAAATTCGAAAACAATATCATTTCAACTTAAAAAAAAAAAAAAAAAGGAATTATAGATCTTCGAAATTTCTTCCCATCATTAACCAATATTCACAGATCCATGATGGGCGCCGTTGCTAATATAAAATAACATTATCAAAATTAGATCTTCAAGAAATGGTTGAATATCCGAAAAAAAATCAATATCCCATTGTATAAAGGCCAGGAGAATCTTTTACTAAGCTTTAATCTCACAAACATGTACTATTAAGATAGTTCCTTGCTAAAAAGATTAAATGATTTTAAACTTTTTAGCGCATTTTTTTGAACCAGTAAATTTGGCCCAAATTTAAAAGAAAAATATATATAGAGGTCAAATTGATGCATATGTGAGTGTAATTATATCACTGGATGGGCACTTATAGGAATCCGAAATATATTTGTACCACAACTTTTTGGCATCTACAAATGATTGCCATGTATTAGGCAGTCAATGATTTTTTATCACACCATTAAGACATAGTAATTTTGGAGCATACATTAATGAGTGACACGATAACTATCAATATTAGTTAAGATATAAGATGGGGTCGTACATATGAAGTGTTGACTTTTTTATAATTAGAAGTCACACTCAAATTAATCTAGATCATTTTTATCGTGGCACAATCTAAAAATTTTATTTGATTATGAACACGCATCTACTATTATTATACTAATGGCGTACTCAATTTAGAACACAAATTAGCGAATGTCAACATCGTTTAAGATATACAAAATACGAGAGCATCGACAGAATGTAGACTTTATTTGTATCACAATTCAAATTTTACATGTACCCCTACTGCTATACTAATGGTATACCCAGTTTACAGCATCTAATGGTAAGTGACCCATCAACATCAATATCATGCGAGTTAAAATAAGTCAGATTTCAACTTTTATAATACAGGATTTACGGATGGTTGAAGTTGATTATGGTATATTCATTGCCTTATTAATATTATTTTCCTTTTTGTTGAGGACACGGACCTTTCCATCATTGACCAGACATCATGTCCTGCAACCTTGAGGAGCATACCAAATAAACTAGGGAAAGCTATAAACAAGTGGAAATATGAAATACCCTTTTCAATATTTTTGGAATTGAAAAGTAGAATCAATATAAGTTAAAGTCCAATGGTGAAAGCAGCAATCTTGGAGCTTGGTTGCTCAGCCTCATAATCAGTATTTCGTCTTCTCTTTTAAGTCTCCTCCTAAATTTGTTTGTTTACTGATTCTGACTCAACAATACAGATTACGGTTCTATTTTTTTCCTGAAAATCTCTTTCTATCTATCTATAAATATATATACACGTATACTTTATAATAAAATATAATACATATGACGTTTGATTAGAAAGAGAACGGAGCGTGTGGGCTTCTTCTGTTCATTGCTTCTACAAATATATGTAAAACACCCTTTTGATTTCTCCAATAACCCAGCTTGTGTTTTTTTTTTTTTTTAGTTTTGTTTTATTATAGCACCTTTACATATTCATTCTTTAAAAAAGTTTACTAAGAAACATTAATCTTGCACAAGTTGCTTTCTTTCCAAATGATTAAATATTGATTTTTTGAACCAAAAGGATTATATAGAGATTGTTGAATGGAGGAAGAAGGGTACACCGGAAGCAATTTCAAAAGGGTGTGTGTGTTCTGTGGAAGCCACTCTGGTAATAGAAGGGTCTTCAGTGATGCTGCTCTTGAACTGGGAAATGAGCTGGTTTGTTGCACTTGTTTCTTTTTGACGGCATGCGTGTTTTGATTTTGTGATGGTTTGTGGCTTTTGATATTTAGACTACATGGGATTTTCGTTTCTGGTTCTAAAGAATTGAGCTTTTTGATCACTTTGTTTGTTATGACTTTGTTTATATTTTGATGTGTTGTGAGTGAAAGTGTTTGATGTATTGAATTGGGTATGTGATACTTGGTAACAAAGCAGTGTGTTTGGACTTTTTCTTAAAAGCTTAAAATGGTTGTTGTTCATGCAATTTCTTCGTTCTTTTGGTCTACCGATTGAGCATGAATTGCAGGTGAGGAGAAAGATAAACTTGGTGTACGGTGGTGGGAGCGTTGGGTTGATGGGTTTGATATCCCAGACAGTTTATGCTGGAGGTTGCCATGTTCTCGGGCAAGTTGGAAAGCTTCTTCAAGTGCATATTGTTGATATTTTTTAGTATTGCACCGGTTGCTAATTGTTGAGGCTTGCTCTTCAAATGCAGGATTATTCCAAAGGCTCTCATGCCACTTGAGGTATACATGCTATTTGTTCATATAAGGATTTGAGGTTGAGTATGTTCTGCTTTCTTTGAATTTATTTAGTTCCTTTTGCAAAATCCTTAAAATTGGGCGGTATGCTAATTGAATTGTTCTTTTCTGGGTTTTGTTTGAGAATTCATTCTTATATAATCATGTCTGACAACTTTTTAATCCATTCCTCTTAATGTTATTCTTGATTAGGTCGTAAATGCTTTTCCTTATTGCTCTTACCTTGGATCCTACTTTATTTATATGAAAAATTGATTCATCAATTTCAGCATTCAATACTTCTTACTTTCAAGAAAAAATTATTTGTTCCTCTGTAACATAAATTGTAGCCCTCTTCTAAACAGAGAGTGTGTATATCAATTTATCATCAGTAAATTGTTGCTGGGAATATTGATAGATATCTGGAGAAACTGTCGGCGAAGTAAGAACTGTTTCAGATATGCATGAGCGTAAAGCTGCAATGGCTCGAGAAGCTGAAGCTTTTATTGCTCTTCCCGGTAACTACCCTGAAAATAATCCTAAATTATTGGAAAATGTAAAGAAAAATTAGTTTGAATGGAATTTTCCTTGATGTTAGGTGAAGACCTTAACTATTTAAAAAGTTTCTGAATTGAAATGCTTCTGCTTGCTGCACTTACTGAGGATAACATTAGAGTATGTTGTTGTAGGAGGATATGGGACCATGGAAGAGCTGTTGGAGATGATAACGTGGTCCCAACTTGGAATCCATAAGAAACCGGTGACCTGTGAACCTTCTTGTTTGACAAACTGAAATGGCCAAATAGGCAACAAACTTATTGATAAGTACTTGTAATTGATTATGATTATTAAACACTACAGGTTGGTCTGCTAAATGTTGATGGGTACTATAATTCTTTGCTTGCATTATTTGACAATGGTGTTCAAGAGGGTTTCATCAAGCCAAGTGCTCGGCAGATAATTATCTCAGCCCCAACAGCTAAAGAACTTTTGGAAAAGATGGAGGTAGAACCTTAACTAATGTACTTAACTTCAGTGAAATCCTCTTTCTGGGCTCTTAGGATTTAGGAAGGCGTTTCTTTGGTTTTATTTCTTTTTCCCAAGAAAATGATATTGGTTGTTTTCAATGGAGTTTTTAGTAAAAGTAAAATTTAAAAAAAAAAAAAAAAAAACTTGAACTTAGTAATTTAAATTTGCAGCAATACACCCCTGCCCATGAACATGTTGCTCCTCATGAAAGCTGGCAGATGGAGCAACTTGGTGACTATCCAAGGCAGGAAAACGTGCAGTGAAATACTGGCGGCAGGTTTCGTAAACTGATTTGGTCTGTGACGTGATTTATCATCATTTGAATTGTGTAAAAGTATCTATTCAAACGGGGCCACATTTGTTAATTATCAAAGTCCTTTTGTCATTGTTTGTGGTTTGGATTTCTGTTGAAATTATTAATTGCTGTCTCGCAATTCTTCAGTCATATCAAGTTGTTATCTCTTCTTTAAGGGCATGGATCCTTTGTAATGCGAACATGTGGTTTGCAATTTCAGTGCAGAATCTTCCAATGCACTCTGTGCAGTGGCTTAAATATATCTGGACAGACCCACTCTGAGACAACCTTAATCTGACTCCATTGGTCTCATGCTGCGGAGACTTCTTGTGTGACCTTTTAGAAAGTAGAATTCATTTCCTAGAACACATTTTCAAGCACCAAATTTTAGGTGAATTGGAGGTTAGACACAAGAAAATGAGTGTGCTTTTCTAGCTCTATCCTGATTTGGCAATTAGTGATGCTGTGCCCTATTTTAGAATGTGGGACTAACTGTTTCTTCAAGCCTATGCTTTATGGTTTGGTTTCAAAAGCTTTACATAATGTCTCTGTCAAGCTAATTATGAAACAAACAAATACCGTCTGCACAGAAGCGACAAATCTTTTGCCTGGGAGGTTGAAAGCTATGTCCTGATTTGGGACATACCAGCTAAATCTAAATTGACCAAAATAAACCTAACAAATTTTTTAAGCCTACTTGTTTAGAAACCTAACTTGCTAAGTATGCTCTAAGCTAGATTCTAGTCTCTAGGCAATGTCCCACGGAAACAGAGCTTTAGGCAATTAGTGACTCAGTTACCTTTTAATTTTTGATAAAGACCTGTGACTGAGTTGAAAGAGGGCCAATGTTGAAGTTTTCAAAAGAGAAATGATTGCTTGCCGCTTTGTCCCCACGTATTCTCCCTCCGTTCTCTCAACTCTCTTTTTCTTGTGAAATGACTTCTTTAGACTTTGGCTCCTGAGAGTAGGTCCTCTGGCGGTGCAAATGCAAATCCAAGTGGGAACACGATATACTGCCTAAATTTCAAATTTTTTTTTCTTCCCTTCATTTTAGAAACACTATTTTGTGCCCGTCTTGCAACTTTGTTGCACAATGAACCAATTCCAGTTGGAATTGCATTGATAGCCTTAAAGCATGTTACAGGTCTTTAAATCTTGCAAATTGCTTACTCCTATGCTATAAATTTTTACAAGAAACCAATGGGAATCCATTACCGTTTGCTAGGAGATTAACCTGGTTTCTCAGGCATATCTTTGGTTTCCCCCCAAAAAAACCCAATAAAAACACAGGAACTTGATTGATTAACAAAGCTAGCAGGGGCAGACCCGGAACTGGAAATAAGTTTGTCCAAAAACATAGGAACCCAGCTGACCTGTCACTTTTCGAAAGCTCAGATAATCTCTCTAGGTTTGGCCTTACTCGAACTCGACAACTGCAGTTCACATGGAAGTTTAACGAGGGGTCCTAAATTCTGTAGGCACTGTAACGTTAGCGTATGTTGGTGTATTTATTAATTAGACTAAAGTCAAGTAATAGGAAAACAGAAAAAGCTAGCTTTTGCTCTCCTTGGCTGATATGCCTTCTTTCCAACCATTAAGACCTTGGCCCATTGCAATTGGTCATGTCACGAATTTTTATGATGCCTATTGGTATTAGTTTTGTTTTTCTCCATGGAATATGCAGATGCAGCAGTGATTTTAAATGTCAAAAGTCATGGTGGAGGTGGACCATTAGGCCTTGTTTTATCAGGAACATGAGGGATGGCTGGTGCTTTTTCTAATGGTGTCCCTATGTCCTCTGTCATCATATTATGTCGCTGCAACAACTGAAAAGTGATTGAACTGTTTACCAGATGAGCAACGGTACATGTACGAACTATTGTATGAATTATTTTTGAATAAATTAATGCGATATAGTATGGTCGAATGAATGAAATCACCGCATAACTTATGTGATGCATTTTTATTATTTTTATGTTTTCAGTACGAACTATTGTATGAATTATTTTTGAATAAATTAATACGATATAGTATGGTCGAATGAATGAAATCACCGCATAACTTATGTTTACCAGATGTTATATCACGTTAATTTGTACAAAAATAATTCATACAAGAATTTATAACTCTATTATTAGCCCTTCTGTACATGCCTTCACTTGAAGCAAATGCCAGGTATTCTAATATTCATGTTCATGATACGAGGACTCCTGGAGTTGTGGGGGTCAGTTCTTGATGACTGTCGGCTCAGAATCGGCTTTTGTTTTTATTGAGGCATAGTCTATGTCTTCCTTGACACTACTTTGTCCAGGGACTCAATCATACTTGCTGGCTGTCACTTGGTAGGGGCAACTGAGCAAGCAATCAAACCGTGAAAGGAGTTACTTCCCAATTGCCACAAAAAATTATTCTTTCTGGCTCTTTCACTTTTTACTTTCCAAAAGACAAATACAAAGCTTGTTTACAGTTCTCATGTCATACCTAATAGCAACTTAAAATACAGTTATTGGGGAGCAGAATGGGAGAAAGGTTGTAACCACTTAACATTTGGGGATCTCAAAAATATATGCTACAAATATCTCATTGAAGCAATGATCTAAAATCTCTGATGCCTAATGAAAAACCATGAAAGTACTGTACACCTTGGCATCCACGGGTGATCTGCTTCTTAGCAGAAAGTGAAAGCAAATTAACACCCGATCTAAAATGAAGGCATATATGGCAATCTTCCAGCAATATTACAATCAAGCTTTCTCCTTAGCTGCAGATGTTATCAGCTGATGCAAAGTTGCTGCTGGGATAACTGCACTTGGACCTGAATCCTTGACCCGTTGCGACCCTGTTCGCACAAGCCCACTCTTCATAATTCGTCGGGAAGGCCATCGAAAGTGTCGTACAAGCCGCGATGAACTTACAAGTAAAACCACACCAATCATGATGAGTAGCCTGCAATAGAACACTTAAAATGGTAAATCACATAATCTGTTTAGCACTGAATTCCAGTTGGCACCAAGAACCAGAGTACGCCGAATAGAACATGTGCTCCTGGTACATGTGATCCTCATATAAAGTCTAAATTTTTTAATCTTTAAGACCAATGAGTAAAAAGCAGATTGAGCTGTTAGTTACCATCCAAGCAGAAGTGAAAAGCGAGCAGTGGGTGCCGAAGGCAATCTCTCACCCAAAGCAAGCATACCAGCAACAACACCAGTAACAATTGAAGCCACAGCGGCACAAGTAGACACTACAATAGCCCTTCCATGCTTCAGACCACGCGTCTGTTTAAAGAGAACAAAACAAGTATATAACTGCCAGCATGTACAATTGATCACCAATGCAAGCATGGAGAGCAAAACCCACACAAAAGAAGGAATTAGGTTTAACTGATGGCTTTAGGCCAACGGTTTCCACCAGGCTAGAATAGGCTAAAACAGCTTACTCCAGGTGCATCAACACACTGAGATGTCAATCAAGTCCGCACTCTAACCTGGTAGTAAAATCCTGTACCGCTACAACAAATGCTGATCGAAATGCACACAGGAACTAGCATGGTGGGGAAGCCCTGCTCCAAGAAGACAAATCCCAACTTTGATATTACGGAGGCCATCCTGAAATTACATAAATATGTTAGCATGAATTTCAGTATCTTGAAATATAGAAAAAGAAGCGAGCCATCAACTATCGACTAGAAAAAGACTTTGGCATAAATTTTGTCCGGTAAGAAATTGTACCCAAACAAAATTCCAGATTCCAAGCCATATATAATTTCTTCAACAACTTCAAATTCTATCTGCAACAAATAATATTTTCAATAAGGGCAGGAGAAGTAGAGAACAGAAAATGTCACTTAAATGAACTCATTGGAGTGCCAAAGGGGCCTAAATCACAAGAAACCGCCAATTAAAGGAAATTACCATCTCCTGTTCTCTTCGTTGATGTTTGCATATATGAAGCCACCCGTTAAGAAGTACCTATTCGAACAAAAATACAATCATATACACAGTGTCAATACTGTTATTTTTGACACAGCTACAGAGATTTTGCAGAAGCAGAAAACACATAACTTTCAAATATAAAAAGGAAAGGCGTAAAAAGCTGGTTGTGCAGTCATTCACATTCAGGTGGCCCATTTGGCAAAATCTATCAAGTTTTCAAACCATTGTGCCTTCTGCTAACTTACTAGATTAATACTTTCTTCAATTGGATTAAGGAATGCATCATCAAATTAGGATTATACATTGATTCTTTATACAGTCATGTTCCTCACAAATGACTTCAACACCTTTGGCAACCACACGCATGGCAGCTACTTCCCAAATACAAGATCATACCGCTGTTACATAGCATGTTTGAGCATGTTTATCCCTTTCTTCGCAGTCCACTGCTTTAAAAGTTTTACATAAACTACAGAAATTCCAACAGTTTCATTTCTGCCAGACCATAAAGGACATCAGTAGGTTCTAACACACCCCAGGATGTTTTACGCCATAGTTTATGTGAAAAATTTAATACAGGTACCAAATCTAGTATGAGAAAGGGTACCTACAAACAAGATGGAAACGATGAAAGCCAACCACGGTAACTGGAATATAGAGATAGAAGAAGGCTCTTGCTCCTCACCACCAGCACCAACTCCTGCAAATACAAAAATAAAAGCATACCACAACTTTTTCAGGTCAAGCCACTAAATAATAAATAAAAAATCCATTTAGGAGATACAGAAAAGGCATTGAAGTTCCATGACCAACAGAGTACTCTTTTAAAGAACATTAGGCTGTCAGTGAAAAAAACTTGGAAGTCTAAAATAAGAGAAAAGATAAAAGAGAAAATAACAGAAACGTATAAGAAAACAGATGTTCCAAAGGAGAACATGGATTACTCATACTTTACAAAATTATAACTCATCATTCAAAAGAAGTATTCAAGATAAGCTAAGTTAAACTTGAAAAAGGAAGATTTTGTAGTCATGAAAGAGAAAAATGAAGGAACTTACATTACCTATGGTGCCAATGCCTGCCAATGTTATTCCCATCCAGTCAACAGCATTCATAACTTCCTTCAGATAAAAATGAGAAAAAATAGAGAGAATTGCAAGACCACATCCAGAAACTGGTTGGATAACAGATACCTGAGAATAACCCCGCAAAGCACCACAATATCAATCATATGTAATCATATTTGTTCAATATGCACCCAAGAATCCGGGTTGAAAGGTTCAGGAATAATAATAATTATTACTTCTACTTTGTCCTTAAGCAAAAAGAAAACTGAAAATGGAAGTCTTGTTGGTACAAGAAAAATACATTCCCAAATTCATATAATTGGAATCACAAAAGGCCTGCATTTCAACATTTCTGTTGATTGTAACAGAAGTAGCAATTCTTTAAACTACAACGATAATGTAGGTTGATGCCAATAGACTTACGGGAGCTTGAGACAATGCCCTCAACATCAACAAGGCTCCAAATATGTCCATCAAAAAACCAATCACCCATGCTTTATTGACAGCATATGCCCGTATCACCTGTAAAGTCACGACACAATTCTGAACAATTTGAAATCTCTATTATTGCAGAAATAAAGATTCAGGTAGTGTTCTTTAATCAAGAAATAACGGCCGTTAAAATGCATCTGGCAGTTCAAATCCATATGCCAAGTTTAAAAAAAAAAAAACCAAGACAATTCCAAAACTCCAATTCCAGATCAAACAAAACCCTAAATGCTACTGCAAGATTACACTTGCAATATAATTTACATCACAACATTGGACATGATAAATAAAGAAGCAAACTATTTTTTTTGGGGGGGGGGAATTAAAAAGAAAAAAGATATGTATAATAATGATATAAGGGGATGTAAAAGAGGTTGAAAAAGAAGGGCAAAAGGGGAAGAAAACAAAACCTTGAGCTTGAAAGAGAGAGGTGGTAAAATGACGGTGCCCTTCTTCTGAAGAACTTTGCCGATGTTATTACCGGCCGTCGCCGCCAACGTTAAACAAATCGATTCCCACATCGCGCCCTACCCCCTCTCTCTTTTACGAAACCAATCAACAATCAGTCCTTCCCTTTATTTATTTTTTCCTTTTGTCGAGGTTATTCTTCAGATTCATTTATCTTCTGTCTCAAGTTTACTCTTTTTTTTTTTTTTCAATTTTTCAATTTTCGAAAGCGGTGGTGTTTTATTTGTAACAGAGAGACGGTCAGATCGGTGCTCGTGATCGGGCGCCAAAGCATGTGAGAGGTATACAGTGCGAGCGCGAACTTTTACTACGGTTCGTGCAGTAATGCAGATTTTAATTAATATTTTAAAAATCAGATTTAGACTTACATTATTAAAACAAATATGTTGAACTCAAAAAATAAAAAAATCGAGTCAGTAAATCCTCATGTAAAATGTATTAGGAGTTTTAAATAAGATATCATTAGAATAGTCAATTCATAAATCATGTACTTAAACATTTTTTTTAATTGACGTAATTAATGTAATAATAATAAAAAATTTAAATTATAATTATATTTGACGATGACAATAATTATTTAAATATTTTTTATTCTTAATGATTTAAGACACATGCCCAGCTACAAAGAGTGGCGTTGGAAGTTCAACGTACAGGACGGATTAAAAAATACTCTCTCCAAAAAGTATTCAGCTGTATGATATTAATTGCACGATTCAGAATTTTTTTATTTTTGGACTAATCAAGTAGGTTCACATATTGATATAATAATACTAATCACCTTGTCGGTTACCTAATAAAATTCAAATCATGTGGCTCCATGTATGTGTGTTTTTAATTTGCTACAAGTAAGAAAATGCTGTTGTATTTTTCTGTATAAAAATGTAATGGGGTGTGATCAATTGAAGAAAAACTTCTTGATCTCCAAGTAGCACAAAAAGTTTGGCTACGTCTCCATTTTAGCTCACACGAGAGTTGAGCTAACTTCGGATCGCACTCCAATCAAGAGGATCGGTTACTTTGGCAACTCAAATGTTAAAACACCCAAGGATTTATCAAAATATTTGAGTGACTGCACAAGAACACTGAGCACAATCATATCAATGAAAGAAGACATTACTATTTCATGACTCTCGCATGAGAGTGTTGCACTTGCATGAAACAAACATAGAGCCAGAGACCCCAATCTTAAATGAAGCTCCACTCTCACAGCAGTAACTAATAAGTATCACAGACTCACAGAATCCATGAGACTGAGAGCTTTGCAAATATGTTGATTTGAGGAAGCATATTCCAAAATCACTCAAATCACTCCTGCTGAAAACTTCCAACTCAGTCGTATGCCTGTAATCCAGAGTATGAGTCCACTGGATCCACTGATTGGATGCGAATTCTAATAGTATGGCTAAGAGGTGAAACTGAGACCTAATTAAAGCACAATGAACATAGAACTTGCGGATGTGTGATCAAAGATGTAGCAACAAGAAATAGTGCAATAAATAACACGGCGGGATACACATTACACAAGATGAGTTATGAGTAAGATATTATAATTGAGAATATCAGGTGTATCATTAACAAAACACACGGCAGTGGAAGAACACCCACCAACACCAACGGATATAAGTCAATTATGCAGTACCCATGTTGGCCATATAACTCGATATTTCCACAGTTCAATGAGAGAAATCCATAAAATGATGCAAGATGTACTTTTTACACATGACTAAATATTCAAATTTTCTGCCATGAAAGAAGCTTCCGGAAATACTACCTATGCGGGTAGCATAATTCTTCAAAACGAACAAAAGATGAACTATTAATATAGGATAGATCAATGTCCACATTAGATGTGCCTGTATTGTTGGCCATGATGGGACAAAGGTTACTTTGTGAGCCTGGAATGTCATATGAAATTGCAAGGACATCATAACGGAATTTCTGAAACCAGGCTTCGTTTAACCCATTCTCCAAAAGTTATCTTTTCAGAAGGAAAAGCGAAGGAAGTAACAGAATTTTGATGAACCTTTTGTCGGCATTGCTTTGATATGAATGATGCAGAATACTTTTATCACTTGCTCAAAATTCCCATTTCATTGAACTGATTAATGAAAGAAAGGACTTAAAATGGAAGCATTACAACGGTGAATCATACAAACCCAATCGATTCTCTAAGAACCAGCACAATCGAACTTAAAACAACTAATGACCACCAGAAAAGAAAAGAATCTCCTCTGCAACAATCCAAAAGAGTAATAATTCACCATCAAATGACAAAAATAAGACAGGCTCTCTTATTTCTGTCAGCCCCTCGTCAATATCAGGAACTTCAGAAAAATAGACAGATCATTTAAATTAAAGCCTAGATACAATATCCAGGAACTACAATTTTAACATAATCAAACTAGTACACCTGATGTAGAAAATCCACATCATCAATTTACAACAACTCATAAAAATGTTCTTCTTCTTCCTTTTTAATTTAATTTTTCTTGACACAAAATTTGTTATTTTCAACATACATAATAAAGAGAACTATAGAAGCATAGAGCAAACTGAGATTACAACTTACAAGAATAAAAAACAAACCCAGCGGAAAAAGAAAAGAAAAGAAAAGAAAAGAAAGAAAGAGAGAAATCACCATCACCACCAGCCATAGAGCATTTGAGTGTACCTACCTTTAAGCCACCTGACGCTCTTCCTGAAAGACCCTTTAACTTTGCCTTCAACACTGTACATTTTATAACTAGCAACCCTCTTCTTTCTCTGAAACTCGGGGTCAGCCAAGCTCCAAGACTTCGAAGAAGCAGATGACCCAGAAGTGGTTTTGCCTTTCTTTGGATTAAAGCCCTTAACGTTATAGCTAAAGTTGTTGTCGAAGTTAGACATCTGTGACTGTGCATAAGAGGCGCTGTAGCATCTCAGATCATAAGAAGCTGCTGCCGGAGCCCGCGGAGGTGGTGGGTCGTAGTAGCCTGTGATCTCCATGTGATTGTGGTTATGCATCATGCCGGGTCCGTAAGACTTTGATCTGTTGTAGTAATCTTGCTCCATGGGCTCTGCAATTAATTGAAGGAAGGAAGAAGGAATGTTTTGTTTGGTTTTGGCTGTTGATGAGAAAGGAGAATGAGAATTGACAAAGGAAAGAGCAAGAATAATGCAAAAGTGGGGTCACATATACAAAAGAAAGAAAGCTGTTGATGGAGTGGAGGTCGGCTCTCAATTTTATTTATTTATTTATTTATTTATATTTATTCTTTTTGAACTGGAGAGAAACGAACTGATTCCAGCCAGGCAGCGTATTTTACGGGAAATCAGATTGTCCACGGCAAATTTTAATTCTCTAATAATTCAATTAAGATCGACAGTAATAAAATTAAAATAAATTTGTTTTGACCAGTCAGAGAAGAAGACTTTGCATACTTACCACAGTCCCCGATATCATCCGGCCGTTATAATGGGGTCGTCCTACAGCGCAGCGGCGTTTCCCACCTGCGCATAAAATGAATTTGTTTTTGCTGAAAATAATTATTAAAAATAAAGAAAATTATAAATAATTAACATAAAAAGATGTTGAATGATACAAAATATTTTAATAAATTTTCTTTGGAATATAGTATAATGAATTATGAAAAAATTGTAAAAGAAAAAAAGAAAAAAAATTCTACCACTGCACAACAACACGTGGAAGATAAGAATTTAAATCCCTTTTTCTCATGAAGTGTGGAGAAGAATAATTTATCACTAAGTTGTTGGGTTAATGATAATTTAAGAAAATCACTAAAAAAAAATATATCTTGAATAAGTTTCCTCATATAAGGGTAATATCTCACGGTATTGAACATTGTTAAATTATCAGAAATCAATAAATCCTAAGTATCTAGCGGTGTCTGATTCTGTGAGATACATTATCAGGGGACCTTGGTCGCTCTATTCATTGTTCAGTCCGAAATAGTGGGCCAGAATCGTGGCAGAGCATGCAAAGAATAATAATAATAATAATGCATGTTGCTTTTAACCTTGAAAGCCATCAAGAAAATTCTCAATCAATTAATTATACCAAATTAACCTACCTTCCCCGTCAGGTAAACCACGTGCGCCTCGCTTATAGTGAAAATCGGATTATACAAAATCTATTCTAAGGTAATTTTTTCTACACGGAAGAGTTTGCAGATGGTTCTTCCAGTGGCATAAAGTTTGACCCAGCAATACACCGAGAATGCATGGCTCCTCGCATATCACAAGAACCGACTCCAACGGTTCCCCCCCTACTTTGCTTCTGTTCGATTTGACGAACAGCAGTACACATTTGACACTAGAAAGCAAAGGTTAGATCAATCTTACAAGTCTCCCAAGAGTTGACCTACTTGGTTTGGCCAAGTAAGAGGTTACGGGATTGAATCTCTCTTACATCAATCTTGGAAGAGAAAATTCTTTATGTTGTATTTGTGATCGGTTTACACGTTAACTCCCAAAAAAAAACCGTTGTGCGCGCGCGCGTGCATATAGAACTTTCCGTTGAACTTTGCTACGTTAAATCTTTTTTTGGATATATTTTCTAATTTACCCATTACATTTAAAAAGAAAACAAGAGAGTAAAAAAAAAAAAAAATGAAGTTATAATGAAACCTGCCCGATAGATAGAATTGCACTTTACCCTAGGTCAAAACAGAAGCCATTGCGATACCGTCCAACCTCGAATCCACCATACAAGTTCTACCTTATCGAAGAATAAAAAGGCCAGCAGATTTTGAGATGATTCAACTTCTCATTTCAGATAGATCGAGGAACACCAACCCAAAATAAACAAATAAAAATTAATCTCATGCCAGCACAGTGCAAGGCAGGATTAAGCGGAAAAAGGGACAAAATACACGGCGAAGTCTGACAAGAAAAAGAACAGGTTTCAGCATAATGAAGATGAGAGCTTTGGGCTTGACCAATTCCCCATCTCAGCCTCTGCTGCTAGTAAGGCTCTTAACAAGAATAAGAAAGCGAGACCGCCTGTTGGCCGTGCATTCATACACCGCGCAGAGAATATGAAGCCTTGTTTATATTAGATGAAAGAACAAGCTAAATAACTTTAAAAAGCAATAAGCAAGCAAGTCGAGTTTTCCTACCACAAATAAACTAGCCATGCTCCAACTCTACATAATGTCCCATCGCACGACAGTTAAAAAAAGGAAGTGTAGAACAACATAATTTAATGCAAACCTACAACATATGCAACAGAAACTTAAAACAAAGGCCATCCCAAATGCCATAATTGTAGGGTTCTTTTAGCAACCACTCCAGACCCACCGTAATGACTAGACTTCAAACTTCAAAAACACCTTACCAATCCCAAAAAGCATCACAGAAGGTCAGCAACATTTGCCGGCAGCTCTTCAATTATTACATTGTAAAACTTTTGAATATCAAACAGCATCCTTTCATCATCCCTGGTCACGAAATTAATGGCAACACCCTTTCTTCCAAATCGTCCACTACGACCTATACGATGCAGGTAGTTTTCTGGCTGTGTAGGAAGATCATAATTTATGACAAGGGACACTTGCTGGACATCAATACCACGTGCCAAGAGATCAGTAGTGATAAGCACACGAGAGGAACCAGACCGGAATTCACGCATGATGATGTCCCTAGTGTTTTGGTCCATGTCACCATGGGTTGCAGACACGGTATGATCACGGCTACGCATCTTATCTGTCAGCCAATCTACCTTACGCCGGGTGTTCACAAAGATGACACTTTGGGTGATTGCCAAAGTCTCATACAGATCACATAGTGTCTCAAGCTTCCATTCCTCCTTTTCAACATTAACATGAAATTGCTTGATACCTTCTAAGGTAAGCTCATCACGTTTCACCAGAATCCTAACTGGTTTATTCATGAACTTCCTCGTGATCTCAAGGGCCTCTGGTGGCATTGTGGCAGAGAAAACCCCAACTTGAATCTTCGGTGGTAGCAACTGGAAGATATCATAGATCTGCAGAAGAAAAGGAAAACAAAAAGAATGTCTCTCCATTACAACCAAAAAAGCCTGACACTCGAATAACTGCATATATAAGCTTAGCTCAGAACACAGTAGCTGTCATCCAAGCAGAGGGGCATAATTATAAAGTATAAACAATCCCAAATGCCCACATACCTACCAACTAAAACTGATTTTGCTAACAGACTCTGATCCCCACTAAATGCCTTATCCAGATAAACATTTTATCACCACCGAATGTCCAGCACATACTCCCTTTTCCCCATAAAGTAGCAGACGATATAATGCATACAAATTAAAAGTAGCAGACCTGGTCTTTGAAACCTCGTGACAGCATTTCATCAGCCTCATCCAGCACAAAGATCCTGATGTTATCCGGGCGGAGAGATTGCCTCCGCAACATGTCAAACACACGACCAGGTGTACCGACTACAACGTGAACACCACTTGAAAGAATGCGTTGATCTTCACGGACACTGGTTCCACCTACACATGCGTGCACTTTGACACCAAGATAGTCACCTAGTGCTCGCATAACCTTCTCAATCTGCTGCGCCAGTTCCCTAGTTGGAGCAAGCACCAATGCTTGGCACTCAACTAAACCATAATCAAGCTGCTGCAAAATTCCAGAGCAAAAAGTAGCAGTTTTTCCAGTTCCAGACTGTGCTTGTTGAATTACATCAAGTCCCTTGCAGAATGGGACAATCCCCCTTTGCTGAATTGCAGAAGGCTTCTCAAAACCTTAAACAAATTTATACCAAACTGTCAGCTCACACATATCTCAAGCACAAGAAAAATATCATGCTCAGGAAATGCCAATAGAATAGACTGCCGCATGATCTGACCTACCATATGCATAAATGCCTCTAAGAAGATTCTCTTGCAATCCCATAGCATCAAAAGTATCATAAACCTCATCATATGATGTGAAGAAATCTTGTCCATCACTTCCAAGTCTGCTCCCATTAATTCATATCAGATTATTCGAAAGTTTGAACTTAAACCATCAAAAACTATTAAAGCCAAGTAGTACAAAAATTGTCCAGCTAATATATAAATATTACCAACAAAACATCTACAAATAGAGTCAGAAAGATGAAAGCAAATGCAAACTTACAAATCATTCATTCTAGCATCAAATTGACGAGCATCAAACTGGGATCCTTCCGCCAAACCAGCCATGACTGAGGAAAATTTAAAAAAAAAAAAAATTGTAACCAACTGTAATGAGTTTCAAGTGATACAGTAAACATACTGAAATTCAAAATGAAAAATTGATGTACCAAAACCTCGTGGAAAGAAAACTGCAACCCTCTGCTAAAGAGGTTCAATCTAATAAAGCTACTAAGCAGAGTTCCGTTCTCTTACATTTAAAGTTATTAAAATAAAACCCAAAAGGAGAGAGAAAATGCAATAATACAGACAGTGGAATTCTAGTAGAAACCTCTGAGAAATATGCAGATAAAGGAGACAAATCTCACACTGTAAACTTGTAAACAATCTTATCATATATACAAAAACGCACTGGCTTCAATTATCCACAATGAAGAGCATAAAAGAGGAAACTCAGTCCTAGCCCAAAAAAATTAACGTCCACTACATACTTCTTCAGTTCTATCGACACAAATCCATAACACTTCAATTACCGAAAGGAAACAGCTCTGCGGTTAATAACATATTTAAACCCACAAAATGAAATCATCGGACAAACACAAGCAATAAAACGTCACTGCATATTTCGACAAGATTACAAACTT
This sequence comes from Citropsis articulata, assembly GCA_030449925.1. NCBI lineage: Eukaryota > Viridiplantae > Streptophyta > Magnoliopsida > Sapindales > Rutaceae > Citropsis > Citropsis articulata. The sequence continues at coordinate 546,657 of JASUUH010000257.1, forward strand.
CATACAGCCCTATCAATCATCTAGGCATCTCGTGCAAGCAAGCAAAAACTGAATCTACCAACCAAACCGCCATAGATGAAATCGAACGATCATCGACTAAAAACCATAGCCAAATAATAATAATAACAATAATAAAGTTTGATTAAACGTTAGGATGTCTAACAATGAAAGATTAAAAATTTTGAACAGGGATATAAAATTAAACACATAAGAGATTGTTATAAAATAATAATAATAATAATAAATAAAGGAAGCTAGTCAAACCTGATAGTGATGATGATGAAAGGTGTAAGCTTGTTTGATTTAAGGATTAGGGTTTGGGTTAGGGTTTTCCCCGAACTCCTCGGATCTCTGAGTTTAGTTGTTTGCTTTGAGGGAGAGGAGTTCAAGGGAACACGCGGGTTGTAGCAGGCAGTGCGGATGGATAGAGAGAGAGAGAGAGAGAGAGAGATGTTGCTGCTGAGCAAAGAAAAACCGCTGTCGTGGGATCGCGAGGGATTTTGATGCCTCAGCTTGCTTTTTCCTTTTTACCCTTTTTACCCTTCCACCTTGGCGGCGTCGTTTCGTTCTTGTTTGATTTGATGACGACGTTCACTTGTTTGTGTCGAATTTAGATCGAATGCGATTCCCTTGGTTGCGCCTGTGTACCGCAATTTTAAATATGCTCGAGGGATAATTCTCTTTTGAGTCTTGACCTGCTTGCGGCATTAAACTTGGATAAAGTGGAAACTTTATTTTTGAATAAACAGAAACTATACGTGTAGTGTTAAAATGATTATAATAATTAATAATGTGAGTACTAAGTAGTGGAGGAGTTGATAAAAATTTTTGTGTTAAAAATAATAAATTTAGGTTTATTTATTATTTATTATTATTTTTTTAACCTAGCCAAGGTAGGTGGTGGAGGGGAGATTATGATGCAGTTAAGCTAAATAATAATAAAAATATAATGATAACTACAGGATCATATATTATTGTAATGCAACATGCGTACAAAATTGAGATTGTATCTCAAGTCCGATTCTTTCAGGCTGTCCAACTATAAGCAGGACTTAATCATATCTAATCCTATGAAGCGAAGCATTAGAGTTTCGTGTCCTTATTCTAAAAAGAAACAGAAAATTAGAAGGACAAGAAGGACAAGGAATTAAATAAAAACTAAACAATTATACAACATATATATATGCACACACACATAACGCGTTTACTATTTGGCTCCTCTGTTTTACGAATTGTTGGTTTTCAGCAACAACTGCGACTGACAGATAACACAAGATCTCTCTGGTTCGCTTTTGTCAGATCCCCGTTAAGCTCTCTTAAACATCCTCATTTTCATCGAAATTCAAGCACGAACTCCGTAATCAGCGAAACCAAACGACAGGTGATCTTTTCAGGACGTTTTCATCTCGTTCTTATTGTTTTGCCTCTGTTTCTTTTTTTTTCCCCCCGCTTTTTCATTAATCTCTGCTCCGTACATCGTGCTTGGTTTATTCTAATAATGCTGTTCATTGTATATTTTAAAATTTAGTTGCTGTTTCTTTTTTCTTTTTTCTTTTTTTTTTCTTTTGGCTTCTGATCGATTAATCTCATTAACATGCATAATTTGCTGATGAAAATTTTATTACATTGCAATGTCAGATCGGTTACGTTGCTTTTCTTGCTGTCAATGAATTCTCATTCTGCGAGCTTTTATTTTCTCGTGATTTACAATAGGATTTTCATCAATGTATGATAGTTTGTTCCCCCGAAAATTGTTCTTGGAGAACAAATAACAAAACAGGAATATTTTGCTGGTTTTGATTGCAAAATTGTTTTTTTTTTTTCCTTTAATTTCTGTTACAGAAAGATTGATTTATGCGTTTGTTTTATAATTTTAAATCTTCCGTTTGATTCCCCCCCCCCCCCTTCTCTTCGTGACTAATAAAATAATGTGCTAAAAATCTTAAATTTAGTGAAAATTGTCAATTACACGAAAGAACTCTTGGATAATTATTTTTAAATAATATTGCTCTGATCCCAGTCCTCTGTGTAAGCAATTGGTACCTGTGATGACTTTGTATCTGCTGCAATATTGAGTAAAGCATACGCTTACGCCACAAAAATATTTAACAAAAGATGCCTTATATATACATATAAACGTTCTTTTAGGCATTGTTATGGTGAGCGAGTCAGTGTCTATAATGTCTGGACTTAATGAAATAGTTGATTGACAGTTATTTCGATGTACTTTGCTTATCTTTGATCTTGGTAGTTCGTAGTCATGGCGGGAATAGCGCCTGAAGGATCGCGGTTTGATGCACGTTCTTTTGATAGCAATATGAACAACTTGTAAGATTTCACTCTACCCAGTAATTTTCTGATTTTATTTCTTTGTAATTTTTTGTTAATCCTATATAATGGTTTTTTTTTTTTGGGTAAAAATTAAAGGCTTTCAGAAGAAGGACAAGACTTTTTCGTGTCGTATGACGAAGTTTATGATAGTTTTGACAGTATGGGTTTGAAAGAGAACCTCCTTAGAGGCATCTATGCATATGGTATGGTTTTATGTACATGTGTCTTTTCTTCTCTTTTTACGTGTATGATGATAGGCTACTCAACTGCAATCGTTTACAGGGTTTGAGAAGCCGTCTGCAATTCAACAACGAGGAATTGTGCCGTTCTGCAAAGGTCTGGACGTAATTCAGCAAGCACAATCGGGTACGGGTAAAACGGCAACTTTCTGCTCTGGCATTCTGCAGCAGCTGGATTATGAATCACTGCAATGCCAAGCTTTGGTCCTCGCCCCGACTAGAGAGCTTGCTCAGCAGATTGAAAAGGTCATGCGTGCCCTCGGTGATTATATGGGCGTCAAGGTTCATGCTTGTGTTGGTGGGACCAGCGTTCGTGAAGATCAGAGAATTCTTTCTGCTGGGGTACATGTCGTTGTGGGTACTCCTGGTCGAGTTTTTGACATGTTGCGCAGGCAGTCTCTTCGCCCAGACTACATAAGAATGTTCGTCCTGGATGAAGCTGATGAAATGCTTTCTAGAGGTTTCAAGGATCAGGTAAATCTCACACCTTGCCATATATATATATATATATATATATATAAAATAAAAGATATTATTAGAAGACAGCAATGACTGATTACTTTAGTATAGCATTTGCTTGTGAAATCTACACTAGAGCATCATAATGTATGAATAGTATTGAGACTTGAGAGTACTGTTGGTTGCAGATCTATGATATTTTCCAGCATCTACCAGCAAAAATTCAGGTTGGTGTGTTTTCTGCGACAATGCCACCTGAGGCACTTGAAATTACGCGTAAATTTATGCATAAACCAGTGAGGATCCTGGTAAAGCGCGATGAGCTGACCCTAGAGGGTATTAAGCAATTTTATGTGAATGTGGATAAGGAGGAGTGGAAGCTGGACACACTGTGTGACCTTTACGAGACCCTGGCGATCACTCAGAGCGTGATCTTTGTGAACACCAGGCGCAAGGTTGATTGGCTAACTGACCAGATGAGGAGCCGCGACCACACAGTATCAGCCACCCACGGAGACATGGACCAAAACTCGAGGGATATCATTATGCGTGAATTCCGTTCGGGATCCTCTCGTGTTCTCATCACCACTGATCTCTTGGCTCGGGGCATCGACGTCCAACAGGTCTCGCTCGTCATCAACTATGATTTGCCAACTCAACCAGAGAACTACCTTCACAGGATTGGACGCAGTGGACGATTTGGAAGGAAAGGCGTTGCCATCAACTTTGTGACGCGGGATGATGATAGGATGCTTACTGACATTCAGAGATTCTACAATGTAGTGATTGAGGAGCTGCCTGCTAATGTGGCTGATTTGATTTGACCGGCTGAGCTTCATTTGCTTATTGTCCGTATTGTGCCCGAGTATCGCAAATTCATATTTCTACTCCTTCTGTTCCTTTTTCCTTTTGGGTATAGATCTCGGAATAATCTTTGTGTTTAGATGTTCCAAGCTTTAGCAGATTTTGTAGTAGATAATAGGGACAAGCTTATTAATTTGAATGTGTTAATCTTTTTTATCATTTGAGTTTCTGCAGTGTTGCTTCATCGAATATTTTCTTTTGAGTTGCAGCTTCATTTCTGGTCAACTCTATAACGCTTGAGCCCGTAGACCCCTTTCTCACAAGTCACACAACCCCAGTGGCCCAAGCCTGTCCCGTTCACTGGTTTCGAACTTCCAATATTTCTTAAAATATGTTAAAAGAAAGCCTTTAGTAAAAAGATGATCTCTTAATTAAGCTTCAACAACAAGGCGATCATAATTTACAGGAACTTAGATCTGACGAGTTTTATCGGAAGAGTTCTGTTATGAAGCCCGACATTCTCTCAATAAGAGTTATGATCAGACTTTATTAGAAGAGTTCTGCTATGTCCGACACTCCTTAATAAGAGTTTGTGTGATAAGCGAGGACACACACTATAGATCATATCGCAATATTTATAATAAAAATTTATTAAATTTACCTAAAAACAAGTTTATTATGACACATAGTTGTTTTTACTGATTTGAGTTTAAGCATTTATCACCGTCATCTTAAAATTTAGATCTTAGCAAGGACATCATTCACCTCAAAATTTAAGTCAATTTTCAGTTTCATCCGCCATATTCTTAGGTGAGAGGCAGACCTGATCTTTACATTATGATAAAATCATCATCTAATTAAATATCATGTAGAATACTTATGATGATGCGATCGGCCTCACTGAAGACTTTGTTATTCTGTACGTTATCCAAAAAATTTATATATATGGGATCAAGCTACTGTCCTTTTGTTCTCGAATCCACATTCACAACAATTATATGATAGTCGCAGCTAACATCGATATTATTTTTGATATATTAAGATAGATTTGATTTAGATTGAGTTAAACTTGATATTACTGTTCCATAATAAATAAGTAAATAAATAAATAAAAATTGATAACATTGTTTCATAATTTTTTATTTATTTGTTTATTGTATTTAAAAGATATAAGAGTGGATAAAACTAAATTTTTTATAATTTTTCTATTTAATGTTTTTAAAAGATATAAAAGTGGACAAAATCAAAATTATTATTATTATTTTTCATTTTGTTCGTTTGTTCGTTTGAGCTCTGTTTGGTACAGCTTATTAAATAGAGTTTATAACAATAGAGCTTATAGGAGTAGAACTTATACCAATAGAGCTTTTGGACAAAAAGTCATTGGGTGTTTGGTTGTCAATTAAAAAACTACTTTTGAACCATTAAATTTTTTGATTGAGTAAAACTAAAAGTACTTTTGTGTAATTAAATTATAAAAAATGATATGTATTCATAATTATATAACCTGTAACAGAATGCATCCAATCTATCAATTAATAAGAAAAAATCAGTTCAATCATTTCTGTAATTTTCAAATTTTAAAAATTGCATCATTGATATATTCTCCCAAACAAATAATACTATCCAAATTAAAATGATAATCAATAATATAACTGAAATATTAACAGAACATGAGAAGTGTCGCAATTTGATCATGTTCTTGGTTCATTTCACGTTTGTTGAATGAACTTGTAATTTGTTCTTCATTGTTATCTTCCCTTTGATTTTCATTTTCAGTTGTTGGAGTAATTCGTCATCATTATCAAAAGATTAAAATTCTTGTTCATTATTTGCATATTTTCTTATAAAATTGTGAAGAACCATTAAAGCAATAATAATTTTCACTTGCTTACTAAAAGGGAAACTAGGCATTTATCGCAAAATTTTCCATCTATTTTTCCAAACACCAAAAGTCCTCTCAATTGTGCATCTCAAAGAAGAGTGGGCATGATTAAATATTTCCTTTTTTCCTATTGGTTATTAAATTTAAAGTGTTGGTTATTTTTAAAAAAAAAAAAAAGAGAGAGATAAAATGAAGTGTCGGCAATAATTTTCATTGGGTAGGTTTTATACAAAAAATAATATGTAATTAATAAAATATGTCAGGGATATTTTTGATATTATATATTTTTTGGAAAAGCTCTCTAACCTCTACTCCCAAAAGCTCAAATTTTGGGCTTTTACTAGTAGATGTAAATTAGCTTATTTAAGCTAAAAAAACTCTACTTAAAAAATAACCAAACACCATAAAAAATTTTAAAAAGTGCTTATGAGATTAAATAAGTATTTATGGCTCTTAAATAAGCCATACCAAACAGGCACTAAACCTTAGACCTTCATATTATTAAACCCTTTAGATTGATTATAATCCATTCACTCTGATTTGAACTTGGATTACTTTAGTTATTAACACTAATGCCAATGGATCGGATTTGACCCAAAATACATGTAATTCGAATCTAATGATCGGATTTGCGTCGATCTAAAATAGATTTGGATTGAATTTGGATACCAATGCACGGATTTGAGACGAATTTGGAGCATATTTGGATATATCTTAATATCTAGATTCATATCTATATCCATTTACGTCTTAATTTAACTTTATTTTAAAAATTTCTTAACAATTTTATAATTATAATTGATAATAAATTTTATTCATAATATATTAGTGGTATTTACCATGTATTTAAATATTTTTAAATTTAAAAGTTAGTTTTATAAATTTAAATGAAAATACCCAAAAATAATTAAGTGTAATGTAAAATTAGGGCAGCTGACTCTAATTTTTTTTTTTATAAAGTTTTCATTCTTCATTTTAGCCTCTTTCTTTCTCTTTAGTCCAGTCCTACTTCTCCGCTATGTTTGAATGCTTAGATTAGCCCTTTGCTTGCCAAGTAAATCTTTAGACTTCAGTTTCTTTTTAGCTTCTTTTTTTGTTATTTTCTCAAAGCCTTATCATGTTGTTTTATCACTAATCAATTGTGGTTATCTACCATAAAATAACTATTGTTGTTCATATTTTAGTTAATTATGGTCATAATAAAATAACAAAGCACCGAATGTAAATCATATTTAACTTATATGATGATAGGTGTATCGTGGATATTACAATGAATGCAAAAGACATTAGAATATTATGTGGATCTTACTCCTATAACTACTTTTTAAGGGTGTTTTATTGTCTTTCTTATTTCTTTGTTATGGTGTAAAGACATAAGTTACAACATTTATTAGATTTTTTAGTAAATTATTTAATTCAATTGTTATCAATACATTTTAGTCTTTAATTTTCTTTAATTTTTTATTACTAAGTTTTAGAACTCATGAAGGATCTGAGCATATTTGGATTTTATTTTTTGAATTTAGAGCTGATATAGATCTTTTTTTTTAAATTTGAATATGAAACAGAAAACATAGATCCATGACAGATCTGTAGCTAATATAAATCTCAATTTTTATTATGAATTTAGAATTAGAGTAAAGTAGATTCAATCGGTATCTGCCCCATTACTATTCCTAGTTATTAACAAAATTCATTAATAATAAAATTTTACTGAAGTTTTGAATAAGTCAAAATAATATTTGAGTGATGCTTTGCCTTTCAAAATGTTTATCCCAAAAGAATAAGCTTATTGTTTCCTTAGGGCTCATTCAACCAGCTTTTAATTTTTTTTTTTTTTAGGATTTAAATTCAGTGTTGAGCTGATCTGGACACTCATTTTTTTTTATAATAATATTCATGTTCGAATCTTAGATAAATATGAAACTAAAAACTCAATTTCTCTATACTCTTACTCTTAAAAATAAAAAAAGAAAGAAAAAAAGAAAACTTAATGTTCATCAATTTCTCTTAGGTAAATCAGGCCCGGTTTGACCTACAATGCCACAAAATCACTTTACTAGCTTGCAAACAACATTTACAAATATTTATTAAACACATTACAACTATAAAAAGTTGTGTCAAATGAAGCCTAAGTTCGTCTTTTACTAGTTAACTATAATTATACAAAAACCACTAAATAAAATTTTTCATTATCGCTACAGTTGAAAAAAATATTTATAACGATATAAAAATCATCCATCACTTAATGAAAATACCAATTTATTGGAAATAGATATTTCAAAATAAGTTTTGAGATATCTAATATTAAACTGGTGATGGTCAAAGTATACATGAATCTTTATAACAGAAATTTTACTTGTATTCTCAACGTTTTAACTCAATTTTATAAAGATTCAAAATCTTGACATATCACAGCTGGTTAAATTTTCTTAACTCTATGCGTATTTCTTATCATTCTAAGTACGAATTTCAAATGAATGTGTATGACTTCTCCCATGCATTCACATACACAAAGTAAATTTATCAAGTTACCATAGTTAATTAATAAGCTTTGGCGTAATATAAACTCTTTGTCGAACTTTTACATATAGTCGGAATGAGCATCATTCATATAAATATAATTTGTACATTCCTTCACCACCCTCTCTCCAGATAAAAACCAAAAACCGAGATAAGGGTCCTCTGCTCATCTTGGATTTCTTCTTCTTCTTCTTCTTCTTCTTCTTCTTCTTCTTTGCTCAAAAGGGATCGACGCCATTGTGCATATAAATTCTTTTCAAGAAATGGTGGCTTCTGGTTTTGAGTTTGTTGTAAGGCCTGGAAACCTTTTCTGGTAAAATTTCAATATGGAACCAAATAAGGATAGGTTATAGATTCAAATTAAATCAAATATATATCCAGAAAATGTATTAACGAATAACTAAATCTGTAGCAAGTGATTCACTTATATAAGTTAATTTCTAATTCACAGATATAATCATTACAAGAACATGAATTATCCTAAAAGGCCTCGCAGTCAATTGAAAAAGAGAGAGAATTGATCTGCATGATAGTAGAAGTCCAATACATTTAGTTTAGCATCAGATCCACCACATAAGATGAGGAATATAACTAATAAAAAATATATATAATTGAAGGAACAAGGTGGGATAATATGCTATCTATATATATAATAACCATTTGATGATCATATGATGTTGACATTAATTAAATTACCGTGTGGCAATCAAAACCATTGTAGCACCATATGATCGATCAAGACTACAATTACAAACCAGCCAATTTAGCAAATAATTATATTGTATTTCCAATAAAGGTACAAGAGGGCTAATACATTAATTCTTTCTGCAGGCAAGAAAAGGGTTTTAAACAAGGAAAAAGATCCTCTCCTGATCTGAGCTTTCATGAGCTTTTAAAGAACTTGTGTCATGTGTATTTAAGTGATAGTGTATGGATAGGATTTAACTTCTTAATTTTCTTTATTTATTAACTACCAATCACCACATTTATTTTTGCTCAGAAGGAGATCAGATTAGGAGAAAATCATGATCCTTTAAACAAACTACATACATGTATACATATTGGGTCCAGCTAACATATCGTCAATTGAATTAGCAAAGAATTTTGATACCGCTTATTGAGGGCATGCAATTAAAAGCATGCAGGACCTTCGATTGTGATACGGATGAAAGAAATATATGTGGAGCTGTTATAAATGACAATATTGTGACTTTCAAGATATGTATTTTTGCTTATGTAGTTGCAGCTTTCATAATTTCACGATAATAAGGCCAAGATTCAGCTGTCTTCACCGAGTGACTCCTGATCAGGCCTGAAAATTGAAATATGGATCTATAATTGATTTTTAAGTTGTGCTAATCATTTAAAAATCTTGTGCAACATGTACATTTATAACAATGTTATGTGATTTAATCTCGTATATCCAACAATTACTAATCACAAATTTATAAAAAGTCATACCCAAAATCAGATCAATACTGAATCTTAACCCCTGAAATTGAGCCTAAACCCTAAATTTCTCTACAGTTGGAACACAACAGTTTCAAAATACGGTAGTGTGAAATTGCTGCAAATAAGCACAGTACCTGATGAGGGGGAACTTAATGTGGTGTCTAGCTCCCACATATATTACATAGTGATGATTATGCTCTGCTGTATGTATTAATAACATACAAAAACTGAAGAAACCCCACGAGTACGCCGAAAAAGAACATGCCGGCACCCAAATGCAGAATTAGGGCACGGACATATAGCTGTGCAAGTCTGCAGACAAATCCATGCCTAAAATGAAACAGCAGATCGATTTAATAAGGGCAAAACCATGGAGAATCAATTATGAAGCTACTACATACAAAATACAAATAGCAAATGAAATCATTATGCATAATATATAAATGAAAATACAAATAGAGAGGGAGATTTTTGGGGGGCGGGGGGGTTGGGGTGACAGATAGAGAGTGAGCACGCATAGCTTCAAGCAGGATCTCAAAGCATGCAAGAAAATACCATGTGTGCTCACTCTCTTCTGTCACCTCCTCTTACCCTTTTCACAATTAATTAAGTAAATTAGATAACTAAACACCTATTTACTAATTAATTAGTAGCAAGCTAGCTAGCTAGCTATACCAATAATTAAGACTGCTTTCATATAGATAGACCATGTTCCATTGAATATGAACATATATTGCTTTGCTAATTTGTTGCTGTGAGACGAAGTGGAAGGGCTGTTGCGGGTTTATATAGAAATAGAAACGAGAGAGAGAGAGAGAAGGGAGAAAAAGGTCAGAAGCATCACGTATGGAATAAATGTTGGGCTTATCTCTAATTGGTCACCACTATGCATTATTATTTTAACTCAGTTATACTGTTTAAAGGGAAAGGAAATAGAAAAAGTATAAAGACATTACCACTTTTGAATTTTGATCACTAAAACAAATAAAATTAAAATCCTAGCTGAGCTGCCAGCGGTAGTCATTTATTCAATAACTGTTACCAATGCGTCTTGTAATTCTAAATTGTCTGTCGTCCCTCCAATCTAATCTTCTCTTCACTGTCCATTTCCCATGCTCTGATGAATTTTAAATTTTGGTCAACCATTTTGGATGGCTTCAAGATTTTTGGAAGTTTTCGTTTCGACTCAGAGGTGTGAAAATTTGGACTTCGAATCATCCATCTCTCCTTATTCTAAGTTCTTGAGATTTTTGTGGTATGATACGAAGATTTTTTTCGTTTATCCATTATCAATCACATTAGGGCTAAAATTATTAGAGCCGAAAATAATTTGAAAGTTAACTGTCTTTTTATCTGTAAAAGGAGATCTTGAACAATATATATATATACATGCATTTATATGTGTGTGTGTATATAAACACATACAATTAGAAATCTACCATAATCTCTTGAATCATATCTCAAATATCAGGGGGAAAAAGTCAACGTTCACAATACACATAGGATGACTCAAATTCTCAATCTCAAGAATAAGATAAAGATGTGATTAAGGAATGATTTATCTTAACTTATACTTAAGTAAATTCTCATAATGTATAAAATATTCATGTCCATATATTTCATTTCTGTTCATTATTAGTGTAGTTGTGTAGCTATTTTGTTTAACTGTCTTCAAAGGTTTGAATGTGTTAAGAAACATAATCCCACAACCTTACTAAGGCTCGGTTTGGTACAACTTTTTATGTAGAGCTTATTTAAATAGATATTTTGACAGTATAGTTTTTGTAAATAAAGTTTTTACCTAAAAATTTTAATTGTTTGGTTGTCAATAAGAGTTTTTATTAAAAATTTATAAAATTACTTTAATAGGCAAGTTTTTTTAAAGTTATATTATGAAAATAATAAAATAAGATTATCAAATAAGTAGATGATATTTTAAATATTTTAATATTTTAAAAAAATTTCAACCTCTGCTCCCAAAAGCCCAAAACTTGAGTTTTTATTAGTAGAGACAAGATAACTTATTTAAGAGCATCACAAAAAAAACTCTTCAAATAAGATTTTATTACTTATTTGTTTGAAGAGCCACATAAGATTTTTCAAATAAGAAATATCATTTCTCTTCAAATTTAGAGAGTTATTTTCTCTTTCTTTAATTTATATATTTTTTTTGTTGGAGAAAGAGAGAGGGATACTTTAATTACTATTGGCTTTTTCTTTAAAAAAAATAGTTATTTACTTAAAATAATATTAACTCATTTCTATTTGAAGAGTCTTTTGTAGAATAATATTTTTTTTCACTCTTCTATTTACCACATAGGTAAGTAAATAAATATTTGAAGAGTAAAATTTATAGAGTTTTTTGGTGATTCTCTAAGCTTTAAAAGCTCCACAAAAAAAAAAAAATAATAACCAAACAACAATAAATATTATAATAAGAGCTTATTAGATTAAATAAGCACTTATAGCCATTAGATAAGTCATACTAAACATGTACTAAATACCAACTTTATTCCTTATTATTACTTGAAATTAGATGATTGTGGCTACAAAGCATACTTACAATTGTCAAACTAATGTAAGGATGGTACTATTTTTATTATGAGTTAATTTCAGTTTTTCTCCTAATAAATTAACTATTTTCTAAATGTCCTTAAATTACTGTAAACTTCAATTTACTCTCAATTGTCATTCAAACTATAAGAACAAATGTGACCACGTTGATGAAAAAGAAATGTTTTTCTTAATTATAATTTGGATATACTAAGGTTTGAGTGCTATTTTGAACATAATCAATTTATTAGGAAAAAATTAAAATTAACCCTTTATTTATTATTATTAGTAGTAGTGGTAGAAATCAATCATTTATTTAGCAAAACGTTGGCGATCATTAAAATGGCAGCCGTGGCTTTGTTGTTCAACAAATTAAAGATAATCATAGCTCTCATTATCTTTTGTAAGATCTCATAGATGAATTTTGTAATTGAACAAGTGACCCATAAATAACCATAATATTGGGATGGCTCCTATTATAGCATGTAGTAACTGTATATTGAGGGTATAGTTAAAAAATTGATCGGGAAAATAGAAACTTAACTTACATAAATAACAATTAATTATAATTTTATGAGCCAAAGTTAATATTATTAAATAATTAACATTGCAAACATAGCATTTTTTAAAAATAAGCTATAGTTTTAACGTGTTACAATATAAAAAATTACTAGATATCAAGGTAAAGAAGGGGAAAAAAGAGACTAGCTATTACAATATCAAAAATGATCTCTTGTGGTTTTTTGTACGAAATAGATTGTGAATGCGGTGTTTTCTGGTCCAACAAAATGGTTTTTACCATCGAAAAACGATTAGCGATGGCATAAAATACAAAATCTATATTTTATTTTCAGTGGACTATACATTCTTTTTTTTTTTTTAATTAGCCTTTCTATTAAGTGGACTTTCAGTTTTATTATATACAACAATCATATGTACCATACGCATTATTTTTGCTTACATATAATCTCAATAATGAATTGTAATTAGGATTTTTCTTAGCGTTAAGATATCTTAAACTGGGCCTGGATATGAATTGAAGTTGTACCGTATAAACAATCATCGGGGATAATTAAGATTTGCTTGATGCCGTCAGTTTAATTCCTGTGACAAAATGGGGGAATGTATCCCTTGCAAGAAACTGGCAAATATACCATATCCACCAATTTTACCAATTATCAACAGCGGCTACTCAATTCTGATTAAACAATGATCTATAATGGCTGGTCCCTTGCCTTTGGAAAAAGCGAAAGGAAATTAAAAAGGAAAAGTTAATCATATTAAAATGATAATGAAAGCATTAACCAATGGAATCTGGACAGAGCCTCATGAAAGCATTACGCATGGCCACCAAAAGATCTAATACGGCGGTAAAGCAGCTTAATGCTTAAAGTATATATGCTTTTATATTTCCTAATAATATTTGCCTTCAAAAGAATATCATTGACATTATTCCAACCAATCACTTCAATTACTTGCGTGCTTTGCGGGGACGTCATTCCTTTTCTAACATTAATTCCTTATTCAGTGAGTCGTATAATTGCAATTAGCCAGATTTGATACTTGTGTAAAGTTATTTCAAGTCTTAATTGGTTATAAATAAATTGCTTGATTACATCTTCCATCATGCATGCTAATAATAACCTCGTTAAGCTGATCTCAAGCGTATGTCGAAATGATGAAAGCCCTAATCCCTATCTCTTATCACTTGATCGAATTAATGATGCCTAAGTGGGAAATTTTCCAATTATGGAAGTGGGATAATTGTTTAATATTAAAGTATGTAAACTTTCCTTTTTTGGGAGGGAGAGAGGGGGAGATGAAGCCGGTGCTTACATATCATTCCCTCAAATTGAAACAAGACGATTTTCAAAAAGCCAAGGCATATCAAATCACCCCAACAAGTTGCATCACGAATTATGATGATGATAAGCATCTTCCACTTGAACTTTATTTTTGGTAGCCCCATAAACAAGGAAAGAAACGGAAAGAAAAGAAAGAGGATAAATGACTTTGGGTCTGGCTCTGGCGCGTTCTGAACTGATCCATATGGCCTATCTATATCTTCTACCACTTTCGGCAACCCTAGAAACGTGGATCTATACTGGGGCACCACGTGGCATTCTAGGGTTAGATATTTGATGCGTGTAAATTGAAAGCTGATGACCATATACTTGTTGGCTCCATGCCAACCATCTATAATTTTGCTTTCTTTGTTCCCTTGTTGTAATGGTTCCATCACAAAAGTTAATTTGGACCATTGATCATCATCAATATGGGTATTTCAATAATTCTTCGTGGTCCTATAATTAGTTTGTTGTTGGTGGAAGGGTTTCTTTGATACTGAAGTAACAGTGTGTTGGTGTAAATTTCTAAGGAAAATCATTTCTTATCAGTAGTGTTAGACTTTGATCAGTTTATAATTTGAATAACATCTAAAAATGCAAAGAACATTGGATTATTGACTCGTACTCTAAGAAACCATGAGGAATACAGCAGTATTTAACCGGTAATGAAATTTAAAATAAGGTTACAATATGGAAGGCCATGACATTCACTCACAGACTCACAGTCACGTATTGATAAGACGGGTCTGCGTTTTGGTAACCGAGTGGGAGGCATGTGACTGCATGTGCTTCCACTTTCATCACATCACATGTTAATAATCCACAACTTTGCAGTATAACCAAAACGCATGCAATTGGCTACATGGGGAGGCGCCCGCAGACCTGCACCCAATAATATAATATCATCGGCTGACTTTGCTAATATTGTATTATATTTTAATTTGTATATAATGGTTTCCATTCCAAGAAAGAGATAAAGGATATCGGAGCCAAAAGAATGATTGGATAACAAGCACTACCAACGATTTCACTTCACATCCATACAAATATATCATATATATTATTAATTCATAAATTTCTTTTCTCGTTTTTATCTTATAATATATTATTTGCTCATGCATTTCAACAAGTTTATTTGTATTGTTTCCTTCCTTCGTTGATTACACAATAATATTAATGTATCACTTCAGCTTCTTGTGAAGATTTTAGTATATATGTAGACTTATGATGACTAATACCACGCATTCATCAGTACATAGTAGAATTGTTAACAATTACTTGCACACACCCACACACACATATATGTCTGTGTATGTAATATGTATGATGACTTGAGAACTGTAGAATTATTAATCCAAAAATAGATTACTTGTGAGGATATGAGCAACAGAAAAAACTTTCTATGTGTTGGTGTCTGCTGTTTACAGTTTAGCGAACCATTCAATTTTAAAATTTTATTAAAAAAAATATAAAAGAGGAGGGGGGGGGGGGGGGAGCCTTTCACCGTAGGAAGTTTGGAGAAATTAACAACTTAATCTCTATGCGTTTGGATAACATAGAACTTCAAGAATTGTTTGTTAGGGTTGCCTCTAAATTTTTTATTTTTCCTACGGGGAAGGTTAGTTAGAATTACCACTTAGATCTATAGTGTTTATTATTATTATTATTATTATTGTATTTATATCTCCAGGTTAACATTATAAGATTATTGTCAATTTAATAAGATGTGTTTGTCAAAAGAAAGTGATCTTTATGTTAAAAAGATGCATGTGTTCTTCAATGGTAATTAAACTTTGAACATCAAACTGGTAATATCAAAGATGTAAATGGTTTATTAAAAAAATTATGGACTCAAATGAGGTAAAACCGAGGAACCTAATTCCCTCTCCCCTTTTCTTTTTCCTTTTGCGCTGTGGCTTTCTTTGAATGAATGGTTCATTCAAAGATGTGTCAAATATGTGATAAATTCTATAATACATTACAGGTGCCGCCATGTCGGCTATACGTCAAACAAGTAATGTTATGACATGTGTGCATTTATTTTGAAAGATATTATATAATTAGTGGTTACATTAAATTCAATTACACATGTCATGTATATATCAATTAGTTTTATCACCTCTGATGTACTGTAAAATTTCTCGAAATATGTAAAGTCCTCCTCTGCAAGGAAAAAAAAAATCAAAATTTGTGTGGAGCATGAGAGAATTGATGGTAATCACCTTGTGGTTCACGATGTGTCTACTAGGTTCTACTTAACATTAGAGAGTGCCTTAAAATTTCAGAAGGCTTTTGACAGAATGGAGGATGATGATGGAAATTATGTTTCATATTTCAAAAAGGATGGAGAACCTAACAGTGATGATTGGGAAAATGTTAATGTTCTTGTCTTGTTTCTAAAGTTATTTTATGACATAACTTTGAAATTTAGCGGTCCAAAGTACGTGATTTCAAATTTATATTTTCATAAAATGTACTCAATTCATTATGATTTGACATTTCTAATTGAATGTGGTGATGATCCCATCTTATCTAACATGGCAGCAAATATAAAAAAAAGGACAAATATTGGGTTCGATTGACAGCATGAATAATTTGTTGCTCATTGCGGTTATTCTTGATTCATGTTATAAGTTAAAATATGTGACATTTTACTTTAAAGATATTTTTGTTATTGATGAGGTCGAGAAGAAGTTTGAAGAGGTGAAATTTTTTTTTAATACGTCTTTATAATTACTGAAAGATCTTGACACTACAATTGGTTGTCGTGAATCATCTAGTAGTGTTGGAAAGTCACAATTCTTGATGGTAGAAATTTTGATTAAAAGGTGGGTTTTTTTTCCTAAACTTTCAAATGTTGGAAAGTTCAAACAAGGAATAGAAAAAGATGGTTGTGTTGAGATGAAAAATGAAATAGACAATTACTTGTTGGAGCTATGTGAACATGTTGATAATAACAATTTTCAGATTTTGGCATGGTGGAAAATGAACTCAATAAAATATGGAATTCTTTCACACATTACAAAGGACTTGTTTGCAATTCCAATATCTACCGTGGCTTCATAATCTACATTTACTAAGGGATGAGTCATTGATTTATTTTGTAGCTTTTAAGTCCAATGATGGTGGTGGGTTTGATATGATCACAAAATTGGTTACATAATACTTTTGTCCCATTACAAGATGAACCAAAGATGGAGAAGCTTGAGTTTTGTCAAGTAACTGTTTATCGTAACAAGTGAAAAAAAAATTATACATTTTTTTTATCACTAGTCTTTTTATTAATTTATTTTTATTTAATTAAAGTTTGGATCAAGTGTAACAACGGAGGCAATGTCTTTGAATTGATATTATTCTTACAATTTTGGTGTGAATCATGTTACTTTTTCAAATTTATTCATCTTTACAACTATTCAACATTATAATTTTTTTTGTTATTTATTTGTTGGTGAAGGAGCAAACTCAATTGATCATGAAAGCTCTTGATTAAAGTCCTGCATATAGGAATGATTATAATGTGTTATTTTGATACTTGAGTTGGGATACCTTATCGTACTTTAATTTATATGGACATTGTTAGAGTTTATGTTTAATAGGATTAATACTACAAAAAAAAAAAATTCTTTCTTTCAGTTTACTTATTGATGTTAAGTTTGTGGATGTTTATTGTTAGAGTTTATGTACTCATTTATTGAGAAACAATGATTTTCATGATTAAAATTTATTTTAATTTTCTAATATTCTTTGATTTAAGGATGAAGATATTATAAAATTTATTATTTATATTTTTTATCTACTATGTTTTCATATTTTATATTAATTTACTAATTAACAACAATTAATAATTAGTATAATTTTGATATAATTAAATTTATCAAAATAAAATTTTGATATATTAAATTTACTAAAATAAAAATATTTTAATCATAAAATTTAAACCAAATCCAAATGAGTTAGTTTGAGTTGAGTTAAAAATATTTGAATTAATTTGAGTTGTACCCAAACTTTTATAGTTTGATTTGAGTTGACCTAAAACCCAATCCATGTCACCGCTCAATGAACATAAGGTGACTATGTTAAAATTAATATTTTACCAATTATAAATTTACTATTCAATCAATGAATGAATCATTATTGTTGGGACTCAACTACCCAGATCCCAAACATTATTGCATTCTAAAACGAGAAGTACTATATAATACATTAAATTAAACAGTGTCCCTCATGTTATTATTTCTTTAAATTTTACTAGATGACATTTTATACTTCTATAAATTAAAAACTTGTTCATAATCGGCCGAATTACCCAGATCTACATACGCATTTGTATACAGAAGAAACAATTACTGTTAGCATTATTTTTATTTTTATTTTTTTTATAGTAGTATTTCTCAATTTATTTTGGGAACTTTTGTCCTTAAAACCAACAAAATTTTTCCAGTCAGCAGGGACTTGGAAATTTCAGTGGGCAGGCCGAAATTTCTCATAAAATACAACGAAAAGTTACGCTTCAGGCATATAAGGATTCGAGTATATATATAAATACACGGTTCAAATGCATGCATCTGAATAAACTCCATTGCAATAACATCACTTCATGGGGAATAATATTATCGCACACAAGTTACAAAAATGGATGCCTTTTTTTGCTTTCTAATTTTTAAATATAAAATTAATTAAGCTGGGAGAAACACAAAAGTGCGCAGGACCAAAACGAATTTACTCTACCTGGAAGTACATGATATTTAATGCAGGACTTGGGAGATAAACTTCATAACCGTTCTCTGAGAACCAAGAGCTAATGATGCTTTCAGATGGACCAGCTGAATTTCCCGAAGGCCACTTGTCCACTAGCCTAAAACCACATTGCGTTGCAGCTGAAAGCATAGACGGCTCATCCACTTGACGAAAGATATGACAAAGGATAAATGCTGGTTGTTGGTCCTCTCTAAGGCCTTTATTAGAAGAAGCAATCAACTCTTTGGCGGTTGCAAATAGTGGCAATATAGCTTCAGGAATATATGAAACATCTGTGCCTAAAATGACTTCAAAACCTTCCTTATTCTCCTCCTCAATGGCTTCTATATGGTCTCTATTTCCCCACTCTAGTCTCTTTGTAATTAGTTTGGCCAAGCAAGGCGGTTCAAGGTTTGCCATGACATTTTTGGCCAACAGGTCAAGTGCTATCGAATCTCCATCGGTGGCTACCACAAGGTTAGCTGAACCAGCAGCAACCATAGAGCAGATGCCCCCGCAGCCACACCCCAATTCCAACACCCTTTTACCGGCAACAATGGTGGGATTTCTTGCTAGAACACCAGCCATTAAATGAGCTGATTCCCACAGCATTAAGCCAGTTGATCTGCAGGTGTGTTGGTACTCTTTGGACAGTACTTCTATCTTGAAACTATGGTCTCTTAGGTTGACCTCAATCATCTAACAAGAAACAAAGAATAATGAAAGAGAGACAAACAAATGCCTTGGAAGAAATGATTAGTAAATGACAGGCATGTTGTTGAGTATCTCAAATAAAATAGATCCAGAGATATTTTCACATTTTAGAAAGTGAAGCAAATGTATTATGTAATGAAAACTTGGAAAAAGATTTTCTAGTTAATATAACCAACAGTCCAACAATATTTGAAGAATGCCAAAGCTTTACCTCATTATCTTCAAAAGATGAATGTCCAAACATTTCAAATGCTACACCCTCAGACATATCCACCTCAGAATCATTCATAGGCTCCTTCAAAGTGTTTACTGCAACATCTGGCCCAATGATCGCTTGATTAAATATGTCTACCTTGATAGAAGCTTCTTTAGAGGAAGAGGTCGCACCACCTGAAGAGCAAAATACAGCTTGAACCCAACGCCTAAAAACCACAACCGAGACATGCAATTCATTTAGAGAGTGTAAAATAGATTTTGAGACCATGAGAGAAGCAAAACCTAGAATGATGGATGTAACCATTATCTGGTTAGGAAATTATAAAAGCTTTATATTTTTCCCGAGTCTTTGATCAATTACCGATTCATCACTAACTCTCGTGCACGGTTCTCAACCTGTTTGCAGCATAAACCGAGTTCTTCAACATCAAATCCATTTTCTTTGAACAAACTCGTCAAGAAGTCATTAGAAAAATAGAAAGCGCGCTGAACAGGAAAGCAAGAGGGTCTATTTAGAACAGATAAATCAAAAAGCAAGATAACTAAACAAAAGGACAGAAACTCACAGTGCCATCACCCCTGACATAAAAATTTTCACTGATTTTTTGGTCCTTGCCTGTTAGCCTTTCCTGTCAACACAGCATCAGAAGCAATTTGGCAATTATGCCATAAGTATATTACGTTAAAAAGTCCAAGATATTATAAAGGGTCTTATTATAGTACTAGACCGTTAAGTTTTAACATTATCATACATTAAGTAATAAACCTGGGCAAACATAAAGTAACAAACCTGGGCAAGGTCACCAATAGCATAGTCGCGAAACAGCACATAACCAGTTGGCTGGAAAGGAAAGGGAAAGAGAAGTCACATTCACAGAGGCCATGATAGAAAAATAGTTTTGAGATATATTCAGAATTGGAAATACTATGACCACTTACCTTGAGAACCTTTTTAATGTTTTGTAAGACTAAAGACATCTTCTCAGGGGACACTGCGGATAACACAAAAACCTATTTAACAGGTCAGCTGGTTAGGAAACAACCTGCAATTTATTGATAGGCAAAACAAAGACATCACAAGTGAAGGCTCAAGTACAAGAGCAACTTTTCTCGATTAGAAACTAGATACAACACCAATTATAACCATTAGGGAATTTGATCAAACAGTTACTGAATAATTATGTCACAGTTTTATAAAACATAACTTCCATTCAAATACCATGGTTACTAGATCAATTGAAGATGGAGAAATCTGTCTGCTTAGGTCATCACTGGTTAGGTCACAAACGAATGTGCTGACACGAGTCTCTGTGAAGTCTTTATGGGTCTGCAATTAGAAAAATAAAATAATTTGAGCCACTGAACCAATTCAAAATAAACCTTTAGCTAGCGGGTCCACCCATACATCTATATCTGTCATATATAAAACACCTAACACAATCATTACCAAGAAAGGAAAAAAAAAAAAAAAAAGAAATCTGGTACAACAAATACCCCCCAATCGGGGGGATAGTTATCAAGATTTATTTCCAATATGCATTAGAGACATAACTTCAATCTGTCTTCACTTAGCATAATCATGAGTTTATTCGTAGGTAAAATTATGCTAACAAACTTATGTAGAATTTTATTACTAAGCAACACATCAATTTCACAGAGTTGTGACACCAATAATGGTCTCTGATGCCAATTAAATCACTCCCAAATTATTAGTTTTCTCTTCAACCATTGAATGTATCAAAATGCTTGTACTATACCTATTTATGTAGGCAGTTCTTAAATGCTAACATAAATCCTAGGTGATTGATAGATAAGAAAACTACAAGAAATTTCTTTGAATAATCAAGAAAAGACTAAGGTGGGTGATCGATTTGTTTCAGAACTGTAGACGCATAACTTCCAGTTATTTTTCTTCTTCCCTTACATATAGTATTGATAACTAGAGAAAGTAATTAAAGCAGTCAACTCTTCATTGTTTACTCGGATAATGGGCAACTTGAAGTTATAGCATTCTAATATTGTTACCCATTGTGAAAGCTCATCAATAATATCTTTTGAGAATAAGAAGCAATTACAAGCAACGATGGCTCTTCAAGATAACATCATACAAATTATAAAAAACCAAACAGAGATTAACTCACAAGACTGCTTATCACCTCCATTACAATCTCTAAGGCTACTTAACCAATATCACATGGATATCATAATGTGGATCTATAATTCCATAGATACTTATGTTGGCTGACAAAGTAACAGAAGTATGAGCAGACTTTCAAGAATGAGTTCATTTGTAAACTATAACAATAGGCAAGTGCAAGAGGAAGAAAAACAAACCATGACCAAGTTAACAGCACGAGGTGAAAAATCGCAAGCATGGACAAAAACATCTGGGTATGCAGCAATCAATGGAAAGATAGTGTTTCCAGCTCCACAGCCAACCTATAGTCAACATCAGCTGCGTTATAATCCCAATCCCAAATATAAAAACTTTAAGGAGTAGTTACATATATTGCAAAGAATCTTTATCAATTAAAGCAGATAGATTTCAAACCTTAATATGATAAAATGAGGGAGAAAATGAAACAATCAAAACCAATGAAAAGGTACTCAATGAAGAAAAACCAAAGCAGATCAAACAAGCTGTCCCCAACAATTCAGAACAACCGAATGCCTACAACTGATTTATAATACATTTATTCACTGAGACTTTTTCTTGGCTCCTGCTCGATTAACCCAGGTTAAAATGATATAATACGAAAATTACAAGCACCAAAAGTATATTTGGCATATAATGAAGAATGAAATACAGTTATTTACCTCTAAAACATCTTTCCTTCCAGCTCCCTGAAATAAAAAATGACAAATGAAAAATAAAAAATAAATGAATCATTCATCGATTATGAAACTAATAAATCATAATTTGAAATGAACAGGCCCTTAGCTTACAGAAAAATAGCGACCCCATTCCTTGTCCAAGTAATGCCGATCTTTGAAAAACTGTGCAAAAATACCACGAAATCAGACTCAATAAATTGGACTGAAAACCATTAATATATATCTAACTCACTCTGTCTTGATGGCGCTTGTAGAACAAGTCCCAATACTTTTTAGCTTCTCTTTCATACTTGTCTGCTCAACATAGAAAGAAACAAGAGTTGAAGCGAAGTGAATTGTGCTAGCGAACGCGTGTTAAGAGAAGGAGAGCTCATTTTACCTCTCCAGAAAGGTGAAACTCTAGTGTTTGGAGTAGGGTAAATTTGTAATTTGGGAGCTTCTTCTTTTCCAATCCCAGCGTTTGGTGCATTTGATGATTCCATTTTGTAATAATCAAAATGCCGCACCGCGAATTTCAATAAAGAAAACTTCAGCTGTATCTTTCTTTGCTTTTATTTCACAATGTTTCGCAGGGTTTTGACGTTGCACGGCTTTGTTAGGGACGATTGCTGGGTTTCCCACTTTCCGCCCAAACCAAAACGTTGCGTTTAACACATCAAATCTCACACTCCGCAGTCCGCACTGTCTCAATAATTAGGCCCGTTTGTCTCAACTTTTACTTAGCAGAATTTTTGTTACTAGAACTTTAAAAAAGATTCATAAATTAAAATTAATTTCAATAATTTTATGGTACATTTATTATATAAAAATCAGAATGAATAATAATCAAAATGATCAGAAGTAAAAATAAGAAATGAAAATTAAAATAAGTTGTACACAATAAGAATTAGAATTCAAATGATCCAGATTATCATTATTGTGTTTTTTTTTTAATCTAAATTGAAATGAATTAAATTGTATAAATAATTAAAAAAATTTAATTAATTATAATCATAATTATTATTTTATATTTTATTTATTGTGATTATTTATTCAAAAATTACTATAGTTATTGTTATTCATTATTGTTAATAATTATTAAACATTAATACATTAATTAATTATAAATTTTTTTTATCATTGATAATAATAATCATCATAATCATCAAATCATCGTAGCCATCCTGAACAACAACAAATCAACATCATCATCGTCAAATTAGAACCGGCATCATCATCAGGTCAGAACGTGATGACTATTGCTAGTGGTTGTTTGACTTCCACAAAAGTGACGGTTGTTGTAGGCGACTGCTGGCACCTGTGACGTGAAGACCGGAGGCCAGCTGCTGCTCTACAGGCAACAACCGGCGAGGACGAGTGAGTTTTGGTAACGATGAGATTGATTTTTCTTTTTGCTAGTTATATTTTTTAATTCAAATGAGGGCATTTTCAAAATGTTATAATTTGAATGAGGATAAAATTATCAACCTTGAGAATGGAAGGCTCATTCCCACTACTTTTGGGAATCTCACATTCTTCATTTCTATATTTAAATTAGGTTGGACCCTATAATTTTAATTTCTCCTCAATTTGTAAAGTAAATAAAAAGGTAATTAGATTATTGAAAGTTTGATTTTAGTCTTTAACAGCTGTTTCATCCATGTAATCCGTTGTATAAAAAGGTAATTAGATTATACATTATGAAAAATATAACCAGCAAACCAAGTACTATATGGGTGTATTTGTCACGTTGTATTGTATTATGCTGTATTATATTATTTTAATACTAATGTATTGTATTATGTTGTATTGTATTATCACTGTATTATAATAATATTGTATAATATTTGGTACTACACTATATTATATTAATTTTTAATTATATTATATTTGATATTGGACTGTATTGTATTAATTTTTTGTGATTAATTTAAATTATATATTTATAAAATATTATTTATTAGTACTTAAAAAAAACTAAATACAAAGGTCTTAAATTTTAGAAATTTAACATTTTTATTAAAAAAATTAAAAATTCATAATTCTTCCAAAGCTTATAACCTGAAATTTTTGGAAGAAAAATTTTCAGTATTTTCTAAATATATAACCTGTGAAATAAAGATCGAAACAAATAATTTAATCAAATAATCTCTAAATAATTTAACAACATAAATAAATAGTTAAAATCTTCAAGATTAGTTCAAAAATCATCTTAGAATAGTAGAATAAAAGTTTATACATATCGCAATATAATTACAAAATAATAAAGTGGTACAATTATTATAACATATTCACTAAAAAATGAATTGTGCTAAATAATTTAGTAATTATATATTTTATTAATTTTTAATTAATATTATTCAAATTTATTCACATTTAAATATTTATTATTAGTTATATTAAATTATTTAAAAATAACTAGTTTAATTATTGTAATATAATTAAATAATGTAATATTATATTATATTATATTATTTAAGTATTTATTATTAGTTGTACTAACTTATTAAAAATTATTCAATTATATATATTAATTAGTATAATTTTACATATTAATTAATATAATATAATTAAATAATACATTATTTAGTTGTACATTTACTATAATAAAAATTAAAATATAATATAATATTATGAAACAATAAATTTATTAATTTATATTAAAATCATAATGTAAAAATAAAAAATTATATAATATACATTTATTATTATTATTACAAAGTTATAAAAAAAGGAAAGCTAAAGTTAATTAGGGGCGGGCATTTTACCCCACCCGATCCGACCCGAAAAATTTCGGGTTCGGGTCGGGGTTGAAACCCGATCGGGTTAAAGATTGCCAACCCGATCGGGTTGTGATCTTGACCCGACCCGATCTTAATACCCGATCGGGCCACACAAAAAAAAGAAAAATAAATTTTCTCCCCACCCTAACCCAATTTTGAAGCTTCAACTTTCAAGCTTCATAAGTCATAACTTTCATGGTATATATATAATATATAATTATATATGTTTAATTGATTATTATGTAATTAGTTATTATTTGATTGTTGTAATTATGTATTTATAAATATTAGTAATAAAATCAAGAAAATTGGTGTATTTATGATTTTGTTCATGAATAAATTTTTATTTATTGTTAATAAATAACAAAAATTTTGTTAATTATTAATAATTGAAATAATATTAATTGTTAATTGTTAATAACGGTTAATAATTGATTTTTTTATGAATAAATTAAGACATTAAATATTATGTTAATTGTTACATATATTTTATAATTATAATGTGTTATGTGATTATGTGCATTATAATTATATATTTTATAATTATAATCCTATTCTAACATTTTAACTTTATTCATTTGATTTCATAACATTTTCTTTTCTTTTTTTTGGTTGAAAATGAGTGAAAATGACTATAATTAAGAAAAATATCTTAAACCACCCAAAAAACTGTAAAAATAGGAAAAAAAAGAGCTCAAAATTGCATTAACCGAATTTGACCCGAATTGACCTTAAATGACCCGAACTGACTCAAAATTACCCGAACTCAATCCAACCCATTTTAAATCCGAATCCGATCCTCCTCGAATTGTTGACCCGATCCGATCCGACCCGAACTCAATTCAGGGTCGGGTCAACAATTCGAGTTAAATTCGGATTGATTTTTGTCTAACCCAAAAAACCGCAAACCCAATCAGGTTGACACGAACCCAGATTTGCCCACCCCTAAAGCTAATGCGGTAACTGGACATCGGGCTTAGCTAATGCACCCAATGGCTGCATTATAATGCACGATAATACAGCCATTTGGTACCCCAAACATGGGGCTGCATTGCCAATGCAATGCAATCCCATGTAATGAAGGGTACCAAACACCCCCTATAATTATGTTACAAATTGTCACATATTTAACTTATTACAGATGAAATTCTAAGTAGTTTTGAAATTTATTATAGATGAACAAAGCCCGTCCGAACATGTTTTCACAGATTCACTTTAATTTACACAAGTCTTGGAAGGATTGAAGTTGCCAGTGATATCCTACATTCATCATCAATCATCTGGGGAAGAAACGGAGAAAATTAAGCTCCGACGGTATCAAGAGCAACCAACCCTTTTTGATAGCACTCATAGTTGATAGCACCATAATTCCTCACATTTCTATATAATTTTGGTCTTTGCTCATCGATCAATTGATCCACAGGTCCAATCTCATTTTCCGGCTCTGGTTCGGTAAACGCGGCAATGGATATTCTCAGCTTTTCTGTGTTTGTCACAACCCTGTGCATGGGGCTTTTGTATATTCCATTAGTCATTATCTGCGTTAGTTCATATATGCAATCCCAATTAGAAAATATCAACCTGCATGCACCATTTCCTCAAAGATTAACCTGCATTTGATCGAAAGAGATTGGCTAAAAAGAAGGAAAAAAGTTGAACCTGCATTTGATCACCGAGATTGACTACAAGAGCATGAGGTATTGCTGGAACTCTGTACCATTTACCATCCACGCGAATTTGAAGACCTTCGACTTCTCGGTCTTGCAGGAGAACTGTAATTCCTGATCTATCTGTGTGTGGTTTGACTCCATGAACCAAATCAGGTCTTGAACATGGTGGATAGAAGTTAAACCGAACTTGCATTAAAGCTTGGTCTCCAAACTGATTAAGGAAACTATTCTCTTCCAAATACAGAGACTTTGCTATTGCCTTGGACAGAACTTCTGTTACAGTCTTTAAATTCATGGCATATTCGTTTAGGATCTCACTGTAAAAATTAATCAAATTAATTTCACTAATCACCGTGACATCAACGGTCAAGACTTCCCTACATCTATGAAATAATAACTTCCCTAGCAGTCAGCTACTCACAATTGGTGTTATAACTAACCACCGATGGTAATTAATTTAAAATAACTCAATGAACAAAGCAATTAGAAAGGGGGAGGGGAAAAAAAAAAAAAAAGAAAACCTAAACTCGGGCGGATGTTGTGGCCAAAGATTTGATCTCCTTTGGTGGACTGGAAACACCCTTAGAAACAAGCGATGAGACCAATCAAGAACTTGTGCATCTGAGACCACTAGATCACTGCCGTACCCCTCAATTTCATTAACTGCTCTTGCATGTTTCTGCTTCTCTTCCGCTGGGAGTTGAAAGAATTCAACTGCCACTTCACGTACCCTGTCCAGAAATGAATCTGACATACCATGACCAATTACCTGAAGGCAACAGCTCAAAGTTAAACAATTGAATTCAACCAAGTTCAAAGAATTAAGTAGAGAAAAATTTTAAAGATCGAAAATATTAATCAGAACCTGGAAGCAACCGGCAGAGCTAAGAGATGATTTAAGCTTTTCTAGTTCAGTTCCCACATGTTCTTGCGACGAAAAAAGACTCATATCGATGACTGGAAATGGACCCAACGGTGGGGAAGATTCAATGAACCCAAATTTGGTTTCTTTAACAATGAATTCTGAAGATGGCTG
This sequence comes from Citropsis articulata, assembly GCA_030449925.1. Classification (NCBI taxonomy): domain Eukaryota; kingdom Viridiplantae; phylum Streptophyta; class Magnoliopsida; order Sapindales; family Rutaceae; genus Citropsis; species Citropsis articulata. Next base: position 574,720 of record JASUUH010000257.1, read on the forward strand.
TTCGCCGTGTGTGACCATTTGCTCGATAGTCTTGGACACTGATATCGCCTTTGCCATGTCCATGTGCGGATTCAAGAAGATTGAACTACTGAGGGAGGTAGTGAACTGGCAGGTAGGCTAAAGGCTGAGAAATCTATGGTAGATTGTTTGTTTAGACTGTTTAGACTGCTTCCACGTGGCACTCTTTAGGACACCATTCGGACGCACGTGTTTTTATTAGCCGGAAAATGGAAATGACGCGGCACCCTCACGACATATTGTTGCTATTTTTCATGTTCTTTTCTTCGGGGCCTTTCACCTCCTGCAAGTCGATTTTCGTTTCTGATGATGCTACCAAAGTTTTAATTGTTTAAAAAGAATCACCGTTTCATTTCGCTCTCACTCAGCCGTGCCAAACGAATAAATTAGAAACATCAACGCATCGCAGGACAAGCTACTCGGTCTTCCTACAAAAGGGTATAAAACTTGAAAAAGAATTCCAATAAAACGTACACACACATTTTCTTGAAATCTGGACGAATAACTCTAATGCGCTGCTTACGCAAAATTCTATACATAAATTTCTGCTATATTCACTCTCCTCATTCTATCGTTCAGAGTCTAAAACGTTGTAAAAATGCAATGAGCATTAGACAACTGGTAGTTACGACCAAAACCGGCGCCACACCCTAAAAAGAATGAAACTAAAGAATTGATAGCACCAAATGAAAACTAAATGTGGTCATCATATACAGTTACTTCATTCTTCCCGCTTTTCCTCAGAATGCAGGGGTTGCTCCTTTTCATCCTCATTGGTACCTTCTGTTTCTTCAGCAGCAGGATTAACTCCATTTTCCACCACACGGAGGTCACCGTTTTCTGTTATGGTCTTTCCATCTGCATCATTGACTGGTTTTGGAAGTTCTCTTGAAGGTGAGTGTGTCAATAGGCGGCCTAGTCCATCATATAAACTCTTTGCATCCATGATAAGAGCAGCCCCACCAGGGTAGCAACGCCCAAAGCATGTGGCACAGTGTGGGTAAGCAACCTTAAAAAGGAAAGGAGGGTTCATAAGAATGCGAGGGGGTTATTTATGGTTATGAACACAATTTGCAGATCGATAATCAGCATTGGTAAAGAATTTACCTCTATGAATGCTCGGCAAAGCGAGAGGAAAAGTCCAGATTCATTTTCTCTAAGCATCCGGGTAGTACTATACCTCAGTAGAGAATCTGAAACTGCCTGCAATCCTTTGATTAATTCTTGAGCAACCACATGCTTCAAACTTAATGGGGCACAAGGTCTTAACTCATTCATTGCTGCAGAAACACCTACAATGACCACAGTGAAAGTGATACCTAAGAGACTTGCAATCCTCCAAAACATTATAGATCATATTAACAAAACAAAGTTAACGATTAACAGCAACTATGAATTAGTTGAAAACCTCAAGGAATTTGAATCAGTAATTATGGAAAAATACAACTTTTTAAATCTATGTATTGTTACTTTTCTAATGCAGGAATTTGACTTGTTCTCCTTCAAACAAGTCGTCAAAATGTTTTCAATTAAGAGTCAAAAACAAAAGTGATTCAGACTGAAGCCATCTTAAGTAATTAATAGACTCAATCACGATTTCATTGAAATTTAGCCCAGATATCAAATATAGATTGATATGACTCCTGAACACAAAATATCATCTGAACTACTGAGCTTTGAAGTTATTTGTGATCAGAATTCATAGCAAATAAACTAGGAGATTGAGGTGGTGGAAAGAGAGAGATGCGAGGGAAGGAAAATTTGCATGAGATCAGGAAGTTTAGCACATTTATAGTAAGGAAAGTGAGAAACGTAGGTCAAACTTACCATTAATAAACACTGCCAGAGGTGGATGTTCCATTAGATAAGATGGCGGAGTCACATCCTCCTGACTTTCTTCACCAACACTATGGGCTGGATAGCCAACTGCTGGTAGTGGAACCCATCGATGTGAATCCAAAACTAACTGGAGTAAAGACAAAAAGTCACTACATCAAATAGAACACTGTTTGCTTCAAAGGAAGCTAAAACCTTAGTGTGCTTAGTAGCAATTTAGAGTTGAACTACAGAATTTTAGACCAGTATATCAATTCAAAATATATTAATTGAGCATGTACCTGAAAATTTTCAACTGCTGTACTCATATTCTTTGAAAATAAGTTGAGGACTGCTCTGTAAACCAACGAACCAATTTAATGATGTGGCCACTTTAAAAAATGGAAAATGAGTACAGATACAGTGAGAATGGGGGGGGGGGGGGTGGAGAAAGGTAAAAAAAGTTGCTTTACTCTTCAAATAGTGGTGGAAGCAAGCCCCGAAAATCCAGTCCAACCCAACCAAGTCCCATAGCACAATACTGCCAATAACTCAAAAATAAATAAATAAATAAATAAAGCTCATCATCAAGCACCGGGTGCAATAGAAACTTTTGATATTATTACCACAGTTGAATGACATGAATACTATGCCCATAAACAGAAAGAGAGAAAACAGTCAAGTTGCTGATTCTCCAGCAACTAAAATGCGGTTGTAAGGGCAGCACCTCAAATAATTAAAAATATCCTATAATCCTTAAACATGCTCATCTGACCAGGAAAACTTTGAGATTACATTGATACACATTTAAGGAAAGCAGAAGGGATATTACTTAGGAAGTGTAGAATTATAGAAAACAATTAATGGCTGCCATAAGAAATAGGTCTGGGAAAGCTTTAAATGGGGATAATACTATTATCATTATATGTAACTATCCCCATCAAATGCTTGCAAAAAAGGTAATTATATGAATGTAAGCAAATACATATTGTAACATTCTCACCATGCATTGATCCAAAATATTTGACAGAGATACACCCTCGGTTATCTTTGGGAGCATGACTTTAAGAGTTTTAAGGTGTGCAGTAATTTGATGCATGGCCCAACTAAAAAGAAGGCCGCCATCATAATTTTCTTCACTTCCTGAAGTATCATCAGCAAATATTGCTCTATATTGGTTAACAACATCAAAAAGATGCATTCTGTGACAGTTTATCATCCCTTTCAAGTACTCATAAGCATTTTTCTGGTCCAAATCCTCAAGAATTCCAGTAAGCCAAGCCTCTCGACATCTTAAAAACTGAAATACAAAATCGTCCTTGTCACATGCAGGCATATAAAATTGTTTATCTATTAAAAGTCTACAGCATACTATGAGAAGAAAACAAAACTTGCAAGAACATCCTTGGCCAACTTTACCTGTAATCGCATTTCATACTCACTAAATACTCCAATGCGACGTAAATATCCAATAATTCGGAGACATTCTGGTAACTACAATACACAGATATATTGACAAAAGTACATAAGATTCCAACCAGGTTCCATCAAATATATATCTTCAATGTAACTATTGCATAATACCTGGATATTAGAGCGAAGTTTCTGAAGAAGTTGAGAAAGAAGAGATTGGGTTGTCTGCTTAACTTCTGCAGCCAGTGCTTGAATAATAGGTAACCTTTGAAGGGGGAAAACAGTATCTTAGCAACCGCCATCAAGATGCTGAGTCAAAAAGACATCAATGGAGGAAATAACATAGAGACTCACTTGGGGTGCAAGGTCGAAAGTTTACATACATATGCTTCTAAGTCAAGAGCTTCATCATAATTTCCATTTCTTACACATCTGCAAAAAGAAGAAAGTCAGCGAATCTTTCAAATAATTAGCCTAGCACACAAGTTTCTGAATCATCTCAAACCATTTAGGGTGAAATTTTATTCTTATCAAATGTTTAGTACTGACAATACTTACAATACACAGTACATGCAGGTGCTTGGTTTAACGTGCCTTTGAGAAAACAAAGAAAAAGGAGCTTTGTATCCAACAATATTAATAAACATATGAAACACTAAAAATGCAGCCATTTTATCACGGCTTGACCAAAACACCCCCTGGATGCAACTAATAACACATGTATCATTCTAAAGAATATCAGAAAAAAAATTAAAATTAACTTCATGAAGCCCAAATAATAAATGCATTAAGGCTTTTGAAAATTAAAAATATAGAACACGTTTGAAAAGTACTATTTAAAACCTTATATTGCATTGGTCACTGATTCAGTTAAACAAGTAACTTAATAGTTTTCTCAAACACATACGTGTCCATAAGTTGAGGGATTTCAAGCAAGTCAAGCAAAGTACTGTGATTCGCTAGCAGCTTTTGGTTCATCTTTCTTTTCTCCAAAATCTCTTCGGCAGATTCAATAAATTCTGTACAACCAGATGTCAGTTTTGGGATCTCAGTTATCTGCAGGAGATGAAAAATTTATATATCAACAAATCTCAATACATAAAATATCAATCTATGAATAAGTCCAAAGTCTTTCATTCCTAAGCTCCATGCTCTTGTTGTCTTAACAATTCAAGCATTCAATTCATCATATCATTTTATAAAACTATAATTAGTGCACTTCCTGGTTCTCTACAGCTCAAAGATGACAATATTTTCCTGCTTCACAAAATGTAGCACCCTTGTGACTAAATCATTACTTCAATTCACATCTTCCATGAAGCTCGTCCATTAAAACACAACACGATTCACCCCCAATTTCAGCCACTCAAGAGTTTAATTCATTTTAGATATGCCAACAAGTCAAATGACAAAGCAATTTAATAAAAAGAAATAACGTGAACTGTTTTTATAATGCCTCGGGATATGTAATTTAAGCTAGCACCTAATTACTCATCCATGCATAAAATGGAGTTTACATTATTTCAAGTAAAATTTTCTTCTTCCAAGTTGGACGCATCATCAGTCATCACTTGCATAATGTAACATCTGATACAAAACCAAAGTATTAAAAACAGCAATTAAATATCACAAAATGTGATGAAGTATGATCGTGGATTACCAGAGAGTCAAGATGCTTATCGATAGAAGAGACTTCCTCTCGAATCGCGAGCAATGCATCAGCTGCAGCTATAAATGCGCGGTAATTCCCAACCGCCACCTCTTGCATTTGCCTCTGTATTCTCTCCGCATCTACTCGAAGAAGTTCCGGTTCCTTTCAATTACAAGAAATAACAATATCATTCCGCTTCCATCACTGAAGAACTTCGATTGAAATCAATTTTTTTTTTTTTTTTTTACCTTGTGAAGGCGATCGAGAGTGAAGGAAAGGAGCTCAGAGACGTAAGGTTGCTGAGAGAGGGAGGCGAGAGGGAGGAGACTCGCCACCGAGGCTGAAGTGGCGTCGTCTCCGTTTTCAGTTGCCATTATCGATTTAGAGTTTTTGGATCTTGCTTCAGAGATTAAGATATCAAAGTGTCCGAGCTGTTTAGACTTTCAAGCTTCAGCGATGATGCAATTGCAATCGCATCGCGTTTACCTCCCCTCGTTCGATCTTGGAGCGGTTGTGTGTTTTGGGAAATTTGGCCATCCAGTGAGGTTCTATCGAGTAGTGATCTTCCTCTGAAAATCTTTGAAATTTAGTCCAAATTTAAGTAGAAAGTCTAAAATACCCCTACCGGTGTACAGGAAACACCGTAACCGTAAGCAACTGTTAAAGTAGTTGCACCACGAGCCCAAATTTCCACACCAAAGCCACAAACAGACATATCGAACGTCAATCATGAATTCATGATCACCGATTTTTTTTTCTTTTAAACTATTGACCACCAACCTCCTGGCCAGCGATCCTGACCTCCTTCCGAGCAAAAAATACGCATGATCGGCTATTAATAACAAAATAGTAACAGTGTTTAAATCCTATCCATACACCACCACTTAAACACATTACCAAGACAAGACCTTGGGGTGTTCTCATGGTACCCTCGTAGACTATATGATCCTTCCGCCCAACACCGTAACATATTTAACCTAACATGCACTATATACAAAAAAATCTAAAAGCGTAATCGCACCCACCAATTCATCGCTATTTTAGAGCCCAAGAAATTTATACGCCTCAATTACCTGGACATATTTAATAATATACGAATAAATATCTATTTTAAAATAATTTATAGGTTCTTATTATCAAAATTTAAATATTAGAGATGATTCTCTCTCTCTCTCTTTTTTTTTTTCGGGAAAGATGAATATAAATATAATATTTTAGTTATAAAATTTTATATAAATTTAGAGCTTTAATAATGCAAATGTGTAAAATATTGCTAGATATGTATATTTTATAATATATATATATATATATATATATATATATATATATATATATGGACACACACACACACACATATGTAACTTCAATAGTATAAATGTGTAATATTTTGGTAGATATGTACATTTTATAATGTCAATAAATTATGTATGTATTTATATATGTAAGATAGTGTGTAAATGTTTGATGTAAATTTTGTTTAATATATAAATATTAAGCAGATTATTGGATAACCCAATTATTTTTTCATGTCAGGTTTGTGTCTCAATATTTTAACACAATTATTAAATGAGTAGAGTTTGGGTCGACTTAAATTTGACACGACACGAACACGACCCAATGACCTGTTTTACTAGCTCTAATTATTATATTACAACTTAATTTTCTCACTAAAAATATATGCAAAGAATTCAAAAAGAAAAAAGAAAAATCCCCATGAAATTTATCCCAAAAACAGCTGCCAACATGACCAAAAAAACACACTATAATAATGAACAAAAATCCAAGAGAAACCGTTCCAGCAATTTATTCCAAAAAGCTATTAGCAAAATAGTAAAAAACAAACCCACAAAGTGAAAAGAGAGAATAAAACGAAAAATAATTATAGTTGAGTTGAGAAGATGAGCAACAGCTAGAAACTGGAGGTAGTTAGAACACTTATGTAAATTATAAACAAAGAAGTAAATTTAGTAAATGTTAAAATTGTTAATAAAATAAACATAAAAAAGTTTGAGAAAGTCTGACACTTTGACATAAAAGACTCACTCCTTTGACTTAGTGCTTGTTTGGTATGACTTATTTAATTATCATAAATACTTATTTAATTTCATAAACTTTTATTATAATTTTTGTTAGTGTTTAGTTATTTTTCTAATAGAGCTTTTGAATCTTAAATAAATTATTTTGTCTCTACTAGTAAAAACTCAAATTTTGAGCTTTTAACTCAAATTTTGGGCTTTTGAGAGTAGATGTTGAAAAGTTTTTTTTAAATGTTAAAATATCTAAAATATCCCTATTTATTTGATTATTTTATTTTATTTTTTTGTAACATAACTTTAAAAAAATTACTTATTAAAGTAATTTCATAAATTTTTAATAAAAACTTTTATTGACAACCAAACAACTAAAATTTTTTTTAGTAAAAGTTCTATTTATAAAAGCTCTTCTAATTAAAACTCTACTTAAATAAGATTTACTTGAAAAGTTATATCAAACATAACCTTATTCCACATTTTTTCAAAGCCAAAACATAATATTTACATTTTCTTTTTGTTGATTTAAATGATGAGAAATGAGTATAGTTTTTATTTAATGGATCATAAAAATAAAATTAAAACAAGTATACCAAACGTATTTTACCCTCTTTAATTTTCGTAAAACACGAAATAACTCATAGAAATGATACCTAACAGCCCCTTAATGACCCATAATTCTTAAGCTTCCCATCTTAGCAAACAAGATGAAATCTCCAGGGACTGAACATTTACATCTAAACTTATATTAGAATACAAGAGTATCACCTAACTCGATAAGAGTATTGTTTATAAATTGGTTGATTTATTTTATCTTGGGGCGGTATGTTCACTACATTTCGAGGAGGGGGGAAAAGGCTGGCTTTGGTTTTAGGGCTTCGATGGAAGTAAAGAGACTTACAATTTGCAAAGATGGAGTTGGAATAAAATAAGAGACTGTGAGGAGGATAGTAAAGACATTTCGTGGGTTTTTTAGTGTAGCCTTGGTAAGGTTTTTGAGATGGACAAGGATTTTCTTTTAGCCCTTTTTTGTTTTGTTATAGCCTCTCTTGCTGAAATAAGTGGGGAAATTTACAAAAACAGCCCAAAATATTTGCTTATTTTTGGGACTAACCCTCTCATTTTTTTTCTATCAAGATTAGCTAAAAGACAACCTAACTATCGAAAATACCCCTCCGATTCCACAGCTTCCTCCCTCACCTTACTCTCTCTCTCTCGCTCGACCTTTCTCTCTCTCTCTCCCTCACCAACGATTATGGTGCCACAGTTTCCACTCGTCGTCGGCAGCTTCTCAGAGTTTATCTTCGGCAGCGAACATCACTAAAACTTCGGTTAAGAGCTCAAATTAAAGGTTAGTTAAAAAACCCTAGCTTTGTATTTTATTTTCTGGTTCTATGTTATCTTGTTGTGTTGGTGATAATGAATAAAGATCAAAGGATGTTGATTGCATGATTGACGGTGTGGTGATTTTGTCAGGAGCTGCGGGAGGGGGGTGATGGGGCGCGATCTGTCAAGACAAATCACTCGCCATCAAGTGCGGCAGTCACACATATCATGTGCGACAGGCATGTGAGCGCGCATGTCACCCTCACGTCGCACGCGCGCGTGCCTGTCGAGCATATCAGGTGCGACATGCGCGATAGTGTAATTTTTTTTCGTGAATTTATTTTTATTTTTATTTTTTTTATAGATGTATACTAATAATGTTATAAATATTATAGAAACATGGCAGAATAAAAAATATCGAGAAACGAATTAGGCAGGATGAAGTTAGCCTATGCCGATCACTTTCTGGGGTGAATTTCGAGCATGTGTAACTTTTTTATTGTCGTAAAAGCCATTGAGAGAAAATTAACAAAATGGCAGCTGCAAATGTTCAAGAAAGACATATTTGGGCATTTCTTGGAGTACCGAAACTTTCCGTTCAATGGTGTAATTTTGCACATTGTTTTGCTTAGACAAGTAGCTCATGGAGAATACAGGGAGGATGATCAGTTATGGTTTCAAATTGGTGAGCATTTGATACGCTTGTCAATTGGAGAATAGTGCATGGTTACTGGACTTTCTTATGACGTAGATACTGCAATAACAGATAACAAAACAGGGCATATGCTATTGAATACGTATTTTAATGGTTTGTTTCGCAATATCAATCTTAAGCAATTCGATGCATTATTTGAGGAGTTAGATCGTGCTATTTTATTTTGCGGACAGAGTTCTAAATAGAAGAAAGGGTCACAATCAAATTAATTTCTCATGGTTTAACGAAGTAGATGTTATACATTACTTCCGAAATCGTCCATGAGGTCATATATCATGGGAAGCGATATATGAGAGTCTTGAGAATGCACTGTACGAGAAAGAGGAGAAATTTAAGGCAACTCGATTGTCTAAGCCAAATCATAAAATAAAAAAGTATAATGTTTACGGCTTTACATCCGAGGTTCAAGTGCGTTGTTTTTTTATTAATAAGTTTTGTAACTTTCTCACTTTGGTTGTTGCAGGTTTGGATTTACGAAGGGATCGGAGGTCTGCCGCCAGCATGGGTCGTGAAAACGAAGAAGAAGCTTTCCCGCATCGTGCAATGGAAGCCTATGGCTTCTTCTAAAATAAACTTTGATGAGGTTTATTCATTCTTAAATGACGAATCTTGTATTGTAAGTAATATGTATTGGAAGACGTAAAGTACTATTTTTTATATTATTAAATTCGAGTTCGACATAGTTACTTAAAATTTTGGATTGAATTCATGTTAGGGGGACGTTTTACAAACCCTTGAGCCGGATGCAAAGGAGAGTCACAAAAAATATTGGCTCACTGTAAAGGATTACATGCCACGTATTCCAAGTTAGGTTCATAAAATCGGTATTCTCTAAGTAATATTGTTTATTTAATCAAATTTTTTGACATTTTATTAACTTGTTTTAAATGTTACTTTCTACAGCACCAACGTTCAATCAACGCGCCGCCGCCCGTTACAATGCAATTAGACGAGTATGACGACATACCGAGCCCAACACCAGAGCAGTGTGACACCGGATCTGAGGATGAGGTGCCTATGGATGACCATCAGGAGCAGCCAGATAAGTCTGATGACGCACGTGATTCGGAGGTTATAAATAATTATTTTTCCTCATATGTAAATCATTATAATAATTTGTTATTATAAAGATTTTTTTTTTGTAATAGATGAGGACAAAACCGTTTAATGATTATATGAGATGACGGCTGGACAAGATTGATCATAACATATATGAACTTAAGTCAGAATTTAAAGATTTTAAAGAAATCGTGGTGGGATTTATCAATTTAATGTCTAAACGTCCAAACAAAGATTCTCTGTGGTGGAATTTAACAATTGTGTTCGTTTAGCCTTTAATTTTATAGTTGGTTAATATGTTCATATTGCCGAATGGATAGGCCCCAGATGACTATGGAGTGTATATTGAGGTGGGCAATCAAAATTTTTCTACTCCCACGTCATTATATAGTTTCTACGGAGATGTTAGTGGGGAGAGCGTGTAGGTCTTCAATGAGGTGCCTCCGAGCATTAGTAAGTTTGGCCGAGCGTATAGACCATTGTATGTTTTTAACAATCCTTACACGATTCCTCCATTCAGGCGAGGAAATAACATCCGGCCTCTACTTCCGCCTCAAATCATGGACCATGCGATTGACATGAGTACGAGTGTGAATATAAATTCACTTAGAGGATTGGAGGATCTAAGTATGTATTATGAGTTTGACCGATGGTTTGCTGACGATATGACAATGGATCATGGAGTCCAACACTCATGGTCGTTCTTTCAAGTAATTTTGGGCCATGTTTCGATGGGATGACTAAGTGACGAGGTAATTCCTTTTTTTTTGTAATTTCTTTAAGTGTTGTGGATTTATGTATAATTTTTTCCTTTTAAATCGATATGTTTATGTTCCTCTACATCATATTCATGAGTATTTTCGCTTGATTAGCGAAAAGTAACGGCAGTATTCGAATGCCTTAATTCAACGTGTCACACGTACTGACACATTGTTTTGGGTAACGTGCTAACATAACTTATAATTACCCTGTTTATTTATTTATTATCTCATAATGGCTTGAAATTTTGTTAATTTTTGTATTTTTTGGTTATCTATGTACGACTAGGTGTTCTTGAATCAATTATGGAACAGCGGGGATTGTGCGGTCGATTTATTAGTATATAACACCAGTTTGAATAGCTATATTGGTGGGCGGCAGCACATTATGTCCAAACCAATGATAGATGTCGATATGGTGTGCAATTTATTGCAGTTCACAGCTACAATCAAATGTGGATGTGACTTTTTGTTGTTTGTTTTTTAATTTCATATGTAACGCAAATGATAAATTAACAATAATTTTTTATATGTAGTTATTCATTCTTGTTAACCTGGATTGTGAGCATTGGGTACTAGCCCGAGTAGACTTTCATAAGAATAAAGTCAGGATTTATGATTAGTTGCTGACATTTTGAAACAACAAAAAATACAAGTTTAAATTCAAACCGCTTGAAGTTATCTTCTCTCGATGGTTGGAATATGTTGGATTCTACAACATCCGACCTGAGTTGCGGAGTGCCGACCCCTGGAAAGTTATCGTAGTTAAGAGTGTGCCATAACAAGAGCCCGGAACTGGCGATTGCGGTGTTTTTTTATTGATATTTATGATGTATTTAATGTTCGGACTTAAATTAGAGTTTAACGGTAGTCATGAGGAGTACTTTAGAAAGAAGATTGCAGTTGATATATTTCATGACGATATTATATTGTAAACTGTTGTAGTAATTTGATTGTTAAAATATGGATTTTTTTTCTAATTTGCATACTTAAGCTTATTATAATGCTGATATTTTAATATAAAATAAAAATAAAATAAAATTTCATGACATATAAGTGTACAATACAAAAAAACAACAATAGTTTCAACCAAGAAATCGTTGAAACAATTTAACTAACTTTGACTCGACGCAATAGGATTTTTACATCGCTTACGGTTATGTTCCGGTTCATTACACCACTCGCACCTAATAGTCCTCCGATTAACATTCTCGCCAGCCGAGGGTATTCTGAGCTCTTTACAACGACCAGGTGATGGTGCCTCAACTGGTGGAAAAATGTACATCTCTTGAATTTCATCTGGAACTTTCTAATCAGCTACGTCGCCAACCAACTCCGCTGGTTGTGCATAAGCCATCACCAACGATTCCTTAGTGTAAAAGTCTGAACAAAGGTTTATGAAATCTACTCAGACAGTTAGACAAGCTGCAATTGCATGAGCACATATAAGCTGATCAAGCTGAAATACTCTACAGGAGCAAGTTCTCTTTTGTAGGTTAACTAATTCTTCCTTAATCCCACCACCTACAACTTGAAATCGATGCGGAGACACTGGGCGAACGATCATTCTTTCAGCTATAGTTTTCCTCTCAGTGACTATTTCATCCGTCCATGTTGTTAGCCGAGCACTCATTCATTCAGCCACAAATTTTCTATCATAAAACTATTGCTGCAATGTTTTTCTAAAATAATCAACAAGATTAGTAACATGAAATTTTCATGGTTCTCTCATAAAAGAATTAACACTCTCTGCAATGTTGGTGGTAAGTATTTTGTACCTCCTACCTTCAAACTGAAACATTGCCCAATTGACGTACCCACAATATTTTTTAAGTAATCAGCTGCACCCGAGTGAAACATCCACAACCCTTCAAGTTGTCTTTTAAATTCTTCGTGTCCATATGCTTTTACTGCATTAATAAATGTAGGCTCAAATTCATCCCAAAGAGCCCAGACATACAAAACTTTTACTTAATATTACCTTTCACATGATAAAAACAAACGCCATGAGTTGCATTGTGAAATACTTTATGAACGGCTCTCTTTATGGCAGTGCATCAATCAGAGATAAATACCAACTCCAACATATCACCAATCACTCAATATAACTTCGTCATAAACCATTCTCAAGCATCATTATTTTCTGAATCCATGATCCCAATGGCTAATAAATACAATTGATTGTTACCATCCAGATATGTTGCTACGAGTATACTTTCACGATATAGTCCCTTTAAATGCGTACCATCTATAGCAATGATAGACCGAATATACTGTATAAAACCTTTGATGAAAGATCCAAGTACTACAAAGTAGTATAAGAAATTTCCATCTCCATCCCACTCGAGGTGAGTGACTGTACCATCATTCGCTTTAGTAAGTACGTGAGAGTATTTAGGGAGCAAGTTGTACGACTTTGCAGGGTTGTCTCAAACTATTTCAAGACCAACTTCTCTGGCCCGATATGCATGCTGGTTGACACAACTTAAAATGTTTGATTTACTCCCAAGTATAAGAGTGCCTAGTTATAATATAACTCGGTAAGTCCGAGGTCGATCCACAGAGAAAGGGTTTAATTTGTTTATTTAAATTTATCTAAAAAAAATAAAAATAAAATTTAAAAACACACAATTTAATTTAAGGAAAACTATGAAATTGAATTAGTTAGGGTTATGGATCCACTCTTAGTAATAAATACAATTTAACAAATTCTTTTTATTTTTGTTTTATTTCCCAAAAGATTAATTTTATTAATTAAAATTATTTTCCCATTTATTTTATTATGGATTAAGAATTTAATGTGCCAAAACTTAATTTGTCTGCACTAAATCAAAATACCATTTTACTATATTTTATATTAAGATATTAAGAATTCATTATGCCAAATTCCTATTTTTGTCTACAATAAATCAAAATTTCAAAATATAAAATATGGATAAAATTAAATAGAAAACAACTTAATTTATAAAATTAAAAATTGAATTTGATTAAACCATGTTTTTTTACTAAGCGTTTCACCTTCCCCTAACTATAAATATTTAGCTAAACATTTTTGAAATAAAAAAAATGATTAAGATTGAAAAACACATAATTAAAATGGAAATTAAAAATTGAAATAAACCTAATTTTATTAATTAAAAATATATTACAAAGAGAGATGAGGAGAAGAATTGGGAGGAAAGAAGAGAAGAGAAGGTGCCAAGAGATGTGTTCACCACCCTTCTTTATTTATACTAATACATGGTAAATCAACACCACACAAATAAAAAAATCTAATTAAATCTTAACCTTACATTTGTCCCACTAATAATCCAACTAATCAAACATAATCTTATCTTATCTACTCAAGCATACCCAAACCATTCCACTAATAAAATATCATACCTAACAAGATAAAAATTTATAATTTTACATTTACCACATTTACCGCGGTAAAAACGTAAAAATTTACAACAAAAGTCTTGGATTCTTCTCGACAATGACATAATTTCTCGGATTTCCGAAATCCAAATTTGACATCCGTACATTTGTTTGAAGCCTCCAATTGTATGAAATTATTATTTTTATCTAATAAATACACAAAAATACACAAAATCAAATATTTAGAAAAATAATTAGAAATTCATAATATGTTACACAATTACAAATATAAATTACTTTAATAACGCAAAATAACATTTTTACTTCATAACAAACATACAATTTTTAATACTAATCACTGATATGTTAACTGATCACCGTACTCCTGCTCTGATGTCATTCGAAGTGTAAATCTCTTTTTCTTGAATATATTTATCTGCGATAATATGACTGACAACTCAGCTCCTCAATTGATAGCGACCATCAACCAATATCTCATTATGACAAGTCTGTACATTATCAATTCTCCTCACCACCCAAGGAACATTTTGCTCATTCGAACTTTTAATTGCTCAAATGCGCCATTTACATGATTCCAAAGAATACTAAGCCTCGAAACGTGTCGTTGTAGACCATGCAATCTTGAAATCAAACTTATCCTTAAAGCCAGCCTTGTGCAGTTGTAATATTAACTCATTCTTCTCAGTGAATAGCTTACCCACACTGATATCATCTGATCCACAACTGCTAAGAAAACTTGGAGCAACCATATTCGAAGGTAAAATTAGAGCAAGACTTGTGAGAGGGTCAATCCTCCTTCTCGATTCGGCCATTAGAGGAATAGATCGATTGTCTCTGATATTCACATGAATATCATCTTCACACTCATCCTCATGCTGAAACGACGAAATATTGGAAGGACCGGTTCCTCCATCATCACCTGCATTATTGAAATGAGTGCCCCTCATACCATTAAAATGTTCTGCACAAACATTATCCTCCTCTGAGTCATCAACAAGATCATCATTGTCACGAAAATTATTGTTGTAATACGGAGAATATCGTTACTCCAACGACGTCGTTAGTGGTAATACCACTTCTCTAACTTCCTCTAACGTAATTCCGTTGTCATCAATCATTATTGTCGTGGATAAGAGAGTAATATTACTGCAATGACAGTGTCCTTAGCAACACTTCCTCTTCATTATCAAGGCCAGAAATATTTGCTCTAAAGGAAGTTTCTGTTTCAACATGTGGCTTAACATCCTCACTTGGAACTTGAGGTGATGTGGTAACGAATATAGGAATGCATCCATAGTTAGTCACATTGGATGTCATATGCAACATAACCCTCATCATTTTATCATCAAATATATCCATGGGCAGTGCACATACACGATATAATGTGTTACTAGACATCAAATGTGTTTTTATTGTGATACTATATTCATTAGGATTTATTTATAACACTTCGTATACTCTTGTCAATAATTAATCAAACAGACAATTTTTTCCAACTAAAAAAGCTCTATTTTTACCATTCACATACTCCATATGACCATCCTCTAATGTCTCCCACCAACTATCATAACATAATTCAAGCACAACTCAATCCATTAAGCCTAAAATTATAAAAAATAATAATAATAATTGCGGATTCGTGCACTAATAAAGTCAGTTGCAATGAATCTGCCTCTTCGTGCGACAGGTGCATGTCGTACAAAGGGGCTTGCAATTTCGTGCGCAAAAGTCACAAAAATTTATGCGATCTGCCGGTCGCCACGCACGAAGATGAAAATGCGAAAACTCGTTGAAAAGTTTCGTGTTAGATCTGGATGGATTATGCTTGGAGTTCACTTTTATCATCTGCTGTCGGCATTTGCCGTTGCCTTTTGCCGTCACCGGTGATGATTCAAGAGTGTAAGACTGCGTTTTGTTTGATAAAAGAGGAGAAGGAAAGTTGGTTTTCGTTTTTAAACAAGGGTAATTTAGGGAGAAAACTTTGTATTTGGTTAATGTTGATAGGAAAAAATTTAAAGGATTAATTGTGAAAATAATAAAAGCTTTCAAGTTATTTTTATAAATTTCCTAAATAAGTGGCTAAGATTAAACTTTAAATTTTATTGTTGATAATTATTTTTTATTTTATTTATTTATAATTAATCCACCTTTTATCAGTAAATTTGAAAGACTAAGAGAGAATAAGATAAAAAAAAAAAAAATACTATGAGCAAATATTAACCCTTCACGGATTGAAACATTATCAGGACGTCAAGAGTGTCCTTTAGAGAAGGATCTTTAAACATTTTAATTAAAAAAAGAAAGTTACCGACTAGATATGAAATTATTTATCTTTAGAATTATAATGGTTAATATTATTTTATTTTGAAAAATTATCATTGACCCACCTTTCTTTTACCTTATGTTTATCTAACAATCACTAAATTTTAACATATTCTTTGCACCACCTTTCTTTTTTAATTTGTATCAATTAGCCACTTTACACTAACACCATTAAATAATTTAAATGAAATGATAATTTTACCCCTAAATAAATTAAAAGACTATTTTATTTTATAAAAGCTTTAAAAAATAAAAAATATAATTATAAAAATACCCTAGATTTAATAAAGAAATAAATCCCAAAATTAGAATTTTTATTTTAATAAAAATTATAATTATAAAAATAATTGCAAAACTTTGGGATTTAATAAGCATCTCCTAAATTATTGAAATTTTGGGATTTATTTTTAATAAATAAATTCATTTATTTTAATAAAATTTTAAAAAATTATAATTTTTTTATAAATAAATACAGTTATTTTTATTGAAAATTTGTAAAATTATAAAATTTTAATAAAAATAATTATTAAAATTTTACAAAATCTAAATCTAATGAAAGTCAACTAAACACCTCTATTTTAGATTTATTTTTTGTTTAATTTAGACGTATTTTAGAATTATATTTTTTTTATTTTTTAAAACTTTTATAAAATAAAATAGTCTTTTAATTTATTGAGGGGTAAAATAGTCATTTTATTTAAAATTTTTAATGGTGTTAGTGCAAAAGTAGCTAATTGATACACATTTTAAAAAAAAGATGGTACAAATAACATATTAAAATTTTATAGTAGTTGGATAAAGATAAGACAAAAGAAGATAGGTGAATGATAATTTCCATTTTATTTTTTTGAAACACTCACATATTTTTTGGACTGGTCTAAATCAAGCATTCAAGTCTACTCCAGCTGTATTAATATTAATTTAGTATTGAAACTGAATTCCGTCCCTTTCTTTTTTTATTTCAAATTAATGCCAAGTTTGAAAATGAATGAATAATGGATCACATGCAAAGAAACATGTTAATATTTTCCTTCAGATTAAGAGTTCTCATCAAATGAAAGAATATTATGATAATTCTATTATTAATTTTATTTTGCAAATGCTTCTCATTTGATAATGCTTCATGAAATATCATAAATATAGAGAAGCCATTCTTAGTCATGTGCGAAATTCACCTCCCAAATTCATCTCCCAATATGAGGTTCATTCCGCACCAGTAGAAATTGGGATTCTCATTTACACAAAATTTCAAACTATGTTTAATAATATATTGAGTTATAAAAATAAACAAATAAATGAATAAACAATGAATATATTAAATTTAAGATGCAATGCAAGCATAACAAAAGCGGATCCACCTATCTTACAACAGTTGTATGGTATCACACTTTTTGTCTTTATCCAAAATAACCATTGGATGCTTCAAAGTTTAATCTAACGGCTTAAATTGTGTTTTTAGGTATTTGAAGCAATGACTTACCACTGTTGGAGCCGGTAGTATATTCATTTAACATCATTTGAGTAAGCGTGTGGTCGGAAAGTTTCTTAGTGCGGC
Source organism: Citropsis articulata (assembly GCA_030449925.1). Classification (NCBI taxonomy): domain Eukaryota; kingdom Viridiplantae; phylum Streptophyta; class Magnoliopsida; order Sapindales; family Rutaceae; genus Citropsis; species Citropsis articulata. The sequence goes on from JASUUH010000257.1 coordinate 592,763, forward strand.
AGCAATGAACAATTGACTAAGGCGAGCTTTTTCGAGTTTGATTGCTGCGAAATCGATGCTAAGAGTTTGCATTGTTTGGCTATGAGGTTCATGGAAGATCGAATTGCAAATCCAGAGAGCTATTGTTTTCAACATTCTTGCTGGTGCCAACGCCACCATTTCTATTTTCTTTGCTTTTGGAAGGTTCTTTCACTGTTTCTTTTTCTGCTGGGTTCTTGTTGCCTTTATCACTGCTTTCTTGATCACCTTGTTGTTGTTGTTGTTGCTGCTGCTCTTTATTTTTGGCTTTGCTTTGCTTTTTCCCTTTTTGCTCTGCTTTTGATTCAGGCCATAACTTTGCATGTTTTCCATTCTTTTCCAGTTTTGTGATCAAAGTTTCAGCAGGTTCATCTCCTGTTACTACCACTTTTTGTTGCCTCAACTCAATATTTGTGGTAAAAATACTTGCAAAATAAATATTAAAACCAAATTACCAAACAGGTAAAGAATCTAAAAAGCTGACATTTTAAGGGAAATAAAATCAGAATCTGGATGCATGAGAAAATTATGAACTATTAGATTCGGAGTCAAGAAGCCGAAGAAGAAAAAATGAAAGGAAAATTACCAAAAATGAACAATAATGAATTTCTTGCATTTAACCCAAAGGCATGAGCATGGGCTTATGGGATGAACTTCTTTGGTTTGGATGCTTGGACTAAGGAGAAGTGCACAGAAGCGTATCATTACTAGCAGAATTTGGTAAGATTGATTTTAATATTTAGCCATTTTCATTGATTAAGGTTGAATAAATAGTTTTTACGCCGATTTATGCTTTAAATGCTTGCTATGAATTATAGTGGTTAGCTATTTACTGTGATTGCACTTGCCATATAATCCTCTAAACCTTGTCTGATGAGGTCGGCTGGGAATGCTACAACTGCCATTCCCTTTCATGGCTGATATGGTACATGTTCATTAACTTATTCTGCATGACTGCTTGTTGGGTAAAAATTTCTTTTTTTTTCAATTGGGAATTTATATTTGGATTGTTATTAATTAGTAATTCCTTTTGTGTTTCTGAATGAGAATAGGACAGTGTGGAAATTGGGAACAATTCCTTCAGGTTTAATGACATTTTACTCAATCACAAAACCACCAGACAAAGCATGGCATGTGTTGGAACTTGAATATAATCCAAGCATTAGCATGGAAGAGATGCGAAATGCTGCAGTTGTGCACTTTAATGGGAACATGAAACCTTGAGTTGATATTGCCATGAACTAATTCAAGCCGCTTTGAACCGAGTATGTTGATTACGATCTGGATTTCACTCAAGCATCTAAATTTGGCACCTGAATTAATTTTTTGAGCAAAAAGTCATGGTGAAGCAGTAAGTTATAATTAAGTCATTATCTCACTTTAGGATTTTATTTGTATTTGATATAAAAGTCCTCCAATTGAATTAAATTGATTTGGCAAATGTAACACTATTTAAGAACATCATTGAATTTTGAATTTCAAGAAGTTTTAAACTGTTTATGTCCACCCTTATTATGTATATATCAATCTGAAAGTGGATAATTTTGCCTTAGTTTAATGGGGCTTTATGTGTTCTTTTTTTCTCAATATATAATGCTTGCTCAATTTTTTTTTCTTCTAGAACGCTCATCTTTTCAGCAGCTACTTGCACCCAAATGCTGAAATGCACAATATTTTATTCTCGCTACACAGTTGTCAACAAATAGCTAAATCTCTACTTTGTCGTTTCAAATGGGTGGTAAAAAAGAGTTTTGTGAGTAAAAATGAATCACATCGAAGTGCTTATACTTGTCAGACTACGAAAAAACCACGAGACATTATTCAGAACATGTTGAACAAGATTGGTAATCTAATTGTTATATCATTCACCATATATGAAAAATATAGATAATCATCCATTGTTTAAAATAAAGATTCCCAAAACTATCTTCCCAGGAGATTAGACATATAACACAAGTATTACCAAACAAAAACTCATATACCGGATACCCATGAGCACTCAGTTACAGCAAACGTAGGTAAGGACCAAGAATCATTCCTCAAGAAACGTCACTCAAAAGCTCATCCACAAAAGGCAAATAAATCCTGATCTTTTAACTCCAAATGCTATTAAATCACTTGTCAAATAAGTAAACTACAACAGAAATTATCCTCCTCTGCAATGTCCCAACCATATCACACCCCCCCAACCTATTCAAAAAAAAAATGTATGGTTTCCTCAAGCAGGAGTAGATACCCGTGGCACCATATTTTTAGCTTTCGCATTGATAGCCAGTCTACCAGCCCAGTTTTTGCAACCACCAGCGCCATTCCTTTGATATCCATCACCTCCATGGTTTGAAAATCCTCCCCTAGTGCCACTTCTATTTTCAAACTCAGACCTGTTACCAAAATCACTTCGCCTGTAAGGTCTGCCACCCCATAATTCCCAATCCCTCTTGTCTCCTCCTTCATGTATCCATTCCCAGCTCTGGATAAAAATCATCCTCCAGAATCCCCTGTCAACAAAAGCAACCACTTTTAGAGCTTTAAAACAAGAAAAAAGATTTTAGTAATCTAATCATAAAACCCAACTTGCCTTGAATAGTCTTCTTTGGTTCAACAACTATACTGTGCCCACTAATCACAATAGGTGAAGCCTAAAATATCAATACAGACAAATATCACATATTAAAAGCTAAACATATATTTAAAAAAAATCGAAAACAAAGATGTTTCATGGACTTCCCATTGCCAAGAAGAGTGAATCTACTACAAATTAAAAATGCCAAAGCAGCCTCATTGCATCAGTATTCCCTCGCCATAAAAAAGATTTGGTACTAAAGGTTGATCAAACCATGTCAAATAAGGCTACTATAGAACTCATCTTTAAAAGAAACATTAAAAATACTCAACATTGTACCACCATCATAAATGATGAGAAGAAAAATACCAGATATGATTACATTAACATGGTAATGCATCTTCCAATCAATGACTGCCTCATTGCTTGTCTAACATTTAGCATATCCATGTTACAAGGAAAGAAATTATAAACTGAAATTAATAAAGAAACGAGGATCTCAATAACAAAATCAACCGTCTTGATATTTTGAGCAAAATCATCCATAACCAACTAACCAACTTCCCCCACACAGCCATTGTTTCTGCAAAAATCAGGAACTACACCATCAACACAATGCAGTCAAGATTAATTACAATATCTGTAGACAACAAAGACACTCACATGCTAAGAATTCATACCCAATGCTTCAATAAGCATATTCCGTTTCAATTCTTTTAAATTCCGCACTGCCTGAGCAAAATGTCCGTGTCACTGAACAGTGAAATCATCTCTGTCAACATTAGTAATAACCAAATAATCCAAACCCCACCATGCAATTGCCTCAGAAACATTCGTGGGTTCCCGAAAGTGCAGGTGGTGGAGGTGCAAACGACTTCTTCACATTGCAAGTCCTATCATTTCTGATCAATCTAACCTAATTAACATATATCCCAAATCCCTATTAACTCAGGTGCCATTTGATAAATCCGAGTAATTACCTGGACCTGTGAGAACAAGTATTGCCCAAGATCAAAGTTATGTCTGTGAAAAGTGCAAATTAGGGCACTTGCCCTGTTCACAAAATGTATGAAGCTTCGACTCGCCCAATTTCTACTTCCTCCGATGAAGGAATCGCCTCTGGTAATCGATTCCTTCATCTGTTTGGCCTTTGCCGTGGGTCGTCTTTCTATTATCGCCTTAACTTCATAAATTCTTCGAATTTCCTTTTACATAACCGTCATCATTTGTTTTCAAACGTGATTCTTAACCGACTTATCCGGTAAGCTATGTTGCAAACGTGGCCATATCCGAAGCGTTCGATTTGTTGCCTTAAATCCAATGGTTATTTTGGATAAGGACAAAAAGTGTGGTACCATACAACTGTTGTAAGATAGGTGGATCCAACAAAAGCCATAAAATTAAATATCTAAAAATTACAACTTTATTCAGTGAAGACAAACGGGTTAAAACATATGAACAATAATCTTAACGAAATACAAGGGCTATTCATATTTCTATCTCTAGCCTCTACCAACCTGAGAGAACCCCAAGCTTTCCCAAATATAAAGTATAAACTAATTAGTTAAGAAACATTTCCACCTTCCCACTAAACAACCCAAAATTTTCTCTTGCTCATCAAAAGTATAACACAACACAATACAACAATATCATAAGCAAAATGGAAGCTTGACAAGAAAGAGAAGAGGCCTCTGAGGCATAGAAATAGTAATAAGGATAAGGGTAGTCATGCTGCCCTGTTGTAGGTGGCCCTTGTCCTGGAGGCACATTGTTATTGTACTTAAAAGGAGGCGGAGGAGGAGTGCCCCAAGAAGGAGAAGACCCCAATGGCGGCTCGGATGTCCGCGGAGGTGGCGGAGGCGGATATGACGTCGGCGATGGTGGTGGGGGGGAATGGTAGTAAGATTGTGGCGGTGAGTGGTGAGTCGGCGGTGGTGCCACTGGTGTATCAGACTCTTTTGGTGATGGTGGTGGGGGTGAACAAATAACGGGACAGGTAGCACAATCACTTATACAAAACAAGCCCGCTGCAGGACCTGCCGTTTGGTCCTCGGCTGCAACTCCTTTGAGCATCATCGTCATCATCCCCATGAGCAGAACAAACCATTCTCGCCGTCGAAATGTAAGACTCTTGACATGATGATGATCCATCTTGATCAGTGCTGCAGTTGCATAAGCTTGAAAAGATTGATCTGGCTTTTGAAATTGTAAAATGTGACTCAAAAGCTGGCAATACTTATCTCTTGTTACGTGACAATAAATATATTGATGGTTGCGTGTGTATGGCTCTTTAGAAAAAGTTTGATTTAGATGCTTGCTTTGTGATGAAGTGGTTTGTATTGCTGTAAAGAAGAAACATTCACTTTCACTCCTTTTGCCTCTCACTTCCAAAGGATTTTAGACACTCAAACAACGCTTTTTTGTTTTTTATATATTATGTCGAGTTGAAAATTTCAATTTCTTACTTGGAATTATTAATCTGCCTAGCACCAAGAATGTCCCCACCAATGTCTCCTTACTCCTTGATATAATGAAGCACTGTAATTTGTTTGAGAAAAGTTGATTTGAAGTGCAAATTTTTCCTCATTCGGTGCTGATTGATTAGCTTTGTGTTCGTGGATATGGTATACAATTTTTGACCAAATTTCATGCAGACACTCTGAAGTCACCAAGACTTTTCTTGTTTGATTGCGAAGATGTCACTCTTTCAGAAGATAATGTGTTATTAAAAAGTAGAAAGTCACTGTGCTCCAATCCTTACTCTTAGGTTTTCAAATATTTTTACTGCTAAATCCTCAAATTTCTGTTTCTATCCCTTGAACTTATATTATAATATACATGTATGTTACTGTAGAACTTGGGGACAGCAATATGCAAACTTGGGTGTCACAACAAAAAGTAGTGAGTGTTGTACGAGAAACGGCTGCATTATAGATATATCCAAAAAAGTGCTCAAGTAACATTAGTATGACAACAGTGTTAATTAGCTAGTGCGACATCACTCCCATTCAGGATCATTAGTGTATTATTTATGCACAATGCACTGTAGGTGACCCATAATGTGGGGCATTTGTATTGAAAAACAACTTTCAGTTGCTAAATCACTAGTGATCTATAAATAAATTTTATTGTCTCCTCGGAGTTTGCAGCATATAAATACGTATTCTTTTATTTTCACGGGATGGGGAATCCAAAGCCAGACTTATTAGACAAGCTTTTCATTCTTCTTCTCTTATACCTTTCTGTCAACATAATCCACGACTTTTCGTGCGAAGCAATTCTCTCCTCAGACTCGGAGTATCAAAACTTTTTACTTTTTCAACTTTTCTTTATCCTTTTCTTTCGGGATTGGGCTTCAGAATCCCCTTTTCCATGGTAGGTTCCAGGAACTTCTTGCTTCAATTTGAATATTCCATGGCGTAGTCCTTCCAATAAAATGGTCCGCTTATTTGAATATTTCGTTGGCACATTTTAAATTGGATTTGATTCTATTCAACGGGGAACAAATGGTATGCTATATAACGGTTTGTTTGTCTTAGATGGTAGGTTTAGGTGATCTTATTACACCAATCAATTTAAGTGTTTATGAGGAATTATATAACATGTGACTTCTACTGCTGAGAGTGAGACAGTTTCCTATAGCCCAAAATTGGTCCTTCAAATTTGGAACAAGGTTTAAGACTTTGTTACTTTTCAATTTTTGTATGAATGAAGGTTTAAGACACCTGTAAACCAGCAAAAAGATTCAAAGAGAGAAGTTTTGAGTGCACTCTTAATTAAGTACCATTTACGGGTTCGTGTAGTTGCTGAAGCTTCATTAACGCAATGCTGTGGGCTGTCATCTAACTTTTCTCCATTTGGTTGACACGTGTATTGAAATTTACCAGCAAGACGATTACTTCGAAGTTGATTAGAAAACTTGTGAGAAATGTTCTTTACTTAACCTAAGTGGAAATATTTTGAGTTTGTACTATCGTTGTGGGATAAAGTGGGTACTATTCTATCAATCATTGTTAGATAATATGTTGATCTGGTGACGCATTCATGTTGATGGATTAAGAGGATATGGTGCATGTCGTTAACTATTGCAGCTGACGTTAAAAATAAGTAAAATGTGTGCTGATATGTTAAGTTGTTATAAAAGGCCAGCTGGCATATTGTGATTGGTTAATAAAGCTAATTCTGTTATTATAAAAGTTAAGTTAGTTATCAGTTCGTTAGTGTGTGTGAGAGTTAGTATAAATTGAACAGGGTGGCTAAATTTCCATATTGTAATTTCATTCAGTTTTTTAATGATCAATTTCTAGTTGCTTCCAGATCACTCTCTTTCATTTCTTTTCTTATTTTCTTTTGATCCAAACAAACACTTTATATTCTAATGATCATTAAAAAATTAATACACATCTATTGGGATTTTAATAGAGAGGCATGAATGCATCAAGAGTGCCCAAGTCGATCATTTAAGCTGCAGGATCATGTTATCAAAGAAACCTCATCGAAATTCCCTTCTTCTTTTTTCCCCCTTGAAAGAAAGCATCTTGGATTTATCAGATTGGTCCCTCTAAATATTTCAAAAGATTTTCATTTTGCTGTAGAAGTTATTTATATTTCTACTATCTTAAATTTATTGATAAACCTTCTGTTCATCTCATCAACTTGGAACAAAAGAATTGGACTTCTTTTTTTCTAGCTGATTAACAATGACTTCGCTTGAATGTAAGCATGGAAAATAGAGAATGGGGCAATTCAGAAAAATTTACTTTCAGCAATAACAATTAAGCCATAAGATTATCTGGAAGATGTTCTTCAGAACTCAAAATACTCTTCACAGAATAATTACATTTGATGCTTCAAGCACAAAAACGCTCTATGTATAGTTGGCTTAAAATTGTCTGAAAATATTCATTTCCAATTTACACTTCTCAGAATGAACGTGATCACCGTATTATCTTGTCATGAGAACATTTTCATTAATTCTTTCAACGAATTGATCTTAGGCTTCAGTTTTGATCATCTTTCCTCGTGCTCTATGCTCGACTCCTCCATCTGCATTCATAGATTCCGAAAAAATATTAATCAGGAACAAGATTTGTTGCCTACATAGAATAAGAATTATCTCAAAACAATTTGCCGTCTTAATCCTATCAGTTTTTAGTTAAAAAAGTTTCAGTTCAGCTTATGAGTGCCAATCTTAATGCCAGAACTAAACCTGACTTGATGATGGATTTGATATCCTTGAGTTAGAATAAGACGAACTTGACAAAGGAGCAGGAGAACGCGGTACATTGCTGCGAGTGTGACTAGTCCTACCGCTGCCGCTGTGCGGGTATCTCTCTCTATTTGCATAACCGTAACTCTTGTTTGATTCTAGCTTCCTTCCTAGGTCTTTCAATCGGTTCAGCTCAGGCACGATGACTGTGCCGAGATCTGGCCTGTCTCTCTTCCTCAGCTCAGCACATTGTATTGCCAATTTCGCGAAACTTTCAGCCGCTTCAGCAGGCCAATCTGTTACGGCTGGATCAATCATCTCTGCCAATGTTCCTTTCTCCATGGCACGTGAAACATGATGAGTCAGGCCCATTGGAGACCTGGCTGTGAGAATCTGAAGTAGCATTATCCCGAACGAGTATATATCTGATTTTGTAGTCAACATTCCCGTTTGTTGGTACTCAGGATCAATGTAACAGAACGTTCCTGCAGCTGAAGTCATGTGATATTGTGTGACACTATCAGCAACTGAAGGTGGAACTAACCGCGCAAGGCCAACGTCACTAATTTTGCTCACATAGTTGCGGTCTAAGAGGATGTTAGCTGGCTTCAGGTCCCGATGCACAAGGGGTTCTGGCTTAGCTTGGTGAAGAAATAGAAGTGCCGTTGCAATCTCGGCAGCTATTTTGAACCGTTTCCTCCATGAAATTACAGGGGTGTTGCCTCTTCGAAGCAATCGATCTTCTAAGCTACCATTGTGCATGTATTCATAAACCAAGCATCCATAATCCGGGCAGGCACCAAGCAGCAGCACCATGTTTGGATGTCTAATGCTGCTTAAAACCTCAACCTGGACAAGGTGTCGTTTCAGTCAGCACGTATAAAGAACACGGGGACTGAAAAAGACTAAAAAGTGCAGCTTACTTCTTGTTGAAATTGCTTCTTTCCTTGAGCAGCATCAGGCCTTAAAACTTTGATTGCAACTGGGGTGTGATCAAGTTTGCCTCTATAAACAGGTCCATAACCGCCTTCTCCAATCTTCATTGCCTCTGAGAACTTCTCAGTAGCTTCTTCAATCTCCTCTATCGTGTATTTTCTGTACCGGACATCATTATGTGCCAAAGCAGTCAAAGCACGATTCTTCTCTTCAGCCTCTCGCTTGGCCTTTAATTCTGCTTGTTTTCTTCTCTGTGCCTCAGCGTCTGCTAGCCTCTGAGCTTTCTCAGCTGCTTCAATTGCGGCTCTGCACTTAGCCTTCTCCATTTCTGCGATGGCCAGAGCTGTCTCTTCCGCCATCCTTGCTTGCTCAAATCTCTGCGCCTCCTCCATCTTCCATTGATTAAGCTCTTTAGCCTGTATGTAATTTCTTTCAGCAAAGGAACCAAAAATCAAAATTCTTTTAGTAGTACATCGATGGTCAAAGACGTACCTTCTTTTTGGCATTGAGTGCTTCTTTGCAAGCAGTGCTGTACATTTCCATGGTCTGCTGAAGCTCCAGCTTTAATCTTCTCATCTCTGCCTCTAAGTCCCGCTGCCAGTCAACATTAATCAGATAAATTATTAAAGAAAATAACCATTTTCTTAGCTATGATGCACTCACTAGTACTGATAGCACTTACCGAAGATTGCGAAGCTGAGGAAACTCTAGGAGAAACTGGTACACTGGAGAAATCAAGATTTTTGGATGAAATATCAAGAGACCCCACTGCTAGTGGACCTGAATAATCAGATTCATCTGAGAAAGAATCGCGGCCAGTGGATCTTCGGCCAGGGAGTGTGGATTCAATAGTGTCTAACGCGAGAGTGGATGGAGAGCTTCTATGTCTATCGTGTGCTGCTGCTCTTACTGGAGTGCCGCCTTTCTCCCATGACAATCTTTCTGTTGCTAAACCTCTTGGAATTCCCCTCATGCTCTGTCCTCTGCTTTGATGAAACACATGAAAAGATCAGTAACTCTACAGATTAAATGAGAGACTTATTTGAGTGCATGCATGCATGCATGATCAGCTTCTAATTACCTGAAGGGATCGTCTAGTTCGCCATGATCAGATGGAAAGTGAGGTGGAATTCCAGGAGATGGTTGCCTTGGTGGAGCAGCAGTATTAGCAGGAGGCCGCTGCGCGGTTCGCACCGATAATATCTTCCCTTTTGAAATTATATACACAGAACAAAAGTCTGGTGCAGATTTCATCACAGTAGTCGATATATCAACACTTTTAAACTTCCTATGAATAAAGAAAAACAAAAATGTTAGATTTGCCTCATGCCTTTATGTGCACATAAAATTAAAGAGAGTAATAAAGAGAGACCTTGCAAGAGCATTTCTTGTGGATCCGCCAACAACAATGTTGTTGAGTAAATTCTTGCCTATGTATTCCAGGATTGCTTTAGGAATATCATTATCATCAATGACAACCTCCTTCAATAAAACCTGAATTTGACAATCAAACGCATTGTAATCTAATCTCGTGCATCGATGAAACTCTCGTTCATGTCACATTAATTCATTGTAATGATTCATTTACCCCTTTGCGTGCACAATATCCGCGGAAAGGCGTGAAAAGTTGTTGCATCTCAGAATCAGATTCAGCATAACCTCCATTGGAATTCTCTGTATATAACTCCTCAGAATCAGTTTTATATAACAGCTTAGTTATAGATGTACATAACATTCCGGCCGCCGGCCGGATTAATTACATGCATGTAAATGAGTGAGGGTACCTACGATGATTGTACTTTTGGCGAATGTGGAGCAAAATGATAAGAGGGTTGCTGATAATAAGATGATCGATGGCCCATCTCACAGCATGGGGGCTGTTCTTGTCTCTGTCAATGGCCACGGCCGTCGAGTTGGGCGGAACGCTCTCATCGAATTGAGGAAACATTTCCGAACCCGACGGCACGGCTTCTTGCTAATTAACTTTGATATAAATATACAGATATTTATATCCAAGTAATTAGCAACCAAAAACCAACAACAATGTTGGCACCGTCACCTTACCCCGTTTCCTTTTTTTTTTTTCAATCGTTTCCAGTGGAGAAAGAGGAAAGAAAGGTGAATGGAGTTAGTTAGCTAAGCTAGTCTTATTTTTTCAATTTTTCATAATTCGGTTGGCAACGTAATAATATTTAACGGTCGATAACGGACACGGTCATATAACGAGTCCTGAAAATGCGTGGTGTATGTTGTTTTAGGCATTTGACCGGGTCGTTATAATTACGAACTTCTGTTGTGTCTATCTTTCGACAAATCTGCTATCGGGATGCTCCGTTTTGAGCTATTGTGGATATGTTTCTTAGTATTAGCTTGGGAGTCCAACTCCCAACGAATTGACACGTCAAAGCTCGAATGCTAAAAAATAAAAAAAAAAATGCTCGTTTGCATGCATGCATGGTCAAATTGAATAAAGTCTTGTGAGTCTTTTATCTTGCTTTGTTGGATACTTCAACTCGAGATAAAAGCAAGCTCTCGAGTCTTGAATTACAATAACTTATTTTCTATGAAAACAGAGTACGCAAAGTTTGACCCTTCGCTAGAAATATGGAATTTCTTCATAGAGTTTGGTGACAATTTCATGCAATAATAAAACACCCGCAATTAATGTTTATCAAATACCGGCCTAATTATATCTGTACTTTTTGTGTTTTTGTCCTACGACAGTAGCTTTTAAAAGCCGCAACATTTTGCATACATTTTAATGCATAGCTTTTAATAAATCATTTCTCTTTTTATTTTTAAGGTTTTCGTAATTATTAATGGGATTTATTTTCTTCTAAATATGTAGAAATTGATATGACTTATTCTAAATCGGTTTATTTAAACCATGCTATTACATAATTGATCTAAAAATGCTATTACATAATTGATCTAAAAATATTCAAGGGAGATTCTTAACAATAATAATATTAATAATAATAAAAGGCCACAACATTTTTTATATAAGGCTTTAAGCCTCTAAACCCAACTACCAGTGTCCCTTGCCTAATCCAATTCAGATGTGTTTAAAACTTGGGCATTCATTGTGTATCAAGCTGGGCTTTAGGCCCATTAACTACCGTGTATACGACGTCGGTTCTTATAGATTTTACCCGCATTCAAAAACAACAAAAGCGGCGAGAGTGCTGACCCGAACCCGAAATCTCGTCGGAACGAAACACCCGACACGAGGCGAGCAAGCACTGAGGAAAGAGAATGTCATCGGTGTACGTATTAGAGCCGCCGACAAAAGGAAAGGTGATAGTGAAGACGACGCACGGCCCAATTGACATCGAGCTTTGGCCTAAAGAGGCTCCGAAAGCCGTGAGAAACTTCGTGCAGCTCTGCCTCGAAGGCTATTTCGACAACACCATCTTTCACCGCATCATCAAGGGCTTTCTGGTTCAGGGCGGCGACCCCACCGGCACCGGCACAGGTCATAATATTTCCAATCATTTCCACTAAAGAATGAGAATTTGATTCCGAATTTGAACCAAAAAAAATAATTATTTAGGTCTCGACTCTTGAGATTACTCCTCTTGCTTATAGGATACTGAAATTGACGAAGTTATTAATTATTACTTTATGTTCAACTTGCCAAGGGATGATAATACTGTGTTTGATTTGGGGAGTTTGATAAAGATATAAACATGCTGCTGAGTATTCCCGCCATGAGGCATGAGTGGATGCAGGTGTTTCACCTTTAATTCTTTAAGCTTACTTGATCCTTTAGAGTGTGTGACTTAAATCAGTTTACTTTTTATTTTATTATTTTCAAGGCGAATTCTGTTATTAATTAAAAAAAATGCAGTTATTTTGTTTGGCCTGCCTCATTCTTATACACATTGGTCATTGTTTTTGAATGGTTGGATGCTTTATTTGTTAACATCTTGATTGTCAATATCTGTAGGTGGGGAAAGTATATACGGAGGTGCCTTTGCTGACGAGTTCCATTCGCGTCTAAGATTCAATCACCGAGGGTTAGTTGCATGTGCAAATGCTGGCTCCCCACATTCTAATGGGAGTCAATTTTTTATATCTTTGGATAGATGTGATTGGCTTGATCGGAAGAACACTATTTTTGGAAAGGTAATGTTGATTACATCGGTAAACTTATATGCAGGCTATTTTCAGGGTTGCAGAACTCATTTCTTTGTTTTCAGGTGACTGGGGATTCAATATTTAATCTTTTGAGGTTGGGTGAGGTTGACACCGATAAGAATGATCGACCACTGGATCCACCTCCAAAATTACTCTCAGTTGAAGTATGTTTCTTCTAGTTCATTCTCTAATCCAGAATGTTTTTAGAACTGTTTGGGCTTGGATGGTTATGGAACCTGTGTCAGTGATTTTGTTAAAGAGATTGGAATTTTCGTGTAAAGCATATCATTAATAGCGTCAATGACTTAGTAATTGACGTTGATTTTGTGTTTTTCTGTGTTGGGTGGTTTGAACCGTGTGTAGTTTTGTTTTCATACCAGTTTACGTGATTTTTCATTCACTTAGTAATTACAATGACAAAGCAGGAAGAAAGTCTTATTAGTTAGCTTTTTTCTTGAAATATTTGTTTTTAGGTGCTGTGGAACCCTTTTGAAGATATTGTTCCTAGAGCACCTTCAAGGCACTCAATCCAAACCACAACTGAGGCTGAGAATAAAGATATAAAGAAGAAAGCTGTAAAGTAAGTTTCTTACCGCACTCGGTGGAACATCATCTCTTGCGAATGAGCAGACAGAACCTTATGCATATTATGTTTCTCTTACTTTGTTTAAGGTGAGCATTTCTATTTGCACAATGCAGAAAGCTGAACTTGCTTTCATTTGGAGAAGAAGCTGAAGAAGAGGAGAAGGAACTGGCATCCGTAAAGCAAAAAATCAGGAGTAGTCATGACGTTTTGGATGATCCCCGTCTTCTTAAGGAAGATAAGGGATTGGTAATAACTGAATATCTGCTGTTCAATCTTTTTTCATGATTATGTAAAAACATAGCATGCTGCATCACAAATTTTATGATTAGTTTCCTAAATTTTTGTAAGTTAATCCCTTTATCTCTCTCTCTCAGAATACATCTGGAGACAAAACAAGGGAGGTGCAATTATCTGTAAGGGAAGCTCTAAGTTCAAAGAAAGAAGAGCCAAAGAAAGATTCAGAAGCTGAATTTCCGAATTTCATTGATCATAGTGATGATGATGAGGCCAGTTTTGATGCAAAAATGCGTCGACAGATACTTAGGAGACGGAAGGACCTGGGAGATGTCCCACCTAAGCAAAAGATGCACAATGGTACCTTAATTATCTGTATTATTTTTCAAGTAATAAATTCTAATTCTATAGGTGTTCAACTTTAAATACTGGTCTCTATTGACCATCCATCAGAAATAAGTAATACTAGTTTTAGCGGTTGCTACCATTGCTTCTTTCCTAGAGTATCGTTTGGCTAAAGAATATAAGAGCAATGGTGAAGCTGGAAAACTTGCATTATTATAGTACATGTGCTCACATTGTATTCATGACCCTTTAAGTTGACACTTGACAGACACCACAGGAAAGTTAAAGAGACTTGTTAAATAGGTACTGGAAAATTTAGAAGCCTACAATTGCTTATCACAGTAAAAAATGAAGCAGAATATTAACTGCCATCCACTTGTAAAACTGCGTATAATTGAATAGAAATGACCACAGACTTTTGCCTCAAAGCTGCTCTTATGACTAGGTAGAGAAAATTAGTCTCCTGGTAAGCAACGGGGAGATTCCTTCTATTGGATGAACCGTAAGAAAGACCCTTAAATCTGGATACTAGGGAGGCACCTGAGGTCTTATTTTGATCTCCACTTTTATAGCACTGCTTTCATCTGTCATATGTTTATTTCATCAAAGTAGTTTGTTTAGCAAACACCATTACATATTGAAACAAGCCCCACAACATGCTATTATTTGTTGAAACATGAAATACAATTAAAGTTCCTAATGTCATTTATTAACATTTTGCACTCAGTGGAAGGTAGGCTGGGTTTTAACATTAAACTTTTGAGTTCTGATGTATTATTGAATTAATTTGAAGTGAATAGCCCTGGTATCTTCTGATATGCCTGCCTTCATGATATGATGAGTTCCTTTGATTATTATCTTTTGTCTGCAGGGAGCTCTAGCTCTAGTCACAAGGACATGTCTGCTTCAAGGTGAAGATTTAAATGAAATTTTTGATATTTTGCTATTATTTTGCTGTCATCAATGTTGGCAAAATCAAACTTAATGGTACTCTTTTATTCTCATCAGATCTAATGCTGAAAGCACTGATGATGATGATCTACGAAAACCTGGAAAGTTGTCCTTGAAGAAAAAGGGGATAGGGTCAGACGCTAGAGCTGAACGTATGGCTAATGCAGATGCAGACTTACAGCTCTTGAATGAATCTGAAAGAGGAAGACTACTGCAGAAACAGAAGAAGCGCAGACTTCAAGGACGTGAAGATGAAGTATGTTATAATTCATTGATCATCCTTGCTTATCATTTTCTAAGACACTTGCGTCTCCTCCTAGTTTTCCTCCCTCATCTTATCTTTCATTCCTTCACTTTCCCCTGTTATTGTTGTGCTAAGTTATCCATTGGCTGGAATATCCTGACATTGAGTTAATATGGAATAATTAAAGATCAGAAGATGAAGAGGCAAAATCCAAAGCGTTTCTCTCTTAGAGGATGTATCAACTTGAGAATCATGGACATTAGACTTGTCTAAGAATTAAGATGAAATTTTGAGAGAACATAAAAATGTAATGTTGGTATATTTTTAATTTTTCAAAAATTCTTAAATGGGTATTCTATAACGTTTTACATCTGCTTTATTTTCCTGGAACTTATTCTTTATCAAATAAGTAAATATTTTTTCCTGGCTCAAATATTCTCAACTGTCAAAAGTTAAAGTATTAGTTTCCAACTTAAGTGCTTGATCTTTTGCTGTAAATTGGAGGGAAGGAAATGAATGATGGAATTTTAGGAGATCTTTTCCTCACGCTCGCCAAAACCCTTTCTGCATCTCTACTCCTTTTCTTCCTCCGAGCCTATGCTGTTGGAAATTTCAGATGAATGATGTGGTGCATCATAGTTAACCAAATTGAGGTTACTGGGCTAACCCATTCTGCGTGATTAGTGAAATAAAAGTTTTGAAAAAAGAAAAGGAAAGAAAAGTTGACTTTTAGCTTAGGATGAAGAGTTTCCATCTACATGGCAACAGTGCATCAATGCATGTATGAAATCAGAAATCTAGCATTTTTACTTGTTGATCATGCTGTACTTTTTTTACATGTGATATTTAACATTTTTCATAATCTTTGTACTTTTCCCTTGCCACGATCAGGTTTTAGCAAAGCTTGAGATGTTTAAGAAGTCTGTCTCTGGAAAACCAAATGACTTGAGCAACAAGTCTGGAGGAGGTGAAGATGAGGATTTATCTGACTGGAAAGCAGTTCGGTTAACTTTTGCTTCTGAGCATGGCAAAGTAAGGTCTCCCATCAAAGATTCAAAACCAATTCAGTATGATAGCATGTTGGGGGTACCAACTAGCTGAGTTAGTAAAATCTCATGTTGAAAACAAGAGGCCTAGGGTTTGAATCCTGCTCACATGTGTTGGGAGGGAATGAGGTTGCTGTTGAACTAAATAAATGGTCAGGAACTATAAATATATATATCATTTTGCATTTATTACCTTCTTAGTGTCTAAGAAATAAATGGTCAGGAACAGTGCAAACTCCATTTGACTGAGAACCTAGGCCCAAGCCAAAACAAACGGCAATAAAATTTAATGTTGAGGTATTATTGTCAGGTTTTAATCTTGCAAGACTCTAAAACTGATCGGAACCATATGTAAAGTTTTCACTCAAATTAAACACGTAGCCTCTAGTTGTTGGTTATCTGAGTTTATATCCCACTCACAGCCATTGTTTCTTTTAGTTATTTTGTTATCTAACTTCTTTGACGAAGTTCCCTCTTTTCTGATGATTTCATTCGAATTTTTCCAACTTAAACTTCTGTTATTTTACTGCCATTCAGTTCTGTCCCAAATTACTCTTTATTTGAATGAGTTTGAAATTGGAACAACTGAATTGTAATTGGTTCAGTTCACCACACCCACCACAAGTAGCAAGTACAAGCCCTAAAAATAACTTGTTTCTATTTTAGCATTATTTAAATTGTTTACTTTTGGTGTCCATGCTCATCGGACCTAATTTTTCCCGTGAAACATCGTGCAGGATAACATGTCTCGTCAGGATGATCCTAATGACTATGTTGTTCATGATCCTCTTTTGGAAAAGGGGAAAGAAAAGTTCAACAGGATGCAAGCCAAGCTTAAGCGACGAGAACGGGAATGGGCTGGAAAATCACTTACTTGATTTATCTTTTGCAGACTTGTGTGAGCCTTTTTTGTTAATGTAAAAGACTGAGTAAAACTGATGAGCTGGTTCGCATGCCTAATTGTCTTGGCTATTTGTTCAACAGTTAAAACTGTACAAAGGTTATTCAATAGTTGAAGTTAAAGCTCAAGAAACGCGGGAACTTGCTGTTACATGCATTACATGATTCATCTGTGTCGGATGATATGTAGCCATAAAAGAGGTCATGCTTCAGGCTGGCACTACGTCTTACTTCGACTCTGTTTGGTATGGTGCTTTTCCTTCTGTTGGTCTTAAATTCATATTTTCTCCATCAAGTAGGTTAGGATGGAAGAGCGCTGATAACCTTTGTACAGAATCTTTTCTTTCTTCATAATGAACGGTTTTGTAAACGTGAGGATAACTTGACGGCTGTTCCAAAAAATCAAATCAATTGGAAGTTTTTGAGATTTCAGCCAACCCCATTAACTGAGGTTTGAACATTTGAGCATTTGACCTGTGAATGAAATCTTAACGTAGGAAAGAGGCATTTCTTTGTTTTGGTCTTGAATCGTGTATCAGTTCATACTTTTTGTTTATCGGAGACTTGTTCAAGGACCAAGGGCATCAAATTAGGATATAAGCCCAAAGGTGACCACTTTATGGAAAATCAAATGCTTGCTTTAATTGTCTCGTTGGTAGGCTTGACCTTGTGTTCCTTCCAAGGTTCATCTCTTGCATTTTCCTATCATCTTCCTGGACTAAATGACAAGATAGTGTGCTTTGAATCACTTTGGAAGATATTTAGTTGGATTCAAACAGGTTACCAATGTAAATCTATTTTGTCTAGAGTTGAAATTAAGCTAGACCTCGAGACTAGTATAAACTTCTGGAACACAATCTATTTTTCTATTATGCATTTGAAACAGATTTTAAATTATTGTATAGAGATTTAACAGAAAAAACTTGGAATTGAAACAACCCAAAAAAAAAAAAAAAAAAAAAAAATTCGTGGATGCCTAGTATGCAGGAAATACAGGGGGGTTTTGTGACGCCTATGCCTTTCAAAATTCAAAGTTCGCTGATTCGTTTTTCCACAAGTCAGGCAGAGGGGAGGGGCCGCACACGGCACAGGGTCAAAAAGCGGCGTATAATGTTGAAATTTGTTGCTTCGAGGGTAGGTGTAGGTCCCATTCCTAGCAAACCCAAAAGGGCAAAAAAATGATCACTTTCAGCATACCATTACCGCTCAAGAGGGAATACAAAATTTGACAAGTAAGAAAAGAATAATTATGACCGGTGGGATGATCATGATGATGATGATTATGCAGCAAATCTTGAATAAGTTTCAGCTTTGCTTCTCCTCTAGCGTGGAGGACCAACTACGGCAGAATTTTCATAGGATCATGCAGAAAATTTAGGAAGACAAAATACTGTTAAACGTATCTGCTAGTGCCGAGTGCGACTTCAATAAGGGGCGCTTTATTGGGTTTTTTTGTTTTTATTTATTTAATGTGTCTTTTCTAATGATACTTTGATAATATTCGAGGAGCTTGGGGGTGAAATTTCCTATGAATTGCTGGTAACAGTGGGTGGAACTCTCCCATGGGCTTATTTTGGACAAGGACGACATTGCTGTCCTTTTGTCATACAGTCCATTATTACAGAAATCACTTCCTCGCGAAGTATTAAATATTCTCCCCTTTTGGCTTTTTGCTTTTTGCTTTTTGCGTTTTGCGTTATTACGCTTGTACTATTAAAACCACATGTCGTTTTTCAAACCGCGCAAAAAGAAATCAATCATCATCGACAATGAGCCTCCCTCGGCGAGATGCACGACACAAATAGCATTGATCCAATGACTTACTTGTTCAAGTTTATTTATTACGTGTGCCCCAGTCACCGCCGCACCCACCTAGTAATACTAACCGCTTTCTAATTTTCCAAAACTCTTATCGTATTCATGTCAGCAATCAGCATCTCGGACATCAAGTACAGATTGCCCCCACAATATTAGTGGCCTTCAAAACCCTAAAAAATTAGTCCAACAATTGTTGTTTGCAAAAAGGGTAGAAGAAGTATTAGACCTGGCACAATTTTATCATTTAGTCGAAGGGAAAATATAATAATTAGAAACAAAAAGAAAAAAAAAATTATATATATGAAGGAAGATTAGCTACATTTCTGAGTTAGATCCTCAATCCTCAATAATAATAAGATAGTGTTTATTTTTTAGAGTGGGAGTGTGGAGTGTAGATTCCTCCCACTCCAGTATTTACTTATTATTTTTAAGGTGGGAGTGGGAATCAATTCCCCTCTCTTTTCTTTTTACCCTCATAATTAAAATAAATAAATAATATCATATTTATTAAAAACAATAATTATAAACTTATTTATTTTATTAAATTTAATATAAATATATAAATAAATATTATATTTATTTAAATAATATTATTATATTATTTAATAAATTAAATTTATTAAAAATAATAATATTAAACATTAATTTTTAATAAATATTAATTAATTATTTAATTAATAATAATAAATATTTTATTCTAAAAAAATATTAATTTTGTACTATATTATTAATAATAATGTTTCATTTGTGTTGCTATTATTAAATAATTTTTATTTACATAATTTAAATTAAAATTAATAAAAAATTATGATTTACATAATTAAGAATATTATTAATTATTATTAATTTACAAATATAGTAAAATATTTATTTTACTTTCCAAATATATTTTTTATTAATTTTTAATTTTTAATTAAAATTCTTTAAATAAAAATAAGATTATAATTTAAAATTATTTACTCATAATCTAAGATAATATAAATATATAAATTAGATTTTAATACTCTAATTTCAATATAAATAAATAATTTATTTCTATTTTCATCCCTACTCTACACTTCCAATCATAAAATTTCTACCTTTTAAGATTGCTACCTCTTAAAATTCTCACCCCCAATAAAAAAGTAAACGCCACATAGGTTGTTGCTTGGGTAACTAACTTACGATTTCAAAGATTGGGGGACAGATCCCATCTGTGTCATCACAAGTCACCGTCCTAGACCTAACCCCACCATCCCCCACCTCGCAATTCACATCAAATCAAATATACTTTCCTCCAACTGCGTTCACACTACACCAGCACATTTCTTTTCTTTTCTTTCTTTCTTTTTTTTTTTTTTTTTTTCCCCCTGATACATTCAACTCAACCAACAACCCTGAATTACGCACATCTCTGTCTTCTGAGCGTTGACCATCTTATATTTGCAAAAAGCAAAATGATAATGACGCGTACATTTTTAACATTATTTTGTACCATCCCAAACCATTTGATTATTAATTTGACTATACATAATCAATATCGGTTTAAGCTTCATAGATCACTATTTTTAAAGCACCAAAAACGCGTTCAAATTGATCAGCAAGCCTCAAAGTCTACATCCATTCATTTGTATTGTTTAGCTTTTTGCAGTTGAACGAATGAAACTTCTAAGATTGCTGAATATTTGTTTATATATGGATGGCCACTTTGTCAATTTCTGTGTTCACACTTTGTTCTCTTCAAAGTTTGTTCACACCAACCTTTAAACCCTTTTCAAATCTCTTATATGCAACTATCTTACACTATATTCCCTCGCCCACAAAACCAAAGATTGAAAAAAGTAAATTTCACTCGAACAAGAAATGAGTCATATCATTGCTAAAATCAGAAAGAGGAAGAGAAAGGATGAGCAAGTTGGCTATGAAGATGATGATGATGATGATGATAATGATGATGAGTGTTATGACAGCAATGGTAATGAATCACCACGACCATCGTCATCGTCAGAAGAAGAAGGAGGAGGTGGTGGTGGTGGTGGGAAGAAGAAAGATTTGAAGGGTATTATTACTTCATTGTTGTTGTTAGAAGAGCAAGAAAAGGGTGACCAAGATGCACAAAGGAAAGCTTCAGCTGAAGAAAAATCATTTTTCGAAGCAAATCACAGGAACAAGAAAAAAACCATGTTGGAGTATTACTCCAACATACAAGATTACTATGCAGAAGTTCAAGAAACTGAACGCGTGAAGAGGAAGAAGTCACGTGGACTTGCCACTTCTGTTGCTGCCATCACTGCTATTGCTGCTGATGATTCTCTGCAGGCAGAGAAACAAGTCAAGCAGGGAACCGGTGGCGCTGGTTCGGGCCAGCATAGGAGGTTGTGGGTGAAGGACAGGTCTAAGGCCTGGTGGGATGAATGCAACAGGCCCGACTATCCGGAAGAGGAGTTCAAGAAATGGTTTAGAATGAGAAGGCAAACGTTTGATATGATATGTGAAGAGCTGAATTCTGTAATTGCTAAGGAAGACACCACTTTGAGGAATGCAATTCCTGTGAGACAGAGGGTTGCTGTTTGTATTTGGAGACTTGCTACAGGCGAGCCACTTAGACTTGTATCAAAAAGGTTTGGTTTAGGGATATCGACTTGTCATAAATTGGTTCTTGAAGTTTGTACAGCTATTAGAAGTGTGTTAATGCCCAAATATTTACAATGGCCTGATGATGATGCTTTGAGGAAGATAAAAGATGAGTTTGAAGTTATATCTGGGATCCCGAATGTCGTTGGTTCAATGTATACCACTCATGTTCCGATTATAGCTCCAAAGATTAGTGTCGCCGCTTATTTCAATAAGCGGCATACAGAGAGGAATCAGAAGACTTCTTATTCTATCACGGTTCAGGGAGTTGTGAATCCGAATGGGGCATTTACTGATGTGTGCATTGGATGGCCCGGTTCAATGCCTGATGACCAGGTGTTAGAGAAGTCTGCTTTGTATCAAAGAGCAAGCGGGGGTCTTTTAAAGGGTGTGTGGATCGTTGGAGGTTCAGGGTATCCGTTAATGGATTGGGTTTTGGTGCCTTATACACAACAGCATTTGACATGGGATCAACATGCTTTTAACGAGAAGATTGGAGAGATTCAAAGGGTTTCTAAAGATGCATTTGCTCGGTTGAAAGGAAGGTGGTGTTGTCTGCAGAAGAGAACAGAGGTTAAACTACAGGATTTGCCTGTGGTTCTCGGGGCATGTTGTGTGTTGCATAATATTTGTGAGATGAGGAATGAGGAGATGGATCCGGAGTTGGCATTTGATCTTGTTGATGATGAGATGGTCCCAGAAGTTGCTCTGAGATCGGTGAGCTCAATGAAGACTAGGGATTCGATTGCTCATAATCTTCTGCACCATGGCCTTGCAGGCACTGCATTTATATAGTTGCATTTATTTGTTTGTTGCTTTCATGATATTATGATTCTTTTGCTGATCTTGAGTTCTTATGTTTGTAGTGAACTAGTGATTCATCCTAATTTGTTAAAAGGGGCTATGTAAAATCTTATGTTTGCCCCTCTCTCAAATTGATGATTGTTAGTCTTCATAGCTTTTTGTTAATTATAGCCAAAGATCACAAACAATTAATGTAAGTGTAAGCTAGCTAGGTTCCATAGTTCCAAGGAATAAAGAGATGAATGAGAATACACACAAAATTGTACTCTTTTGAACCAATAGTCTTTTGCTTCACGTTGTTCACATGGTTTTAATTTCAAATGCTTTGAAGGTTTGTGCCATGAATGTTTGTGTTGAAAACTATGTTTTGCTAACTGAGATTAGGTGATTAAAGATTCTGCCAAGCAAATACGGAACGATTGATGTATGCTACTTGTCAAATGATTGGCATTGAACCATTCAAACAGTCCATATGGCCCTGAATTCTCGACTTCCAATGTTATGACGGCACCTAAAAGATCACTTAGACTTCAGTTATATTTCCAACTGAAGGAATTTCTTCCGCATTGTTATATAGTTGATAATATTGAAGGTTGAAAGATTCCATTTTAGAGTAGGATGAAAGCTCTGCTGCCTATTTTTGGTTCCTGTATCATGCCAGCACTGAAAATTCATTGTTTATTGCTTAGCCTGCATGATTGTTTTCTATTCCTTTCAGATTTTAATTTTTCAATCATACAAGACAAGGCCATGTCCTGGCAAAGAAACCGCCATTAAATATTTGCTTTAAGCAAGCAGAAGCAGATGAATCTTTAATGCTGTAGTGATGCATATCTTTCACGAAGGACAAAGACGATGAAAATGATGGGGTTCCTAACGTTCAGAAGAGGATGATAGAACTGTCCATTTGTTTAAAGAAACCGTTTGTTTTATTTCATGTCCCGTATATAAATTGATGCATCCTCTCAAAATAATAATAATAATAATAAAATTGATGCATGATGCCCGCTAAGTATTCAATCAACTGCCAGATTTGGTACTGCACCTAAATTCAATTTCATTTTGTAATCTCATTTCTATCTGACACATTATTGCCTTTCTTGGTTTAGATTTTAATGAATGTTGTTGGCTGTTGTTTCTTAATTTGATTGAATTCGTGTTCTCATGAGCGTTTGTACGTGTAGTACTACCTGAAAAGAGTAACCATAACGCTAGAAATCTCAAAATCAACCAAAGATTGAGATCAAAAGACCAAGAGGCAAGAGGCAGTTTAAGAAAATGAGAAAGGTCTAACTTGAGAATGAAACTTCCTAACAATGATGATGATGATGATGGTGACGACACCGGTGATAGTGATAAACTTCTAAGGGGTCACTGGGAAGTATCCAAGTATCCATTTCATTATCTTGAGAGAAATCAACATTCTTTTCAACAAATCATTACTTATAGCTTAGGGTGGGGCATCAATAAAATGTACAAGCCATGATTTTACATAGAACGACCGCTTACATCCACAGAACAGCTCAACTACTATACAGTTCAGAATGGAAAGGCTCGTTTCTATGCCAAAATACATCCCACGGCGACCAACCATTGGATACTCAACGGGGACTACATTTCTCATCACCATCAGATGGAAGATGGAAAGGAAAATGTGCAAATTGGATCTGCAAGGCAGGGGAGTCAGTTTTTTTATCGTCAAACTTGTAACCTGCAGAAAATGGCATGATTTAAAGCCTATCAGATGACATATTTCACTCCAAATAGATAATTGACTGATTAGATTACTGCAAACATTCAGCTTGCTAGCCAATTGAGTAGCTTTCTTTAAAACAAACTGTAGCAAGATTAATTCGTAAGCACCAATTGTCATTACATGAACATTTTGAAAGAAGTGTGAACTTGACGCAATTGTTATGTTAACAGTTAAACTGTATAATCAGACAAAAAATCCATATAAAGCATATGCTGGTTGAAAATGCCCTAAGATGTTCAGTTTTCTTGTCCCTCTGTCTCCAAAGGAAAAGATTAAAAACGACCTAAGATGCCTATGCCAAAGTTGATACAAAATTCAAAATTTCATAATTTCTTGGATAATTATACCATGAAGAGCATCCATAGCAGTCCGAGCACACTTTGGATCATTGAACTCCACAAAGCACAAAACCATAGCCCTGTCTCCACTCTGCAATGTAATATTTACTGTGAAGGTTACAGAATTAATGATAAGCATAAATCTAACATAAGCAGCCTATGATTTAATCATTTGAGCATCAAAGACGAGACATTGATGCAAGGTGATGGCGAGAACGGACTGTTTGGAGCGTAGACAATGATATGAAGTACAAAAATCCACTTAAGTTGAATCTAACAATTGCAATGCTGTGAAATTTGCGAGCATTTTTCAATTTCTTTTCCTGTGAATATGAAACAAAATATTCCAAAGAGCATCCAAGTATCACAATAAATTTTTTTAAAAAATTATAGAAGGGGCTGCAGTACAGAGTAGTTGGAAGTGTAATACTGAAAATCTAACCTAAATCCTTAAACCCCTGAATCCCACAGATCTAATGACTAGCAGAAACAAGGTGGGCCACAAGCGTTCAAATCCTATGGAGGTAGGGACCAATAAAATAGATTTGGGCTCTGCCCACCCCCCCTCTTTTTTGAAAAATAGAGAAAATTAGGAGCAACGGATCCATCTAGTCAATCCCAAATCGATATGTAAAGCTTAGTCAGGTGAGGTTGAGCTAAAGGATGATTCTGTAAACTGAGTGAAAAAAATTATCAAACAACGGCACTGTTAGTTAAAATCGGAAGCAAGCTTCTCAAAGGCTAGAAACTCTAAAGAACAGAAATGATTCCCCCCCCCCCTGCCCCCCGACATTTATGCTGTAAACCATGCTTCCAAACAGGGTAGAATGAAATTAATGTAGAAAACTTACTCGTCGGGGCTCCTTATGAATAACTCTTATTTCTCTATAACCAACAAATGGACGGAAAAGATCTTTGAGCATATGTCAAGGATACTAGTGTCACAACATTACGATTTAAGTGTCATTCAAGATGTACGGATATAACAATGCCATTGCAGCTTTGCTCACACCCAAAAGAAAAAGGAATTGAGGATTTCATTTCAGAACCCTTATATGATATGCAATGCTATCACAATTTGAAAAGTATCCAAATGTCCTATCATGGAATCTGATAAAACACCAGAAGTATTGAGATGTCAAATACAGGGAAAAAATGCACAAGAATAGGCATACAAACAAAAAAACCCGCACGCATGTTGAAGACAAATTCAAAAGGATACGCGATACTTCTCTTCTGGTACAGTCAGTTGGGAGCCCATCAACAAACAGAAGGTTGGATTCTCCTTTTTTTAGAGGGGAACCCACGTTATTTCTTAAAGAGCTGGGCACTCCATTAATCACATCAGGAACTGTCGGGTTAATGCCTGGTGCAATATCCCGTCTTTGGCCTATTAAATTTGGATGTGGTAAAGGAGATGAGTAACCCTTCACACTAGCTACCGCTGTGATTCCAACTCTCCCAGCAGGATGAACTCCAACACCAGCAGTATCATCCGGGCCAAGTGCCCCAGGCCGCATTGGTGTTACCTGAAAGTAAGGGCACAGAACAAAAGAAATTTCCCTTGTCACAAATATATTAGTAAAATAACCAAAAAGATGCTCCACTCAAAAGTCCTTACTTCTCTATGTAAGAAATCAGAAGCACCGCGAAAACCATTAGAGCTTAAAGGTTGCTGCGATGTCAATGAGGGTGCTTCAGATGTCAAGTAGCCAGGAAAGCTGGGCCTAGCAACACTAGATGCTGCAATAAGGCGTAAATCCATTTAAAAAGCAATATACAGAGATATAGTCATACAGCATAAACAGCAATGGAAATTTCCATTACACGATAGTCTAATTTTCAACAGCTAAAGCATAGCCCATGGTGAATATAAATTGCTTTACCATTTTTTGTTTCTATCACCGACAAAATAAATTTAAAGGCACAGCACTTCTTACTTTTTCAGTTCCTTTGAAGAAAGGCACATGACCTAAGCATAAGACCTCTTCCCTTGTGCAGGTAACTTAAGCTAAAAGGAAAAAATGGCAGGAAGCAGCATAGGATTTAATTGTTTGAGCATATTGGAAAAGAATAACTATTTCCAAACAAAGATGAATATGAGGGGCGTGAGAATACTTTTGCAAAAGTGAAATGAGTAAGCTCTCAATACAGAGCATGAAGAGAGACAGGCAGATGCCAATGCCAGCCTTGATGCATCAACAGACAAAGTAACATCCAGAAGCATTAGGATCGGTCACATAAAAGTCTATCAATGCATTAGGATCAGGTATCTTAAAAAAAAAAGCCTAGCAATACATAATTATTAAGATTCAAGCGATGCAACTTGTTTCCATATCCATAAGTTGCATTAAGTCCTGGGCAAGTAGTCCTATCAGCGAAACCCCAAATGACATGGCATCCTTTATTGATGACAGAAACCAAAATGTGACTGCAACCCTTACAATAAAACTCCTAGTGAACTGCAAAGGAGTTGAGCAAGCATCACTCTAGAAGACACAACATTCCATTGGCATTTCTTGACCTAACAATAGGTTTCTCATTCGAGTTTTATTGATGATGTAACATTAACCTTTTATCTTTCTTTTTTTTTTTTTTAATTTTTTAATAAATGAGTCCACCACAAGCGTCATACACAAAATCTTGCAAATGTAAACCAAGTGATTATAGCACAAAAGAAAAAAAAAAAAAGGCTTGTTAACTCACGATTTTAACAAAATAAATACAATTACATCGCCTACAGGCAATTTTGATACACAAAGCATCATAATAATCAATTAATTAAATAAATAAAGGCACGAAACAGCAGCTTGTGCCTCAAGCCTCTCTTTTTTTTTTTCTTTTTGTTCCTTTCAGCTTTCCTACATTTTCGCAGGAACCAAACAAAGCAGATAGAAATTACCTCTGTCAGCAGGAGTGTCATATCTACGGAAGGGATCACCCATGAATTCTACTTCTATTCAGAACTGAGACGACAACGTCGACTTGTTGGGCTTCTTGCGTCTTATTTTTTAATTAATTTATGGGAGCCTCTAAGTTACATTCAATGTAACTTACAGCTCTTATGTGAGCCACACAAATTGTGGGTTCCACAATTTTATGTGGCTCACATGAGAACACATGAGAATTGTAAGTTACATTGAATGTAACTTAGTAAAATCCTTAATTTATAATTTGTAAATGTTTATGCATTTATGTCATCGTGGAAATTTGACAAATAAGTCAATAACACTCCCAACATGCCTAAAATTACATATTTTTCCCCTCTCCTTTAGTGAAATTTCATTCAAGGGTCAGATTATTTATTTAAATTTCATTATTTTTTTAATTTAAAAAAATAGTTGCCTGATTACCCTCGGCGGCGGCAACCGCAAGAGTTCAGTGATTTGTGGACACCAGCCACACCACTAAATCCTTTTTATTTTTTTATTTACACAACAGTTGGTTTTATGGGCCATTCACGATCTTTTTATTTTTTATTTTTTCTCCTTTTCTCTCAATTGTCGAAAACAATTCCACCATTGTATAGATTGAGACATTTAGAATTTAATAGATTCATCATTTCACCAAATGTGACTATTGTAGTTGTTAGTGATGGCATGGAGATAATAAGGTAACTTTAATAATTTATATGTATGTTTTACAGTTTCTTAAATGATATAATGAGATAGTTAAATAGGAAATTATATTAAAAAATGACCGATTTTAACTCACAGTCACTAATCATTGACTTTTTCGATGATTGAAGCTGAAAATACTAAGTGAGAAGTTTTTAATTTGTCTTGTCGTTAAGTATCTTGCATTCTCAAAAAAATAAAAATCGCCTTCTCCCTTATCTTTGATAGTCTGGTACCCTACATTGCCATTGATTTTCTAGTGTTCTCCTGCTTTATAACTGATGGTAAGTTGTGTAAACGGAGAATAAATTAGGGCTTTGGAAATTTTGGATGATAATTGTAATTTTGTCCTAATATAAGTTATTTGGCTATGAAAGCAATGAAAATAAAAATGTGGCCATTTTTGTAAAATAGATAAAATATTGGGTAGTTTTTAAAAATTTTTATTTATCAGTCAATTGATAAAAGCCAATTTTTTCTATATCATCGGGAAAGTACAGTATAATCGTATATTTTATTATTCTCATTAAATCCTAATTAAGTGTAATTTAATTAAAGGTTCCACTTATTTTATTTAATGGTAACAATGTAAATGTATGACTATTATTAGGCATTACCATGTAAGTATTTTTTTTAAATAATTTTTTAAAATATGTGTGCTAATTAACTAATACGAAAAACTTATAAATCTTTCCCTCAAATATAAGAGACATTTGCGCCTAAGTTCAAATGAGCTACAATATTTAACCTCTCCAATTTAAAAATATAACGCTTATCTCCTTTACACTACCGTAAAGTAACATATTCGTTTAAATTGTAACAAAAAGTCCACATAAAATCGGTTGACATTGCTCGAATCAATTGATTTAAAGATCAGAAGGATATCCAATAATTTGGACTTGGTCTGCTTATAACTTATTTAGTAAAGTTTCAGCTCATATTACCTGGAATTGCAGCAGTGCCTTGCCAACCCAATTGTATTATTTAATTACTTTGAATAAAAATATGCGCAATTAAAGCTTTATTAGGATCCACCTAAATCACATTTTAAAATTATATCTTCATTAATTTGAAAGAATAAATTAAAAAATCTACTCGTACTCAATTTTTTACTCGAGTTCACACACCCAAAGCCCAGCGATTAATTATCATTTTAAATTACACACCCATAACTGCCACATTACAAGTAACTATTTTTTTTCCCTTATTAGTTTATTCCTTTTTTAATACTCCTTAATTTATACAAAAGTTTATTTGGAATCTTGGGGTCACCTTGACCATTTCCACAACTCAAGTTTTGTTCGAATTGCACTTTTTTTTTTTTATTAATCTTGACCAAAACTCAAGAATTTGTTCGAGGCAATTTTTTTTGTAGATAAATCCTATAATAAAAGGCCGTCGCTTTAAGACAGCTCTGTAGTCTTGTACTGTTTCACTAAATTTGCTGGATCTAGCAGTCTAGCTCATGCCCCAACCGTTGGTTCCACGTGTTCAGCGTTTTTTAAGATTATTTTATGCATTAAGTTTTGTCGTTTTGCAATTGATCTATCAAATACACCAAGTCCAACAGCTGTTTCGACAGCCTCATGCCAAACTGCCTCCTCCTTTAGTATAACTTTTATAAAATGCCTTTGTTATGTTATTAACGTATGTAACAATCGTTAGATTTTATTCATGGTTGTGAAAATATAAGATAAAAAAATTATATTATTTTTATAATTATTAAATTTTCATCCAACGACTATTATATCATTATATATGTTATATGATGATGTAACATAACAACCTCCTTTGTAAAAATAAATGTATAATGGATGCGGCTCTACGTTTTTATCAGTGTGACCACAGTTAGATGATAAAACACTTTTTTGGGTTTTCCTATGACCAATGGGCGAGTGGCACGTCAGTCGGTACGACGCATACCATAATTTATAAAATATGCAGCTCTGGTCTCAAAAGGCTTGTTGGATGTCCATAAACAGTTAGAATTAGCTAGAGTGTACTACAAAATTCTTATTTATACCCAAAACCCAAAAAAAAAAGGTACTTGATGTAATTAAATAAAAGGATATGATTTCTCAAAAAAAAAAAGAATTAATTAAAAAAATGAGGCGCATGTGAGGTGTAAGCCACTATAACGGTCAATGGTTAATTACACTAAGAAATTACGGTCCAGATTGAAAGGAAATTAAAATTTTATAATTGTTTTTATTAAGTTTTGGAAAGTAAGTACTTACCCATTAGGACATAGATCTATTGGTTTAGTTAGTTATAATTAAAAAGATGCAATGCTGAATTGTTTATGAACACTAGTTATTATGTTTAGGAGTTAAATAAATTTGATCAACCACTTACAGCATTAAAAAAATTATAATACTTTTAAATATTTTTTATTAAAATTATATTTATTATATATTATTAATTTTTATTTTATAATTATTTTTTTTTTCACAACATCACAATATTAAAGAGGACTTAAATCAAATTTTTTTTTGAAGACATGATTAAATCAAATTAAATCTCATAATCTTTACAAAAATCATAATAATTAAACTACTTGTGCACGATTAATAATCTTCTAATTTATTGTTTTTTTCTTATTTACTTGACGGTCTCTTGTTTCATATTCCCAAAAATCTTTTTACATCACGGTTCAAGTGAAAGCACCATATAATATATGTGCAAGGACCCCTGACATTATAGCTTAATATTGATTGACAATTAAATTAGAGTCTGCAGATGGTAAGTATGTAACACAACTGAGACGTTGGTGAGAATTATGAATGGAATGGACCCAGCAAATGCTGGGGTGTGAGTGTCAGAGAGGGGAGATATATATAGCCCACACTTTAAGCAGTGACACCCAATCACTGACCAAAGAATTAAATAAATCCACATCGTATCCTAGGCGAGTGCCCAGCACACACCAATCAAAGCCAACACGCGGGCCCCACGTGTACTAAACTGTGCTGTACTATCATTCATGCTCGACAGTGACAACTTGTTTTTCACCCACCAGGGGCGAGTTAGAGCGCGTGAGCCCATCATTCGCATCCGCTGACAACAATCGTTAAACTAAAACAGACAGCTCAGATCGTCTACGCCCGGAAATACGTAAGCGCCAACTCGGCTGAGTGAATGCTTACGTGGCGTGAGACAAGTGGTGGAAAAGTGAGTGTAGTGTGTGGCGTGAAAGTAGGGAACAAAAATGAATATGGTACATGTGAGGTGGTCTGGGCCTGGCATCATCTCCTGGTTGTTGCAATTAATAAGAACACTTGGGATGAGAAAAATAATTTTGAAGGAGTGATTGGCATATAAATAGATTCTGAGTTAATAGACTCAAGGGAGAAAGAGGAAAGAAACAGTAAAAATGGAGGAAGCTGAGGAAGAGCAAGTGCTTGGCTCGAAGCTGACGATGGAAAAAGTTGCAGCAGCCAAACAGTTCATAGAGAATCACTACAGAGCTCAGATGAAGAATATTCAAGAGCGCAAGGAGAGGTAATCGAAATAGCTAATTGAACTGAGGATGGTAAAGTTATTAAGCTGCTTATTAAGCTACTAGGCTAAGCTTGGAGTTTTTTTTTTTTTTTTTTTTTATTTGTGGAAGATTTAACGTAGCTTAAGATATGAGGTTGACAGTGGTTACATTGTTATTAAATCTGCTAGATTCTGAAGGCATTTTTTGTAATTAACACTTATGGAACGTTTATTTTTCTTTGTTTGGAGTAGTTGTTTGATCTCCGTGTGATTATTTCTCAATTAGAGTTAATTTAATGAGGGAAGAAGTAAAGATATTATTTCTCAATTAGAGTTAATTTAATAAGGGAAGAAGTAAAGATAATCAATTAGAACATTTTCTTTGTTTGTGGAGTTCGCAGATCGTTTGGCTAAAAATTGTCTCTAGGATGTTGATAAAAAGATCTAAACAAGGCATTAGCTGAGTTACAGCGCACTGAAAGTCTCGCAATCTATTGTGATATGGATCGCTGCTAGTCTAGTTATGCATTCAACCAAGAGAGCAGCTGAGTTACAGCGCGATTGAAGTCTCGTAATCTGTGAGTGTTGTCTGAGTAGATTGGGAACCTCACAATCTATGACATGACATGTATATTGGTTTATTAGTTTGGAATCACTACCGTGGGATTTTGTGCTATGTGTAAATTTTTGTATGTGTCTCCCAGGTTAGAGTTCTTCTCTTGATTTTGTCTATTATCATTCAGTGTTGGTTTCTGGTTGCATCTGTTACCCTGGAACCATTCAGACTTCACTAGGATTTCTTATGCAATAGGCTAATAGCAGATAACTTTTTTACCATAAAACTATGTACGGGTGCTGATCTCTGTGATTGGTAACATAAACTTTATTAAATTATTTCAGGTGACATAAACTTTATTAAATTATTTCAGGTGACATAAACTTTATTCAATTATTTCAAATTTTACATTTATCATCTAAATTGCATAAACTGTGTCTGCAATTGATCTCGAAGCTTTGATGAGATAGAAGATGGCATCCGGATGCTTTAGGCTTTTGAATTGTGATTGAACATGTAGTTTATGTTTTTCTTGCAATGATATTTACTTTCTTCAAAATGATTCTTCTTGTTTAAAATTCCTTTTTCATGATGCAAAAGTTCTGTTTCAGGAGATCTAACATAATTTGTCTCCATTGCAGACGATGGGTGTTAGAAAGAAAGTTGGCTTCTTCGGATGTGCCTATGGAGGAACAGATCAACCTCATCAAAGATTTGGAAAGAAAAGAGACAGAATTTATGAGGCTTAAGAGGCACAAGATTTGTGTTGATGATTTTGAGCTTTTGACTATTATTGGGAGGGGAGCCTTTGGTGAGGTTAGAAAATTTATGCAGTATACTTGTAATTCATTAGAAGTTGATCATTCTCAGTGATTATATGATTTTCATTTTTTTTTTTCTTTTCAAAGCAATTTTAACTCTTTCGTTTCTAATATATTTTATCTCAATCATGCATTGGCAATCTGCAGAAACATTTTTACTAATGTTTCCTCAAACTTCAGGTTCGATTGTGTCGGGAGAAGAAATCTGGAAATATCTATGCCATGAAGAAATTGAAGAAATCTGAAATGGTTAAGAGAGGACAGGTGAGATGAAACATAATGCCCTTCATATAATTCATAGTTATAAACCTTAATATAATAAAGGAACTTCAGGGTTTCCTAATTGTGCTGTTACAGGTGTTTGCATCACAAAGTTAAAGTTGTATATCTAATTCTAATTTTAGAAACTAAGGATTAGAAATGGGCTGCTCAGTAGTTTTTTAGCTTTAGTGGGAGACCATATAATTGTCGGTTATGGTGTATACATTTTATAGACATGCATATAAGGATTTGTATTGACGTGGAAAAAGTTTACAGGAAGCTGAAGCAGTGATATTTTGTAGTTATGCATCTTCAGTAGAAGCCTTATTAGTGGGTACCAATTGTTATAAGTTGAAAACTGAATCAATATGGAGATAATGATTAAGAGAAATTGTTATTATGTTACTTGATTATGTTTTGTCTCAGATCACCTCCTCTCTCTGGTACAAGGGATTTTGACAGGATTCAAGTTATTGACATACTACCAGTAGCAAGGATTTAGATGTGAAATTGCCAGGATCATTATCACCTTCTTTATGTCTATAGAGTGTTGCAAACCTTTATATGTTGTATCTTTAATATGTTTTTTTTTATTATTTTCAGTTATTTTGATAAGAATTTCAAATAAAAATTATATAAAGAAGAATGGATGGTTTGCATGGGTGTGGACTAACTGTTCACACATTATTACTGTAGCGTCATTTGCAGTTGCAGTTTGTGCTGGTTTATTAGATCAGATAAGATGTCTTTCTGCTCTGTAGGTAGAACATGTAAGAGCTGAGAGGAACTTACTGGCTGAGGTTGCGAGTCATTGCATAGTGAAGCTCTACTACTCATTCCAGGATACTGAGTACCTATATTTGATTATGGAATACCTACCTGGTGGTGATATGATGACTTTGTTGATGAGGGAGGACACCTTAACTGAAAACGTGGCTAGGTTTTACATTGCCCAAAGTGTCCTGGCTATTGAGTCTATCCACAAACATAACTACATTCACAGGTTCATATTTGGGCTGTTGTACTTGTGTTCTCAAATTATTTTCTGAATCTTGATACTGTTCTGATTAGCACTGGACTTAATCATTAATTTGGTAATTTTCTGTCTCATTAGTGTACATTCACTTCCTTTTCAGAGATATTAAACCTGACAACCTTCTTCTGGACAAAAATGGTCATATGAAGTTATCAGATTTTGGCCTTTGCAAGCCTCTTGACTGTTCAACCTTATATGCAATTCATGAACATAAAGCCATTGATGATGAGAATATGACGGAACCAATGGATATTGATGGATGTTTTCCTGACACGGATAATAAGAGTAGTTGGAAAAGCCCCCACGAACAGCTTCAGCATTGGCAGATGAACAGGAGGAAACTGGTAAGCAACTTTCACAGATATGTTATTTAGATTTCTACTTAATCTCCATTCCTTTACGCAGGGATTGACAAATAACTATGTGTTTGTTAAAACTAGAACTCCAACTCTCAGAGACTAGTATATAAACTTATTTTCTCTTCATCAATGCTATAAGCTGTTTGATGGTCGTATTTGTTACCATTGTGCTTCATTTATGGTATGAACTAGAGTTGTATGGATGTCAAAGTTCTTATTATAGTTATTAGTAGTGCTGTTGTTGTTGTTGTTGTTATTGTTTCGAAATAATAGCTGTTGGTTTTTATCATTTGATTCGAAGGCATTTTCGACTGTGGGAACACCTGACTACATTGCTCCTGAGGTGTTACTAAAGAAAGGATATGGCATGGAATGTGACTGGTTAGTATCTGTTTTACACTTTAATTCTTATAGGTTCTCGGAGTTCTGATCATGTATTCTTTTATCTTCTTTCATACCTCCTGTTGTCGGCAGCTTTTTCATTTTTAGAGTTTGTCTTTGACCTTTTTCTGCGAACTGCGAACTCAAACTTATGCTCATCTCATGGAAATTTTATGGGCATTAATTGTGGTTATTTTGATTTTTTTTTTTTCACAAACATACAAAATCTTCTGTGCAGATTTCATTTTGCATCTAAGATAGGGTTGATATTTCTTTTTCATTGGACTTTTATCTAGGTGGTCACTAGGAGCAATAATGTATGAAATGCTTGTTGGATATCCTCCGTTTTATGCAGATGACCCAATAACAACATGCAGAAAGGTAATACATCTTATGCTTCTATGGGTATCTTCATCTGAACTACGACATATCTCTCTCTCTCTCTTTCTTCTTCTCCTTTGCTTATTTGTTCATTTCATTTTCATCAATAACATTTGTCATGGGTTCAAAATATCAGTCTATTTCAGGTAATCCAAAATATTGAAGCCTTCTTCTTTTTGGATTCCAACAAGAAAGTTTAATTGCAAATGAAAAACAAGAAAAAAGTAGGAACAAGTTTTATTCCCAGCTTCATTTTTCCCCTTTTTTATCATTAAGTTTTGTTTTATTGGTTTATGAACTTGTGACCTTCTAGTTCCTGAGCCATATTAACAAAAGCAAGCTGCTATATATTATGAAGAGACCAAATTAGTGAAGGTTTCACAAAACAGGACTTCAATTATGGTGAAACTGAAAATGTATTGGGCTATTGGCTACTATATATTCTTGAGTTCTTAAATATGAGAAAACTTGCAGCGGCCTTCATGGTTCAAATTTGAGGTTGTAAACTTTTGTTGGCCAGTAACGTGGTATAAATTTAATAGAGTTCCCCTGGCATTTCAAATTTTTAGGTCTCTTTTCTATTTACTAATAGTGAGTAATCTAGAAATTTCTGGAGCAACTACAACAAAGCCTTTGCACTATCGAATTTTCTATAAGAAATGCCTTGCTTCTTGTTCATTCTTTTATTTTTATGTTCTTTCTTTTCTGTTCACCTTCTCTTTTACTTCATTTGACAAAATAATATGGGTTATCCATTTTTTCCTGAAAAAAAATTATGCCAGATTGTGCATTGGAGAAATCATCTGAAATTTCCGGATGATTCGAAGTTGTCACCTGAAGCAAAGGATCTGATCTGTAGGTTGCTATGTGATGTTGAACACAGGCTAGGCACGGGAGGGGCACACCAAATTAAAGTAAGGCTTTAAGGTTTTGAAATTTTATTGTCTCTGTCAACTATGTATTTTCCTTACAAATGCCAAACTCCTGTTGCATCAGGCTCATCCTTGGTTCAAGGATGTTGTCTGGGATAAACTCTATGAAATGGAGGCAGCATTCAAACCAGAAGTCAACGGAGAGCTAGATACCCAGAACTTTATGAAGTTTGATGAAGTAATTTTTCTTCACTTTCACTATTCTTGTTGTGTCTAACATCTATTTCAATTTCTGGCCAGTGCCAGACGCACTTTGTTATTTGTCATGCCTTTTTTTTTTTTTTTTGAGTGGGTTTACAAAGAGGCCCCTAAAGGTGCAAGCTCTTTTAAATGCTATTTTGATCTCATGTATCCATATATTACCGGCATTAACTACATTAATATGAAATAGCATGAGCAGAAGTTGAATACTGGTCAAAAACTGAAGCAGTTGTTGTCCAAATGGGATCTTATATTTCAATAAGTTTGTATCATGTGTGATAAAAGCAATGACGAATTTCTCAACTTTTATGTATTTATGTATCACTTGTTGGTTACACTGATTTCTGATCACCAGCAGACCATGATCACACCAATTTACATTTTCTGCATATTATAAAAAAATTTTCTACTTTGGCTTTCCAATTTAATTTTAAAAT
The DNA here is from genome assembly GCA_030449925.1 of Citropsis articulata. Lineage (NCBI taxonomy): Eukaryota > Viridiplantae > Streptophyta > Magnoliopsida > Sapindales > Rutaceae > Citropsis > Citropsis articulata. Next base: position 629,726 of record JASUUH010000257.1, read on the forward strand.
TGTGATTGGAAGATCTATTGGTCATATATAATATTCCAAGACCTCCTTATTTTATTAGGAAATTTTATCCTCCATGTCATTTCTACAATTTTATTGTTGATGTTGATTCATAATCTGTGCATGAGTCTTTCCCTTTAGCATAGAGTGAAAATATGATCATTGGATTCTCAGTTCAATTCTCTCTGGAAGTGCTCTGCATAAATTGAGCAAATGATGTTCATTAAAACTACACCCCGTTTGGCTATTTTTGTTTGTTTCATCATAGTGTTTCAGTTGCTTCCTTCAGAGTACTCGTGTTCGTTATGGTGCCTCTACAAAGTCCCCTTTTCTTGAATTGATATTCTGTTCTCTCCTACAGTTGGATCCTCCAGCATCTGGAAGAACTAGTTCAGGACCCTCACGAAAGGTTTGTAATGATTCCTGCTGTTTATAAACTCATGTAATGCAGTAACATGTTAGTTTGTTACTCTTATGCGGAATTTACATCTCCATCTTCAGTAAACAGCAATCATTCCATTCATGCATTTAGTGTTACAGAAGTGATAAGAAATGGGTGATTACTGTGCCAGCATTTGCTTTTTAAGTACTGAGTTTTCCAGGTGCAATATGGCATTGTATTTGTGCTTCTTGTTCCCTTTTAAAATTAAGAGAGAGCGGCAAGAATATTTTCCTTGTGGCAATTTTTTTCATTCTCATGCTATAGTTAATCTTACAGTCCTTATTCTTTCTGCTATTGTTGCAAATTCTACCAGTTTAAGGCAGCTATTATTCTTAAAATTAGGATAACATATATTGCTTTCTTCCCCTTTCATGCAGATGCTCTTGACTCCCAAAGATTTAAGTTTTGTTGGCTATACATACAAGAATTTTGATGCTGTCAAAGGGCTGCGTTCCTCGGGTATGGAATCTACTAGTCTGTATATTGATATATTTCTTTTTAATTCTTTTATCTATTTATCTGCAAGTGTGTAATCGTAGTTCTGTGAAACTGTGTTGGTTTTATGCATGTTTATGTGCTGTTTCGTTGTTTTGTTCTCATTTTAAGATACAGATGCGGGTTCTGTGTTTTACTGAGACATTACTACACATGAAATGGTATTGTCCATTTGGGTGACTGGCAATGGGGTTTAGGTTGGAACTGTGAAGGTCAATTGATAAAAAAAAAATATATATATATATATAATTTCAATATTGAAGCCAATGTGGTGACGTTGTTTCCAAACTGAGATATTTACCTTAAATTAAGAATTCAGTGGACAATTCCAGATTCTGTTTGGATTATATGCTGCTATGTAATTATGTAGAAGTGAATATGATCCATGTTAAGCAGGAATAGCATATCATGCTCTATTATAAAATAGATTCTTATAGTGTGTGGTAAATCTGAGAACCTTTCCAAATTTTAGCGGCTTTCTAGATGGCTTGGCAAGGGTTATTAAGAACTTAGATTGGACCATTATGGCCTAACCCCAAGTGTGATTCTAGGACATGGGACCAATCCAACTACAGTTTATCTAAATTTTAGAAAGCAAAGCTTATGCAATGGGTTGCTAGGATAGGATGAGAACTCACTCCATATGGAAGCTTAATTCATAGACTTTGGCGGTAGCCTCTGCAGGATAACAAGTTTGATGCTGAAAACCACAGGATAGCTGCAGCATGAACTATAATAGAAAACAAGGGTTGAGAACTTGCATTAGGGGAATCCAAATCCGAACCAAATACATTCTGTTCAGCCTGAATTTTAGTGTGATTATGGAATGGATTTGGAATCAGCTATAAACACTCAGATTTTGGAATGTAGTCGCATGGTAGATTAATCATTGACAAGATAAAATTAGAAATGATGTTGGTTGTTGAAATTTAGCACAGGCTCGTTGTGATTTGTTTGTCATGAAGGATACTAATATTGTTGTGTAAATTTTGAACTGCTTCTCCTGATGTCTTCTGCTTCTTTTTTATTGGGGGGGGAATCTAACTTGTTTCTTGAACCATTCTAATACTTGCAGATCTCAAAAGAAGTTTGTCAGCGAAACAACCATCAATTGGTTCTATATTCAGTATTGGATCTGACTTAATCATCTTCTTCCTTTCTCTGTATTAAGTCATAGATTATTCCTTCACAATTACTGAATTTATTTGATATTTAGCTGATTAACTTGGTAATATGTGCAGGTGAATCGGCAACAGATGATACTAATAAACGGACAGCTGAGGAAACAGAGGTGCAGATGCTTGCCTCATCAGGTGACCCGATGCTGCCATAATGTAACATGTATGCCAACCTGTTTTGCGGATATTAGGATATGCCTATTTATTTTCACTTGGGCATTCCTCCAAATCTGCATTTCTCACGTGTTGGCTGGCTGGCTTTCTACCTTTGGAACCAGTACAAATGTACAGCAGTATTTGAGAAACTCCTTGGAAGCCCCGTGGCGGGTTAACTCATAGGATTGAGACATTTTTAGCTGAAGAAAGCTTCTATGTACTAGAATGTAGAGCACATTTCTGGAACTTATGTCCTGGCTGCCCAGGTTGGCTGCGGTTTAAAAAGAAAAAAGCGCCTTCTCTAGTGGCAGTTTCTGGTCTAATTTTAATTGTGAGTGAAAACAACCAAGAAACTCTAGTGGTTTTCAAAGACTCAATGTTGTGTGCTACTGCTAAACATTTATGGAAAAGAAAATCGAAAAATTAGCTGAGAAAATACTGGAGGGGTGGCACTATTTCTATTTCCTAAAGCCTGAAATATATTGTGCTTATTATGTCCATTAGAATTATTGTGAAATTTGTGTTCTTAAAAGGTTCTATAAAAGAGCTTTTCTTATGTTATTTGTGATTTGAACGCGTTTGCACAAATCTAATGTTGTGCATTTGGAGTTTCACATCTCTTGATCACACACCAGGTGCAGGCATTCCAACCACCAGTTAAAAAGGAAAAACTATCAAGCTTATGTTATACGAAGGGGGGTGAATATCCCTGGCATGTACTAAGTTTCTTCTTATTCTACAAGAAAATATTTATGATCCAAGAATCAAGACAAAACAAACTTCGTCTACGCGAGAAACCTTAAAACTGGAATGGGCACGCCACACGCCACATCATCTGTGCATCTTTTGGACTGTTCCACGTAAATATTTTACCTTTGGATTACTAGGCCAACGTAGATTCTTTTTATTTGTTCTTATAGAGGCACAATTCCTAATATTTGAGACTTGAGGGGATGCGTTTATCTTAAAATTAGGGAGTCGGCCGAGTTGCAATTTTTGTAAGTAATAGATTTAGTTTTAATATCAGATATTAACTTGTACCTGCATCCTTTGTTCTCTCCTCCGGAACGCATGTGACCTTAACATTGGATATGTTACTAATAGAAACCGTAACATAGTAAGATCCTGAAATTACATACGAAGGACGAGCGTTGGAAGGGTCAAAAGTATCATCCCAAATTTGATGGGAGGGGATTTTTGGTAATCATGTTGAAGTAATAAGGAACACGTTTTGGCAGATGGACATTTGCTTGTAGCCTAGGCCAAGGCTTCAGTGGTCGTACATACATTTGTATTAATAACACTTTGACAACAAAGAAAAGAGCAGACGGTGGACAATTGTCCAGCAGCCTCGGGACTCCACCTAAACCACAACTAAATGATGATTACAGGCCAACCCGGGGGATAAATGATGAATTATATGATATATAGCCTAAATATCTTATCTAGGTAGGACTGACTCTTGACAGATTTCGTAATCCTGGAAATGTTAGGTGTTAAGTGGACACATGTCACCTGGGGAAGGTAAATTGGCTTGCCTTTTTGCCATGGCTATCATGCTCCTTCACCAAACCCCAGGTCAAAAATTTTGCTGTTGATGTTCTCTCTCTTTGAATTTATTTGGTAAATGATTATTTCACTCTAAGACAGCTGTATGCATCGCTTCCCTTGTTATAAAATTATTGACTTTGCTAGCTTACAGAATCTGTAAGTTACAGACTGCAGCATCAGCCGTTGGATGTGGAGTAAGAAAGTAAACAATAAAAAGTCCAATGGTGGGATGGTGGGAGATGTTACCTACAGAGTCTGCACCATAGACAGGTCCTAACATTAAATAACTTATCTATGATTCCCCTTACTTTCAATGCAAAAAGTAAAATGAAAAAAGTATTGAGACTGTGGCGTTGACCTCTGCAGATTTTTATCCTACAATAAAAGAAATCCTCAATGGTTCTTTGGTTTGGTTATGTTAGAGGGATATCATATTCATAATTCATGTGAATGAAAAAAATTGTTACATGGAGTGTTATGTACCTATTTTTATGTTTAATGTTAAATATTAATAAAATTTTAATTGTAATATATCAATGTATAAAAAAAAATGTTTAAAATTTTTACATCTGCAAAATTTTGATTGTAATATGATGTGATGCAAGAGTCATGTTGGGTTGAGGTTATTGCACATGTAACATATGACAATAGCATGCTATGAAGGAAATTAGTCAACACGCTGAGTTAATAGCCTACCACGTCTTTATCCTTTTTTTTTTCTTTTAAAACAAAAAGAAAACTGTAAGTATTTTTCTTAATTAAAATAAAAAAGTATGTTGCGTGTTGTTTTTATACCTTTAAATTAATCAGCGCCCAAATAAGACAATGCCACAGATAGGCGTCCGGCGCCTCTGATCAGATCGTGATATCATCGGCCTTGGTCATGCTAGTATGGGCTCGAGTCCCACTACTCGAGAGGGCTCGATTCACGCGAATGCGGGTTCAGACTTGCCCCATGATTCTACTATTGATTTGAACCGTCCGGCGGGGGCACTAGCTACAGGGGATGGAGATGAGGGCAGACGACCTGGTATATCTCATACTGCAGAGGACATTCCTTCTGATTCTGATGGTGATTCTGGTGAGGATGTTCGATTCTTGACCGATCCCGAGGAGGCTCACACTCCGCAGGATCGAGATGCAGTCATCGACAGTTTTGACAGTGTTCGGATTGCGAGTTCCTCTCGAGATTTCTCCCTTGTTACGGGCCGTAAATACCGTAACACTCAGAGGCGGAGGCAGAGGCGTGGACGCTCTTCCACCCCCAATGATTAGTTCCCTCATTTGGAACATCAGGGGGATTGGAAAAGCCCCCGCGGTCCGCAGATTGCGGAAGTTGGTTCGTTTGCATCGTTTGGCTTTGATTTGTATCTTGGAGCCGTTTCTCTCAGTAGATCGGCTTGAGACTACACGAGTGCGGCTTGGGATGGATCATGCTTTATCTTCTCAGTCTGGGAAGATTTGGATTTTCTGGTCGGACCCTTTTTCAGTAGAGCTTTTGCATGACATGGGCCAGGTGATTCACTGCCGGGTCAGTCATTCTCTTTTTTCTGAGCCTGTTTTAGTTTCTTATGTGTATGCTAGTTGCCTTATGGATGTGAGAGAGCACTTATGGGCCGCTCTCGAGACGTTTGCCGAGAGTCATGATCTCCCTTGGATTGTGGGAGGTGATTTTAATGTTGTTCAGGCGATTTCGGAGATTTCCGGTGGTCATCCTCAGCCCCAGGGGGCTATCGATGCTTTTAATGAAGCATTGCTTGGTTGTGGATTGGAGGATGCAGGCTTTGTGGGAAGTCCTTTTACTTGGACCAACGGGCGTACTAGAAGGCGGCTGGATAGAGTGGTTTGTAACGCCCGTTGGTCGGATTATTTTTCTGTGTTTCGGGTTTCCCACCTGAACCGTACTGCTTCAGATCATTCTCCTCTTCTGCTTTCCTGCGACAGGGATTCTGTTAGGGGCCCTTCAGTTGAGTTTCTTCGTGTGTCAAGCGGTTTTATTGACATTGTTCGGCAGTCTTGGGGTGCTCCGGTGATTGGTGCAGGGATGCGAGCCTTTCAGCAGAAGCTTTCTCGTTTGAAGCTCTGCCTGAAGGCTTGGAACAGGGATGTTTTCGGTAACGTTTTCTCCCAGGTCCAGCAGGCTGAGGAGGACGTGGCTGAGAGAGAGAGACTGTATGATATTTCTGGTTCGTAGGCAGCGAGTTGCCTTTCGAGGCTAGGGCTGGGTGCGGCAGCACGATCCGTGAGGAGATATTTTGCGCTGATCCGATTGTTAGATGGGTCCGTGAGGGCGACTCTAACACCCGCTTTTTCCATGCGATGATTCGGAGGAAGCGGCAGCTGCTTCACATTCATAGGATCCGGGATGGATCTTCGTCTGAGTGGATTTCTGAGCCATCCGCCATTGCCGACTCCGCTGTGACCTATTTTCGGGACTTATTGACGGGAGATACTGGTCAGTTCCAGCAGGCAGACTTTGATTCTATTCCCTCTTTAGTGACTGCTGAGGATGATGGAGAATTATGTAGGGAGCCGGATTTGGATGAGGTGAGACGGGTGATTTTTTCTATCGATTGTAAAGCTCGGTAGGATGGGTTTTCAGGGATTCACTACCACGGGACATCATTGGCCGAGATTTGTTAGATGCTGTTCTCGACTACTTCAGAGGTTCGGCCATGCCTAGGGTTTCAGTACTTTATTGGTATACGAAGACTTCTCCGACTTCTTGGGCGGATTTTCGACCGATCAGTCTTTGTAACGTCAGCAACAAGGTTATCACCAAGTTGCTCGTTCAGAGATTGTCTCCCCTGTTGCATCGTATCATTTCTCCTACTCAGAGTGGTTTTGTCCCTGGGTGCTTGACAACGTGCTCTTGGTCTGGGGAGCTCGTTCACTCGCCACAGGAGCAATGTGGTCTTGAAGCGATGGGCGTATGATCGTATGTCTTGGCCTTTTATTCTCCACGTACTCGTTGTTTGGGTTTCAGTCTTGGATTTCTTTGATTCGGAGCTGCTATTTACGGCCGGTTCTCGGTGCTTGTTAACGGAGCCATTCACGGGTACTTTCGGTCCGAGAGAGGTCTTCGACAGGGTGATCCCATTTCTCTTTATCTTTTCATTATCGCTGAGTTTTTATCTCGGACTAGGCTTGTCATGCAGATCCGTCAGTTCAGTATCTTTCCAGAGCCCCTACTTATATTTTCCATTTGAGTTTTGCGGATGACATTGTTATTTTTGCAAATGGGAGTCGATCGAGCTTACAGCGGGTTATGGATTTCTTGCACCATTACGAGGAGGTTTCAGGTCAGTTGATTAGTCAAGACAAGAGTAGGTTTTACATTGGGAGATCGGCCTCGGACCATTGTTCACTGTTCAGCTTCGATGGCGTCGCTTCCTTTCACTTATCTTGGGTGCCCGTCTTCTAAAAGGCCAAGATTTCATACTGATGATATGATTGAGGATCGGGAAGAGGATTTCCAGTTGCCAACCGCCTTCTCTCGCTGGGGACGTTGATTCTCATCCGCCATGTGTTGGCTTCCATGCCGTTGCACTTATTTCATGTTGTCCGTCCTCCTTCGACGGTGGTCCAAAGCCTAGAGCGTTTATTCACCCATTTCCTTTGGGGTGATTCGGAGGGGAGGCGTCGGATCCATTGGTGTAGATGGCCGACGGTTTGTTATCCAGTCGATGAGGGCGGCCTCGGCATTCGGTCCTTTGATGATATGGCAGAGGCCTTCTAGATCAAACTCTGGTGGCAATTTCGTCAGCAGAGTTCATTTTGGGCTTCTTTTATGAAGTCCAAATAATACAGATCCACTCATCCGGGCATTATTCAGTTTCGCTATCCTGCTTCTCCGCAGTGGAGACGCCCGCGGTATTCACGGTTGGGTCTCACGGCTGGTTGGGAGAGGAGGCAGCTGGTATGACCGGTGGGATCTTGCCCTTGTTCTTTTATAACTCTGCGGCTGCGGTTTCTTATTAGCGGTCATTTGACGAGAGGCAAGTTGGAGGCATATTGCCATCCATCTTCCATTGAGCGAGATATTGTTGGTGCTTTATTTAGGGGCCGGATTCGTTGGGATCCTAGTCCAGATGGCACTTTTCGGCGATGCATGGGAGCTCGTGGGTGCTCTAGGGCGCGAGAGGAGGTTTTGCGATGATTTGGCACATCCCGACGCGAGTTTCTTTCTTTCTCGGCTTATCCATGGCTTTCGCACGATGCTTTGGGCTCGAGGGTTTCCACATGGTATCTCGATGTTTGCGGAGGGTGCAGAGACTCTTCGTCACTGTTTGTGGATTGCCCGAGCTCGTCTTATCTGGGAGCACTACGGCGGACTGGGGACGCGAGAGCTTGGTTTTTGTCCCCGTTCATGCTTTCTACGGAGACATTGTGCCCCTCCGGACTCATCTTCGCCCTTCGCTGCCGTTTTGTGGCAAGTTTGGGCCGAAATGTCATTCGATCCGAGACCTTCTGCGCGATTATCTTTCGGTGCAGACGCACTACTTCGTCGCTTTTGGTTTCAAGCATCCCGGGTAAGTGAGTCTTGAACCCTCGGATATGGAGGGATTGCGAGTTATAGCCCGCGAGGCCGATCCGATTGGTCGCCGGGACGAGGCCGCCGGGTGGTCGGTGTGGATGGTTGCTAAGGGCAACCCAGGATGGCCGACAGGCATTCTTGGGATCACCGGGTGGAGTGTTGGCTTTTGGATCTTTTATGCCAATTTTATCTGTTACCGTGGCGGTCGCGAGGGTCTGAGCTTGCCAGCTGGTTATTCTAGTCTTGAGTGAGTCGACTGGCTACGGTGGTGTCTTGGATTCACACCTGGGGTCATTCGGTGGGAGTATCTTATTCGTTCGTCAACGTCGTCGATATCTTCTTCCCCATTCGGTGAGGCATGTCCATGGCGACTCACGATTTTTGGCCAACTGTTCTCATAGGAGTGGAGATTTCATTCTACCCGAGATCTTCCAGAGGCCACACGGTATTCTTGGATCGTGATTCCACGTATTGACGATGATTCTCTTTTATATGTTGTATTTTTCACTCAGGAGGTTTTGGTTTATGACACTTCCTTTGTATATGATTCATTTTAGTATTTATTTCATGGGGTCACTTAACCTTTTCTTTGGTGGTTTCGTTAAAAAAAAAAAAAAAAAAATCTATTGGTCGTATTGATTTGTTATGTTTTTTTATGAGCTTTGTATAATTAAAAGGCAAGTCAATTCTCTTCAAAAAAAAAAAAAAAAAAGGCAAGTCAATTATTGCCTACGTATGATATGCACCTTTTATTTTATTTTTTTAATGATATTTTGGTCAAAACATTTGGAAATTATGGCTCAAGAGAACTATTCAATATAATCTTTTCTCTTTTTTTTTTTGTTTCTTTTTCTACAAATTCAATTATGATGATGTTGTTTTGCTCTTCCCACCTTCTTCATGTCATGTGCATAATATGAATTACGAGAATCTTATCCTTTTTGAGTGGATGTCCACTTACGTATTTATGGTATCTTGTGCCTTTCCACCACATGAACATGCTAAGTTCTTTTTTTTTTTTTCTTTCCAATCATATCAATTAATATAATACATGGATAACAAAAGAATATTTCATCTAAATGATTTTACGGTTTGATTAAATTATTATTTAAAAATAAAATTAGTAACAGTGTTGATCTAGGAGATATACGTAGATTTGTGTCGTTAAATATCACTAGTCTACAAGTATTGATGCTTCATGATCGATTTCTAATCTATCATTTTGCGGATTGATTTATGGGCTATAAATTTTTAGTCATATCCTATCCACGAACTAATTAAATAAAAAATTAATATAAAAATAATTTTTTACTATTGATTAAATTTAAAATTAAATAAGATTTAAATAAATTAATTATTTAAATAAAACTAGAAAATATATTCAAAGTTTTAAAATATAATATATCAAAAAGAAAAAAATCTTATTTATTTAAATCAGTACATAAAAATCAACTGCTTAGGAAGTTATATTTTGTATTTAATTATTTTTATTTTATATTATTATCGAATAAGATGTAATATGGTGTTAATATAACTATATTTTAATTTATTTATTTATTAGTAAGTATAATGCCATATAAACAAGCTTTATTTTAAAATTAAATAAATATTTTTTATTTTTTGTGAATTCACATATTTTTATAGATTTATAAATATAAATTCATATCCAATCCACCGACTATAAATTTTTAAATTTTTAATCCAAACTAATTTATGAATTCACATATTAAATTTCTACAGATCAGAGATTGAATTTTAAACACCCTTAATGAATATATGATATGAGGAAGCGGGGGAAAAACATATATAGAAGGATCTGCATAAATAAAAAAGTCTTACCATCAGACGCATAACATGGGAAATAAAGATTGGACAGCGGAGGATGGAGAGTGACTTTGGGTTGGAGATGCTGTAGTAAGTGCTTGTACATTTGACATCTGTCAATCTCTATTTCTCTCTATTTGCATAATTCAAAGCCTTCTATTTTTTCTGTTCCTTCTCAAATCTAAAGTCTCAACCCTCTTTCTTGCTCTTTCAGGTCTCTATTATCCCCAGATTTAAAAAGAAAAGTAAAAGAAATTTATAATAAACAAAGTCTTAATGATCACATTTGAGCTGTTATTTTTAATAGGTAAGCAAAGCAACCCCATATATCTTGTTTTCAGCTGTTTTTCCATTTCTTTAATCTTTTTTACTAGGTTCTTAGATGTTAAGTCTTTGGAAGCAAGAAGTTGAGTAGAGGGGGAGAGACAAGTTAATGATTTTACATTACAGTTGACAAATTAGGTAGTCATTTTTTTTTCTTGATTATGTTGACAATAATAATTTGTGCAAGATAGAGAGAGAGAGCAATAGTTCAAGAGGTTCAGGTGGTTTGCCTTAGATCCAGGGAACTTAAGTATTTTAAAAAGATACTATCTTTATAACGGTTTCCTGTGAATTTCTGGGGCTTCACTTTTCTTGGGTTCTTTCTCATGACCCCTCTGTTTTCTTGTGCTTTGAGATAGAAGGGGTTGGTTTCAAAATTTAATTTTTACTTGCCTATTTTTGTATGTTGTAGAATTTCATTTTATTTTTTTTGTGGACTTAAAGAGTTTCTCTTTTTTAACTGTAGTTAACGGAGGTAGATAAAGAAGAGTCCAGAGAAGAAGAAGTTGATAGGAGCTAGACAAGTCACACATATCTATTTAGGGTTATTATTCCCACTAATGGAATTCGGATCCGTTTTTGTTGACCAGATCTGAGTACTAATATTTCCCTTTCACCAGCTTTTTTCCTCAACCATAAGTCACCTGAATTTGCTTCTGCCTTTTGGGATTATTGAATTTTTTAGGCATGGAAAATGGTCTATTAAGACCGACCTTTTACTTTCCATTATTGTTCTTGATAAGAGAAGAAGGTGAAAAAGTTGGTTGAATAATGACAGGTTGTGAGATATTGGAGGGGTTAAAAGGTTACTTTTTGCACTTCCCAGATAGAGATTCTGATAGAGGAGATGTTTACGCCAGTTGTGGTGCCATTTAGAGCAGGTAATTCGGTCTGTGATAACCCAACAATAAGTACGCATTCAGATATCGCAAGACTTAAGCTGATGTCCGACACTGCTGGCTTGTTGTCTAATTCTGTAGCAAAGGTTTCTGAAAAATCTGTGGCCCGTGCACATGAGAATTGTAATTATAGTGATTTGGAGAATGAAGTTAGTTCTGTAGCTGTGGTTGTGGCGGAAGAGGATAAAGTGGGAGGGGTTTCTTTGTTGGATATGATATCTGAAAATAAAAGCAATTGGGTTTCTAGTGATGATGTGATAAATCGGGAAAGTGAGGAAGATGATTCCTTGTCATTGGAGGGGGACCCAATTCTTGATAGCTCTTGCTCGCTTTCTGTGGCAAGTGAGACCAGTAGCTTATGTGGAGAGGATTTTTTAACTTTTGAGGCTTCGTCTGAGGTAGGAACTCTGAGTTCAGTTGACATTGAGAAGAGCATTTGCAGTGTTGATATTATTGCAAAGGCGAGTGATTTACCAGATTCAAATATTGAGACTGAAATAGTGAGTAATCCTCTTGCTGTTGCAGTGAGCCTTGAGGAAGAGATTGGGGATGGGTCTAAGCAAAAATCATCTTCAGTTGTTCTTCAATTGGCTTTGGAAAAAGGGGTGAGGGCAACAGTTGGACGCAGTGTGTTTGAGGTGGATTATGTGCCACTTTGGGGATTCACTTCTGTCTGTGGAAGGAGGCCTGAGATGGAAGATGCAGTTGCAACTGTGCCTTATTTTTTGAAAATTCCTATTCAAATGTTAATTGGTGACCAGGTGTTTGATGGCTTGAGCAAGCGATTCAGTCAGCAGACTGCTCATTTCTTTGGGGTCTATGATGGCCATGGAGGCTTGCAGGTTCGCTCCCTTGTCTTGCTTCTAATGTTGTTTCTTTGCCCTCTGCTATTCAACTGCAAATTCTCTTATTGTTATTTATTTGGGTGAAAGTAATTTTTCTCATGGAGTTTGTTTGTTCAGGTTGCAAACTACTGTCGTGATCGTGTCCATACTGCTTTTGCTGAGGAGATAGAGCTTGTTAAGGAATGTCCGAGTGATGGAAGTGTAGTGCATAGCTGCCAAGAGCAATGGAAAAAAATATTCACTAATTGTTTTGCTAGAGTTGATGCTGAAGTTGGAGGAAAAACAAACCAAGAACCTGTTGCCCCAGAAACTGTTGGTTCTACTGCTGTTGTTGCCATTATTTGTGCATCCCATATTATTGTAGCAAACTGTGGAGATTCAAGAGCAGTTCTATGTCGTGGAAAAGAGTCCATGGCCTTGTCTGTGGATCATAAAGTAAGAAATTTTCAACTGTGGTTTTATTTATTTATTTGTTTATTTTTGCACTCTCTCTTAATCAACTGCAAGAAACTGATCTTCATCTATTTGTTATTATTATTATTATTTTTTTCACAGCCAAATCGAGAAGATGAATATGCAAGAATTGAAGCAGCTGGAGGCAAGGTTATACAATGGAATGGACATCGTGTATTTGGCGTTCTTGCGATGTCAAGGTCTATTGGTATGTGTTCCTTCATCGTGATTCTATCTCCCATTTTCATGAATTCAGCATGGTACAGCTTTCTAGCGGAGGCAGTTTCCTCTGGTGGTTTTCCACATCAGTGGTTCTTCTTTGTGAACGGCTTGGTTTTGTCATGTTGCAGTTGGTTAATCACAGGATAGTAAGAATAAAATAGTTATTATCATATTAGAGAAATGACTCCATCATGTTCATTGATGATCACGCTGTATCTAGCTTGATATCTATCCCCTTGGCGTTGTTGATCATCATTGCATTTTACATCTTGTATGCAATATGCAGAATTTAACAAATAATATGCAGATCATAACACTTATCCTTGCATCTTTGATGATAAACAATACATTGCATTTTTTATTTTTTTCCCTGAACACTGTCTGTATCCATAAAGAGGTAATATGCCTAGGTTTCCATTCCATTAGATGAAACTGCATAGTTTTCTTGTGTCAAGTAAAATAGAATTCACTCTGTTGCTTGTGCATGCACTTTTCTGAGTATGGGCGCATAAAATCAGTTATGTGCAATCTGCTTAGACCTCAAATGTAATTTAGTAAATTTTATGACTTAAAACTTTGGCGTGGCTTGCAGGTGACAGATACTTGAAACCATGGATTATTCCTGAACCAGAAGTAATGTTTCTTCCAAGGGCAAGAGAAGATGAATGCCTCATTCTAGCTAGTGATGGTTTATGGGATGTCATGACGAATGAGGAGGCATGTGAGCTAGCACGGAAGCGAATACTACTCTGGCACAAAAAGAATGGCGTTACACTTGCCTCTGGAAGAGGGGAGGGAATTGATCCTGCTGCCCAGGCAGCTGCAGAGTACCTCTCAAATCGTGCCCTCCAAAAGGGTAGCAAGGATAACATCAGTGTAGTTGTGGTGGATCTCAAGGCTCAAAGGAAGTTCAAGAGCAAAACTTGACTGTTTCTCATCCATCCTTTAGCTGTTAATTGAATGTTGTATGATGAATATTATTAATATGATCTTATATAGTTATGCCCATCTGTTTTTCACCTGGGCTGTTATGGTTTCGTGAGAGTAGCGGCCTGCATGTAATATATAGAACATTGAATCATTCTAGAACGTTCTTCATTGTTCAAGAGTTGATACACTCTTGGGTATGTAAATCTTAGCAGTTTACTGTAGGGATAGGAGATGGAGACAGAATCGTGCTCATTTTATGTTATGATCAAAACTGTAGTCGTTAAGCCTCCGAGTTAAATTGCTCTGTGAGGTATTTAATATAATTTTCAACCTCTATGGTGCCTTTTCAAGGACAGTGACGACAGATTTGAGGGTATGAGTATTGACAATGTATTTGTTCAACCTTCACAGTGATTTCATCCATATCATCATTAGCCTGAAGACGGTTTCTGATGCGAAGATGGTGGTAGTATTCATACGGTTAATGAAACAAGAATACTGATGAATGAATAATTCTTGTTCATATTTCTTATTAACTTTGACAGAATATATACACTTAGAAAGCTAATTAAAAAGGAAACTAAATAAAAAATCTCTAAATTATGTAAACTAATCCTACAATATCTCCCTAATATATGCTTTCCTGTTATGACTAAATCAAATAATAAAGTAAAAGATACACCCAAAAATATTTACAATTAATTGACTAAATCTCCAACACTGTCCCTCAAGCTTAGGAATAGATATTTTGCATTCCAAGCTTGTTGAGAAGCCTTTCATGAGTTGGTTTGGGTAGACTTTTGGTGAGGATATCTGCTTCTTGTGCATGAGTAGAGATGTAGCATAAATCGATACCTCCTCCTTCGATTTCGTTCTTGATAAAACTTCGATCAATTCTAACATGTTTCATTCGATCATGTTGGACTGGATTGTTCACGATGCTGATGGCAGATTTGCTGTCACTATACAACTTAGTGGGAGAGCAAACTGCAATTTGCAAGTCCTGCATCAATCTTTCCAGCCATATAACCTCACACATTCCTTGTGCAATAGCTCGAAATTCAGCAGACTACTTGCCACAACTGTTGTTTCTTACCTCCATGTAACCAAGTTACCCACAACTTGGTGCAATATCCTCAAGTTGACTTACAATCTTCACTTCCATCAACAGATCAACATATCCTTCGATACTCCTGCTCTCAGTTTTTAGAAACATTAGTCCTCTTCCTGGAGTTCCTTTGAGATATCTCAAAATATGATTTACAGCCTCTAGATGTCTCTGAGTAGGTGAATGCATGTGTTGGCTCACCACACTCACAGCATATGCAATATCAGGCCGAGTAAGGGATAAGTAAATCAATCTACCAACCAGGCGTTGGTATCTTCCTACATCCACTGAAGGCTCATTATCTTTAATCTTGCTTTTCCAATTCTTCTCAAGTGGAGTTCCTATTGGTTTGCACCCCAACTTCCATGTTTCTTCTAATAGGTTAAGAGTGTATTTCCTATGAGAAATGAAAATACCATTTTTACTCCTAGCAACCTCCATACAGAGGAAATATTTTAAAGGTCCTAAGTCTTTAACTTCAAATTCTTCCTTCAGTTGATTCTTGAGCCTATGAATCTCAACATTATCATCACCTGTAAGTATGATGTCATCTACGTATACAATAAGAATGGCCTTTTTTCCAGCTTCTCCTTTCTTAACGAAGATAGTGTGATCAGCCTGCCTTTGAGTATACTTTAGCCGAGTGAGAGTTGAGCTAAATCTGGTGAACCATGCACGTGGGGATTGTTTCAAACCATATAACGATTTTTTCAATTTGCAAACTTTACCTTGTTCTTTTTCAAACTGAAATCCTGGTGGAATCTTCATATACACTTCTTCATTGAGAGTTCCATTTAAAAAAGCATTCTTCACATCGAGTTGGTGTAGTTCCCAGGCTAGATTAACTGCCAAGGACAAGAGGACCCGAATAGAGTTGAGTTTGGCCACTGGAGCAAATGTTTCTTCATAATCAATCTCATATATTTGTGTGAAGCCTTGTGACATTAACCGAGCTTTATATTTTTCTACCTCTCCATCTGCCTTGTATTTCACTGTGAAAACCCATTTGCTTCCAACCACTTTCTTACCCTTTGGTAGGTCAACTACTTCCCAAGCTCCATTATCATGCAATGCTCTCATTTCCTCCTGCACAGCTTTTTGCCACTTTGGATCTTCGAAAGCCTCGTGGATATTCTTTGGAACTACCACACTATCAATCTTTGCTATAAAGGCTTTAAATCCAGAAGATAACTTTGTGCAGGTTAGAAATTTGGAAATAGGATGTTTTGTGCATGTTCTTACCCCTTTCCGTATTGCAATTGGCAAGTCCAAGTCACTGCTTACTCCAGGATCTAGTTTTTGGTTCAATGATTGGTCTTGCTGAGAAGCTTTTGGCCTTCGAGAGTAAACTTGAAATGGTCTCTCAGAAATTGCTTCTCTCTCTTGACTGTGACTTGAAATAGGACTAGGGATATGAAATGGACTTGGACTCGAGTTTTCTGGAGGTGGTTGGACACGGACATTCCCTAGTTCTATTAGGGTAGAATTCATGGGCAAACATGAGACATCTTGTGATATTGGAAGAGATATACCAGGATCCCAATGACCATCAGAATTCTCCCCCTGGTTATTGGGATAGAAGGGCTGATTTTCAAAAAAGGTTACATCACATGAGACAAAAAATCTTTTGAGAAAAGGAGAATAACATTTGTACCCTTTTTGAGATGGAGAATATTCGACAAATACACATTTAAGAGCCCTGGGATCAAGTTTGCTTTGGTTAGGTTGTTTATTATGGACAAACACTGTGCAGCCAAATATCTTTGGGGATAACGAGTTGAAAAAATTTATATTTGGAAAATGATCAAGAAGGACACTTAAAGGAGTTCTGAATTGAAGTGTTTTTTAGGGGAGACGATTAATTAAATATATGGATGTAAGAATTGCCTCACCCCAATAAGAATTTGGAATAGAACTAGTGAACATTATTGATCGAGCAACTTCCAACAGATGTCGATTCTTTCTTTCGGCAATCCCATTTTGTTTTGGTGTGTCAACACAAGAACTTTGATGGTGTATCCTATTATTCCCTAAATATTGGCTAAATTCATTTGAGAAATACTCCCTTCCATTATCTGTTCTAAGGACATTTATATTGGATTGAAAAACATTTTGGATAAATTTATGGAACTGTTGAAACCAATAAAATGCCTCAGATTTATTTTTCATCAAGTAAACCCAACACACTCTAGTATGGTCATCTATGAAACTGATAAACCATTGAGTTCTAGTTAAATTGACTGTTCTGGATGGACCCCATATTTCACTATAAATCAACTGAAAAGGTCTTGAGGGTTTGTATGTATGTGGCGGGTAATTGACTCTGGATTGTTTAGAAAGGACACAATGGTCGCATTGAAACGAAACTTTTTCTTTATTAATGAAAAGATTTGGATACAAAACTTTCATATAAGAAAAGCTTGGATGCCCTAAACGTTGATGCCATAACATAATATCAGAGTTGGAGACAACTGACATGGACATTTTATTTTGTGACTTAACTCTACTAGAATCCCCAGCTCCCGAGAAATAGTATAGGCCATCTTTTTTCTCATCAATGCCAATCATCTTCCCCGAAGAACGATCCTGAAATTCACAGTGAGGGGAGAAAAAAATCACAACACAATTCATATCTTTTGTTAACTTACTAACTGACAAAAGATTATATGTCAATTTGGGCACATATAAAACTGATTTCAATATCATATTCGGTAAGCAAACCGTGCCCTTCCCAACTGCAGGTGACATTTTTCCGTCCGCAACCCACACATTTATCCTACTATTGCACTGGTCATAATCTTCAAGTACATTCATTGATCCATTCATGTGGTCAGAGGCCCCTGTATCTACAATCCAACTGTACTGTGACATTGTGAAAGTTTGACTTATTTTACCCGCTTTGCGCCATACCGCAGAGGAATCTTTGGGTTTTGACTCTGGATCCCGTTGACACCTTAGTTTGATTGAGAAGTCAGCCAGAAACTCTACTTGCTCTGAGAAGTTAAATCCAAAGAACTTTGTCTCGAATCGATTCCACTTTGTATTGTCGATTTGGATTGCTTGCGTTGCTTCCTGCTTTCCAATCGTGTGGCTTGCCATGCAAGTCCCAACAAGTTTCACGAGTGTGATAGGGCTTCTTACAATAATCACACCATGCCTTGTCTCTTGACTGAGATACATGGCCATCATCTTGTTTGTTTACTGCAAGAGCCGAGCCTCGTGCTTCTAGGAAGGAGTATCTTGGCTAGAAGGATTCATCATCACACACTTCCTACTTTCTTCTCTCCTTACCTCAAAGAACGATTCTCAAGGGTTGGAAAGCTTGCCTCGAGCGCCCTTCCACGTACCTCATCCAAATCCAGATTCAATCCTTGCAAAAAATCAAAAATACGCTATTTTTCAAGCATTTTCTTATATTTTTCTGCATCAGTAGTACAGGACCATCCCATCTCATAAAAAAGATCAATTTCCTGCCACAACTCTATTAAGGAATTGTAATATTCAAAGGATCGAGAGACTTCCTTTGTCCGGTGTTGCGAATCTTTGATCGAATCTCAAAACATTGAGATGTGTTTTCAAGATCGAATAAATTTCTTGGACCGCCTCCCAAATCTCCTTTCTTGCCTTGTAAACAGATAAGTTCGTTCAATACTTGGCTCCATAGAATTAATGAGCCAAGCCATGACAATCGAATTTTCCGCTTCCCAAGTGCCGTAATTTGCGTCAGGTCCAAGGAGGTGTTATTGCCCCTGTCAAGTAGCCAGCCTTCCCTCTACCCCTGATAACAAGAATAACGGATTGAAACTATTCTCGAAAATTCAGTCCGTTAAGCTTGTGCTGTGTAATCTACAGAGAGTGGCTGTCAAAAGACGGTGTAGATGAGGATCCAGTTATGGATCCTGCAGATGCTTGATCTGCTGTAGTGGAAGACACCTCTGAGGTCGTATTTAGCGGTTCTCCAGAGAAAAAAAAAACTGACTAGTAACCTAGCTCTGATATCATGAAACAAGAATACTGATGAATGAATAATTCTTGTTCATATTTCTCATTAACTTTGACAGAATATATACACTTAGAAAGCTAATTAAAAAGGAAACTAAATAAAGAATCTCTAAATTATATAAACTAATCCTACAATATCTCCCTAATATATGCTTTCCTGTTATGACTAAATCAAATAATAAAGCAAAAGATACACCCAAAAATATTTACAATTAATTGACTAAATCTCCAACAGTTAATGAATGGGGATTTCTGCTAATGATTGTGCTGGGGGTTGTGCAATATTTGCAAAATTGAGAACCAGTCGAAAGCATTCCAAGGACTCAACTTTGAACTGTCTTGACACTTGAGGTAGAGAGCCTCCTGATGATAACCACGAGGAATGTCTATACAATACTTCTTGGGTAAATACTTGCCCTTCGAAATACAAATCCCTCGAGACCGTGCAGTAATAGCAGAAAATACATTGGAGGTAACAACGTTTTAGGCAGCTTAGTGACGGGAATTGTTATTGCTTTGCACAGACTCGGTCGTGGAGTAACAGTCAGGCATACAGCTCAGCAAGAGAGAAAGAAAAGCAAAGAGAATTGAGGCAGGCGACATGGGAATGAGAAATCTCATGCACGAAACACTGATCTTACCCTTTGTTATTACTCAAGTTTAGATGATAGCAGACACAAAGTACATTCATGACTGAGCTACTGCCCAAACAGCAGAAGGCATTTTTTTTCCCCTGCCATTAACACTTTCACACTTAATTAAGCGAAGAAACCTGCTAAATATACTGAATCATGTAAAACATATCCCCAACATAAAGCCACCACATAGAACCCTTTGAAAAAGAGGTAGAAATAAGTATCAGAACTAAATAAAAGCATTGAAAGAAAGCTACATGGTCGCACAGAAATAACTCCAGGCACTAAGTGCAGATTTTGATGATTGCTGAAGTCTTGTATGTGACTCTTATTCGACCAGATTGTCCTGATAACCTAAACTTAATACAAGCTTTATTCAGGATAACATAGGCAGCCAAATAAAATTGCAAGTTAGTATTTCCTGTATGCTAATTCCCTCACAGCCTCACCAAGGTTCCCTTCATTTTGAATGCTCTCAACCCATTTTGCATTAATTTGGACCCTTTCAATGCTCTGCCTCAAGGTTCTAGCAATATAAGGCTTACAACGGCTTGAAAAGAACTCCTCCACTTCCCTGACCTTCTCACATGAAGCAAACTGAGCATGCGAAACAGCAGAAAGAAACAAAATGGGATCAAGGGGAAAACATTTGAAGCGCACATATGTAAAGAGTTGAAAACTGGAACACATAATTTGAGAGGTGTAGACAACAAACCGGTGAGACAATTGAGCTGATAAAGCGTGTGATGAGAAAACCAGAACCCCAGGTCTTTGAGATGTGGTCCCAGTTATCCTGCACTCCCAATACAAAAGAAAGAATTAAATATATCACCATATAAGGAGTTTGTAACAAGAAGAGTATAAACTGACGTGGGAAATGTGACATAGAAAATCAGAACAATATCTTTCTGCTTTCCAAATGAAAAAAGCCACATAAAAGTAATCCAGCAGCATTGCAAAATTCCAGTACAAAAGTGAGGTGCTTCTTTTGGTGAGTTCCCTTGTCTGGCAAGTCTATCCTTAAGGGGAAATTCTTCCATTGATACAGCTCGGGCTAGGGTCAAAGTTGACTTCTTTTGATAAAACTCCAGAAGCCTTTATAAATATCAACAGAGAAAAATGCACAAAAAGTGAACCATCTGTCTTGGTTGGCTATTTTTTACCCATACGCTAATTTTTCTTTTTTTCTTATTTGGCAATCATCATATATTTGCTGCACTCCAAATGATCAAAAAGGTTGAAAAATCTAAGGCGCTTGTGACCAGTAGGAAATTTGTCCCTTGTAAAGCAGAAAGTACTGAGGCTTGCTTGTTCTATAAGGACATTTTCAATCAATGTGATAGCGAAATATAATGCATATCCATGGTTAAAACTTCCCGTTCCATAATATTTAGATGACAACTGAATCAGATTACCTTCAGCCACTTCCAAGCTGTTTCACGGCCTTCTATGCTAACAGCAAGTCCAAACACAGCATCTTGGCTGCGAACCTAGATTAAATAGTAATCAAAATTAGTAATATTGACTAATTCAGAAATGATACTGTAAAAGCTTCATGTCAACTTTTGAAATCCTTAATAAGAAAATACATAAAAACGATACCTCAGATGACAACAGAAAGTTGAGAACTTCAAGAATAATATTAACATCAGGACATGACGCCAACGAACCTACAAAATATGAGAAAATATGTTATTGCCGCAAACTCTAAAGATTCAAATATTCTGAATCACTTTCCCAAATGATTTTTCAATACTTAGAATGCGTGTTTTCTCCTGGCTCAGATCAGTCTCTCTGTAAACTCTCAGAAGGGATTCATAACCCGATCTGTCTGATGCACTGACTTTCTGCATTACAGCAACATATGCTGCCTGCAAACCATAGACCAAGGTCCATAGGGATTTTAGATTGGACAATATTAATATTTTAATAAAATTCACATTCTACCTTTCTTATGTCTGGAGGGAGCAGTGGGGTAGTTCTGTCAGCTAAGAATGCATGGAATCGCTTGCTTGCTTCATTTAGGGTCTCTTTATGCCCAAGCAAAGCAAGGGCAGTGAAAATTTCTCCTCTCAACAATGCATCCAAATGGCTTTCACCTGGTTTAGAATCCCAACCAAGCTTCCTGTAAAGAAATGATACAAGTAACGAGTTAACAGAGCCAAAAACCAAGTGGCATATTTGCAAGTGAAGGTTAATATATACAATCTTTAATGGCATTCTACGATTAAAGTAAAATAATGTTTATAAGCAACAGGTTTACTCACCGCACAAGTGACTAAATACCTGCGGATGAAAAGTCTGATAATTAACCAAAGAAATAAACATGCTTATCACTTTACTTTTCAGTAACTTCAGATGCAAAGTATGATATCTCCAACTGCATATATGCATGTCCCTGTGACTGATTTCTATAAGTAAGAGAATTTTCTGTTGTGGATGTTTGCATTAACTAAAATCCGAACCAAAACTCTGTACAGAGACTATGATAAAAGATAAAGGCTTTCCAAACTGTTTGTGCAAAGAGTTTGATAATCAATGCACAGGAATTCGCAATTTTTCTCTTTTAGCAAGTTCTCTGTATTACTACGTTTCTTCCTGATCTTATATCTTAATACATAAATAATAAAATGGCTCCATTAATTGCCTTCAACAAATGATTACAAAGTGGAATGTAGGTATATGACAGTATCTTTTCTATGTCGACAAAATTTAATTTTTACACCAAGTTCAGTATCTTGCAATAAGAATATGACCAATTGAGTCCAGCATCTTAAAATGACTTCAAATTGTATAATAGCTAACTCAAGAGATCAATGACTGTTAAACCAGCAGCCGCAGGCAACAAATAGGCAAGTAGGCAACTTCAATTGCTATAAAGTTTCTAATCAACGATTGGGTTAGCTACTTCAAGAAAAAAATATGAGTAACTTACTCAGCAGAATTCTGAAAGAGGCTGATGAAAAATTGTTTAATGTAGTCCAGTAATTCAGGTCTCGCATCAGCTGCTATCCTCCCAATTTTATAGCTTATCTATGAAAAGAAAGAACTATAATCAGAACCAAAGGGATAACTGAATAGAAATGAAACAAGACATGGCAGTGAAAATTACAGTAATCGAGTTCGATAGAACAGTATATTCAGTTTCCTCCCTATAAGAGGCCATCAAGGTAAGCAAAGATGTCAAAGTCTGCTGGCGAGCCATACAAAGGGCAAAATGATCATCCAAAATACCTGTCAATGGAATAACAAATTTATTGAATTCTCTCTTTTATCAGCCATGATACAGCATGGGCAAGGAAGACTAAAGAAAATACCAAATCTGTCAGTTTCAGACAACTGTTTCTTCTCTATTGCATATCCAAGCCTAGCTGCAAGGTCCTCATCATATTTCACTCTGTAGAAACCAGTCTGATTCACATTCAATTTTATCCAACCCGCATTATCACCTTCTTTACTAATTGAACAACCCAGTAACTCCTTGATATCAAAAGAATCAGACTTATTATACAATAAGAAATTCTTGCACACATCATACGAGCTGCAGCACAATGTTATTGGAACAATCCATTGTCCATCCCCAGGGGAACCACTTGACAAGAATTGTGACTGCCATTTATGAAATTATCTAGTTAGAGCACTGTAACTTTCAGAATATCATATCATGAAAAAGAAACTCACAAACGCAGTTGAGCTGACCATTCATATCACTTCAAAGTTTCAATTAACAACCAGGGAAAAGAAACAAATCGAATGCAATGAAACCTGTTCAAGTTCCAGTTTCTCTTCTTTGACTTTTACAGAGATGACTGGATAACCTTTTTGCTTTGTCCATGAATTCATTAGCTTGTTCACAGGTTCACCAGATCCTTCTTCAAGTGCAGCCCACAAGTCTTCAGTCTTTGCATTTGAGCAGGCATGTTTTTTTATATATGAAGCAAGTGATCGCTGATTGCACAAATAAGGCACGTAAAATCAAATCAAGCTAACTTCTAGAAAGAAAATCCAGTGAACAATAGTGATTAAAGTTCATAAATACAAGGAAAGAAAAACTAAAATAAATTTAGCAATACAGAAAACTGACTAAATGAGCAATATAAATTGTAAATATCTCTCTGCATAATCATCATTCAGAAAAATATCAAGTACAGCAACGTCTGCAGTAATAGATTTCACTAGTAGATTTTTAAAACTGCTGATTCTCACTAGAAGATTTTTAAAACTGTTGATGCACTGATTATAACATCTCTTTTTTAGCTTTTCAGTGAAGAGTGAGACCGGAGGCATTTCACATTGATGCTGAGTCTGCGAAATCACCACAAACGAAATAGATATTCTTACTAATTCTATTTGTCTTGTTGACGGCATTAGACTTTATTAACAATTCTTATAACTCATGATGCAGTTTCAAGCCCTGTATACAAACTACATACATTAACATAACTGTCTAACCATTACTTCGAAAATATATATATATATATATATTGCAGTTCACAAATCCCAAATGAAAGCACTTAAGTTGTTTTGACAAAAACTATATAAGGTCTTGTTGAGGATGGAGAAGGCTGATTGACCTCAACATGAAACTTAAAAGTAGCTAAAAACCAAAGGACCAACCTGAAAGCATTCAGCACCAAGATAGCTTTGCAGCATCCTAATAACAGATGCACCTTTCCTATAACTTATTGCATCAAAAATTTCATCAATCTCACCAGCGTGATTTACTTCTACCTGGAAAGAACCCATATGCTTCAGATGAAATAAACTGGAAGCAAAAAATGTATACTGATTTTCCAAGCACAGAAAACACATTGCAGTACATGACAAGTTACCTCAATTGGGTGGGATTCAGCAAGCCCATCAAGCCTTAGACCCTCAGTACATTCATCAAGAAACTGAGTCCATATTTTCCATTCTGGAAATAAGCTATCAGTTGCTAAGTAGCTCACCTGAACACAATCATTCTATGTAATTTATTTACTATCATGGGCTGTAGCAAGTGCAATAAGCAGACATATGAAATGAAGGAATTTACCCATGTTGCAAAACCCTCATTCAGCCACAAATGTGTCCACCATTCCATAGTTACAAGATTGCCAAACCATTGGTGAGCCAGTTCATGAGCTACGACAGTAGCAACCTTGACAGTAGTCAAATAGATCGGTTAAATATTTTATACATTAGGAAGTTTCTTTCGAACCATAGCTTTATCATTAGACAAGCTAAAATGGAACCAGACAATCAGACAACAATGAGGAGATGCAAATTACCCTCTGCTTGTTAGCAGCTGCAGAATGTTGATCATCATAAAGCAGAGCGGTTTCACGATATGTGACTAACCCGTAATTCTCCATGGCCCCAGCAGAAAAATCAGGGATCGCAATCATATCCAGTTTAGGAAGAGAGTATGGCACAGCAAAGTATCTGAGAAACTAAGGGTATTAAATAGCAGATAACACACACTAAACACCTGAATGGGAGGCCAATTAAGTAATCAATGGCTCCATAAGTTTTATTTGTCAGCCTGAAATATGAAGGTTGTCACCAATTCTCAACACATGGAAAGATAGAGGAGATGGTAGAACATACTCTTTGTACAATTCAAGTGTCTTAACAGCAACATTGAGTGCAAATTTTCCTTGATTTGCCTTCCCAACTTGACAGTAAACTCGAACTTTGATCCCTATGCGAAGATGTGTTTAAGTGTATGCAGCCATTAAAAAAGTTGTAATACCATGAGAATCAATGGATATAGTCACAGTACCATCAGAAGTGTGATCTTCCACATAATCAAACAAACCAATAACAACTGCCACCAAATAAGTTGACATGATTGGTGACTCTTGATATGATACCATTTTCATATTCCCATCCACTTTCTCATCAATAACTGGCATGTTGGAAAGAGCCACCAGTTCAGATGGCACATCCAATGTGATCTTAAATGTAGCCTGCAACATCAAGTGTCAACAAATTAGGGAATTTACTAACCTAAAAGAGTCAAGATATGAGATCAACCACATCCAATAATAGAAAATAAGAATATAAAAATAGAAATAATATAATTAATGAATTTAGAACTCGCATAGATTTATAAGATTGAATTTTATTTGTTTCTCAAAAGAAGGGCTTCACATAAGTGTTAAATTCCAATACCTTGCAAGCAGGTTCATCCCAACATGGAAAGCATCGCCTAGCATCAGCCGGCTCAAACTGTGTGACTGCCATATTTTTCTTCTCACCATTATGCTCATAAGAACTGGAAACCAAAAATCACACCTTAAATATCATAGCAAATGAACTCCAAAAGTTACAATTTAAAAAAAAATAAAATTCCTCATTGTGAAAGAGTACAACAAGTCGCCAAGACCACAATGATCTTCTTCAGTTTAGCTCTTATCATAGCCATGCAAATATCAAGCAATTTATAGAATTTTAATATTTTGTACACCTAGTAGAAATAAAAAATGGAAAAAGAAAAAGAAAGAGCTTAGAATGAATGACCTTCTATAAAAGCCTTTCATTTTATCATTCAACACTCCCTCAAATCCAATAGCCAAAATCCCCATACCCGTAGGAAGCGTCCCCGCAAACTCCAATACCAAAATCTCGTCAGCTTCCACCAACTCCACTTTCGTAGGCTCCAACGACTGCTTATTTCGAAAATTAAATAAAATAAATACAATAAATATACTGCATGTGAAATAATTCTTACCATTTCCAAAAACCTGGCTACAATTAATTAAATTAATAAGCAAGCTCATTTTTGTTGTGCTATGCCATCGGAGTGTTGAGTAACCTTAGAAGAGGCTTTGTTGGTAAAGGAAACGGATCGGCTGTTAATGGTGAGGTCGGCGGCATTGAGGACGATGAATTTAGTGTCTCCGACGACGTCGACGTCGATGGCGACTGAGCCGCCGAATTTGCAGGATGTGAGGTCAGGTGTCAGGCGAATGTCATACCGTTTCGGCACTGCGAATTTTGGGAGACGAGGCTGTCCTTTGAATTCCTCCATTTCTGTCTCTTTCTTTCTTTCTTTTTTTTTTTTTCCAACTTTTTAGAATAATTTTTCAGAGTTGAGAAGTGCTAGTAAGAATGGCGAGCTACGCGCACTTGCCGATGCTTATATAGAATTCTTCTGATCACAACGACAACGTTTCACGTTATTCTTATCCTCTCTGTTTACATATTTGATATTTTTTAACAGGATCAGTGATCAAATTTTTTTTTGATATACTACCTGAGCTATGTTGATATTTACAATTCATAATCATGGGACATATTCGTATAATTCTATTCCAACGCTGTCCATATATTCACCCTCACATTAGTCGGAGGGAGATTAATTCTACCCCGATATAGAAATACCACCGCAATATATTTGGGTGAAAGCAGCCAAGATGATATTAATCGAATTTAATACGAGTAATTTAGCTAACTAAATTTCTCCTCACTCATTCAAACGAGTTCAAACTAATATAAATTAAAAAGCAACAGAGTCTTGACTCTCAGTCGCAAATAATAATTTGAGATTATTTATGCTGAATTGATATGTGACGCATAATAGAAATAAAAAAATATTTTATTTAATTGCATTTTTTTTTTAAAGGTAATACAAGATAATTAATAATTAATAATCAATTTTATTCACAACACAATTGAGCTGATATATTTGATTTACATTTATGTATTATTAACCCAAATGTTCTCTTTCCATTCTTTGGACGGGGAAACAAAGAGGGTTAGTAATTGATTTTGGCTTCAAATGGAAGTTAATATAGTTTAATCAACGGACAAAATCTTTCGAAGTCTTTCAAGGAACCTTGAGACACAAGAGGGAAAAAAAAAAATCGAATATTTAACAGTGAAAATGACTTCACAATTAAGCCGTGGCAACTAATTTGTTGTCGTCACCTCATTGGACAGCCCAGCTGGTGATTCGTACGAGGTAATTTAAATACTTTTTTTTTTTTTTGAACTAAATTTAAATACTTATTAATGTGAGGAGATAAGGAATTGGGCCAGGCTATTACTTTGGCAGCTTCGGCTGAAATCGACTCAAGTGTGTCTCCCAAGGCCTAACCAATCGTCCAATAAAAACATGCTTGGTAAGAATCCGATAACTTATTTAATTGTGTAAATGTAGTTAAACGCGCGACAATAAATTCAAAGATAAATAGCGCGAGTGTCAAAAGAATATAGCCATTTACACCGCACCAAATGTCGAGTAAAAATGGATAATTAAATAAAAGAGACGAACGGCACGTTTTAGACTTAGAATAACTTATTTAATTGTTTCCCCCAACTCTACGTCTCTCAGTCGACAAAAGATATTTTGGCTAACTTCTTAACGGAGTTAGGAGAAATTCAAATCCAAATCCAAACTAAAATAATTCTTCAAATATAAATATTAATTTAAAGTGTCGGAGTACTTTTTACAAATGCATATTTAGGTTCAATTCACAATTATTCTTAAGAAACATAGGTTGTTTCCAAATTTTTCAAGCTAATGAGGTGCCATCCTTAGTTTACTTTTTCTGTTAATTATTATTCATAACCGCACTAACGAATACTATAAGGCTATAAGCACCTTCAAATAGTATGCACTAAAAATACCTAGAAGTTTTCAAAAAATATGAACGATTGGTTACTTGAGGAGATTGGTATCATTTTTCATTTTTTATTAACCGGAGTTGCTGCGCTATTAATCTTTAGAGCATCTTCAAAAGACTCCTTAAATAAGATTTTATTATTTATTTGAAGAGTCACTACAATATTTAAGCCTCCAAAAGACACTTTAATTAAAATTCTTCAAATAAGAAATGATCATCTCTCTTCAAATAAGAAATGATCATCTCTCTTCAAATTTAGAAATTTATTTTCTCACTCTTTAATTTATATTTTATTATTTTTTATTGGAGAAAAAGAGAGAGGTGTTTTTAATTAATATTGACTTTTTCTTTTAAAAAATAATTAATTAATTAAAATAATATTAATATAGTTCTATTTAAAGAGTCTTTTGAAGAATATTATATTTTTTCACTCTTCTATTTGTGACATAAATAAATAATATAAATATTTAAAAAGTAAAATTTATAGAATCTTTTAAAAATGCTCTTATACATGCATCTTATTTTCTTTCTGTCGATTACTTTTAAGGAATAATCTTTATTCTACTCATCTTGATACTTTTTGAAATCCCAATAATTTCACCCATAGAGGGACGCATGTGAACGAAGCCATGATTGCTTGCAAATTGTAATTCCTTTTAGTAAAAGCATTTGTTCCCTCCATCAGGATAAATGATGCTTTCTTTCACTTTTTCCTTCACCCATTGCTTGCGCTTATTACTAAATTCATATTCCATTCCGATAAGTAATTAAGCATAAAGGTTTAAATGTCACCTTGAAGTTGCTAAGAAAAGACAATTAATTGTTGTGCAAATATTAGAGAGCTCATCAATCAGTAGTTCAAAAGCTATTATCATACAATGGAAATGGTTAAAATATACTCCAATTAGATAAGGGTTTTAAGAGTAGCACAAACAGTCAAATAGTTAGGTAATCACTACTAATATTCAACAAAAAAATATGTACATAACATTGAATAAAATAAACATATTAATTGGTTACATAATTAAGAAAAAAAGGAAGTTATACCGCCAAATGTTAGATTAGTAAGTGATAAATTACTATTCATTCATGTTCATATTCCATATGCATTAATCTTCATTATATTATAATTTGTAATGTTTCGTGTTCATTCGATTAAAAAAATATTAATTTTGTTAATATTTAGATTGCCGATCAGGGTCTAAAGCCACTTAGATTATTAATTAAGAAATAAGATTCTTTTTTTCATCACAGAACCTTTAATATTTAAATACGTAGATTTAGACTCTTGCCAGACTCTAATTGTAATACATACAAAAATAAAAATGAAAGAGACCTGAATTTTGGATCTTTGTGAATATGGAATAGATCCAAATTTTCTTGCCATCTATATATACAAATAAAAAGTTAATAATGAATAATATTATATCTATATCACTTTATAGTTCCAATTTTAAAACTGGAACTAAAATGTTCCGGTTTATATTCATATTTATATCGGTTTACAGCATAGGGACCTGAATGCCAAAATGGAGCTAAACTGTGTCATTATTTGTTTTTCGGAAAAAAGGCAGGGCCCAAATGATATTATCCGAATGCCAAATGATGTTATTCCATCCCTCATGACTGCAAGTCCTTCGCTGTTGAATGACCGCCCTCCCCGCCGCCCAATGCAAGCCGAGCATTAAGACGTGCTTGATGATTTTAAAGACATATGATTAAATTGAAATGGGTTTCGGTAAGAAAGAAAAGAGAAGTTCATCTGATTCTCAGTCAAAATCGCCTTGTGCCCAGCTCAGAACTGCTTACCACAACTGCTTTAACAGGTAAGTGGCTAATAATCCATTTAATCTTATGGCTTTAGGGTAAGTCCGTTGGCTTTAGGGTCGTTAATAATCCATTTGAGCTAAGGGGTAACCTTTTCATGTTATGTTGTGAGCAGGTGGTACTCTGAGAAGTTTGTAAAGGGTCAGTGGGAGAAAGAAGAATGTGTATCCGAATGGCAAAAATATAGAGCTTGCCTATCTGTGAGTTTCATCTAATCTTCTTGATTTGTATAGTGCTCGTATGACAAAAATATATATTGCTTTTTTATGTTATTTTATTATTGTTGGTATGCATCCACTTTTTGACAGGAACATTTAGACGATAAGCATCTACGTCGTTTCTTGCAAGCTGAAGGTGGTGTTGATTTGGTCACCCCAGCTGATTTAAGAAACCCTGTTGATGGTTCTGCCACTGGGGTGTCTTCGTAGTATTAAGGAGGTGAATTTCTTTGTTCTGTTTTCTTTTTCCTCTCCCTAATTGAATTGTTGGTTCAGTTTTGAATTATGTTTTGAATCATATTGCATTTGATTGACTCGTGCAAGTTTTCCAGTGGGGTAAATTTTTTTATGATTTTGATACTTAACAAGGTTGATTGGTTTAGAAAGATTGAGGTATGATTATAGAATATAGGAAGCACCCAAATTACAGGTTTATTATATGTTAACCTTAATCGGGTGTTTAAATAAATCAGAGGCAAGTAGGGCTGTTGTTAATGCATGCAAAATTAGAATTTTAGTGATGTAATTGACTTGTTATTTTGTTATATCATTCTGGATTACTTGTTAACAACTGCATTGCAAAGATTTAAGCCTTTACTCAAAATATGGACATGAGTGCGGCGATTCTGAAATAATTTGTGAACTGGAATGATCTTGTTACTTCCATCTCATAGCACAATCTGTTTTCCAAACGCATTCAAGTCTGTTGTCTTCTTCACCCTCTTGCACAAATTATTTTTGATGTGTATTTCATCAGGCTGTTTAAGGGAAGTGGAAAAGCATGATACACAATGAAGCTGATTCACATGTGCCAAATGTGAAGGCATATATCAAGGGAGATAAATCTGTGGTTCGCGAAGAGCATATAGTTCTAGCCAATTGGTAGACTAGTAAGTATAAATGAAGCTGCTTTGTCGATTGTGGCTGTCAATGGCTATCGTTTTGGGCTACATCCCAATATCTTTACCCTTACCTTCTTCTGGGAAAATTTTATCTTTCAGCATGTTTGGCATAATCCATGCACTCTTATGTTATGGTTTTGGGCTCCATATCTACTTTCTGCTGGTTACCACCATAGCACGATTTTGAATTTTGTTTTTAACAGAGTCCTATGCTGCCAATGTTATTGTTGAAACTGCGTTAATAACTGTTGCACCTGAAAGCATCACCATACCCTAAGCCCAAACATAGAAGAAATGGTAGGAGAGGGGAGGAAAGGAAGAAAAGAGAGGGAGAGAATATGAGTGAAAAGTGAGTTCAGTTTCATTTTCATTGTTTGGTTAGACATTGGAATTCATCTTTCTTCCCCTACTTCTTTCTCCTCTCGTCCTTTCCTCTCCTTATAATTCTTGAGACCAAACATGCCATAAATTCTAGAACATGAATTGAAAGTGTTTTTGTGCATCCCCAATAAAAGTGGAGTTTTTAACTGGTTACTCTCTAAGGTCATCTTCAATGTGACGTCAAAACTAACACCAAATCACTTTTTACACCCTTTTTAGTGTAAAATGCTTCTCTAATGTAACACCAAAATCATGGTGTAAAATGCTTCTCTAATGTAATATCAAAATCAACACCAAAATGGTGTTATGAATAGTATTGCACCAAATATGGTGCAACGCTATTCATTTGTTGTTGGAAAAAAAAAATCTCAAATATCCTTATTATTTTTTTTATTTACATATATGTCATATTCTATATAATATTTTAAGTTATTATTATTATTATTTTTGTCATTATTTTTATTTCATTTTTTAATTTATGAATATTATACTAATATTTTAAATAAAAATTATTCAATAAAAAAATTAATAATAAAAATAAAATACCAATAACATTAATTACTTGATTACATATTACAAAATTAAATTAACACAAATTAAAAAGCTACTACTGCTAGCATAAATTAGAACAATTATTTAATGATCTGTGAGATTATTATTAGATCTCCCAATATCATCAAAATATTGGCCAATATTATTGAAAGTATTTTGAGATATTTGGCCTTGCTGAGATCTTCTTTGCAAAATCTTAGTTTGTTAATTTTGAAAATATTGACGTAAACTCGGATCACTTATTGAATTTAAATCTTTTAAGTAAAATTTTATTTTCTTCACAATATGTGACCATCTTCAATTTTTTTTTTCTCATTTTGGGCTTGTATAATTTGAATTTGATAATTTTGTTGTTTATCTTCACTGCCTTTTTTGAGAATTTTATAAAATCGTCGATTGTCTTCTTTAATAATATCAATAACTAGTGAATTTTGATCTTCAACTTTCCTTTTTCCTTTTGCCTTCTTTACTCCAATGGGTCGTTGAGTAGAACAATCGTCAACATGTTCATCATTTATACTTAGTGAAAATGATGATAAAGCAGGAGATACTGATGTTGGAGACCCCGGAGCGGGAGAATCTGATTGTGATGACACAAATTCGCTACTTTGCCTTCGAAAGTAGGGTGTTGCAATGCTATGATCATCTCCTAATTTTCCAATATCTTTAAGGATAGGCCATACATGATCAAATTTAAACCCTTTATTATAATTTTTATCTTGTACCAATAACACCTTCGCTCAATTTAGCTACAAAATAATGTAATTAGAATGTTATATCTAAAATAAGTGTAAGATAAAAGCAGTAAAGATGTAATATAAACTTACAATATCTTGTTCGGAAGCACCGCTTGGATTTTGATTTTCAATTTGTCGAACGCTTCCCCTCAGTTTGCCAATTGCAGCTAGGATACTTTGCGTATGTTTTTGCAAAGATCTTTTTGGTCAAACTTGAGTGGTGAACTTCGGTTTAGAATTATTGTATTCAATTTCAACTCGAGACCAAAAGGCATCTCGAGATTGATTTATACCAACAATGGGATTTTGGGAAAATCAAGATATATATGACATAAGTGTATATCTTCTTCATGGGTGTATAAAGTACTTCTTGGAGTTGGAATCATTTTATAGAATAAATGATTGAAGAGATATGTTTAAGTAAAATGAAGTTTATAATGGTATTTATAGATGAAAAAGAAACATATCTAATGAATGAAAATAAGTGAAATTCATCCAATGGTTGGTATTGAATATGAGAGAATTATTATCTGTAAATTTTGAATAATGTGTAGATATAATAAGATTGGATAAATGTAAATCTAATTGATGAAAATAAGTGAAATACATCCAACGGTTGGTATTGAATATGAGAAAATTTTTATCTTTAAATTTTAAATTATGTGTAGATATGATAAAATTGGATAAAAATAAATCTAATAGATGAAAATAAGTGAAATCCATCCAACGGTTGATATTAAACATGAGAGAATCTTTATCTTTAAATTTTGAATAAGCCAAAATTGCATGCACTGGAACTGAAAAAATTGTCCAACAGCTTGGGCCAGACAATATTCTGGTTGTAGTGGAACCCCAACTATTATTCTGGAGGCTATAGTTGATTATGATTTTTGGATATGACATGCACATTTTGGTTTGTCTGGTTCAAATAATGACACATTAACGTGTTAGAGGCATCCCATTTTTTTGCCAACCTCGCTTTAGGTATTGCTCATGCTGCTCCGCCTGCTCATTATGTCATTAAAGGGAATGAATATAATATGAATTATTATTTAGCTGATGGTATCTACCCAAAATGGTCTATTCTTATACAAACTATCCATGATCCACGTGGTCCTAAAAATAAATTATTTGCCATGAAACAAGAATTATGTCGGAAAGATGTAGAACGTGCATTTGGAGTCCTTTAATCACGTTTTGTAATTGTTGCTGGACCATCACGTTTTTCGAACAATCATGTGTTACATGATATAATGACTGCTTGCATTATTATACACAATATGATAATCGAAGATGAACGTGATGTTAATGCAATAATAAATCATTGGATGCAAGCGCTAATACCAACTGTTGATACGAGGGTAAATGAGAATACTAGATTTCAATAATTTCTTACTCGACACAAACAAATCAAGAATAAAGAGGCTCACATTGCACTCTGAAATGCACTAATTGATCATTTATGGGATGAATTCAGTAATTTGAATAACTAGAGTATTATTATTGTATTTTTCTATATTAATGTAATGTTTAATTTTCATAAGGTATTAATTTAGTTAATTAAATGTAAATTTAATAATTTTCTATATTTTTTTGT
Source organism: Citropsis articulata (assembly GCA_030449925.1). Classification (NCBI taxonomy): domain Eukaryota; kingdom Viridiplantae; phylum Streptophyta; class Magnoliopsida; order Sapindales; family Rutaceae; genus Citropsis; species Citropsis articulata. The sequence continues at coordinate 664,150 of JASUUH010000257.1, forward strand.
TAATCGATATAAAATTACTTATTACTTAATTATCTGTATTAATAGTAATATTTATTGTGTTAATTGAATTAATTCTTGAGAATTAAAAGAATAAAAAAAAGAATATTCTTTTTGGTGTAAAATTTAGTATAAATGAGTTGGAGATGAAATAATAATTTAGTGTGAAAAAGATAAATTTTATTGTTGGTGTTACACAAAAATGATGTTAAGCATTGGAGATGCCCTAGGGGATCGTTATCTAGTAAAATATAGTTCTTACGTTCATCTTGGCTTACTCTGAAAGTGATGATTCAGTCATTATATGCTTCTAACTGTCATAAAAACTAAGATTCTACCTGGCATTTTTTATTATATATATGAGAGGCAATTTTCTTGAAAATGATTTTTCACTAAAGTTGACTAAAAATAATTAAGGCGGTCTTCTTCAGGCAATCAACATATATACTTGTCCATTCTTTTCAGGATCTCGTTACTGCAAGAGATGATGTTACTATTGTCATTCCAAAATCTAAAAAGTTCCAACCTTTATTAATGTTACAGAATGATTAATCAGACCTTGTTTGCAAAATGCATTCCATTCAAAAGCCAGTGATCAATGACAGAACATCATCCTGCACATAAATTTATTATCTACACAGATATGTAGAAGTTAACATTGCAGTTAGGAATGAAGAGTACACAACTCATCTGGAAATAAAGAAGTAGATTAGCTAAAGGCATTGTAACTCCGTTGAAGAAGATTTCATTAATCCAGTCTTGTTCAACTGTTGGTTACATTAAAACACAGGCAGAATATGTGGTGATCAGCATATATAAGAGCCTAATATATAAATACAATATAATAATCCACTGACACAGATGATACACAATTTGAGTCATTTTCAAATGCGAATACTTATACGTTTGAAAATAGGCCGGGTCTATATTCAAATCACCGGAAGAAAATCAATGTGGCAATACACATGGGAGGATCTAACCCTCAACCTCAAGAATGAACTAACAATGTGCCCTGAATATGCGTCCTCCACTTGACCAAGCGATGGTTTGCAACTTTTAATTTCAGTTTACTTGATAGACTGTTAATTCTTGGCGTCATGCTTGTCTTTCTATGGGTAAGTAAAAAGACAGCAAAGAAAACAAGTAAAAAGACAGCAAAAAAGACAAGACAAGAACACGAACAAACACAAGAATAGGAACAAGTGGTTGAAGACATAGAATTAGGTGGAGATATAATTGAAGGAGTAGGAGAAGTTATTAAAGATATTACAGAGATATTATGATCTTTTTTGTTATATTTTAGTAAGAAAAACTAATAAATTTTTACATATGCTTGTGTATAATAAGCTAATGAACACCCTTAAATTTTCATAACGTAATTCTAAATGTTAAAATTGCGAGGAATATCAAAATTTTTTCCTGTTTAAGCGACTCGCATAACAGTATAGATAATTTGTAATATAATTGACGTGTTTTTAATTTAGTGTTGATCAGGGTGGAAGGTTGTTTTATTGAAGTTCCACCTGTTTTATTGATTCGTGGTAATCATCTACACTACTATAAAAGTCTATTAAACAGAAAAAAAAAATTATGATATTCCTCATAGTTTTAACACTTAAAATTATGTTATAAAAATTCATAAGTGTTTATTAGCTTATTATACACAAGCATATGTAAAAATTTACTAGTTTCTCTTACTAAAATGTAACAAAAAAAATCATAATATATCAATAATATATTCAATAACTTCTCCTACTCCTTTAATTATATCTCCACCTATTTCTATGTCTTCAACCACTTGTTCCTGATCTTGCACTTGCTCCTGTTTTTGTCTTGTCTTCTTCACTGCCTTTTTACTTGACTTCTTTGCTGCCTTTTTACTTGTCCATAAAAAGACAAGCACGACGCCAAGAATTAGCAGTCCATTAAGTAAAAGAACATCATGTCCTCTTCCAAGAGCTGCTTTATAGCATCGGTTAGAACCCGTGGAAGGTGAGAAAAAGGAAGAAACAAAAACATAGATCTGCTTCCCCATTCACCGTGAAGTGCTGATCATGGCTTCGCGGGTCCTGCATTTTATTTGATGCTCAACTCACTTCCTGTCCAGAAACACAAGCCTTATCTTGTCTTCTAAATTGCAAAACATGCATTATTGGGTTTCCAATTCTACAAAACATGATGTGCTTCAATTCTCAGACAGCCTTTTCAAGTAGGAGCAAGCATTAATAACTTTTTATTTCTTTTTGAACAGGAGATGTGCGGCCATCCATTCTTCTCTATTGTTATATCGAAAGAGTTCTGCATAAGTAATAAAACAATTTCTCCAATAAGCAGTCCACTTAACAGCTTATATGTGGATCCCATTATTGGCTCAATAGAAGGCCAGTTCTTGTCCATTCTTTCCAGGATCTCATCACTGCAAGAGATGATGTTACTACTGTCATTCCAAAATCTAAAAATTTCCAACCTTTATTAATGTTACAGAATGATTAATCAGACCTTGTTTGCAAAATGCATTCCATTCAAAAGCCAGTGATCAATGACAGAAACATCATCCTGCACATAAATTTATTAGTTAAACAGATATGTAGAAGATAACGTTACAGTTAGGAATGGAGAGTACACAACTTACCTGCAAATAAAGAAGCAGATTAGCTGAAGGCATTGTAACTCCATTGAAGAAGATTTCATTAATCCAGTCTTGTTCATCTGTTGCTTACATTAAAACACAAGCAGAATATGTGGTGATCTGCATAGATAAGAGCCTGATATATAAATACAGTATAATAATCCACTGAAACAGCTGATACACAATTTGAGTCATTCTCAAATGCGAATATTTAGACGTTTGAAAATAGGCCGGGTCTATTTTCAAATAACTGGAAGAAAATCAACGTGGCAATACACATGGAAGGATCTAACCCTCAACCTCAAGAATGAACTGAGAATGTGCCCTCCACTTGACCAAGTGATGGTTTGCGATGAAGAGTAAATCCTAGTCCCTTATTTTTCCCTATGTATTCAATATTTTCATTTAACACTACACTGTAATTGCTAACCAATTGACACTAGAGAGAATCAAGTCTGTCAATACCTCAAAGTGTTGGGCAAACCTTTTGTGGCAGTTATGCTCTTTCATCCACTTTGATATTTGTTGAGAATTCATCTGCTGTCAAATATAAAAATAAATTTACTCAACAGCAGTGCCGGTGAATGGTAATAACACTTTATTATTGTTATTTTTTTAAAAAAAAAAATACAAATTATATTATAATCTACTGATATGGACCTCGAATATTCCAATGGAGAATAACCGATCATGGGATGGTTCCAGTTTGAATGAGCGGATATCTGCGAGCATCATCTCCACAATCTGATGCTCAAGAACCCTACAAAGCCGTTAGAAAATAAATGGTTAAGAGCAAATTTGGATACATATGGGATTATGTAAAGATGTCAAAATGTATCGAATTAAAAAGCATACATACCGAATCTGCTCATCAGTATAAGCTTTCTCTGCTTTTTTTAGCAAGGTGTAGACAGAGTGCCCACAAAAGCCCCATCCAAGATCAAGAACACTGTGACCGTCTTTTTAACTGCGACCCCTCACAGTACATCTCCAGCATTGCTTCCTCAGCATCATCTAAGGTGGTCGACTTCTTATCAGAGAAGTAACGGCAGCTTATTCATAGAGATAAAATCAGAAATTGACTTTCATTAATTGAAAAGCTAATTATAAAGTAAATGAGCGTGGAATTAATACCCGTTTTTGAGATTTTTACAAAAAACCATCTCAAAGAAAGAGTTTGGCAGGACAAGAGTCCGCGTTGATGGCTATGGGCATCTCCCTTATATCAACAAAATTTAAGTTGATGGGTAGTGATACATAAGGTCGAGCTTGACGCTCAATAATCATTAGATATTAAAAGATGAGTACGATCTAAAATAGGAGGATTGGGTGGGTACTGGTTACCATGTCGATACGAAGGAGGTCAGAGAATTAGAGCTCAGGCGAAGCTTTGTAACCAGAGTGGAGGCGATCGGCCAAGATCTTGCGGCAGAGTAGCAAGATCTTGCGGTAGAGCCTCCTTATGACGGCGTCCAGTAGCAAGATCTTGCGGTAGAGCCTCCTTATGACGGCGTCCAGTAGCAAGATCTTGCGGCAGAGCCTCCTTAGCCGCTTTGTTGCATCGTACGGTGACGCAATTAATCCCTTCACTTCTCGCTCTTTTGTCAGTTGCAATATTAATTGTGAATTTTATAGCTGTGTTTTTTTTTTTTTTTTTGGCATTTCAAACACTCGTCCAGCGATGCTTTAATGACCCCTTGGGTCATGGCTGATTTAATCCTCACCCTGCTCGGTTCAAAAAAGGTCTTTTTCTTTTCCTAATGAAAATTTTGATTTTTAAAGATAATTAAGGCTTGCAAAATTGATTGGATTGGCATTGGCGATCAAAATAATAGGTTCCTAATAAAAAAAAATATACTGATTAAAAAAATTCTTGCATCTTTGTTAGTGTATTTTTTTTTTTAATTACATGAGACTAATACTTAAATTATAAATATGAAATTTACAACTGATATTTACAATCATACAATTACTGGAATTAATTTACATTAATTCTTATATAGCACGTCCAGATTTTACTCTCTTTTTAATTACATGAGACTAATATTCAGATTACAAATATGAGATTTACAACTTATATTTACAATCAGATAATTACTGGGATTAATTTACATTAATTCTTATATAGCACGCTCAGATTTTACTCTTTTTTTAATTACATAAGACTAATACTCAGATTATAAATATGAGATTTACAACTGATATTTACAATCAGACAATTACTGGAATTAATTTACATTAATTCTTGTATAGCACGCCCAGATTTTACTTTCTCTAATATTCGAGGGGTGTCTACTCCACTCACATTTCGAAAGGGAGAAGACTGCCTTCACTTAATAATTAAAGAAGAAAATAAACCCCCACGTGCATCGCGGAACTGCCGTGACTCACAACCAACAGTGTTTCACCTGCTGCCCAATGGTTCCTTGTCAGTGTATTTAAAATGGAAATCGAAGTGCTTTTTTTTTTTTTTTTGCATTTGGCTTGCAATATTTTGATTGGATAATTTTTTAATTTTTATTTTACCATATCTTACCATTTTATTTTGGAAAACTCTAAGTTACAATTAATGTAACTTACCCCTCTCATCTCAACCATATAAAGTTGTGGGATCCACAATTTGTGTGGTTGAGATGAGAGAGGTAAGTTACATTGATTGTAACTTAGGGAGACCCTTTTATTTTATATTTTTTTTAAAGACCATTTTATTTTAAAAATCATGAGATCTTCACTGCATCATCAGTTCATCAAACATCACTTGCAAATAGGAATGGTAAAATTTAGATCCGAATCTAGATGTAGGTGCATCCGTATCCAGATCCGGATTAAACTTTTGGCATTTAGATCTACATCTGGATCTAGAAAAAATATGTGGATCCGGATGCGGGTAAGATCCGCACGGATTGCGGGTGGATATTTCGGATATCCGAATCTGCATAATAATAAATTTAATTTTAAATTTAATAATTTACATAATAATATTAAATAAAATTCAATTATAATTTAACAATCAACAATTTAACATCAATTCAACATAAATAACATACAACAATACCATAAATTCACAAAGAATAATTTCACAATATAAATCAAACATAAAAAATAAAAAATATCTAAGGTAAACCGATTTATTACAATATTCTCTAATTATTATTATTATTATTAGTTTTTAATATATTTTTCATAGTTAATGAAGATTATAGAGTTAATTATACTTATACATTTAAATAAATAATTTAATTTATATATTTTTAATTAAAATTTAATTAAATAAATAATTTTAACTATAAAATAATACGGATCTGGATATTCAATTTTTCGGATGCAAGTGCATCCAGATCCGAATTCAGATCCGCACGGATCTTGATTTTTAAGATTCGGATCTACATTTGTTAACAAGCGGATCCGGAGTTTATTGCCAACCCAGACTCATCTACATTCTTCAACTGAATAAGCATGGGCGATGAATCATGCATCTAAAGTTCCCAATAATTGATTTATATATGTAAGTAAAATACAATTTTTAAAATCAAAAAATTATGTGGAATATATATTGATTATGTTTCAGAAGATGTGATAAAAAAAATCACTTTTTCATTGTGATGATGCAGTAACATTTTTAAAGCCTTGAGGTTAAGTAGTTGTCTTTCTTAGTGACTTGACTAAATTTGAGATTATTTTTGGAAGTTTTAAAAGTGATTTTTAAAAAATAAAAATAAATTTTGGTATTTGGTAATTTTTTAAAGAATTGCTTTTGATAAAATCACCTTATTTTTACAGTAGATTTTGAAATGTAGAGAAAAAATAACTTCAATGTTAATTTTGAGAATAATTTTTATATTTAATATAGTTCTATATACATCCTTATATATACAATAAAAATCCAAAATTCTCTTTGTTGATTAGGAAATAAAATCAATAACTTTAAATAAAACCAATTTTATTGAGATAGCAAAATAAAAAATAAATTTAATATTATAAAATATTCATTTTAGTTATTAATTATCATATATATACAAAAATAATAATTTTTATATGTGCTTATAAATGTGTAAATAAAATTTATATAATATAATATCCAATTTAATTATTTACATTATTACAGTAGTTTAACAATAAGATTTATCAAATATTTACAACAGCTTTTTGAACTCACACCATTTTTAAAAATAAATTTACCTAACATTCAACTGATTTTGTTTACAACAAATTATTTCTACAATATAATTTATAACAAATATTTTAAAAGTTACAATATTATCAAATCGTCTTAAAGTATTTGATAAACGCTAACTACTATAATTTAAAAATTAAATTGATTCAATTTTATACTTATATAATAAAAAATCTATTATATTTTTACTAATTTTATCAATATTATTATTTAAAAATATTATATATTATATATTATTAATATTTATTTTATAATTATAATTTTTTTTAATAACTATCAATTAAAAATTATAACACCGCAATGTCTTTTTTCAATGGCTAAAAACTCCCATAGAAATCGTTAACGTCGGGGGCCCATCTGTAACACCATGTGTACCATCAATGATATGGTCCAACTCAGCAGCCGCCTTATAATGATTACACAAGCCTTATTTTCATTTAAAATGCAAAACACACACTAATACAATTTTCAGTTTTACAAACACATGCTTTGCTTCCTTTCTCCAGCATCCTTCTAGTTCATTTTCTTTCTGAATAGGAAATGTGTAACCATCCATTCTTCTCCATTGTTGTATCCAAAGAGTTCTGCAACAGCTATAAAGAATGTTCTCCAATAAACAGTCCACTTGACAGCTTGATCCTTTCCATATGTTGACTCCATTATCGGCTTAATTGAATCCAAGTTGTTGTCCATTCTTTTGAGCCACTCTTCACTGCAATAAAACATGTTATTTTATCACTGTCATCTGAGAATATATAAGAAGTTCCAAACTCCATAAATGTTGCAGAGTAATTTGAGCCTAGCTACCTGGTTTGTGCATAATGCTTTCCATTCACAAGCCAGTGATCAACGACAGAAACATCATCCTGTGCATAAATTTATTAGATGAAGTAGAGAGAACAGAAGCATCACAAGTTCAAAAAAAAAAGTGAAAAAAAAGGGTGCAAAACTGACCTGGAAATAAAGAAGTAGATTAGCTGAAGGCATTGTTCCACCAGTGAAGAAGTATTTTGTAATCCAATCATCATCATTTGTGTCCTAAGTCAAATGGAAGGACAGGATACATCAAAATTACCATATATAACAGATGGATGTACAAAAATGTGAAGAAAATCTAGCCAGGGCAATACCTCAAAGTGATAGGCAAATGTTTTGTGGCAGAAATGATGAACAAAAAGAAGGGTGTCTTCTTTCATCCACTTTGATATCTTCTTGAGAAGATTCTGATAGTTCTTCATATGCTGTCAAAGAACAAAACACAATAATAATTGTTAAAGCACCATTCATCTCAGAAGCTTAAGCTAATAGCTAACAAGTCTTTCTAAATGGATGACTGGATTTACTCAATAGGCTTGTCAGGTGAGCCTAAACACAAAGCCACTTTGTTGTAATTTAACTACTAAAAACTTGGAGCCTTTTGAAGATTTGAGCTGAAGACCTGATAAAAATTCACTTCATTTTGAGATAAATAATAAAAAAATTCAAAAAATTTAAGCTAATAAAAAGGTGCTGAAAAGTAGTTTTTAAGCTTCAAAAGTAGTGAAAATAGTAGCCATAGCACATCTAGAGAAGGATGAACCTCAAACATTTCAATGGAGTATATTCGGTCATAGAATGCTTCCATTTCAAATGTGCTGATATCTGCAACAATAATCTCAACATTTTGAAGCTCAAGAACCCTACAAGAGACTTAAATAATTAGATCGTACTTGCATTTTGCAGTTTGGTAACAGGCACAGAATATCATTATATATGTCAATCTGGTTGAAAGCATATATACCGACACTGCTCCTCAATAAATTCCTTCTGAGTTTTTGAATTGCATATCCCAGTAATCTTGCAGTTACTATACTTTTGAGCAATGTACAGGGACAGTGACCCCCAACCACATCCAACATCAAGAATAGTGTGACCGTCTTCCAACCTTGACCTCTCACAGTACAGCTCCAACATTGCTTTCTCAGCATCCTCTAAGGTTTTTGATACATCAGAGAAGTAACAGCAGCTGCACTAGTTCATGAAGAAAAAGAACAAAATTCAGAGTAACATCAAGGAATGCAGTTCCGACATTTTCTATTCTTGTTGGAAAACTTAGAAAATCAGCGATTCCTTCATATTCAATTTATGCATTATGGCTGCCTTGAGTTTCCACAATACTCAAAACTCATAATCTCAAAAGACAACGGCGTTTATTTATGTCCAAATGATAATCAATTTCTTTCAAAAGCCAATGTGTATTGGACAGTAGTGCTATTGCTATTAGAGTATCAGAAATACCTGTATTTGAAATATTTACCAAGAACCAACTTGGAGAAAGAGGTTGGCAGTTCATAATGTTGCTCTTTTGCCTTGTCCGTCTGGATGGCTATAGGCATCTCTCTCAGTGCTGGAAAAGAGGTGCAACACAAAAGCATTTGGAATATATAAATAAATGAATAATCCAAGTTTATAGATAACTGAAATTTGAACAGCATCCAAGCACAACAGCAATATCTGTCACACGTGAAGATTTTGGCAACACATATATCGTGTAAAACGATTCAATTTCAAGCTTGAGCAAACACCAGCTTATGCACAGTACAGTAAGAACAGAGGAAGTAAAACATCATGGTAATAACTTTTCATTATAATACTACTGGACGGTCAAAGATAATTAGTTTATACTAACAGAAAAACAACTAGAAATCTAAATTTACGCGAGAAGAGTAGCAGGAGAGGAGAGTTGAGTACAATGTGCGAATTGGAGGAGGTCGCTGAGTTGAAGCTCAGCTGAAGGTTTGTAGCCGGAGCGAAGTCGGCCTCCCAAGAGCAAACGGCTGAGCCTCCTGATGACGGCGTCCGGTAGCAAGTTCCGTTCAAGTGATGCCAGCATCAGCCGCACTGTTGCATCGTAAGCTGCGTGCATTATCCCCTCCATTTGCAATTCTCTCTTATTTCTGTGCCGCAGATGGATGATAATAATAATTATAATAATTATAACTGCGCTTTTTGTATTTATTTATTTAATTCCTTGACACTCACCATTGGATTTGGATTCTGCCTCTTCATGCTGCCAGTTTTGAAAGGGTAACCGGTGAAATCGTTGACCTGTAATCACTTTTTTAAATCTATTAAATTCAGAGTTTTTTCCCCTATTTCTGGAAATATATATGAAAATTTTTGAAGAAGCGATGGCGTAAAACCATCCAGGTTTCACGCCATCGCTTGTTGATCACATGGATGATATTGTCGCCTTACAAATTATATATTATTAAAAAATTCATGGTTCGTTGCGTTGTCATTTTGTCACCACCTGATGACTTGAAACTATAATTAAAAAACTGATTTACTGTACGGTTGATGGACAGGATACGAAATTAATTGATTAAACCTGTAGTAATTACCAGTACTTAATGCATAACTTTTGTTTTTTTTTCATTTTCCTCTAATTGCATTTATCTAATAAATTAAAATACTTCTCTCTTTTTGCGCCTCTACTCAAAGAAATTTAGAAAGAAATAGTGTGCTCTTTCTTTTACAATAATATTAAGACTCTCAACATTAATTCCAATATTATGTCTCACTCACTTTATGATTCTCACTTTAGTACAAAGGTAAAACATAAGATAAACTATTCAATTTAACACTACCCAAGTGTTTGAATTGCAAAAAGTCCTTCCCTCCGTGAACAAAATAATAATACAAGAGAAAGCCCCTGATCTTTGATTGATATTGGTTCTTCCAACCCATGCTCTCCCAATGAATAATGGATCTAACGAATGAAGACAACATTCCAAGGAAATTACAGAAACATTTTCATTTCAAAGGAAGCAAATACAGGGAATCAAGGCTTCCATAATTTCATGGTGCAATCTTCACTATACGTTGCCAGAAGGTTTCTATGGGGATGATGAGTCACACCAATTACATCCTTTTCATGGACCTGGCAATAAGAAAAGGGATAGGAGTAAGAAAAGTGATAAGAAACAGGAAAGCTATTGCCAAATACATTGGACATTTTGTGACTTCCACTTGCTTAATTGCATTTGAAACATATAAATGTAAAGCCATTATTCTCATTGTTATATACATTATATAAATTTTAGCCTTTATTTTCTATTCTAGTCTGGTTCAAGTTCTACATATAATTAAAATCCTGAGATTTATCTAACATACTGAAAGAACAAATTATTGAGATTTCATATGGCAAACACTGACCCATGAAAGACAATCCAAATGCTTAATATTTATAATTCCAACTCAATTTTTACCAACCAAAAGCTTACCTTCATTAGATGCTCTAGTTTACCAGACTGATGGCTGAAGCAGTACAAGTTCCTGTAGATAATTCAAAAGATTACGAGCTGATAATTAAATTAAACACAAGGTTAAAATGAGGAAATCAAGAACAAGTAGCATAATAATTGCATCATTAACAATTTGTTTAGTCAATTCCATTGCAACAAAACCCTTGCAGATTGGGTTTCTAGCCATCATGTTGCAAGAACGTGACAATACATTACGAAAGTTGCTAACACCAAAATTTATAGTAATAATTTAAGGTTCTTTTCGTAGTATTGCTGCTCGCAATCATTTCTCTGCAATCCTCAGAAAAAGAAACCAACTGTATATACTGATCACATTTACTTCGTAAAATTTTTTAGTACACAAAACTTTGCATGAAAGTAGAAACTAGTAACCATATCTAAATTTCATTGAATAAGAAAAACATGATACCTAGCCCTTTTGGGCTAGGCAAGAATGGATTATCAAGCCAGACAGGCTATCCCCTTAGCCAAGGTCCAGATGGAGAACAAGAAATCCTCTCTTTTTCTTATTTAACGTTTCATATGAACAAGCAAATCTCAATGCCAATTTGGATTAAAGAACAATCATGCTCAGATGTTCCAAACTATCAAACCAAAAAACCTACTACTGAGAGAAATAGGGAACAGAAAAATACCAAGAGTTGTTTCTAAATTTATACTATCCCACAATATGATGAAGCCATTAGTAAACCAGTCAAGCCCAAATTAATATGAAAATACATCAGTTGAGAATACCTGTCTTCACCAACACAATAGATCCATTCACCTTTCGGTGAAACACAAGCAGCAACAAAATCTCCACCTTCTCTTTTACCAGAAGAAAAACTCTTCACAACCTACATCACAATCATCCAGAAGAGAATTTCAACAACAAACAAATAATTTCACTCCTTTAACAATAGAGTCCGGCGAAGACAGAGAGACAAGAATTTTTGCGTAAACAAGCACAATGAAACTAAGCAAAATGGTAATATATAATCACAATTGTAGTAGACAATGTACAGCGACAATCTGAAGATTTAGGTTAGACAATTTGAAGAGCAATTGTTAAACTGAGATTAATGTACAAGTATGTTTTATGTGGATGCTCAGAAATGGCTCCAGTCACCAAAGGTTGGTGGGGATAAAAGGCAAGTCTGAAGTTTTATCTTTCAGTTAAATACTTCCAAGAATTCAAAGAAGACAACAAGACTTGGTTGCTAACTATGGTGAAGCCTGTTCCTATTGAAATACAGACTCTAAGCGAAAGTTGACTTGTCTGACCCAAACAGATAGGAGTTATGAACATGTAACAACATGAATAAGTACCTGTCCTTGAAGAGTCATTATGTATATTGAGGATGTCTTATTACATACGACTATGTGATCAGGATTCTTTGGGAATAAATGGACAGAGTTCACTGAAGCATCACCTCCCTAACAATTCAAAGAGAAATGGGAGAGGTTAAGTACAAGATAACTAACATAACATAACAAAACAAAGAAAACGAATCAAAGCAAAAGATACCCTCAAAGGAGGTGGTGGCTTAAATGTCTGGAGGCAATCAGTACTCTTCAGGTCCCAGACCTATGTAAGGCATGACGAAAAATAAATAAAACACCTCACTGACAAGTGGAAATAAAAATTAAAACACAAATAAGGTCAATTAACCTTTACTGTACAATCACTTGATGCAGTAACGACACGGCTGCCATCATTTGTGAATATGGCATCATTTACATAAGATGAATGACCTCGGAACTCTTTCAACAATTTCCCAGATTTTAGTCCATGAATTCTACATAAAACAACACAACAAATAACCATTACAAAATTTTCTCAAAGCGAAACTGACCAGCTTTTGCTTCTTGTGCTGCCAACAACAACTATGGATGTGTCCCACCATTGGACATATAAAAGAAGTGCCCATAGATTAAACTAAACCTTGCTGTGCTGTCAAAAGATGTACTTAGAATTTGGCTTCCATCTCGAGAGAAAACAAGACTAGTGACACCTTCTGAATGTGCTCGTTCAAGACGGCGCAAACATTGACCGCTTCTTATGCGCCAAACCTGAAAATTTTAACACAGATCCAATGGATATTTGTCACAAGATAATCAAGAAAAGTTCAGTATCACAACTTATGACAGAATATTTAGAAACTAGCACAGCAGAAATAATAGAACTTTCAGTCAGTTAATGCTGATTTCATGGCTGTAGTTGTCATGTTCATTGACGACATTATCATTACCCTAAGTACACTAAAACTGGCTGACAATTAAGCTACGATCAAGATGCCAGCTATGGCAATATCATACTGTTGTCTTCTATCCTCACAATAATTTCCCAGAGTTAATTGCATACACATCCTCTAAGGTTCTTAATACTTCATAAAAAATAAAAAATTTATCAGTCAATGCTAAAAGTATAAAAGAAACTTATCAAAGGTCTTCCCTGCCATTACTAGGAAGCTAAAAAGTTGAGAGACAAGGGTTTAGCAATTTTGTGATGAAAAGGTGTTGGGCTCAAACTAAAGTTTAAAAACAGAACCATCAACTTGCAATTCAAAGGAAACCCCCATTTGAACCATTCTTCAGTCACTATTAACTTTCTCTTCACCATTAAGACTCCACGCACTAAAATCTTTGAAAAATACAAAATAAAAATGCAACACCAATAACATAGAACTTACTTTGATCTTCCCATCTTGCGACCCAGAGGCAAGCATCTCTGAGTCTCTGCTAAAGTCAATACAGAGGACAGTTTCATCATGCATCATGAAAGTTTCCTGCACAAAGCTAATATTACATCACAATAGTGCCATTCGGAGAGCTCTGCCACTCAGAAAATGTCTAAAATTAAATCATTTAAAAATAACGAAAGTGCATGGAGAAGATATGCTCCATGATCCTCAATTCATTATTACGGGAGCCATCAATGTTTATTCATTTCTTATTAGCTTGAGCTTTTAGGATTAATGATTCTTCAACTACTTTTATCTCTTTCTTTGCCTTCCAAAATTAATTTTTGTGTCGAGGTGGAAAGGGGAAAGTATGGGCTGTGAAACCTCAGTAACTTGCAGCTGTTTTTTTTTCCCCCCTTCCTTCTTTCTTTATTTCTTTTTGAGTTAACCATTGGTACATATTCAGGCCATGTACCAGCAACACAATTTTCTGTACAAATTAGGTGTAGACTAAACTATGGACATTCGAACATCTGAGAAGAGGAGGAAAAAAAGTACTCACATCAGCCTGGTATTGTAGATCCTTCTTGAGTTTCCCACTTAAATAATCCCAGACCTGGAAGTGTTCAAAATCTCAGCAAGCATTCAAGTAATATCAATAAATTGTACGTCCCAGCAAGGCGGTAGGAGAGATTGATGATTATTACCTCAATAAATCCATCAAAAGAGCAAGAGACAAGAAACTGGCCATCTGGAGAGAACCGAGCACATTCCGCGTGACTTTTTGTTCCGAACTACAGCAACAAAATCATTAACCAATGAGAATATCAACTCAAAGTTAAAGAAAGCATTACATTGAAGAAATTATAAATTGAATAAATTTCCAAAAGAGTGCCATAATCACACAAAGACAGCCATAGACACACATTTTAGAATGCACACAAATTAGACTTCCAAAAAAAACAAAACTAATTATCTATAACTGGAACCAAAATGAAAAGAAAAGGCAATTGCCCCCCTCCTTCTAATGGTAAGGGAATTTATAGATAGATACACAGAGAAAGAAAAATGAGTTTGTACACAAATAAGCTCACCTTAATGGTGTGGGAAAGAGTTGTTGGATACATGTCTTCTACATCTTGTTTCATAGCAGCAGTTCCTCGAAACAAGTCAAACTGCGTTCCTGGAGGTAGTAACCCTAGAAGGCCAAATATAATCACATCAGCAATACATAGATGAAAGCACAATGATTACATTTATGTCCCTATAATTATGAGTTTTTCAACTCTTTCAGGTATACAGGGGTAGGCATAGCTCAGGGATGAAATCCCTCCTTTTAGAAGATAAAACTGTATTTCATAAGCACTACAAATAAAATGCAGGTAGAAGAAATTTCGGATGTCATAACAACATGAACCCAACTGAAGAAAATTCTTCCAGTTACTTCATTAGAGACATTCGGTTGAGATTTTTGCTAATATAGCAAAAGAGTAATTAAGGAAATGAACCTTGGTGCTGCTGCCACTTCAGGGCCTGACCAATCAGAGCCATTAACCGTGATGGTGGAACCACAGAAACTTCCGCAGCAATAGCTAAACAAAAAAGAAAAAATTTGTCAATAAAAAGTGGGAAAAAAAACTACACAAAAGTATGTCTTTTTAAAACATAAAAAGAAGAATAGAAAACTTCTCATGCAATTTTTTTATTCATATTAGTTTTGTTCCCCTGCTGCTTCGATTACATCCTTTGGCACTCTTGAAATAGAATATGATAAACAATCATATGTATTTTTTTTTCAGTTTTCCCACACAGCTATCGGGAGATTCCAGATTTTCAAGAACTAGGTTGAAGAACTCTGATGATCTCAACAAAACTAAGTTTTTATAAGGTCTTCACTTCTAGATTTAGTAAACAGTGAGAAGGAAAAACGAGTAAAACCTTGGGCAATTTGAGCACGGCGTCTCTCTTTGGTGGAATCTTGATAAGCCTGTCACAGAAATTAATTCATACGCATCAATTTGTCCATAACATTTTGGAATTGCACATTAGAACTGATCTAAACGATAATTTATCATACGAAAAGTAGCTCCCAACCTCATGTGCGTCAAAGTAAGTTCTAACAAGAAGATGCTCAAGCCGCAAATATCTTTCGGGTTGTTCCTGCTTCATTACACCCATTGCCTGAGTTTGCCTTAGAATCGCACGTGCAGTATCCAGCTCACGCAGTTCAATCATCTCCAATACAATCTACTCAACCAACAAAAAATAAAAAAAATCATAAAACTTGGGTATCTCCTCACAAATTAAAAGTTCAATTAATAAACACAAACCTGCTCATACAAGTCCTCCAATTTATTTCTTGGAAGCTTAAGCTGAGCCACTTGAGGCAAAATTGCATCCCATCTTCCACTATTGATATCGGCAACAAATGTTTCAATGCTATCCACTGTATTCAGCGACACTTGGCACTCGTTCTGTAGCGTTTGAAACGTTTGCTGCAAAGAATTCTCTTTGCAGAATTGAAGCACAATCTTGATCACACTGTATGCTTAAAACAGTGAGAATTTATTGCAAGCGAAAAATTGAAACATCTAATTATTCTTGACATTGTACAACTTTGAGGCATTATCAAAGTCTTAACTAACTTACTCTCGAGCTTCGATTTCTAATGTCATCTTCGACACTACATAAAAATTTACGCGCGCTTGTTCGGGAGAGAGAGAGAGAGAGAGAGAGAGAGAGAGAGAGATAAAGTAAAGAGGGTTTAGGGTTTTCAACGTCTACGATTGGGAAAAGGTTGTTTAGTTTGCCCGACTTCAATGTTTTTCTAACGAAACCAGATGTTTGGATGATTGGATCTTTTCACTGTAACATTTTGTAATTGATTAAATGTTGGGTATCTTAGTGACATTTCTCATTAAGGGATTAGATAATAACATCTGCCTTTTTTACTTTTAGCACAATTAGAATAAATATAATAGTTTTGCAATTCTTTTACACAGGTCCGTACTGTGGTATTGACAGGATCCTTTAAGATGATGATGATGATGATGATGATTATTATTATTATTTAAGTTGAGATGGATAGACTAATCCTTAATCAATTTTCCAGCAATTAACCTCTTTCGAGCTCAACTAACTTGAAGTTTATTCAACCAATTCCTTGCAATTAAAAATACCATAAGAATAGTCATTGTATTACGATGAATACATTAAATACAAGACTTTATATATTCTTATTTTATAGTGATTGGGTTTGCGGTAGATACATTAAGTACAAGATTTTGTATATTATTATTAGTATCGATTATAATTGTTTCTTGATTTGAGTCCTCCTAAACTTTTAATTAGGGCTAGGTATGGGTCGGGCTGGGTCGGGTTAATAACATACAAAATGAGTTGAATTTTTTTTTTAACTTAACTCGACCTATTTCATTTCTCAACCCAACCCAACCTAATTAGTTGAAAAAATTAAAAAAAAAATACACAAATACTAAAATCCTTTTAAAAAAATCCAACATTTCAAAGTTTTACAATCAAATTATTAGAACATAACTAATGACAACAAAAATAAGTCCATAAATTTAAGGTATTGTTTAATACAAAATATCAAAGTCTAAAACGTGAGACTAGTGAATAAGAAAAAAAGGAAGGATCAACTCTCTCTTGGCTATTTCAAATTTCATACATAGGAAGAGATTTCCCAAAAGTTGTTGATATACGTTCTATATTTATTTTTTAATTTTTATATAAAATATAAAAACTTTTAACCCAACCCAACTCGATCTATATATTTTATCAACCTAATCAAACCCATAAAAAAATCATATGAGTCGGGTCGGTTTCACGAGTTGGGTGGGTTGCTGCCCACCCCTACATTTAATAATTTTATAGCATGTATTATACAGTAATACTACATGAATAGAATTTAACTTTTTTATTATTTATTTATTAACCATCAATCAATAGATGTATTTTTATTCAAAAGAAGTTCATATAAGAAGAGGATTTTAATCATATTAATATATATAAGTTGTTAGGATTCTATTCTCCTTCTATAATTTCTCTAGAAAACATGAATAGAATATAGTTTTAATATGAGAACAAAATTCTGTGTTTGTGATAACAGATTCTAGGTTGTAAATATGACTGGATTTCTTGGAAAAAGAAAACACTAGTATTAGGAAGGAAAAAAAAAAACCTTAATAAATGGTTGATCTAGGGATCCTATGAAAAACAAATGTATATATATTCTTATTTGGTGGTTTCAGTAGAAATTGGGGATGCTGATGTTATTATACCATAAACCAAAAATATCATGCGTCATGCATAGATTCAGCTGGGGTTCCGATGATGCTACGTGAAATCGAGTGTAGCATATCATTGTTGAGTGTGAAAATTAGTAGACAAAAGAGTCCATCATGGCTTCCCCTGCAATTTAAGACACAAAGAGACAAAACATTAATTTTGTTCACAATTGACAATTCTCTCGTGAAGCTCTTTTCTTTCGGGAAGTACTTCAAAGTAAATTCTGCGAAAATAACGGCTAAATTAAACGATATCTTTCTGGTCAAGCTACCGTTCTTCTACCGTGTTCCGGGTCAAAGCCTTACAGTGACTCTGTTTCGTCTGCGAGGAGAAGATCCAGTCTGAGGTAAGCTTGTTAGAATTGCTTTACGTGTCATGTCTGATTGCTAAGAAATGATAACTTGTCAGGAAGATTTTTATCAAATAAAAAAAAAGAAAAAGAAAGTGCCATTTTTTTTTATAGTATTGAATGTTAAGATGATTGATTTTCTGAATTGGACTTTTGATTTATCTGTGTCGGAATGTTGCTATGTGCTGTGTATTTGTAATTTAATGCGTCCAGTCCAATTTGTTAATCGCTTGAATGCTGATTCCTCATTTTAATTTTGTGGTGCTTATTGGTATATCCAAGTGGGTCTGCGGACTTGTCTGAAAAAGTTGAATTGCTAAGAACGTGCATTCTGAATTTTGGTTCTGGTTCTGGAGCAAATGTTGTGTTGTGTTTGAAGACGATATGAGTTTGTCCAGAATTGACTTGGAAAATGACAGTAGTGACGGGAATTCGAGTAGTAGTCGCTTGTTGCATGATATTGAGGCAATAAGCAAAGCCCTGTACTTGCGAAGACCACCACTAAAGTCTTTGATTTTCCCACATGAGAATCGATCCAAATCTGCTGAAAGAACCCGTTTCACAGAGCCAAAATCAAACCAAAACTCAGGAAACTTCAATGAATATGTGCTGCAGAAGAACAAAAAGTCCTCATCATTATGGAATTGGAAGAAGCCGCTGAAAGCTTTAGCACACATTAGGGATCATAGGTTCAACATTTGTTTCTTCCTCCATGTTCACTCAATTGAAGGGTTGCCAATGAATTTCAATGACTGTAGTTTGCGTGTTTTCTGGAAGAGGAAGGATGATGTTTTGGCAACTCGCCCGTCAAGGATTTTGCATGGTACTGCTGAATTTGAGGAGACTTTGATGTATAAATGTAGTGTATATGGTGGTAGAAGTGGAGCCCATAGTTCAGCAAAATATGAAGTGAAGCTTTCTTTGATATACACTTCTGTAGTTGATGCTCCAGGAGTCGATATAGGAAAGCACTGGGTTGATCTCACAAGGCTGTTACCACTTACTTTAGAGGAGTTGGAGGGGGAAAAAAGTGTAGGTACGTGGACAACGAGCTTTAAGCTTGCGGGAAAGGCTAAAGGTGCTACACTGAATGTTAGCTTCGGCTTTAAGGTGATGAAAGACAATTTGTATGAATCAAAGAACAATAGGAATGTTTCTGAGGTTATAAACTTAACAGAGGACAGGTCAATGGCCCTAGAATCTGTTAAAGGTTTTGCGGTGAATAACTACAATGAGATGCTTAACAGGGTTGGTAGTGTTCCAAGAAACTTTAACCACAGATCTCTTCTCTCGTATACATCTCCTGATGTCAATGTTTATCATGAAGTTTCACCAACTCTGGGTTTGGAGCTCTCCAAGTCAATTAACTTTTTATATGAGAAACTTAATGAAGCGAACTCGAATGGTTCAAAAGAGTTTAATTTATCATCCGAATATGTGGAGCCACCTAATAACCATAATTTTGAGTCTGCCAAAGATTTTGGTGAAAGTGAGTTTGACTATCCTGAGTTCACTGTGGTTGAAAAGGGGATAGAAGTGTCTGAAAAGGAACATTTGGAACCAAAAGGAAGTGTTCATACAATTGCTGATCCTGTAGTTGAAACTATAAATGTGGATGAGATCACTGGAGAGGATAACATTGCCCTTGAGGAGAATATGCAAAGTATTTCGAAAGAAGATACTTGTGGTAGCTACATAGATGAAGTTCTAGTTAATGATGGGAAACATGAAGATAGCGATTTATGTAATACAGGATCAACCATCCAAGAGCTAGAGTTAATTTTTGATGACATATTTATTTCAGAATTGAAAGATTTGGAATCTCCACTAGCTATTGATGAACTTCTTGAGCAAGAAAACTACACGGAGATTAAGTCTAATTACAGAGCTAATAAACCATCCAAAACTTCACTTAGCTTGGATGATGCTACTGAATCAGTGGCAAGTGATTTTTTAAAGATGTTGGGGATAGATCAGGCTCCATCTGGCTTTACCTCTGATACCAATCCTGAGTCTCCTAGAGAGCTTTTGTTAAGAGAGTTTGAAAGGGAAGCTTTAAATTCTGGTAGTTCCATATTTGATTTTGATGTAAGGGAAGAAGACCAACTGGAGTTCAGTTGCAATGCTCCAACTGGATCAAGTTCTCAGGATTCTTGCAGGGATTTTGTTCTCTTTCCGATTATTCAGGGTTCTGATGGGGAGCACAACAGGGCAGACCAACTGTTAAAAAATAGAAGGAAGGCCAACATTCTTGAAGACTTGGAAACTGAATGTTTAATGCGAGAGTGGGGCTTAAATGAGAGTGCATTTCAGAGTTCTCCACGATATTGTTCTGATGGCTTTGGAAGTCCGGTTGAGCTCCCTCGTGAGGATCCCTCAGAATTACCTCCACTTGGAGATGGCTTCGGACCTTTAATTGAAACAAAGAGTGGAGGTTATCTGCGGTCTATGAATCCGTCACTTCTCACAAATGTAAAAAATGTTGGAAGTCTGGTCATGCAAGTTTCTAGACCAGTTGTACTGCCTGCACAAGTGGGCTCTGAGATTATTGACATATTGCAGCACTTGGCATCAGTTGGTATTAAGAAGTTGTCTGTGCAGCTAAACAAATTAATGCCTTTGGAGGATATTACTGGGAAGACACTGCAAGAAGTGGCGCAGGAAGCTGCACCCGGAACACTGGTATCAGAGAGGTTTGTGAACCCATCGATTGCATTGATAAACGAAGTATTCTTGATTTCCACTTTCCATATACATGTTCCTTTTATTCCACTATTTGGTATGCTTTGTGCATCAACTGATATTTTATATTTTCGTCACAGGCAGACTTCACTGCAGTATGGATCATTATTTGCACAAGATTCCTTTGCTGGGAGAGAGAAAGAAGAAGAACTTCGATTTGGCTGGAGCAATGATTGCATGCGCTCAAGCTTGATTGTTGGTGAGATGGGCACAGGATTTTTATCTACCACAGATTTTGCTTGTTTAGCGATGAATGGGATTGAGGCACTCTTGATTGACGGTTTGAGAATTCAGTGTGGCATGTCTGATGAGGATGCATCATCATGCATCAGAACTCACTCTGCAGGATTGCAACTATCGGATGTCAGGGATGGTGCTAATGATATTGATGAATTGATGGATATCTCGGTAACATTGGATGAGTGGTTAAAGCTGGACAATGGAATTATTGATGATGAAGATCAAATTAGTTTGCACGCACTAAAGACCGCCCATCATTCTCAGTGCATAGATTTTGTTAGTGGAACCTTGATAAGAGAGGTTAACTGTGATAAGGCATCTGGTAAAACTCACACTTTGTCGAGGAACAACTTCACAGTAGCTCTGATGGTTTTACTTCGAGATCCCCTTCGAAACTATGAACCTGTTGGCACCTCAATGCTTGCTCTGTTTCAAGTTGAGAGGATCTTTGGCCATGTTAAGCCAAAAGTTTATAGTGCAATGGGAGACAGAAATGAGAGGAAGGATAGTGAAGCCAACTCGAAAGAGGAGGTGACTGTCAAGAGGGGAGAGGAAAAAGAAGAGCATAAAGAAACCACTCCATGGTTTAAACTTTCTGAAGTCCATCTTGCAGGTTTGAATGCTGAGCTTGGCAAGAATCATCTCTGGGGTAGCAGCACACAGCAACAGTCTGGGACCCGCTGGTTGCTTGCTAGTGGCATGGGGAAGTCAAAAAAATATTCACTTTCCAATTCAAAGGCCATTGTAATATCCAATCGGCTAGGGCCTAAAAAGGTTCAGAGCAAGGATGTGCTATGGAGCATAACCCCTAGTATTGATGGTGCAGGAACTAATTGGAAAGAGTTGGCAGCGTTGGTTCCATACATTCGAAACCCCGATATTGTATTTCCAAATGAAAATACCAGCTCAAATGTAATCTGATTGGAGTTTTTTTTTTTTTTTTGGTGGTGTATACTTCCTTTGTGTAGAGTGAACAGAGCTGACTCTTTTTAACTTTGCTGTTTGTATACCAAGATTGTATAGCCGATTAGGAAAGAATTTTGAGTACTCAGGATGGTCTTTAGAATTTGATGAGAGAGATGGGACAACAGATATATGATGTTGCTTGTAATAAACTGATGCGTATTTAAGCAAATAAAAATTGTCGCTCAAGTGGACCGCTTTCCCTCATGGTTTGATCTTTCTCTTTTGCAATAGATGTTTACTTGTGACCTTAATGTAACCAAGTTTTCGCAACTACAACGACATGAATATTTCACGTTACGTTGGTATATTATGGTGCATAACCTCTACAAACGCTGTCGTTGATGAATGGGATGAGGTTTTTCTATGGTCATCAAGTTTTGGTACCATTCGGGGTCCGGTCCTATAACCTCGGTAGTCAAGAAATTCATATGGTGTAAGTATTTGACCTTTTGGTTGTATCTGGGTCCTTTTCCACTCGCCCCAAAAACCTTTTGAGGTTAAAACATGCATCTAATTCACAAATTTGTGCCTAATGCTTAAATTTTATTTTACCAAAGACACGGAATCTCTATTTGCATTCATTATGAAACTAATTAAGGTAGAACTTCGTACCACCATTAAGAGGGACTCCTTTATTTTTGGTATAATTCAATACTTGTATATTTTTTGTTTGTCACCCAGCATTCACTAATTCTGGGATTATGTTATGTACGAATCATCCCTCTCTGAAATTTATTGTATGAAAAAAGTTAATGTCAGGTTCGAATGTTGTTGTCCAACTACTAGTTAAAGCACTTGATCTGTTTCTTAGTAGACAAAAGTATGCATAGCTTGGCGAAATTGAGGTGAAATTGACAAAACTCTCTGTTATTAATCTGATTTACAGAGCTTTTGATTGTTAAGCTATTACAGATAGTTGATGTAGAAAGAGCATCACGGTACAAACTACAAAATCATAGATCGTTCTGTCTAGGCTGAGTCATCACAGTAGCCCTGCACTGAAAAAGCTAATGCAATTACAGACTCTAGTTCCCATTCACTTGGGACTAAAATAAAACAAGATAGTACTTCTTTAACACACAAGTGCAGTACTAGGAGAACTCAAACCCAGGAAAAAGTACGAGAACTAAGGATTGCTTTGGTGAGTATGGAAACCTTCATAGGTTGTTATCACATAGCTTGGATCATCTCTGTCTCTTTCAACTCTTTTCTTCACGGGGCATCCATCAACTGAACATTTATAGTAATTCCTGTTAATCACATAATAAAGATGTTGTTAAAAATGAAATTCTACATTTCTATGGTTTGAGGTATAATTCAGATTTCAGAATATATGCAAGCTATCTGATAGCAATAGTTTTTGCTAAAGTTATTACTTAATACTCATTCCACTCAAGTCTGCTATTAACTGATCAAAAGATGAGATTTAAGGATTTTTTTCCCCCTTTTTTAACAATACCAGGTGTTAAAATTATTACTAACCTTGGATTTGGGCTATTTTTCACCATCTTCTTCCCATATTTTCTCCACTTGAATCCATCATCCAGTATCTCGACGTCAGATTTTGTCTTGAACGCAACTCTTTCTTTTACCGGCTTCTTCTCCCTCCCACCGTCATTGTCACCTTCACATACACAACCGCACAAAGATTAAAAACAATAACTCGAGAGCAAAATTCTTTTTGCATGAAAAATTTCAACTTTGCTTACTGTTACTGGGCCCTTCAAAGTAGTTGCTAGTTCCTCCTGGTTCAACAACTTCATTTGCTCGATACACCGGATTCTGGACAGACCCAAAATGTTTAGATGCTTGATCATCCTCGAACCACTCATCAAAGGTCAAGTACTCAGAGAGCTCGAAATTAGTCTTTTCTGCAGAATCACTCTCAGGTGAGTCTTGTGGTATAAAATTTATATTAGACATTCAAGTATATATGAACTTAAAAATTTAGCTTATACTGATAGTATCATTGTGATGAAATGCAATATTTATTATATATACTATAGGAAGCACTTATCACCGCAGCTTGAAGGTGGCTTCATGCCGTCGCCTTGAAGCTTCTTGTGGTGTTGCAGGAAACTTCTATGTTAATTCTGAGTGCCAAGCCACCACATATACTTGTAAAAAAGATTGTGGGGCTTGTCAAGGATGACTTGTGCGTAGACTTTGTGCTTTGTTTAATGTTATGATGAGTTTACAGTTCAAAGTCTCGTGCTTGCCCTTTCACAACGATAAGGAATGTACAAGTCAAAGGCGATAGTGATTCTTGAACTATGATGTAAAGTGTAAACTCAGATTGTTACATTGCATCTCAACGTTTCATGTATTCTCACAATCTAGATTCATATATTAAGGTCATGCACAGCTTCATCCGAGGGGCAGCAGAATCGAGACCCATCAGTCTTACCTTGTTTGATACGTGCCTCGGCTGGTCTTATTATCATCGTTCGTGAATCCAGTCTAGACGTGGTTGTGTATGATTCAATCAGTTTTTATGTAACTAAGAATATATTTAGTTTCGTTGTTTGTCTCATTCTAATGCTGGATCATTTGTAAAATTATTATTATTATTCATCAAATATGGCATCAGAAATAGATTCAATTTGTATTATTCTTCATTCTCACATTAAAGATTAGTTAAAACGCTCTTTTTTTTTTTTTGTTTAATTTTCTCTTAACATTTTTGGTCTTTGGATTGTCTATAGATCTTCATTTCGCAATCACTGTGATTTGTATATAACTTAAGGGTATGTTTGGTAAACTTTATAATAAATAAATAAGACACTAAAAAAAAGGACATAGGGTGCGTTCGGAATTGAGGTTGGGCAGCCGTATCTTTTAAGTTACAACACTAAAGTATTTGGTAAATATTAACTGTTATAGCTTGAAAGTTATGTTGATATCATTTTTCACTTGTATAATAAAAAAATCTATTATATGCTTAATAATTTTGTAAAAATTATTCTTTAAAATTTATATTTACTATATATTATTAATTTATATTTAATAGTCATAATTTTTTTCTACAATAGCTGTAGTTTAAAAATTACAGCATTTCAATTTCAAACAACACCTTTAAATAACAGGACTGTTTGTTGTGAATTTAGTTGTTAAGAGTGTTCAGAATCTAATTCAATCTGCTCAATCCGTTTGATCCGTAGAAATCCAATCTGTGGATTTGGTTAAATTGAAATTTTAATAATCCGCAATCGGTGGATTAGATATGGATCTACTTCTGTAAATTCGTAAAAATCCACAAATTTGCACAAAAAAAAGAAGTATTTATTTAATTAAAAATAAAACTTATAAATATGGTATTAGTATTTACTAATAAATAAATAAGTTAAAATATAGTTACATTAATACTATATTATATCTTATCTGATAATAATATAAAATAGAAATAATTAAATAAACAAATATAACTTCCTAAATAGTTAATTTCCATGTACTGATTTAAATGAATGAGATTTTTTTTTTTTGTTTTGGTGTATTATATTATGAAACTTTAAATGTATTTTCTAAATTTATTTAAATAATTAATTTATTTAATTTTTATTTAATTTTTAATTTTATCAGCAATAAAATTATTTCTCTATTAATTTTTTTATTTAGTTAATTCATGGATTAGACATAATTAAAAAATTTTAATCCGTAAATTAATATGTAAAATGGTGAATTAGATATGAATTTGGTCATACCCTCATCCGATCCCCAGATATATGAATTAGATTTAGATTGAATTTCACTAATTCGTAAATTGGATTAAATTAAAAATTTATAATATGTAAAATTATAGATTAAATATGAATTAATGTCCACTCCGTAAAATCCAGTCCACGAACACTCTTATTAGCTGTGACCAAAAGTGACAAACGGTATGCTAAAGAACATTCAAGCCACGAGCAGGCAAAAGGAGAAAAGCTCAACGTCAATTTTTAAGAATCATTGACGAGGATGGCTAAGCTCTCATGTGAGCTACACATTGCAATATTTTGGGATGCCACCAACCGTCACAATTAAGACAAGTAGACCTCCGTTGACCTAAATGGATCAATTAGAAGCTCCATGTGCAACTTCCGGGTTGATTTTATTTATTATATTTATACATATCACACTACGCAGATAGCCAGCTGATCATGATTGCCGAGTACCTTCAACCGGGTTGGCATTTATTTCATGGTTTTGGTAGGCATCTGTCAAATCAATTATGTTCATGTTTAGTTCCAGGAAGCAACATGCATCGCTGTATACTACACAGAAAGAGAGACTCCAAAATCCAAATTGATGAGGATGAAGAATCAATCTGATCCATGACCATGACGCAATTGATGATCAGACCTCACTACTGATAGCCACACGGAGTTTGACGCTTGTTGTTACCTCCATTATGATCTATTAATCATTATTATTATTATTTTTTAAGTATGGAAATGAGAAATTAGAGGATGTAATTTTCAAAATTTTCGGATGCAATTAGCAATGTGATATGCATTTCGTTTTTAGGATAATACTAATAAACGTTTCTCATTTGAAGAATGTGCTTTTTATTTTTTTAAATTTAATTTAATAGTAGATTGGTATTTAGCGCAATAGAATATCTTGATATAAGTTTAACTTGTTTTTTTTTAATATATTATAATTAGAATTCTAATGATACTTACAATTAAAAATTAATCAGAATTTCCCTTAATTATTTTATTATGAAATTTCTCAAAATTTTATTTTTATTATAGTATAGTATGAAATTTTACTTTCATTTAATACGAGAAGGATATCTATTATACTTTAAACTAGAAAATAAGACCGCACTTCGCGTGGCTTTAAAAAAAAATTTAGTATTATCTTTTTTATTCCTTTACACTTGATGAAACTGATTAAAAATATGAATTTTTTTTTAAAGATGAGACAGCTTTATAATACTAATGTTATTTATGAAAGTTAATTATTTTTTTGTTAACCTTAAAAATATATATTAATATGTATGGTTTAAGTGTACAGAACTTATACCTTTGAGAACTTGAAATATGAAAAGAAGAGAGTTTCCAAAAGTTATTAAAAAAACAATTACAAAATAAGACTATTCTCACATCAATAAATATGATAGCCTATTTATCATAGAGCCAATTGTACAATTCATGTAGTAGAAGGGGGCGTTGAGGAAAAGAGAGATTAAGCACATCACATAAAATAGGAGGTTAAAAGTGGATTGATAAATCAGCATAAATTTGCAGCAAATAAAAAGAGGAAGAAAGGTAAGTAGTTTTAAAGTAAAAGTTCAGCACAACTTAATAACAACATATTTGACTTACTCAGAAGCACTAAGAAATTCATCTGCTGCCCAAGTTTTTCCAACCGTCGTCATGGTAACACCAGCCATGCTTATGAAAATAGCAATCAGTTTTGCAATAGTAATCGAGTCATGTCAAAAAGAGCTCTCTTCCTATATTAATTAAATATGGGAGTTTGAAAAAGTTAAAAGGCAATAAACAAAAGGTTGCATAATTAAATATGAGATTATGACATTAAAATTATGCTTTAGTGGTATTATTGAGGGAAGATGATAGAACCTCCCTTTTTATGTTAATTAATTAATTAATTTTAAGCCATTAAAATTTAATTGCTAGTATAATAAAATAAATAAATATTTTAAGACTTATAATTAATTATTATTAATGGTTATATACTGTTGGATTTAAATAGAAAGAGAAAGAGACATGTACAAATAATGCCAATAAATATCTATATATATATATAAAGCTGGGACTTGAGGAGGTGACATGGCATCACCATTTTTCATCTTTGAACATTCTCTATTATCTAATAAATAGAGAAATTTTTTTTTAGATTTGACTTTCATCTTCTCATAGTTAATTTGATTGTTATTACACAATTACAATTATTTAAAGGTTTTAATGAGACATATTATTTGCAATGAACATCCAAGGGGGAGTGTTATGAATTTATTAAAATAAATGTAGATGTCCATAACATATATCTCTTAGTCTCCCTATTATCTCCTATTAGCTTCCCTATAACTCACACTATCTCAGAAGGAATTATGATCCATAATTTTTCATTAATTTCATGGAGTGATTATGTAACTATAAAAGGAGAGCTCATCTTTTTGTTTTGTACACATACAATTGGAATGAATAAAATCACTCTATAATATATTCTTTCATTTTATTCTTTATCTTCCGTGTTTATTTCTTTGGCTAATAGATGTGGCGTCACCATTTCTCATCTTTGTATATTTTCTATTATCTAATAAATAGAGAAATTTTCTTTTAGATTTGGCTTTTCATCTTCTCATAATTAATTTGATTGTTAGTACACAATAATAATTATGTAAAGGTTTAATGAGGCATATTCTTTATAATGAACATCCAATGGGGAGTGTTATGAATTTATTAAAATAAATGTAGATGTTCATAACATATATCTCTTAGTCTCCTCACTATCTCCCATTAGCAATCTTTAGCTTCCCTAGAACTCCCACTATCTCACAAGGAATTATGATCCATAATTTTTCATTAATTTCATCGAGTGATTATGTAACTATAAAAGGAGAACTCATCTTTTTGTTCTGTACACACACAATTGGAATGAATAAAATCACTCTATAATATATTCTCTTATTTTATTTTTTATCTTGCATTGCTTCTTTACTTGTATTGCTGGCTAATAACTTTTTTTGTTTTTTATAAGGCTGGCTCATCTTAAAAAAAAAAATCAATTCATATTTTTTTATCAGTTTCATCAAGTGTAAAGTAAGAAAAAAGGATAATACTAAATTCTTTTTTCAAAGTTGCGTGAAACGCAGTTCTATTTTCTAGTTTTATATAATAGAGAATATACAAAGATGAGAAATTGTAATACTACATCACCTCATGGGAGTTTGAAGAAACTAAAAGACACTAAACAAAAGGTTGCATAATTAAATATGAGATTATGACATTAAAATTATACTCTAGTGGTATTGTTGAGGGAAGATGATAGAACATCTCCTCCTATATTAATTAGTTGATTGTTGATATATTTTAAGCCACTAAAGTTTAATTGATAGTATAATAAAATAAATGAATGTTTTAACATTTATAATTAGTTATTATTAATTGTTATATATTATTGGATTTAAAAAGAAAGAGGAATAGACATGTACAAAGAATTTCAACTAATATTTTAGATAATAGAGAATATACAAACATGAGAAATGGTGATATCACATCACCTCTTATAGTCTCAGCTTTATATATATACTAGAAAATATAACCGCGCTTTGCGCGGCTTTGAAAAAAAATTAGTACAATCATTTTTTCTTATTTTGTACTTAATGACACTGATAAAAAATATGAATTGAATTTTTTTAAAGATGAGGCAGTTTTATAAAACTAATGTTATTTATGAAAGTTAGCTTTTTTTTTTGTTAACTTTAAAAATATATATTAATGTGTATAATCTGAGTTTACAAACCTTATATCTTTTGTAGTTGTTGATAAATTCTAAATTAAATTTTATAACTGAGGCTCTTTAGCAATGCGTTAAATTATAAAAGAAATAAATAAAATATATTTAAAGGCTTTTGTAAGTTACTTTGCATCGTTTATAGTTTAGCAGATGAGCAGTTGTTTATAAAATAAATAAAAAAATATATACACATAGTTTTCTTGATTATACTCAACTTACTAATCTATTAGAACTTTTATATCTTTTTTTTTTCAACCAGCTCCAACAATCTCAATATCACCTACACCATATAAACTTCCCACAACATCTATAATATTAGGGAAAAATAATATAAATATGTTAAAACATAAGGATTAATAATTTCTAATATATACTTAAAGATTAACAAACACTAATAATTAAAATAAATACTTAAGAGGATTGTGTTATCATTCTCATATAAATCAATCAAATTTCGAGATACGAATTAGAATCTATTGATCGACATTTTAACAATTCCTTCTTCTAACCTCTTAAGTAAAGTTATAACCAATAAAATAATCTTATACTGATTTGAAAGTGGTCTATACTCGCTTGTAGTTGAAACAATTTTCAAATTCTTGACACTGTACAAAGAACCCTTACTAAACATGTGCCTAAACCTTGTCACTAAATTTTTATTGATTGTTGCATGCATTATATTTTCCTACCAAAACAAAATATGCTACATTTTTTTTAAAAAAAAGAAAGTAAACCTTTCATTAATTACAACACCTCAAGAACAACTTGAAACTCAGATGGGATAGTTCCCATCCACTTAGAAGAAGAGTTTCTTCCCAAAACTAATTTAGCTAGGCAGTGGGCATAAGCATTACAATGTCTTGGAATGTGATGGATATTAACTTTCTGAAAATCCTTGAGCTGATTTCGGATCTCCAGAATTGTCCAAAAAATTTCTAGTCTGCTACCCTTAGTGTTGTTGACAAGTTGAACTACCTCTAAGCAATCTGATTTAATGATCACGAAAGTTGAACCTGCTTCTTTTGCCAGCTGAAGCCCCCAATGCACAGCTTCTGCTTCAACCAAGCTAACTGATCCATTAAATTGAACCTGGTTAATACCAACTGCAATAATCTTGCCATTGGGGGAAGAAAATAATGGGAGAAGAAATTTTTTATACAACCTTTTCATTAATAAAAATCATGTCTACATTAATCAATTCTCCATTCTTCTTGGTATTAATAGTCTCCCACATCATACAAAGCCTAACCCTTATCATCTAACTATCTTTATCATTGTTTAACTCATGAAGAAAAGAGTACCCCATGAAGCATACAATACTAAAAATTTAAATAAGTCAACAAATAAAAACACAAGAATATTTCTAAAGAGGATATTGGCTAAATAAAAAAAAAAACTCAAACATAACAAATCTTAAATACTTAATATTTATAGAGTTTGAAAAAGCTAAAAGACACTAAACAAAAGGTTGCATAATTAAATATGAGATTATGACATTAAAATTAGGCCCTAGTGGTATTGTTGAGGGAAGATAAAGGAACATTCCTTCCTATATTAATTAATTGATGTATTTTAAGTCATTAAAATTTAATTGTTGACATAATAAAATAAATGAGTGTTTCAAGACTAATAATTAATTATTATTAATGGTTACATATTGTTGAATTTAAATATAAAGAGGAAGAGACATGTAATTTTTTGTAATCTAATAATTATTTTCTATTTTAAATATTTTTTAATGTAATATTTTTTAATCTCAACCAATATATTAAATAATAGAGAATATAAGAAGATGAGAAATAGTGATACCACATCACCTCTTGTAGTTCCAATTTTATATATATACAAGATTTTTTCTAAAGAGGATGTTGGTTAGATAAAAAAACTCAAACATAATAAATCTTAAATATTTAGTGTTTAGAGAGTTTGAAGAAGGTAAAAGACACTAAACAAAAGATTGCATAATTAAATATGAGATTATGACATTAAAATTAGGTCCTATTGGTATTGTTGAGGGAAAATGAAAGAACCTCTCTTCCTATATTAATTGGTTGATATATTTTAAGACACTAAAGTTTAATTGTTAGCATAATAAAATAAATGAATGTTTCAAAAAACTTATAATTAATTATTATTAATTGTTACATATTGTTGGATTTAAATAGAAAGAGGAAGAGACATATATAAAGAATATTCACTAATATTTTAGATATTTTAGATAATAGAGTATATAATAAAGAATATAAAAAGAAGAGGAATGATTATGTCAAAAGGCACTAAATAAAATGTTGCATAATTAAATGTGTGATTATGACATTAAAATTAGGCCCTAGTGGTATTATTGAGGGAAGATAAAAGAACCTCTCTTCCTACGTTAATTAGTTGATATATTTTAAGCCACTAAAGTTTAATTGCTGGCATAATAAAATTAATGAATGTTTCAAAAGTCTTATTATTAATGATTACATATTGTTGGATTTAAATAAAGAGAGGAAGAGACATATATAAAGAATATCCACCAATATTTTAAATATTTTAGATAATAGAGAATATAAAAAGAAGAGGAATTGTGGTGCCACATCACTTCTTGTAGTCCCAACTTTATATATATATATAGATAATAAGAAACTTCTATCCAATTTTTATTGAGAGAGAACTCATGCACTGAAGGTGAGTTACCAATGGGATATGAATCTATTAATTTGCTTTTTAAATTATGATTATATTGTTTGGTAGGATGATTTTTCCATAAGAATTATTATGTATTTTTTTATTAAAATAAAGTTATTGGTTGCTTAAAAAAAATTAATTTAAAGATTTATTAATAAAAAGAAAATTACTTCCATGGTTCAGACGTGGAGAAGTGCATTCGCACCCAGCGGAACATTTTAAAACAATATGTTACAAGTAAAACGACGTCATTTGATGGATTTAAGTTGGACGCTTAAAATTAAAAGTGGAGGACTACTCGATTGCCCTAGCGGGAGCCATGGCGCGCACTAAGACAGCGGGAACTGGCCCATCGGGGGCAGCAGTGCAGACATCTCGAAACCGCCGACTAAGCAACGCTGAGCGGTCGGCTTACTTCGCGAGGAGAGAAGCCGCGAAGGTCTTGCGGTTGGTCCTCCAAGGCGACGAGCGGCGCCGAGCCGTCGGCTCCATCAAGTCGCTCGTCTATAGCCCCTCCGTGAAGAACAAAAAAGCCACTTTCGCTTTGGTTTGTCAAACTCTCAAACGTAAGCTTGCCATTTAAACCCTAAACCTTTTTACTCACTCTGTGTTTCTATGAACTTAGTTCAAGTGTTCGTTTCATTCGTGTTCAGATCTCCCCGTTATTAAACAAGTTTTGGACTCTGCTAGCATACTCAATAGAAAATGGAAGGTAAAAGCTCATGTTTTTGTTTATTTTAATTTGACTTATTTTTTTAGTCATTGTCGCATTTTTTTTTTAATGCAACTTTATTATTGCTGTGGCAGAGGCAAGAAGAATTGGTCTACATTATAACTTACGACATCCTCTTTGGCCAGGTACGTTTTCCGTCCTTTTTCATCAAATTAGTTCTGGAAAACTGACTGTAGCATTCTTAGACTTCCAAATACAAATTTATTGCTTTAAGTGAAATTAGTTGTCACTTAACTAAAAAGCCTGCAGGGTTTCGGACCCTATATGACGGCACAACTGGATCTTGATTTTCGATGTGCTTACGGCCTTCTAGGCTCCCTAAAGTAGTGTTATTCATTTTGATTGCCAAAGGATCACTAATCTTACCTCTCATTTGTGCATGCACTTTGTGCTTCTTTTCTTGATTTTGTGGTGACTTCTTATGTGAATTCTGATTTCTAGGAAATTTCATTAGTAGGTGATGCAGAGAAGTTTCTCATGCTCCATAAAGGCGCTGTACAATCGGCTCTAGCTCGACTTTTAGTGAGGAATAAGGTCAAGAGCATTGAAGACTTAATGGCGCTTTATCAAACTCCTGGTGGGTATTCAAACAGTCTTCTCATTGAGATGCGTGAGTTATTTCAGTCCTATGCTTTGAGAACATTGACTGTATGTGTTTTGTTAATTTTGCTGCAGATGTTCCAAAGCCTCGTTACGTTCGTGTCAATACTCTGAAAATGGATGTTGATTCGGCGGTGCTTGAATTGGGGAAGCAGTTTGTGGTACTTTGTGAAACTTATTGGCATTCTACTTGGATATGTTGAATAGCATTTGAATTATTTCAAACATCTGTTGTCTACCTTATTTGTTTTGCATGCCATCTCTGTTACATCTTGTTTCACTGTCCTGTAGTTGATATAGTGACTCTAATTAAACACCTCATGTACGTATATCTTAGGTGTTTGCATATGGTGTCTTTTGTTATCTTCTTTAAACAATTTGTTAATTCTTTTACCCTGGTTAATTTCCTATGTGGTTCTTTTGCATTATGATTATGTTTCTTGTGTGGGTTAACTAGGTCCAAAAGGATGACTTGGTTCCTGACTTATTGATACTCCCACCAGGTTGTGATTTGCACGATCATCCTCTGATCGTCAATGGATGTGTATTCTTGCAAGTAAGATATTAATCATTTAAGGAGGAATATTTTAGTTTTTTTCATCTGAAAGAACAATTGTGACTTGGTAGTGGTTTGTATTCTAACTGTAGTTCTTTGGTGATTCAATGGTCTATAGGGAAAAGCAAGTTCTATGGTAGCAGCAGCCCTAGCACCCAAACCAGGATGGAAGGTGAGTGGTACCATTTTTTTTTTTATTTAGTTATTTATACGTTGATGGTTCTCAGATAATATCAAATTCATTATCTTGAGCTTCCTGTTATCTCATTGAAAAATATAAAAAAAATAAATGAATAAGTTTGTCATTTTTTCCCCTAATAAAACAATTAAAGTTGGTTGCAAGAGATACTCTTTTGGAGAGATCTGTGGAGCTTATTTATTTGGAATTCTAAATTTTGTGTATAAAATTTATGAATTTAAATAAATAATTCTTTTTGAAATTTAGGTGTATAGCCAGGTGAAACCACATATTTGAGCAAGGATATCAAGAATGCACAATAAGTGGGTAGTTTGTTAAATAGAAGTTTTTGACTCACAGCAGATTACTATGTTTTAGCTGGGTGATTATATGATTTTTCCCCCCTTTCCAGGCTGACCTGATTTCCATGAGATTTCTTATTGAGTTCCTTGTTTTTATCTCTTCATGTTCTGTTTCAATTTTTGTGAAGGTTCTTGATGC
This sequence comes from Citropsis articulata, assembly GCA_030449925.1. Lineage (NCBI taxonomy): Eukaryota > Viridiplantae > Streptophyta > Magnoliopsida > Sapindales > Rutaceae > Citropsis > Citropsis articulata. The sequence goes on from JASUUH010000257.1 coordinate 699,233, forward strand.
CTGTTCAGCCCCTGGAAACAAAACTGTGCACCTAGCTGCTCTTATGAAAGGAAAGGGAAAGATTGTAGCATGTGAGCTTAATAAGGAAAGGGTTAGACGTCTCAAAGACACCATTAAGCTCTCTGGTGCTGCTAGTATCTTTATGTTGTTTATTGGTTTTTCATCTTAATTATTTGAACGCTAGCTACCTTAATTGTTAAAAAAGTCTGCAATCTACAGGATACTTGCTATCTTTTTTTTCAAAAAAAAAAAATTTAAGGTGCTCCTATTTGTGATGATGCATTATCTATACTCAATGATCCATGCTTTTCAATTATTATCAATTTTGTTTAGAAACAGCCTTAACCAGCCCGAAGATATTGAAGTCCTGCATGGGGACTTTTTGAACTTAAACCCGAAAGATCCTGCATACTCTGAGGTAAGCTTGATATTTTGCATCTTCACATGGATGATAATTGTGTTCCATGGCTTCTACGTGAATCAATAGTTCTGCTAACAAGTTTTTCTCTGTTTGTCTGGATGGGTTATCTGATAGAACAGAAGCTTTCTTCTCTATCTCTAGATCCAGTGGTCTTTTCTTTTGGAACCTTATCCAGCCATTCTTTAGTAGTCAGTATCACTTATTAACACCATTCCCTTTTTTCTTTTCCCCACAAAATTCTGATCCTTTGGTTTAATGAATCTCATTGAGTTCTGCTAAAGGTTTTTAATTACGCTCAGAGAGCATGTCACTGCTCAATGTAATAATAATTTTAGTGGTCCTTGCTTTGTTCATCAATGGGTTTATTTTCTGTCGTAAAGTCAGTTCAGATTCAATAAAATGTTGGGTGGTTCAACCCTAAAATTCTCCAATATGCCCTCTTTCCACTGTAGTGGCAGTTTCCCCACAACCAACCCACAACCTCAAAAAAAAAAAATAAATAAATAAAATTAATTTAGAAGGTAAAGAAGTTGGGCTTCTTACTGGTGTGATCATCAACCTTGTGATACCGTTTACTAAATTACTGTCTCGTGTATCAGTTCTTCTCTTATACGAAAATAATTTCAGGTCCGTGCCATTCTCTTAGATCCATCTTGCTCTGGATCTGGGACTGCAGCTGGGAGATTAGACCATCTACTCCCGTCGCATGCTTCAGGTGATGTACACATTCATCTGCTGTTTGGTAATTGTTGTGTGGTCAGAATTCTTTCTGTTTAGATTTACATTCTAACGGGATAATCTATATTCTGTTCATTGAATTAACTCTTGTCTTGCATTCTCAATTGTGTAGGTCATGCTGCTGATCCTACTGAAATGGAAAGACTAAATAAACTTTCAGCTTTCCAAAAGAAGGCACTGCAACATGCATTAACTTGTAAGTGTGTCTTCTTCTTCCAAGGATGATTTTTGTCGTAGCTTTCTTCAAGGATTGGAATTCTTCTAACGTGTATGTGTGTTGAAGTTATTACATAAGTCATCCAAAGGTGTTAGTGACCATTGCATTGAACTGGTTTTTTAAGGGAGTTTTGCCTGACCAAAGCACTGTATTTCCAAGCAAGTACTTTATTTTACTTGTTCAGTTTTATGTGATAACTAAAGCACTAGTACACCATTCATTTCTTTCTTCGTTAGACTTATTTAGGTTCTACCATAGGACAATTTGTAGGAAACGCTGTGAGTCCAGCTCACAGCTGACAGGTCTTAGCTGCTTTCTGATGAGTTACAGCCTACAGTTGTGATTTTCATTGGATGTTATATCAATTCCCTGTTATTCTAGCAGAGCACGATACCATCTTTCAATTTGGTGTTCTGATGTGAGTTTTTCTTTGGCAGTTCCTGCAGTTGAGAGAGTTGTGTACAGCACCTGCTCCATCCACCAAGTTGAAAATGAAGATGTCATCAAGTCCGTCCTGCCTATTGCTATGTCCTTTGGCTTTCAATTGGCAACCCCTTTCCCCCAGTGGAATTGCCGAGGCCTCACAGTTTTTGAAGGCTGTAAGTGTTTTATGGAGATATCATCAAATCTGTAAATGAAAAGAAGCATTGGGATAATATACATCATAAGGATTGGAATAGAATGATGGTAGAAGTATAAAATTTTTATTGTAGCAGCAGAAAGAAAAATATAATTTTTTTGCTCAACATTATCATTCATTTTAAGATATCTGATATTTGAATGAAATTTCCAGATAAATTCAAAACTTTTTTTAGATAAAAGATCATTGAATCTCCTAATAGTTGAATATGTACTATCATTTTTCAATAAAGTACACGGTTTAGGAAGGATGCTTAATATGTAGAACTGATAATGAATTCTCTGAATCTCTCACAACAATATTCTTCTGTAACAAATGGTTGATAATTTTTTTGTTTTTTGTTTTATTTGTAGCTGAGCATTTACTTCGAACCGATCCAGTGGAAGACAAAGAAGGCTTTTTTATAGCTCTATTTGTTAAGGGTAATATCATCGATCGTTCCAAAAATCTCTCTATGCCAAGCGGCTATAATAGCAGAGTGGCTGAACGCATTAAAGGAAATAAGACCATAAAGAAGACGAAGCGCATGAAGCTATTCATGCATAATAGAATGTTCAAAATATGGTCCCTTTGTTTGTTGAGATCCAGGAGACTTGTTCTGGATTTGGAAAATGACGAACAGTTGCGTTAAACTTTTGAGAACCTAATGAAGCAGCTCTTCTATTGTTAATTGATCTCTCTTATCTATTAACTGTTAACGTTCATGAGATTCCTTGCTTTCCAGGACAATATATTTTGCCACTTAGGCACTCAAAAAAAACGTTCGGGCATGAGTAGGTGACAACTCCAGACTATTGTCTTTGCGAGTATCGTTATAAATTGGCTATTTAATTGTCTTTGGGAGATTTTTAATGTTCAACATTTCCACTCTCAGTAATGTGAAACCGGTACCTGATGTAAAACCTTGCCGCCATGTTTGTTCGTGTTTTGTAAATTGCCATATTGATTGCAGTGCAAGAGATTCCAAAATATAGTAAAAGTTGTAATAAATATGCTGCAGTAAACGGTTAACAGAAGAGCACAAGAAAAATGCAGATAAAAGCTGGATTTTTCATTGATTATAACAACCAGATATCTACTACTAAACGGCCATCAGCCTTCCCATCAGAATGCCGAAGACCGAACCACAATCAGGAGAACAGAGAGAATTTAACCAAGAAAAGGGCGAAAAAAAAAAGAGAAAAGGAGGAGGAGGTCACATATGGCATAATACTGTCACAACCACAAGTAAAATTATTCATAATAACATCCAGCAAATAGAAAAGACATCAGCACCCACACCCAACATCTCTCTTTTTAAGTTCAAGCAATCTTAACCTCAATGGTCTTGGGCTTCTTGGGCTCCGGCGGGGGCAGCTTCTCGACAGTCACCGTCAACACTCCGTCCTGACACGCCGCCGAGATGGCTTCAACGTTAGCATTCTCAGGCAGCACAAATTTCCTCATAAACTTGCCAACCCTCCTCTCCATTCTCACATACTTGGCCCCTTCTTTCTCCTCCTCCCGCTTCCTCTCTCCGCTTATGAGCAGCACATTGTCGTCCTCCACTTGGACCTTGATGTCCCCGGACTTCAGTCCCGGCATGTCGATGATGAACACGTACGAGTTCGGATACTCCTTCACGTCCGCAGGCGTCGCCGCCATTGCCTTGGCGTCTCTCACGTACGTGCGCGTCGGCGCGTTGAATGACTTGTTGTCAGCAGAGTCGTCTGCCCCCACGTCCATCATGTGCTGCAGAGTTGAAAAGAGTGGCGATGAGTCCAAACCCAGGATTTTGAAATCCATTCTTTTGCGAATGTTAGCTGTTGTCGATGTTTGCTACTGCCAAAATGAGGATTCTTTCGTTCGTTCGTATTCTGTTGATTAAAAATGTGGAGGGTGCTTTCAGTATTTATGGAAGAGTATGGGGAGAAAAGGAAAGTTCTGGAGAGAGTTTCTGGAATGTCTAGGGGAGTTTCCAGCAGCTTCTATTATGTTCTAGTTCTTCGTCCGTCCTTCCAGAGTCTTACGGACACTTGCTATATAAGTGTTTGGGCTGGCCCAATATCGTCTTCCAGTTGTGCCCACTTGAGATGAATTATTTGCGAGTGTTTAGAGATATTTTCAAGACTATCCTTATACGTTAGAAAAAATACTAATGAGAGAGAAGAACGAGAGAAAGACGAGAGAAAATTTATTAAAAAAAAAAGAAAAAAAATAAATTAGATAAAAAAAGAAAATAAAATATTTTCATTTTCTCTCGTCTTTTCCTCGTTTTCTTCTCTTTAACATTGCTCTGTACGTTATCTACTTGCTTTGCCAAATGGGACCTCTCATACTCATGCGAAAATGATGAAATGATCTTTCTATTGGACTAATGGAAGCTTGTAAGTTGTAACGTGGATCTGACAACCTTTCAATTGAATTTTTTTATTTATCTGTTGTAACTTTAATACGTTTCAAAATTTTCTCAAAAAATGCGTACACCGTAAATTTTAAAATTATGTCCAAATAACAAAATGTTAAGAAACTTACGTCAATGCCAAAGAAGAGGGGGAAAAAAATTCAGTTGTTACTTGTCCAATAATTAAAAAAGCATAAAAAGCAACTTCTAGAACAATTGTTAACACAGTTGGCTAACATTACATAATCGATCCGAGGCAAGAACAAGCCCTATTATATATTACACAACCTATTATTTATTAATACAACTGTTCTAAGCGATGATATATGCTCCGAACTGAAACCCGGACCCAACCCCACAGCTGGAGGAGGGAAAAGACAAAAAAAAAAAAAAAGAAAAAAAGACACTTGGGTGGGATATAAGTTCGGGGCATAAATTATGATTTTGCAATTGTTTCAAAAGGTATCAAAAAATCAAATTTAAAAGCAAATTTACACTTCGTGGCGTTCAGGCCATATCAACACTCAAATGAATTTTTATTTTGGAAACATTTGACTCTTGTCTATTTCCTATTTGAACTTGCTATTAACTTTGTGTGTTGTACATTTTGAGGCCCAAGGAAGACAATTTCTGCACCAGCTCAACATATTTACAACATTCAACTTAAAACATGCCTTATGATATTGCATGTTACACATCCACTATTGCTAACCTGTTATTACAAAGGAAATTAATACAACACAAAAGAGCTTTAAAAAAAAAAAAAACTTATTATGTACATATTATACATGTGTACGAATAAATGTATGGGTGTCGTCGCACGTAGTGTAGTCTCGCTTCGATTCGTCTATTATTCAGCCAATTACGTGCACTTGAATAGGCTTCGGCTTCATGTGCTCTGGGGGTGGCTTCTTGTGAACAGTAATAGTAAGCACACCATCGTGAGAAACAGCAGTAATGTAATCAGTATCGGCATTATCGGGCAGCACAAACTTATTCAAGTACTTGCCAAGCCTCCTTTCCACTTTGATATACCAAACAACATCCTTGTCTTTCTCTCTTTTCCTCTCCCCACTCACCACCATTTCTTTGGAAATATGTGATTAGGTTAATTAGATCTAAAAATGCAAAGACCTATGAATTTGAAGATCTATATAATAAATATGAATTTTGATGGATTTAAAAAGGATTGAACATTTTTTCAAAAAAAAAAAAAAGGATTGAACATAGTCTCTTGCTTCCACTAAATAAGCCAAACTAATTGGGCCAATATATATACTAATTGAACATATATGCAAAGGTAATATTTGAATAAAAAATACGAAAAAAAAAAAAGAATCTTTAAAAATTTATCAAATCATAAAATGTGTGACATGTTATTCAGTAAATAAAGTCTTAAATTTTACAATATGTCATTTATAAAAAAATGAGAAGTTGAAAATTTAATAAGTTATAATTTTGAATGGAGAATTAGAAAGTCATTTATGTTCTATTATATCAATAATGGGCTTTTCACAAAGAATTAAAAAAAGAAAAAGAAAAAAAGAATCCTAGCTATTATTTTTCTGTTACAATTATGCCATAAATACTCACTTAGCACATAACTCATGTTAAATGTTACACATGAAACTGTTTCGTCAATTTACTACAAGCGTTTTCGTAATCCGTATTTATAATGTGCTCTCTTCCTGCCTAATCCTTCCACGGAACCACAAGTGTATCCTTTTAAATCACAGGAAGCTTGTATCAGCAAAACCAGTGTAAAGATTTCCAGTGAGCTTGTTGATCCGATGGCAAAATCATCAAATACCCTTCTCATGGTGCTGATTGTTGTGTTCGCGACAATGCTGTTCCCCTCAGGACTGTCACAAGAGCAGCCGATACAAGATATTGAAAAATGCTGGTCATCTCTAACAAGCGTACCAAGTTGTCTCACGGAGATTATCGGTCCCCTGTTGCTTGGCCAAATTGGCCAAATTGGCCAGATTGGTCCTGTTTGTTGCACTGCCATCAATCAAATTACCGACAGTTGTTGGCCTAAGATGTTCCCATTCAACCCATTTTTGGCTCCATTGCTCAAGAACTTCTGCACTGCACCTCCACCTCAAAACGCTGGAGTACTGAGTGCTGCGAGCAAGGTCGCTTCTCCAAATCTGTTGTTGACGCCAGGGATTAATGTGGCTGAAGTTACTGAATGCTGGTCCTCCATTGCAAGCACCGAAGGGTGTGCTTTAGAGGTTTATAAATCACTCACCACTGGCCAAATCAATGGCGTTGGCCCTGCTTGTTGCAAGGCTATCATTGCAATTAACAATAAGTGCTGGCCTAAGATGTTCCCATTTAATCCATTCTTCCCTTCATTTTTGAGAAGCAATTGTGCTACTGTCATTGTTTGATCACGGAAGAGTCAAGAGTGGTTCGTCTGCTTTTCGATTAGTTTATTTTTTCGACTAGATGATTTTTGTAGTCTTAATTTAAGACTGTCGATCGTATGATTCTTCACAATAAAAGTTCAGTTGGCCAGCTAGAAATTTGGGAGCATTTTGTTGCTCTTGATGATGTCATTCCACCATGACTGATTGCTCTGTTCTTTGAAGTTTAATTTTAACAGTTATTTCTACCCAAAGGCATTTTAATGCAAGTTTGCATGCGCATCAGCTTGTGCACTCGAACAAATAAAGCACTGATGGACAATTTGACTCATAAAAAAAGACTCTCATTGAAACAAATAGAATGAGGAATCTCATTGATTCCTTAGTAAAATCTAAGAATACAAGTAATCTACAAGTGTTGGGCTGGGTGTGTCGAAACCTCAGGCTTGAGTCATTGTGGGGTAATCGAGGGCTGCTCAGCAATCGCGTTGTTGGGAGAACTCCGGTTGACATGCGGTTGTGATCAGCCTTCATGATTGGTATTCTCGATACTAAGCACAAAAAAAAGAGTCAAATATTTTTAGGGATATAAAAATGTTAGCCGACGTGCTTAAAGCTTTGGCTGGTAGATATATTTCGAGTTAAAACGGGAAGGATTTATGAAAATTGGTGACATTTACAAAAGTCTATTATATTCTAATTGCGTTTATATATATATATATATATATAATTAGGGTTCATACCCATGGGGTTTGGTACCTCATTTTTTGTCTTTTTCAAATACACCAATTTAAAGTAAGAGTTGGGCATGGCTTAGATGAGATTATTGAGTTATTAACATTAAAAGCCCCTATTGTTCATGTAAAATAAGGAAAATCAAAAGTTTTAAAATTATAACATATAAGTCCATAATATATTAATATTCTAATGTTTTTTTACATTATTGAATTAGGTTTCCAATTAAATGACTTGTAATACATTTATTAATATCTATTTAAATTAATAAATTTACATATTAATTAATAAATTAACTAATTTACTATATAGTCAAAATATATATATTATTTACTAACCGTAATTAATTATAAATATAAATATGATTTTTTTTAATTTAACATATAAGCAATTAATTTCCTCTTATCTATGTGAGCAAGGTTCAAACCCCATAACTTTTTTTTTTCAACACAAGGGATTTTACTATCAAGTGGATGGAATGTACAAAATATGAAAATAAATTTAATTTCATATTCTATGTGGTTAATGTTTTATTATTTTTTTTGTAACATATTATTTATTTAACATACTGTCAATTATCTAATTATGTAGTAAAAATATGTTAATTTACTAATAATAATAAGTGTTAGTTTATGAATTTATAAAATCATTTTTGTTTGTTTGAACAATGAGTTTTGTATTTTTCGTTGAGTTTTTGTCCTTAAATAAAAAGAATAAATTTAATTGCACACTAAAATAAATTAATATTTGTTACTCCACCCCAACAATTTAAATAGTCATTAGCGCACATCCATACGGTAAAGATCTTTTATTAACTTATCTGAGAGAGGGTAAAAAAAAAACAATTACTTTATTTGAAAATAATTTAAATATTTATTTAGTAAAAATAAATATTTTCTTTTCTTTCTTCTCTTTTTCTAACATTGCACATGGACAACAATAGAGGTGATAGTTCAACACATATCTATCAATTAAAATATAAGTCAATTAGTATAATTAATTGTGTCATAAATAGGTTATATTAGGAGTTTTAAAACTGAATAAGTTATTAATCAAGTTGACAGCTAGGAAGAGCAAACAAATCTATTCAAGTTGGATATCTAAGTATTTGATCCAAATAGATTGGATAATATCCATCCAAAATACTCTGGATTCAATTTATCTGATATCCATCCATGAACTTGAATATTAGTAATATTTAAGCATACAAGATTAAAATTGAATATTATAATTAATATTTAAGTTTTGTAAATTAGATGAGAAATCAAAATAACATTGCTAAAAATTATTGCACCATCAATAACAACAATGACGGCATCATCACTAAGAAATAAAAGTGAGTGAACAAAAATACAAATATTATTAACGGATTCAAAATTCTTTGATATATGTAATGGTACCAATGTTTGTTGGATAAATGGATGTGCCGGTGATAAATGCACCTTCCAATGCGAACAACTATAGTAAGACACCATGATTGAACGACGTTTCAAGATTCATTGCCTTTAACAACCAAATTTAGGGTCTCTATATTTAAACAAAAAAAAAAAAGCGGTAGTGTAATGTAACCTGTTGGGTTTTTATGGTGTGGTTCTGGTTGCAATTATTTTGGAAGGGGCGTGCTACTCTACGTATCACCATTTTTTGGCATTGAGGCTATCGTTGTGTGGATCACCCAATTTCAAGTCTAATGGTACTTTTCATGGCTCATTTTGATCAATATTGTCATTACACATTTACACGCGAAAAAGCAGTGGTGACCAGCAATTGTCTATGTTTTTTTAATGTAAAATGCCTTTTTGTAATTAATTAAAAAATAAGGGTAATAATTTTGTTTTATTATTCTGTTTCTATATCGAAAATAATTTTAATTACCTTTTAATTAAAATGGGTGAGAAAAATGATGTCCTTGAGGGTGCAAAATGGGTGAGAAAAATGATGCTACTTGTAGATGCAGGACTAATGTGTACAAATTTAAAAGTTTTCAATTTTTTTTTAATTTTCATGACAAATAACAGGACTCTATTGTAGTTGACCTTGAAAAAGACAAAAACAAGGGGTTCTAAACCAAGTGGGGTTGCTCCGGCAGAAGCACTGAAGGAGGTTGAATTTGTGAAATTGGGTATGCAGTTGTGCATATATTTTGAAAATAATTGAGATTTGATACATAAATTCTTCTAAAAAGACCAATATAAAACTTAAATCAGAATAGAATACAAATCCTGAATTTGAGTTTGTGGATACAGCTGATGAAAAGCCCAATCGAATGGTTTTTTTTTGTTAAATTTTATTGAAAATTTATTAACCAAAGAATAAGCAACGGAAGAAATACAACACAACGTGACTAGGGTTGGCAAAATGTCCGAGCCCGAGCCCGAGCCGATAAAAAAATTCGAGGCCCAACCCTAAAAAAGCCATAACACTGTATAATTAGGGTCGAGCCCGACCTAACCCGAATCGGGCCAACATTGGGTCGGGTCCAATTCGACCCTAAACTCATATTTAATATAAACTCAAAATATGATTAAACTTAATTTACAATTACAACATAATAATTAATATTTACAATCTTATATAAGGCTATATTTGGCTAAAATATAAAATTTATAGTAACTACATAATCATTATGAATATAATGAGCTAAAATTATAAATAAATTTATAAGCTTAAATGAAAAAAAATTAAAATTAATTAATATTTAAGAAATTATAAACTTACCATCTAATTAAACTTAATTTATAATTATAACATAATAATTAAAAAAAACCCTATATATCGCCATATATAAGTTATATGTAGTACAATATAATATTTACAGCAATTACATAATTAATTAATTAACATGAATATATTTAGCTAAAATTGTAAATTCAATTATAAGCTTAAATGAAAAACATTTTGCATATATGTGTTCCATTGTTGTGTGCACGTGTGAATTGCGAATTTGTGATGTGTGCGTGTGTTGGCTTTTTTTTTTAATCGGGTCGGGTCGACTTTAAGCCCGACCCGACCCGAAATTTGTTCGGGCCTAAAAAATTTGACCCTAACCCGATCCTAAACCCGAAAATTCAGACCAAAAACCCTAAAAATTAGGGTCGGGTCAGTCGGGCCAAAAATAGGGTCGGGCTAAATTGTCATCCCTAAACGTGACGCATTTGTTTACTAGCAAACTGGTCTGGAATCTGGATGAATAACTTTCAAACGTACAACGCTTAAATGTCCACAATTTTGCCAAACACAAGACTCACTGTCCCACCTTATTAGCCTTGTGGGAAAAAAAAAATATTATCTCCCTCTCTAATCATGTTTATTTTTAATGAATAAAATTTTAAAATTCAGTTGCATGTTAGGAAAAAGAGATATGACTCATTCCATAATAGTCAGTTTCACTTAAACGAAGGAACTCGATTTAGTCATATTGACTAAGGGTGTGTTTGGGATTGAGGTGCTGGAGCTTTTAAGCTACAGCTGCTGTGAAAAAAAAACTATAACTATGAAACAAAAGCTAGTAATACATAGTAAATATAAATTTTAAATAATAATTTTAACAAAATTATTAAAGATATAAAACATTTTTCATGATATAAGTGAAAAATCACATTAACATAACTTTAAACACAAGAAGCTAAGATTTACCAAACACTTTAGTCAGAATGGAAGCACTACGCCCAACCTCAATCCCAAACATACCTTATATCCAATTCAGGGGTTATGCAAATTTAAATTAATTAATGAATTAACAGAAGGCTATTTAAAACAAAAGTTAATTATTAAAACTGTCGCATCAATTCATTATGGTAAATGCTTCAACACAAATAACGTCACCCCAAAAGACAAATAAATTCCGCACATATTTCCTCCACAGAATCACAAAATCAAATTCCCTTGAAAATACTTGCATAGGTGGCGTCCAATGGCAAAAATATCAGCAAATACAGTCCCTATGATGTTGGCTGTGGCTTGCATTGCAGCAACGCTGGTCTCAACAGGACTTGCGCAGCTCACAACACTGCCACCACTACCGACGATGCCAATCTCACAAATTCCAGGCATATTACCGCCTCTAAAAGGTGCCGACAAATGCTGGTTGCCGCTAACAAACATTCCAGATTGTCACTCGGAGATTTTTAGATCACTTTCCAGCGGTCATGTTAGCAATATCGGTCCTGCTTGTTGCAGTGGCATCAATCAAGTGACGGACAAATGCTGGTCTAAGATGCTCCCCTTTCATCCCACGTTCCCTTCATCGCTCAAGCAATTTTGTGTTGCTGCCCCTTCATTTGATCATTTATTTGCTGGGACAAAACTCTCTGTTACACCTTCATCTGATCATACATTTGACCAGACCACGCTCTCTCCGTCACCGTCACCTGATCGTGCATTTGCCGGAAGAAGCCCCTCTTTGCCACCTTCACCTTACCATATATTTGGTGGGACCAAGCTCCTTGTGCCAACAGCAGATTTGGCTGAAGTAACAGAATGCTGGTCGTCCATTACAGACACTAAAGGTTGTGCTTTAGAGATTTATAAATCACTCATCACTGGCCAGTTTAATGGTATTGGCCATGCTTGTTGCAAGGCTGTCACTGAAATCACCGATAAATGCCGGCTTAAAATGTTCCCATTTAATCCATCCTTCCCTCAATTGATTCAGAACACTTGTGACGTTGTCCTTCGGGCTTAGTGCTGTTTCTTTCTTACTTCCTCTTCCCCACCCCCCCCCCCCTTTTAAATAATAAATAAATTTTGTGGTGTGATTGAATTCAATTAGTAAAACCTCTGGTAATTGAAGCCCTGCACAAACGAGCAGACAGCAGAGAGAGAATTAGTTACAATAATGGGATAGTTTTCTTGTTTGTCAGGTTATTTTTAAAAGTGAAAGATATGTATATCCTATTAACAGGAGTACAAGACAATAAATTTATAGTTAACCCTTCAAATTCATAGTATTTCTGTTTTCTCAAAAAAAAATTATCTTTATATTATGATCCCGAAATGGAAATGCTAATGCCTAGTGGCCTATTTCCGCTCCTTTGGCACCATAAAGAGCGGAGCTGAACTTTCGTGGTTCTTTTAGAATCAATTTCGAACCATCTGATCGATGTTGCAGCAAAATCCGAATGGAGTCTTATTATATTATCAGTAGACAGAAATTAGAATCCTTGACGAGTTAATTGCAAATCTAAGCCATTACTAAGCCTAAATAAATATCATAGATGGACCTGAATGCTTAGAACGCACGTCAAAACAACCAACGATGAAACTGAATTTCCAAAGATATGATACATTAGCATTAGGCTGCGAAACTGCAGACAATGTTCACCGATGACTATTTAATAAGATCATCGTTTCAAGTCTGACGCATTAATTATTTGCCCACAAATTACAACGACATATTTTGAGGCTACAAGAGTAGAGGTAGCAAAATTAATCAGTCAATTGTGAGCCTCTTTTTTCTTTTTTCCCAATAGTCTTTGTATCTTAAATTGGCAGAGAAAGAAATGAAAAGATATATTGCCACGTAGCTTGTGTTGGCCTTAGCTAAGACGTTGAGTAGGAAAAGGCTTAAAAGAAAATGCCCGACTAAATTTCAGGCACTTTTGTTTACGGAACCAAATTTTTAATTTTCAGTTGCACGTTAATTATTAGCCAAAAGAGATATAATTCAGCATGTTAATTATGTCGTCAGTGATATCTTTTCAGACAAAATGACCAAATAACAGAGTCATAAATATTACTGTAATTTATTGCATGAGTTATGTCATTTTAACTAATAAGTCGATCCGATCAAGGAACACTATAAGTTCACTACAAACTTAATTCTTCCTCAGAATCACAAACTAAATATCCAAAAATACTCGAAGGGTTTGCACACAAAGCTGAATCCATGGCGAAATATCAGCAATTACAATGCCGCTGATGTTGGCTGTGGCATGCATAGCAAAGCCGGTCCCAACAGGACAAGCACACAGTTACCACCAGCAATACCAATCGTACAAATCTCAGGCCTATTACCACCTCTACAAGGTGCTGGCCAAGGCTGGTCATCGCTGATAAAGATTCCAAGTTGTCTCTAGGAGATTTGTAATTCACTATCCAGTGGTCAAGCAAGCAAGATTGATCCGGCTTGTTGCAGCTCCATCAATCAAGTCAGCGATGGTTGCTGGCCTAAGATCTTCCCACGTCATGCGCCATCTGCTAATTGTTGGAATATTTTTCAAAATAAATAGTGTCTTATTGTAAAGACATGTCTAATTAATTGTACCCTATGATATCTTTTCACTTTAGAATATAACCATTCATTCATGGTTGCATTTTATTTGAAATTGTGATGGTTTTGAGCCATTTGTTGGGGTATGGAAGTGCTGCTACTAGATATTAATATCATAAAAGTGATATGAAATATCGAGGAGGAATCTGACTGGTCGCATATGCGAGGACGACCAGAATCCTGCAAGGAGAGCAGAACTGGGTCGTTTGTTCCTAAGACCTTGGTTAACTTCAGATCATTGAGCTCCTCCTGGAAATTTGGCCATAAAGTCTATGCACACCCGGGTGTTATACTGCAGCTCATTAACTACACAGTAACGGGCACATTAACTCATAATCCAAGCAGCGCATTCAATCTAGTAACAGCCACGCATTGAAGAAGAAGTGATAATCACGGGTGTTTATAAGAATCCCAGAAAATCCTAAAAGGGGAAGTTTTTTTCTAAGATATAAGAACATTTTTCAAAAAGAAAAAAAAGGGAGAGATCCTTTCATAACCAAAAAAAAAGATAAAAAATAGTAATTAAGATTATGAGAGGAGTGACATATGTTAGACTAAAGGTTTGCACATGTTGTAATTTTGATCATAGCAAACATGTGTCTTAAGTGATTTGATAAATATTATATTGCACATTTCACTATTTCATAAAAGATAATATATATGATGAAGTGAATCATATTAAATCAAGCTCAAGACACTCAACGGACAATGATGCGATCAAGAATAAAATTTAGAGCTCAATGAACTCATTATTGCGTCAATTTTTGTAAAGTCGGTATAATTTAATATATGTATGATTTAGCATTTGAGGCTCAAGATTTTATTTGATAAATTATTATTTTTTAAATCAAAGGTTTTACAATTATAAACCAAGTATTTTATAAAATTTGCTATTTTTCAAGATGTGGGCTAAAATAAAAATGTCTTACAATCTTTGATTTTAATCAGTATTGTTTTGAATTCTAGAGTTGGGTCTATTTATAAATATTTGAAATATTTTAGGCCATATTATAATTTTAAAAGTTTAAGGACCCAAGTGTAAATATCCTAAATGGGCAGAGAGTTAGCGTCTAATCGTCTAAGAACTACCGACTAGCCACCCAACAGAAATTTATCTTTTCAAGTTTTGGACTAACTTGAAAAGGTTTTGAAAATTTTAAAATTTATAAGTATTATGCTAAATTTTAAAAAGGACTACTTTGAAAAGTATTGTCATGGTTTAGGCCATATAATAATTTTAAAAAGTTTTGAGAATAACAAGTATTATTTAAAAATTATAAAATTAGATCTGTTTGAAAGTTTTATGACGTTTTAGGTCATAATATAATTACAGAAAGTTTAGGGTAAAAATATAATTTTGTTAGCAGTGTTACTGTAGTAAAATTCAAATTTAATGGTAACTTTACTGTTTTGAAGCGGGGAACTTGCCAAATTAAGCGGCTAGCTGCTTGCTCACTGGAATTTGCTTATAATAGCTAGTTTTTGGGCTTAAGTTATATAAACCCAATTCCAACTTCAATTTTAACACTTTTGCAAATATAAATAAGTGTAAGCAACATATTTTGAGCTTCTAAATTCAAAAATCATCATAGAATAAATTTTCATTGAGTATTATTTGTACATCCACTTTAAAAGAGAGTTCATTGTTGCAATCTTTATTTTTTTTTTATCAAACTTATGAGTGTATAAGTATGAGAAACACTTGAGTGAAGACATTGAGAGATAATCTCTTAGTTGTAAAGATTTATTGACACCTTGAAAGTCAATTGTAAAGAACTTGAAGTCTTAGGAGGCTCAAATAGTGAAATTCTCGAGCTTGGTGGGCGTCGATTTAGGCGCGGATTGCCAAACCACATAAAAATTATTGTGTTTGCTCTTTTTTCCTTTACTATTTTATTATTGTGCTTTGTTAAATTTATTATTTTTTATTTCATTAAGGCAATAGATTGAATTATTGTGCAATTTATTTAGCTTAAGTTTTAGAAACCCAACACACCCCCCTTCTCGGGTTGCGTAACTTGCATTTCAACATAAATTCCTTACAAGAGAACCCAGTTACAAACTTGAGCGTCAAAGGGGTTTCACTGGAAAAAATCTGGTGCTCCCCCTGATAGTTCTCTATGGTTGGAGGTAACAACGAAGTAGAACATATGTGGTTGACAACACCCGTTCCATTAGAACGACGGTCGTTAACTCTCCGTTAAAACAAATTCAAGTGTTGACGAGGCAACCTGGTCACTATCATAATCTCGACTAGATTTCAGCATCAACACCATTGATTGAGATCAAATCTTGATCCAATGACTATGAATGAGTGAGTATTATGAAGATGACAATCCAAATCGAGGGGCATAAGTATATTTGTAAATAAAGACCATGCTTCGGCCATTCAGACACCGAATTAATGATCCTATACCACTCTTTTCTTATCCATCTTTCTTAAATGAATTTCATTATACTACATCTATTTTTTATGCTTCAAATATCTAATATGTATTTTTACATAGGAACAATATATTATTTCTTGGCAAGCTTGCAACATTCAAGACTATTCAGATTTACTTTCGTCAATGCATAACACATGCAAACAAATAACTACATCATTGTATTCTGGAGACATATTTGCTTAATACATGTATATCACTCAATTGGCAAGAGTAAATAATGTTTTAAGGAAAGCGACATTTGTAACGTGCTTTGAAACACACGTTTATTTTTATGCAATTTACCTATCATTTTTATTTTCTTTCTACATACATATTTGTTAGCACATTACTTTATATGATAAAATTCCAGCATTATTACTTCAATTCTCTATATTTACCATTCCCTACAAATAAACATATCCCCAACATTAATGAGACCAAAATAATATTATATTGGTCGTCTATTACAAGCAAAGAAGGATGTGCTTCAGAGATTTATAAATGACTCACCAATTACCATTGCCCAATCAATGGTATTCGCCCTGCTTGTTGCAAGGTTGTCACGGCGATAAGTGCTGGCCTAAGATGTTTCATTGAACCCCTTCTTCCCTCCACTGTTGAAGATCTCTTGTGCTGAGATTACTGGGATAGCACAGACACTTGGTTAGGCAATTTTGTTCTCACAGCTTAATTTTACTCAGTAGTTATTACACTAGATGGACGGGGCTAGTTATCAAGGAATTGCATTATTTTTTGGTTTTTCAATTAGCTCATAAATATATTTGTAATATTATAAATATTTTAAATAAATCATTGGGTTAAATAGATTTTTCAATTAAAAAATCTCTCAATTAATAATATTATAATTAATTTTTACATAATATTTAAAAATAATTTTAATTAATTAATTAATTTTAATATTATGTTTCTATCTATTTTTTAAAATTATTTTAATACAATAAAGTAAGTCTAATAGATTAAAATTATTAAAATTATTTTACAATGTATATATTATTACATTTTTTAATACCATATTTTCATTTATTATAAAATTTCGAGTTATTTTTTTTAGAATTTATAAATTTAAAAGATATCGTGGTTAAAAAAAAATTAATATTTTTTATTGAAGATTTGAGAATCTTTATGACCAATCTTGAGGAGTGTAGGTCTCTTTTTTCCATAAAAAAATTATATCAAAAAATAACATTTAGAAGTAGGTATACACATGCGGCGTTCAGCCTGTACCAACACTCAAATGAATTTTTATTTTCAAAACAATTTGACTCGTCTCTTTTCGGGATGGCAATTTCCGGGTCCGGGTCCGGGTCCGGGTTTAGCCATTCCGGATCCGGACCCGGACACATAATTCTCATAACCGGACCCGCATTAAACCCGATTTTTTTCAATCCGGGTCCGGTCCGGGTTCAACCCGGAAAAATCCGGGTTTCCGGAATCCAGGTTTTGAACCCGGATTGCTTTACTTAAGTGGCTGGATCTGGAAGCCTGGAACTGGAAGGGAGGCTTTACTTAAGTTAAGTTGCTGGAAGGAAAGAAGGCTTTACTTAAGTTGCTGGAAAAAAGGGGGAGGGGGAAACATAATTCAAATTCCAGAATCAATTACTTTAGTTCAACAAAATTTGAAATACAAAACATATAACATATCCAAGTTTTAAAACAAATACAACACAATATAGAATCTAAAATTCAAAGTTTAAAATAATAAACATCCACAAATACAAATTCATAACATAATTCTACAATTTAAAGTTCAAATTTCAAATCACTAGTGCTAAAGACTAAACTCTCAATCATCCATTTCATTTGACTGTTGCTCACTCATCCAACTTTCATCAATCAAATGTTCAGCAGAAAGTATTGCTTCCTCTGGAATTCCATCTACAAAAAATGTGTAAATAAAAAACGTAATGAACAAGACAAACAATTAGTGATAAACTGATAATAAGAATAATACAACAAATAACTTGATTCTAATAAATAAATTTTTCATACCTTCTAAGTTTTGTTCAAGCCAAAACCAATTTTGAGTGCACACCAATGCCTCCACTGTGGATGGGTGAAGTCTACTGCGATGAGGGCTCAAATGTCTACCTCCAGTGCTAAAAGCGGACTCCGAAGCAACTGTCGACACAGGAATGGCCAAAAAGTCCCTTGCGATCTTTGCTAGTACAGGATATTTGCCTTGGTTATTCTTCCACCATGACAAAATATCAAATTGACTAGTTGAAGGCAAAGTACTCTCCTCAAGATAAAGCTCTAATTCTGATTTGGAATGAATATTCTGTGTGTTTTCAGTTCTAAATAATGCCCACTCATCAGCCATTTCATCCAAATCTAAATCCAACATATTAGAATCATCTCCTGCAGCACCTTGAGAATTGGCACCATTAACCCCCCCACTTGAATTTGATATATGTTTTACTTCATACTCATGCACTAAATCAGCAAATAGCTTATGCACTCTTTCAATTTCAGATTCAGATTTTTCCCCATATATCTTAGGAAATAAAAAGTTAATTAGTAACATTTTACGCCTAGGATCTAACATAGTCCCCACGGCAAGAACTCCATGAATAACATCCCAATACTTTTGATACTTCGCAATCATCTTAGTGGCCATATTTTTTATCCCCTCAATTGGTGATTGCAACCATGCATTCATTGACAATCTAATTTCACAAATCTTGGCAAAAAATAAATTAGATGTCGGATATCGTGTCCCCGAAAAAAGTTCTGTCAACTTATAAAAGCTTTTTAGATACTCACACATAAGCTTTGCCAAATTCCACTCTGACTCACTAGGTAAAGATGTATAATTTCTCTCACGTTCCTTTAAACGATCAAATACATCTTTATACAACAATGCAGTACTAAGCATCAAGTAAGTGGAGTTCCATCTAGTTTTACAATCAAGTACCAAGTTTTTGGTTTCCTTAATACCTAATTGTTTTTTTGCATTCTCAAAATTTTCAACTCTAGATGGTGTTGCTGTCCAATAATGGACACTATCTCTAATTTTCTCAACTCCATTTTGTATCACAGATAAACCATCTCTAACTATCAAGTTCAATATATGAGCACAACAACGCATATGAAAGAATTTGCCACCCATAATCATTGAACTAGTAGAAAATTTTCCCAACAACAAGGCAATCATAGAATCATTTACAGCACAATTATCAGCAGTTACAGTGGACAGCTTTCTATCTATATTCCAATCCATCAAACAATCATATAACTCATTACACATTACCTCAGCACTATGTGGAGCTGGCACATATATAAACCTAACAATGTGAAAAAATAATTAAAATATTAGACAGGACACTAATTTATGCTTAAACAAAAAAAAAATTGTTTCAAGAATATTACCTCATTATACGACTTCGCAAGACCCATGAACTGTCAATGTAATGTGCTGTAATAACCATGTATCCTTTTTTTTGGTTACTAGCAGTCCACATATCTGTAGTAACCGCGATTCTACTCTCACAAGCTTCTAAAATACCCATTGTCTTTTTCTTTTCAACATCATAAAGCCTTAAAATTTCAGCTTTGATGGTGTTTCTACTAATAGTCTCAATAGAAGGTTGGAGTAGCTTCAACAAGTCATAAAACCCAACATACTCAACAAATGCCAAGGGGAGCTCATGTAGTACAATCATTCTAGCCACAAAAAGCTTTACTGTAGCCATATCCCATTTTGATTCAGAACTACAATTACTAAGTGAAGTGGTTCCATCAGCTTTAGAAGAAAAAGATAGGTGCATTTGCTGTACATTCTTAAATGACCTTCTAGGACAACGTTTAGCATGGTTTATTAAATGATTAGTACCCCTCGAATAATGTCCTTGCATAACTACCCCACAATAATTGCAAATCGCCTTAACTTCCTCACCCAACTTAACTTTTTTGAAATGATTCCAAGCATCAGAGACTACTCTACCACCATCTCGTTTTTGTGAAGTGACAGAATCAATATTACTCCTACGGCCACGGCCACGACTACTCCCCTGAACTGCTACTGTTGAATTTGGTTCTAATTCAACAGCTGTATCATTATTATTTTCTGATTCTATCCTAACTCTTACACAAACACTTTCATCACTTTTTTCAGAGGCATCCAAGTTGATTCTTTGCTCATTTTCCATATCAATTTTTCACTGTACAAAAATTATGTCAAGATATAATTAATTCCAGCAACTTCTTCTAATTTATATGCTATGTTTAACCGTAAAAGCTATAAATATTTTAGACATACCATTTCTATTCTATTAACGGCAACAAAAAAAAAATTCAAAATTAAATAAACTGTAAATAATAAAATTGAAGCATAACAGAGTATAGATATCAAAAATCACCGAGTTTAGCTATTAAAGTCACAAAGTACAGATATTAAAATTGCAAAGTGCAAACAGAGCAAAACAGCACATAAATTGCAATCACAGTCTAATTAAATTGCGAAGACAGTATAATTTCAGAGCATAACAACGCATAAATTACAAAGACAATACAATTAAATTCCAAAGAGAGTATAATCAGAGTATAACAGCACGTAAATTGCAAAGAGAGGATAATCAAAGCGTAATAGAAAATAAATCGTAAAGAGAAAAGCTGAGACTCACAAAGATTCACAGTGGCAGCTTAAGGATATGCTGATCAACACAGAACACAGCCGCGACTAAGGTGGATTCAACCCCTTTGCTGGCCGCGACAGAGTGAGAGATGAGACGAGTGGTGAAACGAACGTACCAAGACCGCACCGCGGGCGTGAAGGTGATGAGTGATGACAGTCACGCCACGAAGGATCTGATCTGAAGAAATAAATTGCAGGAGAGTTGAGGAGAGAGTGAAATAGATTGAGTGAGGAATGGCCGAATGGGTGAGGGAGATTGAGAGAGGAACGAGTGAGGGAGATTGAGAGAGGAACGGCCGAACGTGTGAGAGATTAAGAGAATAGAAATTACAGATCAAGATTCGAGAGTGAGAGATCGAGATTTGAGAGTGAGAGATCGAGATTCGAGATTCAAGAGTGAGAGATCGAGAGTGAGAGATCGAGTGAGAGTCTAAGAGAGAATGAGAGATTGAATCGTGAGCTAGGGTTCTTTTTGTTTTTTTTTTTTAATTTTTCTATTTATATTTAATAATTTCTAAAAAAATTAATATTAAAGTAAATAATTTCCGGATCCGGGTTCCGGATTTGAGGGTTCACCTGAAACCGGATCCGGACCCGGAAACATGCGGGTTCTCAAAAACTGATCCGGTTCCGCATATAAATTTTTCCGGTGCGGGTTGAACCCGGATCGGATTTTCCGGGTTAAGTCCGGGTCCGATCCGGGTCCGGGTTTGGCTGCCATCCCTAGTCTCTTTTCTCCTTGAACTGCCGTTAACTTCCTGTGTTGTATAGTTTGAAGCCTAAGGAAGACAATTTCTGCACCGGATCAATATATTTACAACATTCAACTTAAAACCTGCTTTATATTGCATATCCACTGTCGTTAACTTATTATTACAAAGGAAACTAATCCACCAGAAAAGAGCTCAAAAATAAATTAAAAAAACTTATTATATAGATATCAGACAGGTATATATGGGTGTCGTCACATGTAGTGTAGTCTCGTCTCGGCTCGTCTCGTCACATGTAGTGTAGTCTCGTCTCGGCTCGTCTCGTCACATTCACTACTTTCTTTTTCTTCATTTATTTCTATTTTTTCTTTACCTTTGCCTTTTATTTTTTCTTCTTCATTTTCTAATTCTTTTACTAAATTTTCGGTGTCTTTTATAATTTTAGGATATTTATTTATCATAAACCACTCATCAAAGCTTCCTGGTTGTGGTTTTTGGGTTAAATTTATATTAGGTTTCTTTACTATTTCTGATTTTAAAGTTTTATATTTTTCTAACTTTTTATTTTTCTTCTTACCGGCATGTATTAATGTTAGCTCTATTTTTAACTTTTCTATTTCCTGTTTTATTTCTTTGGTTTCTTCCTTTAAGTGTATTAATAATTCTTTTACTTCTATTAAAGTTGTTTCCATATTGTTAAGGTCTATAGGGGGCTTAATGCATATTTTACAGTTAGGGTATTTTAAGAAAGGTAGCTTTTATTTGGCTAGTTATGAAAGAAAAACTTAGAGATGTTATTTCTAAAAGTTTGAAAGTTTTTAGGGTTATTCTTGTGCATTTCCCCACAAACTTCTTCAAGCACTTGCCAGGCCTCCTCTCCATTTTGATATACCTAACAACATCCTTGTCTTTCTCTCTTTTCCTCTCCCCACTCACCACCAAGGCACCAGCACATTATCCTCCCGACATGCACCTTTAACTGGTCTGACTTCAGCCCCGGTACGTCCACCTCAAAAACATACGAGTTCGGGTACTCTTTAATGCCAGCCGGCGTGGCGGCCATGGCCCTTTTCGAGATGGGGCGTGGTGGGATCTGTCTGGCTCAGCCAGCCTCATCTGTGAAGTCGAGGATTTCGTGCAGGTGGTTTATTATGGATTGATCAATCCCCATGTTCCTCAGCTCTGCTATACCCATTGTTTGCAGAAGCACAAGTTTTTGTTTTTGTGTGTTTGCTAAATAAGTCGATGAATCATGAATGAATTTCGGTCTGGGATTGTTTACTATTATTATATATATATGATGTCGTTGGTGTTGGGTTGAGAAAGAAATGCAACGTGGGACTGCGAGGGTTAGCTATTGACATAATGTTGGTAAAAGCAAACGGTGAGTTCTGTTTCTTTGTAAGGTACGTGGCTATTCATTCGGAGATTTGAAGTCCACGTGGCTTCATAATTTGACGTCCCTGCAGACTAGCCGAGGACGTGGCAACCTCAGTCTCTTGTTTGAGTCTCTCTCTTCACAATCAAGATTGTTCTGCTGAAATTTCGATCTGACTCTGCATATTGCATCCCCCCCTCCTTCCCCCACTTTTATATTAGGGAATTCTATAGTTGTGTAAATGTTCATTTCGAGCTCGCATTTTAGGCATGAAAATAATTTGTCTAACTTGCGAATTGCCAATTCTCTCTCTCTTTCTTTGGAAATATGTGATTAGGTTAATTAGATCTAAAAATGCAAAGATCTGTGTATTTGAAGATCTATATAATAAATATGAATTTTGATGGATTAAAAAAGAATTGAACATTTTTCCCCAAAAAAAAAAAAAAAGAGAGGATTGAACATAGTCTCTTGCTTCCACTAAATAAGCCAAACTCATTGGGCCAATATATATACTAATTGAACATGTATGCAAAGGTAAAATTTGAATAAAAAATATGAAAACGTTAAGAAAAATCTTTAAAATTTTATCAAATTATAAAATGTATGACATGTTATTCAGTAAATAAAGTCTTAAATTTTACAATATGTCTTTAAATTTTACAATATGTCACTTATAAAAAAAAATGAAATTTTAAAAATTTAATAAGTTATAATTTTGAATGGAGAATTAGACAGCCATCTATGTTCTATTATATCCATAACGGACTTTCACACAGAATTACAAAATAAAAAAAAAAGAATCCTGGCTATTATTTTTCTGTTACAATTATGCCATAAATACTCACTTGGCACATAACTCATGTTAAATGTTACATATGAAACTGTTTCATCAATTTACTACAAGCGTTTCCGTAATCAGTATTCATAGTGGGTTCTCTTCCTACCTAATCCTTCCATCGAACCACAAGTATATCCTTTTAAATCACAGGAAGATTGATTTCCAGTGAGCTCCCTATCCGATGGCAAAATCATCAAATACCCTTCTTATGGTGTTGATTGTTGTGTTCGCGACAATGCTGTTCCCCTCAGGACTGTCGCAAGAGCAGCCTATACAAGATATTGAAAAATGCTGGTCATCTCTAACAAGCGTACCAAGTTGTCTCACTGAGATTATCGGTCCCCTGTTGCTTGGCCAAGTTGGCCAAATTGGTCCTGTTTGTTGCACTGCCATCAATCAAATTACCGACAGTTGTTGGCCTAAGATGTTCCCATTTAACCCATTTTTGGCTCCATTGCTCAAGAACTTCTGCACTGCACCTCCACCTCAAAACGCTGGAGTACTGAGTGCTGCGAGCAAGGTCGCTTCTCCAAATCTGTTGTTGACGCCAGGGATTAATGTGGCTGAAGTTACTGAATGCTGGTCCTCCATTGCAAGCACCGAAGGGTGTGCTTTAGAGGTTTATAAATCACTCACCACTGGCCAAATCAATGGCGTTGGCCCTGCTTGTTGCAAGGCTATCATTGCAATTAACAATAAGTGCTGGCCTAAGATGTTCCCATTTAATCCATTCTTCCCTTCATTTTTGAGAAGCAATTGTGCTACTGTCATTGTTTGATCACGGAAGAGTCAAGAGTGGTTCGTCTGCTTTTCGATTAGTTTATTTTTTCGACTAGATGATTTTTGTAGTCTTAATTTAAGACTGTCGATCGTATGATTCTTCACAATAAAAGTTCAGTTGGCCAGCTAGAAATTTGGGAGCATTTTGTTGCTCTTGATGATGTCATTCCACCATGACTGATTGCTCTGTTCTTTGAAGTTTAATTTTAACAGTTATTTCTACTCAAAAGGCATTTAAATGCAAGTTTGCATGCGCATTAGCTTGTGCACTTGAACAAATAATGCACTGATGGACAATTTGACTCATAAAAAAAGACTCTGACTAAAACAAATAGAATTAGGAATCTCATTGATTCCTTGGTAAAATCCGAGAATATAAGTAATGAAGAAGTCAAATATTTTTAGGGATATAAAAATGCAGACGCCAAATATTTTTAAGGATATAAAAATGCTAGCCGACGTGCTTAATGCTTTGCATGATAGAAATATTTCGAGTCAAAATGGTAAGGATTTATGAAAATTGGCGACATCTACAAAGGTCTTTTTAGATACTATCAAGATTTTTGTTATATTCTGATTGCGTTTATATATATTTAATTAGGGTCCCTACCCATGGGTTTGGTACTCTATTTTTTGTTTCTATTTTTTATCTTTTTCAAATCCACTGATTTAATGTAAGAGAAGTTGTACACGACTTAGATGGGATTATTGGGTTATTAACATTAAAAGTCCCTATTGTTTATACAAAATAAGAAAAATTTTAAATTTTAAATAATTATAACATATAAGTTTATAATATTCTAACTTTTTTTACACTATCGAACTAGGTTTCCAATAAAATGACTTGTTGTTACATTTATTAATATCTATTTAAATTAATAAATTTACATATTAGTTAATAAATTAACTAATTTATTATATAGTCAAACTATGTATATTATTTACTAACCATAATTAATGATAAATATAAATATGATTTTTTTAATTTAACATAACAGAAACCAATTTTCTCTTACCCATGTGAACAAGGTTCAAACCCCATAATTTTTTTTTTCAATGCAAGAGATTTTACTATCAAGTGGATGGAATGTACAAAATATGAAAATAATTTTAATTTCATATTCTATGTAGTTAATTTTTTTTTGTAACAAAATATTTATTTAACATCCTGTCAATTATCTAATTATGTAATAAAAATATGTTAATTTACTAATAATAATAAAGTGTTAGTTTATGAATTTATAAAATCATTTTTGTTTGTTTGAACAATTAGTTTTGTATTTTTGGTTGAGTTTTTGTCCTTAAATAAAAAGAATAAATTTAATTGCACACTTAAATAAATTGCTATTTGTTACCCCACCCCAGTAGTTAAAATAGTCGTTAGTACACATCCATACAGTTAATATCTTTTATTAACTTATCTGAGAGAAGGATAAAATAAATAAATAAACAATTACTCTATTTGAAAATAATTTAAATATTTCTTTAGTAAAAATAAACTAAAAATAAATATTTTGTTCTCTAACATTGCACATGAACAATAATAGAGATGACAATTCAGCACATATCTATCAATTAAAATATAAGTTAATTGGTATAATTAATTGTGTCATAAATAGGTTATCATATTAGGAGTTTTAAAACTGAACCCAATACAGTTATTAATCGAGTTGATAGCTAGGAAGTGCAAACAAATCCATTCAAGTTGGATGTCTAAATATTTGATCCAAATAGATTGGATAATATCCATCCAAAATACTCTAGATTTGATTTATTTGATATCCATCATGAACTTGAATATTTGCAATATTTAAGCATACAAGATTAAAATTGAATATTATAATTAATATTTAAGTTTTGTTAATTAGATGAAAAATCAAAATAACTTTGCTAAAAATTATTGCACCATCAATGACAACAATGATGGCACCATCATAAAAAAATAGAAGTGGGTGAACATAAATACAAATACTATCAACATATTCAAAATTATCTGATCTATATAATAGTGACAATGTTTGCTAGATAAATGGATGTGCTGGTGATAGATGCACCTTCCAATTCAAACGACTACAGCAAGACCCCACGATTAGACAACGTTTTTGAGGTTCATGCCTTAATTGAGGGTCTCTATATTGAAAAAAAAGTGGTTGTGTAATGTAACTTGTTGCATTTTTGTGGTATGGTTATGGTTGCAGTTAATTTGGAAGAGGCATGCAACTCTACATATCACCATTTTCTGGCATTGAAACCATCATTGTGTAGATCATTAATTTCAAGTTTAATGGTACCCTTCACGACCCCTTTCGATCAATAATGTCATTGCACATGAAGAAGCAGTGGTCACCCGTGATTGTCTATATTTTTTAAAAATAAAATATCTTTTTGTAATTAATTAAAAAATCAGAGTAATAATTTTGTTTTATTATTCAGTTTCTATATTGAAAATAATTTTAATTACCTTTTAATTAAAATGGGTGAGAAAAATGATGTAATTGATGGTGCAAAATAGGTGAGAAAAATGATGCTACGTGTAGGTGCAGGACAGCAGGGCAGCAGGAGTAATGAGTAAAAGTTTAAAAAATTTTATTTTCATAACAGATAACAGGACTCCATTGTAGTTGACCTTGAAAAAGACAAAAACAAGGGATGCTAAACCAAGTGGGGCTGGTCGGGCAGAAGCACTGAAGGAGGTTAAATTTGTGAAATTGGATATTCAGTTGTGCATATATTTTGAAAATAATTGAGATTTGATACATAAATTCTTATAAAAAGACCAATATAAAGCTTAAATCAGAATAGAATACAAATCCTGAATTTGAGTTCGTGGATATAGCTGATGAAACGCCCAACGATGGTGTTTTTTTTTTTTTTTTTTAAATTTTGTTGAAAATTTATTAACCAAAGAATAACTAGCAAACTGGTCTGGAATCTGGATGAATAACTTTCAAACGTACAACGCTTAAATGTCCATTATTTTGCCAAACACAAAGACTCACTGTCCTACCTTATTAGCCTTGGGGGAAAATAAATTATCTCCCTCTACAATCATGTTTATTTTTAATGAACCAAATTTTATATTTCAGTTGCATGTTGGGCAAAAGAGATATAAATCATTCCATAATAGTCAGTTTCACTCAAACGAAGGAACTCGATTTAGTCATATCGATTAAATCCAATTCAGGAGTTATGCCAATTTTAATTAATTATTGAATTAACAGAAGGCTCTTTAAAACACAAGTTAATTATTAAAACTGTTGCATCAATTCATTATGGTAAATGCTTCAACACAAATAACGTCACCCCAAAAGACAAATAAATTCCGCACATATTTCCTCCACAGAATCACAAAATCAAATTCCCTTGAAAATACTTGCATAGGTGGCGTCCAATGGCAAAAATATCAGCAAATACAGTCCCTATGATGTTGGCTGTGGCTTGCGTTGCAGCAACGCTGGTCTCAACAGGACTTGCGCAGCTCACAACACTGCCACCACTACCGACGATACCAATCTCACAAATTCCAGGCATATTACCGCCTCTAAAAGGTGCCGACAAATGCTGGTTGCCGCTAACAAACATTCCAGATTGTCACTCGGAGATTTTTAGATCACTTTCCAGCGGTCATGTTAGCAATATCGGTCCTGCTTGTTGCAGTGGCATCAATCAAGTGACGGACAAATGCTGGTCTAAGATGCTCCCCTTTCATCCCACGTTCCCTTCATCGCTCAAGCAATTTTGTGCTGCTGCCCCTTCATTTGATCATTTATTTGCTGGGACAAAACTCTCTGTTACACCTTCATCTGATCATACATTTGACCAGACCACGCTCTCTCCGTCACCGTCACCTGATCGTGCATTTGCCGGAAGAAGCCCCTCTTTGCCACCTTCACCTTACCATATATTTGGTGGGACCAAGCTCCTTGTGCCAACAGCAGATTTGGCTGAAGTAACAGAATGCTGGTCGTCCATTACAGACACTAAAGGTTGTGCTTTAGAGATTTATAAATCACTCATCACTGGCCAGTTTAATGGTATTGGCCATGCTTGTTGCAAGGCTGTCACTGAAATCACCGATAAATGCCGGCTTAAAATGTTCCCATTTAATCCATCCTTCCCCCAATTGATGCAGAACACTTGTGCCATTGTCCTTCGGGCTTAGTGTTGTTTCTTTCTTTCTTCCTCTTCCCACCCCCACACCCCCCCCCCCCCTTTAAATAATAAATAAATTTTGTGGTGAGATTGAATTCAATTAGTAAAACCTCTGGTAATTGAAGCCCTGCACAAACGAGCAGAGAGAGAATTAGTTACCATTATGTTACAATAATGGGATAGTTTTCTTGTTTGTCAGGTTATTTTTAAAAGTGAAAAATATGTATATCCTATTAACAGGAGTACAAGACAATAAATTTATAGTTAACCCTTCAAATTCATAGTATTTCTGTTTTCTCAAAAAAAAATTATCTTTATATTATGATCCCGAAATGGAAATGCTAATGCCTAGTGGCCTATTTCCGCTCCTTTGGCACCATAAAGAGCGGAGCTGAACTTTCGTGGTTCTTTTAGAATCAATTTCGAACCATCTGATCGATGTTGCAGCAAAATCCGAATGGAGTCTTATTATATTATCAGTAGACAGAAATTAGAATCCTTGACGAGTTAATTGCAAATCTAAGCCATTACTAAGCCTAAATAAATATCATAGATGGACCTGAATGCTTAGAACGCACGTCAAAACAACCAACGATGAAACTGAATTTCCCAAGATATGATACATTAGCATTAGGCTGCGAAACTGCAGACAATGTTCACCGATGACTATTTAATAAGATTATCGTTTCAAGTCTGACGCATTAATTATTTGCCCACAAATTACAACGACATATTTTGAGGCTACAAGAGTAGAGGTAGCAAAATTAATCAGTCAATTGTGAGCCTCTTTTTTCTTTTTTCCCAATAATCTTTGTATCTTAAATTGGCAGAGAAAGAAATGAAAAGATATATTGCCACGTAGCTTGTGTTGGCCTTAGCTAAGACGTTGAGTAGGAAAAGGCTTAAAAGAAAATGCCCGACTAAATTTCAGGCACTTTTGTTTACGGAACCAAATTTTTAATTTTCAGTTGCACGTTAATTATTATCCAAAAGAGATATAATTCAGCATGTTAATTATGTCGTCAGTGATATCTTTTCAGACAAAATGACCAAATAACAGAGTCATAAATATTACTGTAATTTATTGCATGAGTTATGTCATTTTAACTAATAAGTCGATCCGATCAAGGAACACTATAAGTTCACTACAAACTTAATTCTTCCTCAGAATCACAAACTAAATATCCAAAAATACTCGAAGGGTTTGCACACAAAGCTGAATCCATGGCGAAATATCAGCAATTACAATGCCGCTGATGTTGGCTGTGGCATGCATAGCAAAGCCGGTCCCAACAGGACAAGCACACAGTTACCACCAGCAATACCAATCGTACAAATCTCAGGCCTATTACCACCTCTACAAGGTGCTGGCCAAGGCTGGTTGACGGGAGTTGTCGAAGCTCCTCAAAACAAATACTGATTCACCTAAATAAATTTGTAGAAGTAGTGAAACCATGTTGAATCCCAAGAGAACTATGTATTTTAATTTCTCAAAGTTTAAAAATCAAAATTAATTTTCCAAGAAATCAGATTTTCGAGCTTCTGCACAAAACCGGCTAACCGGTTTCTTCAAAACGGTAAGCCGTTTGATGTTGAAGAATTCTGGGCGTTAACCGGCGAACCGGTTGAGGAATCCGGATGACCGTTTGCTGTTCGCAAGCTTCCTGACTTGATTCGGACAACCGGAAGAGGAATAAATCCGGTTCGCTTGCGATATTTACGGATGCGATCAACCTAGGTTAGGAGAAATCTGGAAGACCGGTTGCGGTTGTAACAATTCGGAGCTATTCGCTTGGATGAAGCTGAAATCCGGTTACGACAACTCTCGGTTCTGGATAGTTTCAGTTTGCCGGTTTAGGGAAACGGAAATCCGGTTGCGAGCTGTCTACTTTCTGGACTCAATTCGGACAACCGGAAAATGGAACCGGAAGACCGAATTCGAGGTTCTCTTCTTCTTGTTGATATTGACTGCCGTTTGAGTGAAACCGGTGGCCGAACTTGTGACTTCTTCTTTCATCGCAAGCGGTTGGCGGTTAAACCGGTTAGCCGTTTTCCTGGGTTTTGGGTTTGTTCTTTGTAACAAGAAATTGATAAAACAAAATAAAATAAAATAAAACAAGATTTAAAATTAAACAAAGAAAATAATCTTACCAAACTTCCAATCCAAGGGTGTCAATTCCATCCAATTGCAATTTTGTTCATAGGCTTAAATATAAATTACTCAATCCAAGAACTTAGTCTACTTAATCGGAAAAGCCGTAGAAAGTAATTATTCTCCTAATACATTAGACTCAAACAATCGCCTAAATCCAAACTTATCACCAATTTAACTGGGCATCATCGTTCCATATCAAATTTAGTGATAGCATTAAGAATAGTGAGAATGACTAAAACAAGATCAATTAATTCAGATTACTCCAATTTAATCAATTTGTATTTTATTCCCCTAGAGCCTATCATGCAAGCTATGTAATTGCGGCCGTCAATATACACACACATGAGCCAACTCCTTGCTACTCAATTCAATCATTCATGACAATTACGGATCACAAACTCATGACTAGCGATAGAAAAATAAATATTGAATTAAGGCGTCAACTCAATCAATATAAATAATTCATAGATAATGAGAACAAGAAAATAAAAATTACTTGGATTGAAGAAATTCTTGTTAAGTTCAAAGCCTCACAAAACTACAATCGGAATTTGATTAACCCCTGGACCGGAATTAAAAGCTTAGCCACTCATGGTGGCCAAACAAAACATAAGTTGTTTAAAGAAGGAAAAGTTGCAGCCGCTTGCTTTCTCTCCTCTCTCACGTTTGTGCACTTGCTTCCTTATATAGTGCTAGCTTTCCTCTTTTGCTCTCTTTCCTTCACGTTTCTTTTCCTCTTTTGCTAGCTTTCCTAATCCTTCTTGGCTTCTTCTCCTCTTAATGCTAGGAAACCGTCTCCTTCAAGTCAACGGTCAGCCCACGATTGCAAAGCCCAAATAAAGCTCTTTTTATCCACTTTTTATCATAATCTCCATGTTTCTCCTCCTAAATCAAATCAAACATAATCTCCATAAATTAGCACAAGATCAATCAAAATATAAGGGAATTAAACTAAATATAATATGACTATTTATGACCTATCACTGGTCATCGCTGATAAAGATTCCAAGTTGTCTCTAGGAGATTTGTAATTCACTATCCAGTGGTCAAGCAGCAAGATTGATCCGGCTTGTTGCAGCTCCATCAATCAAGTCAGCGATGGTTGCTGGCCTAAGATCTTCCCACGTCATGCGCCATCTGCTAATTGTTGGAATATTTTTCAAAATAAATAGTGTCTTATTGTAAAGACATGTCTAATTAATTGTACCCTATGATATCTTTTCACTTTAGAATATAACCATTCATTCATGGTTGCATTTTATTTGAAATTGTGATGGTTTTGAGCCATTTGTTGGGGTATGGAAGTGCTGCTACTAGATATTAATATCATAAAAGTGATATGAAATATCGAGGAGGAATCTGATTGGTCGCATATGCGAGGACGAGAATCACGCAAGGAGAGCGTAATCTGGGTCGTTTGTTCCTAAGACCTTGGTTAACTTCAGATCATTGAGCTCCTCCCGGAAATTTGGCCATAAAGTCTATGCACACCCGGGTGTTATCTGCAGCTCATTAACTACACGATACGGGCACATTAACTCATAATCCAAGCAGCGCATTCAATCTAGTAACAGCCACGCATTGAAGAAGAAGTGATAATCACGGGTGTTTATAAGAATCCCAGAAAATCCTAAAAGGGGAAGTTTTTTTCTAAGATATAAGAACATTTTTCAAAAAGAAAAAAAAGGGAGAGATCCTTTCATAACGAAAAAAAAAGATAAAAAATAGTAATTAAGATTATGAGAGGAGTGACATATGTTAGACTAAAGGTTTGCACATGTTGTAATTTTGATCATAGCAAACATGTGTCTTAAGTGATTTGATAAATATTATATTGCACATTTCACTATTTCATAAAAGATAATATATATGATGAAGTGAATCATATTAAATCAAGCTCAAGACACTCAACGGACAATGATGCGATCAAGAATAAAATTTAGGGCTCAATGGACTCATTATTGCGTCAATTTTTGTAAAGTCGGTATAATTTAATATATGTATGATTTAGCATTTGAGGCTCAAGATTTTATTTGATAAATTTTTTTTTTAAATCAAAGGTTTTACAATTATAAACCAAGTATTTTATAAAATTTGCTATTTTTCAAGATGTGGGCTAAAATAAAAATGTCTTACAATCTTTGATTTTAATCAGTATTGTTTTGAATTCTAGAGTTGGGTCTATTTATAAATATTTGAAATATTTTAGGCCATATTATAATTTTAAAAGTTTAAGGACCCAATTGTAAATATCCTAAATGGGCAGAGAGTTAGCGTCTAATCGTCTAAAAACTACCGACTAGCCACCCAACAGAAATTTATCTTTTCAAGTTTTGGACTAACTTGAAAAGATTTTGAAAATTTTAAAATTTATAAGTATTATGCTAAATTTTAAAAAGGACTACTTTGAAAAGTATTGTCATGGTTTAGGCCATATAATAATTTTAAAAAGTTTTTAGAATAACAAGTATTATTTAAAAATTATAAAATTAGATCTGTTTGAAAGTTTTATGACGTTTTAGGTCATAATATAGTTACAGAAAGTTTAGGGCAAAAATATAATTTTGTTAGCAGTGTTACTGTAGTAAAATTCAAATTTAATGGTAACTTTACTGTTTTGAAGCGGGGAACTGGCCAAATTAAGCGGCTAGCTGCTTGCTCACTGAAATTTGCTTATAATAGCTAGTTTTTGGGCTTAAGTTATATAAACTCAATTTCAACTTCAATTTTAACACTTTTGCAAATATAAATAAGTGTAAGCAACATATTTTGAGCTTCTAAATTCAAAAATCATCATAGAATAAATTTTCATTGAGTATTTTTTGTACATCCACTTTAAAAGAGAGTTCATTGTTGCAATCTTTATTTTTTTTTATCAAACTTATGAGTGTATAAGTATGAGAAACACTTGAGTGAAGACATTGGGAGATAATCTCTTAGTTGTAAAGATTTATTGACACCTTGAAAGTCAATTGTAAAGAACTTGAAGTCTTAGGAGGCTCAAATAGTGAAATTCTCGAGCTTGGTGGGCGTCGATGTAGCCGCGGATTGCCAAACCACATAAAAATTATTGTGTTTGCTCTTTTTTTCCTTTACTATTTTATTATTGTGCTTTGTTAAATTTATTGTTTTTTATTTCATTAAGGCAATAGATTGAATTATTGTGCAATTTATTTAGCTTAAGTTTTAGAAACCCAACACACCCCCCTTCTCGGGTTGCATAACTTGCATTTCAACATAAATTCCTTACAAGAGAATCCAGTTACAGGCTTGAGCGTCAAAGGGGTTTCACTGGAAAAAATCTGGTGCTCCCCCTGATAGTTCTCTATGGTTGGAGGTAACAACGAATGATAGGTTATAAATAGTCATATTATATTTTATTTAATTCCCTCATATTTTGATTGATTTTGTGCTAATTTGTGGAAATTATGTTTGATTTGATTTAGGAGATGAAACATGGATGTTATGATAGAATTTGGACAAAAAGGGCTTAATTTGGGCTTTGCGGTTCCCTAGCAATCAGAATTGGAGAAGGATTCGGTTTCCTAGCATTAAGAGAAGAAGAAACCGCAAGGAAAAAGGAAAGCAGCAAGAAGAGGAAACCAAAAGGGAAAAGGAAAGCTATCAATATAAAAATAAAAGGAAGCTAACGTGAGGCAAAAGGGGGGAGCTGGACGTGAGGAAGGGAAGTCAAGGGCTGCTGCAATCTTTTTCTTTGAAAAACAATTCTTGAATTGTTTGTCCACCATGAGTGGCTAAGGTTTTAATTCCAGTCCAAGGGTAAATCAATTCCGATTGTAATTTTGTGAGGCTTTGAACTTAACAAGAATTTCTTCAATCCAAATAATTTTTATTTTCTTGTTCTTATTTTCTATGAATTATTTATATTGATTGAGTTGACGCCTTAATTCAATATTTATTTTTCTATCGCTAGTCAGGAGTTTGTGATCCGTAATTGTCATGAATGACTGAATTGAGTATGAGGAGTTGGCTCATGTGTGTGTATATTGATGGCCACAATTACATAGCTTGCATGATAGGCTCTAGGGAAATAAAAATACAAATTGATTAAGTTGGAATAATCTGAATTAATTGATTTTGTTTTAGTCATTCTCACTATTCTTAATGCTATCACTTAATTTGATATGGAACAATGATGCCCAGTTAAATTAGTGATAAAGTTGGATTTGAGCGATTGTTTGAGTCTATTATATTAGGAGAATAATTGCTTTCTACGGCTTTTCCGATTAAGTAGACTAAGTTCTTGGATTGAGTAATTTATATTTTTGCCTATGATCAAAAATTGCAATTGGATGGAATTTACACCCTTGGATTGGAAGTTTGGTAAGATTGATTTTCTCTTGTTTAATTTTAAAATCTTGTTTTATTTTATTTTATTTATTTTAATTTCTTGTTAAAGAAGAAACCCTTAAAATCCAGAAATTCGGATAACCGGATATCCACAACCGGCTAACCGTTTGTGGACAGATTCGAGAGAACCGAGAACCGATTTTCCGGATTCCCTTATCCGGTTAGCCGATTAAAGTCAGAGATGAGAAATCAAGAATCCGGATAACCGGTTTCCCTAACCGGTTAACCGAATAAACGACAGAACCGATACAACCAACATCCGGCTTTCCGATTTTACCTTTACGGTTGCGAATAAGCGGCGATGAGAGAAGCGAAACCGCACCGATTTCCCTTTACCGGTTGTCCGGATAGCGCTAGAAACGTCACTAATCACAACCGGTCTACCGGTTCCCTTATCCGGTTAGCCGGATAACTCCCAGAATTCTTCAAACAACAAACGGCTAACCGGTTTCCCTAAACGGTTATCCGGTTTGAGGCAGCAAGCTCGAAAATCTGGTTTTCTTGGGAAATTAATTTTGTTTTAAACTTTGAGAAATTAATCGCATAGTTCTCTTGGGATTCGACCTGGTTCCACTATTTCTACAAATTAATTTAGGTGAATCAGTATTTATTTTGAAGGGCTTCGACAACTCATTAAATTTGGCGCTGAATTCTTTTAGTTTCTCATTGTTTAATTGTTTGTTTGATTTAGTTTATGACTCGTTCTTCTCAGGCTACTAATTTGCAGTATAATCCCGAAATCGAGAGGACAGCGCGTCAATTGAGAAAAGAGACTAGAGAGAGGAAACGTCATCTTGAGGAAGAGGCAGAGATAGATTTAAATACTGGTGGTACATTCATTTTTGCAGAAGCTAAAGAAGAGATGGCAGATAGAACTCTCAAAGAACTCGCCGCACCAGATTTGAATCAACAGCCCTTATGCATTACTTTTCCTAATATTGCTAATGATTTTGAATTAAAATCTGGTTTGATTCATTTACTTCCTTCTTTTCGTGGTTGTGCAGGTGAAGATCCTCATAAGCATCTGAAAGAATTTCACATTGTTTGCTCTGGAATGAAACCACATGGTGTATCCGAGGAGCAAATCAACCTTAGAGTTTTTCTTTTCTCTTTGAAGGATCAAGCTAAAGATTGGCTCTATTATCTACCGTCCGGTTCTATCACCACATGGAATGAGATGAAAAGACTATTTCTGGAAAAATTCTTTCCTGCTTCACGAGCTGCTAGTATTAGGAAGGAGATTTATGGCATTACACAAATCACTGGGGAGACGTTGTACGAATACTGGGAACGATTCAAAAGATTATTTGCTAGTTTTCCCCACCATCAAATTTCTGATCAACTCATTATCCAATATTTCTATGAGGGATTGTTGCCAATGGATAGGAGTATGATTGATGCAGCAAGTGGTGGAGCTTTAGTGAACAAAACACAGGCGCCAAAGTTGATTTCAAACATGGCTGAAACTTCTCAGCAATTTGGTACAAGAGCGGGTGGAGGATCTATCAAGCAAGTCAATGAGGTAAGTGATCTTAAAAATCAAATTTCTAATTTAACTACTTTGGTCCGTCAAATAGCTGTAGGGCAATTGCAAACAGTAAAAGCGTGTGGAATATGCTCACTTCATGGGCATCCTACTAATATGTGCCCCACATTGCAACAAGATTCCACACAAGAAGCCAATGCCATAGGTGGGTTTCCTGGTCACGCTCAACGGAAGTATGATCCCTATTCGAATCACTACAATTCTGGATGGAGGGATCATCTTAACTTTAGCTATGGAAACCAAGGAGAACAACAAAGGCCACCTCCTCAGAACTTCACTAGACCACCTTCAATCCCTACACAGACTCAAGCTCCAAACTCAGGTATGTCTTTGGAAGATATTGTTAAGAATATTGCTACCAATACTCTTCAATTTCAACAGGAAACAAGGACAAGCATCCAGAATTTAGGCAACCAAATTACTCAATTGGCCACGTCAGTTAGTAAGTTGGAAGCTCAAAATTCTGGAAAGTTACCTTCACAACCAGAAGTCAACCCAAGGGAGAACTGTAGTGCAATTTCACTGAGAAGCGGAAAAGAAATTCCTTCAGGATCAACTCCACCTAAAGACGTTGAAATGGCTAAGAGAGATGAAGATGAAGAAGCTCCCTCTAAAACAAGGCGTGGGGTAAAATTCGATCCTCCTTTATCTCTTTCATCTTACACACCTACACCTCCTTTTCCTAGCAGGCTAGCTAAACCAAAAGAAGATGAGCAAGAAAAAGAGATTCTGGACACGTTTAGGAAAGTACAAATTAACATCCCCTTATTGGATGCGATCAAACAAATTCCCAAATATGCAAAATTCTTGAAAGAATTGTGCACCAACAAGAGGAAGATGAAGGAAAAGGGGAAGGTTGAGGTAAGTAAGAATGTGTCAGCAATTTTACAAAAGAATATGCCAGAAAAATGCAAGGATCCAGGTATGTTTTCACTACCTTGTGTGATTGGTGAAAAGAAAGTCGAGCATGCTATGCTAGATTTAGGAGCTTCAATTAATGTCATGCCATTTTCTGTTTACCAAGAATTAAAGTTAAACGACTTGCAAAAGACTAGTGTAGTTATTCAATTGGCTGACCGTTCTTATATTCACCCACTTGGGATAGTAGAAGATGTTTTGGTGCAGGTTAATGAGCTTATATTTCCTGTAGACTTTTACATCTTAGAGATGGAAGGCAATCCTTCTTCGAAATCGGCTTCGATTTTGTTAGGGAGACCCTTCATGAAAACTGCCAAGACAAAAATTGATGTAGATGAGGGTACTCTCTCTGTCGAGTTTGATGGAGAGATTGTTAAGTTTAATATATTTGATGCTGTGAAACACCCTACTGATATGCATTCTCTTTGTCAGATTGATGTGGAGATTAAGAGCTTGGACTCGGACAAGATTTTTAAAGTGAATGGCATAGGTTGAAAATCTATCATGAGGGTGAAATTGCTCCATGCCTCATCGGAGTCAATTTAGGTCATCCTCATTATTTGGATACATGATTCGCTTTGCGACTCTGTCGAGCAAAACGACGTTAAAAAATTGCGCTATTGGGAGGCAACCCAAATATTTTCTTGTTTTTGAATTTTTATCTATTTATTTGGTTTTCTTTACTTTCGTTGATTTCATTTTAAGCCTCCAGATGTTCTTGATGAAGAAGATATATTTTGGATAGGAGATTAACTTTGATAAAACATGCTCACGCCATTTTACAGCTTTCCTTGGAACCCTCTCCCTAGCTCATTCGGGTCCACATCGCTCACATTCAGGGGAGTTTCTTTCTCCTTTCTCATTTACTTTTTCATTATCATTATTATTTTTTGTGAGCCATTTACTTGTTGATACATTGAGGACAATGTATTATTTAGGTGTGGGGGAGGATTTTGGCATGTTTTTAATTTGTTCTTAAAAATAATAATATTTTTGTGTTTTAAGTCTTCTCAATATCTTTGAATACCTTGTAAGTTAGGGGTACATCTTTGTTTTGAGTTTTAATGCATGAAAGAGGTAAGCATGAATAGTATTTTTCTTTAAAATTTTCGATGGTGTCGCATTAATTTGTTGATTGAAAAGTGCACAAGACTTGATGCAAAATAGACACTCTAGTGAGCTTTTGAGTCTAAGAGCAACTTATTACATTTTTGCTCCGTTTATTTTTGTTGAGTGTATCAAACTTAGTGTGTTTATTCTAGAACTTGCTTATGAATGTATGTTGAGACCACATTTTTGAATTGATGCTTAAGTGTGATAAGGACAATTAGGTTTAACCAATTCTTAGACTCTAAAAGACCCACCTTTTATTTTCCCCTAGTTAGCCCCTTTGAGCCTATTTCCCATTTTTGTTTGTTTCTAACACATTGTTTAACCCAAAGCCTTTTTGTTTGTTATCCATGTTTTCTTTCTACCCTGTCAAGATAAGAGTGAAGTAATTGCATGATTAAAAAAAAAACGAAAAAAAAAGAGAAAAAGAAGAAAAAGAAAAAAAA
The DNA here is from genome assembly GCA_030449925.1 of Citropsis articulata. Taxonomy (NCBI): domain Eukaryota; kingdom Viridiplantae; phylum Streptophyta; class Magnoliopsida; order Sapindales; family Rutaceae; genus Citropsis; species Citropsis articulata. Next base: position 738,497 of record JASUUH010000257.1, read on the forward strand.
TTCTGTTGTGAAAATTATTCCCTTAATTAGATGATTGGAGAATTATTTGCAAAAGCAATTGAATTATTAAATTGTTTCTCCAAGTATTTTAAGTGCTTAAATGTGGGGATAAATTTCATTGTTTTAGAAGTTTTTTGTTTATTTTGAGGCATCTAAATCATGCATGTAATTAACTCTTTGTCTTGATCGTTAAATCCTTAATTTTCCTTTTACCATACCTTTACCTAAGCCCCATTTCAACCCTTGTTAAGTCCCTTTGATTTTTGCATCATATTCTTATGCAGTGGTGGAGATTTAATTCATTTGCAAGCATATGGTAATAATATGCTATGTTTTGATTTTGAGAGTAAAACACGCACCCTAAACACTTTGAGAGCATTGAGCGAAACCATGTAAGGGTGTTAAGTCTTGCTGCGTTTGATTTTGATGAATTGATGTGATGCTTGTGTTTTTTGTTACAAATTCTATCCTATGAATGCTTATTCTCTAGATTGTCACTATGATTCAACTCATTGATGTGTGTTTAGCTTTATTGGTATTCTTGGATATTGAATGGTTATAAAGAAGGTAAAATGGAGGATTGGTATGTTGATTTGAGATAAAATTCCCCCACACCTAAACCATGCTTGTCCTCAAGCAACGAAGTAGAACATATGTGGTTGACAACACCCGTTCCATTAGAACGACGGTCGTTAACTCTCCGTTAAAACAAATTCAAGTGTTGACGAGGCAACCTGGTCACTATCATAATCTCGACTAGATTTCAGCATCAACACCATTGATTGAGATCAAATCTTGATCCAATGACTATGAATGAGTGAGTATTATGAAGATGACAATCCAAATCGAGGGGCATAAGTATATTTGTAAATAAAGACCATGCTTCGGCCATTCAGACACCGAATTAATGATCCTATACCACTATTTTCTTATCCATCTTTCTTAAATGAATTTCATTATACTACATCTATTTTTTATGCTTCAAATATCTAATATGTTGTTTTACATAGGAACAATATATTATTTCTTGGCAAGCTTGCAACATTCAAGATTATTCAGATTTACTTTCGTCAATGCATAACACATGCAAACAAATAACTACATCATTGTATTCTGGAGACATATTTGCTTAATACATGTATATCACTCAATTGGCAAGAATAAATAATGTTTTAAGGAAAGCGACATTTGTAACGTGCTTTGAAACACACGTTATTTTTATGCATTTTACCTATCATTTTTATTTTCTTTCTACACACATATTTGTTAGCACATTACTTTATATGATAAAATTCCAGCATTATTACTTCAATTCTCTATATTTACCATTCCCTACAAATAAACATATCCCCAACATTAATGAGACCAAAATAATATTATATTGGTCGTCTATTACAAGCAAAGAAGGATGTGCTTCAGAGATTTATAAATGACTCACCAATTACCATTGCCCAATCAATGGTATTCGCCCTGCTTGTTGCATGGTTGTCACGGCGATAAGTGCTGGCCTAAGATGTTTCATTGAACCCCTTCTTCCCTCCTCTGTTGAAGAGCTCTTGTGCTGAGATTACTGCGATAGCACCGACACTTGGTTAGGCAATTTTGTTCTCACAGCTTAATTTTACTCAGTAGTTATTACACTAGATGGACGGGGCTAGTTATCAAGGATTTGCATTCTTTTTTGGTTTTTCAATTAGCTCATAAATATATTTGTAATATTATAAATATTTTAAATAAATCATTGGGTTAAATAGATTTTTCAATTAAAAAATCTCCCAATTAATAATATTATAATTAACTTTTACATAATATTTAAAAATAATTTTAATTAATTAATTAATTAATTTTAATATTATGTTTCTATCCATTTTTAAAAATTATTTTAATATAATAAAGTAAGTCTAATAGATTAAAATTATTAAAATTATTTTAAAATGTATATATTATTACATTTTTAATACCATATTTTCATTTATTATAAAATTTTGAGTTATTTTTTTAGAATTTATAGATTTAAAGGATATTGTGGTTAAAAAAAAATTAGTATCTCTTATTGAAGATTTGAGGGCCTTTTTGACCATTTTCTTAAATCTTTGAGCAGGGTAGGTCTCTTTTTTCCATAAAAAAATTATATCAAAAAAATAATATTTAGAAGCAGTATACACATGTGGCGTTCAGCCTGTACCAACACTCAAATGAATTTTTATTTTCAAAACAATTTGACTCGTCTCTTTTCTCCTTGAACTTGCTGTTAACTTCGTGTGTTGTATAGTTTGAAGCCTAAGGAAGATAATTTCTGTACCGGATCAATATATTTACAACATTCAACTTAAAACCTGCTTTATATTGCATATCCACTGTCGTTAACTTAGGGGTCTTTACATAAGTAGTCTTATAATTTTTACGAATTTCAGCAGTAACCATATCAACTTTTTTCTATCATCATTAGCCAATTTATGGGTGTTTGGACTAAAATATCCTTGACTATTTTAATATTATTTTTGAAGGTATAGGTTAATTTTCGCTGTAGTCCTTGCATTAATTTATATTATCTTTATTGATGATCATTTTTTCTATTATCAAATCTACACCTATTTTTCATTTTTTCAAATATCTTTTTTATTCCGTTATATAGATATAAGTGCTGGTCTAATTCATACAGATCAATAAATTCTCCATATATATGTTCTCCCATATTTATTAAATTTATTCTTTCATGTTCTACTAGATCAATCTTTTGATTTAAAAGATTTATGTATATATCTATTCTATTTTCCCAACCTAAAAGCATTTGGTCTACACATGAATTTAATTCTTGTATTCTATCTAATGCTTGTTCTATTAAAAACTGTTGGTGATTCATTATATCAGGTATTTTCTAAAAGTGTATAGAATTAATTATAAATTTTTATTTTTATTATTTATTATATACAATTTATGTTTTTTATAGCCTTTTCTGGCTCTGATACCATTCTTTTGCGGCGTAGCCTTTAAACAAATTTAAACAAATTTTTAAACAGATATTAAGAATTTAGATGTTGACTATTATTGTAGCCTTTATTTGACATATTTAACTACTATTAAATATATTAAAGTTTTCATATATACTTATTACATCTTCTATTTCTTTATCTACAAAACTTTGAACTATTAAACTTTTTAAATTATCCCATTCTATTAATTGTATAATTTCTCTTTTTATTTCAGGTGGCAAATTTATATTTGTAATTGCTATTAATCCTTCTTTATTTATTAAGTTTTTTGTTTCAAATAACATGCTGTTATATGAATAGGTTCCACATTTGAATCCTACCATTAAATTTTTATTACTATAAATAATTTTTGTTTCATTATTTAACCATTTTAATTTTGTCATACCCATTTGTTTACATAATTTTTCATGATATTCTTCCATGATTGATCAAGTACGTGAATTGTTTACCAGAGATACAGAGGGTACTACTGTCCATTCGGAATCAGCTACCCAATTTACGTCACTGGTTTCCATCGATATACTTTTGATCAATCAACATTTAGAATATATATAATAAATTCTAAGGTTTGTTTTATTTGACTTAGGGTTCTTCTTTCCATTATTAGTTGTACCTGGTTGACAAATCTTTGATCTATGTTTGTTGAATCTAGAAACCAACATAGAGTTTGTATTTTATCATCTAGCCTGTTTACGATTTCTCTTAATTGGTTTATATTTTCAAAATTTATATTTTCTACAGATCTGATAATATTATTTGCATTCTCCATATAAAATAATTCTCCTCCTCAGTAAAACATAATCATCAACAAACTCCCACCAAAAGATATAGATTAGGAATTATTACCCTCAAATCTTCTGGAACTTTTCCAGATCTAGCTCCTTATCTTGTTGACTGGTCACCTTTTCCCTGTAGCTGTGCCCTGCTCGCCTCCACGCCTTCCTGGCTCAACGGCTTATCTGGGCTGATGCAATCGGGATCACTGTGTGTCAGTAAGATCTTAGAGTTTTGATCTTTTAAAGTTCTAGTTGATTCTCTAGGTTTCCTTTTCTATTCTTATGGGTGAGTTGTTTTTTATCTTTGTTTTACGAGTTGGAGAGAAGTGTTTTAGTTATACAGAGGCATTCAGAGAGTTGTTTGAATGATAGGGCTCTCAGAAGTTTTTTGACGTTCTCAAAACGTTCTGAGTGTTTCTCCCTTTCTCTTTCATTTATATAGAAAGTTTACATCCTCCTCCGAGGTTTACATCTGTCCTCTTGGATCAACTTACATCTCCTTTTTTCTCTTTATGGCCGACAGGTGGCCAACATACTTTTGACTTTTCAAAAAGTAACATTTACATCATTATTGTTACTGACGTAAGTGCTTACATAAGAGTTACATTATTGTTGTTACTGACGTAAGTGCTTACGATAGACATGCCAAGTGCTCCATTTTTTCACATGCTATACGTCTTGTACTAGGCCTACATGGAATGTGATGTCCGTCTATGTCACTGATGAAGCTGGCAAGTACTCCTGATCTGCCAACACCAGTGCCAGGTGTACACAGGATAAAGTTGTCTTGTTGTAGAAGAACTTTATATCCTCGTTCATACAAGTTGGATGCAATTGACTTTATAACAGTGACTCCAGCTGCTCTTCTATAGCTGGCCCAATCTCTGCTGAAGATAGGTTCTTTGAGTCTACTTTGGCCTACTTCCAAGTTGAAGCTGTTTGTGACTATATTGAGGCTGATGAGGTGTATAGCTTCATATTCTACTTCATCGTCATATTCAGGGCTGATAGTGTAGAATTTTAAACAAACATGTTTCTTTTGACCATATTGACTTATTTTACTTACAAGAGCAGGATCAAAATTAAATAGTTCACCGAGGCTGACATCAGGATATATAAGGTCAAGATACCCATAATCTGCTAATTTCTTAACAAATTCGGGGTCTGAACCTTTGATACACACTACCCTTGGGTATACAGATTTACCAGTACTCCGGAAACAGTTTTCTGAATACTCAGTTCTACTATAGATATATTCAGAAAAACTCCTATATTCTTTTTCTTTTGGTGAAAGGTTTACTACCTCAACTCCACCAATGTTTATTCTTTTTACTGCAGCCACAACATGATCTTTTGGGGGCTGTTTACTGGGATTTACTGTAATCACTTTTTTATGGGATGAGATTTCTACATAATCCTCATCACAGATAGCTTTACCATGTGGTTTGGATCCACCACTGCTTCCACTTAAGGAATTTACATCAGGATTTATTGGTTGCCCATTTAAGGGATTTACTTTTTTATTTTCTTCGAATTCCTCTCTCAGATGTTTTATAGAGAGTCGAAGATTATTGACAAAATTGCCAAGAATGTTGACAACTTCTTCAAGATCTACGAGATCTGTTTCCAAATCTGCAATTCTTTTTTCCATGCTTACTCTGCAAATTCTACGTTTCTACTGAGAAAATCAGCTAAAAAATTGTTAGCTCCTTTTATATGAATAATTTTAAAATTATAATGAGATAAATATGCTTGCCATCTATGCAATCTTCTATACTGTGGTTCATTAGGTAAATTTTTACAAATTAAAGAATTAACTTGAGTATTATCTGTTTCTATTATAAATTTCTTTTGTAATAAAAATAAAGAAAATTTCTTTATTCCTTTGTAAATGGCTAATAATTCTTTTTCATGGACTGGATAATTTACTTGAGCTTTATCAAATGTTCCACTAGTGTATCTGCATATTTCATTTAAATCGGTTTTAAGTATTGCTCCCCAATGTAAGTCAGAAGCATCAGTTTGTAAAATTAAATTATCAGTTTCATTTGGTAATCTTAATTCTGGTAAATTTCTACAATGTTTTTAAGTTCTATTACAGCTTGTGTATGTTCTTCACTCCATCCTTTTGTATTATTTTTTCTCAATAATTTTTGGAGTATATTTCTTTTCTTGGATAAGTTTTCTATAAATCCTTCTGCATAATTTAAACATCCTAGAAATTTTTGGATTTGCTGTTTGTTTTCTAATTTGTCTGGGAAATCTACTATTTTTCTTGCTATATGGCTTTGTAATTTTATTCCATTTTTATCTAGAACCATTCCTAAAAATTCTATTTTCTTATGTTTTATTAGTGCTTTCTTTTCTGATAGAACTATTCCTTCTTTTATACACTTGTTGACAAAGTCTTTTAAGTGTATTCTATGTTTTTCTAATGTGTCAGAAGCTATTAATATATCATCTACATATACTATGATATGATTATTTTCTTTGAATATGTTATCCATTTTTCTTTGAAATATTTGTGGTGCATTCTTTAACCCAAATGGCATTACTAACCATTCATATTGTCCTTGGGGTGTACTAAAAGCTGTATATTGTATAACGCTCTTTTCCATTTTTATTTGCCAAAATCCTGATTTACAGTCAAATTTAGAGTAATAATTTTTTCCTTTTACCAAATTTATTAATACTTCTTTGTTTGGCAAGAAGTATCCATCAAATTTTGTGTATTTGTTTAATTCTTTATAATTTATTACCATTCTAGCTTTACCTCTTATTTGTTCAGCTCTTTTTCTAACCATAAAAGCTGGACTATTATAGGGGCTATTACTAAATTGAATAAGATTCAAATCTAATAATTCTTTTATTTGGATTTTAAATTCTTCTTTATCTTCCATTGTGTACATCATTGGTTTTACCCTGATTATTTTATTTTCTAATAATTCTATTTTGGCTTTAGGATGGTTTGGTTTCCATAAAGCTAAAGGATTTTCATTATAAACTTGTTTTAATTGTTGTTTTATCGTTTCTAATTTTATGTTGTATATTTGTCCTTTCTGTATTAAATAATGTTTTTCATATGATAGAATATCACCACGCTGGGCTGGTTGTACTCTGAAAGGTCTAAATTCTCTGGATCTGAAGAATATTATTGCATGGGGTTTTTAAAGTAATTAAAAACATAGTTTGTTGATAATATTGAAATTGTTGTAGAAAGTCATTTCCTAGGAGTATATCACAATCCATGTTATTATATTGATATATGTATTTTACAGAGATGTTTTTACTTCCTAATAATAGTTCATAATTTGTAACTAGATTATTAACTTGATGTTTATCTCCTGTAATGCCAGTAATTTTTATATTTCCATCTGGCTTCCATTTATGAGATAAGAATGTTTTCATTATTGTAATTTCACTTCCAGTATCTATTAAAGCACATGTATGTATGTCTTTTTCTATAGTGTGTACTTGAATATATACCGATAAAGGGTATTTAAGGTATGCTTTATTTAACATTTTTGACAGAATATTTCATGCTCATTTACTTGTATAGTTATTCCATATTTTTCTATTTTGTAATATTCTAAACCTTCTAGGAAACTATTTCCTAAAAGGATATGATTATTATTATTATTCATATTAGAATCTATAAAACAGGTTATTATGATTCTAATACCTTCAATTATGATTGGTACCTTTACTTCTTGTTTACATATATGTTTATTTCCATTAAAGTCTATATATTCATAAGCTGGATCCCTTTCTTTTATTATTAACCCATTATTTTTTATAGGGTTTATATGGTTATGACTTGCACCTGTGTCTATAGTTATATAAGGTCCTTTTATATAATCTAGGCCATTAAAGTATTGTCCTATTATTTTCATTACTTTAGCTGTTGGTTTAGCTATTAATTGATTATTTTCTGAATAACTTTTTCTTGATGAATTTCCTCTAAGTAGGGTTTTACCCGAAAAACTAATTGGAATAGTTGATGTTTCTTGAGCTTCTGAATTTATTATTTCTTTCTCATCATCAATACTTAGTCTATAATTTACTGGTATTTTAATTTCTGATTTAATGGGTTCTATGAGTGTAGTTATTTCTTCACATTCTTTGTTTATTTCTATTAATGGTTTATCATTATATATTTCTCCATAATTTGAATTACAGAAACTATATAAGGCTGAATAATGGAAGGTCATTAGTCTATTTCCTTCTTTCATTAAATTATTCTTTAATAATTTAAAATGTAAACTTAATGTTTCATTAATATTTTTATCTTTTATGTGTACACAATATCTAGGATAGCATGTAAATATTAGTTTTGTATAGCATAAATTTCCTTCTATTGTTCCTAAATGTCCTATCATAGGGTCATTAAATCTTTGATCATGTAAAGATAGTATTATTGGACTGTCTATTCCTTCCTTAAATAAGGATTTTACTAGGATTTGTATTTCTGATAAGTAAACATATTGTATTTTTTCTTTTATTGTTTCACTTTTTACTTTTCTAAGGGCTAAATCTACAGTTCTCCTGTTTATTAATCCTAATCTTATATTTCCTTCAGCTTGAGTAACTTCTATAGCTTTTTCTTGTTCATAATATTCATGTAGTATTACCTTTTTCCTTTTAAAGATATCTCTTAATTTATGTAAAATTCCATAATCTGGTTTTTCTAATTTTGCTTTTAAGAGTTTATTATATTTATTTCTATTAAATGTTGCTACTAAACTATATCCGTGGACATTTTCTTCTTTTTCTACTTCATAGATTTCTTCTTTATTTACCTCTTCCGAATCTATTTCTTTATTCTGATTCATTGTTTATAAGTTCTTCAGATATATATATTTCTTCTCCTTCACAATCAGATGGATTACTTATTAATTCTAGTTCCTCTTCTATATTCTTAAATTCACTTTTAAGGATTCTAACTTTCTTTTTGGTACATTCTGTGCTTATATGTCCTATTTCTCCACAATTCCAATATTTGCATTTATTTTTGTCGAAATTTCTTTGTTTTTTGTATTTTCTCTTATAATATTTTCTATTAGGTTTGATATATTTTTTCTTGAAATGTTTATATTTCTTATATTTTCTTTTTCCTACTTTTTTATAACTTTTGTTTTTTCTATAAGGTAGTTGACATCCCCATTGGGTTGGCATTTCTGTTTTATGACAACATATATCTCCAATTGTTCTACTTTTCTTTATTAAGTTACGTTGCATACATATTTCACTTAATCTGTCATTTAAGAATCTTATTCTAGATCCTAATGTTTCAGGTACTGTATTAGCTATTTTGTACTTTTCGTATTCATTAACAAAATATATACTCCATGGTATTGGTAACTTAGAGTAGTATAAATTAAGATAAATATTTTGATCTTCATTACTAAAGAATTGTGAATAATAATATTTACTAAATTCACAAGTGTATTCTTTGACATAACACATATTGCATATGCTTAAGTTAATTAATTTCATCCTGTTATTTAGCTTTTCATTTTTTATTTCTTGGTCACGGTTTAGTCTCCAATCTTCTCCTAGAAATTCATTTGAAATATATTCTACCATTGTCTCTATACCTAATTCTTTATTTCTTAGGAATCCTGTTTTTATATTATTAGTTATTAATTCTTTTACATTATCTGTTAATCCTCTCCACCAGCTAAATACATTTCCTATAAAGCTTGCTATTAAAATTTCTGTATATACTCCTGCTTTTTGGTCTTCTGTTTCTACATTCCAATCTTCTTTTGACCCATTATACATAAAAAATAAACGCATTTGTAATGCCCATTCTACTAGGGTTTTATGTGGATTTGTTCTACAGTCTAAGTCTAAAAATACTTCCGCATTGCTTATTATTTTTAGTTCATTTTCTTGAGGAATATACTTATTTTTCCAAGGTTGATTCCTAATTGGTGGTTTATATTCATAAAAGTGTCTTTTTCTCCTATTTTGTCTACCTTTCAATCATCTCCTGCCTCCACTTGTATTCATATTTATTTTGTATTCTTTTTCAATATCTTCTAAATCACTTAGATTTATTTCACTGAATATTTCAGTAAGTTTTTCAATTTCTTCTTCCATTAATCTGATTCACTGCTTTCTTTTTCTTCATTTATTTCTATTTTTTCTTTACCTTTGTCTTTTATTTTTTCTTCTTCATTTTCTAATTCTTTTACTAAATTTTCGGTGTCTTTTATAATTTTAGGATATTTATTTATCATAAACCACTCATCAAAGCTTCCTGGTTGTGGTTTTTGGGTTAAATTTATATTAGGTTTCTTTACTATTTCTGATTTTAAAGTTTTATATTTTTCTAACTTTTTATTTTTCTTCTTACCGGCATGTATTAATGTTAGCTCTATTTTTAACTTTTCTATTTCCTGTTTTATTTCTTTGGTTTCTTCCTTTAAGTGTATTAATAATTCTTTTACTTCTATTAAAGTTGTTTCCATATTGTTAAGGTCTATAGGGGGCTTAATGCATATTTTACAGTTAGGGTATTTTAGGAAAGGTAGCTTTTATTTTGGCTAGTTATGAAAGAAAAACTTAGAGATGTTATTTCTAAAAGTTTGAAAGTTTTTAGGGTTATTCTTGTGCATTCCCCCACAAACTTCTTCAAGCACTTGCCAGGCCTCCTCTCCATTTTGATATACCTAACAACATCCTTGTCTTTCTCTCTTTTCCTCTCCCCACTCACCACCAAGGCACCAGCACATTATCCTCCCGACATGCACCTTTAACTGGTCTGACTTCAGCCCCGGTACGTCCACCTCAAAAACATACGAGTTCGGGTACTCTTTAATGCCAGCCGGCGTGGCGGCCATGGCCCTTTTCGAGATGGGGCGTGGTGGGATCTGTCTGGCTCAGCCAGCCTCATCTGTGAAGTCGAGGATTTCGTGCAGGTGGTTTATTATGGATTGATCAATCCCCATGTTCCTCAGCTCTGCTATACCCATTGTTTGCAGAAGCACAAGTTTTTGTTTTTGTGTGTTTGCTAAATAAGTCGATGAATCATGAATGAATTTCGGTCTGGGATTGTTTACTATTATTATATATATATGATGTCGTTGGTGTTGGGTTGAGAAAGAAATGCAACGTGGGACTGCGAGGGTTAGCTATTGACATATTGTTGGTAAAACAAACGGTGAGTTCTGTTTCTTTGTAAGGTACGTGGCTATTCATTCGGAGATTTGAAGTCCACGTGGCTTCATAATTTGACGTCCCTGCAGACTAGCCGAGGACGTGGCAACCTCAGTCTCTTGTTTGAGTCTCTCTCTTCACAATCAAGATTGTTCTGCTGAAATTTCGATCTGACTCTGCATATTGCATCCCCCCCTCCTTCCCCCACTTTTATATTAGGGAATTCTATAGTTGTGTAAATGTTCATTTCGAGCTCGCATTTTAGGCATGAAAATAATTTGTCTAACTTGCGAATTGCCAATTCTCTCTCTCTTTCTTTGGAAATATGTGATTAGGTTAATTAGATCTAAAAATGCAAAGATCTGTGTATTTGAAGATCTATATAATAAATATGAATTTTGATGGATTAAAAAAGAATTGAACATTTTTCCCCAAAAAAAAAAAAAAAAGAGAGGATTGAACATAGTCTCTTGCTTCCACTAAATAAGCCAAACTCATTGGGCCAATATATATACTAATTGAACATGTATGCAAAGGTAAAATTTGAATAAAAAATATGAAAACGTTAAGAAAAATCTTTAAAATTTTATCAAATTATAAAATGTATGACATGTTATTCAGTAAATAAAGTCTTAAATTTTACAATATGTCTTTAAATTTTACAATATGTCACTTATTAAAAAAAATGAAATTTTAAAAATTTAATAAGTTATAATTTTGAATGGAGAATTAGACAGCCATCTATGTTCTATTATATCCATAACGGACTTTCACACAGAATAAAAAAAAAAAAAAAAAAAAAAGAATCCTGGCTATTATTTTTCTGTTACAATTATGCCATAAATACTCACTTGGCACATAACTCATGTTAAATGTTACATATGAAACTGTTTCATCAATTTACTACAAGCGTTTCCGTAATCAGTATTTATAGTGGGTCTCTTCCTACCTAATCCTTCCATCGAACCACAAGTATATCCTTTTAAATCACAGGAAGATTGATTTCCAGTGAGCTCCCTATCCGATGGCAAAATCATCAAATACCCTTCTTATGGTGTTGATTGTTGTGTTCGCGACAATGCTGTTCCCCTCAGGACTGTCGCAAGAGCAGCCTATACAAGATATTGAAAAATGCTGGTCATCTCTAACAAGCGTACCAAGTTGTCTCACTGAGATTATCGGTCCCCTGTTGCTTGGCCAAGTTGGCCAAATTGGTCCTGTTTGTTGCACTGCCATCAATCAAATTACCGACAGTTGTTGGCCTAAGATGTTCCCATTTAACCCATTTTTGGCTCCATTGCTCAAGAACTTCTGCACTGCACCTCCACCTCAAAACGCTGGAGTACTGAGTGCTGCGAGCAAGGTCGCTTCTCCAAATCTGTTGTTGACGCCAGGGATTAATGTGGCTGAAGTTACTGAATGCTGGTCCTCCATTGCAAGCACCGAAGGGTGTGCTTTAGAGGTTTATAAATCACTCACCACTGGCCAAATCAATGGCGTTGGCCCTGCTTGTTGCAAGGCTATCATTGCAATTAACAATAAGTGCTGGCCTAAGATGTTCCCATTTAATCCATTCTTCCCTTCATTTTTGAGAAGCAATTGTGCTACTGTCATTGTTTGATCACGGAAGAGTCAAGAGTGGTTCGTCTGCTTTTCGATTAGTTTATTTTTTCGACTAGATGATTTTTGTAGTCTTAATTTAAGACTGTCGATCGTATGATTCTTCACAATAAAAGTTCAGTTGGCCAGCTAGAAATTTGGGAGCATTTAGTTGCTCTTGATGATGTCATTCCACCATGACTGATTGCTCTGTTCTTTGAAGTTTAATTTTAACAGTTATTTCTACTCAAAAGGCATTTAAATGCAAGTTTGCATGCGCATTAGCTTGTGCACTTGAACAAATAATGCACTGATGGACAATTTGACTCATAAAAAAAGACTGACTAAAACAAATAGAATTAGGAATCTCATTGATTCCTTGGTAAAATCCAAGAATATAAGTAATGAAGAAGTCAAATATTTTTAGGGATATAAAAATGCAGACGCCAAATATTTTTAAGGGTATAAAAATGCTAGCCGACGTGCTTAATGCTTTGCATGATAGAAATATTTCGAGTCAAAATGGTAAGGATTTATGAAAATTGGCGACATCTACAAAGGTCTTTTTAGATACTATCAAGATTTTTGTTATATTCTGATTGCGTTTATATATATTTAATTAGGGTCCCTACCCATGGGTTTGGTACTCTATTTTTTGTTTCTATTTTTTATCTTTTTCAAATCCACTGATTTAATGTAAGAGAAGTTGTACACGGCTTAGATGAGATTATTGGGTTATTAACATTAAAAGTCCCTATTGTTTATAAAAAATAAGAAAAATAAAAATTTTAAATAATTATAACATATAAGTTTATAATATTCTAACTTTTTTTACACTATCGAACTAGGTTTCCAATAAAATGACTTGTTGTTACATTTATTAATATCTATTTAAATTAATAAATTTACATATTAGTTAATAAATTAACTAATTTATTATATAGTCAAACTATGTATATTATTTACTAACCATAATTAATGATAAATATAAATATGATTTTTTTTATTTAACATAACAGAAACCAATTTTCTCTTACCCATGTGAACAATGTTCAAACCCCATAATTTTTTTTTTCAACGCAAGAGATTTTACTATCAAGTGGATGGAATGTACAAAATATGAAAATAATTTTAATTTCATATTCTATGTAGTTAATTTTTTTTTGTAACAAAATATTTATTTAACATCCTGTCAATTATCTAATCATGTAATAAAAATATGTTAATTTACAAATAATAATAAAGTGTTAGTTTATGAATTTATAAAATCATTTTTGTTTGTTTGAACAATTAGTTTTGTATTTTTGGTTGAGCTTTTGTCCTTAAATAAAAAGAATAAATTTAATTGCACACTTAAATAAATTGCTATTTGTTACCCTACCCCAGTAGTTACATTAGTCGTTAGTACACATCCATACAGTTAATATCTTTTATTAACTTATCTGAGAGAAGGATAAAATAAATAAATAAATAAACAATTACTCTATTTGAAAATAATTTAAATATTTCTTTAGTAAAAATAAACTAAAAATAAATATTTTGTTCTCTCTTGCTAACATTGCACATGAACAACAATAGAGATGACAATTCAGCACATATCTATCAATTAAAATATAAGTTAATTGGTATAATTAATTGTGTCAGAAATAGGTTATCATATTAGGAGTTTTAAAAATGAACCCAATACAGTTATTAATCGAGTTGATAGCTAGGAAGTGCAAACAAATCCATTCAAGTTGGATGTCCAAATATTTTATCCAAATAGATTGGATAATATCCATCCAAAATACTCTAGATTTGATTTATCTGATATCCATCATGAACTTGAATATTTGCAATATTTAAGCATACAAGATTAAAATTGAATATTATAATTAATATTTAAGTTTTGTTAATTAGATGAAAAATCAAAATAACTTTGCTAAAAATTATTGCACCATCATAAAAAAATAGAAGTGGGTGAACATAAATACTAGGGATGGCTAAATCCGGATCCGGATCCGGATTTAACTTATGGCATCCGGATCCGCATCCGGATCCAGAAAAAAATATGCGGATCCGGATGCGGATAATATCCGCACGGATTGCGGGCGGATATTCCGGATATCCGGATCCACATAATAATAATTTAAATATAATTTTAAATTTAATAATTTACATAATAATATTAAATAAAATTCAATTATAATTTAAAAATCAACAATTTAACATCAATTCAACATACAACAACACCATAAATTCACAAACAATAATTTCATAATATAAATCAAATATAAAAAAATCTAATGTAAACTGATTTATTACAAATTCTCTAATAATAATAATAATTATTATTATTATTATTAGTTTTTTAACATTTTTTTAAAGTTAATGAAGATTATAGAGTTAATTATGCTTATACATTTAAATAAATAATTTAATTAAATAAATAATTTAATTAAAAAATAAAAAAATCTAAGATAAACCGATTCATTACAATATTCTCTAATTATTATTATTGTTAATTTTTTAACATATTTTTTAAAGTTAATGAAGACTATAGAGTTAATTATGCTTATACATTTAAATAAATAATTTAATTTATATATTTTTCAATTGAAATTTAATTAAATAAATAATTTAATTATAAAAAAAATGCGGATCTGGATATCCGGTTTTCCGGATGCACTTGCATCCGGATCCAGATCCGCACAGATTGTAATTTTAAAGATCCGGATCCACATTTTTTAACATACGGATCCGGACTTTTCCGGATCTGGATCTTCCGGATCTTTACGGATCCGGGCCGGATCCGGATTTTATTGCCAACCCTAATAAATACAAATACTATCAACATATTCAAAATTATATGATCTATATAATAGTGACAATGTTTGCTGGATAAATGGATGTGCTGGTGATAGATGCACCTTCCAATTCAAACGACTACAGCAAGACCCCACGATTAGACGACGCTTTTGAGGTTCATGCCTTAATTGAGGGTCTCTATATTGAAAAAAAAGTGGTAGTGTAATGTAACTTGTTGCGTTTTTGTGGTATGGTTATGGTTGCAGTTAATTTGGAAGAGGCGTGCAACTCTACATATCACCATTTTCTGGCATTGAAACCATCATTGTGTAGATCATTAATTTCAAGTTTAATGGTACCCTTCACGACCCGTTTCGATCAATAATGTCACTGCACATGAAGAAGCAGTGGTCACATGTGATTGTCTATATTTTTTAAAAATAAAATATCTTTTTGTAATCAATTAAAAAATCAGAGTAATAATTTTGTTTTATTATTCAGTTTCTATATTGAAAACAATTTTAATTACCTTTTAATTAAAATGGGTGAGAAAAATGATGTAATTGATGGTGCAAAATAGGTGAGAAAAATGATGCTACGTGTAGGTGCAGGACAGCAGGGCAGCAGGAGTAATGAGTAAAAGTTTAAAAAATTTTAGAAAAATGCTAGGGAGCGAGAGGAACGAGAGAATCACAAGAAAAACGCAGCAGTTGCTGCCGTTTCGCTTCTTCCTCTGGTCCCGTTAAAATAATAAAATAATAAAAAAAATTGAATAAAAAATGGCGTGTGCAGATTAAAATCCAAAACTCATCTCCACACGCAGTATTTCCTCTTCCACTTTACTCTCTCCTCCCGCACATCACCATCATCATTCCCTACAGCAACCGCCCACGGCTTTATCTCCAGCCAACCTTTCCTCTTCCACTCTCCTCTCTCACGCAAATCACCATCTTCTCAACTCAGCAACTGCTCACGGCTTATCTCCAGCCTGCCTTTCCTCTTCCACTCTCTTCTCTCCTCACGCAAATCATCATCATCGTTCACGGCAAAACACTCCTCACGCAAATCACTTCTAGAATTTATTTATTTATTTTTTTTACATTTCTTTTGCAGGTTCGAAACTAATTGAAAAATAATTGATTGATGTCATAATTTTTGTTTTGACATTTATGTGAAAGATCTAGTTTCTGGTGGGTGTGTTGGATTTAGGTTTTGTTTTTGGTCTTGTTGGGTGGTTTTTGTGCAGAATTAAAAAAGTTGGGTAGAATTGTTGTGAATTTTGGTTTAGATTGCATGGTTAATGAAAGAAAAATAAGAAGATTAGCTCAAATTTTAAAGTGAATTTTCTTCTCCTAGCCTCAGTAACGCAATTATATTGTTAATCATTAAGCTTATGCGTGTTACTTCTCTAACGGAGAAAATTTATCCACTTTATTACTGATTGGTAATCTTAATATACCGCAATGAATTTGTAATCTTCCTCAAACATCACATTCACTCGCAAAGTCCTAGGATGAAACATCCAAAAAACACAATCCAATAAGGGCCTGTTTGGTATCATTTTTCAAGAGTGTTTTCATTTTTGTTTTTATAATACACATGTAATACATGTTTGGTGAATCAATTTCACAAATCAGTTTACAAAATAAAGAATTCAGATTCAATATTACAACTAACAAATTAAAAACGGGTTAAACACGTTCTCTACGTTATTACAAACTAAATCTAAAAATGAATTAAAAAACAAAAAAAACATCATCCAGCTTGTGACCCTCCTCCTCTTTCTCCTCACTGTCGCTCTCCCTTCCCCTCACCTTTCTCCATCCAGTTGCAGCTGCTGTCGGTAATTCATCCATCATCTTTCTTCCTCCTTATTTCACCCGATCCACGCCTGTGCGCCTTTCGTCACAGATTTATCCAAGACAATAAATGGCCCGCTCCGCTCAGAAAAAGTGTGCGCTCGATCTGGCGCGCCGCCGTCTGCGTCCGCCTACCGCCGCCCATCTTCGCCAAATTGCTGTCATCGCTTCTTCACCATTAAGCGTATCTCCCGGATCTATTACCACGGATCGTCACTTGCCGGTATTTGCTTTGATTAAGTTAAAATTTTGAGAAATTATTTGAGTAATTTTTGAGAAATTATTTGATTAGGTTAAAATTTTGAGAAATTGTTTGATCTGTCACTCATGGTGCCGGTTCCGGTGTTTAGGTTTTTGTTTGCATTTTTTATTACTTGGAAAATATATAAATTTAGAATTGCAGTTAACTGAACTTGAATTTTTGTTTGAAAAATCTATTAAATTTAATGAATAAAAAATAAATCAAATCGAATTCTGAGCCGTCACAGAGGAAAAATGTGGGAGACACTCTCGTGAGTCGTGTTTTCTGCTCTCAGTCCTGGGTGTTGGAAATTTTCCTTCATGCAGCAGTAGTACTTTCTTCCAAGAAAATAATCATAATTTTTTTTTTAAGAATAGGGAAACGAAAGCTCGGTGATGCTAACAATCCGATAGATATCGTCTCTTCAACTCCTGGTAAATCGTTCTTCTTTGTGTGTTTTAATTTATTCTTCCTTGAATTGTCTCTCTTTTGTTTGGTCGGTGGAAAAATTGTACATGAGATGGTTTATGGGACTCTGTTTGGTCGCTGAGAAAACGCAGGTGAAAATATGGAAAGTTTTGAATTTAATAATGTAGATTGGTCTGGACAGTCGATAGTGTTGTTTATGAGGGTTCGTTGGTTGTCATTTGCTTACGATATGTAAATTTTCGTTTGTTTACTTCAATAATTTTGGACAATCTTGGGTGATTAATGATAGAAACAGATGCATTTCCCAAAAATTTTTTTAATCTTAGAAAATAAAAATAAAAATAAAAATCTTTCTTTATTTTGCTTTGCAAGATAAAATTGGGATCCTGGACCAGTTTTAGAGTTAATTATTATACTTCACAGAACTTGATAGAACTTGGATGGCTTATGGCTCCATATGGTTTCTTTAGCCTATCGTTTTGAATGATTAAGCTGACTGCTTCTTCCCAACTTATTAAGATGTTTATAGTAGTACAGGCCGAATAAAGTTTCCTAAAATTGTTCAAAGAGTCATGCCATTTGCCTTTATGTTGAGTTTGCCTGTATTGCAAATTCTGAACAACAAATAGAGCAACTGGATTCATTTTATGCATACATATATGTTTGAATTGTTTAGAAATTATATCAGGTAATTGATAAAGAAGATTAATGGGGTATTGTTTAATGATGTCGCAGAGGATCCTGGTCATTTGTCAAAGCATCGGACATGTTGGCTGCATACAGTAGCATTTTTGCATGCTCGAAAAATGAAGACACCTAAACAAAAGATAAGAAGCTTTGAATTGACTGCCCCATGTTTTCTAGGTACCTTTTCTTGCCGTAGACGATCAAAGAGAAGAGTTAAGTGCAAGAATACAAGCCGCATTGAGGGCAAGAATTCAAGTTCAGTTAACTGCAGGGATATGATCACTAAACGAAAGAAGAATAAGCTAGATTCTGGAAAATTTCAACACCTTTTGTTATATATTTTCCAAGTAATAAAAAATGCAAACAAAAACCTGAACAAATTTTTGTTAGAGAGAAAATGATTTAGGCAAATTGGGCTTTTGTTATTAGAGGGAAATAGAGATTTGTGAATCTTTGCCGTAGATAGAATTCAGTTAAACAATCTGTAATTTTAATTTATTACTTTGGATGGAATTCACAATTTGAATTTATTGCTTGTCATTCCAAAAATATTGCCTGGATAGATTCACTTCAATCTGCAATTTGTGGAAGTGAGAACCAAAAATAGAAATCCATTGTGACATGATAGAATTGTAGCTTCTATGTGACATGATTACATACGTAATGCATAATGTCTATAATGTAATTTTTCTTATAATTATTTTGTTTAAATCATGTGTTGTAATATATATATTAGTTATGGTGTAAAAACAATGACAATGTAAATTTTTTTTTAAATTAATGTTAATTCTAAAATTTTATCATCATGTAATTTTTTTATAATAATTTTATTTAAATTATTATGTTGTATTTGTGTATGTATTAGCTAAACAATTATTTTATAGCTATAAATATGAAGTAAATGCTTAGTAAAAACTATTTTTGAAAAAAGTATTACCAAACGCATATTTTCTGTTTTTATAATTTTCAACTGTGTACCTAAACGATATCGCTTTTCGCTTTAAAAACAGGATACGTAAATGATACCAGACGATACTTAAATTAAATACAAAGAATCGTGAAAACACCATTTTCATTTTCATTTTTATTCTAAAAAAATACAAATTCAGAAACAATACCAAATGGGCCCTAAAGTTTTGTAATCCGATAATGGCACATTTGTATGCAGCTCCAGATTCTCAACTTGTAAAAGAAGTGAAGGGGAACGTTCACTGAGTTCGTCTAAATTCTATAAGACCTTGATAAATGGCAATGAACAAAGACGAGAAGAGAAAAAGAAAATTAGTAACCATAAACAATAGTGACAACATAAAGTGAAATGTTAAAAATCTATGATATGAATTTTGTGACAAAAATGGCATGTGGGCACCACCTTCTAGAAGGTGGTGCCCGCCCATTTTGAAGAAGAATGCATTGCTTCCGTCTTTGAATGGAATAGAAGAAAAAATGGTGCCGGGCCGAAATTGAAGAAGAAAAAAAAAATATAATATATAATTGGTGAATAGTGCCTAGATTTTCCCTATAAATAGAAACGAAGAGAGTGAGCATATTCATTCCATTTTTGAGAGAGAGCTTGAGAGTTTTTAAGAGCTTAAAATTATAAAGCTCTTATTCTAGTGTTTTGAGAGTTTGGGTGTATTGGGATTTTTGGGTAGTGAGCTAAAATCTACAATACTTGTAATTTCTTTTCACTAGTAAAATATTTTCCTTCTCGCCTGTGCGGACGAGGCTAAAGTCAACCACGTAATTTCTGGTGTCCCGTGTGATGTTATTGTGTCTCATTATTTTCTCAATTTTACTTTATGGCACTCGCTCACCCACCAATTTCCTAACAAAGGGTATCGAGCTATTGGTGGTATTCTTCGAGTCTGAGGTACCGCTCACGATACCAGACTATTCACGTATACGGTACTATTCACAAGAAACGGTGGGAGCGATCCAAGAATTCTGAGGGGAAAGTTAGGAATGAGTAAGACAACTGTAGTTTTGTACATGTCTAGGAAAGTTCCACAAAGGCGATAAGAGCCCAAGGAGTCTGGTTTTGGGACCGCGACCCTCCAGCCTTTTCCTGAACTTTCCTGGTGTGCTTTGTTACACTTACTCACAACTATTCAAGGTGATACACTAGTTTGTGTGGTATTTATCAACAAATGGCAAAGAAAGTACGAATTGAGAAATCTAACGGAATAATTTCTCGCTGGAAATGAAGACGGTGGCTATTTTGAGAAAATAATTGCTTGGCAAAGAATCGGAGAAAGACCCATGGAAATAATCGATGACAAGTGGAACGAGACGGACGGCAAGAACGCCATCACGATCTACACTTGGCACTTGCAGATGGGTGTTATCCAAAGGTAGAAAAGACAAAGAAAGGAAATTGGGATACTCTACAAAATTGTACGAGGCTAAGTCACGCACAATAAAATATTCTCAAGAGGAAACCTATACTCTTCGAATGGCGGAATCCACTTTGATCGACCATATCAATACTAAAACTCTATTTTCACAACTCACAACGTTCATAATATAGGAAATGAACGCAGTAGCTTCTACTTCAAAGTCTACCAGATTCGTATGATCAACTTATCATCAATCTAACGAACAACAATCCTGCGGACAATCTAGTTTTCGACGATGTTGCAGCCTCCGTATTAAATGAGGAGAGCAGGCGAAAAAGTAAGGAAGACAGACTAACAAATTCGCAGCAAGTGGAGGCACTATCAGTGACGAGAGGGAGATCAACAGAACGTGGTCCCAGTGGGAGCCAAAATCATGGTAGATCAAAATCCAGAAGTAAGAAGAATGTTAAATGCTACAACTGTGGCAAGAAATGGCACGTCAAGAAAGAATGTTGGAGTAACCAGAAGAGAAGAGAGGGCAAAGAACCTGAGTCATCAAATGCCTGTGGTGTGTAAAGAAGACTTTGATGATGGCGAAATTTCTACAATGAGGCAACAACTGCTTCGTAAGGCGTAAAATTATCCGATGTCCGGCTCATAGACTGTGAGCTACCGCGCATATGACCTTCCTGAGAGAATGGTTCCACACATATGAACCTATCTGTGAGGATCAGATATGGGTGATGATCATGCCGAGAGATGGTGGTATTGGTACTATCAAAATTAAAATGTTCACGGTACAGCCGCACAATCGGCGAGGTACGATATGTCAAAGGTTCAAGAAAAATCTATTATCTTTGGGACAAATAGATAGTCATGGGTGTAAAACTCATGTTGAAAATGGGATTACGAAGATTACTAGAGGTGTGCTTGTATTGATGAAGGCGAAAAGATCGCTAACTGCTCATGCTTAAAGGAGAAACACTACAGTGAAGTCACGTGTGTCGTCAAAAATGGAGAAGAATCAACGATGATGTGGCATCTCAAACTTGGGCACATGTCGAACAAGGTTCAAGATTCTCTCGAGCGAAAATTGCCTGTGGCTCAAATCGGTAAGTTTACCATTTCATGAGCATCGTGTTACTAGTAAAGATAGATTAAAGTTTAAGAGATCCGCTGTAAGTAAATGCATTCTAGACTTAGTTCATTCCGATGTTTGGGAATCACCGACATATCCATGGGAGGTGCAAAGTATATGGTGACTTTCATTGATGATTATTCTGAGATGTCATATATCCAATTAAGAAAAGTCGATGTATTTCTAGTGTTTAAAGAATAAACTTTTGAACTGGAAAAGATTAAGTGTTTGAGGACGATAATGGTGGAGAGTATACAGATGGCGAGTTTCTTGCTCAGAAGCAAGAAGGTATTCAAAGAGCTCACGGTGTACACTCCTCAACAAAACGGAGTGGCAGAGCGGATGAATGTAACTCTTACAGAAAAGAATAAGAGCTATGTTGAGGACCGCCGGTCTACCCAATTCATTCTCGCGTAAGCACCAAAACCGCCGTTATATAGTAAATCGGTCGCCATCCACAAAGAATCAACAAGACAATGATGGAGATGCGATGTGAAAGCCAAGAAATTACTCTCACCTACATGCATTTGGGTGTCCTGTATCGTGATGTACAATGCCCAAGAAAGAACAAAGCTGGATCCAAAATCTAGAAGATGTATTTTCTTGGGATATGCTGATGGAGTAAAGGGGTATCGTCTGTGGGACCCCACTGCCCACAAGATCGTCATCAGCAGAGATGTTATCTTTGTAGAAGATCAACTGCAAAAGAGAGATGGGGATGATAGCACTGCAAAAGAAAAGTCAGAGACTGTACCAGTTTATGAGGAAAAGAATCCAGAAGATTCAGATTCTTCTGAAGCAGCACCAGAGCACGAGGAACAAGAACCAGTCGAGTCCGAGGCTCCAGAAGTTCGAAGGTCAACTCGTGAGAGACGACCGCCAACTTGGCACTCGGATTATGTCACAGAGATCAATGTTGCATACTGTCTTCTAACGGAGGATGGAGAGCCATCAACTTTCCATGAAGCTTTAAACAGCTCAGATGTTGCTTTGTGGATGACAGCAATGCAGGAAGAAATTGAGGCTCTACACAAGAACAAGACATGGGAACTTGTACCACTACCACGTGGAAGAAAAGCCATTGGAAACAAATGGGTCTACAAGATCAAGCGTGATGGCAATGACCAAGTGGAGCGGTATCGTGCAAGATTAGGTGAAAGGATACGCCGTAAAGGCGTATTGACTTCAATGAAATATTTTCTCCTGGTTCGACTCACAATGTAATAGTTCACATGTGTGCTACATTTGACCTACATCTAGAGCAGCTTAGATGTGAAACCGCATTTCTTCATGGAGAACTCAAGAAGAAATTTATATGCTCCAACCGTAAGGTTTTACTAAAAGTGGAAAGGAGAACTTGGTCATGTTGAACAAATCTCTATACGGTCTTAAACAAAGCGCCAAGTGTGTTGGTATAAGAGATTTGATTCCTTCATCATGAGCCTTGATACAGCAGACTGGGCCTCAGACCATCAGTGCATACTACAAGAGGTTCAAGATAATGATTCAATATTTTGTACGACAATATGGATGACATGTTGGTAGCAGCCCCAATAAAGATCGAGTCCAAGAATCAAGGCACATTTGGCTGTGGAGTTTGAAATGAAGGACTTGGGACCAAAGAAACAAGATTCTAGGATGCAAATTCACCGAGAGAAATAACAGAAGATTTGGCTTTCACGTAAGAATTACTTGAAGAAAATTGCAAGCGCTCAACATGCAAGATTGTAAGTCAATTTCTACCCCACTTCCTCGTTAATTTCAAATTATCCTCAAGTCCTAGCACAAGGCAGAGAGGAAGAGATGTCTCGAGTACCGTATGCATCAAGGGAAGTTTGATGTTCGCTATGATATGTACAAGACCGTACATTGCACAAGCAATGGGAGCAACATATACATGGCGAATCCTCAAGAGCATTGATACCGAAGAGGATTTCAGATACATCGAGGAACCTCGATGTTGCATTATGTTATGGAGGATTAGAATTTATCGTCAGGCTACGTGGATTCAGATTTTGAGACCTCGATAAAAGGAAATCCACCATCAAGGCCATGTGTTTACATCATGGAGCAACAGAAGTCGGGTTTCAAACCGCAGACCGCTGTGGCTCTATCTACAATGTAAGGTAATACATGGCGGCTACACAAGCTTGCAAGGAAGCTATTTCGATACAGAGGTTATCGAGGAGCTCGAGCACAAACAATGTAAAATTCTTGTTTTCATGACAATGAGTGCCTTGCACATTGCAAGGAATCCAGCCTTTCATTCCGTGACAAAGCACAAAAGCAAGATCACTGCTCGAGAAGCAGGCTGAAGACTAAGCGGATTTGCAAAATCCATACCAAGGAGAACCTAAGAGATGTTTTGACCAAGCCGATTAATACCGACAAGTTTATTTGAGTAGATCCTCGCGTGGCCTAGCGTAAACGTGACATGATAATGGCGAAGCGAAAGGATGGTGTGGAGATTGATTGGTTCTCAATCTAATCTCCAAGTGAGAATGACAAAACGTGATGGCACCACCTTCTGAAGGTGGTGCCACCATTTCAAGAAGAATGCATTGCTTCCGCCTTCGAATGGAATAGAAGAAAAAATGGTCAAAATTGAAGAAGAAAAAAATATAATATATAATTGGTGAATAGTGCTAGATTTTCCTATAAATAAGAAGAGAGTGAGCATATTCATTCCATTTTGAGAGAGCTTGAGAGTTTTAAGAGCTTAAAATTATAAAGCTCTTATTCTAGTGTTTCGAGAGTTTGGGTGTATTAGATTTTGGCAATGAGCTAAAATCTACAATACTTGTAATTTCTTTTCACTAGTAAAATATTTTCCTTCTGCTTCGCCCGTGGACGTAGGCTAAAAGCCGAACCACGTAATTTCTGGTGTCCCGTGTGATGTTATTGTGTCTCATTATTTTCTCAATTTTACTTTAGTTGCGTGCCTGCTTCACCCACCAATTTCCTAACATTTTGTAGCATACCTTGCTAGAATACAAAGATAGCTTTAAACTTTCAATTTGCTTCGACACTCTAAGAAATTTCTTTAGTTTGAAGTACCAATGACTTTACACACAAAGCTGACTTTCCATAGACAACGAACATTTATTAATGTAATGGGAGTATCAACATCAATTGCCTTCAAATATTTGCAGCTACGAAACAGTAAGTTCTTAAGTTGATTACTCGAGATCTTTATCTTTCCGGGAAAATAGTAGCGCGTCACAAACAGATCCTCAAGCGAAGGAAATTTTGAGATAAGGTGATTAAACTCATTGTCAGCAAAATATATAGAAATTAAATCTAACTTTTTCATATGTGGAGACCGAGCCACCTCAAATATACAGAAATTCATTAGCAAGCTTTTGAACCATCTGTTCATCTAAACAGACTCACTCTAGAATTAGCTTTTTGAGGGAACGCAACATTATAGAATCAAAGGACTGCTCCAACCTACACCAAACTAGCCTTAAATTCGTCACAGAATTAGCAGAAAAGATTGCCTGAGGCAACGCGTACACTCTGTTTTCATCTGTTATGTTCTCAAAATCTAACTCTTTAACCCCATTTTCCACAGCCAACTGTAGCCATCTATCAACAATTGGAGTTGATCCTTTAACATCCAGAAAAGTAAGGAATAGCCTAAAAAAAAAATTAAATTCCAAAAGTAATTTGCGTGAGGAGTGCTTTTCCGCGAACGATGATGGTGATTTGCGTGAGGAGAGAGGAGAGTGGAAGGGGAAAGGCAGGCTGAAGATAAGCCGTAAGCAGTTGCTAAGTTGAGAAGATGGTGATTTGCGTGAGGAGAGAGTGGAAGAGGAAAGGTTGGTTGAAGATAAAGCCGTGAGCGGTTGCTGCAGGGAACAATGATGGAGATGTGCGGGAGGAGAGAGCAAAGTGGAAGAGGAAAGACTACGTGAGGTGATGAGGTTTGGAGGGATAAGGTTAGGATTTTAATCTGCACGCGCCATTTCTTTATTCAATTTTTTTATTATTTTATTGTTTTAACGGGCAGAGGAATCAGAAGCGAAACGGCAGCAACTGCTGCGTTTCTCTCGTGATTCTCTCGTCCCTCTCGCTATCTAGCAGCACTCAAAATTTTATTTTCATAACAGATAACAGGACTCCATTGTAGTTGACCTTGAAAAAGACAAAAACAAGGGATGCTAAACCAAGTGGGGCTGGTCGGGCAGAAGCACTGAAGGAGGTTAAATTTGTGAAATTGGATATTCAGTTGTGCATATATTTTGAAAATAATTGAGATTTGATACATAAATTCTTATAAAAAGACCAATATAAAGCTTAAATCAGAATAGAATACAAATCCTGAATTTGAGTTCGTGGATATAGCTGATGAAACGCCCAACGATGGTGTTTTTTTTTTTTTTTTTTTTAAATTTTGTTGAAAATTTGTTAACCAAAGAATAACTAGCAAACTGGTCTGGAATCTGGATGAATAACTTTCAAACGTACAACGCTTAAATGTCCATTATTTTGCCAAACACAAAGACTCACTGTCCTACCTTATTAGCCTTGGGGGAAAATAAATTATCTCCCTCTACAATCATGTTTATTTTTAATGAACCAAATTTTATATTTCAGTTGCATGTTGGGCAAAAGAGATATAAATCATTCCATAATAGTCAGTTTCACTCAAACGAAGGAACTCGATTTAGTCATATCGATTAAATCCAATTCAGGGGTTATGCCAATTTAAATTAATTAATGAATTAACAGAAGGCTATTTAAAACAAAAGTTAATTATTAAAACTGTCGCATCAATTCATTATGGTAAATGCTTCAACACAAATAACGTCACCCCAAAAGACAAATAAATTCCGCACATATTTCCTCCACAGAATCACAAAATCAAATTCCCTTGAAAATACTTGCATAGGTGGCGTCCAATGGCAAAAATATCAGCAAATACAGTCCCTATGATGTTGGCTTGCATTGCAGCAACGCTGGTCTCAACAGGACTTGCGCAGCTCACAACACTGCCACCACTACCGACGATGCCAATCTCACAAATTCCAGGCATATTACCGCCTCTAAAAGGTGCCGACAAATGCTGGTTGCCGCTAACAAACATTCCAGATTGTCACTCGGAGATTTTTAGATCACTTTCCAGCGGTCATGTTAGCAATATCGGTCCTGCTTGTTGCAGTGGCATCAATCAAGTGACGGACAAATGCTGGTCTAAGATGCTCCCCTTTCATCCCACGTTCCCTTCATGGCTCAAGCAATTTTGTGCTGCTGCCCCTTCATTTGATCATTTATTTGCTGGGACAAAACTCTCTGTTACACCTTCATCTGACCATACATTTGACCAGACCACGCTCTCTCCGTCACCGTCACCTGATCGTGCATTTGCCGGAAGAAGCCCCTCTTTGCCACCTTCACCTTACCATATATTTGGTGGGACCAAGCTCCTTGTGCCAACAGCAGATTTGGCTGAAGTAACAGAATGCTGGTCGTCCATTACAGACACTAAAGGTTGTGCTTTAGAGATTTATAAATCACTCATCACTGGCCAGTTTAATGGTATTGGCCATGCTTGTTGCAAGGCTGTCACTGAAATCACCGATAAATGCCGGCTTAAAATGTTCCCATTTAATCCATCCTTCCCCCAATTGATGAAGAACACTTGTGCCATTGTCCTTCGGGCTTAGTGTTGTTTCTTTCTTTCTTCCTCTTCCCCACCCCACACCCCCCCCCCCCTTTAAATAATAAATAAATTTTGTGGTGAGATTGAATTCAATTAGTAAAACCTCTGGTAATTGAAGCCCTGCACAAACGAGCAGAGAGAGAATTAGTTACCATTATGTTACAATAATGGGATAGTTTTCTTGTTTGTCAGGTTATTTTTAAAAGTGAAAAATATGTATATCCTATTAACAGGAGTACAAGACAATAAATTTATAGTTAACCCTTCAAATTCATAGTATTTCTGTTTTCTCAAAAAAAAATTATCTTTATATTATGATCCCGAAATGGAAATGCTAATGCCTAGTGGCCTATTTCCGCTCCTTTGGCACCATAAAGAGCGGAGCTGAACTTTCGTGGTTCTTTTAGAATCAATTTCGAACCATCTGATCGATGTTGCAGCAAAATCCGAATGGAGTCTTATTATATTATCAGTAGACAGAAATTAGAATCCTTGACGAGTTATTTGCAAACCTAAGCCATTACCAAGCCTAAATAAATATCATAGATGGACCTGAATATTTAGAATGCACGTCAAAACAACCCAAGGATGAAACTGAATTTCCAAAGATATGATACGTTAGCATTAGGCTGCGAAACTGCAGACAATGTTCACCGATGACCATTTAATAAGATCATCGTTTCAAGTCTGTCGCATTAATTATTTTCCCACAAATTACAATGACATATTTTGAAGCTAAAAGAGTAGAGTTAGCACAATTAATCATTCAATTGTGAGCCTCCTTTTTTTTTTTCTCCATAATCTTTGTATCTTAAATTGGCAGAGAAAGAAATGAAAAGATATATTGCCATCTAGCTTGTGTTGGCCTTAGCGAAGATGTTGAACAGGACAAGGCTTAAAAGAAAATGCCTGACTAAATTTCGGGCCCTTTTGTGTACGGAACTGAAAATTTTAATTTTCAGTTGCACGTTAACTATTAGTCAAAAGAGATATCATTCAGCATGTTAATTATGTTGTCAGTGATATCTTTTCAGACAAAATGACCAAATAACAGTCACACAAAATGACCAAATAACAGTCATAAATATTTCTGTAATTTATTGCATGAGTTATGTCATTTTAACTAAGGATCCAGGTCCTCTCCTATAAATCTGACTAAAGTTTTTCACATGTTCGATAGAAAAAATTCTAGAATACATATGTTGTATCATGTCAGTTATATAATAAATAAATAGTATTATAACATGTGTGCATTTATTTTACAAACTATCATGTAAATGGTGGTTGTATTAAATTTAATTATTACATTTTGCATTATGATTGCATTACAAATTGCTTATTTCAGATATATAATCGATATTTACAATCGATATTACGGACTTATATTATTACATTCAATTCTACAAGACACGAGACAAATGACCGCAGGAGGACACTTTACTCCACTCACATTTATGGAGAAAAATTATAATTTCACAACGCCATTTTGTTGAATCCGCCTCACGTCATGATTGAACCATCGGCCATGTGTCTTGTGCCATCAATTGATTGTACATATAATAGATATATTTTAGAATTTCTCATTTGGTAGGGTTAAATAAATATTATAAGCATCGACACATCAGAAATAAAGGAAGAATTGTAGCTTGTTGTGTCATAAATTTGTTTTCCAAGCGGTCATGATGATCCCCATCTCCTTGTACTGGTTCTTCAACTTTTTTAATTCTTTCAATGGTATCTTCTTCAGCAACAAATGAGGTTGTAATATTAACTAATGGGAATATTGTAATTCTTGATGCTTGATTGAATATCGCAATAGAAACTCCAACAGCTGCAAGCTTCACCGGCCCTGTATATGTACACATATATGCATAAAAACATTAACTGATTAGAGAGTTTGATTATAATTAATTAGCTTCTATAATATGTTTTTAACTCGTCATTATTTTCTATAAGAGCATACCTAAACGGCCAATAAATGCTGTGTCAATGAGAGAAGCAATAGGATCAGCAGCTAAAGCTAAGGCAGCAGGACATGCAATCCATAATATCTCCATACCAATTAAATCCATCTTGAAGACATGCCTGAAAATTTCACATGACAATGAATTGACGTAATGTTACACATAATCACGTATAAGACCGATCGACCTGCCCGTTCTTAAAATATCAAGAAAATTGAAATTTGTACCGCGCATCTTTGAAGAAAACAAAGACTGGCATCAGCCACTTGCTGCTTGCTGAACGCAGAGTACTGTCCTCAGCCATGATATTTGAAACGCGAATTTGTTCAAAGTGACAGCTCCAAGTTAAATGTGTCTTCAATCAGGGCCTATAATGACATTGAATGAGTTTCAAAATTCAAATTCCATAAAAGTGTGCAGAATTTATTTGCATAAACAAGCCACTCAAAGGTAGTGTCGGTGTGAAAATGGAAAAATACTCGACATACCGATTGAGGTGTGATTATTATTATTATTAGAATAGGAGACTGATAATGCGGTGTAAATTTATATGTATAAAAACCTATATGAGGTGAAGAAATAAGCTAAATTGAATGCATATGCTAAAAGGCAGTGTTATAAATTTGGATGGCTAATAACAAGAATCAACTTGTTTTTGTCAGCCTTTAATCACTCAAGTTTTAATTAAGCTTAAGATTGATGAAGATCAATTAAAGAACAAGAAGCAGAACTGAGTTTTCAGAGAACGGGACAACTAGTTTGAAGGAAAAATTCACACTCTTTCATTCATCACCACTGAGAACAAAATGATTACAGATGAAGAAGAGATTACAAGATTTGTTCACAAAGAAAAAATCACACACGCTTCGTTAAGAAATGAGAGAGAGAGTTCTTATATCAGATGCCAAACACCAGCATCGCATTTCTGGAAAGATTCCCAGAAACCATATAACGAACTTAACAAACTTGGGCCACGTCATCAGTAAGTAAATTATCACAAGCACCCTTCAACTGAATGCAATCTGCATATTGACCCACACAACTCTCACTCGTTTTCACTTTGACCCCCCCCCCCCCCCACAATAGTTGATCAAATATCCACAGGCAGTAAAAGCCAACTTAGCACATTCAATGACAAACTCAAGTTAACTTACACAATTAATTTGTGTAGCTTAAGAGAAAAACAGAATATTACGGTCTTCTGTGATAATCAAAGTGCGATATTTCTCTCGAATAATCCAACATATCATGCTCGGACAAAACACATAGATGTGAAGTATCATTATCTGAGAGAGGTTATCGAGGATAGTGATGTGTTATTGAAAAAGATCGATATCAAGGATAACTCATCAGATATGTTGACGAAGGTAGTTTCTGGAGTTAAGTTTCAACATTGCTTGAAACTAATTCAAATCCTTCAAATGTGTTGAGTTTGAAGAATTTTTAAACTACGGTTGGCTTGATTCTAGATTATGGGTACGTAAGCAGTCACAGAGATGCAACCACTTTAGGGATGATGATCCGTTGGTAGTCGGCTCAAATTTGAATAAATTTTCGCCGAGGTGAAGATTTTTGAAAGTCAAACTAAGCTTTTTGACAAAAAAAAACTTTATGATAAAGGCTTGACAAATTTGGCCAAAACGTGTTGAACAATTGGCACCAAAGCTTAGAAATTTGACATATGCACATGGCTTAGCTTGCAAAGCTTGAAAGGTTAGCACCACATGCATGCATTTGTCAATTCTGAAGAATTTTGTTACTGATTTAATTGACACTTTGACAAAGGATTTGGTGCAACAGTGCAACGTTTTTTTGCTATAAATAGAGATGCATTCTTCACTTGGAAATTATCCCAAAATTTGTTAAGCTTATAAGTTTCTAAGCTTTTGAGAGAAGTGAGAGAAGTGAGTCCAGGAAATTTATGTTTCCTGCAGTGTGTGAGAGTACTGAGTATATTTGAGTTCTGAGAAGTAAGATTTCTTTTCAAATATTGTACTCCAATAATTGTTAATAATACAATTATTTTTCTCTTGCTCCCACGACGTAGAAAGATACCAACGAATCCATGAAAATTCGCATTTATTTTTTGTGATTATTCCACATTGATTCCAAGATTCTACGCACAACATATACTACATATGTAAACTGATCTAACACGGCATAAGTGATAAAACTGAAGGGATCTGTACGTTAGCTAGTATGGATAAATAACTATAGAAACACCTGAAGTGTACTACACAAACAAACTAGAAAATGTATATACTATTATAAAAGAAGCTGGCTAATGGTTCGTGCTGTTGATTTGTAAAGTATCATAATGGCGATGGTCGTCTTCTTTTCCCAATCAGACTATCAAATTTCTTGGAAAAGATTGCTAGTAGACGAATTGAGTGGCCCAGTAACAGAAGGCCCATAACGCCACTCCACACTGCAACCCCATATTCTACAACTTGTGTGACCGTTCTCTCATCCTTTTTAGGCGTAAAAACAAGAATGGAAACTCTGTAAGTAAGAGCCATCGAAGTAATTGCAATCCAAACAGTAACGGTCAAAACCCACATGAAAAATCTCCGCTTGAAAGGCAACCCAGTTATGAGAAGCAAAATTATGCTCAACGATGCTATGAAACCTGCGGTATTGAAAGCAAGGTAATTAGCGTATCGACTCCTGTATTTGTAAGCTATTATTGCTGTCCCTGCTTGGTGCGCTTCTGTCGTGCTATTTTGTGAGCCATCGCCGGGCCCAGGGAAGTCATCTTGCCATACACCACCAGGAGGGTTGACCCCAGCTTGAAATGCCATTGTGGCAATAAGAGATGCTACCACCATCAATGCGTCTCGTTTTCGAGTAAGCCAATCTTCCGTCTTATTCTTTTGCTGTAAATTGATGAGGCACTCTTGGGGTAGTGCCTTGAGCTGGTCATGTGGGATAATGGGATTGGACACAGCTCTATTATTCCTAACAGGGCCGCCAATACTTGTACTATTCCTGTTCAGAGATGATTGGATTTCAGTGGCTTTGAAGGCTCCAGCGCCTCGAAGAGAATCTGCGATGTCTAAATCTTTGATGTCTCGTCGGCTTTGTGCAAGTATGTCCAAAGCCGTATATCCGTGCGTGTTTAGAGCATTTACTTCCACCCTCGTATTCACAAGCAAAAACTTTATTGCCTGCACGCTCGTTATATTAATAGAATGAGGGGTTAAATTCACGAGCTAAACCACGTCAAAGTAAGGGAATTTAGCATTTCTAGGGGGTTTACTTGCACAAAAAGAAAAATCATTTCTAAGGGGTAGAATATAAAACCCACAAACTGGAGAGATCACAGCATAAAAGTGTAAATTGAAGGGCCCATATGATAAATTTATTAAAAATTATGATAAACTGCTATTTGAAGTTTTGAACCCTCATCCTCCTAATTTTTTCTCCGGTCAACACAACATAGTTTTCATACTCGGAAAAGTCTGAGCCTGGTCGGTTGATTTTGTCAAGCCTAGCTAGTCAAGGAGAAAAATATCCTGAGGTAGTTTCTTTCCTAGTCAAAGGGTTAAAAGAGAAGAAAGAAGATTAAAAAGCTAAAGTTATTTTAGCTATTTGTAGTTTTAGTTGTGTTAATACAAAGTCTAATTTTCATTTTTTTCAAAAAATAAAAGGTCTAATTTAAAACGACTCACTCATAATCTCTAAAAGCAAAAAGGATATTTCACTATTTAATTTACTTATTAACTGCAAGAGGCCGAACTAACTAGTGGGTGGTTTTCAATATGTGTTTCCATTAATTTATAAAAATATTAAAAAAAAACGTAGAAAAATATTCATACCTCGATTTGTTTATCAGCAACTGCAAGGTGCAAGACGTTCATGCCATAATCATCCTTGGCGATCAAGAAGTCAGGATCATTCATAATTGATACCAAGAACTTTAGTGCCTCCAATTGATTATGCTTCACACACAGATGCAACACGGTCTCACTCCAAATAGTAGTAGCATAAGCTGCAAACGGTCTGGCTCTGAACAACTCCACCAAAACTTGAATCCGCCCTTTCATGGCTGCCATATGAAGCGGGTTTCTTCCATCAACATCACGAGCAAGACACATGTCAGGATTTACTTGTAACAACTCTCTTACTATGTCCACGTAACCCTTCTGCGCTGCCATATGAAGAGGCGAAGATCGCCGCGAATCTAATTCTCCGGCTAGTACCGGCGTTCTGCGTAGAATTTCCTTGGCAAAATCAAGATGCCCGCGTAACGCTGCAACATGCAAAGGGGTCTCATGGTGACGATTCATGACAACTTTATCAAGAATCAGAGGGTCTTGTTCAAGCAATTGTAGCAAGGTTGTTATATTTCCTTCAACTGATGCTTCATAAAGCAAGTTTTCCATTCTTTCCATCGTTTACTATTAATTAAAGAGCTCTTTGGTTTTGGGACTATAAAAGAACTTTGATACGGTAGTTAAGAAAGTATGCACGTATAATATGATTGGTACTATATAAGCATCCTAAAAGGTTAGAATTTTTCAAAGATCAAAATTCAATTAATTAGATGAGTCTAATTACCAACTTGCTTATCATATTATTTTTTTCTGACCAAACTGGATGATTATGTTTTCTTTTATATTAACGTTGATTTGTAAACGATTGAATATGACCTCATCTGTGCAGCTGGCAGTCGCAAAGAACTTTTCAAGATTATGTACTGGAATTTGAAAAAACTTGTTTAATTTGTATGATATAGTTTGTTAAATCATCGAAAATGGAGAAATTTTTAGTTCTTATGTGAATTATTATTTTGAGATAATTCGATGAATTTCCATGAAGTGCAATCTGTGAATAGCTTGTATTTATTATGGCACGCAGCTGATGAAACATTCACATAATTATGAATACAGAGGCGAGACTGTCTACGAAATTAATTTTGTCTTTGTTAAGAATAATTTTCAGCATCTTGAATAAGTTTAGGAATTTCACTACTAAGCGACCATCTACCACGGGCTTGAGTATTCAAAGACACAAATTTTGAATGATATATAAAAGAAAACGAAACCTCAGGTCAATTCATATATGCTGAGAATACAGAACAGATCAATTAAATGTTCGTCATTCTAATGTATAAAAAATTGTTCGGTTTCTAGGTAACTTCCGCAAGTATACGTGGGTCCGCCCTCCTATGGACCTATCTTATTCCTGCTCTCTGAGGCAGTCAATATGTGTTGTTGCCATTTAATTTTTTTAATTATTAATTAAAAAAAAGGATAGGGGCTGACAAGTTAAAGCCCACTCACTCAAGATTTCTGGATTTTAACTGAGGCATACCTCCTTTAAGATTTCTTAGGACTCAGATACCCATTCTTAGAAAACTATGCGGCCGGGTCCTTGGAGCATGTTATTGCCTTTTGTGATTTTATGCTGAAGGTGTAAAACTCCTTTTGTAGTCTAGATATTGAAACGAAAGAAATGGTTAAGAAGAACTATGGGAAATAATTTTAGACTTCTCTTTTTCCATTGAGAATTTGCCAAAAGATACATTTCTCAACCTCTTGGTTTCATTCATAGATTGAGGATGTGATTTTGGTGAGAGATTTATTTCCCAATCTTGCCCATCCAATATTTATGATTCATGTTTGCGGTTAGATTCATAACTAAGGGCCAGTTTGGTAATGCTGTATCTTTTAAAATAATCATTGCATTACTGCAGTAAATAATCAATTTAATTAGTTAAGTGTTTGGTAAATTTTATTTTTAAAAGTACTGTGAATTTTAAAAGCAGTTATAGATGTTTGGTAAATCTTACTGTTAAACTGTTGTAAAAAAATAAAAGACTAAAATGTACATAAGGTAGGATGAAATTTACTTACACATATAAAAATGTACACATACAATATTTTTAATTGTGTATTATAATAATTTTAACTAAAAATAAAATTTATACTATAGTGATTTTATTTCTTTGTTATCTTAAAACAATTGAAAATTAAAAAATCAATTACAAATTTCATTAAATAACATCAAGCAAAGTATAACTACGTATTCTAAAAATAAATATAAAAAAATTTAATGAGTTACAAAAACTCAAAACAAAAATAAATAATAGATTGTCATGCAATATCATATTCACATTAAACTTGCAGCAATATTATTTCTTAGAATGATAATTTCAGGTTTAAGTAATAATAGTAAGGATATTTATGAAATTATATTAAAAGATAAAATTGATTCTCAAAATCAGAATTTAAAAGTTACTCCTTCCCTATTTTTCAAAATCAACTGCTTTTTAAAATCAACTATAAGAGGCACTGATTTGACAAAAATAATTTTGATTTTTTTTAATCAAATACTAAAATTAATTTTAAAATTTTTTAAATTACTTTTAATCCTCTCAAAAATAATTTTAAACGGGCCTAAGTATATTTACGTTGCCTTTGGGACGTGATTTGGTAATCACGTCCCGTCAGTTATCGCGCCATTAATTAGTTTTATGGATTAGTTCTGAACTTCGTATCGTCATCGCGTGACCTTTAATAAAAATCATGTGTCAAGTTTTGTTTGAATTCAGACTTGGAGAGCTCGAATTCTCTTTCACAATATTTATTATGATTCTCGGATATGATCCTGGGATGTCCTTAAAACGTGGTGGGGTGTAAGTGGTCACAGTTTATGTCACTTTCATATATTATATAGGAGAAAGTATTAGATTGGTTCTACACAATTTTCTTTCCCTTTTTTATGACGCAGAGTCCAGCGAAGAATTTTGCTCCAAAAAGTGATAAATCTACTATTTTTTTGGCCATTTGAAGTTTAGCTTTAAAAACTTGTCCAAGGTAAAAGTGGTCTGCTATCCAATTAAGGAATTGTCCACCCATAGTTCAAAAATTTGTTTTGAGAACGAGAGGCATACTCAAATTCGGAGAAATTCTAAATATACAGAGAGATTTAAACCTTGACCCAAAAAATGAGGTGATGAGGTGTGAACCACTTAAATGAGAAGTAGTTGACGTATCTCTCCCCTAAATCCTAATACAGTTGAACTAAAAACATGTAAAATAATAGAGGTTAGAATGATGTACATAAGCATTTAATGAGCGTGTTTGAGCCACCACTTTGTTACTAAATGAATTAGTGTGTCTGATGTACCACTAATAATTAAAAACTTGAAGTCGAAAGTCAACTATTCAGACTGTATTTATAGATCAAAAAGAGAAATGTTATTGTTTGAAACGTATCATCTCGGTAAAATCTTTTAGGAGTGGTACAAGAAGAGTAGAACAATTATTAGGTAATAAATAAATAAAATTTTGTTTTTTCACCCAAAATATTCATTCCGATTGTAATATGGCACTCATCATGTGAATAATATGGGATGATATAATTATAATTCAATTTAATGCACCTTTCATGATACTTCATTTCAAATAAAAATTTTAGAATAAGTTTGAATAAAGTATTGCTAACCAATTGAATTTGAAACGGATCACGCATCCTATATATAATTGTCATCACCATTCTTAAATATTATATTATAATTACCTCAAATGAAGCCTGTCTTATATATTGCCATTCCGATTTTATGTAACAAGTTTACATGAAAGAAAAATTGACAATCCATTAAGTTAAACTATTAAGAGAACGAATAAATGTAACGATTGCAATGTAATATCAGACCATTAATTATTATTCTTCATAACTTTTAGCACAACTCACGGTGTTCAGTCACTACACGTACATTTATTATATTCATCCCACGGGGGTTGTACACATTAGACGGTATGAATAGGACGTGCTACCTGAGCATACGAACTTAAGGGTTGCCGTGGTGATTTCTTCGTAAATTTTAGAAAAAAATTTATCATCTTCACCATAGGGCGGACTGTGTGCGCGAGAATAAGAATCCCGATCAACCCAATCCATCCAAATAGTATACATGTTGGGCCAAACCGGCGTATCGGGCTGTGCCCCAAATTCCTAGTGCCAATTACAGCGAACAGATAAGCTAGTGCCATTGCACTAATTGCAACCCACATTATCACAGTTAAAATCCACGTGAAAAACCTACGCTTGAAAAATGGGATGCCGCTTATCAACAATAATATGATGCTAAGACACGCCACAAAGCCTGTGGCGTTAAAACCAAAGAAAAATTTGTAACCAAGCTCATCCTTAGTAAACATTATCGAAGACCCTGCCTCATGTGGTGAAGCGTCGTCGGCTGGGGAATCGTCTTGCCATACACCACCAGGAGGGTTCAGACCAGCTTGAAATGCCATGGTAGCGATGAGTGATGCTACCACCATTAATGCATTACGCTTTTTTTCCGACCATTCATCGTCTTGCTTTTTTCTAACCTTTTCTGGGCGTTCACGCCCTTGATTACTAGGGTCACCAGGATGGGATGTTAACATCGATCCTGTCAGTGTCTGTGTGGTGCCTGAGGGAGGTTCGCGTGTCAATAGTTGTGTATCCTTTAGACTTATTGCTCCAGCGCATCGAAGCAGCTCTCCAATCGTCGAATTCACGTCTAATTTTCTTTGTGCTAAAATATCCAAAGCTGTGAAGCCATTTGCATTAACAGCATTTACTTCTATTGTAGTACTGCCAGTCAAGAACTTTACAACCTGCATGTTTTCGAGTTTTGCATTATATAATTTACACACAAAGGGAAAGAAAGAGTGGAATTAATCAACTAATTAATGCGAAGGAGATATATTATTAGTTATTAGCTAGAGTATATATACACACACCTCTACTTGTTTATCGATGACGGCGAGATGCAAGATAGTGTTGCCATCGTCGTCCTTCGAATTCACAAACTCATGATCATTCAGTGTCTCCGCCAGCAACTTCAGGCACTCCAACTGGTTATAGTTCACACAAGCATGTAAAATTGTCTCACCTCTGTCCATCAAGATTCGAGAGGCCTCAGGTCTCACTTGAACCAACTCTCTCAAGACATTAACACGGCCTTTCATGGCCGCAACATGTAGAGGATTTTTCCCATCTCGATCGCAAGCACAACACATTTTGGGATCGACCGATACCAATTTCAGCACTATGCCAAGGTGCCCTTTTGCAGTTGCCAAGTGAAGGGCTGATGATCTTCTGGAATCGAGCTCTCCAGCTAACTCAGGCTTTCGACTTAAAATTACCTGCACAAAGTTTTCATGTCCAAGCATTGAAGCTATGTGCAAAGGTGTTTCAGAGTAACAACTCACCATTGATCTATCGAGAAGCAGAGCATCCTCTTGAAGCAATGTAAGCAAAGATTCTACGCTGCCCTCAACCGCTGCTTCATAGACCCTCCTCTCCATTTGTTTAAATTCACCAGACTGATCACAAAAGAGGTTGCAATCCTTCGATTTTTTTATTTTTTTAATTCTTAATTTCTCAATTGTATGTAGGCTCACAAAGATTCAAGTGATCTCTCCGTCATGACTCGAAAGATGAAGTCCAGTACTTTATTTAAGCTGCATTATTTTGGAAATATTTCTTTCCGTGGGGCTAATTTTGGGAGACCGACTTATTGTCGGCCACTTAATCCTCGTGGCTTATCCCCTATATCACGAGGGATTGACTTTATGATATTTTTATGAGCTTATCCCCTGTATCACGAGGGATTGACTTTATGATACGTTTATTTCATGAAAATTAGTTAGAATAGTAATGGATTGGGAACTGAGTTGTAACAAGAATAAAAAATAAAATTGAGATTCTAATATTTATTTGGTAAAAATAAATAGGAGTAGAAATGTGTTAAAATGTCATTCATATGTATTTACTTAGTGAAATAAATAGAAACGAGGAATGAGAATGAAAATTAATTTATTAAAATACCCATAATATTAAATAATATAATTTTTATTAACTCGATATATGTATAAACATTATTATAAAAATGATATTAATTAAAAAAATTTAATAATAATAATAATAAATGTTAATAATAATAATTATTATTATTATTAAATTTTATTAACTTTATTATTTTAGTTACTATTAATTATTGTTATTATTATTTTTATTAATATTAATAATATTATTATTATTATAGTTATTATTATTATTATTATTATTAACATTTTACTTTTATTATTATTATTATTATTATTATTATTATCATTATTAACATTTTATTTTTATTATTATTTTTATTACCAACAACAACAAGAAGGATAATATTGTTAATAATGATAAATTAATTATTTTTATTAATTATTATTTTTATTGTTAATAATAATAATAATAACAATAATTAATAATAACTAAAATAATAAAGTTAATAAAATAATTAATGTCAATAATCATAAATAATTATTGACATTTAAAATAATAAAATTAATTGTGATTTAAATAAGGATAATTTAGAAAATATAAAAAAATTAGAGGGATACAAATATAAAAATATATTTCATTTTCATTCCCTCATTTTTATTCCCAACCCCCCGTAGGAATGAGATTCTCATTTTTTATTTTCAAATTATATGAGATCCACACATTTTATTCTCATTTCCAAATTACATTTTATCAAGTAAACCTAATTTTTATTCTCATCCTCCAGACCCACAAGTAAATACACTATTATTGTCAAGTTTTAAAAAGCCAATACCATTTTATTATTTTTATTGTTATTTTCACGCTAGTAAAATTACCTATTAATTAAAACTCAATGCCATTTCTTCTTCTCCTGTTAATATTGACTTGCCCTAACACAATCTTTTTCCCTTAATCGTGTTTATAGTTATTCTCGATCTTCCGGTGATTGCCATCATTATATACCCGTTCATATTACTCTCGACTTCAATTCTTTTATTCCTTCACAGCTTCAAGTAGATATTCTGTTAATTTTTTGCAAAATTTTTATAATAACCTCATTTTTTAGTTTACCAAAAATCCTTTCACTTTCAATTCTCTTCATTATACCAGGGTATCTTTGTGACAGCCTAGCCTAGCGCCAGGTATCCACCATGGGTTGGATTTGAGTTCCGAGTGGGTATAGTTCGGATTGAAATTAAATTAACAGAATCGAATCGGTTCGGTTATAATTTCATAAAAAGTAAAATAGACTAAAATAAAGAAACAGAACCATTCTCCAAAAAAAGAAAAAGAAACAGAACCGAATCAAAACCAAACCGTTCGGTTTCGGTTCTCTATAGTCTACTCTACGCCATCCTCTTCCCCATTAGAACTCGGCGTTTAATTTTTTTTAATTAAATTTGTAAACAATAAGAAAAGCGCAAGGCTCTTTTCAATCGGGGGAAAAAAGGGAACGAAAGCATAAGGCTCCTAGCAACAACAATCAGCCAGGGTTTTATTTAAAAAAAAAAAAAAGCAAGACAAATTACAACAAAAATAACAAAAATCCTAGCTTTCTTAATAAAGCATGAAGATAAACAACAACAAGAGGCGTATCAACATTCAACCAACAATAACACTGCCAGGTACTGGCCACTTGCGACAAAGGGGTGCTGTTGCAGCTGGCGTCGTGCGGCAAAGCGGTTGCTGCTCTTGCTAGCGTCGGGCATCTGAGTGGATCTTTTCAGCTGAATTGGAATTTACAACACCTGGGAAAGAAGCAAGGAGGCTGCAGGCGTCGAACGGCTGCCAATCATGCGCGGGTCGCAGTACAGCGGCGGTTTGTAATCTTAGGATTTGTGAAATATTGAATCTGGGGAGAACTTTTTGGATAAGCCGGGGAGAGTTGAGAACAAGATTGAATTATATTAAAAAATAAAAATTTTAGAACGTCTCCAAAACTTCCTATAAAATTTATTCTTTAAATATTTATTTATTTATATAATAAATAAAAAATATATAATATTTTTTAAAATATTCTTTAAATAAAAATAAATTAATATTATTTTAATTAAATAATTATTTTTTAAAAAAAATTAATAATAATTAAAATATTTTTCTCTTTTTTTAATAAAAAATAATAAAATAAAAATAAAAAAATAAAAAAAATTAATTCTTTAAATTAAAAAATTATTATTATTTATTTAAAATTTTTTAATTAAAATATCTTTTAAAATTTTAAATATTGATGTGATTTTTTAAATAAATAAATAATAAAATATTATTTAAAAAATTTTTTAGTGATGCTCTTAATCTAAGTTACATTAATTATAGAATTATACTAAATAAATTAAGTGTAGTTTATCAGATAAAATCAGACCCAATTTTATATTTATCTGTGAAATTATATGATAATGCTATAAGCTCATTAATCAAAAAGGGACGCATTCAAAATTCTTAATTAATACTCAATTACTTCGGCCTTTCCAGAATTCCAATTCAATTATTCAGTTCAGCCGGTTAGATTCCCAA
Organism: Citropsis articulata; assembly: GCA_030449925.1. Taxonomy (NCBI): domain Eukaryota; kingdom Viridiplantae; phylum Streptophyta; class Magnoliopsida; order Sapindales; family Rutaceae; genus Citropsis; species Citropsis articulata. The sequence goes on from JASUUH010000257.1 coordinate 780,456, forward strand.
ACTGAATCAATTGGTTATTTTAAAAAACTTAAACCGAACTGAATTGCAAATTCGATACGATTTCTTCTGAATAACGATTTTTTCCTCACCTCTAATTGGATTACCAAGTCAAAATTAAAACATGGTGTACCTCAGACTTCCTTATAAAAAAGAAAATAATAATAAATAAGTACTATATACACCTATCTGTTAATGTCATTATAATGTAATTTTCTTTCTTTGGAGTGACCAATCGTCCGTACCCATTTCTAATATTTTGTGTATGTTCCCGTCCTCTCCTCGTCTCCATTAAAATTACTTGAGAGAATCCTCATTCCCTCCCTGTATAATAACAGGGGATCCCCGAGGGTTTTCGATTCCCGAATAATTAATATTTTTTTTTATTTTTAATTTTGAGTTAATTATATTAAAATAAAAAATTCAAATAAAAATAAAATTTAAAATATATCTTACATTAACATTGATCCATTAGAAAAGTCACATACAAAATACAAATTATCAAAATAATTATCTTTGTCAATCTTCATAATCCTATAATAAAAAGAAAAATAATTTACTTTTATATCGATAATAAAATAAATGAAATAAATATAGATATTTAAGTAATCATTTTAATAAAACGAAATTAAAATTAAATCAAAATTTTTGGGCTAATAGCCTAATAGAATCTATCCAGTCTTTTTAATGTCCTAAATAAAAATTTAAGACTTTAATTAGTTAATTAGGCCTAAAAGTTTAATAATATAAATATTTTGATATTTTTTATTTTTACTAATATTTATAATTTTATAATACAATTCAAATTTTATTATTTATTTACTAGTAATTTTAAAAAATAAAATAAAAATAGGGGAAATGAGGAGGGGATGGAGATTTCACCTCATCCATGTACCTTCCCCGAATAAGAAATCAGATAAAAAAAATTTTCCCATCTTTTCTCCGAATAAGAAATCGGTATAAAATTATCTCCGTATTCTCCCCGAATGGAAAAAATCCACGAGGGTACCAGTCACCGTAGAGATTTTTGCCATCCCTGTCTTTAATGTATGACGAAAATAAAATATAAAAGACGAAAAAAGTGCTCTTGCGGTGCGAAGGCAAAATCAAACTCTTCAGAATATATATATGTATTTTTGCCCCCTGAATATTTGCCCACCTTGTCGTTTCCATGAGAATCCTGCATCCCATACTTGCATTTACTTAGAGATATTATTTTCATTGAGACGGCGGCAATCATAAAGGGTGGGAATTATTTAATTTGTAACGCCGATAATAAAGATCAAGGGAGGCATACGGAAGAGTCGGGGTATAGCAGCAAGTCAGCAACTGCTAAAACTGTATTGACACAAAATTTTTGGACCCAAATGCCGACACTTTTTGGACTTCCACATAGTGGCCTCACAACTTGGGCTATTTGTTGTTTCAAATACAGTAAAACAACTGCCACCCCTTCGACGTCCTCTTAAAACCCCTCTTTCTCCCCATAAAAATATTATAATAATGTAAATATCTAATGACCTCCTTTTAATTTCAAAATAACCCTCGTTACCCATTCTGTTTCAAACCCCCATATCAGAGTGGTTCTTGTTGCTCACCAAAAAAGAAAAAAATTATCTAAAAAAAATGGTAAATGAGCAAGTGCCTAGCCCAGCCCAAAAAAAAAAAAAAAAATCTAAGAAAAAATAAAAATGAAAAGAAGAACATTTTGGACAATAATATCCCAAGTATGATGACAAACATCTACTAACATAGGGTACCCATCTGCTGACGCGGTTAGTTTGTTATCTATCATTCATACTATATCCATAATACTCAATTTTAGTGAGGAGTATTATCGTTAATTAAAACTTAGATTTGGGTTATATTTTTGTAATTTTACTAGTCTTAAATAAAATGTGTGTCAAAATGATTGTGGGCGCGTGGATAATGACTGGTGAGCGCCCAATCCAATGGGCAAGTGGGCAGCCCCATGAATGGAAGGAACGAGTGGTGGGGTGCCAAATACCATGAGCTGAGGCCAGCGCCCCAACCCAGGGGCATTACATGTCGATTGATGGTCAGATTCAGATCACCAAAGGTAAAAGCGTAATAGGAGAGCACCCAGCCACCCACAGAGTCAGTTAAATTATGCATATTAATTGATTAATTTGCCGAAAACGGGGGCGCCAGGCAGTGGCAGGTCAGTCAGAAGGGCAAAGGCCAATATCTCGAAATGTTCTCGAGGTGATAACCGACACGTGTCCAGTGTCCTCGTTCCTCAAAACCCTCGCTTAAATCCACACTCCCCAGTCTGCACTCTCCTCTCTCGTTCTCTCTTTCCGTTAAAGGTTCCCCGTCCGTAGCCTTTGCCTTCTACCTCTCTCTCTCTCTCTCTCTCTCTCTCGAGCGCGCCAAATATACAATATACTTCGCTTTCTGTGTGATATCCATTTACTCTCTCTCTCAAGATTCTTTTGCTTATCTCTTGAGATCTCTCCCTCCCCTCCCCCCTCACAGACATGACATGGACTAATGATCATCAAGATGTCTGGTAAGAAATTTCCTGACATTTTCAGTTGGTTATTAGTTTAAATAACGTTTTCTGTTTGATTACTTCGATTAATGTTCGACCTTTTTCTCTTCATCCACGTTCGCTCTCAAATCTGGTTGCGCAAACGAAAAAGATTAAAATCCAACACTGCCCATTTCGAAATTTCTCTGCTTTCCTCGTCATCTCTTCAAACTTCTTTATTTTTTGTGTATTAGACTTGTAGTTCAATAAATAAATAAAAGAAGATTCAAGGTTCTATTATAGGTTGAGTTGTGAGCTAAGGATGGGAATAAGTTAAATCTTTTGATTTGATTTTCAATAAAGCAATTAAAGCCAAGAAAAAGGGGTTTGTTTTGGGTGGGTTGTCTTACTTGCGTGTTGTTTGGGAGTTGGTGTTTGAAAGTGGCGAAAATGAGTTTAGGTGCGGCCGAGGATGATTCGGCTTCAGAGATTCATATACCTGCTGAGATAGACTGGCATATGCTTGATAAATCCAAGTTTTTCTTCTTGGGTGCCGCTTTGTTTTCTGGGGTATCTGCTGCTCTGTATCCGATCGTTGTGTTAAAAACCCGTCAACAAGTTTTGTCCACTCCGATTTCTTCCTTCAAAATGTCTTTTCAGATCATGTGTTATGAAGGTTTTAGAGGGTTCTACAGAGGATTTGGTACCTCTTTGCTGGGGACGATTCCGGCTCGTGCGCTGTACATGACAGCACTCGAGATCACCAAGAGTAACGTTGGGACTGCAACTGTTAGATTAGGATTTTCTGACAATACTGCTACTACTATAGCTAATGCTGCTGCTGGGTTGAGTTCTGCTATGGCTGCTCAGTTAGTTTGGACCCCGATTGATGTTGTGAGTCAAAGACTTATGGTTCAAGGATACAGCAAAAACAATAGCAAAACAATAGTCCCTAATGTGAGTTCTTGTAGATATAGCAATGGTCTTGATGCTTTTAGGAAAATTTTGGGTGCTGATGGTCCAAGAGGATTATATAGGGGATTTGGGATATCAATTTTGGCATACGCACCCTCTAATGCAGTTTGGTGGGCTTCTTACTCTGTGACAAATAGGCTCATTTGGGGTTGTTTTGGTTGCCATATTAGTCAAAAAGATGAAAATTCTGCTAGTAGTGGGTGTACTAGTTACAAGCCTAATTCAAAGGCCGTAGTGGCGGTGCAGACTCTAAGCGCAGCAATGGCTAGTGGTGTTTCAGCGCTAATCACTATGCCACTTGATACAATTAAGACTCGTTTACAGGTTTTGGATGCAGAAGAGAAGGGGCAAAGAAGGCCACTGACTGTTTTGCAGACGGTTAGGAATCTGGTGAAGGAAGGCGGATTTGCTGCTTGCTACAGGGGATTGGGGCCGAGGTGGGCTTCAATGTCTATGTCTGCAACAACTATGATCACTACCTATGAGTTCCTGAAACGGCATTCTACTAAGAGCCAAGAGAGCTTGACATCATGACTTGAACCGCAATAAGGAACAGGATTTGCTTCTTGTTTTCTTTATCCTTTGTTGGCTTAATTGGCTGCTTGCCGAGAGGGCTGGCGATTGTAAATTCCATGTTTTTTTTTTTCCTTCTCATTTTCTTCTTTAGGTGTTTTTAATCATGTTGAAGATCACTGGAAACTAGTGTAAACTTGTACAGTATCAGAAAGATATCTGTCCTTCCCTTATCTATTATCTATGATTATGTAATTTCCAACTCTCATCTATGGTGTCAATACTGTACAAGTATGATGTTTTTACCTTGAGAACAATGAAATGGAAGGTTCTGAAAGTGACCAAGATATTACTCAAGTTATTATTGCCTTTTCTTGCATTGTATCTTCCAAATACAACATATGGCTGTGAGTCATAAATGAACATTGAGGTTGAATATTAAAATATTTAATAAATATTAATTATTGTAATTAGAAAGTCATGTTGATATATTTTTTTATTTATATAATAATAATTTTATTAAAATTATTATTTAAAATTTATATTTATTACATATTATTAATTTTATTTGATAATTATAATTTTTTTTAAAGCATTTGTAATTTAAAAGGTATAACATTTTAATTTCAAATAAGATAAGGACCTAAATTATCTTTGAAGAGGTTTGTAGATGTGGGGTTATTTTTATGTTATACTTAATTGACTCTTGGCAATATAACTATGTTTGTATACACCTGTAATTGCATCAAGAAGAGTCAGATGATAAATGCATCATTTTACAAAAGGCCAAATGGCTCCACCCCTTCTCATTTTCTATGGCCGAGTGAGTGTAGGAGGCAGCTTTGTGGTTTGTTAGTTGTTAAGAACAAAGCTGAGGACCGCTTCTAAGATAATCCCAAGAAACCGCATCAACGAATCAGTATTTGACTTGTTAGGGACACGATAAGGCTGAGGTCATATTTTTGACGGGCTTGAGTGAATGCAATCACCCAATGTGTAGGCGCAGGTGGATGACATGCGGAAGAATTCCAGAGGACCGTTACATCTGCCGTCTCATCATGCAGTTTTTTTTCTTTTTCCCCAGAACATGATAAAAATGTGATGAAGCGTTTGATGACGTCCCTTAACCGTTCATAACTTGCCTTTTCATGTGGGACTAAATTATTTTACCCACGAGCCACGAAGATGTAAATTGAATGCTGAATCTGGATCTAGTGAAAGTATATGCATCAAGAATGAGCATGAGGTTCAATATAAACACGAGAAAATTCTGACCTTAAACTAGTTTCTTCCCAGTGGCAGCTGGAAAACAATTCCCTACGGGAGCACAAGACTAATTTATAACTAAATAAATAGCAAATTTCCAACCTACACAACATCCCACAGAACCTAGGCAAAGCCTGATTAAGAAGAAGCCTAACAGACAGTTAGAAGTCCATACAATGCCAGAATACACAGTCGCCATTCCCACCATCATCAAGGCCGAGCTCTCTTGTTGCTACAAGATGGGCATTTGTACTGTTTAATGTGCTCAGCCCTTGCTGGGGTGATCTTAACACACTTTCCATGGAACCATTTCTCACAGACATCGCAGCAAATCCAGAACTCATCGGCTGCATAGTTCTCTCCACAAGCCCCACACAATGTCTCCCCATGCTCCTCCTCATCTTCCTCTTCCAGACCTTCATCTTCTTCATCCTTTGACTGCACTGCCTTTGAAAACTTGGCTTGAGTTTCAGAGCCGCGCTGCATATGCCAACAGAAACAAAAGGTTGTCAAGAGGCAATATTCAGGAACAATATAACACTTAACCATGGTCCATGATCAACCATTTGTCTTTTTCTAGGTCCAATGTAGGCATGCACAGACGATGCTTCGACAAAACTCATTAAACTATCACATAGAAAATATGTAATTTATTTCTTTAAAATTTCACAAGGCCAAGATATTATATATGAAAATGGTAATATGCGCACCAAAAAAAAAAAAAAAAGCAGAAAGCAGGTTAGTTCCCTCCATCCATGCCAAACACAGAACAGTATCACACATCAAGTAATAAACTAGGTCTGCAAAAGTGCTTTCTTACCTTTGAGTTTGATTTAGATTTGCTGCTACTGTGATTTGACACAGAAGACTTTTCTTTTGCCTGTTTCTTTGTTGTCCCTGTCACAACCTCAAATATTGTTGGAAGTTCATTTATCATATTAAAAAGGCGTTTCCTGTATGACATTTGCCAACAAAAATATCATGAGTGAATATAAAATGTCATATTTAGAAAGAATTCTTAGTGGCAGTATGGAGCCCAGAGTTATTAAGAAAACCATAATTCACTGTGTTGAATTTTCATCCAGTACAATTTTCATATTAGAAACCGTGGAAAAAAAAAATTCACAGACATTAAATGTGTGGAAAAGTAACAACTATCATTTCAAAGACCCAAGCAAAAAACATGGATACACATGTCACTGAACAGATGAAGAAAGGAAAAGCAGTTTCCTACTGACAACTTATTGGAGAGTCAAAATGAAAAGCCTCAGTGGCCAGAACCTCCACCCATTGAATAGAAAGGGAAGCAGTGGCTTGGGGGATAGAGATAGAGATTTTGGGTTTTTTGGGAAGGGAGGGGGGGGGGGGGTTGAAAGGAAAACAAATTGACACATTTTTTTCCCCCCAAAGGAATCAGAATTAATAATGACAGCAAAATTTGATTAATCTTCATGGAAAATAGGAAATGTCCCATAAATTGATTATTACCATAAAATAAGAAAAAAGCACCAAGCCAAAAGATAATTATCAAATATACATTATTTAATCTGTCAATCAGGTGCTTAAATCGTTATAGCTACAACATAAAAGAAGAGATTAGAATGGGAGCCTGATGTAAAACTAATTAAAACTAGAGTGGGACCAAAAATCAGAAGGGTCATTTGCAAAGTCAAATTACACGTCAAGAAGTTGCCAAAGATAAAACCATACCTATCAGATTTATCAAAACCAAACCTAGCACCAAAGTAAAAGGCCACGGAGAGTAACCACGCATCACTGTGGACAGCAACCAAAGACAACCAGTCCTTTTCTTGCATCCCATCTCTGGCAAAGTTGATACCCAATGCAGGCTCTGGAAGCTCTGGAGGCACTTCTTCAGCAGGTAAGTTTACCTCCCACTGCTCGCTTGGAAAACCATAGAGGCAAAGATTTTCCTTCTCTGTGATCAAAAAGTATCAAATTTATGTAAAACTACACAGTTCATCAATTATTAACTAGATTCTGCAATGCAATTGTATTTGTCTGTCAAAAGAATTCTTCCTAGTAACTAAGACATGGTCCACACAACTCAAATTTAGGGTCAAGATGAGAACTGTAAAACATGTTTCATCTCCGCTGAAGCACAAAATGGGAAAAGTAGTTGCATTGCAATAACTCAAATGCTTTCAGCAATAAGTAAAGCTATAGTAATTTTAAATACCAAGTATTATCAAGGGGATTTCGCCATTTCGGTATCGGTTTTTGAGCCTATTTTCTGTTTTCCGAGCACAAAAGTACAGAATATGCTCCATATTTCTTAAAATTAAACAGCTGAAAATGAATTAGTCCTTACCCAATTTTTATATCCGTTTTTTTTTTATATTTAGAATGTCAATATCTTTTGGCAAACTGAAGTTAGAACACCAAAATAGTATTTCCAACAATTTCCAAATTTACTCTTAGCAAATACTATAGTGTCACATGCTTTTACTATTTCAACCATAATCTACCAAAATTCCCCTAAAAAACAGAACATCGAGCCCAGCAACTTAAGACTCCCCAGGGCATTCAATGCAGAAAACAGCCATGGCTCTCAAAAATTAGTAAATAACTACTCAAGTCCAAATCCATAAATAAGAAAATAGTTCAATGCATTTAAAATAACAATGACAAATGTGTTCTAGCCGAACAGTTTTTCACATCCAAAAACCAGAAAGTAACTTTTTTAAAACCGAAGACGACAAGAATGACGTCACACTGGGTGTTCTTTAAAGGCCAATTCCATACCAAATAAAATTTTACAAGATACATCAGCCAAGACTATAAAAGATTTTAGTATATCTAGCATTCAGCTCTTTAGACCAAATTCACTAGTTGATCTTGATACACGTGGCATGATGCCCCCTCAATTATGGAATGTTTTTGTAAAGTTTACAAATGTGCATCATACTTTTTCAACCATAGAAAAGAAAAGGAAAACTAAAAACAAGGTATCATGAGCGTTCGTCCAAATGTTTAAAGCCACCTTGGCAACTCTTCATAACAACTCTTAAGAGTCACCCTTCTCAACTGACATGTTGTTAATGCCTTGGCTAGAAAAAGTATTGGTAGCTGATAAGTCACAGAATCAAAGCTCAATTACAATTATAATTTACAAACATGAGACAGAACTCATTAATCAATCATGAAAACACAACAGCTCCAAAAATAATAATAATATTATTATTATTTAAAAAAATTAAAAAGAGATGGCACAGCTATCCACCAATGCATCCACTGTACATTAGTTAGCTTATGAATCCAATAATTTACGCACAATCGATGAAAAGCGATTGAAAAGCTTTGCAAAGAAAATTCAAAACCAAAGTTACACTATCACACAACTTGTTGAAAAAAGAAAGAAAGAAACAAGTTTTACTTTGTACAAAGTCAAAATTAAGAACAGCCAAATCGAATAATCAGCAAATTAAACATTAATTTGCTGTGGTAAAAAGAAACAAAAACAAAAGAACTTTTAATTAACGTCGGATTTCAAAAAGAGAAAAACAGAAGAAGCTTACCAGGGTCACACTGGTGGTAAAACTCTTCAACCTCTGCAAAACCACCAGAAATTTTCCATTAAAAAGGTCTCTTCTGGGAAAAGAGAAAGATTAAGAAATTCCCAAAATTAAAAGGAAAAAAATAGTGAAAGGAATACCAGTAGTAAGGGCTTTAATCATGCCAGCTCTTCGGCCCTTGAAATCCCCAAAAACTTCTTCAACCGTACGCGGATTGTAGCCTGCACCTCCGTCCATCACCGAATCAAATTCTCTCGCACTCTTTTCCGTTTTCGCCGTTTGTTTTCAGATTTACAGAGAAGAGAGATCGAAGTTCGAAATTGGCGAGAGTGAGAGAGTAAGAGTAAAGGAGGGAAAGATGTGAAAATATTTTGACCACTGTTGAGGAAAAAGAAGTGGACTCAGTGCGTGAGAAGGCGAGAGTGTGGAGGATTTGAATCGGATTGAAAGTGTGTTAATTAACCGGATTTGATAAATGTGGGAAGAATCCGCGAACCGGCTGCCACTCGGTTTTCTGGCCCCTATTTTAGACAGAAACAGAAACCCTAAAATAGGGAAAGGGCTCGATGGTTTTAAAAATTTAGACCCACTTGGATGTTGACGCGTGGTGGGTTGCACTGGTAAATTGATGCGACCCCGGGGAGAGATAAACCACCCAAATCTTGCAGGTCGTCATCGTGTGGGGTTCACTCAATTCTGTGTTTGTCTAGGTGGCATCGGCTTTGCAAGGTGGCAATTCGGCATTTTCCTTTATCTATTTGTTTGACCGAACAACTAATAGTAATTAGTAATTAGCCTACGGCTCCAGCCTCCAAAAATCAAACTGGCCATCAACAATGATATTCCCAACCGAAACTGCTGGAAAGCTAGTAATATGTAAATACTGATGGATGGAACGCCTGTTGCATGCTCGGTGCGAACCTTCTTCAATTATTTATCTTTTCCCAAACGTTATTTAAAACTATTTTAATGAAATAAAAAGATTTTAATGATTGGGGAGCAAATACAAAATGCTAGGACTCCCGGAGATAGTGTTAAGTTGGGATACGGGAACCGGAACCAACATTGCAAAAGCAATATACATATAAGTGGCACAAATCGGCCATCGACCATCGAGAAGGCATGGAATGGAAACTGTTCGGGTGTCTTTGCAAAAGCAGTGAATTACAACTCACTGATGCCGCTTCTTTCCATTTAACTATATGAATTGCATCTGTGGAATTCAGCATTTGGACTCCATTTCATAGAACAAAAAATCAGATCGCAACTTTGGGTTGACAGACTAAATTTGTCTAAAAACCTGACAATAAGACACTCGGATCTTTTTCCATCCTCAACAGTTCTCTCCATAATTACTACAACTTAATGCATGAATACAAATCTGCTGATCCAAGACCCTCCTGTAACTATCCACATCAACAGCAGGGCATCTACTGCACATGTCAAAAAGTTTTTCAGCTTCTGTAACCTTCCCCTTTGCACACAACTGCTTGACAAGAACTGAAAAGCTCTCTAGATCAATGACATATTTCTTAGTGACCATTTCATGGGCAATTCGCATTACATTTTCCACGTTGCCTTCCTCACAATATCCTTTAATCAAGCAACTATACATGGTGAAATCTAAGTTGTGACCACTTCTAATCATGCGGTCAACAAGCTCCTCCACATCTTGCATCCTACCTTTAGCCATACAAAGACCACATATTATTGTATTATATGACACGAAATTAGGCAGGCAATCCATTTGTGGCATCTGTTTTAGAAGTAAAATTGCTCTATCAAGCTCCCCATTTTCCACAAGAATCCTAAACACTGCATTAAAACCAAACACAGTTGGCTTAAAGCCTCTTGCTCGCATTTCCTTCAAAAGCGATATAGCTTCATCTGATTTCCCAATTTTGCAAAACCCATTAACAACAACTTCGTAAGATTTCACATCCGGATTCATGTTAGCCTCAATCATGTTCCTAAGATATCCGACAGCTTGATCACACTTCCCCACAACACAAAGCCCCTTTAACATACTTTTGTGAGTGGAAACATTATCCTTGAATCCATTCAATCTCATTTTTGTAATCAGCATCTTTGCCTCATCAACATGACCATTTATACACAATCCATAAATCATTGCATTGTAAGTCAACTCATTCGGTCGGCAACCTCTGTTCATCATTTCATTCATACACTTCTTTGCCTCTTCTAACTCACCTTTCTTACAGTACCCATCAATCAAAGTAGTATAAGTCACATGATTAGGCAAGCAATCTTCGCCACTCATCATCCGATCAAAAATCAATCTTGCACTCTCCATATCACCTTTTTTACAAAACCCATTTATCATAGTATTGTAAGCAAGTAAATTAGGCTTAACAGTCATTACATCAAACACCTTCTTAGCATTTTCGATCATACCCATTTTACAGTATCCTCTAATCATCGTTGTATAAGTCGAAACATCAGGCGGCACGACATTTTCCTTCACAATCTGGTAAAAAAATTCCTCAGCTAATTTGATTGAATTAACTCGAACCAGAACACCCAAAAGCGAATTATATGAATACAAACAAGCCCCATTTTCAATCTGTTTGGCTTGGTGAAACCAAAAGATTGCAGCTTTAACATTGCCGCGATCACCGTAAGCCTTAATGAGCTTGCTAATGAAGAAATCAGAGAGCCTGTTGGAATTTTTAAGGAGTGAAGCGGCAATGGAGATGAGCGAGCGAGAGAGCAAAACGTCAGTGATGGCTGCATAGCATGGAGTGGTGTGGTGATATTTGTTAGGGTTAGGGTTAGGGTTGGATGCCCAGTTGAAGAAGAAAAGAGCATGATAAGGGTTCGTTTGCTCATAGATAACTTTGGTGACTATATTTGAGCCTAAGCAATGGGAAAATTGATCAAGCGGTTGTGAAGAGATGTTTTTAGGGTTCCGGTTTTGTGGATTTAGCTGTTGGAGAACGGAAGTTATGGAGGTAACAAGAATGATTTGATCCGGGATTTGAGATATGTTGGCAAGCGATCTCCGTGGGGTAGCCATTGAAACGGCTTTGGCTAATGGTGGTGTGTTTTCAAGTTCCTAGTATCGACTACTTACAGGCTTGACAGCTCACCCTGGGCCCACTATAATCTATTGAAATTAGAAGGAAAATGCTAGTTGCCCCGGGTCAAATCCCAAAAATTATACAAAACGATGCCGTGTTGTTCTTTTTTTTTTTTTCTTTTTTTTTTTCCATAAAACGTTGCCGTTTGCCTAGGCAAAAGGACGGTACCTGTTGCCCAGTAATTTATGGAGCCTGAGGATCAAGTCCTCTTCGAAAACAAATTTTCCTAAGTAACAATTCAAATTTTACAAAGTGAATCACTAGTTCACTTTTCTCTTAAAAAAAAAAAATCATGTTCTGCCATTCCTCGCTTCACCGGTGAAGCGGATGTTTGTTCCGGCGAACGGAGCCGCTGCAGTGGTCGCACTCGTTTTTTCGCCAGTGTTGTCTGATTGCGGCGGTGGATATGGCTCTCTGCTCGCGGTAGCTGAGATTGTTAATAGCCGTGTGGCTGAATTATTTTGGCTTTTTTTTTTTTTGTATTTTGACGGTGGATAATTAATTTCCCACAGAAAAGAAATGTTGCCTCGTTTGATATTCGGTCTCAAATAATTCAACCATCTCAATCTGCAACTCTTCCCACATTGGTTCAAGACTGCATAATTCGTAGACAAATGAAACCAGCCCTGTTACAAAAAGTATTGATTCTCTCCTAGCCCCAAGCAAATTAAGTCTGGAAATGCCACTGCAAATGTAAATTTAATGAACCTGATTCAGTAGCAACATTTTTCCATCTTTTTGCACCGTGAATTTCAATATACTCGGTCAGTTTTCTATCTTCCTCTGCAATGTAGCAGGTCAGCTTACCCTATCCTTAATTCCTCTCCTCTTCGTTTCAACAGGGAACGACATAACCTACATCTTCCTCTCCTCTTCGTTTCACTAGGGAACGACATAACCCATGTCTTCCTCTCCTCTTCCAAATCCTCTTCCTCTTCGTTACTATCTAACACCCGAACGATAGATCAAGCAGCGTTTTGTTCGTTTCTGTGTTTTGGGTTTATTGGTGAATTATATGCTCACGTGCAATTTGTTGGAGTATCACGAAAATGAGAATGGATAGATGCCCTGTATTAGATCTGTAGATGGCCTGTTCCTTTGGTAGCGGGATTTAAAAATAATTTGTTGTTTTATTTCTTGAAGCGATATTGCCGTTATTAGACAATTTCAGTTTCCAATTGCAATGCTTTTAAAACAAGCTTGAATTGTTTCAATTTGAATCTGAGTTGATAAAACCAGAAGGGACCGAGAAAAAGAAAGAAAAGCAGTTGTTTTTCTGGTTTATGCATTTTTTGCTTTTACCTGGGTGAAACGCCAACGTTTTGATGAAGAAGCAAAAAGAAAAAAAAAAAAAAAAAACAAACGGTGTCGTTTTTGTTTAAGTTTCGGGGTTTGACCCGGGATTTGACCCGGGGTAAATAGTAGAACTCAAATTAGAAAGAGCTCTTAAAAACCGGCTTGTATAGTATACGTGGGATGGAATTTAGCACTCTTAACATTCAGCTATGCGTTCATGCTCGGCAATCCATCCCACACCAGCATTCACCAGTCAGAACAGCCTACTTGCTACGGATAGTTGGGTTGAATTTTACGGAAACATTATAGTTGAATTCTAATTTTCAGGTAGATTTTCACTGATCCAAAAGACATATTTTATTTCATTATGAGAAGCTCTGTTGGAGCTTCTCGTTTGTAGATCAGAAGAGAAAATGGGGTTGTAAAACTTCTTTGCTCTTATTTCAATAATCCTACTCATCATCAAAAAGATTCTACCATTCGTATAGTAGTTTTTTTTTTTCGGTTTAATTCCCATGACAAACTAATCTAGCGTGCATTATCATGTAGGATATCACACAATAACCAAAGTCCCTAGAGAAGGAAAATGAAACAAGTTACAAATCATAAAGCTTGAAAACAGTTAATACCCAAATATCGAAGAACTTAATTATTTATTTTCCACGCATAGTACATCAGTAAAACCGCCGAGGTGGAGGAGAACTGTCGTAATAAACATGGTACTCTTGGTGTGGCGGTGGTGGAGACGATTTGTAAGTTACATAAGGATATGGGATTCGTCTATGCTCATTGTGGCGGTGCTTCTGCGGTGGCGGTGACTTGTATACATGATGAGGAGGTGGTGGTGGTGATACGTACCTGAAAATTGGAGATGGTGCTGGTAGTAACTTGTATTTGTACACAGGGGTTGGTGGGGGTAGGGGAGACTTGTATTTGTATAATGGAGGTTGTGGGGATTTATGCTTGCATTTGTGATGCGGCGGCGGCGGCGGCGACATGTACTTGTGACGTGGTGGTGGCGTTGATTTGTGTTTGTGGCCAAGTGGAGGAGGAGGAGATTTGTAGGCGAGCTATAAAGCAGGGCTAGAGGATGCTCCAGTGACTAGGGAGGTTGATAAGAGCGTAAAGTGTTAGAGCTGGGAAGATTTGAGCAACTGAAAGGTCTAAGAGATTCATTGCTATTTGTGTTGCTTTGATCGAAATTTATCAGCATTTTATGTTCAAAGTTGGTAAAATACGACAAAGGGGAGACAATTCATTCTGAAAATATGCAAGAATCCACATTTCTTTTGCAGAGTGCCAGCGCACATGAAGGTTTGAGACTCATAATGTAGAGGTGCAGTTTCTTCGATTTCTAGTTCATGGTCCATGATAGACACTCAAAGCTTGACACCGCATAGTTGCAATTAGGCCTGGCCAAAAGCCTGAGACTACATTATGTAATAGCCATAAGAAACGAATACTTGATAAACTAAACAAGTCATTTCGTTCTGTTATCTGACGATATCAATATTGTTAAGAGTATAAGCTGAAGCTGCTGAGCTGGTTGATGACGTGTTGAAACTGCTGAGCCGTTATTTGCACTGAATCAATTATAACAAATTGTCCAGCTGACTCATTATGATTGGAAGGCTGATTAGTTTGTTAACATGATAGTATGGTGCTCTGTTTCTGTTATCAGTATAGAGTGTAACTATAAATAGAAACATTGTACGTTAATCAATTAATGTGTTTTCAGTTAATAATCAATGAAATTTTTCATAGTTAAAATTTTCTTTCATTTTCTCTCTTGCCAAACACTGCTCAAACTCAAATATGGTATCAGAGCCTTCATCAATGTCAGAATCTAACAACCTAGCTTCTTCCTCACTTTCGTTCAACTTTGTTCAACCGGCGAAACTCAATAAATCTAATTACCTATTATGGAAAGCCCAAGTTAGAACATCAATCATCGCTAACGGGCTTGAAGGTTTTATCAATTGTGAGAATATATGTCCAGAACGTTATCTTAGAAGATCTGGAGCTGAAGCATCACTGGAACAAGAAAATCCAAAATATATCTTGTGGACGAAGACTGATAAGCTTCTGCAGAGCTGGATGCTTTCTTCAATAGTGGATAACGTATTAATCATGGTGATCAATTGTGAAACATCACTTGAGCTCTGGGAGACGCTTGCTGGAATCTTCATGTCACAGTCTAAAGCGAGATATCTACCTTTGAAGATGCAAATTCAATCAACAAAGAAAGGATCACTCTCAGTAAGTGATTATTTTAATAAGATGAAGAAAATTGCTGATAGCCTAGCCATTGATGGTAATCCAGTCACTTCAAATGAATTGATCATGCATTTACTCACTGGATTGGATGATAACTATGAATCTTTAGTCACAAATATACTTACTAGATTGGAAAAAGAAAAACTCTCTGTTGAGGAATTATACTCTATGATGCTTAGCCATGAAACTAGGCTGGAAATGAGTAGACGAAAATCTCAGAATGAACCTCTTTATGATATGATGGCAAATTTTGCTCAAAAAGGACAAGGTTATAATAAATTTGGATATAATCAGAAAAATGCAGGTGCTAGAAATTATGGTGTTTATGATAATTCTCAAAACATTAGTAATGCTATGGTAGGTCCTGGAAAAAATGTTGTCTGTCAAATCTGTTTTATTCCAGGCCATGCTGCATATAAATGCAAACACAGATTCAATTAGGGTTTTATTCCCCGAAACAAAGATTTTGGTGGATTTAGGCCAAGAGGTGGAGGTCAGAACTATAAAGGATTTGCTGGAAATAATCAGAATTATTTTGGCAGAGGTTCTGGATACAATGGTTCTGGTTTTGGACCTGGTTTTAGACCTAGTTTTCCCAGATAACCTGGACCTTTCTTTGGTTATGTTGCATATCAGAATCCAGGAGTCATTAATCCTCAAGGTGTTTTTGATTTTCAAGATGCAAGTGGTACTTACAATGGTGTTCCAACAGCAAATGTGTATGCTGGAAACTTTGGTATTCCTCACAATATTCCTCCCTTTGCACAATTAGCAAACTACATCAGTGTAGCTGATCCAGCCTGGTACTTTGACTCTAGAGCCACTAATCATATTGCTCAGGATGCAGGTATACTCTCTAAATGCTTAGCTTACCATGGCATTGAAAACTGCATGTAGGAAATGGCATGGGGTTACCCATCCATAATGTTGGTTCTGTTGCTATTAAAACCTTATCTACAACACCTATTTACCTAAATCATGTTTTGCATGTCCCTACAATCACTAAAAACCTTATCAGTGTTTCCAAGTTGCTTGCTGATAACAATGTTTTCATTGAATTTTACAACCATGCCTGTTTTGTTAAGGACAAGAACTCAAGGATCACATTGCTCAAGGGGATTGCTAGAGGAGATCTTTACCAAGTTCCAAGCTTAAGTGCAGTCTGTGACAGTTCAAGTTCTGTTATTCTAGTGTTTAACTCATCTGAGTCTGTTTTCAATTCAATAAATACAATGTCAGTAACCCCAGTGTCAATGTTCACTCAATTGAGCTCATTGTATACTATGTCTCATCTTCATATGCTTGTAAATAACTCTCAATTCAATAAGAATGTTCATGTGGCTCATGTTGCTGCATACAATAAAATTGTTGACTATAGTTTACTGCATAAAAGAATGGGTCATCCAACCACTCATGCTTTGAAACAAATCATGAAATGCCTAGGATCAAACTTTGTCCTTCCCAAAAACCCAAATTCACAGTTCTGTGATGCTTGCCAACTAGGCAAGTGTCATATGCAGCCTTTTCCTTCAATAGAAACCTCAACCACTCAACCCCTTGAATTGCTACATGTAGATCTTTGGGGACCTGCTCCCATCACCTCATCTTAAGGATATTCCTACTACCTATCCATCCTAGATGACCACACACGATATACTTGGATCTTTCCCCTCACTGTAAAATCTAAAACCTTATCAGTCTTTATTGATTTCAAAAACATGATTGAAAATTGTCTGAACATGAGAATTAAATGCTTACAAACTGATTGGGGTGGTGAATTCAGACCTTTTGTGTCATATCTCGCTGAACAAGGCATACAATTCAAACATCCATGCCCTTATATCCATCACCAAAATGGTAGAATAGAGAGAAAGCATAGGCATATTGTTGAAACAGATCTTACCTTACTTGCTCAAGCTCATTTACCACTTAAATTCTGGTGGAATGCATTTCATACAACCACATATCTTATCAACAGACTTCCCACACCTGTTCTTAACAATAAATCACCATTTGAGAAACTCTTTCATAAATCACCAGATTATTCCCTAATGAAGGTCTTTGGCTGCTCTTGCTACCCCTATCTCAAACCTTATAATCATCATAAGCTCCAGTTCAAGAGTGCAAGATGTGCCTTTCTCGATTATAGCTCATTTCACAAAGGCTATCAGTGTCTTCATCCCTCTGAAAAAGTCTATATAAGCAATCATGTTATTTTTTATGAGTCATCTTTTCATTTTCAGTCAAATAACAATTCTTCTCAAACAACAAGTACAGATTCTTTACAAGAGTCTCCTTCTTCAAATCTTCTTATCTCATTCATATTGTCACAGACTACAGCACAACTTGGAAGATCTTTCTTTCAATCTTTACCTTCAGCAACTGATCTACCCTCTAACTCAAACCTATCCACCTCATAAAATCACTTTCCATCTCATACTTCTAGTCCTATAAATCAGCAATCACTTGTCCAACCTATTCATCAATTATCTCCACCTCATCAATCTATTATTGGCCATCCTATGATCACTCGATCTAAAATTAGGATATTCAAACCAAAAAAGGCCTATTTGGTTGACTGTGATCCTAAACCAACAGAACCACTTACAGTTACAACTGCACTAAACGATCCAAAATGGATTCAGGCACTGAGAGAAGAATATCAAGCCTTGATTAAGAATCAAACCTGGACACTTGTTCAGCCTACATATCCTATCAAGGTAGTAGGTAATAAATGGGTATTTAGAATTAAATACAATACTGATGGTAGTGTTTCAAGGTACAAAGCCAAACTGGTAGCAAAGGGTTTCCATCAAACTCAAGGTATTGATTACAATGAAACCTTTAGTCCAGTGGTGAAGGAAGAGTTGTACAGTTAAACTTATTCTGAGCTTGGCTGTTCTTAATAACTAGTCATTGAGACAAGTTGATATCAACAATGCTTTTCTCAATGGTTACCTTACTGAAAAAGTGTATATGTAACAACCCGAGGGCTTTGTGGATCAGTCTAAACCTACACACATCTGTAAACTTCAAAAGGCACTGTATGGTCTTAAACAAGCTCCTCGAGCTTGGTTTGAAAGATTAAAAACAGTGTTAACACAACAATGGGGCTTCAAGAATTCTAAGTCTAATACCTCTATGTTTTTTCAGAGGATTCAAGGTCATATCTTGCTAGTATTAGTCTATGTGGATGATATTATTGTAACAGGTTCAGATTCTACTCAGATTCAGCAAGTTATTAACAATCTGCAGACTACATCTGCTCTTAAAGATCTTGGAGAATTGCATTATTTTCTTGGTATTCAAGTCACAAAAACTGAAACAGGCTTGCATCTCTCTCAATCAAAATATATAGCAGATCTACTTAACAAAGTTAAAATGCAAGATTGTACTCCTTGCTCAACTCTAATAGCTGCAAATGCTCCTTTTACCAAAATTGACAGCGAACTCTTTGTTGATGCAACTTTGTATAGAAGTACAATTGGAGCTCTTCAGTATGCTAGCTTGACTAGACCTGAGATAGCATATCTGGTTAACAAACTTAGCCAGTTTTTAGCTGCTCCAACCATTAATCACTGGCAAGCATGCAAAAGGATTCTCAGGTACCTTAAGGGTACATTATATATGGGGTTGCAGTATTCTAATCAAGGTCTCTTGCACATAGATTATTTCAGTGATGCAGATTGGGCAGCTAACAGGGATGACAGAAAATCAATTACTAGATATTGTGTTTACTTGGGTCCTAATCTGATCTCTTGGTGTTCAAAGAAACAAGGAGTGGTGTCTCAGTCTAGCACTGAATCTGAATATCGAGCCTTAGCAATGGCTGCATCAGAAGTCTTATGGCTCAGGTCCTTATTGACTGAAATTGGTATTTTTCTTGACTCTACTCCTGTCATTTGGTGTGATAACCAAAGTGTAGCTGCCTTAGCCAGTAATCCTAAATTCCACTCTCGAACTAAACACATAAAACTTGATGTCCATTTCTTGCGAGAAAAGGTTGCTAATAAAAGCTTCCAAGTCAACTATGTTCCCAGTTCTCATAACTCAGCTGATATCCTTACCAAAGCCTTAGCTTATCATTCTTTTCATTATCAATGAGACAAGCTCACCCTCACTTCACTAGGCTGAGCTTGAAGGGGGATGTTAAGAGTATAAGCTGAAGCTGCTGAGCTGGTTGATGACGTGTTGAAACTGCTGAGCCGTTATTTGCACTGAATCAATTATAACAAATTGTCCAGCTGGCTCATTATGATTGGAAGGCTGATTAGTTTGTTAACATGATAGTATGGTGCTCTGTTTCTGTTATCAGTATAGAGTGTAACTATAAATAGAAACATTGTACGTTAATCAATTAATGTGTTTTCAGTTAATAATCAATGAAATTTTTCATAGTTAAAATTTTCTTTCATTTTCTCTCGTGCCAAACACTGCTCAAACTCAAATATGGTATCAGAGCCTTCATCAATGTCAGGATCTAACAACCTAACTTCTTCCTCACTTTCATTCAACTTTGTTCAACCAGTGAAACTCGATAGATCTAATTACCTATTATAGAAAACCCAAGTTAGAACATCAATCATCACTAACAGGCTTGAAGGTTTTATCAATGGTGAGAATATATGTCCAGAACGTATATATGTATAATTATAACATCATACTAAATCATATTATTAAACCTAAATGGCTCATAGGATACATAATATTAATAATAGAAATCTACTAAAAAATCGTAGCTAAATTACTATTTTGTTAGGACTTTTATTGATTCCTAAGAATTTCTCTTATTGATACACTGGTTCAATTTTATTTCCTATAATCTTTCTTCTCAACTATTCTTTTCGATTTCATTTTTTTCGCCCTCTCTTCTTTTTTCTTTTTCTCGCTTTCTTTCTTTCAATTTCTCTGTCAAATGAATCAATTATGCAAGCAGCTCTCAATTTTCAACATATCGATATATGCACCGATTCAAGCAAGCAGAAGAAGCATATAAGTGACGCATGCACGTGACCTTAACGAAGCAAACAGGTGGCTGCTTTCAATTTAACGAGCCACTTATGGCTTTATTTTGTGGCTTAAGCCAAAAAGTGTGTTACCTCAGATCTTTACAAGCACTATTAGAATGATTTTAGAGCTTGAATTACTAAAAGTACATGTTTAAAGCTGTCAAGACAAACCAACAAGAAACCAAAGTTCAAGCTTCAATTCCATGTTAGAGATGGGATAGTATATTGGACCAATCAATAGCATAACCAGCAGAGGCATGGAAATGCTTCAAAGACCATGATAAGTGAGTGATGACTCTCAAGTGCGAATCGGTTCTTGTAGTTCTGAAAACGAAATAAAACCTAGCTCTGTCAGTGAACAGTGTTTCCATGATTCTAGAGCCATCACAAAGATGGCCACTGCATTCTTTTAAGATTATGAAACATTACCTTATTTTCTTGTTGGTGTTTTGGGGAAAGAAACAGCAAAGTTTGAGACGATTTCCTTGTTTCAGTTTGGACTTTGCTGCTGAGGAATCAGCTAACTTCAGTTGGTTTTCTCAAAACCATATACTATACCAGGGGCTGATCTACTTTTGAAACAAAGTACAGCGGAAAAGATTGAAGCAACCACGTGTCATTGAATGAAGGATGAGATAATTTCGAGTATTTAAATCAGTAAATACACTATTCTTAATATTAAAAATATTTCACAGGTCATATATGTAATTTTGATAGTACTTATTGGATGTAATCTAATTAGAAAATAAATTTTGTCCTTCCAAACACAAACATGTCTACCTCATATATAATTCTGTCTCTCGAACCCAAAAACTCATGTTCTTTACCGCACCAAGTAAATTCTCCAAGCTAATTTTGTTACGGTGGTGGTGAAGGATGAAACCAGTTAGGAGGCAAGAGGGTTGCAGTGTTTGATCGAGAAACGCTAGGATGAGGCTGGCTAGACCATACCATGATATGGACATGAATTCCCCCCGTACTGTCAATTGCAGAAGTGAGGGTGTCTTTGACCTCATTGTGATCACGACAGTCTAAGTGCCTATCACAGATAGCACCAGGAGGCATTACACTTTTTCCTTCTAATCTAGAGATAACAAGTAGATACCCATTTGCATTTGCTTCTTCATATAGATGCCTCATTCCGGCACGGTCAGCCGCTGATCCTTTAGTCACTGAGTAGACACAGAAGAAGCCCTGAACAAGCACAATGATTCTTTAAATGATAAATGAAGATCAAAGTTAATGATGAAGTTTTTGGATGCAACAACGTTACCTCCTCAGTACGTTTAATGTCCGTTCCAAATCGAGCTTTTCCAAGTTCTGGTGTCATTTCAAGTAAAACTTC
Organism: Citropsis articulata; assembly: GCA_030449925.1. NCBI lineage: Eukaryota > Viridiplantae > Streptophyta > Magnoliopsida > Sapindales > Rutaceae > Citropsis > Citropsis articulata. The sequence continues at coordinate 802,265 of JASUUH010000257.1, forward strand.
GGCAACTCCCGGTAGAAACCAAAGTCTTATTCCCAACACTATTTACATAGTTGCAGTGGGATTTTGTTGCTTTCCCCCGCATATTTCTCTTCCTGTGAAATTGATTATCTCCTTCAAGAAGTTTCAAAGAATAATTTCAGTATGCAATTGGTTGCTACAAGTATAAAGCCTGTAACAAGAATTGAGCTTAAGCAAGAATCATTATTAGTGGCTCTAAACTTCCATGCAATTCTCCGCATAGGTTATATTACAAGAAACTTCAAACGATTGAAATGTGTAAGCAAATTACAGGTAACAAACTCTCTCAAATTCCCATCAGCAAGACTTTTAATATTTCTTGTGATAAGTTTGCAGAATGTGAATTAGAAATAGACTCGGGTTGAATCAATGGACCTCTTCGCTTCTTATAAGAAAAAGAAACGTCCCATTTCAGATTTCAGTAGAAAATGTAGGACACTGAAGAGATAATGGGTGCCTTAGTGGGAAAATTATATACCGAGGTCACAATCTGCTCTGTTTGGATATTAAAAAGAACACGAGGAACCCCCGAAGAAACTGCTGCGGAAAACCAGGCCATACATCTAGCTGTAGTGGCCTCATTCTCAATGCTGTTTTCTCCCTGAAGAGGCGGGAACAAAACGGAGCTAATCATTGGGGATCTTTGGTCTGTCAACTAGGTATCAACTTTCATCTTCCAATCATATTTCACGCCCTGTTTGCTGAATCCTCTACAGTACACATTAGCCACTTTCCTGCTCATTTCTGCATGGTAAAATACACCTATCCATCTTGTTATTCATTTATCAGAACATAACTTCATTCAAAAGGAAAAGATGTCAAGTTGTCTTGCGGTATTATGTTGATTTTTCATAAATCATGTAAAGGAAATAAGTTATATGGCATGGTGAACAATGAGGGGAGGAACCTACCTTGCAGCTCAGTTCATTGTTCAAAGGTCAAGTCTCCTAAAACTGCAACATGCCTGTCATCCTTAGCTGCTCTAATGGTATACTTCTTCTGTAGCATTGAATTCCTCTCTGCCACAACCCGAACACGGAGCTTAATTATTCTATCACGCCTTGTAACCCTCAGCCATAATGCCTCAACCTGCTGGCTAATCTTGCCAAGCAGCGTACCAAACTCTGACTTGGCTTTAATCTGCACAAATGATTCATGATCATCATTCTCAGCTAACCCTTCAATTATATCTCCCGGCAATGGCATACTTTCATCCCATTCTTCTGATGCCTCTTGCTTCACCTGCTCTACACAAACCAGTGTCCCAACACTGCTCATATTCTTTTTCCTGAGAATGCAGCTGTGCTTTTCCATGGAATCTAACGAGCTTATATTAAGGATAGATTTCAAAGAGGTCTTGAAACCGAGAAATCGTTGTATGAAAAGGAAAGTCCAAGAACGTCAATTTTGAGGACTCTATATCAGATCCCTTTGAAGGATTTCCCAATGCTATTGTGTGTAATTATTTGCCTTAGCCGGCATTGTGTTTTCTTACCAAGTCTATGTTGGGAAAAATACAGTTTTTTAAAAAAAATTTTAGGACCGATCTCATATAATATATATGAATTCGTAATCTAGAAATCGTACCTTGAAAATCCAGTTTGGATTTTTCCGCTGAAGTGATTTAGGCTCCTAGATCACGATCCGTCACCACCACTCCCGTTAGATCACGATCTGTCACCACCACGCCTGTTAGATCACGAACTGTCACCAATGATCTTCCAGGTTATGACTCAGGTTTGATCCAAGACTGACGCGCTTTTATCACTACAAAAGAAACTAAGACGAAAATTTTTCTCTCAAGATTAGAGAGAAAATCTTTTCTCGATCCGTACGTGTCTCTCTTATAAAAATGTTTTATATTATTTCTTTAAAACCCTGCGCCCAAAACCAAAGTTACGTTACTTTCTTTTTTCATATGACCATAATAATAACATACGCCTCTTATACAAAAAAAGATATTAATGCTCCCACTAAATAATATAATTATGTTTTGACTAAATGCTAGTTATCTCGCTTATTAATCCAAAGAGTGGTGCGATTAATTAAATGAGCTAAGGGATCATTTTAACATACAATAGTGGCTACAACAATTAAACTCGTAATTAAACAAGCCTAATCATTTAATTCCAACTTTACTCCACTATAAGATTGGAATCGACCTCCATAATTGTATGTTCGAATAATAATTCGTGCCACATTGATTTCTTTTATCGCTCAATCCTTTGATCGATAATTAAATCGATATCTCAACTATCCAATCGATTTAATTACATCTTATTCCTTGATACTACTTGGTTTTCTCTAATGATCATTTTCAACATATTAAATATGTTGACACACTGAGAATTACATGATCAAGATCAAAACCCATCAAGAGATGTGTCACAAATTCTATATTGTTAATCTATAACCCAATACTCATAATTGCTCCCACCAAGATACCGGGTAATCTTGACCACATGTGCGTGCCCATTGGTAACTCAAATGAAATAACAATCATAATCATGAAATCATAATTAACTCAAGATTAAGATTACAAGAAAATCAATGCCATGAGATTTAATAAGTCGATATTTCAAGTTTAATTAAATCTCATGTGTGATCCAAATTAACGTAGTCAACTACATCAAGAATTCATACATGATTAAGACAAATCATTCAATGAATTTACTATCCTAAACCTAAATAAAGTGCCCAACTTTATTTATCAATCATGAACTCAATTTATTTAATCATAAGATAATTGTATTTATATGTACTCCATAATATACGATGATCACATAAATACATATAATATGATTAAACGGACCTTATTTAATATATTTATGCAATTAAAAATATCTCAAATATTTTATTAATCAGAAAATAAATTAATATGCTTTAAAAGAGCATATTATCCCAACAGTCTAAGCAAATAAAGAGGCAGACGAAAGCATTCTTCTCCTCTTCTGTATGTTTTTATTCAAATTTTGGTTCCATCTGTTAAAATCTGACTTCATTCACATCGCATGGTAAGATGATAAGCAACGCAAAATATGATTACAATATACTAATTAAAAAAAATGCATCTCACTTCTTGTTCGAACATGCCTGGTCATTTCTAATAGAACTTTGTAGTACGCTAAGTGATATTTGTCAAGCAAGGCTACCGCTGAGTGCTGACATAATTTCAACATGTCTTCTCTCTCTCTACTCAGCAGAATCAATATAATATACAATAATACAAATGAAACAATTTTTTTTCTCTCTCTTTCCGCCAAAAATAATAATAGTAATCGGCCTACTCCGTTCTTTGGTTTCTTTCAGCTGGTGATCCTTAGCATTAGAGAATGTGTATAAAAAAATTGGAATAAGAAAAACTAGATGCCTAACTCCTTATTATATACTCTTTAACATTATGTTCCTAAGTCATCTAGTGAGTCCAGCACATGCAGCAGCCATTTCTTCTTGAAGTCTCTGGATTTCTATTTGAGCATTTGCCCTCTCTTCTGCATCATTTGAACGCAATCTGCCTGATGCAACCGACATCCTCCTCTGTATGCTTTTTATCTGCATAAAGCAAAAGAACACTATTTAGATAACACAATGAGTATCGACGAAAGAAGAAATACGCGGATTGAAAGAGATTAAGTCAGACCTTTCTATGGGGCCATCTATGTAAACCATCTCTGCGGCATATCTTCTTCACCACGGTAGGGCATAATTTCATCCTCCTTGCTGCCTCCTCAATGGGGAGATGAAAATAACTCATCAAGTCTCTCAATGTCAACTTTCCTGTTCTCTCCCTCTGCACTAATCCCCAGCACAACAAAAAATTACAGGGTTAAAGATGATAATATAATGTAAATGACAAAAACGAGCCAAAAAAAAAAAAAAAATGGAGATACAATTTGATATTAATTGTTAAGTTAGCGACAGATTTTTTCTTTAACATCGCTGAAGAGAAAATCTATCACCTGTGCCGCAAGAGAAGTCCTTGTAGTCCTCTCTGCTTCATCCTCCCTCTCTGGTTGATGCATTTCATTTTCTCCTGCAGAAAATTGATCATTAATCCAACCCTTCTAATGACAAGTAACATTGAAAAGTTACTGATGAATTGATCATAGAAAATTCAACTGAAGCGTGTATCAATGAACTAATGATAACAAGATGAGTGAATGAAACCAACCTGAATTTGTCATTGGAGGCTGAGAATAATCATCTGTGGTTAGATTATCATCCAAGTCCAACCCCACACAAACGGCTTCATAGAAATCTGAGAGTGGATCCGGCAACATCATAAATCCTGCTTGCTTTCGCTCTTCACAATATTGAACCAGATATTCCTTCACATTCTCTATGCTTTTCTTGCAAAAACTGATCAAAGAGAAAAACTACTTAACAATGCATTGTTTGAACGAAACAGAATGATAACGGAGGATTAAATAAAGACTGGACAGAACACACAATTACAGAAAATTAACAATGGTGAAGTTAATAAAATCAAATTGGATTTTTCTTTTTTGGACCAAAACTAATTAGGGAATTAAACTTAACAAAGTGGGAAACAGAAATTTAACTCACTCGATCATATAATGCTGACTCGCATTGGTACTGTGTCGAATCTCAAGAATAGCATGACATATTAAACCAAGCCTTCCATGAATCTCAAGTTTTGTTGTGTCATGCCCTATAGTATACCATCAAAATCAAGTAACACTACTTTACACTTGGTCAAAAAAAAAAAAATTATAAAACTAAACCACTCAACAATTAGAGAAAGCCAACAGGCTACAAAAGCTAAAAGATCGATAAAAGAAAAAGTACCATTAGAGTGAATGATTTCTCTGAGCACCAGGCAGCAACTACACAAATATGGCACCGGTGGCACTGGCCATCTTGGAAATGCCTTCATATTTGCAGCATTTTCAATCGCTGGCGTTCCTCGGTCACTCATTTCTGCTTGATTTCCTGAAGGACCCCCTTGAAAACTCCCAGCATTGCAATTATTACCAATATCCCAAAAGAGTGGATCATCAAAAGGGTCACCAGCATCCGTGATTATATCACCAGATTGAGGATTATTAGTTGAAGGCGGAATCGAAGAAGGTTCCTCGAACAATGATAAATCAGCAAATGTGGGATTTGGGTTATTGATGAAATTGAAAATGTCTTCTGTGTAAGAGTTATCATATGGGTCATGGTATGGCACAATGGCCCTAGGATCTGCCATGCATAACTGATTGTGTGTTCAGAAGATCACTCGGTGGTGCTGCTTCTTTAAGGTAGTGGTGGCGGCGCGTGATTTTTGAAGCGCCGCCACGAGTGCTCTTGAGATTAAGTGGGTTGTAAGAATTGGAATTGTGAGAGTTTAAAGGTGTGAGACAAAACGGGAGGCGCGAGAGGCAGTTAAGAGACCGTTTTTAGACACAGACGGTTAAGTTTTTGAAAAAATTTATGGGTGGTAATTCGGTACTGTGAATTCCTTCTTAAGGAACCCACATCCTAAATTAAATATCAACTGACAAATCAGATGGAATCCAGTGTTGTGTGCGCGGCCTCTCAATGAACCAAAGAATTGGGTACCGTCCGTCAGAGAACATTAGGCAGTCTCCCAGAAACCATTTTAGAATTAATATTAAATAATGTATTTCTAAGACATTTTATTAATAATTAAAGATAAAAAAATTCATTTTTTTTGGGGGAAATTATTCCCCAGCAAGGAGAAAAATAATGTAATTCTAGTAGGAATTTTTCAATATTATATTACAAATTTTCTTTTACTCAAAAGAAAATTTATATCTTTTTGGAACAAAAGGATATTAATTTTTGCTATACCACCTAGACAAAAAAAAAATATATCTATTCTCTATAATTTTTGTATATCAACTTACAAGAATAGTGCAAACTCATTCATTACAACTTGGTCGCTGTTAAACTTTTTGTAATGAAATACACTTTTTCTTTTTCTCTAAAACAATTCATTATTAATAAGCATACTTCTTATTAATGACTTTGCATATGAAGATTTTTGAAAATTAAGATTCACCTTTTCAATATGGATAAAAATGAAAGGCAGATAATATTTAAAATCTTTTTTTTTTCCTAATGAGGATGAAACATTTTATTTATTCTGTTAATCCTTCATTCTTCATCAGTATTTAGATTCGAATGATGCAAACATAAAATACCTTTACAGCTAGTTGAACTATGGCATGGTGAAATCATATGAATTTGAACGTTCTTAAATCATATGAATTTGAACATTCTTAACTTTGTTTTTTTTTAAAAAAAAAAAAACAGTTAAAGTAAACGGAGAAATGAAAATACAAGAAAGTTTTCTGGAAAAATAATAATGAAAAATAAATCAGGTTTTTTATTTAAATATGTCTCATTTATCCTTAAATATCAAATCTATAACTCATTACATGTATATACATCATGAAAGTGTAAAAAGTCAAAAATAACCTTTAAAAAATCATCTATTTACGTTTTCTTCATCTCTCATGACTTCTACGTAATAACTCAATTAAAAATCGAGAATACTCGACTTTTTACCTGACTTAGTTAAAAGGAAAATTTTCATTTCAATTTGGGTCGAGTATTCTCAACCAAGAAGCTTGATGAAAAGTCGGCCGAATGAATATTGGCAAGTTAAATTAAAGTCAAGATTCTCTTTACTCGACTTACTTGAAAAAAATTGAGAATTTTTCAGATAATTTTTTATTTCAATTGAAGTTGAGTATTCTCAACTATTTACCCGACTAACATGGAAAAGTCGAGAATTTATACTGAATTACTAATTGTGTATGGTTTGGTTAAAGTCGAGTATTCTCGACTATCTACTCGACTTTGAGGAGTTGGGTTTAGCTTTATGAGGATTTAGTTGCGGTTATTTTTGTATTTTTTCTAATTTTTTAGAATATATATGTGTAAAATTTAATAGGGTTCTAATTTTAAGTATATATTGGGTATTTTGAAGGAAATGGGGGCATATCCACGCAATTCCCCCAAATAAACCCGGGTTTCTAATGTTAAGTGAAGTGACGTCGTTTCGCATGGCATGAATTTAAAAATAAAAAAGGAGTAAATAGCTCGTCAGTGAAAATGGACCCAAAATCGAGTGTTCAGATGCCTTGGAATTGAGCTTTGAATAGAGTGAAAAATAACAGGGAAGAAAGTGAAATGAAGTCAGCAGTAGCAATCACTTCTAAGATTAATCTAAATCTCAATCTCAGACGCAATCTCTTGTACTCCCCTTTCTCTCGTTCCATATTTCCTGGAAAGACTAAACCCGTCTTCCAATCTCCTCCTCTCATCCGCACACACTCATCAAATCCAAATCCAAATTCAATCATGGCTTCCTCTTTCAAGCCCGAACAAGCCAGGGCCCCACCCGCCCTTCCTTTGCCCACTCCCCCCGTCACCAAGGCAATTTCCCATTTTGCTTTTCTTCTCGCTTATTTATTGAATCTTGATCATTGGTATTTGTATTCTGTTGTTGCGCTTGTTTTTTCATTTATTTATTTATTTATTTTGTTCAGTTTAAGATTGGGCTTTGCCAATTGTCAGTAACGGCTGACAAAGAAAGGAACATCGCTCATGCTCGTAGGGCCATTGAGGAGGCCGCTGAGAAAGGCGCCAAGCTCATTCTTTTGCCTGTCTGTCTCCCAAGCTCTTCTATGTATACCTGCGCTATGATTGTTTGACTTCAAATTAAGCTTTTATTATTTATTACAGGAGATTTGGAACAGTCCCTATTCGAATGACAGCTTCCCAGTTTATGCCGAAGACATTGATGCTGGTGGTGATGCATCTCCTTCCACCGCCATGCTTTCTGAAGTTGCTCGTCTTCTGAAAGTCACTTTAGTTGGCGGCTCTATTCCCGAACGTTCTGGGGATCGATTGTACAATACTTGCTGCGTCTTTGGTTCTGATGGAAAACTGATAGCTAAGCACCGGAAGGTAGTTTTTCAGTCTCATCTTGAATCCCATTTCTTCCTGTAGAGTTAAGATGATGCTTATTAGCTTATTTTGTTATCTGGAATTATGCATATGACTGATATTTTGTTCAAAACCCCTGTATTGTTTCTTTATTGTTCTATTAAATTCGGATATTTAATATTATTGGATAATGGTTGATGGTATTGATGATCTTCTTTGTTGTTTTAATAGCTTAAGAAGTTCTCTGTCCAAGTATGCCTGTTTGTATTGATTAGGATCATGGCTTCCACTTTGAGGCATGTGATGCCTCTTTGTTGCTGATCCATAATTTCTGACACCCTTGTGAATGCACAGATACACCTTTTTGACATCGACATTCCTGGGAAGATTACCTTTATAGAATCAAAGACCCTTACAGCAGGGGAGACACCAACCATTGTGGACACAGGTTTGATGTTCTTTTTGTCTTATATCGACTTCATTGCTTTTCCCAAATCATCCATCTCTAGATGTGGTAGCAGAAGCTTGTATGTTTTATGTGATTTGTTCAAATTTTTGTTGTCAACAATCTTTAGATGCTTCTATTTCTTGAATCCAATTATTGAGACATCTAGAATGGTTCTTTTACTTTCCACATGGGCTTTTTAGCTTGATAGCCTGACTGTTTAAATTACCTAATGGCTTCTGGATGGTTTCATACTATAAAGCCCCATTTGCTACATCTACCAGAAAATGCATGTAGTTTAGACATGTTTTTACTCCTAAAAGTGTAAAAATAAGGCCAATGCTAAATTGTTATTAGCTATCAACTCATCAAGTTTTTATTTTTTTTGTCCAGCAGTAATTCTACTTATTATTTTGTTCTTCTTACAATATTAGACCAGCCCAATACTGTATTCTGTTTTCTCAACCTCTATTCTACCATCTGACAAAAAGGCATCCATTGATTTTCTCCATTAGTTGGAAGTTTAACCACGACTGGTTCGTGCAGATGTTGGGCGTATTGGAATAGGTATTTGTTATGATATTCGGTTTCAGGAACTGGCAATGATATATGGAGCAAGAGGTTTGTTTTATTTCTATTGACCAGTGAAATAATTAAATTTAGTATTCGGTCTGTGCATATTGCCTGCTCTGACTAAACATTAATTCCAGCAGCATTCTAACATCTTTCAGTAATAATATCAACTTTTAGATATCTATATTATAATCTGAGACATGAGATTTCTTCAGTAATATAGTAGTTCAGCCACCAGAGCTCTTCTCCAGAAATTTACATTACATATCTAAAGTGATATCTTGGTTTAAACCCTTGTCAGTCTATCTACATTATTATCTACTGAAAATAAAAAAAATCAGTTGTTCTTATGGCATGAATAAAGATGTCAAAAGCTCTCACATCGGAACCCTTCCCATTGCTCTATTGTACAATTTCAAATATTAAGGATTGTTACTTTGAAGCCTAAGGTTAGGAACGTACCAAATATCTCTTCAAGATCTTACTTGCATTGAGTAATGCCCATGCCATGATCGTGTTTAATATATTCCTTTTTGTCAATTGAGATCCATGTTTCTGGCAGTTTTCGAATTGATTGCCCTTTCCACTGGTCTATTATACCAACTTGGTATTAAAATTTTCATATTGATGGGTCCTGTTCATGATTGCTGACAATGACAGCATTAAGATTTTGACGTCAGGTGCTCACTTGATATGCTATCCTGGGGCATTTAACATGACTACTGGACCATTGCATTGGGAGTTATTGCAGAGGGCAAGGTACTAATGTATTTTAGATATTGGTGTACTTTGCTTAATAAGTTGTGCAGGGATGAGATACAGATATTGTACCATTAACTCCCAAAGACTGATAGTTTTCTCTTTATATTATATCATGACTATTTATGATATGTACTTTTTTTCTCTTCAACTCTCTGTGTTTCCCCTTACCCTATACTCTCTGCCTTTGGTGATTCAATAATATCCCTTTTTTTCAATAATTCAGACTGGCGTAGTATTTGCTATTTTCTGCTTTACATGATGGCTGATATCATTGTACTGATTTTTTCTTTGCTATTTCTTATGCAGGGCTACAGATAATCAGGTACTTCCACACAGCCCTTTTGTCTTGTTTTAGATTAGTTCTACATCTCAGAATGAGTGCCTTGATTCTTTTATCACTATGTTTAAGGAGAAGCGTGTTGACACTGAAAAATTATACATTTGAATTTCCAAACTTCACCTCTTGAAAAGTGGAAAGAAAACTATCATTGTGTTATCTGGGAGATAGGAAAAGTATAACCCAGTTAATGTTTTGACTTTAAATATCAACATAAATTATTAGACTAAGGGGGAAAAGGGCATTATCATTGGGAAGGAAAATATGGTTATTTTGGGTTTACAATTGAGAATAACTCATTAAAGGAAGACTCGAGCTTAGAGAAAGTATTATCTTTCAATGTAATGCACATTATTGCCCTATGATGCAATTTTTTATTACACTAAATGTGACATATTGATCGCAGAAAATCCATTTATCCATCTGCCCATCCATATTCCAATGCATACATAGATTCCTCTTGCTTATTGTTTAGCATATTCATTTTATAGGTTTTCTTCTGACAGAAACATACATGAATACATAGGATCATCGTGCTTATGGATTAACTTCATCCCTTTCAGTTAATAGGTTTTCTTTGGACAGAAATTTTTTGAAGAAACTAAATGAACTTCAGTTCATTACTGCATGTAGCTTGCAGTTTGATGGCTGCCAAATTTGAAACATGTAAACTACCAAGTGAAAATGAAATTCCTAGGGTTTCAACATACACAGAGATTCAATGTGTTTGATATGTTAAAATTTTGTATAGAGGCATATTTCAACTGCACCTCCTAATTAAAATACAAGTAATCTGCAAGTAAGACATACAGATTTGAACCTCTCCTTTTAAGTCATCCATGTAACAGTTAATACATTGGGTTCACTGTGCTATACATACGAGAGGTTCTCATGGGAACTCCATTCCTTGTTAAATGAAAAATGGCAGTTGTATGTGGCAACTTGTTCACCTGCTCGAGATGAAGGAGCTGGTTATGTGGCCTGGGGCCACTCTACTCTTGTAGGACCTGTAAGTGAATACTTCTTTTTCAGCTTTGTCAGTTTCTTTCTTGCTATCATGAAGCAAGCTTCTGCACTGTAAGATCTATGAGCAAAAGTGCTGATTGAAAGAAATGAATATGACAGTTTGGAGAAGTTTTGGCTACCACTGAACATGCTGAGGACATAATAATAGCGGAGATTGATTATTCGATACTTGAGTTAAGAAGGTGATGTGACTTTGCAACCCATCAAATAGTCCTGTTACACAAAAATCTGTTAAAATGCTCATTCATTTGTATTCTCCCTCTAATCAAGTGCCAACTCAAAATCCAGGACAAGCCTTCCATTATCAAGGCAAAGGCGAGGTGATCTTTACCAGTTGGTCGACATCCAAAGGGTTAACTCTCAGTGATTCACGCGCTGAATATTAAATTACCTGTATGTTACATGAAGTTTGACTTGATGAAGATGATGAAACCATCATGGCCTTTTGAGAGTCTAGATTTGGTGATTGCCAATTTGACCATTGAAATAAACTCAAAAAGCGCAGTCATGTATTTTCTCCCTTTTTTTCCAATAACACAGATCAAATTATGCCGATAAACACAACTGTATGAGTGTGGGGTAGGGTAGGCATTGCATGTGGTTGGCTGCTATATATCCTTTACAGCTACCTACTACATGCAATCAGAAGTTACTGCCATTCAAGAGGAGGACCACTTAGAGTACATTAAATTTGGCCTCCCTTGAAATGGTTAATTTGCATGCCTGCGCTACATCCAATTAAGAGATATGTGGGTTCGTCTTTCTATTGTAGATAAACGCAGCGGAGATATATTCCCAAACGCGACACTCAATCATTCCCCAGAACTTTGAGATAGAGATCTATCTATAATATGTTGATGATGTCCGCAACATTCACGGTTTGCATCGTGTATTAGAAGGACACGAAAAGAAACGGATTAAAGGCTTAATGAAAGTGACAACAAAGAGCACAATGAAAGACAGACCCACAATGTCACGCCTGCAAATGAAGGAACTAACTATCAAATGAGAAAAGGATGAACGGTCGTTCGGTAAGTTACAGCTTTCAAAACTTGAAGCAAAGTTATTTTTTTTTTTGAAGCAAAGTTAATTAAAACCGATAATAAAAATAAAAATCGAGAATGTTGGCCAAATACTTGAACACAACCTGAACCTGCATCCTAAACTGGGAGTTCAAGTGAGGAGATATGATACAGCCCGACACAAGTAGTCCTCATCTTTGGAATGGAACTGGCATGACAGTGCCAGTTGAGAACTCTCTAAAAATTAAGAGCAAGATTGAAGCCATCAATCACTCATCAATCATCGTCATAAGACTACTTTTGAGAGAGAGAGTGATAGAAGAAGGCATGCAGTGCACGTGACCATGGAGGCCCCAAGAAAGCAGCCAAGTCATGAAGCTCACGTGAATGGGTGTCCCATCCACAGCTGCAAATTAATTAATACATGCAGCGACATAAATAATATAGAGGGATCGTTCTTCGTTACGTTTACGATTAAACGTAATGTAACGTAGACACGCAACAATAGTTGTGGAGCCCATTAAAAATATTGTTATTGTATGTGTGCGTATTAACGTAACGCACTGGCCAATATAGAGAGGCGGAGGCAGACCCCAGCCTAAAGAGTCCCTATGTACAAAGTAATTCAAACTTCAAAGAAAGAAGAGGAAGGTGCTCAGTAGTCAGTCCCATACAAGATCGGCTTTGTTGTTGGGGAAAAAGAGAACTGTTCCTTTCTTCATCACGAATTCACACAAGTCAGTCATCGCCAAACCAAAACTTGTCCTCGGGATCCCCCCGACAAAGCCCCCACGTCTCTTTCGAATGGATAGTGGATGCCCACCGTTGGATGCTCCTCTGACTCTGACTGATCACATCTGGACGGCGATTCGCGATGGACCACAAATGCTCTTATTGGCAATCTTATCCACGTGATAAATCTTCGGATGGAGGGCCTGCGGACTCTGGTTTCTTTATGGACGCTAGCATCGATCAACCAGGCCTGTCGGCCATGCATTATCACGTGGTACACTGCTGAGGGGGCAACATTTGGGTCCCATTTCAGATATGTTCCCCTGTGATTGGACGCTCGGGAAGTTGCTTCAGACAATTATTTTCCAATTTTTGGTTGATTTGCCCCATCAAGGAAGCAATTGAAGGGTTAATCGGAAGAAAATTTTTGACGTTGTTTTAATCACAAATAATGCGGGTTTTGTTATTGTCAATTCACTGTTGATTAGCAACATGTGGTCCTCTGGCATTTATCTCAATTTTGTCGTGATTAAATGATTTAATGATCGAAACATGAGACGTAACTTGCCGTTTGACTATAAACATTACAAACAAGTCGACGCAGAGAGTGGAAGTGGTCAGGTATTGATTTCACCGACGGTAACAATTTTCCGAGTAAAATATTTCCGAATAATTGTCCGGTTAGATAAGACAAATGATAAGGACGGGTCATGAAAATATCAAATTCAGTGGACGTAATTGGAATTGGCAATTCATATTTGCGCAAATATATATATCTGTAGATCAAAATAAATATTTATGATTTTTTTAATTAACATAGTTAATTTGCCCTTAGGCCCAATTTGATAATAATGTAGTTTTTAAAACAATTATTATTAGTTGTGTTATAGAAATAATGAGTTATAAGGAGAACTAATTAAATTCGTAATAAATTTTGTGTAAAAATATTGTAAGTTTTAAAGACAATTGTATTTATATGGTCAATTTACTATTAAATTATTGTGAGAATATAAATAGATAAAATGGACATCACATTGGATAAAAAATTTTGTATTTTTTTTTGTGTATATATAAAAATTGATAATTAAAATATTTTTTATTTTTTATTTTTATATCAATATATTTTTTAATAATAATAATAATAATCCCTTTAAGTAAAAAATGTTATTTCTTAATTCAATGAGAATTCTTAATTATTATTAGTTGTGCTATAAAAATAATGAATTGTAAGGAGAACTAATTAAATTCTTAGTAAACTTTATGTGTGAAAGTATTGTAAGTTCTAAAGGCAACCGTATGTATATGCGTCAATTTACTATTAAACTGTTGTGAGAATATAAATAAATAAAATGGATATCATGTTGGATAATTTTTATTTGCACATTTATTAACATGTATATATATAATACTCTTTTATTGTGTATATATAAAAATTGATAATTAAAATATTTTTTATTTTTTATTTTTTATCTCAATATATTTTTTAATAACATGTATATATAATACTCTTTTATTGTGTATATATGAAAATTGATCATTAAAATATTTTTTATTTTTTATCTCAATATATTTTTTAATAATAATAATCCCTTGAAGTTAAAAGTGTTATTTCTTAATTCAATAAGAATTCTTAATTCAATAAGAATTCTTAATTCAATAAGAATTCTTAATTCAATAAGAATAAGTTTGAATTTTTATAATATATTTGAGGATATATATGAAATTGTATTAATTATAAAACTGGTTTTTAAAATTAAATTTTGAAGAGATACTCCTTCCTACTTTTAAAAATTCTATTGTAGGATGAGGTGATTTTAGCAAAACTAATTTTTAAAAAATTTATCAAATACTAAATCTAAGAGTACGTTTAGGATTGAGGTACTGTAGTTTTTAAGCTACAGTTGTTATAAAAAAAAGTTGTGATTATGAAATAAAAATTAATAATATGTAGTAAATATAAATTTAAAATAATAATTTTGACAAAATTATTAAAGATATAATAGATTTTCTATTATACAAGTGAAAAATCATATTAATATAGTTTCGAAGCTACAGCAACTAGTATTTATTAAACACTTTAGTGCTATAATTTTTAAGTTACAGTTGTCCAACCTCCATTTCAAATGCATTCTAACTCTTAATTTTTTTTAAAATTACTTTTGAACATCTTAAAAACAATTGGAAATGGCCCCTTAGTGTGAACTTTCAGAGTGAGCAAAAAATAATGAAGAACATCTTTCTGGGAGAGAATTATAATTAAATGTGCTTCTACATGCATAATATATTGCTCGTTGAATTATTAATAATGTTATACCTACACTTTTAAAATATAAAAAGTGTACTCTATAAAAAATAAAAATAAAAATTGTACTATAAGTGATGTGATTTGCCTAAAAACATGTTTATGTAAATTATTATTATGCAAAAATAAAATAATAAAACAAATAATCACTTAACACAAAATACTTTAAAACAATGTAACATTTATACATCGCATTCATTATAATTTACAAAATTATGTGTTCCAATTTTTTTAATTTACGATCCAACACCGTGTTTAGATATTTTCTTAATGTACTGGCATTCATTTTTTTTTTTACATCTGGAACCTAAATATTTGCACTCATTTAAATTAAGTTCAAATTTATTTTCAGACGGTCAACACCTAATGTTAAAGAATAATTTAAAAAGAGAATTGCCTGTTTTTTCCAAAAAAAAAAAAAAAAAAAATCGTTCCCAATTAACTGTTAATACAAATTGCAAACTAAAAGTTTATAAACCGATTAAAACTCGAATTTAGCAAGAACCATGAAACACTAACATTAATCTTGGAAATTGGAATTACTATCTTGATGTCGCTACCAGGCTATTCGATTCCGAATCTGGGGGCAAAGGCTAGCTAGCCTATGCTGAATTTGATCATCAAACAGGCGCAACACATCAGGTCAGCTGCAACAGTGACAGAAACTTTGGGACAGGTGGTCAGATACTATTGGATCAGATGTTCCTAAAGAGGAAACTGAATTAATGAGCGTGACGTATACGTGTGGCAAAAGCGAAGGGAACGGACAGAGACGGGCAGGGAGCAACACTCCCGCTCACCGCACGTGTCGGAGTCTTATTGTATGCGTGTGTGTAGACTGAACAGTAATTCATTCACGTGCGAGCCCCGGTCCCACGCGCGTGATGCGTGTGATCGCATCGCATGAGCTGTTTCTACTCACTTCACATCGATCGTCGCCCTCTGCAACCATAAACCGACCCGTACTCCGTCGCCTTCTTTTGTTTCCCAGATAAGCAAGTACTTGAAAATTATTTAGACTGAATTTACGACATTTTAAATTTATCCAGAACTTCAATTCTGACCGTAGCATGTCAAAAATTATTTATGGGCAACTTGGTTTGAATCTGGGTCACTGACAACTCACAGCTCGTCGACAATCAAGAAAGCAACTTCATTCTATGCTTGCATTCATTCTTTTTTAACTTTTTAACGTAGATCAAGAGAACATATACCATTATAAGTGTATTAAGTGAGTGACCATATATAATACAACAATAACCTAAGTAATTTATGCTTTCAAAGCGCATGATATATAATTCTGATGATTTTTTCGACTGATTAGAAAAATAATCACTATTTCGAACTAAAATCAACACCATTATAACATACTATATATAATGAATGAGACTGCTATTAAATGAGAAATACGGCGACTAGTACAAAGTACAAATATGACAACATCTCTAAATTATAATAACCAATATAATTGTGTGTGTGCTTTTTTTTTTTTTTTGATGTTGTAAATTAATAATTCACTTTCTTGGGTATTTTGATGTTGTAAATTTTTCGAGTTTTTGAGTCACATTGAATATATTAAAAGGGTGAAATTATTATTATTATTATTATTTTATCCGCCATATTCTCTATAAAAAAAACTCAAATTCTAATGGCATATTAGACACAGTGCCGGCTGAGTTTTCAACAAAAGGCGGAGCGTTGTATTGCAGACTCATAATATACCATGGCATTGGAGGTATGACGGGATTTGGAGATTAGAGGAAGCAGGGACCAAAAACTGAAGGCAGTGGCAGTGGGTCTCACTTGAAACCCCCAAATATTTACTTCTCAAAAATTTGCCATTGGATTTTATTCCAGGAAAGTGCTTAATCTGCATACGATTATGTTGACCAATACAACGGGAACCAAATTTGACTTGGGACCTACCAACTATTAAATCTCTGCCCCAGATCTCTAAGTATCAGATGTGGATATTACACAATTTCATTGTCTAATTGCTGGTGGAAGCCACCTTGCATGTCACCTTACTTTAACCCTAAATCGAAATGGCTAAAGATTTAAGACACTGTTGAAACCAATTCAACAGACCGGATCAATGACCTTTCTGCGTCAACTTCTCCTTTAGCTACAAGCAAGGGCACATAAAAGAGTTTCAGATGTTGCCTGCATAATAGCTTATGCCCTTATGTCTTTAGATGGATGAACAAGAACAAACCAAAATCGGGAAAACATGTGATCTTGACAACGATTATGGAAGCAGATCCTTTGCTAAGTCTGTAATTTAGGGTTTAATAAATTAATCCGGGCCACTGCCAAGTGCCATCTTTTTCTCTGTCGAGTTAATGATGTTGTTTTGTTTTCCTTGTTTTAATTAATGTTGCGAGAGAAACAGATTGATGCAAATGGCTAGCCAGGTTTTGCAGAAAACATGAATGGTCTTGCATGTGACATAAAGCTTTATAGCTTATTCCTCCATCAACATTCCAATGGTTTCATCTCACGTGCACGTGGCTATGAATAAGGTCCATGCATGGATCGATTTAGGAGTTTGGACCATCTCGTGCTACAGAGTTATATGTCATGTATGAGTGTTGACACTTGCCAGTTCATTTTTGTCATAAAGATAATTGATACTCATAAATGTACTACTTACAAATCATAAATTTTGAGTTTGACACTTTAGTTTCATTTTGTAATCCCTACGTTCTTTAAATATTTGTAACAATATATTTCAAACTTTAACTCGGACGTAATGAATGAAGTGGGATCCTCTTCCTATATAAATTTTTTTTTTTTAACGTTCAAGTTACATTTGATTACGTGTACTTATTATCTAGTTTTGACTATCTAATTACATGTCTAATTTTGTTACAAATGGTTTACATATATATACTTTTAAATCATCCAACTACATCATTTTTTTTATTCTTTTTCTTTGTGAGAAGTGGGAGACTTTGCAAGATGACCCCCAAAATACTTAGCAAATCATTTCGCAAGACATAAAGTTATAGTTGACCATATAAGACTAAAAAAATTATTGTGATTGTGGCAGACAAATCCTTTCGTTATGGCTTCAAATCAACTTAAGGGCGTGTTAAGTCTTGAGAAGCAAGAGGAGCATTATTAATTTCAGAGCTCAAAATGGGACAAACAGGCTCCTTGGGGTTAAATTTTTATGATTACAAGTTAACTTTTAGAGGCTCCTGCGAGCTGCGATTAATTACCCATGGTTAAAACTCAAAATCGTCGATATTATTTCATGATTAAAGAACCCATCTTTCGTCCACTAGTTTTTTTTAACCTTTTTAACTGTCATATTTGTCTGATTTTGGTAATGGAGCTTCTATTACTTTCAAATTCAAAAGATTAGACAAAGCAAAATGGGACCCGTAGGCTTGAAGTACAAAATCCTGTAACTCGCAGTAAAGCAGATTCTCTACCATTTCATCTGCATCCGTATTTTTTTGGCAAGCTTTAACTTCTTGTCCTGTTTAGTGGAGAATATAATGCGCCAAAATTATTATTATTAAAAAAAGAAAGCTAATCACTTCGACCAAAAAAAAAAAAAAGATGATTCATGATATTTCTGTATTGCTCTTTGATTGACATCCTTAAAGCGGCTCACTGATTGAATAATTACAATAAATACATGTGGGGTGCTCTCTAATTGCATGTATAATGCACAATCGTCCAAGCTTTTTAGCTCCCATTCTCGCTGTTGAATCCAATTATTGAAGAATTCATCTTAGACCATTACTTTAGCTAACACTGCAATCCTAATCCAGATACCTACCAAGAATAAATGTATGTAAATAAGCAAATAATTTAGTACTTCGCGAATATAAAAGCAATAGACGTAGAGGCAAAGGTAGGCCAAAATAATTATATAAAGACTACAAGCTTCTATTAACAACCACAAAATACAAAATATATAAGGGGGAAAATATAAAAGTAAAATAATTCCGCGGCTCATTTAATTTATCTATATATATTACATTAATTATCCTTGTGTTATGTAGATGGTTCCTTTCAATATTGTATTATGAACATGCCAACTCATGGGATATCATCATAAACTAACAACAACGAACCTTCCCCTTCTAGCAGCCTTCTATAATTATAAAATTATTTTTCTTCTCGTTCAAGGGAATTATTAATTAAGCTACTGCCTCCATTTCTAGCTGCTACGTACTTCTGCAGAGAATATATATACATATATATACACACACATAAATGTGCCTGCTATGCTCTGATATGAAGATTTGATAATGCCTAATAAATTATAATTACCCATATTATCCTTACCGGTCCACCCAACATTTAAAATTAATAAATAGTACCACCAAAGAATTCAGCTCATCAGTTCACTTCCATATTTGCCAAAACCTTCAAAGGTCCAGCATTTTTTTTTTCCAAAAGAGTGTAAGTTATGTACCTTTTTTTTTAAAATAAAAAACACTTAAGTTATGTACTTAAATCTAATAATAATGATCGTGTGTGGAGCCATGTACGATTGCCAATCTATACCATCACACAAATCACCATCCAATACCAACACACGGACCCACCTGTATGGCACGTTAACAGTTTAAAGAAAAACACTAATGCTGTATGAAAATACTACACGATCAGCGGCTCCAAATTCAATTTTGAAAGTCTAAGCAGGGGGTAATATGGAAAAAGAAAAAAAAAAAAAGGATGGTGAAAAATAATGCCACGTAATCAGATGCCAAGCTGGCGTTGGCTCCAATTAGGATGGGATGGAACATACATTGATTCACATGCACGCGCACGAAAGAGCTTTATAAAGTCTCTAAGCTTCTGTTCCCTTCTCTTCACCTTCAATCAAAAGCGTGCAATTTTGCTCTCATTACTCTCTCTATCTCTTCATCAATTGCTAAGAGGCTCTTAGCCTTTGCAGTTCCTAAAAGCCTCTATAAACTTCCTCTTCTAGCTTGTTTTTTGTTTTTTTTTTTCCATCGTTAATTTTGTTAGACGTTTTACTCGTCACAAAAAGCAATGTACAAGCGGGAGCAAAAGCTTAGAGAAGATAGATATATGCAAGAGCGAAAGAACCCATCTTTCTCTTCGAGTCTTCTCGATGAAATCTACCGTTCAACCGACGATGGCGTCGCAAAGTCGCCAGACTTGAAGTTCTACAGAGAAACCATGAATACCAGGCAGAGCAGAAGCAGTGGCAGAAGCAGCAAGCCAGTTGAAGAAGAACAAATGTCAAGCCTTCAGCGGGCATGTTTGATCGAGAAGTGGATGGACAAAAAGGTTGGCGAGAAGGCAAACGCGAAACAGAGGCAGGTTTGGAATGACTGCGAGAGGAGGTTGCATCTTGATCATGACCATGATCAGGATGTTATGTTCTTTAGCTCCACTTCGAGCTCATCAGATTCGAGTTCCGGTGGATTCTCATCTTCTGATACGGATTCATTGTACGGTTCGAGATCGGCAGCTTCTTTTTTTGTGCCCCGAAGGCCTAAGCCTGTGAGGACTAGCGTAGCAGCAGCTCAGGCTCAGCCAGAGAAAGTAAAGAAAACAGAGAGAACAGAGAGGGCTGCTCTGTTTTATGAACAGAGAGAATTGCATTTGTTTGATGATTATCAGTATCGTCACTGCAGTTCCGCCACACCAAAGCAGCTTGATGGCACTGATCTCATCAAGTCAAAATCAAGGGCCTTGAAAATTTACAACAATCTAAAGAAAGTGAAGCAGCCCATTTCGCCCGGTGGTCGCCTCGCAAGTTTCATTAACTCGCTTTTCACGGCAGGAAACGCAAAGAAAACAAAGAATTCAGCAAGCTCGCTGAACGCAGGTTATGATGATGATGTGATGAACGCTGTGAGGAGCTCAAAGTCAGGGCAGGTGTCAACTTGTTCTTCGGCTTCTTCGTTCTCAAGATCATGTTTAAGCAAAAACTCGCCTTCTACAAGGGAAAGACTGCGCAATGGGGCTCAAAGAAGCGTCAGGTTTTACCCTGTTAGCGTTATCGTGGACGAAGATTGCAGACCATGCGGTCACAAATGCTTATACGAGGAAGACAATACAAGCTTAATGTCGGTTTCAGTAGCTACAGCTTGGAAAATTGGGAAATCACCGTCAAGAAAGAACGAAGTCGAGCGTGTCGGAGAAATGGCTAGAGAGTTCTTGAAAGATTACCACCAAAATCAGAAGAAAAATGATGTTATTATGCGAGATGTTCGTGTTAATTATGATGATGACGACGCCGATGATGATGATGATGCGGCCAGTTGTTCAAGTTCGGATTTGTTTGAGCTTGATCATCTTAACGTTATTGGAAACGATAGGTATTGTGAAGAGCTTCCGGTGTATGAAACCACTCATGTTGGTACCAACCGTGCCATTGCTAATGGCTTGATAATGTAACTTTAGTTAATTTGTCATGTGATACAGCTAAAATCCAAGCTATTGTAAATTATTGCTTAAGTTTTGTTTTGTTATGCTAAATTGTTGATGATAAAATTTTGGGATTTTGTTTTTGTGTCATATTTTATGACATATAAAATGTGAATGCTGAAAAAGGAACAAAGCGATGATGGGATGGGATTTTCTGAAAAAGTGACAAGTTGAATGGGGATGCGTTAATTCTCTTGATGGATTATCAAGAAACTGGAGAGATACTGACAGTATTGATAGGAGAAGATAAAAGAAGAAAAGAGAGAGAGAGGTGGGAAAATGAAAGATTCGAGATCGTAATCACAATCAAAATGAGAGGAGTGAATGAGTGATGGTAAAGGCAAAGGCAGATCTTCGCCCATGGGAATAGAGAAAGCTGAGAGCTTTTGCTTTCTTTTCTCTTTTTCTTTCTTGAATTGAATTGAATCAATGTGTTGGCAATATTTGCCACTACTATGCTCTCTTGTCCCAACAACCAAGACCCATGCCCAAAAGAGGACACGCCTGCTCTGGGTGCCTAACCCTCTCAAACAAGTCTTCTCCCAAAATGGCATCCTCATCATTCTAATAATTTACTTTAATTTTACTATTTTTATTGGCATGAGCCGCTTGCTCTCAGGCTCTTCAATTTCAGAGGTAGAGTTTAGAGACATGCTCAGGCTCTGCTCACAATTGGTGAAGGTCCTTTTTTATTTTCCTGACAGATTTCGGTAACTGGAATACTGCAAACTTGTTACGCCAATCAATCATAGCTAAACCCTAGCACTTTAGAAATGATTCAAATAAATAGCTAAAACTCTCATTATTACACAAATTCTTTGTATTAGTGAATTCTGCATATTTAAATGGAGGTAAACACAATAATTATTGTACGTTAATCACCATGGACTTTATGGTGCATAAATATATTCTTACCTTAACTTAACAATATATGAGATTGATTAGCACTAAAAACATCTATTGACTTAAATTTCAAGAATTTAAGTGTCATTTTACCTTCCTTTTTGTTAGCGGAACTTTCTCGGACCAATAACTTACACAAATTATTGCATCAAAATCAATGGAAATCTAATAAACACACTTGCGAGTCGTTGTTAAAGGTGATGGAATGTGAGGTTAGTTTACAGCAAGATAGAAATGTCCTTCCTTCTTTATTAATTGTCTCTCCCTTGTGACAGAAAAATAATTGTGGTGGGCGACGTTCGGGCAAATTTATATTGAAAATCGAAGCGTAACAATGATAAGGGGTCCCATTCAAGGAATCTTACAAATATGGTTGCCATTTAATTCACTGAATTAACCATACTCCTTATTAAAAGCTTATGTGTGTATTGATAACATTATTAAGCATATGCTTATGCTATCGCCTATTAAGTGTTATTATCACTCGTTGTGCGGCCAACACAAGTCTTACATATTAAGCTTCATCACCGTGTAAACATATAATTATAAGTAGTATCAATGTTTACAAATTTGTTAGAATTGGTGGGTGCCAAAAGAGACGCAACTAAAGTAAAATTGGTAAAAATAATGAGACAATAACATCACATGACACAGAAATTACGTCTATTTTTAAATTTACGCCCACGTACAAGAAGGAAAATATTTTACTAGTGAAAGAATTACAAGTATTGTAGATTTTTACCACTACCCAAAAATCCCAATACACCCAAACTCTCAAAACACTGTAATAAGAAATTTTATAATTTTAAGCTCTTAAAACTCTCAAGCTCTCTCTCAAAAATGGAATGAATACGCTCACTCTCTTCGCTTTCTATTTATAGGAAAATCTAGCACTATTCACCAATTATATATTATTATTTTTTCTTCTTCAATTTCTACCCTAAGACCATTTTTTCTTCTATTCCATTCAAAGACTCAAGCAATGCATTCTTCTTCAGGTCGGGCACCACCTTCTGTATGCCGCCCATACGCCATTTTTGCTATTCTTCCCACTTGGAGATTAGATTGAGAACCAATCAATCTCCACACCATCCTTTCTGCCTCGCCATTTTCATGTCGCTTACGTCTTTACTTGGCCACAAGAGGATTTACTCCAAATAAACTTGTCAGCATTGATCGGCTTGGTCAAAACATCTACTAGGTTCTCATTGGTATGGATTTTCTGCAAATCCACACTTCCATCTTCCACAACTTCACGAACGGGTTGACATCAGCACTCTGCATGCTTTGTCCTGAATGAAAGGCTGGATTCTCAGAATGCAAGACTGACCGTCACAAAACACAAGAATTTTTGTTGTTGTGCCTCGAGCTCTTCCAATAACCTTTGATCCAAATAGCCTTGCAAGCTTGTGTAGCCGCCATATATTCTCGCTCACAGTAGATAGAGCTACAACGGTCCGCACTCAAACCTACCATACCCCCGCAAGTGTAAACACATAGTGAGTGGATTTTTTATCGGTCTCCGCAAAATCAATCCACATAGCCCCGACAATAAATTCGATCCTCCATAACATAATGCAACATCCGAGGTTCCTCCGATGTATCTCGTAATCCTCTTCACGCCTATCCAATGCTTCCACCAGATTCGCCATGTATCGATCGATCGCCCCATCGCTTGTGCAATGTCCGGTCTTGTACATATCATAATAACATCAAACTTCCCACCGCCGATGCATACTTGCAGAGACATCTCTTTCCTCTCTCGCCTCATCATAGGACACATACTTGAGGATAATTTGAAATTAATAAGTGGGGTAGAAATTGACTTACAATCTTGCATGTCAAGTCGCAAGATTTTCTTCAAGTAGTTCTTCCGTGAAAGCCAAATCTTCCTGTTATTTCGTCTCAGAATTTGCATCCCTAGTAATCTTGTTCTGGTCCCAAGTCCTTCATTTCAAACTCCTAGCCGCCTTGATTCAATTGGACTCGATCTTGCTGCTACCAACATGTCATCCACATACAACAAAGAAACGATGAAATCATTATCTTCAAACCTCTCAGAATATGCACAATTGTCCGAATCGAGTCTCAGTATCCAAGGCTCATGATGAAGGAATCAAATCTCTTATACCAACACCTTACTGCTTAAGACCAGATAGAGATTTGTTCAACCCGCAAACCAAGTTCTCCTTTCCCTTTTCAAGAAACCTTCGTTGAGCATATAAATTTCTTCTTCAAGTTCTCCATGAAGAATGCGGCTACATCTAATCGCCTAGATGTAAATCAAATGTAAGTACATTGCCAAAACCATTCTCGACTGTTGTAGTCGAACCACCGGAGAAAATATTTCATTAAAGTCAATACCTTCTTTCTCGAAAGCATATCCTTTCACCACCAATCTTGCACGATACCGCCCACTTGGTCATTGCCATCACGCTGATCTTGTAGACCCATTTGTTTCAATGGCTTTTCTTCCACGTGGTAGTGGTACAAGTTCCCATGTCTTGTTCTTATGTAGAGCCTCAATTTCTTCCTCAGATCATTGCCATCCACAAAGCAACATCCGAAATGCTTAAAGCTTCATGGAAAGTTGATGGCTCCCCATCCTCCGTAAGACAAGATGCAACATCGATCTCGTGTCATAATCCGAGTGCGCTGGCCGCCTCAAGAGTCGACTGTCGATCTTCCTGAGCCCCTGACTCCGTTCCTCGCCTCGTGTTCGCTTCGTAAGAATCAATCTTCGATTCTTTTCCTCATAAACCGCATACCTCCGACTTTTCTTTTCGCCATCATTCTCATCTCTCATTTGTAGCTGATCTTCTACAAAGATAACATCTCGCCGACGACGATTCAGGGGTCCCACAGACGATACCCTTTACTCCATCAAAGATATCCCAAGAAAATACATCTTCTAGATTTTGATCCATTTTGTTCTTTCTTCGGGCATTGTACATCACGCATACGGTGACACCCAAATGCATGTGAGAGTAATTTCCGCTTTCCGTCCACATCTCCATCGCCTTCACCCAATTGCCGTGGATGGCGACCGATTTACTATATAATGCGCTTTGGTCGCTCGCCTGTAATGAATTGGGTAGACCAGCCCCTCAACATAGCTCTTATTCTTCTGTAAGAGTTCTGCTCATCCGCCTCGCCACTCCATTTTGCTGAGGAGTGTACGCCACCGTGAACTGCCTTTGAATACCTTGCTTACATGTAAAGCAAGAAACTCGCCGTCTGTGATACTCTCCACCATTATCTCGCCCTCAAACACTTAATCTTTTCCTGCATTCAAGTTCTACCCGTGCTTTGTATTCTTTAAACACTAGCAATACATCTGACTTTTTCTTAATTGGATACACCCAACATCTCCTAGAATAATCATCAATGAAAGTCAACATATACTTCAGACCTCCCATGGATATGTCGTGATTCCCAAACATCGAATGAACTAAGTCTAGAATGCATTTACTTCAAAGAATGATCTACTAAACTTTAATCTACGCCACTAGTAACACAATGCTCGCAAAATGGTAAACTTACCGATTCGAGCCTCGAAGCAATTTTCGTCAGAGAGAATCTTCAAACCTTGTTCGACATGTGCCCAAGTTTGAGATGCCACATCATCGCTGATTCTTCTCCATTTGACGCGACACACGATCGCCTCGTAGTGTTTCTCCTTTAAGCATGAATGATTAAGACCGATCTTTTCTCGCCTTCATCAACACAAGCACACCTCTAGTAATCTTCATAATCTCATTTTCAACATGAGTTTTACACCCATGACTATCTATTTGTCCCAAAGATAATAGATTTTTCTTCGTGCCTTTGACATATCGTACTCCTCAATTGGCGAACTGCACCATCAAACATTTTAATTTTGATACTAATACCACCATCTCCAAGGCATGATCATCACCCATATATACAGATCCTCCCAAGATAGGTTCATATGTGGAACCATTCTTCCGAGAGGTCATATGCCGTGTAGCTCCCGAGTCATGAGCCGACATCGATAGTCATTTTCCAAAGCTTGTTGCCTCAGAGAATTTCGCCATCATCCGAGGTACTACACACCGAGCATTTGATGACTCTGTGTTCTTCGCTCTCTTCTTCTTCCGTTACTCCAACACTCTTTCTTGACGTGCCCTTTCTTGCCACAGCAGCATTTAACATTCTTCTTACGGATTTTGATCTACCATGATTGTGGCTCCACCGGAACCACGCTCTGTTGATCTCCTCTCGTCACCGAGCAAGGCCTCACTGCCGCGAACTTGTTTGTCATCTTCCTTACTTTTTCACCGCCTCCTCATTTAACACGGAGGCTGCAACATCATCAAAAACTACCGTCTGCAGATTGTTGTTCGCCGATTGATGATGAGTTGATCATACGAACTGCAGACTTTCAAGCAGTAAGCTCGCACGCTCATTTTCCTCTATATTATGACCCAACGCCGCGAGTTGTGAAAATCAAGTATTCAAAGTGTTGATATGGTCACCACCGTGGATTCCGCCATTCAAGAGTATAGAGTCTCCTCTTCAAGAAGATTTTATTGCAGCAATGACTTTCGCATAATTTTGTGAGAGTATCCCAAATTTCCTTTGTCATCTTTTCTCCGCCACACCGGATAACACCCCATCTGCAAGTGCCAAGTGTAGATCAAGAATGGCGTTGGCCCATCTCGCTCCACTTGTCATCGCTTATCTCCACGGGTCTTTCTCCAATCACGCCAAGCAATTATTTTTCCTCAAACCGCCTCATCTTCATTTTCCACAACGAGAAATTATTCCCTGCTGAATTTCTCAATTTCATATTTTCACGCCATTTGTTGATAAATACTACACACAAACTAGTGTATCACCTTGAATAGTTGTGAGTATGTGTGAGAATGCACACTGTGAAAGTTCCTGTGAAAGACCTGGAGGGTCATGGTCCCACTTAAAACCTGCACTTAGGCTCTTATCGCCGATGTAACTTTCCTAGACATGTACAAAACCATACGCTCTACTCACACCACTATCCCCTGCTTTCCACCGCAGAATTCTTGGATCGCTACCACCGCTTCTAATGCAGTGACCGATATGAATAAGACTGGTATACATGAGCAGTCAGATATCGTGAATAGTCAGTATCCGTGAACAAGATCTCGACTCCAAAGAATACAACCAATAGCTCGATACCATTAGGAAATCGCGCCAAGCAAGACGCAACTAAAGTAAAATTGAGAAAATAATGACACACATCACACTGACACTGTAAATTACGTGGTTCGGCTTTTTACGCCCACGGCAAGAAGGAAAATATTTTACTAGTGAAAGAAATTACAAGTATTGTAGATTTTAGCTCACTACCCAAAATCCCAATACACCCAAACTCTCAAAACACTGAATAAGAGCTTTATAATTTTAAGCTCTTAAAACTCTCAAGCTCTCTCAAAATGGAATGAATACGCTCACTCTTCGCTTTCTATTTATAGGAAAATCTAGACTATTCACCAATTATATATTATTATTTTTTTTGCATTGGCACCATTTTTTCTTCTATTCCATTCAAAGACGGAAGCAATGCATTCTTCTTCAAAATGGGCGGGCACCACCTTCTAGAAGGTGGTGCCCACATGCCATTTTTGTCAATGACCACATGGAGTCCTTCCTGAATTTTACGAATCGGAAATGTCTCCTTGAATCTAGCCATGCATGTAGTGAAAATGTGGAAATGTGAGATGAGAATAATAAATTCTTGATAGGATTCATGTTCGTTGTGAATAGACCTAATAATGACCTATACATAAATCATAAAATAAATAAAATTTAGTACGTGACAAGCATGCAGAAGAAGTCCCACTCAAAAGAATCTCTCTTGGTAAAAAATCTAACATGATCAAATCATTAGAAGCTTAATTTTTTAAGTGTTGGTGGATTCGTAACTAATTCAAACAAAAACTATTTTAAAGGTTTTTCTAATGGGTTTGCTTTATAGTTCCAAGTGTTGGAAAAATTAGTTAATAAAGTTGGGTGATTATGCGAGATTAAGTTATAGGAATAAACAATGCAGTTATTGGGATTAAAAATTGATTAGGAGGGGCTGATCAATCCCCTAAACTTGATTTGTTAATGCGTAAATAAAAGATTCCGTACAGTTGGTGAGGCAGGGAAATGATGAGAAGAATATTAATGGGAACATTAATTTCACATTTGGATGGTGAAGAACTGAAGATTGAGAGTTAAAAAGAACAAATTAAATTAAAACCTAATTGCCTAGGCGTTGACTATTCTAGCTAGTTTCCCTCCCACCACAATCATGATATTCGACTTCTCAAATTCATTGCTCTTTGACATTTGTTTATAATTGTTTTTGTTTATATATTACTTGTTATCATTGATTCGG
The DNA here is from genome assembly GCA_030449925.1 of Citropsis articulata. Classification (NCBI taxonomy): domain Eukaryota; kingdom Viridiplantae; phylum Streptophyta; class Magnoliopsida; order Sapindales; family Rutaceae; genus Citropsis; species Citropsis articulata. The sequence continues at coordinate 831,125 of JASUUH010000257.1, forward strand.
CTCATATTATGAAACAATGCCTCAATGGGGTTTTTTTTTTTAATATTAAGAAAAAATTTCAACATTAAAAGACTACGACGATATGAAAAATAAAAAAGAAAAAAGAAAAAAAAATAGGAGTAAAATATAACAGTTATGTAGTTTTTAATTGAAATGTTTGCACTCAAAAAATGAAAGAAATTCAGGCTTTGAAAATTCTTATTCGACTTTCTAAATTTAACAGCTTTGGAAGATTTTCAATGCGAGTGAACAATAAACTAGTTAAAGAGTTATAGTGAGATGAGATTTTAATGGGTAATTTTACTAGAGTGATTTATATATGGCTTAATTTGTAATTTTACTAGAGTGATTTATATATGGCTCCTAATAATAAACTGAGTGGGACTATTAGCACCCCTCCAAAATACTTTTGAAACCCCTTTTTCAATTATATTATATTTAATACTAAAAGTATCATTTTTCTAAATAAACACTATTTTTATTTATAAATCTTGCAATTTCTAATAACTTTCTCACTCTTTTAGTCTTCATAATTATATTCCTCTCTTCAAACTTTGTTTATTATTTAATTTCTAAAAAAAATCTAAAAGAAAAAGTAAGAAAAACCTTATAAAATATTGAATATTTTATGGGTCAAATATATTTTTATCGTACATATAAACTTTGGCTGCAACAATTAGTTTGAGAATTCTTAAAAAATTATTTGTAGTGAGATAAAAATTTATTTAATTTATTTTTCTGACAATGTTGTATCCTAATTTTATTGCTACATATATTACAAGAGTATTATTTTGGCTTAAAATTTTGCTTCTTAAATTTAGATTAATTTAATGATTTAAAAAAATTATAGATTGCTTCTTAAATTTATATTATTCTAATGATTAAAAAAAATTTATATTGTGCAAGCAAAATGAAATTGAAGAGAGAAAGAAAATATAAATGAGATTAATTCTATTTATATTTGTTCTTAAATGTAATTACAATATCACAGGGGTTTTAAAAGATCAATGAAGGGGTACCAATAGTTCAACTCTAATAAACTAGATCTAATTAAAATCTTCTTTTTAGCCCAATTTCCACCTCCTCCAGTTGAGCAGAATTCAAACCCAAAATTTTTATTTTCAATAGAAATTTTATCAACTCAATTAGCTGCATTTTTTTTTTTGATGGGTCAATTAGCTGTATTAGATACCCATAATCTCGTTGATTTTTCTTAGGGAATTGCAAACAATTCATATTGCCATATATGCATCTATTTTTATTTTTCCCTGTGCATTTGCATGGCAAGACAGTCGATGACCTATTAACTACCAAATGATGATGAAGAGCTCGAGTTAGTTTATTTGTCATCATCATCATCATCATCATCATCATCATTATTATAGTTCCTTAAATTCCAATCTAGCTCTTTCTAATGAATAAAAAGATAAGAATTGTTCAGTGTTTTTATCATTAAGCGATGAATAAACAGTGCTGGCAATACAAATGTAACCAAAACAGGCAAAACTCACCCAACAAACAACAATACGTTGAATTTAAAATGAGAAATATATAAACGAATTTTCTGAGACTCACCAACCAACAATTCTTTTCTGTAAAATTCTTTTCTTTCATAAAAATATCATCTAATTTGTATCAACTAATTTAATTGCTGTTAGGTATGTCCATAAACGAACTATATTATATATATATATATATATATAGATTTGCATAGAGCTGTTCCAATTTAAACAAATTAAAACCGCGTGAAAGTTGGCCATTGAATAGGATTTGGTCCACAAGATGATTTATATATGCTTTTGCTTTGCTTTACTAGTGAAAGAGACAAAGACGTTTAATCAATCGGCGATCCCTAGGCCTTGAGTTTCCATGCCATATCTAGCAGCTTTAATTTCTTTTCCCTATCATTCAAAGTACAAAAGCCAACGTCGAAGACGATGTTTGATCGATCCATCCATAAAAAATGCACAAGAATATTGTCCTTTTTTCCCCCCCTCGCTTTTTAATTTCTTGCTTCACAAACGACATTATTAGTGACAATCATGGTAACTCTAATTACCAATTGATTATGTCAAAAACGATTGTCATTTGGAGCTATAGCGGAGCCCCCGTGCGCACCCACTGGTCACAGGCTCATCATACTTTCGACTTGAAGGACCACTCTACTCAGTTCACTTGTTTGTGTGGTCCAGACTTTGTTGCTAGGCAATGGCCTCGAATTTTAGTGAATCACGCCCAGTTATCTGTTTCGTCATTTACGTTAAAATTTACTTTGACGTTATCGCCCATCATAGCCACCTTTTCAGAAGAAAATTACAAGTGTATCACAGTCGATATTCCCTCATGATCAAAGTGTTGATATTAACTATGAATTGAGGGATGAGAATGAATCAAAATGGTTGCCGAGACCAAGAATCAAACACTTTGGCAATCATACTGTTTGACTATTGCTAAATTATGTATAATTAAAGTATGAATTCATCAAGAAATCCGCCTAAATTAAGCTCTTGATGACAACTATACATTTCTATAAGTACCACTAGACTCTGTGCATGAGTGCTTCCCCTTTCGTTGCTTGCATTAGTTGGCATCAGAGTTTAGCAAGTAACGAACAATAGCATAACATGAATATTGCAGGCACTCCTCAGAAGAAAAAGACCAGTCTATTGGGGTCACGAAAGTCGCCAGTGGTGAGCTCCGCGGGGCAGCAAAGAAAGCCCACTGGCGCTGGCCACTCTCGTGGATGTTGTCGTGGATTTAGTGATTGCATGAGCATGGGGTCAATGGTCTCAAAAAAACAACAGAATCCGCAATGCCAGCAGCAACACCACCGTCACCAATCTACATCAAAATTGGAGGAGCAGGTAGTTTGGACCAAAAGTAAATCTGATTAGGTTCATACTGGTGGAACTATGTTAAGGCCTAGAGTTGAAGATTGAAAACTTTTCAGAAAAAAATAAAGCTTTTAAACTGAAGTTTTATTGTTGATTCCCTCAAATTTGCTCATGTTATAATCCCGGTAGTGCCTGGCTGATTGCATACACACAAACCTTATAAATTTTAATTTGAGTGATTTGTGTACAAGATTTGGTTATATCCTGAAAAATTTTCAATGTAGATCATTTTAAGTATCAAGAAAGCACACAAAGAATGAAAGTGCATGTATTATTAGCTTTTTCATTCTTCTGTGAAAGCTAGCCATGCTCTTACATAATATATAATAGCCCTGCTCTTACATAATATATAATCTTTGAAGATGTAGGTCTGATTAGGCTAGAGAGGCCCAAAAACTTGGTGAACCTTTGATCCAAGAGTTGTTTGCAAATTAAATGACGTTCCATTTTTTGGGCTCATTGAACAGGTGGGAGAACTAACAAGGGAGGTCCAAAGGCAGAAAGAATTACGGATCATATACAGGAAGAGACTAGAAAGAACGCAAGACTATCTACGCCCCTTTCTTCAAATAGCACAAGACAATGGAGTGTTGGAGCTCATGACCAACGACAAAGAAGATCAACATCAATCTCTTCTTTCCTCCAACATTGGCAGCGTCATGGCTAGTCCTCTACTTCAAACTCCTTTGCACCAACATTCTCATCAAACTCCTTTGCACCGTTATTGTAGTCAAACTCCTTTGCTACAACAATCTGATCTTGCGGTCACAGTGAGTCAAGCAAAAATGAACGGATGGTACATTGACCCCAAGGAGGTAAGGGTTCTGTAAATGGGTACCCATGGTGATGGTGCATTTCATTCCAAGTTGGTTTTTGTATTTTAAAAAATACAAAGATAAATTGAGAATTTTCTTGTTCCTAAATGCTTGATGCTGACAGTTCATAACATTGTTATCATCACGTGCAATATTAACTAAAGGCATGATGCATGCAATTGGGAATAAACAGATAGATTTGCAAGAGAAAATAGGCCAAGGAACTACGGCAAACATCTTCAGAGCTATTTGGAGAGGACTTGACGTTGCAGTGAAGTGCATATACCCTGATTTTTTCCACACGAACGAAAATGCCGTAACATTCTTCGCACAAGAAGTGGACACGTTGTCAAGGCAGCGACATCGTTTTGTGCTACAACTGATGGGCGCGTGCCTGGAGCCTCCGTATCGGGGCTGGTTGGTGACGGAGCTTTTGGGCACGACACTGAAGGAGTGGCTGCATGGACCAGGCAGTCAGAGGCGAAAAGAGAGAATGGTGCCGCTTCCTCCTTTTGAAGAGAGATTGGTCAGAGCTTTGGAAATTGCTAAAGCAATGCAATACCTGCATGAGCAGAAACCAAAGGTGATTCATCGAGACTTGAAGCCTAGCAACATTTTCTTGGATGATGCCAAGCATGTAAGAATTGCGGACTTTGGTCATGCTCGGTTTTTGTCTGATGGAGAGATGGCACTCACCGGCGAAACAGGCAAGAAACAACTTCACATTTTATTACTTCTCCCTTAAATTATTGTTTATGCACTGAATTTATGATATAGTGACATGCCATCTTTCAAGTTCCAGAGTGGACAAATATCTAGTCAGTTTTTATTATCCCCATCTCAGGATTTAAATTTGAGTGACCAGTTAAATAAAAATATTTAAAAACCACTCAATTCACCCTTAAAGCAATACATAATATACTCAGTGACAAGTTATATTATTAAAAGCAATATATTTTAAATTTTCAGTTGTTGGGTCCCGAATCGAATCAAACCGACGGTTCGGTTGCGCCCAACCGAAACCGACGGTTCTTAAGAATATGACGAATCAACCGATTAAAACCGAACCAAATATTTCGGTTCGTTCGGTTTTTAAATCTTGCCTTGGTTAAAAATTTATTAAATTTGTTAAATTTTGGTTCTTAAATATTTAGGGTTAGGAATTTAAGAGAGAAATTTATTTTTTAGTTAATATATTGTTAATTAAATATATTATAATAAAATCAAATCGAACCGATTGGTTTTTCGGTTCGGTTCGGTTTATTTAAAACCATTCGGTTTTTGCTCATTGAACCGAACCGAACCGTTTGCCCACCCCTAATTTAAAGGGCCAAACAATAAAATTGCATAAAAATGGGTTAATTATAGTTTAACTATTCTTGATCTTGAGTTGCGTCTCACATTTAGTAATAAAGGAGAGTTAACTTGTATTTATAAATAGGATGAGTCATTCCACTTGATATACTAATATTTTTTGGCTACGATATCTAAAAATTCTAAATCAAGCCCCCTAACAAAATTGAACTTTTTTTTAAACCTCTACATATTTCTACCCTTGTTTTGGGCACTTTGTGCTGGAAATTTTATGCTACTTTTGTCCTTTCAGGAACTTTTGTGTATATGGCACCGGAGGTGATTCGATGTGAGCCTTATAGCGAAAAAAGTGATGTTTATAGTTTTGGTATTATTCTAAATGAGATCATTACTGGAAATCATCCATATATTGAAACAGACTACAAACCAGCGAAGGTATGAAAAGCTTAATTATTAGATATTAAATTATGTTCGTATGGGGTGTGTGTTGTGGGGGGGGGGGAGTGGGCGGAGGGGGAAGTTCAAGAATGACAAACCATTTTCCAAAACCCTTGAAATAAGTTTTGTTTTCTGAACATGATTAAAGAGTAGTAATACTAACCAAAGGTAGTGTAATTTATTTATTTTTTGGGTATCTGAACCAATTGTTGATAGATTGCTATGGAAGTTGGAGAGGGGAAGCTAAGGCCTGCTCTTCCGGAGGAGGATGGGCAACTGAGAGAGCTCATTGAGCTTATTTGCCTTTCATGGGATGGAGATGCTTCTGTTAGACCATCGTTTTCATCCATTACCTGTAGTCTTAAAAATATTCAAATGAAAGTTTCAGAAACAATTTGAAATTAGTAATTAACTATATCAGAGTTCAAGTAGTATTCGGATGTTACAGCGCATTTTAACTATTTAAGCACTACTGCAAATGTGTGTGTGTGTGTGTGTATATATATATATTTTTTTTTTTCTCAGAAATCCTGACAGTAAAGAAATATTATATTCTCAACTCTATTTATACGATAGAGATGCTCTACTCAGTATTAGATTTCATCTTACCATATATATGAATGTGATTAAAAGTTTTAAAAAAATGATAGTTAAAATATCTCATATCGACTGTGTATAAAAAAATGAGTGAGAATTGAATCAAATTGAATGAAGTTATTGAGACAACTATGAAATATTTGATAAGTGTGATCGACAAATATTGAATGGCTGCACAGAGCACGTGAAGTGTGGATAAACCTAATTTTTCTCTCGCAACAATCATAAAAGGAGTCCAGCGGGTACTTTTTCAGAAGTGGAGGCACAGAGACATTCCACTCAAGTCTCTTTCACAACGCACTCAAGGTGATTTCAGGTTCCTTCTAATCTCTAATGTACACGCTGTTCATTAGAATCCGCCCCACACTCCTATTGGCTACAGCTACTTCAAAGACGTTCAATCACACAAGTGGAAGATAAAGTGGATATTTTTCTGAATTCTTCCAAAGAATTTACAAAAGAGAGCTAGAGCAGTCACACACGAAGATATAAATTAAGGTCAATTATTACCCTGTGATCGGTGATCACTCTAATCAAAGAAAATGGAAAGGAGAATCTATGAAGCAGCGGTGGAGGGCAGTGTAGCGTCTTTGATTCACTTGCTTCAAGAGGATGCTCTAGTTCTTGATAGATTCATGGTGAGTTGTCGCTCTGAGACTCCCTTGCACATAGCTTCGATGCTTGGACATGTAGATTTTGTGCAGGAAATCGTTAGTCAAAAGCCTGAGTTAGCCGGAGAGCTCGATTCCCGAAAAGCATCCCCACTTCACTTGGCAAGTGCAAAAGGGTACCTTGTTATAGTGAAAAAATTGGTATATGTTAATCCTGACATGTGCTATGTTCGCGATCGAGATGGGAGAAATCCTTTACATGTTGCAGCCATCAAGGGCCATGTTAATGTCTTGAGAGAGTTGGTTCAAGTAAGACCCCAGGCAGCTCGAATTTTGATGGACAGAGGTGAGACAATTTTACATGCGAGTGTGAGATATAACCAGCTGGAGTCAATGAAGTTTTTGTTGGACACATTGGGTGATCGCGAGTTTGTGAATTATAAGAATAATGATGGCAACACTGTCTTGCATCTGGCAGTAGCTGATAAACAAACAGAGGTATGCTTAACTTATCAGATGAGTTACAATTTTAACTGATAAAATCTCATTTACCATTAATCTTTCTGTAAGTCCATGAATATTAATTTTTTATTTTACGTTCAATCACACAAGGACAAGGATCATTAGGTTCTCTGTTTCAAGGTCAAATATATAACATGTTAATTTACTGTTCGACTTATGTATATAACTTAAATTTACAAGTGTTCCCATCAAATTAAGAGTGAACTAATAATTAAACCTCCTTTGGTTGAACCAATTATATCCATTCCAAAAAAAAATAAAAAATATCCATTCGATTTAAACAGAAGAGAAAGTCTTACATGAGTCGATCTCAATCAAATCATGTCATTGATTTAACTTTTTTTTTTCCCTCTCATTATATAATTGATATATCGCATGACATTGATATATCAAAATTTGATTAGATCCGCATGCAAACGATCATGTGGTGTGCCTATCCCGTAAAAGCTTCCTGTTTTTACACTTATCAAATGATTTAATTCACTAAAATTATAATATACTTTAGTTTATGGTATTGTCTCCGTCTTGGCAACAAGCAAAGATCTTTGAACTTAAGCTTTCAAGTTTAGTGGAATAATCCATGGAAAGCCATGGGCATTCTTGTGAATTGGATGGAGCACTTGGTGAATATATATGACAAAATAATTAAAAATGAAACTAACTTATTATATTCAGTACATTTCTTGTAATTGTCTTGAATTTTCAGGCCATAAAGATTTTGACAACTAGTACCACAATAGAAGTGAATGCTCTGAATGCAAATGGCCTCACAGCATTGGATATTTTACCACAAATCAAAGGAGACGAGAAAGACAGCGAGATCATTGAGTTACTTGGACGTGCTGCAGCAATCAGTGCTCGTGATGAAGGGAAGCAGAAGAAGAAGAAAACCAAAACCCCATCAAAATCCCATGCAAATAACGATGACCTAGCAAGGCAAGATGAATATGGTTGGCTGAGAAAGAAACGCAGTACCTTAATGGTAGTGGCATCACTGATCGCAACCATGGCGTTCCAAGTTGGGGCGAACCCTCCAGGCGGATTATGGCAAGACAGTTTCGATGGCGACGCGAAAACGCCAGCACACTATGCGGGGTCTTCAATTCTGGCTGATCAATGGCCGGCAGGATACGGTCGCTTCCTCACTTCAAACTCTATAGCCTTTGTAGCGTCTCTCAGCATAATACTGTTGCTCGTTAGTGGGTTACCGATTAGGAGCAGGATTCTCATGTGGGTTTTGATGGTGATAATGTGGGTTGCAATTACGGCAATTGCTGTCACTTATTTACTTTCCATGGGTGCATTCACTCCTGCTCATGTAGTGAATACGCATGCTTCCGTTATTGGATTTGCGCTTTTGGTATGGATTGGCTTGTGGGTGATCCTTTTTTTGGGCCATACGATTCGACTACTGGTGAGGATTATCAAGTTTATTAGAAAATTAATCAGGAGACAACGTAGGAGATCATCATCATCGCCATCATCTTCCTCAGGCTCAATGTTGGTGAACCAGCGTGCAGGTGCAGCATCTAATTTGGGCAATTTAAATAACGTGTAGAAAAGGATGCCATTTGCATGGAGTGATGTTTCCGTTGTACTGTACACATGTCTAGTTTGTTAGGAAATTTAGTGGGTGAAGCAGACACGCAACTAAAATAAAATTGAGAAATGATGAGACAATAAAATCACATTATGACACTGTAAATTCGTGCTCATTTTTAAATTTACCCCACGCTAAAATGTATGAAAATATTTTACTAGTGAAAAGGAATTACAAGTATTGTAGTATTTTAGCTCACTTCCAAAACCCCAATACACCCAAACTCTCAAATCACTAATACAAAAGCTTATAATTTTAAGCTCTCTAAACTCTCTCTCTGGAATTGCTTAATTGCTCTCTCTCAAATGGAATGCCTAAGCTCTTCATTTTGCACTTTTATTTATAACAAAATCATGGCCAAGAAAGTCAGCAAACGTGCCAGAAATTCAAACCACCAGCTAGCAATTTAACAAGCTTTTCCTTCACCAGCTAAGCACACGGATTTGGTGCTTGAAATGTCAAAGTCGTGTGCCACCAACCAATTTTTTTCTTTTTCAAATTTGCTGTTGACCATCTAGAAGATACTGTAATTTTGATATTTTTCCACTTGGAGATTTTATTGAGAACCAATCAATCTCCATACTATCCTTTCTGCTTCGCCTTAGTCATGTCGCTTACGTCTCTGTTAGGCCACAAGAGGATCTACTCCAGATAAACTTGTCAGCATTGATCGGCTTGGTCAAAACATCTGCTAGGTTCTCCTTGGTATGGATTTTCTGCAAATCCACACTTCCGTCTTTCACTACTTCTCGGACGAAGTGATACTGAACCCCTATGTACTTCGTCCTGGAATGAAAGGCTGGATTCCTTGCAATGTACAAGACACTCTGACTGTCACAAAACACAGGAATTTTCTGTTGTTTGTGCCCGAGCTCCTCCAATAACCTTTGTATCCAAATAGCTTCCTTGCAAGCTTGTGTAGCCGCCATGTATTATGCTCACAGTAGATAAGGCCACAACATCAGTAGCCAAACCCACCATACCGCCCCGCAAGTGTAAACACATAGCCAGTAGTGGATTTCCTTTTATCAAGGTCTCCTGCAAAATCTGAATCCACGTAACCCCTGACAGTAAATTCTAATCCTCTATAACATAATGCAACATTTGAGGTTCCTCTGATATATCTCAGAATCCTCTTCACAGCTATCCAATGCTCTCCACCAGGGTTCGCCACGTATCGACTGACTGTTCCCACTGCTTGTGTAATGTTTGGTCTTGTACAAATCATAGCAAAAATCAAACTTCCCACTGCTGATGCATACGGCACTCGAGACATCTCTTTCCTCTCTACTTCATTGCTAGGACACATACTTAATGATAATTTGAAATTAACAGGAAGTGGGGTAGAAATTGACTTAACATCTTGTATGTTGAAGCGCCGCAAGATTTTCTTCAAGTAACTCTTCTGTGAAAGCCAAATCTTCCTGTTATTTCTGTCTCGGTAAATTTGCATCCCTAGAATCTTGTTTGCTAGTCCCAAATCCTTCATTTCGAACTCCCTAGCCAATTGTGCCTTTAACTCTTGGACTCGATCCTTATTGGGGCCTGCTACCAACATGTCATCCACATACAACAGCAAAATGATAAAATCATTATCTTCAAACCTCTTGTAATATGCACAATGGTCTGAACTGAGTCTGTTGTATCCAAGGCTCATGATGAAGGAATCAAATCTCTTATACCAATACCTCGGCGCCTGTTTGAGATCGTATAGAGATTTGTTCAATTTGCAAACCAAGTTCTCCTTTCCCTTTTCAGCAAAACCTTCTGGTTGGAGCATATAAATTTCTTCTTCAAGTTCTCCATGAAGAAATGCAGTTTTCACATCTAACTGCTCTAGATGTAGGTCAAATGTATCACATATCGCCAAAACTATTCTGACTGTTGTGAGTCGAACCACCGGAGAAAATATTTCATTGAAGTCAACACCTTCTTTCTGAGCATATCCTTTTACCACTAATCTTGCACAATACCGCTCCATTTGGTCATTGCCATCACGTTTGATCTTGTAGACCCATTTGTTACCAATGGCTTTTCTTCCGTGTGGTAGTAGTACAAGTTCCCATGTCTTGTTCTTGTGTAGAGCCTCAATTTCTTCATGCATTGCTGTCATCCACAAAGTAACATCTGAGCTGTTTAAAGCTTCATGGAAAGTTGATGGCTCTCCATCCTCCGTTAGAAGACAGTATGCAACATTAATCTCTGTGACATAATCCGAGTGCCACATCAAGGCCGCCTCTCACAAGTTGACCGTCCGAACTTCCTGAGCCTTGACTGACCGGTACTTGCTCTCGTCGTGCCGCTCGTAATAATCAATCTTTTGATTCTTTTCCACATAAACCCATGCCTCCCGACTTTTCTTTGCAGTTGCTATCATCCCCATCTCTCCTTTACGCTTGATCTTCTATAAAGATAACATCTCGCCGATGACGATCTCATGGGTCCCACAGACGATACCCCTTTACTCCATCAGCATATCCCAAGAAGATACATTTTCTAGATTTTGGATCCAGCTTTGTTCTTTCTTGGGCATTGTACATCACGTATACAGGACACCCAAATGCATGTAGATGAGAGTATTCTGTTGGCTTTCCTGTCCACATCTCCATCGCTGTTTTCAGCCCAATTGCTGTGGATGGCGGTCGATTTACTATATAACAGGCGGTTTTGGCCGCTTCTGCCCAGAATGAATTCGGCAGACCCACAGTCCTCAACATAGCTCTTATTCTTTCTGTAAGAGTCTTGTTCATCCGCTCTGCCACTCCATTCTGTTGAGGAGTGTATGCCACCGTGAAATGTCTCTGAATGCCTTCTTGCTTACAAAAAGCAAGAAACTCGCCGTCTATATACTCTCCATCATTATCTGTCCTCAAACACTTAATCTTTTTGCCAGATTCAAGTTCTACCCGTGCTTTGTATTCTTTAAACATTAGAAATACATCTGACTTTTTCTTAATTGGATATACCCAACATCTCCTAGAATAATCATCAATGAAAGTCATCATATACGTTGCACCTCCCATGGATATGTCAGGTGATTCCCAAACATCAGAATGAACTAAGTCTAGAATGCATTTACTTCTATCAATAGATCTACTAAACTTTAATCTATTTTGCTTACTTGTAACACAATGCTCGCAAAATGGTAAATTTACCGATTTGAGCCTTAGAAGTAATTTTCGCTCAGAGAGAATCTTCAAACCTTGTTCTGACATGTGCCCAAACTTGAGATGCCACATCATCGTTGATTATTCTTCATTTGATGCGACACACGCATCAGCTTCTTGCAGTGTTTCTCTTTTAAGCATGAACAGATTAGCACCGATCTTTTCTACCTTCATCAATACAAGTACACCTCTAGTAATCTTCATGATCCCATTTTCAACATGAGTTTTGCACCTATGACTATCTATTTGTCCCAAAGACAATAGATTTTTCTTCAGGCCTTTGACATATCGTACCTCCTCAATTGTACGAACTGTACCATCAAACATTTTGATTTTGATAGTACCATTATCAGCGATCTCCAAGGTATGATCATCTCCCATATATACAGATCCTCTTGAGATAGGTTCATATGTATGGAACCATTCTCTCTGAGAGGTCATGTGCGTTTCCCGAGTTTATGAGCCGACGCCGATTTTTGCCTTCTCAAGCAGCTTGTTGCTCAGAGAATTTCGCCATCATCCGAGGTACTTACACACACCCCGAGCATTTGACGACTGTTCTTCGCCTCTCTTCTCTTCCGATTACTCTAACACTCTTTCTTGACGTGCCCTTTCTTGCAACAGTTGTAGCATTTAACATTCTTCTTACTTCTGGATTTTGATCTACCATGATTGTAGCTCCCACTGGGACCACGTTCTGTTGATCTCCCTCTCGTCATCGATAGCGCCTCCACTTGCTACGAACTTGCTTGTGTGTCTTTCTTACTTTTCCGCCTGCTCTCCTCGTTTAATACGGAGGCTACTGCAACATCATCGAAAACTAGACTGTCCGCAGGATTGTTGTTGATCAGATTGATGATGAGTTGATCATACGAATCTGGTAGACTTTGAAGTAGAAGCTCTGCACGTTTTTTTTCCTCTATATTATGACACAATGTTGTGAGTTGTGAAAATAGAGTCTTCAAAGTGTTGATATAGTAGGTCACCGAAGTGAATTCCGCTATTTGAAGAGTATAGAGTTTCCTTTTCAAGAATATTTTATTGTGCAGCGACTTAGCCTCGTACAATTTTGTAAGAGTATCATAAATTTTCTTTGCTGTCTTTTTCTCTGCCACACTGGATAACACCCCATTTGCAAGTGCCAAGTGTAGATCACCAATGGCGTTGCCGTCCATCTCGTTCCACTTGTCATCAGTTATCTCCATGGGTCTTTCTCTAATTGCTGCCAAGCAATTATTTTTCCTCAAAATAGCCCTCATCTTCATTTTCCACAACGAGAAATTATTCCCGTTGAATTTCTCAATTTCATACTTTGCTGCTATTTTGTTGATAAATACCGCACACAAACTAGTGTACCACCTTAAATAGTTGTGAGTATGTGTGAGAATGCACACCAGGAAAGTTCCCAGGAAAGACTGGAGGGGTCACAACGGTCCCACTTAAAACCCAGACTCCTTAGGCTCTTATTGCCTTTGTGACAGAACTTTCCTATACATATACAAAACTACACAGCTGTACTACTCACATCACTATTCCCTACTCTGCACCGTAAAATTCTTGGATCGCTCCCACCATTTCTCATGAACAGTACCGTATATGAATAGTACTATATACGTGAATAGTTCCGTATACGTGAATAGTTCCGTATACCGTATACGTGAACAGTACCTCCGACTCCAAAAAATACAACCAATAGCTCTGATACCACTGTTAGAAAATTTGGTGGGTGAAGCAGACACGCAACTAAAATAAAATTGAGAAATAATGAGACAATAAAATCACACAAGACACTAGAAATTACGTGGTTCAAATTTTTACCACGCCCACTAAACATGTATGAAAATATTTTACTAGTGAAAAGGAATTACAAAGATTTGTAAATTTTACCTCAAAATCCCAATACACCCAAACTCTCAAATCACTAATACAAGAACTTATAATTTTAAGCTCTCTAAACTCTCTCTCTGGAATTGCTTAATTGCTCTCTCTCAAATGGAATGCCTAAGCTCTTCATTTTACACTTTTATTTATAGCAAAATCATGGCCAAGAAAGTCAGCAAACGTGCCAGAAATTCAAACCACCAGCTAGTAATTTAACAAGCTTTTCCTCCACCAGCTAAGCACACGGATTTGGTGCTTGAAATGTCAAAGTCGTGTGCCACCAACCAATTTTTTTCTTTTTCAAATTTGTTACTGTTGACCATCTAGAAGATACTACAATTTTGACATAGTTATAGTAATATTAATGTACTTTTTTTAATACATTGGTAACATCTGTTTAAAACTTTATGACAACCCTCTTTATATATTATTTTTTTCTCTTCGATAAGCTTTAGCCGGATTTTTGGAGTCCCGTTGCACTCGCAGAGACTTAGACTCGCACCTGATTTTAAACATTGGAGAGGGGCTCAGCTATTGTTGACTAAATGGCCCAACATTCAATAGTCAACTCAGCTCGCCCTGAATACTGATTGTTTGTGTATTCAAAAAGGTGTTGAGATTCTTAGAAGATAGCTTACTTGCATTGACGTTCCATGGGCAAAGCAAGGGTGGGGGTTCAAATCAAAGGGAACATGTTTAATTTGAAGCAAGATGGTCGGAGGTGTACGTGTACAGTAACTGAAAAAAAAAGGGTAGGCTGTAGGCTAGTGAGATGGTAGACTTTTTTTTTTAATGTAATAAAAAATTGACTTTTTTAAAAAAAAAAAAAAAGATTGTGTTGAGATGCATTCAGATTTCAGCCGGCCTCATATGAACATCGGAGAGGAATCCAATTCAATATCATCCCGACCCAGTCACCCCTTTGGATTAATTAGGCCCATATGGGCAAGGCCAAGCCCGGAGCTTGTGGTTCCTTGTGACAACCACAGCGTTTCACTTTTAATAGACCAAACACACTCACAAATAGATGGATGTATGTATATATGTATTTGTATTCGATTTTTATTCTCCTCTCCCCTCAATCACTAGTTATGTGTCTTAACATTTTATAAACAAATTTAATGTTAGTGAATGATTAGGTGCTAACATGTTATCTAAATAATGTAATAATAGCATATGACATGGCGGCTAAGGCAACAGCAAGTTCCACGGACACGATAACCTCGTCAAAATGGTCTCTTTCAACTGGTGGGGTGGTTGAACGAAATTAGAGAATGTTGAATGTGACACAGACACACGTCAAAGTTGCTACCTTATCACAACTTAAAAGAGAGAATGTTTTTTTGCTGCATTAAATGGATCTCCTAATAACAACAACGATTGGAAATCGAGTTATTGCAATCAACCAATTGCGGGTCATTATTTCCAATAAAAGGATCAGTTATGCGTCTCATCCTCATGACACACCGTTTATTTTTTTTTCCTTTATTAATTATTTTAGTCTACATACGTACAACCTTGGATCCACTGCAAAATTAAATTTAATATACTCCTAGTAGAATCTAAAGATCTACTGAAAATATAACTCAAAAATCAACGCCCACTAATAATAAGATATTTATTCTCAAGTTTGAAGAGATTTCTATCTTTACTTATAATTATAAAAAGACATATAAATTTTTTGAGTCTCTCAAGTTGCCCTCAATAATTATTGGGGCATAAACCTCAAGATGAAGGCTGATGTACGTCGAAATAATCTCTAAATATGTCATTTCAGCTTTAATTTTTTGTCAAGGTTTGAACATTCTATGGCTGTCACTTTGTTGCTAGTTCAAACAAGAATGAGTACGACAAAGCCAATAAGATTAATACCATTATTACATAATCCGTAACTAAATCATTCATCAGATGCTACGTGGTACTACATCTGCACTTTTTTTCTTCTTTTTTTTGCCATTCTTGGTTCAATCCAAAATAGAAAATAAAAAAAAAATGCAAAAGCTATTATAATACTGATGAATTTTGGTAGGAAGGAAGCATTTAATAACATAAATAAATAACATCGAAGATATGGAGATGAGGGGATTATATAATATTAAGACTAGGGAATAAAGTACTTGATTTAAGAACTAAAATTTGATAATTGTATATTTTATTTTTGATATATTAAAATATTTAGTATTTAAATATCACATTAAATCACGACTAATCAAAATTTAAGCCAAATATAACCACTAGTGCGCTGCATTCCCTATCTTCAAGTCTTAATAATTATATATTTTATGAGAGCAATAATGGCCATAGTTGATGGCAAGCGGTGATCCCACGCAAATGCGCGGCTTTACCAGCTCTTCTTCTGCAATGCCACGCTTGCTAATTGAACGAACCTATTGAGCAAGTGATTGGTACAAAGTGGGCAGCCACACACCGTTACAAAACAAAAGCAAAAATGTCCATCTGCTCTGTTGGGACTTGGGACTATCTTTGTACATTGTCATCACAATCTTTCATGCCACCGTGTGCTTGACATTCCAAATAGAAAAAATTAAAAAAAAAAAAAAAATTGCTCCCCACGTGACGAACATGTTAGATGTTGAAAGAGACTTTACATCCAAAAGGTCGTTATATTAATGGAAATGCGGATTCAAAAGGGTCGCCCGAAGCCGGACAAAAATTATTATTATTTTGAAATATGAAACACGCATGCATTCATTTAGATTTAGTGCTTGCTTGGATGCGTAATAATAGAAATTTTGAAAATTGAAATATAAATTTTACGACCCCGTTGCCTTTATGGAAATTTTTCATAATTATAATTTATTAATATGTATCAAGGATTGGGTGTTGGGGACGAATGAGCTTAATTTGGACCCGGTACCCAAGGATATTGAAATTCAACCGGTAAATTTTTTAAAATGGTGTAAGAGAAGTCTCGAGTTTAAAATTCGTTCACATTCTATAATACTTATGACTTAGATATGGGTATAAAATAATGGTAAAAGCAATACTATTCAATTCATCTTGTGGTAAGTAAGCTGATAGGATAAGTAAATTAATCACTTAAAATAGGAGAGTTTTATAAGATATGTTTTAAAATTTATTTGATTTTTCATGTCCAAAGTGGCCCATTTAAGAAAGTCAATAATTATTTTTAGCTTAATTTATTA
Organism: Citropsis articulata; assembly: GCA_030449925.1. Lineage (NCBI taxonomy): Eukaryota > Viridiplantae > Streptophyta > Magnoliopsida > Sapindales > Rutaceae > Citropsis > Citropsis articulata. The sequence continues at coordinate 848,131 of JASUUH010000257.1, forward strand.
TTTATATTTTCATTATTTATAACTCCCTTATTTTTATTTAAATTTCACAAAATTAAATAATAATTAGTGTACGTCATGCTTTCCTGCATATTCTGGACCCATATGGTAATTTGTAATTCTGAATCAGAAATAAACCCAGATATTTTTATCATGGGTCCGAACCAGGTTCAACCCAGAAAATCTAGATTTCCAGATTTCGGATATAGAACCCGGATGATTGATAAAGAGATATGATTTTCTCTCTCTTTTTAGTGAATTCCTTCTTACATTTTAATCTATTGTCAACAACAATGGAAAAAAATTCAAAATCAAATAACTAAAAATAAATTCAAAGGTAAGAGAGCATACAAAATTCAATTTTCAAACATAGTGATGATAATTTTGGCGGTGATCATGACAAATTGGACTTTGTGGGGTTAAGTCAAGAAAAGGGGAGAAATGAGATTTGGTCTTCAAAATCATGCACGTTGTTCAAGCCATCATTCTCGTCTCCTCTCTTGTCTTCTTCCCTTGCTGCAGCTGCCACTTCTAATCTCCTTTTCTTCTTCTTTTTTAATGATTTTTTTGTTTTTGTATTCTTTCTTCATCAATCTTCTTCGCCTTTGATGATGATGAACATGAACACAGCAGAGATGGCGAAGCATTGGCGAGTGGGACGATGATTTGATGAAGAAAAGGGCTGAACAGAGAGGAAATGGTTTGGCTTGATTATGATTTGATGAATTGATGAAGAAAAGGGAGAGAGTGGAAATGTTCGGCGGCTATGAATTAGGGCAGGGCTGATTTTTTTTATTTTTTTATTTTTCAATTTATATTAAAATAAAGATATCCGAGTCCGAGTTCCTGATTTACGGGTTTACCCAAATTCTGAATCGAACCTGGGTACGTCCGGGTTGATAAAATTGAATCCGGATTCCAAATTTATTTTGCTCTAGTACAGGTTGAACCTGACCTGGATTTTGTAGGTTCGTCCGAGTCTGGGCTGGGTCCGAATTAAATTGCCATCCTTAGTTATAATAATGTCTACTACCATTAAAATCCCTCTATATACTGCGGTGGTTAACAAGTATTGACGATATTATGGCCACTCCTTCCCTTGTATTCATATTCTTATTGATGAGAGGATAAGATAATAAATTTTAGAAAACCAAAATTAAGTGCCTCTAGTCTAATAATTAAGTTTGTGTGTTTCATATAGGCTCCATTTGACACAGCTTTTTAAGTAGAGCTTTTATAAATAGAATTTTTATAAAAAAAAATTTAGTTGTTTGATTGTTAATAAGAGTTTTTATTAAAAATTTATGAAATTACTTTAATAAATAAAATTTTTAAAGTTATGTTATGGAAAGAATAAGATAATATTATCAAATAAGTTGAGAATATTTTAAATATTTTAACATTTAAAAAAAAATTCAATTTCTACTCACAAAAGCCCAAAATTTGAATTTTTCCTAATAGAGGGAGAATAGCTTATTTAAGATTCGAAGGCTCTATTAGAAAAATAACCAAACAACAACAAAAATTACTATAAGAGCTTATGAAGTTAAATAAATACTTATGACTATTAATTAAATTATACCAAACAGGCACTTATGGGAAACCATGGTGTTGGAAAGACCAAATAAAAAATAAAAAAAAAACTCTACTGAAATTATAATGTTACAATTTAAATTTTCTAGTATTTGATTTCTTTATAATTTAGGAGAATTTGATGGCTATGACCGGATGTAAGCTCCTTTGTTTCTATTATGATTTTTTTTTTCTCATAAAATCAAACTTAACAAATTTGAGATAATATTATCTCATATATCACATTAGTGAAGATGCATATCTTATATTTTATCCTCAAGTATAACATTATACTAATAAATAAATAAATATGTCTCGGCGAAGATCCAAAAGCCCCTCGTTATTCTTTTCTGATCATACCTAAGAAAATTACAGCCTCTTTTTATTAAATCACAATCCAATTGTTTATACTAGAGTTGACATAGATATTTGTGCTTTTTAATTTTTTACTAAATAGTTTGGGTAATGGTAAAAGACTTCACTCATCCCAACCTATCATCACTCAAATTCAACGATTTTTAATTTTTTAGTGAAAAATGTACTTGTGAAAAGCTGAACTGCACCTTACCGCACCAAGCAAATATTTTTATTTCTTAGAAACTATTAAATAAATAACAAACCCCGTCATTTAAATTAATTATACTTTTATCTTTCTTCTCTCTTCCTGAGGAATTATAAAATATATATTAGAGCTAATACAATTAATTAGTGCGTATATAGCATGTACAATTATATTTAATGCAACAACAATTTACATAATATTTTTTAAAATAAATATCCACCTATCATAATAATTTTTCCAAATAAATATACTTTCAATGTATTATAAAAATTCTCATACTTCTCTATCTTCTTTTCTTTTGTCTTCAATAAATTTAAAACGCCAACATCTTACAAGATCAAATTTCTACAAAAAACAAGAAAAAGAAAACAAATACTTATCGCTCAAAGAACTAACGTGACTAATTAGACTATTGAACAAATATAATATAATAGCAGACCTTAAATTTTTGCTTTTTTTTTTTTTCGCTTTTTTTTTTTTTCAAGTCATTACTTAAAAGCTATTTCTTTTTAGTTCACACGGTCAATGAGATTGCAAAAGAGGGGAAAAAAAGTCAATGCTTTTTTAACGAATTTCGGTCTTTCTTGAAAGTTTTCCATTGTTTTCTTTGCAAAGCTTTTCTTATTATATAATCTGTGATGATATATTGTGTGTTAAACATGTCCCGTACGGATCTGAATTCTCTTATAACTTAATTTGTTTCATATGTAATGACTAATGAGAATGATAAACGTGTTGTTTGTTTGATGTTTATAATTTTTTTTTTAAAAAAAAAGAGGAAAATGAAATTTAAATTAATCTATTACTCCCAAGCTCTTTAAAATTCAAATTCGTATGGCCGATCAAAATGAATTATTTGAATGGAGGCCCAAAAGAACGATTGGTGCTTATAATTGAAGTAGAAGGTAAAAACACTCGGAAATTATGAAGAAATTTTCATATCACAAAATAATTCAATCTTGTCCTCAATAGTGGGCAGTGGGTACAGAGTAATTAACAAACCAATCGGAAAATATGAAATGAAATGATTTCCACCACAGTCCACCGTACAGGTGGCATGCATCAACATCTAAAGCTGTCTGAATTGAATTCGTCCGTTTTTGGGACAGAGAAAAATGATGATTGAAAAATTAAAGCCTGACAAAAAATTGACCAAAACGTATTTAAAAATGACTTCATTTTGAGTTTATTTTTCAAAAAATAAAAAAAAAGAATTAAATCACTAAAAAATCATAAGGGGGCAGCTACGTTGCGTCACGGGTTTGATACCCAAGTCATTTGTCTTGTAGCATGGTCATGGTTGGATTTCATCTCTTGGCTGCAGAAGAGAGACAGGCGTAAGGGAGTAACCTGAGATAAAGGTAGTGGGCCGGTAACCTGTACGGAGTAAACTTTTTGATAAAAAAAGCACCTGTAGTGGGTTGGAAGATGTTAAAGTAACGCATGTAAAACAACAGAAAAAAGGGTGTATGCAAGTGTTGGCTAAAAACAAGAAGTTGGAACCGTGCAAGTATGGGTTGGGGTTAGAATGATTTGAAAATTTCGAAAATAGTGACGAAAACATATGGAAGTGGATTTAAGGTAATGAATTACGTACTTAGTGGGAAAAAAAAACGAAATATCAACTCTAATCTTAAAAGTAGCCTGGCATGAATTTACAGTTGAGTTAATTCGATTTTGTGGAAAATTTACGTATGAGTTGAGTAAATGAAAACCATATAAAAAAAAAGTGAAGAAAAATTATGTAGCGTGTAATAATAATAATAATAATAACAATAAAATGATCAGGCAATGCATTGCGAAAGGAATTTGTGGGGAAAAAAGGGGAAAATTCCCCTTTAACCCGAATAATACTTAATTTTAATTTTATCCTTGGAGTGTAAATAATAGGCCATGTCATTTTCAATTTTGAACAATAATAATAATAATAATAATAATAAAACTAATAATGCTTAATATTATAATTATGACGACGACGATGACAATGATAATTTGCGTAGTAATAATAATAATAATAATAATAATAATTTTAAAACTAGTAAATCATCAACCAAGAAAAGGAGACTTTTTTTAAATGACAGATCAGTTTAAAAGAGGAGAAAAGAAAGAGAAAAATATTTTCGACACTTTATTTTAACTATTTTCTTTGATAGTCTCTATTGTTTGTTGTACGTAATAGAAACTATGAGTTTTATAGTTTGTTACAGAATAAGACCCAATTAAATTAAAATAATTAATAAATTAATAAAATTATTTAACATGTTATTCAATAGTTCAGTGTACAAAAAAAAATTGTGTTGTATATATACATCCCTTTTAGCAGTATGTTATATTGTAAATCTTAATTTACTAAGTATAAAGCATATAATTCTCCTAATATAGTAACAATTAGATAGTCTTATAGCCACAATTTCCATTTCTTTTTTCCAATTTTAAACCACCAGCACAGCAGAACCAGATAGGTGTCTTACCCCCCACCCGCAATATAGATAAGTAAAAGATAAGCAACATGTGGAGGAGGACATGGACCAATATATCCAAATTAAATGAATAAGTACACTCAATTAATAACAAAGACCAACAATTTTGGTGGGCAATGACAAGAATGAAGCCCTCCTTATGTTGTCTAGTAACAGCTGCTCCTCAGGAAGTGATGAACAATACCCATCAGACATTGTGATGTGATCAGAATGAAAGTTGACATCAATATGAAAATTATAACCCACGACATGCCAAATGTCCCTCTACCCATCAATCTTCTAGGCACACAGGTTAGCAAATTTTCTTTAGCAAAAAAAAAAAAAAAATTGATATAAATAATATTGGCACTAGCGTAAGAAAGCTATTGTGTTAATGCATTTTTTGTAACCACTGTTATGTAAAAGGAGTTGTGGCTTACTTTACATAAGAAGGAGTTTTGGCTTACTTTACATAAGAAGATCGAAACAATTACGAGCTAGTAATGTAGTTAAAGATTGTGGGATTGGCTTAAATTAGTAAAATTTAAGTCCAATATAGTGTTTGGTATGGAGGAATAAGTAAAGTAAGAATAACATGGTTTGGGTATACAAAATTATAAGGTGAAAATGATGTTTTTTTTTTTTAAAGAAGACCCCTAGATAAATATTTTAGAGTAATTTATTGTCTTATGTTAATAAGAGAAGATAAAAGGGTTAGGTTAGAAGCCATAAAAGTGAGTTAATATGAAAAAAAATTTTGATGGGATATTCTCCCATAATCTATTAACGAAAGTCATTATTCATTGTTGACAATCTTAAAATAAAGTAATAGCATAAATATTGCACAAATTATTTGTTTTCAAATTGAATGAATAAAAGAGAATATATTTTGCCAAATAATATGTTGCTCTCATGTATGCCATAAATAAATGAGAACATATTACTCCTGACAAGTTCAATGTTACGAGCCCCACAAGTAGCAGTCATGTGTGTGTTTTCAAGCTTTGCCAACTGAACAACATAGAGACCCACAGCCCCTGAGGTAGCAATGATCATAATGTTTTTCTGCTGGCCACTTCCATCTTGGTTGACACCAAGATACTGAGTGAGGGCCTGGTGAGCAGAGAGACCAGCACAAGGTATGCCAGCACCGTCAGCTGCAAAAACTTCTTGCGGCCTAGCAACTGTCAAGCTCTCCTTGGCCATAACAAACTCAACTAGTCCGCCTCCACTCTGTATCAGTAACGAAATTTGAAACTGAAACAAAATGAACAAATGAAATCAACTTATACAAAATTAGACTAAACCCTGATGGAGCAGCATCACCTCTCCGCTCACGTAGATGAAAAGACTGAACTCTTCACATGCTAAAGATATATGAATTTTGAATGAGGACAGAAGGCTCTCAGATATCCAACTACATGTACCAAAAACCATATATAACTTGGAAATAAAGATTTATAGTGGTGGTATCTCTATACATGCCTATAACCTGATAAAAAAAAAAAACAACAACGGGCAGTTTACAACTTTTCTTTTTGAATCTGATCTGACAACACTAAAGTCATTGGAATGCCATGTACTTATTTTTATTGACTGACCCAAGCACGAAACAAAGAAACTACCAAAAATTCATTCAATTCACTCTATCACCAGATTGTAGTAACAAAAAGAATTTTTTTATAGGGAAAGCAGAGTTGCTAGCATGGTCAAGAACCTAAACCGTGTAAAAAAGAGAAATGTGTTTTCGACATATTACTAATGATCATAGTTGCAACCACAACCATATTAACTAAAATGGGGCTTTTCTTAACTCGAAGAAATGATATTTTGTTGCCTATCATCAATAACCGGTCATCCAAATTTCTCCATGACCTTAATTTCAATCTTCCTAGTAGTAAAAGAAGACTAGAAATTTATTTAGAATAAGTTAAAGATAAAAGGATAAGAAAAAATATATATATATATAAATTATCACTCACAAGCACAACTACAACTTTGTCACCCACTTTGAAATTTTTAACTTCTAATCCTAGCCCTATGAACTCCTACTACATAAGATGTCGTTCCAAAAAAAAAAAAAAGCTTCATCAGCTAAAATAAATAACAGAAGCACAATTTGTTTGTTTTGAAAAACAAGTCCCTTATGCCGAGCTGGAATTTTTTTTGTCTTCACAATTCCCTTATGCTGAGCTGGGATTTTTCTGACCGAGTCTTCCTTTATTCCTATAATGGCGGCGAGAATCCGACCGAGTCTCGACGACAGCTCATTCCTACGACTCGTGACTGCGTCCCTTGAGTCTCTATCCGAAATCCAAATGCCGACGACGATGGCCACCTCCACGAACGGTTCTGAAATCACGTCGTACGTTGATGACGTGGCGGTGGCGAATAACAACAAGAACTTCAACTCAGAGGAGAGGTTCAACGGCTGTGATTTTTTTTCAAGCAGTCGTATTTGTTTGGATTCGAGCGGAGTCTTGCGTCGGAGAGGATGGTGATGGAGGCTGTAACGACGTCGCCGTGGAGGCACAAGAGGGGGAGTTTCTAGAGCAAATGGCTGTCTCTGTTTGGCTCATTGACGAAGTCTGGAGTCTCTGGAGCAAAGGATTATATACTTCCTTTTAGTTTTCCTTTTACTGACATTGTAGCTATAGCTGGTTACCCATTTTCTAAGTGTTAAACCTCAGTCGTTGATAACATTTCTTTACGATCTGAATGGTCATTTGTAAAAAAACAAATGACTGGGGTACCAAACTACTGACGCAATGTAGGTGGACCCAAATAATAATATTTATTGACAGTATATTTTTATCAAATTTTAGCTCGCAAGACGGTGCAGTATTGTAGATTGACAATGATATCATCACGCCATTTTTTTTTCCGTACGAGGACGAGGACGCATCAAAACCCCACTTGGCTTATTTAAAAACTCGGTCGTATCACGTATGTCTAATACAATATTGATTTACAGCTTTGGTTTTGTTTGCCGTCTTCCTTTTTATTTTCTTTTTTTAAAAATAAACAACATTATAGATATTTAATTATTTATCAGTTGACTCATGAGTATTTGCATAAAATTACTCAAAGATTGTTAGTTTTGAAAATTGTTACTTCATTCCTTCTTAAATGCTCATTCACATTGCTACACTTTTTTTTTTTTTTTTGAGACTATCGCTTATATTTACAATCATCAGACATCGGCATTTACATCAATTATATAGTCTCAGATTTTAAACCTCTCAAATATTCGAGGACGCCAAACTCCCATATTGGGAGAAAAGATCTTTCACTCGGAGCGGCGAAGGAATTAAACCCCGCATGATGTTTCGCTCGAACCCTTTCCCTCATTTTTCATACTTTAAACCCTTTCTACATTGCTACGCTTAATGAACCTTACTCAAGTTTTATTCTCAAGAAAATGATGAATTAAACATAAGTATGAAAAATGACACTAATTACTTAGTTCAATTTTTTTTTATTAAAGTATATATTTTATTTAGTTTGTTTTTTACATATACAAATCGAACTGCTTATTTATTTCATTTCATATTTTTGCATAAATATAATTGTGTGGCTTTGCTTCTTTCTCTTTTAATATTAACCATACCAGTAAATACTATTCAAAACATTCCTTATCCAGTAACTAGAAATCCTTACACCATTTATAAGAATTTAATAATTATAATATAAAGAGAAATAACATATTCAAATAATTGATGTAATTTTATTTTATCACATAATTAAATTATTTAAAATTACTTAGACACATGTTGCTCACGTGTAATAGGACATAATATGGTTTTAAAAAAAAACTAAAATACCCCTAAAATGCTAAATATCTCTCTGTACCAAAAAAAAAAAAAATGCTAAATATCTCTTACTGGTCAAACTTAGTCAAGAACTTGATCGACCGAAAAGTAGAACACAACAAAGGACTCAAGTGATGTATTTTTCGAACATGTGGTCTTTGATTTATTTTCTAAGAACAACAGAGACTCCAGCAATAAAATCCAAATATGAATAATCACAGACTTTTTCCCTGGAGAGGTGATCTGCATGTTCTCTCACTTCCTCGGTTCTGAGAAAGTTAATAAAATAACCATTCTTCACTGCTCTCTTGACTTTGCAATCTCCTCGGTTTGCATTTTTCAGTCTCTGGTCAGTGGCCACACCGCACACCGTCTCAGCATCGTTCATTTACCTAAAGTAGGAAAAACAACTCGTTAGAAAATTATTATTTTTCTTCCTTTTCTCTTTTGTTTTCTTGCTTTTGCCTGTCGCCTGAAAAATTAGCAATCACTGTTGTCCTTACATATGCTCTATCTTTATCATTAGTCTCATAAAAAGATTAAAAGGATAAAGGAAGAGGAAAAAAGTAAAATAAAATAAAAGAAGCACATCTGGATCCGATTGAGCTACTCTGTTGGTTTATTCTATTTGGATCCATATTTGCTCAAAGCATCTAGTCACTTTCTCTTTCACTATCTTTTTCTTGGTGGGTTCTCTGTAAATGGCAAAACCTTCCGGAGAGTAGCTTCTTGTATATTCTGGTAAGCACACTCACTCGTGTTCCACTGTTAGGATTTTAAAAGTTCTTCTTTTTGTTGTTTATTTGGCGCGAATTTAACTTTACCTTTACAAAAAGCTAAACGTATTTTTAGACAAAACGATTACCTAGCCTTGACTCTGGGCTGAAAGGCTACCTGATGGCAAATCTTCTTGTGGTGTTTTGATGTGCTATTAGGGTTTTATTGATGGATGCTAAGGAGAAAGCTGCTGTTAAGGGTGGTGAGATAAGCATGTCGGAGAAGAAAAATGTTAATGGAAGTGAAGTTGTGATCAAAATCTCAAGCGACGAATCGCCAAAAGATAGTGTAGACGCCAGAAATTCAAAAGAGTCTTCTTCGGAAGCAACAACAGAACAAGTTACTGCTGGTTTTGCGGCGAAATCGGTGCCAGTGAGTAACCATTCGCCTGAAATCAGATTTACTTCAAGTCCGAATAAGCCACCAAAAATTCCTACGACAAATGAGGCCGCTACCCTGGCTCGAAGAAGGTCACTTGCAAGGTCAGTTTACTCGAAACCCAAGTCAAGATTTGGAGAACCATCTTACATTGATGATAATGCGTTTGATGAGCATGTTGATTTATCACGCCTAGATCAAGCTGGGGTGAATTCGCCTTATAGGACTTCGTTTGGTAGAGCATCACCTAATAGCAAGTCAGGTTTGAGTGCGAGGACCAACTCTATTACACCAAAAACACCGGCATCTCCTGGAGGACCAGGAGAGGATGATGAGGAGATTTACAAGAAAGTTAAATTAATTAAAGAAAAGCGCAATAAGGTGAAACCTATTGTGTTGATTCAGTGGATTTTTTTTGCGTGCATTGTTGGGTGTTTAGTTGCTAGTTTGACTTGGGATGAATTGGAAAAATCTGTGATTTGGGGGCTGGAAGTTTGGAAATGGTGTTTACTTGTGTTGGTGATATTTTCTGGCATGTTGGTGACTAATTGGGTTATGCATTTCATTGTTTTCTTGATCGAGAAGAACTTCTTGCTAAGGAAGAAGGTCCTTTATTTTGTTCATGGTTTGAAGAAGATTGTTAAGGTTTTTATATGGCTGGCTCTGGTGCTTATTACTTGGGCCTTGTTGTTTGATCACGGGGTCAAACGTTCTAAGCTTGCAACCAAGATCCTGGATTATGTAACTTGGACTCTTGTTGCAATTCTGATTGGGGCGTTTCTATGGCTGTTGAAGACTTTGTTGCTAAAGATCTTGGCTTCAAATTTCCATGTCACTAGGTTCTTTGATAGAATTCAAGAATCTGTCTTTTATCAGTATGTTCTTCAGACCCTTTCAGGACCTGCACTCATTGAGGAGGCTGAGAGGGTTGGCAGATCACCAAGCTTTGGTCAACTGAGTATCAAGAATAAGAAAAAGGGTAAAGAATCAGAAAAAACAAAGATTATTGATATGGGAAAGGTGCATAAAATGAAGCAAGAGAAGGTTTCAATGTGGACAATGAAGGTGTTGGTTGATGCAGTCATGAATTCAGGGCTGTCGACTATCTCCAATGAATTAGATGAAAGCATAGAGGATGGAGGTGAACAAGCTGATAAGGAAATCACCAGTGAGATGGAAGCAAGAGCTGCTGCCTTCTACATTTTTAGGAATGTTGCTCAGCATGATAGCAAGTGATATTTTTTGCCCCAATTTTTGTGGTTTTTTCACTGTTCTGGTGTTCCTTTCCCCTTCTGTATGTGCATATATGTATCCTAAAAGTTTAATTTTTATGGATAGGTACATCGAGGAGGAAGACCTCTTAAGATTTATGATTAAGGAGGAGGTGGATCTTGTGTTCCCTCTCATTGAAGGATGGGACAAAGGACAAATTGATAGGAAGGCTCTGACAGACTGGGTGGTAAGATCACTTATGTACTTGATGAAATCCAATCCTTGTTTGTTAATTCTCGTGGTTATTTTAGCTCCATGAATCCAAATGACAGCACTTGTCTAATCCCACTTGTCGGTGTTAAGATTGAGTTAAAATTATGCAACCAAGAAGCTGTCACATTATACACTTTATTTCTTGATAACATGTACTCTAGTTGACCGCTGGTAAGACATGGATGAAAAAGAGAATTTAGTAATACACTGCTTGCTTTCTCTGCTGTGACTTGAAATTTGAAAACCCTCAAAGAAAAGAGAACTCCGACTTCTCAAGTTTATCAAGTCTGTTCTTGTATGGCCAGCTTTGATATTAATCTCTGTTTCGTTTGCTGAGTTTCTTTTAGTAACATCTAGTATTGTAAATGTATCTTTTAATTTATGTGCAGGTGAAGGTTTACAATGATCGAAAAGCACTAGCACATGCTTTAACTGATACAAAAACTGCTGTGAAGCAATTGGACAAGCTAGTGACAGCAATTGTTGTAGTTGTGACCATTATCGTGTGGCTCCTTTTAATGGGAATTGCAACAACAAAAGTTATTGTCTTCCTCTCTTCGCAATTTGTGGCCGCGGCTTTTGTGTTTGGACACACCTGCAGGGCTATATTTGAAGCGATCATATTTGTATTTGTGATGCATCCATTTGATGTTGGGGACCGTTGTGTTGTTGATGGCGTTCCAGTTAGATTTTCAAAACTCTCTTATTTCTTTTGTTATGAATGTTCAACCAACTCCTACTAACAATATATGATGACTTGCAGTTGTTGGTCGAAGAAATGAACATATTGACAACGATTTTTCTGAAGCTTGACAACGAAAAGATAAGCTATCCCAATTCAGTTTTGGCTACAAAGCCCATCAGCAATTATAATAGAAGTCCAGATATGAGTGATACAGTTGAATTCTCAATTGCTTTTGCGACACCAATTGAGAAAATTGGCATGCTGAAAGAAAGAATAAAGCTGTAAGTTGACTGTAGCCCCATTCCTCGATGTTCTTTGCAAACTGAAAATTGTTTTTTCTCCTTGAATTTTGAGATTTTGCATGTGTTTGGTCAGGTATCTGGAGAATAATTCCCTACATTGGTATCCTAACCATTCTGTGGTGGTGAAAGAAATTGAGAATGTGAACAAGATAAAGATAGCTCTCTATTGTAATCACACGATGAACTTCCAAGAATTCGGAGAGAAGAACAATCGAAGAAGCGCATTGGTCACTGAATTAAAGAAAATTTTTGAAGAACTAGAGATAAACTACAGTCTACTGCCCCAACAAGTTCATCTTCACCGTATTGGGACAGAATCGGCAACTTTGACCGGCAAATGACCAATTCTCATAAAGTAGAACAGTGGATTTGCGCATTAAGGTTCTGCTTAGCGCCTCCTTCCTTGCCCAAATCTATGTCTCATTTGTATCTTTATCGCGTGTTGCATTATGTATGATGAAGACTTAGGATGATCTTGTAATGGAAAAGGTTAAATTAGGACAATTTGGATCTTCTATTATATCATAGGATTTACAAGTGAAAGAGGACCCTCCAATTTCACACTCATTTGGATTTTGGAACTACAAAGAGAAAAGAAATTGAAGAATCAGATTGTGACAAAATATTACAAGAGAAATTGGATTAATATTCAAGATGATGACATGTTGAAAGGTATACTATTAATTAACTTCGATAGGGTAAAATCGTAAACGAGAGGGGAATAGGAGGATGGAAAGCGGAAGTCTTTCTTTTTGTTTTTTATTTTCTCAGTAATTGTAATTTAAACTCATCACCACCCATTTGAGGGGAGATTTGTTTCCAAGCCTTGCCATCTGCAACCGCAAGAGGATTTTAAGGAATAACTCTCAACCCCACTCACTCTTATTGTTACTCTTTGTAAAGGGTGGTCAATTTGGCCTTTTCCAACATTAAAGGGGGTATTGTACAAGAAAAAGCCACGAAAATCTCTGAAGGCTCTGTAATTTGTGCAAAATGAGGTTTTAAAGATGACATTTTGGGTGTAAATGGTGATACTTTTGCCCCTCCATTTTATCTTATCAACTCTCACTCCTTTGTTAATTCCACTAAAAATTTTAAAACAATCTTTATCTCTCAATTTATCTTATCTAATTCCCACTTAACTCTCATTATAATTTTTATTCTTTTTTCATGCACCCCACCGTATAAAACTTTAAAAATTTACTTAGAAAAAGGAAATGCTTGAAAATTATTGGAATTGATTAAGAAACGAAACTGAACATTAACATTTTTCACCTTGAAAATGGAATTGAAAGGTCCTCTCGGTATGTTTCTCTACCTCTGTTGTTGAAAACATGAATGACATATTCGAAAAAATGATTAAAATAGTATCATGAAGAATTTCTTTTAATCTAGCTATTGGATCTTCTAATCTAACTTCTATTTTTAATTTATTATGATATTTAATTAGAGTAAAGTTTAGATTAGACTTTAGAGGCTTGTTAACTTTAAACATTTGCATACTTTGCAATTTAGCGAGTGAAGAAAAGGAAGAGAAAATATTAGACGAGAGTGCGAAGGTTAGGAGGAAAGAGAAAATAATTAATTTTTTTAATTAAAAATCCATTGTACTGAATTAATATAATCTGACCGTTAATAAGCATTAAATCCGAGGGTAAAATTTTGGCACTCATCCCATTAGATATTAGCAAAAGTCATAAAATGTAAGTGTTAATACTAAAATCCGATCGTGTTGGAGCATAGACTAGCGACCAAATGTCAATGCCAGCATATAAAATTTATATATAATTATATACGTGGTAGACAATTTTCATTGATAACTTTCACCTAGAACAAAATGCTGCGACCACGAGTAATCCCTCCGCGACCACTTGCGATCACATAAAAACAACAAGGGCTGCGAGAAATTCTTTTTTCGGCGTTAACCCTCCTTCGCTCAAGCGCTCAAGTTAGTTTATTGAGTTTACTTCAAAAATGAATATGGTGTTTAGGTTTTGGTGAGTGATGGGCAAGAAAAAGTGAGAGATTTCCTAAATGGAAAAGAGCAAAGAAAAGATTCATGTAAGAAAATGTCACCTTAGCGAGAGAGAAAGAAAAAGAAAACTTGCCGACATTTGAATTTTCTAGGGGTTTCATAGAGACGAGAGTCCTCTTGCCCCTAAGCTGTGGAGTGATTGTTAGAAGAGCAGGTTCAACCCTAATTTTGCAAGGAAAGTAATGAGATAATTTTGACTGAATCAGTCCTTAGGTTTAACTCAATTTAAACGTCCTCTCATAGAAATTCTCCTCACATTTCCATCGTGTTTCACGCGCCAAGGCCACGTTTCACGTGCTGCCGATTATGTATTTCGCGCCATACCATTTTTTTTGCTTAGGCCAAGTGCCGGGGGCCATGGGAAAAAAAAAGCCCACTAAACTTGTTTTATTTTTTATTTTTTGAAGAACGTATGCTAAGTTACTGTCTTATTTTTTTAAGCCTATGTACTTTTTTGGATTCATGTGCTTTTATTCAAATTTAATAAAATAAAAAATTTAAAACTCAAGTCCATATTCAATAATAATAATAATATAATGTAATATTAGTTACTAAGGTATGCTTGTTTTTCCGTCTCGAAATCTGTATACGTAATTACTAATTATGAATAGATCCGAACGTCTCGAATCAATAATATGCTCGCTTTTTTGTCTCGAATCAAAAATAAGATAAGTTATTTGTTTTTTTCAACTTAAAAAACTGAAAATATGTACTTTTACATTTGTATCCTCATTAAATTTGAATGTAAAATAAATAATATATTAAATACCATAATATTTTAACATATATAAGTAAAACTACACTCAAGTGAATATATAACGATTTTGGAATTTTAAGATATAAAATACCATACATTTCAAATTTTATCACTAGAAAGAGTAACAAACCTAGTTGATTAGTATATAAGTGAATGCTGGAAAATATAATTGAAATGAAAAAAAAAAAGGCCCAAGTCAAGTGCTTGCCTAGCGAGAAATTAATTGGAGATTCAAGAATTAGATGAGAGAAGCAAAGTGAAGAGGGATTTCATGGTGGCTGAAAAAAAGAAGAAGAAATAAATGTGAGATTATATGGGGTAAACATCTATAGGTGAGTTTTGGGATAAATATGAAAAATAAATTATAAAACATGGATATTTTTTACATTAAAAAGTAATTGAATTAATTAAATTTCTCCATTCAGTAAAAAGCTAAAAAAATTAGCTTATTTTATTAAGTCAAAATTATTTTAAAAGTCCCATTAATTTATAAAAACAAACACCTATAATTAACTTAATTAATTAAGTTAAGTCATTTTAAGTTATTAAGTTAAAAAACAAACGCCACCTAAGTTTGACTCTATGATATTAGAATTCTTTTTTAGTACTTAACAATAACAACAATAATAATTTTTTTAAGGATTAATTTAATTTTTAACTTAGAATTACGTAGAGTCATATATAATAGTTTATAATAATATTAATACATATTTATAGAATCATGATATTTATAATTTTATTTATTAAAATCATGATATCAATTATTTATTTAATAAATTATAAACATAAATCAATTATATTTTTTTGAAATTAAGAATTAAATAAATTTAAAAACTTGAACTAATAAAATATATTAAAAAATTTAATTTCAAGTTTTTTATAAAATTATAAAATTTTAAATTTACTTTCATTAAAAAATAAACGTACAATGCGTTGCTGCACGCTGCTTTTAACTCATCTCTAATCGCACTTTTGGCCACCACGCTTAAAATTCTAAATCCATTCGTCCCAACCCATGCGTTGCATCAAGGTATTCTACCAAAACATACTCGTGTCATACCCGCATCATCAAGCTTATTGACCACCTCTACTTGAGAGGGTCATTTTGTGAGGACTAATAGGAATAAACTATCAAGATTACCTGCTGATTCCTTTGCCTTTGATTTATAATGAGGAGAATGCGAATTGATGTGAGGGAAACATCTAATCGTGGTCCCATAGTTTTATCCCCAAAATGGTGGGTGTACTTGAAAACTACATATCATTTTAAGCAACTTTATATAAAGACGAAATGGATAGAAATATAAAAATAATTAATCCAAGCAAAATAAAATGAGAGGATAAATATAACTATTTTTTGGGTCTTTCAAAAAAAATGATGACGATAATGATAATGATAATAATAAAATAATATAGGATAACAATCATAACATGATAGGTGTTTATGAGCACTACAATATTTAATATTTTGAGTACCGTCCTTTACAATATTTGTTATTCTCACATATCGTTATGTAAAAAAAAATGATTAAAATAGTATATTTGTACTTTTATTATGTTTAAAAAAATGATTAAAATAGCATCAAATTTTTTTTAAAAAAAACTTGTCACTTTTTTTTTTATCTCTTACTAATTAAATATATTTGTACTTTTAAATTATTATTTAAAATATGTGTAATTCATATTAATGATTGACATTAAAAAATTCTTCGCCCCCGAAACTTTTTAATTTATGTAGGATGACAATGAGATTGCAAAAGAAAAGAAAATTAACAAAATACTACTTTATATTTTAACAATAGAAAAATAACAAAGCACTACCTTGAATTTTAACAATAAAAAACTAAGTTAAAAAATAAAAGCATTTCATTCTTTAAATTAAAAAGGAATAACTGAAAAAATCTCAGACTCTTAGAATTTTAGTTATAATAGCCCCTTCCTCTAGGCCCCTATCAAAAGAGGCAATTTTCTTTTCCAGTGATAATATTTGAACCCCTCAATTTGTCTCATCAGCCTACATTCTTAATTAACCAGTTATAAATTTTTTAATCTCTAATTTAGCGTTATTAGTTATGTCTTCTCATACTTCGAGCAATCACACTTATGCCTAAATGATTAACCAACAGTAGAGTTCACTTTAATTTTTACACTTGCTGTTATATTAATCTCAATTCCCTTCTCAAAAAAAAAAAAAAAATCTCAATTCCTTATTTCTTGCAAAATTATCTATCAATTACAAATATGACAAAAAATTTTTATTTAAAAAAAAAAAAGAAACTAAGCACTCATGATGCCACCAATATCACAACTGGAACTTGGCCTCTTTTGAGTTCAACTACTTCCTATTTATGATCTTTAGATTCGGGTTTTGAGCCTTCTCATGCTGCATCTAATGAAACAACAAACTGAGTAATGTGCTCACGACAGCTTACTTTGTTGTTCATCATCGTCATTGCTAGTTGGAAAAATGGCATCACAGTGACCCCTAATTGGAATTGCCATTTCACCTCCTCTTTTACTTGATAAGGGTAAATTAGGGATTGTGATAGTTATATAGTAACAGAGGTTTTTTTTAAATTTTTTATGGGGTTCGTTTAAAAATGGGGATAGTGAGATAAATTAAGGGGGTGAATAATCACCACTCTTTCTTTTCGGGCTATGGTTTTGGAAGCCTTTTTATTGTGGGCCTAGGCCCATCCTTTTAATTTCAGTCCTTTACGCTTCTAAGTTATAGGCAAGGAGTCACACAAACCATGCCCGCTCTTGGTTTACGCGCAATTCGGCTCATGTTTGCGCACGAAAAATTCTCTGACGGTGAGAACTTAACTGAGCTTTTGTAAGGATCTTTTAAAACTATAATTTTTATCAAAATATCTCCGATCCCAAAATTTTATATAAAATTTCATCCTAAATAATATGATATTTATTAATTAAATACTAATATAAAATAACTAATACACTTAAAAATTATAAGTTATTAACTACTCGATAATAAATAAATCACATAATATATTATTTGAAATAAAAATTTTGAAATAATTATCATCATCATTAGTTATTAACTACGAATAGTGAAAATTTGCGCTTACTTTATCATTAAGCTGTCAACCACTGTAAATTTGTAAATCTTAGTCATGATGGATGTTTGTTGGGAGCACGGTGTATTATATTCATGAATCATGGCACCATATCGAGCATGGGCACATGACATTCCAATTACGAGAAACACAAAACACAATGTCATACTAGCTTATTTTTAAACAATATCTACTATAAAAAGGACGTAGCAAGTCTAGTTGGCTTCTTGAAATTCGTTTGAATATTTATAAAATATGGTTCTAAAATCACATTGCACAATGCTTAATCCATCGATCGCCGTCTTATTATTATTATTTTTCAATTAATCGACTAATACAGCCAACTTAGAGCTGTCCCAAAATATGAAATCTATCCGTTACACTTTCTGAAGCTCTTGGCTTTGCCACCCTTCTCAGGTTTGTTCACTGCTCATTATCCAAAGACCAAGGCATTTTAAAAAATGTATTTTTCTTTTCTTCATTTTATAAATATTTTTTAAAAAAAAATTTATTATCTCCGTATATCTGTGACCGCCTAAAAAATAATGACCAACGTTATTAATTATGGCGTCACACGTGCTTGAATGTATCATTGTCGGGTAAAAAATGTCACCATCCGAATCAGCTACCTGTGGCTTCTCGTTCATAGCATTCTTGCTCTGTTGTTCAGTTTATTGAATCCATCATTGTGCAGACTTTGTTTGTGCATTAACTCTCTATATCTTTGTTGGGGTTCTCTCCTAATGATCAAAGCTTAACGGGCGAAGTGTATTCTGGTAAGCTCAACCAAGGCTCAGATCATCCTCTACCGTGATGCGATTTTAAACTTTGTACTATGGCGCGAAAATAGCTTTACTTTTATTAAATGACTAGTAACAAGCTTGCGTTTTTTTCCTAATATATGCTATCAGGGTGTTACTGATGGATGCTAATGCTAAGAAGAAGGCTGTCAATAGTGGCGAAACAAGCATATCAGAGAATAAAATTTCGAATGGAAGTGAAGTTGTAATCAAAATCGCAAGTGAAGAATCTCCAAGTGTGACAGCAGAAAAGGTTACAAACGGTTTCGAGTCCAATTCAGTGCCACCGATGAGTTGCCCTTCGCCAGAGCCTGAGGGTGCAAGATTTACTCGAAGCCATACAAAGCCACCCAAAATCCCCACCACAAATGATGCTGTCCTCATTCGAAGGAGGTCACTTGCAAGGTCAGTGTACTCGAAACCCAAGTCAAGATTTGGGGAGCCTTCTTATAATGATCCTAATATGATTGTAGAGGATGATGATTTAGCATTGTCAGAACAATTGGGAGGGAATTCTTTAAGTAGAACATCGTGTAATACTAGCAAGAGATCTATTTCGAGTTCTAGGACTAACTCTATTGGCCCGAAAATGTCATCGATTGCTTCGGATGATGAGGAAGAGATTTACAATAAAGTTGAATTGATTAAAGAAAAGAGAAAGAGGATGACACCTATGGATTTGATTCAGTGGGTTGCTTTCTTGTGCATCGTGGGTTGCTTGGTAGTAAGTTTGACTGTGAACAAATGGGAAAACTTTATGATTTGGGGATTGGAGATCTGGAAGTGGTGTGTGCTTGTGTTGGTTATATTTTGTGGCATGTTGGTGACTAATTGGTTTATGCATGTTATTGTGTTTGTAATCGAAACAAACTTTTTGTTAAGGAAGAAAGTGCTTTATTTTGTTCATGGTTTGAAGAAAAGTGTCCAGGTTTTTATTTGGTTGGCTCTGGTTCTTGTTACTTGGGTCTTGCTGTTTAATCATGGTGTCAAGCGATCAGAAGTTGCGACCAAGGTTCTGCATTATATTACCTGGACTCTTGTTACGTTTCTCATCGGGGCATTCCTCTGGCTGCTGAAGACTTTGTCGCTAAAGATCTTAGCTTCTAATTTCCACGTCAACAGATTCTTTGATAGAATTCAAGAATCTGTCTTTCATCAGTATGTTCTCCAGACACTTTCGGGGCCTCCGCTTATTGAGGAGGATGAGAGGGTTGGCAGAGCACCGAGCTTTGGTCAATTGAGTATCAGGAGTAACAAAAAGGGTAAAGAAGCAAAGGAAACAAAGATCATTGATATGGGAAAGGTGCATAAAATGAAGCAAGAGAAGGTTTCAACTTGGACCATGAAGTTGTTGGTTGATGCAATCATGAATTCAAGGCTCTCCACAATCTCCAATACGTTAGATGAAAGTGTAAATGGAGCTGAACATGCGGACATGGAAATCACCAATGAGATGGAAGCAAAAGCTGCTGCCTACTACATTTTTAGGAATGTTGCTCAGCACGGTAGCAAGTGAGATATTTCCCACATTTTGTTGTGCTGTTGTTCTTTTCTCCTTTCTCTATATGTATATATCTTGAAATTTTTTTCACTTTATTGATAGGTACATTGAGGAGGAAGACCTCTTGCGATTTATGATCAAGGAGGAGGTGGATCTCGTGTTTCCACTAATCGAAGGATGGGAGAACGGACGAATTGATAAGAAGGCTCTAACAAACTGGGTGGTAAGATCTCTTTTTTACCCATTTGTTGTTAATGCCTTCAGTTATTTTAGCTTCATCAATATGCATGACTGCATTTGTCTAAACTAATTTTGAGTATTAGACTGAGTACCTTGATAAGAAACCGTCATATTACTCACTGTATTTCTTGATAAGAAAGTACTCTAGTTAACAATGACTTGCCTGAAATTTGAAAGCTGACAGAGCAAAATGAATTTCAGCTTCTCCAGGGTATCATCAACTCTATTTTGCTTCAAGTTTATGACATCCATTCTTATGTTACAGAGATGGAGAAACTCTGTTCCATTAGTAGAGATTCTTTTAGTAGCGAAGACTGTTTGTGTATTCATCTTTTAGATTTTTTTGCAGTTGAAAGTTTACAAAGATCGAAAAGCACTGGGACATGCTTTAGACGACACAAAAACTGCTGTAAAGCAATTGAACAAGCTAGTGACAGGGATCCTGATCGTTGTGACCATTCTCGTGTGGCTTCTTTTGACTGAGATTGCAACGACAAAAGTTATTGTCGTCCTCTCAACGCAACTTGTGGCAGCGACTTTTATGATCGGGCACACCTGCAGGACTATATTTGAAGCCGTCATATTCGTATTTGTGATGCATCCATTTGATGTTGGTGACCGTTGCGTTGTTGATGGCATTCCGGTAACTTCTTTGAAACTGTCTTATTTCTTTTCTTAGGAATGCTCAGCTAAATTCTAACTAATCTATTGTGACTTGAAGTTGTTGGTCGAAGAAATGAACATTTTAACAACGATCTTCCTGAAGCTTGACAACGAAAAGATAAGCTATCCAAATTCGGTTTTGGCTACGAAGCCAATCAGCAATTATAACAGAAGTCCGGATATGAGTGATACGGTTGAATTCTCAATTGCTTTTGCTACACCAGTTGAGAGGATTGCAATGCTGAAAGAGAAAATCAAGCAGTAAGCTGACTGTGACCCCATTCCTAATTTGTTCGATGCAAATTGATAATATTGTTGATTATGAGCCGCTTTCTTGTGCCGGGGTGTTTGATTTCGCACTCTTGAGTTCCTAGACACTACTTGATTTAGGTCTCATTTTTTTTATTAATTAAGTTTGGACATTTTAATTTTTCCTTTGTTTTGTCAGGTATTTAGAGAACACTCCCCAGCATTGGCATCCGGAGCACAGCGTGGTTGTGAAGGAAATTGAGAATGTGAACAAGATAAAGTTCGCTCTGTATTGCGATCACACAATGAACTTCCAAGAATTTGGAGAGAAGAACAGACGGAGAACTGAACTAATGATTGAATTGAAGAGAATTTTTGAAGAACTAAACATAGAGTATAATCTCCTGCCCCAACAAGTTCATCTTGGCAATCTTGGGATGCAATCAACAATCTTGACCGGCAAATGATCGTTTCTTATTGCCCAAGAATGCTTTGATAGTACAAGTAAGTGACGTAGGTTTGAAAATTTTTGAAGTATAAATCCATTCCCTCTTTAGCCATGAGTACAAGAGTGGAATTTTTTTTTTTTTTTTGGATGACGTTTGGTTTTTGTTTTACCTGGAACTGCGTTATTAAATGAAACCGTAATCCATGCTGTAGGGTTTTGTAGACAGTTGATTTGATGATCTATTATTATGTTTGTGTCCTATTATTATTTTTGTGCTCATAATTTCATGGCAAATTTTATGTAAATGGTTCCTTGTTTGAATTATTATAAATCAATTATTGCATAGGTCATGGGTGAGCCCCAGCATATCAATCTACTGACATTACATAATTATTTATAGCACGTTCGGAGATTTATCGGCTGTGCTAGTAATGTAGGCGAGATCAATCTCATGCCTAAAAAATATTTACAAAGGAGAGTAATGGGAGCTTGTTCTCCAATGTTGGGAAAATAAATCTTGATTTAGCATTTCATAAGATTAACCAAGGGGTGGGATAATCTGCACCCCAAATTATACTTTGTTAACACCTCAGATGATAGAATTTAAAAGTTAATTTTTACTTTGCACAACCTTTTTAAATGTTAAAATTAGTCTCAAATAAATTTTATATGACTAAATATTTCTATATTCCAGTTTTTACACCCATGCCAAAAAAAAAAAAAACATTCATCACATCTCAGCCTAATTCTTTATTAAAGAGAAGAGAGAATTAGAGGAAGATCACTTAATTCTCTAATTTTTTAATTGACAATGAAACTTCTCTTTAAAAAGAATATCTATTTCCTTCAATAATTTAAGGTGTTCACTTTTCAAAAGAGAACTTTCTCTCTTAATTACAAAATTACATATATTTTAGCAAACCCAACTCAGTTTTCGAATTGAAAATATTCAAGCTTTAGTTTATGGAAATTAAGTTTGTATTGTTAATCCCAAGACAACGAAAAGAGAATACTCTGCCATTGTTAGTATCTAGCATTATTATTATTAGTATTTTTACTATTTTATTATTTTTATTATTGTTGTTGTTATCATCAATATTATTTTTATTATGTTGTTGTTGTTATCCCCAACAATACAGAGAGCAATGGTTAACTATAGACATTTTGATAAGTTGTAATAATCTATTTTAATTTCTAAACAAAGTAAATATACCAATGGAAATATAACATATCTCAAATCCGACCCCATTGTATTTCAATTCCAACCAAGTATATTTTAGGATACAAATAATCTTACTCTTAATTAAAATATGGACGATTTATCATCTTGTAGTATTTTTCAAATAAAATATATAGATAAGAAAACAATCTCCACAACCAAAAGCAGAAAAAACTAAAATTGTTGAATCTTCACAAGTTTATGATAACCACTCAATGTAGGCAATCATGCTTGAGTTTTTTATGTAATCATTTTAGACTGCAGATTAAAGACTCGTATGCGAAAAATGTATTGCGTAAGACGCGGCAAGAAGATATCTTATGTATTGATTTCAAGCACATTCATTCATCCTGTCTTGCCTTGTGTAGTAGTGACGTCTAGACTTTTCTTAAACACTAATATTAAGCTTGAGCTCGGAGTGATAATTTTAGTCTTTTGAGTTAAACTGATGATTATTAGGGTATGATATTAGAATCTCATTTTTGTCTGTAAAGCGACTTTACCTTGAACAGAGTGGTGGATTACAATAGAAATTTGATTGTATAGGACATACCAATAATTGAAAAAAAAACAAAAAAAAAAAAAGGCTCTTGTATGTAAATATATGTCGTGGCTTTCATTCTATTCCTATTGTTAGTAAATCGTATTCGTGGATATAATTATTGACGAAAGAAAGCATTACTATTAAAGCCACACGATGATGAAAAATAATAGTGGTTCTGCGGTAGGTAGGTTCTTGACAATTCAGCATTTCAGCTTCAAGAGAAATCCACGTCAATCAAGAAATTCAATCCAGGAGGATAAGCCGATAAGCTTATCCTTCAAACGCAGGCATAGAATCTGCCACGTAGGATCACATGCGACCGACACGCGAGCTGAAAATCTCCAATTTCCACCTCTCACTCTGATTCTCTTCATTTCTCTATCCACTGTCTAATAAACTTCCAATTTCTCTAAGCCCACATCGCTCGCCAGTTCCATTCTACTCAGCAGAGAAAGAGATCAACAACAAAGCAAACAAATGGCCTCAGTTTCAATGGCTATGCCACTGAGCTCGGCAACCCAGAACAGGCTTATCCAGCCTAGCTCTGAATCCTTCCTAAAGCCGTTCCCTGTAAGACCATCAAAGGCAGCTAGATTCTTGGCAAAGTCAAAGTCAAGAGCCAGGCTTCAATTTCAGGCTTCTTTGAAGGAAAAGGCAGTGACAGGACTGACAGCAGCTGCTTTGACAGCTTCAATGGTGATTCCTGAGGTGGCCGAGGCAGCTGGCGCTGGTGTTTCCCCTTCTCTCAAGAACTTCTTGCTCAGCATAGTTGCTGGTGGAGTCGTCCTTGCCGCTCTCGTTGGAGCTGTCATTGGTGTCGCCAACTTTGATCCTGTTAAGCGTGGATAGGAGGTTCTCACTATTGTGTGAATTTTCTTTGCCCCTTTTATTGCATTGTTGTTGCTTCATTGTCTGGTTCTTGTTAATTAGCAATATATATATAAATGCAAGCCTTTGTCTGATTCAGCATTTGCAACAGAAAATAAAACCAAAATCAAAATAGAAACTTGAACGGAGGAATGCCTCAAGATTCATTAATAAAACTTGAAAAAAGCTGTCATATTATGACTGTCTATGTAACATATTGACTCCTATAAACAATCCAATGGAGCCAACACCAACAATATTGTCTAAAAACCAAATGCTTTTCAACAAATTGATTTCTCTAGAGAAGTTTTTTAACTTAAATATTCCATATCCCAACCCTCTAAATTGTTTTGCTTTTTTCTTCTCTCTGTACAGCAATTCCCCCAACCATATAGAGGCTAATTAAGACCTCAATGGCTGTTATTATAGGCCACACCATGTCCATGAATAAATCTTGCATCTTCCTCAGTGTAGACATGAGTCTCATTCAACAGCCTGCAAGATGGGTTTTGAATTTAATGTCAAGAACCTGGTAAAATTTAATTCCTTCTTAATGAGATTGCAGTATGTTTTTGGAACCTACGATAAATAAACAGCCTTGTTCATGGTGGTAGAGGAGAGGAATGAAGCGCCATTTAGATAGAGTAATTCAGCATTAATCTTGCTCTTGATCCTGTTATCGATTTCCTCAGCATTGATAGAGAATGGTTGGTCTGACGCCTGCAAATCCAACGATATGCATCAATTAATATTAACAAGAAGAACACTAACAACTATGCTTTATCCAAATAATGACGCTTGTATCGGCATACCATAACCCATCCCCAGGTATCTGCAAAAGATGGCACATGAGCAGTGTATGCCACCACATCTGCAATATTGCAGTACATAATTGCTCAATTAAAATTATGGTTGAATCGTTAAGAAAAGCCATCATTTCTGAGTAAATTAACGAGTGACTTACGCTTGAAGACCTGCTTGATGGTGTTGTAAATGGATGAGAACACCTCTTTGTGGGTGAAAATGCCTGCTGGTCCAGCCTATATCACACAACGTGTTCCAATTATTCCCTAATATATCCTAGCCTAGCCTTATGAGATAACTGGCAACATACAGATTAAGTTAAAGATATTGTTACCTGGGTAACAAAGATGCCATTTTCATTGAGCTTAGGCTTCAGAATTCGCTCGTAGAAAGATTTAGTGTAGAGTTGATAGCAAGGTCCTCCTTCAACTGGGTCAGCTAAATCTCCGACAATGACATCAAATTTCTCATTCCTCTTCTCCAGTTCAGCCCTAATCACCAATTTCAACATGGTAAATATAAAAAATTACGCTAATATCGTAACATCTGCTTTATGTGAGAAGAGTCATAGAGACATGAATGTTACTTACTTGGCATCATTAACAACAAGATTGAGCTTCTTGCTGCAGAATGCCTCTTGATTCACTGTCAGATATCTGCGGCAGAAATCGACTACTTCCTGGATTACACACACACACAGCCTACAACATCAATACATATATAATACCAGTCCAAATCTTGGACCATTATCATAAATAAAGAGTATGTCATGTAAGTACTAAATACTAGATAAAAAGTACCTGGTCGATGTCACACATGACCACCTTCTCAATAGACTTGTGCTTGAGAGCTTCCCTCGCGGCAGAACCTTCACCACCTCCCATTATGAATACAGTTTTGGGACTGTAATTACATGTTTAATTAGTTCTAACATACTTAACTTCATCATTTTTGTCAAACAGGACGTGATATTTACACTTTTTTTTTCCACCCTTAAAACATTGTAGTTGGCAAATAAATACTGAACAAATTAAAATTTCCTTTCGAGTATTAAGATACTTTTAAAAACATTTTATTTCATGCCTTGGCCCTCGTACTATATACCATATGATATGTATATATGTATTATATATATTACGTATTATTAATGCAGATGGATGGACTCACTTTTGGTGACACAAGAGGGGAGGGTGGATCAAGCATTCATGATAAATAAATTCATCCACTTCAGCACTCTGCATCTTCCCATCAATCACCAGCACCTGTGATGTGAATCCAGTCAATCCCAAAAGCCATAGATGATTAGCCAATGGGCCGGCATTATTATTACGTGAAATGGAGTACCATTTCGAACCAAAAAGAAGGGGGGGGGGGGGGAGAGAGAGAGAGAGAGAGATAGTATTAAGTAATTAATTAATTAACCTTTCCAAAACGCTTTGTGTCCAAAAGAGCAATATCCTGGAATTCACTGGTCCCTTTATGCAGCACTCTGTTGAGACATAAAGTGTTATATGAATTGTATTTGTTTATTATGATTTACTTATGCAGAAGGGAAGTAGACTTGTCTTAAATTTTTAACTAAATTTATCTCTTAAACTTTATATGGAATACATTTTTATAGAATGTAAAAGCATGGGAAAGAAAATCTAGATTTTAATGCAACTCCCTATTTTGGGATACATAATCTAAGAGTGAAATAGTAGAATTTATCCCCACAACACAGGGAGTCGATGACAAAAATAATATGGAAAAATTACCGTAAAATTGAAACATCATCAAAGACTGATTTTCAAATTTTTTATTTTTTTAAAAATAATAATTTATCTTATAATATATGAATTGTGAAGCATCATTTTAGCTGACTGTTCTCTAAAAGTACCATCTTCAAGTATCAGACCTCTTGCACTGTCACCAGGATTTAAAATAAAGGTTAGACATACATATATGTACATAAAAATTGCACAGAGATATTTAAGTAGGCTGTGAAAACAAGGTTGTTTTGAGAAGAAACCTGTTCAAAGCAAAGGACCATTTGAGATCATCATCAATGACTTCCTCAAACCAGCCACAATCTTGGAGGTTGCCATTGATATTTGGATCCGTATCATTGCAAACCTTCGAGAAACTATTTTCAAATAAGATCTCAACAGCCTCGGTACCCATGATCAAATTGGAAGCACAGAAATGGTATAACTTATTGGGTTATAGCTAGCCAAGAAAGAAGACTAAGGCTAAGACTAAGACTAAGAAGAAGAAGAAGAAGAAGAAGTGTGAGGATTCTAACACATGGGAAGTGCGTTTTATAGTGAATAAGATAGCGCCAAAGGGGGGGGGATTATGCTTGGTACATCGGTCAATGATTTTGTCACAGATATTCTGTCTGGTTTCTGCCGTCTTCGCCAATGCTGCTAAATACGGCAGGGTAAACCGTAAGCCAATTTTGGTTACTCTCATAATTTCTTCGATGGTGGTATATGCCTAGATGGCACTGCTTTGAGACACGTGTTATCATTTCAAGTGAGTTGGATTGAAGTTTCCAAGAGATTGGATGTGATTCTAGAGATCTCAGGCAAGCGCATGCGCGGTAAGAGTTGGGGCTTATGAGTTGGATAAGGGACAAGTTGGCAAAATGGAAAGGGGACCGCATGAGATGGTGGTGGGGCCCACTGGCCATATACACGCGAGTGAGTACTTCGACGTGGATGCTCGAGTACAGCTGGTGAATTATGATTGGTAATTATTTTGTGGCGGGGTCCATAAAGTCCAGGCGTCTGTGAACAGTCGATATTTACACTTGTATTTCACGCTCTCGTTTCCTTATTATTGTTTGGTTTTTAAAGCCAATAAAAAATCTCTGACTATCCACTTACTGGGGTGTGCTTGTGCTACGTAGTGGGTGTGCTGAAAACGTACCGAAGAAAGAGAATCAATGAGGGGGCCCCGGGGGGCATGTGGGGCTCACTAGAAATTGCACTGCAGTGTTGAGTTGAGCGTGGGATGATTCCACTAATATTTGACCACAAACTTGTGGAGAGTCCACTATATGTACAATGTTATCGTTGTCTCGTGTCTTCATAATGTACGTCTCCCGTCGGTTTCGTGACTCATGGCATACGCCTTTCGATCGCCTGCCACACAAACCAGTATTGGAGCGAGCATGCATTTCTATTTCAATCAGTTAGGATTAACTTTTCTAACAATATAAAAGTTGTCGAACCTGAAGAGTTCATTTGATCATTTTTACGAGTACCTTTTAATTAAAGAAAAGGATGTATTTTGAACTTATATGCTACAAGGTTTTTATTACAAGTATTGTCAGTCTGTGTGGTGGGATTATGATCTATGATTGGAAGGTCATTTTGTCGTAAATAACAACCCGTAATAAGAACTTGTTTAGATGTTAAAATCGATTTTTACAACATTATCCATACAAAAGTATTTGTGGCTGTATTTATTTTCATTGTAGTGGAACTTGGAATCCTGAGCCCTCAATATAGTTCTATCACTGATGTTAATGTAATATCAGTCATCATGTAACGATATGATTCATCATCAAACTAGTTTATAGAATCAAAGTTGGATGAAGGGTTGAACAGCATATATAAATATAATCTATGAACTGATGATAATTTTGGAGGAAGGTGATCCAGCAGAGCACGAAAAGGAAGTGCGCCTTAGGTTGCAATAACCTTTTTTTTTTCCCCTTCTTGTAATGGGGAGACAATGTTGCGACTATTTTTATTATTTTAAATGAATTGCATAAGCACAAGGTCTTTTGGTCTTTGTTCATTGCAAGGACGGCTCACAAATCACTTTCAAGGCCTTTGTGCTCATTTATTTATTTATTTATTTTTTGGGGTAAATTAAAGCCTCAGCCCACTTTTCTCCAATGAGTTCCATTAAGGTCAATCACTTAAATAATCCAAGCCACCAAAGAGAGTCAAAACGTTTTTCCATTTCGTTTTCTCATACAAGGTCAACTATCATGCCCATGTTCTGTAGATCTCATCCGAAACTCCTAATCATGACTTGTGTCGTTTCAACTCTTACCAGTTGAAGGGATTTGGATACAAGGACTATTCAAAGAAACTTGGGATGATATTAATCCTTTTATCTGTTTGTTAATTGTTGTGTACTTTGAAATCTTACGTGGACCATAAATGTGTAAAATCTTAATGGACACATAAATTATCATTCGTCATTCTTTTCTTGTATATATGTAAAATTTTGAAGAAGATTGATTTATTGGGAGTATAAATTCACAGAGTCATAACATATAATTTTAATATAAAAGTTTACCCAGTAGATATCACAAATCTACACCTAAATAAAATGAGATCTACCCCACCTTAAAAGAATTATTATACATATGTTGAATATTCTTTGAAGTGCTTAAAAAAATGAAAAAAATAAAGAAAACGTGATGGAGCAATGAATCATAGAAGAGATTCACGCATGAGGCGTGCTTGGTGCTGCCCACTACACACCATTAATATAATCAGAAAAGGGGAATGATAAAAGTCGAGTGCAGAGAAAATCTCAGAAAAGGCAAACGCAAGACAAACTCATGATGAAGTGTGGCACTGTGGGCTGCTTGCTTGGTGCTCCAAAATCCTAATATTTCTCCCAATATGTCCTCAAGAGTGCGGGGAATAATGAGTGTCGTGCCGTCAAATTGTCTCGCACACGTGCTGTACTGATGCCTTTACGAAATGATAGAAAATTATTAAAGATTGGCTTCAATTCGATGTCAAACATGATCGGGTCGATTTGTTAAATTAGGCTTTCCTCGGACACTAACTGGCTCAGTTTCCGACGGCATTTATGCTTATACTTTATTTGTGTACACTATCATCTTATCTCTTATTACTGTGGGAATGGGATTGTACTGTTATGTTTAAAACAAAATTTCATGCTTATGATTGTGAATACTGAAAAATGACTAAAATTTTCTTATAAAATAGTAATGGCATTTCAAGTATTGAATTTGATCCCTCCCACTTTATTTATTTATTTATTTTTTTTATGCGCATTGGTGCCACTATTCTGTAGATTCATCGGCCATTCGCGAACCTTTGACATCACATCAAAGACACGATCAATTTTTTTTGCCCCTTTGACCATTCTTCAAACAATTGTAGCTCAAACGCAGTGGTGACAATCAATGATGGCATACAATGAGTGCAGGATTGGTAGTAATTCAGATATTTTTCTTTTAATCCTTTGTCATAATAATTAATGATCTTCAAAGATAAGTAGTGTAAACTGTAAAGAATTGATGAATAATGAAAGAGTTTGGTAAGATCTATTTAGCTATGACACCATCTCCCAAATTTTTTTTTCCTAGATATTTTTATTTTAATCTGTTTTTAGATTATCTTTATCTTTTTTGTTGTTACGTGTACTTAGATTTAGTAAGCTAGTTGTTAGTTTTCCATCTTATGGACCATATATTCTAATTCTGTTGTTTAGGTTCAAATTATACTTCTAACTTTTAAGTTAATATTTAAACTAGCATTAACATTAATAATAAGGAGTATTATAGTAAAACTTTTCTATAGCCATAATGTTGAAACCAGTTGCTTTTATTACTATAAGTCGGTTATAACTTAATTGAGGTGTAGTTACAAAAATTATTAATTTTGAGTTAGGCTTTGTTTGGTACAACTTTTCAAGTAGAGCTTTTATCCAAAAACTTTTAGTTGTTTGATTGTCAATAAGAGTTTTTATTAAAAATTTATGAAATTACTTTATTAGGTAAGCTTTTTAAAGTTATGCTATGAAAAAAAAAAATTATTGAATAAGTAGAGGATATTTTAGAAATTTCAACATTTAAAAAAAAATTTAACCTCTACTCCTAAAAGTCTAAATTTTGAGTTTTTGCTAGTAGAGACAAAGTAGCTTATTTAAGTTTTAAAAGCTCTATTAGAAAAACAACCAAACAATAATAAGGCTCCGTTTGGTACAGCTTATTAAATAGAACTTATAGCGATGAAACATATGAATGAAACTTATACCAAATGAAACTTTTGAATAAAAAGTCATTGGCTATTTAGTTGTCAATTAAAAAAATATTTTTTCACCATTAAACTGTTTGGTTGTATAAAACTAAAAGTACTTTTGTGTAATTAAATTACCAAAAAGGATATGTATTCATAATTATATAACATGTAACAAAATGCATCTAAGTTATCAATTAATAAGAAAAAATTAATTCAATCACTTCTTTAATTTTCAAAATAAAAAATTGCATCATTGATATATTCTCCCAAACAAATAATACTATCCAAATTAAATTGCATCATTGATATATACTCTCTCAAGTGTTGGGTATGTGTAGGGATTGCAAAATTAAAGTGCTGGTTATTTAAAAAAAAAGAGAGAGAGAGATAAAGTGAAGTGGCGGCGGCAATATGTTTATATAGCGGCAACAATTTTTGTTGGGTAGGTTTTATACAAAGGGTATTATGTAATTAATGAAATATGTTAAGGATATTTTTGATATTATATTTTTTTTTAAAAAGCTCTCTAACCTCTTCTCCCAAAAGCTCAAATTTTAGACTTTTGCTAATAGAGGTAAATTAGCTTATTTAAGCTAAAAAAACTCTACTCAAAAAATAACCAAACACTTTAAAAAATTTTAAAAAGTGCTTATGGGATTAAATAAGCACTTATGCCTCTTAAATAAGTCATACCAAATAGGCTCTAAAAAAAATAATAAGAGTTTATGAGATTAAATTAGCATTTATAACCATTAAATAAGTCATACCAAACAGGTACTTAGTTATCTTTAGTTCAAATGATATAGAAGTAATGTAAATACAATATTAATCTTGTACGTTTGAGAATATGCAAAGTCATCTTAAAATCTAAATATTTTCATTCTCTGTAATATTTTTCTTTCACTGTAGTTTCTATAAATATTATACAATAATTTGGAAACAACTATAAAATATATATATATATTTGTGTTAGCAACCTTAGAAGAATATTTTATTCCATCTTAAACCTTTAATGTAACATAGCATATATTTTTTACAATTAAGATAGAATTTAGAAAAATTATAACTTATTTTAACTAGCCCAAATTGGGAGCACAATTTTTTATGATTATTTGGAGGTCATTCCTATATAGAGTATCTCTATAGAGAGGCTTTATTATATCTTGTGCAACATGATCAATTATATTTAGGAAGAGCTGTACCCTAAATGCCAAAAATATTTTTGAAATTCGAAAATTTCTCCAATAAACTTATTTCTTCTATAATTGCTTCTAAATATTTTTTAGTCTCAAAAACAAAACATTAATTAACATAACAATAATAAAAGCACATTATAGCGCTTTCTATAATTAATTACCAGAGGTCCAGACACCTACTGCTTTATTTAAAAACTGCTTAAGAAAATGATAATAAACAAAGTTGTATGGGTTAAAGAATTATATGAAGAGCATTAATTCTCAAATCTGACCCTTACTAGGAAACACGACCCAAAAATCAGGGATTATGCTGCTGGAAGTTCGAGACTTGTTGGCATAACTGGTGGAACATTTTGTTCCTCCTTTGGAGTGTGGATTGTGACCAGATCAGGCAAAGGTGTCACTGGCCCTTGCTTGCCTTTGGCATCCCAGGCCAGCATGATCTTCACCTTGATGCCAAGCACTCCCTGTTACCGTTTTAGTGCAAATATTTAATCACATTGATAAATAATATAATGTAATTTGTATTTTCAAATTTTTACATAGCCATAGAAAATTGAACTGACCTGTCTAAGAAGGACATGCCTCACAGCTGAGTCGATATATTCCTTCACAGGATAACCAGAGGATATCATGTACCCATCCTTAAATTTCATTGACTTGGCACGTTGAGCACGAAGTTTGCCACTCACTATGACCTGAATGAATGTACAAGATTCATATTGGAATTTCGAGAATTAGAAAATTGTTGTGGGTGAAAATAAACGTGTAATAAAAGGGTGAATAATTATTTTTTTGACATACCTCACATCCCTTAGCCCCACTCTCCATTATAAATCTCAGCACACCATAGCATGCCCTATAAGATGATGAAATCCCAAGTTGTCATTTCAAATAAAACATGGAATAAAGAAGTAAATTGTTAAAAAAAATGCTTGTGAAAGAAAGCCGTCATCAACAAACATTTTTCTCCAGAACCTCATTAATCATTAATTGGAGAGCATAATTATATCGAGAACATTGTAGATGCCTAAATTGCATACGCAATAACTTTAAGTATATATTGTCCATTTTGAGCACACGTCTTACATACAATCACAGTAAGACCTCTTTCGCTAAGAATGTGAGATTTTGCCATGAGGCACACTATTTAACTTTGCATGCGAGAATGTCAACAGAAATATTGCTAATTAACTTTAGCATTAATGCAACAACAATCGATCAACTGGTTACAATATTAATCATAGTAGCAATGGTGTAATGTGTACCTTCTAACAGCAAGACCTCCGAGGAGCTTATAACGGAGAGACTCGGCCTGGGCAATGGCACAGAGACCCCTATTGCTAACTTTCTCAGCATATAGCTCCACACTGTTCTCTGGAAACTTGAACCGTTTCTGAATGGCTGAAGTCAGCTCCCTTATCCTTCTTCCCTTCTCGCCCGACATATCGAAACTTATACATCAACATCAAAATCCTGACACAAAATTGCTAATAAAATAAATCAAATCCCTAGTTTAGTTTCATTTCTAAAAAATCAAATGTATTGGTTTGGAGAATTTAAATCAACGAAACCAATTATTCTCTACTTGATTTGGAAAATTTACCAAGAACATTCTGCGTGCGTGTAGCCCTAATGATAATCTCGGTGTGCATTGGAGTAACCCTAACTTCAACGCCAGAGTATCCATCCTCAGCAAGCTCTCTTGTCAGAACTTCATTCAGCTCTGCAAAGAAGACTCCATCGGCAACAAACTGTTGCCCAAAAACATGATTTCCCATACATCATGTTCGCTTAACAAAATTTGGTATCAATAGCCCCACAAGAATATATTACTTTAGGGAGAAAAAAAATAACATTTTGGTTTATTTTATCTAATCATGAGATGCATTGTGAATTTTATGCTACATGCGTTTGATAATCCTGAACTTTACGTAAAAATATGTCATCTAAACATTTTAGTTTTTCCTCAGATTCACATGACAAAGAAAACGTTTGAGAGAAAGAGAGACTGACTTTGCGCTTCTTGCTAATCTGAGTAGCCATGTTGTTTCAGAGGATCCAAAACTCTTTAGTATGAGAAACCCTAATGTTTGCGAGACTTATTAATTATTGAGTAAAAAATCATTTATTTTCTATATTTCAAGGTTAATGTCTGTTTAATCTCTATACTTCTGAAAATATATCAAAACATCCCCGTTGTCAAACTATTGACACTGCCATTACTTTTCGTTTCTTTTGTCTTACTTTTACAACATTATTCTCTTGCAATAATATTTCTACAATAATATTTCTTTTTGTGGACATTAATAAAAAGAAAAAAATTGCCAATTTAACCCCAAAAATAAGATAAAAATAAAAAGAATATATATTTATTTTTGTGGAACACTCTAATGAGGAGTCAATATGTTAGTTATTTTATTAATGTAAAATAAAAGGGTAACTTAATGAGTTAATATATTAGTTTTTTTATTAATGTCTCAAAAAAATTGGTAATTTAATTTTTTTTGTACAATATTATTTTTTTGGGCATACACGCACTTTCACAAAAATTAATATATGTTCTCTCCTTAAAAAAAAAACATTATTATAAAAGGATAATATTGTAAACTCAAGTTAAAAAGAACAAAAAGTACTATTAAGATTTCATTAATAATTTAACAATACGGACATTTAATGTACTTATATAAATATAAAAATTAAATGGATACTAATATCAAAATATATGGATTAAACAAACTTTTTTCCTTAATTATTTAAGCAGATATGTTGCCGATCTGATAATATTGGGCATTTATATCGTAAGGCTAAGGTTTTAATTACAATTTTTTCTTTCATAGTTTTTGACATCTCTAAAATACAATATAATAGATATAGCCCCAGTAAATATCTAATAGAGATATTCAAAAGAAAAAAATAAAATCAAATAAATGTGCCCATCTTTGTTTTCAAAGACTTGTTCGGTATTCAGTGATCTAATATGTGCCGGACTTGTAGATTCGATAATGTCCATGACTGTTTCAAAGATAGTAAATGATAGAATCTGGGACGGATTCAAATTGAATATGATCTCAACAGGCAATATTTCTTCGTGTGTGTGTTCTATTTTTTTTATTTTTTTATTTTTGGTCCTCCTCCTGTCAAATGATCTTTGATTTATTTGCAAGTTTACTTGAGCGTGAAAGCATATGCGAGGAGATCAGGAGAAGATAAAATGCTTTACACGCTCAACAACCTTGTTTTCTAGACTCTAGAGAGCTTGATTAATTTTGCCCCTCAAAAAAAGAAAAACGCCGTTGCCGGGGATCGAACCCGGGTCACCCGCGTGACAGGCGGGAATACTCACCACTATACTACAACGACCGGATTGGTGGCAACATTCAGCCTTTTAAAGTTTTATTAAAATTTAAAAACAGCACTTAGACAAATCAGAACTGTCCATTTGTCTTAGAGTCTTACGATAACATTCTTCTGGCAGAAAAGAGAATCTAGCCACTTTGCCTTATCCCTTCCCTCCAAAGCGAACCAACTAAAAAGAAACCTCAGAAAACGGTCACCCACCCACCATGGCCGCTATATCGTCCACCGCCGCAACTGTCTGCATTTCCCAGAAAAATTTCTACACTCCATCGCCTAAAAGAAACTCTTTGTTCTCCCGTCCGATCAATTCTTACTTTCCAACAAGACCCCGTAAACAACTTACTGTTAGAAACACGGGTGATGTATCAGCAGAAACTGGGTCATCAGAAATAGAACCCGAGGCCCGGTCAGATCCTTCCTCTTTGATCTCTGCTCTCAATGTTGAGCGAGCTCTTCGCGGAATTGGTAATGAACATCATCTACCATCTGTCTTTGCACTTATCAGTATTTCACGTTAACCCTTGTCTGTTGATATTTTTACTAAAAGCTCCATACGCATATGCATTCAATTGACCAAGTTTTTGTTTAGAATGCAGCAATTACAGACGCGGATCATTATGGCAGACTTGGACTTCGAAGAGGGTGTTCATTTGATGAGGTCAATTCTCAAATCAGCTTTTTCTTTCTTTTTTTTTCTCCAACTCTTTCTCCATCTCATTGCTTTTCTGATGCAACAGGTTGCACTTGCATATAAAAACAAACTAGAAGGGCTCAAGGATCAGGAGCTAGATGAAGAAGAGGAGAGCAAGAAAATAAAGCTCTTGAAAGTCAGTATGCCTGCATAACCTTGTCACTTTAATTTAAAGATTGCTCAATTTCTGATAGGAAAATTAGGATGGCGAATTAATAAGTCTAATTAAAACGGAATGATATCTGTTTTTGAACTGTTTAACAGGAATCATACTCAATTCTATCATCTGAGGAAGAAAGAAGACTGTATGATTGGAGCTTGGCCAGGACTGAGAATCCAGATAGATATGTATGGCCATTTGAGGTGGACGTCACGCAGACCCCAAAAGGGACACCACCGCCACAGGTTTATCTGGACCTATCTTGCTTTTGATTTGAAAATTGCTGCATATGTATATATGTGCATCTATCTTGCTTCTGATTTTAAAATTACAATATCTCATGAACAATCATGGTAGTTTATCAAGCTTACAGCAACTAGCTTTTCAAGTTGATAAAATCCATGTTCCATTTTTTTTTTTTAATAAATAGTTCGTAAAATCAGAAGTTTTATCCAAATTTATTTGTTTGTTCTTCAAAGCAGGTGGTGTTTTATTTTAAATAAAATAAACTGATAGAGTTTAAAAGTCAAAAGGTTTTATTTGACTTTATCACTTCGGGAAAATCATCTACCCCAATGTAATCTACTCACCTTGCAATTATTTTTACTTTCCCATCAGACGATATGCATTTTTTATTTTTTTTGCCCCCCCCTTATATGTAATATGGTCTCATTCCTGAATCCTGATACGAATTCGTTTTATTGCAGGAACCGGAGGATGTCGGGCCAACTAGATTGGTGGGGTATTTCATGTTAGGGTGGTTGATATTAAGCTTCGTTTTATCCATTGCCCTAAATCGATAATGGTTTGTTATTATGATGACCATAAACGGTCACATTTTTGAAGTATCGTGTGCATAACAAATTCCCAAATTATATGACTTGTATTTAAAATGTGTGGTAAGTGACATGTTGCACATAATCACTAACCATTTTGTGCTATAAATTACAGTCCATGATGCCATCATTTACCGAAAGTTCATGTGTCTCCCAATATTTGTTTCCCCCTCCTATTACGAAGTTAACATTGAATCATATTAGTTATTTTTAGAAGACATTGTACTTTCTGCGGAAACTCCTTGTCTTTTATATTCCTTGTATAAAAATCTTTAAGCTTCCATTCTATTTCTGTAATACGTTACATGTTCCCTAAATCTATCAAAAGTCAGGTTCAGACCCACTTTCTTATCAAGCACCCTCGGTAGTCCCGCGATCTTCCTTGACACGTGGGTAACAATTCAAGTCCGCCGTGCTTGATGTAGAAGGAATTTTCTTACCATTATTTAGAAGAAAATCTAACCCTATTTTGGGCTTCGACTTTTAAATAGGTCATATTTTTCATTAAATAGCGCACTATGTAAATCACAATTTTTTAATTTTAATTTTAATTATATAAATTAAAACTTATTGATAAGACATAAGAGCGACACATAATACATTAATATTAATAATATAATACAAAATTAATATTTTTCTTAGAATAGACTACTTATTATTAATTATTATTAACATTAAATAAATATAGTACTATTAAAATTTAAAAAAAATAACAGTAGTATTTTAAAAAAATTTTAACTTAGATTAAGTAAATTATTATTTTTAACTAAATACAATATTATATATATCTCTACATGAGTTTAATATTATTATCTATAACAAATGTAATATTATTAAATAATATTATAAATATAATATTTAAATAAATATAATATTATTTTTATTTTTAAATAAATATAATAATATTTTATTTTAACAAATATAATTATATTATATTTAATAAAGTAAGAATAAAAAAAAGAACGTTGTAAGAATGGGACGGGGATCCCACTTCACACTCCAAAAATGAATAAAATCCAAGGAATAAGACTTCCATTTCCCTCAATGAACAACTAAACATTAAAGTGGGAAATATCTACACACCACTCCCACTGAAGTAAGTAAATACAATAAAAATGAATAAGACACTTCAACTGATTATTAACACCAAATGTGTGAAAGCTAAAATGTAAATACTTAATTTACAAATTGTATGTTTTAAATTTTCAATATAATTTCTACGTTACAGTTGCTTGAACGTAGGAATAAAGGAATAAGAATAGAATGAGAATATAGGAATAGGGAATGAATGAGAAATGAACGAGAACGAAATTAAAGCTATATAATTAAAAAATTATTAATAAAATCAATTATTACATGATAAGAATAAATTACGATCCATTGAAGGGTAGAATTAAAATGTTTCTTTCTGCATTCTAATTATTAATTTATTAATTTATTATTATAAAAATAATAATAATAATATAATAATAATTTATAATAATTAAATAATAATAAAGTTAATAATAATTTAATAATAATAATAAAAGTTAATAATGATAATATTAAGAAAATAATAATAACAATAATTAATAATACCTAAAACAATAAAGTTAATAAAATTTAATAATAATAATAATAATAATAAATGTTAATAATGATAATATTAGTGAAAATAATATTAACAATAATTAATAATAATAAAATAATAAAGTTAATAAAATTTTTAATAATAATAATAATAAATGTTAATAATGATAATATTAATAAAAATAATTAATAATAACTAAAATAATAAAGTTAATAATAATAATAATAATAATAATAATAATAATAATAATAATAATAATAATAATAATAAATGTTAATAATGATAATATTAATAAAAATAATAATAACAATAATTAATAGTAACTAAAATAATAAATTTAATAAAATTTAATAATAATAATAATAATAAATGTTAATAATTATAAATATTATTATTATAATTATTATAAATATTATTATTATTATTAATTTTATTTTTAATTAATATCATTTTTATAATAATATTTATACATGAATCTAGTTAATAAAAATTATATTATTTAATACTGTAAGTATTTTAGTAAATTAATTCTTATTCCCATTCCTCGTTCCTATTTATTTTACCAAGTAAACACATTAATGACATTCCAGCACATTCTCATTCCTATTTGTTTTTGCCAAGTAAACATTAGAATCTCATTCCCATTTCTTATTGCTATTCCAACTCATTCCCATTCCAACTCATTCCCATTATCTGAAAGTAAACGTACCATGATTGTAAGTTAAGCTCTCCCGTTTAAGGGGGCTTGTTCAAGAAAAGCACTTTTCCAAATTAATTTCCAAAGACGAGTCTTCATTATTGAAAGCTTAAAGAAAAGAAAAAAAAAAAACTCTAACCACCTTCCACCTTCCACCTTCTTACATTTATATTTTAGTGGTGATTTTCACTCCCTCAAATTATGTAAACCCACTCGCTTCAAAAATAATTATAAAAAAAATTCACATTATTTTTAATAATTTCAAATAAAAAATAATTTGAACAATTAGCTAATTAAATCCTCGTCAATTGTTTAAACTTGTGCAAAAACATATGTTTTGAACAATTTAGTCATTTATGAAACAAGGATAAAATAATCAAATTAAAATTACCTTAAAAACAACATTAATGATCAAAGGTCGTGTGGCTCTATTCG
Source organism: Citropsis articulata (assembly GCA_030449925.1). NCBI lineage: Eukaryota > Viridiplantae > Streptophyta > Magnoliopsida > Sapindales > Rutaceae > Citropsis > Citropsis articulata. The sequence continues at coordinate 888,311 of JASUUH010000257.1, forward strand.
AACCCCATAAAAGCATCATGGGAGATTTAATCCTTCCTCAATTACTAATAATTGAGTAAAGCCATTCCTCTCTTATTAAATATAAAGTGTACTAAACATCACTTAAATATTAGAGAGAGTAAAATTCTTAATAGTACTTCCAACGATTTAACGTGAACTAGTTCCAGTACTATCTTAACTTGTAAATATCAATAGTAATTTTATATAATATGCATTATAATCTATTTGTAATATAAGTGTTAAAAAAATAAAAGAAAAAAACAACATTAATAATCAACAATTGTCAAGAGATCTAATTAATTAATTGTTTAAATTTTAAAAATAATATGGACTTTTTTAAATAATTTTTTTGAAATGCAGTAAATTTACATAAAATTATGAGGTGAAAATATCGCCAACCTTCAGATTTAGGTAAATTTCAATTTACCCCTTCATAAATAACATATCTTAGCATGCCTCAAACTAATTGAAAACAAGTTACCCCAACTTATTGAAAGCAGAGCATCAACCCACCTCATTCATCATTAAAAAAAACAAAAAGTTAGAACAAAGAATTTCATCAATGCGGCCCTATTTACCCTAGCATTTTTCACAGTAAATAGTGACATGTTGATGATCTCAATAGTTTAAGATTAAATTAAAATATGTCAATTTATCTGGAAGATTTTCAAATTTTGAAACTAGCCAGACCCAAAAAAGAGAATGAGGATACCTAATGCAGGGTCAACGCAATGACCAAAAGGCCAAGGTTCCCGGTGCATCAAATGTGTCCGGTGGACCTACATACAGCTATACGCTGCACAAATGCCCATGGTTGCAAAAGATTTAACAGATCACTAGTAAAGCCAAGCATAAGCCAGGCTTAAAAAATAGTCAGAATAAATGAGAGGAGAGGAAAAGAGAAGGAAGGAGTGAAAAAGAGATAAAAAAACAAATACGAGAGAAAAAGAGAATAAGTTTTAATCTTATTGTTTATTTTAATATGAAATTCATCTCTCTTCCTCTTTTTTCCCCCCACATTTCCCCTCCCCTCCTCTCTACACCTTTCCTTTCTTTTCTTCAAATCAAACATACCATTAAGTCTCTTAACCAACATAATCCAGAAGGTTAGGCACAAAACATATGGATTATCTCCTCACACCAGCGCCCATTCACCTTCATGATTAGACCCAAAAATGATAGCTACACTACAACTAGGACGAAAATAAAAGTCCAGAATACGTAGTCCTCATTTTTTGCTCGCCAACCAACAAAATTTGCAATGCAGTCAGCTAAGAGTCCGCTTATTTTGTAAGCACTTAATGAATTGTAAAGCTACGGAACAAAATCAAAGTATCTGACTGAGTTGAAAAAAAATGCCATGTCACGCCAAGCTAGGAAGAAAAAAACCATGGGACTAACAAATAACCCTTGTAATATATGCAGACTCGAGAACAACTAAGCTTAGCACAAAAATCTTAAGAGGATAGCTAACTCAATAACGGAAAACCTAGATACAGATTTGTTTCCAACTTTCCCCATTCCAGAAAGGTAACAACCAAGCTGAATGGAAGAATTATCCACCAAAATGAATAATACTCAGTAAAATGGAACTGATCCCGCCTATAATTGCAGATAATTGGCTATCAGCCCACCAACAAATTACAAACTTTTTCCAAATTTTAAAACCTGTGCTGGGACAGGATATCAAACAATCTATGAAACAGAGCCATGATACCAACTACACCTTTTAAGGTGCAGGAGCAAGACAAAGGCATATCATACCCATGCTATACCACATTCTTTCAATTTAATTTTGGGACTAGCTATGCAGCTAAGTATTAGAATCTAATCCTGTAAGAAACATACTCAAAAAGTAAAACAAATTTCAATGCAAGACCAAGTACCAGAAAAAGTCAACCTAAATCGTGAAAAGACCAAGCTAAATACCATTCAACACCATCTGAGTGTAAGGGGTCACACTTTCTATCTCTAAGATTATCCAACTACTTAAGGTTGCATGGTCCAGCACTAGTCCCCATTTTGAATATAATGCATAAAATGAGTAACCAGGAAACTTCTAGAGTAATAAAGATGAATGCAATTGGTATGCAGCATTGCCCATGCCTGACCACTAAACCATGCAAAAAAAGATGACCTCAACCATAACTGGCTAAGATTGACCCTAACAGCAATGCTCACAAGTGACCAAGGGGTCCATCCACAATGGTCATAAATAGGAAAGTCTCACACACAACCTAGTGGAGCCGAAATTTACATCTATGGACATGTTACAGCATGAATGTACAACATACTCAGGAGAAGGGTCAACTGCAGTAAGGGGAAGGGGAAATTATTACAACCAAGAATTCTTTGTTTTTCCTGTTTTGAAAGGAAAACATACCTTCACTAGCTTCAGTCATCTCTGCAAAAAGAAGTTGGGCATGTTATGACAAGGTTGAAACCTATATTAAATTTACCATTGCTCCTCAGTTAAACTCTAGACTGCTAGCCTCCATAGCTCAAGCTATAAAAGTGAAGAGGGTTAGTTAGCAAATATTATAGATATAAGATATCCACGAAGCTACTGTTGAAATCCGATCACTCAACTAGATCTGTATCAAGAAAACCAACAGAGAATACAAATTAGCTCAAATAGTCCTGTGTTGTCCAAATGGTGTACTAGATCCATCAGTTCAAGGGAATTAGGACAATAAAAGGAGCTACTATTAAACTAAGCTAATACAATAGCTAACAAAGATCAGATGCATCATCTAAGATATACAATTTCATATACACATTTACCTCAAAAAATCAGGTCAGCTGTACTTTATGTAACCACTTTTTCGTTCACTATAACGATAGTCTTCTCCACGATCCTCATCTGAGCCCTTAACCATCAACCACCTATCATGACTTGGCTCATCATCCATGGACTTCGATTTGTGCCTGGAGTGCCTGGAACCATGACTCAGATCTTTCTGTTTCTGTTTCTTTTTTCTATCACTGGAATAGCTTGGCTCCAAACCTGATTCTGAGCAGCTATCAGGTTTATGATTGTGATGTTTGACATCAGACCTTAGTTTCTTTCTTTCACCATCTTTCTCCTTAACTGGTTGACGACTCCAACTAGAATCACTGTGAAACTGCTCCCTTTCATTGTGCTTTTTGGATTGTCTGCTGTGTTTTTTATGCCTCTCATCACCATGCAAGCTGGAGCTACAAGGCATATCTTCAACTTCTGAAAGCTGATAGTATGGCCTCCATTCTCTACAAGGATAAGAGGAACAGGAATTTTTCTTATATTTCTTATCAAATGAGTGCCTGTCATCATCTAAATTACTGTAACACCAATGTCTATTATGTGACCTATGTGTAAAACTGCCCTCAGAGAAGCTTACAGACCTTTCTTTACTGAAATGAGATTTCCTGTCATGCAATCTTTCTGCCTCATCATAGCGATGCTTTATGTTAACATTCTCATCTTCATCGTCATCATAGGAATGCTCACTGTAGCACAGAAATTACATTAGTAGGATATTAGTATAAAACAAATTAAAACAAAAATTACATTTCAAAAACAAACCCAGAAGCACCCACTTTTGATATTGAGCAGTATAAGCAAAATAGAAACTGGGCTATGCCGGCTCAGAGAGAGAAATAAATGCAAAAAAGTTAGATGAAGAACCTGCCAGTTTATTTTTCCTCTTCTAACAAAAAGAGGAGTAATATTCAAGGAATTTGTTAGAATGATTCTGATTTTATTTGGTGTTTTGAGTGCATGAGTATACATGTATGACCATGTGAAAATAAAAGATGGATGTACTTATACAAGGAGAGATACAGACAAAAAAAGGGAGCATGGAGGTTTCTTATTTGAGAGTTGAGACTAAATGACCCTGTGTTTGACTTACGTAGAAATAGATATTATACCATTGATATATAATAAATCCATTACGAATCAATCATAAATCAAAACGTAATCTATAACATATGGCTGTTGCTTGATGTCAAAACCACAATTTACCTCGTATTTATATTTGATAACTTCTGTTTCTTTTCACAATCTTGATGATGAAGAACCCTTGAACGACAGAGATGACCTGCATTGACCCCAACAGGAGTTCTTGGACCTCCCATCACCGTGTAACCACTGCAAGAATAAATGAAGCCAAAATCTTCAAGTATCCATATCATGACAAATCTTAAAGAAGAAAAAGAAACTTAAAAGGGACACAATATTCAAATCACCCATAGGTAGGTAAGCCGCCAAACATAGATGGCATATATGCAGGAACAGCAAATTGTGTGGTAGGGGCCATGGTTGCATTAAAGGGCATCATCCCATGATTTCCATAAATGTTTGCAAAGGGTCTGGCATGGGCCAGTGAAGGCCCATTCCAGAAAGGTGGTGCATGACCACGCAAAGCTCCTGCCAAAAAGGCATTCCCTGGAATTCAAAAATAAAAACAAAACAAACATTAAGAAATAAGCCTCCCACATTCTACAAGAAGTGAAAAGACTAAACTAGGATCTAGAAAATACCTTGCTGAAGCATTGGATTTGGACTTAAAGCGGCAGGGCAGTCTCTTATCAGATGATTGGGAGACCCGCACATGTAACAGGTTCGGTCCTGGTAAGGACAAGACAGCCAAACATTAGTTAACAGCACAAAAATATAAGGAAAATGAGATGGCCTCATAAAAATCTCATAACTGAGAAGAACACATTCATGTTAGATATCTGGGGCTTGTTTCCTTCAGCGAGATGAGGGTGTTTAAAGCCTGGCCCAAGAAACGAGCATACGGAAACCCATGTAAATGCAAATTAAGAACCATCATAAATATATTTTTCTTAAATCTGGGAAGTTCCCAGACAAACTATGATCACACGGCAAAACCTACTGTCAGTAGATTATAGAGTTATTAAGATCATGATCAGATTCATCAATCAATCGTCTAATTGGATACCACAGTCCTCATTGCTAATTGTTGGTCCCAAAGGCATTATTAAATCTCCAGGCATGACATGATTACAGTTGTTCTAATGAAAATAACAGTTGCTTCACACAATTAAAGATTTGTTCTCCTAAGTTATTACCTTTCTGTTTCTTCCACTCTCAATAAAACTCTTGTCTGCACCTGCAAAGTTCATTTTTATAATTAAGACAGCGATAAGACATATCTACAGCTACAGAGAATGATGTCTACATGAGCTTATGAAGAGCCTACAAAGTACAAATTTGTGTTTTCTACCTGAAGTATCAACCCACAATCCCCTCTTTCTCTTGTTGCTGAATTCAGCTGGCATAAAGAAAATAATAAATAAATTAGGGTCCTAAACTCAAATAAAAATGTTGAAGGATGCAATAAATTCTCTTCAATTCCGCTATGCACAGCACCTGCTAAAATATCACTATAAATTTAAAGCAATACCATAAACAGGTTTAAAAAAATAAGGCAATCTCTTTCACACCTCTTCGAATAGCCCCATTAACATTGCTTGCTTCAAGTTTTTGACATCCTGTGTTGTGTGGCTCAGAAGTTCTGAATGCAGATAAAGAAAACTGAATCTAATTGACCAAGAGTTCACCCAAAAAAGTTCATAGGAAAACAAATCACGCATATCATGGCGGGATGCCTAATATGAGATACCAAGTTTACCTTGTGGTGTCTATATTTTCCCTCTCACGGCCAACACAAATATTTTTATCAACATCATCAACGTCAGAGCAAGATAAGTTCCCGTTAAGAGCAGGACACAAATCAACCCCAAAGTCATCAAAGTTGATTTCCTCAATCTGCAAGATAGATAGTAATGCCAATCAGCCAAAAAAGGAAAGAGGCAGAAAAAAAAAAAAGGTGTTTAAGAAACTACAGATTGCCAGTGACAACGTTAATACTATTCTGGATTGGAAAAAAGACAAAAAAAATTAGGGAGGCTGTCCAAAGCATGACTGTCTACATTGACTATCAGTGAAAAAGGAAATTATTTAACCCTAAGCATCTAATAGCAGCATATTCAGGGCAAAGTACTAAAAACATAAATTTGTTTTCAATACAAAGCACGGTATGGAAATACCTTTGGCTGAGAGGGCTTAACCTCATTGGTTTTCTTAACAGCAATATTTACAAACGAGCCACTGCATGCCCTGCATGTTGTAAAACTATATTAGACTGTTCTCAAAAACTAGCCCATTAGCATGTCAATAAAAGCAAATAAATATAGAAAAGATTAGCTAGATTCAACATCACCGGGATTGAAGGAGGGAAAAAATAATACAAAACAAGAACAAATATATAATGCTATCCTTAGCGCGTGACTGATAACAGCATTCCCACATATTTCTCCTTCTATAGTACCAAAAGAAATGGTGGGAAATCTCACAAATCTAATGGTACTGATCCTGCAGGCACTCTCTTGATAATCACACTCGAGCCACTTGGTATTTGAAAGTTTTCATCGATATACTCTGCATAGAATAACAATCATCCAATGAATAAACCAATTACAAAACACTACATATTTGAAAAGCTTATAACATTCAGCAATCGGATCCTATTTAAAATTAAAGAAGTCAAGAGAGATTAAACCTTGACCAGTAACGGCATCAGAGAAGACGAGATCGAAGTCATGGCAAATATTGAGTTTCTTGTTATGGACAACCATTGATTTCAGATCGCGAACTGAAATTGAAAGCCGACCGTCGATGTCGACGGAGTCAAAGTTCATTGAGCTCCTAAATTTATACCGGATGGACATGGCCGAGACGTATCGGCGAGTCAATAACAAACTGGAATCGCTAGTTGTCCAGCTTCGTTTGTACGAAAATCGACGAGGGAGGAAAGCAATCCAATTATGTACGGATTTGCTTGCTTGGATTTGAGGGTATTTATTTATTTATTTATTTATTTATTTATTCTTATTTTTTGTGCACAAGGGTTTTATTCGTAGACGCAATATATGCGCTGAAATGCCGATTATACTCTCGGGAAAACTAGGCGCCTCGAGTCAAGCAGTTTCAGCCCTCGTGCGCGGTTAACTCATTCACAAGTTATGAATGCGACACCCTTATTTAGGGGAAAAAAAAAAGAAAAAAAAAGGTTATGAATGCGACACGTGTAAACTTATTTGTTTAATGTTTGTCCTGTTATAGAATTATAGAGAAAGAAATTTCTATATTTTTTATTGGGATAATTTCATTATTTTGTATTAAATTTTCAACATTTATCATAAATACAATTCAAAACATTATACAGTAAAGTTATCTAACGTATTACATAATTAACTAATAGAAATTATTTTAAATAATTTACTTATATTTACAATAAATTTCTATGCAGAAATATTTTTATTAGCATCTAAAATAAATATAATATAATATAAAAAAAATCAATATATAATAATTTTAAAATTTTATTTTAAAACCCAAAAAAAAAAAAGAAATGGAGCTATTGTTAACCCTCGTCATAACTACCGTTGATCATTTCATTTCAGCTCGTCAGTGACATCAAAATGATCATAAATTGACGATCTCTACGGTGGAACAACTTATTTGATCAAAAACAATTAATAGTTGTCTAAATCTATAGAAGTTAAAAGGTTTTCAAACTTTTTGAACTAGACTTGAACAAAACACATAATGTTTTCATCTCAATGACGCTGTAATGATGTTGCTTGTTGGTCAGCTAGTCCAATGGTATCGATAATAACATTCCACGCACCACCGACAGTGGTGAGTGGTGACGACGGTGGCTTGGCAATGGTCCGACGGGAATCTAATGAATTGGCAAATTTTTATTTTTATTTTTTTCAAATTAATTAAATAAATAAAGCTATGTCCTGTGCTATGGAACCAGATCCACTGCTGTCTTAGGTCGAGATCCAAAGCCATCACCTATAGGGGGCCCATTCCTTTTCCATATCCAGTTGGAGTTCAAGCAGTCAGAGGAACAACTAAAGACTCCAAGGAGGGCCTCTAAAGCCACAAAAAGTAAGAAAGGCTTAAACAAAATGGCCAGAGAAAGCCTGGCATGTGCTAAGCCCGAGGGCATTTATAGAAAAGAAGGCGGAAGAGCCCTCGAACAAGTCTTTGGTGCTGATGAAGAAGGCCTTTAAAAAGGCTTTCTGGGGATTTGCTTGTCATCTTTGTTTTAGCTTCGCTAGCTTTTCTTTTCAACTCGTGAGCACTTAGCCTTTCCAATAGCGTAAGCTGATCCAGCTGATGCGAGAGTTCCAGCTCAAGTACCTATTTCTTTTGTACCTTAATTCAAATATCAGATAGTGATTACGCCAATTCTTTCATTAAAGAAAGATTAGTCAAGAGCTGAGCGAGAGGAAGGACGGGCCCTTCTAGGACTTTGTACTATCCCACTAAAGGTTCATTAACCATTTAGTTTATTATACTAATAAAAGATTGAATGGATAATTTTGGAAGTTTTAGTTTCAATAGAAGAGAATTTTAAATTCTTCACTCTATATTATGAAATCTAAATTTTATATTATAAATTTATGATGAATATTAAATTCTAATAAAAATTAAATTCTTATAAATTATGGCCAACTAAACAATGAAAATGATAAAACAATTCAAAATTACTTTCCTATCATCATCCTCTCCTTCCAACCAAACCCCACCAAAGTATAAAAAGATATTATCATTTTACCATATAATATTTTTTAACATTTTACCTTATTACCAAAGTTTTTCGGCAATTACTTTCTCCCCTTTAATGTTTCCATTTTTTTTTTCATTTTGCCATTTAACAATCAACGCTAATTGAATTTTTAACAGAAATTATAACAAAAGTCAATTTTACCCATAAACTGTGTAAGCGTAATCTAGCACTCTAAACTTTAAAAAAATACAAAATTAATTATATATAGAGAAATGATACTTTTTATCAATTGATTGTTTTATAAAATAATTAATTGATAAAAATATAAATATTATGCTTTATAAAATTCCTAAGGTGATATTTGGTTGGAAGAAGAGAATGGAGAAAAGGAAAGTAATTCCTTATTCACTTTCGTTCTTTGGTTGGATAAAATATATATGAATTTAATTTTCACTAGAATTTAATATCCATCAAAATATAGAATTTAACTTTCATACCAAGGAGTGAAGAATTCAAATTTCTCTTCTGTTCAAAATCAAATCTTTCAAAATTACCGCTTTAACTTTTTAACTTGTTTAATGTCAATAAATAATAATTATTTATAGTTTTATTTTATCAATTTAATATATAAATAATTTTATGTTAATTAAATTTAAGTAATGATTTAAAAAACTTAACAAAATAAATATAATTATTTATTTATTTAATACGAAAATATAGAAACACAAATTGACAGTCGCTAGACCACCCTCGGCACCGCCACCGCCACCGCCACCGCTAGCGCATGCATTGTCACTATCAGTACTATTGAGCTTGCCATCCGGCGAACAAGATCATTACATTGTCATTGAGGTCAAAAAAATCGATTCATGCTTTTTAAATCCAGTAAAAAAATTTTAGAAACTTTTTAACTTCCACAAATCTGAAAAAAATATCAAAATCTTTGGCTAAATGAGTTAATCAATTATAGAGAGCTTCAATTTCTGATGATTTTTAAATGATTCATGAACTTGTATGTGATGGTGCGGTAGAGTACGACGGCTAGCAGCGGAATACAACGGCTCCGTTTGCTTTTCTTGGTTCTTTAAATGAAATTTTAAAATTATAATACATTGATTAAGAAATTATTTATATTATATTAGAATTTATTTTGAAACAAATTATGTTAGTTATAATTACTTAAATTAATAATAAAATAAATTGTGTTTTAAAATTTTTTTAAATAAAATTTAATTATAAAATGATTTTTATTAGTTATTTATGTAAATATATTGAATACAATTTGTTGAGTGTTAGAAAGTGTATATTTATAAAGGAGAAAATCGTCATTTTACACTTCAAGTCTCACTAACATTGTTATTTTTATTTATTTAAGTATTTTGTTATTTAATTACGTGTGTTTCATTATAATGTTTCCATTATTTTCATTTGCCATTTTAACAATCAACGCTAATTGAATTTTTAAACGAAATTATAACAAAAGTCAATTTTACCCGACGTAAGCGTAATCTAGCACTCTAAACTTTAAAAATACAAAATTAATATGAAATAATACTTTTTATCAATTGATTGTTTTATAAAATAATTAATTGATAAAAATATAAATATTATGCTTTATAAAATTCCTAAGGTGATACCGGTTGGAAGGAAGAATGAGAATGGAAAAAATTCCTTATAAAATATATATGAATTTAATTTTCATAAATTAATATCGCATCAAATAGGACTTGATCACGAATTCAAATTTCTCTTATGTTCAAAATCAAATCTTTCAAAATTACCCCTTTAACTTTTTAACTTGTTTAATGTCAATAAATAATAATTATTTATAGTTTTATTTTAAATAATTTTCTATGTATTTTCTATGTATTTTAATAAATTCCCATTTTTATTTATTCAAATATGAGTAAAATAATTTTCTTTCAAGCTTGGGTCAAGGTCTCAACATGTTCAATGCGGCTTTATTTGGTAAATTTATTGAGCTTGCCATTCCGGTGAACAAGATCATTACATTGGTTGTTGAGGTCAAAAAATCGATTCATGCTTTTAAATCCGGTAAAATTTTAGAAACTTATTTAACTTCCACAAATTTGAAAAATATCAAAATCTTTGGCTAAATAGGTTCATGATGCAATCTCATGATTTAATCATGATGAAATATTTAAATGAACTGTATGATGCAGATCCGAATAAAGTGCTCAAGATAATAGCTTTCCATTTCAATTTACTCTTTTAATTTAAATTTAAACATTTTAAAATTTAAATTTGATTAAGATATTTAAATTTTTCACCATAAATTTAATCACCCATTTAAAAGAAAATTACTTAAATTAATAATAAAATAAATTGTGTTTTTAAAATTTTTTAAATAAAATTTAATTATAAAATAATTTTTATTAGTTATTTATGTAAATATATTGAATACAATTACTGTTTAATTTTTTGAATTATATTCATGATAAATATTGAAAGTTTAACATTTAAGTCTAAAATTGTCTAATTTAAAAATTACAGATTTCTTTTTTTTTTTGTTGGTATAATTCTGTGACAAACCAAACATTATAAAAGTGTTTCACTTTCCTCTCCTCTGCTTTTCTCACTTTTTCTCCACTTTCTTCTCCTCTTATTTTCTCACATTTCTTCATACCACACATCACCAAAATATTGAATGTATTAAAATTCGTAAAATATTTCTGTGATATAAACAATTTGTTAATGAGTTAATGATTTGGTTGTAAAATAATGAAAACTGAAGCATTAAGTAGGAGAAATATATTGTAAAAAAACTTTAGTCCTAAAGTGATATGTCAAAAAATATTATATAGTAAAATGATAATATCCCAAGTATATAATAGAAGCCAACCATGAGAAATCATTTCACTGGGAGAATCAAATCGTCTTACTTTTACAAATTTTTCCAAACACTATTTTTATCATAAATTATGGCATAAGAAACTTATTGACTTTCAATCTCAATCCCAAACAGAGCGTTAGTAAGATGCTTACAAATATATTTTAGTTCGTAAATCTCAAATTTATAGACGTACTTGAAACCATCATTTGAAATTAAAAACATGTTTATATTAGAATTGTTTTGTGCAATAATACCAGTATACTAATTTTTTTCAAATTTGCATAAGAGTTAATATCTATAGTGGTCTTACTAATGATTTCTTGAAAAATTAATTTATGGTTAACTACGAGGACTACATCAAATGAAGAATAAAAAGATTATATTGCCAAATGCAATCAATGATATCAATCATTAGGGTTTCTTTAATGGTGTGTTTACTTGAGAGTTTAGGGAATGAGAATGAAAAAATTGTAATGAAACACATGCTTACTTGGCAAAATGTAATTTAGGAATGAAAATAAAATATATGGGTCCCACAAAATTTGAGAATAAGAAATAAAAATTTCATTCCCATGGGGTGGTTAGGAATAAGGATTCCCAGTCTCTGAACTGGCTTTTGTATCCCTATAATTTTTTTGTATTTCTTGAATTACCCTCGTTCAAATCACACACTTAAATGAAGCCACTTACACGAGTTCTATTATCAAATCACAAAGCCCTTAAAACCTGACCATCAACGAGCTTCACAAAACGAGCCATCATAAATTAACCGTTTGTCATCATTCTGCTCACGTCTCTAGTGCCACCTATCATTATTGCCTCCACGTCGTCGATCTGCTCTTGACACACTTCCGTCTCAGCCGATTGAAAGGTTTATTTTGTTTTACTTAATTTTTATTTCGACTCTTTTTGCACTTCAAATTCTCTGTGTTTCATGTTGTTTTGCTTCTCAGTTTCATTTGTGTGATTATTCTTTATCCCAGAAAATTTTTTGTGTATTGTATTTCGTTATTTTAACCTTTTAGAAAAAAAATAAAAATAGTAATGTTTGGTGCTGCAGTTTCTGAAGATCTTTTTTCAGAATTTCAAAAGCTGAATTAAGAGTAAGCTTAGGTTACTTTGTGATCATTAAATGCCTTATTAATTTTAATACAAATTTCTTGTCTCCTCTATTTGTCAAAACTAGAAATTTTATTTTTGGATATGTGTAACCAAAGATATGAATTTTTCAGTTGGGTAATAGCAGATTTTGGAAATTTTGGATAGGTTTTTTATACCCAAAATAATAATACTTTTAAATTAGTTTTATAAGTTTATAAATTCTGAATTTTATGTCTATCTTTATTGGTTATGTCTTCTGTCATTAAAACAAGAGAAATGAATTTTTTGAGTCCTAATGAATATCTTGTGAACTTTCAAAGTTGTGGATTTTTGTTTTAGTTGTTGCTGGACAGTTTTTTGGTTTTGGTTAAAAGTCAGTTATTGGAAATACTAATCACTAGTGTTGATTTTTATGGATTTTTATGAGTAATGCCGCATATGTGCACAGTAGCTTTGTAAATTTTCATGAATTTCCGACACATATAATTGATTTTATCATTATTACCTAGGAATTTGGCTTTTGTTTTATGATTTTGGAAATATTATTTTACTGAAGATATTATGTATTTTGCTTTCTAGAGCTTTTTATTTTGAACTGTATATTTGTTTTTGTTTTCATGAGAACTATTGTTGGTTTCAAGCTTTATATAGTAATTAGTTTTTTATGTTATGTTGAGATATAGGAATGACTTGTCAGCTGGAAAGAAAGAAGATAGTCTTGGTAGTCATACAAATTGTGGTTATGATGTTACAAATGATATTGGCTGTGTGTACTGCAAATGTGTGCTCACCTTACCTTAATTAATGAACAGAGAGTGAGAAGACTTATATCGGTCAATAAACTTTGGACAAGAATAAGCTTTTTGTATGATTTGATTTTTGATAACGATGTTAAATGTTTGTCACAATTAAGGATGGATAGGTAAACATTTACAAAATTATGCAACATACTTCGTGAGGAGGGGGGTTTGGTTAGTAATAAAAATGTTTCTCTCAAGGAGATGCTTGCAATATTCTTGTATATTTTAGCACATCATATGAAGAATCGGGTAATTGGTTTTAATTTTACAAGGTCAGGATAGACAGTTACTAAATATTTTCATGAGTGTCTAAAAGTAATGATTAGATGTCAAAAGAATTTTGGAAAACACCCAAACCAATGATGGAGGATTCAATGGACTCAAAATGGAAATGGTTTAAGGTGCGCTTAAATTATTGAAATACAATGTCAAGGTTGTTAAATTTTTTAAATTAATAGACTTGTGAAATTTTTTAATTTTATTTTATAGAATTGTTTGAGAGTATTGGATGGTACTTATATAAAGGTTCACGTTCCGAAGGTCGATAAACCAAAATATAGAACTAGGAAAATGAAATTGCAACTAATGTCTTGGGGGTTTGTTCCCAAGATATGCAAGTTATTTATGTCTTACAGAATGGGAAGGTTCAACTCATGATATACATGTATTAAGAGATGCATTGACGAGAATAAATGGTTTAAAGGTTTCACATGGTAACTACATATTTCAAAACAATGTTTCCATTGATGCATAATTTTTTGATTAAATTTTTATATTGCATAGTTTATTTGTCTTAATAGGTCATTATTACTTAGTTAATGTTGGCTACACAAATGGATATGGTTTTCTTGCACTATTTAGAGGTTAACGTCACCATTTGAGTGATTATCGTGACGGACACCAAGAGTTCTTCAACATGAGGCATTCAAATGCTCGCAATGTCATCGAAAGATGTTTTGGGTTACTAAAAAAGAGATAGATTGTTTTAAGGAGTCCTTCATTCTATAATATTAAAACACAACGACGCATGATATCTGTTTGTTGTATGTTATAAATTTCATAAGAAGGGAAACGACTTATGATGATATGCAAATGGACTTTGAAGATGAACAGCCTAATGAATCATAATATATTAATAACATTGAGCCCACAAATGAGTGGACTACTTGGAGAGAAAATTTGGCATAAGAGATGTGGAACAAATAGAATGCCAATAGAGAAGCATGAAGTGATTTCTTTGTATTTTGTTTGTTTTGTCTTGTTATTTGACATTATGGTATTTTTTTATATGGTTGTTTGGCATTATAGCGACTAAGATGTAACGCCTTTCCTTTTTATTGTATTTCATGACTTTGACGTAATTCTTTTTAATTTGATTGGTTTATATTTGGTTGTGTTAAGATTATTTAAATTTGTACATGAAATTGTTTGTTAATGATATAGAATAAGTTCTATAAGAGGTAGATAGTTGAACAAGCATTTCTGGACCGAAGTTGAAGATGCGGCTTTGGTTGATTCATTGTTGGAATTAAGTCAAAGTCCCTTGTGGAAGACAGATTGTGGATTAAAAAATGGCTATTTGCAAAAATTAGAAGCTATTTTGGAGGAAAAGTTGCCAGGTTGCTGTTTGAAAGGAGATCCAACATAGGATCTCGAGTAAAGACTTTGAAAACTAAATGAAGTGTTCTGCACAATATGTTATGTCTCAGTGGCTTTGGTTAGGACAGTGAAGCAATGAAGCTTATTTGTGATAAATCTGTTTTTGAAGATTATGTCAAGGTATTAATATTTGTCTTGTTTAAGATTATATTAGAATCATTATCTGTTTTTGATTTTTTGAATTATGTGTGAGAATTATTATCATGTTGGATTAATATTTTATTTCTATTGTAAAAGAGACCAGCTGCAAGTGGTTTGTTCAACCAACAATTTCCACATTATTACACTTTAAGTGAGATTTATGGTCGTGGTCGTGCTACTGGAGCTGATGCGGGGAATGCTGATGATGATGAAGAGGAGGTACGTCAAGAGGACAATTTGAATGTGAATTTCCATCAATGAATGATTTTAGTGTTGATATGTCTTCAGTAAACAAGACTGCACCCTTTCATGCTGAAAATGCTCATAGTAGTTAAGCAAATAAGTCCAAGAAAAGAAAAAACAAAGATAGAGATACTGGTGGTATGTACTCAAGTGTTAAGGCAATGGTTGAATTAGTGGCTGGGATGATACCCAAATTAGATAGTTTGATTAATGTTATTTCTAAACAAGATAAGGAGGTAGCAGATTTACTAGCTAAGGTGTTGGATGAGATGCTGAAAATTGATGGCTTGGATGAAGTGCAGAAAATGAAAGCTACTGACATGTTGGCAATAAAGCCTAAACTACTGCATGTGTTTTTTAATAGCCTAGTTCAATGAAGAAATGAGAGTGCTTCTATTGCTCAGTGGTGATATGTAGTTTCATGTGATAAAATCTATTTCAACTTTTAACATGATATTTTAGATGATGTTATTTTGAAGATATATCTTGTTTTGGATGATGTTATTTGGAAGGTATATCTGTAGGTGCTATATGGGGATCTTAAGCTGAAATTTGTATTAGGATATGATTATTTTGAAGAATATTATTGAATTTTTGTTTCAATTTTTATTCTCTTCAATTTTAATCTTCAATTTAATAATATTAATTTTTTGTTATTATTATTATTATTATCATCATCATCATCAAAATTTAGTAACTTTATTATTTTAAATATTATTATTATTAAATTTATTTTTTAATTAATATCATTTTTATAATAATATTTATACGTATATCTAGTTAATAAAAATTATATTATTTAATGCTATGGGTATTTTAGTAAATTAATTTTTATTTTCATTTCTTATTTTCATCTATTTTGCTAAGTAAACACATCAATGATATTCTAGCACATTATCATTTCTATTTATTTTTGCCAAATAAATATTATAATCTCATTCTTATTCCTCATTCATATTACACCTCATTCTCATTCCCAGCCATTTTCATTCAACCTCATTATCATTTCATGAAGTAAACACACCATAAAGGTATGGCAACCGATGATTGTCTTAACCTACCAGCCCAACAATGCAACAACATCTACGTACAAACGCCCAAGATTGGGGGCTAGGTTTTCGAGGATGTGGCAACCCGTTGACACTTGGAGACTGTTCTTGTAGAGTTGCGCACTCAAGATTACATCCTTTGAGACTTTTTAGTAACGTTCCCTATACCATGAATATCATGGGTTATCTTTTATTCCAAAGACCCGAATCCTTATAAGGCCCGCAAAAATTAAATTTTAGCCACACTTTTTAGGATGATTCTTGATTATTTTTGTTCACGTTTAACTATTTATTACAAGTTTGTGTAGATAATAGACTAGAAATGGTGACTTCAAATAAGAGAAAGGGGAAAAAAAACTACAAACAGTTAAGACCAAATAGATAGAGTAATAAGTAAATGTAAATGGTAAAAATTTTGGATGACGATTTTTTTTTTTTTAGAGGTTAGATGAAGAGATTTTGGAGCAAAATAAAGGTGCTAATAATAAATGATATGCGTGGATTGATATTATGAAGGCACAAAAGTCTACATATTTTCAAAACAGTTATTAGAATTTATTTAAAAAGATGACGAGGAGGACAATTTAGGGATTAGTTAGGTTACAATTAGAGGTAGGCATTTAATTCAATTCAGTCCGAACCAAATTGTATTATAATAATTTGGATTGGTTCGGTTCTCAATATAAAAACTAAATAGTTTGAAATTTTTGAACCATTTAGGGCCTGTTCGGTATTGTTTTGAATTTGTATTTTCAGAGAATAAAAATGAAAATAGTGTTTTGCAGTTGTTGTATTTTAAATTTAAATATGCGTTTGATATTATTTTCTGTATCCTGTATTTTAAAACTGAAAACAGTAATATGCGTTCGGTACACACAGTTGAAAATGGTAAAAACAGAGAATATGCGTTCGGTGGTACTTTTTTCAAAAACAGTTTATACTAAACATTTATGTCATACTTATAAAATAATTATTTAGCTAATACATACATAAATACAACATAATAATTTATAAAAATTATTATAAAAAATTACATGATGATAAAGTTTTAGAATTAATATTAATTAAAAAAAATTTTACATTGTCATTGTTTTTACATCATAATTAAGATATATATTACAACACATGATTTAAATAAAATAATTATTAAAAAATTACATGATAACATTATGTATTACGTATGTAATCATGCCACATAGAAGCTGCAATTCTATCTCTTGTAGCAATCATCTCTGCGACACTTACTGGAGATAAATCAATATTAGTAAGTGGCCTACTAGTTTCTCCTTCTTCGTTGGTAATCAAATCTTGCACATCGAAGTCCCAAAATAACCTATCACTTGCATTTTCTCGTCGAATAAAATTATGTAAAACACAACATGTAATTGGAATTAGACATTGCTTACGTAAACTATAATTATGCATATCCTTTAAAATTGAAAATCGCGCTTTTAAAACACCAAAGCATCGCTCTATTACATTACACAATGATGAATGTCTATAATTAAACAATTCTTGGGGACCTCTAGGTGCTTGACTTGATCCTCTATAATCACGTAAATGATATCTCTCACCTCTATATGGTGTCAAAAATCCGTTCATATTTATGTATCTAGAATCTACAATGTAGTAATATCCTAAAGTATAGAAACAATAAAACATAACTTAATTAAAAAATAGAGGCCAAAGATATATATATATATATGTATGTATATATGTATGTATGTATGTATGTATGTATGCACCAATATTCTTACCTTCTTCCGGACGTGGAAACCCAGATTCTGATCTATTTAAGGTATCCATAAACACTCTTAAGTCATTGGCAGTACCTTCCCAATCCGTATATACAAATGTGAACATCATGTCAAAAGAACATGCACACATGATATTTTGAATCACTTGAGTCTTTCTATCTTGATATGATATTTGTTTATGTGCTGGTGACCATGCAGCAATATGGGTTTCATCAATTGCATCGATACACTTTTGTGAAAATAAGAAAAAATTATTAATTTATAAACCAAATGTTAATGTAACATAAACATTAAAGTAACTCGTATTAAATTTCTTACCTCAAAATATGAAAAAAAAAATTTGGATTGTTTGTAATCTCTGGTGGCGTTTCCCCTTGAGATTTTGGTTTTATAATGTGATTTGCTAAGTGACAAAGTGCTTTTAACACACACTTAAAGTGTGTAAACATAGTATCTACTGAATGTTGAAAACGTTCAGATATAACCCGCACAACAGCACCATGGAACAAAATATACAAGCACATTGCCACAACCTTCTTAATACAAACATGTCTATCATTCTCCAATAATTGTAAATGTTCAAGTGTATAACATAATCGAATAAAAACTTCTTTATCCATCCAAACATGTTATACATCCTCTCCGGATGTCCATTTAACAACTCTTGAACAAAATCAATACCAGACATTTGTCCTGTATAGCATTGCCTTTTAATAGCATGCTGTTGTTTCTCATAAATTTTTATAGCAATAGTTACCTCTAAAACTTCTTCTTCAATATCTGTTAAACTATCAATATCATCATCTTCATTTTTGTTGTTGTTGTTGTTCATTTTTTTACTCTGATAAGAAAAAATCACAAATTATATCTCAAGTATATGATTGTTGATCCAACAAAATAAAATAAAATGAACATACAAATACAAATTCATTCACCACCTAAAAATATTGTACCAAATAAATAAATAAAAACATTAGAAAGTTCAACTCACAAAAAATGAACAAGAAGACAGTTGACAACCAATAACATCCAAGTTAAACACATTATATCTTAAAGAAAAAAAACTATAAACTAGTTAACCAATATATTTTCCTATGCTCAGGCATGCTCAAAAAAGCTTTCCTCCACTCAATACTAGGCACTAGCTTATCCATCAATTTGTTATATGTATCTCCATCAATGTCTCCCAATTTCTCCACAACTTCAATACACTCTTCAATAGACTATTTTTCAACACATTGAGAAGTTGACTCCGCACTTTTACATTTAGTCATCTCCAATCTAGCATTCATCACTGAACTAGCCATTTTAAAGTAGCTGTCAAATTCACTCTTATTTTTTTTACCACGCTCAGTTGAAGTTGAAACTGACCGACGAGACACCTTTTTTTGTCATAGTCTCAGAAAGGGGTTCCATTGAATCACCATCCTCAAGATCAACATGAACTCCATGATCAAGAATCTTCCAATTCACGATCATCATCCGAGGACAATGGAACTTGGTTAGTGGAAAAATATAAATGGCCAGAAGCTGTAGTGGTGTTGAATATCTCCCCTAAAGTTTGGTAGTGCTCTAATCATATTTTACGATATGGCTTCACTCCAAACACTCTCTGTAGAAAACAATAAGTGTATAAAACTAAAAAAAAAAAATTTTTAATTTTATACGAAACTATTTAATATGCTGCGAATATAGTTTTACCTTAATATATTTAGCCCAAACAACTTCCGATGCTGTGACCGTATTTGAAACAAGATCCCAACCAAACCCAGTATGAGCTATTAAGTCAAAAAACTCTCGATATTTTTTGCGCAACCTATTAAACTTGAACTTAAATTACCCTACATTGAATCTTTTTTGGGATTGTTCAAATAATTCATCACTTATAGTGGTCCAAATTTTCTTAGTGAAAGTTGATGTTTGTAAATCACTATTTTTAACATAGTCATGTACTATACCAATAAAAACAGTTTCGGTCCGATTAGACCAATCAGCCTTATCCTCACCATCAATATCATATGGATCCATATCTTGAAAAATTAGAAAAAATAGCACATATCAAATATTAATCAAATTCAACATAGCATGAAATCCATTTCAGCAACATGTCATACATTAAAAATTGAATGTTACCCGAATAAATAAATAAAAACATATATCAAATGTTAATCAAAGTAAAAACATTGCTCAAACAGTTTATACATAGATTATATAAATTACACATGCCAATTCAAATTAAGGCTGAGCTCTCATCAAAATTTTATAACTCATTTTTTTCAGGGTACAACAAAAAAAAAGGTTTCTATTTTTTGTGCTCACTTCCACAAGTTGCAAATTGTTTAAATTTCTATTTCTGTCTAATAACAAAAGCCCAATTTGCCTAAATCATTTTCTCTCTTAAAGAAATTATTTTTTTAAAGTGACAGGCAATAAATTCAAATTATGAATTCCATCCAAATCAATAAATTGAAATTATAGATTGCTTAAGTGAATTATATCTAGGGCAAAGCTTGAAAAATCTTTATTTCTCTCTAATAACAAAAGCCCAATTTCCCTAAGATTAATAAATATATAAAGAAATTGATGGAGATTTGAGTTTTGATAGCAGGTGACAGCAAATGAGTCTTCAAGATTTCAGATTTGTGAATGCAGAAATTGCGAAATCCAAAAACAAATAAAGTAAAATAGCCTGTACCCTTATGAATAAAGTAAACCCAAAAGCAAGATTCCAAATTAGCATCTGACACATAGCACACGACATTCACATGTTTTGGCTTTTATCCTTTTTATATTTTACACATGAATAATGCTTATAAATATATAAATCATTACTCAAATAGCAACTTAAACAAAACAAATACTAGTAAGTGACAGAGAAGACGGAACAACAGCGGCTGGGCAGAGATGGAGCAGCAGTGGCTAGGCGAAGTCGGAGCAGCAGTGGCTACGGAGGAGTCGGATTAGCAGCGGCACACCAAGAGAGAGTGAATCGGGAGAAATAGAGAGAGAGAAAGATCCTGGATGAAGATAACGGGAGGGAGAGAGTGTAGATTTGTTGCAACTTGATGGACAAAGATGCAGGGGAAGATAGAGCAGCAGTGAAGAGATAAGAAAGATGGGTCACAATGTTTCTTTTGTATTTTAATTCAGTTTTAGGTTTGGTTTGTAATCTTTAGAGAACATGTTTAATTTGTTTTCAAGTTATTAGTTATAATAATGAATCCGAATTTTGTGTTTTGTAATATGTATTTTGAATATAATTCACTGAACATGTATTAAATGTGTTTTTTTTTTTTAAGAGAATACGAAATGCATTAAGCAGACAAAGCAGTAAATAACCAGGATGATGGCACATATCGCCACTCACCCGGACCTGACATCAAACCCCCAACCCGAGCAACGGTGTGGGCAATGGAGTTCGCAGATCGCCGAACAAAAGAGAAAACTACTTCTCCTAGAGATTGAGCCGAAGCTCCACAATCCGCAATAATAGTTCCAAACCCATTAGGATAAACAATTGTATCATGTAAAGCATCAAAAACTTGTAAACTATCCATCTCTAAAATAGTAGGCAGGAAAGCGAGTTCCTTCAGCCAACTAAGAGCTTCTCTAACACCAATAGCTTCACGTCTTTGTAAATCTACCGGAACGTCACTTTTAGCCGATAAAATCACCCCGGATGACCGGATTACATGTTGGGATCATGCCTCTAGAATGGATGATGGCTGCATCAACATTACACTTGTACCATCCTTCACTAGGCTTCTGCCAGCAAACTGAACGATGAGCAATTGAATCAGACACTTGGGGAAAATAAACAGTCTTGCGGGCTTGTTGCCAGAGAAATAAATTCTGCCCAGCAAGATTCAACACAAACTGGACCATCCCATTGACATTTTTTCAGACTTTATTATTTCTATTCACCCACAATCCCCAGCACACCATAGCAGCCAAGCTATAGTCATCCATATTGCAGCGAGAAAATAAATTCTCCAGCCAATGACGAAAACTCCAACAACTCCCATTAAAACCAATCACAGAGGAAATCCAACAGGCTTTAGCAAACGGGCAAGTAACCAAAATATGATACACAGATTCTGGTGACATATTACAAATAGAGGCGTGTACCTCTGCCGACCGCAAAGGTTGTCCATGATTGGAACAACATTAGCCATTGCCCGCCAAAGAAAGTTTTTCACTTTTGCGGAAAAACAAAAAACAGTCATCATCGAAAAAAAGATGTGTGAGGCATGGTGCACCCCTAGCGATCCTGACCCCATGTAACAGCCCTGCTCTCTCATAATGGTGAAGTAAGGAGCTTAAACCTTCAGCACAGATAATGAAAAGATAAGGCGATAAAGGGTCGCCTTGCCAAAGCCCACGACTAGTCACAATTCGGCTTACATCAATCCCATCGTGGGAAATCGTATAGGTTATAGAAGACACACAAAGCATGATCAGATTAACAAAACTAGACTCAAACCCCATGTTAAACAGTATAGATGATAGAAAGCTCCACTCGATTCAATCATATGCTTTAGCCATATCAATTTTAAGAGCTGCCACCCTCACCTTACCTTGCCTTTTCCGCTTAAGATAATATAATCTCAGCCGAAATCATTATATTATCAGTAATTGCTCTATTCAGGACAAAAGCACTCTGGGAGTCCGAAATAATAGATCCCAAGACCAACTTAAGCCGACTAGCTAGCATTTTTGCAACAATTTTATAAAGGACATTACATAGAGCAATCGGTCTGGAATCAGTGATATATTCAGGATTAGGTTTTTTAGGAATCAATACAATAGAAGTCTCATTCAGACCAACAGGGAAAGCACACTGTCGAATAAAACCCAAGCACTCAGTAGAGACATTATCACCAACTATAGACCAGAATTTTTGAAAGAAAGCGGGATTCATACCGTCTGGCCCTGGGGATTTGTCTGGATGCATGCTGAAAAGAGCATCACGGACATCTGTTGGACTAAAAGGTTCCATAAGAGATTGGTTCTGCTCAGCCGTGATCCTTGGCTCTACACATTGTAGGACCTCAACACAAGAGCCACCTTTAGAGGAGAAAATATTGGTGAAGTACTCCAAAATTACCTTATTAATTTCGGTTGGATCAGTACACCACTGCCCCTGGGTATTTCGAATCTTCCCAATCGCATTTTGCTTTTTCCGCGCTGAAGCCATAGCATGAAAATATCTGGAGTTCATGTCACCTTCTTTAAGCTAAAGAGATTTAGCCCTCTGCTTCCAAAAGATCTCATGATTATTAAATGTGTTTTATGAAAAGGGAAATGAAAACATTGCTTGTAAAAGGGTACCGAACGGGCCCTTAGTTTTTAATTTGGTTCGGTTTAAAACCTAACCAAATTGTTGAACCAAACGGTTCAGTGAAGATATTAATATTAAAATTTAAAAAAAAAATAAAAAGTGAAAACTAATATGATGTAATAATAGTGTATTAAAATTAAAATTAATACGTCGCAAGTTTTAAATTATTGGTGGATTTTATGATGTTAATTTACTATTGTTATATTTTTTTATGTTATTTATTATTTGTGGATTTATAGACTAAGGATTATTGTTGTAATAATAGTGTATTACCATTATATCATTTTTATTAAATAATGAATATATAGGTTGAAAGCAAACTAAATCAAACCAAATCAAACCAAATCACGGAACCGAACTGAATTAATTTGGTTCAGTTCAGTTCAGTTATATAATTTAGTTCATATTTTGTTCTTTCATGAACTATTTGGTTTCAGTTTAGTTCAGTTCTAGACTTGAATCGAACTAAACTTAATTGTGCCCGCCTCTAGTTAAAAATTTTGACAATATATATATATATATTTTTTTTTTTATTTTTTTTTTGGGTATAAATTTAGCAGTGGTATATACATATTTATGTATATGTACGTGTTGGGTGTGTTTAATTTAAACATCTCATCTCAAAGCCTGGGAAGTGGGGTTACGGCTTGGGCATTTAGTATTACTAATGGGGGCTCTTAAAACTAAATTTGTCAGCTTACTAGGCCAGGCCGAGCTTTGTAAATTTGAAGCCTGTGCCCAGCCCCTAACGGAGCCTGGCTGGCCTAGGCATTTATACATCCTCATTTCCATCCAATCCAGCACGTTCTTCATCTCAAGTCTCAACTATTAATAAGTGTATATATATATATAAGGGTCATTCTATAATGCCGTAACTAAATTTACGGCATTGATGCCGTGATGAACGTGGATCGTTAGATTTTAAAAAAAATATCTATCATTAATTCTAAATAAATAGGTAACCTGTTACCTAAGTAGCAGGTGATTACTCTTTTTTATTCAAGTTCTAGGTTATATTTACTAATCTTATGTGTGATTTCCAAGTTTTATGTAATATTTACAAGTTTTATGCAATATTTACAAGTTTTTGTTTTGTTTACAAGTTCTTCTTGCAATTTACAACTTTAACATTAATTTACCTATTTTCCGATTAATTTACTAATTTTATGTATGGTTTACAAGTTTTTTGTTTCATTTTATAATTAATGTCAATTTACAAGTTCTATGTAATTTTTTTAATCTTATGTGTGATTTACAAGTTTTATGTAATATTTACAAGTTAATGTTGATTTACAAGTTTTATGCAATATTTACAAGTTTTTGTTTTGTTTACAAGTTCTTCTTGCAATTTACAACATTAACATTAATTTACCTATTTTCTGATTAATTTACTAGTTTTATGTATGGTTTACAAGTTTTTTGTTTCATTTTACAATTAATGTCAATTTACAAGTTCTATGTCATATTTCTAATCTTATGTGCGATTTACAAGTTTTATGTAACATTTACAAGTTAATGTTGATTTACAAGTTTTATGCAACATTTACAAGTTTTTGTTTTGTTTACAAGTTCTTCTTGCAATTTCTAACTTTAACATTAATTTACCTATTTTCCGATTAATTTACTAGTTTTATGTATGGTTTACAAGTTTTTTGTTTCATTTTACAATTAATGTCAATTTATAAGTTCTATGTAATTTTTCTAATCTTATGTGTGATTTACAAGTTTTATGTAATATTTACAAGTTAATGTTGATTTACAAGTTTTATGCAATATTTACAAGTTTTTGTTTTGTTTACAAGCTCTTCTTGCAATTTACAACTTTAACATTAATTTACCTATTTTCTGATTAATTTACTAATTTTATGTATGGTTTACAAGTTTTTTGTTTCATTTTACAATTAATGTCAATTTACAAGTTCTATGTCATATTTCTAATCTTATGTGCGATTTACAAGTTTTATGTAACATTTACAAGTTAATGTTGATTTACAAGTTTTTGTTTTTATTTACAAGTTCTTCTTGCAATTTACAATTCTAACATTAATTTTCCTTTTTTTTCATTAATTTACTAGTTTTATGTGTGGTTTACAAATTTTTTGTTTCATTTTACAATTAATGTCAATTTACAAGTTCTATGTCATTTTTCTAATTTTATGTGTGATTTACAAGTTTTATGTAATATTTACAAGTTAATGTTGATTTACAAGTTTTATGCAATATTTACAAGTTTTTGTTTTGTTTACAAGTTCTTCTTGTAATTTACAACTTTAACATTAATTTACCTATTTTTCGATTAATTTACTAGTTTTATGTATGGTTTATAAGTTTTTTGTTTCATTTTACAATTAATGTCAATTTACAAGTTCTATGTCATATTCTAATCTTATGTGCGATTTATAAGTTTTATGTAATATTTACAAGTTAATGTTGATTTACAAGTTTTATGCAACATTTACAAGTTTTTGTTTTGTTTACAAGTTCTTCTTGTAATTTACAACTTTAACATTAATTTACCTATTTTCCGACTAATTTACTAGTTTTATGTATGGTTTACAAGTTTTTTTGTTTCATTTTACAATTAATGTCAATTTACAAGTTCTATGTAATTTTTCTAATCTTATGTGTGATTTACAAGTTTTATGTAATATTTACAAGTTAATGTTGATTTACAAGTTTTATCCAATATTTACAAGTTTTTGTTTTGTTTACAAGTTTTTCTTGCAATTTACAACTCTAACATTAATTTTCCTATTTTGTCATTAATTTACTAGTTTTATGTGTGGTTTACAAATTTTTTGTTTCATTTTACAATTAATGTCAATTTACAAGTTCTATGTCATTTTTCTAATCTTATGTGTGATTTACAAGTTTTATGTAATATTTACAAGTTTTATACAACATTTACAAGTTTTTGTTTTTATTTACAAGTTCTTCTTACAATTTACAACTCTAACATTAATTTTCCTTTTTTTTTCATTAATTTACTAGTTTTATGTGTGGTTTACTAATTTTTTGTTTCATTTTACAATTAATGTCAATTTACAAGTTCTATGTCATTTTCTAATCTTATGTGTGATTTACAAGTTTTGTGTAATATTTACAAGTTAATGTTGATTTACAAGTTTTATACAACATTTACAAGTTTTTGTTTTTATTTACAAGTTCTTCTTGCAATTTACAACTCCAACATTAATTTTTCTATTTTTCCATTAAATTATTAGTTTTATGTGTGATTTACAAATTTTTGGTTTCATTTTACAATTAGTGTCAATTTACAAGTTCTATGTCATTTTCTAATCTTATGTGTGATTTACAAGGTTTATGTAATATTTACAAGTTAATGTTGATTTACAAGTTTTATACAACATTTACAAGTTTTTATTTTTATTTACAAGTTCTTCTTGCAATTTACAACTCTAACATTAATTTTCTTATTTTTCCATTAATTTACTAGTTTTATGTGTGGTTTACAAATTTTTTATTTCATTTTACAATTAATGTCAATTTACAAGTTCTATGTCATTTTTCTAATCTTATGTGTGATTTACAAGTTTTATGTAACATTTACAAGTTAATGTTGATTTACAAGTTTTATGCAACATTTATAAGTTGTTGTTACGTTTACAAGTTTTTCTTGCAATTTACAACTCTAACATTAACAATGTTATTTTCAAGTAACAAGTGATAAAATCCTTAAAAGAAAATGATATGAGTGCCTAATTTTTAATGAATTGGTAATGCCACAAAACTTCAACGTGTTCTCGACAAGTAGCCAAGAATTGGTAATGATTGGGTAAAAATAGATGAATATAATATTTGAAGGATAATTACGACTTATTTTTAATGAATTTTTATATTATTGGAATTACTCGTTATGATGTCATATTTATAAAATTAAGTCAATTTTATGGTATAAAAAATATAAATTTCTCAGAAAAAATTAGGTTCAACTAAAGATTGATATGATACTAATACAATTTTTTTTTTTTTTTAGGATAGACCTCTTTAGTAGTTTGAGATCGAATCATTGGTAGGTTTAATTTAAACATTGCGGTCCTTTTTAATTACAATTTTTTAAATATCAAGTTATTTTTTAAAATGCTATCAAATATCTGTATACATTTTTACACTCTTTTTAATTCAAACTTTTTTAAAATAAATATTACAATACTTTTTCTTACATTCATGAGAAATTATGTAATCTCAATAACTCCAGCTAAAGATTGTAATCTCACAACAAATTATATCATATTTACATAATTAAGTCACCTTTATGGCATAAACAATATAATTTTCTCAAAAAAACTAGGACGAACTAAAGATTGATATGTTACTATTTTATTTTTGGATAGACCTCTTTACTAGTTTGAAATCTAATAATTGGTGTGTTTAATTTAAACCTTAAGGTCTAAATTTTTTAAAGGGTGGCGATACCCCCCCCCCCAATCTTTTGTATAAAACCACCCCACATATTAAATTTTTTGTAATTACAATATTATCCTTATGTGAAATGATTAAAATATGTAAAGAAAAAGGACAAAGAAGAATGTGGAAAAGAAAAAGTAATTAATATCGCATTGATGGAGAAAGAAGATATGCCAAGCGAAGAATTACAAACAAAATTAGTAATGTTGCCACTCGAGATACGATAGATTTGAGTAGCCAATAAATTATTATATGACATTAGGGGAAAAAACAAAAAATATTATAAATATTAAATAGACAGGGGCATTTTTTGTATTTATGGGGTGAGTTTACAATATCATTTAACACTTTTACACTATTTATGTTAATTTTTTTTATAAATATTACATTACTTTTTTCTTACATTTACATGTAATCTCAATAGCTCTATTAAAAAAAAATATTATAATTTTTCATATTTCTATTAATTTCAAAATATTTAATTCTGTATTTTATTGTTGTAAATAATAATTCATCATCTCCAAATAAGTGCTGAATTGATTTTATATGTGAAGGATAAACTTTTTATTGAACTATAGTTTAATACAACCTAATGTGAAAA
The DNA here is from genome assembly GCA_030449925.1 of Citropsis articulata. Lineage (NCBI taxonomy): Eukaryota > Viridiplantae > Streptophyta > Magnoliopsida > Sapindales > Rutaceae > Citropsis > Citropsis articulata. The sequence continues at coordinate 916,882 of JASUUH010000257.1, forward strand.
AAAATATAATATATACTAATACAACAAATAGTAATGAGCTAAATGCGCCCATAAAATAAGATTATTTAAAATAGATAACACAATAAAATAATAAAGAACAGGTGTTGTATGTCCAATAAAACAATAAGATTATTTTTTAGTTGATAGTGGCAGACCAACTCAAAAAGAACCCACTATACTGAAAATACAAAGTGATGCCATCGGTGACTTTGATGATGCAGAACAGGACTTGAAAATGAGTGATTCCGTTGGTTTAGGTACACATACATCAGCTGCCGTGAATGAGCTGGTGATTGTGAAGATGAACTCAAGGGCCTTACAGCTGATCTTGCAGTTGTAAAGGGAACTCAGGATTTGCAATCTGTCTGTAGTATCATTTTGGTAGTTGCTAACCTTCTGCCACAATAGAATGAATCTGCATTTTTGTATTAGTGACTACATAATAAGCTCCTTCTAACCTGTTATTTGGATCAATAAAGTTACTCAAAAGGTTAACAAAAAGTTATTCTTAGGTAATTACATCTTCTTCAAGTACATGTTGTATAAACATCAGAATCAAAGTGACAGATGTATATGATTATATTACAATGAACAAAAATTGGCTTCAAAAATGGAAGATTTTAGAATATGGATCTCCTACACAGATTCTGGGTTTCTTTCAGCAACTTTTACTGCAATTCTAGACGATAAGAATTAGTAGTTGGAAAAGTCTTTCAAAATGGACACATGGACATTGTTTGATATAAAAAAAAGTCTTTCAAAATGCTTGCTATAAAAAAAATATTGGACATCACCAAGGATAAACGTCCAATTTCATGGTTACCAACAAGCGACGTCAACAAGCGACATCACCAATTTATCTGCTTATATCTGATGTATATTTTCATTTATTTATTATCCCCATCCATGCATCCATCCATGATCCACCACACATTTGTTTATCAACCAAAATCAACGCACACAAAAATACAAATTTTCAAGGTATACTCGGTCTACCACTCACCTATGCTATAATTAAACAAATTTATACATTCAGTAGGCATTTGATTGAATATAATTATTGTAATCTTGTAATAAAATATATAAAATTAAACAATTAAAAAAATAAAAAACAGTAAAAGCAGAGGAGCAAAACGGGATTCATAGGCAAAATCAAAAGATTTTACAACTAATATAAATAAATTATAATTGAGAAACTGAGGCAAAATTATGCGAAGAGATCAAACCGGCTGAGAAAATTGAGCAACTTAAATTGCTTGATGCAGCAAATTAAATGATTGGACCAAGATGCTTGATTCCCCAAAAGCCAATGGCTTCAAAGTGTTGAAACCTGAAAAGAAAACACAACCCTTCACTCAAAACTAAGATAGCATTTCATACACATAAAGGAAAATAACGAGGGTTAATTTGCTTTTTTGATAATCTCTTTCTTATTGATGACATTTTGACTTGAGTGGGAATGAAGTGGGAGCGATGATGATGATGGAGACAACAATGGTAAGAGGACATGATGTTGATGTTGGCTTAATTCTACTGGCATTAAGAGTTGAAAGAAACGAGAGAAAGATGATGAAAAAATAAAAAATTCATTCTACAATTTCTGTGCTCCTCTCTCTCTCATCATGCCAGAGGACCAAAACAGGGTAAAATTGTGCACAGAAGGAATACTATGTCAGATAATATAAAATTTAATAAGAGATCTGGAACTAAATTTCATAGCCAATTCAACCAAAGCAAACTAAATTGCTTAGCATAACATGAAACCTTCGACTCTCCAAAGTTAGAAGCCAAGGATTAAACTTACCTTGCACAGATGATGATGAATAGACCAAGATGGAGACAACGACAGCAGAGATGCAGCAGTCAGAAGGCGGAAAATTGGCTCCAGGATGGCTACAATCTGCAGAGGTATTGCCGGCGCGCTCGAAAGGAAGTTTACGCAATAGTGGGTGTGAGCTTTCTCCTTTGCAATAGTTAATTAGGGATTGAATTTTGCCTTTTATATTTTATTATCTTTCAATAGGCAAACCCGCTTTTTTTAATTTTAAACCGGTAAAATGTTACTTTAAAATAATATCTAATCGGTTTGTAACAGGTTAAATGTAATTTAATTAATTTTTTTATTAAATTATAATTATTATGAATCATTGATTTAATCTAACGGCACACAATAATTACGGTATTGATGCCGTAATTTTAATCACGGCATCATAGAATTTTCCATATATATAATTGTATCCACCACTAAGGTGGCATTAAATTTAAATGCATGGTTAATTCCTTAATTGATCAATCATCGAAGAAATTTAAGAAGGTGGCAGTATTATTTAATTCAATATTGTACAAAGTCATCTCCACTCAATAAATACCATACGACATAAAAAGTTTTTTCCCCCCAGGAAACAAGAGTAAATGCTGCTAGAGTTTTTGCCAATTAAGCTTTAGGAATACTAATATTGCTGTTAATCCCATACGACATAAAAACTTTTTTTCCCCCCAGGAAACAAGAGTAAATACTGCTACAGTTTTTGCCAATTAAGCTTTAGGAATACTAATATTGCTGTTGGCTATTAGCGGGTATATGAAAATGAGTCAGTAGTCCTGAATTATTTTGAAATTTATTATCCATTAATTTTTTTTGGGTATAAAGAGACTGCATATTTCATCTATAAATAAGTCCCACCGTCTTATTGTTAAATCTGCTGGTCCTTAAATAATTTACAAGATAAATTTATAAAAAGAAATATTAATTTTGACTGGTTCTGTTGTAGTACTACCTCTAGACTCTAGTGATATGTATGTAATGTCGTCAAAGTACCATCACTATAATACAATAATACTCTATAATAAAGTAGTATTATATAAGCGTATGTGTTCACTTTATTGGCACGTAAAGTGGTGTGTCAATTCATTACTAGCCAGATAAAAATTTTATAAAAAAAATCAATATGATTAACGATAGACACCATGAAATTATTTGGCCAATAATATATTGTCATCCATTTATATAGGAATAATTTGTATCTTTATCGTTATTATAAATATAATTGAAAGAAGACATACAAAATTAAGTACTGTTCTTTTTTGGGCTTCTAATTTTAATTTATGAACTCAAGACCCATAAATTACTAATGGACTTTTGGTCTAATAGGAGAAACTTACACTTGTAATGTTGAATGTAAATGTTGGAATCTCTATAAAAACTTTATAGATGTTAGTTTCAGTATTTTTTTAATTATCAATTAATTGAATGGAGATGCTTTTTTTCTTATGAAATGTGAGTAGAGTAAACACCCCTCGAATATTAGAGATGATTTAAAGTATCTGGGTAAGTGTTTCAGTGTGTCAATGTCTGACAGTGATTCCAGTTGTATAGTATGATTGTAAATATTAATTGTGATATCTAATGAAATATCAGTAATAATTTGTGTATAACAAAAGTCAAAAAAAAAAAAAAAAACTCAAGGCACACAAATTAAGTGCACTTGATCTTGATAGCTGAAATTTGGATTCGTGTTGATAAAGAGCTGCGTTGAGTTTTATATTTTATTAAATGTATGTATGAACATATTGTGCCACGTGTATAATACGTTTAAAAATATGATTAGAATTTAATTATTTTTAAATTTTATAGAATACCCACCCAGTAGAATCTTGTATTTTAACTCGGAGCGAAGTCGAATCTGCATGAATATTCAATGCTTGCTAGCTGGCTGACACTGGCTCCGTAATTAATGTGATACCATCGCAACTTAATAGTCGTCAACCAATAATAAAGGTTTTTGATTGCTAAAGATGTCGTAATCAATAACCAATTGTTTGCTTCTTCACAATTAAAGTCACATCACCGTTAAGTACTCCTGCACATGTGTGTGGCGATTAATATTGACACATACACAAGTTGAATTTTCAAAGGATATACTGGCTTTAGATCGACAGGAGAATTCAATACCAACATGCTTTCTATTGATTTTTGTGGTAACATATTTTGTATGGGCAATAAAGTTTTGAATTTAATTACTTATTTTCTCAAAACAAATCACGAGATTTTTTTCTCCTAATTTGATTTTCATTTTTATTTTGGGTAAGATCAATTAAGTTTTTCCCTAGAAAAGAAAAGAAAGAGAGAGAGAACACGCGCACAACCAACTTTCTAACTAGTTTCCACAATTAAATATTATAAATAATGTTAGTTTGGAAAAGGTAAACTTATTGATATATATATATATGGCTTTATTAAACCGCATAAATTAACGGTATGTCCGTATAAAAAATTAAAAAAATAAAGACTCATTTACTAAAAAAGGTTTTTCTCACTCACTATATATATATGGAAAGAGTTTTACACCAAACAATACTGTACTATAGTCATTTTAATAAAGTTGTCGAATTACACAGTAAATCGACATCATCAAACTAGATAAGGGGAGACATAACTTTTTTTTTAATAATTATTATCTATGTTTAGTTTATCAAATTGCAAAGATTATGATTTTTTTTAACAATCTACGTATTTTACAATTTAAAGTCTACTTAGGCTATTGAGGCAAAGTGACAAAATCAGCCCCTACTAATATTTTGGAAAATATTCTGCATAAGATTCGAACTTAATGATTCCCTCAAGGACTTTGTGTTCAGGGGACAAGCCCACCTAGGGCCAAAGGCGTAAGGGGCGCGACAAGTCACAGGTCGAGTTCAATGTATAGTCATGTTCTGTTCCATGGTCCCTGGAAACTAGAACTGAGAAAATTTCAGTGAGTTAAAATAATTATATACGAATGAACAATCACGTTACACGTCTGTGTAGAAGTCAGTGGCCTTCATAGACTGGGAACGCATATGCGTGTGTGTGTGCGTGCGTATGCGTGTGCGTGTGTGTGTATATATATATATATATATATAATGATAAGAATAATATCAACCCTGGACACAAAACTCTCAAACTGAGAGGAAAAGTTATTAAGAGTCAAATGGCGGGTAAGCGCAAGACTCCTTGCTGCTCTAACGGGGATGGACTCAACAAAGGAGCTTGGAAAGCCGCTGAAGACAAAATCCTCACAGACTACATCAAGGCTCATGGTGCAGGAAAATGGAGTCACATTCCCAAAGCTGCAGGTCGTGATGATCAGACATTTATAAAAAGAACATTTTTTAATTTATTTATATGCACTTTTCGTTTTGATTTGTATAAACTTGCATGCAGGTCTTAAGAGATGCGGGAAGAGTTGTAGGCTGCGGTGGATGAACTATCTACGACCTGACATCAAGAGAGGCAACTTTACTAAAGACGAAGAAGATCTCATCATTAGACTTCACAAGCTCTTAGGCAACAGGTACTGTTAATTAAATTTTTTTAGTTTGCTTTCGTATACATTCTTAACCCTCAGAAAAACTACACCAATAAAGAGATAAGCCTAGTCCTAGTAAATGAAGTGCTTTATTGTCTGGCAAAATTGATCATTTTGGTCGTGTTTCCGTACATACATAATGCGATCACGCTATGGTTTCGAAATGTTATAAATTTACTATGTTAATTAATCAGTAAGCGGAGCAGAAGAAGATTAGTTGACTTGAGGATTCAATTAATTAATCTTTGTAATTAATATAGCAGATGGGCTCTTATAGCTGGGAGACTTCCAGGACGAACAGATAATGAGATCAAGAATTACTGGAACGCCAAGTTATCCAAGAGAGTAGAAGCAAATAATCATCATCATCAAAACCGTTCCAGTGTTGAGAAGAAACCAAAGACCAGACCGAGCTCAGGTGCTGTCCGGCTCACCCAATGCAAAAAAACTGAGAAACATGACACCGGCGGCGTAGCTGATGATGATGATGATCGTGAGGCTCCAATTTTAATTGACTATGCGCCTGTACAGATTGGTTGCAGTTATGGGTGTAAAGAAGAAAAATCCTCCGGCTCCGAACATGAGTACACGGCGGATTTTGATGTTGGGGGAAAAAGCCTCTGGGATCTTCTTGATGCTAATCTCAACAATCTTGACGATTTCGGCCATGACATTTATAATAACATGGACGACCATATTATTCAAGTCAGCCTGCAATCGGATTTGGGATTTTGGTGACCTTTTCTTGAATCATCATATGACGAATGGATGATTTAATTATTGCTATTTTCATTCAAGTATTTCGCTCCGTTTGTTTAATTCTGTTAATTGACAGTTGAGCTGTCACAAATGACAGATCTGTTAGATTGTTCGGCAAATATCTGTAGCTTTGGTTTGAACGCACAACTTATTTTACCATAGAATTGTTTGTTAAAAATTTTATATTACTGATTATTTTATCAATAAAATAAGGATAGTACTCTTCTTATTAAGTAACGTTTCCTAATTGTTGTTATCCATAAACTGTTTTAATTAATAATAATAATAACAACAGCAACAATAAAATATTAAAAGTATTTTAATTTTAGATGATTCATCGCTTGTCGTTTTAATTGTAGAAATCAAAAATTAAAAAAGATTATATTTATATTTACTTTATCTAAAAATTGAAATAAATTATTTTAGAAAAATTATTTCTGCACTACTTTTATTTTGTCATATATACATCTAATCACATTAAAATTTTGATATATTTTTTACACCACTTTTGCTTTCAAATTTGTATCAATAAATCACTGTAACACTAAAAATAACTATTTTACATTTAAGACTCAAAAGACTATTTTAATTTATAAAATTTTGAAAAATAAAAACTTATAATGACAAGGATACCCTAAGTTCAATAAAACAAATAAATCTCAAAATCTAATATGATAATTTTTAAATGCAATTATAATTATAAGAAATTAACATCTAATTATAATTTGTATATAATTTCATTTACTTTTTGTAATTAAATTAAGTAGAAGTTTACAAAAAATAACATGAAGAGAAAATCTCCCTATAATTGTAAACTGCTTTATAATTAATATTAAGAAACTCCCCTGTGCAAATGAAATGAAATTATAATTACAAAAAATTAACATGATAATTTTTTAATAAAATTATAATTAAAAAAGTTAACATATTGAATTTTAGATTTATTTATTTTATTAAACTCGAGGGTAATCTTATAATAATTATAATTTTTTATCTTTCAAAATTTTATAAAATAAAACTGACGGGAGTTGTCGAAGCTCCTCAAAAACAAATACTGATTCACATAAATAAAATTGTAGAAATGGTGAGACCAGGTCGAATCCCAAGAGAACTATGTATTTTAATCTCTCAAAGTCTAAAATAATTAATTTCCCAAGAAAAATTCTGGATTTGCAAGTTTACGTCAATAAGCGGATCATCGTTTAGTGTAAGCAATGACGTTTACTCTTTGAAGGATTCAGGAATTATCGGTTTAACCGATTGAGGAAAACGGAAGACCAATTACGATTTGAAACTGCGACTTTAATCGGCGAACCGATAATGAAATCGGCAAACCGTTTGTCGGCTCTTTCCTTCTGTTTTATTCGGACAACCGTAAGGAAAACGTAAGACCGTTTCCGGGTTGTGACCATTCTGGAATTTATCGGCTAACCGGTTAGGAAAGCGGTGGCCGTTTGCAGTAATAACGATTACGGAGCTTATTCGGCCGGTTAGAAATCGATGGCCGTTTCCTTCTTCTCTCGATTACGGAAATAAGCGGTTGGCCGTTAGTGATTAACGGTTAACCGATGACTTGATTCAAGGGGTTTTTAACGAGATTTTGATAAAATAAAATAAAATAAAATGAAACAAAACAAAACTTAAATTTTAACAAGGAAAATCAATCTTACCAAACTTCCAATCCAAGGGTGTCAATTCCATCCAATTGTAACTTTGATCATAGGCAAAATATAAATTACTCGATCCAAGAACTTAGTCTACTTAATCTAATCCATGAAAGCAATTATTCTCCTAATTTAATAGACTCAAACAATCGCCTAAATCCAAACTTATCACTAATTTAACTGGGCATCATCGTTCCATATCAAATTAAGCGATAGCATTAAGATTAATGAGAATGACTAAAACAAGATTAATTATTTCAGATTTCTCCAATTTAATCAACTTCGTATTTTTATTTCCCTAGAGCCTATCATGCAAGCTATGTAATTGTGGCCATCAATTTACACACACATGAGCCAACCCCTTGCTACTCAATTCAATCGTTCATGACAATTACGGATCACAAATTCATGACTAGCGATAGAAAAATAAATATTGAATTAAGGCGTCAACTCAATCAATATAAATAATTCATAGAAAATAAGAATAAGAAATAAAAATTACTTGAATTGAAGAAATTCTTGTTAAGTTCAAAGCCTCATGGCTTCTGTTGGAATTTGAATTACCCCTGGATCGGAATTAAAAGCTTAGCCACTCATGGTGGCCAAACAAAACATAAGTTGTTTAAAGAAGGAAAAGTTGCAGCCGTTTGTTTGCTTCCTTTCTCACGCCCAAGCTCCCTCACGTTTTGTGCGTTGACTTGTGTGTTGTTGGCTTACGTTCCTTGCTTGGCTTTTTATATTGTTTCTTTTGCTTCTCTTGGTAGTTTTCCTTTTTGCTCTTGGCTTCCTCTTCTATTAATGCTAGCTTTTCTAATCCTTCTTGGATTCTTCTTCCTCTTTGTGCTATGAGACCAAATCCTTCTCCAATTTTGATTCTTTGAAAACCGACTCCTTACAGGAAAAGGTCATTACGTTCTGAAAAGCCCGAATAAAGCTCTTTTTATCCAAATTTTATCGTAACCTCCATGTTTCACCTCCTTGATCAAATCAAACATAATTTCCACAATTTAGCACAAGATCAATCAAAATATAAAGAATTAAACTAAATATAATATGACTATTTATAACTATCAAATTCCCCCTTTAAAATTGTCCTCAAGCATATCTCAAATCATCATACCAATCCTCCCTTTTTAACCCATTCAATATCCAAGAATACCAATAAAGCTAAACACACATCAATGAGTCAAATCATAGTGACAATCAAGAGAATAAGCATTCATAGGATAGAATTTGTGACAAAAACATAAGCATCTTATCAATTCATCAAAATCAAATGCAGCAAGACTTAACACCCTCGCATGGTTTCGCTCAATGCTCTCAAAGTGTTTAGGGTGCGTGTTTAACTCTCAAAATCAAAGCATAGCATGTCATTACCATAGGCTTGCAAATGAATTAAATCTCCACCACTGCATATGAATATGATGCAAAAATCAAAGGGACTTTACAAGGGTTGAAATGGGGCTTAGGTAAGGGTATGGTAAAAGGAAAAATGAAGGGTTTAACGATCAAGACAAAGAGTTAGTTACATGCATGATTTAGATAATAAACAAAATAAACAAACATACTTCCAAGATGATGAAATTTATCCCCACATTTAAGCACTTAAAACACTTGGAGAAACAATTTGATAATTCAATTGCTTTTGCAAATAATTCTCCAATCATCCAATTAAGGGAATAAATTTCTCAACAGAATTTTTTTTTTTTTCTTCTTTTTTTTTTTTTCGTTTTTTTTTTCTTTTTTTTTTTTATCATGCAATTACTTCACTCTTGTCTTGATAGGGTAGAAAGAAAACAAGGATAATAACAAAAAGGCTTTGGGTTAAATAATGTGTTAGAAACAAAGAAAAGGGAAATATAGGCTCAAAGGGGCTAACTAAGGGAAAATAAAAGGTGGGTCTTTTAGAGTCTAAGAATTGGTTAAACCTAATTGCCCTTATCACACTTAAGCATCAATTCAAAAATGTGGTCTCAACATACATTCATAAGCAAGTTCTAGAATAAACACACTAAGTTTGATACACTCAACAAAAATAAATAGAGCAAAAATGTAATGAGTTGCTCTTAGGCTCAAAAGCTCACTAGAGTGTCTATTTTGCATCAAGTCTTGTGCATTTTTCAATCAACAAATTAATTCGACACCATCGAAAATTTTAAAGAAAAATACTATTCATGCTTACCTCTTTCATGCATTAAAACTTAAAACAAAGATGTATCCTTAGCTTACAAGGTATTCAAAGATATTGAGAAGACTTTAAGACACAAAAAAAAATTTTTTTTTTTTTTTTAAGAACATGCCAAAATCCTCCCCCACACCTAAATAATACATTGTCCCTAATGTATCAACAAGTAAATAGCTCACAAAAAATAATAATGATAATGAAAAAGTAAATGAGAAGGGAGAAAGAAACTCCCCTGAATGTGAGCGGTGTGGACTCGAACGAGCATAGGGAGATGGTTCCAAGGAAAGCTGAAAAGTGGCGTGAGCACGGTTTATTGAGGTTAATCTCTAGTTCAAGAACATCTGGAGGCTTAAAATAAAATCAATGAAAGTAAAGAAAACTAAATATAATAAAGAAATGAAAATTCAAAAGCGAGAATAAAGAAAATATTTGGGTTGCCTCCGCTTTTGTTTATGTCTTTGGCACAAAAATGAGGATGGTGAAATTGACTCGGTGAGGCATGGAGCAATTTCACCTTCATAATAGATTTTCAACCTATGGCCATTCACTTTAAAAATCTTGTCCAGTCTGAGGCTCTTAATCTCTCTTGCACTAAGGAAACACGTTAATAATAACAAAAGGGCCAACCCATCGAGAACGAAACTTACCAGGTATGAGCTTCAATCGAGAATTATATAGCAAGACTTTTTGACCAATCTTGAATTGCTTACGAACAAGCATGTTGTCGTGAAGCATCTTGGATTTCTCCTTGTAAATTCTTGAGTTCTCGTAGGCGTCTAACCTCAACTCCTCTAACTCTTGCAATTGCAACAATCTCGACATACCGGCCTTGTCTAAGTCCATATTACATCGCCGCACCGCCCAATAGGCTTTGTGCTCGATTTCCACCGGTAAGTGACACGCTTTACCAAACACAATTCGGTAAGGAGACATACCTATAGGAGTCTTGTACGCTGTGCGGTAAGCCCAAAGAGCATCATCTAAACGAAGGCTCCAATCCTTTCTTCCTGGATTCACCGTCTTTTCCAAAATAGACTTAACCTCTCGATTGGAGACTTGACAGCCATTGGTTTGAGGATGATATCGGTGGCAACTCGGTGATTCACTCCGTATTTCTTCAAAGCTTGACCGATCTATTGCAAAATCGTGCCTTGATCACTAATAATTGCTCTTGGAATTCAAACCTAGCAAAAATGTTAGTTTTAACAAAACCTACAACTTGAGAGTCGTCGGTTTGGTGGCTTTTGCTTCCACCCATTTCAAACATAATCCACCATAAAAGAATATAAGAAAATCCATGAATGATGGCAAATGACCCGTAAAATCAATGCCCCGTACATCAAATATTTCATGAATAAGAATTGGAACTTGAGGCATTTCATTCTTGCGTGTTAATGCTCCTACTTTTTGGCATCTCTCACAACTTTTGCAAAATTGATATGCATCTTTAAATAAAGACTCCCAATATAAACCACTATCTAGAATTTTCCTAGCGGTCCGTCTAGGTCCAAAGTGTCCTCCACATGCATAATCATGGCAAAAGGCTAAGATAGATTGGAATTCATTTTCAGGCACACATCTCCTAATCACTTGATCCGCACAATATTTCCAAAGGAATGGTTTGTCCCAAACATAGTACTTAGACTCACTTTTAAGCTTAGCTTTCCTAGACGCACTAAGACTATTAGGTAGACTTCCTGTAACTAAATAATTTACTATATCAGCATACCAAGGAATCATACCTTTTAGTTGGAACAAATACTCACTTGGAAAGTCGTCATTGAGAGGTGTCTCATCTTCCTCCCTTATCAATCTACTCAAGTGGTCGAATGCAATTCTCCACTCGCTGCGATCCTTAATCTTGGTCAAACTCTTGGAAGTAAAATCCATCGAATTAGCCTTGGCTTCGATTCCTTCTTGGTCAAAAGATACTTCAAGGCTGCATGGTCAGAATACACAATAACTTTAGAGCCAAGCACATAAGAACGAAATTTATCTAAAGCAAAAACAATTGACAAAAGCTCTTTCTCCGTTGTTGAATAATTGCACTGAGCAGGATTTAAAGTCCTTGAAGCATAATAGATGGCATGGCTTTTCTTGTCAATCCGTTGGCCTAAAACCGCTCCCACTGCATAATTGCTTGCATCGCACATGATTTCAAAAGGCAAGTCCCATCGCGGTGGTTGAATGATTGGCGCGCTAGTCAACAATTCTTTGAGCTTGTCAAACCTTTCTTTGCATTCCTTCCCAAATTCGAATTGAACTTCTTTTTGTAACAAATTTGTTAAGGGCAATGCGATTTTGGAGAAGTCCTTGATAAACCTGCGATAAAATCCTGCATGTCCAAGAAAAGAACGCACTTCCCTAACATTGGTAGGGTATGGTAAGTTTGCAATTATATCCACTTTTGCCTTATCAACTTCTATCCCCCTAGAAGAAATCACATGTCCTAAAACAATGCCTTGGGTGGCCATAAAATGACACTTTTCATAATTTAGAACCAAGTTAGTATCTATACATCTTTTCAAAATTTTGGTTAAATTATCTAAGCACTCATCAAACGAATCCCCATATACAGTGAAGTCATCCATAAACACTTCAATGCACTCGATAAATTCAGAAAAAATACTCATCATGCATCTTTGAAATGTACCTGGAGCATTACATAGACCGAAGGACATTCGCCTGTAGGCATAAGTTCCAAAAGGACAAGTAAAGGTTGTCTTTTCTTGATCGTCTGCTGTGATAGAATTTGATAGAAACCGAAAATCCATCAAGAAAACAAAGAAAGACTTTCTGCTAATCTCTAGCATTTGGTCAATAAAAGGTAAAGGAAAGTGATCTTTTCTAGTGACTTGGTTAAGCTTCCTAAAATCAATACACATTCTCCAACCATTTTGCACACGCATGGGTACAAGTTCATTATTCGCGTTCTTGACCACAGTTATTCCAGTTTTCTTTGGAACCACATGAATTGGACTTACCCATTCACCGAGATTGGGTAGATTATACCGCATCGAGCAATTTGAGGATTTCTTTCATCACCACCTTCATGGCATTTGGATTCAACCTCGCTTTGTGGCTCTCGTGATGGTTTAGTATCCTCTTGACAAGATCCTATGCATGCAAATTGATGGACTAATTCGCTTTTATGTCTAAGGTCCATCCAATTGCCACCACTCCTTTAAGGTTCTCACCAAACTTTCCTCTTGCTCCTTTGTGAGTCCTTTCGATATAATCACGGGCAATGTCTCCCTTTCACTAAATACATGTATTTGAGGTGGTTTGTAAAGCTTTCAATTCAGGTTTGGTGCTGCACAATAGAAGGTAACATTTTATCGATGGTGGAGGAAATTTCAGCATTAGAGTTTATTGGCTCAATTTCCTTCTAAAGTGGGTTGTGCATCTAACTCTGGCTCATTCCGACATTTTCTTGGGTAAAAATTTCCTGCACAATAGAATCAAGCACATCGATTTGACAAAGAGAATGCATGTCGGTAGGGTGTTTCTGCGTCAAAATATTAAACTTAATCTCTCCGTCAAACTCGACGGAGAGTACCTCATCTACATCGATCTTTGTTTGGCGGTTTTTGAAAGGTCTTCCAATAAGATTGAAGGCGATTTGGAAGAAGGATGACCTTCCATCTCTAAGATGTAAAAATCTACAGGAAATATAAGCTCGTTAACTTGCACCAACGTCTTCTACTTATCCCAGTGGGTGAATGTAAACGGTCGACTAATTGAATAACTACACCATCTTTTGCAAGTCATTTAGTTTAAGTTCTTGGTAAGCAGAAAATGGCATGACATTAATTGAGGCTCTCTAAGTCTAGCATAGCATGCTCAACTTTCTTTTCACCAATCACAAGGTAATGAAAACATACACGGATCCTTGCATTTTCGGGCATACTCTTTTGTAAAATTGCGGAAACATTCTTCTTACCTCAACCTTCCCTTTTCTTCATTTCCTCTTGTTGGTGCAACTCTTTCAAGAACTTTGCATATTTGGGGATTTGTTTGATCGCATCCAACGGGGATGTTAATTTGCACTCTCACAAATGTCTAGAATCTCCTTTTCTTGTTCATCTTTTGGTTTAGCTAAAGGTGTAGGTGTGTAAGATGAAAGAGATAAAGGAGGATCGAATTTTACGCCTTGTTTTAGATGGCGCTTCATCTTCATCTCATGGCCATTTCGAACCTTTAGGGTGGAGTTGATCACGAAGAATTTCTTTTCGCGATGATATTGCCTTCTGATTCTCTCTTGGGTTGATTTCTGGTTGTGAAGGTAATTTTCCAGAATTTTGAGCTTCCAATTTGCTAACGGATGTGGCTAATTGAGTGATTTGGTTGCCCAAATTCTGGATGCTTGTCCTTGTTTCCTGCTGAAGTTGAAGAGTGTTGGTAGCAAGATTCTTAACGATATCTTCCAAAGACATACCTGAGTTGGGAGCTTGAGTTTGTGTGGGGATTGGAGGTGGTTTTGTGAAGTTTTGAGGCGGTGGCCTTTGTTGTCCTCCTTGGTTTCCATAGCTAAAGTTAGGATGATCCCTCCATCCAGGATTGTAGTGATTCGAATAGGGATCATACTTCCTTTGTGCGTGCCCAGGAAACCCACCTATGGCATTGGCTTCTTGTGTGGAGTCTTGTTGCAATGTGGGGCACATATCGGTAGGATGCCCATGAAGTGAGCATATTCCACACGCTTTCCTTTGTTTGCATTTGCCCTGACCATTTGACGAACTAAAGTTAAATCGAAATTTGATTTTAAGATCACTTACCTCGTTAACGTGCTTGATGGATCCTCCACATCTTGTCGAATTGTTGAGAAGTTTCAGCCATGTTTGAAATCAATTGTTTGGGCTTGGTGTCTTGTTCACTAAAGCTCCACCACTTCTGCATCAATCATACTCTATCCATTGGCAATAATCCCTCATAGAAATATTGGATAAGGAGTTGATCGAGATTTGATGGTGGGAAAGCTATACATAATCGCTTGAATCGTTCCCGATGACTCGTCTGGCGTCTCCCAGGTGATTTGTGTGATACCAATCTCCTTCCTAATACTAGCGACTCGTGAGGCGGGGAAGAATTTCTCGAAATAGCCTCTTCATCTCATTACATGTGGTGATAGAGCAGGAAGGTAGATAATAGAGCCAATCTTTAGCTTGATCCTTGAAAGAGAATGGAAAGGCTGAGGTTGATTTGCTCTCGGATACACCATGTGGCTTCATTCGAGCAAACAATGTGAAATTCTTTAAGATGCTTGTGAGGATCTTCACCGCACAACCACGAAAAGAAGGTAAATGAATCAACCAGTTTTAATTCAAAATCATTAGCAATATTGGGAAAAGTAATGCATAAGGGTTGTTGATTCAAATCAGTGCGGAGTTCTTTGAGAGTTAGGTCTGCCATCTTTTCTTCAATTTACGCAAAGATGGATGTTCCACCGTAGTTAAGTCTATCTGCTTCTTCCTCAAGAGCAGCGTTTCCCTCTAGTCTCTTTCCTCGATTGTGTGTCTCTCGATTTCGAGATTATCTGCAAATTAGTACCTTGAGAATGAGCAGTCATAAACTAAATCAAATAATCAAATTAAACAATGATAAACTAAAATTAGTTCCCGACAGCGCCAATTTTAGCGGGGTTGTCAAGCTCCTCAAAAACAAATCTTGATTCACACTAAATAAAATTGTAGAAATGGTGAGACGGGTCGAATCCCGAGAGAACTATGTATTTTAATCTCTCAAAGTCTAAAATAATTAATTTCCCAAGAAAAATTCTGGATTTGCAAGTTTACATCAATAAGCGGATCACCGTTTAGTGTAAGCGAAACGTTTACTCTTTGAAGGATTACAGGGAATTATCGGTTTAACCGATTGAGGAAAAGCGGAAGACCAATTACGATTTGCGAGCTTCGACTTTAATCGGACGAACCGAAATCAAACCGTTTGTCGACTCTTTCCTTTCTGTTTTATTCGGACAAGGTAAGGGAAAGCGGAAGACCGAATCCGGGTTGTGACCTTCTGGAATTTATCGGCTAACGTTTAGGAAAAGCGGTAAAGCCGTTTGCGATAATGTGATTACGGAGCTTATTGACGGTAGGTTAGAAAGCCGGTGGCCGTTTCCTTCTTCTCTCGGTTACGGAAATAAGCGGTTGGCCGTTAGTGATTAACAGTTAACCGATTACTTGATTCGAGGGTTTTTAACGAGATTTTGATAAAATAAAATAAAATAAAATGAAACAAAACAAAACTTAAATTTTAACAAGGAAAATCAATCTTACCAAACTTCCAATCCAAGGGTGTCAATTCCATCCAATTGTAACTTTGATCATAGGCAAAAATATAAATTACTCAATCCAAGAACTTAGTCTACTTAATCGGAATCCATGATAATTATTCTCCTAATTTAATAGACTCAAACAATCGCCTAAATCCAAACTTATCACTAATTTAACTGGGCATCATCGTTCCATATCAAATTAAGCGATAGCATTAAGATTAATAAGAATGACTAAAACAAGATTAATTATTTCAGATTTCTCCAATTTAATCAACTTCGTATTTTTATTTCCCTAGAGCCTATCATGCAAGCTATGTAATTGTGGCCATCAATTTACACACACATGAGCCAACCCCTTGCTACTCAATTCAATCGTTCATGACAATTACGGATCACAAATTCATGACTAGCGATAGAAAAATAAATATTGAATTAAGGCGTCAACTCAATCAATATAAATAATTCATAGAAAATAAGAATAAGAAATAAAAATTACTTGAATTGAAGAAATTCTTGTTAAGTTCAAAGCCTCACAAAACTACAACTGGAATTTGAATTACCCCTGGATCGGAATTAAAAGCCCAAACAAAACATAAGTTGTTTAAAGAAGGAAAAGTTGCAGCCGTTTGTTTGCTTCCTTTCTCACCCAAGCTCCCTCACGTTTTGTGCATTGACTTGTTTGTTGTTGGCTTACGTTACTTGCTTGGCTTTTTATTTTGTTTCTTTTGGTTCTCTTGGTAGTTTTTCTTTTTTCTCTTGGCTTCCTCTTATTAATCTAGCTTTTCTAATCCTTCTTGGATTCTTCTTCCTCTTTGTCTTTATGAGCGATTTTGATTCAAAGCCTTCTCATTTTCGAAAAAGGTCATTTTTTTCTCTGGAAAATAAAAGCAAATTTTATCGTAACCTCCATGTTTCACCTTCTTGATCAAATCAAACATAATTTCCACAATTTAGCACAAGATCAATCAAAATATAAGGGAATTAAACTAAATATAATATGACTATTTATAACCTATCAAAAACAGTCTTTTAATTTATTTAGATGTAAAATGATTATTTTTTATTGTCAAAACAATTTATTTATGTAAATTTCAAAATAAAAGTGGTGTAAAAAATATGTTAAATTTTGATATGATTAGATATGTATATAATAAAATAAAAGTGGTGTGGAAATAATTTCTTATTATTTTATGTTCTCAAAATATTTTAATAAGTTATTATCATTAGGATTCGCTTAGTTATATGTATTGTAATTTACAACAACACACATAAATATTATGTAGCGTAAGACTCACTCACTGTTTACGTAAGTGATTGTAACTTATAATACATGTAATTTAAGGTTTTCCTTGTCATTAATATTATTATTGTTATCAATTATAACTGGAACAACCATAATGACAAAAATAACAAAAGCAGAATTAATTAGTCCTGCTGTCTCGCTTTTTTTTTTTAATACTGCTATATAGAATTGTTACTGTTATTATATCAGATATTATAATTAATATTTACAAACAGATTATACAACTGAAATCTTCATCGTGGTATATATTCTTCTTAAGCGCGACACAAATACTTCAAATTCTCTCAAATAATAAAAAAAATTGTGTCTCCACTCAATTATATGATAATTGAGAGAAGATTGAAACTAAACTGCCACCTCGCTTTTACGTTTCTTGTTTGGGTCAAAATTTGATACACGTATGCTTCATAATGTAAATACACGCATGCTTCGCATTTTCCAACTCATAATTGTTTGAAATCAATCAATCACTGGTTCACAAAAGGCCTTGTCATGATGCAATTGACCTTTTACTATTTCTTGGTTGAGATATGACTATGTGTCGTACGTACAATTGTTAGCGTAGAGCATGTCCTGCTGCTTAGGTGTTGAAATTCGACTTGAATGTATTGTCGTTTTTTAAAGCACCGAGGCATAGAAACAAAACTCGCCACCGCTATTTTGCCAACGAGGCCTGCCATTTAGGATCACAATTCACAAACTTGCATTTGCAATTTTTCTTGCTTTTTTCAGAAAACTGTGCCGATTTTTTTCTAATCTTTTTTAATGATAAAAAAATCTGATTTAGTTGTATTTTCAATTTCTTTATTTAAGGCAAAAGTACTGTATATACTTTTAATACGCAGTAGAACTCTAACGTATAACTCACCTTCTCACACAAAATTTAAGTTATTTGAGAATTTCAAAAAGTAAAACAGCATCATCTTTTTGGAAAAAAAAAAAATTTGAAAAAATAACCTATAACTCACCTTCTTACTTCATCTTTGAGTTTGAATCTCTAGCTACAAAGTTTATTTTGTTTGCTTGTTTTTCTTTAGTTTTAAAATTTCAAGATAAAACTTTAACTTTGATTTATATGAGACAAGTCCCGACAAACATTGAATATAAATGGATTTCAAGTCTTAATAGCCATATTAGATTGTATTTATCATTGCTTGCATTTTACTCTTCAATGAAATATTTAAAAAAAAAATAGTGGAAAAATAATGACCTGTAAATTTTTCATATTTACGATGTAATCTTCCCATGATTTCACTGACTGGGAGAATGGAAAAAAGGAAATTCCTGATTCCAACTGTGACTCATTGTCTCTTCATAGTCAATGGGCCAAATATGTGAAGCCCAAACATTCAATTTCGTAAGGCTTGTTTGACCGTTTAAACCATCGGCCTTGCCCTATTCAGCCCCCATAGTTTGTCTCATGAGAGCCCCCAACTCTATATATTTGTAAATGAAATTATTACAATAAGGACACGGGAAATGTTGGGGAGAAATAAGAGGCACAAGTATTTGTTTTGTAAACACCCCCTCCCACTTCTCTTTTCTATATTCTTGCAATCTTTATTACCGTAAAAACTAAAAGGTTCTTAATTTTCACTCTTCAATGAAATGAATTCTTTCATGTATTTCGTAGAGCCATGTTTTGCGAGTTGTAACAACATTATCTTAAATTCTTGCAACACTTGAATATGGCAGATGTGTGTAGCTCTCTTACAATTCTTGTTTCCATACCTTTTTTTTTTAAAAATTAATAGGGAACGTTTTTCGTCACTACAAAGTCTTATTTATCTATGATATATTATCATTTTACTACTTAATATTTTATGACATAACACTTTATTATTTATGACATAACACTTTATTATTAAAGTCTTCTAACAATTGCTTTTTCCCCACTTAATATTTCGATTTTGATCATTTTACCATCAAATCTTTAACACCATTAATCAATTACTAATATTATAGGGGTATTTTGTTTTTTTAAGTATTCTAAGAATTTCACAAGTTATAATATTTAAAATTTTATCAATTAATTATTTTAGTTATATAAAACAATTAATTAATAAGAGCATTATCTCTTTGTCTATAATTAATTTTGTAGTTTTTCATTTAGAGGATTAAATTACAACTATACAATTTAGGGGTAAAATAATTTTTTATTATAATTTTTGTCAAAATTTCTGTTAATTTAATGGTTTGGAGGTAACATGATAAAAATTGAAACATTAAGTAGGAAAAATAATTGTCAGAAAATTTTGATGGTAAGTAGTATGTTAGAAAACATTAGGTAATAAAATGATAATATTTCTTTATCTATGTATTTTATTTATAGAACCATTCCATAAATAGTTAAAAATAATATTTAATTTTAAAATTAACAAACTCTCGATTTTTCTTAATATTTAAGTTAACATGAGTAACTAATGAGCCTTTGACTTCATAGGAGAACCTTTGCTCTCACTCACAATCTGTGAAAGCAGGAGTTCAATCCTTCATAAAAGCAATATAAGAGTTAGATGGAGACAATTTTCTTCTCTAAGAAATATGAGTTATAAAGATTAGATGGAGACCTCTCTTAAAGTTATATAGAACTAAAATCCTTACGAAATGTGAGTTATAAAGGTTAGATGGAGACACCTCTTGACAAGTTAGAATTAAAATCCAATTACAAGTACGAAATTTTTACAAATTGGCACATAGGTTGACATAAAAGCATGAATACTAAATTAAATATTTCTTAATATAATTTGAAAATAGTAATATGTGGAATGGTCTGTCTCGGACCAAACTTTAACAAATTAGACTCAGCACAAGCACAACAACATGAAGCACAAATAAACCTAAATCTTCAATGTCGACCACTCAATGTATGATAATTATCAATGTAAACTGTACATACTTAGACGCCATGATGAGAATTAGGTGTTTCAGGAGAAAGTCATAGTTGGCAGTACAGAAGACAAATAATTTCATCGAGGGCCAATAAAGAAACAATCGTACAAGGCAGGTTTATTAAGTTCACAGCTCTAAATTGGGCGCACCATGTGCATGGTTCCCAGAGCTTTGCTTGGCTTGGTCCTATCATTCACGTCTATGCCATCTGTACATGGAAAATTTTCAGGCTTATATTTCAGCTTCAGGTTGGCCTCACCCACAAGTACCCATCGTCAATTTAAAGCCTTTTTTTTTTTTTTTTCTTTTTCACTACTAGCAAGCAAATTTTCAGTTTTTTTTTTTTTCCCTGAAAGTTGGTATAATCTATAAATATATGCAATATCTGACTTATGGGTATTTAAATTCATACATTTTTAGCACAACTCAAACTCAGTGTCAATTAGATGCTAAACCTCTACCCTTTACTCCCACTAATACTTAGAGTTTACTCGCACACAAATTTATTGAAATGGAACTAAATGTTTAATCTACGGAGACTTAAAACTGATGCGTCTAGGTGATAAATTCTATGATATTTATTTGAAAGTAATTCAGTTGGAAGATAGCTAATTAAACTCATAAGATTCATCCAATGAATGAATAGACAAAATATCTTTCCGCAAAGCACACTCAATGTTGAAACATTTTGAATTGAAATTAAACTCATACTTAAAGCAAAACAAAAAGAATTACCTCCTATAAGAAAAAAAATGTAACTTCTAGTGGGGAAATTCCCCCCCCCCCCCCTTCATCATCAATTCTCAGTCTCCTTTTTTGTCAGCATCATCATCTCTATCTTCATCTTCATCTTCATCGTCCTTGTGATCATTTTCATGATTCTCGTTCTCATTTCCATGGTCACTTGCAGCAGCAAATGCTTCTAAAAGCTCTGAATACCCTTGGTTTTGAACCCCCATGTCAGGATCTGAAGGTAAGTTGATGGGATTATTCCCAGAGTAAAGTTGATCCAACTGATCAAAATAAGGGCAAGTTTTGGACTGCGGAGAGCGCTTTTTGCCACGCTCTTTAGTTTTCTTGAAGTATTTGTTAATGTTCTCCCACTTCTCTTTGCATCTTTTGGCACTTCTTTGATACCCCATAGAAGCCATTAAAGCGCTCACCTCTTCCCAAAGAGGCCCTTTCAGCCCTGGTTCCAAAAACCTCGACTCTAACCCACCTCTAACTAGAATTAACGCCTCAACTTCAGCTTTTGGCCACCTCCTGCTAATCATATCACTCTTCCATTCTTTGGTGGGTCCTTCAGTGATTACCTGATCGGGTTGCACTAACAACAAAGCAGTCTTTCTCGGAGGAAGATTGATACTTTGTCCTGTAATTTTCTCTAAATGCGAAATAATCAAAGCCTCTCTACTTAAAGCAGCAGCCTGCTCTTGTGCTCTGGCAATGGCTTCTCTGTTATACTTAGCAGCGTCCTCTCGCCGCCATGCTTCTTCTCTTTCTGATTTCTCTCGATCCATTCTTTGAACAACTTCAACAAACTTCCTGTGAAGACCCTCTTGATGATCCATCACCTGCTTCACTAATCCTTCAAAGAATCCAAACATTGAACTCAATTTCTCCTTCATTTTCCTCTTCCTCTTCTTCTTTTCATCAGCTAACTTCTCTTCTCCTACGGAATTTTCTGACCCGTGATCAAGATCGTTAACTCCAATGATTGCGGAACCCGAACCGGTTATTTGATTATTGGTTTCAACGTTAATCTTTGCATTTGCAAGGCTATAAATTGCTTCAAGCTCACCACCAAAGTGTTTGTATTTGGACCCCATTACGTGATGCTTCTTGATATTCTCTGGCTGATCTTTATCTACAACGCACGGCTTCCTATTCAAATTAATCTCTCACAATAAGAACAACTAGAAAGTAGAAAAAATTTAAGAGAATAATAAAATTATATATGTGTAAGTGTAAACATGTGATTGCTGATTATTAATAATATTAAATGCTAGATTACCAAAAGGGTTCTTGTAATTTGATAGCAGAAGAATCTTCTTGGGAATGCCAAGAATGGGGCGGCATTACTAGGGACTGATGATTGTGATGTTGTTGTTGCTCATTTCCATGAAGGAGAGTAGTGATTTCATGTTTGCTGCCATTGTTGCCACTGTTTTCGCTGAGTCCCAACTTGAAATTCACATCAAAAAAAGGATGCAATGAAGTGGGACAAGGGTCTTGCACTTCAAGCCCTAGTTGCGAAAGCAATCTTTCACCTTCTTCTTGTTGCTGTTGCGGCTGATGAATTAATGTCTGAAACGGACGGAGCACCCGATGGGTGAAAGGTGAGGGCGGCGGTGGCGGTGGCAGTGGTTGAAACATCTGTTGTTGTTGCGGGTGTTTTTGGTGCTGTAAGTGTTGTCGTAGATGACGATGATAAAGATGGTTGTTTTCAGGTGGATTGGAAATGGTGAAAATAGAAGGGCAACATCCATCAACATCATCATCATCACCAATTAAGTTTTGATGATGTTGATGAATCTCTGAAGCACCATAACCAGACTGCATATCTACGATGCAGAGACTTTATAGTATATCAATAATATGTTATTTATGAAAAAGGTTTGGTTTTGCTTTCAAGCAGTAGAAATGAGACCCACAAGAAGCAGGAGGCAGGAGCTAGCGTTGGCTTTTGAGAACAAGTTGGAAACTGAAAATTAATTTGATTGAATAATAGATTCGGAAAATCTTGCTTATTTAGTGAAAAAACTAAAGAGAGATAAAAGCTAATACCTCTATGCAAGGACAGCTACAATATGTCACCTTGTGTAGTTAAGGTTTTTTTTGTTTCTTTTATTAGCTAACTCCGGAAAAAAAAAAAAAAAAACAACGTAAAATTAATTTGGGATGAAACGTGAGAGACAGGATTCATTTAAATCGGGCATTATTTGATTCAAAAATCTAGTCGCAGATCTAATGCTAAATCTTTAGTATCTCTAATATCTATTCAAAAATCCATTATGTTATTTGAAGAGAAAAATATGGCATTTTCAATATCTATTTTAACTTGATAAGATAATTATCTATTTGATTAATTATGAAGAAATTTTTTTTCTAAAAGAAGACCGAAACTCATAAATATATAAAAAAAAAAAAAATCACAATGATTAACTTTTTTTTCTTTTTTATTTTTTTAAAGCCCGAATTCAAATTCAGTTGGTGAGCTAAACTTGAAAATATACTAGGTCAAGCACCGGGGCAACCTGTTATCATGTTTTAACATAAGTAAACATAAATTATTATATTCAAGACAATTGAAGCTCCGGCTTCTGGGTTGTTTTTCTTTAAACAAATTATATATATGCAATGAAAGCTCACCAAGAGATCAAATTGGCTATCAAATACACAAATTAGCGAAGTGACCAAATTCTTGAACAACAATTATAAAGCTACTAGTTAAGCTTCAGTTTTTTTTTTTTTTTTAACATGATTAAGTCAAAAGGAAAAAAAAAAGAAAAGAAAAACATTTAATTTTATCTCTAAACAATAAATTAGAAGGAAATAAATGATGCGAGTATTTTATAAAATTTAGACGATTCATACTGAAAATAATAAATGCAGACATAGAGGTGGGGATAAGAGGCTTGGTTTTGGAACAGGAAAAAAGAGCAGGACACGTGTAGAAGACATTTTATATGGTCTGAGGACTGAGGAGATGGCTTTGGCGGGGCTTGCCTGACATGAAAGCCATACTTTTGGAAGTATATAATTGATGTGCACGTGAATTTACTACAGTACCTTGTCCTCATGTCCCAAACATTTATATTCTGTCCCGGTTTAATATCTCGATGTGCATCTGACGGTTCATATTTAATGGGGAAATCAGAATGCTTCCACTCAACTTCCGACGGAAATCGTCTGATGAGCAGATTTTGGGACACTCTCCTTTCTTTCTACTTTTTTTCAGCCGGTCGCCCAGTGATGATTTAGGGCCCATAAGGCAGATTGGAGGACGACCGAAACGGCTACTCCTATTGTCGTTTTTACCGCTCGCTTGTAAAAGTGTTTCTCATAAAATGTGGGCAACAAGAACAACAAGGAAAGCATCGTTTCTGTGGCTCGCTTGTGTTCTGTATGATTAAATATTAATTTTTGTCAAAATTAAAATTTATGATTACTTATTTATGGAAATCCATCCAATTAATGTATTGTTTTGCAACTCTAGATGTGAGATTATCTGTGAATTTTCATCATAGTATGTTACTTTTCAGTCTAAATTCGCATTTTAAGTGATTTTCTCCATGATTTATTTATTTTATTTTATTTAGGAGTCTCCAATCTCCTTTTCAATGTTTTTTTTTTTAAATTTAAATTTCCAGTATTTATCGAAGAGACAACAAATATTATTTCCTCAACACATGAGAATTCCGGTGTTTTAGAATAGAGCCTAGTCTAATTGAAGTTTGGTACAACATAAAAAAATAAATGCTGACTCTTTATGTTTGTCGTTCTATTAATTATTTCAATTCAATAAACCATTCGTTCACGTGCAGTGCAAGTACGTGACTTTAATATCGAAGTTGCTTGAAGATCGAAATTCAAAATCCAAAATATAGCAACAGCACAAAGTGATGCCCGGACTTTTTCTTTTTGTATCCAAACAGGGGCTCGTGAAAGGCAATAAGGCACGTAAAGGGTGACATATTTGCACCATTCCTTTCGACTTGTCCTTGTAAGTCAACAAAATATCAATTGCACATATAAAATTCAATTAAAGTCGGAAGCGACAAGAAACGAAATGTTCTTTAATAAAATGGCTCTCAATTCCAGCCTTTCTTTTCTTTTTTAATCTTTTTTTCCCGATCGATTTGCCACTTTTGTCTTCAAAGCAAGAATTAAGTTGGGTGATGGGTGCGTGGATAATTCCTTCGTTGAATCCAAATAATCAAACTCTTGCGGGGCACGGCATAATGGGGTCATTACGATGGTTCCTCTTTTCCACGTTTTCTCTATAAGTCAACAAAGATCACTTAGAGTAATGCAATCAACGATCCCAAGGGCCCAACTTCTTTTGGATGCTTGATCTCCAAGGATTGACACATACGAGAGGTTTTATTCTTGGAAGTGGGCAACGGCCATCAATAATACAATAGGTCAATATCATTTTACTAGTTTTGCCCGTTATGTGAAAAAGTTTTCTCCCATTATGTTGGATTTTTAACCATATGGTTGAAATTGTTTAATTGGTAACATTCTAAAATGATATATAAAAAAAAAAGTTTTAAGTGCTCTGGGTACTATCCTTTTTTCATTCATTCATTATCTTGTTACATGTATCTTTTAACGAATTAAAATAACGTATGTATTCATGTGGTCAGTAGTGAATAAATAAGGAGTAATGTTTCAGAAGCACTAAAAACTTTCACAAATTATAAACTTATTTGGTTAAAATATCTTTTATCCAAAAAATTAATATATAATTCCAAACTCGTTCTAATTATAAGTGAAAAATAATATGGGTGGCTTTTACTTCCTCTCTTTCGCCACATCACGAAGAGAAGGTCGAGGGTTCAGTTTCCAAGATGAACATGTATGGATAGATTTTCCTAATATTCTAAGTATTTATAGACTATTTCGGCATTTAACTTGCAATTTAATGTTTTTATTGAAAGTCATAAGAGCTATTGAATGGATTGGAGTAGTATAAATGGGATCGAGTGCGACACGAATATCACATGAACGAGCATGAAAGCATAAAATAATAAATTAATTTTTAAAAATAATTTAGAAAATAAAATAAACAAACCGTTGCAATAGACTGCTAATTGTTAAAAAACCAACCATATTTATATTTTTGCTAGCTTCATTAAATATAAAATTAACGAAAATTAAAAAAAAAAAAAAAAAAAGGAAAAGACTAAACACAAATTTGTTGACAAAGGGTGACAAAAATAATTAAAAGGACAGTCGGGTGTTTTTTTTTTCAAAAAAAAATTATTTTGAGTGTGTTTTTATTAAATATTGTTAAAATACATCTATAGAGAGAGAGACACGCATATGCAATTAATACTTAATTATTATATTCCCGCTGTCAGCGAACTGAAACATCATCATTGTTGTTCAATCACTGTAAAATTTTAAGATCATCAGCTACAGAATCACCGGTTAAGCACAAATTAACAGATCAAATTGCAATGACCAAAACTCACACAAAAGTCAAAGAGCACACTCGCACAACATGTCCCACTCCGAAGGAAATGTGTGGCAGGTAAATTCCTATTCCTACAACTAGTTCTTTACAATAAAGCTTAAGTTTATGGAAAATTCTATAAATTCCTCAGAAAATTTCACAAAATCCAGCAGACTTGAGCCTGAATTCTGAACTCTTCGGATAGAGTGGGGAAAATGGAAAATCGCACTTTCTTGACAATCTTTGTGATCCCTATCTCTTCTCTAATTCTCTATGGCCTTCTTGGGGTTGTGTACACCTTATGGTGGAAACCCAAAAGCTTGGAGAAGAATTTCAGCAGGCAAGGGATCAAAGGCACTTCTTATAGTCTGTTCCAAGGTGAAAAGGAAGAGATGTTAAGGGCTTCTTTAGAATCATGGTGCAAGCCCATGTCTTTGAATCATAAGATTGTGCCTTATGTCCTTCCTTTCATCCATCAGAGGGTTCAAAAATATGGTAATCATTCACTGATTACAAAATTTAATTAATTGGACGAAAGCTCACGCTCACACTCACTGCCTCTGTTTTGAATCAGGTAAATTCTCTCTGGGTTGGAACGGAACAAGGCCTAGGCTTACAGTAGCGGAGCCAGAGCTGATCAGGTTAGTATTAGGAGACAAGTCCGGTCACATTATTAAGCCACCATTGAACCCTCTTGTGGACCTTCTGCAAAAGGGGATTTCAACCTTGGAAGGAGAGTCATGGGCAAAACGTAGAAAGTTGATCACTCCAGCTTTTCACCTTCACAGGTTAAAGGTGTCTCTTTAATCCTTGTGCACATTCCATAAGTTAATTTTAGGGCGCTTACACATTCACAGTTTTCTTAATGTTTCGCTACTAAAAAAATTGAAAATAGCCATTGTTTTCTGGCTGGAATTGGTTTTTTTGTGAAAATTTTGACAGCAAAAGAGCAACTAACTGTTATCAAAACTGTAGAAGAATAAGTCGTAAAAACTGGAAAGACAGTAGTCTCCCTTAATTTTGTCTAGCTTTCTTATACATTCTTATTTGTAAGAAGGGAATGGCGCCAGCATTTTCTGGTAGTTGCATTGATCTAATCAACCGATGGAAGAAGCTTAGTTGCTCAGGATCGTGTGAAATTGATGTCGCCCCCGAATTTAACACCCTGGCTGGAGATGTCATCGCTCGCACAGCTTTTGGAAGCAGCTATGAAGAGGGAAAAAGGATATTTGAACTTCAAAAACAGCAAATTGCATTAGTTCTCGAAGCTCATTATGCTATGTACTTTCCCGGTTTAAGGTACCATACCATATAGTAGAGAGAGAGAGACCTCTTTAAGAATTAGGGATTAGTTTATATAGATTTTGATGATTGATTTTGTATTCCTCACACAGATTTTTACCCACTAAAAGCAACAAAAAAAGATACAATCTTGATAAGGAGATTAAAGCAGCATTATGGGGTATTATCCGGAAAAAAGAACAAGCTATGCTAATGAACAAACAATCAAGCAACGATGATGATCTTTTGGGCATGTTGTTAAAATGCACGGAACAAACTGAAAATGATTTAAAAATCGAAGATGTTATTGAGGAATGCAAATTGTTCTACTTTGCTGGCCAAGAAACCACAGCAAACTTGCTTACATGGACAATGATCATTTTATGTATGCACCCGAATTGGCAAGAAAAGGCCAGAGAAGAAGTTCTAAACACTTTTGGCAAGAAAATGCCCGACATAGAAGATTTAAACCGCCTCAAGATTGTAAGTATTAGTTGTTTTAATTCACAAATTACTTTCTCATATATTGACTTATAAGTTGTTGCTTCAAAAGTTGCTACATACGTGTCATTGTAGGTGTCGATGATATTACATGAAGTCCTTAGATTGTATCCCCCTGTGACAGCCCTGTTTCGATATACACACCAATGTATCAACATTGGAGGATTCTCTGTCCTTCCCGGCGTAGAAATAACATTGCCACTATTACTTCTTCATCACGATCCTATGTACTGGGGCAGTGATGCTGATGAGTTTAATCCGGATAGATTTGCTGATGGAGTTGCAAAAGCTTCAATGGATCAACTTGCTTTCTATACGTTTGGTTGGGGTCCTAGAATCTGTTTAGGCCAAAACTTTGCGATGATAGAAGCAAAGATGGCTCTGGCTATGATTCTTCAGAATTTTACATTTGAGATCTCGGCCTCTTACACTCATTCTCCTATTACAGTCATAACTCTTCAACCACAACATGGGGCTCCAATTATTCTGCACCAAACCCGATAAGTGTGTCTTCAGAGGAAATGACAACCATTACTTCAAAACTATACAGCTAAGTGGCCAGCAATTCAATAATGACGGCTGGCCTAAGGATTATGCAGCATGCCCGCAATTCAATGATGCGTGAACTGTAGAAAAGTTATGTAACATGCGCCATAGGAAAATGTCTTCACCAACTTCAGTTTTGCGGTTTGAAGTTTTGTACTTATTAATGTAATATAGATAAGGAGAAACTGAGTACGGTTTGAAGTTTTGTGTTGATTAATGTACTATGTGGGGGTTTGCAATTTGATTATTACTCCTGTAAGAGGGAACGTCACAAGCTGTAATTTTCCAGTAATTTTCGTAACATCAGATACAAGCCTTCTCATTGATATCCCTGAATTACAGAGTTTGCAGTGAAACTGTTGAATTTTGTGGTTGTGGTGAAGTGACTTCAATAAGAAACTTATGAACTTGATACGGCTGCTATGTTGTGTAAGAGTGGGCGGTACTGTCATTTACCTTCCTTGTAGTTTTGGCTAAAAGAGGGTTAGGCTGGCTAGTGGCTACTCACAATAATAATAATAGAAATTGGAAGGAGTACAAAGACTAGTCTACTACTACTTAATAACAATTTGTAGCATCACAAGTTTGAGTTAGGATTTTACTTCGAAAAATTTCCCTTGGAATTGCAATAACATCACAAACAAGATGCAAACATATTGCAGCAAAGACATGGTAAGCAAAACAAAAGTTCAAATTTATATCATGCAAAGTTGAACCAACTCTCATCCATTTCAAAGAATCTACTCATCCACTCCAAATTCAGAGGCTCATCGTTATAGTAATCAAAGAACTTGTTATCTCCAACAAAACTAAATAATTCTGGCCCCCCATCAGCGTAAGAAGTTCCCTCTGGGTTACCACTTCCCTTTTGTACAGTACTGCCCTTCTCCTCTCCTTTAGATATCTCAAGCTCCAAATCTTTTGCCTTTGAACCTCTACTTGGTTTTTCATTTTGCTTTATTTTCTTGCTCAAATGAGAGTTCCAATAGTTCTTGATTTCATTATCGGTCCGACCAGGTAATCTTCCAGCAATCACAGACCACCTACATAAGGACTGAAATTTTACTAACGCATTTCATCCCACTAGCCAAACAGAAAAAGAAAGTAGTATTACCTGTTTCCGAGGAGTTTGTGAAGCCTGAGTATCAGGTCCTCTTCTTGGTCTGATATATTGCCTCTCTTGATGTTTGGCCTGAGATAATTCATCCATCTTAACCTGCAACTCTTTCCACATCTATTAAGACCTGCATAATTCAAATGGTAGTTGCATGCCCATCAAGCTTTTGTTGAAATTGAAATTCACTATCATCCATCAATTATACAACAGACCAGCTTTGGCTGCAATTGATTTCCACTTCTTGGGACCATAAACCTCAATGGCTTGAGCCAGCTTTTGGTCTTCTTCAGCCGTCCATGCTCCTCTATTAGCTTCTTTCTTAGTACATTGACGGCTCACAGGAACCATTAGTGTCTTAATTTTCTACACTATATGCTTCTATATATGAGCAAGCAAATTTGGGTGTATTCTACAACAAAATCACGCACTCAAAGAGAAGGAAATAGTTTGATGGGGATGATAAATGTATCTATAATAGCGCTTGTAAGGATACTTATGTGTTTGTACAGAACATTGATGAGATGGGTCACTTCACTTGTTTTTTAGCTACCTTTCTCTAGGAAGAATTTGAACACCAACTAACCATTTTATATATGAAAGCAGTAGTGAGTTCTGATTCGGTTTCTGAATTATGATTGAAGAATGAGGGACCTGGCATGTTATGAGTACACATCTCGATGCTTGTGCACTTATATTATGCACTTTGATAAAAAATCAGAATACAAACACAGAAATGAAATCTATATGTATCCAAATCCAATGGCTGTCCGTACTCGACGTGACTGGTATGTGCGTGAATGAGACAGGTGATTGCGGCTTTTATGCTCAAAAGAGAGAATAAATAACAAACAAGTTCTTAAATTTAGATGCTTATGATAAGATAAAAAAACCAAGTCGAGGACAAGAAAGAAAGTAACTTAGATATCAATTTGAAAGTAACTTAGCTTAACTTAGAGAATAAATAACAAACAATATATATATATATATAGAGAGAGAAAATAATGAAGGACAGCCAAAAGTGAGAAACTTCTAAACAATGTCAATTATTATTAAGATTCTTCTTCTTCCTTCACAAATACGACGATGACTTTATGTTCCTAATCTTTTTTTTCGTTTATTATAGTCTAATGGTCAACCCAATTCTCTTCTTAAACAAAAAAAAAAAAAAAAAAAAACTAAACTAAACAAGAAATTTCACTAACAGATAATACCCTCAACTATATATTGTTAATATGAGCACATAGCTCTCATTCGTCTGTCAAAAATTGTGCATCATTATACCGGTTACATGTATCTTATTGTGTTATTTGTCTAGGTTACCCAGTGCGTTTGCTTTTGTCAGTTTACAGATGCCCACCACATACCTGCCACGAGCAATCATGATATTAAATTTTTGGGGCCCGGTTCAAATACAAATTATTAGTATTGGTGAAATGTTTAGATTTGTAAATTTACACATATGTATTCGTATAGCCTCAGAATTATCTAGACATGAAATTTCAAGCGCCTAATCTGCATGTGGAATATAACCTGAATAAAGACTTTAGTTTATCTAGCCAGTTTATATATTTTCGTGGATGCTGTTCATGGATATTAGATTTTTTTTTTTTTAATTATATGAGACTAATGCTCAGATTACAACTCATATTATATGAGATTTACAATTTATACTTATATAGATTACAACTCATATTATATGAGATTTACAATTTATACTTATATATATTGAGACTCGTTTACATCAATTCTGATATGACACCGCTTAGATTTTAAACCTTCTCAAATATTCGAGGACGTCAAACTCTCATATTGGGAGAAAGACTGCCTTCACTTAAACTCTGCCGCTCAGATTTTAAACCCTCTCAAATATTCGAGGGACGTCAAACTCTCATATTGGGAGAAAGACTGCCTTCACTTTCTCAAATATTCGAGGGACGTCAAATTCTCATATTGGGAGAAAGATTGCCTTCACTTAAGTTCTGAGGCATATTGAGAGAAAAACTGCCTTCACTTAAACTCTGCTGCTCAGATTTTAAACCCTCTCAAATATTCGAGGGACGTCAAATTCCCACGTCCCTCATATTGGGAGAAAGACTGCCTTCACTTTCTCAAATATTCGAGGGACGTCAAACTCCCATATTGGGAGAAAGACTGTCTTCACTTAAGTTTTGAGGCTCTAAGGAAGAAAATATAAATTAAACCCCTGCAATACATCTGCATAGGCTCGAACCACTTCCCTCACACTTACTTGTGAGGGAGTGACTCTAGCCATTTAGGCTAAGCCCAAGTAGTTATGGATATTAGAACTTGGAAGCGTATACTTTGACGCATTTTCATAAATTTGGAGTAGAGTACCGTAAATACATAGACTGCAGAAATCCTAATAATAATTGAACACCATCAAATTAGCAGTGTTTTCTTTGCGGAAATTCAATTCAATGGTCCGGCCCTGAGGCCTGTCACTGTGTCTAAACGACTACACGAAAAGACTGCCCATGCACTGTCATCAGTATGGCCGTATGGGATGAGAGGGTCAAATCATAGAAAAAGCATCAATTATAATAAAATGGGATGTTATTATAAAAAAAAATATTTAAAAAATATTTATATCACTTTAAAAAAAATATTTACTAGAACATCCCATTCTAAAAAATATTTATATCACTTTAAAAAAAATATTTATATCACTAGAACATCCCATTTAAAAAAAGGGTCCAGCTGCCTTCCACCCGCTGGAAGGTACAACTTATTTTGTCCTCTTGTTCGGCAGCGTGAAATTGAATTTCAATTGGCAACCGTTTCATGAACTTTACAAGAGACAATTATCTACAAGAATACATAAATGCAAAAAAAAAAAACTATTTTTTTCCTTTCATCAGCCGCCGCCGCCACCCACAACCCCTTAATATCATCATCACCATCCCAATCCTTAGCCGCCATCCACAAGCTCTAACAACCACCATGACTGCCATCACAACCACCACTCCTCACAACCCCTAGCCACCGCTACAAACATTCACAAACTCTAACCATCATTGTCAGTTCACCAGCCTTATCCTCCATTGCCGCGGCCTACCAATCATCCACAACACCTAACCACCGTTACCAACAAACTTTAGCCGCCGCTTCCTACAAGCAAGCCTCACCACCCACCATCGTACACACACAAAGCCACACCAACCGCCATACTATTGCGACAAAGGCCACAATGTAGACAAGATCCAGCTAGAGGAGGGATGTTCTCTTTCTCCGGCTGACTATTCTTTTTTGTCTTTTTTTGTTTTTTAATTATTATATTACTTTTAGTTATTTTTAGTTTTTCTTTTATTTTGTCTATATTTCGGTTGTTAGATTGTTTTTGTTGTTGCCGGCGGCGATGGAGTTGTAGCTCGTGATGATGATGCTGATGTTGGTTTCATTTTAATCGAGTTTTTTTTTTTTTTTTGGTACCGGCTACACCAGTCATCTTCATTCATTTTTTTTTTTAGACTATTGCTCATGATATTTACAATCGTACGAATACTGAGACTCATTTACATCAATTCTGATATAGCCTTCACTCGAGCTCTGAGACTCCAAGAAAAGAAATATAAATTAAACCCCTGCAATACATCTGCGGGAGCTCAAATTCCTTCCCTCACATTTGTGAGAGAAGCGTTCTAGCCACTTGGGCTAAGCCCAAATGATTCAGTCATCTTCATTCATTACATGTACTTTTCAAACATGTTAGATTTTACTATTTTTTAATCCAAGGGTTAGACCACAACTAGACAAAAGATGGGGTACCTTCCAATGGGTGGAAGGTAGTTTCGGCCTTAAAAAAAAATATATTTATATCACTTTACTAAAACATCCCATTTTAAAAAAATTTATATTTATATCACTTTACTAGAACATCCCATTTTGAAAAATATTTATATCACTTTTTTTAAAAATTATTTATATCACTAGAACATCCCATTTTTTTAAAAAAATATTTATATCACTTTACTAGATTTTTTTTAAAAAATATTTAAAAAAATATTTACTAGATGTTATTTTCTGTTATATCACTTTACTATCAAAATTTTCTTATACTTATTTTTTCTCACTTAATATTTCAGTATTTATTATTTTACCACTAAACTGTTAACTTCATTAGTAAGTTATTGATGTCATAAGAGTATTTTGAGAATTTCAGTATATCCAGTATTTTAAGAATTTCACAAGGTATAATATTTATAATATTATCAATTGACTATTTTAGAGATATAAAATAATCAATTGATAAAAGTGTTATTTCCCTATATATAATTAATTTTATTTTTTTAATTCAAATGATTAAATTATACTTACATATTTTAGAGGTAAAATAGACTTTTACTATAATTTCTATTGAAACTTTTGTTAACTATAATGGCTTGGTGGTAAAATGATAAAAACTAAGACATTAAATGAAAAAAAAAAAATTGTTAGAAAACTTTAGTGGTAAAATAATATGCCAAAAAATAATAGGTGGTAAAATGACAATACCCCTAATAGGTTATTATTTACTGCCAACTTATTTTACAGCACTTCCATTAATTAGGTGTCCATTAATACACTAATGTGGGTTAAAGTAACACATTATTGTCCATTAAATCTCTTTTCCCCGCTTTTGAGCTAATCACATGCCTTAGGAAACAATCGATCCCTCTCAAATCAAGTAGTGATTTCTTGTTTTATTCCATTCCCCATTCTGGCAGGCTCAACAGAAAAAAGGTTCTGATGAACGTCGCCGTGTCCATTTTCCAAGAGGTCCATTCGCGCCAGCTCTCAAATGCTTACAGACTATTAACTCGCGACTAATTATCTGTGCTATTGTTGATGAGCATTCACTTGGTGGTCCAGCTAATATTTTTTTCTCAGAGGAAACCTCATTTATACCACATCGTTGTCATGGCTGTCTTCTTCCCTTCAAGCATCCATTTCCATGCATTGAGCAGTGAGTCACTGATAGAAAACTTTACGAAAATTTTATGATTACCGAATATATGAGTTGTCTTATTCTTCTTACTCCTGGAAATCTGAGTGTTGTGCTTCACAGAAATAATGACAGATCGATTGGCAGCATTTACTTTTGGAAAATAATAATAATAATGAATTAGGAAGACAATTCTATTATTTTGGGTTTTTTTTTATATATATTGATAATTACAATTAGAATTTTATTAATATTTATAATAAAAAATTCATCAGGACTCTTAAATATGACACAATTTAAATTTAATACTACAAGGGCATTTAGTCTATCCTAAGTGATGGTAAGATTAATAAACTCCTACCCGATTTTGTTAAAAGGGAGTAGGGATGGCAATGGGTTGGGGTAGAAGTGGGGAAGTCAACTCCATTCCCCACTTTATTACAAATTACGTCTTCATTTCTCAATAAATTTAATGGGATAGGAATAGGGAATTCTCATGTGAGGAATGATTTTTCCTATCCCCACCTCATTCCTCATTTATTTATTTTGTAATAGATATAAATACATAATTTAAATAAATTAAATTTTAAATACTTAAATAAAATCATTAATTTAAATTATTTAAAAAAATCTCCAAATGTTTGTAACAATATCTTGAAATGATATCAGAATTGGAAAATCTTTGAAGAGAACAAAATCTTAAGAGAGAAAAGAAAATATAACAATATTTTAAGATTAAATAAAAAATATATTGTATGGTTTTCTTTAGTTATAACCCATTTATATTAAGTAAAAATAAAAAGAAAATTCATTAATTAACATTGTAATTAATAAAACAAAGATTATTAAACAAAAATTAAAAAATATTCATATACAATGGGAATTGAGGTAGAGGTGAGGTAGGGAGTACAAAATCAAACCGCATCCCATTAAGAATTTGGGAATTTTTTTTTATTCATTTTTCATCTTATTTTTTAAAAATTATTCAAAATTAACCCCATTTAAGGTGGAACCTCATCGACCCTCAAACCTGTGGAGGATTTTGTCATCTCTAGAAGGAGAATCAAGTACCAAGAATTCATGCACTTAAGGTCCGAGTGCTTTTTGTTTTATCACACCATGGACTCATAGCGTGTGATATTGTCATACAAAGCAATTTGCTCATTGGTCTAATTGAATTGGTCTCAAACATTTGATTTACATGTCTGTCACAATTTTCTGAATCAGTTTAACAATGGCGCAATTCTAAGTCCAAAAATAAATTGGATCGACTTTTAAACATTTGATACTACCAAAACATTAGATGGTTCTAAATAGACATGACTTAATTTTGAAGAAGAGTAAATTATTATGCCAGCATTTTAAGGGCAGAAATTCAAGTAAAACCTCAAAAAGTATACAGTAAAAGTAACAATGACTAACTACTTGTCAAGAAACTGCTAATTAGAAATTGTAACAATTTCCAAAGAGCAGTTTAATTAATTATGAAGGCAAGTGGATGTTTTTCTTACTGTTGTGCTGTTGATGCCATATTTTGACCTTCAGACAGAGTAAATGACATATTTGGATGCTGGGTGTGTTTGGTAATTGGCCCATCTTGAAATCTGAAACTATTTTTATTTATTTGTCTATTTATTTATTTTTATTTTGGGAAGCACATGGATCTTAAAAATAAGCTTTTAAGTTTTAAAGACCAAGTTAATGATATACACTGCTTTAGTTTAATGCTTGCCGGAAGCTTTGACTAGGATTTCCTCTCCTTTAATTTCAACGGATCTCCTTACACCACGAGTTCAAGGGTTAAGATGGGCCGTTCCGCCCATCGGACATACCAGGCGTCCACATAGAAACCGCTTAATGGCACCGCAAGGCCCATATCTTAATGGGTTGTATTTTGCTAGGTGTCTAGCCACAATTTAAAATAGAACTGGACAAAAATACCGTATTTTAGTAAAAATCGAACCGAACCGAACCGAACCGATTCGTTAGAATCAATTTTAATTTAAAAAAATTAAAATATATAATTTGTAAAAACAACCAAAATACATGTTTGGTATTCAGTTTACTCAGCTAAACCGAAAGACCGAACCGAAAAATTAGGTTATTTTTAGAATTTTATTTAAATCTACAAGTGTTAAATTTTAATTGGTTGCGTAAGATAATTAAAATAGACATGCATATATATATATATATATATATATTTCTCCACCCAAAACAAACCCTAATTCCCTAAAGCTAAGCTTAAAATCAAAATCAAAATCAACTCGCTAGCCAAATCACCGTGAGACAGCTACAACTAGTATCTTATTTATATAAATTATTTATTTAATTATTTATTGTTTTAATTTTTTTATAGATCCAAATATTGAGTTGAAAAATGCCTAAAGTTGATGCTGATATTGATGAAAATGGGAAAATGTTGTTGGCGTTTGTTTGTATTTTTTTTAGGTGAAGATAGGAGAATATTGTTGATGTTTGTTTCTAAATTTTCTTTTTATTTTGTGTTGTAAGTTGCAACTGTTGTTATTTTTATTTATCTTTATAACATTATGTTTATGTAGATGGAGTATTGGAGTTTGGTTATGTATTTTAAAATCTTAATATTTCATATTTTGTAAGTACTGAGTACCTTATTAGTAGTTAGTAAGATATTAGTGATAAAATATATTTTGAATACTTTGTATTTATTGTTAATGTTTGCAATGAAATTAGGATGAATTAATTATTGAAAAAAATTATTATATTCATGAGACCCAATAAACCTAAAACCAAAAAAATCAAACCGAATTAAAAAAATTTATTTATGTTCTATTTTTATTGAGTTTGATTCTTATTAGTTCTTTTTATAAAATAATTAATTTAAATCAATTCTGTTTATTTTCGATCTGATCTGAAACCGAACCGAACCGTTCCGTATTTTAAATCGACCCAGACTAGACACGTCTGAATTACGAAACATTCCAATCGTTTTTAGATTTTGTCCTTTCTACGTGAATGGACGTTGTCAATATCATTTTTTTTCAAGGGTAAATTGGTTATTTCGAGCTTCTGTGAATGGCGCCAAATTATCCGTACTACACAGTCCCCTAAGCTAAAGCTAAGAAAAGAAGCTTTGCAGTCACCTCATGGTCTCGGTCTCTGAATCGGTCGGCACTCGGCAGGGAGTTTCTTGACGTCAAAATGGATTAACTCTATCAGAGTGTAACTACACAAAAGTTGAAGGGGGTTTATGTAAAAAATCACCAACTCTTTCAGCTTCTCCTATACAGCACAGGCACAACACTGCAGTAGCAAGTGGGGGAAAATGGGTAGAGGAAAGATGGAGATGAAGAGGATTGAGAACGCAACGAACAGGCAGGTGACATTCTCAAAGAGACGAAATGGGCTTTTCAAGAAAGCTCGTGAACTCACCATTCTCTGTGATGCCAAGGTTTCCATTCTCATCTGTTCAAGCACTGCTAAGGTCCATGAATACATCAGCCCTTCCACTACGTACGTTTCTTTTTTCCCACTAACCCCTTTTTTATTCCTTTTTTTTTTTCAAATGGGGTTTATTATTTAATCTTTGCAGAACAAAGCAATTGTTGATTTTTATCTAATTTGGTTTGTTATTTAATCTTTGCAGAACAAAGCAATTGCTTGATTTGTATCAGAAGACTTTAAGAGTCGATCTTTGGAGCTCTCATTATGAGGTTCGTTCGATTGTTCGTTTCCCACAGACACGACCACTCTCTCTTTTCATTACATTTCGTATATAAACCCTGCAAGTTTATTAATTGGGAGCAAAAAAATTAAATAAATAAATAAAATTAACTGTATGATTGTGCAGAAAATGCTAGAGAATCTGAGGGCCGCGGAAGAAGTGAATAGGATTCTGAAGAAGCAAATTAGGTATTTGTGTGTGTTGAAACGTAATTAGGCATGATGATGCTTATTTAATAGATTGATTTATTGATGTTGTATTCCTATTGAGATTTTTTTTTTCTAATAGGCAAAGGATGGGTGAAAGCTTGAACGAGATGACCTTGGAGGAATTGACTGGTCTTGAGCAAGATATCCTTGATGGTTTAAAGATTATTCGCGAATGCAAGGTTATCAAACCATATACCCTTTGTGCCTCTTCTAGTACAACCGCAATAGTAAACGTGTCAAACCTCTTATAATCACTTTTATGTATTATTCGAAGAAGAAATTTTATCAGTTGAATCAATTAGCATGCACTCACAAAAGTCTTGAGCATCTTGCTTTGTGCTGTATAAATGCAACACAGGGTTCAGTGTGGAAGAGTGTGTTCTGAAACTGTTATTATGCTGTAATGTTTGCAAATTCAAGTAGGCTGTTTTGGGTCGTTTTCTTAAACAAAACAAAATTTAAGTGAAATTAAAGATTAGCTCTCCAACTTCTATCTATTCAATGTAAATTGACAATGCTTTATGATATGACTTCCTTCTCTTGGAGAATGTTTATCTATTTTTTTTTTTTTAAAACTTCACCATGGTTTTCATTTGGTGAATGTTTATAACCTTAAGTATCACTTTGTTTTATGTATTATGCTTTAGATTGAGCATCCGGTACTTCTTTCAGTGTCGTGTTCACTGACAGCCATATCTATTTCTTTTCCCACCCATCCAAAATTGAACAACAGGATCAGGTGCTCGCGAGACAGATTAATACTTTCAAGAGAAAGGTATGTTCTGTTTGTCATATTATACTTAAAACCTATGATTCTTCCCATTCTTTTATTTTGTTATTTGTGGGAAATTTTCAGGTAAGGGGTGTGGAAAAAAAGAACAAAAGTCTTCAGGATGGATTTGTAAGTAAAATTTAGCTGTCCGTCATCTATTTTCTTGATGAAAGAAGATATTAAACAGAGGATTGAAACTTTTGAAAATAATGAAATTTTGGTTTTCATTCAGATCATTAATGCTAAAGAGGAGGATCCGCACTATGAGTATGAGTTAGTTGATAATGGTGGGCATTGTGATTCTGATTTTGGATTCCAAAATGAACGTCCTGGCATATTTGCTTTACGCTTGCAGCCTAACTAAGCCTAAAGTACACAGAGGACGAAAACTGAGTAGCATGTGAGATGACTTGGCATTATCAATACATTTGAGTTACCAACACACTATAAGTATGAGAATTTGATGAAGTGTTTTAAAGATAGTAAGAATCACTTTGTTTTATTATTTTGACTTTAGTATTTGTTTGCTGGATGATGTTCAATCTTGTTTACAGTAACATTTTGTTAATTAGGTGACTCAGAATTGCTAATATGGATACTTAATGCTTATTAGGATCCTCAATGTGGTGTATTTTCTTCGAGTCAATCAGTATACTCTTTTGCTGCATAAAACCGATTTGCTGTCTAATCTGGCTTGTTGGTATACCCAAAAAAAAAAGGGTGCTTTTGGTTTATATTTTGGACTTTCGCTACACGTGCGTGGTGCCGTGGCAAGAATAAATCCATGACAAGGAATTATACACCGAGAGTATCCCTGACCGTCTATTTGGTTTGCATAATTTAATAGCTCTCTAACAGCGGCCATTTTGGTTTGTTTTTAAATTCGTATCAAACTTGAAAACTTTTGCGCTAGAGAATGGGTGCTCTCCAATTCGCATCATATTTTGCATGATGTGGGAGTAAATGCTAGAGTTATGCATCGTATCATCTGCATACAGCATACATATACACATTTTATACGCATTTTATGTTGCGTTTACATTTTGGATTGGAGTAGGACAGCATACATATACATATTTTATAATACTACAATAAGGTTTACATTTTGGACGAGTGGGTAAAATTGTGTCACGTTTCTTACATTAGGTAATTTATCAAGCAACAACAAACGATTTTTAAATTGCGCCCATCCTTTAGTTGTTAATCATAACTTTTTAATTATAAAATTAATTAAAAAAATAGATTTAAAAATAAAATATTTATTTTATTATATTTGTAAATTAATAATAATTAATAATATTTTTAATTATGTAAATAAATTTTTTATTAATTTTAATTATGTAAATAAAAAATTATTATTAAGAGCTACACAAATGAAACATTATTATTAATAATATAAAATTAATTTTTTAGAATAAAATATTGATTATTATTAATTACTAATATTAAATAAATATAATACTATTATTTTTAAATAAATATAATAATATTATATTTTCAAATAAAAAGAATATATAGTAATATTATTAATTCTCTATTAGTATAATAATATTATTTTTAAGTAATTTTAACTTAGATTCAATATGAATTATTATTTTTAATAAATATGATTTATGAAATAAAATAATAATATAATTTAAATAAATATTATTTTATTTTATTAAATATTATTTAATTTATTTAATTTTTTAGTAAGGATAAAAATGGAAGAGGGAGAGTGGACACTTTAAAAAAATATGGGTTCCACAGAGTGTGATTTCCACTCCCCCTAAATTTAGCAAGTAAACACTGAAGTGGGAGGAATACAAACTCCTACCTCCCACTCCAGTAAGTAAACACTACCTTAAATGAAATGAGTGAAATAACAATGTGACAACAAAGTAGTACTAGTAGAAATATTTGTTAATTTAAAAGGGATTATCCAAAATGATACTGGCTTGTCATTTGCCCCCCAAAACGTAGAACTTCAGGTAAGATATGAAATTGAAAACGTTGGCAAAAACCCCTCTCTCATGATCTTCGTGCTATAATGAAAACTTGATTGCTATCTCTTTCCCTCCCTCTCTCTCTTTTATTTTCGTGATAACGAGAACGAATGAATCTTAATCACTTGAATTTTAAAAAGGAATTTAATAAAATTTAATGCTTACTCAAGAAAATAAACGGAATGAGAATGCTACTAATACCATCACGTTATTACTTAAGAAAATAAATAGTGAATCAAGAATGAAATTAATTAATTTACCAAAATACCCACAATATTAAATAATATAATTTTCATTAACTAGATACATGTATAAATATTATTATAAAAATGATATTAATTAAAAATAAAATTAATAATAATAATAAATGTTAATAATTATCATAAATATTATTATTAATAATAAATCTTATTAACTTTATTATTTTAGTTACTATTAATTATTTTTATTATTATTTTTATTATTATTAACTTTATTATTTTAGTTATTATTAATTATTTTTATTATTATTTTTATTAATATTATCATTATTAACTTTTATTATTATTATTATTAAAAAAATTTATTAACTTTATTATTAAAATTATTTATTAACTTTATTATTTTATTTATTATTAATTATTGTTAATATTATTTTCATTAATATTATCATTATTAACTTTTATTATTATTATTATTAAAAAATTTATTAACTTTATTGTTTTAGTTATTATTAATTATTATTATTATTTTTATTAATATTATCATTATTAACATTTATTATTATTATTATTATTATTATTAAAATTTTATTAACTTTATTATTTTATTATTATTAATTATTGTTAATATTATTTTCACTAATATTATCATTATTAACATTTATTATTATTATTATTATTATTATTAAAAAAATTTATTAACTTTATTATTTTATTATTATTAATTATTGTTAATATTATTTTCACTAATATTATCATTATTAACATTTATTATTATTATTAAATTTTATTATTTTAGTTATTATTAATTATTGTTATTATTATTTTTCTTAATATTATAATTATTAACATTTATTATTATTATTAAAATTTATTAACTTTATTATTTTAATTATTATTAATTATTATAACTAAAATAATAATAATAATGTTTGTTGTTAATAATAATATTATTAATAAATTAATAATTAGAAAGGTACAAAAGTAAATTCATCTTTTATTCACATTCTTACATTTTCATTCCCTACTCCCCATGAGAATGAGATACCCATTCTTTATTCCTAAATTGTGTGGGACCCACACAATTTATTCCCATTCCTAAATTTAATTTTATCAAGTAAATATAGCTTTAATTCTCATTTCTCCATTCTCATTCTTTATTCCTACAAGTAAACACACCCTTAATCATTATCTTGAATCCCTGTAAGCAGAAATTTGATAGTCCCTGAACCTGAAGTACAAAATTTGTTTTAGATGGTTATCAACACGTTTGGTAGAACGACAATTAACTTTTACAAGATAAGAGTCTACTAAATGGATCATTATCTCCTAATTAGAGTTTCTTTAGAGAAAAGCACAAAAAATAGTCGATGGTTATTTGATGAGAATATAAAATAATCATTGTAGAATATCTTTTTGTAATCATGAACAAAATGTGTAGTTTCAAAACATATTGGGGACAGTGGCGATAGTGTAAAGCAACAGTTTCTCTTTGGATTGTAATAGAAACAGGTGGAGTACTGAAATTTTTAGGAAAATGAGGCCGAAAAAAGTCATTTATCCTGACGAATCATAATGCTGCGCATGCAATGAGATGTAGCACCAAGCTTGCAAATTTTCTTGCGGTTTTCTCATATTTTATCATATTAACGGCCTGTTTAAAGTTGAAGTACCTAACTTCTGATCCGCGGTTGACGCTAGACAAATCCAATACTAGCCTTTTTTTTTTTAATATTAATATTACCTCATACAACTATTAATATTTACAATTGATATTATATCATATAACTACTTATATTTTCAATCAGATAACTACTTAAACTAGTTTACATTAAATATTATAAAACATTTTTTATCCTCACTAATATTTGAATCAAACAACTACTGATATTTACAATTAGACAACTAGTAGAACTAGTCTACACTAAATCTAATGAATCATTGCCCAAATTTTCTACCCTTACTAATATTCATATCAAATAATTATTGGGATTAGTTTATATTAAAATTTATACAATAGATTTTCTTCGACCACTAATATTCAAATCAAATAATTATTGGTATTTACAATCAGACAATTATTTAAGATTAATTTACATTAAATATTATAAAATATTATTCATAATTTTTATCTTAACTAATATTCGAGAGATATTTGTTTTACTCAAATATTATAAGAAAGACTATTGTCTCTACTTAATTATTCGTTAATTAAGAGAGGAATTGAGTCCCCATATTTCAATACACGAGAACTCAGTTTGAAAGCAATAGCTCATCAACCAAGTTGCTCAATACTAGCCATTGAGTATTGAGTAAAGTGGGTAAGGTCTCTCTCTGTTCCCCAACAATTTGTTTCCTTTCGATAAAGATTTTTTTTTTTGTTTTTTTTTTTTTTTGAAAAAGCATTCTGCTACTTCTTGTGCTTTCAAAATTCAGATAATCTTAAAAAAAAATTAAAAAAGAATTTGCATATGTCGTCATTGAATTGCAAGATTAAATGATTAAATATACATATCAAGCATAATAGGGCCCCCTCTTTTTTTTTTTTTTTTTCCATTTTTTGACATGGTGCCAATCTTTCTTTGCACGTGAGAAATGTAGCCCATACGCAGGCTGCAGGCAGAAAAAAGGATAGCCTTATATTTAAAATCGAATACGCTTGCTTTTTAAAGTACAGAGAATAGAGCAGAAACATCCAGTGAAAGAAGCATGAGTCTTACAATGTTGTTTCAAAGAATGAATAATTACAATTGATAAAATTCAAAATCTAAATCATGATATTGGTGTAACATTTTCTTCATCAAGATAATTGGGAACCTTATTGGCACCATAAGGAACAGAATGTTGCGTCAGATCCACATACGGTAGTAGCTGCTGTACTTGACTGATTGCTTATGGCCCTCAGTTAAATGGTTCTATGAATATGTCCAAATCAAAACAATTTTTTTCA
This sequence comes from Citropsis articulata, assembly GCA_030449925.1. Taxonomy (NCBI): domain Eukaryota; kingdom Viridiplantae; phylum Streptophyta; class Magnoliopsida; order Sapindales; family Rutaceae; genus Citropsis; species Citropsis articulata. Next base: position 961,703 of record JASUUH010000257.1, read on the forward strand.
CTATTAAGAATATTAACAAACTCAAAGCGCTTCTGCTTTTTATCCATTACCCATTTATGCTTTGAGGTACTAAGAACATGAAATGTTGCCTAAAGTTGGAGTAGAAAGTATCTCCCAGAACAATACATCTTTTCGAATATCATCTTTATTTATGATAAATAAATGGAGTTTATGCAATAATTTGATATGTGATACAAGGAATTTTGTGAAAGAGTTGAGAACCAAAATCCAATTTTACATGATGTGAAAGTATATGCTATTGAGTTATATGGTCAGAATCTATCATATCATAAACAATTATATTTGACAACAAGTGAAACAACAATTAGCAATATTCGTTAATTTAAAAGGGGTGGTTATTCAAAATGAAACAGGCTTATGATTTGCCCTTAAAAGGAAAAAAAAAAGGGAATTTCTGGTAAGATATGAAATCCTTAAATTGAAGAGCCAGCAAATGTGGCTCCGTGGTGACATAAAGTTAGACAAACCCACTTTTCATTTCCTCTTTTTCTTTTTTATCATCTTGAAATTTAATTTGATTAGTGGCGGCTGCGATTGGTTTAATGTTACAACTTATACGATCATCTCGTATATCAGCAGCATAAGGATGAACCCCTTGTGTGCCTAAAAACAAAACTGAGAGTCGGCAGCAAGCAGCCAGCATTTTTAATTACAAAATCGAGTCCCGTCCCCTCATAAAAGAGAATCTAAATCTAGGAATTCTTGGCGAATAATATCTTTGGTAATTCTGATCTCTGCCTATGTAAAGCAGCATGGTTTCTTTTGGGATGCCAAATTAAAAAAAAAAAGTCTAAGGCTCTGTTAGTTATGAAATAAAAATTGATAATATATGTCATTGTAATCTAAATTAATTTGAAACATGAGTGTCTAAAATAATTTATTCTATAGTGAAAATAAAAGATTTAAAAGATAATTTAACAAATTGTTAAGATTACCATCCCCTTTTATAGTTATAGATGATATACAAGTATAGACTAATTGAAATATCATACTCAAATAACGCAAAACCTTAATCTAAGTAAATCGGAAATAAAAAAAATAATATTTCATAAGAAAACTGATTAAGACAAATACAATTAGAACGAGAAAACTAATTGTAATTGTTTACTAATTAAACACTTTAAAATCACGAAAATACTAAATAAGTAATACTAAATGGAGTCTGAATCACATGTTACAGAAGCAAATCATTGATCCTGAGGACTGATTATGCTGCGCATGCAATGAGATGAGGCATCACGCTTGCGCAATTTTCTTGTAGGAAAATGACCTACTACTAATAAATGAAGAATTTTTTGCGCAAATGGTGTGATTCATACCCTGAAACTGACCCCAAATATCACTCTCCAATTTTGGCTGATCAACCACCCCGATAACGTATCAAAAATATCGTAAAAAGTCCAAAGATTAATCACACCATTAATGGCTCCACGTTCAAGATCCACGTCCAAGATTATGAAACTAAGAATTCAGTTTTACAAAATCTCAAATGGGATCAAAATCAATTATCAATAGCTTGGAGATAGGCAATTTAACAAGTTTTGGCGCCTTCCATCCAAGAGGTCATGTCAATAGATAATAAGAAAACAAACCATTGTTCGCACCATGAATCACCAGCGAGTCTTTTTGCTTATGAAAGCAAAATTATGTTTTTGCTTCTTGACTTTATGTATTTGTTCTACCCAAGAAAATTTAGCACAAAACTAGATTCTTATCTCTCTACGTTATTATTTAACACGGCTATTGAATTCAACACGATCCGCTTTGATGCCTACCATGTATTTAAACTTCATAAATACAATTGCATATCTTGACAAAGACAAACAAAATCAAGATCCTAGGAAATCTACCAAAAGCAAATATTATCAAAGATTACTAATTTAAAATTCTCAAAATTAATCCTTATGTAAAGTTTATTGATTTTAACTGCAGCACTGATCGATACAACACCTCCCACCACCCTCAATATTCGTTGAAACCCTAAATGTTTCCCGTTATACCCCCAAAATCCGTCACTAACACTTCCATTAATTTTACAATATTATGTATTCATGATATACCACGAGTTGGGGAAATGAATAACATCTTAGAGACGAAAGCGCGCTACTGAACAATGTTGCACTGTAATTATTCTCTTGACACAATAGAACTTGGAATAGGCTCTTAATCATCTCATTTTCAACTTGATTCTTGTTGCATCATCTTGTAAGAGAAAATCAGATTTCATACGACACAATATCTATAAAACTATTGTACTATCTATTGCTTGGACGACCCAAAAACTGATCTATGTTTTAACGTGTGCAATGATAATAAAAACTATTGGAAGAAAGAGAGAATAAGTAAGCATCCAAGGTGATAAGAACAACTTTGATCTCCCATTCAAATAAACACATCCAAGAAAAGAAATTTTAATTTAATGACGATGATCATCAAAATAAGCAAATCTAGGGTTATCATTTATGAGGAGTCTAACAGGAAAACAACATATTGCAAGTCTACATCAAGAGTGGAAAACTGCGGCATCAGATAAAGTTTAAAAAGAAAAATAAAAAAGTGCCGCCTTTGAACAAGCCTCAATCAAAGCATAAGAAGTAAAAATTGATTCAATTGAAGTGTGAGAGAAGTACAGTAGAAATGGTGGCGTTTGTTGGAATGCAGGTGACATTTGGATTTTTCAATCACAAAATCAATTGCAAATCTACAACAAAGATTTATAATTAAGCAAAACAAATCACGCAAGCAGCAAGCAGAGACCAGTTTCGAATCAAGACCTGAGATTGCATTTGAATTTTATAATGAGTGTGAAAGGAACGTAACAGTTTAATTAATGACCCTTTTTACCTGTTTAGATTATTACATTCTCCTAATTAAAGAGTAAAAGTACAACCCGTTTGTAGCGTCAAAAGTGTTCATAGGCAGTCAAAAAATATTTCGATTTAAAATTATTTTTCACCTGAAAAGAAATAAATACCAGTTGTTTTACAAGAAGTGATTCCCAGCAGCCAATTGTTATGATACAAAAATCCAAAAATAATTACCATTACTCTTAATGATTTACATCTAGAAGAAACCCTATTTCTAATTTGCTCCGCGGTCCCATCTCCAACCAAAGTCAAATTGAATCGACGCACATATTTTGATAAAACAGCCAAATGACAAAATTTTCTGGATAAGTACTTCCTCTACATCCTTACTTAATCCAAAAATTCAAATTAATCCTAACTGAATTAGCCCATCTTTCTTATGTTATGATGGAACTACTCTTCAATACAATATAAAAATAAATGAGATTACAAATAAGGTAACCTACAACTTTACCCTAAAAGAATAAAAAGAAAGCAAAGGCAACCTATAAAGAAGAAAAATGACATGTATATTAATCTTTGCTTAATTTAATAACACGTAAACTGTCGGTTAGGCTATAAACAACTCCTTTTATAAGAAAAAATGCTATTGGAAAAAAAAAAAAAACAACTCTCTTTCCTATAGTTTAGATCGCCATTTCTCTTTTCCTATTTTAATTTTATTTTCTTTGCGTATAGCTGCAAAAGTTATCCATATCTTTGGCATTTATTTGATATAGCTATTTTGTGCTTTTAAGGTATGATACATGCCTCGGATTCTCATATCTCTCTCTTCTTTTTTTTTTTTTTTCTTTTTTCTTTTAAATCTTCTAGTAACCATACAATAAAATATACAACTTGCTTGTTTCTATGTCAGCAGATTGCCATGGTAGTGAATTAAACATTCTCATAAGGGTTAGAAAATTTCTGATGAGTCCAGATCATGACAAACCGTCTTGGGTTTTGGATAAAAATGGCGAGATGTCAGAGTCCACAACAATTTTGATAGCTTCTAGATTTTGAAATAAAAAATGAAACGTCTTCCATAAACACCAAAAGGACCTAATTTTTGACAAAACAATAATTGATGGATCATTGACGGGTAAAATTGTCATAAACAAAAAAAAAAAACGGATTAGTCTTTTGAAATTCAACAAAACGTTGGGATCTCTATGAAATCTGACCCAACCCCAGTATAAAATCTATCTGTGGACCTCTGGCGTACCCCACCATGCGTCGAGCCAAAATGTAGCCGCAAACCGCCAATGTTCATATTGAACAGTATGATGGGTAATATAATGTTGAGGTACTTGAGGTTTTATGTTTTCACAAATAAGAACATAATTGCTCGAGTTGTATGGAACATATCCCTTATTCGTATTGAGTAATTTTAATTGAAACATCCAAATTTCCAATATTAAAAATGACTTTGATTATTAATAATACAAAGGATATTTCAGTCATTCGAAAGGCCGTAAGCAAGCTATCCATTTGTTAGAAACAGACAAAGTGCGTCCTTTCTTGAGAAAATGCAAATGCGATTCACCCATATGAGAAATATACATTATCATAATAATAAAATCATGTGAAATATATAGAAAGTTTGAAAAATACATAAATCGTGGGGTTTAAGAGGTTTAAAATAATTTTAGAAGTCCTTCAAAAAAAAAACACGGATTTTACTACATTAACGACAAAAAAATATTGCTTTCAATGTATTGAAATCTATTTTTTTTTTTAGTATTTTACTGACATCCTTATTTAACAAAATTTAATTCCACTAATAGATAAAAAAAAAATTTAATACATTAATAGATTAAAAAAAATAACTTTTGATGTGTTGAAATACATATATACTTTTTATATTTTAATATACATCCTTACTTTAATGAAATGTCCCTTAAGCATGTTAGAACTTAGAAGGAAGTTAGAAGTCCTGCTCAGTTCCCACAAAGCCATTCACTCAGTCGTTAATATTCTATTTTAATAACCTTTAATTCAACCACATAATCACATCAAACTATTACATTAAAATTAAATAATAATAATAATAATTGACCAACAGAGATAAACCTGTTTATTATAAACTCCTGGGTTCTCAATTCCGTGAATCTCACATTTATTTATATATTTAATTGTATTTTTCTTGTTTATCTCTGTACATCTATGTTAGTTCAGGTGTTGAAGAAGCTTTGGAAACCATTTAAAAAGTGTTGACTTAAAACTATGTCTGAGTAATTATGTATGTTGACTTATAACAAGGCTTGTATTAAATTAATCAGGTATATAAAAATCAAGTATTTAGAACATCCCAAGCAGCTCAACAACTATAGGGGATACAGACCTCTTCTGTCCAATTTCTTTATTGTCCTATACCTCTTTTGTCCGTCTCCGAAATTATTTCCTAGTGGAGCAGCAGCATATTCAAACAAATATAAAATCATCAAATGATAACAATTATTTTTTTAAAACGGATTAGAATTTCTAGAAAATACACAAACTACACTTAAAATTAAACTAATAGTATTATTTTAATATTATATATTCAGGGAATGGGTTTGTGACTTTTAATTTGCATTTATCATCCGGACGGCCGGATATTCAAAAACTGTTTAGGTAATAAATCGTACGTGGTCACATTGTCAACGGTGATCATTCCAATCAAAATTAATATTGAAGTCAGCAAAAAATTTATCTAGTCAATTAATTTACAATTAGAATTAAGATTCCTTAAGCCTTTTTAATTATTAATAATTTTGTCATATGATAAGATACTGAGCATGTTGCCTTGAAATTCCTTAAGCTCTCTTAAATAAAAATACATAGTTGCTAGTTAATTCAACCAATAAAATTTAAGCTGTTATTAGACACCATTTTAATAATTATTACTATTATTATTTTTTTAACTTTCGGATCGGGGAAGTTGGGCAGAGGCAAAGTTGCAAAGATGCTAAGGCAAACACCTATAGCTTGGCTTTGGCGGACATCTAATTATTTTTATAACTGTAAAAGTGATGATAAGCAATTTTACTTAGACAATTATTGCTATTTATCAAACTTTCTTCTATGTTTTTTTTTTTAAAAAAAAATATATGTAGAGCTTTCATTTTACATGAATTGCGACTTGAAACCCACTACATAAGAAACTTAAAAGAACTCAAGTTTTGCAATAGAGGTGTTGTTATATCTACATGAATCAATTAAGATATTTTAGTTCATTGTGAATCATCTTGTCTTTAAATACCTTCTTCTTTACTTGAGATATTATAAGAGTTCCAAGGTTGGAAGTAAGTTAAAAAAAAAAAAAAAAAAGAATTGCACTCACATATCGCTTTAAAATAGTAGTAGTAATAATAAATAAAATTGAGCATGGTCAACCATACGGAAGGTAAAATGTCACGTGAGCGGCTTTGTGCTTTGCTGCGTGCAAAGCAAAACTTTGGGTCACGGCACCAAATAAAATTTGCTGGGGCCATTTACGACTCACACAATTTAATATTGATGCTTTACACGCAAATTAATAAATATTCTCTTAAAATGAACTAAATGACAACTTTATTACATCTCTCAATAACTCATTTTAGGGATAATAACTTCATCAACAATTTACTTAAACAGTAATTTATCTTAAGTCATTGGAGATTGGAATATAATAATAACAAAATATACCCACCGTTTCGAGGGAGTTATTTTATGAATCAATTAGTAAACTAGATTTTTTTTTTTAAAGAAATACAAGTCGTTTGACATTCGTTCTTGTTAAAATAATGATTATAGTAATTATGATGATTAGCATTATAATTATATATTAAAAAAGTCAAATTCGTTTGCAACCTGAAAATAAATAAACCGAAGGATTGTTTATTTATATAATTTTGACATCATTAATAATAAAAAAAATACAAGTCAAATACTTTTATAAATCAATTTTGGATTAAATAGAGGCACTCGTGAAAAACCAGAGGCCATAAAAGAGATCGGAAAATCGGAAAATAATAAATACGCAGGAGTGGCAGACAGAGGATGTTGTGAGGATCACAGCGTCAACAGAGCCATTGAAACTTAGGCTCACGTCACCATTTTTTATTTTATTTTATTTTATTTTATACAATTAATTAATTACTTAATATGAATTCTTTTTATTTATTTTTATTTTTCCAAAAATGGCCCCAAATTCCCCTATTTAAAGCCCCAAGTCCCCCAACTGTCACCAACACACACACACCAGACACAAAATAAGCTTCTTTTGCGAGAAAACGGGTTACCGGCGAAGATGATAGCTTGCTTGGAGAGATTTGTGCCCGAGAACGACGTCGAGTCGAGAGCCGAGAACGACGACGTTTCGACCATATGCAAGAGTCTTGGGCTCAAAGGCAGCATCGACTTCGGAGTCGGGGCTGCTAACGGCTCAGCTGATAAAGATTTCGGCGGAATGTATTCATACAAGCCTCTGGCTGTAATCAGACCATCTGGCGCCGATGACGTGTTGGTCGTAATCAAAGCTGCTCATCTGCAATCAAATCTGACGGTGGCGGCGAGAGGTAACGGCCACTCGATTAATGGCCAGGCGATGGCTGACCGAGGTCTCGTCATAGATATGGGGTCCACTGGAGACAGCCACTTCGAGATAGTAAAGGCTAATGGCTCCACCTATGTGGATGTCTCCGGAGGGGCATTATGGGAAGATGTGCTGAAACGGTGCGTTGAGGACTTCGGTCTGGCTCCAAGATCGTGGACTGACTACCTGCGTTTAACGGTGGGCGGAACGTTATCTAACGCCGGACTTAGTGGTCAGGCCTTCCGCTACGGCCCGCAAATATCAAACGTTGCGCAGTTAGAAGTCGTAACGGGAAATGGCGACATGGTAACTTGCTCAGAAAGGCAAAACCCCGAATTGTTTTTTAATGTGCTTGGAGGCCTTGGCCAGTTCGGTATCATTACCAGAGCTAGGGTTTTGCTACAGTCAGCACCGGACAAGGTGAGTATTTTATCATTATTATTATTAGTTCTTTAGATTTCTCATTAACTTGTCTGATGCTCGTTTACCAGAATTTTAGTGCATGAACGACACGTTTACGCTACGTAATTTGGTTCTTTAGGGGTTCTTTATATATAATATATTGTTATTGTAATTAGGTGAGATGGATAAGGCTAGTTTATGCCGAGTTTGATGAGTTCACTCGGGATGCTGAGTTGCTGGTGAGTATGAAGGAGGAGGGTGAGTCGTTCGATTACCTGGAAGGTTTCGTGTTCGTGAACAGTGATGACACGGTCAATGGCTGGCCTTCGGTACCCCTGGACCCGGCTCAAGTTTTCGACCCCGTTCACTTACCTCAAACCGCCGGCTCAGTTCTATACTGCCTTGAAGTGGCACTTCACTACGACAACAGTGACCCTGGCTCAGCTGTTGATGCGGTAACTAAAATTTACCAACTCCTAGGAACAATCTCCTGCATCGCATCTCATTGCATTAAAAAGAAACTTATGCTTTATCTTTGTTTCTTTCCTCGATCAAAAATTCACAACCAATTCCAAATCGTTTAGCTCCTTTAGTGTGTGTCTATAATATATATATATACATATATACACACACGCGCACGCACAGCGGGCGTCCCGAAGAATTTGAGTGGCGGTGGGCCGCGTTGCTTCCAGTGATCACTGATTTTTCACCTAGGTGGACGCTAAGTGCGCGTCCTTTGAAGATGTTGACCATTGATTTAGCTCATGGGTCCCGCAACGAATTCTCCCGGCGGACAGTAATAAAGTCAAAAGACTCAGATTGGGACATGTGTCCTACGCTCAGCGATGGACGACGGCTTATTCTCGTCCTCCGTTATTCATATCACCAAATAAATTCAAAATAAATTTTAAGAGAGGGAATTATATAGTTCGTGACTTGAAACTGACCATACAATATAATGTATCTTCCATTGGATTTTCTGACAGAGAAAAGATATGGAGAACGCCTATCTTTATCCATATAATTACGATAATGACATTGTGGGGGCCACTGTATTTTTCTAAAACCTACGTTTCTACGGGGGGTCACTTTTGGGATATAAGGTTCGCGTCAAGGTTAATATAGTAATGCTATATCTATAGGTGTCATGGTGCTGATCTTTGAGATTTTGCTGATGAGATACGGTCCACACCTCGATCAAATGTCCAATAAGCCCTTCGCTATCTGGAATCTGTAAATCAATTGAACAGTGTTATCTTACATTTCTAAATGACCTGAACTGCCCCTAATTTTGGTGATCCTTTTACTTTGTTCTTTGTGTAGGTTGTGGTCAGATTACTTGAACGGCTAGGATTTGTCAGCAAACTGAACTTCCAAGTGGACGTGACCTACGTGGACTTTTTATTGCGTGTAAAGCAAGTCGAGGAACATGCGAGGGCCAACGGGATGTGGGACTCTCCTCACCCTTGGTTAAACATGTTCGTATCAAAATCAAACCTCGCCGAATTTAATCGTGTGGTGTTCAACGAGATCTTGAAGGACGGGATCAATGGGCCCATGCTTGTGTACCCCCTGCTGCGAAGCAAGTAAGTACACCTCCTAAGCCCGTCTTATATGCATTAAGTGGGCCCCATCGTCTTAATTGGCTTGCTTCTTCTTGTAATCGTTCTCCGCATTTCTGTCACGTGTGATTAAATTACATTGATCTACCGAGGTTTTGGAGCAAGTGCCTATTATCTCGACACGTATTAGGTTTGTGGGTCCCATTAGACCTGCATACGCTTGGCCTAGATGTAAAAATTATGAAAACTGCTTGGTGTAAAGAAACACGAAAGAAATAATAAAAAAAAATAATAAAGAAAAAAAAATAATAAAAAAAAAAATAAAGAAAAAGTAAGTGGATAGAAAGAGGAAGTAAAATTCTCTCGAGTTTCTCACTCTCTAACACTACTAAAAAATTATTGAATCAGCTGACCCTTTCAATCTAATAATGCTGACTAAATAGCTGGGCAACTTAAAATCCCGGTGGTTAAGGTTTTGAAAGTAGGTCAAAGTTGTTTACTCCTGCTTGCGGGACCCACATTCCAGCTTTGGTTTTCATTTTTTCTCCTCATAGTCATACCATGCCCAACATATTAAATAACTGGCTGTAGCACCAACTATAACCTGCACCTTGCTGTACAGAATTAAAAAGACCCTCAGTACATAAATAAGTTTCTGTTTACGTCATGTTAGGTGTATGGTGCAGATGTGGGCTGTGGCTGTGTTTAGCGTATAAGCAAACGTAGAAAGCGAAGTGTACTTGTGGGACAAAGATATGGTGGCGCCCACAGGATAATAATTTATGTTTTCCATTTTTTCACCATATTATTATATTTCAGGGACCTCTTCTTTTATTTTTTTCCTGATAAATATTTAAATGGACCTAACTGTGTGCTTATTTAAGCGAAGAAGAAGAAACAGGCTTCTGATATGGATTGCGTATGGAGGGGTATCTTGGGAATTAGGATAGCCGTATATGTTTTTGAAACTGGTGAAGAGGGCAATTACGTCATTTGGATTTTTCCTTTTTGTGGAAAATGAGATTTTGGGTGAGGTAACTTTCATGGTCAGTCTGTCATTTTGGAAACGACAAGGATATTTATTCGCAAACGAAGCTATAATGACACCATAATTTGTCTGGGCTCCAGCAACGATTTTTCCTCATGGACGAATTTGTCCTTTTGGTGGGCACGGTCTGGTTGGGCTGTGTGCACATAAATGTAGAATATGTACTTCCGTCGCAAAAAACTGGTCAATGAGAGTCGTCGCATTTAGAAATTTCATGGGCAAACAGAGGGATTTGAGCAATTAAATTTTAACTCCCTTTTTTTTTTAAATTTTCACTTGAAAATACCTCACAAAATGAGTAGCTGGATGTAGTCATTAGTCTTACTTTGTTGATGCTTCAATATTTGTAATGGTCTCCACGGAATATTCTGCCTTTCTTTTTATGTGGATCGATGTAATTAATTAATTAATTGTTCTCTTGCTATGTAATTAGGTGGGATGATCGTACTTCAGTGATGATACCGGAGGAGGAAATCTTTTACCTCGTGGCCTTGCTCCGATTCCCTCCTCCACACGAGGATGGCGCTTCAATTAAGAAATTAGTTGACCAAAACCGAGAGATTGTTCAGTACTGTAAAGACATGGGATTCGATTTCAAGCTGTTCTTCCCTCACTACAAATCAGAACAGGAATGGAAATGCCATTTTGGAGATCGATGGACGAGATTTCAAGACAGCAAGAAGGCTTTTGATCCAAAACACATTCTTGCCCCCGGACAGAAAATATTTTCAAGGATTATTAATGAACCCTAAGTGTGCAAAATAAAAAATGTAATATTGTTCCATATGCTGCTAAGAATGACGATCAAATGCAATTTTCTTGGCATCTGTTATACTGTTGTTGGGGTTTAATTGCAGCCCGGTCATGTGCTCATTCCAGTTATCAGTTGAATATAATTGGAGCGATGTAAAGGCACATCTTTTCAGCCAAAACTTTTTATCCTTTTTATGTGCATGATTCTAAGTTGAAAAGATTACCTGAAATGATCAATGATTTGACTATGATTAATGTATGGTCACATTATGATATGATTACTGTAGCAACTTAACTCATCATGCTCCTTAGCTTATCTATACAAATCTTTTACATCAGTGTCACTATTGCTTAATTTGATCATGCTTGTCTTTATCATGCCATCAAGCAAACTGGCGCCCATAAGCCAATCAATTTCGACCGCACAATTGATGTCTTATCTGAGATGATCTTATACACATATAATGCTCGATTGACGTCTCAGTTCGAGATTTATTTGACTTCAAATTAAAGTTGCTGCATATAGAGTCAAATCTTTTTGAGCACTTAGGGTTTTGGAGTTAGGTCTCACCAGATTCGCTTTTCATGCAAAAAGATTATCATCTAAAACTACAAAAGCCATCACTTTTTTCCTTTTTTTTTCCCCCTCTCTTTCTTTTTTTGGCTTTAGCTAATTAGTTCAAATCTTCATTAATCTCGGGTGGTGTCGTTTATTTGGGTTCATGCAAAAATCAAATCCACCCCAATTTTTAACTTTTTCTTTGGCTTTCTTTTTTCTCTGTCTCGTTTCTTTTTTTGTTTTTCCTTCTAAAAAGTAGAGAATAGATAAAAATGAAGTGGGGTCCGGTGAGCAGCAGCAGCAGCTTTAGAAGGACAATTATAAGATCATGATTTTTGGTAAGATGGACCAACCAATCAGTAAATAGCTTCACTGTCGCAACTCCCATGCAGTCTCTCCTATTCCTATATATGGGATGCGTTAAAGTTGATACTTTGGAAAACGTGTCATGCACTGCGCGGACGTGTTTTCCCGGCGGAGATCACGTTGAATTATTAAATGCTATTCAATCTCCAATTGCCCCATTCATTTAATTACTCACCCACCATCTACATCTATTTCGATCTCTTCACAATCTAGCAACTAGTACTAGGACTGTCCAAGGCACTGAACTCGACAAATACTGAAGATATCGTGTAAAGTGATCCCCGACAAATCATTAAAGTAACAAAGTTATAATTACATGTAACCTTTTCTTATTTTTATTTTTATTTCTTTTCTTGTTACATTATCAAATTTTTTTTTTTTTTTTTTTTTTTTGTAGCTGTTTCTCAAAATTTATAAGTATACAAAGCATTTTACATATTAAGGAACAGGAAGGGATGCATGAAGAAGCAGCAATGAAATCGTTTGAAAATTTAAAGCTTTTCAGTGAATGGTGGCCGTGAAAGTGATATACCAGGCAAGATTCTATTGCAGTTGTTCTTTGAATTAAAGTTGGATGAACGAAATCTATTCGCGTCATACGTCGCTCATTTGATTTTTAGTATTAAGAGAACTTTTAGTTTCTTGATTCTATGAATTAAGCTCGAGGAGGTCAAAATTTAGGAATCCTAGAATGAATAATTTTTTTATTATCATCTCTTTTGAGTGCAAGCTTTTTGAAAATTGACATACATGGCATGTGAATCGTTTTGTCTTATAAGAAGAAGAAGAATAAGATCCATGCACGTTGTAAAAAGCTAAACAACTAGTGATTTTATACTCTTATTGAAGCAAGCGATCAAATCATCCTATCCATTTATATATACCATGCACATAGAATTATCAATGGATTTCCGTTGTAAATAAATAAATTAATAAATTCGATTCCCTTCAGCAGGAGACAGGACAAGATCTTGGTCGCCAGCGTCATTGTCCGAAAATCCAAGGCAAATAACGACTAGGGGCAGGCCACTTGAGCATAATTACAAAAATGGTTTAAATTTTAGCAGGCCTTTACAGTTGTAGCCATGATTATTTGCCATTATGTTTGTGCCTTACAGCCTTAGTAAGCCAGCCAGCTTCAATTTCTAAATAATAATGATAATAAAGTTCCGTTAAAAGTTATATATATGGCCCCTCTCTATTTTTCTAGCTACAACTGTACCAAAAATGAGGGCCATGCATGCCAAATCATTTTGGCTGAAATGAAAAGAAACTTATCGAAGAAGCGCTTGTGAGGGTTTTCTAGTTGAGTGTCACCATCTAATGAGATAGAAATGAAAAGAAACTTATCATCAATTATCTTTATTAGTTAACTAAATAATCTTTTAGAACAGCGAAAAAAGTGAATCACTGCTCTTCTTGTGGTGATGTAGCTAATCAGACTTATCTACATGGAAAGAGCAACGGTCCTAATTTGTAATTCATTAGATTCTAATATATCTTATAATTAAATGTCATGAATACAACCTATAAATAAATAATAAAAAAAAAACAAACACACGCTCGCGCATGTTGCCAAGTAGTTGTGCATGTGTTAGTAAGTAGCATCATATATTTACATTAAATCTTATATATCACTGTTCATATTTTATCATCTCTAATATTTAAGGGACGATGAACACCTGCTCCACATGGAATTAATTATTTTATAACTAAAGAAGGAAATTGAACCCTTATAATTACTTTTACCGACGCCCCCACCCAAGCCAAAGGTCAACTAGTAAGCTGAGCTAGGCTGGGCTAGTCATAGTTGCTGGCTTGGAGATTTGTTTCATGAGAGAGCCTTTTAACACTCCTCTATACGGATGGTAAAAAGCCCAATCAAAGCCCCTGTTATTGATCATAGGTCAAGACTCTTTAAAGGCATGCCAAAACTTAGATGGTATGGGCTTTAAAATTTTCGGCCTATGTCCATGGCCTCACAATGTGGACAGGACCAAAATTTTTTTAGCCACACCCTACTCCTTTATTATCCTTGTAAAACTGTCTTTTCAATTATGTGCCATTTAATGCCAAATATGTCCGTATTTCTAAATTATCATCCTTCATTTGTGTGGTTTTAATTTCTAACAACTTTCTATTATTTTCAGTAAATTTCTCTCTTAAAACTTTTTGAAGTCTTGTGATCTCTATTCTTCTCTCCAAATTTTATTTTATTATAAAACTCAAAAACACTAGCCTTTCTCTCTATAAAACTAAAAAATATTAGTTTCTCATCATTAAAAATAATTAATCATGAAAAAAAAAAGAAAAGGAACGGGAGATAATTTTAAATTTGAATAGATTAGAGAGTTATAGAGGGAAAAAAAAACCATAAAAATGAATTGATCATGAATCTAAAGAACTTACAGCAAAAGATTAAAACCAAGAAAACAAAATATGGTTTGCAAAAGAGGTGGGAGGAAATAATTGGGATTAATTATATTAGTATTTGTCATTTAAAGATATTTTAGTAGAAGAGGGATTAATTATATCAGGATACTGTTAAGGGTGTTAAAAGCACCACTTTTGTTTGATTAGCATTAGGCTACGGATGGACCGGGTTCGTTTTGTGGGCTTAAGCAATGAAATGTAGCGATTCATCGAAACTAAAATCCTCATAACACATCCCTTGAATTTTATTTTCCAAAATACCCCAGATTTAATTTATAAAATACAAACTCATATAATAAAAGTAACCATCTAGCCACAAAAAATCATCCAAAGAAAATGTTTATCTTTTAAGTTTTTATTATAATATACATACAAATCCTAAAATCTTTAAATATTTATAATATTACTTATATTTGCATAACTCAAAACTCTTATTATTTTCTTTTTAAAAATGTATTTTTAATTAAAATTAAATTTTAAAATATAATTTATGAAATGGGATGGGTGCAAATATTTTATTAAAATAATATTTTATTTAAATATTTAATTAAATTTTCATTCAAAATTAGTAATAAAATAATCTGTCATTTGTTATTTAGGTAATTTCAATATGAAAGGGATTTTATGAGGAACTTTGAGGGTGTAGGAAGACCTACTCTTCATGAAAAAGGAATGGGATTGTCTTTCTCTTCCTCATTTAGAAACTTCAAACTCTTCATTTTATTTGTGAAGTTAGGCATGAAGCATTGACATAATTCAAGCATAAGTATGAGAGAGACTTTAAAATCATAAGGTCAAATTCATACAAGTATAAGTATGAGAGAGACTTTAAAATCATAAGGTCAAATTCATACATGTATAGTACAATTTAAAGACCTAACAAATATAGGTAAAAAATATATATTTATTAAGTACGTGGCCTCAACGTCACGCCGGAGAAAATATACTTTCTGCTCTCACTACTATTTAGAGAGGTATATCTATCATTACCAACAGTTGTGAGAGTTGTACACATTATCGAGCACCTAGTGAGGTGACATGAACTAGCTTCTTAATGGCAGCTTTAAATAAAAGAGACGAACTTCTAACACCCCTTAATTATCCTTTTAAAACTCTTTTTTCAATTATACTTCTTTTAATACCAAAAACATCCTTTCTAACTTTTTGTTGTCCAAATAATATGGCTCAGGATTGGTCTAACCCGCGCCTCAAGGTCGCGTCTCGAGTCTCAACAGGATAATACGGATTTTCGCTTCCCAAATATATATATTTCACATCGGTAGAATCAATCTCCTCCAATTAATGCGAGGGTAAAATATATATACAATAAATAAATTATCCTGATACGTCCCACGATCATGGATCAGAATATCAATAGCAGAGTATGTCAAAAAAAAAAAACTTCTTTTTGTTGTCTTTAATTTTTGGTTGTTTTCTCACTTTAAAAATTCTTCTTTGTAAAAAAAAAAAAAAAAATTTAGCCTTTCTTACCTCACCCTTCGCATAAATAATTTCATAACCAATAAAATTTTTAAAGCATTGTTTTCCTGTTCTTCTCTTCAAACTTTCTCTCTCCACGAGCCTTAAAAAACACTAGCTTGCCAAGAATAAATGTAATTAATCTACGTGGTAAAAGAAAAAGAGAAATGTGTTATTTTAAATTTTTACAAACCAATTGAATATATTAGAGCCATAAATTGAAAATTTTAAGAAAATAGATTAATGATAATTCTAAAAGTGTTTGCACTTTGCAACAACATAAGCAACACAGATGGAAGAGAGAGAAAATATGGATGAAGTTCTTTATAATGTGCCTGTCCTTGAATAGAAATTTCAATAGAAGACGGTTAAACGGTGTTTAAACAAAGTGCTAAAAGCACCACTCCAAAAAAACAATTTCCCACCGGTTTTAATTGCCAAGATGGCCCGAAACTGAACCTATTTTAGTCCCAAGGCCCATTGGCAGCTGCAGTTAGGGTTGGCAGAAAAGCCCGATTCGATTTTTAGCTCGATTAATCGGACTCAAATTTTAAGGGTCAAAATAGGGTTATAGCTTAAACATAAAGGCTATATTAAATTAGGTCAGGATTAGGGCTTTATATGACCATACCCGACCCGACCCGACCTTAACTATTATATAATTTTATGTAATATATTTAAATACAAATAATATACAATATATTTAAATAATTAATTTAGCAACAATTTTATATACTTAAATTGTTTTCACACTTTTTCTTTTTTTAAAAGGTAAAATTCTTGAAAGTGAAATTATTACGGAAGAAGAATTTGTGAATGAAGAAGAATGTGGTCCGCAATTCTTTTTTTTTAAATGTTGGGTTATGAATTGTAGCTTATTAAACCAATGAACTAATGAACTCATTGTTTAAATTATGGACTTGTGGTTTTGAGTTGTGTGTTTTTATTTTATTTGTTAAATTGATGAACTCTTTGGTTAGATTATGGAATTAAATTGTGTGTTAATTGATAAACTTTTTATTTATATTTAGTTATTTATATAATTTATGGTTAAGATGTTGAGTAGAACAATTTTTATTTGTGTTACTTTAAACTAGTTTCAAAATTTTTTTAATTTTAATGTATTAGAGGATTTAAATTTAAATTATTTAAATATCAAAAAATAAAAAAAATTTGGTAAGGCTTGAACTTTTTTAGAGCCCAACCCTGACCTTCAGACCCGACTCTAAAATAAAACAATAAGACTTTTATAGGATTATGGCCTTTTGCTTGTGTTATAGGGTCGGGCTCAGTCTTAGTCTGACCCGATAAATTGCCAACCCTAGCTGCGGGTGACCGAATTACGATGCTCGGCGATCTTTGTAAGTTTTGCATCTTGGGCTTCTTGGCCCATTGATTGTCTAATCACATATTGCACAATAATACATATCGGACTTTTATTCTAAACATATGAAGTATAAAATTCTTTTAATTTTAAACATTTAAATATTTTTTTATTTTTTATAACTTATATTTGATTTTCATACATTTAGATTTAAATAGAAAAATTAAATTTTATGATTTTTATTTAAATGGGAAAAAGGAATGAATGAAAAATGAATATTATATTTTAAAAATATCTCTATAAAATCTATTTATTTCCTAAACTATAAAATCTAATTTTTTTGTTTTGATTTGTAAAAATATAAATGTTAAATAACTATATCTAAAATTTTTTATCTATAAAAACAAATAAGATGTCACTTATATTCAAATATAAAAAAAAAAACTATTATACACTTCTTTTTTTCTTGATTTTTTTTTGTTGGTTATATTCACTATCGTAAGAATTACCCTTTCAATTATAAAATATATAATTTTTGGAAATCATAGAGTGAATTTAACGATTTGATTATAAAATCAACAAAAAAAAAGTTAATATATTGCCCTTGTACACGATTTAATTAATCTTACAAATTGCATTTCAAATATTTCTCAATTGTATTATCAATGTATAAACTGAATGTGTAAATGAATTCCAACAAGTCCATGATATTTATGGCTTTTGGTAATTTACATATAACAATACTTGGGAAAAAGGGGGTCAACGGTCGGCCACTTGCAACATTGTCAAGAATTTGATGGGCCGATCGATTTTTCCAAATCCTTTTGTGACCATCGATTCAGTTGATGGGACCTACATGATTCCCCTCAGGGAAGCCGGTGACCTTGACTTCAAGTTAATTGTTCCTTAATGCCATTGGTTAATCATTCTTAATTATCAAAAGTCGGGGGTTAATTAAAAAACACAATTATTAAAATTTAAAGAAAAATGTAATTATCCCACTTGGGTCGTAATTCGCAAACAACGAAAACTTTAATAAACAGGAATGTTCAAAAGTTTATTTATCTATTTTTTTTTGTGGTCTAAAGTATCTATTTAGATATTAATTTTACAATAACCGTTAATATTAGCTCCATTTTCAATTTTTTTTTTCCCGATAATTAACCATCTTTTGTAGTAATATTGTCCTTTGTCAATTTTAAAAATAGCATTTCATAAATCATAATTAGCATAAGCAAGAAAATGACACTTCATGTACCTCAATAAAAAGAAAAAAAATCTGACTCGCTTAAATCTTTAAAAATAATTTGAAAATTAAAATTAGATGGATGATTTAGATAAAAAACCTCATTTTTTTTTTCTAATCTAAATAACTAATTACGAATAATTTATCAAGTCTAAATGTCACCATTTTATTCAACATTTATAGAACACCATTTATTTTACTTGTACTCTTAAATTTTCTTATCAAAATTTTCTTTCTTTGAACATCTAATTGAAAGTCAAAGTATTTTATAACTACACATTCGAAGCAATTAAAGTCAATAAACACAAATCAAGGACTAAATCATTGATATGAAGTTGGTAATCTACTGAGGAGGGATTAATCTCCTTTGCATAAACAATACCAACTAATTACATGATAAATTGAGAATAATAATTGAAATAGTATTTAAGAAAATTAGTTATTATTATTATTCTTCTACATATATACCAACTTCCTCACTGGTCCCTCAGTAGTCACTCATAAGTAAATGTGAACGCACAAATTAAAATTGGAAAAAGGGGAAGAGTTTGATTGTGACAGCTGGGAAGGCAGCTGCAATTATAAAACCCTACCAACAGAGCAAGACTCAAACTAGTCGACTGAGTAGCAACAGCGAATGGGGGTAACTTTTTCATTTAGACTCTGGAGAAACAATGGGGCCCGCCGTCGCTTCAAATAATTTAACCTTTTTACAGACCAAATAATAAAAACACCGCAGGGGGCTTCAGTCTGGGTACTTAAATACTTACAAGCAACATGCCAACAGCCCAACATATGTGTTGTGTCATGTACCGTTTCTGTAGCGGTTCAGTGGTCCCGGCGACCGCGATGACCGTGGACCACCTGTCATCTTTTGATTAAAGTCTCTGCCTCTTTTCGTAAAATCACTCTGATGAAGCAATCTGGTCCGTTGGATCTACTTACTTTCTACTTTTAGCCTCATGTACGGTTATTTTAAGGGCTCTGCTGGAGAAGGAAGTAAGCACTGAAAAAGTGGGGCCAGCCCGATGGTAAAGTAAATGTTGAAAACGCAATCTATCAAGCTTCCCCTTCTTCTAACACTGTTGCTGTTGGCTCCGCGTGAGAGAGAGAGAGAGAGCCTAGGGATTAACAAAACACACTAATTAAGCTTAATTATTCCAAAGAGCTGGGTGCCAAACTGTTAACCTTATTGCATAATTACAATGCAGTGTTTATGAAATTACACACTAAAATATTTGTTTCCACTTGTCGCATTGTTGAATGACATCAATCAGCTCAAATTGTTATACCATCATCATATATTTAATAACTAATTAGGGCTTACTCTTGATCTAACTACTAAAAGAAATAAATAATTTAATAAAATAATATTAGTAATGAGTAATTTTATATTAATTTCTATTTTATTATCTATGTAAGAGAAAATATTAGCAATTTACTAAAAAGTTATCTTGTTATATAAAAATTAATACAAAATCAAAAGTTTAAATTTGTTTAATTTTCCGCTCGTAGATTATAATGCGTACCAATTGTCCATTAAAAAGGCATAATTATTCTTACAAAATAACTACTATTATAGTTTGTATTTTGTTTCGTCTTATCATTTTATGAAGATAATTATATATATTTTTTTGAATTATAGCATACATTAGGTATAAAATTAAATAAATTTAAAATTTTATAATATTTTTTATAACGAGATAACTGTTGAGTGGACATCTAATAATTTTCCTTTGTATAATCATTTGTTTCTAAAAGAATAAAAATAAAATGTTTAGTTAAAAAAAAGATCGGAGAAATTTTAAGAAGAAGTGCTAACAATATCAGAGATTTTTACATTTGAGCTCATTTTAAATTTCAATACTATGTATTACTCACATGTTGGATAATGTATTTTATAATTTATAAAATGATTAAACTACTATATAAAAAATGAATGCCGCATCAGATTCAAACTAAGACTTAGCTGCTGCTCGGGTAACTGCTTCTTTCCATTGTGGCATTTTCATCTCACCTAATGACAGCAAGCCAGCGGGATAATGATGATCCACAGGAAAACAATATCCTCCAAACGATACCGTTTTCCTCTCGTAAAAATAACTGAAATTCACAAAAATTTAAAATTTATTTTTTAAGAATTTAAAATATTTAGCAATTGCATACAATTACAACCATTACTACAGTCTACAGCCAACCCCTTTATTTATTTATTTTTTTTTTCCGAAGCTCACGCCCTAAAAAAATAAAGAAAAAATAAAAGAAAAAAGAAAGCATCCGCAAAACCATCAAGTCGCAAGATCCGACCAGATCCAAACACTAATTCTCTTTCAATACATGTACATATGCATGTTGAGATATATATATTCATCGATTCATCTGTCAATTTTCCGCAAAATTTTTTTTCGCCCAAAAATTCTAAATTAGGGTTTCACAAAACCTCCACAATCTCTTCAATATGACTCCAAATTAGAGATTTTTGGTCCAATGCATTTTTAGATCATGAACTAGGGTTTGTTTTTGTTCATAAAAGTCTCTCCTTTTTATTGTCTTCAAGTGCATGAAGATTTGGTGCTGCTTATGCTTCACCGACGACGACGAAGAAGAAGAACAACGACCGGAAAATAGTAACAATAACAAAATGAAGGAGGGTATTTCTGCAATTGAAGACGAGTCCGAGGGCAATATTGGAAATGTTGGCGGAGATGTAGATATGCAATTAGGGCGGTGTAATGCTAGTGCTAGCAGTAATACGGGCATTCTTCCTTTTGAGATTATGCCGCAGGCGATTTTGGACGACGTGTACTCCGCGATGTCTGGAAAGAACAAAAATGATGACATGTCATTGCCTCCTGCGAGGAGGCATGCGAGCAGGCGGGGCCCGGTGATTCGCGGGTCAAGGCGGTTCGACGGAGAGAGCAGTGGTGGTAGCCGCAATGCTGGAAGTAAGGCGTTGGCGGTGGAAGATTCGCAGCATAAGCGTGCGAAAGTGTACTCTGCTTCTACGTGAGTTTGTTCTGTCGCAGACCTTAGTTGTCATTAGTTATTTTATGTTTAAGAGTGAAATAATTAATTAGAATTTGCGTGAGATTTATGACGGGAAGTGTTATTTTCCCCAGGGATCATTATGTGACTACTGGGTCCTCAGATGCTGGGGCTTCTAGTTCATTAGCTGCTGGAGACTGCAATGTTAGTCAGGGTTCTTCAGTTCCGGGTACTGGTGAGATATTTGGCAATTATTTTATGTGGAATAGTGGTGGTGATGAGAACCCCTTTGATGCTTCTGGTGGAAATGACGGTGGAGATGATAAGGGTACTTCAAAAACAGAAGATTTGGAAATCCGGATGGATCTTACAGATGACTTACTGCATATGGTACCATGCTTTATCCAGTCTATGATCTTCCCCTTATCACTTTATTGTATTGTTTATGTGGTTTCATTCTTGACGCCCCCATTTCTTCCCAGGTTTTTTCTTTCTTGGACTACGTTGATCTTTGTCGAGCTGCTATTGTTTGTAGGCAGTGGAGAGCAGCTAGTGCTCATGAGGATTTTTGGAGATGTTTAAATTTTGAAAATCGGAAGATATCTGTGGAACAATGTGAGTTCACTTACTGCACCCTAGTAAATCGCTCTGATTACATTCTATCTTATTGTTTCTATATTGTATGGTGTCTGGGTGCTGTAAAACTGCAAATAGAGCATGTATGTAGTATTCAAGGATAGTATTAGACTTACAAGACTTAAAGAATCAGAGTTATCAAATTATAGGTTGGTCCATATTTGTTTGGGGTTACAGGTAAGGGATATTTTGCTAATTTTCCAAAATTTATATGAGAAATTTTGGCTGTTAAAAGAGAGGAAGAAGACTGTTTTCTATTTTTAAGATGTGAGAATATTTTCTTTTTGATATTTGAAACAATATTGCAGGATCAGGACCACTGAAATTACATTTTTGCTATTATTACAAATGACAAACAATGAATATGTAATTTGTAACTAAATTTTAGATAATTGTTTCTGATTTATCATCATTTCTTTTTCATTCCACATTCCCTCCCCTCCTCTCCTTTGGTTGAAGCAATTTGTTTTTGAATTCAAGGAATGTATTAAAAAATTCTTAAAGTGGGAACAAGTACATCCATAAAGAATACTGCTTTTAGCGAGTGGAGTCTCAATATCGTCTCATGGGTTTGGGGAACATCAAACTTTATTGTCTTTGTTGGCATAGCAAGATGTTTATATTGGATGTAGAACTGCACATAGCCTTGTTAGTGATTGGCAATGGTGCCAGTGACCATTAACTTGGCGAAATGCTGCGGTGCTTTACTTGACTTGGTTCATGGTGGTGACATGGTGGTTGTGGATTTGTCCATAGGTTTAAGTTGGTGCGAGTAGGTATGCTCTTTATTTTAAGATGAGTTTCTCCATTTTCCCTAATATTTTAGTAGTATTCTTTTATTTATTTAGACTAAAATAAGGCTAAGCTACATAAACAAAAAGTGAAACAAGAAAACTCTGTATTGTAAATAGTTGTGGTGATATGTGACAGATAGGGCAATGATATGTATGAGGGTTCAACTCAGTGGGCAGCTTGAAGATTCTTTATATGGGTGGCTTTCAGATGCTTAATGGAGTTGATTTTTTGTTCCCCCCTGAATGTATTTAGTTTCTTCGATAGGAAGTGGCACGAAGTTTGTTATTGCCAGGACATTTGAGATTAAATTTTGTTGAGAAATATTTTCCTTGAATTATTGGCTATTGCTGATGATAAAAAGGCATTTTGGATTTGTGAAAAATTACATGTGGTGGTCTCTTAAGTGTTCTATTCTGGAATTTGCAATTTTCAGATCAGACATGGTTATTGCTTGCATGATGGGGTCTTTGGAATCTTCTTTTGACCTTCTATACTCCAAAAAAGATGAAAAGATTGGGTGAGATAAAAAACATTGTGGTGTTTATCTGAGAAAAAGGGGTTATTATCTTGAGAATTTTGTTCTGTGCATTAAGAGGTTTTTTAGGGGATGTTTCCCAAAAACAAGTGCACTGTCTATGGGCTCTGGCTAAGACATCTTTTTGAGTTAGAATACTGCTTTATGGAGTTTCTGATGGTGGATAATCTCATAAGGAGAGAGCAGATTATTTTGGGCTGCTACTATGTACAAGAAAAATGATAAATCTCTGGATCTTGATTGCTTTTTGCATTATCAACAATGTGGTTTTTGTTCTACCTGTGTTTGGGAGCAATGGGGTTACATGGGAACCAGTAATTGAAATGCTTATTGGTATAGGAGGGACGCATAGTTCAGGTGCAGCATGGAGGACAGTTTTTATTGTTTGTTATTTAAACTGATTGTAGTTTCTCAAGTTATTTTCTGATGAAATATGACGTTTTATTTAACTTCTTGAATGGTGTTGTTCAATATTAAATATTTAATAAACTTAGCTTGATTATGAAAATTCTTGTTGCACACATGCACGGGGTTATTGTAAGCTTGGAAACTGAATGCTCATTTACCATTGCATGTTCAGTTGAGGATGTTTGTCAGAGATATCCAAATGCTACTGAAGTGAACATATATGGTGCTCCTGCTATCCATTTACTTGTCATGAAAGCAGTCTCTTTGTTGAGGTAACTGTTTCGATGAACTTAAATAGTTTTCTGGTTAAGTGAACATTGGTGTCTTGGCTATTTGTTTATCTATGTCTTTGTTTTTTGATTGTCAGAAATCTCGAAGCTTTAACTTTGGGGAGAGGTCAACTAGGGGATGCTTTTTTTCATGCTTTGGCAGATTGCAGTATGTTGAAGAGTTTGAATGTCAATGATGCTACGCTTGGTAATGGTGTCCAGGAGATACCCATAAACCATGATCAATTGCGTTGTCTTGAAATAACAAAGTGCCGAGTGATGCGTGTATCCATCAGGTGAAGCATTGTCATGTTTCTGTAACCTATCTTTTCCTGTCTATCTTGTGAACTTTTGTGCTAAAATATGATCTTCCATAGGTGTCCACAACTCGAACATCTGTCCTTGAAACGCAGTAACATGGCTCAGGCGGTGCTTAATTGTCCACTTCTGCATCTTCTTGACATAGCGTCTTGCCACAAGCTCTCAGATGCAGCAATTCGTTTAGCAGCAACTTCATGCCCTCAATTAGAATCTTTAGATATGTCGAATTGTTCATGTGTGAGCGATGAGTCACTACGTGAGATTGCCCTTAGTTGTGCTAATCTTCGCATTCTCAATTCATCGTACTGCCCCAACATATCACTTGAGGTCAGTTTTTGTATTTTAATCGTCTATTGTTATTTTTGTGGTACATGGAAATACTTTATTTGACACTCACCCTTGTTTTTGCCTTTCGAAGTCTGTTAGGCTTCCAATGTTAACAGTTCTTCAGCTGCACAGCTGTGAGGGTATCACTTCAGCTTCAATGGCCGCAATATCTCATAGTTATATGTTGGAGGTTTGAATACTCTTGCTTTATTGTTGGAGTTTCCTGGATGACTCTGTATCCTCTAGTCACTGCATTCAACTTATCAAAACTGATGTGAACTATTTTGCAGGTTCTGGAGCTTGATAATTGCAACCTATTGACTTCAGTTTCCTTGGAGCTTCCTCGCTTGCAGAATATAAGACTAGTACATTGTCGCAAGTATACTTTTCTGCTCTACCTAATTTATCTTTTGTCCCTTCCCTTCCCAAAAGATTGCCTTAATATTTTGGCTGGCAGCAGTTTTTTCCCCCTTCTCCTTTCGTCTTTAACTTATCAGCTTCTGTATTCTACAGATTTGCTGACTTGAATTTGCGAGCAATGATGCTATCATCAATAATGGTGTCTAACTGTGCTGCTCTCCACCGAATTAACATTACTTCAAATTCTCTTCAAGTATGTCCCTTGTAAATGAGTCATTAGATCTATTTCTTGTCCATTCTTTATTCTATATTCATTGATAGAATACTGAGTTGTTTTACATACATGCAGAAATTGTCGCTGCAGAAGCAGGAAAACCTGACATCACTGGCATTGCAATGCCAGTGTCTGCAAGAAGTGGACCTTACAGATTGTGAATCTTTGACAAATTCTGTTTGTGAAGTTTTTAGTGATGGTGGTGGATGCCCTATGCTAAAGTCTTTGGTTCTCGACAATTGTGAGGTTTGTGAGTTTAAAAAAAATCAGTAAATCAAAGTGCATGCATGATGATGTGTGTTTGTAACTTCAAGATGTTCATGATATTCTTTGTCACAATGACTTCTCCTTGGAAAAGCTTTCCATGTGGAAGAATTGGGTTCTGGTTGTTTTTTTTTTTTTTTTTTGGTTTGGTAACTTGTGATTTAAATGGGAAAAGTGTGAAGAACCTTGCTCCTATGATGGGAAGCATTGTTCCATGAAGAATGAGAAAGGGGTATAAGTGGGAGAGATCTGAAGATTGGGTGGATAAAAGAGGCATTGAACATATAGTAGACGTTGGTTTGTGTGGCATTCTAGGTTTCTTATTGATTGATTGTGAGACTGTAATTACTTGTTATTATTACTTGGCCAGGGCTTGACGGTGGTGCGGTTCTGTAGTACTTCTTTGGTCAGTCTATCTCTTGTTGGTTGCCGTGCTATCACAGCTCTTGAACTCAAATGTCCCATTCTTGAGAAAGTTTGTTTAGATGGATGCGATCATCTTGAAAGTGCATCATTTGTTCCAGTAAGTGAGAATGATTGCTTAGTTTCCTTTGTTGCTCAAGTACTTGTGATAAATTTCTGGGGTTGTACCTTCAAGCTATGTTAGGCAAGGAGGATTAGATTGGATTAATTATTAGAATCGGACTAGAATGGATTTGATTAGATTGTATAATAATGTCTTATGTTTGGTACAATGTTGGATTGAATGAAATTAAATGGCATTTAAATTGACATTTGAACATAAATATGAACTATTCATGAATATTTAATAATAAAATAATTATTAAAATTAATTTCATAGATAATTAATAAAAAATTAAATATACAGAAAATTAGTTATTAGATTGTCCTAATTATAATAAACAAATATAAATTAGATTAGATTAAAATAAATTAAATTAAGTTAAAAACTACTTAAATATTTAATTTAATTTTTTATTACATATTTTAAATATATTTTATTTTGTCAAAAAGTTAGCAAATAATATACATAAAAGCAACCAATTACTGGTATTAATAATTTTCATGATTAATTTTAATATAGTGATTATCAATTCAAATATTGCATTAGATATACAAGTAATAGTTAATTAAATAGACGTTTGTTTTTAAAAGTAATCCTAAGTAAACCATTGTATAAATCGGGATTCCTAATCCCATGGTTTTTGGACTAAATTCAAATTTAGTCCCCTAATCTAATCCAAAGTGAAGCTTGCAAAACATAGGTTAAATAATTAAAATTCCAAAATTAATCCAATCCTAAACTTAATCCTAGGTCTCAAACATAGCCTCAGTTTGAGGTTTACTCCTTTATGTTGTGACTGGTGTATGATTTAAATATTCTATTGCTCCAATCACTCCATTTATGATTCTCTAAACCCCTATCTTTGGTTCAGGTCGCTCTTCAGTCTCTCAACCTGGGAATATGCCCAAAGTTGAACACACTCGGTATTGAAGCACTGCATATGGTGGTGCTTGAGTTGAAAGGGTGTGGTGTCTTATCTGAAGCGTACATCAATTGTCCTCTTTTAACATCACTTGATGCTTCCTTTTGCAGGTTTGCTGCGTCACTATTTTTTTAGCATCCTTTTTCTTGTTCTATGTCTGACATCTTGTTTATTTTTACATGCAGTCAACTCAAGGATGACTGCTTGTCTGCAACTACTACTTCATGCCCACTGATTGAGTCATTAATATTGATGTCTTGCCCATCTATTGGTCCTGATGGACTTTACTCCTTGCGGTCGCTTCAAAATTTGACAATGCTTGATTTATCATACACTTTCTTGACGAATTTGGAGCCTGTTTTTGAGTCTTGTTTGCAACTTAAGGTAGTTTTAGTTTCAGATTATGCATAATT
The DNA here is from genome assembly GCA_030449925.1 of Citropsis articulata. NCBI lineage: Eukaryota > Viridiplantae > Streptophyta > Magnoliopsida > Sapindales > Rutaceae > Citropsis > Citropsis articulata. The sequence continues at coordinate 989,335 of JASUUH010000257.1, forward strand.
GTACTACCTATACTCAGTGTGCTATTTCATATTATATCACCAATGTTTCTTGTGCAATACATTTTCTAGAGAATGGTACTTAGTTATCTTGCCTATGTTGAAGATTCTATGTTTCTTGCTCTGCCCTTTGCTTGGTTTTTATCTCTCTAATCTTTCTTTTCTTCTTCAAGGTGTTGAAATTACAAGCTTGCAAGTATCTCACTAACACGTCATTGGAGTCTCTTTACAAGAAAGGTTCTCTGCCAGCCCTCCAGGAATTGGACTTGTCTTATGGGACTCTTTGTCAGTCAGCTATAGAGGAGCTTCTTGCTTACTGTACACACCTCACTCATGTTAGCTTGAATGGTTGTGTGAATATGCATGACCTGAATTGGGGTTCTAGTGGCTGTCAGCCTTTTGAGCCACCCTCTGTATATAACTCCTATGGAATTTTTCCTCATGAGAACATTCACGAGTCAATGGACCAGCCTAACCGCCTACTGCAGAATCTCAACTGTGTCGGTTGTCCGAATATTAGGAAAGTTTTCATCCCACCCCAGGCTCGCTGTTTTCACTTGTCATCTTTAAATCTATCTCTATCTGCCAACTTGAAGGAAGTTGATGTTGCTTGTTTCAATTTGTGCTTTCTTAATTTGAGGTATGCACATTGTTTCTCTTGATTTGTTTGAGGCAATTTTTCATTTCTGAGCTCTTTGGTATGCTAATAATTTTAAGTTTGTCTGTTCAGCAATTGCTGCTCTTTGGAAACATTGAAGCTTGATTGCCCAAAATTGACTAGTCTATTTCTTCAGGTATGCCAAATTGCCTTCAGTTATGGAAATCATTTATTTATTTATTTATTTTTCCTTTTTTTTGGACTTCTTGAGTTCTTGCAGATGATAATATTGCTTAGCTGATTGAATAACATTTATATATGCTGAATCATTAGTTTAGCCCCCCCCCCCCACAATATCCATTGGGTGGTTTGCTGCTCATGAAAGTATTGTTGAGTTCTGCAAAGTCGTCTTTGATGGATCTTGCACTATCATACTTGATGATCTACTCTAGTTGTCTCCTAGGGCTTTAATACCTATTTGGTATAACTTATTTAATGGTCATAAATGCTTCTTTAATCCCATAAGCTCTTATTAAAATTTTTGTTGTTGTTTTGCCTCTACTAGTAAAAGTTCAAATTTAGTGTTTTTGATATTAGAGGTTGAAATTTTTTTTAAATGTTAAAACATCTAAAATATCCTCTACTTATTTGACAATTTCATTTTATTTTTTATAACAAGACTTTAAAAACTTTTATAATTTTATAATTTTTAATAAAAACTCTCATTGGCAATCAAATGACTAAAATTTTTGGGTAAAAGCTCTACTAACAAAAGTCCTATTTAAATAATTTTTACTTAAAAAGCTATACTAAACAGAGTCTTAGCTACTTCAAAAATTATTTGACAATTTCATTTTATTTTTTGATAACAAGACTTTAAAAAACTTCTGTAATTTTATAATTTTTAATAAAAACTCTCATTGACAGCCAAATGACTAAATTTTTTGGGTAAAAACTCTACTAACAAAAGTCCTATTTAAATAAGTTTTACTTGAAAAGCTATACTAAACAGAGTCTTAGCTACTTCAAAAATTATCAAGGAATTTATTGTTTTAGTTCATTTACTTTTTGTCACTTGGGCCAGATATGGATTTGTATGCTGTATATTCTTCTTGTGTCTCTGTTTGTTGTCGGCTTTTTCTCTTCACGTGGAAGTGCCATGCCCTGTTTTCCAGTTACTGTCAAAATGTTGCATTATCATTAATATTTTTAACGTTCGTTGCAATTCAGTGTAGTGAATATCAACCGGCTGCACCCATCTAACACTGTTTGCTATTTTCTTGCCTTGATTAGTCCTGTAACATTGATGAAGAAGGGGTTGAAAGTGCAATCACTCAGTGTGGCATGCTCGAGACTCTGGATGTCCGGTTTTGTCCGAAGGTGAGTACACCCTTACTGTTTACTTTGCTTGCAATGGTGATATCTATCAGTTAATGTTTGTTGTCTACTACTGAAAATGCATGGGTCTGTGTCTGTTTCATTTGTTGCCCTTTTTTTTCTCTATTTTTTCCTGAAAAAGTGGAAAATTATATCTGAAATAAAGATTGTATCTGAAATAACAATATTCCTTATTTTTTTCTTGTTGTCTGCAACAGATATGCTCAACCAGCATGGGCAGGTTACGTGGAGCGTGCCCTAGTTTGAAGCGCATCTTCAGCAGCCTGACCACTTCATGATGCAACAGAAAATTTTGCTCTCTTTTTTTAAAAATTATTGTTGGCTTATGTGGTTATTTTCTTTCTGCTGGGTATTCTTGCCATTATCTGCTTTTAATGTCATTGTAAATGGTCATCTTTCACGCCAGTTTTTGTTTGGGTATATTTTTATTTGTACCTGATGTGGCTGCCTTTGTGTAACAACACAATAAAATGCTGTTTCTATGTTAATTTATCATTGTTTGTTTTAATCTTTCTGTCTTCTCCTTTACGCATTTCTCATTGCTAAACTTATATTTAGTTTTTATGTTTCTTGCACATTTATAAGTAAAAGTTCTAACGGTTTATCCGGTTGGGAACATCTAAAATTTGAGATATTGGTGTCCTTTTTATTTATAAAATCCCAATTGGACTCCTGATGCAAGTTTCTGCATTTTATGATCGTAATTGTCGAGGGTATAAAAACGTATGTGCATAAAATTACTATTAGTAATACAAGCATTACACTTCATATTATTCAATACACACAAGCAACAAAAGTGGACTATCATCCATGACGGCAGATCAGTGAGAATACCATTCATTCTAAAGCAAGATGAATATGAAGTGCAATCACAAAACATCATTTCAAGTTAGAAAAATCCACAAAATACAACGGGAGGGGAAGACATGAAAGTGGCATAAAATTCATAATATTGATTCCAACTGTCTGATTTCTGGGCCTGAAACTTGAGCTTCTGCGTCATCATATGCACTTCTATATGCATCAGCTACGGCCTTTCCTTTAGTTAACACATCAGCAGGGACAGTCTGGAGAAGGCTGTGGAGGGAAGCTTATTATACAAAATGAAGCCTACTTGACTTGCTTTAATAAGAATAAATTTTCAATAGCTAGCAGAAAATAAGTGACAATAATATAAAACTTAATTTATTTATAATCTTTCGCTATTTTGGGTTTCCAAACAATATCATTGGAACAAGCTTCTAAAGAAGTGCAAGCAAAGTGTTACCTGTCCAGTGCATTAAGAGCAGTATCAATCTTGGCCTTCATTGTTTTGATAGAGGTTTTGCCTTCGTTTCTTGAAGCACGCAGAAACAAAGAATCAAGATCTTCCAAGGCTCTTCAAAATAGGTAAATAAATTGGGTCAACACAAGTTCAACTCTCTTGCCGCTGAACTTGTAATTTGTAACAGTATGTTAATATTGGCTACAGGGACTTGTCTTTTCCCATATCCCACACAAAATCTAAGGTGTTTCTAACAATATGGTGTCTTTTCCGTAGAATCTAAATTGTATCTAAATATCAACTGCCTGGACAGATTATCAAAATGCTATCATGCTAGCTGGCTGGACCTTCCACATCCTCAAAACAAACTGTAGCTTGTGACACAAGGCCACACCCATTCAGTAATAAGTGTTACCCCACAGACAACCATGAGGTTATTTTCTAGGTAAATAGCTCCTAAGATGAGCAATTAGGAAAGCTTTAGTACAGAGCAAATCATGAATCCACTGAATAACAAAAACTGCACATATCTCCAAATATCAAAGCCCTCAAAATTAGCAGTGAGGTTGTGATGAATTTTTATACCTGAGACATTGATCAACATCATCGGAAGCTGTTTTACCATTTCCAGCATCTGAAGCATATTGTGCTACCTGAAGTTCCGAAGAAAATTTCCAAACCTCAGGAACTCATTTACTCAAATACTGCTGTAAAGGAAACTGAAATGTGAATGTAGAGTAATGCTTTGGTCATTTTATTCCAACATAGCCTTAAAGACGAAAATAACCATAATCTAACCAAAAGGAAATTTTTAAAGGTCATGAAAAGAATGCACTAATAATAGATGGCATCGTGTGTTCATAGTTTATTTTGAAAAGATTGAAAAAGTGTTGTTTTTCAATTATTTCAGTATACGGAATTCCCTAAGCTGAGAGCTTGAGACAATGAAAGAGTTTCATTCAAGGAGTATGGAGATGGAAATAGTTCAGAAGACACGTGGAAATATGAAAGTTTTCAACTACACTAGAAAGCTCCAACTTACTGCTCGGATATTTACACGTAGAGAAGCAGCTGGACCAGAACGTAGTAGAGACCGGCAGTTAGCATATTCTGGTTTATCAACATCCAAAGTTTTCTCTATAATAGAGAAAAGATAAAATATAAGTACTACACCACTCTATATTCTCACTCTGTGTGTGCTAGTGTCCAGATGTCAGTGGAAACCACGTTTCTTGTGTAAGCCAGCATTTTGAAGGAACAGACCAAAACTCGATATATTAAAATGATAAGAAATCATGCAGAGCAACAACAAGATGTTAGAAGTGGGTTGCTGAAGAGAGATATGATAAACATGATAAGAACTCATCTTAAGTGCCTCAACACCAAGCACAACCATCTGAGTGAAGTGGGTTTCATTCCTCTCAACATCAACCTTGGAAGGGGTATTAATTCACTAGGACCAGGGGGGGTTAAGAACCTACGAGTAATTAAGGGGGGGGGGTGGTGGGGGGCGCAAAAAAAATGTATGTCAATTGATGGCGATAATATGAAGTCAAACTATATCAAACAATTCATAAACAAAAGGAAACCCAAAATCGATTTCTAGTTTCTAGAAGTATTCCACTCCAAACAACACGAAAAGTAATCCAAACTTAAGCAGGTATGAACTCATCCTCAATTATTTCTTCAAATTGTGCAACCAAAATATTCATTTTGGTCATTAACCTGGCTGAAGATCTGAATAAGAAATCATTTCCTCACAGATTCTCATGGGTCGGCGAAGTCAGCGTCATAGATACTCAAGAAATCAATCAACAGAAAAAGATACAATACACTGCCAACCAATAGTAAGAAATGAAAGAAGGTAGTGAACATCTCGCATTCAATTATAAGTCGTAATTTCAGAGTAGAAGAAGCATAGGATAGAATCAACACGGAAAGGCATTACCTAAGTCCTTAATCTGTAACTGCGTCAATATAATAGGGGGTATATAAACCTCTAAAGGATCAAGCTTTTTCCTGTAAAATATTCAAACACAACAAAACATAACATAACATAACATTAGTTGTAATACAAAATATTGGCCACGGACGATTGGGCTTAGACCACGCAAAGCAAAATCTTACTTTTTAACATATTTATCCAAAAGGCTGCCCGCTGTAGCATCTGCATAGACAAAAACACACATAAATCCAATTGATCAACTATTCAAGTCACAACCATCTTAACTTAGTTGTTGATACCATAAGCTCCTACTAGAAGGTAGAATCACAATGCGATAATATTAAGCTTACTGTTACTGATGCGGCATACAATTGTAATAAAAACGAACAAAGGTCTAAAATATAGACCAAGAAAAAAAAATCATTTGATCCAAACGGAATGAGGCCTACTGTTGGTGTCGGGAAGGAAGAGCAAGTGTGAGAGGGCGAGAGAGAAGGAGACCAATCGTCGTCGGCTTTCCCGCCAGTTGGAAGGAGACAGTGCGCACCTCACTCGTTGCGACCTGTTCGTTTTCGTCGTGCAATTTGGGGAAAGATAGCGGGGGATATTTGAGGAAGTACAGGGGCTGGTGCTAAAGTGCGCAGGGGCGTTAAGTGTCGCCATTCCGACAGACGGCAATGAGAGGGCTCCGAAACCAAAGCTTATCCGTTCGTTTCTCGTTCTATTATTCTGTCTGTCTTAGCGCCCGAAGAGGCGTGCGTCGGGGAAATTACACATTTACCCCGTTGGAAGAATAAAACATTTTATTGTCTAGTACAAAATGAATAGAGCATTAAAATGTGCTAGTGTACGAAGAAAAGCCTCTTTGTTAACCTTGTGTCACCGCCACGTGTTTTTTCCGCATGTGTACAATATTGCCCTTGCTGACTTGTTGGGTGTTGACATCTAATAACCAACGGGTGTCTCTCCGTGAATAATTTTGAATTTTATTGAAGTATTTCTGGCGGTTAACGTGTCATTATGAATATAAAGGGCATAACAGTAACTGCGCAAAGAGCAGGGGCCCTGGGTGCGAACCGGAGAAGCCGGTTGGTGGCAACTGGCAATGTCGGCAATTACTAATATCCAAGAATAAAACAAATTTAACAGTTGTAAAGCAACCGAACCGCATTGAAGCGGACATTTCACTGGCTTCGCAGTTCAGTTGCTGCTTCGTCTTCTCTGATCCCTTTAGAATCTCTGCAACTTTTGAAATTCTGCTGGATTTCAAAATAAACTAACAGAAGAGGAAGCAAGCAACAATGGCGGCCACGGCCTTATGGTTCATTTTAGCTCCATTGCTCTTAGTATCTGCTGATACTCAAAGTAAGCCTCTCCTTCCTCACTTTGATTAATAATGTTCGCTTGATCTGTCGGAATTAAATCTCTACCTTTGTTTTTGAAATGCAGCTTGTACTCCGGTTTTAGATAATTGCTTAAAGTCTCTGCATTCTTGATTTTTTAGATTGCGTGTTCAGATTTTAGCAGATATCTTACTCGCTAATAACTAATTTTACTATCTTATTTTATTTTTTTTTCATTTATGATTTTTGAGTTGCTGAGAGATTTGAGTTGAATCTTAGATTTGTCCCTTTTGTTGTTGAGGGAATAGAAATAGACAAGGGGGAAATAGAAAGTCAACCTGATTTAGCTTTTAAGGCTCTGTTTGAGATTTGAGAAGTTGTGGCTTTTAGTACGTACATGGCGACTGTGGAATGAAAGTAAAGATGGGAAGTTGTCAGACATTTTAGCTTGTTGTGCTTTCAAAACTAAAATTAAGCAGAAGCACAAAAATTACAAACATACCCTAAATAAGTTGATTCAATTGAGCTTTGGACTCTGGACACTAAAACAGTGAAGGCATGAAATCTATGAGTAGTTTAACTCAACGTGTGAAGGAGGGTAGAAGGTGCAGTTTGATGCATTTCGTTTAAAATGATGAGAGGGAGGCAAAGGTATAAAGATTTGAATGTGTGTTTGTGATGATAAGTCCAAAAGGAAAAACTTGATTATGGTAATTTTTTAAGGAAGGATTTGATGACCACTTCTTGATTAAGCAAGATACACAACTAAATAAAAAGAAGAAATAAGCCCCCTGGAGTCGACCTTGAATACACTCTGTGCTTGTGGTCATCCGAGTTCTTGCAATTATAGAAGGCAAGTCTTAATGTTTAGCTGTGAGGTTTCTCATCCCCATCCAAACCTTTAAAAAAGGAAAAGAGAGAGAGAGTGAGAGATAAGAAGATAGATCATTTGTTTCCTTCTTTGCTATTACTATTCACTACTACAAAAATTATTAAACCACAAAGCAAATCAACAAACAACCACAATTGTTGGTTTGTGGTCTTTCCCAACACCTATCTTTTGCCAGTCGCTAATTGCCATTTTAATAGCAAGTTTCTTGTGTACTAATGCAAAATTCAAGGTCCACAAGAATTGTGGTTAATGAAATTTTGTTTGTTTTAGAAAGTGAGAAGAAAGAGATACTACCAGGACAGTTGAAGCAGCAGTTGCATTGTAATTTGTATCAAGATCCCCCACTGTTTTGTTCTGTGTAGCACGAAGTTCAGTGGACCACCTTAAGTTCATTGAGTTAGTGTTTTGTTTACATCCAGCTCCATTTGGGTATTGCACCAATCCACTTAGTACATGACAAGCTAGGGTTCAGTTTCCATGATCAGGTTAGGAACTCTGCAATCCTAAAAAGGGTTACTATTGACAGAATAATTCCTAGTGCAAAAACAGAATGTAATAAATGAGGGAAGTCTGAAAGTATGGTCTTCTGAATGGAAGGATGCCCAGGAGGGCTTGCTGGTTTTGTTATAATTTCTAGAATCATTGCTCTATGTATTTATGTTTTGAATAATAAGTTGATGGCATGTAACCATTTATCCCCAGTCCAATATTGCAGGACAGCACAACCATATTATTTTTCCCTCTTTTAAATCCATGATTTAATTGTATCTTTTTTGCTGGTCACATGCTCATCTATGACATTATGAATAACAAATACAGTAAAAGTAACCAAAAACCCTGCGGATGAGTTGGTGGCTGTGCTGAACAGTAATAGAACTGCACACAAGGAATCATCACTCCGTGATAACCCAGGCCTGGCCTGCATAGCTTTGCAGTACGTAAAAGCATATGAAGGGCATTGCAATGATGTGGGCGGTCCAAAGGCCAAAAAACCTGCTGATTCTGAGTTTGCCAACACATTTGCTCCCAATTGCGGTGTTCTTTCCTCGTCCCTCGCTCAAATCACTGGACGTTTACTAGGCTGCCAGTCCCGATATGTTCATGCTTCTGAAGCTTTTTCAGATATCTTGATGAAAAATGAAAAGAGCTTAGATATTCTATACAGTAAGAACCATACTGAGGTCGGGGCTGCTGTGAGTGGCACTGACGGCGGGGCTCCGTATTTCTGGTGTGTCCTGTTCAGCAATGGCAAGCACAATTCCAGCTTTATTTTTGAGGATGGCGTTGCTAAAATATCAAGGCCGGGATGTTTCAGTGGGGCTAATGATGAATGCAGTGCTGCAGTTGGTTTGTCTCAGCCCCATAGTTTGTGGCTGTACGCCATTATATCTTTGATTGCAGTTTCTTATGCCTTTGGACTCTGATCTTGCTGCCAATAGCGTCTTTAAATTCTTATCCACTTGTGTTTTTTTTTTTTTCGGCGTCTTTTGTTCTATCGTATTCCTTTTCTTGGCCTCTGTAATTTTTTTGTTTGTTTTTTCAATTGACTGTTGAATATGAAATTCACGCAATTCTTTTCTCTTGTATTTGTTCCTCCGGTGACATTTTTTGTTTTCTGAGATTACTCTTCGCATTTTTTAAAAGTAATAAATGATGTCTTTAAACTATTTTAATCAATAATGCTCATTATAACAAAATCTTAAAATAAATTTTCGATTCTCAAATTTATATTATAGGAAGGAAAATATCGTTTTAGAGTAAAGCACAGATCCAGTCTGTTTCTATGAGAGAGTAAAACCTATTTAAAGTAATAAAGTTTGTATGAGTTTAATAATGTTATTTTAGAGGAGGTTATTAAGCTATACAATCTGGTACCATAACACTTATATATTATTATTAATTTTTATGATACTTTTTTTAACTAATTACCACATACCCAATAAAGTACTATATAAATATTTCATCATGACTCATGGGAGCTGGCTTTAACCTCATGTATCTTGTACCATCTTAATTTTAATTATGTTCACTTGATAACTGGCAATTGTATTTTTGGTAACTCATACAAATTCAAATTCAAGGAAAGTTTAGGCTTTGTCCATACTTTGCCAGTTTGCCCCGCTCCACCACGCTACCTTTAAAAAGAATTTGAGTGAAATTAGGAAAAATATAAATCCAATTGACTATATTTTGACTTTTAGCGCGGGAACCCAATAAGGAAAGGCTTTATTCTCTCTCCAAATCTAATAAAATCACTTTGGTTTCGTTATGGCAGCCCAGCGGCCAATTCTCTTATATTATAATGGGGTTTTTGCAGTAAATATTTGTAAATATGGCAGTATTGAACCAACAAACCAAACATCATGTATTAGTTCTTACTACAAAAATTAAAACTCAAGTTTCCAACCCTGCGTTTAATTAATTTTCTCCTAATCCCTCCATCATCAACATGACTCAAAACCCTGCTGCTGCTGCTTCTGATGAGAAAGAGAAGCCAAAACTTATTATTGATCTCAATTACCCGCCAGCGCCAGCGGCCGGTGATGGTGATGATGAGATTGTTAAAGAAAACAATAACAAAGAAAGTACTGCAAAAGGGTTGCGGGGTTTTGAAGTGGGAAGCGGTTCTTGTGTGAGTAAAAGGAGTAGAAGATTCACCGAAGAAGAGAAGGGAAAGAAAATAATTGTTGTTGTCGTTGATGATGATGAAGAAGAAGAAGCTTTGTTGAAGCTTCGTTTGGGACCGGCACCTGCTGTAAAACCTGACGAGCACAAGGCTCTGCTTCAAGCTTCAACTTCTTGCGTCATGTTTCGTGCGCTAATTAGAAGATGAATAAAATATATTACTTGTATTAAGCCTGATAAATAATGTTTAATTTACTGATTATTTATTTTTCCAAATTGACTGATTACTTCATTTTCTCAAGCTATTTCGTTGTATAAGTGAATCTGATAGTTGGGCAACCTTTCGTATTATTATTTTTATTTTACCCGTGAGATTTTATTTATTTATTTTTAAATTTTAAATTGTATTTCATTAATTTTATTACAATCAAGTAGACACACTGGACCCGACCTCAAGCCCCAATAGAGTTTTTGAGCTATGTTTATTAATAGTTACCTTGTATTCTCCCATATATACATTTATTTTTAAAAAATTGATTGTAGCATTTTGATCATGTATTCCATACTTCGTGAATTATCTATTTATTCACAATCTCACGGCAGGGATTACAAGGTAAACAAATATTCACCGTGACGTGGCGCGCAAACGAAATGAAGCTGAATTATGTTCAAGAAAGATTTATTCGGAATTTATTTATTTAATTTTATTTAGTTCAAATAATATCTTAAGCAACAAACCCAGCGATATTCAGTTTTTTTTTAGCGGGAAGTACATAACTTCTGAAGCACGGAAAAAGCGTGAGGTAAACTGAAGAGGGATTTCGTATTAGGCGAAGATTATGGAAATGGATTTTCCCAAGAAAACTGTTTTACGGGAAAATGATGAGAATCTTGGAGGCAGTGAGTTGAGCGACGATAATAAAAACGAGGAAACGGGTCAGAAAAGGCCTGGAACATTGAATCTCAATTTGAATAATCCGCCAGATGAGCGTCATAGTAAATTAGGGTTTCAGTCGGAGGCTGATTTTCCCGAGAAACAATCGGAAAATGAGGAAAAAGACTACGCGGCTCGCTGTGCAGAAGCCTATTTCAGAGGTCTGGAGACACTCTCAGATGAAGAAAGTGAAGAAGAAAGTGGTTCTTCAAGTAAAAGAAAGAGATACTCAACTGAGGAAAAGGGTGAGGCCAAAATCGAAAATGAAAGTTCACCAACTGAAATACTTGACCTTGAAGACGATTTAGCGTTATTGAATTTGACGACATTGAGCATAATTGCAACTAATGAGGAGTCAGATTCTAATCTTGAGAAAGAAGGTACCCAGATGAATGAATTTCAAAGAGCAAGGGAGTGGAGGGAGAGATGGTTAAGAGAAGCAAAAAGAAGGCATTATGAGGTTGCAAGATATTGTGCTCGCATGCTTGCAATTCCTCAAGAAGATGACTCATTCAACAAAGGAAACCAGAAGGGGGTGTTAAAAGAAGCTGAAGAGGAATCACAAGATTTTGGGGGTGGTCCTTTTTATGAAGCAATGGTGATGATCAAGAAGAGGAATTTGGTGCAAGAATTGAAATGGATGCCTGCTGAGAATAAGGTCGAGGTGAGGAAATGTGGTGTTCCTTCACTGTTGGATCTTAGTCTGAAAATTCTTGCAAGGAATGCAGAGGCGATTGTGTCATTAGAACTTGTTCCGGATTTTTTGAGGCACAAGCTTAGTCAGATTGTTCGGAAGAAACGGAAAATGAATGCTCACTTTCTTGAGCTCCTTGCAAGTGGCTCCCCTACTGAGATACATTTGAATGACTGTTCCGAGATCAATACAGACGATTTCACCAGAATCTTTGGTGCTTGCGACAAAAAGAATTTGATTGTGAGTGATTTTTACTCGTTACTTCAACGTGCATTACGCTGCTTTTCTTTTTCTTTTTTATTTTTTTTAATTTTTCCCTTAAGAACCAAGGACAATGTTGGCCATCATTCTTGAAACTCTACGGTAGATGATTAATAAACCATGACAAAAGGTTCGTGCGAAGCCCCAGGAGTTTGCTTTTGTAAATTTGACAACGGTGATAAATTTTGAAACATATAAAAGAAAGAATCGTTACTAGCATGACTGCTTGTGCATTATTTCAATCAAGACATTGACTTCGGCTTCCAGCTTTATCATGTCAAGTTTGCAAAAATAAATAAGTACCGCATAACCCATAGGGATAAGAATTTAATAGTGTGTGAATGTATCGAGAATGAATCAAACTCAATAAACCTGCATCATCATTTGCTAACAGATGTGCTTTTGAACACTGGTGGATGATATTTCTCAGCTTAAATTTTTTTTAGTTAAATCCTGTTTGTTAATTGTTTTTTTTAATGTTCCCTGGCTTCTTGATGCAGGTGCTACAACTTGACCTTTGTGGACGGATTCTGACAGAAAATGTCATTACAAACACCGTTGACACGCAAAACTTTAGCCTTCCTGCCCTTACCACCATATCTCTGACCGGTGCATATCAATTGACTGATTTTGGGCTAAGCATGCTTGCCAGATCTGCCTCTGCACTACAGTCGGTAAATCTAAGCCAGTGCTCCCTTCTCACAAATAAAGGCATCAATCTTCTAGTTAAACAATTGAAATCTACTTTGAGAGAGCTGTATATAGATCATTGCCAAAACATTGATGCCGTGTCTATGTTACCTGCACTGAGGAAACTCAATTGTCTGGAAGTGTTGTCAGTTGCAGGAGTTGAGGCGGTTGATGATTATTTTGTCACTGAAATTGTCAGAGCACATTGCTTAAATATGAGACAGCTTGTTTTAGCAAACTGTGGGTGAGTCCTGCTTAGGCCACTCATAGCAGCCTTGCCTTCTGTATATGTCTACTTTTTCATAAAGGTGCCTGTGGATGGATGCAGGCAATTGACTGATAGAGCTCTTAAGTTCGTGGGAAAAAAATGTTCAAGATTATGCGCCCTTGATCTTTCTCACTTGGATAACCTAACAGATGCAACTATGCAATATCTGGCTGACGGTTGCCGATCAATTTGCAGCCTTAAACTTTGCCGCAACAATTTCAGGTTGCCTTCCATATTCATTAGCACAACGATTTATTTCACTGTGGTTTTTTGTTTCATTTTGGTACCAAACATTGGATTAATTTTTACTTCTCAGCTATATGGTAGAAAACATGTAGAATAGTAGCTCTCTTCGATTGTTGCAGTATCTATCATTCACATGTGCACTAAAGGAGATGGTACAGACTCGTGCGTCGGTTGTTTCATGTATATATGATAGTTTGAGTAGCTTACAAGTTATGCATGGCATACATTGTGACAAGTTTGTAAGCCTAGAAATCAGTTGTTGAGGACCTTTAAGCACTAAACCTGGTTTTGCTAATTGCATTAAACTAATAATCATCTCTCTTCTTTATCTAGTGGAACATTGGGAAACCTAATGCTAATATTAAAAATCTGCTTTCTAACTTTATGCAATAGATGCAATGATTGAAATTTGAAATTTCTAATTACCGCAGTGACGAAGCCTTAGCTGCATTCCTTGAAGCCTCTGGAGGTTCACTAACTGAACTTTCACTGAATCATGTCCGTGGGGTGAGACATTGACATTCATGATCTTATTTTGGTTTTTACTTTTTGTTTTCTGACTGAACCCCCAAAAAAAAAAATTCTTGCTCAATGAACCTGTAGAGGAGCCTATATCTTAACTATATAACTAATGAGAACTTATGGCAGGTTGGCCTGAACACCGCCTTGTCACTAGCTAAATGTTCAAGGAACTTGCTAAGTTTGGATCTATCCTGGTGCCGCTTTATAAAAGATGAGGCACTAGGGTTTATTGTTGACAACTGCTCATTACTAAGGCTGCTCAAGCTCTTTGGATGTTCACAGGTATGCAAGTCTTAATTCCTAAACTTAGTTCTTACCTGCGAAAGAAGACCTGCTATTGATGCATTGTTCTCTCCAATGGGCACAATACTATAATATTCAATCGCATATTTCCTGGCTACTTTTTGTATGGAGTATTTGATGATTTTTGTTCTTAGCATTCAAAGGGGACAGTTTTATGAAATCACTTGCATATCTCCTTGCTGCTTGTTGTTAGAAGAGGAATTACCTGCAGTGTAACAGACTTACACATATTATAGCTTCTCAATTAATCTCCTTTACTGTTACCAGTAACATAATGCACCTATGGTCTTCAGTTCTGGCACTACATCTGGGAATAATACAATAAATCCTATGTCTTTGTATGTTTTTACGGTATTTCATTTCGCCTGGTGTTTTCCATGGCTTGATACATTATTAGAACCTTGTTTGTTGCTGTTCAACTATTCTTATCATCATTATATAAGATATAATATTGAGGAATCCGGATGCTGATTTGGATCATATCCTTCTGACCCCAAACACTTATAATTAGCAACACAGTCTGGAATCCACGGTAACTCATTTGATTGCTTATTTTCGTATATTTTTTGTGTTTTTTTCCACAGATTACAAATGTGTTTCTGAATGGCCACTCAAACACGATGGTGCAGATTATTGGATTGCCGTTGACACCCGTGTTAAAGCATCTCCAAGTGCTTGAACCACAACATACTACATGATACTATTGATTTTGATGGTTGACCAATCAAGATAGATCACTCTTTACACTTGACAATAACTTGCCACTCCCAGTCCCCGGTGTAAAGGGAAAGCCATTCTTTTATTTTCTCACGGCAAAACTTCATTTTTTGGCATAAAACACTGAAATGCAAAGGAACCCCTTGTATTTTGTTCAGCAATTCAAATCCTTTATCTTTTAAGATATAGCTTCCAACTCCAAGTCCCTAGCTCAACCCCATTAACCGGCTGATTCTTTTGATTACTTCTTTCGTGGTATCCTTGTACAGGTGTGATGAATTAGAATATTAAATAGAATGGACGAAATTTTGAATAATTTCCATAATCAAATCAAATAGAATGGATGGAATCCAGTGCTGTGATTTTTTTTCTTCATTTTTGATGTGATAAACTTTGCAGAGTTCAATTGTATCTAATTCATCAGTTTATATTGAATTGTTAGTACTAGTGACGATAGGACTGGGGGCTGAAGGTGTAAGATGGTAGGCTGAAACAAATAAGAAAAATGGTAATGTGATTGCAGATGCTATGGCTAACCTTGGTCATTCTTCCCCCACTCTGACATGGTGTCAACACAACATCAATCACCGGAAAGAAGTAATGAAGCTATGCTCTATCCTAGTTATAAGCAACTCTTGCTTACTAAAACTGCTCACTCTTTGCTTCTCACACCCATGACAAACAGAACCACAATTCTAACAAGAACTATCTGGCAATTTTTTTTTTTTTTTCATTTGATGATCCAGCAATTCAAAATGCAAGGAAATTTTTTTTTTCATAAGACAAAAATTAGAACTCAAGAAAAAGCTTGAATAATAATTACAAGGAAACAGAAGCTATCTTGACCTCTAAATTATCAGCAGTTAAATCTATCTCCGACTCTAAATCACTTGAAATGAAAACTTGTAACCCCAAAAGTATCTTGATAAGCCACTATATCATCTTCCTTTTCAAATTTCAGCCAAGCGTCTCAGTCGTTCATGGAAGCTTTACACTTTAAAACCAAAGCCAGAATTATAAGAATTATGATTATACCACCAGAGGAACCTCCAACTCTGTGTATCCAGTAAGGATCAAACCTCGAAAAGCTCTGATCAAAACAAAGCGACAAAGTGATGGCCAGAATCAATGCCAAGAGCAACAGAGGCAACCAGAAAGCAAAATTGATCGGTTGTTCTTCAAGTTCCAGATCACTTTCTCGTCTCCGGTCAATATAGAGAGGTGAGAAAACAGCCATGACTGTCAAGATTATAGCCACCAACCTCTCATATGTGGAAGACCTCCTGATCCTGTATGTAGTTATTGGCTCCATTCTGGAAAACAATTCTCAGCAGAAACCAACCTTTATTGCAGTGAACTAAACCCAGAATTTATGCAGACATTTTGCTTTAACCAATCACATTACTGTTTATCAAATAATCTAATATCAGATGGCTGGAATCACTTGATCATATATCAAAAAAGCACTCTTTTCTAACCCATAATATCTAGGGGAATCCTTTGAGAAACTTTGAGATAATGTTTTGTGGAAAATCAAGAGTTGGCTGCTTCTTCATGAAGCTTTTAGTGTTAGATTGGATGGATGGGAATATTGCTGTGGAAGGATAGACTATTCTCCATCAGCTGAATAAATATTTGATTTGATGCTGGTTTTGTAATTGTCTGGAATCTAATGCTCCCTACGTCTCATGAATTCTCCAAACGCTTTCATTATCATCATGTTCCATGTATTTCTAACTGATTAGAAGAATATATGCCTAAAGTTACCTAACTTTTTTAAAGAAAGTGACAACAGTAAGGCCATTCAGTGTCACACGTAGTACCCACTAAAGTTAAACAACTTATGTGCATAAAATAATGGAGAAAAGAACACTGCT
This sequence comes from Citropsis articulata, assembly GCA_030449925.1. Lineage (NCBI taxonomy): Eukaryota > Viridiplantae > Streptophyta > Magnoliopsida > Sapindales > Rutaceae > Citropsis > Citropsis articulata. Next base: position 1,005,909 of record JASUUH010000257.1, read on the forward strand.
ATAAATTAACACATTACTTAGCAAAAGTATCATTTAATCAGGGAACAAAGATCATTTGGTTTTGAGATAATGCAAGAATTCAGGACTTTCATTAACATAGAAACAACAAATAAATTTGAACTGCAAAGTGATTCATGATTCCATCATATGTTTGGCAACAAATGCCGATGGTAATAGCCTCAATGATTCCAGAAAAATTTCTACATTTTTTCATACACACTAGGTATACGTGCGTAGCAGAGTGCCGGGGTAACAGCCTAATCAGCACCATCAGAGCACTTTTCCTCTGTTGTCAGACAGCCTTCTCATCCATTTCTTTTGTGATGTAGTAAGGTTAGTAGACACTGGAACGGGAGGAGGTGAAGTAGCCTGTTGACTAGCTAGTCTAGTAACTGGAAGTTCACAAGGAAGTGCAGCAGCAGCGCTAGTAATGGCATTCAGAACCAAGAATGCCAGAATCGGAGACAGGTCCAATGTCCCTCCCAGCGGTGGGATAATTCCTCGAAATATGTTCAAGTACGGGTCACACAATGTGCTGAAGAAAAACATAACATAACGTTCTTATTATGAATGAATCATATCCAAACGAAAGGGAAATTGAGCAATCAATTTATTTACCAAAAACTTTCTAACTGTACCTGAGAGGACTAACAATGGCAGGAGGGGAGTTAGGGAACCATGTCAGAACAAGCCTGACTATCAACAGGGTGTTATATATGTTGAGGAAACTCATGATTCCATTGGCCACCACCAGCCCTGACACCGAGTCACCCGGCAAAACCGCAGCGAAGTTGTGATTCCCTAAAGGGTTCATCTTCACGTTGTTCCTACAACGAACCTGTATGTGTATGCAGTAAACTTCTAAATTATTTCCCATAAAGCTCTTCAATCTAAGGTAAGATGAGAACTGGGTTACAAATTTCACTTTACCTGGTGGCAGAAACTGTGGAATTCGGAAGACAAAGAGAGGAATTTCTGGATAAGTGGGCTATGGGAGGCTAATGAGTTAAGAAATTTCGAAACTTTATCAGTGGTAGAAATAATAGAATTCTGAAGGTCCCGAATGATATTTGGTGCTACTGGAACCATGTTTCTCGCCAACAATGGTTTAAAAAATGGCTGAACAAATGGTGTTTGTGAAAATGCCGAAGACAGTAGCATGCAACTTGAAACGATTTTCTTATCTCTACATTCCGTGTTCTCTGCGGACGACTCATTGGAAGCCATTTTTTATTTTTCTGCAAGGCTAAAGACACTGGAGCGAGAGTAAACAAGATAACGTACAAGATGTCAAGATGTGTTCGCGATTAGGAGAGAGATATTTTATCAGAAACGCAGCGTTTTGACATTTGAAATAAATCGCAACACTTAGCCACTTGGCAGTGTGTGATTTGGCACAGCCTGCGCTCCCGCCGTCTTTCGGCCGCAAAAGCTATTGGGCCCGCTTGTCCGCTAACGGTCACAAGGCCAAGGATATAGTGAACTGACGTGTCAAACTAGAGATTGTAACACGTTGACATTTCAACGACGACCTCTTGTTAGTTTTAAGTTTTAACGATCATCGTCAACATCCTAATCCTCGATTTTCTCCAATTCCTGGCGCTTCAATGGCGACTGATTTACTAAGGCTCTCTCTATCGCCATACCCGAACCTTGTCTTCACTTATCGTTACACTAAAAAGTTCCACTTCGACCGAGTTGACATTGCTTCTCGTCCAAAACGACGCTGGAGGCACAGAGTTCCCGCCGTATCGAACTCTCTGGAGACCAGAACTCAACCGCAAAATGCTCCGTTTGAGCTTCCGAAACGACGAGTGGACTCTACGGTCCTCCTCGACGTTAGCGGGATGATGTGCGGCGGCTGCGTGGCGCGAGTCAAGTCGGTCCTCACGGCCGATGACCGCGTCGACTCGGTGGCGGTCAACATGTTGACCGAGACGGCTGCGATCAAACTAAGGACGCAAGTTGTTGAGGAGAGTGAAGAGGTTGTGAATAATGTAGCCGAGAGCTTGGGGAAGAGGCTGACGGAGTGTGGATTCGAGGCGAAGAGGAGAGTTTCCGGAACAGGAGTGGCGGAGAACGTGAAGAAATGGAAGGAGGTGGCGAAGAAGAGAGAGGATTTGCTAGTGAAAAGTAGGAATCGTGTGGCGTTTGCTTGGACTTTGGTGGCCTTGTGTTGTGGATCTCATGCCTCTCATATTTTGCATTCATTGGGGATTCACATTGCTCATGGTATACTTTTGAGATTTTTGATAAATTTTGGGACGAATTTTTTAATTTCAAACCAGTTGTTTTTGGGAAACTTACCCTCTGTTTTAAATCAAACGAATGATGATGGATCATTAGTATGTTAGTTAAGTAATTAATTTATTAAACTGTAAATTTATTTGTTGTTTGTCAGGGCCGTTCTGGGAGCTGCTAGATAATTCATATGTGAAAGGTGGATTGGCGTTAGGGGCTTTATTCGGACCTGGGAGAGGTTAGTTGCTATTCACATTTTCTATTTAGCACTCTTCAGCTTCCTTAATGTAGTTGATTAATCCATTTTATCCTTTATGTATAATATTTAAAATCTAGAAGATTTAACAGAGTTTAAAAAAAGTCCCTCTTTAGCTTATAAAACTGGCTAACGATTGGCTCTCTAGTGCAATGTGAAAAATCATAAAATCAATTCATGAAGCCCTTTTGATTTAAATTAAATATAAATATATTGCAGACTTGCTATCTGATGGTTTAAGGGCATTCAGAAAAGGATCACCTAATATGAATTCTCTCGTGGGATTCGGAAGCACTGTTGCTTTTCTCATTAGCTTGGTGAGACTCTTTCATTAGTTTCTTTCTGGATGGCAAGCTCTGTAAAATTCCCCTGGATGATATTTTTAATTTCTTTGTTCTTGTAGGTGTCACTTCTGAAACCTGAGCTTGAATGGGATGCCTCATTTTTTGAGGAACCGGTTACTTGCTTGACTTTTAGTCTTTCCAGTAATTTTATCTGATAATTATTTTCGTTTGTTCCTATTGGGGCAAAATTTCTTATTTTTCATGCAATAATGATTTATCTTTTAGTGATTAATTCTAACGTAAAGGCAATCATTGAAACTTTAGAATGTTTTTCCTTGAGCTGTAAATTTCTAATGGAAGAATCTTGTTTTTTAGTATTCAGGTCATGCTTCTTGGGTTCGTGCTGCTAGGCCGTTCTTTGGAAGAAAGGGCAAGGATTAGAGCATCTAGTGACATGAATGAACTTTTAGTAAGTTACAACAAACTTCCAATCTAAAGTTTAACGGAGAAAACACGGCGCTACTTGAGTGCTTCTTCTTTAAAATCAGGTTTTGTGCAGGTTATATTAATGTGCCTTCATCTGAAGTTTTATATTAGTAGTAGGTTGCTATTGATTCATATTGATGTCCTTGCTTGAATCACCACATAGTGCTCATACCAGCCATTCTACGTAGAAGCTTCAAAATTGCTTGATTGGTGACCATGTATACATCTTTTCACATATATTGGTTCAAACCAGTATATTGCCACTCATTCACGCTAGGATTATCTTGATAACTCTGAATTCAGAAAATCCTTGGCTGAAATTGAAACAGGGAAGCTTTTATTCTTCCAGTGTCCCACTGGATTTGAATAGAATAATGACAGTTCTAGTTCCTCTTTGCTGCTGCTAGACTTCCATGTACTCTTTGTAGCATTTTCGACTTCATTACTTTCTGCATTTCTAGTTGAAAACAGGAACTTTTGTTACCCAATATGCAGCAACTCTTTTTTTTTTTTTTCTTCTTCTGTCAGCTTCTGGAATTTGAAGATGCTAAATATAATTGATGCAATTTAGTTCAATTTATTCTGTAGTATTCTTACTAACTTGTATCTATTACAAGGTTCTATCATACAATTTCTCTCTTGGATTTCACCATGAGTTTTTTTATTGCAGTCACTAGTATCCACTCAGTCAAGACTTGTAATTACTTCATCAGAAAGTGGCTCCTCTGCTGATAATGTGCTTTGCTCCGATGCAATTTGTGTTGAGGTCCCAACTGATGATATTCGTGTTGGAGACTGTGTGTTAGTTTTGCCTGGAGAAACCATTCCTGTGGATGTAAGTGTTTCTTACTGTTAACAGAGTTCCCAGTTTTGAATTTTAGTCATGTAATTTGTATATGGTGCTCTACTAACACACTAGAACTAGCCTGCATGTAAAACTTAATGCCAATGTGAAATCTAAGATTTTTATTGTGCTGTCACTACATGTAAAACTTAATTGTTTGCTCATTGAAAATCTGCTAAAATAAAATTTCCTTCTACAGGGCAGGGTTCTTGCAGGAAGAAGTGTTGTTGATGAATCCATGCTGTCGGGAGAATCGCTTCCTGTATTTAAAGAAGAAGGCTTCACTGTATCAGCTGGAACAATAAACTGGGTATGTTTAGGAGAAATTGGACCTTTATCGTTTGCCAGACCTTTCACTTTGTTTGGGGTGGGAATTTTATTTCTTTGCTTATATCCTTGAGATATCAACATATTTTTACAATTTTCATATAAACCTTGAGTAGTTAAAGTTATTATCAGAGGAGAGATCAAGACAGACACTCTCTTTTGTACTAAAGTTATCTTCTTGCCAAATGATGCTGACGATTTCAAGCTTAGTCCACATACTCTTGCATGCAGTAGTAAATCCTTATGAAATTGAATTTCTGTGGCTCTTTTCCTTTGATGCATGGTACTTGTGTTGTTTTCCAATTAGTCAATCGTTTTAATCTATTTCAGGATGGACCTTTAAGGATTGAAGCATGTTCGACGGGTTCCAACTCAGTGATATCCAAAATTGTGAGCATGGTTGGTAAAACATGTTTCTCTAATGACTCTAAATTATTATTATTTTTAAAATTCATTTTTGTAGAATGATCATATATTATGCTTTATTACATCTGATAATTGGGCCAAAACAAGTTTACATTAAATTTTTATTATTTGAATAAGTCCTTATACACACACAGACCCTTTTTTCTTCTTTTATTGGCCAAAACAAGTTTACATTCAAATTTACTAGTTTTGCTCCTTTTAGTTTGCATATGCAATTTAAGAGACTCCTTGTTCTAATATTGTAATCAGCTTTATTAGTAATGAACTATTTTGCATCGTTTTCTAGAGAGACACATTCTTTAAAACCTAAAAACTAAAATAGTCAAAAAAGTTCATAACAATGGCATGTAAGAAAGTCTGGACTGTCTTGTAGGAGTTGTTGAAAATTTTAAATTTGCTATGTTCCAAGTGTGTCTGCATTTGATGGTTAGTAACAAGTAGGAATATTTTAACTTAGAATGTTGATAGGAAATGAAATGTTTCCTACTGTATGTCAACCTTTTTGCCCTGACCCTTAGGTTGAGGAGGCTCAAGGCCGTGAAGCACCCATTCAAAGACTTGCAGACGCAATAGCTGGGCCATTTGTATACAGTGTAATGACTCTATCAGCAGCAACGTTTGCATTTTGGTAGCGGTTTGCTTCTCTACCTGTATCAGCATTCTTTTTTTTTTTTTTTCTTTTTTTGTGATCAGAAGCTGTAAAATCTTTTCTTCATCATTAGAGCCATGCAAGTTGAACATTCTTAAAGGCACCTCTAATCTTCTAATGTTTTCAGAAACTGAATGGAAACTTTTGTTTGCCAAGCCAAACAAATGGAACTTGTGATATGGTGCAGTGAAAGATGGCCTAAAAATGATAGATATTTATCCTACTGAATGCTGAAATTGCAAAACCGCTTAATTTAATTGTGTTCACCACTGCTTCTTAGACTTTCTCTTTCTTCCATGTTCAGGTACTACATTGGGTCTCAAATTTTTCCAGATGTTTTGTTCAGTGATATGGCTGGACCAGATGGGAATCCTTTGCTTTTGAGCTTGAAACTATCTGTGGATGTATTGGTAAGTAATGCTGAGTGTACTGTCAATTGGGGAATTTCTTTACATTATCTTATGACTAATACTTGCAGCGCATGGCATTGATTTGCTGTTCCAGGTAGTTTCATGCCCATGTGCCCTGGGCCTTGCCACACCCACTGCAATCTTAGTTGGCACCTCCCTTGGTATGTCATCTGACTTGTTAATCTCTTGAGTTTGATTGCACATGATATTCACAAGTCTAGAAGAGACTCATACTGCTGATATCATGCATATTTTAACCACATCTTCCTCATGTATTCCCCTTGCCCCTTGACATGTTAGCTTCATGTTTTGGGACCAATTTCCTTTAACATTAGTGTGATTTAAATTTTAAAAGAATTCAATGAGTTTTCTATTTGCATCCACTTGTTAAAGGATCATCATGATTGATGCTAAAATGAGCCACAAGTTGGCGAGAGAAAATATGGATAGCTGTAGCTGGCTCTTATTTCCAGAATTCCAGTGATATGTTTGGTCATTCAATTAGTAAATGATGATTTGTAGGAATCTTTTTCTATTGGACGCTCGAAATATCATATGGGACATTTGGTGTTTTCATATGGTAAACAATTTATCTACTACAAGCTTGTTTAGTTCATTTCCATAAATCAGAGTATAAATCACCCACTGAATGCAGTTATTAAATGTGGAAAATAAAAATCAACCGCAGTCAACATTGTTGTTATTTTGTTAGAACACTTGCTTTAGATATTCAATTTCCAGGATTCTATACTGAGCAGAAAGCTCAAAGTTGACTTTCGTTGCATTCACAATGACCAGGAGCAAAACAAGGACTTCTTATAAGGGGAGGAGATGTATTAGAACGATTGGCCAGCATAGATTATCTTGCTTTAGACAAGGTAATTCAAGACTTACTAAATTATGCTAATGGAAGTCTTAACTCTTAAGTTCTGACCTCTTTCTTTTTTTTCTGACCTTCAGACAGGAACACTCACAGAAGGGAAACCTGCTGTTTTTAATGTGGCCTCTTTTGTTTATGACGAATCAGAAATTCTTAAAATTGCTGCTGCAGTAGAGAAAACAGCAACACATCCAATTGCAAAGGCTATTGTAAATAAAGCAGAGTCATTGAATTTAACCATCCCCATCACAAGAGGGCAGTTAGCAGAGCCAGGTTTTGGAATCTTAGGGGAAGTTGATGGACGCTTAGTTGCAGTTGGCACTTTGGAATGGGTTTATGAACATTTTCAGAAGCAAGGAGACCATTCTGATGCACAGCATCTGGAACATGCTGTAAGGCACCAGTCCTCAGAATTGGCATCACCATCAAACTATTCAAAAACAGTAGTCTATGTTGGACGTGAAGGAGAAGGTATTATTGGTGCTATTGCAATATCTGATAGTTTGCGCTATGATGCTGAATATACTGTGAGAAGGTAACTTGCTTCCCCTTAGCATGTTGTTAACTTATGATGCTGAACTATTCATTGTCATTTCTAATTTTCAATTACGGATTTGACCCTGCTACTATATGCTTTATTGCTTTGTATGGTATTTGCTGATAAAATTGTCTGTTTACAATTGTTATTATGTGATTTCCGAGCCTTACATGCATATCTTGTTGTTTTGGTTGGAAGTCTCCAGCAGAAGGGTATCAAAACTCTCCTACTATCAGGAGACAGGGAAGAGGCAGTTGCAGCAACAGCCAAGGAAGTTGGAATAGGAAAAGAATACATCAACTCTTCCTTGACTCCGCAGCAAAAGTCTGAGGTTATATCAACTCTTCAAACATCAGGACATCATGTTGCAATGGTACTGATTCTGTTATTCCTCATAGCATTTCATATCAACATAGATAAACTGATGTGGACTTACCTATTTAGCTTGGTAGTGCATTTGATTTTCCTCTCAGGTGATGCATTTAATTTAGATCCTGCTGAGTTCTTCCTTTGAGAATCTGGGTCTTTTATCATTTTAACGGAAACATTGTTTAAGAAACTATTTGGTCTTTTATCATTTTATCATACTGTTACCTCAAATGGTCATGGATGCAACCAAAATGGCTTTGAAGCAGATTTTCCGTTTTTGTTTAGGTGTCCAGCCATTCTTATGAAGATGAGCTTAGAAAGTGTTAAATGACACTATTGTCCAAGCAACAAATGTATAAAGAATTACACTTATGGTTTTGGATATATTGTTATGCTAAGACTTCTCTCTCTCTCTCCCCCCCCCCCCCTTTGGAAGGTTGGTGATGGCATAAATGATGCACCATCCTTGGCTCTTGCCGATGTTGGGATCGCACTGCAGATTGAAGCACAAGAAAATGCTGCATCAACAGCAGCATCAATTATACTTCTCGGGAACAAACTCTCACAAGTATGTTTCCTTTGAATGTTACAATTTTTATCATTCTTGATTAATTTATGCAGATTCCAAATTTGGTGATACAATGGAGTCCTAGATGTATGATATTGTAAGTATGAGTAGTGTTTTCATTTTTCAGTGGTGTTGAACATTCTTTAGCTGAGCCTTGATGTCTACTTTTCGTTTGGGTCAAGGTTGAACCATGTTATGTGCTTTGCAGGGCATAAAAATCATATTTACAATTTCACTTGGCCAACCATTGTGATTGAAAATTATCTTCTTGTCAATTACTTTGCATAATAAGTATTCTTCATGATAACAGTCATGTGTGATATAGAGTGAAAGAGAGAGAAAGCATTTACCATCATCTACTTGCACGACAATTTCTATTGATGATTGGTTGAAGGTACTGGGATAAGATTTCATGGATGTTAGTGAGGATTGAAATTGGAAATGTGTTAGAATTTTATTTGATCTTCATGAAAAGATTTAAATGAGAAAAGTGCTTCCAATTGCAAAATAAGGGCAATTAGATTTTAGAATAATTGTCTCGGACAGATTCGTTGCCTGTCCAATCGGTTTCATTAGATTATTTTCCTGGTACAAATTTATCATTTGCTAGTTAAAGGTCAAAATTCATTAAAATTTTAGTGCGGTTGTTGAGAGTTAGTTTCTGAGGTTATAGGTTTGGTTCTATAGAATTAGAATTTTCATGGACGAAAAACTTGGGGAAGACCACATTTATCAGGTTTTTTTATGCGACACCTTTTTGAAGTGCATAATTTTTTTCCCAGCTCAATATTTTCCATGTCAAGATTCCCACAGAGATAGCTTCCCTGTAGGTCGTAGAGGCACAGGATCTTGCAAAGGCAACAATGGCAAAAGTGTATCAGAATTTATCATGGGCAGTAGCATACAATGTTGTGGCCATCCCCATTGCAGCAGGAGCATTACTTCCTCAATATGACTTTGCCATGACACCTTCACTTTCAGGCGAGTAAAACCATATTACATTTCTCATTACTATTTGAAGCACTCTTCATGTCAAAGAAAAGCCAAGTCACCTAAATTTATAATGGGTCCTACTTTAAATAAATATTCTTGCCCTGGTTATCATAAACCGACTCATATTATAATGATTTTTGTATTCATACAGGTGGGCTAATGGCCCTGAGCTCTATATTTGTGGTCAGCAACTCATTGCTTCTACAGTTCCATGAATTCGAAAGTAACAAGAAGAAGGAAAGTTCCAATTAGGGTATGATTTCTTGAGAAGAAGGTTAATTGGTTTTCCCTGCAAAGGGCACCAAAAACATTTACGTAGAGCTTTTTTGGTATACAGGGAATTTTTGAAATGGCAGATCTAGAATTGCATAATACCAATATTAGGCTAGAAGAATAATAAATTGCCACACATATTTGAAGTGCAGTATCAATTTGTTACATGTACTACGCATAAAAGCTGCTTCTTAATTGTCACAGCGCAGCAAGGCTGAATGATGAAGCGGACACTATTGTTTTCAGAAGCATGATGGACATATTAAATAAGTTGAAGAGAGATAGTCCACTATTTTCCGGCAGCTTCAGGTTCTTCTCCCATGCAAATAAATAATAGCATTGCATTGTAACCCCCCATCATATTACTGACTATATCTATCATGTGTTCTTTAATTTATTATTCTTCTTTTTCTTTTCAAACCACGGATGCAAATTATGAGATCAGTTATTATGACAATATTTGTGAATAAGCTGAACTCTTGGCAGTCTCCTATCTGTGAATAAGCTGAACTCTTGGCAGTCTCCTATCTGTGAATAAGCTGAATAGTATAATAGAAGCGATCGCGCGGCAAGGAATGGTGTTTATTTGGTAGGTGGTGTTTCTGTCTCCGCTCAAACGTTGAACAAATGGAATAAACAATATGATGAAATTTTTAGTATTTAATGTCAATTAAACAAATGTCACTTAAGAAAAAGTTAAAAAACGCGAACTGCTTTATAGTTTATAGGGAGCAGTCATTAATGGGGCGTGATCCACCCTCCATTTGCTTAGCATTTTGCGACAGGCACAGGCACCAGCATAATTCAGTACGTAAGCCTCAGAAAAAGACAGCACTGATGTGTGTTTATCACAGCCCACATTTCAAGGAGGAGTTGAAGTATTAATATAATATAAATAACATTTATTTAATTGTAAGAAGGATCTTCTCTGTCCTTGAACCTCCTAAATCATACGATATTGTATTTGTCATGCCCAAGCCCAACCCCTCAAGTCCTCAACGAACCAGATCCTTATTCTATTCCATTTCCTTCATTAAATAATAATTCTAAACTTTCAACTTTCAAGACAACCCAATCCCCTTTCAGTGTTTTTTTAATTTTTAATATTGATTATGCATCATATTACTTCATATTTATAACTATTAATATAGTAATATATTACACCGATATTTATAATTAAATATATATATTTTGAACTTATATTATTATATTAAATTTTATAAAATATATATTTAGATAAATTGTTACATTAAATTTTATAAAATATAGGTCCAAACAAATGACTCTTACAGGTAAAAAATGTCCTTATCCCACTTGAATTTCAACAAGAAAAAAAAAATTATAAATATTTAATTTTCACAATATTTTTTTAAGATTTTAAATGGCTACGCCTTCTTGTGATAGGAATGACAGGCCCGGCAAACTGCTTGAGGCGTGGCGATCCTTTCAGTGTTAAATATATATAATGCAATAATAATAGAATACTATGATTGTTATATACAGCATTTGGGTGGCGTGGCAGGGCACGAGCTATTTACGATAATAACATAAAATAGAGGGTGTCAAGTGACAAGAAGTTTTGGCCCAGGGGGTGTCCTGCAAAATCATAAATAATGACATTAAATGGTCACGTGATTGGGAACAATTGTCGTTGAGGGGCTTTCATGCGAAAACACTATCCATGTGAGCCGTGGGCCATTGCTTTTCACTCTTTCTCCTTTTCTAATCTTCGGTAAAACGTTGTCCACGGTGGCGCATCACCATGACACGTGGCAATGGTCGGGATGGAATACTTGTGGTGGGACCTTACCTGAGATAACAGGCTTAATAGCGACATGTCGACGAATAGAGCGGGGTGAGTGGGCTCATTGAAAAATTTCACGCCCATGTGATTGATTATATGATGCATCTTCGTCGTGTACAAAAGTACATGTTATTTTCCAAGTTGAAATAAGTAACCCAACCCCCTCAGTCACTCCATGGGCTCATTGTTGGCTGACACCTTCTTGTGATAGGAATTTAAGTGTCTCATGTAATTATTAGAATAAAATATGTCATACATTTACATGTTTGGTTTGAAGAAATATAGGGAACAAGAGCAGAGAAGATGAGAAGAGCAAAAAGAAATAAAGGAAGAAATAGGAAATTCATATCTAACCAAACAATGAAAATGAGATTATTGATCATTCTCTTTTTTACTAATTTTCTTTCCTCTTCTTTCCTTTTCATTCCTCTCCTCTCCAATCATCCTCCAACCAAACATGCTATAGTAGATCTCTTTTCTTATTGGAAAAAAAAAAAAAGAGTAAATTTTTGGACTTTACTTCAAATGCTGTCAAGATAAGGTATTAGTAAATTTCTCTATCTAATATTACTTGATTTGTATTATAATAAGAGAAATTATTGCTTCTTTTCTTTATGTTAAATCTATTCTTAAATTTTAATATATTCTTTCTGGCATTTCTTTTTAAATTTGTATCAATTAACTATTTTACACTAACACCATTAAATAATTTAAATGAAATAACAATTTTACCCCTAAATAAATTAAAAAAACTATTTTATTTTATAAAAGCTTTAAAAAATAAAAAAAAAATAATTATAAAAATACCCTAGATTTAATAAAGAAATAAATCCCAAAATTAGAATTTTTATTTTAATAAAAATTATAATTATAAAAATAATTACAAAATTTTGGGATTTAATAAGCATCTCCTAAATTATTGAAATTTTAGGATTTATTTTTAATAAATAAATTCATTTATTTTTATAAAATTTTAAAAAATTATAATTTTTTAATAAATAAATACAGTTATTTTTATTAAAAATTTACAAAATTATAAATTTTTAATAAAAATAATTATTAAAATTTTACAAAATCTAAATCTAATAAAAGTCAATTGAGCACCTCGATTTTTGGATTTATTTTTTGTTTAATTTAGACATATTTTATTTTTATATTTTTATATTTTTTAAAGTTTTTATAAAATAAAATAGTCTTTTAATTTATTTAGGGGTAAAATTATTATTTTATTTAAATTATTTAATGGTGTTAGTGCAAAAGTGACTAATTAATACAAATTTAAAAAGAAATGTAGTGTAGAAAATATGTTAAAATTTTATGATAGTTAGATAAATATAAAGTAAAAGAAAGGTGGGTAAATGAAAATTTCCCTTATAATAATAACAAACTAACGAAGAGTACATCATATAATTCACATCTACAAACGTCATGTGTCTTTTGACAAAGGGAATAAATAAAAAAATAAATGCTGCAACATAAATCAAGCATGGGTTCCAATTATATAAGAACAGTCGCGATTTGGAATGATTCGTCGAAGTATTCACTTGCAATCGAATTGTTGAAATTTTAGAAAATGGAAAAGAGCTTTTTGGTATCCAATTTAAAAGGCCGCAAGAAATATCTTCAAGTAAATTATTCCTCTTCCTTTATTCCCCCCCGGGGCGGGTAAGTTTGATAATTATCTATTCGGAGATACAGCTACACATGGGACCTTTCTATAGCGACAAGTGAATGATCAAAATCATTTTTATATATGAAGTTTCCAACATATAATTTTTTCGTCCTGTATAGTTGTATTATAAAATACAAGACAAATAACACCAATATAATTAAATACTTGTCGAGTCGACAATGATATTTCTATATCTTGTTCTTGGAACAATTTGGCGAAAAATTGATTGCTGATTCAATTTTATCGATTTTATTCGATCAATGTTTTACTGAAATCTCCAATGAGCTACTGGATTCAATAAAATTGGTAGTGTTTCCGTTGTACAATTGATCACCCATCGATTAGTATAATGCATAATGGGGCCAAGATAATGAAATCTCATGGCTCCATTGATTATATTAATTTGTGGTCGTAGTTCATTATCCGATCTATCAGTTACAAGTACAAATTGAACATAATTCCTCTTCCGTGAATGCCAGTAAGAATTAAAATTATTAGAGTTACGATCAAATACAAATTATTTTCAGGGACCATTTTAATAGATTATAAATAGGTATGTACACTAAATATTGCTGCATAAAAAAGTTACAATTTAAACTCAAGTGATCAACTAGACAAAACTTCTTAAAAATTATTTAGCAAGCCCCTAAATACATTCTAGTATAATGAATTCATCACTGCAAATTTACTAAAAAAAATCAAATATAAAGTATTCTATCTCACCCACTAATAAATTTTAGGTAAGCCACTTTTTTTTTTTTATTACATGAGACTATTGCTCAAGAGTACAACTCATATTACATGAGAGTATAATTGATATTTACAAATCAAACTATTACCTAATACTTGATATCGATATTATACAAGCTGCATTTTAATCCTCACTAATAATCGATATCCACTCTTACTTTATGAAGTAACTTCCACTCAAATTTTTAAAATTAAACATATTACTTTTGGACTCGACGTTGTAGCCCAAGCCGGGCAGATCTGCTAGCTTATCTCGAGAGAACTAATATTTGAATTCCAAGCCAGCTACAAAAACCAAAGGTTTACAAAATAATTCCAAAATCATTATCTTCTTGTTTGAAATGAAGCGATCAGATATTAATAATACATATGGGGGAGTGGAGGACCAAGTGTGAGAAAATAAAATAAAATAAAATTGAAGGGAAGCGCAAAGCATTAAAATTTGAGAAACGGCTCACGTGGCGCGCAGTGATTGGTGGGTCATCGAAAGAGACATGTTCCTTTAACCCCAGCATCTCTAATCCGGGAAAGCGGGGACATCACAGTTTTGTTATTAACAAAATCCCACTTTAACATCGGTTTAAAAATAATATGTATATAATAATATATCACATTATTCTATTTTTATTTAATGCAATAGACAAAAACAAAAAAGTGAAAAAAAAAATAATGTTATAATTTTTAACGAAATTTAATATTACGCTTCCAGCCTTCAGACCCCGACTGCGTGAAAGGCTGAAAGCGGGGCAGGGCCAGGAGGCAGGAGGGCAGGGAGCATCAGGGAGGGTGAAAACGACTTTTGACAGCGACATTAACGGCGTTACTGAGACGGCGTTAAGTGGTGAGGGGAGGGGAGAGATCCGGGGTTCCAAGTTCCAACTAAGCATCATACGACGTGGGGCCCTTGTTAGTTGAAGAGACGAGGCAGACGATTGACTTTCCCGAGGTGAGGGGGCAAAAAAAAAGAGGATGATGGTAACTTTTTTTTCTTTCTTTGGAGGAATGTGGTTGTGGTTCCTATTTATTTATTTATTTATTATTTTTAATGGTATTTATTTAGAGTATGCTTTCACTTTCTAATTTACCAACTTTTTTTTACTTTTTTACCCTAACCCGCCCTGCCATTTCCGCATGATGATTGATGGAATCCTCAGAGCTCTTCTCCTACAAAAAGGTTGTGACAAGTGTAATGAGAAAATTGAACTGAAGTATTACTTAATCTTGGTTTTGTTTAGAGTAATTAAAACGCTCTTGAGTCTTGCCTATTATTATTATTTTTTAAATTCAACTCAGGGATCCGTAATCAGACTGGCTTCAAATTTTTGATTCACTCCCGCTCCCCCCCCCCCCCCCCCAAGAAAAAAAAGGAAAAAAAGCAGAATCGATGCTCATAGTTAGATCTAATAAAATTTGACACAATAAGATTACCCTAAGTAAATACAACATGAATAAATAATTATGAGTCATCAAGTTTAATATGATTATTAAATGAGTCAGTTCTAGGTCGATTTTTTTTTCATTTCAAATTAAGATTAAAGTTCTTGATTCATTTAACTGATTAATAATACGATTATATTTTTTATTATAAATTGATTTGTAGATTCTCATCATCGATATGTAAATATAAATCTCTATTCTTATGTATTCTTTCCTTTTGGGAATAATAAGCATATTCATAATGTTTCATTTATGAAATTTCATATAAATTTAGAACTTTAGTAGTGTATATTTGTGGTGCAAATATTTGATATCAACTTTGTTAAATGCATAAATATTAAGTGGATTTTTGGGTAATCCATTCATCTTTTGCATTAGATTAGGGTTTCAATATAAACACCCTAAGTGAATCCCACATCGACAAAGTACAGGAGAGATGTTGGGTTTACAAGGAGTGATCAACACCTTAATCAGCAAGACGTGCTTTGGGGATATAGGCGTGCTAAAAACAAAACCATGTGTGTCTTGTTAAGGCCTAAAGCGGACAATATCTTGTCAAGTCTGGGTGAGTCATGACAAATGGTATCAGTTCTCCGCGTGTCTTCTTGAGCGATAGTGGGGCAAATCTCAACGAAAACGCTAAGTCCTTAAGGGAAGTGTGTGTAATACCCTGGGTGAATCCCACATTGGTAAAACACGAGAGAGATGCTGTGTTTATAAAATGTGTTTATAAAAGGTGATTCGTGTGTTAATTGGTAAGAAGTGTTTTAGGGTGTATGGGCACCCCAAAAATAAAATCGTTAACGAGAACACTAAGTCCTTAAGGGGAGTGTATGTAACACCCTGTGTGAATCCCACATTGGTAAAACACGAGAGAGATGCTGAGTTTATAAAAGGCGATTCGTACGTTAATTTGTAAGAAGTGTTTTAGGGTGTATGGGCGCCCCAAAAACAAAATCGTTTGGGGCCTTGTTAAGGTCCAAAGCAGACAATATCTTATTAGGTTTGGGTTAAATCATGAAACTTAATATTTTGATACGATTATTAAATGTAGCTCTTTTTGTCAGCTATGCTCATAATCAAGAGTCTCGTTTCATTCTTGATTATTATTATTTTTTTAACATTACAAAATTTGAAAACTCTTTATGATAAGGTTTTTGATATTTTTCTTAAAGTGATAATATATGCACTAAGATTATAATGAAGGATTATAGAATGAAGGACTATCTTGACTATAAATTAATACAATTACATTAATTGGAAAAAAAAGCTAATAAAAAGAAAAATCTTTCTCCACTTATAATTTTTGACATTACTAACAATTTATAAACCAAATAAACAAATTACAATGAACAATGTTTAATAATGTTAATCTGTTTGTAACAACAATCATTTTATCTAAAATCTCTCATAGATCAATTTTGTAATAGGGTTTTTCCAATTTTTAATTATATATTAATGTTTTATCATTTAGTGCTATATATCCTAAATATTTTATTTTTAAAAAATTATTTCAAATGACATAACATTTGTTAATTAGTTTGATAAGATAATATAACTAATTCACTTAAACTTCATAAAGAATTAGCAATAATTTTATAAATGACACATCATTTAGAATAAAATTTAGGATAAAAAATTTTGAGTAGCTTTCACTGTACATTATTCTTCTACAGATACCAAAAATATTAAGAAAATTTGCAACGGTCAATAATAAATGGCTGTTGTTGGATACTGGGGTTGGGTGTGGAGGGAAGGACGGTTAAAAACGGAAAGTAACTTTCATATCTGCCAAACTCAGAGGGTTCGATAAAAATAACCCATTAACTCAAAATGATGAGATCCTATTAAATCATCCTGTAACAAAACACAAACTTCAGATTAAATAATAATAAAAATGATTACTCATGTTTCCATTCATAGAAAGAATAAAAAAAGCAATAAAATTATGTTATTAATATTACAATGATATTGCTGAGTGATTTATATTTTTATGCAGGACGTTAGTTACGTTGCCATTTTCATCAATCTCTTGAACTCTTCTGCAAAACACACATAGCAAAGCAAAGCGAAAGCGACCCATTGCATTATTATTCACAGTGGCAATTAAGCCTTAAGCTTATTAAACAGCTTGAATGAGAATGAAAGAAAGTGAGAGAGAGAGAGAGAGAGAGAGAGAGAGAGAGAAAGGTAATAAAGATAAAAATGTAGTGTAAGTGTTGCAGGTTTTATGGCAGAGCTCTGGCAGAGAGGGTTTTTAACTTTATCTATGAAATAATTTCCCCATCTCTTTCTCACTCTTCACTCCGGCTTTCTCTCTCTCTTGTTGTTCTCAGAGTCACAGTTGTACATACACACTCAATGAGCTTAAATTTCTATAGCTAGGACTGTGTATCTATCTGTATGTATATAGACTGTGACTGCCAGAATGATGTGATTGAACAACCAGAGAGAGCTTTTTAGCACCCTTTTTCTCTCTTCTTGACTTGCCTCACTTAGCTTCAATTACTCATTTGGCAAACACCCTTCTCTCTCTCTCTCTGTGAATGAAGAGTTTTCGCTGAAGAGTTTTCTGGGTTGAAATGTTGCTGTGTTTTTAAGTTGGTTTTGAGGCTTGTGATGTTGTAAATATATCTGGGGTCTGTTTCAAGGGTACTCATGGCATTTCGTTTTCAGTTCATCCTCCTCCTTGTTTTTCTCTTCAGTTTGAGCTTTGGTTCAGTGGATTCTGAAGATGGTGAGTGTTTGCTGTTCTCTTCTAAGAGAGTACTATTCTTTTCTTGTTTGGTTCCTGAGAAAATGCTAGGGAAGTGTGGGGAAGAAAGTGAACTATTTTGGTTAAATTTCTTTCCTTTCTTTGTTTTTTCAGCACTCGATCGCTTACTTCAAACGTGAAAGTTTCCGTTTTTCATAATTTTCCTTGAAAATTTCTGTCTTTTTTCAAGTATTTAGTAGTTTCGAACTCTTCTCTTTCTTTAGATATTTGGCTGATTCTATGAAGTCCGCCGTACACGTTTAATTCAAGCTTTGTGTGTTAAGTGCTCCATTTTCATTGTGAAAGTTTTGAGCTTTTCTTGGTCCAAGTTCAGGGTTTTCCTTAAACTTAAAATAGGGCTTAAAACATTATCATCTACTAAGTTTGGGTTGTTATTTCCTGGGTGTGCGTGTAATTCATTTTTTGCACTGAATTTGAATCTAATGAATGCTAATGTTGTATTGAAGGAGCAACATTATTGGAGATAAAGAAGTCATTTAGGGATGTCGATAATGTTCTGTATGATTGGACTGATTCACCATCTTCAGATTATTGTGTTTGGAGGGGGATCACTTGTGATAATGTCACCTTCACTGTCATGGCGCTGTGAGTATAGTTTTTTGGAACTTTCTTTTTCTTCACTTCTTTATTAGTGTTTTTAACTTCTTGTCTTTCTCAATATACTGTTTCTTTGATGTTAAATTTTGATTTCTATTTCTCTTTTTTCTTGCTTTGGTCGTTTGTAGGAATCTATCAAGTCTAAATCTTGATGGGGAAATCTCACCTGCTATAGGAGACCTTAAAGATTTGCAATCCATGTATTGTGCTCCATCTCTGTGCATTCTTTGATTTTTCTTTTAAGATTTTTGTTTACTGAGGTTCTGTCCGTTTCAGTAGAAAATAATTGTGGGATCAGTTTGTGCTTATTTCACCATGAATCAAATGGTGCAAACTGCCTTAACATGTTTTGAGTTCTTGCATGTATAGTTGAGCTTGGATAGATAACAACTCAATCATGTGTGTGTTTCTTGATCAGTGATCTGAGGGAAAATCATCTTTCTGGGCAGATACCAGATGAGATTGGTGACTGTTCTTCTCTCAAAAGCCTGTAAGTTCCATATATGAAATGGATAAAAGTTCAATATTTCACTGTAATATTGGTTGAATATAGATGAACTGATGTTATCAGGGACTTATCGTTCAATGAGCTATATGGAGACATACCTTTCTCAATTTCTAAGTTGAAACAACTGGAATTTCTGTAAGTTTTCCTTGAAGCCTGCATGTCTACTAGTTGTATCAATAACTATTATTTATATTTAATTGAATCTGCATATTCTTTCAGAATTTTGAAAAACAATAAGTTGATTGGACCAATTCCTTCTACTTTGTCTCAGCTTCCTAATTTAAAAGTTTTGTAAGTTTTCTTTCTTCCACTTATCTCTTCTATCTTTCACACGTTTATTTTATATTTTTCTGGTAAATAGTTCAAGTGACTGCTGAAATTCTTATGTTAATCTGAATGATTGGCGGCTCCAGAGACCTGGCTCTAAATAAACTCAGTGGGGAAATACCGAGGCTTTTATACTGGAATGAAGTCTTACAATATCTGTGAGTATATCTTGTGAAAATTTTGTAATTTTGTAATTATGTTTTCCCACCTGGATTCTGTTATGTATTCTGAGCAAAAGCATTTTCCTTAATTTTTTTCCAATTTACCTCAGTGGTTTGCGAGGGAACAATCTGGTGGGTACGCTTTCTCCAGATATGTGTCAGCTTTCTGGGTTGTGGTACTTGTAAGTTCCTTAGAAGCCCACCCTTTGCTCCAAGTTTATTATTTTATCTTATATGTAAAATTCTTTGCTAATCTAATTGAATTTCTGCTGTCATTTGCAGTGATGTGAGAAATAACAGTTTGACTGGTAGCATTCCTCAGAATATTGGCAATTGCACTTCCTTCCAGGTCTTGTATGTATCCATTTAAACTCATCCAACCTAGAATTCTTTAAGATTCCTAACTTGGTTAGTTCATTTATTATCTTTTATTTTTATTGGTAGGGACTTATCCTACAACCAGCTAAGTGGAGAGATTCCATTCAACATTGGGTTTTTGCAAATAGCCACTTTGTATGTGTTTTCCTTTACTTTTGAGGCTTGCTTGGTCAAGAGTGATCACAGACTCTTTGGTTTATGGAATTGATCATTTTTCATTCTGGCTTGTAGATCCTTGCAAGGAAATCAGCTGACCGGGAAGATTCCATCAGTAATTGGTCTAATGCAGGCGCTTGCAGTATTGTGAGTACTTTAGCTTGCTGTTATGTGGAGGGAGTAGCCTTCTGAATTTGAATTTTGTCATCAGGGATGCTTTATTAACTCCCATGTACATTTTTTATCCAATCCAGAGATTTGAGCTGCAACATGTTAAGTGGACCCATTCCTCCCATTTTAGGAAATTTAACTTTTACAGAGAAATTGTAAGTATGTGCTGACTACTATTGCAATCTATTTTTAATGCTTTCCATTAGTAAACGTATTTCAAACCCATATCATGAGTAAAATAGTTGCTTGTATTTCATGGCAATGTTTAAGTGATTCAGAATTAACCTTGATCTTCTTTGTGGTATAGAAGAAAATTCTGATATTAAGTTCTTTTTCATAATCTTAATTTACATTGTAGGTATTTACACAGTAACAAGCTGACTGGACACATTCCCCCAGAGCTTGGGAACATGACAAAGCTTCACTACTTGTATGATTACTATTTCATGCTTATCACACTTTTCTGTTTCTTATATCATAGCACAGCCGTTTTTCTTATATCAATGTGTACTTTGCTTTTTTCAGGGAATTGAACGATAATCAGCTCACGGGGCATATTCCTCCAGCGCTTGGGAAGCTCACTGATTTATTTGACTTGTATGAACTTCTTCCTGGATTTTTCATTTTTTAAATAATTTCTGAACATATTGTAATGAGCTACTATGGCAATGTTCTGTAGAAATGTAGCGAACAACCACCTTGAAGGGCCTATACCTGACAATCTTAGTTCATGCACAAATCTCAACAGTCTGTAAGTATTTTATCCAAGTCCTGTAACTATTTTCTTGTGAATGAGTTTCTTTTTAAGGTAGTTATCAACCAGTTAATTTGATGCCAGGAATGTGCATGGAAATAAGTTAAACGGAACCATTCCACCAGCATTCCAAAGACTGGAGAGTATGACGTACTTGTAAGTTCCAGTGATTGTGTATCAAAAGTCACATGCCTTTTTTTTCTTAGTCAGAGATCATGCTGTCTCCTAAATTTGTTCTGTATGCTCACCAAGCCATATAATGGTATAAAAATTTTCCATTTTTCATGTTGCTTGAGCATTTGTCCACTGATCTGTGTTTCTTCAATTATTGTCTTCTTACATATTACTGCATACACCATAAGTTTTTTTTTTTTCTCAATGATTCATAAATCACAAATTTTCTGATACACTTGTCACTGCTGTTATGTGTTGGGCCCTGCGCTTCATCAGGAATCTCTCTTTGAATAATATCAGGGGTCCTATTCCGGTTGAGCTCTCTCGGATTGGCAATCTAGATACTTTGTATGTTTTAACTTCTTCGTGCTGTAAACTATTTTGCTGTCTCCTCATTTACCTCCTTAGTAATTAATTTCCTCCTCTTCAGGGACATGTCAAACAACAAAATAAGTGGTTCCATCCCCTCTCCCCTTGGTGATTTGGAACATCTTCTGAAACTGTGAGTTTTCTACAAAGTGGCTGCTATCTCTTCAATATTCTTCTGCTTGCTGACACTCACTTTCATGCTGTAGAAATTTAAGCAGAAATCAGTTGACAGGATTTATTCCAGGAGAGTTTGGTAATCTAAGAAGTGTTATGGAAATGTGAGAAATCCTTAACTATTGCTACAAGAGATTTCCCTTCGATTACTTGATCCTTCTCTAATAAGTAATCCTTCTCTAACATATCCTATTACATTGTAGAGATCTTTCACATAATCATCTCACTGGCATGATTCCTGAGGAACTTAGTCAGCTTCAGAACATGTTCTCCTTGTAAGTTTATAAATGTAGCTTCCATCATCTTGAAAAACATGTTTTGTGTCAGTGCATATCACAGACATTTGACATCAAATGTGGTTGTCTGCTTTTCATTTTATAGAATGTGTTCATTATTTTTGGTCTCATTGATTTCATTATAATCTCATTGTGCAAATTAATGTAGGAGACTGGACTACAATAATTTATCAGGGGATGTAATGTCGCTGATCAACTGCCTCAGTCTTTCTGTCCTGTGTGTTTGTCATTCTCAATTTTCTGTTTACTTTTCAATTTACTTTTGACTTATTAAATGTGTGATTACATAAACCTTATACCCCGTCTTTCTCATCGAATCCATGCAGAAATGTATCTTATAACAACTTGGCCGGTGATATTCCCTCAAGCAATAACTTCTCAAGATTTTCACCAGAGAGGTTAGAATGTTTTCTTACCAGACCACCCCCCCCCCCCACTAGGATTTCTTATTGGAGTTTCTCAACACTCTTCTTAAAACGTGAAGGTGAACTTTATAATATAAAATGTTAGATTGGGTTCTAATTTGTAATGATTTGATTTCCAAGCTTTCTTTCCAACTAGTTGGACCCTACTTGTGTAGTTTCATTGGAAATCCCGATCTTTGCGGCTATTGGCTCCATTCTGCATGTCGTGATTCTCATCCAACGGAGCGAGGTAATCATCAAGTTGCCTACTATGAATAACTTTCATGAATCTGATTTCATGATTAAGTTATTATCGTTCTGATCAACTTATCAGAAAACTGTGCATATAAAAATATGCTTTATGGAGTTATTTGCTCTGTACTTTTGACTTAGTATTCTTCTTGGAGAATAGAAATACTAATTCTATACTTGTGTTAATGTTTCCAATGCAGTTACAATTTCTAAAGCAGCTATTCTTGGAATTGCTCTCGGTGCGCTTGTAATTCTTCTCATGATCTTGGTGGCAGCATGCCGACCACACAATCCTACTCCTTTTCCAGATGGATCACTTGACAAACCAGGTGCCTTCTCCTTTTTAATAAAGTTATGATGGTCCTACCTATTTGACTTAAACAGCAGATGGTTTACCTATCATTAACTACTTATTCAAGTTACTGATTAGAAAAACTCAACAAATTTTACTTAAGTTAGCCTATCTATAGTAAAATTTCTCTATAGCAATACTTTATATAAGAATAACTTACATGGTCATAAAAAAATTTGCTCCCAATTTGGGTCAGTTATAAATAAGAATAAACTCTACATTGTGTAAGTTATAACTTTTCTAGATCCTGTCTTAAGAAACTATCCTCCACATAATAATAATTATTTGTATATTATGTTATTTTAAAGGTTTAAGATGGAATAAGATATTTTATCTAAAAGTTGTTTGGGACAATTATCTATTATTCTTTAGAATTTTAATAAGATGGCTTTGCATATTCTCAGCACTACATAGATAATAGATATATAAATTAATTTTTTGAAACTATTTTTGTTTTTTTTTAATCAATTTCTATACAAGAGATTTGACATGCTTCATTAATTAATGTCAATGTAGCACATACTTTACCTCTATGTTGGTTACACTAAGGATAACTAAGTCAAAATAATAATTTTTGTAACTACAATTCTTTAAGTTGTAACCTTGTTATAGCAATAAAGTTAGTTTGGTCCCAACAATATGACTATAGAGAATTTTTTTTGTATAATTAACTGGTAATCGTTATAGCCCAAAAAAAAAAATTGACACAGAGAGACAAAACAGGGCAGAGTGAAAGATGATCACATTTCTTTATAGACTTTGGAAATGTTTGGTCATTTTGCCCATTCAAAATTGTTGCATTTGCTAATACTTTTGCACTTGTTAAACAGTTAATTACTCAACTCCAAAGTTAGTGATCCTTCACATGAACATGGCACTTCATGTATACGAAGACATTATGAGGATGACTGAGAATTTGAGTGAGAAGTACATAATTGGTTATGGGGCATCAAGTACAGTGTACAAGTGTGTTCTTAAAAATTGTAAGCCAGTGGCTATCAAGCGACTTTACTCTCACTATCCACAGTGCTTGAAGGAATTTGAGACAGAGCTTGAGACTGTTGGAAGCATCAAGCACCGAAATCTGGTCAGCCTCCAAGGATACTCGTTGTCCTCCTCAGGGAACCTTCTCTTCTATGATTTTATGGAAAATGGTAGTCTTTGGGATATTCTTCATGGTAAGTTACGGCATTTCCAGAATGATGAGTTGCCATGCGTGTCTGTGTTGCAGAGCTTAAATTGTTTTCTTTGAATACAGAAGTCTTATGCATTTTGGTATCTCAGGTCCAACAAAGAAGAAAAAGCTTGACTGGGACACTCGACTGAAAATAGCACTAGGAGCTGCACAAGGGCTAGCTTATTTACACCATGATTGTAGTCCTCGAATTATCCACCGGGATGTGAAGTCCTCTAATATTCTATTGGACAAGGATTTTGAAGCCCATCTCACAGATTTTGGAATTGCCAAAAGTTTATGTGTGTCCAAGTCATATACATCTACTTATATCATGGGAACCATTGGTTACATAGACCCTGAATATGCCCGAACTTCTCGCCTGACTGAGAAATCTGATGTGTACAGCTTTGGGATTGTTCTGCTTGAGTTGCTTACCGGAAGAAAAGCTGTGGATAATGAATGCAATCTTCATCACCTGGTTTGTCTTCTATTCAATCTCAATTATCTTTTGAAATGTAGTGGTGACACTTTTAGGAAAGATCATGGGCTAGTTTATAACATTAATCTTGATTCCCCTTCAAATTGGACATGTTATGACTCAATGCTTTTTTCCATCGATTTTATTTTATTTTATTAGTTGTAGAACTAGATTGGGTTGTTTATTAGTTTCTCACAACTTTTAAGGTTTGTGAATCAGATTTTATCGAAGACAGCCAACAATGCTGTCATGGAAACAGTTGATCCTGAGATCAGTGCAACTTGCAAGGATCTTGGAGCAGTGAAGAAAGTATTTCAGCTAGCCCTTCTATGCTCAAAGAGGCAACCAACAGACAGGCCTACCATGCATGAAGTTAGTCGTGTTCTTGGAAGTCTTGTTCCTGCTCCTGAACCACAAAAACAACCAACTTCAATCCCATCTGCCCTACTATCATCAGCCAAAGTGCCTTGCTACAAGGATGAGTATGCAAATCTAAAGACTCCACACATGCTGAATTGTCCATCAATGAGCACTTCAGATGCTCAACTTTTCCTCAAGTTTGGGGAAGTAATATCTCAAAACAGTGAGTGACGGTAAGAAGGATGTTTGTTAGTGGAAGATATCATTTAGTGGGGAATATTGTTCATAAGATTTGGGACGCCTGAATCGGATATTGTAACTGGGAAAAAAAAAAGCAAAGGCAAGAAAGATGGAACCGCTTTTACCAATAGATAGTAAAAGTTGCTAGTACCAGAAATTCATGTAAGTATGTTGTAGTACCATGTAAAATTTGTGGTAGTAATTTTGGAAATTTTGTTAGTAATGGGACCAATGGCTCAAATGGTGTGGGCGGGCTGTCCGGCTTGGTGGGGATGACATTGTTGGGCCCTCTGATTTTGGTGGGGTGAGCCCAGCTGTGCAATATGCAATTGTATGCGTGACCGCTGACCCCGATCAATAATGCGCGAAGGACTGAGCAGCTCTGTTAGCTGGGCTGCTGCTGCATGCAGCCTGTGACAGTCCATCTGTTTGAATGTTGTTGGTAGTTCCCAGTAGATTGATTGCCCTGCCTGTGTGGTTGTGTTGTGTCATGAACATGATCTGATCTGAATTAATTTAAGCCAAAAATATTAACTACTGCCTACTGTTTTGCAAAGATGAGTTACACGGCTTTGAGCTTCGTGCCTCATCTTGAAGAACTTGAATTACCTTTCGGCCTCTTCCTTTTAACATTTTTCATCTGGGAATATAAACCCTCGGGATGGCAAAAATCCATACGATTATTGCCCAGCCCTGTCCGAGGATTGAGGTCACTATTTAACAAAATTTCTGAAAGATTTAACGATTACAGTTCACTCTTTGGCCACACTACCAAGTCAGAATGATCCAATGAAGAAAGCAACATATCAGGATTCAAGAACCCAAAATTCAAAGTTAAAGTTTGAAATATTGACTCAATACAAGAATAAGGTTGTTACTAATATTTCACTCAGAAACCATAAATGATGATAATGCAAAGCCCACTTCACATGTTAATTATATTGAAAAGGATTAACGATGATACTACATAAAGGGAAGCTTCATATTCAAGTACCATCAAGTTGCTTGATCAGCATGTTCATTACTCTGGAAGAATGCTCTCTATATCTGCAGGTTACAAGTTGCCTGCATAAAGTTAATATCAACTTTCAGAAGATTCGTACAACATAAGAGTGATAATTATTTCGAACTCTAAATCTCGAGTATCATCTTGGAAAATTTTACCAGTTAAACTAAGTAACTTCTATAACATTACAAAATGTTAATATAGACTGCATTTTTTTTTTTTTGGGTAAAATTTAGAATAATAACGAGGGAAATTTACCTGATCAGAGGCTTCATGCCTCTGTTGCTGCTGCTCCTGTATCAGTTGCCTCTGAAATTCATTCAGCACATACAGCTCAAGTTTGTCAAATAATTAAAAATTCCCCACTTTACATAAAGCTTAACTTACCTTTAATGGGTCAGTTGTGCATATCATTGACAAAAAACGTTTTGATAATGGAAAAGGGTATTGTTGTAATAACATCTGGATCCCCCATTTTCTATGTTCTCTCAAATAAGAAAATAGTTTGTTGATTTATCAAATGGATGGCTAACCCCTACTGAATGACTAAAATAATCTTTTAATGTTGATTTTAAGGGGGGAAAAAAATAGCATCATGGTTTTAGACTACCTAACGAAATATTAAAGCTTATTTCAATCATTTTAACAAGAGTTGGGAACCTATTTTGGTACAATGAACAAACTATGTCCTTCTTTGAAAAAATATAAAAAATTAGGAACCCAAATGTTATTACCTCAATGAGAATTTATTAAAAGCTGTAGCTTAATCTAGTTGAATTGAGAAGTACCTTTTTATTTCTGATTTTGAGAAGAGATCCAACGAGATGCTCCTCCATAATATTAATTTGAGCAATGTCCTTAACATTATGGGGATTCTTCCATTCCCTGAAAACGGATTATATATTATATAACAGTAGTAATAACATCATCAAAAATAAAATTAAATAATGGGCATCTAGATTTGAGAAACTAAAAATTTGTGGGAATAAAAATTAACCTCAGTATTTTGGTTTTCTCAGCAAGCTTATCTTTGAGCTCCCTCAGTTGATCTTGTTGCAGCTGTGCAAACGACTCACTTATTAGTTATTAATGATATTACCAAAATAAATATTTGCACCTGAAATTAATTTAGATAAGGGCCGTACCTTGAGTGCATCATTTCTGTAATAAATAGAAATTAAAAAAAAAAATGAAGTTAAGGTAAGTTGATGGGCGAGTGCATATGCATGAGTAATTAGGAAGGGAATTGAAATCATATTATAAGATAAAACATCGATATTATACATGTACCTGTCAAGGGAGAAATTTCTTGGATCAACCTCTGAATTAGCATATATTTTCTTCAATAACTTCGTGGCGTAAGAAAATAAAAATAAAAAAGGAAATGTTATTTGGGGGGAACACAACAACGTACATAGCGTTAACCAAAATAAAAGGGAATATTATTTCGTCTGTGTATTTCTGAAATACAAAGGACAATGAATTTGATACTACCTTCATCGTGTAGCCTCTCCTGGTAACAATCATAACATGCAGTCAGAGTTTAGTTAATGCATGAATCGTAATCACTCAAGAAGAAAGGGGCTATGGTTGCCTTGGAACTGCTCTAAGGTATAGCACGAATCACACAACCACATACGCAACATGATAAATAATAAAAAAATTCATTATAATTTTGATTGTGTGGTTATGAAAAGATGTTCTACCTTAGAGCGATTCCGACAAAACCATGCCCAAAAAAAATAAAGAGACTGTATTGCTCAGAAAAGAAAAATTAGTTATAAATTAAAGCACTGTTGAAATTAATATTATTGTCACCTTTCTTCACGATCGTCAACAGACATTTTTGCCAGCCTCTCCAACACCGTGCTTAAATCCCTGCAATAATTAAAAAATAAATAAGCAAATAAACAAACCAAATAACCTGCAAAAAGGGGGAAAAAAAAAAAGCAATAATAACAAGAAGAAGATGGAAGTAATATTGGAATGACTTGTTCTGGCCAACACATAGAGAAGGCTTTCCAGTGGGAGAGAACATTAAAAGGGCAAGATCAGTGTCACAAAGCACAGCCAATTCTCTAGCTTTTTTGAGAATGCCGATTTTTCTCTTTGAATATTTTGTTTGCCTTGCCTTCATGCTTTCCAATCTCCTAATTTTCAATTTCCTTCTTCCCATCTTCTTGATTTCGTTCTCTTTCTTAGAGCTGGCCGTCTATTCTAAGTGTTTTCTTTATAGTTGAAGCAAAAAATAAGACCCTTTTTTTTCCCTCTGAGGAAGCAATAAGAAAGACAACGAAAACTTGATACATGCATGCATGATTTTAAAAGTATGGTAGTTTAATTAATGTTATGCAGTAAGAAGACAAGAAATGATTATGAGGAGAATCCTTTATAGTCAAGTTTAAGATATCCCTAGGTTTCCATATATAATTTTGCCATTGACGTTATTTATGCTGAGAAACAAATTGACCAATCGATTGTAATATTTTCAAATCTCATTCACACCAAAGCTGTAGAGGCTCCTCAGAGCTTCTTATTCTTTTCTTCTTCTTTTTTCCTTAAAGAAAAAGAAAAAGAAAAATCATTGCAACTTGTACTTGAAAGCAGAAGAGAGATTGATATCTACCCTAAACCTATTTAGCAATTCTTGTATCTCAATTTTATTAGTGTAACATTTATGATATATTTTGCAACCTTTGTTGAGCACATCCATAATGATTAATTGACACGTTCTAAATTTTCTATTCTAAAATGAGAAGAATTGAAGTATTAGACGAGATACTTAAAAGTGGGCCGAACCCACATATATACTAGGGATCCATTTCGATACGTGAAAAGTAGGGCTTTTGACACCCTTCAAAATTCTTTATCAAACTCCCTTTTAATTGAATTATTTAAATCAACCAAGATAAATTAATTAATTTCTTATTTTAAGTAGACATTTAATTATTTAGTTGTAAAAAACTAAATAATAAGAAAAAAAGAGTTTAAGATTTTAAGGTTTTTATGCATTTTATAAATAAAAGCTTAATAATTCATTTCTTATTTTAAATGAAATTTTAATTAAACACTTAAATAATTTTTTTATTTTGTAATATAATATTTGTATTTTAAATTAATTGGAAGAACTATATAATAAGAATAAAACAATTTAGGATTCTAGGATTTTTATGTATTTTATAAATTAAACTTAAAAGAAATATTCTTTTAGAGTAAAGGTTCTATGGCAGATGGTTGATTTCAATGCACGATTAATATTTTATAAATTGAGTTAAGAGTACTTTACGAAGTAAAATTTAGAAAGAATGTTATAAGGATTTTAGAAACGTGTTAAATGCGATGCTCCACACTTTCCCTTAAAAAAAAAAAAAAAAAAAAAAACGCCACTCTTACGTGAGTCATTGGATGCTCAGCTAAGAGATTTTTTGGATTGGACTATTCATTGGGTTTAATCTCCGTGCTTCGCGGGCTTCTTGCGTCTGTACGTTTTTCCTTTACCATTCTAAAATTCTAAAATTAATTTCTCCATATAAATCAATTTTTTGCTCTCTTTTGTCGGTAAGTTAGAGCCCATAAAATGCTTTTGGGCGGGCGATGCCGCGATGCTCTCGATTAGTAGTATTACCGTTGTGTCGTAACTTGTACGATGCCCCCGTCACTCGCAGCTCGCAATTTGCTCGGCCCCCTCGCCAGCGAGTGTAGACATTTTAGAGCAATTTCGCTTCATCAGCAACCGGACCAAACTATGTCCTTTTCTTTGCCTTAAAAGATAAGCAAAAAATTTTGTACTTATTTCCACAAATTATTCAAAATTTTTTAAAATACTGTTTTGGGTTATTTCACATAGATAAATAAAAATATTATTTTAGATTTCACCTTTTCAGTTGACTGCCGTGAACTGAATCTTATTTTAGGAAAGAAAAAAAAATTTAAAAATTTTATCCATAAATTTTGAACTCTCTTTAACTCACCGGCTGTTGTTAACTACTGGCTAATGAATATGGAAAGTAAATTATTCTGACTTTAATTTGTCACTCTAAAAAATAAGAGTAACAGATGACATCTACTAATTAATGTTCCCTAATGTCTTATAAGGGTTTTCAAATTTAAAGTATTAAATATCTATATATGTACTTAAGGAAAAATATATTTTCTATAGTAAATACAACAATATTTTGATCTATGATTTCCAAGTACGGTGAAGAGAGACTTAAATTTCTATGAATTATAAGAGAAATATCCAAGTAAGTGAGGTTATCTAAGTGTATCTTACCATTACGAGAACCTTTGATATTATTAGATTATTTTCTTACCATTTTTGTCACACGTGTGGTATGGATATTTGAAAATTACAAGATCCACCATCTTAATCACCTTACCGGCATGAATGATGGTGTGGTGAAAAGGTCTCATTTCGTCGTATCAATTTAGAATGAAAATGACCTCTTCCAAAGCATTAAATTTTATGAAATGGACTCATTTGCAATCGAACTTTATGAATTTTCCGACAAATTTCCCGGAACCAAACGGTGAGATTTGAGAACAAGAAAAGGTGCGAGACTGCTAGTATCAGTATGTAGATATGAGATGCAGCAGCAGCAACAGTAAAAAAAAAAAATCTAAACGAGAAAAGGAAAAGAAAGAAAGTAAGTACAACAAACAAGTCTGGGGAGCGGGGGGTGACCGTGACGTGTCGAGTACGATACAAAAATACCCCTTGCGTTTCGCCAAATTCGACTCCCACTCTACGCTGGCACACCACATCCGTTAGGGCGGGAACCCAAACGAAAAACAATTTTCTCCAAAACCTCACCTGCCCTTTCTCTTTCTATCTCTACCTCTAGGGTTTCATTTTTGAAATTTCAAACTCACTTTCTTTTCTTCTCTTTCTCTTGTCTTCTCTGTCTGGATTAATAAAATTTCTAGGTTTTATTATTTTTCCTCACTATTTGGCAGCGTAAATAGAAAAGCTCTCAAAAGAATTCATAGCATTTTTTTTTTTAACGAAAGATGAACCTCCGTAAGGGCTCCAAGGTGTGGGTGGAGGACAAGGCTTTGGCTTGGGTGGCCGCGGAAGTTGTCTCTGATTCTGTAGGAAAGCATGTCCAAGTTTTAACGGCTACTGGTAAAAAGGTGATAATCGATTTTTCATATGGTAGTGTGGTTTGTTTTGAAACTATGTCTTTTGTTTTTTTGTTTTTTAATTCCTTTTTTGAAATTTGGCGTTGGTTTTTTTTTTTTTTCAATTATTTTGCAGGTTTTGGCTGCGCCGGAGAGGGTGTTCCTCAGAGCTACGGACGAAGAGGAGGAGCATGGAGGAGTTGATGATATGACCAAGTTGACTTATTTGAATGAGCCTGGAGTGCTTTATAACCTCGAGAGAAGATATGCTCTTAATGATATTTATGTGAGTTAATTGAATGGAAATGTCACTGATTAAACATGTGTATGTGTGTGCCCGGGCCTGTGTGCGTGGTTAGTTGTGCTCATTTAATTGACAAGTTTTGCTTGCATTTGGTTTATATATGATTAATCATGAAGTTGGTCTAAATCCATATTCGGCGAATGGAGTGTTAGAATTATAGTTAAGATATGAGTTCTTAGAATCTCAACTAATGATTGTGTGAGCACCAATTTTGATTATGATGCTGATTTAGTGATTTGAGTTATACCTATTAGTTAATGTTCTACGAAGTGGTTCTTTACTCTTCTTCACAAGTCAAATTGAAAGTTTATATCCGTGTTAGGCATGCCGAGCTGGACTTTTTGTATAAAATTAAAGGCTCGTAATAATTATGGTGATCTGCGGATTAGGAAATGGACAGCGGAAAGCTGAACGTATTGTAAAGAGGTTCTTTTTAACAGTTTTGCCTCTGATAAGTATGCTATTAATTGCGTCATTATGGCTTGGTTTGCTTAAACCCTTTTTTTCTTTTGTCATGCTCAGTTGAATAAAAGCTCTTGCTGCTGTCTTTAGCGCCACCACACCCCCCCCCTTCCCCAGATATTGAATTGCCCTTGGTCATTCAATTAAGCAGGGTGTAGTTGTGTTAACTTAGGGCCAACTAAGTGGTTAAGATGTGAATGGGTTGGTATGGTCTTTAGGCTGAAACCTTAGCCACTTCAAAGATAATATTTCAGATTTAGTTGTTGTTCTGTATTGCAATTTCATTAATAATTCTGGCGTTTAATTTCGTTTTTTTTTCACGTCTGTTAACTAGTCAGGAAGTCATTGGAACACTATGCAGATTATTATTGCCTTTTAGAGTGCTTGATTTGCATGGGATAGTTGTTTGTTAAAAAAATCTCTAACTTTTAATCTCTGGGACTTCACGAATTTTCTAAGTGCCATTTCTGAAGATTGATATCAGTACAAAATGTGTTCCTTTTTGGTGTCTTTGATAGACGTACACAGGAAGCATTTTGATAGCCGTCAATCCATTCACCAAGCTACCTCATCTTTACAATGTACATATGATGGAGCAGTACAAGGGAGCTCCTTTTGGTGAGCTAAGTCCTCATGTTTTTGCTGTAGCTGATGCATCATACAGGTTTGTCAAACCTGCATGTTTTTTTGTGGATTCTGCTTTCATGTGGTCTCTGACGGTTGTTATATATTCAGAGCAATGATAAGTGAGCATCAAAGTCAGTCAATTTTGGTCAGTGGAGAAAGTGGTGCTGGGAAAACTGAGACAACAAAACTGATTATGCAGTATCTTACTTTTGTTGGTGGGCGAGCTGCTGGGGATGACAGAAATGTTGAGCAGCAAGTTCTTGAAGTAAGTGCAAACTTCACTAAACTTGGCTACAAAAGTTCTTTATGCTTACATTTTGAACCAAGATGCATCTTTCTACAGACTTCTGCTCATGATTCTGGAGTGAGGCATTTTTAAGTTTATCTTGCAAATAATATTCGGCAGTTAGGCTTATGTATATCTGCTTTAATGGATAAGTTAATCTTATTCTTGTGTTGAAGAAGCTCAATTGAGTCTCAATCGTGGTTGACCTTATGTTCACTTTGAATGCTTTTGGAATTTTCTATTTTTGCTATCAACTTAATGATTTCACATTTCTACGTGTCCCAGTCAAATCCCCTCTTGGAGGCATTTGGGAATGCGAGGACTGTAAGAAATGACAACTCTAGGTATGCAGCTGGATTGATATAAGAAGCTATTACTTTATTGTTTATAGAGTTATACATCTAACTGCTTGCCATCATATGGTGCTACTGTCCTTGTTGGATATAAGCAGTGAGCTTCATACTTCCTCAACTGTTATACTTGTTGGCTTGGGATTATAATCTGCAATATTTATAAATTCATCTCTATACATTCAAAGTCCGATGTTTTTATTTGGACACTTCATAGCACGCCTCTCCCTCTCTCTCTCTCTCTCTCAACTGTTTTGGCATCTTAATTAGTGCTTCGTGTGATATTTGTTGTTAATGAACTAATTCATAGGTGACTGATTTACTGCAATAGTACTTTTGCAGAAAGACTGATAACTCTATTATTAGACGCATGTGCATATAATATCTCTTTCTGTGCCCATGGACATGTGTATGTGAGAGTGAAGGTATAGATGTAGTGAGCTTTTGTCAGCCCTCCCCCACCCCCCCCCCCCCCCATTTTTTATTTATTTAAAAAATCTAACACAAAGTTGTCTAGGCTAGATTTTATAAATATACCAAAGTAGAAAAGCACTCAACTGATTAGTCCTGGCAATACTTGGCTAATTACAACTCTTACATGTTAGCAAACCACTCTGTCTGCCCCAATCTGATAAGTAAGACTAAATTTTAACATGTTTTAGGGGCCTAGTACAATATCTGATATTATTTAGATTTTTCATTAACTGAGTTAGGGAGTAAGTTTGGAACTAAAAAACTAATGGCAATAAGACATATAGGAGCTTGGGAAGTGAGTAGAAATAACTTGGCAATAATTGACACATTAATAATGTTTTACATGGATGATAGTTTGTTTGATTTGATATATTTATTTGCTTCCCTACATCGGTGATACAAATTTTTTTTTTAATTGTGATCTGGTAGAATTTCTAATTTCTTAATCCTCATACTTTGTATTGCGGCAGCCGATTTGGCAAGTTTGTTGAGATCCAATTTGACACAAATGGTCGAATATCTGGTGCGGCAATCAGAACTTACCTTCTGGAAAGGTCCCGTGTAGTTCAGATAGCAGATCCAGAAAGGAATTATCACTGCTTTTATCAGTTATGTGCGTCTGGGAGGGTATACTTTCTCTCTTTCTGTATCTGTCTGTGTGTCTGTCAGCTCTCTTTCTCTCTTCTCCGTCTTTGGCTCTCTTTCTCTACCCTCTGTAGGCATGGTGGTTAATTATGGTAATGTGCTAATGACAGAACCGCATAGGATTCATGGTACTAATGATGGCATTGTGTAAAAAACATGCAGGAAGGTGGTACTGATGACTGTCCAATTGCTTAGCTATGATAGTGTTTATCAGATTTATTGTTCTCATATCATCATATCAAGCATGAATTCATTGTCTTTGAATTGTTTCATGTGTTTAGGATGCAGAAAAATACAAACTTGACCACCCAAGCCACTTTCACTACTTAAACCAAAGTAAGGTCTATGAACTAGATGGAGTGAGCAGTGCTGAGGAGTACATGAAGACAAAAAGGGCAATGGATATTGTTGGTATAAGTCATGAGGATCAGGTTTAAAAATTTATACAGTATCATATTCTTGCAACTGCATACCACTACCATTGATTATTATTCTGATACTCACAGAGTATATTTTCCTCTTATCAGGAAGCTATTTTTCGCACCTTAGCTGCAATTCTGCATCTGGGCAACATTGAATTTTCTCCTGGGAAAGAGCACGACTCTTCTGTTATAAAGGATCAGAAATCTAGTTTTCATTTGCATATGGCTGCTGATCTTTTTATGTAGGTGATTCTATAATGCATGCTATCATGTCTTACTTGACTAAGTTTTTTTTTTTTCCCCTTTTTTCATTATCAGATTGCTTGAAGTTTATATTAAGTGATGCATTGATGAGCAGAATTGTTTGTTTCTATAGGTTACCTCTATATTTTAATGATGAGATGGCTAGATAGCAAAGATTTTGGTGCAAGAATTTCAAAGTTTGGTTGTTTGATGCTAAAAATATTGTTAATTTGGTTCTTAAACAGGTGTGATGTAAACCTTTTGCTGGCTACACTCTGTACTCGTACAATTCAAACTCGTGAAGGAAGTATTATCAAAGCACTCGACTGTAACGCTGCTGTTGCTAGTCGTGATGCGTTGGCGAAGACTGTTTATTCTCGACTATTTGACTGGTATACTGAGGGTCATGTTTGCATAAAACAAAAATGTCTACTGATCTCTATGGATATTTGTGATGTGGAAATTTATTCTATTGTGTTTTCCAGGCTTGTTGAAAAAATCAATAGATCTGTTGGGCAAGATATGAACTCCCAGATGCAAATTGGGGTTCTGGACATTTACGGCTTTGAAAGCTTTAAACATAACAGGTAAATGCTTTCTTTTTGTCAAAACAATAGTAATATTTTTGGGAATGTTTTATTTATTATAAAGAAATTTATAGCCATTTATTTATTAAATAATTTTGTGGTGATAATACCTCGATTGTCCTTGTGCCCAGAATTTGGCTTATCAAGAAGTCTCTCTCTACTAAAAGGATCAGCCGTTACAATATATTGAGTCCTGTTGAACTTGTAATGTGCATAATAGACATTTTAATATCAAGAAATCTCTCTCCGCGAAAGTGTTTAGCTGTTACAATATATTTTGTCCTGTTGAACATGTAAATGTTCTCTGATTTTTTGACTGTGTTGTGCATGGTAAACTTTTAAATATTGTTGGATGTGATTTTCTGCCAATGTGCCAACGTTCCCTAGTAATAACTTTTTGTTTCTTGACTTTGTTTGGGTAGTTGCATGAAATATTATTGTTCAAACAGAAATGATGGAATTGAAGAACAAATGACGAAACTGAGATTCACTAAATTCCAAAATAGGGGGCCACAAGAGAGGATATTGTTCAGACTGAAATCTGACAAATTCTCGTGAGAATATTGAAACAGATATGTTTATGGTGTATGAAATTGCTTATTAATTTCTTTGAATGGCCTTAACAATAGCTTCAGAAATTGAATTGTGAAAGACCAAGGCTGATAAGGGTAGCTTGAGCTGTTTGAATCAAGCACATTCTTCTAGAATTTTAACATAGTTCCTAACATCACGTGATTCATATGGTTACACATCATAGCATTTCCATTAACTTATTTGCAGTATCTTTCCAGCATCTTTCCAGCACACTTTTGCTGTCGTATTCCTTTCTTTTATTGATTGATTAAAATCTTCTTTTATGCAGTTTTGAGCAATTCTGCATTAATTTTGCTAATGAGAAGTTGCAGCAACATTTTAATGAGGTACTCAATGTTGTATTGTTGGGTGAGCTTGTACTTTCAGTAAGAATGTGTGATGCTATCTTATATTTCACCCCATTTCTTTCAGCACGTTTTTAAGATGGAGCAAGAAGAGTATAGGAGAGAAGAGATTAATTGGAGCTACATTGAATTTATAGACAATCAAGATGTTTTAGATTTGATTGAGAAGGTATTCATTTGTTCCTTCTCACAGAAGTTTTATCCACTTTGGCCTATTTTTTGTCTATAATTATTTTGCAATACTTCACCAATTCATGGAATCCTTTCCCCACCCCCCTTGTTTGGAATTTCATACGTTTATGGTGGTGGTTCTCTTTGTATGTCTGGTATCATGTTCCTTTGACCATGGAGAGTGCTAGTACTCTCGAGAACTCAAAAGTGCTAGAATTAATGTCATATGGATCCACCAAGTAGATGGTGGTTTTCTGTAACTAAGATTACTCATGTACCCTGATAATTTAGTATGGTCGTTCACTGTTATGTCTTAGACACAGGTTTAGCTTCTATGAATGGCATCAACTTTTTACGTGTTGAAACATAATAAAATCTTTTAAATGAATGTTGTCCCTTTAAATATCTGTTCAAAGGAAATCATATTTAATGAGCAAATTAGCAATTAGCAATAGTCATTCTTTTTCTAATGGTAATTAAGAAAGTAATATGTACATAATCTGCGTGATTATTATTATTATTATTTTTTGTTGCGTTTCTAGATATGCCTTCAATTACAAATGGGCCTTATGCCTTTATAAATTTATTTGCAGAAACCTATTGGGATAATTGCTCTCTTGGATGAAGCTTGGTACACTTTTTCTTAAGTATTAATTGGTGCGTGTTGCTCTGTACAATTGGTTTATGCAGTTTATCCTTATCCTGATTTTCTTATTCATGCAGCATGTTTCCCAAATCAACTCATGCAACATTTTCAACTAAGCTGTTTCAGAATTTCCGAGCCCATCCAAGACTGGAAAAGGCAAAGTTTTCAGAAACGGACTTTACCGTTTCCCATTATGCTGGCAAGGCATGTTCTATGCAGACTATTGTCGGATATAGAATTATTTGTTGATATTGAGAATTATTATTATGATTTGCATTGCTTTATCTGTAGGTGACCTATCAAACAAACACTTTTTTAGAAAAAAATCGTGATTATGTTGTGGTAGAACATTGCAATCTTTTGTCTTCTTCCAAATGCCCTTTTGTTGCTGGTCTTTTCCCTGTGCTATCGGAGGAGTCCTCCAGATCATCATACAAATTTTCTTCTGTGGCCTCAAGATTCAAGGTATGCAACTTGGCATTGAGCCATCATTCCCATCACGGTAGTCTGGTTGTGTATGAAAGTTTATTTAAGAAGCAGATAATTACATACTGAAAAGAGAAGAAACCTTCAGTACTGAGTAAAAGTTTCAGGTTTCTATGTGCTTTTTATTTATCCTTTATAATTGGGATGCTTTGGGGACTACAATTGCTGGTATATTTTTGGATGTCTTGTGCTCCTTTTTTTTTTTAATTTGGTTGTGTTTTTTTTTTGGGGGGGGGGGGGGCATCATGAGAATCACCTTTACATGTATTACTATATCATTATTTTTACAACCACCACCTTAAAACACTGATCATGAGTTTTGAGGTATCAATTTTCAGTTTTATCAAACAGAACCAATAGGCTGATATTGTGCTTTTGTCATGTCCACAATCTCTAAACAATTAAAAAAAATAATGTGAGTATTTGCTTCGTACTTTTGAGAAGATTCTGGATAGTTTATTTCAATTGTTAGTCAGTCTCACTCTTTTTAAGTTT
Source organism: Citropsis articulata (assembly GCA_030449925.1). Lineage (NCBI taxonomy): Eukaryota > Viridiplantae > Streptophyta > Magnoliopsida > Sapindales > Rutaceae > Citropsis > Citropsis articulata. Next base: position 1,044,483 of record JASUUH010000257.1, read on the forward strand.
TGGATTTCTTTTCTTATAACTTGATGTTTTGCCTTTTGATTTGTGAATTTCTCTTCTTGCACATTGGTGTTTGGATAGTTTACTTCTAGTGGATTTTGAATGGCTACCTATGTATTTTAATATCAATTTTGATGTGTTCATTTTGTGTAAAATTTGGTATCGTCAGAACTTTCAGTTTGATGGTATTCCAACATTTCTGTCTATAACTTTCTAAAGTGGATGCTGATTATTTTCTTTTTCTGCATCTAGCAACAACTTCAAGCACTTATGGAAACCCTCAACTTGACAGAGCCTCATTACATACGCTGTGTGAAGCCCAACTCCCTGAATCGACCTCAAAAATTTGAGAATCCTAGCATCTTACATCAATTACGCTGTGGGGTCAGTGATTTCATCTTTTATATGTGCCTGTATTCTAACATGTGATTTCAAAACTTTTATACTTTGTTCTGATATTCCAGTATAGAGATATTATCTTCATTTGCTTGTAGTTTTGATAGGAGAATAAATTAGCTTCCCCCCCGGGGGGGGGGGGTGTGGTGACAATAAATTTGATGCAGTGAAACTATTACTGCCACATAACTTTTGATCACGGGTGCTGAGAAGTGGAATTTTAAAAAAAATGAATTATAAGCAGCACCAACGCATTTGACTGTTTTAATAGTTTTAAAATGGCAGTAAATGTGACCGAATGGAACTATTAATATCTTTCTTCTGTTTGGTAAATTATTGTTGTCTGTGTGGTTGCAAATGCAAACTACATGCATGACTATCATGCCACATTATCAAAATATTGGTAAGCTTTTTGACTGCTTCACACTAGCGTGGACTGTTGTTGCACTTTAGTTGGCCTGTGAAAAATGTTATTTAAGTACTACTGCTTTTTCGTATCAGTGGGTTAATTTATCTAATCTATATGTTATTGGCTGTGTACAACAGTGCTATAGTATTCATAGCTGCATTCCCATCCTTAATACTGTTATTCTTCTTGTTTTTCTTCCCATAATTAGTGTCATTAATTGTTTCTATTATTGTTATTGATATGAGATTTTGTTCTTAAAGCGTAAATGATCGCATTCTGCTCCAGATTCTCTCCTCTAGTTTCTTATTAAAAATTTTCTCCTCTTTCCATTTCTCGCTTCCCTCTTATCTCTCTCTCTCTCTCACACACACACGCCCACGCACACAGTCATTCTATGCTCCCTTGTTTGTAACAAGGCACTAATGTTATGGACCTTTTTATTTTTTGGTTTTTTATGTCATGATCATGAAATATTAACATGATTATTGTTTGATTTGGCGTAGGGTGTTCTGGAAGCTGTTCGGATAAGTCTGGCAGGTTATCCGACTCGAAGGACTTACTCAGATTTTGTGGACCGCTTTGGACTATTTGCTCTTGAATTTATGGATGAAAGGTGGGGATTTTAGTTTATTGTGAACCTAAATCTTGGAAAATTTTAGTAAATGTCTCTCAAGGATGCCCTGCAAAATCAAGTTAGCTTAAACATGGGTTTACTATTTTGCTCAATTTATCATATATATTAATAACTACGATACAAACATCTTTTGCAAATTATTGTTTAAACTGATGTAGCACTATTGTATGTAGACGCCTTATGGCACATATTATTTATTTTCTTTAATTTCATTAACTTTTGTGTTTTCATTTATCTAATTTTTCCATGTTTCATCAGTTTGTACACAATGGTTTGTGAAAGTGTTTGTATCTCTGCTATTATTTTTTAACATATATCCGTATTGTGTTATACTGAATAATTTCTGAGGTATTTCTCCCATCATTGCAAGATGCAACAGTAAATTCTCAATCTGTCTTTTGAGTAATTTTTCATAAAGTTATTTCTCATATATGCATATATATACATACCTTAATATTTTAGTTAGTTAATTGATTATTTATTTATTTTACTTTTAAATGTTCACAGTTATGACGAAAAAGCTTTGACGGAGAAAATTTTGCGAAAGTTAAAGCTTGAGAACTTTCAGGTATTCCTACTTTGTTTTTGGGTTAAACTTGGTTGTGATACATATTCTTTTTGCATCTTGTTTGATCAAAATGTTTCTTTTACTCCTTTTGAAATATTTTTTGTTGTAGCTGGGAAGGACAAAAGTGTTTCTGAGGGCTGGTCAGATCGGCATTTTAGACTCTAGACGGGCTGAGGTCCTGGACAGTGCTGCAAGGTGTATTCAACGCCAATGGCGAACATTTATTGCACATAGGAATTTTGTCTCAATCCGTGCTGCTGCATTTGTCCTCCAAGCACTATGCAGAGGTTATCCTTTTCTTACAGCTGTTTAGCTTGATTTTTCTGGATTTGTTTTATCCGAGCATTCGCAAAATGACTCCTCATCATTTGCTAAGTTCTTGAAGTGATAAATTTTCGATATACTTTTTTTTTAACAAACTAAATAAGTAAATTAAATGTAGGATATGTACATAGAAAAGGGACAAGAAGTCCACAAACAGAAGATCAAAAAGTTCCTGAGCCAAATACCTACAAATCCTGCAAGATCATAAATTTTATCCAATGATAGTACACCATAGATAGCTGCCTCCCAATTAATCAAAAGAAAGGAGAAAGACATATCTTTGGACTCTGGAGGGATAGAAGCATATAGAGAAGCTCTATCTAACTGTCCCAAAGAAACATGTAATCCTCCATCACTGTTATAAAATATTCTCAAGTTTCTTTCAATCCATAGGACCCAAAATACAGTCACAACTGCTCAATCCCTTAAGATAGAAACCTTTCCCCTAGCTTTAAACCTGAAAAATTTCCAACAGATGGTGTATGGTTAAAAGTCAATCCCTTAAAAAGTTGACTGAATCAAAAGGTGAAGTTTGTATATTTGCATCTAAATTTCAATTTTCCCTGAGTTGCTGCTACTTTTAGTAGCCTCCGCTATCAGGAACCTTACAAATACAAAGAAAAATGAAGTGATACGTCTGCCAAGTACCTTCTTTCTTCTTTGTTAACAGCTCAACTCCCATTTGGCATCAATTTTATTTTCTCAATTGGTTTTTTATTTTAAAAAAAAAGCCTTTGCTTCTAAGTTCTATATGAAGCATTTGTGAATGATTTATTCTTATTTTGCTGCTGCTCTGATGATCAGAATGTAGCTGTTTTTGACTAATGGGCTCATGAGCTTCTATTGTATTACAATATTTTGTTCTCTTTTGTCATTAACAATTACTGGTCTTATTTATTGTAGGATGCCTTGCTAGAAAATTGTATGGTGTGAAACGAGAGACAGCTGCTGCTATTTCATTACAGAAGTATGTCCGCAGGTGGCTATCAAGGCGTGCATTCTTGAAATTATCTTTGGCTGCTATCGTTATACAGTCCAATATCCGTGGCTTCTCAATTCGGGAAAGATTCCTTCACAGAAAGAGGCATAAAGCTGCCACTGTAATTCAGGTACAATTTGTACATACTTATGTTTAGGTCTTATCTCTTTGCCTCAGTTCCTCTTTTTCTTCATTTTTTCCTTTGCAGATGAAAGTGGGAGGTAGATGTGCTGCTTCTGTTTTGTTTGATTTTATTTTCAATGTTAATTGGAAAAACTGTTTGGCAGCTATCAATGCATATCATGCCAATCTTAAATATAAATTGAATTCTTAGATATCCACCTATTTTATGCATCAGTTTCGAATATGTTTCCTGCAGAAAAGAATCTATGTTGTTGTGAGAAGGGCACCTGTCCCTCCAGACTCAGAGCTCAGCTTTGTTTTCTTCTTAATAATTTTGCTCAAAGTTGCTGCCCTTTTGTGGCAGCTTTCAATTTGATTTTCTTATTTCAACTAGTCCCTCTCTATCAATATTTATAAACTGTTTTATAACTCATGGCCCGCCTAATCTTGGACATGTACCCGATAGAAAAGGCCTGCAAGGATAACTTATAAATTGGAGTGTAAAATATAACATTTTCGAACTTTTGTTTGATCATTATGAAATTTCATTAATATTTTTGTGAATATTAGTTTGATGGATAAATTGTAAGTTTAGTTGATTAAAGGCAGAGATTGAAACTGATCTATTTTCTACACTGCTTTAAAAATGAAAAAGATATGAAAATAGGTTGTAAAGCAATTGCTATGCTTGTTGGTTGCCTTTGATTTTTCTATACTTGGCTGTTGCAATTTGACCTTGTGTTTGTTCCTCCTTTGGCTGTACAATATAAATTTCCTAGGCTTGTTGGAGGATGTGCAAGTTCCGTTCTGCATTCCAGCATCATCAAACGTCTGTCATAGCTATACAATGTCGGTGGAGGCAAAAACTGGCAAAACGAGAGCTTCGAAGGCTTAAACAGGTAAAAATAAACCTACTATGCAAATATGAAAGATCCTTTAACCTTTTCAATTTTAATTCTTTTTTCCACAAAACTCACGTGCAAGATGAAAACAAGACATAAAGCTTACGGTATTTGCTTAAATTGGAATTTATTTTCAAAGGGATGCCTCTTCTTCCAGCTATCTTTTACACTTAATATGACTGATCTTGATTCCAATTTTTTTTTTTTTAATTTGCTTATCAGTTTTTACTTTAATTTTTGTTTTTGGACATTTGTATGACCAAAATATTTCAATAGTCTTTTGGCTTTGAGTGTGCTAATTTTCTTTTTGTATGTAGTTTTTGTGTTTTTCCTAGGCTGGTCCTCGTTTTTGTGGAAAGTGTGTTCGCTTTTTGTTGACCCTAGTATGCTTTTAATATACGTACAAGTTTCCTTTCTTCATTGAAAAAGAGAGAAACACGCATAATTCACCTCGACCCTTTTTTCCCCTGAAATGCGCCACTCTACCCTTTTAAAATGGAGAATGTCGACATATGTGGATTATCTTTTTCCTTATGTCTATGTTCAATATATTACAATTGGATTTTCTAATAAATATGATTTTGCTTTGCTCGTGTTTTTGAATGACCAAGAGTTGTCTAAACTTTGTTTATTTTCATTTACAGTTTTTGTTTAATTTTTATGAATATGTATAGAAATGCAATTAAATCTTATCTTACATTTGAAGTGATTTACATCAGAAATTTATATTCATTGTCTGCTTGCAGGCGGCTAACGAAGCAGGTGCATTACGTTTAGCTAAGAGTAAACTTGAGAGGCAGTTGGAAGATCTCACTTGGCGGGTGCAGTTAGAAAAGAAATTGAGGGTATGGTTTTCAATCTTATGTGTTTTGGAAGCTTACTGATATCATCATTATGCTTCTGTGAGAGCTATGCATTTATGGCTTTAGTGCTTAGCTGGCTTGAATTTTCCTCATTCGTATGTTACATAATACACAAATTTAATTGGAAATCTGAAACCCTATCTGTTACAGTTGTATGATTCCATTTTACACACCTTTTGCTAATATATTTTGTTGGACGCCATTCATTCTATGCATATGTATATTTATAATCCTGGACTGCAGGTTTCGACTGAGGAGGCTAAGTCAGTTGAAATTTCAAAGCTCCAAAAGTTGTTAGAGTCTTTGAATCTTGAGTTGGATGCAGCTAAGTTGGCTACAATTAATGAGTGTAACAAAAATGCGATGCTGCAAAATCAACTAGAGCTATCATTGAAGGAGAAGTCTGCTTTAGAAAGAGAACTTGTGGCAATGGCTGAAATCAGGAAGGAAAATGCAGTATTAAAGGTTTGTTCTGTACTGTTGAGTGATTCGGTATTTGCTTATGATTACTTGTTTGGATGTCCTTCATTAACAAATTTTCTGAGATCCTGTGCGTATATATAAAATAATTCTCGGGTGAAGACATCTTGGCTTTAAAAAGATGAGGACGCCGTAAAAAGATTAAAAAGTGAAATTTGTGTTTTTTTGTATTTTAGTTATATTCCCACTTTATTGCTGAAATAAGGATGTCCTCACCTGAGAATTATTGTACAAATTAGTTCACGTATGTATAATAATCCTCCCTGATTCTTTCTTCTGTTTGTTTTGCTATTCATATTATCTGCTTTCTTATGAAGTTCATATTGACAATCTCTGGTTTGCTGTTTTACAGAGTTCTTTGGATTCTTTGGAAAAGAAGAACTCTGCTCTGGAGCTCGAGCTTATCAAGGCCCAGAAGGAAAATAATAATACCATTGAGAAGTTGAGGGAAGTTGAACAAAAATGTTCTAGTCTCCAGCAAAACATGCAAAGGTGCTCTTTTTATTGTCCATTGTTTTTTAAAACCAGTGACGGTTTCCACACCTTATATAATTGGGTCTCTGTTTTTGTGTAATTTCAATTTTCTGTTTATATGGAAGGCTATTCTGAAGCTTCATCTATTTTATTGTTAGCGCACTTCTCATTCAAAATTTATTCATATATCCAGTTTCTTATATATACTTGTTTTCTGGAATCAGTTTGGAAGAGAAGCTCTCACATTTGGAAGATGAGAATCATGTATTGCGGCAAAAGGCATTGAGTGTATCTCCTAAGAGCAATCGCTCTGGTCTCCTAAAGGCATTCTCTGATGTAAGTAAATTCACACATAATAGCTGTACAGGTGGAGGGTTTGTTTGGGTTCTTGTCATGCATGCATTTATCTCTTTTTGAACTTTGCATCTGATAGGCATTGGCTTTTACACATTTTACAATATTTAATTTGAAATAACATTTTTTCTTAATGGCTTAGAAGTACACAGGATCACTTTCTCTTCCTCACGTTGATCGAAAGCCCATATTTGTAAGAAACTTACTTTTTTCTATTTGTAATCAGCTGTATCGTTGAATTTGACTCGCACCATGGCTTGCACTTCTTCATGCACTTTTTTTCTCTTCTCTTGTGCAGGAGTCACCCACGCCTTCAAAACTTATTACACCATTTTCACACGGCTTATCAGAATCACGGCGAACAAAATTAACTGCAGAGAGATATCAGGTTCGTGCTGCTGTTGTCTGTGATCTCCTGATTTTGCATTTCTTTGTGTTTTTGATGATTAGTGAGTTTAAACTCACCTGGGATTTCAAAGTGCTTAGGATTATTTTATTCTATTTTTATTTTTTTCCTGCTCACATTATGCATTTGAAGAGTTGAAGTTACATTTAATGTACAGGAGAACTTAGAATTTCTCTCACGGTGTATCAAAGAAAATTTGGGGTTTAATAGTGGCAAACCGGTGGCTGCTTGTATCATATACAAATCTCTTGTTCATTGGCAAGCCTTTGAGTCTGAAAGGACTGCTATCTTTGACTATATCATTGAGGGAATCAATGATGTTCTTAAGGTAATTACTTGCTGTGATGTCTAATTGTTCTCCTTTTTTTCACCAATTGATGTGAGGTTATTCATTGCTTTAAAGATTGAGTCTTTATGTAGACCTTGAAATGTTGCAAATGATATTCAATAAATTCTTGCTCTCACAACTATCTCAGGTTGGGGATGAGAACAGCGTCTTACCTTATTGGCTGTCTAATGCCTCTGCACTGCTATGCCTCCTGCAGAGGAGTTTAAGATCAAATGGTCTTCTAACTGCAAGTACTCCACGTACCACAGGTTCCACTGGCTTACCTGGCAGGATTGCATATGTGAGTCTTTCATAGAAGTTATGCTTTTTCAATTTCTTTAGTAATTCACTCATATGTTAATACATAAATGAAGTTTTTTTCTTTTATTAATTTCTTAATCTCCTTGAGTCTTCAGGGTAAAGCAGACCAATGTCAATTTGTTAATTAAATTTTGAAAATTTTTCCTGAGTTCCTGCTGATTTAATGTTGTTACACTTCTAGGGTATAAAATCTCCATTCAAATATATTGGATTTGGGGATGGCATTCCGCATGTTGAAGCAAGATATCCAGCAATACTATTCAAACAACAATTAACTGCTTGTGTAGAGAAAATCTTTGGCTTGATTCGTGACAATTTAAAGAAAGAATTGTCTCCACTATTGGGTTCATGCATCCAGGTGAGAGTTATTGGGCATATCTATTACACATTTGAAAAAGCTGTTCAATTGGTTTTGAATGCATTTTTCTTTCTTTAAAGAGTAGCACAACTGGTGATTAAATCCCCTCCTCACCCGTGTGAGCAGGGTTCAAATCCCAGGCCTCTTGCATTAACCCAAGAGGTTTTATCAACTAAACTAGCTGGGACTTACTATTGGATTTGAATAGAGTCTTAATATTACTATTTGAACTGTTCTTCCACTGGTGTGTATAAGATATACCTTCCACACAACGTAACCAGAGAATGCAAGTTTCTTCATATGTTTATCTAGAAACAAAAGGATAGACTGCAAGATCTGAACTGTGTTTGATTTTAATAAAGTGAGGAGTACAAATCAAGTGATAGCTTTTGTTGTTTTGAATGTGGTTTAAATCCGCTAAAATTGCCTTGGTGTTTGTAGTTTTCAGTGAGCGTCATGTACATAGTCCATATTTTGTTGTTGATAGAGGCAACTTTCTTAGATTATTTATTTGTGGCCATCGGTAAATTAATATTGTCAGTACTGCATTCTATGGAATCTACGCTAGAATTTGGCAAATCTTGGTTTAATTATTATAGTCAATTTATGCTTCCATTGCTTTGAAACACTACTCTAATCACTTGGCTTTTGCTTTCTCATCTTGTATGCTAGAATGAGTCCCACAACTATGCTGCTTACTTTTCTAATGCATAGCACTCTACCCTAATCACTTGGCTTTGCTCTCACATTTTCTGTACTGGAAGGTGCCCAAAACTGCACGAGTACATGCTGGAAAATTATCTAGATCACCAGGTGTTCAGCAGCAATCACATACTAGTCAGTGGGACAACATCATCAAATTTTTGGATTCTCTTATGAGACGTTTGCGTGAGAATCATGTATGTGATATGTTTATTTTTTAATCAGAATTCAAATAATGGATATTTGATTGAAGTGAAAGCTTGTAAATTTGTTGGTATCTTAAGAAATTTAGAAAAAAAAAAAAATCATTTTTGTTCTTGCTAGATTAAATTATATCCAACAACTACGAATTGTAAGTTAATTTAACAAATCTGCCCATTTGTTTTATCAATTAGTTATGTATTTAACTGAAGATGAGTAAACAAGTTGGGGGTTATCTGATGTTGTCTGTAGGTAAGAAAAGATATTTGATATGTTAAAATGAAGTGCTTGCACTGAAACTTCAGTGTACTGTGTTGATAGTTGAGTTCTTTTCTCTCCTGTTCTGACCTAACAATTTGCATGTAGGTACCTTCCTTTTTCATTCGTAAGCTCATTACCCAGGTTTTCTCTTTCATCAATATATCTCTTTTCAACAGGTAGGTGATTATGATGTCAGGTTTTTTTTTTTTTTTTTTGGCATTATGGTTGACTGGCTAGTTTGTACATAATGTATTGCATTATTTTCTTTGCAGTCTGCTCCTGCGACGTGAATGTTGCACATTCTCAAATGGGGAATATGTGAAATCTGGTTTGGCAGAGCTAGAGAAATGGATAGTCAATGCAAAGGAGGAGGTAAATGCTGTCTTTTGTTGCAGTAATTGCTACTCTGATTGAAGCAAACAGGATTTGGGTCTCAATTATTATGTGATGCAGTTTGCAGGAACTTCTTGGCACGAGCTAAATTATATTAGACAAGCAGTTGGGTTTCTGGTATGAGTCATACTTCTGTGATTTGCTCTTTGTAGATGTTTAACTTATTTATACATTTTTACATAGTGTATTATGCAATTTCTATAGGTAATACATCAGAAGAGAAAAAAGTCTTTGGATGAGATTAGACAGGATTTATGTCCGGTAGGTCATCTGTTCTCTTCCGCTGCATTCATTGTTTGAAGAAGCCATTTAAGAGGATGCTTAACGAATTCCATTTTTGTTGTACTTTGACAGGCATTGACGGTTAGGCAAATATATCGAATATGTACTATGTACTGGGATGACAAATATGGCACACAGAGTGTATCAAATGAGGCAAGTTGAAATTATTGTACCCTCTATGTTTGTATATTTAGGGGTAAACTATTGTCCCTTGGGTCTCTGAAGTTTGGTTGGTTGGCAGGTGGTTGCTCAAATGAGAGAGATCTTGAACAAGGACAATCATAATCTATCATCAAATTCATTCTTGCTGGATGATGATCTAAGGTGGTTTGCTTTGCCCTATCTAACCTTATACTGTTATGAGATTACTGTAGTCTTGGGAATGAATCCTTTCTTTTAGGATAAACCTTGGAAAAGTGTTCTACATATCTGCTGAAATGCAAACCTTGGTAATTGCAATGGGTTGGGCCTTTCTTTTTCTTTCATACAAGTTATTTGTACTAATTCTCATGCAACCAAGATAGTCACCTTGTTGAATTAGCTTAGTATACAGGATTTAAATTTTTTTTTTTTTCAGTAGGACATCTTATGAATGTAACTTTTTTTTATCACCACTGAGTTTAGCTTTTGCTGCTGGAGTTTTTGTAATTTCGTTGGTTTGTCACATTCATGGGACTCGATCTATGTCTTCAGTTGACATTGAAGATTCTTTTGTTACCTGCTGTGGCATTTTTTTTACTTTAATTTGATCATTTTCCCATTGCAGCATTCCTTTCTCAACGGAAGATATAGATATGGCAATTCCTGTAATAGATCCTGCAGACACTGACATTCCAGCATTTTTATCTGAATATCCTTGTGCGCAATTTCTGGTCCAGCATGAGAAGTAAAATAATGTGAAGGGTGACATTGTTCAAAAGAATGTTATGCATAAACTTCAAGTCTGAGCATTTTGCAGAAGGTTGATGCTTTGATTATGGCTAAAAAATCAAGGCTTGCAGATAAGCAGTTATTTTTCAACACTTGGGATGTAAAAACCCCATGTGGTTGAAACATTGCCAGTTGACGTCATAAATTGTACGTGTGATTATGTGATGGAAATTCTACACAATGGAATCTGCAGCGCGGCTTATCTGGGATTGATAAGGACATTTCCTTTAAACTCCTTGTAGATTTAGCCACTAGTTGTGACTGAAGCAGATTAGAACTTGGACGGATGCTTCTATTTTTTTGAGGCTTGTCCGTTCCCATTCTGTACATAACTACATATCATTGTTGGACTACATATGGTACTCTCTTGCTAGTTTCAGTCTCCTATTTTGTTGTTGTATATAGCTAATAATATTAAAAATCTAGTTAGTTCATATCTTTGTCCTGTAAAATTACAAATTACATTCCTGATCTTAAAGGTTACATTCATCTGATGTGTTTTGTAGGTCATGGAAATGCTATTGAAATTTATTCACCTATATAAATTATGTAGCAATCTGTTTGCCGCTATTGCTTCTTTGTACCTGGTGTTTTCTACTATACTATATACTACCATTTATAAGGACATCCTGCATCAGCAGCAAACTGAACCACAAGTTACTGGTGAATTGAAACCACAAATGGATATTGCCGGAAGTTACTGGCTTAAAATTTACAAATGCACACGTGGGTATCCTTAGGAATTAATAACCAAAGCTTCAGGCTTCCGAAATTGAATCCCGAACGACAGAACGTCAAATCAAAGAACGGATATGGCTAAATTAAGCAACAAATAGGAATTCAAAAATATTAATGCGACAAACGTATTATAGATGTGGCAGCGGTTATGTTTATGTCACATTGTATGTAATTTATAGTTGTATAATTTATAGTAGATATAAATTCTTTTCTGATCTCGAGTCCTAAAAAAAAAATTAATTAACGTAAATTACGTATAATGTGACTTAAGAAGACCTCCAATGAACATATAGAGTGAGTCAAGTCTTAGGATTCCCTTGTACCGACCTTCCTAAAGGTTTCCAGAAATCTCCCTTGGAATACAATTAAATAGTATTTTCACAATGAAGACAAAAAGGCGAAATGCTTAAGCGTTGGCTTCCTCAGGCGGGAGCGCATAAGAACTCCTCCTCCAAAGTGTGGTACGCATCTTTGGTCTGTTATATGGCTTGGACCTTGACCCAAAATGTAGTTAACAACAGATTACAAACACTGATCAACCTCAGTTCATCACCCATGTTTTCAAGGGAAACAACAGTCGTTGAATATTGAAATAACCGAATTCAAACTCAGCAATAACAAGTAACTATGATATGACAAGCATTGGATCTGGCTTTTCATTTTTGTTTATACCCATGATGAGTTCAAGGGTGGCATCAAAACGCCATCCCTTCATGTCCGTATGAAAATGAACCATGCTTGAAACTAAAGTCAGAAATTACAATTGTCGGGTTAGTCTCTCGCGCTTATTTTTATCTCTATCCAAAGAACAAGCATCCGTAGCTCCTTCCGCTCTACATTGCTGTAAATCAGCCACAGAGTACGACCGCCAAGGAGAGGCTATAGATCGTGGATGCAGCGGTGGCAACGAGGGAGGAGATCTTGCATTTGAATTTGAATTTGAATTTGAATTTGAATCATCACTAGCGCTACTGAGGCTTTCCGAGCTGCTCATGGCAACAGCCAGAGCCAATGTGCTTTTGCTAGAGCTGAGGGGTCGTTTTGCTATTCCACAACCATTAATTCTATGAGGAGAACCTCTGTTCTTGTCCCAGACATGATTTATGGCAAGAAGATTTCTGCGTCTTCTGCTGTATGCATTCTCTTGCTTTACAATATCTTTAATGGACGAAGTCGAAGAAGCCTCTGCTAAACTTGTAAAAGACTTTGATTTCCCATTATAGAAACTTGAGATTCCTCTCCTGCAAACATTCATATCAAGACATAATAAGATTTTAATAGAAACAGTTGTAGGTTATACTGCCAGCCAATCTGCAACTGTAAATGCAAACAGCACATTGTTTTCCTAAATCTCTGGATTTCACCTCAGGATCATAATTCATTAACAGCAACAAAGTTTCATAGAAGGTTACCGTTTCTACTACACAACTAACTTCCCCTAATGAAGAAACCCCAATAATCTAAGATTTCTTATTGGCGTTGAGCATCCCATCATCGAACTTTTTATACTATGCAAATCCAGAAACTCCACCCAAAAATAATAATAATAAATTAATTAATTAATTAATTTAACTCCCCAGTTCATGCCATTCTTGATTTGAGATCATAAATACCAAAATGAATTCAAGCCTTAACAGTTAACACTTCCTATTTTGGTCAAATAGACATTTAACTGAACAAAAACACACAAATCTAACTGATTATTTAAAGAGGGGGGGGGGGGAGATTGCAATATGAACAAAACTGTAAACTCAGAAAACCCACAGAACCAAAAAAATAAAAAATAAGATACCCTAAATGCGAAAATAAAAATGAAAAACAAACCTGACAGGCAAAACCTCTTCTAAAGAATCCATCATATCCAAGGGTCCATTGTAAGCGCTCTGGACCTCATTATCATCGCCATCATCATCACCGTCCGTTGTTGATCTTCCAGACAGATCGCTATTCCTCCCGATCGATGACGTGGCGGACGAACTACACCAATTCTCCTCCTCCTCCTGCTCCTTCTCCCGCTCCCCTTTACCGTTCCCGACCGTCGGAATCACGGCAGCGCAGGCCACCCCACCGCCGCCGCCGCCTCTGAACCCCGATGGCTCGATCCTGTCCGTTGCTATCGACATTAAACAAAACTCATAAAACCCCCGATGATTTTCTTTCTTTTTTTTCAGATGAAGACGAACAATAGAACACAATGTAACGAAGAGCTTGCTTATTTCGTTTTGGTTATGTTGTATAAATATTACCACATTTTTTAATTTATTATTTAAATATTAAAACATGGTGGGGGCCGCTGGCTGGCTAAGGCCTTATCCTCATCCACTGGATGTTAGATTATTACTCCCATTATTATTATTATTATTATTATTATTTTGTTTTTGTAGTTTGTGTCATACGACGGGTCGTTTTGTGTGTTGCGGATAAGGACGTTATTACCATTAATAAATAATGAGATAAGAAAACAACCGGGCAAACGCTGTTGTGATAAAAGTACTTAGTAAACACCAGTGTATTTACCGGATCGCTTTTCCCCTGTACATCTCCTCCTCTCCTTAATAAATATCAAATTACAAAGGCTACAAATTACTTGAAATAATATAAACTTAGGATTAATTTATACAAGAATAATAATACTTACATTAAAAAAATAGTGCAAAATTACAAAGGAAAAAATATATTTTGAAATATTTTTTACCTGTAATTTTATATTTAAATATTAATATTCTTTATAAAATAACCATGATACCATCTTCTCCTTCGTGTGTATATATATATATATATATATATTTTCTCATCAATAGTTAAAAATGGACACTTGGAACATAAATTTCCTTAATATATCACGGTTAATGAACAATTACTGAACATTTTATCTTCACCCAGCTGAACTCAATAGTCATGGATTTGGCAAATGACATATGATCCTCCCTAGCACAACAAATCCGGCATTTTTGTCCAAAATGCTAATGTATATGCATATATTTATTTTCAAAATTTGGTAACTATTGAAAAATGGTGAGTTTGATTATTTTTGTAAATTAACATTAATTTTGGAACAATGCTAAAGATTGTAATATTTGGATTTTTTACTTGTATCTCAATTAATGCATTATTTGTATATTAAAAGTATAATAATAAAATTTTACATTTAATAAACGAGGGAGATATAATTGAAATACTGAAATTATTATTAATTTCACGGTTATTTCTTCCATTATAAGTTAGTAGATGTATATTATTTCCCATTTTATATGTATACCCATACTTATTTCGTGATAATGAGGACAGAATCTAGCGGATTTGTTTTATTTTTATTTTTATTTTCCCACCAAACTTAGATGATTCACGCAAAAAATAAAATAAAATAAAATAATAATGTCCAATTTCTTTGAAATTGGGAGGGCGTGTGAAACGAAAGGTCAAACGTGGACGAATGAGAAGGTTTGAGGAGGTGCGATGACGACACGTCTTACAAGTAAACTTGTGGTCCGAGAAGTTTTTTGAGATCTTAACTACACCTACTGTTCTCATGCGGACGTGGCACCAACAAAAGTCTCCGCCGGCTTTGTCTGGTAAGCCTTATCCACTTACCTGGACCCCACTCCGTCAATGTGATTATAATAATAATTATTAATTATCATTTTTCTTTTCAAATTTTTTCAGAAAAAAAGAAAAAGAAAAATGCCAATCCTGTATTTGATTACTTTCGTTGTCCGAATCCCGAAGCTTTTGCTCATCATGACTCTTCTCACCTTTGATCCCCACAGGGACACGACATTTCTGGCTCGGCTCCACTCAGCTGAACCCGACTCGCGTTTCATAACAATATTTATTTATTTATTTCAACCTCTTTTTTTTTTTTTTTTAATGACTTGATCATTCAAATAGATTTAACAACTGATTTTGATATTAAGATAATCATCAGGTTGACAACGAACAATCGTGATCTTATCTTGCTGACGAGTACTAAAAAAGTAAGAGCAACAGGTTTTAAAGTAACAGGTAACGAGAGCTTAAAAATTACGATTAAAAATTGTTAATATAAATTTTTCTTTTGTCAATACAGATAATAAAAAAATATAAAGTAGATTTGATTTAATTAAAACAGTATGAAATAGTATGTTATTATATTAGAAAATTATCTCGTTTGAATGTTTAATACAAGTACTACAAAAATTAACTCCCTTATTTATAGCTTAATTTAACCAATTATAAATTACAAAATTTTAAGACATATAGTATAATCACAAAACTTCATATGATCATTATTTTCTTATTAAATTTTTATACTTGGTAAGCTTAGTGTTCCAAATTTTCTTTTTTAGGGATTAATAAAATAAGCGGGTGCCATGCACCAAACATATTAATATTATAATAGTTATTAAAATTTTACTGATTGAAGAGATCAAAATCGTACCCAATGCAAATCATATTTGATTAACTAAATTAACCTATCGTAAGGGTGAATGGCCATCGATATGTCAACATTCCCAAATTTTGTTATATTTGGTATTCAAAGTAAAATAGCATAAATTTCAGTCAGCTTTGAGGGGGTGAAAATTACTACGTTTGCTAAATCTTTTGCAGAAAATATTATCCATTCATTTTGCAGTCTTGTCGGCTTCAGTTGAGCGTTTGGCTGAGGAATCAAGCTGGTGTTGGTTTAGGATACTACGTCGTATCATCGAGGCAAAAGCTGAATCAACTAGGATTTGCACGAGGACCCACCGTCCGGTTAAGGGACCGCCAAAGATGATGCGGAGTGGGACCCACATGTTTCCCGCAATCGGGAATCATACGACCACGTGTATGAGTAGTTGAAATTCGATCCGCATTAACGACCCGACTCAATTTCAAAAATCTTCTTCTTCACGTGGCGATGAGTCACACTCACGTAGCGAGAGGTCACCACCTCATAGCTCCTCTACTCGCGGTTGTGTGATACAATTCGTACTCGCTCTCTTAAGCGGCACGCCAGTTTCTGCCACATGCTGCACAAGACGTTTGATGGAAAGAATAAAGGTCGCGACACCAAAATGTCCCAGAAGGGGAAGCATTAAAAATGCATTTTAAATTAAGGATATGCTCTTGTAAATTCGGGGTCTATTATTTCACTTCTTTGAAAAGAATGTGCGTAACAACTTTATATTTGATGGTTACGTTACATGTCACCTATAATTTAAAGAGTTCTTTTTTTTTTTATTTTATATTATGAATCTCTTATTTTATTAAATAAAAGATAATTTAAGAAAAAAAATACACACTCTAATATAATATATTTTATTTTATTATCTTTTAAAGATTTTATTACTTTAATATATATATATCTATATACTCTTAATTTAAATTGTAAAAAGCATATGAAATTATTTAAAAATAGATAGCGATTTGGTCTCCAACCACTCCTCTGTCTCTCACACTCTACTAATATGTGGCTGTGGGACTCAATTTTTTCTTCCTCTAACAATTTAATACTGATTTCTATCTCTCTCTCTCCCCCCATTTTTTTTTCCTCTCCAAATTAATTAAGCTACATCAAGACATGTTACGCATACTTCTACTATTTTCAGGCTGAAGCATATTTGAAATTCTAGGTTTCAATATGATTGAATTTAGATAGTTTTAGTTGAGCGACATTCGGAGTGTCTAGACTTTAACCGTGCTACATCAAAAATGTTTTCACGTAATCTTGTTATGTAACAATCAATGAACTTGTAATGTAATATTTTTTTAAGAAAAGGGCTACTAATGCTTTTTAATATTATATATAATTATTGTACGGCATCTTATCCGCTATTCTATGATTATTGTACAATACTATTTGATTATAATACATGCTTCACTGGTCACTAGCAAGTGGTGTGTGTGATAAGATTATATTTATAAGGTCCAAATTATTTATGGGGTCAACAATCACGTAAAATGTGTTACAATAATTCTGGTTATAAGTGCTTTCTATTATTGATCTCATTCTTTACTCTCTACGTGAGTGTTTCGTTTTGTGTTTAATCTTTTAATCACTACGTTGTAAATTAATTGACTCGTATATATGGATTAATTTATTATCTCACAATTCGAAAACTAAAATCATATAACAATCATCTAACATCACGCATTTTTATTAGATTGTTTCGTTCATTTCTCAACTTTTTTTTAAAAAAATTTGTTCAAACTCATCCATTAATTTTCCTTCAATTTAAGCATCCCAACAGCACACACACACACATATATTATCCCAAATCAGGAAGGAATTATGATGCTGTATGATGAAAATCTAAACCAATACATATCGTATCACTTTTCGCATTAAATATTGAAGACCGACAGTCTCATTAAACAAATAAAATTCGAAACTTTGTATACCACTCTGTGTTTCAAACTACAAGAATATATAACATGGGAGTAATACAGGTGTCTAAACACCCACACTAGTTTGTCAAATTTAATCCCATGTCTAAAATCAGTGGATCATAATCTAGCATTAAATCGTTAGGAGAGACTAAAATTATACAGTACAAAAATGCTGAAATTACCGAAACTAAAGAGACCTTGTATAAGCACGCAACGCAAAATTAACATGCCAATCGAATCAATCAATCAATCATCAATTGTAACGTTAAACGACGACGACGACAATGATAATGATGATGATGATGATTTTAGTTAGACAAGGGGTGAGATGCGAGTTTTGCAAGAACACCAATTGCTAAGGAGTTGACGTAAGTGCATGGCTCAGTCATCGGCCCATCCCAACGTTGATCGTTGAAGTTATCGTGTTTGTCGGGTCCCCCAACGATGGCTCCGGTTAGCTCATTAGGGTTTGGAATATTTTTTAGGAAAAAGTTCACAAAGCTCATGGGACAGCTCACTCCGGAGTTCACGTTCTCTAGTGGGACTGAAGCCCCACGGTGGTGGGCACGGGTCGGTGGGTCCTTGCCAAACCCTACCATGTACGATCTTCCTCTAGGGTTTGCTCCTAGTAAGTAATCCATCTGTATAAAGCGAACGTACGTATGTGTTAAGATATGATTGGATGGAGTACAAATGACGTGGTGTGCACTGCTCGTTCTATTACATGTACTGATTTATACATACCTGCTTCTTGGCGAAAGCCATGAGTTGGGAAGAACCGAATTGTTGGTCTCCGCAAGTGATCTTTTGATTATGTTTGGCAAGCACATCAGCGTAGATACTGAAGAGGAGAGCTGTGCCGGTAACGTATTGAGCGTTGGCACCGTCTCTATAGTGAATCAAACCACCTAAAATCAAAGATATATATATTTTCGTTCATTACCATTGTTAATTTACTAATTAATTAATTAATTTTACAATCCTTTCAATAAGTGGCATGCCAAGTGCTGCATACATATAGAATTGCTCATCGCAATAATGTTAAAATGGTAGCATGCATCATTGAGAAAAGAGAAAGAGATATATTAATTAAATTACCTGGAGTCATATAAACTTGGTGATATGGGCTCTCAGGAAGAACTGAGCAAATATAACTGTCAGCTTGGTTCTTGAAGTTGGCTAAGGCCTGGTCTCCTGATTCCATAAACATCTGTATTTGCAAGAATAGAAATAGAGAATTAAAGATACAGTGTCAACACATAAATACACATATGACTCGAAGCATTATTGAGTTGTTGTTGTACAGCTGATGAGATATCTCCAATGCGAACATATAAAATTTTCTCACAAGAGAGTCTTGATGGCAGTTTATTTAGAGAGGCAAACTAATTAATTACCTCAGAGAGAAGGATTTGGGCACCAGCATATTTAAGATCCCAGCTAAACTCAGCAACTATGGCACTGATGGAATCTTCTTTGATGTATTCTAAATATGTAGGCTTCCTAGTGGCCATGTATAGCCATGTTGCAGCCCACAACAGCTCATCCTGAGTTAATGCATTGATTCAAATACTCCATCACTTATCCAACATTGAATTAATTTAACTATATGTTTCGTTTCATGATTAGCATTTGAAAACATCGATGGTAATTAAGAGAGTAACTGTGTTTACATTATAGCCCGAGTAAGAGCAATAGAATGGGCATTCTCCATCGTAAGTTCCTTTATGAGAGTTAGCAAAATGAAATAGCTGCCAAAATAGAAAAGTCATTAAAGAGAAAGAAAAATAAACATGTTAAACACATCCAATTCGGCAAGGAAGTGGTGCCGGGAAAACTGAGAAAATAATAACCTATGATTAGAGTGGATTTGCAAATATAAATTTTTTTTCTCTTTATTAGCTACAAAATAGACATTTTAAAGATAAATGCTTCTAAATAATCTTTTGCGCTAAACAAATTATGCACGAGAGATCAACACGGCACAAACAAAGCGCCATGTCAATCATTTGTTTAGTGCAACAGATTACTAAGCAACATTTATGTTTAAAATGACTTTCTTTTTTTTTTTTTTTTCCTCCATTTTTTTCCTCTCACTTACTAAAACAAGAAAAGTGATAAGAGGGTGCTAACGTACCAATTTGGCTTTATTGAGGAGACGACGGGAATAAGGACGGTCTACACCTCTAAAGACAATGGAAGCAGAAGCCATAGCCGCAGCTGTTTCAGCTGCAATCTCTGTGCCGGGAGTTTTGGAATCAATCATTAACACTGTTCTTGGCGTCTTCATCTCTTCTGGTCTCACCCAGCATTGATGATCTTGCACTGGGTCTCCCACCTTCATAACCAACACAGACAATCATCACTTAAAACTTAACTACATGTATTAAAGTCTTTGACGCCGTGGAGGTAAGAGAGTATTATCTATCATAAAAAAGTATGGAGCGTAAGTGAAAAAAGCGGGGAACATTACATGGCCTTACCTGAACATACAATTTGTTCTTTCTAGAGCTGGTTTTGAGGAAATAATCTGTGCCCCAACGTATAGCATCCATCATGTTTTGCAATTCACCAGCGGATTTCAACTCTTGATGATAATACAGGGCACTCAAAGACAGAGTAGAGATTGTAAAAGCCATAGGTAATCCGTACTTGACATTATCTCCGGCGTCATAGTATCCCCCAACGAGATCCACCTATATTTTATTAATTGAATGCAAAAATTTTAAAAACAAACCAATGCAAAACATTCGTAACGTTTAAAACCAATTACGTTGTTGGAGTTTTTATGAATGTACATTTGCTTGTTTGCCATCCTCAAGGGCAGAATCGCCTCTCCAAGTCGGCCTGTGTCGCGGAGGGAGCCTCCCTGATCTCTGTGCCTCGAGGAAAATGATTGATTTTGTGAGAGCATCTTTGTAATCGAAATCTGTGTTTGCGTAAACGGTGAACAAAAGCCCTTGGAAGAAAGCCGGCCATGTCAAGGTGATCATGGCCATTGATGCTTTTGCGAAGGTCCCCATAGCCATATTATAATGTAATTAAGTTCAGCAATTACATAGAATTTCTTGAGATATTCGAAGAATGGACGGCCCAAAAAATGTTTTTATAGGTAAGTGATACTGTATGTTTTCGGTTTTTGATTCTTTGGTTTTTTTTGTTTTTTGGGTGCTGAACTTGTTTTTGGGTTTAGATTTCAGTGGAGGGAGAGCAGATGAAAGAGTTCGTTATTTATCGGTGGCTCTCTATATGTACATATATATTGGGGGCATAAGTTCCTTTTGGTGGCTCGAGTTTTGGTAGCCTTTTTTAGTTAATATTTCTTAATGTTCAAATTAAGATAAGGACTTGTATTTGAGGCATCTAATGCTTTATACCAATGTGCCTAATTAAACTTCTGGTTCTTAATTAAAAAGGGATTAAATTAGACAGTCTCATTCTTATTCTTACACACGTAACTAAATATCAAGGCTAGTTTGCCAATTTTGGATAAATTGTTTTATGGTTGTGGATAATTGGATATCAGTTATCACAACGATTTAGTTAATTAAGCAGCATTGTTTGTTAATACAAGGGATATTAGAGAGTTTGTTATGTTTTAATTATTGTTTAATTGTGGGTGGGATTCAATTCCAAAACATCTTATACCGCTATTGATTTTTAAACGACTATATCATCAGTACGTGGTTATTTAATTTGTTATTTAAGAGAAAACGACATGTAATTATAGCATCCGGAGTAACAACGATAAGTTTTATTAATACATGAGTCACTTCCATATTGCCTAGAGACTACAATTTTGTTTAAGGGCTTGTTAATTTGCAAGACTTGGAATATTGAAATGATATGCTTTTAGCATGAAAGAGATCAATCATCGGTATCTTCATTAGAATGACAGGTAGAAACAACGCGTGGACAACACCCCAGGTTCGGCTCAATTAAAATTGGGATCTTAGGCGAGTTGTTAAAATTAGATCTCCTACAAAAAATTAAAGAAAAAATATATATGAATGAATTATACGAAAACAAAACTATTTAAAATCAAATTTTCTAGCTTTCTAAGATGCAAATTTATTAATCAAATTTTTGTATTCTAATTTTGCTAATATATCTTTCTCAATAGACAATATAACTAATCTATTTAATCTTTCCTGTGACATGGTTGATCTAAAATAATTTTTTATCTATTTTAATTTTGAAAACCTTCTTTTTGTATAAGTAACAGTTACCGGTATTGTTAATATTATTATATAGACAATAAATGCATTTAGAAAAGAACCAACTCTTTTTAAATAATTAAGCACCTCAATTGGAGAATTATTTTACCTTGAAAATTTTCTTTTAAAACTTTTAGCTCATAAAACAAATCTAAACCATTTACATCAGAAAACATACCATATTTTAAAGCATTTTCAAGATTAACACAACAAGTTTTTAAAACATCATCAATTAAATATTTTTATTTTTTGAAATTAAACAAAAATCCAAACATAGCTTGATCTACTATGTATATAAAATAATTAATTCTAAAAGAATCTTCAAGAGACAAACTTTGATCTTCAACAATTTTTTCATCAAAATTTCTTTTCCTTGCGGATCACTCTTTTCTCATTAAATTTAGGTTCAATTTCTATTGCACAAGCAATTTCTTTAGCTAAAATCATAGCAGACACAATCCATTTTCTCTATAGTTTTTTAAAAAAGAAATAAGTCTTTTAAGTTGATCTATGGCAATATCAATATGCATATCTTCTTTTTGCAAGTTCTTACTCACCGAATTAATAAAAAATAATATATCATACCAAATAACCATACCTAGCAAGAATTCAAAAATTTCTAATTCATATGTTGCTAGACACTTAGCTTTACTCTTTGTTTTAGAATCTTCATTTATTTTTGCTAATTCAAGTAATGCATCTCTTATTTGTAGAGTTTGAAATCTGATTGCTTTTACACTTTCAATTCGAATTTCTCAACGTGTTTGTGACAATGATTTAACAGTTCAATTGGGTAGATGTTCTTGCAAAATTTTCCATCGCTTTGTTGAAGAAAAAAATAATGAATAAATACATTGTACAACTCCAAAAAATGAACTAGCTCTAGAACAAGAATTAGCCATATCACAAAGCACTAAATTAAGACTATGACAATCACACGATGTATAAAATGCTCTAGGATTAATTTCTAATAATCTTTTTTATACACCTCAATTTTTTCCTTTCATATTAGAACCATTATCATATCCTTATCCTCTTACATCATCAATGTCAAGTTCAAGAGTTTTTATGGCATCTATGAGTTCATTAAAAAGGCATTTTCCACTAAAGTCATCAACTTTTAAAAATCCTAAAAAAAATCTTCTATTTTCACTGGATCCATTGAAATATCTACACATCTCAATACAATAGACATTTGTTCTTGTTGGCTTGTATCTGGAGTACAACTAAGTATAACTGAGAAATATTTTGCTTTTTTAATCTTCTTAATTATTGAATTTTTTACTTCCACTCCTAACATTTGTATCAATTCATTTTGTATATTAAGCCCAAGGTAATGATTATGAATTTCACCATTTTTAATATGATGTATATGTTCTTGCATTGTTGGATCAAATTCTGCAATCATTTTAATTAAACTTAAAAAGTTTTCATTATTCTCTTGATATATCTTCTCGTCCTTTCCACAAAATGTTAAATTATTCTTTGCAAGATTCTTTAGAACAACAATAATTCTTATTAGTACTTTTTTCCAATGATCTATTTCCTTATTGATTTTTTCTTGAATATCTTTGTCAATTGTTCTTTTCTTCAATAATCTTTCTTCTAATTCAACCCACATATTCATATTAGTGATATGTTCAGTGTTGGTTTCATGACTTTTAAGTCTAACACTGAGGTTTTTCCAATCATTAGTTCCTTCATTACTTAGTTGACTTTATTAGAGTTTGTATTGAATAATTTGCAACAAAAACAATAAACTTTATCAAAATCTTTTGAATATACTAGCCATCTTCGATTATATTTTTCTCCATTAGGTAATTTTATAATGTAATATACATTAGAAAAATGCCTAGAAAATTCATCCTTTGGAAAAATTAAATTATTCTCTCTAACTGGACCTTTCTCTACAAAGAAATCTCTTAATTTTGTATTTATGTTTTCCCATCTACCAGGATCATAAATATTATTTTGAAAATGGAACTCTCCTAGATCTTCAGTTTTATCTCTAGTTTTACTTTCATTCTGATTATTATTATTATCTTCGGTGTCATTTTTATCATTAGACACTTCATCATCTATTAATTCAACTTGAGTTTGTTCAATTACTAATTCTTCACTCAAATTCACATTTTGTTTATCACTCCTAACAAACTTATCAAGGGCTCCTTTTTGTGATTGAACTAACTTTTCTATTCTTCTCTTTGATATCCTGATTCATATTTTTTTGTAGACATTATTTATTATTGAAATAGAATAATAATAAAACATGCACACAATTATGCTAGATAAATTAAATCAAAACAAGTGGATACAAGAATATGTATAAGAAAAAATAGCACAAATAAATAATAGGGATTCAAGAGAATAGAAAGATAAAACCTGAAACTTTGAACTTAAATCACAAATTGACTTTAAATTTGAGATTGTGGCAATATGGCTTTCAACAGTAGTTGGGAACAATGATCAATGACTAGAGAAAAAAGAAGTTGCAGTGGAGAAAAAATAATTTTTTTTGTTTTCTTTTTCTTGCAGACACGTTTCTTTTGCTTTTGGAGTAATTCACTTAATTATGAAAAATTAGGTGAATTCCAAATGCAATATATGACTATTAAATTTGAACGTTATTTCTTGAAAATATAATAATATTTATTAACCAGATTCTAAGTGCACTCAACTACCTAATATGAACGTTTATTCTTTAAAAATGTAATAACATTTATTAGCCTAAATCTAAATGCAATCAAAAGCTTCCAATTTGAAAATTTTTAAGTCTTATCCATTATTTTTAGCCAGAATCTTTTAATTAATGTTTAATATGGTTTACCTTATTTAAAACAAATTAATTATTATCAATTAAGTTTAAAAAATTTAAAAAATTAATATCCCAAATTTAGGGCCTTTATCATGGCGGGGGCCCTAGGCAACCGCCTAAATTGCCTAGGGCACAAGCCGCCTCTGACTTAATCTAAAATTAATGATGAACTAGACATAAGGATTCACCTTATAGGGTAAATAGAACCTAAATGTGTAATGTTATATCTTATATTGACATTGAAATATAAGTGTGCAACCCAAAAGGGGGGGTGAATTGGTATTTTAAAAATTATCCTAATAAATTCACACAAAAATTCAATCTAATGCCTTAATAAATTCGAAAGCAATAAGTTCAATAAAAGTGCAATAATAAATGAGTAAGAGAGAAGAGAAACAAACACACGAAATTTTATGTGGTTCGGTAATTCCCGCCTATGTTCACGCCTCCAAGCGATCCAAACTTGAGGTTTTCACTATCCAAGCATTCCAAGATTTCAAGTTTTTTACAATTGACTTTAAGGTGTCAATAAACTTTTACAACAAAGAGATTATCTCTCAATCTCTTCACTCAAGTGTCTCAAACACTCACAATTGAGATGAGGAAATAAAAATTACAACACAAACTCTCTTAAGTAGTAGATGAACAAATTGAAGAACAAAGATGTTTCAAAGAATTGAGAATTCAAGATATGTTATGTGCCTTTTGTTTTTACTTGCTAGAGAGATTAAAAATGAATTGGATTTGAGTTTTTATAGTTGGAGCTCAAAAGCTAAATGTTATTCACTTTTTGTTCATAACTAGCTTACCGTTTATGGAATCCGGTTAGCCGCTTATATGTTACCGTTAAGGAAAAAATTTGAATTTCACAACATCCGGCATGCCGCTTACGATATCCGGATAGCCATTTATACTCCAGAAGCTCACTGCCTAATAACCAGATAACCGCTACTTAAATCAGGATGCTTTTCATCCGAGATTTTCGCCCAATATCCGCCTAAACATTGTCATATCCGGTTAGCCATTGCTACAACTATTTTCTAAAATTATAAATTTACCCTAAAACTTTATATAACTATAATATGGCCCAAAATGTTATGAAACTTTGAAAATTAGTCCAATTTCAGAATTTTCAAATAATACTCGTTAATGTCACAACTTTTTGAAATTATGATAGCCCAAACTTATAGAAATTATAGTATGACCCAAAGTGATTTAAATATTTGTAAATAGACCCAAATTCGAAATTCAAAATAATTCTTATTAAAAAACACTCCTTTTCATTTTAGTCCATATATTGAAAAATAAATGATTTTACAAAATCATTTTCTTTTTATAAAAGCACAATGTGTAAATATTTGTTTATCCAAAATATGTGGTTTGTTATCATCAAAATCAATATTTATAGCCATATCGACTAACAATCTCCCCCTTTTTTATGATAACAAACACATTATAAAAAATGATTTAGTTATGAAAAGCTCCCCATTAATCAATGCAAGGTTAAAAAACTAATTTAAAAAAGATTTAAAAATACTCTCTCAGTATAAATGCATATGAATATTTTTTATAACAAATAAAATTTCTCATATTTCTCCCTTACAAATTATATATCCTCTTTTATTATCAAAAAAATAAAAAACTCCCCCTACAATCATCAACATCTCAATATAAGCACGTTAGTTAAAAAAATATCCAAAGCATAAGGAAATAACATATCAAAACAAATACATAATCCAAAATCATAACAACCATGCATAAACATCCATAAAAGAACCTAAAACAGTAAATGAAATGTAAGTGCGTCCAGATACAAATATAAGAAACTACTGAGGTGGTGATGGAGGTGGATACAGATATGGAATACCGAAATGCTCAAAGAGGAGCGCTGTCCATGAATGATCTGCTACTGCTGCTGCTGATGAAACTCAGTCTGCCACACAGAGAGTGTCCTCACCTCATCCATTAGCTGCTGAAGAGTAACCTCTTTGTTAACTTGTAAATGTTTATTTTATTGATTTTGATGATAACAAACAATTTGATAAATTTGTTGGAGTTTTCATAATATCAAATAATTTCTTAAAAGCAAGAATTTTTCTATGAGTATTTACAAGTTTTTAAGAAACTGGAAAATCTCTGCAAAATGTGCAATGCAAAATAATCGGTGAACCGTTAATATTAACGGTTAACCGATAATATCGAAGACAGTGTGTCTTAAGCCTTAACCGTTAAGGTTCTTTTTTGTTTTAAAGGCTACTGGAAATAACCGGTGAACCGTTAACAAATAACGGCTAACCGTTAATTTCGAGAGAGACATAATTTGTTAAGCCTTAACCGTTTAGTGTTAAAGGTTAAGCTTTTGTTTTAAAGGATCTTTGGAAATAACCGTGAACCGTTAACTAATAACGGCTAACCGTTAATTTCGAGAGACATAATTTGTTAAGCCGTTTAGTGTTAAAGGTTAAGCTTTTTTTTGTTTTAAAGGATCTTTGGAAATAACCGGCAAATTAACTAATAACGGCTAACCGTTAATTTCGAGAGACATAATTTGTTAAGCCTTAACCGTTTAGTGTTAAAGGTTAAGCTTTTTGTTTTAAAGGATCTGGAAATAACCGTGACCGTTAACTAATACGCGTTAATTTCGAGAGACATACTTTCTTAAGCCTTAACCGTTTAGCAAGAAGCGGATAGATGTTTTCAGTTGTGCGGGTCTCTGGATATTAACGAAAGGGTAACTACTAACGGTCAACCGTTTTATTTGAAATCCAAGATAACGGTAACTTTGACCAAGCACAAACGGCTAACCAGATTAGCGGTTAACGGCGATCCGTTCTTGAAGAATTAGGCTATAACGGCTAGTTTTCGACTTTTCGAGCTCATTTAAATCATTTCAAAGGTTGATCACAACACTACCATTGAGCTTATACACGTTTATATAATCTTCATAGAGCATTAAACACTTTCTTGCTTCATTTTATTCACACATCAAGCTTTCATTTGTAATCTTAAAGATTGTGTGAGAAAAAAATTACTTGTAATCTTTTGTTTGAGTGTTTGTAAGTGTTGGGATACACTTGGGTTAAGAGATTGGGAATAATCTCTTGTTGTAAAGGTTTATTGACACCTTGGAAGTCAATTGTAAGCATTTGAGGCCTTGGTGGCTTGCTTAGTGGAATCCTCAAGCCCGGTGTGCTTGGAGGCGTGGACGTAGGCGGGGATAGCCGAACCACGTAAAAATCATTGTGTTTGATCTCTCTTTCCCTATCTCTTTACTTTTATTGCAAATTAATTTGTTAATTTCGAATTTGATTGTTTAAGTATTACTTCATTATATTTTAGTTGCTTAATTTTTAAAATTCCAATTCACCCCCCCCTCTTGGGTTGCCTTGTTAGTATTTTGGTATCGAGCTTGGTTCTCTTGTTAAGACTTAACCGTCTGAGTAAAAGATCCATGGCAACTCAAAGTGACTCAACCTTTGGGGAAGGACAATCCACAACTAGACCACCATTCTTTGATGAAAATGACTACCGATATTGGAAAACTAGGATGAGAATTTACTTGCAAGCCTTGGATTACGAAATTTGGGAAGTTGTATGTGATGGTCCTTTTATGCCTTTGACCAAAAATGAAATTGGGAAGACATTCCAAAACCTTCACAGAATGGAATGAATTGGAAAGAGAAAAGCTTCTCTAAATTCCAAAGCCATGAATGCCTTATTTTGTGCTTTAGACAAGAAAGAATTTCATAGAGTGTCTAGTTGTGAAAGTGCTTATGAAATTTGGCACAAACTTGAAGTTGTCTATGAAGGCACTAATCAAGTGAAAGAGTCTAAAATTAGTAGGTACACTCGACAATATGAATTGTTTCAAATGGAACAAAATGAGAGTGTATATTCTATGTATACTAGATTCTGGGACATAGTGAACACTATAGAGCCCTAGGAAAAACATTCTCAAATAGTGAGAAAGTTAAGAAAATTATTAGATCACTTCCTAGGAATGGAGACCAAAAAGGACTGCCATTGAGGCTAAAGATTTAAATGTCTTACTATTGATGATCTAATCGGTTCACTTATTTCTTATGAGGAAGATTTGGCGGTAGAAAAAGGAATTGAGGAGAAGAAGAAGAGTATTGCTTTAAAGGCTACAAAGTATGAGAGTAATGGAGAGAGTGAACCGGATGATGAGGAGTTGGCGATGCTAGCAAGAAGATTCAGAAAATTCTTGAGAAAACCGGTGAGCGAAGGAAGTTTAGAGACTTCAAAATCAAAAGGAGAAAAGGAAGCAATCAAATGCTATGAGTGCAAGAAACCCGCCATATAAGATCCGAATGCCCTCTTACCGACAAATTCAAGAAGAAAGCAATGATGGCCACGTGGGACGATAGCGATGAAGAAACAAGTGATGATGAAGAGCATCGAAATGACAAATCTAGCTCTTATGGCGATTGGGGATGAATCGAATGATGAATTAGATGAGGTAAGTGATCTTCCTACTTATGATGAGTTACATGATGCTTTTAGAGAATTGCATCATGAATTGATGAAAATGGGTAAAAGAATGTTTGCCTTAAAAAGAAGATGGTAGAGCTTCAAAATAAAATGATTCATTTAGTCTTAGATTACATGTCTTGAATTAGAAAATAAGACATTGCATGATAAGATTGAGTTATTTGAAAATTCTAGTACTTCACATGAGCATTTAGAATCACATGTAAATGAATTGAAAATGAAAATGAATTTCTTAAAAGAAGAGCAATGATCTAAATGAAATTGTGCTAAAATTTACAAATGGTCAAAAGATGTTGGATAACTTGCTTAATTCACAAAATGTGTGTTTGATAAAGGAGGACTTGGCTATAAGCCAAATTTGAAACAAAATATTACAAGAACTACTTTGTGAAGAGCACATCTCACTAATAATCAAGTTGTTTGTCATTATTGTAATCAAGATGGCCATATGAAAAATAGATCATAGTAAAAGAAATGCATATTATGGTATGAAATGTATTTGGGTTCCAAAGGAACCATTCTTGCTCTTCGAGGACCCAAAGGTTTGGGTACCTAAAACTTGAGATCTTTTCTGCGGGGCTTAAAGAAGAAGAAGAATAAATGGTTCTTGGATAGTGGATGTTCAAGACACATGACTGGAAACTATGCATGGTTTTCAAGTTTTACAAAACTTCGAAAAGCAGTGGAGATGTTTCCTTTGGAGATAATTCAAAGGAGGATTCTTGGAATCGGAAATGTCGGTAAAGTTTCATCAACCTTGATTGAAAATGTATGTTTGGTTGAAAATCTGAAACACAACTTGATTAGTATTAGTCAATTGTGTGACAAAGGTTATAAAGTAGTGTTTGATAAGTCAAGATGTACTATTGAAGATGCATGTGATGGAAAGACCTTGTTTATTGGAAATAGATGTGGTAATGTTTATACCATTGACATAGATGTTGCATCCATTCATGACAAATGTTTTTCAGCATTATATGATGATAGTTGGTTATGGCATAGAAGACTAGGTCATGCAAATATGGATTTGATTTCAAAATTTCAAAAATGATTTAGTTAAAGGACTTAAAATCAATTTTCAAAAGGATAAAATTTGTGAAGCTTGTCAATTTGGAAAACAAATCAAAACCTCTTTCAAAATAAAATCATATTTCTACTTCAAAACCTCTTCAACTACTTCACATGGATTTGTTTGGACCATCTAGATATGCTAGCCTAAATGGCAAGTATTATGCTTTTGTAATTGTGGATGATTATTCTAGATTCACATGGGTATTGTTCTTAGCTGATGCCTTTGATGCTTTTAAAATCTTTTGTAAAAGGTTCAAAATGAAAAGGGTTATTCTATTTCTTGCATTAGAAGTGATCATGGTAGAGAATTTGAAAATTATGCATTTGAATCTTTTGCAATGACTTGGGCATAGAGCATCAATTTTCATCACCTAGAACTCCACAACAAAATGGAGTTGTTGAGAAAGAATAGATCTATTCAAGAAATGGCTAGGACCATGTTGAATGAAAATGGTTTACCTAAGTATTTTTGGGCCGAAGCCGTCAACACCGCTTGTTATGTTTTAAATCGGGTGTTGATTAGATCTATTCTTGATAAGACTCCCTATGAGCTTTGGAAAAATAGAAAACCCAATATTGGATATTTCAAAGTCTTTGGTTGTAAATGTTTTATTTTGAACACAAAAGACAATCTTGGTAAATTTGATTCAAAATCCGATATTGGTATTTTTCTGGGGTATTCAAGCTCTAGCAAAGCTTATAGAGTCTATAATAAAGAACCTTGGTTGTAGAAGAGTCTATGCATGTTTCTTTTGATGAGTCTAACCCCTCCTCTGCGGAGAAAGGAGTTGTTAATGATGATGCAGATGGAGAGTTACAAGAAGAATCATCAAAGGATAATCAAGAGAATGCACTACAAGAAAATCAAGAGGATGATCAAGAAGAGCAAGAAATATGGAGCAACAAGAAGGTTCTACTCAAACACTCCCAGGTGGAGGTATGTTCTTCTCACCCGGATGCCATTTTAGGAGATCCTTCTAAAGGTGTTTCTACTAGATCATCAGGAATACATGTGAGCATGCTGCATTTATTTCTAAAATTGAACCAAAATTCTTTTTTGATACATAAAATGATGAATCTTGGATTATGGCAATTCAAGAGGAGTTGAGTCAATTTGAGAGAAATAATGTGTGGGAATTAGTTCTAAACCGAACATCAATCCATCATAGGTACTAAATGGGTATTTAGGAATAAGATGGATGAATCCGGTGTGGTTGTAAGGAATAAAGCTAGATTAGTGGCTCAAGGATACAACCAAGAAGAAGAATTGATTTTGATGAAACATTTGCACCGTAGCTAGATTAGAATCCATTAGAATGTTGTTAGCATATGCATGTCATAAAGATTTTGTTTTATTTCAAATGGATGTTAAAAGTGCTTTTCTAAATGGTTATATTATGGAGGAAGTTTATGTAAAACAACCTCCGGTTTTGAAAATGAAAAATTTCCAAATCATGTGTATAAGTTGTCTAAAGCTTTGTATGGTTTAAAACAAGCACCTAGAGCTTGGTATGATAGGCTTAGAAATTTCTTGTTGGATAACGGTTTTCAATGGGTAAGCGGATACCACTCTTTTGTTAAGAATAAAAATCAAGATATACTTCTTGTTCAAATTTATGTTGATGATATTATTTTTGGTTCTACTAATGAGTCCTTGTGCAAGATTTTCATCTTGTATGAGTAAGGAATTTGAGATGAGCATGATGGGAGAATTGAAGTATTTCCTTGGACTTCAAATCAAGCAAAACAATGAGGAATCTTCATCAATCAAGCTAAGTATGTAAAAGATTTGCTCGAGAGGTTTGGAATTGATGAGTCAAATACTAAGAGCACTCCAATGAGCACAACAATCAAGCTTGACAAAGATGAAAAAGGTAAAGAAGTTGACATTAAAAATATCGGTATGATTGGCTCTTTACTTTACTTAACCGCAAGTAGACCCGATATCATGTTTAGTGTATGTTTGTGTGCAAGATTTCAATCATGTCCCAAGGAATCCCATTTGCTTGCTGTTAAAAAGAATTTTTCGTTATTTGGGTGGAACCATAGATCTTGGTCTTTGGTATCCTAGAGGAACTCATATAGATTTAACATGTTTTCGGATGCGGATTTTGGGGGCTATAAAGTTGATAGGAAAAGCACTAGTGGAACTTGCCATATACTAGGTCACTCACTTGTTTCATGGTTTAGTAAACAAAATTGGCACTTTCAACTAGGCTGAATATATAGGCTGCGAGGAAGTTGTTGTGCACAAGCACTGGATGAAACAAACACTTAGAGATTATGGCATTACGGCTTGATAAAATTCCTATTAAGTGTGATAATACAAGTGCTATAAATCTTTCAAAGAATCCCATTCAGCACTCTAGAACCAAGCATATAGAAATTAGGCATCATTTCTTAAGGGATCATGTTCAAAGGGTGATATTGCATTGGAGTTTATTCTACGGAAAAACAACTTGCCGATATTTTTACAAAACGCTGTGAAGAACAATTTTCAAAAATTCGACATGAACTTGGGATGATGAAATTTTCACATTAGCATTTCTAGATATGCTATTGAGTCTATTCAATAACTTGTTTTATGATATGATGCTTAAATATTCTTGAAATGCTTGAGTATGATGTACTAGTAATGTGTATGTATGTTTTGCTTGGATTAATTGTTTTAAAAACATATTTGTTCATAAATTTTGCATTAAAAAGGCCTTTAGAGCATTTTTAGATCAAAGTCATAATCTTAATGTGTTATCTATGATGGCCGGATATTGAATCAAGTGTGCGAAACATCAAATGAAATAAACGGATAACCGTTTTTCTTATAAACGGCTCACCGTTTATTTCCGATAACTAAGTTTCTTTGATTGCTCGTTACCCCTCACCGTTTGGTGTTAACGGTAAACCGTTTAAAAGCAGTAACGTGAAGGTTACCCTTCAGTTCGATTAACGATGGCGTTTAAAATCGATGAGCTCCCTTACCTTGCCGTTTACCATAGCGTTAACCTTTTACTTATTCCAAGCTCACTTTGAAATTAACCCCTCACCGTTTATATAAAGCGGCTCGCCGTTTCTTAAAATATATAAACTGGTCACGGGTTTGTCTCTTCGTCTTCTTAGCCTCTCACCGTTTTCGCCATTTCTCGAAGCCGAAGCTTTTCATCTTCTTCTTTCTTCTACTTTTCTCCATTTTCGACCCAAATCACTCCGATAGAACTCTTCCAAATCATCTTTAGAGTGATTACCGATTCAAATCTCGGATTTAGCCCAAAATCAAAATTCCCAAATCAAAACCCTAAGAGGCGATCATTGGTTTTGCTCGATTTGATCCATCTTGTCGCTTTTCTTGCCAAATTGAACCTCAATCTTTCTTCCTCCACTCTCTGAACTCCATAAGCACTTCGTTTACTCTCAAATCAATCCTCCGACGCATTCTCCTCTCCGTGATGGTGAATCATCTCGAGACCTCGGAGAAGGAAACATGCACCTAGTGTCAACCCCATACTACCACGGGAAGCCTCTGAATTTGAAAGGCTTCATTTCCCTACCTACATTGCTCGGGCGGCTTTGAGACCCGATTTATGGGTCGTCGGGTTATTGATTCTTATTTTGCGGATGTAGATGATTTTAAGGATTTGATTGTATGTAATAGGATTGTGACTAACATGCTTAGACCACAGAATCCGTTTTATTCCTTGATGATAAAGTTTATCCGAATCTAGTTCGAGTCTTTTATTCTAATATGAAATTATGCGCCACTTCGTCTAGATAGAATTATTCTTGTTGTTGGCGGTGTTCTATTGATTTTGATGTAGAGTTTTTGAACAACATCGTACTTGGTATTAGGATGAGGTCATTCTTTTATACTTCTCGAAAAATCCTATCTTTTCTTTGAGTTTGTCCACCATAAAGTCCGTAACATCTGTCGTCGTAGGGATTTGGTGATGACATTTGTAGTCTTCCTTTTAGCTCTCATTCTCCCTTTTCGGTCCGTATTCTCCATTCCATTCTTGACACATTGTTACTCTAGGAAGGTCACGGATGAGGTAACTCGTTTAGATGTCGGGTTACTAGATAGTCTTCTTAGTGGGCGGGAAGTTAACCTTGGTTATATCATTGTCATGCGCACATGTTGACCACTCGGGTGTTCTCACCGTTTGCTTCCTATGGTAGTCGATTACGAGATTTTGCGGCACTTCAAAGTGCCAATTAGGGAATCACGGTGTACAAGGAGCCCAAAAGTTGGTAGGGATGCTATGAGCGTTATTGGGTTCACTAGGAGGAGCAGGCGGTGGCTCAGACCTCTAACGCCAGAATCGGGACACGCGGTTGCTCACGAGGATGATCGGATGCTTGACATCTACACTCCCGATCGACTTCACGACTTGAGACTTGGAGCTCGGCCTCCACCTTCCGTCGTCGGGATGTTCCTCCACCATCGGTCCCCGATTCTACAGCAGATGGATACGGATATCCCTGCTCCGAGCCTCCTCCAGGTTTCGGCCTTGACCTCTCGGCCATCTCATACTCGCTCGGCCTCCTTTGTCGATATTACTGCAGGTTAGTTGCTGATGTCGCCCGATTTCCGGCGTCGGCGGTGATTCTTGATCGTATGGGCGATATTACTCTCGATCGGCGGCGATACGGTCTCGAGTTCGAACATTTCGGCGAGCATTGATCATCGATATGAGATCATTCTTTGCTCGGCGGCAGTTACAGGGTACTGGTTTTGACCGGGTAGTACATCTGCAGCAGCCCCTCTTCACGCCCTACTCGGCACCTCCATCTTGACACCTTCTTCCTCGGCTCCCAACCTGACGGCAGCGCGACCTTCATCTTTGCGACCCTCTTCTGCGACCTCCGTCGTCGCGGCGAGTTTTCTATTTTCTTTGAAGTTTACATACATTTCATATTTTGATTATATCATGATATTGTGGTTATTTTTTTTTTTTTTAAATTTAATGTTATTGTTTATATTGTGGATTTAAATTTGTTATGTATTTTTTATAACTAAATTTAATGGTTGAATGATTTTAAAAAATTTGGGGTTATTATGTGTTTGGAGATTTTGTGTGATTGGGTTGTTGTGTGATTTGTGTAACTTTGGAGCTGTTGGGTTGTGCATTGCTTGCCTTGATATATTTGGGTGTTTGTCCTCGTGGTTGTATTTTGAGATTTTGCCATTTTTTAAGGGAAACTCTGCCGAAATTTTTGCTATTCTATTTCTCTCATACTTCTTTTTCTTACGGTTTGTTTTTGATGATGAAGGGGGAGAGATTTTGCAGATTTCGCACTTGTTTTTGGGCAGTTTTTGTACTTGTTTTGTTATAACAAAGAGAGTTCTTAAACTTGTCTTTGCAAACCCGCTATAATGCCAAAATTGTTTTGAGTCATTGGTAGGGGAGCATATAAGAAGGGAGCAAAAGCAAAGTTTGTCATCATCAAAAGTGAGATTGTTAACTTGTAAATGTTTATTTTAT
Organism: Citropsis articulata; assembly: GCA_030449925.1. Classification (NCBI taxonomy): domain Eukaryota; kingdom Viridiplantae; phylum Streptophyta; class Magnoliopsida; order Sapindales; family Rutaceae; genus Citropsis; species Citropsis articulata. The sequence continues at coordinate 1,080,349 of JASUUH010000257.1, forward strand.
TGATTTTGATGATAACAAACAATTTGATAAATTTGTTGGAGTTTTCATAATATCAAATAATTTCTTAAAAGCAAGAATTTTCTATGAGTATTTACAAGTTTTAAGAATCGGAAAATCTCTGCAAAATGTGCACTGGAAATAATCGGTGAACCGTTAATATTAACGGTTAACCGATAATACGCAGAGACAGGCTATTGTCTTAAGCCTTAACCGTTAAGTTCTTTTTGTTTTTAAAGGCTTACTGAAATAACTCAAATGAACTGTTAACAAATAACGGCTAACCGTTAATTTCAGAGACATAATTTGTTAAGCCTTAACCGTTTAGTGTTAAAGGTTGCTTTTTGTTTTAAAGGATACTGAAATAACCGTGAACTGTTAACTACTAACGGCTAACCGTTAATTTCGAGAGACATAATTTGTTAAGCCTTAACCGTTTAGTGTTAAAGGTTAAGCTTTTTGTTTTTAAAGGATATCGGAAATAACCGGCCAACTGTTAACTAATAACGGCTAACCGTTAATTTCAGAGAGACATAATTTGTTAAGCCTTAACCGTTTAGTGTTAAAGGTTGCTTTTGTTTTAAAGGATACTGAAATAACCGTGAACCGTTAACTAATAACGGCTAACCGTTAATTTCCAGAGAGACATACTTTCTTAAGCCTTAACCGTTTAGCAAGAACGGATAGATGTTTTTCAGTTGTGCAGGTCTCTGGATATTAACGGCGAAAGGGTAACTACTAACGGTCAACCGTTTATTTGAAATCCAGCATAACGGTAACTTTGACCAGCACAAACGGCTAACCGTTAACGGTTAACGGCGATCCGTTTACTGAAGAATTAGGCTATAACGGCTAGTTTTCGACTTTTCGGCTCCAACTATAAATAAGCTCATTTAAATCATTTCAAAGGTTGATCACAACACTACCATTGAGCTTATACACGTTTATATAATCTTCATAGAGCATTAAACACTTTCTTGCTTCATTTTATTCACACATCAAGCTTTCATTTGTAATCTTAAAGATTGTGTGAGAAAAAAATTACTTGTAATCTTTTGTTTGAGTGTTTGTAAGTGTTGGGATACACTTGGGTTAAGAGATTGGGAATAATCTCTTGTTGTAAAGGTTTATTGACACCTTGGAAGTCAATTGTAAGCATTTGAGGCCTTGGTGGCTCATGGAATCCTGCCCGGTGTGCCGGAGGCGTGACGTGGCGGATAGCGAACCACGTAAAAATCATTGTGTTTGATCTCTCTTTCCCTATCTCTTTACTTTTATTGCAAATTAATTTGTTAATTTCGAATTTGATTGTTTAAGTATTACTTCATTATATTTTAGTTGCTTAATTTTTAAAATTCCAATTCACCCCCCCTCTTGGGTTGCCTTGTTAGTATTTCACTCTTCAATATTTGAAAGCTCGGGAAGTGGTAAAGCAGATGCAGAGGCTTCAGGAGTAGAGGTAGACATTGGTGGAGCTTGACGCCGACGCTGGCCTCGAAACGGAAGTGAGAAATCAGGAAGTTGATCAGGAGGAATCACATCGTTGAGTGGCCGATCATCATTCAGAGCAAGGAAAGTGTAGTTGTTTTCAGTGAACTTGACTCAAGTGTCATTACTCCACTCAAAACCTAAAGCACATGCAGCTTTATCCCAAATACTCTTAGAAGTTCTAAATGAAGGTTCGTGAATCGGCACCTTAAAGTATTTAAGGATCAGAGTAATGAAATGACCATATGGAAGGGAGCGAGTAATCAAGGTAGGTATGGTCAACATAGTTCGAATGATGGTATATCCTAAGTTAACCGGACGACGTCTAAGAATGCAATCAATTAAAGCAACGTCCATGTGTGAAACCTCATCAAAATGCCCTGATCTAAGAAGAACAATAGACCGAATAAAGCAAAGCAAAATACGAGTTTGAAAACATAGACACTGAGTACGGAAATGAATAGTATAGTTTTCCACAGAAAGATCAATACGCCGGTGTATATTACGAACGGTGTCAACATGAACATAATCATCAATTTCTGGGGATTTCCTAGGAGAAAAAATTTCTAGGCCACAATCAGATGATCCTATGATAGGGTTTAGCAACGAAACATCAAAATCAATCATAACTCCTCCAACTTTGGTGATTACTCGAGTCTTATTCTCCTCGGAAACGTCTATATTCGAGTAAAACACTTTCACCAAGTTGGGATAAACATTGTCATCAATCATGAGTACATTAATCCAACCAACTTCAGTCAGCAATGGAAATAAATTTTTATGACTAATGTGGAGACTATTAAGCTAATTGGGTAAAATATAAAAAGTATAGAGTACCTCACGGGTTCGGAAGTTTTGGTGAAACCGTTTGACTAGACGCTTGTTCAGAAGGTGTGTGGACTCAAAATTGGATTGATTGGAGGTGTCACCGGCTTGCCGTAATCGTTTGGTAGGTTGAGCCAGTTCTTTGCCTTTTCCACGAACCAGTACATGGTGATTTTGAGTGATTTGAAGTGAAATGAGGCAATGAGAAGGGAGATGATGAGGATTGGAAGAGATTTTGAAAAGCAATTTGGTTCAAAAACGGATTAAGAGTAAGAACTCTAGAGATATAAAATTTGATTGAAACCCTAGATTTGATTTCAGATATATTGATTTTGAAGTTGAAAAAAGATTTGAGAGATGATTTTGGACACAAGAACGGATGGGAAACAAGTTTTATGGTTTCATTTTCATAAAAAAAGAGTGAAAAATGATTGATTTTGGAGTGAAATCAAGAGGGGAAGAAACAGTTTTGAGAGAGAGATAGTTATTCGGTTTGCCGAAAAAGAGAAAGGAAGAAGAATATCTTAAAACCGCGAATCTGGCTGACCGAATTTCACTAACCGGTTAATCGGTTAGTGGACAGAAAGGGAGAAACCATATTCGGCTAACCGGTTATCCGGATTTAAAAAGAATTATTCCTTTGCGAATTCGGCTATCCAGACGTCACAACTGGTTATCCGGTTAGTGTCCAGAAAGCTCAAAACACAACCGGCTTTCTGGTTTTCTTATTCGGTTGGCCGGCTATTTCCCAGTAATTTTCAAAATGCATTCGGTTTACAGGTTTCCGGTTTGGAGGCAGAATGTGAGTTTTTCAAATCCGGTTTACCGGATTGTATAACCGAATGACCAGTTCAATCTAGTGAGCTCCAAATCACATTCAGTTTTCCGGTTTTGATAACTGGTTGACCGTTTTGCTTCCAGAGACTTTGCAAAACTAATTCGGCTTATTGATTTGAGAACTCCGGTTATCCGAAAGTTGTCCCGAGAACACCCAAAGCTTATCCGGTTTACCGATTTGATAAATCTGATTATCCAAAATTTGACTCGAGAGCAATTACTAAGAAAATGGATTTCCAGACGAGAGGAAGCGGTATACCAATTTAGACTTAGAAATCTTTTTGCCTCTAATTGAATTTTGGCAAGCTCTTATACTTGTATTATGCACACCAATTTATGTTTGGATTTAAAAATTGATCAATTTTAAATCATTTTGTGATTTAAAACTTTTCAATAGGTCATTCAATACATGAACCATAAATGCATACAAGAACGAAAACATATCAACAAATCATAAATTAAGATGCAACATTCATCATTCCAAACTCATGTCTAATTTTTATAAAATGCTCTTTACTAAGAGGCTTTGTAAAGATATCCACAAGTTGATTTTCAGTAGAAACAAATTTAATCACAACATCTTCTTTTTGAACATGATCTCTAAGAAAATGATGCCTAATTTCTATATGCTTAGTTCTAGAATGTTGAATGAGATTCTTGGATAGATTAATAGCGCTAATATTGTCACACAAGATAGGTATTTGATCAAGATTAATGCCATAGTCTTTAAAGGTTTGTTTCATCCAAAGAATTTGTGCACAGCAACTACCAGCGGCTATTATATATTCGGCCTCGGTAGTTGAAAGTGCAACTAAGTTTTGTTTCTTACTAAACCAAGAGATAAGTGAATGACCTAGGAAGTGACATGTTCCACTAGTACTTTTTCTATCAGCCTTATAACCAGCAAAGTCGGCATCCTAATAATAAGTTAAGTCAATATGAGTTCCCCTAGGATACCAAAGACCAAGATTAATGGTGCCAATCAAATATCGAAAAATTCATTTAACAGCAAGCAAGTGTGATTCTTTAGGACAAGATTGAAATCTAGCACACAAGTATACACTAAACATAATATCAGACTTACTAGCAGTCAAGTAGAATAACGATCCGATCATACCTCGATATGTCTTGATATCCACTTCCTTACCATTTTCATCTTTGTCCAGCTTAATGGTAGTACTAATTGGGGTGCTTTTTGCTGTTCCATTTTTATAGTCAAATCTTTTAAGTTGATCTCTCACATACTTTGCTTGATTTATAAAAATTCATTCCTTGTTTTGTTTGATTTGGAGTCCAAGGAAGTACTTCAACTCTCCCATCATACTTATCTCAAATTCTTTGCTCATGCAAGATGAAAATTCTTTACACAACAACTCATTAGTAGAACTAAAAATAATGTCATCAATATAAATTTGTACTACAAGTATATCTTGGTTCTTATGCTTAACAAAGAGAGTAGTATCCGTTTTTCCCATTGAAAAATCGTTATCCAATAAGAAATTTTTAAGCCTATCATACCATGCTCTAGATGCTTGTTTCAATCCATACAATGTTTTGGATAACTTATAAACATGGTCTGTAAATTTTTCATTTTCAAAACCAGGGGGTTGTTTCACATAAACTTCCTCCATAATATAACCATTTAGAAAAGCACTTTTGACATCCATTTGAAATAAAATAAAATCTTTATAACATGCATATGCTAACAACATTCTAATGGATTCTAATCTAGCTACAGGTGCAAATGTTTCATCAAAATTAATTCCTTCTTCTTGGTTATATCATTGAGCCACTAATCTAGGTTTTTTCCTTACAACCATACCGGATTCATCCATCTTATTTCTAAATACCCATTTAGTACCTATGATGGATTAATGTTCCTATTTAGGAACTAATTCCCACACATTATTTCTCTCAAATTGATATAACTCATCTTGCATTGCCATAATCCAAGATTCATCATTTTCCCCATCCGCAAAGGATTTTGGTTCAATTTGAGAAATAAATGCAGCATGCTCACATGTGTTCCTAAGAGATGATCTAGTTGTAACACCTCTTGATGGATCTCCTAAAATAACATCTTTAGGGTGAGAAAAAACATACATTCACTCCTAAAATAACATCTTTAAGGTGAGAAGAAACATACCTCCACTCTTTGGGGTGTGTTTGAGAAGAGCCTTTATTTTGCTCCGCATTTGCTTTTTCATGTTGCTCCTCTTGATTTTCTGCATTCTTTTGGCTATTCTTTGATAAATCTTCTTGTATATTTTCATCTACACCATCACCAACAACAACTACATTTTCATCTACATCATCACCAATAACAATTTTCTCCGTAGAAGAACGGTTCGACTCGTCAAATGTAACATGCATTGATTCTTCCAAAAATAAAGTTCTTTTGTTATAAACTCTATAAGTTTTGCTTGAGTTTGAATAACCGAGAAATATACCAACATCAGATTTTGGATCAAATTTTTCAAGATTATCTTTTATATTCAAAATAAAACATTTGCATTCAAAAACTTTGAAATAATCATACTACAAGAAAAAGTGCCTACTATGACAGGCAAAAGCTGTCATAATATGAGGTGGATGACGGTTATTCATACCGTCATTGTAGCCAGCGTCAAGAATTGATGACATAATAATACCAATCATAATCTGTGATAGAAATTTCCAGTCACGTAACTGTAATAACTTTATTTAGAGGAAAATATAATAAATTTGAATTTGACTCTTATTTTTTTTAAATTTTGCGCGCCATTTTTGAATTTTTGGCAAGAAAATTAAATTTGGTGCGAAATGAAAATTATAATTAAATGATTTTTTTTAATTAATCAAAAATTGAAATTATAATTAATAAAAAATAGGTATTTTGTTTGCACCATGAAATTTTTATCATTTTAATAAAAATCCTGCAATTGATTTATTAGAAATTAATATTTCATCAATTAGCTAATTAATTAGATTATTAAAATTAATATTGCAATTAAAAATTTAATGACAAAGAAAATAAAATGGATAACATTGACTAATTATTCATAATTGTCAGCAAACATAATTTAATCAAATACCAGTGACAGGTCCAACATAAATAGAAGAGTATTGTAACAGCATAATGACAAAATTCCAGCAACATGTTCAACACCCATGAACATCAGTTCAATTCCAGTAGCATGTACAACACCAATGAACCATTTCATTTCAATTCGAGTAGCACAAAGAAGCCAACAATAGAGTCATTTTCTACCAACATGAAGAAAAGCAATAACATATATAGTTCATTTGCAGCAACATTTCCAGCAATACAAGAGGAAGCCAACAATACTGATAAGACAAGGCCAGCAGTTCCCAAACGTGAAAATCCAACCTAAGAACAACCGAAATGTGTAAAATTGCATCAATATCCAGGACGTATTTTCCAAACAAAGAAAAAAAACTACCCAGTACCCTAATACAATGCCTTCAACAAATCATGAACACTGAACTGTCAAGTTTATGCAGTAATCACAACTATTTATATTTGACAAGCAAATGTTACGACTGAAGACAACAACAGTAACAACAACAGCACCAGGAGATGCAAAATAGCTCCAACACCACATGCATAGGTAGATGACAATGAGAGGTGAGAATCCTTCAATTTTACATAACAGAATCATTTACTAATAGTCCCTCCTCAGGCTTTATTATAGACAATTTAGGCCAATATTTAAAGAATCAGCTATCAGAACATAAAGATATTTTAGTTGCAGATTATCTCTAAAATTCATACATTAACACTCATTTAACTTAACGAAGCTTCAATATCATAATTAGCTAAAAAAAAAAATCACACACAGACACATGAATTTAAATCAGAATTACCTAGAATAAAAAAAAATTAACAATATTATGCAATGCATGATTACAACTCAAAACAGAACTCAAAATATTTTTAAAGATTAATTCCTGGGAAATTATTTAGTAAATTGATGACCGAAACATATGCAATACATGCAAATACATTTCAATTTTTTAGAAATTATTTACTACTTTATAAAAAAGTTGAATGAATAGTCATATTTGACTGAAACATGCAAATATAGCAATGACTCACCAGTGGGTGTGAAGCTTCAATTCACTGTCAAGGCTAGGGTTTCAACTTCGGCAAAAACGATTTGGGTCTTCTTTCACGATAAGTGATTGGGTTTCTTGTAGTCAATAAAGGTACCGTGGTTGTTGTTCTCATTCCAATTTGGGTTTCGATTAGCACTTACTTTGTCCCAACAAAGAGAGACAGTTCAATAATAATCGCAATAAAAAGAGTTGATTGAGTGAAACAACCAGAACGATTTTGAAACGATGGGTGTTTGGGCGTCGTTAGTTTGCTATGGTTGGCGTTTGAGGGTTTTCTGCAAGTTTGCTAAACGATGGGTGTTTGGGTTGAAAATTTTCTGAACACTTAGTAAAAATTTTGCCTCTTTTCTCATAAAACATGTTTCCCCTCATTACAAAATGCAACATTTTATCAATTTACGTTTCTGGTTTTTCTCAAACATTTGCAACGTTTTAATTTAAATTTGTTACTTTAATAGAAACGATATCGTTTTACTTCTTATTTTAGTAATAACATATTTTTAAAAATTATGTCAAACCTACGCAATTAAAGTCAACATAAAAAATCAGTCTTTCATTCTTGATAGCCAAATAATTTATCACTAGTCTATCATAATTTCTTGATATATGATATTTATATCACCAATATATCATGATTTGTTGATAAACGATATTTCTATCATAGATATGTCATAAGTGTATGACAAAAAATAAATCTATCACGATTTTATTGTTGTAGGCCTCCAGACAAAAAACTGTCACACAGACGACTATCATAGTAGGTATTTTTTTTTATAGTGTCAATGTTGGATTTTCTATCTTTCCAAAGCTCATAGGGAGTTTTATTGAGATGAGATCTAATCAACACCCGATTTAAAACATAATAAGCAGTGTTGACGGCTTCGGCCCAAAAATACTTAGGTAACGCATTTTCATTTAACATGGTCCTAGCTATTTTTTGAATAGATCTATTCTTTCTCTCAACAACCCCATTTTGTTGTGCAGTTCTAGGTGATAAAAATTGATGCTCAATGCCAAAATCATTACAAAAAGTCTCAAATGCATGATTTTTAAATTCCTCTACCATGATCACTTCTAATATAAGAAATAGAATAACATTTTTCATTTTAAACCTTTTTACAAAAAAACTTTAAATGCATCAAAGACATCATCTTTATTAGTTAAGAACAATACTCATGTGTATCTAGAATAACCATCCACAATTATAAATGCATAATACTTGCCATTCAAGCTAGCATATCTAGATGGTCCAAACAAATTCATGTGAAGTAATTGAAGTGGTTTTGAAGTAGAGGCATGATTCTTGTTTTTGAAAGAAGTTTTGATTTATTTTCTAAATTGACAAGTTTCACAAATTTTATCCTTTTGAAAACTGATTTTTGAAAGTCCTTTAACTAAATCATTTTTCAAAATTTTTGAAATCAAATCCATGTTTGCATGACCTAGTCTTCTATGCTATAACCATCATCATCATGCAATGCCGAGAAACATTTATCAATGGTAGATGCACAGTCTATATTAATGGTATAAACATTAACACATCTATTTTCAATAACACATCTAGTTTTATCAAAAACCACTTTATAATCTTTATCACATAATTGACTAATGCTAAGTAAATTGTATTTCAAGTTTTCAACCAAAGACACATTTTCAATAAGAGTAGAGGATACATTATCGACATTGCCAATACCAATGATCTTTCCTTTTGAATTATCTTCAAAAGATACATCTCCACCATTTTCGATCTTGGTAAAATTTGAAAACCAAGAATAATTTCTTGTCATGTGTCATGAACAACCGTTGTCCAAGTACCATTTATTCTTTTTCTTCTTTAAGCCCTGTAGAGAAAATCTCAAGTCTTAAGTACCCAAACCTTTTTAGGTCCTTAAGTATTAGCAATGGTTCCCTTTGGAACCTAAACACATTTCAAACCATAATATGCATTTCTTTTTACTAGACATATATTTTTCATATGACCATCTTGATTGCAATAATGACATACAACTTGATTGTTAATGAAATTACTCTTTACAAAATAACTCTTGTAATATTTTTGTTTCAAATTTAGCTTATAACCAATCCCTCATTTGTCAAACACACACTTTTGTAAATTGAGCAAGTTATCCAACATCTTTTGCCCATTTGTAAATGTTAGCACAATTTCATTTAGATCATTGTTCTTCTTTTTAAGTATTTCATTTTCATTTTTCAAGTCATTCACATGTGATTCTAGATGCCCATGTGAAGTGTTAGAATTCTCAAATAATGCAATTCTATCATGCAATGTTTTATTTTCTAATTCAAGACATGTAATCTTAACACTAAATGATTCATTTTCATTTTTAAGCTCTACCATCTTCTTTTTAGGGCAAACATTCTTTTTACCAATTTTCATCAATTTATCATGCAATTCTTTAAAGGTATCATGTAACTCATCATAAGTAGGAAGATCATTTACCTCATCTAGTTCATCATTCGATTCATCTCTAATTGCCATTAGAGCTAGATTTGTCATTTCTTGATGCTCTTCATCATCACTCGTTTCTTTATCGTTATCATCTCATGTGGCCACAATTGCTTTCTTTTTAAACTTGTTGAGAAGAGGGCATTCCGATCTTATATGGCCAGACTTCTTACATTCATAGCATCTGATTACTTTCTTATTCTCCTTTTGGTTTTTGAAGTCTTTCAATTTTCTTCGCTCACCGATTTTCTTGAAAAATTTTCTGAATCTCCTTGCTAGCATAGCCAACTCCTCATCGTCCGGCTCACTTTCCCCATCACTCTCATATTTTGTGACTTTGAGAGCAATGCTTTTCTTCTTCTTCTCATTGCCTCTTTTGGCTGCCAAATCTTCCTCATAAGAAATAAGAGAACCGACACAACTCAAAAGTGTATTACTCTCAAGTATAAGAGTGTCTAGTTATAATATAACCCGGTGAGTCCGGGGTACCACAGGGAATTTAAAATCCAGTAGTCAATTTAAAACTAAGAAAATTAATTATGGAGAAAAGAAATTATTTGAAACCAATTTAAAAATATGCTAAGGTTACAGGATCCACTCTCAGTATTCAAACTATAATTTTATTACTCTCTCATTTTTATATTTTACCTCACTTTTACCAGTTATTTATTATATCATTTAATTCTGTGTGTGGGGATAAATATGGAATAAAGTACCTAATGTGCCACAATTGTGTTAATATGTCGACATTGTGTCAAAATACCATATAAATCCAAGAAAACTTATAAATTAACATGACATGAAAATAACCAGAAAATAAACTTAAAACTCACTTGAGAAAAGTAATTAATTTCATAATTTGAAACTTTGAGCTTCACCCTTCACCTCAGCTTAGTAAAATTAGCTACTCATGTTGAAAGAAAACAAAACACTCTTTTTATTTGATAAACTTTAGAAATATGTTACAAGAAAAATTGATTACAAAACAAAAGAGAAAAAGAAGAGAAAACACAATTCCTCAGCACTCTGCTCCTCCCTCAGCTTTTCGTACTCTTCAAATCGTTCTCCCCCCTACTCCCTCCATCTCCTTGCCTTTTATAGGCAAGGAATGCAATATCTTTATTTATTGTATTATTATTATTATTATTATTATTATATATACATGGTCGAAACATGGCTGATGGCCTGACCTCCTGACTATCATCGGCAACCTAACATGGTTGCCTTTGATTCTTTTGATTTTTTGTTCTTTTTTTTTTTTTATTATTAATATTACATCTCCTCAATTGTGCTCCAGTAGTTTTTCTTTGTTCCCGCTTTCAATTCCAATTCCATCTTTACTCCTGAAAAAATATTTACAAGATGAAAATTAACATATTGTGAATTAATTTAACATAAAAAGTATATTTGGGGAGTATTAAAATAATTTATAAATAATGAGCGCATTAATTGATACAATAAGTGAAAAACTAATAATTTTATCCTTATTAAATGTCACTTTTCAGTATCAATCAAGAACCAATTAAATCATCAATAGGTAAGACATATAAATCTTTGGCTTCCTCAATGGCAGTTCTTTTTTGTCTCCATTCCTTAGAAAGCGAACTAATGATTTTCTAACTTTCTTGCTATTTGAAAATGTCTTTCCTAAGGCTCCTAGAATGTTCACTATGTCCGTAAATCTAGTATACATAGAATATAAACTCTCATTTTGTTCCATTTGAAACAATTCATATTGTCAAGTGTACCTACTAATTTTAGACTTTTTCACTTGATTCGTGCGTTCATTATGAGTTGCTATAGATTTTTAGCCCTAGATGGTTAAGTCTAAACAAGAGCACCTTACTCTGATACCAAATGAAATATAAGTGTGCAACCCAAGAAGGGGGGTGAATTGATATTTTAAAAATTATCCTAACAAATTCACACAACAATTCAATCTAACGCCTTAATAAATTCGAAAGCAATAAGTTCAATAAAAGCACAATAATAAATAAGTAAGAGAGAAGAGAAACAAACACACGAAAATTTACGTGGTTCGACAATCCCCTCCTACGTCCACGCCTCCAAGCGATCCAAGCTTGAGATTTTCACTATCCAATCCTTCCAAGACTTCAAGTTCTTTACAATTGACTTCAAGTTCTTTACAATTGACTTCAAGGTGCCAATGAACCTTTACAACAAAGATATTATCTCTCAATCTCTTCACTCAAATGTCTCACACACTCAAACACTCACAATTGAGATGAGGAAATAAAAATTACAACACAAACTCTCTTAAGTAGTAGATGAACAAATTGAAGAACAAAGATGTTTCAAAGAATTGAGAGCTCAAGATATGTTGTGTGCCTTTTGTTTTTACTTGCTAGAGAGATTAAAAATGAATTGGATTTGAGTTTTTATAGTTGGGCTGGCCAGTTATTAACTTTTGTTCATAACACACTGGTTTATAGAATCCAGGTTAGCGAACATATGTTACGATTAAGGCAAAAATTTGAAATTCACAACATCCGTATACGATGTCAGGATAGCCATTTATACTCTCAGGAAAATTTGCTTGGATAGCCACTTACGAAATCTAGATAGTCGTTTTTCATCCAGAGATTTTCTGCCAAATATCCGGCTAGCCGCTTGTCATATCCGGTTAGCCGTTTGCTACAGTGAACTATTTTTTAAAATTATAAATTTATCCCAAAACTTTATATAACTATAATATGGCCCAACACGTTATGAAACTTTACAAATTAGTCCAATTTCAGAATTTCCAAATAATACTTGTTAATCCCACAACTTTTTAAAATTATGATAAAGTCCAAACTTATAGAAATTATAGTATGACCCAAAATAATTTAAATATTTACAAATAGACCCAAATCTGGAATTTAAAATAATTCTTATTAAAAAAACACTCTTTTTCATTTTAGTCTATATCTTGAAAAATAACTGATTTTACAAAATTATTTTCTTGTTATAAAAGCACAATGTGTAAATATTTGTTTATCCAAAATATATGATTTGTTATCATCAAAATCAATATTTATAACCATATAGGCTAACATGCATAATAATTAGTCACTGTTAGGTTGCATAAGGATATAAACATCCAACAAGTGACAACTGAAGATGCATAAGGATTCAATCTAATACTATAGCAGATGTTGCAGCAGCTGAACCCAAAATTAAAAGAAATAGTTAAACTATTAAGAGAGTTTAATCACTCAACTACTTAATTCTCATTTATTTTATCCTTGTATATAATGTGAGAATTTATTTTATTGTATTTTATTTTAATTAATTAATTAATTTATTTTATAATTTATTTTATTTTCAATCAAAGCAAAACCGCACTAGCAAAAAATCCGGATCGGCCTACCCAAACTTAAGGACTTTAAGCCCTGCCCTCAATATAAAAGCCTGGGCTAAAAAAATTAAAACCTGCAACCAATGGGCTGGTCATAGGCTTTTACGTAAAGCCTAGGTTAAGCCTGAGTTTTAATTTAAAAATAAAAAACAAATTAAAATTTTAAAAAATCAAGTCACAAGAAAAACAAACCCTAAATTAAACAAAAGCAAAAGCCAAAGGCTGCCGACACCGCCCAACAATTACAGCCACCACAAATTCACCATTCACCCACCCGCCAAGTGCATCCATTGTCGATGATTCAATAGCCGACACCACCAGCGAAAGACATTCTAAAAGGCTTTATTTTAATTGTGACGAGCAATTCAAGCCTGGATATTGTTACAAACAACCTCAGCTATTGCTTTTAGACGCTGATATACCTCTTCACAACCCTCTAAAATTGTCTGACTATCATTTAGATTGGAAGATCTCAGTTATTAAGGTTGAATAAAAGGCTTTGCGCATAAATTTATTTTAAGGAACAGAAAATATTAGGTAGGATTGGTAAAAAAGTCCGGAACAAGGGCTTTCACCTTGTAAAGCCTGTACATAGTAGGTTTAGTTAAGGGAGCTGGCTAAGTTACAGATTCTGTAACTTACAGATCCAGCCTAGCCAGCTCCTGATTGGTTAGCTAGCTACCAAACAAAAGTATTTGCATGCTTTTTCTCAATATGGAGGACAGGTGTGGTGCATGCATTGGGTGCGTAAGTTACAGAATCTGTAACATAGCAACCTCCTTAGTTAATGGTTTCCACAAAAACCCGAGCTTAAGCCAGGCTTTATAATATAATGCATATATATAATTTTTTAAGAAATAAATTATAATATATTAAAATTTTTAAATTTTAAAAAAAAACTGAAAAAAAAGCCGAAATCAAGTAATTAACAAAAAAAACAAAACGAAACCAAATTCCCAAAACTAAAATCCCTAAATTTATCTCCGCTTCTCCAGCCGCTCCATCAGCCTCTCACTGCACTCTCCACCGGCAGCCAACAGCCGACGTTTACTGCCTCACCCTCACACCGAATTAAGGAGCCACCGCCTTCAGCAGCGATCCACCGTCCACGCGCGACGCAGCAGAGCCAGCAACCCAGCAGCAGTACAGCGCCAAACGGGTGACGCAACAGCGACCCACACCCACCAGCACCACCCGCTTGACGTAGCTGCAGCCAATCGAACCCGCGCGACGCAGCAGTAGCGATCTCAGCTCCAACGCGACCCGAAACCAGCAGCATCACCAACGCACGCGAACCAACAGCAAACCATCACCAACTCCACCCCGAGTAAGCTTTAATTTTTTTAATTATTGTAGAAATTCGGAGATTACTGAAGCCATTGTTGATGTTGTAATGGAAAGTAGTTTTGTGGAAGAATCGAGAGAGAGAGTGAAGAAGAAAAAGAAGAATGTTTCATTGTTGCCATAGAAAGTGGATAACGAAGAAGAAGCTCTGTGTTTGAGTTTCAACCACAAATTCTTTTAAAAATTATTAAAGGGTATTTAACATTTACATAGTTTATCGTATTTTATCACTTGTAATTTGTAAATATATTATTTGATAGGCACTTTCTCTGTTTGTCATCAAAATTAAGCAAAATTTTCACTTATATGTACATTATTATTATTATTATTATTATTATTTTAATGAGATTTGGTGGATAATTGATATGCTGTAGGAAAAGTTTCTATCTATAAATGCCATTGCCATTGCCATTGCCATTGCCATGTGTTGCACTCACCCAATAAAAAAGAAGTAAAAATAAAAATTTATTAAATCATTAAACGTCTAAGCCCGGCCCTCTCAATTTTGGACAGACTTTTTGAGGGCTTGGCCCCTTACCAATTACATGGCCTTGAAAAAGCCCGGCTCCGCAATTTGGCAACCCTTTTGTTAGGACCCTAATAATTATTTTATTTTAATTATTTGTTTTAATTTCTTTTCTATTAGTATTAGATTTTCTTATTTCAATTATAAATTAATGTTCTTATTAAATTATAATTAAGACTGTCTTGAACTACTATAAATAAGTGGTTCTTATTATGTTTTGAGGGGAGCAATAATAAAATTAATTCTAATCTCTGTTAGTTCTTCTCCCTTCCCTCTTAATTCTCAAATTCTTCATCTATTTCTCTCTTAATTCTCTAACCAAAACCTTAGAATCCTATCACATGGGCACTGCCCTTAAGAAACCTTGTTCTTCATTCATCAGGAAACACAATTAATTAACAGAACAAGAAGATGAACAATCCGCTCCACAACGAAGTCGAAGACGACCAAGGGGAGGTTTTTCTCGATGAATCTGACATTATCCATGAGGTTACAGTAGATGATGAAGGTTTTTTATTTTCTCCCTTTCAACTTATATTTATTTAAATAAATACTTGATGATGAACCCCAAAAAAAAAAAAAAAATTGCATCAGTTTTTATGAGAATCTTTTTTTTTGTCAATTTCTTTTTAATAATGTATGAGACGAGTTTAACAATTCATTTATTGTAGACACTCAAAACTCACAATATTCTTTGTATGGATGCAGATCTTCCTGATGTCGATGATGATGATCCTGGTTCAGATGCTGAAAACACTGGTATGCATTCTATTCTAAACTTGACCTGCATTAAATGGTTTTGTTCCGTAAATCTGAAATGATGACTAAATATAGAAAATTCTCTTCCAAAATTGAGACATTTCAGCTAATTGTTTTATCTAATATTTTGTGTTTTCAGAGCAACCTGATGATTCAACACACATATTCTCTGGTCATTCTGGTGAGAATGCTTCAGGCTTTTGCTTTAACTGATTCAGAATTATCATTTTTATTTGTTCCACTTTTATAAAAATTGACGAGTTTTATGCTTGAATGAATGTATCGAATGTTACAAATGATAATATGGTGTAAATGGGAGTAGAATATTAACTTTGAGCCTCTCTCTCTCTCTCTGTGCCTAAGCTCCCCCCCCCCCACCTCTTAATTTTTGCTATGGAGTTCATTTAGCTCAAGCGAACAGATTGATGAGTGTTTCTTGAAGGTATACCCTCTGTTATATCATTAGTGATAATTTTGTCATGCAATATTTTCTTCTTTTGCTCTGTTCAGGTGAAGTTTATTCTGTTGCATGCAGCCCGACGGATGCTACATTAGTGGCAACTGGAGGTGGAGATGACAAAGGGTTTTTTTGGAGGATTAATCAAGGAGATTGGGCTTCTGAGATCCAAGGTAAATTCAAACTTTAAAAAGTTACATAATATATTATCTATTTACTCTCTTCCACATAATCATTTTTTGCTGCAAAGCTTTTCTTATTAAGACCAAATTTGCTTTCTCTTACTGGTAGCTAAAATGATAAGTTATGCACATGTTATTACCTTTTCCATTGTCACTTATTTCTCATCTGATGCTCTTGTTAATTGCTACACAGGTCACAAGGATTCGGTTTCTAGTTTGGCTTATAGTATGGAAGGACAGCTCCTTGCCTCGGGAGGGTTAGATGGACTTGTTCAAATCTGGGATACATCGTCAGGAAATCTCAAATGCACTCTTGAAGGTCCTGGAGGAGGTGTTGAGGTGAGATCATTAAAGTTTTCAGTGAAACTATTTCTGCATCACTATTTTGAGAATGAAGTACTAAATATATCATGTATGACTTCTCAGTGGGTCAGTTGGCATCCAAGAGGACATATAGTGTTGGCTGGTTTTGAGGATTCCACTGTCTGGATGTGGAATGCTGATAGAGCTGCTTATCTTAATGTGTTTTCAGGCCATGGTAGTAGCGTGACTTGCGGTGATTTTACCCCTGATGGTACTAACAACTCCCAATCTATCTTTCTATGTAACTGTTATGTGTTTTATTCATTTTAGTTTTTAACTTTATGTACCTTTTGTTCATTGCTTAAGGTAAAACAATCTGTACTGGTTCAGATGATGCGACATTGAGGATATGGAATCCAAAAAGTGGGGAAAATATTCATGTCATAAGAGGTATCACTTTGGATTTTAGTTTGAAATGTTCTTTAAATTTGAAGAATGAAGTAAATGAAGAAATTGTAAACTTATATTAAATTTTTGAGCACATTTACCTGCTCAGTGCTCTACAAAAGTGAGCACATTTTGAGTACCAAATGCCTCTTAGTGATTGATGCATAGTCTTCAAAAGTGAAGTCCAGATGAACAGTCTTCTTTGGACTTTTTTTAACAAATGCTTTCTCTATAGGCCATCCATATCACACGGAGGGGCTGACATGCTTGACAATAAGTGCTGATTCAACCCTTGCTCTTAGTGGTTCAAAGGATGGTTCTGTGCACATGGTCAATATAACAACTGGGAAGGTTTGTTCTTTAAACTTTCACTATACTTGTGTTGCCTAAGATTTACATTTTGTTTTGTCATTCTCATTACTTTTTTGGTTTTCAAATTTAATAGTAGGTGTTAATTTCTTGAGGTGGTCCCTCAAGTTATGTAGTACCGCAATTCTGTGTTATGGTGTTTCTCTTAATCCTCTGGTGGATTTTTTTCCCCTGTTTTTTTTTTCTTTTTGATGAGTACCTGCATAAAAAGACAAGTGGGCTTTGGTTGTATTTTAACCGAAACTCAAGGACAGTAATTAAATTATTGCATTCTGATGACAGAAGTTTAAGGCACTCTTTTTATTTCAGTAACTTTTTAAAATTCTTCTATCTTCTTTATTTCATAGAGAGGGTCTTTGAATGGAGAAAAAGGGCACTCTTTCAAAAGCTGAAATTTACTCTTATAACGTTTGTAATTTCAAAATCTCATATTCCACCAACATAAAGTGAGAGTATATATAAATGAACAGAAAATTCACTTTAAATTGAAATCAGGATATCTCTTAATGCATGCACATGTCTTAAGGATCTTGTGTGGATTGTTTGAAAAATTTCATAAACCAATTGACATGTTTAGGGATGTCATTTATCATTCTGGACGATTTTGTGTCTTCAACTTTGTTACTGTCTCTCAGAGTATATTTGTTATAACTCACCATGTCAAAGAAAAATCATTCATTTAAATAATATTTATGTTTGCTTATACAATGTCATTATATTCATTCTGGTTGATGTGCTTATTTTCAATCAATAAGTAGGCTGTAATAAACTTTCCTGTGACATGAACAGGTTGTGAGTTCTCTAGTTTCTCATACAGATTCCATTGAATGTATTGGATTTTCCCGAAGGTATGTTGATTTATCATTAAGTCTGTGTCTCTTCCTCGCACCAAATTCAACATGAATTTACTATTGGATAGGCTGTCTTCACTGTTTGCGATTACACAAAAGTAGAAAGCCTGATAAAAAAATAAATTAGAAAACTAGTGTATGCATGCACAATCACATTACTATGTTTCTGCAGTGAATTAACTTTGTTCAACTTGGATGACACTTTTCCATGGCAGCTCCCCTTGGGCTGCAACGGGAAGCATGGATCAAAAACTTATTATTTGGGATCTGCAGCTTTCATTGCCTCGCTCCACTTGCGACCATGAGGTCTGTTTTATTTTGTTTTCAATGAAACTAACTCTCCTGGTGTTTACATACCTTTAGATTGATCACCATTTTGCATGCTGTTAACTTTTGGTGTGTGAGTGAGAAACACTTGGAATTTAAGATGACATCCTTGATTTAATCAAATGAACCTTGTTTTTGTTGACAGGATGGAGTGAGTTGCTTGACTTGGCTTGGCACATCTAAGTATGTAGTCACAGGTTGTCTTGATGGCAAAGTAAGAGTTTGGGATAGTCTCTCTGGTGACTGTGTCCGAACATTTAGTGGGCACACTGATGCCATTCAAGCCATTTCTGTATCTGCTCATCAAGATTTTCTTGTTTCGATTTCACTTGATGGGACAGCCAGAGTCTTTGAGATTGCAGACTTTAAATGAGCAAGCAGGCTCCTTTCATTTTTGATCGAGGAGATTATTGTAACTAATGTTATCAGTTACCATAGAGATGAGATCTTATCGTGACGGTGTAAACCAGTTGTTGAAAGTTTTCTCTTCCCATTTTTTTTTTTTTCTAATTCTTTTAACACTGATATGTATTCAATTTGAATTCAGTGGCTCTTGCACTTTAATTAAAGTGTAGAATCTCTAATTAGAATCTAAAAATATATATATATAGATTAGTCGACTGAATTATCCTTTTTTGACTGAGGGAAGAAATTCAAGGGACGGAGAGAGTCTGAATTCCCAGAGCTTCAAGCTTGCAACAAAATCTTAAACACACGTCACTTACAGTGGAATAACATGTAAGTGTAAAGTATCAAACTTGCCCATATTTCTCCGAAAGAATCCAAAAACAAACTTATGTGGTAGCTTTTCCAATGTCCTGGATCTTGTTAACTTTTCACCTCGATAACTTTTGATGAATAAGTAATACACCCACTAATATTTCATGCTTGTAACAATTTCTTGAGCTATTATTATATTATTGCTTTTTTTTTTTTTCAACATGGCATTTGGCCAAAAGAAGAGCAATTTGCACAAAGCTGCATTTAATGAAGATGATTATTTTAAGGGGATCAAAACATGTCTTATCTTCTATTGAGTATAAAGAATTAAATGAAGAAAATATGTAACTGGGGCAGCTATTCAGCTGATGCTAATTCCACACAGCTACAAAGAATTATGGACTTGTACTATCCTATTGATTATTGATCCCCACCAAGCCCTTACAAAGTTTGCAGCAAACTTGGATTGTCGGTGCTACTTAAAAAATAGGGGTGCAGTTAAAAGTACAGTTACACAAGGTTATCAAGTTCAGAGCACCAACAATCATTTGTCCCGATAAAATGTGAGACAATGGAGGTGGGAAATGAACCAGCTTAGCACCTCTTTATCATACTCGCAACATTTCTGCCAATCTCTTCTTTTGTTTGCTCTGACACAGGAGATGTTCCGATATACATGTCAAAGAAAGCCCCTGAAGTAAAATTATGCATTAGTGTAACTAAATAATCACTATTAAACTCGCAGCCCTAACTTAATGCACTTGGAATTATTTCTTTGATTCACAGGTTGAAACATGTAAGAAAATAACAAACTTTAAACAAGCATTTAACTTACTACATAGATCCTTGCTATGGACTGCACCTATCTGATTTCCTCCAACTGCACAATAATATTTTTGGCACTGTTAAGTTGGAAATATGTAATTTAGAAAGAAATTGAAAATAATTTTGTATATTCATTCCTCATCTGAGGAGCATATTGGCAGGAAGATGACCCAAAAGGGTGCATTTTTTTTTCCTTTTTGGTAAGGAAACAAATATATTATGGCATAAAATATTCATTCAAAATTTTGTATACTAACTACTCACTTTCTGTAATTAGTTGTCCAGCGGCTGTGCGTCTAAAATTAATTACAGTTCCCTGCAGAATCCCAAGAAAGTTGATGTCATTCAGTGTTATATAAATTTAGAAAAACAGATTCCAAAGTAGGAAAAGAAAAAGGCAAAGAGATAGAGAACTGATTAGACTATTACCAGAGGTAATGGAATATCTTTGATGAAGTAAGAACCAAAACTTTCCAAGCAGTGATAATCAGTGTTTGGATTTGCCTAATATAAGCAAGAAAAGTTCCATAAGTCAGTGATATTTATAGGAACACTAAAATGAACTTTCCATACACCAGATGATTTACCTTTTCTAGACGAGCACGGAGGGATTTCTCAAAGACACTGCAATAAAAATAAAGCAAATGAATGAGAAACTTTAAAACTTAATTTCATCAATTATGCATATTCGAGATACGATCTGTCAAAAAATGAAGTTGAAACTGAAATCCGCAAATCAATCAGACATCCAGCCAAATACAACCCATCTTGATACCAAACCAAACCTAGCCATTCTGACTGAGGTAAACATTGACAATAAAACAAATTGAGATTCTGAACTGGACAATTTCATTGCCCAATGAAAAAAGAGAGTTCAATAGTCTCCTAATGATCCCAGAGTCTATATCTGTCTATTCATATTAACAATACAAATCAGCTCCACAGCAAGTGAAACTTGAAACCATTAATAAAGATCTCTCATGAGAGAAAACTTTCAAGCAAGAAAGTTCCCAGGCCTTAGTTTGTGAGACACTATACAGACTATTGTCTATCCATTATACTGTCTATGCACAGTCAGAGATAAAAAGATCCACTAAGATTACAGAGTGCGTGTAAAAGAAAGCTAGCTTACTCCTTCACAGCGTTGACTTTCATCCCATTGCAATTAATTACTAGCCTCACAGTCATGTCAATATCCTCCCTGCAGCACCAACATACCAAAATTCTGTAAGTGAACATAATCAGAAGCACATCAAACTCAGAGAAAACTAGTGGCAGAGCCATAAAGCATCAGGAGTTTTTCTAGCTTCATGACTGCAAGCAAACAACTACTATACAAGCTAAGTCTTGCTTACGAACACCTTGCTGATAGAAAAATAATAATTTCATAAATAGGCTATGTGGTAGGCATAACCATCACTTTTATACCTGAGAAGATCCTCATAAAAACCACCACATTTGTTCAGTTCAGCAACTGAAATAGATGCATATTTTGGACCCAATTTCTCACAGACAGAGCGAGGATGAACATCTGCAAGAGAAATCAAGATTGGCTTGATGAATGGATGACAAATTTAAAGTTAATGGCACAACATGAGAAGTATCAACTAAGATCCAAAAAATAAATACTTACAGAAAGCAAATGCATAAACCTTGAGGGACTTGATTTTAACTATTTTTATAGTTCTGGATCCAGTTCCAACAAGAACCTGAACACGTGAAGTTATATGAATCAATGGAAAACACTATTAAAGATGAGACAAACAGCACAGGTAAAACAAGAAGTTCTTGAAAATGCATGCAAAAGTGTAGATGTTATAATAACACTTGCACCCAGAAGTAGAAAAATGTACAAAATAAGTATTAGACAAAAACTAGCTGCACAATTTTCTGCCTCATCCATTACTATGTACTTTACCTACAGGTAACAATCTATGTAAGCAACAGACAGAGCTGGTCTAAATCAAAATACAAGCTATGTTTATTATCCCCTTTTCACTTTTCTTGCAAAGTTGCAATGTGTACATTTAAGCATTCAGGTGCAACCATTTCAGGAACCAAAGGTGGTATTTTAGAAATATGGTCTGATTCTGAATGGTTAAGCACCCTATCCACATGGCTTTCTCAAAAATCAAATGACTCTACCAGAATACAAATGCTAAATACTAAAACATCACTACATAAAAAGGTTGACAATTAAAAAGATGGTTTGATTTTGAAGAGGAACAACATAAAATGCCTCTCATAACTTTTACGTCCAAAGTTTGAAAATTGATAAATGTGTGCTTTCCTATGCAATTAGATCTTCGGCTTTGCAATTGGGCAAAAGACTACGCGTCAAGTTCCAAGATACATTCCATAAAGTGCAGGGAAATTTTTCAGGGTAGTAGCATGGCAAAGCAGTTGAAACACAGCAACAAATCAAATGACACAGCAAATGCCTGCAGGCAGATGAACTAATAGAAGACTAAAGAACAAGTGCATAAGTTGTAAATAGTTGGTGTACTGGGTGTGAGAGGAAGAGTAACCCACGATGAGAGCGATCGATTTTTTTGTTTACCTCAGATGTTGAACTGGAATAATTCTCTCCGTCTATTACATTGTCCAATATCATAGGAAATTCTATGCCTGTTCTGGGCTCCACAGCATGTTTTGTCCTACTCAAGTCAGGAAAAGACAAAGCACCACATCGATGGTACTCAACCTCACAAGGACTGCGACCCATGCTTTCATGCATTTGTATTTCGGCATTGTCTAGTGGAACGGCCAGTACCTTTGAAGATCTGAGCCACATTATCACTAAAACAGATAAATAGCAGTGAAACAAGAGACAAGAATTCCATAAAATTGAAGTGAAAAACAATAATAATGATAACAATAAATTTAGTTTGTTATATCAAATGACTTACACATTGTCAAGTGGCGGTATCACAGCAGCAGCTAACGAAAGCACAGAAGATAAATGCAGTTTCCCTCCTTCTCTAAACAGGTGTCTAATAGCAGAACTAGAAACCTTATTGAATACAACTGGGCAGGCATATTCACTTTCTGAATTAGATCTGAGATGAAACCCAGTAAGATTATGACCAGTTGAAGTAATTTGCTTAACTTGTGCAGAAGATTTATAGCTTCCAATTTTTGAACCATGCTGATTGCCTGCTATTCTCCTGCTCAAGTTTGAACTTGACCCACTTGTGAACCAAAACAGAAAGGCACCTGTAAACTTTGAAATGCGATTAAAAGCACCTTGTAGTGCTAGACTTCCAGGTACATACAGGTAACTAGACTGGGAGAATAAATGATCCCCCGAACTTCGGGCCAAGAAGAACTCAGTGGGTAAGAGATATGGATCCCCGCCATTAAAGTCCACGAAGAACCAATTATTCCTCATATTCTATTGTATGCTAACTAACGATGCTTCAGAGATCACAAAATTTCTTGGATTCAGAATTTGTGTACTAATCAAATTGTGTATTACCGTCCAACTCAAAGATAGATACCTGCATGAAATATAACAAAATTTTCACTTACTCAGAAGAACAAAACAGCATCAACTGCAATTTAAGTTGACTTGGTGAGAAAAGAATTGGGTGTATTAAACAAATTGATTACATATATTGTTACATTGGCTATATTAAAACTAAAAAACTCCTAAGTTCAATAAACTGAATTCAAAGATTTGCAATACAAGCCAATAGTAGATTTGAAATTGGCTCCTTTAAATTTACCAGAAACAAGACTTGTCACGTAAACTGAAATCATCGCATAATCAAACTCACCACGGCAGTAATTATTATGACTTTCAAGCAAAACACTCAAATTCGATATTTTATCAACATATCTCGTCCATGCAGGACAATGCAACAAGATCAAGAAGGACAAAAATAAACGATCACAAATCAAAATTTGCCTATTTTAACAATAAATAAACAAATAAAGAAGCTGAGTTTTATATTTTACCATTATTTTTTAACTTCCAGAACAACCAGAACAAGCACTAAATTGATTCAAATATAATGAGATCAGCTTAAAAGAATATATTTTTTTATCAAAGAAAAAAAAAAAGAAATTATCAATTTAAAGCTCTGTTTGTGGCACCAAAAAGAACGTACAAAAATAAATAAAAAGTAAAATTTTTCAAAAAGGGTTTCTTTTCGAAAGCACCTTTAAGCACATTCTTTGACCTTCCACGAATTTTCTCAAGAACCAAACAAGAAGGTTAAGTCCCACAAAAAAAAAAAGAAAAGGAACGTACCCGGAAATTCCCACTACCAAGAAAACAGAGGACCGGGTAATTAGAGAGGAAAAGAGAAGAAGGGTTTGATCAAATTAGGTTTTAAATTCAATAATCTTTTTTGCATTCCAAGAAGTTGGGGGCTTTTTTAATATTTTACTTTTGTTCTTTTTAATCAGAGAGAGAGAGAGAGACAAAGAGAGATGCGAGCTAAAGGAATATGCTTCGATTAAGGAATTGGAACAAGTTATGACGATGGTTCGAAAATCAAATAGTCCGGGTGTCGAGGAGAAAAATGGAATTTTGCTAAAAAGATTATAACGATCTCAGTTTCCCCATTGGGCTAAACGGCGTCACGCTTTCGCCGGCTGCCTTTTGTTGGCGGGGAATATTCAAAGACCGGTCTGACTTTCTTTTTGTGGTCTTTGTTGAGCCGTAAAATATTTGACGGTGGGCGGCCAGTGCCAATGGCCCAATGCAATTGGACAACTTAGACTTTTGTAACTTGACGATTTTGTCCTCCGATTTCGGAACACGTGTTTAGTTTTTTTTTTTCCCCTGCTTTTTTCCACGATATAGGGTCAAAGGCATGGTAATTCTTGGCAGGGAAGTTTTGGATAAAAACGTTTTGGGTCCTAAAATTTTACCTTTTCTCTAATAAAGAAATAGTTTTTAAATCAGATAGATTCATGCCCCTTCGCCATGTTGATTTAAAAATAATAATAATAGAATGTTGTAAATAATAATGGTTTCAGTATTTGTAAGTTTTGAAAAGCAAAGGAGGTGTCCCCCACTTTTATTTATGGTTAAAAATTTTCTACTGATCTAAGCTCTCACTTATGTCTCATTTTTATTTATGGGCAAAGATTTCCTCTTAATTCGAGCTCTTATAATTTTTTAAAATTTCATGTCACGTGTCTTTAAGTGATAGTATATATATAGAATTTTTTTTATTTTTTTATTTATTAACTACCAATCATCTACATATATTTTAAAGATCTTATGTCATGTATCTTTAAGTGATAGTATATTGATAAGATTTAACTTCTTTATTTTATTTATTTATTAACTATCAATCATCTACATATATTTTAAAGATTTTATGTTATTTGTTTTTAAGTGATAGTATATTGATAGGATTTCACTTCTTCATTTTATTTATTTATTAACTACCAATTATTCATATGTATTTTACTTAGTAGGAGATCAGATCATGAGAGAATTTTAATTCTTCATTTATACCCTACAAATTAATTGTGTCTTATTATTAAAAAGATTTAGTTGGATTTTACCTAAATTTCTCCTTGAAATTATCAAATAACCTCATTTTATTGAACTTTCATTGTCACAACATAGGAACGCATGACCTAACACGAACGATTTTATGTTTTCAAGAGCCTACTTGATACGAGTGGAAAGATTATGCCCTTCTTTGAAAAACCATAAAGAACTAAGGATCCAAATGTTATCGCCATAATTTTTGCCATACTTAACACTTTTACGTTATAAATGTGGTAGGTTTTTTGACCGTGGCTTAGTTACATTGTTATCCAATGGTAATGTTAGTCTGGAAACAAATAATGACAAGAAAAAAGAAATATACAACTGTATATTTTACACGCTGTTTATTTTGTAAGTGCGTATAATCTTCATTTACTTAAAATGAAATAATAGATAGAACTTAGAAGGATTGTGTAACAAAAATAAGTTTAGATTGAAATCTTTAAATGCTTTACTTTTATTCTTTTATAAAATGATTAAACATTACTGTTTTGTCATTTACAAGTGTCCGGGCAAGTTGGGTTCCCATTAAAACCAAAGCAAAAGAGAAATGTAACAACGCCTTCTGCGTTTACCACGTTGTCAACTAATAACGCGTGCATAATAACACGATCATCTAAATTAGGAAGCAAAATGAAAAATGCTAATCAAATCGACAAAAGTGAGCAAATTAAGAGACTTGCGTTTGCATGGTGATGGGGACCCTTATTGCCTCAACGTGACCCATGAATGCAAAATGCATGTGTTATGCATTTTAGTCGAATTGCGGGAAATATTCACTAAATTGGGCTCATTCATTCCCTGAACAATATAACAAAGACCACCTAACATTTGGAAGTATTTGTGTTCATTGTAGAAAAATGGACCACCGTCCATTACTTGGGCAAAGTGACCGCCCCTTTTATTTGATTTTGATGTACATGCACCCTTTTGTCTACTTGCACAATGTTGACGGTTAAAAAAAATTATAAGAGCTTTGACAAGACAGAAGGTTTTGTGAGGAAAAGAAAATGAGCAAGTGATTGTGATTTTCTTTTAACTTTTCTTCCTTCAATCTCCACTATTAATCTAATCTTAACTTTATGGTGGGGTGCTTGTCGAGCATGAGAATCAAAGAATACCAACTTTATTATTCCTGTTTCGTCATTGAAGAAAATGACTTTACATCACATCGGTGCACATGCAAAATTATTATTTTCACATCGCATATGATGTTGTGAAAATGACGTAAAATTAAGGCTTATTAAAATAACCCACTTGTCACTTATTACTTTTTTTTTTTTTATTTTGTTTTTCGTTCTCTCAAAATGTGGGAGATTGTAGACAGTCCCAATGTATTTAACTCATGATTTGCATTAAAAAAAACAAAAAAAAGAAAAAAGAAAAATCTTATTACATTAAAGCCCTTCAAACTAAGAGACGAGAAGATCTCTGTGTTTACGCTTACAGAGACAATGAAACATTTTAGCATAGAAGAAATTAAGAAAACATGAGGATCTTTTCTTAAGCTTAGGTCCAGTGCCCGCTCCAAAAGAATACAGACAAGAAGACAAATTCTGAATTGTGTTTCTGAATTAATACTTGATACAAAATAAGCAGTCAATAAATATCTTATGGAAAAAGATTCTTCCTTGGATCGTGTTGGAAAAAAAATCAACAATAGAAAATTGAAAACTTTTGCGTATAGGAATGTGATGATATACCGGCGGTTAACAAATGGGAACTTAAATGTCCAAAAGTCCGACCAACTTCATCAAATTATGAACATTCTTTTCAAGGTTATTAAGCCGTTCGCTCACAACAAGCCCGCCTCATAAAGATGTCTCCGTCTCAAAGTCTCATCTACCAGCTTGAAAGTCTTTTTCACAAGTTTCGGATCAAGGGCAGTGGTTCTGTAGATTTTGAAGACCCGGTCTACGCGATCTGGGGCTGTGCTCTGAAAATACAACTCTTCAAATTTCTTCTTGACAAACCTGAATGGAGAATTTAGATCGTGAAATCATCATTGGAACAATGAAGAAAACTAAGCGAATGTTTAAAGCTCTAAGTCATCTCTACAGATGCCAAACTTTTCAAAAGGATTCCAGTTTGGCACATTAAAGGCAATTTTTAAGTTATTACAAAAAAAGAATTTATCATAACTTTTCCTTCTGGCCAGGCTAACTACTATCATGAGCTACAGACATAAGGATGAATAAAACTTTAATGTCAGGTGCCCCAAATTTTGAGCATCAGTCACTGTTAGCAATAGAGTATGCTCTTATGTATGTGCATGCAGCATTTAACCAATATCCCTAATCACGTCAAAATGACTAGAAACATATAATAATTCTTACTCATATGCGTGCTCAATCTCTTGCTTTCCCGTTGAAACCGGCTGGTAATCTTTGAACCACTCACACACATTCAGTGGCACCTATTAAATGTAGATAATCAATAGCCCAAACTTGATATAAATTTTCCACTCAAATATAAATTTGAACTAATCTGTTAACACGTACCTTTAGAACCTTCTTTTCAAATATATCAAATTTGTTTAGAAACAGCATAAAGGAAGTTTTCTGCACAAAAGAACCAAGAATCTTTTTTTAAAAAAAAAAAATTCCAACTATCTAGTAATGCATGCCCGAAACATGCTCGCACGCAACAAATGCAGTAATATGCAAAGCGGAAGCGGCACAAAAGAAAACCTCAAAACACGGTTGCTTCAGGACCCAGTCAAAGAGCTCCTTTGTCTCCATCATGCGATTCTTCTGCTCATCCTCAAAGAGTGTTTGATCATACCTGAAACAGCACAATTATCTGACCAAGATGATAAAAAGACAGTTGTTTTGGATCTTAGTCAACCCAGGATTCCACCACAAAAGTTCTTTAATCAGGGTTTGTGTGTGGTCTATGCTCTACATGCACACAAAGCTAGTAGGGGTAAATGAAAGCAATGACATTCTTACTCGCTAATTGCTGCACAAAATATTACAGCTGAAACACCTTCAAATAGATGGATCCATTTCCTTCTCTCATTTCTTTGGCCCCCAACATCAAAAAGTCTATATACCTCACCACTTTTTTTATGTTCTCCAACAGGGCTGCCAAAACATGGCCAACTATCAGTCGCTAATAAAACTATATGGCAACATAAATGTACTCATGAGTTTGAATTGCTCAAAAATAATAATTTATGCACCACTCTACTATATGTACAAAGAAAAATAAACATTGAAACACACAATTTCATACAACTTTATAAGGATATCGTAAATGTTGTTGAATTTAAATTTATTTGCAGACTTATGATGGAAATAAACATCACCACAAGGCAGGATGTCAAGAAAAATACTTGAGTAACAAATGTATGCAATTGTGAGAAAAAGAGTTATTACTGAAGACAAGATTAAGAGTCAGATGGTCAGGTCATCAGCCACACTTAAACAAAACATTTACCTGAACTGGATCTCTACAACACCAGTTGTACGAACTCTTGCATAGAGAACATCGTCCTGCAACAACAAAGTATGATGAAAAAATGCTGGAATGAATCACAAAATTCATATATTTATTTTGTGTGATAAGAGAATATTGTACACAGGGAGGCCCAAATGTAAAAGGGTAAGTGGCTAATACTCAAAAACCGAGGTAAGAAGTTAATGATTATAGATGGAATTTAATTTAGCAATAAAACACCCACTATGTTGAAATGTCTCAAGTACTAATATACTTTAACATGTGTACTTCTCCAAGGAACCCAAAAACATACTGAAAGAAGAGAAATTTAACTCACTAAACCGCTTTAGTATCTATTACATTTATGACCACTAATGTAACAGGATCAGTCAACTATTTAAGTAGAAATCATCAATTAGGCGTATCTTTAGAAGAAACACGGCAATCATATATTAGATACCTTCGTTGGAACATAATTTGCATCAGACAGTCTTTGCAAATTTTCCATGAAATAATTTGCGCAGTCTGGAAGTTGGAGTTCGTTACCATGAGCATAAGTTTCCTACGCAAAGAATAAACTATGAACAAGAATCTTAAAAGTGAAACCAATATAATTTAAACAAGCAATGAGACTGATGCACATATCAGCATATGTCTTCTACATTATGCAACCGCCACCTGAATAGCAGGATCGGTCCACAGTGTTTCTATGTCCTCTGCAAGATCTTTAGTCAGACGTGGATAATCCAACCTGCCTCCAATTTCGGATAGTTTTTCACCAATTTCCTGAAAGATAATCCAACTTTAGTGAGTGTACAATATTTTGAACGGACAATAGAGAAAGCAACATATCATTAAAAGACAAAGAATAGAAAAGCAAAAAAATTCATCTGATCAGCTATATATTTGATAAACATATTTCATAACTTGAGCAGCCATGCAATCTGATTCTTTTTCATCTAGGGACACCTTTTTTGACGCAAAACAGGAGACATATACAAACAAAGGCAAGTTATTACTTGGTAAATGATGAATGTATACCTTATTTTCACTGGATACAACAAACTTCATGGAATCCGCTTCATTCTGCGCCAATTCCTTCGACCCATCATACAATACCTGCTCAAACATATTGACTACAATTTATATTGAAGGACCTCAACCATCAAATTTAGCTGTAAGAAGAAAATTATGACTTATCTCCTTATAGTATTAATATGCTGGACATTCACTGCTGAGACCACACACTCTTCACTCTTTATTATTCAAAAAGGGAAATAACCAACACACCCTTTCAAGTATTGCGTACTTTTATAGTCTGATAAACATTGGCATGGATGACTGAGATATAGCTCTTTAGCTCTGCCTCATCGAAGCCAGTTTGGAACAAAAGTTTAATCTGCATAGAATTATACGCCAGAAATATATAGGTATCAGCATTTTTAATGTAGAAGATGAAACAACTTGCTAAAGGGACTATCATTGTTAAGCTTGCCTGCTTAAAAATTGTTGACTTCCCAGACTCGCCAGCGCCTAAACAACATAAAAATTTTGATTATATCACAGATCAACCTTAAAGAAAAACAAAATAAAATACAATCTAACAAACAGTGTTTTCAATTGAAAGTAATGAAAGTAGAATTAAGGCCAGAAAATAAAAGCACAATATAATCAAATTCAAGAAGGTAAAAGCAGAGTAAAGGAGGTGGTGGGAATCTAGGTGGCTGAAGGAGGGCATCAGCATTCAGCAAGGACAGAAAAAAAATAATTGTTTGCTAAACATAAACCTCGACCTCATGTTTGCTATCTACTCCATTACCAAAGGGTGCAGATTTTCTTGTGTAAGTTGTTCACAACTTATCAAAATCTTTTTCTTCCTAAAAATGCAGCAAAGCAAAGTCATAAAAACCTTGCAAGATGCCAATATGCTGCCCTCAACAATTGGAATTCAAGTTGAAAAAATCTGTAAAGTATTTAACTCATTGTATGCATAACAAATAAAAATCTAGTAGAAAGGATTGTACTGTGTTCTACTCACCAAGTAGTAATAGTTTCTGAATATGCTTTTCAGCCTTTGTTTCTTGTTCAATACGCCTTTCAATTTCAGCAGTCTGTAAATGCATGAATGGAATATTAATTCAATCCCATATTGAATTACTCATTACATCATTAAAGAATTATGCTTGAAAAACTTGGAAAAGGAGCATATAAGTAGTTATTTCATCAACAATAATTCACCTGAGCATTCTCTTCCGAATCTGCTGCATTGTATCGTCTGTTTTTGCTGCAGAGTAAGCCCATATTTTCTCTTAAAATAGACAGCATAGAAGATGCAATGGTCAAGCTCCACCAAGTGTCATGTGTGTCTTCAATTTGGTTCTATCCTGTTGAATCATAATTTAATAGAGGTGACCTAGTCTAAAAGCATATAAGCACTAAGGAGTAGGAATATCATCCTCAAACAAAGAGCTTAAGAAGTCAAGATCATCAGTCCCTCAAAACATATGAGCATACACTTAATCTCATGATGAACATGTTAGATTCTCACTGAAATTAGATCAAGAATCCTGGGACAAAGTAAAAAGTCATGCAGTACAGTTGTAAGCTATTGGCTCAATGACCCAAAGCTAGACAAATATACCCAATGCATGTATGAGCAGAAGCCAACATATTTAAGCCATATTTCCATATAGGAGGTACTCGATCCATGAAAATATAATATGCAATTGCCGCAAAACATGGAGTGAAATCAAAAAGCCACATTGACCAGAAACTTTAAAGAAATTCATCCAAAAATAGTATTGTAGTTGATCAATTCAAACATATTGCACTCCTGGAAAATACTGTAAATACATGACAATTCACGTGAATTAAAGTAGAGCTCACTGAAAGAAGCATCAGCTAAAACACGTTGCAGAATGTATAGATAATTAATACCACATAATAAATTGATGCAGAGACCTGCATTTAGCATTCATGCACACAAAAAAGAAACCCTGTTACATTATGTATACAATTAATACAGACAATAGTCACATTCAGTTTTAGGCCTCGAGTAATAACTCTTTCGGCCCAAAATTCATACGGGAAACCACTTCAGAATCAAATTAAATGATAAACAGTGCTAAAATTTACAAAATCCAGCAAGCCAATACAAGTTGTAATCCACCAATTTAGCATGAAATTTTCAAATAATCAGGAAAATATAACTACGGAAAAAATTTTAGCATCACCTCGTAGGCAAAAAATTCACTAAAAAAAGTTAAAGAAAAATTAACAAGATAAGTTCTAAGAAAATAATGATATATAAACAAAAGTTAAATCTTGATCTACAACAGTCAAAGGAATACAAAGATCTGGGAACAAAACTGAACCCAGCAGACAAAAAACGAAAGGAAAGATCTACAAAGAGAAAAACTCAGAAAATTCAAAGCTTTACCTGATAAAAATAAAGTCCTATTTAAGCTATACAGCCAGAAGGGTCCCCGTAGATTTAAGTGATTTTGGACACAGAAAAGCACTTGTTGGTTCTTGGTTCCTGCTCAGTGTGGATACCTTATTATATTCTATGCCAAAAAAATTGTTTGTGGGTAATAATTGAAAAAATAAATAAATGTGTTTGTGTGGAGTGAAGAGGGAGGCTGGCTGGCTAATAAATCTCGAAGAGGAGGGAAAGTAAGAAAGAGAAAGAGGGCCGAAAGCTGCACAGCAATAGGCTTCTTCTTGCTTCTCTTGGTTGCTTTCTTTGCCTGTGCTTGTTTGGTTTCAGTCAAAGTTAAAAAAGATTTGTTTCAAAGAGAAAAAGATAATTAAAATAATGTGAAAAAGAAAAAAAAAATATTACAACTATATATAGTCTTCTTGGGAAAATAACACAACTCTGTTATGACCAACAAACAAAGTACTCTCTATCTCTCAGTCACTGACTCTACGACCAAACCACATACACTTCGGACTTTTTTGTCTGACCGGGAGACATGTTGCTGTGCAGGCAGTCGTATTGTAAGAGATTTTTGTCTTTTAGTCCCGCCCTTTTATCACCGTGTGATTGATCTCCCATTACTTCTTGTTTTGGAGCCCCTGAGAAATTATTTATGCCATTCCTTTCCCGGACGCACGTGCGGAAAACTTGGGTGCCACAGTATCTTAATTGTTATGTCAAATATTCACACTGCACGCATAGACCAATGTTTGTTTTTAATTAATAGTCAGTTTTTGGAAAAATGCTGAGGCCCAATCAGATAATCAATTCGTGACCTCTTTTTAAGATTCAACGCACAAGGTGAATTAATCACCGAATCCATTTACGTTTCCGTGTCAATTACTTTGGTAATCAAGCTTTGTTTCCTTTTGATCGCCCGTGCGGTTCTAGATGAAAGTGACTTTGAGAGTTGGGTAATAATGTGAATGGTAAATAATAATCAACATGTGGAGTAAAAATTTGACCTCTGCAGAACAACTTTTAGAAAGCCGGTTCTGTTGACTATTTCCCTTCCTTGAATCTCCAGTTGCATGAATTATGATATAGATCAATTGATCAAATGTGAAAAATGCGTGGTCTCGGGCAGGGTTATCGCCTTCGCTTTTTTATCAATTTACTGTTTTCGCAGCTCTCATATTAAATATACCAACTAAAGAAATTAAAAAACAAAAAGAAAAAAAATGTAATGCAAAACTTATTACCTATTTCGTAAGGTTCCTCTACAGTACAAGAGTTATATCATACCCACGATTGTAAAATTTTATTTAACTCCTTTCACTCATTTTAATTTGAACTTTGTTTCACAAATATTAAGTTACTTTCTACTACATCCATATGAATATTTTAGTTAGCACCTTATATTATTTACTATTTATAAAATTTTATTTTATATATTACACATGTATCACAATACCCCTTCTCTTTATAATTTTGAGATTAAATAATTAACCGGATCGACCCAAACTTGCGAAATTGACTCGGATTCCGTTTCTATTTCCGGCGACTCCACCGCCCTAGGTTAGTACCAATCAGAAGCTCGTGCGACGCCGGTCATCTTCATGTCATCCTCGTCGCCGGAAAGCTTTCGGAAAGCTGCCATCAACTCGACCCTCGAACCTAATCTGGATTCTGTTTCCGTTTCCGGCCACTCCACTGGCCAAGGTTGGTACTGATCGGAAGCTCGTGAGACACCGATCATCTTTACGCCATCCTTGTTGCCGGAAAGCATTCGTAAAGCTACAGATCGAAAGCCACAAAATCGCCGCTTCCATTCGCCTCGATTTCGTTGGTTTTCGGTAACGCCACCACTTGGGTTTTGTTCCCCATAGTTTTCTCTATCTTTTCCGACCAACCACAGAGACCAGAGGAGTCATTGATCGGCCGTTGAAGGATTCACGGATGCAGTAGAAAGTAACTTAATACTTGTGAATCAAAGTTCAAATAAAAATGAGTGAAATGAGTTAAATAAAATTTTACAATGGCACAACCACAAAAAGACAAAAAAAGTGGTAAGGTACGAGTGTGGTATAATAACTTAGTCTTGTTTCGTACTAGTATTCATTTTTTTTTTTTTTTTGAAAAAAAGAAACATAAATATGAAATAATCTTAAAGATATAATTAAAAACGCCTACGTAAGTGTCGTTGGGACGAGACACGTGATAGCCCTTCATTGTGTAAGAAAACCCATAGCCTCTCATTAAAAAGGCTGCCACGTGGTGCTCTTACTCGCCTAGTCATAAACTATGAAATGATTAAAATTCAAGTAATAAAAATTATGAGACAGAATGGGGTATTCTGAATAACTCTTGGGAACACTTGGGCATGGGTGCAGCAAAGAATGTCAAGTGTTAATAAACACTGTTAAGGCCACTAAGGCCCAATTAATCAAATACCTCAAAGAATGGCCCGAAAAGAAAATTTTGGGAAGCGGTAGCCAACATTAACAATGCCATAACAAGCGAAGGGAGAGGAGGAGCTATTCAGTTCAAGCC
Organism: Citropsis articulata; assembly: GCA_030449925.1. Lineage (NCBI taxonomy): Eukaryota > Viridiplantae > Streptophyta > Magnoliopsida > Sapindales > Rutaceae > Citropsis > Citropsis articulata. The sequence goes on from JASUUH010000257.1 coordinate 1,115,483, forward strand.
CCAACCACTTATCAGATCCCTTATGCAGGTCTTAAAGGTTAATCATAAAATCAAAGAATTCAAATATTTTACTACTGCATCTTAAAATTTAAACTGGCTGAATACAACATTGAACAGAAATTTTTATCCCAATCCGGCCAAACCTAGCGGGTTGAGTGGATTTTAATAGAGCCCCTAAATATATGAAATCAGCTCCCGTCTCTTTTCCTTTTTTCCCAACAATATACAATAACTAGATAAATAATATTTCATGAAAATGAAACTTCGTGCTTTCCTCAAATCAAAAGTTTGATAAAACATAGATGACATTTACGTGAAGCAAATCATAACCCCAGCTGTAGTTTAATGGCAAGTCAAATTTCATGAGCGCACGAACCTGCTCTCGAATCCAAATCACAATTGCAATTACAAAATAAATAGAGGTGATATTTCACAAGCTTAATCACAAGGACCCACATAAGAAATTTTTGACAATGCTGTTGAACAGTCCTGAGTTCTCAATTTGGGGCACATGCGATGTGTTTTCTATTATCTCCAGCCTTGCCTTCTTCCCGATAAGCCTGCCAGAAAATAATTCTCAAAAGCTTTTCATTCATGTTTATAAAAATTTCATATGTACGATTCTCCTATTACAAATTTTTAATAACGTTAAATATTCTTAATTTAATTGTAAAATTTTCATCTGGAAAAGACATGCACGATATAAAATGACTAATAAGGGAAGTAGTTGAATTCAAGCAAGAGTGGGGTTACTTACTCCTTGAGTTCAGTAGCCATCTTCAATGGAAATATCTGGTCTTGGTCCCCCCATACAATCAAAACGTCCTATATTTACGTTTTATTACAATGAGGTTAAGAACGATAACATTTATCAGCATCTCTATGTAAGTAAAAATGTAAAAATTTTACAGTAAAATCTGGAAAAGAACAATAAATATATATTGCTATTACGATGAATATTCACTTATAATACCTGTTCCAGTGGGGAAAGTGTTACTGTCTCTTCCTTTCCAAGAGTTAGTCCTTTTAAGAGTTCCTTCTTCTCCTGCCTCTTTTCCGAGTACAGATTCTGTACATCCATGCATAATTAAATAACCATTTTCTACTTTTAAACTTAAAAACTATATCAAAATTAACCTACCTTAAGTAGATACGTATCATGTAATCATAAACTTCGGTACCATGTAATCATAAACTTCGTAAGGCAATATTTCAGTCTTAACTGTATTATATGAGGCATTTCCTAAATTATAGTAAATTATTAAATCGCACAGCTTTATAATTCATTAAAAAATAATTTTATTCAACTGCACGGCTTAACAACATATCTGCTACGTGAACCAATTTGAATCCAGCCCACATATTTTGTTCTAAACTTCCTAACTTTCACCTTAATAAACACATAAATTAAATATAGAGATTGTTTGTTTTTTGCCTGAAATTTGAATTTTAATTATTTTCAAATATTTACAATTTTGAATTTGTTTGTTTTCTATCACTTATAATTGATTATAAGACGTTTAAGTCTAAATGGAAATTAAAAGTTAAATATTCTAAATTTTATATGAATGGAAAAAATCTCAACAGAACTTTTATATTCTCTCTCATTAATACCTTATTAAATAAATTTATTTCCTATTATTTAGATTATTCTTTTATATTTTTTATTTATCCCGTTTTTTGTTACATAAGTGCACTCAATAAATTTTTTTTTTTGGGTGAATGAAAATTTTAAACATAATAGAACTTTAGGTGGGTGTGTTTTATGATAGGTCCATCACTCCATCTTTTTATATTTCTATTTACTATTTTTCTAATAGATTTTGAATTTTATTTAATACATTAACTTTAATTCAAATGAATAAACAATTTTTTATTGGCTTATGTAATTAACGAGAAAAGATTATCAATATAATATACTAAAAATAACATTATAAGTATCATATATTAATGTAAAAAAATACACGTGTTAGATATGTATTTTCTTTTTCATGTTTCGTTAAGATAAAAATTATCAAATTTTTTTACTAATAAATAATTTATTTATAACTTGTCATGTGTTTAACCAATAAATATAATCATTAATCAATCATTTTTTAGTGCGGACACCCTTACTTTTTTCATGCCGACATTGTTAAACCGTGTGGTTTGATAGAGTCAGATTTTAATGCTACTGCATTATTTTATAGTGTATTAAAAATTAACTTCATTAAGCCACACCCTTAATAACGTGTCTGCATTAAAAAAGAATGAGGCTGACTATACTTGAGATTATATATGTCAAGATATCACATTTCATGTTTTTTTTAAAAAAAACAAACAACTTAATACTTATATTTAGGTATTGAAAAAAACAAAAATAAATATGTCATTTAGATATATTCAAAAGCACATTTTAAATTTCACAATTTATTTAAACACAAAAAAAAAAATTCAATCAAACGCTACCATATTCTATAATTATTGCAACAAACTAACAAAAAATAAATAAATTTTTAAGCATAAGACAAGCGAGTACACATAATTAACCTCAAAAGTTTTGAAAGTTAATTCAAACGAGCTCGATTGGTTATAAAAAATAATAATAATAAAATTAATAAATAAATAATCAAGAGAGGTCGAATGGGGGTGAACATTTTTTTATATCGAGATTATATTTCGTCATATTGGACCGACCAAACATGACTTTGTTTGCAACAAATGTAATTGTCCACACCAACAAGTCCCACCTAATAGAGCACCAACATTTGTACTTATGGCCAATACGCCTCCATTTTGCATGGCACCATCCTAATCACTATGGGGCCAACAGGGTTATTAATTATTTAGAACCATGAACAATCTTCAACGGTGCCGAAATTTTTAATATATTAAAAAAAAAATTATATTTAAAAAAAAAGTACTTACATGGACAAAATCATTGAAGAAAAAATCAGGGACGATGTCGAGATTCTTGGATACGGCTAATCCGGTCAACGTCCTCAATTGCGATGCCGATTCCGGCAACATGAGGTGGTCAATTCTCTCCAAGTTGGCCCTCTTCACCAGGGCTTCATTATCACCCCGTTTCATGTTAACACCGGAGCTAGCCATGACCACTTTCTCCACTCTCTCCGGCCACATTCTCCCCATGTGATACGCCACGAACCCGCCGTAGCTCGTGCCCACGACCGAAAACCTCTCGACGCCGATCTTCTCGAGCAGTTTCCCGAGGGATGCCGCCTGGAAGAGTTCGGTTCTTTGGATAGAGCGTGTGGTGGAGTGGCCGAAGAAGATTAGGTCGGGGACGTAGACGTTGAAGTGAGGGGCGAAGAATTGGACTTGCTTGCGCCACTGCCAGATGGCCTCGGGACCGAAGCCGTGGATGAGAACGAGTGATGGCTTTTCTAGGGTTTTGTGATCGTCCTCAAGTTTTGGACCCCAGAAGTGAAGAGTGGTTTCATCGTCTATGTCGACGGTTTGTGACGACAGCCCAGCGCTGGCGAAACAGCGCCGGAGATATATTCTGTACAGGGAAACTAGGCTTAGAAATGAAGGTGCCATCAGGGTTCTCTCTTCCTTTTTTCTTTCCTTTTTTTTTTTTTTTTCCTTTTGTGTTGTGGTTTGGGTCAGTGGGGGCAAAAGCTAATTAAGAAGCCAGGGGAAAAGAAATGAAGAAAAAGAATTATCGGTATGGGCTTCTTTGTGAGTGAAAGTGAGTGTTAGGTGATGTGAATGTGATGAAAGCTGCATGTACATTTGAGGATTAATTTGGGGAAATAATTATTTATTAGGAGTTAATTAATTTTGGTGTGGTTAAAGGTGGAGGATACACATATATTATGGAGAGGGTTTAATTTTGGTGGTTGTTTACCTAAAGAAATATCAACAGCAAGGGTATGGAAAGTGGGTTGGAGATTTAATTTGTGCAACTTAAGATCTAGTGCTTTCTCAACGTACGAAGAAGCACTACTAACCATATTCCGTCATCAAATCCCTATTTCAATTAAATCCCTCTTTAAAAAAAAAAAAAAGAAATTGAAACTTCAAATTTTCATATGGATTGGATTGAGATATAACATTTTTGTATCTAGTGGGAACTCAATCCTTCCTGTTCCAATTATAAATTGAGCAGAAGTAACAGACGTTTACAATCACAGGCGCAGCTACTGAGAGCACACAAAGAATACATACATGTATATAAATAATGTTCGCCGACAAAAGAATCGCTGCATCATTCAGCAAATCAGACATGTCAGAATAGCCTTAAAAAAGAATACATTTATTTACTCGGAGAATCTTATTACTAAAGCGTCATATTGTCAGACATATAATGACAAAAATAGACATGCGTTTTAATTATTTTTTTATTTTATGCTTAATAAATTGTTAAGACATAATTCTTTTTCTTAAAAATGTAAAATTAATTAAAAAATTCAATTAAGAAAAATCTGAAGAATTTCATAATCTAGTACATAAAATATGATAAAAATTTATACTTTTACATAATCTAATAATTTATATATTAGGGTTTAAGGATAAGTACGATATAATTTTTTTTTAATCAAAATACTAAGGTTATAATAAGTATTTTAAAAAGGCGTTGTAGCTTATTTATAAAAAGCAACCATCTACCTGCTTTTAAAAGCTGCTAACGAAATGGAGATAATTATGAAATAAGCTGCTTTTACAAAATTTACCAAACATTATTTTTTATCAAAAATTATAAAATAAGCAGCTTATTAGGTTTCAACCTCAATCTCAAATGGGGCCGTAGATATTTCACCCATCAATTAATGAGAGGGGAGCATTTATTTTTTTAAATAGTAATGAAAATAAAAATTTAGGTCAAAATTTGAACTGTACCATATATCAATAATAATTTCAACAAAAATTTATGATTGTGGATATTAGTAATCTTCTCATGTAATGTACAATATCAGTATCAGAAAAAAATTATGGAGGAAATACAGGGAATTGTTTCATGTTGATTTACTAGTGGAAAGAAAATTTTATAACTTTGTGGGAATAATAAATAGAGAGGTGTGAGTTGGTTTGAAGTTGACCCACTCAACTAACCCTCTTCTGAATTTTTCACGATATATGCAAATTAAAGCTATAATAATTAATGTTTTATGAATGAGAATGATTTTAATTTAATAACCGCAGTTGCAGGTGACACACGTTTGACATGACGAAATCTAATTGAATTTATTATGAATCTAAGATTTATTGTGTAGAAGAGAAAACTTATATGTTGATTTTGAATTTGGAGTTCATGTTAATTATCTGACATGCTTTTAATTTTAAACATTTTTTGTATTAGGTGTATGATTTAGTTACTTATACAATTACATGCTTATTTAAGAATTAAGTCACAGATTTATAGTCTTCTAAGTGTAACTTGGTTAGTTGTAAATATAATTTGTACTTGAGTAGTACTGTACATTCCAAATTTTTTATCTCAGAAAATTATCCCAAATCATCAATTAATTGGTGAAACAATATTATTAATTCACTTATATCTTATAAAGAATTACCAACCACTTAATTAATGGCAAATCATTTCATATCAAACTTGGGTTAAAAAATTTTACTCTTTGCATTCGCAATAATCTAAATTTGAGCAATAATTAGATAGCAATGTTTCATTGACGAGGATTCTTATCCCTTCAATTCTTGTTTGATGTTTCTTTCTCCTAGTACACTCTCTTTTTAACTAAAAAAAATTAATTCACAAGTAATAGGGGTGGGCGTTCAGATCGGATTAACCCGATCTGAATTTCGAGTTCAGTTCGGTTCAGGTTAACATATAAAATCCTATCGGTTTTAATTTCGGTTCGGGTTTAAACCGAACCGGATTAAAAACCCGATCGAGTTGGACTTTAAATATATATATATATATATATTTGTAAATCTCTCTCACCACTCACTCACGCACAGCTAATTCCAATTTCAAGATCCCTAAACCAACTGCCAAAGCCTTTGATAATCCCCCTCTTCTCATCTTCTTCCACAACAGCAGCACTGCAGCACAGCCCTCCTCCTAGCGCAGCCTACAGACGTCCAGCCGACGCCCACGCTCCGGCTTACTCACCTCACGACTGGCTCACTCTCATTGTACCACCCGTTCGCTTCCGATCTAGCTGTTGTCGCTTCCATCTCTGCCATCGCCTCCGACCGTTTTATTATTGTTATTAATTTATTATTGTTATTAGAAACAATCGCCGCATGTTCCTGGTTCATGCTTTCTTCTTTCGTGTTCATGTTCCTGGTTCATGCTCTCGATTGGCTTGTCCAGAAGCAAAATGTATTGAATAATATTTGATTGATCCATGTCTTTGATAGCATAGAGTGGCTTAGATTGCAGCCTTTCTGAAAAAGTGAAAATTTTCATGTAATTATTTATTAATCATGGATAAGAAATAGACTTCTTTTTTTCCAATGCCACACGTCTGGTGAGCTTTGTTGTGAAAATTTTAATATACTCACAAACGCATTTAATCTGTAGATAAAATAGCCAGAACGTGTTTCAACCCATACGATTATTATAAATCGAAGCCTAATTTAATTATAAATTAATATTAATCCTAACTTACTGAAGAATCAATTTTAAAAGAAATTAAACTAATTAAAATAAGAAAACAATTAAAACAAATGAGAATTCAATAAGACAAAGATTACCAAGGTTCAGAATCCACCACTATTCAACTAGTAATTATCTAATTATTAATTAATTCTCAATTTTAGAGTGACAACTCGAAATCAATCTATGTCATCTCATGGATATAACAATTAAGTTCAAATAAAATTAATCTTGTGTAGGTTCTTTTTCTGCTTAATAGTATAACATCTAAGAATATAAATATATTGAATAACAAATAGTCAAAGTTTTTCTAAGCACTATGTGTAAACAATTTAATGAAAGACACAAAATCAAAGATAATCATATATAAAATTTATAGATCCAAGCATAGATTTAATCAAATATTAATCCTAACAACCAATAATGCATAACAAAATTGGTGAAAAGATTTTAATAACATCTAATTAATCATGTGAAACAAGAACCATAAACATTAAAGAATATATATAGAAAATTAATTAAATAAAAAGATAATTATTTTATTAAATAAAATTTCATTCTTAACCTAGTATAAGAAACTTAGTTAGACATACTTAAATAAGAAGCAACAAAAAAAATAAAATCAGCCATGAATGATTGAACAGCTATTGCCGATTTTCTTCACTCTGCCGAATTGCTCCTCTCGCGGCTTCCTCCCTCCTCTGGCAAAAACCAAAAGTTGCTTATATAGTCTTCAAATGGGCCCCACCTCTTCAATTCTAAAGCCAAAAGGCTTGGCCTTTATTTGTGACCACTCTTATAATTGCTTTAGGATTCCTTTTCTAATTATGAAAGCCAAGTGCGAGTCCCTTTAAATTGCTTTCCAAATATTACAATGACATGCACGTGTAACTTAACTAAGCTAAAGCCAATGTTATGCTTAAAATCAATTCCGCATACATGTATGTCGAATTGCTTCTAAAATCAATTAATTAACGCTTCCGAAATTAAGCTCTCTTGTGTTCTTTTTATCCACAATCTCTAATTAATTCTCTATTAAAAAATAATTCAAATTAATTAAAAATAACAAATAAAAATAACTAGCAATTAAATAATTAATGATAAAATATATATGTAAATTATACTCATCAAGCTTTGCTTAGTGTGTTTTAGTTGGATAAAAACTGTTGCAAATGTCACATGGGAAGGAAGCCTAAAATGTTTAACCCGAATGAACCTGAATTATCAAACCGAACCAATCTGAATTATGAATCCGAACCGAACCGAACCGAAATTATTTCAATTCGGTTCGGTTTGGGTTTGCATTTTTAACTCGATTGGGTTCAATTCTCTAACCTAAACGGATTGTAACCCAAACCGAAACCCGAACAACCCGAACCGAAATCACAACATTATACTTTATTAGTTCGCAATTCACACTAATTCATATCAGCATAAAATGAATGAGTGGAGTTTTTAACACTCCTTTTGATTTTTATTTCCTAAAACAACTGTAATTTAATTAATAAAATACAAACTCATATAAAAAAATTAATCATCTTCCCACAAAATTTCAAAGTTAAAATATTATTTCTTTTAAATTTTTATTATAAAATACATATAAATCCTAGAATATTTAATTATTTTGTTCTTATTATATTCTTTATATCTCCCAAACTCAAAACTCTTATAATTTTCTTTAAAAAATCATTTTCAATTAAAATTTAAAAATAAATATAAATCATAAGATGGAGTGGGTGAAAAAAAAATTTGTTAAAAATATTTTATTTGAGATTTAATTGAATTTTTATCAAAGAAAAAAAATTAATTTTTCTTTAATTATTTATATAATTTCAAATTAAAAAAAAAAAAAGAGCTTTGTGAGGAATTTTGAGGGGTGCATAAAAGGGTGTCTTTAAACAAAAATTGATTGATCCTTACTCTCCATCCTGAAAAGAGAGCTCAGGAGCCTTCATCTCTTACGGAAAAATTGTTGGAACGAGAGATCTCATCATACAACAAAGACCTGAACTAACTGCTCGCTCAATGCGCATTAAAAGCTATTCTAATGAATGCCCTTCTCTAGCATCTTTGAGTTGAGCTTAGCCCTCTTCCTATCCTAAACCCCTAGAATCACAGGGAAGGAGATGGTTGATCTGGCAATTCAGTTAGGCCACGTTTGGCACACCTCACTACACTGTATTAAGACTCCTCACTGCATTACAATTATACAATACAATGTTTGGCAAATATTTTGGCTTAACCGTGAATGTAGTCAAAAAAAATTCTAATGCGGTCAAACACGCATAAATCAAACCCATGTGAGAGTCGGGTTTATGCTTATAAACAAAAAAAAAAATGGGATCGCTTTTCTTCGATTTTCTTTGCTCTTCCTCCATCTCCATAGATCGTTTATAACACCACCATCGTAAAGACTAGTGCCTCCGCTACATTTACGCCCATCGTCACACACCGGCAGATTTGTGTCCATCACAGCAAAGATTCGCTCGCCACCTACGATTTCAAGCGATCCGCTCCACGCGATGCCACGGCAAGATTGAGCCCACCGCTGCAAGACTCGCCACCGCGATTTGCCTCCATGCGATCTGCCCACGCGATCTCGCCACCGGCAGACAGCCCACCGGCAGGCAAGACTCGCTCACACCGCGATTTGCCTCCATGCGATCTCGCGCGATCCGTCATCGCGACTTCCAACTCCACTGTCCAGCTTCACCGTCGTGCAACCCAGTTCTACCACCACTCGATTTGCCTCCACGTGATTTGTCTCCACACAGCCGCAGCCACACGACACCAGCAAAACCTCCAGCCCCACTGTCTTTGCAATCAGCTTTGTAATCTGTCTTTGCCACCGGTTCACCGTCACTTAATTGGCTTTAGAAAAAGGGGGGGAAAGAAACGAGAGTGAAAGCAGCAGAGCAAAGCAAAGTTGTGAAAGAGATAAGAGAGGGTTTGAGTGAAAAACACTAACACCAGCTTGGGATTTCAAAAATCTGTAAGAATTTGGTTCTCAAACTGTTTTGTTCATTCAAATTTATAACAAATTTATTTTCCACTGCTGGTTGTCGAAATGGTTTGTTCTATCCGATTGATTGCTCTTGTTGTAACTACTTGTTAATTAGATAATTAATTCCTCTTGTCATGTGTATGAAGCTTGATTTGTGTTGGCTGATTAGTTTTGTTCTATCTGGTTGTTTGCTCTTGTTGTAACTACTTGTTAATTAGATAATTAATTCCTCTTGTCATATGTATGAAGCTTGATTTGTGTTGGCTGATTATTCTAGTTCATATCATATTGCGGTTAATTTACTTAACGAGGTGCTCACCCAAGTAGAAAGATCATTGTGCCGAAACTAAATACTAAGTAAGTGAGTAAAATGATTTGAGAATGCATGTTTGGTTACGAGTCTTGGGTTATTATCCTGTCCCAATAAGAGTCGAAGATAACAGCACAACCGGTTTCCGGATTCCTTATCCCTAGGATAACTCCCAGAATTCTTCAAGCAATAAACGGTTATCCGGTTTGAAAATCCGGTTATCCGGTTTGAGGCAGTGAGCGTTTTCAAAAAATTAAATTTCAAAAATTATGATTTTTTTAACTTAAACTAAAAAAATTAAATTTCTAAAATTTTCGAATTCTTTATTTAAAAATTCAAAAAATTTTAAATCCTATTAAATTTCATTTTCTAAACATATAAAATGTAAATTTCCCATATAAAAATAAAAAATTAGTACAATACAGTGTATTACCAAACATAGTATAACTAAAAATTAATACAATACAAAGAACGCTAAACGTTGACAAGATATTATAATATAATGTACACATAATACAATACACCAGCATAAAAATAATGCAATACAGCATAATACAATACAATGTGCCAAACGCACCCTTAAGACATGTTTGTTACATTGCACTATGGGTATGAAAACTCTGTTCACATTAAAATAATACTAACTCTATGTTTGGAGTAAATTTGCAAGGGATTAAAGTGGATTGCCGCATTAGCTTGCTAGGCTTTTTTTTTTTTTTTACTTTTACTTTTTGTGTTTGTTTTATAATAATAATAATTAATTAATTAATTAATTAATATAACTTTTTAAATTAATATAATATTATATAATGTTATTTTTTATTTTTTATTTTTTATTTTTACATTATAATTATTAATATAATAATAAAATTATAATATTATTATTCAATAATATTATATTAATTTGAATTTGTAATATCATTTTATTTTTTTATTTTTGCCTTATAATTTATTTATCAATTTATAATTTAATATAACTAATAATAAATACTTATATAGCGTTGGATCATAAACTTGATCCAAAATGAATAAATTCAAGTCCAAATACATGGAAGTTTCTTGTAGTAGATGTGTTAGGTATGATTGGTGAGATTTGAATTATTTGTGTTAAGTGTGGTAGGTTTGGTTGGTGAAGATGAATGATTATTAATTTTTTGTAATTTCTTATTTGAATGGTTGTGATTAGTTTGTTTCATGTATAAATACCTCTCTCCCCTTTGGTTTATGCATCAAGTGAAGTAAGAAAATCTCTCAGGTGTAGAGAGTGAAAAATAAGAGTTGTTGTTGGTGAGTAGTATTATTGAAGAAATAAAATAGTGTGTTTTTTTAGTGTTTTATTTGTTAATTATCCAACAAAATGGTATCAAAGCTAGTGTTTGATGCTATATATAGTCATATAGCATATCAAATCGAAGATCTCGACGAGAGGAACATGACGCTGCAAAAATCAGCCCGTTCAGAGTCTGAACGCGCCCACACTCGCGGAATCGATGACTCACCGAGTCAAAGAACCAACCCGAACCAAGTCAAGTCGAGCCAACTCGAGCCGAACCGAACCAAGTCAAAAAAGCTAACGTTGACCGTTGACCATCATTGATCGTTGACCGCGTTGACTGTTGACCGAAAGTTGACTCGAGTCCCTCCCAAGGTTTTTTGACGTTCTGGATCCATCAGTGTATTCAGAATCTCCAAATTCTTACTCAATTTGTGAGTTATGGCAAATGGAGGTATGGCGTCATTTCAAGTTCCACAATTAAAGGGAAGTAAGTTTGGCAACTGGAGTATTAAAATGAAGGCTCTATTAGGTGCACATAACGTATGGGATGTTGTGGAGAAAGTAACTGAAAATGTTAGTTCTATACTCCAACATAAAATGCCTCTAAAATACAAAGATCCAGGCTCCCTCACTATCTCATGTAGTATAAGGAACCACACAATTGAGAATGCTTTGTTGGATTTAGGAGCTAGTAAATCATTTACCTGCATTTATGAAACTGGATCGAATTACACCTAACTCCAGTGGTATTACAGCTTGCAGATCGATCCATTAAAATACCTCGTGGTATTGTAGAGGACGTGCTTATTCAAGTAGACAAGTTTTATTTTCCTGTTGATTTCATTGTAATTGACACTCAACAACTGTGCCAAAGGAGAAAGGTCAACCAGAGGACGAGGCAGATGCAATCCAAGATCGAGGTATGATAAATCCCAAGTACAATGCTATAATTGTCAAAAGTTTGGGCATTATGATTCATAATGTAGAGCTCTAAGCACTAGAGTTGATGAGAAAATGAATTATGTTAAAGAGAAAAATAGTGAAAATGGCACCCTTTTATTAGCACGCAATAACACAAGTAGAGGTCAAGAAAATACATGGTATCTTGACACAGGTGCTAGCAATCATATGAATGGAAACAAAAGCATGTTCTTGCAGCTAAATGAATCGGTGAATGGCAGTGTCGCTTTTGGAGATGATTCAAAAGTACCAGTGAAGGGTAGAGGTAACATTCTTTTTCGTGCAAAAGATGGTAGCCACCAAATAATTTCGAATGTTTACTATGTGCCCAATATGAAAAGCAACATCCTTAATGTGCCCAATATGAAAAGTAACATCCTTAGTTTAGGTCAACTCTTAGAAAAATATTATGATGTTCACTTAAAATATTGTAGACTTTTTCTAAGAGATGACGAAGAAAATCTAATTACAAAGGTGAAAATGTCGAATAATAGAATGTTTCCTTTAAATGTTCAAAATGATGTTGCAAAATGTCTCAAAGCCTGTCATAAAAATCCATCCTAGATTTGGCATATTCGACATGGACATCTAAACTTTGGAGGACTCGAACTACTATTCAAGAAGAACATGGTGAAATGCTTACCATACATCAATCACCCTGATCAACTTTGTGAATGATGTTTACTTGGCAAGCAGTTCAGAATGAGCTTTTCAAATGAGTCAAACTCAAGAGTTCAGAAGCCACTCGAGCTCATTCATACCGATGTGTGCGGTTTATTCAAACCAAGCTCCCTTGGTAAAAGTAACTATTTCCTTCTCTTCATAGATGATTTTTCAAGAAAAACTTGATTGTTTTTTTTAAGTAGAAATCAGAAGTCTTTGAAGCTTTCAAGAAGTTTAAAGTTGCAGTGGAAAAAGAAAGTGGATACCAGATTAAAGCCATGAGATCTGATCGAGGTGGAGAGTTCACTTCCAAAGAATTCTTAGAGTTTTGTGAAGCAAATGGAATTCGACGACCTTTGACAGTCCCAAGATCCCCCCAACAAAATGGTGTTGCAAAAAGGAAGAACAGAACTATCTTTGACATAGCAAGAAGCATGCTCAAGAGTAAGAGGCTACCTAAAGAATTTTGGGCTGAAGTTGTTGCATGTGCAGTCTACTTATCCAATTGATCTCCAACAAGAAGTGTGTGGAGCAAGACGCCGCAAGAAACTTAGAGTGGAAGAAAGCCCAGCATCACCCATCTAAGAGTTTTCGGAAGCATTGCCCATGTACATGTAGTCATGTACCAGACGAAAGTAGAGCCAAGCTGGATGACAAAAATGATAAGTTCATCTTTATCGGCTATGACAATAATTCCAAAGGATACAAGCTTTACAATCCAAACAACATGAAGATCGTGATCAGTTGAAATGTAATTTTTTATGAAAAAGAAAAATGGGATTTTAGCTCCGGTGTAGATGACTTCAACTTCTTTCTTATTGAAGAAGATGATCATACACAGATAAAACAAGTAGAAGAACAATAAGAGCCAGCTACTTCACCTATGTCACCAGCATCAACCATATGTGGAGATTCACCGCCATCTTTCTTAAATGAAATAACCGAAGAACATACAAGGAGTCTTCGAGATCTCTATGAGGTAACTGAGAGACATGATAATCTCAATCTCTTTTGCCTTTTTGCTGATTATGAGCCAGTTAACTTTCAAGGAGTTGTACTAGATGAGAAGTGGAGAATTGCAATGGATGAAGAAATCAAAGCTATTATGAAAAATGGTACTTAGGAGCTTACTACTCTTCTCAAAGGGCAAAAGACGATTGGTATCAAATGGGTGTACAAAACGAAAAGAAATGCGAAGGGAGAAATTGAAAGGCACAAGGCGAGGCTAGTTGCAAAAGACTATAGTCAAAAGGTCAGCATAGACTACGATGAGGTATTTGCTCCTGTAACTCGACTTGAAACTATTAGATTTATTATTTCTTTGGCTGCTCAGAACAAATGGAAGATTTTTCAAATAGATGTGAAGGCTGCTTTCTTGAATGGATTCCTTGAAGAAGAAGTTTACATCGAGCAACCATCAGGTTATGTGGTGAAAGAATATGAAGACAAAGTTTTGAGATTGAAGAAAGCTCTTTATGGGTTAAAGCAAGCACCGAGGGCATGGAATAGTAGAATTGACAAGTATTTTCAAGAGAACGGCTTCACCAAATGTCCATATGAACATGTTCTCTACGTCAAAGAAAATAATTGAGACATTTTGATTGTGTGCCTGTATGTGGATGATCTCATTTTCACTGGAAGTGATCCAAGCTTGTTTGAAGAGTTCAAGAGAGTGATGATCAAAGAGTTCGAGATGACTGACATTGGACTGATGGCATATTACCTCGGCATTGAAGTCAAGCAAGAGGAAGAAGGCATATTTATCTCCAAGAAAGCTATGCAAAGGAGATTCTTAAGAAGTTCAAGATGAATTATTGCAAGCCTATAAGCACGTCAGTGGAATGCGGCGGCTTGTTATACTCATTTTCTAATGACTACAAACTTATTGGATATAGTGATAGCAATTGGGGTAGAGATGTAGATGATCGAAAGAGCACCACATGATTTGTGTTCTTCATGGGAGATACTGCTTTCACATGGATGTCAAAGAAGCAATCAATTGTCACGTTATCCACCTGTGAAGCTTAGTATGTAACTGCCACATCAAGTGTTTGTCATGCAATTTGGCTCAGAAATTTGCTGAAGGAGTTGGGTCTGCCACAAGAAAAGCTAAGCGAAATTTGTCTTGACAACAAATCAGCAATTGCCCTATCGAAGAATCCAGTCTTTCATTATCGAAGTACACACATAGATACTCACTATCATTTTATAAGAGAATGTATTGCAAGAAAAAAAGTGCAAATCAAGTATGTAAAATCACAAGATCAAGCAGCTGATATCTTCACCAAGACTTCAGAAATTGCTTGATGTCACAGGATCAAGTTTTAGGGGGGGTGTTGGATCATAAACTTGATCCAAAATGAATAAATTCAAGCCCAAATACATGGAAGCTTCTTGTAGTAGGTGTGTTAGGTATGATTGGTGAGATTTGAGTTATTTGTGTTAGGTGTGGTAGGTTTGGTTGGTGAAGATAAGTAGTTATTAATTTTTTGTAATTTCTTATTGGAATGGTTGTGATTAGTTTATTTCATGTATAAATACCCCCTCTCCCCTTTGGTTTATGCATCAAGTGAAGCAAGAAAATCTCTAACGTATAAAGAGTGAAAAATAAGAGTTGTTGTTGAAGAAATAAAATAGTGTGTTTTTTGAGTGTTTTATTTGTTAATTATTCAACATATAGTACATAAAAATATAATATAATATAACATTATTTAATTATAATAATTAATATATAATAAATAATTTAATATAAGTAATAATAAATATTTAAATTTGAATAATATTAATTTAAAATTAATAATAGTATAAAAATATTAATATAATTTAATATATAATTTAAATTAATCACAAAAAATTAATACAATATAGTATAACATCAAATATTGTACATCATTATTATAATACAGTGCTAATACAATATAATATAATATAATAGACCAACATTAAAATAATTCAATACAACATAATGCATAATTAAAGTATCACGAGTGTACAGGAGAGATTCCTTTAGATAAGGATTAGAGTGTGATGTGACATAAAATATTATATGAGTTATAAAGTAGATTCCTTAGTAATAAGGATCAATAATACACACAGTATATAATAGTGGATCCCTTGAGCCTATAAAAAGGGAGTCGATGGTTGGTATCAAGGCATCGAGTCTTGGAGACTAATCTTGTATTGCAAATCTCTTATTCCCTCTTGAAAGCAGCCGGTTCTATAATAAGAGGATAATATGGCCTTGGTTAAGGCCTGGGTTTTTCTTTAGTTTTCTTCTATCATCACCCTCCCCAAAAATGAAGTGTTTTTCAACCCAAGGAACCTAGAACAAATGGCTCATGTGGGAACATAGTAGTCTGGGTACGCATGCTTCTCTAATGATGGAGTTGACTGCTCCTATGTCAATCATAACTCTCTTTGACCTCTATTGAGCTTTCTTCCACTGCTCCTGTGTCAATCAATGTGGTCAATGCTACATGTTCTTCTTTTGTTGATTTGAGGACTATTTTGATGTAAGGCAGAAGAATATGGTACAGTCCCCATGTACATAACATACAGTCCCTTATCACCGCAGATACAGACAACACCACCATGAACTCCCTTTTATAGGCTCAAAGGATCCACTGTTATATACTGTGTACAATATTGATCCTTATCACTAAGGAATCTAACTTACAACTCACACAATATTTTATGTCACATCACACTCTATTCCTTATCTAAAGAAATTTCTCTTGTACACTCGTGATACACACTTACAATTATTTCACAAATATGTAGATATTTGTGTAATTATATATATATATCCCATCGGTGGTTGTTATACCTAACCATACGGGATTAGTGATAATTACCAATGAACTTAATTTTTAAATCGTTATAGGGGTTAACATTCATAAATAGGGAGAATTTATTTTCTATATTGGCAATGAGCATTTATATATGTTCAAAGATTTTAAAGATTATATACGTTCTCCAAGCGGACTGAATTAAATATAAATAAGAGGGGCGTATAGATGCATCATGTCGTTATTCTAAGTACTTAATAAGAATGCTAAATAAATGTTCAATTCCGAAAAAAATGTATATGTTCTCGTTATTCCATAGAACAATAATCATACCCAATAATTTCTTAAATTGAATATACACATGATAATGATCATTGAGAGATGTTAACGATGCGATCACGATTATTCCGCTACAAAAATAAAATAAAAAGCTGTTATGTCTTATTCTACAGTAACCAAGCTAGCTGACTCTAAAATATGGTGCATCGTCGCATGACAAGAGTTGCATACTTGCATGCCCATCCGAATCTTGACACAAACCTACGAACAGTTAAAGCAACCTTACCATACAAGGAACCTTTATCGGCTGAAGCAATCAAATTAAAACAAACCCGAATGCCTTACTTCCATTGAAAATTTAATGAGAATTTATTATGTTGGAAACTTTGAATGAGGTCAAGCAGTTAGTGGCGATCATATCGAAAAAGTTTTTTCTGCTTGCGTCGTGTTAAAAGCGTGGATTTTTTGTTTTCGCCATCACCTTGTTTAGACAAAGTATGTTCTACGATAGCGTCATGAATATCAAATAGTAAAGCAATGGCTATTGTATGGCAACTCTCATCATATGAAGGGTTCAATGTTTAACTATGAAATTTTTAGGAACATGGAATGAATTGAAATATTGTCATTACACCAAAACTAAGTACTTTGTAGTCAAATTAGACTGTCGGTATTCATTCAATCATTGGTATCAAATAATTAATTATATCCGATTGTTTCGGAGGGCATTGGAGAGAATGCAACATGCACGTTTTCAGCTTCAAGACAAGACAAAGCTGTTCCTCTTGTCGTTCCGTGACAGACTGACAGGCGAAAACCCTACTTGACACGCGGCAAACACCCACTTTCTAATGTGTTATTTATTAATTAAAAATACCTTGAATATAATATAATTGCCATTTTCAATTTGAAAGTTTGTGTTATTCAAGATGGGACAAGTCTACGTACAGCTGCGTATAATTCCACTAAATTACCTACTGCAAACCTGATTTCCTTTTAGAAATAAAAACGAAGGTGAGAGCTGCCAGATTTTTGACTTAAGGAAAACAGCACGATGACATTCTTGCTCCCTCTTTAATCACGTTAATTAATTCATAAGTTTATCCATATGTGTACCCCTTTTCTTATTGATTTAGAGTATGTTCTAGATTGAAGTGTTGACCCAACTTTTAAGTTTGAACCGTTATCAAATATTATAACCATTTTATCGACCAAAAAAGCACTGTTACGGTTAAAAACATTAATCTCCGAAACATTTCATGGCTTGCATTTTTATTCCAAAAAAAAAAAGAAAGAAAGAAAAGGAGATGAGATTAATGGAATAGAGGGAAAAGAAATAAGAAGAGAAAATATAAATTTTATGTCATATCAAACAATAAAATTAAGATTGATTTTTTTATTTATTTATTTTTTGTCCCCTTTATCATTTTTATTCCTTTTCTCTCATTTCTTCTAACCAAACATAGGTTACCCAAACTTCTGCTGTAAACTATAATCAAATTTATAATTGATAACTGATTATGATGACGAACATGAATTAATACAGAATAAAACAATAGGGATTTCAATGCCCTTTGTTGTGGATGTTAGTAATTAAGTAAAAACATGCATGATTATTAAATATGCATGTTTCAAACCAGAGTCGTTTTAGTCAATCGCTTAATACATATTATTAAAAAGAAAATTGCAATTGCCACAACAATAATTTAACAATTGGAATTCAATCCTGCATAGATTTTCGAAATGTGGGGTTTGGTAAATTTTCATGATAGAGAAAATGGTTGTTGCGGGTAGATTGATTTGTTCACCATTTTGATTTGACCCTTTTTTCAATGAACAAAGGCAATTAGCATCTTTGATATGTTCGTTAATTATACATTACCTTCATCCTAATCCAATGATGCCAATTACAACTGTTTCAATACACTTACTAGCTCTTCTTTTTCCTTATTTAAAGGGTTTCAGTTTAGCAAGACAGTGTCTGAGTTCTAGAAGCGTTTACTGCAATTGTACATCATATCAGCAGAGTACAATTTTAATTAGGAACCTAAGCAAAGAAATTTGTACTTTCCGGTTGGTGAGATCTGACCCTGACCTTTTACCTCCTTAATTTAATAATTCGGCTGGCTTTATCGTGTGAAGTTTTGTAATCGTTAACTTAACTAAGGCAATATAAAATTTGACGTGCAAGTGCAACTCATTGCCTCGTTTCTCCTTCTAGGCAAAGAGGAAAAATCACTGTTTTGACAACTATTATTATTATTATTATTATTCTATGTCAAAAAGTTTACGGTAACTGAGATTTCAATAACGAATTTGTTAAATAGTCGCTCTTCAGACACTTCTTATCCTTACTTTAGCAGAGATAAGATTTTAGTTTTCCTGATTACTATTATTTTTCATTAGAATTCTAAGGAAAAAGAAATATGGCCTTAATTTTTTGCACATTAAAGTTAGAAAACAGAATCATAATTTTATAAGAAATTTATTTTGATAAAAGTGTTGCTTTCGAGCTTTCTTTAATTATATTGTTTAGGGAAACGAATAGAAATAAAGAAGTTATTACCGTCTAATAAAGAGACAGAAGTTTAGTTAATCAGAAGAGAGTTGACAAGTCATGGCTAGCTAGTTAGAAGTAGAAAAGAGTTAACATGTCCGCATTAAGTTGTCCCATGATCCAACAGCTTAACATCAACGCATTAGCTAGATTCAAACGTAGAACCACTTGTTAAAATATATACTATATCTCAATTACCTTGTGATGTCGTCGTTTGACCCAAAACTTCTTTTTTTTGAAATATTGATATATTATATTTGGAACTGTACTGATATTTATAATCAGATAATAATCAAAATTATCATTCATGATTCAAGTATAGTACAACTCGAACAACAACCCTCACTTAATATTAGAGGAAAATATATTCTACCCTCAAAGTGTGGATCTAAATAAACCCTTATCAGAAGGGGAGTTGAGTCCCAGCTACGTCCAAGGTTGCCAATGGACTACGAACCCATTCCATTTGACCCTAAACTTAAAACTTAGAGAAACTTAAAACTTAAAGAAACAAAATAGTTAAATGTAAGTTGGAGCATATATATGGCAACAAGTGAATAGAAAAAAAGCAGCTATTCAAGAATTTTTTTCACTCTGAAAAACCTTAGTCATAGATATATCTCAATGTTGTAGCTAGAGATTAAATTGCTTTTCTTTTATAATTTTCTATAGTACGCAGTCAAGATGTACCTAGTCATTTTCTATCTAAGCAAAACTAATTACACAGCTGAACATAACAAATATATGAGGCGTACGTATATGAAATTAACAAAAGTCATTGAATACTCTTTCTATCAAGATGGCATTTGAGAAGGGTAGTAGGTGAGTGAATGAAATATAAGGTCTCTGCAGCATTCAAACAAAGCTAGCCAGCTAGTATTTAGTAATATTCCCCATCAACAAGTACATTAATTAATTTTAACCATCTCGTCTTCTCTCTTCTTACTAGTCTTCTTTTTCAGAGCACCAAATTTTTTTGAGCGTTGAGAAAATTTAATTGACATATATACTTGATGCAAAATGAACCTGACGATGAAGAAGAAGCTTACTTGGAAATCTATCACCTTAAGTTGTTACAAGAGCTCCATGCCAGAATCCACTACTAATAACAAGCTAGTTGATAAACAAACTTCATTTCAAAGGCTATGCCTTTCAGATGTAAGCAATCCAAGCTCACCTCTCTCTGCCGATGATCTCTCCAACTCTGTCATTGGCTCAAAGCTTCACGTATTCACGCTCGCGGAGCTAAGACTAATTACAACAAATTTCTCCAGGAGTAATTTGCTTGGCGAGGGCGGGTTTGGTCCTGTGTACAAGGGATTCGTTGATGAAAAACTTAAGCCAGGGTTGGAGGCACAGCCAGTTGCCGTCAAGTCACTTGACTTGGATGGCACGCAAGGCCACAAGGAGTGGATGGTAAAAAGAATTTATTTAAGAATGAATCAATAATTAACAAGACATGGTTTGATAAGTTCTAGAGATGTTCATTATATTAATTTCTCCTTCTTTTTGTCATTTTTGCAGGCAGAAATAATATTTCTTGGACAGCTGAGGCATCCCCATCTTGTTAAATTGATCGGATACTGCTGGGAGGAAGAGTATAGGCTTCTGGTCTACGAATATATGCCAAGAGGCAGCTTACACAATCAACTTTTCAGAAGTATATATGTTTACATATAGATGTTTATAAGTGGCCAAAACGTTCAAATTATCCTGTTCCATTGTGTTTATGCTCACCAAGTTGTTATATGTTGGACACTAATTTGCAGGTTATTCTGCTGCCTTGCCTTGGTCAACAAGGATGAATATCGCACTGGGGGCAGCAAAGGGCCTCGCCTTTCTGCACGGGGAAGATAAACCAGTTATATACCGCGATTTTAAAGCATCAAACATTCTATTGGACTCTGTAAGCATCGTTTGTTTGATCGATGAGTTGGCGCTTTAGCAAAATTCTAGTTTATTTTCGAGTTCTGAGTGTTTGATTATTGCACGATTTTGCAGGACTACACTGTAAAACTTTCTGATTTCGGGCTGGCCAAGGATGGCCCTGAAGGAGAAGAAACACACGTGATTACACGCGTAATGGGCACACAAGGCTATGCTGCCCCTGAATATGTCATGACTGGTACTTTAAACCCTGTTATTGATATTATTGTTAAATAAATCATTGGATGTGACCGTGATTTGGTTTTGAAACTGTGCACATAAATTTATTCCACCATCCACTAGTTTTATAGCTTCAAGCAACTATCCCACCAAACACATCTCGAAATGAAGTAGCTAGCCGTAATCTGACTTTTGGAAGGTCCTCAAATGTTTTTTATTGCACAAGAATTTAAAATGAATGAAATTAACCCGACCCAGTTCAATATTCTAATTTCAGGTCACTTGACAACAATGAGTGATGTGTACAGCTTTGGAGTAGTTCTGCTGGAGTTGCTGACAGGCAAACGGGCCGTGGATAACACCCGCCCTGGTCGCGAGCAGAGCCTTGCGGAGTGGGCAAGGCCATGGTTGAAGGACCCCAGAAAGCTGGAAAGGCTTATTGATCCTAGACTCGAAGGGCAATTTCCTATTAAAGGAGCCCAAAAGGCAGCTGCCATGGCTTTCAAATGCTTGAGCCATCATCCAAGGCATAGGCCAACAATGAGCTACGTGGTTCGTGTGTTGGACTCACTTCAGGATTTTCAGGATTCATTTGTTGGACCATTTGTGTATGTTGTGCCCAATGAGACCGAGAGCAGTGCGTATCTTAGAAACGGGAAAGAAACAGACTCTGAAGAGGAATCCGGAGAAAAAAATGGCGTAAAAATTATAATGGTCGGAGGCATCACATCAAAATGCCTATGTCTCCGATAGATTATTCGGAGTAAAGTTTTAAGTGCTCCAAATGTATATAACTCTCGTCCGTGTAAAAAAAATCACACATAACTCTTAAACAGTCTGTGTAAGAGTAAATATACATTTGACAAGAATCCAGTAAAAAAAATATATGTATATATTGGAATGGGAGCGCCTAAGATATTTTTCTTAATTTAAATTTTTAAAAAAGAAAAAAAAAAAGAGAGCACTTATGTAATGATTACTTAAGCATCGGTAAGAATATAGCACAATCGTCTAGTTAGGCTTGTAATTTCCTTGTTTCGTCGTAGTATTCGTTCCAAGGCTGTGAATGATTCAATCTCTGTATACAACAACCGTTGCACATTTCATTTGAATGCTATATATTGATATTTATGTGTTACAAACAGCCGAGATTAGACAACAGACAGATACCTAAAATGCATAACAGTATGACACTTTTTTCTTTTGAATGAGTTAATTTGTTGAGTTTAGGCTGATACCTAACATATGTCTCTATCACGTCAGAATTTCCAAGAACTAAGAAAAATCGGAGCAACTTGATTCCATTATTGCTAGAAAATTATGAATTTCAACAACCACCTACTGACCCATTAATTGTATATGTTTCTCATAATCAGCCCCGAATTAATTAATTATTCATTTTGTTACGTTGCCAAAATTTCAAACCAATACTTGAAATATCTACTAATATCAAATGAGAAATGCAAAATTATGTATCACAGTACATAAAAAAATGACAAACAACATTATTCTCCTGGGTGATGATATGCAAATACTCTCAATTTATCTAAACACAATGATAATATAGGTCACAAAACTTTTTTTTTTCCCTTTTAGATTAATAACCATATAAGTTGATATAATTAATAAATAGATAGATACGACACAACATGAGTATTAATCGTGTTGTATTCAAGTTAGATCACTTCAACACAATTATGTGCTTATGACACAAGTATCAATTAATATATGATAATATTATTTAAAAACTAACTAAATATATATACTTAATACTAAATTAATTATTTGTGTTGTATTCATATTGTGTCATAAACTTATTTTAAAATGACTAATATATATATATATGTACACACACACACATGCTTAATACCAGATTGATTATTTGTATCATATCTATATTATGTCATAAACTTATTTAATGTCATATTAACTTATTTTCAATCTATTTTAAAGAATAATATTGACATATTTGTTATATTTTAAAATTAATTTTAATTTTTTTTATTAAATATATTAAACTAGTCAATACAATTAATAGCACGAATTGCGGCCCCTCTTTGGTTTTTTATCACCATGTAAATGTCTTGACTCGCTCCTCTTCCTTGGAATAAGTGGCATAAAATTGTTGTGTTTCATGTATTAGTCTTTTGGATTTGAACATCTAATGGTGTGTTAATGGTAATTGGAATAGGTTGCGATCAGAATAAGGAATAGAAATTAAAATAAATTATTTACTTTAAATATATGAGTTAGAACCAGAATTATCTGTATTGTCATTAATGTGTTTATTTATTCTTAAAATCAGAATGGATTGTTACAAGTTATTAAACTAACCTTAATTTATTATTGCCATTATTTATTATAATAATTTTAATTATCATAATCATCATTCAAAATAATTATTATTCTGACGTGACAACAGTAATTACTATTATTATCATTAATTTATTATTCATGTTATATGAGATAAAAAAAGATATTATAATTTTCTTTAAATATACTAATGTCATTAATTTTTTTATTCTTATTTCTCATTTTCATTCTCACCTCTCTCCTTAGTAATAAAATTCTCAATCGTAAATTTGTGGAATACACTAAAATTTCAAAATAAGCTAATTAATGAATCTCATTATATCATTCGGGTTTGTTTATTAGTAAACACACCATAAATATATATTAAAGTCAAAACGAAACGCTAACTAACCAGCATGTGACCAACAAACAAGGCCATTTCATGCACATCGTTTTCTCATGACTGACGCACATGTATAGTCCCATACCAATATACTATCATCACCCATGCTATACTATTACTACTGCTTCGCTGTAAACCGCAGCATTATTCCAACGAATTTGCTAAGTACAGTACATCCGAGGAGTCATGCTGTTGGGCCTTTACATGGGGCTCAGCACAAGGCTTATGCCAACAGTTTTGGATCTTTCCCCAGCCCCTATTAATTGTCCCCATTTATTATTTTCATTATTTTCACTCCCGAAAAAAGTAAATCGAACAAAGATGAGAGAGTTTCACACGTCTCATAACAAAATGTCTGAATTATGATCTGGATATCAACCCATTAAATTGCTTCAACCGCCCGCACTTCACTGGCAATGGAGTGTAGATTTCACAGATCCAGGCTAATTCTTTAACCTTTGCCAGACAGTAGGAGATGGCTGCAGAGCTAAATCTGAATATCTGATTACACACGAACACAGAACTAATTAAACTCTCTGCCCCTCCATGTGAGCGAGGATGAAACAAACATAAGCAGGACTGCGAACCTAAGACTTGTTGTGATTTCCGAAAAAACTCTACCTGAACTCACCGTCACCCACAACAGAACATAACTAACTTCTTCTTAGTTTGATTGAGATTGGTAGGTAAGAATGGTAGTTTCCCCAACAAGTTGAGTCTCAAAAAGAGACGGAAGCCTGCAATTCCCGAGAACCAAACGCCTCCCTTATCCAATTTACCAATTAATAAGCTCATTTCCTTCCATTTCCAAACAATCAAACAAAGTAAATCCATCCCATTAAATTAATTTTGAGATATATTATTATTAGAACTTTCCATCAAGTTATATATCTAAAATTAGCTAATCCCCAAAAACTTTCAGATGTAATTAAAACCATCATCAGAAAAACAAGATTTTCATGTCTCCTTTTCCTTTTGTGATCATTTACAAATCAGTTTTACAACCTATAGCACAAAGATAAAACGATACATGGCACAAAGCGACAGTATCACACAGAGAAATAAAATACCCAGAAACCAAAAAAAGAAAAAGTAAACAGAGAGAGAGAGAGAGAGAGAGCCTTCGTAATCACTAAGCGCAAGCACAAGGATTATCAACAACAAGGGTGACATCATCACTGTCACTTCTAAAGACCAAGTAACCAATCATAAGCCCCAAAACGACTGCCAAGAACACACCCCCATTAAACGACATGATCGCCAGCATCAGCATGTACCCCAACCCAGAATTGATCCCAAACAAGGCCGCCCCGGCGATCCTCGCCGCGGAGAGTTTCCCGACGACTTTTCTCTGCAGCAGCGGGGTCTCGACGCCGGCGATGGCGGGCTTCTGTCCGACGGCGATCCGCTTCAAGCGGACGCGCCTGTCCTCCAGGTACTGGTAAAAGGCGGAGAAGAGGAAGCAGGCGAGAAGGGTCAGCGCGTAACTCGGCCATGAATCGGTACGCCAAAAGTCGAACAAGACGGTCACTTGCCGGCCCCAGTAGAAGGTCATGTGCATCATCTTCGCGGCTCGGTTTTGGATTTCCAAAAAAAAAAAAAAAATCGTGGAGGCGAGAACAAGGAGAAGAAAGAAGATGATGACGAGGATCACCGAGATCTTAGATAATATTTCTGCAATAGTACTTTTTTCTGATTTGTGTCGTACATTGTACAGGTTTTTACGACATGGCTTTGGGCTGAGGCTAATAATTGATGTGTCCCTTGCTTTTTATTTTTTTTCAAGTGAAGCCATAGTTTGTTCATTTATATCAGCTAAGTACCTAGTTAGTTCGGTAGCTTGGTAAATCCTTCAAATTATTTGACTACCCCCTTTGGTGGTAACTGAAATTCCAGGGTTGATAGTATTTAATAAATATGAATTTTAAAAAAATAATATAGATTTTTAATTAAATAGTTGAAAATTTAATTATTTAAACTACGATTGTAAGTATTAATTAGAAGCTTTGAAGTTATAACTCAAAAGTCATAGACAATAAAGTAATTGGACCTTTAACCTAAGTTATAGGTAGATATTCGTTGGCTCAATTACTAAAATCTCTTTAAATATTATCATTAACAAATTCATTGGAAACAAAAAATAATAATTCCTTTTAACAAAATTTTTATTTAAAATTCTGGTAACATACAAATCTATGGTTCTTTTGGAAGAAACTATATTTGATAAGGTGGCCCAAACAAACCCTTACAATGCTTAATAAAACAAACCAACAACAGGGGTATTTCGAATATTTGATAGGGACCAGATACCTATTTGATAGAAGTTGACCAAACTATGTCCCTACTTGAGAAAATGTATAACCTAAGGGACCCCGGCTTGTTATCCTCAGATTTGGATTAGTGGTTGGACAATAGACGTAAGAAATTTTCATCTTATTTACGGGTTTTGGATAAATGAGCTCGTGAGATTTTTCATGATTTTCCAGGGTATTTTGGGAAACGTATATGTTTTGTGTCGGAATATTTTATAGGTTGAAAGTTACGGGAGAGAGAGAGAGAGGGTTTGCGGTTGTGATTAAGTAATTTGTCTAAATCCGCACTGTTACTGGGAATGGTGAAATAATTTGGGTTGGTTTAGTGTAAACGGTCACGTCAAGAATCAAAGATAAGATGAACGATAGCGTTCGGAATCGGATCACCTTCAATTTTGATTTTTCACTTTTGAAAATGACATTGAGGATTGAACATGAGCATAGAATTTGCTCCACGTTCATTGCGATGGTCTGTAAAATCAAATAAAGTGTTGAAGCATCTTCTTAAAGTTGAAAGTGATTTGCGAATTTCTTCCAATAAAGTACAAATATTTCTTAGTTCATTGTTCGCTGAATGTTTCTTATTTTTATTCAGAGAAAATTTGATTTAATTCTCTCAGAGTTGGACTATGATAAAATAAAAACCTGTGATTTATATATTCCTCAATTTTTATTTTTTTATTTTTGCAGTAGAGGGATGATTAAGCTCCGTTATCTTTTTCTTCCGCCCCCTAAAAGAAATATTAGTAAAAAGTTTATATATGGTCGGAATCAATGCAATTCATATGCTTTTACTTTCTAGGCCCATTTTAAATCAAACCTGACCTACTTCAGGCCACATTCACACCTAATTTGATGAATACATTGAAATTTATTGATATTCATAATTAAATTTTATTTGGAACATCATAAAGAACATTGAAACCTTTTTTTTTTTTTTTTGGGACTATCAATGAAAAATTCTCACAAGGAGGGCTCAAGTTTAAATCCTAGCATTAAGTTGAGACTCGTATTTATCTTCGAATTAGATGAGGATAGATACATACATATATATATATATATATATATATATAAATTACGAAATTATAAAAAGTCATTGGCATCATCATGTAAACGCTTGGAAATTAATAACTAGGGACGGGTAAAAATAAATTTAGGATTAAGAAAAAAATAATGTGAATGCAGTCCAAAACTTAAATCCGATTCGATTAAGTTTAGATCAAATGAAAAATTTTAATTAATTCGGATTCGAATCGGATTGATTTAATTGCGGATGAGTTTATCAATTAAGAACAAACAATTGAATACCAGATGGGCTATTAATTAGTTAATAAAAAACTACAAACTTGCAACATAATAGAGTAAGAGAACTTGATAAATCGAATTCTAAGTGATAAATAGTACCGTACTAGAGATAAAAAAAAAATTTATACATATAAACAAACAAACAATAAATAAAAAGACTACTTGGGTTTAGCATAAGTAGTCTTTAATTTATATTTTCGAGTCCCCGCAGACGCATTGCAGGGGTTTAATTTATATTTTCTTTTTTGGAGCCCCAGATCTTGAGTGAAGGATATATTTTTCACAATATGAGAGTATGATGCCCCTCTAATATTTGAGAGGGTTTAAAATCTGAGCCACATATCGTAATCACGAAAACGTGAGATGAGAGTACGACGTCCCCTCGAATATTCGAGAGGCGCTTTAAAACCGAAAGGCCACATATCGAATCGATGAACGGCCTCGAATATTTATACGATCGAAATATTATGAAAGCCTTCCTAAAAAAAATAAAATAAATAAAAAGACTAGGTGTTGAATGTTTGGAGCGGTTGAAAAACAACATGCCATGAACATTGAACGAGGTCGACCGTCCATGTGAGGCTGGTCGACTGGCATCGACAGCTACAATTGGTTAGGTTCATGTTTGATTGTGGGCTAGGGTTCGCTTACTACATTTTATTTTTATCTGGGAATATTACAAATCTAATTAGATTAGATTTTTGGAACCTCATTTCAGGTTTAGTCGCAATAGCATTGTAATTTTGAAACCTCAACTTTGGAAACATTAATCATGGGTGGCTGTGTTTATAGGTTGATGCGGCTGAATTTGGAAATCTAAGTTTCGATAGCTTCCTCATACGTATGTGTATAAAACTTGAATCCAACTGGATATTAGGCAATATCCAAATTCAATCAGAACCCATTTATCCCAATCCCGTGGCATGCCCAGCCAAATTATGACGCATTTAATAGGGCCTAGAATTGTTGTTGTACATCGCACACTGCACACTGCAATAAAGATGGGAGAAGATGCAACTTGCACTAAGAAAGAAAAATTGTTTACAAAAAAAGAAAGAAACTATTGAATTGCATAATGCCAGAAAGGCCTTCATTTATTTGGTAGGGGAGGTGTTGTTCGATGAAAAAAAGGAAGATCGTGAAAGTGGAAAGTTGCGAGGTGGCAGTTGAAGGAAACCAAGAATGCAGGTAAGTAGACATGAATTATTTACAATGCATTAATTTCTTCGAATGGAACAATAAAATGTTGGTGTAGATAACAATTAAGTAGTTAGTTGGGAGTAACTATATGTAGAAGCAAGTAGTTAGTGAGGGACAATTTCATGTACGTTATCTACACCAACATTTTATTAGTCCCCTTTCTAAATACTAATCTAGCTAAATAGAAAACAAGCGCAAGGGTTTATATAAGAAAAAGACGAGCATTTCTGGGTAATCATGAGCAATTCGGTGCATATTATTAGTAAAAATGGAATGAGAATTGAAGAACGAAATCTGTGTCCGACAAATACGTGTGGTTCCTGTAGCATGGAAAAATGGAATGAGAACAATTGATGTTAATTGAAGGAAAAATGAAGCAAGAAGGAAAGGGTGGGAAGTAGATGTAGTTGATTAGAGGCGTTGAGAACGCACTTGGAGCCGCAATAGTGGATGGATTTGCTTGAACTGGTAAGAAGCATCAGAAAGATTGAAAGCTGCAGTCGATGGACCATTTGCGACAAATGGGCAAACAAGGAGAAGATTATTAATAATGGAATAGTATGGAAAGAAGAAAGCTTGTTTATGTGGCATTAATTGTAGTGTACGGAAATAATGGGAAAACGAGTAAAAAAATAACAATACAATACCTAATATTGAAACAAATTAGAAGGAGAGAAAAAAAAAAAAAAAAGAACAAATTGTGGAGTGGAGAGGAGGGATAAATAATCAGAACAATAGTGGATTAAAGTGCGTGAAATGTGCATCGAATCTAAAGATGTATGGATTGAATTTGAATAAAATTTGACTGATTCGTGGTTAGGATTTAAATTGGTTAGGATTTAAATAACAAGTGGAAATGCAGAAAAACATGTAGCAAATTAAGATAAGCGTAGAAGCGGGATAATTAGTTCGGAGAGCAGGAGCTATGGAATTGACTATAGTTGGAAAACCCATGCATGTGTTGTTATATGGCTATCATCGTACTTGTGGCTTGAAACAATAAATATCTCGGAAAATGGGTGGTTGCTTAAGATGTGAAGGACCAAATGCCTATCATCTTTATTTATTACCATGAAACTACATTCTATAGCACCATATAAATACATTCCGAATGCAAAAAAATAAAATAAATAAATACATGTCCATTACATTGGTAGCCCCAAAATAAACAAAAAAAAATCCAATAAAATCAATAAATCATATCTACAACAAATGGTAACTCCTAAGCTTGTACCATTACTGCCATGTCAGCATCTTAATGCTTTTGATTTACTTTTTTCCATTACTTGTTGCAATTTCACTTTATCTGTTCCTAATTTTTCACACATGTTCATTGTAAAATTTAATAACACCAAAGCTACTGCAGAACTTTCTGTCATACATTCAATTATCATTACTTGTACTTACAAAGGTTGAAAACAAATTAATAAATTAATCCCTTGATCGCTATACAAGCGCAAAAAATTATGATATAAGTTTAATAAAATCGGTTGGATTGATAACTGACATTTAAGAGGGTAGGTGCTTTTGAGAAGTTGAAGTTAAATGCATAGTAAACATGAAGATGAATCAACACTAGTTGCTGTATCTTGTAAGTTATGTTGATATGATTTTTTATTTGTATAATAAAAAATTTATTATATTTTAAATAATTTTGTTAAAATTATTATTTAAAAATTATATTTACTACATATTATTAATTTTTATTTGATAGTTATAATTTTTTTTTTTCACAGCAGCTGTAGCTTTTAACGCGACCTAAATGGGCCTAATTGAACTACTGATAAATAATCCCTAAATCAATTTGAAAATTAATGCCCTCTACTCCACAATTCTGTCATTCTTTGTACTAAATCTTACTTCCCAACAGGTTTACTAAGAAAAGTTCATTATTCAACGCCTAAATTTCAATTTCAGCTTCCACTAATTTGATATTTTGTTGCCTCAATCTCTCCCTCTATTTCGTTTGATGCTACCAAATGAAAATTAAACTCACTGTTCCACTTCATAAACTCAAGCTATCACACTGTCATTACGCACTTGACTATTCTCCACAACTCATATCTCTTCCTCACACCCGTCAAAGTCAATTTCACTCACATTTTACAGCACCCAACGACTAATTACGAAGGCGTACTGGGTTGGGATGGTAGCCCAAACTTTAACTCACTATTCATTCTCAAAATCCCACCCCATTAGATTTTACTCATTGTAATCTAACGGCTTCCCAACGAACCAACAAATAAAGGGCGCAGTGTGCCCAAGTGGGCACGGTAGCCGGACTGAAAAAAAAAAAAGATTAGTAAAGTGTGAAACAATAACATTCACTCAAGAAGGCCCTTATCTCTTAGGAATATGGGGCTTTTTCTAAACAGAAATTGGAATAGATTGGAATTAGAATGAGAATTAGAATTAGAATATGTTATTTGCTTTAGTTACAGGAATCGAAATAAGAATGAACTATTACAAGTCACTAAAATATCCTTTATTAATTGTTGTCTCTAGTATTATTTGTATATATTATAATAATGACAATAAAAAGAATAAAATAATAATAATAATAATAATGACAATAACATTAATTAAAACAAAAAATTAATAAATTTTAATAATGATGATGAAGAATAAGAAGAAACTAATGACAACCATAATAATTAAAATAATAAAATAAATAAATTTCAATAATAACAATAATATTAATATAATAAAATGACATTAATAATAACAAAAACAACAACAATAACGATATCTATGATAATAATTGTTGTTGTTATTTATCTATAATACTATTAAAAGAATAAAGGTATCAATAATGGGATTATCATGAATTATTTGATTTTAAATGAAACATTTCTACTCTTGATCTATCTTTAATAGATAGTTACCAGTTACCCAAGTTACAAGTAATTCCTTAAATCTTAGTTTAATTTAGGTCTAACTTATGTCATATTATGATAAATCATTATATATGAAGATTTTTTTTTCCAACTTTCGTTGTACGTATAATTTATCAAAATCAACAGTAATGCATTACGAATTTGATATCAATCAATCAATGTAATTATAATTTAGTGATATAAGATAAACATACAATTTGTTTATGAATAAAATTTATTTAAAAAGTGACGTATAACAAAGAAATTATATTATGTAATCTTTATACCATTTATAAATATATAGTATAACTAATTATATTTTGTACATATAAAGTATGACCATTAAATAATCATATTTATGTGGCCTTTAATTGTTATGTTCAATTTAATTTCTTCTTTTTTCAAGTTTTATACCTCTTTTTTCTATCCTTATAACTGCTGTAATTTCTTTTCTTATCCTTTATTAAATTTAAGTTATTTAACTAGTAAAAAGTTACCTACATGACAAACATTTTTATTTTTTTTCACTTGACTGTATTTAGTTATTATAAATAGTAGATATCATCAAATGGTCCACATCAATCCCACTATTAATGTTGGGATTTTTAAAGAGCATCGTAAAGGGACCCTAATAATAATAAGAGGACCTATTTGTAAATCATACGAAAATTTTGGGTATTTTATTAATTCTAAAAAAATAAAATGTTAAAATGACAAAATTTGATTGGGGACAACTACAAAATTATAAAAATTCAGTGGGAGTAAAATAGATAGTTTTGGAAATCGAAATTTGATTCACACATCCCCTTCGGAATGGGATCAATGGTAATGATTTCCAAACTAATGTAGGCTCTGCCATTCTAATTTCGATTTCGATTTCTCCACTTATTTTGTAAAACAAACAGCATCAATAATTCTATTTCTCTAATATAAGAAGTAAATATACCATAAATAAACATATACGTATGCACACACAAGCTCTATGAAGATTGATTTAGCAACCATAGAAAGTCACCCTAGTAACCTAAGGTGATGAGATATATATTAATTTAATATAAATTAAGTTTTAAGCTTGGCATTAATTTTTGCAAGAAATAGTAAAAATTATTATATTATTTTAATGTAACTTAGAACACTTACACAAACGGTAACATAGAGCCCGCATAATTTAGCGTTTCCCTAAGTTTTAACTCCGTTGAAAGCAAGACTGTCATTGTATCATGCACTTGGCTGGTTTTGCCTTGGCCATTACAGAATTTGATGATCAGGTGTGACCTGTGAGGCGCCGTACGATTGTCATCAACAGAGCAGCTGTTGTTTCTTTCTCCACCCTTTTTTCTTTTTGACCTTTTTTCTCCTAGTGACTGTTGGCGCCTTGGCTGACAGGGTCGGTTGTTTCCCATTTTCAATACTACTGCATTATTGCATCAACCTCTTCAACAGTACATTATTGTATCTCAAGCACAACTTTATCATTTTCAGTGGACACACCTCACGAGTCGCATACCCAAAATAACCTAACAATAAAGCTAGCTATCAATATAAATAAATTTCTTATCAACTATAAAATCTTCACATCAAATGACAGAGACACGTATTATTTTGTTTTGATTATATTCGATCTCGGCCACCCATATAGTCAGAAAATATCCACCCCTGATTCTACCCTTGTGCCAAGATCCTTCCGTTAGAAACCCTTCATTCATATGAAAACAAATATGGGAATTCCGCTTTCACAACATCAACGCAACGTGAAACACATGGCAAGATAGTTTATGCTAAACCTTAGTCTTTACCGCATATTGCACCTCTAACGTCAAAACTGAAGAACTCTATCAATTCAACAATGTGAGAACGACAATAATAAGTTGGCACGCCTAAATACTCTAATTACTCCTAAATATGAAAAGTTTTGAGGGACGCGGGCGCCCTAACATAAGCACATCACCATATAATCCATGCACTACAAAATGCATTGAATAAATATAGTACATTGACTTGTTAGCTTCCATACAGCTCAGATATTTTCTAATATTCATAATGACTATATATTTCAAAAAATTTGGGGACTATAATTTTTAATCTCAAGAGTGATTTTAAATTTTTATATTGGTGTATTTGTCTCTAGTAGCGGATCTAGAAAAATAATTTACCGAGGGTTAAATTAAATAATAATAAAATATGAAAAATTAAAATTTTGAATATATAAAATATTTGCTAATACATTTATAATTATTCTCTATGCATTTTCATATTTAAAAAATGTTATGCAATAGACTCATTATCAATATTATTAAATTTATTGTTTCCTATATAAACAACCAAACTATCATTTATCCCATCCAATTCTAAAGATAATTCTTCGCTAGCTTATTATCGAAAACATTCGCCTATTATTATTATGTATACCAAGAATTAATTCCATTTTTGTAATGTAAAATATTTTGTATGTATTATCATTATTTTTAATTAAAATATAAGTTTTTATAATTCTTAAAAATTAAAATTTAAATTTTATGGGGGTTTATAATTTATAGTGATTATTTT
This sequence comes from Citropsis articulata, assembly GCA_030449925.1. Lineage (NCBI taxonomy): Eukaryota > Viridiplantae > Streptophyta > Magnoliopsida > Sapindales > Rutaceae > Citropsis > Citropsis articulata. The sequence goes on from JASUUH010000257.1 coordinate 1,149,926, forward strand.
AATAAATTTTTTATAGGATTAATTAAAAAAATTAAAATATTGTTCTTTTTTAATTTTTTAATTTTTTTTTTTACCAGTGGGCACAAGCTACATCGGGCACAAGCTACATCGGCCCTGCTTGTCTCATTACGATGAAAAGATCGAATGCACGCAATTGTGCTAGAATGTAGAAATTAATATTAGAAATATACTGGCTAATGAGAAAGATATAAAGATACCGCTGCATAATGGTCATAATAATGTTAGATAAATATCGACATTATTGCTTACCTTCAATTTTAAATTTTAAAAAGCTTTGGACGCGAGAAACGACGTCGGAGGAGATTTGCTCTTTCGAGGAGAATCCAACGATCGTCGAAGGATATGTTTCATAGCGGAAATCAAATCGTCGGCGGGTCGCGCGGGCGGACTCGAAGACCTGAACTGTTCACAAAACTTCATGTGACGATTCAGAGCTTCGTCCGTACTAATCATCATATGATTCTCTCTCTTCTTTGACCTTCGCGTGACTTCATCCTTCACAGCCTCCGTACACAGCCCGCATATCCAACGTCCGCCGTATCGTTCTTTCACGCGAGAAATGTACTCCGCCGTGCACTCCTCCGTCAGCCCGCAGCACTCGCATCTCGCGAACTCCACTTCCGATTGATCCTTATAATTACTGCTTTGCGTCATCATCGCCGCCGCCGCCGCCGCTTCTTCAGTTTCGTTTACTACTGTCGTAGGAACCATTGATATACTATAATTCCAGTGGAAAGCAAAATTTCGAAAGTTTGAAATTTGAGAAACTGAATGCAATTTATATATTTATAAGATTGCCGTTACGAGTATCTGATGAATACGTAATTGTCTTCGTCGCTGATGAGTAAAACGCTGCGATTTGTATGCATTTCGGAGCCTCTATGGGCTCTTGAGTAAAGGTGAAGAATTTGCGAAGAGAGAGAGATATATATATATGGACGAAAGAATTTGTTGCAGTTTATTTCTTTTCTTGAGTAACGAGGACACTGGCCCTAATCATTGGCGCTCACTAGGCGCTGTGATTGCTGCCACGTCATTGTTCTTTAACTTGAAGACTATTTTCCTCTATAACTGATTTCATTTTTAATTCGGTGGTTTAGCACCAAGCCTACCGTCGACTTTACACGACAACATTTACATGCCACGTGGGAGGTTTTATCGGTTTGATTGAGTTTCTTCGGGTGTTACTTGGTGCAGGTGATTCTAACGCTTGAGCCGGATCCAGCTGTCACGATGGTGGCCGTTTTACCAGTCGTGCAAGCCAAAACGTGCAAACTTTCCAGCAATATCTTTTTCCTTATGAGCCTATCACGCGCGATCTTGAGTGCGTGTATTACTAGTGTTTTTAAACAGAGGAGTTGTGTTGTCATGTTGTGCGCACTGTTAAGCGAAAGCAGCGCGTTATGTGGTAGGCTGACGTGGACGTACGAGTGGGAGGGGGAGTGTGAGGGTAAATACATTTTTGTCGTAAGCGGAAGGAGCAATTCAATTTCTAACATGCCTGCCACGGCCCACGAGCAGGAGAAATGGAAAGATTGTAGATTTTTTTGGCCTTCTTTGTCAAAAAAAAAAAAAAAAAAAAGTAGCCAATCAGCTTACGCCGTATAAGTTGCGAATGAAATTACAGATGTTTTCCCTCATTACATGAAATCAGACACATTAAGCAATGCAACCCCATGCCGCAGTTGATGGTATTGCAGTGCATTATAATGCACCCTATCGTAGAAAGCTAAACCCAACATTTAGTTGTTTAATGCGCACTTGCTGCATTAAGATTTTTTTTTTTTTTACTTTGTAATAATAATAATAAATTAATTTAATTTTTTAATTTAATATTATATTATATTTTTTATTTTATATTTACAATACAATTTTATATTTAATATTATATAATTTAATATTATATTATATTTTTAATTTAATAGGTTTTTTTTTTACTTTGTAATAATAATAATAAATTAATTTAATTTTTTAATTTAATATTATATTATATTTTATATTTATATTTACAATACAATTTTATATTTAATATAATATTATATTTTTAATTTAATAGATTTTACTTTGTAATAATAATAATAAATTAATTTAATTTTTAATTTAATATTATATTATATTTTTATATTTATATTTACAATACAATTTTATATTTAATATTATATTATATTTTTAATTTAATAGGATTTTACTTTGTAATAATAATAATAATAATTTAATTTAATTTTTAATTTAATATTATATTATATTTTTATATTTATATTTACAATAAAATTTTATATTTAATATTATATAATTTTATATTATATTATATTTTTAATTTAATAGGTTTTTACTTTGTAATAATAATAATAATAATTTAATTTAATTTTTTAATTTAATATTATATTATATTTTTTATATTTATATTTACAATACAATTTTATATTTAATATTATATTATATTTTTAATTTAATAGGTTTTTTTACTTTGTAATAATAATAATAATAAATTAATTTAATTTTTTAATTTAATAGGTTTTTTTACTTTGTAATAATAATAATAATTAATTTTTTAATTTTTTAATTTAATATTATATTATATTTTTAATTTAATAGGTTTTTACTTTGTAATAATAATAATAAATTAATTTAATTTTTTAATTTAAATTAATTAATTTTATATTTACTAATTTTTAAGTACTAATAAATATTATTTCTAAATATATAATTTACATTAATTACAAAAAAATTAATACATTACTAAATACTAAATATAATATAATTAAAAGACCAAACATTGTACAACATTATTATAATATAATGCTAATACAATACAGCATAATACAATACACCAGCATTAAAATAATGCAATACAGCATAATACAATACAGTGTGCCAAACGCACCTTAGGATTTTTTGAAGTGATATTTATTGTAACTTTAGATTTATGTTTGCAGGAACAGAATTGATTAACAGAGCAGTGAGATCAGAGGTAGGTTAGTACGTAGATATTACTTTGACTGAAAGTTAAGTAACTTAAGAGACCCATGAAATTAATATAATTTTAATTAACTACGGATTAAAGCTGTATGGGATTTATGAATTTATTGATTATTTCTACCTAAAATTAAAAAAAAAAAAACCGTCGGTTCGAGCTCAGATAATCAGCTTCACCGGGCACCGGCCCTTTTTTTTTTCCCCTCCAAGATTGTATCCTGGACGTCCATAAAATGTACACTTATTACATCGAACATTTAGAGACATAATACGCCATTTAAATACATTTCTTATATCAACTAATACAGTTATTCGCTTAATCTCAGGTGTATTTTTAATTAGCCCATCTTCTTGTAATAAATGAAAAAGATCAAGGAATTAAAATACACTGCATGATGAAAATGTTAATAGTCGGAAACCTGTTTGGGTAGCTTTGTTGTAGTGCAAGCGTGCAACTCTTCATCTGGAATCTCTAGCCTTGTACAGTGCAGCTCAAAATGTTCACTTAATTCAATGACTCATGTCATCCACACTATTTTCATTATTTCATTTTCACATGTTTTTCACGTGCCTTATATGGAAAAGTGAGATTACTTTTTATGCCAAAAAAAAAAGACAATTTTTCTTACGATATATGTTTTAAGTACATCAGTTCAAACCTCAAAGCTAAAAAATTGACAAAAGTATAAAATATAATAAATAATTTATATTGTCAGTATGGTAGAAAATCACGGTAGTTGTAAAAAGTTAAATTTAAATTATTTTGTAAACATATTATTTTAATATCTTTGAATGATGCCACTTGGGCTTGTAGTCCAGTGTTGAATCATTACCCTTAAAGTCAAGCATGGCTATGAGGGTAATAGTTCGAATCTCCATGGACTCAATCTCCCTCAATTAAATATAATTGTGTGGAGAGTGTTTGGAACTTTCTTTACCTTAAAGTCAAGTATGGCTATGAGGGTAATAGTTCGAATCTCCATGGACTCAATCTCCCTCAATTAAATATAATTGTGTAGAGAGTGTTTGAAATTTTCTTCACCTTACGAAATGCGAGTGGAGTGTAGACATCTCTCTTCTGTGAGCAGATTCTACCGCATGTACTTCATCAATAAGAGGAGCCAGATTCTACCGGGCATGTTCATCGAATAAAATATAATAACGTAAGCCTCCCAAGATATATCCGATCAGAAATATCAACGAATGATCCGTTATAAGCAGTGATGACAATGAGCACCATCCGCAGCGGGTTTGTCATTACCAAACCCAAACCCGCACAAAAATTTAAATTACCAAACCCACCCGCAACTCGCAGCGGATTTTAATTTTTTTAAGAAAACCCAACCGCAGCGGGTTTTGATAATTACCAAACCAAGAAATTGCATGGATTTTTCATGGGTTTCCGTGATTTAAAATTATAAATGTTTAATATATAAATTTATAATAATAATATCAAATTCCATATAACATACTCAATTTTATATTTAAACAATATAAATGAAAAATTAAAATTTCAATATAAATCCAACACAAATTCTGCATTTAAAATTATAAATGTTTAATATATAAATTTATAATAATAATCTCAAATTCCATATAACATACTCAATTTTATATTTAAACAATATAAATGAAAATTTAAAATTTCAACATTAATCCAACACAAATTCATGAATTCAAATATAAATTACACAAATCCATTTAAAAAACACAAACTAATATACAAAAATAACAATTATATTTTATTTTATCATTTAAAATAAGCTCCAAGACAAGATATTCATTTTATTCACCACCACAAGCACTCATCCAACACGATGTCTACAATAATAATTAAGATTAATATTTTTAAATACTAATTCGAAGAAAAGTATTATAATAATAAAATAATTCATGTATTAAGTTAAAGAAAAATAGTACATACAAAATTCTAATAGATAGATGGGCATGCGGCTAAGTCAAAGGAAAAATGTCTTTAGTTTTTTGCCACGACTTTAGAATGAGAAATGAGCCACGTACATACATACACAACTTTTGGCCTTTGGTTATTTGATAATTTAAATAATTGTATTATTTTCCTAATACATTTTTTAGATTAAAATTAAATTAAAAAAGTTTAAAAAAAATATTGCGGGTTTGGTGGATATCCATGCGGGTATCCACCGGATATAAGACTAATATCAAACCCACCCGCATCCATGTGCGGGTTTTAATTTATAATACTAAACCCGCCCGCAACGGGTAAAATTACCCGCAGCGGGCGGATTTTGGCGGGTGGGTTTGTAAGATAATTATCCCAATATAGAATAGAACTCGATACTTAATCAGTTTCAAAAAAAAAAAAAATCTTTGAATGATGGTTTTCTTTTTTAATGACTTTTGAGGTAATTTATCATACTGATCATCATTCATAATGTGTGAACTATTTTGCCGTAACGAATTAGCAATCTAAACAACAATTCCATTAGCATTTTCGTTGTTTCGCATACTCGATAAAAATTCGGACAATTTTGTTCGTGCAAAACAACATTTTTGTACATAAGAATATTTCTTTAGTAAAACTAGGACACTACGCTCTGGTGGCTCATCATAAACTGCTTAGCAAGATTGATTCAAATTACATTTTGACACCATAGTCGATAATGTTCATTATTTGGGTTTCATTTAATCCCTTGTTTATATACAAGTCAAAGAGTGAGATCACAGGGCTCCCTTAATCACAATTTTTGACAATAGTCAAATCCTTATAAGTTATAAAGTGCCCATATAAACAATATATCATAAAAGGTATATGTAAACTAAGCAATGCAAATGTTAGTCGCCTTAAATTTGGGAAATGCTTCTCTAAATTTGGTAAGCTGCATAAATATGATTGGAATAACAAAGGAAAAATGCCATTAAACAAAAGTTCGTTAAGATAGGTTTTTACGTGAAAATAATAGGTGTGAAATTTAAATTAAGTTCATACGAGAAGAGAGAGAACGGTAACTAATATAAAAATAGTTAAGATTTACGAGCGAGAGTGAAATACAAAGTTATAATCCGAATTATCAATTTTAATAAACTAAAAATTCAAAAACTTATGCAAATTGAGGAATAAATTAAATACTTGTACAATAAGATAAGAAAATTAACATTCTAAATAAAATTTTTTGAATTACTTCGGAAAGCATTGAAGTAAAAAATATAATAAAATACTAAATTTTCCGCCGATGAACACATTTCAGACAAGAGAGTAAAATAATGAACAAATTCGCCGTTTGGTTGAGAGCAAAAGCATGAGTAGTGAGTGGGTTTACTATAAAAATTTCTTTTTCCAAATCCCAATTAAACAAATTTCCCGATATAATTAAAAGGCTAAAAATAAAATAAAATAAAATAAAAAATCAGGAGAAAGAAAAAGAGGGAAGAGAGAGAGAAGTCAAATCGAGTGGCGAAGGGGCAAGGGGCCAAGGGCTGCCCTGTCTTTCTGTCTTTCTTTCTTTTCTTTCTTTTTATATTTTTGTGGTGGTGATGTTGCTTCTTTGCTGTTGCTTCCCCTCTGTTCTGTATAGCCAAACCCCCAGAACTCTTAAAGAGCAAAAAAAATAAAAATAAATAAACAAATATTTGAAAATAAGAGAAATTGTACAGCTTGTTGCTGCATACTAACGAGCTCCAATCCCAAAACTCATACATATTATTTCCGTCTTATCTCGTCTCTTCCCGATCTCTTCTCGTCTCGTCGTATCACCGGCTGTTATGGATCCATTTGAATTGGTTCGCAAAGGTATATGTTTAGATGCTGTTGTTTTGTTTCATTTTTAGTTTACAGATCTTTGGTTTTTTTTTTTTTTCCCTCGCTTTTGACTTTTTTTTTTTTTTTTTAATCTTTCGAGATTTTGTTTGTGGATGGATGGATATAATGAAGTTTGTGGTTTCAGTTCAAAGTTTTCTGTTAATTTAATATTTGGTTATTTGTTTTGATTTCGTTGGTCAATTTTGGGTTTTTGAAAATCTGTTAGGGTTTTTATTTCGTGTGCTCGTGTTTGATTATCTTTTAACGATTTTATTTAGTTTATTAATGATTGAGTGAAATTTGACCTTTTTTTCCCTAAATCTTATCTATTTGCGAAGTCAGGGTTTTGAGAGATGTGGTGAGCAATCTTGTTCTGTCTAATACAATTAGTTGAAGTGTTAAGTTCATTTACTGAGAATTTGTTTTATTCAAAACAAAATCAAGGTTCAGTGTATTTTTATATTCAAAACGTTGAGCTTTACTGTCAAATTCAGTAGTCAGCTATGCATCTAGTGTTTGATTAAGTTACTGATATGGATAAGATGCCTTTTTCACTCTGTTCTTACTTAATTTTATTTGAAATTTGAATTTGTAATTTCGTTTTGAAGTGGTTGTGTTATATAATGATGGATTCTATAATGGGTTTTGTTGAGTTTTGGCAGTTTCAGGTACTTATGTCACTAGAGGTAAGGTTGTTGAGTTTATTATTGGAAAATAGTGGAGTTCATACATGTGGGTATACTTGGAAGTGAAGGTACTTGGCTGTGACTAATTAGAATACTCAATTTGTAACTGTTTTGCAGGTTTTGGGTAAAGTCTTTCTTAAGTTAAGGTTGTTTTCTCTTCGTCAGTCTTCTTTATGCATGTACATTTCTTTTTGTTGGCATTTTGGTAAAGAATGAGCCTTTCCAAAAAAGGAACACAAATTAGTGATACAAAGCTACCCAGTCCAAACAAGGCAACTGCATTAAATCCAAATGCTGCAGAGTTCGTTCCCTTTTCGCTTAGATCCTCTTCATCAGTTGGAAGTACCAGTGCATCAGATGCAACAGCGAGGTTTGCTGGTTCCGGATCGGTAGGGAAAGCCGTTCTTGATCGATCAGAGTCATCCATCTCAAATAATTCCGATGAAGAGGCTCACCAGTACTGGCGACACCAGCTCCCTGATGATATCACACCAGATTTTAAGGTCTTGAATGAAGATGAGTCTCAAGGACTTGGGGGTCTCTCTTTAGCAGGCTTGTCATTACATGATGGTATTGAAGGCTCAAGGTTTCCTGCTTCTACAGGAAGTGGGTATGTACTGTCTGAGCAGCAGGAGTTATCTCCACATCATATCAATGGTAACAGCTTTGCAGAAAAGATGAGATTTTCTGCTTCAAGCTATGGGGAGGATCCTACTGCAGCCAATTTTTTGAATTTGTCACCAAGGCCTTGGGACAAGCAGATTCTAGGCAGTGATCAGCTTAGGGAGGGGCATCCTTACAATGGGAATTCTAGACACGGGTTTGTGAACGATATGACAGGTGAGGTTGGAATGATAGAAGATACTGAGATGAATCCGGTGGAGTTTTTGGCTTCACAATTCCCTGGGTTTGCTGCTGAAAGCCTAGCTGAAGTTTTTTTTGCCAATGGGTGTGACTTAAACCTGACTATTGAGATGCTCACTCAGTTGGAGGTATTCTCAGTTTTTAAGAAGTCTGTAATCTGATAAATTTGAGGTGCTCTCGTTTGTGCTTACATGTGGAGATACAGTGAAGTATTTTCTGTTGAGTCATAATTTCTTTTGAGTGAAACTACTTCTTTGAATGGATATTGATTTGTTTTCCAGATAGTTGATTGTAATTAGTTGCTGAAATATTGTTGTTCGATATTGTAATTACTGTGAACTGTGTGAACAAATAATTCTTTGGTCTATGGATGACAGCCTACACCTTCTTTGCCACTGCTGATAGAAGCCTGAGGTGACAATTGCAACCACTGTTAGTTAATTTGGCTTGGCTAAAAGGGTCTAGCTACAGTAATTAGGCTTTTTTTTTTCCTTTCCAATGCACCATGCAACTGCTTGCAGTATCAATTGCCGTTCTTGTTATCATAGTTTGTTTTATGGGCAGAGTAACTTGTTTTATGAGTATATTAATTTCTTATAAATTGCAAGAGTATGGGGCTATATATATGATTGTTGTTTGTCCATTTATGGATTTTATATAGGGTGTTTCATAGTACTCTTGTTTTCAATTGTAGCTTCAAGTTGATGGCGGCTTCAATCAGAATCCACACTCGAAGCCGTTGTCATCTCCCAATCTCAGTGCGATGGACTTTCCTGCACTTACAGTGCCAGATGGTCAAACTGGTTCTCAAAAATATGCTGTAGATGATCTACTGCAAACTGGAAATCCTTTTCGATCTGCTGATAAGGAGAACTTGCTTATGTTCAAAACTAGCTCATCCTTTCCTTCAAGAGGTGCAACAGATTTTGCTTCTGCTGTCAGAAAATTGGCTTCACAGGATTCTGGTGCTTGGAAGTATGAGAGAAATGGTTCTGCTGATTCGACTATTGGCTCAAGTAGAAGTTCCAATGTTTTGGCTAGTGCATATAATAGTGGCCATGGGAGAGGAATTTATGCTGATAGGTTGCAGAATCGTGGTTCAGCTCGAACAGCCCCTGTCTGGCTTGAAACTGGAGAAGCAGTGGGTAATATTCTTCAGTCAACAAAGTTACTTATATTATGCACCTTTTTAAATGTGGGATAAATGCCTTCTGCATGTATATTTGCTTTAACATTGTTGGGATGGCAGCAAATATGTATTCTGAGCTGCGGGAAGAAGCTCGTGACCATGCCCGTCTACGTAATGCATACTTTGAACAGGTTCGTCCTGTAACACGGTGAAATGCTTTGCTGGTTAACAGTCTTTTGCTCTTTCCTCCCGTCAGTCTTTTCATGGGAAGGAAATCATGAATTGCTATTTAAAAGTGCATTGTTTTGTAGTGGCAGCTGATATAGAGTATTTGATTCCTATGACTTAAGGAGGGTTCTACTTGGTGAATCTGGTATCAATTTATTATAGGCATTGCGATCCATGAGATTGTAGAAATTAGATTTTTTAGGATTGACGTTTGTTTCCAGGCACTAATATTGTTTCACTGCATGTAGTTTCAAATTCGCATAATTGTTAAATGTTCGCATCATGTAGTGCTGCTACTTTCAGGTAGACTTTGCTTTCTTACAGTTGCCTTGGAGGTGATGTTAGGAACCACATTTTGAAAAGCACTGATTACTTCATAGATTGTATTCATTTTTTGCAGGTTATCTAGTTAAATATGTTTGTCTCTCTTAAATCTGTATGTCTTCAGATATCACTTATCCCAGAGTAGGAACTCTTGGCCTGACACGATGAGTAGCCAAGAATAATTTTTAAATGCCAACCGGTCTGATTTGATTTAAGTTATAAAAGAACAATTCCTTTGACATCCCATGATTAAGTATGATGTTTAAACTTGCCAGCGTCTTAGCGGACCAATAACCTGTGGGCTGGCTCCTTAGCTAAAATCAAATGGCAAGGTTCGCGAACAAATTGCTGTCATTTTGCATGCTTCTTGAAATATGATGAATAATGATGTTGTATTGGATGTCATTTATTTGGCTGATTTTGCAGCAAAATAACTTAACTATATTTGTGAAATATCCCGACTACATATTTGTGATTTACTTTAGTTTATCGCTGTTATTTATTTATTAATTATTACTCTTATTATTATTCTTGTTTCGTTGGTGGAGGTCTGGAGGGAAGAGCTATTTGTCGCCTGCCCATGGTGACACTTTCCGATGCCATGTTATAGCAAGCAATTGTTATTGTGTTTTTATTGTGTTTTTACAGGCACGTCAAGCATATCTGATAGGAAATAAGGCCCTAGCAAAGGAACTGAGTGTGAAAGGACAGCTGCATAATATGCAAATGAAGGCAGCTCATGGCAAGGCTCAAGAATCTATATATCGCCAAAGGTTGGTGATATCTTGCTTATTGTGCTTGTTCTTGGTCATGACAAGCTTTTGCTTATTAGTTATTTATTTTATTCTTCCCTTTATTTGTCTTCCTAAGGCTGGTCGTTTTTGATTGTTATACTTTTAATTCCCCCCCCCCCCCCCCTTTTTTTAAGCATCTCCAGATGATAAGATATGTATCCCCTTTCTTGTATCACGTCCTTTTTACTGTAAACGAATGATGTCTCTATCTACCTGCCTGTAAAGACTACCTGTCTTCTCTGTAACATATAGATTGCCTATAAAGACTACATGTCTTATCTGTAACATATAGAGGCTCATGGCGAGGGTGAAACTTCCCCGTAACAAAAATCTGTTCTATTCTAAATGTTAGATGACGCTTTGTTATTGTTTCGTTTAAGCAGTATACACATATTTGTTGTGCAACTATGATTGCATGATTATGCTTCTTAGAACAAGTTGCACCCCTGCTTGTTTATCACAAAAGAGCTGCACTTGAAGTGTTGGGAATCTGTGGCACGCTGATCAAATGATGGCTTTGTTTTCACCAGCACAAGGCCTGTGTTTCATAATGGGCGGCTAACAGTGATGGTGTTTTTGTAAGCCAAGTGTTGGTATTGTTCTTTTTGACTGTTTATTATCTGCTACTTTTTTCAGGAACCCAGTTGAGCTGCAAGGCAATGGGAGAGGACAGGATCGGATGATAGACCTGCACGGGCTTCATGTAAGTGAAGCAATTCACGTTCTCAAGCATGAATTGAGTGTTCTGAGGAGCACAGCCCGTGCAGCCGGTCAGCGGCTGCAGGTTTATATATGCGTTGGAACAGGACACCATACTAGGGGTTCCAGAACTCCGGTAAGACTTCCAATTGCTGTACAGCGTTACTTGCTCGAAGAAGAGGGCCTTGACTATACTGAACCGCAGCCAGGGCTGCTTCGAGTTGTGATATATTGAGTCAATGACATGACAGCAAGGTATAGGAGTTTTTGACACCAACCATAATTCCACCAAGTCATAGTCATCTGAATCATTCTTGTATCTGTATATGGGAAGGAAGTGGAAGAGAAAGTAGTCAAAGCCTTAAAAGGGAAAAAATGAAAAAGAACAAAAAAATGAAAAAAGTTACGGGAAATTAGGGACAGAGAAAGGTAAGAGAAAGGAAGCAGAAGTGTATCATTAAGGTTTAGTCAGTTGACAGCAGCATTACATTTTGGTAGCATCTGGGGCTATACATCAGCCGAGCTTTTGCAACCATTTTCTTTTTCATTTTTGTTAATCTTGTACCGTAATATTTACTTTGTTAAATTCCCTTCTTTTTTTCCCTCTTTTTTAGCCCCCCCTCAGTTGTAACTGATAGAATTGGATTACATGATAGTACAATTCATCGAGCATCACCATTCTCGCAAGTTACTGCAAGTTATGTCTTATTATGAAAAGGCCGTGAACAGCGTGGGTCAGAGAGAAGAATTAACCGTGCTTGATTTCGTTGATGTATTTTCTTTGTAAACGGATTCTGCTGGGTTTGTTCTAACTTTAATTGAACCCAGATCGCTAGAACAAATTAGTAACAGGCAGTGAACATTATTCATCAATGTTTCGTGGTATTGTACCGGATCAAGGTGAAGGTCTCTTGAATTCTTATTACCCAAGTATACTAAGAAAAAAAATAAAAATAAAAAACAGATAATATAATGAAGATCTCTAGTTTTCCCATGTAAACCATTTATCTCTTTACAGATTCTATAATATCCATAATTCTCATGGCAAAATATTTAAAGAAAAAATAAGTAAACAACCATTTGTTTGATATTTGATTTTAAGAGTATAAGATATATATTTTTATTGTGAAAAAAATATTAAAAATAATAAAAAATACGAAAAATATCTTATTTAAGTTTTTATTCACTTCAAAATTTGTAATTCTTATTTTTAATATTTAATTTTAATTTTAATTTCAATATTACACGAAATTCCCAACTTCGCCCCTCTTTTCAGGTGTCTGGGATTGCGAAGGTAACAAAACAAAAAATCTGGCAATCAAATTAATTGAAAAAAAAAAAGAAGCAATTTCGAACACGGTTAAGACTTAAACCTGCTGGCCTTGACCTCAGGTTTCTTAAATGGAATTCATGAACAAACAAACACAGCCCATTCGCAATTTTTTTTAATTCTCTTTTATCCGGTAATAAGCTAAATAGGTAACTTATCAAAAAATAAAAAATAAAAAATCGAAATAAATAAAATTAGGACACTGACGAGGCACCTGCCTGAAACCGATCAAAATTAACTAGGGTTCCCGTTACTAACGATTTTGGAAGGTTACTCTTCCTTCCGTCGCAAGTTACTCCTCTATAAATAATTCCCTCCTAATAAACTCCTCCCGCCCTCATTGTTTTTTCTTTCGTGACCATGGAAGGAACAAGACCACCCCTGCCATTGGGCTGCAAATTCCAGCCCTCTGATGAACTACTTGTTCAATTCTATCTCTTCAACAAGATTTCTGGAACCCTAGCCCCTTTTCTTGATGATTTCGTGAGAACTGAAAATCTCTACGGTTCCAAGGAACCGTGGCAGATTTGGAGGCAATTCGGAGGACTCGATTTAGAAGATGGTGAAGATCTTTACTTTTTCACTCCCTTGAAGAAGAAGAGTGTTAACGGGTCGAGGATTGATCGCAGAGTTGGTACTGGTACGTGGCAAGGAGAAGATCCGGGCAAGGCGGTTGTGTCCCGCAAGTCTAAAAAGAAAATTGGTTCCAAGAAAAGGTTTCGATATGAGAAGGACAAGTCTCCACACAATGGTTGCTGGATTATGCATGAATACTCTCTGGATCCTTCTCTGTTGCCACAGAACCTGAACCTTCGATCCAGTGAACTTGTTCTTTGTCGAATTAGAAAGAACGGTGAGCCAGCGGTAGACGGGCAGAAAAATTCAAGGAAAAAGAGAAAGCTTGACGCACCCGTTGTTGAAGAAGCCATTGATCTGCCTGCGGAACCCGTTTTCGTCGAGGAACACCAATACCTCCATCTGCAAGAAATTCAACCGCAGCCCTCTACTGAACTAGCCCCTCACAACTACCTTCAGCATTTTCAGAATCATCAGTTGATGCAACAAACTCCGGTATGCTTCTTCAGGGCCCAAGAGGAAAATTATCAGCAGTCTATGAGTCAAGAAGATCCTCACGATCTTGAACTTTCTGACAGTCACCAGAGTATGCAAGACAGTCCGGTGACTGAGCAGAATTCACACGAGCAGCTTCAGCTTTCTGCCGAGACTCACCAGCATTTTACTTCCAATGACCTCCAAGAATACCGACAGAGGCCTGTAACTGACCGGATTCCTCATCATCAGCTTCAGCTATCGGTTGAGGGTTATCGGTCAATGCTTCTCACTCCATTCATCCCGGAGGAAAATCAAGATGTGGGTTTTAGTACTCAACTGATTACTTATGAGCAGTATGAGTGTAGTGTGGAGAATCACCAATATATGGTTCATCAGTCATCCGACATCGAAGAGAATCAACAACTGCCAGCTTCGGAGCAGAAGCTTTATGAACAACTTGAGGAATCTATCGAAAAGCACCAGTTTATGCTGCCTAATCCACCCAACTTCCAAGACAATCAACAACTGTCTGGAACTGAGCAGAGTCTTTATGATCAGCTTGACAAAACTATTGAAAATCACCAGCAAATGGTTCAGACTCCATCAAACATCGAAGGCTGTCAAGACCTGCTGGCATTTGATGATAGTCTCCTGTGGCTGCTTGACTCTTCTGACGATAACCTCAGTTTTGATATTGATGACATTTTGAACGAAGTATGAATGCAATAATATTTATCTTGTTATGTATAAAAAAAAACACTGACACTTTGTATTCGGCAAAAGTTGTATTAATTAATGGAAGCCTTGGTCATTGCGCAAAAGTTCTTCCCACTACGTTAATGAGTACCTGTGGCATGATTCTTTACCAATGCAAAATATGTTATGATTTTGTCTTTTTTAATTACTTATTCTTATTTTCTGAGCAAAAGTTCCGTATGCATGACAATAAAAATAAGCACCAAAATGGAAGAGAGTACCTAAGTTTATTGTCACATGGCTTTAGATAATCTACCTTTATATCATAAACTATATAAACCATGTACACAAACTGCACTTAATATAGTTCATCTGTTTATTTATTGAAAGCAAACCACATGAAAATATTCTATTTTCGGATTATTGATTTTAAACTACATAGGAGCATTTTGAAGAGTAATCTCACCTGATTCGTGAATATTAGATAAAAGTGGAAAACAGTGAGTCCACCAACAAACCAGACTGCTACAAAGCAATATACTATAAGAGCAACAGATAGTAGGTCGTCTCTCATGCTGCTCCATAGATCACCCTCTTGCCGGAGGATGTTAATCCAAGAGAATATAAAGACGTAAAGGCACAAGAAGGTTGAAGTTGATATAAAGAATATGAAAGACACATAATTGCGCTGCCAACAAAAGAATAGCAGTTAGCATCTTACCACAGAATTTTTTTTTTTCCCAGAAAGGGTAACCAAAGACAAAAGCAAGATAATCAAAGTATGGTGTGTTATCAGCAAAGCTTAAGCCACCAACTTATAATTCTAGATATGGACACATTGCTGTTCAACCAAAACTTGATCTCTTCTAATTGAATTAGCTGATGACATTTAGCTTTCTACAACTATATGTTTGCCATGTTTATCTTTGCTCATACCTCTATTCTGTTCTTTTTTGTACTTCTCCTTATGCTTTCCGAACCTTACTTGGCACTTGTAGATAAAGATTTTCCTTATAAAAGCTCAAACAAATTACTTGCAAGTGTTTGAGGCATCAAGGTATGTTGGCTATTAGTTTCCGAGGAGGGCCTAAAATGAGAAAAAGAAAAACGGGTGGGCAAAACGGTTTCGGTTTGGGTTTTAACCCATTTAGGTTAGAGAATTGAACTCAATTGGGATGAAAATGTCAATCCGAACCAAACCGAATCGAATTAAAAGCTAAAATTATGAAAAAAAAAAAAAAAGCCTTCAACCTGATCAGGTTGGACATTCGGTTTGGGTTCCGAATTTTAACCCGAATAAATTAAAGTTTTGAATCTGTGCGGGTTCTACAGGTTAACCCGATCCGAACGCCCACTGAAAAAGGACAGACTGACAAGGTTCCAAAGTTCAGATTTGACTAAACAATCTCTCAAAAATTTCCAGGCAAAGCAAATACCGGAATTTTAAAAAGATGGAGGGAAACAAAGCAATGTAAAAACTAAGAAATGTACACGCAATTACAAGCCAGTCTCAAACCGAAACACAAGCACACCTACGTGATCTTCTACTCCTTTACAAAGGATACATACCGGAATTTACCTTCCTTTTCTCGTTCTCATCTATCCTTTCTCCAAAAGTCTCATTTTTCATCTTCATCATCATCCTCCCAATGGTTCTCTATCCTCCGCCACGCTATCTCCACCTCCGACTTGCTCCTTGGCAAGTCAACCCACGCTCGTATATTGAATTCTTCGCAAATCCCAGATCGTTTCTTAACTAACAATCTCATGACAATGTACTCTCGATGCGGGTCACTTGTGTACGCCCGCCGCTTGTTCGATAAAATGCCCGACAGGGACCTCGTTAGCTGGAATTCCATTCTGGCTGCATATGCTTACTCAGGGGAGGGTAATGCTGAGAATGTGACAGAGGGTTTTCGTCTTTTTCGTTCTTTACGCGAGTCAATTACGTTTACAAGTCGATTGACTTTGGCTCCGCTGTTAAAGCTATGTTTGTCTTCGGGGCATGTTTGGGCCTCAGAGACTGTTCATGGGTATGCGGTGAAGATTGGTTTGGTCTGGGATGAGTTTGTTTCGGGGGCTCTTGTGAATATTTACTCGAAATTTGGGAAAATTAGAGAGGCCAAGTTTTTGTTTGATGGCATGCAGGAAAGAGATATTGTGTTGTGGAAGGTAATGTTGAGAGCTTATGCTGAAAATGGTCTCGGAGAAAAAGTATTTCATCTCTTTGTGGATCTTCATAGGAGTGGGCTGTGTCCTGATGATGAGAGCGTACAGTGTGTCTTGGGAGTGATTTCTGATTTGGGCAAGAGGCATGAGGAGCAGGTTCAAGCTTATGCAATAAAATTGCTGTTGTACAATAATAATTCAAATGTTGTTCTTTGGAATAAGAAATTGTCCGACTATCTCCAAGTTGGTGATAACGGTGGTGCCATTGAGTGCTTTGTGAATATGATTAGATCGAATGTACAATATGATAGTGTCACATTTCTAGTTGCTTTGGCGGCAGTTGCTGGCACAGATAATTTAAACTTGGGGCAGCAGATTCATGGTACAACTTTAAAATCAGGTTTTTATTCAGCTGTTATCGTTGGGAATAGTCTTATCAACATGTACTCAAAAATGGGCTGCGTCTGGTTTGCTCAAAAAGTATTCTCGGAAATGAAAGAAGTGGATTTAATATCATGGAACTCGATGATATCAAGTTATACACAGAGTGGTTTAGAAAAGGAATCAGTAAGTCTGTTTACCAATCTATTACGTAGTGGCCTGAGAACGGATCAATTCACATTAGCAAGTGTTCTGAGGGCATCTTCTTCACTGCCAGAAGGCTTGTATCTCAGTAAGCAGATACATGTTCATGCCATAAAGAATGATATAGTGGCTGATAGTTTCGTATCAACTGCTCTTATTGATGTTTATTGCAGGAATGGAAGTATGGCTGAAGCAGAATATCTATTTGAAAACAAAGATGGATTCGATTTGGCTACTTGGAATGCAATGATCTTTGGGTATATATTGAGTAACAACAGTCACAAAGCATTGGAGCTCTTTTCTCACATGCATACGAGCGGAGAGAGATTAGATGAGATAACAATAGCAACTGCTGTGAAGGCCTGTGGTTGCTTGTTGACGTTGAAACAAGGGAAGCAAATACATGCTTACGCTATGAAGTCTGGGTTTGACTCAGATTTATGTGTAAGTAGCGGTATCCTTGATATGTATGTCAAATGTGGAGCTATGGTAGATGCGCACTCAATATTCAATGATATCCCTGCACCTGATGATGTTGCGTGGACAACTATGATATCTGGATGTGTTGATAATGGAGAAGAGGATCTTGCTCTTTCTATATACCATCAGATGAGGCTCTCTGGGGTCGTTCCTGATGAATTTACTTTTGCTATCCTAGTCAAAGCCAGCTCTTGTCTTACAGCGCTAGAACAAGGAAAACAAATCCATGCAAATCTGATCAAGTTGGATTGTTCTTCAGACCCTTTTGTTGGGATTTCCCTTGTTGACATGTATGCCAAGTGTGGGAACATAGAAGATGCATACACCTTATTTAAGCGAATGGATATGAGGAACACTGTCTTGTGGAATGCGATGTTGGTGGGTTTAGCTCAACATGGAAATGGTGAAGAAGCCCTTAAACTTTTCGAAGATATGAAAGCTCATGGTGTTGAACCTGATAGTGTAACCTTTATCGGTGTCCTTTCTGCTTGTAGCTATACTGGTTTAGTTTGTGAAGCTTATGAGAATTTCCACTCAATGCGTGAAAAGTATGGCATTGACCCTGAGGTGGAGCATTACACTTTTCTAGTTGATGCCCTTGGTCGTGCAGGGCGCACTAAAGAGGCAAGGGAGTTGATTTTGTCAATGCCCTTTGAAGCTTCTGCTTCAATGTGTAGAGCGTTGCTTGGTGCTTGTAGAGTTCAGGGGGACTCTGAAACTGGGAAATGGGTGGCAGAGAAGCTGTTTGCCTTGGAACCACTTGATTCATCAGCTTATGTTCTTCTGTCCAATATCTATGCTGCTGCTAACCAATGGGATGATGTAACAAGTGCTCGAGGAGAAATGAAGAGGAAGAATGTAAAAAAGGATCCCGGTTTTAGTTGGATAGATGTGAAGAACAAGATTCATTAATTTGCTGTGGATGACAGGTCACATCCGGAAGCTGATCTGATTTTCGCTAAGGGGGAGGGTTTGATTAAAAGGATTGAAGAAGGTCGATATGTCCCTGATACAGACTTTGTGCTTCTTGATGTGGAAGAAGAGGAGAAAGAGCGCGCTCTCTATTACCACAGCGAGAAACTTGCAAGAGCTTATGGACTCATAAGCACTCCTCCTTCCTCTGTTATTCTGAGTAATAAAGAACACTTCGTGTTTGCGGAGATACGCCACAATGCAACCAAATTCATATCAAAGGTTTCTGAACGTGAAATTGTATTGAGAGATGCTAATCGATTCCATCACTTTAGGGATGGAATGTGCCCTTGCGCTGATTACTGCTAGTCCCGGATTAATATTTTGACCATAACATACATTATGCAACTAAAGATTTTTGGTCAGTTCTTTTCACTTTAGACATTTACTTTCTTCTTAAAAAAAATAATAATAATGCAAAAAGGTCTCGTTTTACATTGATACGGGTAGAGCGTGTCGCAAAAACCTGTAAAGGGCTTTGTCTTGATAAGTTGAGAATTAGAATCTCTTACATTTCTGCTAAAGATATATAATTATAATTTAGTTCTCCTGCAAATTATAGTCAATTCATTTTCCGAAGAAATTGTATCAGGTCTATGCTTTTTTTTCTTTTTTTTTGATATTACAACTAGAGGTTCACCAGTGTATTATTCCATTTAATTATATAGCATAGCCTTAGGGTTTATCTAATTTAAATTCATAAAATTATAAAATAATCAGAAATAAACCTATACAGGTGGATCTTTATTTTGGAAAAAAAAAAAAAAAAAAGGGATGACACAATATTTTCATAGTTAGATTCACATAATTTGGAGGCTATCTAATAACATGTTGATAAACTACTACTTTTGTCACAAATGAGGATGAGTTTGAGTTTCTTGGTGCGTATTAATTAATTAACCTGGGTAGATTTTTTTTTTTGTTTTTCACTAAATGCCAAGATATTTCACCTTGAAAATGACATATTGTGTATGCATTCTTAAATCTTTGGCAGTACCTTAACCCATCGGGTACGTAATTGTGTCATATAATTCTTATAAAACAAAAGAATCCGACATAAGATTGAAATATCGTAAATTGCAAAACAACCCCAGTGCATTGAAATTATTATATTTAGGCATCTAAAATTGATTTTTTTTTTTTTTTTTGATAGGAGCATCTTGAGATGACTTGATTGCATTTAAATTGATAGCTTGTTAGCTCTGACTTTGTCACTAGATTTTGTTTTTGTTTCTGAGTTCACTGTTGCTTATTAGGCGTTTCTCTTTTCCAATATCAGCAAACAGTAACCCCGTGTCGACCCAGAATCCAAACGTGGGTCCCATGTCAGACTCCCAATGGCCAATATATGCGCTATAGCCGTCGTGGCACAGAGTCAACATTGAACACCACACGTGTCGTCAAATACATGGACCCTTTAGGGATCGCGTCGCGGCGTCTAACAAACCGAAGTACAAAACGGGTCTCCTTCCGTCTCTGGTTCCTGTTTCGCTTCCGAATTGATTCCTAAAGATTGAGCAAAAGTCACAAAGATTAAAATAAAAAATCATTTACGGGACTAATTTAGAATATAAAATAGCTCATATACAAACAGGACCGGCTCAACAAAAATAGGGGTCTTAGACGAGTTATTAAAATTAAGTCTTCTACAAAAAATTAAAGAAAAAAATATATATAAATGAATTATACGAAAACAAAACTATTTAAAATCAATTTTTTTAGGTTCTTGAGATGCAAATTTGTTAATCAAATTTTTGTATTATAATTTTATTAATATATCTTTCTCAATACATAATATAGCTAATTCATTTAATTTTTTTTGTGACATGTTGATCTAAAATAATTTTTTATCAGTTTTAATTTTAAAAAATTTCTTTCTGTAAAAGCATCAATTTTAATTTAATATGATTTATCTTATTTAAAATAAATGAATTATTATTAATTAAATTTAAAAAAAAATTTAAAAAAAAATTTTTAATTTGAGGCCTTCATCATGGCGGGGGCCTTAGACAACCACTTAAATTGCCTAGGGCACAAACCGCATCTGCCTACAAAAGAATTTTAATAAAGTGACTGCTGATGGGTAAGTGACGTGTCCTCCAAGGTTCTGCCCGTTTAATCATTAATGTGACATATTATTATTATTATTATTATTTAGAGATATAATTATATTAAAAAATTTTACCTTTTTTTAGTACTAACAAATAAGTGAGTTATTTTTATAAAATATCTTTAATTTTCTTTTTTATAAATTTCCCGATTTACTCCTGATTGAAAAAAAAAAGAAAAAGAAGTAGCAGTAATTATATCTCTAAATAGGGTCCGCCTACCGTGCAACAGTTACACGGTACCATTGAATTTTGTCTTTTTCTAAAAATTACACTACACTACCCTATATTTTATAAGAAAACTGAATAGATACTATAAGTTACAAATTTGTATATATAGGTTCCTTTCTTTGGATAAAATCATAAAATGGTTTTTGAAAAAATTTTAACTGTTATTATTATTATTTATTAATGTCATTATTATTATATTAATATTATTATTATTAAAATTTATTATTTTAATTGTTATGATTGCTTTAATTAGTCATTATTATTATTTATTACTGTCACTAATATTAAAATATATTAAATTTATTATTGAATTATTGTTAATATTATTTTATTAATATTAATAAAATTTATTAATTTTATTATTATAATTATTATATTAATATTAATATCGTCATAATCGTCGTCATCATCATTAAACTTTATAAATGTTTTTGTTTTAATTTTTAAGTAATACCACTGTCATTATTATTATTTTGCCTTAATTAAGCATTAAATATATTTTAATTATTTTTTAATTTTTATTATAATAAATAAAAATATAAAAATAAATTATACTATAATATTATTTTATTATATCATATTTGTTTAAAAATAATTAATATGAAAATAATAATTTAATATAATTAATAATAAATTTAAATAATTTTAGTTTAATATTAGTACAAAATTAATGCAGTACAAGATAATACCAATTACCAAACGTTGTATAATATTATTATAATTATTATAATATACTGCTAATGTAACATAATATAATATAATACATGTGCATTACATAATACAATACAATATAATATAATATAGTGTGCCAAACGAATCTTTAACTGATGATGGTCTAGGGGAATGTAGAGAAAGTAAAGATAATCGTGGTAGATCTTTTGCAATGGTTGATTATCCATCATCACAAAGTTTAGGCTAACACAATAAAAATTAAGCAATTATCCTATATTTAAAAGAGCATTTAAAAACCAATAAATTTACTATTTAATTATTTTTAATCAAGAGTAAATAATAAATAATCATTACAACAAGATTCACAAGCTCAAATGCTTTTGAAATACTCTTAAAAAAACTAAACTATTTGAAATACTCTTAAAAAAACTAAACTAACTTCCTTTTATATTATTCTTTGTTTATCTTTCTATGACTTTGTTGGGCTGTATATATATTGATATTTTATAGGTAAATTAACATATTGTATGTATAAATAAACTAACATGTCAACTAATGTTAAAAATAAAAATGTAATAAAAAAGTAAAGTTTTATAATATTAAAATAATAAAATTTTACAACTAAGACTTTTTACATGTTTCTTATTTTGAAATTTCACATTTTTTTTTATAATTTTCTAAAGTATCAAGGTTAATAACCTATGTTCTTAATACATATTCAATTTATTTATTTTATGTGAAATATATATTATATAACAAAAAATATTATTTACTTTTATCAAATTTTCATATGTTTAAAAAGTTTTATGTGACATTACATTATTATATTTACACCACCAATCATTTTTATGATCAAATTAAATCAATGGATCAAACTTTAAAAAGTTTAAAACAACAGAAATTATCTAAGTGAATATTTAAAAACTTTTAGCTTTTATGATTTTGTAATAAATACTAAGGACTTAAGTGTTAATAACCAATTGAACTCATCCTGGCCGTTGAACACTTTAGCCATTGATCCATTGGCTGAGTGGAAAAAAGACAAAATTTAGGGTACCGTGCAACTGTAGGCGGACCCCTCTAAATGATTATTCTTCTCCAAAAAAAAAAATAAAAGCTCATTACTTATTTATTTCTCTCGTTTTCTCTTTCCTCTGATGAATTCTCTCTTCAGTCAACTTTAATTTACGGTGAGAGTGTGAAGAAGAACACACACTCAATATTCATGCATTCAACAACGCTTGTTGTTTACTTTCTACAAGTAGAATCGTCCTTCTGACACTCACCAAATTCAAATTCTTTAGGGCTTCACGCTTCTTGTGTTTTTACTTTATTTTTCCAGTTTTTTTTTTCACCCAGAATTTTTGCAACAACACTATTGCTGTATAAATATTTCAATATGCATTCGCCAATGAGGGATCATAATTCACTGAAGCGAAGCTTTGGTGAAGTACACTCACCAAACCCACCTGATATGGGCTCCAGTGGCCATGATCATGCTGTTGATGGCCCCTCTTCTTCCACCAATTCTATCAACTTCATACCCAGAAAGTATTTTTCTTTCTTTCCTTGAATTTGGAGTTCTTTTGCGTTAATTTTCTTGTTTATTTTTCTATTTTGTTTTGTGCTTTTAGTTATCAATTGAAGGTGTTTGAGGTTGCAAAGAGGAGGAACACAATAGCTGTGTTGGAGACTGGAGCTGGCAAGACCATGATAGCTGTCATGCTTATCACAGACATCGCTCAATCTATAAAGTCTAATGGGTTTAAAAAGTTGATTATTTTCTTGGCTCCAACTGTTCACCTTGTTCACCAGGCATGTTTTTTTAAGTTCATTTATTTTGTTAGATAGTAATGTGGGTGGTTAAATTTGATTCACATGCTGAAAAGATATTGGCTTTTGTGTTAGCAGCAATATGATGTTATTAGAGTTCACACAGATTTTGAAGTGGAAGAGTACTATGGAGCTAAGGGGGTTGATGAATGGGATTCACAGTGCTGGCAACAAGAAATGAATAAGAATGATGTAAGTTTGCTCTGTTAATACCCCGAATTCTCATAATCTGTATAGTGCAGCATCGGGACCTGCATTCCTTTGTTATGATCTTATATCGAGCTCCCTCTATCTCCGATGTCCCTAAATAGCTTTTATTTGCAAACTTGTTGTAGGAACCAGCACATCATGTAAAGTAAGTTGTCTACATCTGTGTGTGTGTTTGAGTAATTCATTTCTTGAAAATTTTCTTTAAGATCTGAAGAGGGTCTTGTTTGCCACACTTTGTTGGGTTTGCTCATCTTGCTTCAGTCTAAATGGTTAATAATGAATCCTTAACCAATTTATTTTGTTTGGTTGTCTTGTGTGATTATGGGAACTTGTTTGATTATCAGAAATTTGATTGTTGACCGTATTGTTGTTAGTGGAATTTGATAATAATCCATGAATGTTGCTTGCCATATATAAGAAGACAAACATATCTGTGATATTGAGTGAAATTTTCCAAAATTCTTCGTGCACGTTAAATGATCAAGTCATTATGCAGATAGTGCTGTGTCAATTCATATCCTTTCTTTATTTCTTGTAGGTACTGGTTATGACCCCTCAAATTCTCTTGGATGCCTTGAGGAAGGCATTCTTGAGTCTAGATATTGTATGCTTCATTGTGATAGATGAGTGCCATCATGCCACTGGCAACCATCCGTATACGAAAATAATGAAGGTTCATAATCTTCGCCACCAAATATAATTGTTTGTTGTCTTTTAGCTTATCTTCTATCACACATCCAATTCTCTCTCTCTCTCTCTCTAATTCTTCTACTTATTTATATATTTAATGATAAATAAAGTGTCTTAACCATTACTTTTCTTTTGTTGAAGGAATTTTATCACAAATCTGATAACAAGCCAAAGGTTTTTGGAATGACTGCATCACCCTTGGTTAGAAAAGGTACGAGATTTGTCAAGTTTAACAAGGTTGTCACTTGTACCCCTGTCGATTGTGTTGTTTCAGTGAAAAGTAGTTTTATAGAAATGTCTCAAATTAGCACGTCCGTTGAGAGATAGTCATTTAGTTTATAATCCATACAGATTATGTCATTATTTTGAGATTCGTTAAACATTATGTTTCATAAATTTTTTTCTTTTTGTTTTTCCTTTTACCATTTATGGCTTTAGAGGCTCGTTTATTACTTTATCTGCGGCATATACTTATATGTTGTTACAAACTTAACTTTGCAATCAGGCGTCTCATCAGCAATGGATTGTGAGGGTCAAATATCAGAACTTGAAAGCACCTTGGATTCGCAGGTACTAACATACTATTATCATTTCTCTGTTCGGAACTTTGGCAGACTCAAACAAAGTAACCTTGAATTTGTGATGCTGCAGGTTTTCACTATTGAAGACAAAACAGAGATGGAAGTTTTTGTACCCTCAGCGAAAGAAAGCTGTAGATTTTATGACCAATCAAAGTTTTGTAGTTTGGATTTAAAAAGGAAATTGGAAGTCTCATGGTCTAAGGTATTCTCTACATCATGCATACATATCTTTTCTCATTTATGCCGATATGAGGTGTTTGTCAGCTTTTTTTTTTTTTTTTTTTGTGTTTTACTTCTGGAGATTCTAAAAGCTTTTTATTTATATGTACAGTTTGATGCTTCATTTTCAAAGTTGCAAGGGTCAGAGCTAAATTGTTACAAAGACATGGATGATAAGCACAAGACACTACGGAAGCAGTTATCCAATTACCATGCGAAGATTTTGTATTGCCTCGATGAGCTTGGCCTCATATGTGCTTATGAGGTATGGTTGTACTCACCGTAAGTTTAAACCAAATTGGAAAATTGAATTGATGTTGGAAAGAAAAAGAGGGGGAAATTTATCTTTTGCTATAAACATTACACATGGTTTATTCCCACCGTGCTCATGGTTTATTCCCGCCGTGCAAAGCTTTGGAAACCGTAATCACAGAATTCTTAGGAATGGGTTTCCTGAAATAAAAAGTCATGAATTTGATGTAAAATAGACCAAGTTTGAGGTACTAAAGTGATCGTTTGTAAATATCTATTAAGATCTGTTTGTTTATTCTTGTTATTCTCATAATTTTTGAAATAGCAACATAGATACTGGTTTTCTGTGTGTGTTTATGCTGTGCAGTTCTGATTTTTTCATCCATTTTTGCTTCTGATCAGATGCTTTTTACTTGTTTGTAGGCTGTTAAAATCTGCCTAGAGAAAGTTCTGAAAGCCCAAGAGGAGTGTGAAATTTATAGACAGAGTTCACTGCAGTGTAAATATTTTCTCGAGGAAGTATTACATGTAATGGGGAGTGCTTTGCCACTGGGTATGCTATACACTAGCTCATTGTGTTTTTTGCTTTACTACATGCGTTGGCTGTTATTGCTTAATGCATCATTCATAGGTTTTGTTTTCCTTTCTGTTTATTGTGTATTTAAATGTGTTAATATATTTTGTCCACATTTTAATAAACTTTTGTTTCTTTTGTGATATTTTGTCTTGATCTCTTCACTTCTCTCTGCAGCAGACAAAGTTTTTCTGGATTTTGGGTTTGACTATTCAAAGGCAGTCGATTTGGGCTACATATCAACAAAATTACATGAACTTCTTCAACTATTTCTATCATTTGGGTAATCGAACTACTTCACTGGATAATGTTTTTTAGTACTATAGCGCAGTCAATTTATATCATTTGTTCTTGCAGTAAATCTACTCAAGTATTATGCATAATTTTTGTTGAAAGAATTATTGCGGCTAAAGTAGTTGAAAGATTTGTGAAGGAAGTACCCTTTTTGACTCATCTCACGGTTGCTTATCTGACCGGAAGTACTACATCAGTTGATGCACTGACACCGAAAGTACAAAAAGAAGTCTTGGAATCATTTCGGGGTGGAAAGGTATCAAATCTTTTTTATTGCTAAATTTTACTTGCAATAAATTTTTGCATGTGATTACCTTCTAAGAGATTAAAATCTTCCATGTAGGTCAATCTCTTATTTGCGACTGATGTCATAGAGGAGGGAATGCATGTGCCTAATTGCTCTTATGTGATACGTTTTGACCTGCCCAAGACAGTCAGTAGTTATATTCAGTCTCGTGGACGAGCTCGACAACATAACTCCCAGTTTATCTTGATGCTTGAGAGGTGAACTGCAGCTGTCCTGTCGATTTTTATTCTAAAAACATATAGATTACGTTGTAGTGTAATTAATAGTAACTGATACATTAGAATACTTTTCAAGTTATAGATTGTTTCTTGCTTTGGGCATTCTTAATATATGGTCTCTTGCTTGTCTGGAAAATGTTATAGCACAAAACCTAAGTACTCATAAATTTGTAGGGGAAACTTGAAACAAAGGAATAAACTCTTTGACATCATCAGGAGTGAGCGGTCGGTGACAGATACAGCTCTGAGTAGAGACCCTGAAGCATGCTTTCTGAAGGCATGTACCTATGTAAAAACAAAGTCATATATTGTAGCGTCAACTGGAGCATCTGTTACTACAGATTCTAGTGTCAATCTCATACATCGATATTGTGAAAAGCTCCCCAGTGACAAGTATGGAAGTTCTTTTTCCCGACTTCATTTATGTACAAATTGCTATTGTGTGCTTTACAGTCCTTTTTTTTTTTGTTTGGGCTTTTGAGTCAATGTCCTGTTCATCTAGTCTTAATTTGTTTACTATCTAAATGCAGGTACTACACACCTAAGCCTATTTTTAAATACAAGTCAGCTGAAGAGGCTTATGAGTGCGAACTGACATTACCTTCGAATGCGCCCTTTCAAACAATAGTTGGTCCTACAAGTAGGAATAAAAATTTATCAAAGCAGCTCGTTTGCTTAGAAGCTTGTGAAAAGCTGCATCAACTGGGTGCTCTGAATGATCATCTTCTCCCATCCGTAGAAGAACCTTCAGAAAACAATCTCATTTCCAAAAAGAATGAATCATTGCCGGGTGCAGGTATGCATATGTACATCTTTGTGTGACTTCCGGTTGTAATATTTTAGTCTGAATTATATCTTTTATGGATCAGTAGTAAGAATCAGAACCACCTTAACAGTTACATTGCAAGCAAGCAATTTATAGGAGGAAACATATTATTGAAATCTTTTTCCAGGAAAGAAAAAAGAAAAAAAAAAAAAAGAATATATATATAAGACAAAGGAGATAGAAGTCTACAGCATAAATGCTGATTGTACTACATTATTGGTGTCTTAGTTTCTTTTTAATATTCAATTGCTGATAGAGTTTGTGTTGTTTATGGTGAATATGTTATTGTACCTTTATTTCATATTTAAATTTGGGTTCTGACTTGCTGATCCTTGTTTTATGTTTCTATCATGTATGTGCTTGTTTCTGGGTTTGAAGGAACAACGAAAAGGAAGGAATTACATGGAACAACTCCGATTCGTGCATTATCTGGAAGATGGGGAGAAAAACATGGTGTCATTTTACATGCCTATAAATTCAACTTTGCCTGCAGTATTGTCACTGAGATTTATTCTGGATTTGTTCTCTTGATTGAGTCAGAACTTGATAATGATGTCGGAAATTTTGAATTGGAGCTGTATTTGGTCTCAAAGACAGTTAAGGCTACTGTTTCTTCTTGTGGCCAGGTGCATTTGGATGCAGATCAGGTAAAACACAAGCTTGTAATTGAGTTATACTCATTTCCCTTTTTCCTAAGGTAAAGAACATAATGTGGTGCTATTGTTATTATACTTAATTTTACTTTTTGGTACCAGATGTTCAAAGCAAAGTGCTTTCAGGAATTATTCTTCAATGGCTTGTTTGGAAAGTTGTTTGTCAAATCCAAATCATCCGGAAGTAGAGAATTTTTGCTTCAGAGAGAAACAAACGCATTATGGAGTCCATCGTGCATGTATTTGCTGCTGCCGCTGGAGATTGTTAACACTTTTGGTGGTGGATCTTGGAGAATAAATTGGAGCGGAATCAATCCTTGTGCTTCTGTGGTAGAGTTTATAAAGAAAAATTCTTTTTTGGGTGCTGCACAATGCAATAATAACGGAGGAAATTCATCACCTTGTAGAACCAGCCCATGCAAGACAGGATGCCATGGCATGGATGTAATTCACTTAGCTAACGGGTCTGTGGATGCCAAAAATCTTAAAGATGTGGTAGTATTGGCTATCCATACTGGAAGAATCTACTCTATCGTTGAGATAGTCAGCAATTCATCAGCTGAGAGTCCTTTTGATGGAAACACTGATGATGACTCCTCAAAAACCTTTGCGAACTACTTTAGTGAAAAGTAAGTGGTTTTCAACCCTGGATGAGGTTCTTCTCACTGTCCAGTTTTCCACTTAGACTATCATTTATGGTTCTTTAAATAATTTTGGCTTTGACCAGGTATGGAATTGTGCTGATACATCCTGCACAGCCTTTGTTGCGGTTGAAGCAGAGTCATAACCCACACAACCTTCTTGTGAATTTCAATGATGGAGGTTGGTTACTGCTTGAGTTGCTTACTCTGTTTAGTTCAACAACCACACGTACTGCCGCCGCCAACAACCCCCCCCCCCCCCACAAAAAAAAAAGGAAAAAAGATTCTAGAGAAATGGATGCTGTTGTTGGATGGCTTAGTTGATTTTCTTTTCTTTCTTTGACTTAGATGTTTCTGTTGGTGGACTGCTGGTCGACCTTTTTGTTAATCATGTCTAATTTTAACTAAATCTTGTTCGTTTCATTATGGAAAATCAGGTGGTTCTGGTAAGGGATCAAAATCGGGTATGAATACTAAAAAGCCGCAAATGCATGTTCACATGCCACCGGAGCTTCTAGTCAGAGTCGATGTTCCAATTAGTGTTGTAAAATCGCTTTACCTTCTTCCATCAGTGATGCAACGTCTGGAGTCACTGATGTTAGCCAGCCAACTTAGGGAAGAGATTAATTGTCATTCTAGAAAGTTCCATATACGAAGTTCATTGGTTTGTACCGTATAACTCAATTTGGCTGCATTCTGATGAATAATTTGTTATTGTAATTAACCA
Source organism: Citropsis articulata (assembly GCA_030449925.1). Lineage (NCBI taxonomy): Eukaryota > Viridiplantae > Streptophyta > Magnoliopsida > Sapindales > Rutaceae > Citropsis > Citropsis articulata. Next base: position 1,179,746 of record JASUUH010000257.1, read on the forward strand.
AAACTTGTTATGATTAGATTCTGGAAGCACTTACAACACTTGGATGTTGTGAAAGTTTTTCCATGGAGCGATTGGAATTGCTTGGTGATTCAGTACTTAAGTATGCTGTAAGCTGCCACCTGTTTCTTACATATCCCAAGAAACACGAAGGGCAACTATCTGCTTGGCGTTCATGGGCTGTTTGCAACTCAACCCTTCATAAATTGGGAACTGAGCGCAAATTACAGGTACTGGAAGAATCTACTCAAGGATCTTGATATGTTTATCTGGTTAATGGTTTTGCTGATACCTGTTTATGCCATATATGTAATCTGTTTAACTTTCCTGATTGATTTTACCAAATATTGCAGTTGGTGACAGAATTATAATATTGTTCCTTTCTCATTTGCAGGGATACATACGTGACAGTGCATTTGATCCTCGCCGCTGGGTTGCTCCTGGACAGCTTTCTTTACGCCCTGTTCCTTGTGAATGTGGGGTGGACACCTTGGAAGTACCACTGGATGGAAAATATTTTACTCAGGACACAAAAGTTGTCGTTGGAAAGCCCTGTGACATGGGTCACAGATGGATGGGTTCAAAAACCATAGCTGATTGTGTTGAAGCCCTTATTGGGGCATACTATGTTGGTGGAGGATTGACTGCTGCACTTTATATGATGAAGTGGCTTGGTATAGATGCTGATCTTGAGGTCTCACTTGTTGATGATTGCATTACAAGAGCATCCTTAAGATCATATGTTCCCAGAATCAATGAGATTAAGGACATTGAGTCAAAGATTGGGTATGAATTTACTGTCAAGTTTCTATTACAGGAGGCCATTACCCATGCATCTGTGCAAGAGTTCTACTGTTACCAGGTAATAATAGAAATATTTTAATAAATTAAAAAACTTTTAGTTATTAAAGATTGATGCCAAAGAAAAGGAGCATCTCGTGATTTTGAAAGACTTAGTAATTGACCTAGTAAATTCATTGCAAGTTCTGAAGATCCAATGTTTAAGAGAGCTGTCTACTGATTATATTTGTTATGCGTCGGAAAAGTGCTAGTCTTTTGGGGTGTGTCATATTTACTTGAATCCAAAAAATTCTTGTTCCTTTATGCAATGTTTTGGCTGGATCTCTAAATGACATCTGTTTTTAACTTTTGAACTAAATTTCTGACAGAGGCTCGAGTTTCTTGGAGACTCTGTACTGGACCTGCTAATAACTTGGCATCTCTACCAGAGCCACACAGATATTGATCCTGGCGAGTTGACTGACTTGCGCTCGGCTTCTGTTAATAACGAAAATTTTGCTCAAGCGACTGTGAAAAAGAACCTCTATAAGCATCTTCAACATTGTTCTACATTACTACTAAGTCAAATAACTGAGTATGTAAAGTCATTTCCTAAACCTGGTGAGACAACAGATTCGGGCCCAAGCATGAAAGCTCCTAAAGTAAGTTCGTTCCTTGGTCTATGTTATATATGTCTATATATCGTGGAACTAATGGCTTGTGCTGCCTGCATATGTTATGTTTTGATACTGTTGCCGATGCAGTTTGCACCAGGACGGTTTCCAGTTCTCATATTACTTTCCTTTTTAATACATCTAATTTTATTTAATGATATTTTTACTTAATGGTTTTGGTTTTTGGCCTGAATAATTTTGATCTTTGCTTCATTGCTTCTTTGCTAGGCTCTTGGAGACCTGTTGGAAAGTATTGTCGGTGCTGTGTTGATTGATACAAAGCTTAATCTTGATGAAGTGTGGAGAATATTTAAACCAATACTGTCACCAATCGTGACCCCTGATAAACTTGAACTGCCTCCATTGCGTGAACTGATTGAATTGTGCGACTCACTTGGGTATTTTGTTAAAGAAAATTGTGCACTTAAGGGTGAAATGGTGCATGCAGAGCTCAGATTGCAGTTGAAAGATGCTCTTTTGGTTGGAGAAGGCCAGGAGCGGAGCAGGAAGGCTGCAAAAGGAAAAGCAGCTTCACAATTGTTAAAGAAACTTGAGGTTTGTGGTTAATCCTATAAATACATGCATTCCACTTTTTTCATTTTTCCCTTACCTGCCAAAACTGAAACACTAATCAAAGATTGCTGATGTAAAATTTCCAGTGATGATGTAGTTAAATACTTTCTACACTTCTATATTTACATTTTGGAATATTTAGATCGAACCTTAGGAACCTATTTGAAGTTGTTTGCTTTATTTATTTTACTTCCTCTCTGTGCCCCTCACCTTTCTTAAGGTAATCCGTTATGCAAGGTTAACCAAGGATTTTAAGCAAAATGAAACAATTGTGTCCATTGAGGAAAATTAATTGGAAGGCCCTTCTACATTTTTCTTTTGTCTGTTTGTACATGGACACATTTTACTGTAAAGCTTGTAGATCAGGTTTGTTGATAACTAATGCCTTTGTTGCTTTGACAATTCTTCAATCATCAGTCAGTAGAATGAATACTATGTATGTATATATCGAGTTTATTGATCAGTTACCTTTTGTTGAATAATCTTTGCTTATGCTACTCTTTATTACTCACATATGTTGATGCTGTAACTTGTCCTGCAACAGAAAAAAGGAATTTCCAAGGGTGCGTCCAACACTGGGAAACTGGGGGATGTCCGCAGGCAGACAACTAAAGAAGATTTACCGGAGCCACCTTACTGTAAAAGGCAAAAGGGAACTGAAGCTGCTATACCAGCTGGGGACTCTTGCAAGAAAGCCTACTGCATGACCGTTGGCACCCCAGGTATGCATTGCGTATTTGTTCCTGTTTGTATTTTGGTATGAAGTGCGATTAGAGTAGCGAGATTACATTGTAGTTTGCATGTATATAGTGCAATATTCCATGACATTTGTCTGCTGGATGAAGAATTTTGATGATCGTTCTTCCTATGCTCCTCCACTGCTTTTCCTTGTCTCGAACTGGTGACTTGTTTTTCTCTTGCAGAAAGTAAAGGCAGGAAAATGTTTTGCTTTCTTTTATCATTTGCATGTTTTCCTCTAAGACACGTACCGCACCTAGGATTACTTTTGTCATGTCATAAATCTTCTGAACTAAAAAAATAGCTGCCACAAATTTTTTCTTTTCCCCCCATTTCTTTTGGTTATTTTGATTGTCTTTCATATATGTTTTCTCTTTTTACTTTGCAGTTGTTGCACTCATCAACATGAAAAAAGGAGGACCTCGAACCTCTCTTTTTCAACTTTGTAAGACCATGCTTTGGCCAATGCCTACGTTTGAAACAACAGAAAATAAATCAAGGTTAGCCCAAACAACCAATTTGTTCTCTCATATTTTCTGTAATTCCTCTTAGTCTTTGATTCTTTCCCGCATTAATCGATTTTCCAAACTTTCTAGAGATTCTTGGCATTGAAAATTCTAGTTATTTCTTCCTAAATTTGGCCTAACCTGATTATACACACATACACACCCCACCGACAGGACTCCGTTGGTATTTTGTGAAGGGCTTGAAAAGAGGACAGGATTTAGCAGCTTTGTTTCGAAAATCACTTTGCATATACCCGAATTTGGCAATGTTGAATGCAATGGCGATCCCAGAGCTGACAAGAAAAGTTCATTTGACTCTGCAGCACTTATCATGCTTCACGAGCTTGAACGGCAGGGGAAAATCATCATTAGCAGTTCTAAATAAGTTTTAACAGTAATTACGTTCGTCTAATTTAATGAATCAAGAAATGGAAGGATAGTGATCGGTATTTTTCAGAATATTACCATGCCATTCATCTAGCTCGCAATAGAGCAATTAGGCAAAATAAGTCTCAACAGAAATCGGGCACCTGTGACTCAAGACTGGGGGGATAGAAGCTCCATGTGACAAATCAGATAAAAATATTATATATATACAGCAATGAGAGTGATTTGTATTTTCAACCATGGAATTGAGTATCGAGTTGTAAAGTTTTATAATTACGGCCGAACTATGTTGAGCTTCAGCCCTGTGGCTCGTGGGAGTAGACCGAAATTTTATTAATAAAGACTTTTCATGTAAATTTTATTGTTTAGCTGATTAGCTCCCTCAAATTCATGGTTTTTATGTTTTATCCCATTTAAGTTTGTTGTTTTCATATTATGTACTATGCTGAACAATGTTGTTCTCTAAGATCATGGTGGGATTTTCAATCATGCGACTAGCAGTAGCAGGCATGGGTAAGGTAATATACAGCATTACCGTGTGCTTAAATAAAATAATCCTCGGGATCATGAAAATTGTGAATAGTTAGGTCAATGGCAGCACATTTGGAGACACCGTGTATATGCATCGTTCCGAAACTACGACAGCTCTCATATTTCTAGCATCTTGTCTGTTGACTCAAGAGACTACTTGTCGAAAAATTATAAAATTTTGCCTAAAGCGAAACTTCCATGAAACGTACTGGCATTCTTCTTTATATGTCCGCGGAAATTTCTTTTCCCAAACAAAAAAAAAAAAAAAAAATTCAATTAGTGGGTCAAACTAATAATAATGACAAAACCTCAATCCTACAATAAAAGAATACAGTTGTACAGTATCATCAATGCCCTCGAACGGGGGTATTCTGCATGGCACATTGATATAGACGTTATCAACAACTGGAAAATTTGATGATACCACTCCTTTTTTTGTTCTTTATACATACCAAATACATCCAACATTTGTATACTTAAAAATCAAATGATTCTATCACACCCTGACGTACATATATATATATATATATATATTTTGGTTCTTTTTCTCTTCTTTTTGGCTCATTCTTGCAATCTTGAGGACCCCGTACATTGGGCTGAACTGCATTAGCATACAAGGCAAGAGCTTCCAACACAGCTTCCAACACTTTGTAAAATGATATCATGCCCTAAGCAAGAGCTCGTACACATTACTATTGTTGTCCCCACTAACACGCTTCAACATCTCGAAACTCTTACGACTCCCTAAGAATTCAATACGTCTGAAAGTAACATAACCACACTCTGCCGTCTCTTTACTTGCATACGCAGCTCTTAGCCGGTCAGAGTGCCTTGAGTCAGTGTGAATGGCCGACTCTACTTCATGAGCTGACATGCTCTCCTGCATCAGAACATTGACCCAAAAAAGGATATCAATGAAACCAACCATCTCCACTGGATGATCAGTGGACAAGTAAATAAGCTGTATAATAGTTCTAAGATAAACAATCTCTACTGGATGATCAGTGTGTGTCTGATCCCATATGTGGGTGCATGCTTCAGTTCCATGAACTAGTAAAATCCAGGACAGAAACTCTTTGAAATCATACCTGATAGAATTCATAGATATAATCTAACACCTGCAAACACGTAAAACCACTGTCGCTGAAATATGTTTGTAAAGAAGGCCCCATCTCAGCAAACCGGTCAACAGGAAAGAGAATGGTAAGGAGGTGGTTTTTAAATATCAACTCATTTTTTTCGCTGCAGAAGCCACACACAGGAGAAATTTAGTGAGATAAAAAGCTCTTCACTATCAAAAACATTGATAAACAAAAACTTAGGGTGGTGCTTCAATTGACCAAAAAGTATAACAAGTATGCTCGGTGGCTTCCTATCACAACAGTTTTTTGTACATCAGACATTGGAATCCATAGAATAAAGGGTCAGGCCCCAACCAGTTACCAAACGCCTAGGAGGAGGGGTGAAGGCAGGATTATTTTTTAGGGTGAGCTAAAATTTTTTCTACAGAATTTTTTTAAAAAAAGGACCTCAACCTATGTAAAATCTTGACAAATAAAAACCTCAATTATATAATATGTTTTCCTAATTCCAACTTCGGGGCAACATGCTAAATCATCATTCAATTAATTAATATTCGTTTAATTAATAGATTTTTCTCAGTCCTAATGCGATTAATTTATCGATGTAGAAAGTGAGAGTAGACTAGACAGAGAAAAAGAAATTGAGGCTGAGATTAATAAATTAAAAGCAATAAAGAAAAGTTAAAATAACATAAAATATAATGAAATATTAATGATAAAACTGTGAATAAATCTACTTGACTCGAAGGACTTATTTAAATTTTTCCCCAAATTTTGACCACTGCCTACCAGTAAAGATAAAATCTCTATAATAGCAGAGGGAGCGAGGGATGAAAACCTTTCTGTGAGCATTCGGGTCAAATTTGCAAATGAAGCCTCTGAATCCTTGCCATCCGCTTCCGCATCAAAAAATACAGATGGGTGATGTTCATTAACACCTTCACCGCTAAACGAATCTGTGTATATAGAAGCAGTTGAAGTTGGTTCACATATCGACCAACATATTGAATCCAGAAGGCTGCTTGGGGTTAATGGACGTATTGGGGTTTGACAAGTCTGTAAGAACAGAATGCACAAAAGATGCTATGATTCAGATTTAAGACTAAGTAGCTATGATTCAGATTTAAGACTAAGTAATGAATTTACTGATGAAGTCTTTAACAATAAACCCAATGAACAGCTACCCGGCCCCCGACTTAATAATTTATCCCTTTGTCAGCACGACATGCAAGTAAATCACACTAACATCTAATGAAATCCACTAAAACTAATGTGAACACTAGTTGCCAAATTTGTAATAACCAGTGAAGTCAAATGGTCAATTACTTGCCTGCATGTGGCGGCTACGGCGACTTCTGACCCCGTTTTTAGCCAAATTTACAGTCTGTTGCCTTTTTTCCTGGCTTATTTTATTTTTACAGCTCTGAGCATCTTCAGGGACATTCCCTCCATTAATTTCCTTAGAAGACAAAACAAGGGATGGGGATGTCAACATAAAAAATAGTTGAGGATAAATACGAGAGAAATAATTTCCAAACAAGTACACACAGGTAGTGTCAGCATAAAAGAAGAGAATATTGTAAAAACTCTCAATTCTGAAAACATGCATCCAGAAGTACCTCTCTTGCAATACCATTTTGAATGTTTTCTAGCATCATTCCAACCTGCCTCGCCAAATCAGCTGAAATGTGAACAAGTCTCTGCACATGCTTCTCCTTGGCTGTTTTCAGAACCCAGACTGGCTGAGACACACAACATACCAAGTAAATTTTAAAGTTATTACAGAAGCAATAAAACAAAAGCATTCCACAGAGCAATTATGTGTGCAAATGTTGTTAATACAACAAACTATTATTGCGGAACATGAAAACAGTTCGAGCATAGAAACTGTTTCATATCTACAAGGCCATTTTAGTATAAATCTAGAGCAGAAAAATCATGATCCTCATTCAAACAAATCGTAAGGAAAAGATGAAGCACTGACCGTTACAAGATTGTTACAGTGGCCCATATATTTTTGAACTGAATCCTCTTCACACACTACATAACTAGCAGCACAACCAACAAACCATTGATTTACAAGTGTAGCACCTTCATTAGCAGCTGCTTCAAAAACCTGTCAAAACATATTAAATCTCTCAAGCCATGATGCAAAAACTTCTGCAATAATGACCACCTGTTGACGCTAACATTGACACAGGAAATAAGGGTATGACTTTGACTGATAGCTAACACTAAAGCAAGGTGTCTACGGTTTTCTGAACCAAAATTAATCAAATTATTCTGACAGAAAACCCAAAATTCCACCTTGTTTCGCAGTTCTTCTGAAACATCTGAATCGACATACATGGAGCAGCCAGATAGAGTTGAATTCATACTTCTATTAGAGTCACTTTCATGCTTGCCAGTCGCATTAAATTGCTTGGCTTCATAAATACCAGCAGGGAGACATGAATTTTCAGTACCAGCAAATCCAACAAGCCTATTCAACTTGTCCAAGTGCATATCATGTTCATCGATACTCTTGACAGTGTAGAGTGATTCGCTCAATCTCACTGCAACAAAACAATTGGATTAAGTTGTTTCTGCATTAGAAGAATTCGGGAAACAAAATTCTGACTCCTTACATTACGAAAGCAAAAAGAAAATTCTATGAAAACCATGTGAAGAACACCCATTCTTAATAATGACCCTCCACAATGAGTATAATATGAAACATAAAACATCAATGGCAGGGCACAACCATAGTTTAGTAACTAAGGTAATTATCTTCTGAAAACTTGCGTCCATATCCAAATCCTGTAATCTACAACTTAAAATAACACAGCTGAGTCTTACCATTCCTCCTGACACTATCAACAAACCATCCAAGTGTAACAATATAGAGACCATTTCTTGATCCATGCTTTAAAGCATGCTCAAACTTGCGTCCACCAAAGCTGTAAAAGGTGCTAAGGTATATACTGCTTCAAGATCAGAAGATAGCAATAGATATCAAATATGCTTGGTCTTAAGTACAATGAAGGAAAAATATCCAAGGCTACATTTAGAACAACTTATATTCGCTTGTTAATAGAACCAAAAAACTAATGTTCTCGACAAAAAAGGAAAAAACCAATGAACATATCTAGTGATGGTAGACAGAAAAAAGCATGTGAAATTAAAGGATATCTGAACCACCAAATGAGTACATTGAGGATGCAAATCTGGGCTGTACTGGCCACCCAATCTCTCTGTGGCTTCCATAACCTGTTTCCTTGCTTCTGGAAAAACAAGAAACGTCATATATGAATGAATGGCTTATAAAATATTCAGCATCTTAGCATCTTAAGCGAGAGTAATGATACTTCCTCAATATGCACAATAAAGGAAGATGAAAGAAGCCAACCAACTATCATAGTAAGGGGAATAATTTAACTACGTCAGTGCCATCTGTAACAAAGCATCATTTACAAATAGATGGATTTGCAAACATAAACATCTGATCTTACAGCAATTCTGCAAGACTTCATGTCTTCAAAAATCTGACTTCTGATAAAATAATATAAAGCTCAATTAAAAGAACGACCAAAGAGATATAAGGAAAGCAGAAGCAAACTAAACCTTTGGATAGACCGGTGACGCAAATAACAAGGCCAGAAAAGGGTGCGTTCGAAGGAAGCACAGAGTCGGAGGCAAGGGAAGAAGAAGCAGGGGACATTGATTCAAAAGACTGCACTCCTCCCCTTAATCTTCTTAAAGATGGCACCGAACCAAGAAACAACCGCGAGCATCCCTTGCTGCTTACCACTTCAACTCTCCCACCACCACCCATTGTCACCTGCTAAAGCATAATATAATCTTTCTCATTTGGCCCTGAAACACCAAAAGGCAAACAGGCGGGAAGTTGTAGTCTATGAGCGGAAACAAATAAAAATGAAAAATGAAAAAAAGAGAAGTGGGCTGTATGCCAAATGATGAAAACAAACCAACCATAGACTTTTAACAGCGCAAAAACGAAGATGAGGAATACGAATGTGAGAATGAATCTGGTGGGCAAGGAAGAGGAATCAAATAAACAAAGTAACAAAAATGAGAGATAAAAATGACAACTTTGAGCGATCGTAACCAAAAAGTTGGATTTTTTTTTTTTTTTTTTTTGGAACCGAGTGCTGCTCTCTTTGGCTTTTGCTTTATTGGGTTTAAAGCCAGGAACAAAAGAAACACGGGTAAGCGTTACAATTTCAACTTTCAAGCTAAGCGGTGGCCGTGGCACTGCTCTCCACTTGTGAGTCAAGGCACGGACAGTTTTTTTTTTTTTTTTTTTATCTTAACCACCAATTATTTTGAAGAGTGGTTCAACTGTAGAAGGTACTTTTAAACTCGTACCATAATTTATATTAGAAGTCTCTACTTAAATCGAGAGGTACAAATTTTTCTAACATAACTTTTTTGTGATTTGAACTGTAAAATAAACCCAATTAAATCATTTAAAGAGACTCCATTGCTAATAGAATCAACACTTTATTGGTCAAGACACCGATAATTTTTAACCTTCTTTTTGGGTCTCCCCAATTTTTCTTTATATATATATATACATTTGAAATGGGGATGTGATTATAGGGAAATTACCGGAGTGCCACCGTGGAATTGGAAAGTGGCTGCATTTGCCAAGGGGCCCTATTATATTTGTTTATGTGTAAAATTGGCATTTTCGCTTGATTGCTTTCTTTTTCTATAGCCTATACTCGTTCAATCAATATGGATGGGGTATTAATTGTGATTCCCACCATATGAATACGATGACTGCTCCGCTACATTCAATTCAAGCCTCCACAAGTAGGCCGCGTCTGCGAATTATTAGTTTCTTAATCATTCGAATTACTAATTACCATTCTACCAATTGATGTGATAACAACAATTGGCAATATTTGTAGCCATGAATTGTTTGTTCTATTACGCGTTATACTTGGATGAATGTGACATAATAACAGCTAACATCAAGCCCTTTAAATTTGATTAGTACGTGTATTAACATTGAAAACAGTATTATGATTGATGAAGCTCCTTATTTGTGTAAATCGGAGAGAAAAGTGTGTGTAGAAATGTCATTTGAGTCATTGAGTGTCCTGTGTCCATGAATCACATTTTATCAAACGGTTGGAAGTCATTTTCCGTGAATCACTTTGGGTCACGTTGCAAAGTTGACTAATATTGTTATGAATAAGGCTGTAACAATAAAGGTGACGCAAAACGGTAGCACTATTTTAAATTCAAGACACGTATTTGATTCAATAGATTATGATCTTATCACCTATGAGATAAGATTAAGCTTAAGCTTAAGCAACAAGCAGGGACAAAAGGGAGATTTTATTATTCCAAATCAAATGTTTCTGCTAATCTTTTTTTGGATCAATCGACCGAGCAATCCCTTTTCCCAATGTGGTTCCAAAAAGGGTTCAAAATGTACTGATTGCGTGCAATCTGAATCTTTTCCAGGAAGATTTTGTGAAATCGGAATTCAACTGATATCGTTGAAGTTTCTGACAGAGCAATTGATGGGCTAAAGAACAAAGCTCCCGAGAGCCGAACGATTGTTAGGCAATTTTCACGATCATGTGAACAAAATGACAACGCAAGGAAGTTAGTCCTTGAGCAAATTATTTTCAGTCTTTTTTAAAGTAGTGGGTCCATCCATGATCTTTGATGATGATCTTGTTGTACTTGCATGCCAGAGCCCCAGAGCCTGACTCATAATTTTCTTCACAAGCTATGATAACAGTTGAATAGAGAAAGCAAAATTGCATGTGTTCCACAAAATTTTCGGAAGAGGAGCACGGTTTATCCTTACTAATTTGCTGGATATAGAAGCATATTATGAAGTGATAATATAATAGCCTAAATTTTGAAGTTGGTGATCATATTTTATGGTAAGTGATTCATTTTGTATTAGGTGTAACATACAGATGAGATCATTATTTTACAAATACGGGCTATCCCAGTTCCAGAAAAGTTGTATCTTTAGCAACTAGCTAGTGGATTTATTTATACAGTTAGCATACATGCATGATCATGGGAGCACGTCCTCGCTCACCAAACACGTACCAAAACTTAAGCACAAAGCCTGTGGTTGGATGATCAGTCGCTCATCTGCAAAAATGAATCCCGGAAAACAAAAAGGAGATAAGAAATTAATAGAAATAATAGAAAAAGGTTAGAAGGGGGGGACAGTCAATGGAGCTGTCCTTATCAAAGAAACACTCGCTAAATTTGAAGCTGCATAAGAAAAGCAGCAGCTCCTATTATATATGTAACTTTTTTAACTCAATTTATACGTATGCGGTATGCATATATAGTCAACTGTCTTTTGTTTTGCTTTGTTGGCTGGTTGTTCTGTCTAATGCTCTCCAGTTCTGCAGATGTAATTATGCAAATGGAATGGATTTCAAATTCGTAATGAATTGATGTTGATTTTGAAAGCATCAAAGAAATTTTTGCCAGTTGTATGGGGCCGTGGCCCACTGGGATTTTGAAGATGCTTGGAGGGCACTTTTCCGCCTCTATTGGGTTTTGTCTGTTGTTTCCATTTTCCAATTGCCGGCAACGAGCCGTGACAACATGTTATCTATTTTATCGTGAGCGACATTATTATCATGTGACACCGTCTACTTAATTTATAATTTTAATTTTTTTTTTTTTTTGCAGGGAGTTGAAAGACACGTAGCACATAAATAGTGTTAAAATTCTAAATTAATTAGATAATAATTACGCGATGATATCTCTTACCACCGCTAGATGAACACAGTTTATTTATAAGAAAATTATTTATTGACCATCTAGTTTTTTATCATTTTTTAAAAATACATAAAAATTTTTTATAATATTCTAATTAAAGTTAATATTTTTTTTATTGGTCCATTTTTATTATAATATCATTAAAACTTTACTAACATCATAAGAATAAAATTATCATTTCATAATAACACAGTGGTGAATATGTGTAAAATAATATAACTTCAAGTGGAGTTTAGTAAGAAAAAAATTAAGAATTGTGTATTTTTTAAAAAATAAAAAAAGGTGGTTGATAGATAATTTATCTTTAACATTTGAGAGTAAAAAGATCATTTAAATAATATTCTATTAGTTTTCTTAACAGTCTCCAAACGAAAGTGGAAAATTGAAAAAAAAAATGAAACTTCAAGTGAATTCCAATAAAAAAATAATAATTATATATTTTTTAAAAAATTAGAAAATACGGATGAACAATGAATAATTTCCCTCATTTATATTATAAGAATCGAAGCAGCATTTTAAAAACATTATACAGGAAGTGAAAAAGGAAACCAGAAGTCAAATTATGAAAAATATGCATCTTTTCATGGAATGTTGGAGACCGAAAAGTGAAGTTCAAAAGGCAGCTGGTAAGTTCAAAAGACCCGAATTCTTATCTCATCCGCCTTCTCTTAGGTTAAGTACATATTTCTCCCAACGCCAACTCTCCGAAATAAGGTCATTTGGCTTCCATTCCTTATGATCTGCAATCCTCCGGACACCCATCAAAACTGCACATTGTGAGTATGTGTTCGAGCACATTCTTTAGTTAGCATTGTCGTTTTGAGGCACAAAGCTGTGGATGTTTTGGACATCTCGCATTTCATTAGCAGGAGACTCATTCTGTTACTTCTTTCCCATTCTTGGCACTTGGATTCCTCTTCTGGTGAGCTAGAGTCAGTTGGCTCGGTTGGTGTGTCTTCAAGTGCGGGGTCCAAGTCCATAAGCCCAAGGCATTCATTGCAAAGACTGATTGAGCTGTTGTCAAAAACCAAAAAGGAAAATTAAGCTCACAAGGGGTTTGTAGATTCAGTTACTGTACATTTCCAAAACTTTCACACTACATGATGGCAAAGCATGATATGAGTTACCAAAAAGAGGCTCATGTTAAGCTACAATTACTATGACTTATGGTCTCACCTCTGGCGCTGGGCTATTAATTATATTTAATTTGGGTAGGCTAAGTGTATAGCCGCAGTTGATAAATAAATTACTGATTAAATTATTAATTAACACAGTGATTCCTCGCAAATTAATACTCAACACATTACACATTAGTGAATAGCGATTTTCTAAATTTAAAAAAATAGATTTTATCAATTTTTTCAATTATACAAAGAAAAAAGAGAGACCTGTTATAAACATTGGTAAACATTTTGAACAAATTTGCATGCAGTCTCCAAGAGACAGATTGACAATGAAATGAAAGAATAATTGTTCGATAATTCATAGCAAAGACTCATCGATATAATTAAATATGAAATATGCAGAGCATTATTCTTTATAACGAAAGATAAACACTTACTTATAATAAAATATTATTGGTATATTGATTACTAAGTTGTTCGGTGCTATGCACTCTACTAAATAATTCATGCTTTGTAGCAACCCTGTCCATCACAAATCCAGCGTTCACTGCCAGCATCTTCGTCTTCGTTATTATTAGCTTCAACAACAATATTGTTTTGCTTATCATTTTCATCATCACCTCTCACAATTTTTTCACCCATCAATCCACATTCAGGATGAAGATTAAAGTAACACTCATCACAATTGAAACTCCATCGCACCCCCAACTCTTTGCATCCATCACAAGCATAAACGCCACAGCGAGCAAGCACAAGCTCATGATACTCGTGTCTCTTGTTCCTCACTTTCTCAGGCCACCCCTTTGCCATCTCCTCGAGCCTTCCCTCCAATTCTTTCTTTTTACCGTCTGTGAACGGGTATGCTTCTGACCCGAAAAGCACCACGAGGTGTTTGGCCTCGTTGGTGAGAGTTTTACCAGTTGGACCAACTGCAACGAGATGAGGGATGCCGGAGAACTCGAAAGATTGTCGAAGGGGAACTTCACGTTTGTCATCGTAAGGGAGAGACAGCCAGGGCATTTCGGAATAGTATTCACGGAAGGATTCCTCGTCGTTGTCGAGTGAAACGTATATTACTTCGAAATCTGAGTGTTTGGCTTTAATTTCTTTGTATGTCTTGGCTAGCTTTGGTGTGAATACCTTGCATTGAGGACATTGCTTTCGAGAGAAGAAGAAAAGCACTATCTTCCCAACAAGCTCAGATACAGGAACCTGCAAATGCAATAGACATGTTAAATGAAATCACTAGCTATTAAATACAATAACAATTAAGACACATGCTCACCAGAATCATGGTTCTGTCAGAACCATACTCGTTTCTACTATAGCACAGTCTAAATATTATCTAGACTCAAAATAACATGGCTTAAACGTACATCTTCCCAAATGGTAAAGAAAAGAGTTGTGACTTACCATGGGATGTTAGCCTAAATCTTGATACGTATCCTATTTTTGTTTGCGAAACAAATGCTAGCAATCAAGCGAATCATTAAAGTATATATTATTACCTTGATGTTTTCTTTTCCAAAGACAAAATCCAGTTCATCGGAAACCAGAAGCGATTCCAGGGTTTGCGACTCTCTTCGAGCCTTCTTGATCTCCTCTAGCTCACTAAACTTCTCTGCTGAAAAAGGATATGCTTGGATCCCAAATTCTTCAATGTAACCACGAGCATTGAGATGCAGGGTTTTTCCACCAGGCCCCAAGATCACCATTGTTGGTATCGCTCTTAGCTCGAAGTACTTGGGCAGTTTTTCAAGAGCTTTGTCACCAAATGGAATGGCCAGCCAAGGCATGTTCACAAATTGTCTCTGGAAGGATTCCTTATCATGATCTAGTGAAACCAATACAATTTCGAAGCTCTCTCCTTTCTCCTTCAAACTTTTGTAAAATTCTATCAGCTTTGGAGTGAAATTCTGGCATGATCTGAATGAACCGAGCGACATGTACAAGCCCACGGTCTTCCCTTCAAGCTCTGAGATTGGAACCTGCATCACAAGTTTTGAGAAGTGTAGGAATGATCATCAGGTACAATATTTCACTACAAAAAATGCTAAAAATGCGAACTCTTCTCCTTGAAAAATAGAATCTTATTTGCTCTCAATATATACTCCTTTCATCTGTTGAATTCGTCGTGCAAGTATTTATTGTTACATGATTGATGGAAAAGTAGACATGATAATAATTCAAAAGTATTAAACTAACTGTTTTCTTGTTAGGCTAGTCACACCAGACATGTATAATAAAGATATTTGAAATCATAAATTGAAAAAAAAAAAAAAGTACTATTCTCTTCTTTTACTTATTTATTCACCATTTTCATAAGATAAAGAGTAGAAAACTTTATCAAAGATAATTTCACAACTTTTACTAAAAGTTACATTAACAACCAAACAATTTAAACTTTTTGTAATAAAATATATTATTATTCGGTCTAGATTTTCGCATTTTACAAAATGTAGACTTGAATTAGTACTTTTATAAAACAATATTACTGTAGAATATAGTTATTATCCAGTAATCATTGCACCATTGCATCGTATAGTACAAGAATGTTTCTAACAATATTAAAATGTAGGAATTCTCATTGAAAAGATTCTACTACAAAAAAAAAAAACATTATATTGCTCAATTCGATATCACAAATAAACATAAAAAATACTGAATAATTTGATGTAGCTAATAGAACACTGTCTTTATATAAATTTTACCTATAAAACAAAAAAGTATCATACCAAAGGAACCCTAAAATTTCCACATTATCTCATTGCCATCATTTGAAATTACAAAATCTCTAGAAGTGTAGCCGACAAAGTTTCAAAACTTTGGTTGCCTCTATTTTATCTTTAATTAAGTTGATTAATTCTTTCTGAAGTAAATGGGTACCCATTTGAGCCCTGTAGTTATAAACAACCAAGAGACGGTTACCAAATTCACTACAATTCCTTTCTCATTCATGATTATGAGGCCACAACCGGCAAACAAACTATTCAATCGATCACGAATTTTGTGATTGGAATATCGTTAACACCTTTTATGGCCAGCTCTTTGTAGGTTTTAGTTATCATATTTGGTGTGGATATTTTGCTCATTATGGAGGACGGGGGTGCGAAGTAGAGACCTTTTTTTTTTTGGGTCCAATTCATGAAATGTGGTCTGCATATAATTTGTTCGAAGAGTTTAAGGAGCTCATAATTTGTTTGAAGTTTTTGAGACTTTTGGCCTCCAAAATCTACATGATTGATGAAAAATAAAAAATAAAAAAAGATATGCACTCTTTCTTTTAATGTCTTTTGGTGCTAAAATTTTAGCGATTTTCATGGATATAAGATTCTAAGCTTTTTGATGCCTTTAAATTGATTGAAAGTTTTCTTTAGCCCATCTAATGCCAACTTAGAACAACACACCAACAATTACGAAAATAATAACAAAAGAATTGTTCGTGGTAGCGAATTCTTTAAAAAAAAAAAAAAAAAAGAAGACGGGTTATTGTTAGGATTATAAATCCCACATGATTAAAAATATGAAATTAAATGGGTATATACTAAGTTCATGTGCTGAAGATAAACGATAGTTGAGAAAGAAAATGAACCTTTGCTCCATTACTTCGCAGCAAAATGTTGTCCCCACCATTGCCAAGCAATGATATCAATCCACTATTAGAACTGTGTGCCATTTTTGCAACTCTACTCTTTCTCCTTCTGCATGATTTGTTTGTCTTCGGTTTCTTCTCGCTGATAAATTTTATGCTCGGAATGAATCAGCAAGCCTGCATTTTTAATCTTGAATTAACCGACCTGATTGTCTTATTATACAAAAACAATCAAATGGAACCGTTTTGTTAGCGTCTTAGATAGCGAACCTCAGCCTTTTAGTATTTTCCTGAAGTGGGGTTGTCAAATGTCGGTCCAAATTCCTATGGAAGGAAATTTGTTGCGTCCAAGGAATGTAACTAAATGCTGGGATTATGTTATGGTAAATACCACCATTCTGAGTTTTCTAGGTTCTTTTTTATTTCCTTAATTATCCTCTGCTAATAACAGTGATTTTCTGTTGGCACTTGGCACACCAATATACTTGGAAATTGGAGCATAACAATATCTGATGGTGCGGAAACGTTTTGGGCCGTTGCCATGCTCAGACGTTGGGCAGTATCTGTGCTAATAACAGGTTAGGTTAATTCTAATTCTGCATATGTTACAACGAGCAACTACGTTATGGTCCCATTTGGGATTGAGGTTGAAATTCAATAATCTGCTTATTTTATAATTTTTGATAAAAATAGTATTTGATAAATTTTGTAAAAGTTGTTTGTTTCATAATTTTTTCCATTTCGTCGACAGCTTTTAAAAGTAGGTATAGGAAAGATAATTATATTATACTTATTCATAAATCCTAATATATAAATTATTAGATTATGTAAAAGTATAAATTTTTATCATATTTTATGTAATAGATTATGAAGTTCTTTAGATTTTTCTTAATTGCGTTTTTTTAATTAATTTTACAGATTTAAGAAAAAAATATGTCTAATCAATTTATTAAACATAAAATAAAAATTAATTAAAATATATGTCCATTTTGATCATTATATAACACAACAACACTTTCGTAATAAGATTTACCAAACACATGTACTTTACTTTTCAAACTCACAGCAACCACAACAACATAGTTTACCAAATACCAAACTACTTTTTTAATCAACAGCTTACTTCATCTACACAGCACAAATAACTTACTTCATCTACACAGCACAAATAACTTATTTCATCAGCCACTACAATCCCAAAGTGGCCCTATTAACTCATAATACTTTTTAAGTTATAGTTTAATGCAATAATGAACCCTATAACTCATAATTCTTTTTAAGTTATAATTTAATGCAATAATGAAAACAAAAGGTAACTTATCTCAGCGCCACCTCACTTTTGACAAAAGTTCATGCAAGATGCAACCACCAAGTCATTCCAACAATGACTCCACCAACTTAATGCACGAAGAAGTAATACTTTCTATTATCGTGAAGGGATTGCCCAATTGGTTTCACTTCTTGTGAGATGAGGTGAATTACTAATTACATGGTGTCTTTTTATTTATTTATTGGGAAATTATTATTCACTCACATTTTTTTTTATCTTTTGTTCATCTAACTAACACTAAATTTTAATATGTTCTTTGCACCACCTTTCTTTTTAAATTTGTATCAATTAGTCACTTTTACACTAATACCATTACATAATTTAAATGAAATAATAATTTTACCCATAAATAAATTAAAAGATTATTTTATTTTATAAAAGCTTTAAAAAATAAAAAAAAATAATTATAAAAATACCCTAGATTTAATAAATAAATAAATAAATCACAAAATTAGAATTTTAATTTTAATAAAAATTATAATTATAAAAATAATTGTAAAATTTTGGGATTTAATAAATATCCCCTAAATTATTGAAATTTTGGGATTTATTTTTAATAAAAAAATTCATTTATTTTAATAAATTTTTTAAAAAATTATAATTTTTTAATAAATAAATATAGTTATTTTTATTAAAATTTACAAAATTATAAATTTGTAATAAAAATAATTATTAAAATTTGTAAAATTTAAATCTAATAAAAATCAACTGAGCACCTCTATTTTGAATTTATTTTTTGTTTAATTTAAACGTATTTTATAATTATATTTTTTTTATTTTTTAAAATTTTTATAAAATAAAATAATCTTTTAATTTATTTAGGGATAAAATTATTATATCATTTAAATTATTTAATGGTGTTAGTGCAAAAATAACTAATTGATACAAATTTAAAAAGAAAAATGGTGCATAAAACATGTAAAAAATTTGTAGTGGTTGGATGAACATAAGACAAAAGAAAAGTGGGTCAATGATAATTTTCCTTATTTATTTATTTATTTTGGGTGGGGGTAATGAACAAAAGTACAATTTTCTATTAAACTAAAGAGAGATGATACACAGAGCTCCAAGGATAATTCAAAATTGGGTGCACCAGCATTTCGTGAGAAAAAGAAAAATGTTTAAATAGCTTGCTTTACCGTAGTTTTAAAAGAATGACAGTACAAAAATCGGTACAAGATATATGATAAAAGCCAACCCAGGCGTATAAGTTGAAGAGCTCTAATCAAGTAAGAAATGAAGATGCCATCACTTCAGGTCACTAGCTATTTAGTCATTCTTCTTTGAAGTAAGAAACTTTCTGGCAATATTAGATTTCAACTTGCCTCCGATGGAAAGAGCCTCGAGTACCATGGAATCAATTTCTTGCTCTTTTTTCTCATAAACGTAGAAAATCACAAATGCTAAGGGAATTCCTGCAGATGACAGATAAGATAACTTTTCCATTAAATCTCAGAAATTATTCTGGTGAAGGAAAAAAATAAGTATTGATTAAAGAAATTGGTAGTCAAAGCAGGCAAGATGCAAATCTCAACCACAAAAAGAATCAGGAGCCAAAGAAATAGATGATATGGTGGGAAACTATGATAAGACTTATGTAGGATCAAAGTATAACAGTTTTCTCTGAAAAAGCATCCAGCGAAATTCATTTCTTTCCCAGAAATTTCTCATAGTTCAGGTCAACAGACAAGGGGCGGCATTTGAATATCTCAAGTGTGTATCAATCATAAGGCATTCAATTCACAGTAAAATTGTGATTTACATGCATCTGTGGTGATAAGAGAAGGAAAGTGTACAAACTAGCCAGTCCAACTTTCTAAGCTAAGGGGAACAAGAACAGTTTGGGCCAGAAGCCAAGGGCCATGACTTTCAACATGCTTCTAATTGAAGAAGGCCAATGGATTTTGATATCTTTCTTGTATTGGAGACTGCCAAATGTACCAGCCAGACTAGCAAGAAGAGGAAAAATTAAAAACTTTGGGCATCCAGGCATATGTGCCTATGCATGTGGATGACACAGAGAGAGAGAGAGAGAGAGCGAGAGAGAACCTTTGATGAATAAGCTCTGAAGTGATATGGCCCCAAACAAGCTTAGCATTAGTAGGAAGATAGCAGCCTGTTTGTTGCCAGAGCAAAATGAAGCGTTAGCGAACAATATAAACCCCCAACGGTAGTCAGCATGTGAGTTTTGAAATGATATGTCTTTCTATATGCATAATCAAATAGTTTTAAAGCACAATGGCACTTTCTGAACATGGAATAAATATTAGTAACAGAAGGACCAAATGTAAGCACCGAAACTGAAAGGATTCAACATAAAAGGACAGCAGAGAGTCATTTATATACCTTGAGGAATAGCATCCAGTCATTACCCTTACTAAGAGAATTTAAAACAGTAATAGAAGTATTCCACGATGAGGCTACTGAGTTAGCAAGCCATAGCGATTTCTCATCAGACAAGTGGAAACTTGATGCAGGAATTTTCTCAACTGTATATCCAAATCTGCAACAGTAGAAAAATCCATTCAGAGACAGTAGTCCCATATCATAAACTCTACTGCCTATAAAAGAAAATTTAGAAGATGTCGAAAAGGTCAGGCAGATTTCCAGAAGATTCATATCCCACATTCATATACAAAATTAATGACAATTTTAAAAGTGTAATCTTTATAGGATAATTGCAACAAGTTAATTTATATATATATATACTCTTTTTTTTTTTTTTTTTTTTTTTTTTATGGATGTGAATTCAATCTGCTAGATGATCATGCAACATGGAAGCAACAGATATAAAATCTTTTTTTATAGTCAGAAAACAATTAAGAAAATTTGGCCAATTGTAAGCTCTTAAGGGAAGTATTGAAATGGCAAATTGACATACTGACATTCAAAGAAGAGACGAGGCAGCATACATTTTCTCCGGCAAAAAGCTGTGGATTAACAAGAAGATTAACATCAACAAGAGGAGCTTTGAAAGTGCAGTAATGATGGTATAACCAGGTACAATAACGATGCAGTAAATTGCCACCAGAATTAATACTGCAGTGAGAGTCCACTTTTTATCTTTCCAGAGTAGCGTGTCGGCAACTGAGAAGGACAGCAGCAAGGCAGGAAAATTTTTGATCAGTACATATAGGTAAAATGTAAATACAGATACTTCCGCTCATACCCCTTCTCTCTTCCTACCCAGAATATGAACTATATTTTCAGTAACTTCTGCAGCGTCTTATAATGCTAAATCCATAATCACATCACAAAGAATAACATTATGCTCCCTCTCAGTTAGCCCATAACCAAATGTGAATGTCATTATACCAGAGATTATCATACCATGCCCTAACTTTTGAAGCAAGTGTTCCTCAGAATTTGACCATATTATAGTAATCTCAAAACAAAAAAGGAAAAATAAATGCAGATAAATGCTTGTGTTTTGTATTACGTGTAGGGAGGACACAGTATTTGAGACCACATCACAGCCAAACATCAAAGCGACGAAGATGTGAATGCAAAAAAAAAAAAAAGTTTCGTACCTCTTCCACTACCAAGAAGTACAGAAGCTTTGGATGGCCCTACTCTCTTTAACTGATTTTCAGCTCTTAAGTGTGAATACGAGTCAACTGTCCTCTTTATGCCCTCCTGCAGAGTAATCAAATCACATAACCATAAGTAAATTGTTTGCCTAATAAATTTATTACATCAAACAGAGATTACACAGTAGACATGAACAAGTAGTCAACATCAAGGCAAAACAAAACAGGACAAAGAAGGCTGTCCCTTAAGAAAGTAATAACACAAAAAGAGTACCACAAGTCTTATGAATAAATAATTCAAAGAAAAGGGATCTTGAAGTTTGTTAGATATGAAAGCCTATAAAGCGATGGTAGAAAATTGTCTCTATCATAGAAAATAAGTTCCCCGTAAGCATCATCAAGAACTCTCCTATTCCTTTCTTGCCAAATAATCTAAAAGAAGCTGCAACATATAACTTCATAAAGCCTTGGCTTTCTACCGCCCAAGAACATGTAATGATTCTCCATAAAAAAAATGAGGTACAAGAAGTTGGAATGACTTGAAAAAGCTTCACTGCTTTTCTGTTAATAAAACACCCTTAAACATGAAGCAATAAAGAAATGATCAATTTTCTCAGCCTTCCTCTACACACCACACTCCATTTAGGCAATAAACAAACACCAGATTTATTCCTTTGTAATATATCACAAAGGAATCCTCCCTTGAGCCACAGTTCAAAAAATTGGCATCTCACAAGGAACTTTAGTCAAAAGTGCCCAGCTTCAGCTGCAATTGTACTAGTAATTATAGCAAAAGATACTTATCCTAAGGCTTGAAGCACATTGGAGTTTAATCTTCATACAAACAGTTAAATATGTATAGAGTTGCTGCATAAATGAATATTACACTATGAAGGGTTAAAATTAGTAGACTATTAAAGTCAAAAAGTTCCATTGATGATTGCTACTCTTGAAGCAAAGCTAAAACCCACCGTGGGTGTAGCACAAGTTTGCCAAGTTGAAGTTTCATAAAATGGCAAGATAGTCAAAATAGGACAACAAAAAACAGTTTGCTATATTTTGCGGAAAGACACTGAACCTGAAGTGGCACAATGGGCATGTAGCCAAGTAGATCCTTCGCTTTTGAACAATCAAAAGTTCTGCTGCAAGAGAGTAGTCTAACTCTTGAAGGTGTCAACTGTGGGACCTTCATTCCATAAGGACCTAGCAGCCTATACGTCAACTCCACCATGTGTGCGATTGGCATCATAACAAAGGCAGGTATCTTTATCCTCGGCCTGCAAACTACATCAACTAAGACAAAGGGACAATGGGCATATACATTTTCATAGCCACTTTTAGTTCTTCAATTGAAATTCGAGATATATTTTGAATACAGAATAATAGAAAGTGCAAAAACAATTAGGGGTGTTCGTTTTGTCTTTTGACTTAATGGCTTAATATGAGTTGACTTAGCTAATTTAGACAATAAAGACTGTTTTGATGACTTAATAGAAAATTTAAGATATTAATAGCTTAATACAAGAGGCCAACTGTTTTCTTTTGGCTTTTTGCATACACATGACAATGGCTAGGTGCATTTTTCAAACTGAAAAAATAAAAGATAAAGAAGCACCTCTGGTAGCCAAGACCTTCAAGTATTAGTGAGACAAATTCCCAAAACTTGATAGACTCCATATTGGTTACAAAATATGCCTGCAAAATCGTCATTAAATTTTGATTATGATGGAACACCAGAAGCAATCTCTTAACTCAACTTTAAAGGCCAAATACATCACACAATACCGTGACTTCTACATATTCTACAGTAAATACTGACGAGTCTAAAAATTAATCCTTGTGCCCATTTACATATAAATCCAAGATAGAAAGAACTTGAGGGGGTATTGAAACAATACCTGCCCTGCAGCTTTCTGCGCAACAGTCACTTCCGATGCTAGAGCTCGTTCAGCACATATATGAGCATGTGCCACATTTTCAACATAAGTGAAATCGTACATGTTATTGCCATCTCCAATTATGAACTGACCAATTGAAAACAGTAAGGAACAAGATAGATATTAGATTTCATTGACGAAGGCCAACAGTAGTCAAGGAACAAAGCGCCCACTAATATGACAGTAATTGTTCCACTGGTTTCCTGCCTTCCTGGCTTGTCAAGAGTTTTGATGAACCATTTGCCAGAAAATCCTAAACCTGCTCTACACATTTTCAGGTGAAAATTGATTGCAAGGTCACTAAGGCAAGTTGAGGTGAGAATCTATAGCATGAGCAAGAGGCTTGATCGCACAATACTGAACCACATGCCAATAATGTACTCTTCGGCGAGTACGAAGCCAAGGCAAATCACCGAAAACCCAATTTCCAACAAAAATATGCAATCCCAAGTGAGAAATTTGCTAAAAAATGAATCCACCATTTTAGTATTTCTTTATAAGGATCTAAAACCATTTATTGACACAAAGCATGAGGAGAAGACGTTTTAGTGCAAACTTATAATACCGAGTTTCCGGGCCATTGGCTCTGGTGCCATGCGGTCAAAGAACTTTTGAGGAATTTCACACAGGCACAAGAAGTAGAGAGCACTTAAATAGACATAATGAACAGAAACAACAGAGTTGGAACATTATAGACATAATAGCTACACACAAGCAGCAGTCAACTCATGAGTGGGGAAGCAGAACTACAAACTGACTCTTCATTAAATTTGAGGAAGCATTCTTTTGAGTTTCAGATGAGGGGAGGCAATAGTGTGCATGCATGTGTGTTTGTTGGGGAAGGCGCTGGAGCACGAGCATTACTACCATATAAATAATAATTAAATTACAAGAATGAAATTAACAGAGACAATAAACGTAATACCTTGGATTTTCCAGCCCTTGCAGCAGCAACTAAAGATGGAACCAATAAACTATCACCAGGTCCAAAAATGCTGCTAGGACGTATGCAACAGGTTAGAAGCCCATTAGTACCATTAGCCTTGATAACCAATGCCTCTCCTTCAGCTTTTGTAGCTGAATAAAAATCATTGTGCTGAAACAATTAAAGCGAAACATCTAGTGAACCTGAGTGTCAGTCGTAGTAAGGTATATTAAATGATTAATAATTTACATGAATACACATTATTAAAAAAAAAAAAAAGGCACGAACACACTAATACAGGTACACAAATTTATGTCGCTTCACTTGAATGACCAAGAAATAAAAGAGATAGGAAGTCAGCAAATATCAATACCTTAGGCGGATACAGTAATGCTTCATTCCCATTAATGATCCCATGAACCCCATCAAAAACCACACTGGGAGAGCTAGTATAAATAAGTCTCTTCACTTTAAGCTCAACACAAGCACCGATAACATTCTGTGTACCTACAAATCACAGTTGAAACAGATAACAACAACAATAACAACAGCAGTCAGTTGACAGGCATTTAAATTCAGTTCCTACAGCAGACAGCTGAAGATCTAACCTTCCACATTAACTGAATGATGAAGCTTGTGATTGTTAATGGATGAATTTGGTGCAGCCATGTGGAATACAACCTCAGCTCCTTGTAATGCTGTAAAACAAACAAACTAAATATTCAATCCGAAACATTATGCTGTGTTTGGATGTGCTTTTAACACCAGCTAACTAAAATGAAAAGAAAAAGAAAAGGACCTTGAAGTACTTGAGCCTTGTGTCGGAGATCAAAGGAGACATAGTGAGCACGGCCAGACCTCAAAGCCTCGCCAAGAATTCCCTGCTCCTCGTGCGGTTCAAGTGCAATAGAATCGCTCAAATCAGCGATTCTAACAGAAAACATGTCGTATCTGATCAGCATTTCCACCAAATGCCGCGCAGCGAACCCTCTTCCACCCGTCACCACGCACAATCTCTCGTTCTCCTCCCCCGACATTGCTACACTCTGCTCCACACCGAATCAAAACCACCACACATCAACATCAAATTAATTAGGCAAATAAATTTAAGTAGCTTTATTTTATTTACTCAACTAACCTTCGCGTGCTTAGTCTTTCAATTGGATCTTGAATTCCAGGATCTGAGAGCTCCGAGACGAAAACGAAAACGACAGTAAATAAGAGGGGGGGGGGGGGGATTCTGTGCCGTCAGCGGATCAGGCGACGCGCTGTTTGTCTTGTTGTTCCACTCCCACGGAAGTGGCCATTTTCAGTTATTCATTAATTTTAACATACCCGACCCGTATTTGGTGTTTCACCAATTGGGTTTCATAGCATTTTTGCACTTGTTCATTGGGTTGGGCCTCTTGAGCAGTGAAGTGGCCCGTCATTTTAAACTCCGCTTCGTATTCGAAAAATTCAGGGAAATTTTTCCCTCCACTTGCACGCCTTGGTAGAATTCTTTGAAAAATTAAAAATAAAAATCACTCCAAATTCATCACACATTCAGAACCAGAGCTCAAACCCGGAGCAATGCCCACGAAACGCACCGTATCTCAACCGATCTCCACCGCCTACGACGACGATGACGATGACGATTTCCAAGTCCCGCTCAGCCAGACTCCTAAATTTACAACTTCCATCTCCAAAGAACAGAAAATTCCCCTTAAACCCTCAAACAATCCCAGCCGTCCATCAAAGAAACCCAAGCCTGTTACCAATCTCGGAAAGGAGAACAACATCGAGGGTTTTTACCTTAATTCAGTTGAAACTTGCAGCTTGGAAGCTATACCGTCGAGCATCGATTGCACTCGTCCAACGGCATGTGTCAATAGCGACCATTCGCCTGAGTGTGAGGAGATAAAGGAAATTTTGAAGGTAAACGAGGGGTATTTGCGTAATTCTGTGGAGTCTAGGTTGTTGAGGCCGAGAGCAGCCGACTGTAGCTTGAGTGAGGAGTCTGGGGAAGAAGAAGAAGATGCGGAGCTTGATGTGTTACTCAAGTTATGCGAGAAAAATGATGTTAATTGTAACAAAATTGATGAGTCTGTTCGGTGCCCGCTATGCGGAATTGACATTTCGGATCTGAATGAGGAATTGAGACAGGCTCATACAAATAATTGTCTCGACAAATGCGAGAACCTAGCTCAAGATGTAAGCTTTAATGAAGTTATCTCCGACTTCCACACTAGCTTAAGCCCATGAGTCTTTTCTTTTGCTCTGCTGTATTTATTTTGTGACATGATTACTGAATATACAATATTTGCTCCAGGTTGTTTTTCCCAAGGATGAAAGAGGGCCCCAATTAGAACCAGAAATTGATCTTGGTTTGGGTCAGTCCCCTAAGAAAGTTGTTGATGTTTCACCTGTTGTTGAATTACTGCACAGTCTCGGTTTAGCTAGATATGAAGAAGCCTTTGTTCGTGAAGAGATAGATTGGGACACTTTACAATGGCTGACAGAAGAGGTTTGTTTTGGATTAAAATGCTGTTTTCTTAAAGATATCCATAAATTTTATGATTAAATTGTATTTGTTAAATTATCAAGGTGACTTGTGACTTGTAAAGGGGAATTTTATTTGCGAGCTCTTATTTGTTGACATTTATTGCACAATGTTGATTTCTTAGAGAACCATTTTGTTATTGATTTTGTTACTGGAGTAGATACTTTATATTTTCGTTTTCTTTACAGGATCTTATCGGTATAGGTGTTAGTGCACTTGGGCCGAGGAAGAAAATCTTGCATACTCTTTGCGAAATTAAAAAAGAGAACTCTTGTGCAGTTGAGTATAACAAGGATGCACATGTTAGTGATGATGGATCAAGTAGTTACCATGGATTGGAGAGACACAAAGAGCCATCTAAAGTTATTGTTGATGGAAGTAGTAAACCAGCTGCAAACAAGTTGATTACAGATTTTTTTCTTGGTTCCATTACCAATGTGAAGAAAGTTTCCACCCCCACTAATGGTCAGAGTGGATCAAGAAAAGGTTCCTCTGGTTCTGATTGCAAAAAACCTGCAGCAAAAGATCAAAGCAAAAGTGGAAAACATAAAGACATTCCGACCTGGTGTTGTGTGCCTGGAACACCATTTCGAGTGGTAATTGCCTTTTATCCCTTCAAAAATGTTGTATCCCGCCTATTTAAATACTCAAGTATAATTCTTCTAAACTCACATTCTGTATTCCTGTTAATTAAGATCTATTAGGCCTCAGACCAAGTGTAATGCTTCCCAATATGAGCTGTGAACACTCAGTTGATGCAGAGAGAGAGAAGATGCTTTACTGGCATAGTTTGTTTGTATAAACATAAAGCAATATATCTAGTTATGTGTTGAAGGAGAGAGATATTGACAGAGATAGAGAGCTTCTCTGCCATTGCATTGTTTCTGTAATAGAAATAGTGAAAGTAACTATATCATTGTGATAAACTTTTGTCTTGAATTTTTTTTCCCCCTGTTTGTTTGCATGGGAGAGTGAGGAAATTTAGTTAGGAGAAAATAATCTTTTTTGTCGTGGTAATATATTATAACCACTTATATTTTGGTAATAAACTTCATTCCTTTTCATTCGTACGGTGTCTATGTATGCTCCATTGACTAATTATGATTGGTCTTCAGTACTCTTTCTTCTTATTATCAATGATGCAGGTCTTGTTGCTAAGTTCATTTTAAATTACTATCTGCAGGATGCTTTCAAATATCTAAGAGGAGATTGTTCACATTGGTTTCTCACCCACTTTCATATGGATCGTAAGTTCATTTGTTTTCTTCTTTCCTGACCAAATCTTACATTTAAGTTGCAGAACAATTCAGAAGAAATGCTGTCAGTTTCCACTTCACATTTGCTTCATTCAGTCAGTTTCTTGTCAAATCTTTTCAGAGCACCCTCCTAGCTTCTCGTTACTTTCCCCCCAAGCCTTTTAGCTCGATCCATTTCCTTCATATAATCTAATTTTTTCTTCCATGCTACTGCTGTGATTTATGTAATATAATCTTATATTTAAGTTCATGGTTATATCTGTAGAAATACATAGAGTAAGGACACAGTGACATTTTAAAGTTTTTAACAGTTGTTCCAAATTCCAAAATTTTTATTAGTTCCAGGAAAAAATTTCTTTTGTGTTGTTCATTGTTTTTAATTCTGCTATGTGGCTCTAATTCATTGCCACATGCAAAATCGTCAATTTGATGGAAAACACTGCAGCTAAAATGAATATTTCCTACTCCAGATTTGGATTTTGCTTTTCAATTTATCAAGATTTTAACCAGGAAGGTTCTGTATGAGAGATATGGATCGTTCAAAAAATGATTGTGTTATTTGCACGAAAAGATTGTATGTGGTGTCTTTTACACGTCAACTTCACCAACTTGGATGACTCTAAGAATCCAATGTGCTGACATGTCTGGAACTTTGTAATAATTGCTGCTCATGAGGCAATCACAGGCACGATCCAGGTTGTCTGGTTCAACCAACCAATTTATGCACCTTTTTGTTGTATTTGTCCTTTCAGATTATCAAGGTTTAACAAGATCCTTCCATCATGGGAAGATTTATTGCTCATTGATCACAGCAAGGCTTGTGAATATGAAGATTGGAATACAATGGGACAGGCTACAAGTTTTACCCCTCAACCAAAAGACTACTATCGCTGGTATAGATGTGACATGCTTAGAAGCAAACCATTGCCCAGGGTCCATCATAATACTCTTTGAGCCTCAAAATGGTAAGGTGTGGTCCACGTTAACTTCTAAGATACTACATTTCTATTTGTCTAACAAATCCATTTCTGGGAGTGATTCTGAAGAAAATTATCTATTTAGGCTGTTCTACATACTGGAGATTTTCGTTTTAGCGATGAAATGGCAAGCATGTCTGTTTTGCAGACATGTCCTATTCACACTCTGATCCTTGATACCACTTACTGCAATCCTCTGGTACGTCAATATAAATAATATTGGAAACTAGACCGTAAACAAGCTCATGTTTAGCTGAATTTCTGAACTTCGACTTGTTTAAAGTTGACAAAGCAAAGAACGGTTGCCCCCTTACATAGCTGGGTAAAAGCCAGTGGCTGAATCATACTTCTATCTGTTTCTTAAAAGAAAATATAATTCAAATACAGACAAGTGTATGTTTACGGTCTCCTGTATCACTTAAATGCATATAATGCTGGCAATGGGCTATGAAATCTATACGTTAATATGAATTTAGTTTGTTGTAGGCTTGCTGTTGTATATATAACTATAATTGCTATAATGCAAATACTCTGCCCTCAAATTTTTTATCTACATGCCTCATACATAATCTGAAACATGAAAATGATTGTACACTAGTATTCTATTTATTTTTCATGCTTACAACTTGAATAAAATTCTTGCAGTATGACTTTCCAAAGCAGGAGGCTGTAATACAGTTTGTTATTGAGGCCATTCAAGCAGAAGCTTTCAACCCTAGAACGCTTTTTCTAATTGGAAGCTATACAATTGGTAGGGCCCATTAATCTCTTTCTTGCTCAATTTTTTCCTGCTGTGCTATATATATCATTTTCTGTTATTATAGGCAAGGAAAGGCTGTTCTTGGAGGTTGCTCGTGCTCTCCGTAAAAAGATTTTTGTCAATGCAGCAAAGCTCCGTGTGTTAAAATGCCTGAACTTTTCCAAGGAAGATATACAGTGGTTTACTGCAAATGAACATGAAAGCCACATCCATGTGGTGCCTATGTGGACACTTGCCAGCTTCAAACGACTAAAACATATGTCCAATCAATATGCGGTGAGCAGAGTCTTAATGATCATTTTACTTAGAGATTAAAGTGAAGCATAAATGATTTAAGAATGCTTGGTGGATGCCCAAATATGCTCAAACGCCTAGGTGGTTCTTCAGTTATGTTAAGTGCTCCTTGCTATAGGTGCTAATGTATGTGCTCAAGTTTCATTAGCTAATGAGCAGAATGATGCTAGACCCACCATGCTTGTGTAGCAATTTTAGAAAACAATTAAACAAAGCACATTGTTTTTATATCAATGAAATGATAAAATAGTGAAAGTGATACATAAAATAAACAAAAAGGTATCAACCGAGTTCTAATTGATTTATCGATATTTGCAATGTATATTGGAATTATTGACCTCATTATCACTTTTTAAACAAGCTTCATCAAATATGGATTGCATCTCATATTTGTGGGGCGAGTTTTGCTTCCATTAATACTTTTATGGGTTGTTATTTCTTAATACATAATTAAACTCTCTGTACTTGATTTTTTTTATATTCTCTTTTCTCTTCCTTTGATTTTTTTTTTTTTTTGTGGGGACAGTGATGGGTTGTTATTTGAAGATTTTTAAGTCTCAATATTCTTTTGCTACTGTACCATTCAAGTGCTTGGGCGAGCTTGTGAGTAACAAGCAAAAGCATGGCCTTGGCACTTCACTTTTCTCCATGATCAGTTTTTTCTAATATCACTTCTTTTTTGGTCTGGTCTTCTTAATGCTTATTGGTCAGGGTCGATTTAGTCTTATCGTTGCATTCTCTCCCACTGGTTGGACATTTAGTAAAGGGAAGAAAAAATCTCCGGGGAGAAGGTGGCAGCAGGGTACCATCATAAGGTTTGTCCAAGTCTCCATCTATTTGTAAATGCCTATAATTTTTTTTTTTTTAAACTCTTAAACAAAGCTTATCATGAGTGTCTATTCGTAAAATCAAAAACCAAATTATCGGTAGAAAGTTACTATTTTTAACAATTAATTACCGATTTATATATACTATATTCTATAATCAAAATATTGAACTAATCAGAGACTGAGCCCATCTGTTCTCCAGATATGATGTGCCATATAGCGAGCACTGCAGCTTTACAGAGCTCAAAGAGTTTGTAAAGTTTGTATCTCCAGAACACATAATACCAAGTGTCAATAACGACGGACGAGATTCTGCAAATGCCATGGCTTCCCTTCTGTTGAATTAATGTTGTTCACGGCTAGAGCCTAACACAAAACCTTCACATGTATCTTGTTCCACATCTTCAGTTACAGCACTTCAGGTGTCAGTGGAATGATAAAATTGTCTGTATTGCATTTTGATTTCATTTCCTAATTTCTTTATCATCAATTATCTTTCATTTCGCATTATTCAATTTAAATTACTCTCTAAACTGTCAATTTGAGTACATTGAAATCTGCGTAAAGGGTGGGTTTCGTATTGTATTTCAATTGGTGTTTTCTACACTTATTTTAGAGAAGAAAAATGTTTTTTTGATGTGATGTTTCTCGAAATAAAAATATATTCGTTTGTTTATTTTCAAAACATTATGCGAAAATGAAATTTGTAAAAATATGCTTGGTTAATTTGAAAATATGCAAAAAAAAAAGAGTAAAATTGAGTTTGCTGAAATTTTTTATTAATGAAATATTCTTTAAATTGTTTATTATGCAATACATATACTTTTTTTTAATAAACTTTTTTTATTATTATAAATTTTAAATAAAATAAATTGCAAAAAAGTTTGCAAAAAAAAGTATTTAATTACCAAACCATAAATAAACCAAATCTATAAATTATTATTTGTTACGAGATCTCCATTTTATATTTGTATATAAAATAAATCTCTGCACAAGTTTATTTAGTTTATTTTTGACAGAAAGAGTTTAATTAGTTTATTAAGGGTAATTGAATTCTGGTCAGTTTGGCGGGCTCTGGAGGGAGTGAGAAGAAGCTGCCAGAGAGAGAGAGGGTCAGAGAGAGGAGTTAAAAAAATAATAATAATAAACACTTGTCTCTTAATTAATTTTGTGGATTTATCATTAATTACATTTCTACGACGGAATTTGAATTATTGTAACGCCATTTTGGTGAAACAAACTTATCTTTAGAATGGGCTGGAATGGGAATGAGATTAATCTTGTTGGGTAAAAATAAATAGAATAGAGATATGTTGAATCACAGTGATATATTATTTCTTGGTAAAATAAATGAAATAAGGAATGGTAAATGATCGATTTACTTAAAATAAGTGCGATGATAAATAAATATGATTTTCATTTAACCACATATGTATAAATATTATTATAAAATGATATTAATTAAAAATAAAATTAATCATAATAATAATAAATGTTAATAATGATAATATTAATAAAATAAAAATAAAATTAATTTTATTAATATTAATTTTATTAGCATTATTAACATTTATTATTATTAAATTTTATTAACTTTATTAATTTAGTTATTATTAATTATTGTTAATATTATTTTTATTTATATTATCATTATTATATTTTATTAACTTTATTATTTTAGTTATTATTAATTATTGTTAATATTATTTTATTAATATTATCATTATTAACATTTATTATTATTATATTTTATTAACTTTATTATTTTAGTTATTATTAATTACTTTTAATATTATTTTATTAATATTATCATTATTAACACTTATTATTATTATTATTATTATTATTATTATTATTTAATATCATTTTATAATAATATTTATACATGTATCTAGATAATGAAATTACATTATTACTATAATTATTAAATTTATTAACTTTATTATTTTAGTTATTATTAATTATTGTTATTATTATTTTTAATAATGATAAATTAATTATTGTTATTAATTATTATTTTATCATTATTTTTATTATTAATAATGATAATATTAATAAAATAGTAGAGTTAATAAAATTTAATAATCATTATTATTATTATTATTATTATTATTAAATTTTATTAACTTTATTATTTTTATTAATATTATCATTATTAACATTTATTATTATTATTTTTAATTAATATCATTTTTATAATAATATTTATACACGTGTCTAGATAATGAAAATTACATTATTACTATACTTATTAAATTTATTTATACTTATTAAATTTATTAAATTTATTATTTTAGTTATTATTAATTATTGTTATTATTAGTTTTAATAATAATAAATTAATTATTGTTATTAATTATTATTTTTATCATTATTTTTATTGTTAATAATGATAATATTAATAAAAATACAAATAATAATTAATAATAACTAAAATAATAAAGTTAATAAAATTTAATTATTATTATTATTATTATTATTATTATTATTATTAATGATATTTAAAATAATAAAATTGTTTGTGATTTGAACAAGGGTAATTTAGTAAATATGAAAAAATTAGAAGGAAAAAGTAAGAATTTTCATTCTATTCCATATTTTCATTCCCAACCCCCATGGAATGGAATTTCATTCCTTATTAAATTACATTTCACAAGAACATAGTTTATTCCCATTCTATTCTAAGAAACACACCATAAGAATACACTAACGCGCTTACTAAACCTAATCTGAATACTTAATGAATATACGAATGAACGGAATCTAATAGGGAATGGGAATCAAATTAAGTTGTTTACTTAAAGCAGGAATCGGAATCGAATGAAATTTGGATTAGAATAAATTACTAAAAGACTTAATGGATTATCATGTCATAATTATTATTATTAACTAATATATTAATTAATTGTAAAATTTTATTAATTAATTATTATAATTATATTAACAATTATTATAAAAATATATTAACTAATAATATTAATATTAATTAATTAATTATAATAATATATTAATTATTGTGATTATTCATTCAAAAATTATAATTATTAATAATTATTGTTAAAAATGTATTAATATATTAATTAGTAGTAATAATTATATTACTTAATTAATAATAATATATGAATTAATTATAATAATTATTATAATAATACATTAATTAATTAAAATAACAATGTATTAAATATTATGATTATTTAATCGAGAACTATAATTATTAATATATTATTGTTAATAATATATTATTATATTATTTAATAGTAATAATTATATTAATTAATTATAATAATTATATTAATTATATTAATTATATTAATAATTATTATAATAATATAAATAAATAAATTAAAATAATAATGTATTAATTATTGTGATTATTTAATCGAGAACTATAATTATTAATATATTATTGTTAATAATATTATTATATTATTTAATAGTAATAATTATATTAATAATTATTATAATAATATATTAATTAATTAATTAAAATATAATATATTAATTATTGTGATTATTTACTTGAGAACTATAATTATTAATATATTGTTGTTAAATAATATATTATTATATTATTTAATAGTAATAATTAAAGTATTTAATTAATTAGAATATATGAATTAATTATAATTATTATATTAGTAATTATTATAGATATTAATTAATTATAATAATTATATTAATAATTATTATAATAATATATAAATAAATTAATTAAAATAATAATGTATTAATTATTGTGATTATTTAATCGAGAACTATAATTATTAATATATTATTGTTAATCATATATTATTATATTATTTAATAGTAATAATTATATTAATTAATTATAATATATGAATTAATTATAATTATTATTATAATAATATATTTATTTATTAATTAAAATAATAATGTATTAATTATTGTAATAATATTAATAATATTTTAATTATTATGATTATTTATTCAAGAACTATAATTATTAATAATTATAGTTAATAATATATTAATTAATTATAACAAAATGGGTATTTTTTGTTTATAAGAAATGGGTATTCGAGGAATTTAACTTGATTCACTCTCAGAATCAAGTTCCCATTCCTCATTCCCAAAATATAGGTGGGTCCAATTCCGATTCCGATTCCTCTTATTTTCAAGAACGCAATCATTCCGATTCCGGATTCGGATTCCCCAATCCGGTAAGTAAACGCACCATAATACTCAATAAACAAAACTATGACAAAGCAAAGACAAAAGTCAAATTTGAGAATTTTCAGGAAAAGAAATATGTAAAATATAATTAAAGAATCTAGTGGCAAGTGGCAACAAGCAATAAGTAAGTGCGTCTGGTGAGCATCCGCGGTTTGACCTCAAGTCCCAGTCTTCTATTCATTAGTCATAGACTCATAGCATTGCTAGTCCCCCTCGTGTGGCACCATTAGTCATATATTAATTCACTTACATTCTGTCTGCGTGAACTACGACTGCTGCGCGTTTCGGTAGCCATTCTCTTGGATTTATTTATTATTTCTTTTTTTGAAACATTTGTTTTGTTGTGAGTGAATCAGTGAAAGGCTATTTTACTTCATCAAAATATTCTTAAAATCCTGATTTATTTTTTTTATTACTAATATGCCTAAAACATAAAATTAACGCAAAGATAATATAATTTAAACAAAAATAAAATTACATTTGAGTTTATTAAGTGTGAGATTATTGCTTTTCCCTTACTGTAATCGATATATACTATTTATTCCTTACTATTTTTAAAGTGGCCAATAATAATCCTCTTGATAGCATAAATTTATAATATTATTTTTATTTTTAAATACATTTTTATCTATATTTATTATTAATTAAATAAATCATATGAATAGAAACTAAATAAAAAATTTAAATATTAAAAATAAGAAATGTATGTTTTGATGTGAACAAAAAAAATTAATAATATAATTTTTTTCTAGTACTTTTTTATTTTGTAAACATTTTCTTCGAATAAATATTTTATAAGATTTTAAAATAAAATGTAAAAAGTGCAAGAAAAATATTTTATTATTTATTTTATAATAATTTTTTATTTATCATTCAAGTTTTCTTATAATAATTTTTATCATTTTATAATAATTTTCTTATATATTTACTATAAGAAAATGTTTATTAATTAAAAAAGTACAAGAAAAAAAATTTTTACTAATTTTTTCACATGAAAACATATATTTTTTTTAATACGAAATTTTTTATTTTAATTTCTATTTATATGATTTATTTAATCTATAAATAAATATAAATAAAAAAGTATTTAAAAATAAGGATAATATTATAAATTTATACTGTCTGGGGGATTATTAGCCATTATAAAAACAACAGGGGACAAATGATAAATATTGATTACAGTATGGAGAAATTGACAACCACCCTTATTAAATAAATGGGTGAAAAGTGTAATTTGATGGACTCAAACATCTTAATCCAGACATTATAATTTATATATAAATATTCGGACAAGCAATTATATGCTGCAGTAATTACAAACTGATGCGACATAGACTATTAATTAAAATGAAATAATCAATCTAATCACTAAATGTTTCTTTCCTACCTTTCTCAATACATCAACTTTTCAGCAGGTAAAATATTCAATTTCAAATCCTCAATGTTGTTTTATTTGCTTCATTTTAATGTGAGAGTTATTAAACAGTTAGTTCATGGTTTTTCTTTCCAGCACATTGATATGATTTGCAATATGTATAGAATAGTCAATCTTAATATTCTTTATCGTAGGAGTCCTTTTCATGTGAGATTTGAAGAGTTTTTTTGGATGTGAGAGTTATTCAAAGATTCATATGAGACATCTGGCATATCACAATATTGTTACATTAATTTGTAGTATCTGCAACATTACTTTTCTCAAGAGTAAATATTCATTTCGTCTCTATATTATTAAATCTTCATTTAATTTTTATATTTTAAAAAATACTCTAAAATAAATATGTCATTAGTTATATTACAATTAAAAATACTAGATGTGACCACAAGCAACAGTTTTGGGAACAATTAAAGAAAATGAATATATATAAAACATTACCAATTAAACATCTTAATTGGTAATTAAAGATTCCGTGTTTTTCAAAAAAATCTTTTATTTCATTCTTAAGAAATAGAGATGTTCCGTGATATTGAAGAACGGGTCTTAAATTATAAAAGTTCAAAATTGGGACTTGTAATAATTTGTAAAATACATATGCTTGTGATTGTGAAAAAGATGATAAATTACAAGAAATCTTTGAATTCTTATTACTAGTCTTAGAAATCGATTTTTGGATAGTCGAAAAAATTCTATTTTGATTTGTTTTATTAATTCTTTCGGGATTTGCTTCATTATTGTGGATGTTTTTCTCAATAATTTTCATTTTTTTTCTTGTTGATTCACGAAAAGGTTTTGTATTGATTCTTGGAATAGTAAGGGTAGATAGAAAAATATTTCTGTATATCTTTTCAATGACAAATTTTAGAAACAAATAGGATTTACGGATTAATCGAGCATTTCTTTTTTTTAATATCCGCCAAATCCTTTTTGATGGGTCTAATATATATATATATATAATTTTTACTAAATTAAGCCTAAAAGTGAACATACATACATTGTCTTTTTTTCCTGTAAAAACAGAAGCCAGGATCGATAATTTCTTCGAAAAAAGATCTATCGTGCATTTATTGGAAAAATATCAACTGTTTTTACAGGAAAAGTGTTATGGGAGAGGTTAGAATTAAGCAACAGAAGAAATTTGGCTCGCTCTAGCGGTATGTCTCACGTTTGAGCTTCCACAAAAATTTCATTATGTGTTCACATAAAGTGTAGGTGCTTGAGCTCCCACGAAAAGTTAACAAATGGTTTTATTTCATTTTATTTTATTTTAAAGTTAATTTGGTAAATTAATCTTTTTTCTCTTTATAAATGTTTTCAAGACAGGTGCTCAAGAGCTTATATATATTGGCCAACATTACAAAAGTATAATTATAAAAGCAACGATAAGGTAGCTTTCACATGTAACATAAGTAACGATAAGAGAGTTCTGAAATATATTTTTTTTAAATACATTCACAAAATGAATATTTAACTTAAATTATAGAGACTAAACAAATATTTATCAATTTGTTTATCACCTATCACTTTGTCTTTTATTACACAAAATACAATGTATCTCAATTTTCTTTTAAATGAATATATGAGTCTGTTTCACGTGGGATTTAAGAAATCTTTTGAATCTGAGTGTTGCTAATTGAAAAGGGCAAGGTGATTTCCTTTTCAATTATACATCAATTTTTATAGCTTTTACAACTTTTAGGAGCCGAAATTTTAGTACTTTCACTATATCACGTCAGTGTTCATATAATCATATATGCTAGCCCAATTAAATTATAGTGTGCATAACGACATTTTGAAAACAGTCGTTCGTCTAGTTACTGTGACTCCAAAGTAATGATATCGAGCAGCAATTAATTGAAGTCATTGTATGAACATGCATGCTTGTTTAGTAGCAAGTTGGGACAATAGAAATAATTAACTTAAGAAATTCTATATTACAGTTGAACGTTGAAAGCGACCTAGCTATGATTAGCTTAAGCTTAAGTTCTTGCCCTTCATAATGCGGACTAAAACGGGGCAATAACAATGCAAGCAGGTATAAATAGTGTAATAAATCAATCACTAATCCGATCATTGGAATGTACACATATAAGCAGGAACAAAAAGAGCGGTTGATACAGTAATATCAATTGTTCGGGGCAAGACTGAATTGATTCAATTCTGCCCCTCCCAAGAAAAAAGAATGGCGGCGGTATTGAGAAAGATGCTCGGCGGTTGGCACAAAAAAAACTTGGCCACATTGCCTCCTCCTCAAACACCAAATTAATAATAGACTTGATAGTCTACAAAAAAAGAAAAGAGAAGATAAGAAGAAGAAGAAAAAAAATAATAATAATAATAACAACAATGAAAAAATAATTTTTTAAAAAAAGTAAAAGAAAAATCAGTCGGATATCGGCGGCAAAAATTAGCCGATGCCCTGATTTTAGAAGTTCCAGAGAAACGACGACGTTTGAGAAAAGGCATTTTGATCTTCCTCATTAGTATCGTCAGTGGTAGGTTCTGCTGTAGCTGATTGGTATAGCTCATCACTCATATGGTCCATCCCTGGGTAGAACCCGAAATCAGATGCGCCCCCGTGGGAATCCAGCATGTCCAAGAACGACCAATCAATGGTCGAATCACTGTGCACGTGGACTGCCCCTCCATCGGATGACGATGACGTGCAATTATTATTATTATTATTATTATTATTGTTATTATTACTACTATTAGTGTGATCCACAGAATTTCTCGGAGGCTCTTCGTTTGCAAACCTGGCAGCTATCGCTTGAATTTCCTGAGGATTCAGTGACCTGGCTCTTGCTCCTTCAGCACCAGGGCCCGTAACGTCCAACTCCAAGGGCGGGTTTTCAGGAAAGTTAAACTTAGCGTCGCGGCCACGTAGGCAAAATAGAGCTGCGTCAAACGCACGCGCTGCCTTCTCGGGTGTTTCGTATGAACCAAGCCATATACGTTCGCGGCTGTTCGGGAGCCGGATTTCCGACACCCATTTGCCCCACTTCCTCTTTCTTACACCCTTGTACTTGGGTTCCGAACTACTTGCACCACCACTACTACTACTTGGTTGTAGTTGTTGTTGTTGTTGTTTTTCAGTTGTCTTCACCATTCCCTCCGAAACGACGTAGTATTTCGTTTGATTTTGATTTTGATTTTGATTTTGATGCTGGTTTAAGGAGGAGGATAGCAACAATGGCGGCTGTGCTCTTGTGAAATATATAGAGTGAATTGGAGACTGGATAGTAAAGTACCCTTTTTCTATTCTTCCTTTGAAGGGTCCATGCTCATCTAAGCGCGTTGATTCGTGAAGTCAGAGGAGAGGGGAGGGTGGGGAAGAGCGTAAAGGTTTTGGACACGTGGCGGGTTGCGAGAGCGATTAATGATTTTTGTACGCGGTAGGACCGCATTAAGCTGCACGTGGGATAATTTTTGTGTCATGTGTGTTTTTATTGTTTTGTTCGTTTTGGCTAAATGTTACTACTGTCCCAGTTTCCAGAAGTAGATACGGCTCGCTGGAGCTTTCGGCCTTTTACGTGATGGGTTTGGTCCGTTTGGATTTGGACGCTTCTCCTGCTCACTTTGCCTTTTGCTTACTTTTCAATTAAATATGTTGTCTTTTTGTGAGTATTAAATAAATAAATAAATAAATTGCATCCATTTAAAGTTAATAAAGAATGCACCACAATTGATGATCCATCTCAAAAAGATAGAAATATTAATTATTTATTTCAGTTTGCACATAAAATTCTGATTTTCATAACTCATAAAAAATATTTATTAACAATGTAATAAATTTAATTTTTTAATAGATG
The DNA here is from genome assembly GCA_030449925.1 of Citropsis articulata. NCBI lineage: Eukaryota > Viridiplantae > Streptophyta > Magnoliopsida > Sapindales > Rutaceae > Citropsis > Citropsis articulata. The sequence goes on from JASUUH010000257.1 coordinate 1,220,323, forward strand.
AATCTCATGTCAAGTTATGATTAGGATCTCCCACAGAAAATCGAACAACGGGTTGCTGCATGTATTTATATTCTAATTTTGTAAATATAAATAAAAATTACTTAGTTCAAACAATTATAGACTGAGAGTTGTTTGTGAATTGCGATTTCCGAATTCTCTTTTGGCGCGTGGAGCACAGTAACTCTCAGGTGATGTGGTACGGCGGTGGGTCAATAGTCCAATAAACGGCGAAGAGAAGCTGCTGTCACGTGGGCTCCGCCAAAATAGATGACATGTCTCTTCAGTATTTGCCCTCCCCCATACGGCTTGCGTATTTTTAGTAATACTCAAACTTTAAAGAGTGACCCTTGAATAAATGAATGGGCGGTGAAAGAAAAATGCGTGAACGTCTGTATATTAGATCGTGGAGAATCCCTCCCGAAATAAATTTAGACAAACCAAAAGTCTATCAGACAAAATTAGTTGATCCCATATATTTTTAAAGAATATCTTCACTCGCAGGTAAATGAAATGCAACATATTTAAATTCCACCAAAATTAATGCACTTTTCAAATTACACTTTATTACCGAGAAATTGATGTCGCCAATCTCTTATGCATGTTAATTTACTGTCTGTAAGTTTTGAAATAAAAAAGGTAAAGCGATAAGCAACATAATATATTAGTAGAGTATATATTAAAATTCTCTTATGCATGTAAGGAGTGGGAGTGGTTAGTGTAGAATTCTCTAATTATAAAATTTATATACTCATTTAAAGAGAAAAGTGGGAGCCCCACTTCCTGGCTTATTATTTTTGGAGTGAGAAATGAGATTCCCGCTCGCATGGAGGGAGATGAGAGCGAGTCCTTTATTTTCTTTCCCTTATTATATTCATATTAAAAAAAATAATGTCATATTTATTTAAAAATAATAATAATAAACTTTTTAAATACAATATTATTATATTAAGTTAAAAATAATAATTTAAATTCATTCTACATTAAAATGACTTAAAAATAATATTAATATGTTCATAGAGAATTAATGATATTATTATATACTATTTTTATTTGAAAATATAAAATTATTATATTTATTTAATATTAATAATTAATAACGATAAATAGTTTACTCTAAGAAAATATTTATTTTGTACTATGTTATTATTAATAATGTTTCATTTTTGCTGCTCTCACAAATAATTTTAAATTTACATAATTAAAATTAATAAAAGATTATGATTCACATAAATAAGAAAATTTATAATAAAAAAAATAGTTTATTTTATAAAATATTTTTTATTCAATTTATGATTAAAAACTACAATTCTCTGAATAAAGGTAAAACTATAATTTAAAACGATTCACTTTCAATAAAAAACAAAGTAAACATACAAATGGTTTATTTTCATTTTAAAAAAAAGTAAACATATAAATGAGATTTTTATTCTTATTCCACACTCATACTCTAGCGTAAGTGCTTGTTTAACATGGCTTATCTAATGGTCATAAGTACTTATTTAATCTCACAAGCTCTTATCAAAACTTTTGTTATTTATTGTTTGTGAAATTCTAACAAACCAACCCAAAGAGAATTGGTGAATTGGGTTTTTAAAGTTATTAAGCAATAAGTTTAAAATTCAATACAAATTTATGCTATAAACTTGAAATAATAAATATGATAACATATAAATTTAAATGAGATAAGGGAAAGAGAATCGAACGCAAAATTTTTACGTGGTTCGTCAAATTCAGCCTATGTCTATGCCTCCAAGCTAACTGAGCTTAAAGATTATACTATTCAAACCTTCACAACTTATGCCTTTAAGATGCTTACAATTAACTTCTAAGATGTCAATAAAACATTTACAATCTGAGATGATCTCTCACCTATTTTCCACACTTACCAATTACTCAAATTTGAAATTGAAACCAACATTACACAGATTTTCCCTCACACAAGATATGTGTTTACAAATGAAAGCTCAAAGTGTGATTTGATGAAGGAATTTGATGAAGGAATAAACAAGTTTGAACCTGATATAGTTTGAATATGCAAAAACAAGACCAATAACAATTGTTGAATCTCCATCTAAATTTGAATTTGATTAAACCTTTATAGTTAGAGAAGAAAACTAATTGTTGTTGATTTTCTAAGCATAATTGGATCGTCATTAACACAAGACGACTTGTTATTTTGACTTTGTGCCAGTTACAATTATGCAGAATTTAGAATTAGAGGATGTCAGTTAGCCGTTTAATTTCAGCAAGTTTACTGATTGAAATCGGCTTGCTGTTTTCAAGTAACGGTTTGCTGTTAAATTCTAGAAGCTCAATTGTTCCAAGCCGACTTGCTATTTGCATATTATCGGTTAACAAATCTTCTAGAATCAATCAAAAAATAACCTTAAGTTATTGATTAACCGTTTCAAAGTTAGCAGTTATCCATTTATTTCAAAACCTCAATTTTGTTCGAAAACACTATACGACCTAAGAATTTAATTCAATTTTAATGACTTCAAACATTTTTAGCCTATAACACATATGATTTGTTATCATCAAAATCAATATTATGAGTATATTATATCAACAGTTTAGTTGATTTTTTAGTAGAACTTTTGAAACTTAAATAAGCTATTTTATCTCTATTAGTAAAGACTCAAATTTTGAGCTTTTGGAAGTAGAAATTGAATTTTTTTTAAATGTTAAAATATCTAAAATATCATTTATATATTTTACAAACTTATTTTATTCTTTTCATAACAAAACTCTTAAAAAATTGTCTATTAAAGTAATTTTATAATTTTTAATAAAATCGGTCGTTGACATCCAAATAACTAAAAATTTTTAGATAAAAACTCTATTTATAAAAGCTGTACGTAAATAAGTAAAGAACCTACTCCCTTTCTCACTCTATACTCTCAATCCTACGATTCTTATTCCTCCGGATTTCTAATATAATGTGAGAAGTAAACACTACCGAAATTGTCTTTCATTGTCATACTGCTTGTTAGTGTATTAAGTAAATGAATGATATTGCATCTTCGTGGGTTAAAAGAGTTTATTTAATAACAAAATATTTTTTCAGTCATGAGTAAAATTTTGAAGATTAAAAAAATTTAATTTGCCGCCATTGAGATAGATTTTAAATATGAGTTTTTGCTGAGTGACGGATTATGGAACTTTTTTTAATGAATTAACTTATACAAAATACTCATATTTAATCTCATTATTTTCATACTATAACTTTAAGATGTTTGTCTATTAAATAATTTTGCAATTTTTATTAATAAGCTTTCATTAGGGACCAGACAACTAAAATCCTTTTAATAAAAAGCTATTCTAATAAAAAATCTATCTGCAATACTTGAAGAAGCTCTACTTAAAAATAATTTAGCAGATGAAGCAACTGTTTGCTAGCCTTACGACCTATCACCGACATAAGCGCCCTGACCTTTCAAAGGAACCCGCTTGTGATAGGCTTTCTTAATGGTAGACTTTCAAAGACTAGGAATAAAATATGTAGACCTGCAGGTAGCTCGCAAAGTGGGTCAAACGCGCTAAGCAATTTAGACTCGTAATCAGTAGACAACCTTGTATTCGTTGCTTATACTAAGGAAATTGGCAGTTAAGCATCCCATGTTGTCAGCCAATTTTCAATTCCCATGCACGCTCACTTATATTATAAATATTAAGAAAGTCCGTTGTCTGTTGAGCATTCAACGAATCAATGTTGCTTTGTCAAAATTAATTACTGTGTCTATATGCTGTAAAACGTGCCAAAAACACAGCTTAAGTCGCGTATATACACCCTAAACTGTGTCAAAAATGCAAGAAACTAGTTGGCGTGCAACTTGAATAATCAGAGTGAGAAAAATCAACTGTGTCGAAATTTTCTAAATCTATCATAGTTCCCAGAACCCTCTTCAACAATCCCTATGATCTTTTTTTCATACCCGTTTTATCCCCATATTGTAACGTTGCAAAATGTAAACTGGCTGCTTCTCTACAAGTTTGGCGATACGTGGCGGAATGACATTAATGCCTGGAGATTACCTTGGTAACTCTCCATTTTTTTAAAATTTTGCAGAAAGCGTGGTAAAATGTAAAAGCTCTTCCAGGCAACCAACTTACTTTTAGAAAATTTTTGAAAACTAAGATAAAAAGGCAAAAAGTTTTCAACTCCCCAACTTACTTTTTGAAATTTTTGTAATATCATCTTAAACTTTTGTTTGTGTAATTTATGGTGTCAAACTTTTGTTCCATTCAAAATATTACACAGGCAACAAGCTTAACATAATATATATTCTCAAAATTGGAGAAAAAAAGAGTTCCAAGTAGTTAAACATATTGGCATTACGAAATAAAAAATCTTGGGCCCTTAATATTGGGCTTATGGCGAAGCGTCTTTTGCCTGCAGGATTTGTGTATCATCCATTTTTCGCCTCTTGCAAGTTTTTCATATTGGCATTTTCGCAAACGCTTTCATCGAGAATCGACTCTTCAGAAATCAACCGTCAAATCTAGACTCTCTTTAGATATGCGATTCCCCTTTTGATTTCAAGTATCATTCTGCATTGCTATGTTCGTTTGTTATTGCTTGTAGTGATTATGATGACAGCCAAAGTTGTTAAAATTTCTTCTTTGGTCAATAAACTCAACCTGCTCGACGATTTGTCTCTGAGAAGAGCTTGGTACCGGCAATCTTCTTCACTTTGGTGGTCCCAGAATAGATTAATGACCAGCAGTAAGCGTGTTCAAGACCGAAGCAGGAATAAGAGAATCCGTTCACTTGAGATTGCTGCTGAGAAGTGGAAAATATTCTCTAAAATGAAGTTTTTAATGGAAATTCTAAGGAAAGAACCCGAAATGGTGATACCTGTTAGATCGTTGGATCAGTACAGGCAGCATATTAATCTGCCTAAACCCCATAAAATGTCAGATTTCATTAGAAAATCACCAAAGCTCTTTGAATTGTATAAGGATAAAAACGGGCTGTTGTGGTGTGGAATGACCGAAGAAGCTGAGAACTTGTTAGAAGAAGAGGAGAGATTGCTTGAAGAGCACTCGGATAAAGCTGCGGAGTATGTTACTAGGTGCTTAATGATGTCGGTTGATAAACGTTTACCGTTGGCCAAGATTGCACATTTTAGAAGAGACTTTGGCTTGCCGCTTGATTTTAGGACTAAGTGGGTGCACAAGTATCCTGAACTCTTTAGAGTCGTTAAATGTAAGGAGGACCCTGAACTCGAGTATTTGGAACTAGTAACATGGAATCCTAAGTGGGCCATCACGGAGTTGGAGAAAAAGGTGTTGGGGGAAACTGAGGCTGGTCCAGATCATACCCCGGGAATGCTTTCATTGCCCTTTCCTTTGAAGTTTCCCCCTGAGTATAAGAAAGTGTATAGATATGGAGGGAAGATTGAGCATTTTCAGAAGAGGGCTTATTTGTCTCCGTATGCGGATGCCATGGAGCTTAAAGCTGGGTCGTTAGAGTTTGATAAGAGGGCAGTTGCGGTTATGCACGAGCTGCTTAGCTTTACCCTTGAAAAGAGGTTGGTCACTGATCACCTTACCCATTACCGAAGGGAATTTGTCATGCCGCAGAAGTTAATGAGACTGCTGTTAAAACACTTCGGGATTTTTTATGTATCAGAGAGGGGAAAGAGGTTTAGTGTGTTCTTGACAGAAGGTTATGAAGATTCAGAATTGATTGAGAAGAGGCCGCTATTTCTTTGGAAGGAAAAAGTCCTGGGCCTTAGTGGATACAGAGGAAGGAAAAGGAAGATTCAAAGTTTTAGTGATTTATCTGAATTATCAGACATGGAGAATAAGGATCCACTTGAGGATGATTCCGAGAGTGTTAACACGAGTATACAGTTTGAGGAGGAGGAAACAATTGAGAGTTTAGAGGATGCTCCATTTGCAGATGATGATGAGATGGAGGTTGGAGAAGTTTGCAGCGCATACAAGGACACCAATGCATCCTGAGGTCATAACCTTTTTCATTTTGCCTTTCTTTGGTCAAGTTAATTTAGCATTGAAAAATGATTGGCTTGTTGATAAAAAGTTTTCTGAGCCTTACCCTTTGTTTTAATAGAAGAATTTCATGCCAGTTCTGCTCTGCCTTTTATGTGCTATTACCAAACTTAAAAAGCTCAGAAGCTCAGAAAGAGCCTTACCTATCTGTCATTTGTCATCGAACAGAAATTAAAACAGAGTTGTTTCACGGGTCTTTTGATAAATTTACCCAAAAATTATTCGTAGTTACTAATTTACTTTGGGTGCTTGAAGCACTCTTGGCACTGGATTGGCATTAACAGCTAGATCAAAACTCAAAGAATGACTGAGTCATACTCATAGCTCTACATAAGTTTGTGTTCTTATTGAATGAACAGGATAGTTAATAGTTGCCAGTTCTTAAATGTGATAAATTCTGAAACTTTCTCTGGCTATACACTAGTTCTAAACTCAAGTCTTATTGCTCTAGTTCTATGATAAATGTGATCATTCATGCTGTATGGCGGCACTCTCATCATCTTCAACCAGCAGAATCATGAACAAGAACAGCAAGTGGGGACCCATTGCCCGTTTCTACAGCAAGCAACCATTTTTTTCTGCTTAAAGGAAACTGTTAACTGTTATGATATTTTTTTTATTTAATTGGACACAAGATTGGTGTGAGTGTGAATACAATAATTCAGGAAGACTTTGTGTAGCTAAACTGTAACAACCACATTGGTGATTCATTTAAGTCGTATAAATAGACGCATGGCTAACAACTGTATCCTTAAATTTTCTGCTGAAGGAAATAACAATTTTTTGTGCAAAAAGATTAGCAAATTTTTGTATTAAAGAGTAGATATTCGGAGGAGTCGATAACTCCGGATGTGTTAAGTGTTTAACATTTCGACAAACAATTTATATATATCATCTTTTTTTTTTTCTTTAAAATGTTTATATATTTCAGTTAATCACTGGGAGATAAATAAATAAGTGTTTTGAATTTCTTGAAGGAGTAATCGATGCATTATAAATTTGAAAGGACGAAACTGGATGTCACAATAGAGTCGCAAGGGGATTTCAAACAAAATTGCTATTTCAAAACGCGTTGCCCTTTGTAATTCGAAAAAACCCCCCCCCCCCCCCCCCCCAAAAAAAAAGAACACTTATTGACTGTTGACTCTCATTCAATAAACAACCATATTTGAATTTTTAAGTGTTATTTCATTTTTTTTAACCCCAAATAGTATAATATTTAGTTATTAAACAAAAAATTTATAATTTATAAAATAGTTTATTATTTCATTCTAACCACACTTGAAAATTGTGATGAGCCAAGATAGTACTGACTAGTTGGAAAATGAAGTGTATAACTCTTCTATGAATTGATTTGAATGATCCAAATACCAACTGATGCAAAGTATTCAACATCCAGCCATCAGTATTTTTTCTTATTACAATGTTAATTGATATGGTTTAAAGGTCTATTTAACTCTTGGTTCAGTCCACCCAAGGAGGAATAAATGTTGCAGCTATCAACAAGAAATTTATGGTGTTTGATAAAAACCATTAAAAAAATTATAACACGCTTTAAATGTTCATGTATATATATATATATATATTATATATAAGAGTGATACTTTAATTCCTTATAATTTGTTAATATCTATTTCATCCCTAGTGTTAAAACAACAATGAAAAAAGAACAAAGCATTGTTGAAGAATAAATATGAAAATTTTCACATATAAATTGAATATCAAAACTGTTAATGTGTATATCTAAATTTTACAATCATCCTCACTATTTAAACACCAATGATGAAATAAAGTAGAATAATGTTACACATACTAAAAATAGTACAAACAAAAGACCAAACAAACAAAATTTATCTTGCAGTGAATAATTTAAAAAAAAAAAAAAATCTATTAGCAGTGTGTTATTTTTTAATCGCGTTTAAATGTTTAATGAAGTACCAAAAATGTCTGTTGTCAATTAAAGTGATAGAAACAGATTTTAGAAGAGTCCAACGTCTCGCTCACCCCCCAGATGTATCCAATTCTTTGCAAGTTGTTAAATATATATTAAAAATTTCGAAGGTGACCAGGTGTTGGTTAAACGATTTCGACGTCTCTATTTATTGCGTGCTTTATTTTGGATTGCAAAGCGAAGGCAGTAGCTAAACTACGACTCCATGAACAAAGAGGCCAGCTGGTTATGGTGATGATGTTGCGAAGACTGGATCATCAGATTCCCATAAATTTCAACTACTTCGCAGTTTCTTGGTAGTCTTTTTCATTTAAATATTTCATAAGAAACTGACCCAAAAGAGTGGCAATATTATCGCCATCACTTGGCGTCACATTTGCCCCCCCCCCCCAAAAAAGCAAAAATAAATTCGTTCAAAAAAAGAGTAGCACGAAAATTTCTATTTGATGTGCATGTTACAATCGAGATGTTATGGGGTCGTAAGTTATTGCGACCCTAACCACATGTTATTTAAGAATTTTGTTATGTTATATCATCATGTAACATACATAATTATGTAACAGTCGTTGGATTTTATCCAACGGTTGTGAAAATATAAGATGAAAAAATCATATTATTTTTATATAATGATGTAACACAACAACCTCCGTTATCTAACCATCATGAACTATTCCTTTATCAAATCAAATTAAAAACACATATTAGAAACTGCGAATGAAATTAGCTTCACTGAGCGTGCAAATTCAATGGTGTAATCGACATGTGTAAAACTAATGTTAAGGAGAAATGACGCATCGGCATGGCTAGGTTATATGACAGAAATCCTTTTGATTACACATACGTAGATACACACAATTCAGCATTTCGCCCGCCCAAACATTTGAACAAGTTAACATTAATACGGATTCTGGCATTCATCAATAATTTCTTGAATTAAAATTGATACTGATGAATTGGCAAACGGAACCTAAGTGATTTGTCTTGACCTGCTGTTTATAGAAGTTTTACTGGCATCTTTAAAGATCGTTTTATTTTGCGCCTTAGCTATCACAGTGTCTTTCCTACAGAGTTACATGTTGTTATCCTTACTATTGAGGTTGCCTTTCATAATGCTAGGCGCCAAGTTTGGTTGGAAAGTGACTCAGCTGCACTACTTTTGTGCCTCCCTAATCAAGATTATAATCTTCTTCACAATAGATGGGTTAATTGTCTTTATTACCGAAAGGAGATATAATTTAGTTGTTCTCATATTTATAGAGAGAGAAACTTTATTATTGATTCTTTAACAAACTGGAAATTATTTTGTAATTCTTTCGCTCAGTGAAATTACCCACCAATTTCTATTGGAAAGAACCATTTTGAAGATAATTGAGGTTTGCCAAAATATCATTCTATTACTTAAATTATAAAATTTCTCTCCTTTTTTCTTATTATTGAAATTCTTCTCTTTTAAAAAAACAAAAAACCAAACATTTCAAATCAACTCTGAATTTGACCAAACAATCCTCATTTAATGATGAATTTAAGAGATGTAATAAAATCTTTCAACTACTCACCCACTAAGGATGTGAAGTAGGTGACAACATAACTACACTTCATCCACCAAGTTGTCATTGTTCGTAATTCATAAATTCAGTTGCGGTTTACACATTATAAAATCTAAAATAACTCTACTCTCAAAAACCATTCTTATCAAAACTAGCTTGGCTATAACACATAACATCAACGTCATGGCTAGAAGTGAACGAGACCTCCTGTCCACTGAAATTGTCAACCGTGGGATCGAGTCCTCCGGTCCCAATGCCGGTTCTTTGACGTTCTCTGTGAGAGTCCGGAGACGGCTGCCAGATTTTCTCCAGTCCGTGAACCTCAAGTACGTGAAGCTAGGGTACCATTACCTCATCAACCATGCCATATATTTGGCCACCATTCCTGTGTTGGTACTTGTGTTTAGTGCTGAAGTGGGAAGTCTCACTAGGGAAGAGCTCTGGAAGAAGCTATGGGAAGATACCCCCCACGATCTCGCCTCCGTTCTTGGCTTCTTCGGTGTGTTCGTCTTCACGCTCTCCGTTTACTTCATGTCACGCCCTCGCTCCGTTTATCTCGTTGATTTTGCTTGCTATCGCCCCCCCGATGATCTCAAGGTGCGCATTTACTGGACATTGACAGTAGCCTGAAACAGTGAACTTGATGAACTAACGAATCCTTTTTCAGGTGACGAGCGAGCAGTTCATCCAAGTGGCTGGAAAATGGAGCAAGTCCGACGAGGCGAGCTTGGATTTTCAAAGGCGAATAATGAAATCATCGGGGATTGGAGATGAAACGTGCATCCCCAAGGCAGTGATGTCCGCTGAGGAGAACTGCATGACGATGAAACACGGTCGTTTAGAAGCTTCGATGGTGATGTTTGGCGCTCTGGACGAGCTATTCGAAAAGACTAAGGTGAGGCCGAAGGACGTCGGGATCCTCGTCGTGAATTGCAGCATCTTCAATCCCACACCATCGCTCTCAGCGATGATAATAAACCATTACAAAATGAGAGGGAATATCATAAGTTACAATCTTGGGGGCATGGGCTGCAGCGCCGGCGTCATTGGAGTGGACCTGGCCCGGGACATGTTGCAGGCTAATCCAAATAATTATGCTATCGCTGTGAGCACTGAGATGGTGGGCTATAATTGGTATGCGGGCCGAGACCGGTCCATGATGATTCCGAATTGCTTTTTTCGGATGGGCTGCTCCGCCATCCTCATGTCCAACCGGCGACGGGACTATCACCGCGCCAAGTACCGCCTCCAGCTCATCGTCCGCACGCATACGGGCGCCGATGACCGGAGCTTCAGGTTTGTTTTTGCTTTGTCTGCACGTGTGATATACATTAATACATAGTGCTCATAATTTGTTACTTTATATGCAGTGATTTCGTTATAATTAAATTTCATAATACTAAAGAATTTGTTTGGTATCATTTTTTAAAGTCAGTAGCCGCACCTAGCTGAGGTAAATAAATGTAAATTATGTGAGATAAAATTTAATTAGAATGTATCGAATTTGATGCGGTAGGCTCCAGTATTTTTGTCTTACTACAAAACTGTTTCTAAAAAAAATATGATGGAAACGAGAATGTTGTTTTCCATCTTTTAGTTGTAATTTTAAAAATATGCTACTAATTAATCACAGTCTTCACTGTTTTCAGAAACGAAAAACTGAAAGTGATAATATAAGTAAACACAATTAAATATCAATGAGTTTTTAACCTAGTAGGAGTGTCCTTGTACATAACATAGTGAGAATTAAGAGTTCGAACTTTCATAAAAATAATTCAGTAGAATCAGTCTAATCTATAATAGAATTGTACAACAGTATCATGTTCGTCTGAAGTAACAACATAAGTGGGCCACTAAGAAAAAACCTCTGTACTTTTGAGCAAAGAAGCTGTTATATCATTTAAAGGGCTATTAATAGCATATATAAACGGGTGAGTTCAGAGAAAGAGAATGTGAAGCTTAACGTACGCATATCTGTTTCTCAATTTATAAATTCATTTATTAGCAGAAATTTAGTTGCATCCCATCAAACAAATTAATTCTTGTGAGGCTTCCACTCTGCCACTTAAAATTTGGTATTTATTTCGTTATATGTTTTTCAATCAAATCATCAATAAAACCTAAACTCGTTCTTGCATTCATCAGGAGCGTTTACCAAGAGGAAGATGAGCAAGGATTCAGAGGGCTGAAGGTGAGCAAAAATATAATGGAAATAGGGGGGGATGCTCTCAAAACAAACATCACGACATTGGGGCCTCTGGTTCTTCCATTCTCCGAACAGCTCTTCTTCTTCGCTACCTTAGTCTGGCGCCACTTATTCAGCGGCAGCGCCGATAAGTCCCGTTCCTCATCATTAGCGAGCACGAAGCCCTACATTCCAGATTACAAGCTAGCGTTCGAGCATTTTTGCGTGCATGCAGCGAGCAAGACGGTGTTGGATGAACTGCAAAAGAACCTTGAGCTGAGTGAAAAGAACATGGAGGCGTCGAGAATGACATTGCATCGCTTTGGCAACACGTCAAGCAGTAGCATTTGGTATGAACTAGCGTACTTGGAAGCTAAAGAGAGAGTTAAAAGAGGAGATAGGGTTTGGCAAATAGCGTTTGGATCGGGGTTCAAGTGCAACAGTGTTGTTTGGCAGGCAATGCGCCGTGTCAAGAAGCCTGCTAGGAATCCATGGCTTGACTGTGTTGATAGATACCCTGTTGCTCTTTGAATTAAGTTTTAGGGCTTGCTTGTAGAATGCATGCTTGCCTCAGTTCTATGTAATAATTAATATTCTACTGGCTTTCTTTTTTCTTCACCTTTGCGATTGTAAAATTGCATGAATATGAAATTATAGATGAATATGTAAAATTGCATGAATATGAAATTATAGATGAATATGAATATTAACCTGCCATTTTTCTAAAATTTTCAGACTAAAATTTTAAAACGACGATGGTTGAAAGATATAGATAATGGAAATTAGAGTCATCGGCGTCAATTTTTCTATCAAATTACTTGTAACACATATAGGTATTGTACATGTTGTACATGGTACCTGAATTTTTTTTTTCTTCGTTTCCTTTATGAAGTAAAGAGGACTAGTAACTTGTTACTTGTGGCGCATATTGATTACATTTGTTGATTTTTATGCAAATTAAACAAGAATTGAGACCAGAAATTTCTATAGTTTCTTTGTATTATTGTCCCAAACTTTTGAAAGAGATATTGGGGCGTGGAGAAATGAAAGAACCCCCAAAACCATCCACCATAACCATTTTTAAAAAAAAACGAAAAACAAAAACCCTGAAAATTTAAATCTCGTAAATCGTAACCATCATCAAATAATAATAACTACTCCAGCGGAGGAATAAAAATGAAATGAAAAATATCTGGGTTGAATTTATGTATGATAGCAAGACTTTTAGAAAATTGTTGTGAAAGGAGAGATACAAAATTGACATTTTACTTTCGTCGACTAATTGAGTTGACCAGCCCACAGATCAGTTATCTTTTTTTTTTTTTTAATTTTTTTTCTTGAAACTTTATTCAACCCGCTGAATTATAATATCCCATTTTACTTATTAGATTGATGTAAATCAAAGGACAAATTAATACCGCAGGACAAAAGAAATATATTAATTAATCAACGTATAATTTAACACAAAAAATTATTATTTGATTACTGTATTAATTTATCAAGTGCTAACTTACCAAGGTTTTTACTAACTAGAATCATTTTTATATGTATAAAAAGTAAATTAATACCGGAGCGGTTTTAATCATTTATTTATTTTTAACTAACCATCAATTTCAAAATTTCAAAAATATAGAATTTAAAAAATTAATTTAAACTTTGTCCACCTCCTAAAAATCATTAAAAAAATATATATATCATAAATTTGGTTCAAACAAATTACAAAAACGATTTAAAGTTGAGAATTAATCATAATCTGGCCCGTTATAGATATAACGTATTTAGGGGGGGGGGGGGGGGAGAACTTGTGCACTTCATTAGTTCATTAATTTCTTTAATTGACTAATCCAGACTCGAGAAAGTCTTTATAATCCTCCTTATTTTTTCTTTTTTGAAATAGTCTTAATATTTGACATTGACATGCATGAGGTTTACAAATCCTTACTTCTACCGAAATTTAATATGAATACCAACTTTCGACTTTGTCAATATGATTAAATTAAATTTAAGACTGTATAGGAAGACTTATCAATCCAAAAGACTTTATCTCTGGTCAGCTTTCATAATTAAACAAACATTTAGAAAAGAGCCCACATGTGTGGTTAAAGTTTGAAAGGGTAAATTTTGGATACCTCCCCTGAGGTTTGGCCTCGCTACACTTAGAGAGAAACTTTAGATATATTGACATATAGCACCCCTAACGTGTATAATCGTTAAGGTGCCGTTTGGTAATTAAGGGCAGTAAAGTAATTAAGCAATTAAAAAAAGAAAAAATTCAGTAAAAACATAATATTTTCCTCTTTTCTTTTTCATCAATAGCTGCAACCATCATCACCCTCTCCAAACCACTATTGTACCTTCCACCCCTAACCACAACAATCACCACTAATCGTAAACTCTAGAGACCACCATACAAGCACAAAACCCAGCTGCGCCGTCTCAGTCAACCTTCAAAACCCTTGACATTGTTGCTAGCCAACACTCGTGAATCGTAGCACCACCGCTGCCTGCCAGCAAATCCCAAGCCACAGTTGTTCCTTTCCTCCCATCTTGCCAACACTGGCTATGCCAAGGCATAAAAACAGCCGCATCTACCACAACAATTGCCACCATGATGGAAGTTGAATAAATGAGTACCGGCCAACCAACTTCCTTTTTGTTGTTTAATTTTTTTTATAGTTTTCTTTTTTCTTTTTTCTTTTTGTGTTTATTTTGTTTTTATTGCTGATGCTGGTGTTGGAGTGTGTTGGAGTTAGTGTTGCTAATGTTGGCGTTAGTTTCTTGGCCAATTATCGAAATTATAACTCTCAAAACTTTCTCTTGATTCACGCCATGGAGCTTTATAAGGTGCTAATTCATATTCAAACTGATTTTGTGAAATTAAAGAGCGTGTGTTCTGGGGAATTGCATTCACAGGGGTTTAATTTGGAGTCCAATTAATTGGATTTGAAAAGAAGCATGTCGACTTTGGATTCAAATGGGTTGGATTTAAAGGGAAGTATATTTGGATTCAAATGGTTGTATTGGGAATTAGATGAGGATGATGGCCGACAATACTGAAATTTGGTGGTAATTTTAATAGGTTGAGGATATTGAGGAGAGAAATTTTTTAAAGCAAATTTTTGTTGTACTTGAACTAAAAAAAAGTTATTTTACTTTAGTTTAATTTCTAAGAAAATCAAGAAAAGCAAAAGAAAGTAATAAAAGGAATGTTTCATGATATTTGTTAATTTGGATTTTGTTATTAGAAAATTTCTATTTTGGGTGGCTTAAACTATTTTTTTCAGTTTGTCATATCTTATCTAGTTCGTGGGTATTATGGTACTTTCAAAGTCAATAAACGGTCAAACTTAACAGTCACACACTTCAGGGGTGCTATATGTCAATATATTCATAGTTTCTCTCTAAGTGTAGCGAGGTCAAACCTAAAGGGAGATATCCAAAAATTACCCAAGTTTGAAAATTAGCAACACATGCCTAGCTATTTGAGTTTAATTCACAAACAACTCCCTCTGGGCTACCCAGAGCGGAGTGGTGAACCCATGGCCTGGTATTGATGAGAGCATGGGTTTGGACTCGATTTCATTCCACTCCCAATTAAAAATTAAGTACATTATTTTTTCTATTAGATTGTGAGTAGAGCAGATATTTTTTTAATATTTGAATGTATATAAGTGATTTAAAAAAAATGAGGATAGAAATCTAGATGGTCCCAATAGACGTCTTAATTAGACTAAATATCCTTTTAATATTGGAAACATATAAGTGACTAAAAAGAAAAATTTAAAGTAAAAATCTAGTTGATTCCAATGGGTGTATTATGTAAATATGAATAAATATATATTTATTTAATACATACAGTAATTAAAAAAAAAATCACAAACAACTAACAGGAACAGTTTGTTGACTGAGCTAGCTGTGAAGCGCACATGGCCTTGAACCTTTGAATTAATTTCAATTCATGATGGTAATGTACAAGGTGGTTGAGACTTGAGAATGCTCCTTCATTTTCACATGGAAAACTCGATGGCGCCGCACAATTTGTTGCCAAGTATTCAATTAGTTTGCTTGCTTAAATAATTAATTAATCTGCTCGCACATTAAACATTTTAATTAGTTATATTATGTTTATAAAATTTGAATACAGGGTAAGAGCATATTCAAAAGTCTTTATAAATTTTATTCTTTAAATATCTATTTGCTTACCTATGTGGTAAATAGAAATGTGAAAAAAATATGATATTCTCCAAAATACTCTTTAAATAAAAATAAATTAATATTATTTTAATGAAATAATTATTTTTTTAAAGAAAAAGTCAATAGCAATTAAAGCACTTCTCTCTCTTTCTCCAATGAAAAGTAATAAAATATAAATTGAAGAGGAAGAAATCAACTCTCCAAATTTGAAGAGTGAGAATCTTAATTTAAGTATCTTTTGGAGCCTTAAAAATTAATGTGGCTTTTCAAATAAGTAATAAAATTTATTGGAAGAGTCTTTTGGTGATGATCTAAAGTTTCGACTTTAGTACAAGACTTGCACACATGAATGATTCCTTAATATGTTAACCAAAATGACAATTTCAAGTTACCAATAATCTTTGTTATGCGGGATAGAAAAAAATGTGGCGACAAATGATCATTTTTTAAAATTATTATTATACATGAGAAATTTTGAATTTGATCATTTTTAAAAAAATTATGCACTCTTTCATTTAAGCTAATAGTTAAAAAAGAAAAAAAGGGTGTCCTTCTATTGATATTAATAAAATTTAAACAAAAGTGTGAAATTCTAAAATATATTGGAGCTACTACATTAGGTATATAATACCAAATAATGTTTTGCCCTTTTATTCATTTGTTTGTAAACTCAACATACAAATAGTAGTTATATTAAATTCAACTACATATATCATTACCTCTGATATACTAAATACATTATGAAAAAGTGAAAAATATAGGGAAATTATCTCTACCCCACCTTTCTTTTGTCAAATGTACATTGAACCACCATAAAATTTTAACATGTATTTTGCACCACCTTTATTTTTAAGTTTGTATCAATCAACCACTTTAACACTAAAAGATGACCATTTTATCCCTAAATGAATTAAAAGACTATTTTATTATATAAAATTTTAAAAAATAAAAAAACTATAACTGTAAAAATGTCCCTAAATTTAATCTAAGAAATAAATCTTAAATCAATATGTTAATTTTTTTATGATTATAATTTCATTTAAAAATTATCATACTAATTTTTTATAATCATAATTTTATTTAATTTGTATGGGAAAGTTTCTTAATACTATTTATTGGGAAGTTTACAATAATTATAGGGAGATTTGTTTCTTCATGTTAATTTTTGTAAACCTCCTTATACTTAATTTAATTACAAAAATTAAATAAAACTATAATTACAAAAAATTATAATTACAAGATGTCTTTTAAATTATAATTTCATTTAAAAATTATCATCTTAAATTTTGAGATTTATTTATTTTATTGAATTTAGGGGTATCCTTATAATTCTATACATATATATTTTAAATTTTATAGAATAAATTAGTCTTTTAATTCATTTAGGGATAAAATAGTCATCTTTTAATGTTAAAGTGGTTGATTGATACAAACTTATAAACAAAGGTGGTGCAAAATACATGTCAAAATTTTATGGTGGTTCAATGTACATATAATAAAAGAAAGGTGGTGGAAAGATAATTTCCCAAACATATGTGGAACCTTTAAAATAAAGAAGACTTACAATCCGTTTTTTTTTCCCAAATATAAAAATTAGACCAAAAGTGCCTTAGAAGTGGCCGCTTATATCATTATTCTTGCAAAATGAAAAATAAAAATTTAATAAACATACCAAACACACCTTTATTTTTCAATTTTGTACTTTTTTGTTTTTAGTTGGTATTACTACGTTATTTAATTAAAAAAAAAACTTTATATGGCTTTTAGGTAATATGCAATCAACCAGTGGAGGTATCATGTGTATTTTATTTTAAGATAAACACCCATTTAGTTTGATAATTTTTCAACATAAAAACATATGATTTGAATTGTTAATTATTGTATGAATAACGTGTTGGGAAAAATACAGTTTTTTAAAAAAAAACTTTTAGGACCGATCTCATATAATATATATGAATTCGTAATCTAGAAATCGTACCTTGAAAATCCAGTTTGGATTTTTCCGCTGAAGTGATTCAGCTCTGATCATGATCCGTCACCACCACTCCCGTTAGATCACGATCCGTCACCACCACTCCCGTTTGATCACGATCCGTCACCACCACGCCTGTTAGATCACGAACTGTCACCAATGATCTTCCAGGTTATGACTCAGGTTTGATCTGCACTTGACGATGTGCGCTTTATCACTACTTAAAAGCAAAGACGGAAAATTTTCTCTCAAATTAGAGAAAAATCTTTTTCTAAAATTCTCTTGTGTCGTAAAAACCTTTTTCTCACACATATTTATAGTGACTTTTCTCTATTTAGAATAGAATGAAACTTTTATATCTCTCTCATAGAATCCAAAACACAGAATTGTAATTACGTTCTTTTCTTTTTAATGACCAAGATAGCGTAAAATAAAAGGCATATCTGAAAAGTATATTAATGGAGCCTCCCACTAAAAGATATAATTATGTTTTGACCCAAATTCTTAGTTATCTTGCTTATTAATCCAAAGTGGTGCAATCAATTAAACGAAATTAACCTAGGGATCATTTGGGAACATACATAGTGGCTACAACAATTAAGCACGTAATTAAACAAGCCTAATCATTTAATTCCAACTCTACTCCACTATAAGATTGAACCGACCTCCATAATTGTATGCTCGAATAAAAATTAGTCCCAAGCCACATTGATTTCTTTCTTTCGATCAACTTTGTACCACATCGTTAAATAAATCGATATCTAAACAGACCAATCGATTTAATTACATCTTATTACTTGATACTTAATGGTTTTCTCTAATGATAATATTCAACATAGTAAATATGTTGACACACTCTGTGAGAATTCATGATCAATCTGAAAAACCCATCAAGAGATGTGTCGTCAAATTCTATATTGTTAATCTATAACTCCAATACTCATAATTGCTCCCACCAAGATCTGGGTAATCTTGACCACATGTGTGTGTCGTGCCCATTTGTAACTCAAATTGAATTACAATCATAATCCTGAAATCATACTTAAATCAAGATTAAGATTACAGTTTAATAAATTCCTATGAGATTTAATAATTCTGATTATTTCAAAGTTAATTAAATCTCATATGTGATCCAACTCAATGTAGTCAAACTACATCAGAAATTCATACATGATTAAGACAAATCATTCAATGAATTTCTGATCTAAACCTAAATAAAGTGCCCAACTTTATTTATCAATTAATTTAATTTATTTAATCATAAGATAACTTGTATTTATGTCTTCTGTGAATCCACATGGTGATCACATAAATACATATAATATGATTAAACGGACCTTATTCAATATATTTATGCAATTAAAATATCTCAAATAATTTATTAATCAGAAAATAAATTAATATGCTTTAAAAGAGCATATTATCCCAACATAACGTAGTACAGATCTCAGACGTCCAAAGAATTTCTCACGTTTACTTTAGATATAATTTGGCAAAGCATCAAATAATTAATTAGAGAAAGAATATTACTTGAGATGCACGGAGTGATAACTCGATTATATTTTGGTCAATCCCAACTTAAGACCAAAGTGTTAAATTATCATTTTACTTGTGCACACGCGGCAAGAGGCCGGCCTGTGTCATTGCTCGCTTGGAGTGAGTAAGTGGCACACTTCTTCAGCTGCCTTTGTCTTGAGCAAAACGGGCCAGCAGTGCGGATGCATGCATATGATATACAGATATAGCACCAATAATGATATAACATAATGTCCCACATACTTTCCTCTCCGGAAACTAATTGAAATTTAAGAGATATGCTGTGGTTCCACGCCACCTTTAGCGGCGGTTGCCTCTTCGGTTGGCAACGTAACGCCAACAAGAGTTGTAATTCTTGAAGGCTGTCAGCCGTCAGGCGGCTGATAACATGCTACCTGCATGCAAAGGACAAATTGAGGATCAGCTTGGTTTATCAATGTACCGACACGTGGATCATGTTTTTCCGTAAGAGTACTGGTCAAAGCATGTGTCAATATGGAACACTTACAATCTATTTCTTTCAAGTTAAAACTAGTTATCAATTAACTCAAGCACATACATTAATTAGTATCGCTGAATGCATGCACCCATGAGTCATGTTTGCATATCGCATATTGCCCGTAGCCATCGGAGTTTCATTATCTCCACTGAGATAGAATTCATGATTTCTTTTTGCAACAGAAAACTAATGCAGCGGCTTACAAAATTTGAATATATGTAAAATTAGCTATGTAGGGCTTGATTCAGCATTACTCTTCTGACTTTCAAATTCCGCGTCTAGTCTTGGTTGCGATACATGTTATATGTATGTATATGTTAAATAACTCCAACCACCAAATGGACTCCGCACAAAAATTTGGACTTCAAGAACTATCATTCTCTAGAACCAAATGTGCCAGAACTTTCAGGAAATTGCTGTGACTGAGAAACAAGTTACTTTACTTGAAATGCTTAAATTAGCTCGAAAGTAATATTTTACTAGAAAAGAAATTGGATATACGAATGAAATTGATAGTTAACAAGAATTTTCCATTGATGTATTCCTTTCGGAGACCAATTAAATTTCACACATTCACTAATGGACAAATTCATCACGTTTGTCTCTTATCTTTAGTCTTGGGTACAAGAATTAATTTCTATGCATGCACGCACTTTTCTTGTCGATATATGTATTATCAGATACTTTTTCCAGGCTATCACCCAAGTCCTGTAGCCACCTTTCCGCGCACCTTCTTCCTTAGTTTCCCAGATTTTTCTACTTCTTATTTATCTATTTATTTATTTTTTTCCAAAGTGAAAGACAGAGAGCTAGCCGAGCTAGACCGAGACTGCAGGATTTTCAGAACAAGTGTGGAATTTGATAAAGTTTTTGGATAAAATGGTACTAATATGCGACTTCTATAGAATATCAAAATTTTTCTCTACCATGCATTGGCACTCTGGTTGCATGTACTTCACAAATTATTGGTTAAATTTCGTAAGCATTTGTTTACATTTACTTGTATCTCATAAACCAACAATTTAGGGTTTGTTACGAAAAATTTAAGTCTATCTACCAACGTGAAAAGTCTAACCAAGAATTAATTTAGGGGTCTCATAATATGGAAATCCATAGGTTTAATTCATATTAAAAAAACCAGCTCAAAAATTGAGGGTTACGTCAAGCTTATACTATTAGTCTAATAGCTATTTTTTTAAAAGGGAGATTGCCAGATTTCTCTGTACTAAAGTCGATCTATACCACTTATCCCCTTATTATTTTTATAATATTCAATAGTACTCTCCTTTGGCACAAAAATGTTTAAAGGAAAAGAAAGATAAATGGATCGTTTTCTTGATATTTGATGTTAGGAGTATAAAAATATATATTTACTACAAGAAAAATGTTTATTTATTATTAATCTTTGGTCATACCAAATTTTTTTTTTCATATTTAATTATTTTTAATTTTATTTTAATTTCAATGTATATGATCATTTAATTAATAATAAATATGAATAAAAATATGTTTGAAAAATAAGAGTAGTATTGTGCACTTATGGTGTTGTGGAGATTAGTAGGTATTATGAAAATAATGGAAAATAAGTAATATACATTGATTTCAGTAGAGAGAGACTAACGTGTTGTGGAGGTTAGTAGGTATTATGAAAATAATAGAGAATAAGTAATATGCATTGATTTTTAGTAGGAAGAAACTAACAATCTCCTCCTTTTTTTTTTTTTTTCCAACACACCCATTATGTGTAGACCGATGTTTTTTACTAGTCCTTGTCACATAGTAAAATAGCGTACGCTTACTCGTGTAAAAGTCTGGCCAGCTCTAACACTACAAATGGCCAACAGGCCCAACTTACCCTCGGAATTAAAGTAGCTCAAGAGTTGAATGTTACCCTCATGCTCATATTATTTGTCCAATAACCATGTTTAGTCAATGTGAGATATTTTTTATATCACCTAATATAACAATATTTTTTTATCTGGCATTCTTAGTTCTCAAATTAAGATGCATTACTTTTCTCTATGTTGTATACCACTGCAAACTCTTATTCATCTTTTATCTTGTGTATATAAATATTCTTATGATTAGTTGAACTTTTAATTGAAACATATAAATATTCTACGCACTAATATATTTTAGCAGTGAGTCAACGGTTTCATAGTGCAGATTATGTAATGATTTAATTGTAACATAAGTAAGCGCAAGCTACCGTGGAAATCTTCATAAATAAATTAGCAGATAGACCTCTAGTGTCCAATGTAACGAAATTATAAAAACGCATTGGCCTCAACCAAGTACAACTGCGAAAACATGGCCTGAAGATTACAACGGCCAAATTATACAAAACAACTATGGGAACACAAGAATTCAAATTGCTCTTCTGCTAACTAATTTATATATTTATATATATATATATATATATGATGCATATTTCCAATTATTTATCATAAAACAAAACAAACTTCTGATAATGAAAAATAAATGGCAAATGGATCAAGGCATCATTACCTCTTATAGAAAGCGTTTAAGGTGTTATGCTTGCATCATGCACGAACATCTTATTTCAGTTGGTCACACCTCATAAGGAAATATATTTTTTAATGACACAAGGTGTGTTTTGCATGTGAACCAAAATGCTAAACTAGTTTTCAAATCTTTTGCTTGAAAAATTTTCAACAAGCTTTTTTTTTTAAAAAAAAAACAAAAAAGGAGAAAAATAAATACTTTCACAATTTACCTAATGAATCATGAAGTGGACAGAGAAAACGACTGCGTGGACTACCATTGAACCTACCAATATTCACTTAATTAACTAAAATCTATATGTTAATGAAGGAAATTAGTCACTCGCCTGCTCTATAAATAGCTCACATTCTTGCACTTCCAACTTCACAATAAAACGCACGAGAAAGCATTAGTTGTGTCATCATATTGAGCAATAATATGGCTGGTGCACAAAACCATGTTCAATATTCTTCCAAAATTGGGATCATTGGGGCTGGCATTAGCGGTATAGCTGCGGCTAAACAGCTTCGCCATTATGATCCATTGGTTTTTGAGGCCACAAATTCAATTGGGGGTGTTTGGAAACATTGCTCTTTTAACTCAACTAAGCTCCAAACCCCACGATGTGATTTCGAGTTTTCGGATTATCCTTGGCCTGAAAGGGATGATGCAAGCTTTCCTTCTCATGTTGAGGTATTCGATTACTTGCATGGCTATGCTGTTCACTTTGATGTACTCAAATACATCAAGTTTAACTCAAAGGTGGTGGAAATTCGGCACCTTGGTGACCGTGACACTGCCCGAGTTTCTGATACTGCTGGAGAGTATGGCTCTCTATTAAAAGGCCATCCTGTCTGGGAAGTAGCTGTTGAGACCAATCAAGCCATTCAGGTTGTTCTTTTAATTAAATCCAAGTTATACGCCCATAGCAAAAATTTTATTCTTTCTTTTTCCCCCACTTAAGCTTGTAGGTTGAGTGGTTTATTTAAACACGTGACATATTAAAGCCAAAGTTTTGTATTCAAACCCTCAGGCGTTCATCGGGTACCTCAATTAAAATGTCAGCTCTTTTTTTTTTTTTTTTGATCGATTTAATCTTAAAAATGGAAACGTTCATTTTTGGGTCTTTGTCTAAATCTTCTAACACCACCGACTTTCATATGGGATAGGCTGTTAAGCCATGTATTTAATACTAATACTGCATGGCTCTTGTCTGCAACCTTAAAGCTTTTAGGTCAAATGATTATGATTTATCTAAATATCCATGGTTACAAGCTATTCGGTATTTGACAGGTTATCTGGATGATAACATGGCCAAATGGCTTGTTGTTAAAGTTAACATTTCTTTCTTTTTAACAGTGCCGAAGTTTTGATGGGTTTTGAAACATAAAAGGAAAACAATTATTTTACTGAAACAAAACATGGCAATTTAGCTGATTTTCTAAAAAAAAATGAATTAATCAAGGTATCTATGGTGTTTCATGATACAGTGGTACGGGTTCGAGTTGCTTGTGATGTGTATTGGAAAGTTTGGAGACATCCCAAGAATGCCAGCTTTCCCAGCCAACAAAGGTGAAGAAATATTTGGTGGAAAGGTATTGCACTCCATGGATTACTCAAAGCTTGACAAAGAAGCAACTAGAGAGCTACTTCAAGGAAAGAAAGTTGCAGTTATCGGCTACAGAAAATCAGCTATTGATTTGGCTGTAGAGTGCGCTGAGGCAAATCAAGGTATCCAGCAAATTAATTAACCTAGCTAACAAGATTCTAATCTATACGTTTATTAATAGAAATACGGCATGTAACATCTCTACTTAACACAATTTAATGGTGGAATTTCTTTGGCACACCTTAGATATATGCTGGTGAAATTCTAATGGGTAATTAAAATTTCCACGATTGTGAATTTGTGATATATATCTCTTGTTTATTAGCAGAAAGTGACCAAGTGTCGAGTTTCAAATTAAAATGACAAGTAGATTTTTTTAAATAAGAAAATATAAATATGTGGGAATAGAGGAAAGCATGTAAAAATTTTATACGATAGTTTGATAAATAGTCTAAATAAATGATTTAAAATAGTTTGACTGAGAGAATTCCTTCTTCTTCTTGTTTGTTTTATTTATTTGTTTATTAATCGTGCTTTTTGTTGATTTGATATTAGCCAGCTCTTTGACTTCGCAATCCAACAATTATTTCCTCTAGGCTTATATGAATCTCCTAGAACTTGAGGAAAAGACTTTCCACAAAAGGGAATATATATATTGACTAGTTGAATAGAAATTTCATTGAAAGTAATGAAGTAGAAATTAAGAATAAGGAAATTTTTAGAAGAATATTAAGAATATCCAGGACGACCAATTTACTAATAATTTATTTTTCCTCCAAGTTAGTCAACTAATGTTTGTTTCCATCACAAATTAATTGCATGCTAGCTAGATGAGAGATTTGATTATTGTCTATTTCATTACTTAGAAAATTGACATATGTTTGGTTTAATTTCTTTATCTATTGAAGGACCAAACGGACAGCCATGTACAATGGTGATAAGGACTTTACACTGGACTCTTCCATCATACAAGATATGGGGATTGCCCTTTTTCTTATTTTATTCAACAAGGTCTTCTCAATTTCTCCATCAGAGGCCAAACTTAGGCTTCCTCAGGGCCTTCCTTTGTTCCCTATTATCACCCATGGTAAATTCAAAGTTCTTCTTTCTTTTTTATTTTAGGACATTGATTAATACTTATTTTTCGGTGCTAGATATCCGGATTTTGTAAAATTCTCAGTTAGTAATTAGTAATTAATTACAACATCACAAAAAAGACGAACTCTAATGCATTATAAAGATACAAATTGAATTACATGAACTTTACATTTACAAGACAGTAACATCCGCACCTAATGATTTTTTCATTAACTAATACAAAAACTTAATTTTTGTTTTCTTTTTAAAAATAGCGAAAAGCAATTTCGAAGTTCATAGAGTCCTACTTGGTGTGGAAGCTACCCCTTGTGAAGTTTGGGCTAAAACCAGATCATCCATTTGAGGAGGACTATGCATCTTGCCAAATGGCAATTTTGCCAGAAAATTTCTTCTCTGAAGCAGAAAAGGGGAACATATTATTCAAAAGAGCACCAAAATGGTGGTTTTGGAGTGGAGGAATTGAATTTGAAGACAAGTCCAAATTGGAAGCAGACGTTGTTCTTCTTGCTACTGGCTATGATGGCAAGAAGAAGCTCCAATCTATATTACCAAAACCCTTCTCCAGTCTACTTGCCGACTCTTCGGGGATCATGCCCTTGTACAGGTAAACTAATCTTGACGTATACATTGTATAATATTACTGGATGATTGTGCTGCATGGATCAATACTGTTGCTTTAATTAATGCATGTGCTAACGGAAGAATATGTGAATACGTGCGGCAGGGGCACTATTCATCCTTTGATACCCAACATGGCATTTGTGGGTTACATTGAGACTGTGTCAAATCTTCAGATAGCAGAGATAAGGTGCAAGTGGTTGGCTAGACTTGCTGATCAGAAATTCAAGCTTCCAAGTGTTGAAAATATGCTGGAGCAAACAACTAAAGAGGTGGAAATAATGAAGCAAACGACTAGATTTTTCAAGAGACACTGCATTGCTACATTCAGCATTAACCATAGGGATGAGATTTGTGAAGAAATGGGATGGAAATCTTGGAGGAAGAGCAATTGGATCTCGGAAGCTTTTACCCCTTACAGCAGCCAAGATTATCAAGAAGCAAAATACTAAAAGAGTCTCTCCATCTTCAGATTATCTGAAGATTAAGATCCTCTTCTTGTCTAAATAAATATTTTGTCGGTCTCTTGCGAGTGATTTAAAATTCTCTTATTGTCTTTTGTATGCTTTAACTTCTAAATTAGTCATTGCTATGGAATAAAGCAAATTATTATATATTTTAAAGAATAAATCTAATTATCTTTTAATTAGCATAGAGCCGTTTTTTATTTGTGTACATTTCAGTTTATTAAAATTCAGATGATTTTGTTTAATGCAAATAATTATTAAAATACAATAATAAGAGTTCGAGTTTTCGATCGAAGAAAGCAAAAATAGTAACTCTTTCTACAAAAAAATTGGTGGTTCAAATTTTATTAAAATTCAAACGACAAGAAACTTATATAAAAATTCAGACGATAAGAAACTTATATAAGTAAGTTAGGAGAGCAATATTCGGAAATTAAAACACACAATTTTAAAATCAAACTAGAAATTAGAGAAACCCCTCAACTTAATTTTTCTAGATTGGTTGCTTAATGCTTTGGGACCGGAAGCCCCACATGCTGAACAAAGGTGACATTCAAGATCACAGTATTTCTTTGACATTTGAGTCCCCGTCATGACTCATCATCGCTCATCATGAGTTATGGGCTTATACGGCCACTATATGTTAATATTATACTAGTTTTAAAACAAGACAATGAACATAGAATAAAAGGACATAAACAAATTGAAAAAAATTATTGAGGGTTACTTTGATAATGTTGTACAGTTTTTAAAATAATTATTATTAGTTATGCTACAAAAATAATTAGTCGTAAATAGGATGGTTTAAACGTTTAGTAAATTTTATTCTTAAAAGTACTATAATTTTTAAAAATATTAATATGTGTTTAGTAAATCTCATTTTTTAAATGTTGTAAAAATATAAATGACTTAAATAGATATAAACCTATAAAATTTATTTACACATATATTTATAAATAAGCGTATATAATAATATTTTTGTGTATAAGTAATAATTGATAACTAGAATAAATATTTTTATTTTATTAATTGTATTTTTTTTATTATCTCAATATAATTGGTGGTGATAGTACTCTCTTTAAGTATGATTATTGTATTTCCTAATTGAATAAGGATGATTTTTTATTTTCACACACACAGAGGCACACACACGTACACATATATATATGAAATTGATTCAGAAAATTAGATTTTGAAAAACAACTTTTTCCATACTTTTCAAATATATGCTATAGGATGGAGTTTTTTTTGACAAAAGTAATTTTTAAAAAACTTTATCAAACACCAAAATTAATTTTTAATTTTTAAAATTACTTTTAAACTTCAAAAAAACAATGACCTTGTCTCTGTGAGCATTGTTGTCTTCAACTACAAAAGAAGTTTGATTATCTATGCGACATTTATTATTGCCCACATATAATAGCAGAAAAACAACTCTTAAGTAAATATAAAGATTAGATATAAAGTGACCAATGAAAACTTTATTATAAATTAAGGATTTTCGAAATATTATTTGATTTCTGAAAAATGATTGAACAAGAAAAACAAAACCAGTTTTCACAACCTAAAATATACATCTAATTCCTTTAAACATAAAAATACAATTCATCTAATTGATTATTATATGTGGGAGCCTTGGAGGCTGGAGAGAACAAAATGAAAATCACTTTTTTGTTTTGGTTGATTCTTTTATAATACCCCTTTTGCTCTTTTGTTTCTTTAATTTTCCTTTCTTCTCTCCCTTTTTATCTGGATTCTCTTGGGAGTGTCTTTGACATTTAGGATACATGCATAAGAGCAATTCCACTTTATTAAGCCCACAGGCTTCTCACTGAAAATGTTATCACATCCCATTTCATTACTTGCCAGCCTTCACTTCGGTAAGCACATGACTATATTTAACAGTTTCAACAATCAACTTTTCAACTTTCAACATGGCAGAATCGAAGAAATTGTCACTTAAAAGGCCATTAATGGATAACCGAAGGGCAGCATTGAAGCTGTTGAAAGAGAGACAATGACGGGAGCTACTACATATATTTAATTTCTTTCACATAAGAAATTGATTAGGGAGAAAAGTATACTTACTCCCTTTTTACATTATTTTCCTCCATGGCCAGCCTGCCAACTTAAACATCTGTCTTTGCAAGCCTTATTAGATTCAAAAGTTTCTAAAAGACTACCAAAACAAAACTTAATCAAAGTAAAAAAATAATAATAAAAATGACAAAGATCTTATTGACAAAAAATAGTCAATCTTTGCCGAGACTCAAGAGAGCCACTCGCTATCCATTCCTTCAAATTCTCCGATGTCCATGCTGTTCATCACCAAATTACAGGATAAAACAAAAATCAGAATCAGTAAACTTATCATCCAGCAACAACTTTGTATGGACATGGGGAAAAAATAAAAATAAATATAAATCTCATTGTTGCACACAATAAAAATTTTTCCTTTGTAGGCTGATCAAACTAACAGGTCAATTTGGGTACAGACACGGTAGATGCCTCCAAATTCCGAGCTAAAATAGGAAAAATTTTAATATTGATTCCACACCGACTAATAACTACGATCTAAAGAAATGTACTGCATTTAGAATCACTTATGGATCCAAATTTTAACTGTTATATTAGTGTTCTAAATTAAATTAAAGGTGTGATACCTGATAGATGATAAAAGATGCCAGGAATGCATGTAACATAAAACATTTGCACACGCCACTTCTTCTTTATTTCAATTTTAAAAATTAGACAAACTTACCAAGGCAAGGCAGGATCTTGGAAGTAGTCATCTGGGCAGTAATCGTTGAAATATTGTTGCAGGCAGCTCTCATTTGCATTCAACCAGGCTGGAAACTCCATGACTTCATCAAAGGGATGGAACCCATCATCCTCAGAAATCATTTCTTCCGGCCCAGGTTCCATGTTCTTCAAGAACTTGAACCACCATGCTGAGGTCACCAAATTCATTTTATCATTCCATTCCATCTGATGCTGTTCTCCAATTGATCTGATCTCCGCCATCTCCTCATCACCCAAAGCTGGATGTAGGCCAATTCCACCACTGGAGTCAAGAACATTAGTCATAGCAGTAGGGCCCCCCATATCCTGCGATATTGCAGTAAAAGGGTGCTCTTCAGTCGCAACTGAAAGTGGGGGAGACGAAGACGACGATGGAGATGAATATGAGTAGATTGATGGGTTGTTACTATTGTTATAAATAGTGGTATCCAAGTTGTTGAAATCATGGAGATTGAGGTTTAGGCCTAAGGTTTGGTTGGGCAGAGGAAAATTGAGAGCTTCAGGAAAAGCCGAAGGAACTTGAGAAGCAGGCCAAGAATAAGAATTAGGAGGAGGACAAGAGAAGGATGAGTATGAGAAATTGGCTATATTTGATGGGTATATTCTGGGATTTCTCCTTGATTTTAACTTTCCTTCTTGCTCAAAACATGGTTGAGTTGAGAGATGTAAAGGTTGTGACTGTTGTTGTTGTTGCTGCTGTTCTTGCAGCTGCTGTTGTTCACTAGCTTGTTTCATAGCTGCCCTATGAAACTTGAGTGCAGTGACAATTTCTCTCCTAGCCTCCGCCATGTTTAGAAGCCTTTCTTGATATGGCCTACTTGTGTGAAGTCTCCTCCTAACTTGTTTTTTGTGTTGTTGAGGTTGTTGAGGTTGCTGGGCTTCTGGGGTTTCACTAAATCCTTCACCAAATTTGGTCAAATTTTGGCTAGAGACACTATCTCCATCAAAATCAGGGTCTCTGGGCCTCATGGGGTCTTTGGTTCTTGAGGAGGTTAGTTGTTTCACAAGGCTACGGATGTAAGCACCAGAGAGATGGGGCTGATCACCTCTGAGCTTGCTAGGCTTGCTATCTAATTCCATTCCTTCTTTAGTTTCTTGTTTTGAAGATCTACCCCTCATCTCTCTCTCAAATCCTTTTAATCTCTGCCTTTAAACTTAGGAATGTATAGAGAGAAGGTGGGTTGGGAGAATCATGGGTTTCTCTATATTCTGAGAGACAAAGTACACAATGCAGAAACAGGCAGAGGCTGATCCGCAGTACTCCTGTAGGCCTCATGGGTGTTATAAATACTAGTTGGGGACAGTCTAGGGTTTTTAAATTCTTTTGGATTTTTCCTTGATTTGGCAAACCACATATGTTACCTTTTTATTACCCGCCTTAAATGGGCAGTTAGAAGGTTTCCATTTCTAAGGTACCCCTTTACTAGAGGTTTTTCGATAGGCTGGAATACTTCCTATCCCCTCCAAGATGAAATTAATTCAGTTTATACCTCCCTTATTCCTAAGCAATCATATAATCCAACAGTGAAAAATTATTTCTACAGACACATAATTTGGGATATTCTTAATCACATCCATGAAAAAAATAAAAAATAAAAAGGTATCACCATGTGACAGATTGTAAGTTCATCTACTTCATAAATACTCAAGATGAACAAAGATATGGCAACAAATATTTGATGTTAACTGCCTAATGTTTGTTATAGGCAGAGAAGGGCACCATACCCCCACCAAACTATATTGTCTGAGCAGCACTTGGCTAAAAATTCTACAGAGGAAAAGGAAATGCTTACAATGACATAGAATTAAAGTCCTCATGGTATAAAGGTCCAATCCAGTGACTCCTGGGTGGGTGGGAATACATAAAAGGTGGATTCTTAGGTCCATGAGGAAATAAGGTTCCTTTGGTAATTGGAAGGATTTTTGCATTGTAATTTCCTGATTTACTAGTCTTACTCATCCTCAGGGGGCAATTTAGGCAAGGATTATTAATTGGTTTTCTGGCATATATATCTTGTCTGCAAGTAGGATGGGACCAGGCACTAAAAACGTCAGCAAAAGCCTATTGAGGCCTGACAGAAGAATCTCCATTAGTGTTGTAACCTTCTCTTTTAGTATTTCCTTTTTTTAGGAAAGAAGAAAAAAATTCCAATTATTCTGTTCAAAACAAATTGTTAAAATTATTTGAGTCTGTTCATAAAAAACAGAGAACTTGGACCTTTTGTAAAGGCATTCCACATATGTAAAAGACAGAAATGCTCCATACTATCCTCTTTTTTTCCCTTATAGTATATTTTTTCCTCTTGTTGCCTAACTTCACTTGATATTTTTCATTTCAACTTCTTACTCCAATTGGAGGTGGACAGAGCCAGAGCATGGCTACTAAGTTTTTTAGCAGAGTTTTCAGGCAGCAACAACAGTGAAATAAAGCCTAGAGAAGGGAAGTTGTTACTGCTGTAAATTTAAAGAAATTAGCAAAATTCTATTTAAAATTAGATACAGACACTGTTTGTTCACAAGATGAAATTGTTGTGTATATAGGGGGCAAAATGTCTGCATTTCATTCCAAAGTAATAAAATTCAAACAATGAACACACACCCTCCTGAATTGTAGAATGACACATATCCACATATTTCTTTTTGTAACTCAAGCAAAGATGTCCAGTAGTGCCATAAGACAGCACAGTAACAGGATCGATCAGCCACTGTCTAAATAAATTAATGCATAACAATAGAAAGGGAAAGGAACTTTCACCGAAATCTTGAAATGTAATGACTGTATTTTTACTCAACCAATCATCTAATTTTGCATATTCACATTACAAATTATTGATCAAATCACTCTTAAGTAACTACCCATCAATATGGCATAAAGCAAGGTAGCCTTCAAGCCGTCGTCACCTTCCCCCTAAGTATAAGCCCTCTCAACAGCAATTCTGTCACAAATATTCTATTCCAACCATCAAAATGCTGCTCTTATTCCTATCATTTCTTAATATTTGTTAGATACATTAATTATTTAAATGTAGGTAGTTTAAGTAATTCCATATCTTGGCCAAGTTGAATGTTAGTATAAATGCTCTCTGTCATCATATAAAAAAGCAAATTACATACGAAATAGGTAAATTAGTAAAACCAACCAATCTGAGCATTCAGGTTTACAGCTACCACTTGCACTACTACATCTTGGACTTTTATGATCAAAATTGACCAATACAATAAACAAAATACTCCTAAGCCAAAATATGTGTCCTTACAACAGCTTGCAAGAGAAATACAAAGCATACGTACACAAATGACAATTCTAATATGGAGGTTACTTCGACCATCAATCAAATAGGACAAAAGTTACTTATTTGATTTTTCTTTTTCTTTAAGTAATCGCTATAGAAAGAATTCTTAAGAGAAAATATTAGAGTCCATTGCTATTGTTCGGGTCATTACCCATCAATTTAAACTTTTATGTTAAAAAATTATTAAAACGGATAATAGAGCTAATTTTGACTAAGAGATGACGTATTCAATTTCCCTCACCCAAATCTATATTTGTATATTCTTATCTTTCTTTGGGCTTGTTTATGTCTTCTATCGTTATTTAGGCTTAGCATATAACTGACTTATTTGGAATTGGCTTGTTTTTTCCGTCTTTTATCTCTTCTGAGTGACATGCTCATTTGGATTGATCTTGTACCTATGGGGAACTTGTTAGAGGTTAATACTATTATTTAGGTCATGACCTACAACCTATAAACTCATTAAAATTTTGAGTCAAGCGTGTAAAAATATATTTAAATGTCGATAATAATTCAATGTGCGCACT
This sequence comes from Citropsis articulata, assembly GCA_030449925.1. Classification (NCBI taxonomy): domain Eukaryota; kingdom Viridiplantae; phylum Streptophyta; class Magnoliopsida; order Sapindales; family Rutaceae; genus Citropsis; species Citropsis articulata. The sequence continues at coordinate 1,253,144 of JASUUH010000257.1, forward strand.
GATCTTCCCCTAATTCTACAGTATAATCATAATAATTTCTATCATGAGCAGCCAAAAATCTTCGTTTATAACATTTGGCTGTCGCTAGTAGGAAAATCTTCCCTCACAGTATTGAACGTAATTAAGGATCATATTTTTCTCCAAAAAAATAAAAATAAAAATTAGGCATTGAAAATAAATATAACCCCCCACCTCTAAATGTAGTGGAAAATTCTATCCATTTGTTTGCTCTAGACACATCATATATGCGGATCTACAGGTTTGAGCATAAGCAGCTGATTCCTCTCTAATATGCAGAATAAATTGGGGTCTCATCAATACATAACCTAAATATACACTTCATTCGGATTATTTTATTGTTAAAGTCTCAACTTTCAAATATTATTGATCTTCATAGTCTTTAATTTCCTAGTCTTCATGGCAACACACATTGTATTTGTATATCCTCCTAATTCCTAAAAAAATGAAAACAAAACCCCCTATCAACTGGTTATGTAATCACCAAGCTATCACTTAAGGAATACATAAGTCAAGATTATCAAAATTAGTACGAAATGTAATAAATCCACACACACACACAAAAAAAAAAAGAGAGTCTAAAATACAACCAAAAGAAGAATGTGGGCACAGAGGGAGGGAAAGGGAGAAAAGAAAAAAAAAACATATCGGTTACATCTGAACACGGAGAAATAGCCAGGATAAAATTACTAGAATATTAAATAAATAGAATATAATAAAATAAAGAGAGAGCAGAGACAAAGGGGGAGGTGGCTTGCCTTTTTCAGAGAAATGGATAAAGATGAAGAGAGAAAAGAAAGCTTCCACCAATCCAATTCACGCGCAGATTGAGAAGATTGCTTGGACGAATCACATTTCATCATCTCCACTGTCTCGGTCTCGCCAGTCATCCCCTCATATTCTTTTATTCATTTTTTATTTTTTTGATTTCTCTCTCTCTCTCTCTCTTTATTTCTTTCAAGTTTCATCCAATCCATTGGATTCCGTTCACACAAAAGAAGCAGTAAACAGATTTCTGTGAAACATTTCTTTACTCTTCTATCCTTTTTAGTACTACACATTACATACACATCAGGAGCAGCCGCCAGCACCACTTTCCTTCTTTTGCCTAAATTCAGGAGAAAACTGCAACTCGCAGTCGCAGCCAGCGCTCGAAGCCTACAAGGCAGACGACAGGTCAAAAATAGTCAGTATTTGCCTTTCAAATCCGGATTTATTTTAACTATCACAAAAGTGCGGCTGGCTCGAACCCGGCCCTCAAAATTGTAGGCACTTTGAGAGCACTTTTTTTTTTTTTTGGGATATTATCATTTTACTACTAGTTTTTTATCGACATATCACGCAAGACGTCATTTAAAAGATATTTTACTATCAAAGCCAGATACTATTATTTCATTATCATTCCGTTAACAAAACGTTAACGCTTAATGTAAATTACGTTAAAAATCGATTTTACCCAAGAGTTTGGTAGTAAAATGATAATTCTAAAAATTCGGTAATAAAATGATAATTCCACTAAAATTTGAGTAAAATGATAATTAAAAATGTGGAAGTAAAATGATAATTTATGTATCACATTAACAAAAATTTTACTTTCTACGGTGGAAATATCTTTGATCACTTCTGACGTGAAAATTTTTAACGTTCTTAACGGAATGGTAGTGAATTGATAACGACGCAAATGTTTGGTAGTAAAATGTACTTTTCGGCAAACTATGGTACTGACATGAAATGTCAGAATAAATTTAGTACTAAAATGATAATATCCCTTTTTTTTTTTCAATTTTTTCATTAATAACTTGTATAGTTTTAATGTGGGACCAGAATTTTAGAAAAGTCGTTGCTCGCCGGTTGCCGTAACGCTTAATAAACTGTATTTAACGTCTACCAAATGTTCTTATCGTATCGCTACAAATATATTTTCGGTGCCAAAAATAATTTGGTATTGTCAATCTCACAATGAAATGGATTTTATTGTTTTTGTTTTCTCTTTTCTTCTAGAAGAAATTTGTGCGAGAGGTACAAAACATGTAGAAGGGTTTATTTGGTCATTCATGCCGCATGCAGGCACATTTAAATGGGACAGAGGGTTCATTATTTCGATCGATGATTAAATGGTGGAGAAAAGGTGGGACCGTCTTCAAAAGAGTGACGGATATGATGTGACGCGTCATAATCAAACGGCTAATTTTCCCATGGAGGCCCCACTGCCACATGGGCTGAGGTTCAAGGCTCCAATCAAATGCAGATTGCCACGTGGGATGCACGGAGAGGAACCATTTGTTGGCAGCCCTTGCCTCCCACACCGCCGAAAAAAGCTTGCCCAGTCCACCCACCTCTCATTCACGCTATTATTCATCAGTGTCACCCAATTTCTCTCTCTCTCTCTCTCTCTTTAATTTTTTTATTTTATTTGGTATAATTTTGTTAAATTATTTTTTTAAATGTAAAAAACACCAAGACTTTCAGGTTTGGGTTCATGGACATTAGACCGCCGCTATTCACCACTATTTCATAAAATGCACGTCTAAATTTTGCTTCGGCCCTGAATTCTGATGATTTCTGTAACAACAAAGATTCAATTATCAATTTTTTAAAAAGCTAAATTTAGGTGTCTATGTAAATCTATTTTTCATTTAAAATTAATCTAAAAATGAGAATACATTTTTATTTTTTTAATGGATAATCTTCTTGCTGACCAAATTTATTAAAATATATAATAAATTGGAGATCAGGCCAACTGCCAAGTCAAATTGCCAAATGCCAACCCTATTCGACAGCAGTCACTCTCTCCGCCTGCCACAACGCCAACCGCGTGGTTTGTTGATTTGTTCAAGCGTAAACGTTACACAAAGTCTTGTTAGACCAACGCTATCACATTTTATTTTTATTTTCTTCATTTCACACTCTTAATAGAATTAGAATGTTTCTCTTCAAGTTCAAGACAATAAACATTGATATGTTTCTCCTCAAAATGTGTTATTGCCCAATTTCCGTCAATTTTATCTTAGAGCCAGTTTGGTAATATTGTATTTTTTAAAATAATTATTATTAATTGTACTGTAAAAATAATCAGTTATGAAGATAATCAGTTAAATATTTAATAAAATTTATTTTTAAAAGTTATGTAAATTTTAAAAATACTCATATGTATTTATTAAATTTTAAAAATAATGGTGTGTTTACTTCATGGGAATGGGGAATGAGAATGGAGGAATGTGAATAAGCTATTTCTTGTGAAATGTAATTTAGAATTGAAATAAAATGTGTGGGTCTCTACATTTGGGAATAAGGAATGAAATTAATTCGTAGGGGGAAATGAATGAAAATATGGAAATGGGAATGAACTTGTAAATTTCTTTCTATCCTTCTAATTTTTTCATATTTACTAAATTACCCTTGTTCAAATCACAAATAATTTTATTATTTTAAATGTCATTAATAATAATAATAATTATAATAATTATAATAATAATAATAATTATAATAATAATAATAATAATTATTATTATTATTATTAAATTTTATTAACTTTATTATTTTAGTTATTATTAATTATTATTTTTATTTTTATTAATATTATCATTATTAACAATAAAAATAATGATAAAAATAATAATTAATAACAATAATTAATTTATCATTATTAAAAATAATAATAACAATAATTAATAATAACTAAAATAATAAAGTTAATAAATTTAATAATTATAGTAATAATGTAATTTCATTATCTAGATACATGTATAAATATTATTATAAAAATGATATTAAATAATAATAATAATAATAAAATGTTAATAATGATAATAATGTTAATAAAAATAATAAAGTTAATAAAATTTAATAATAATAATGATTATTAAATTTTATTAACTTTACTATATTATCATTATTAATAAAAATAATGATAAAATAATAATTAATAACAATAATTAATTTATCATTATTAAAAATAATAATAACAATAATTAATAATAATTAAAATAATAAAGTTAATAAATTTAATAATTATAGTAATAATGTAATTTCATTATCTAGAAACATGTATAAATATTATTATAAAAATGATATTAAATAATAATAATAATAATAATAATAATAATAATAATAAATGTTAATAATGATAATATTAATAAAAATAATATTAAAAGTAATTAATAATAACTAAAATAATAAAGTGAATAAAATATAATAATAATAAATGTTAATAATGATAATATTAATAAAAATAATATTAACAATAATTAATAATAACTAAAATAATAAAGTTAATAAAATTTAATAATAAAAAATGTTAATAATGATAATAATGTTAATAAAAATTAGTTATTATTTTTATTTTTATTAATATTATCATTATTAACATTTATTATTATTAAATTTTATTAATTTTTTTATTTTAGTTATTATTAATTATTATTTTTATTTTTATTAATATTATCAGTATTAACATTTATAATTATTATGATTAATTTTATTTTTTAATTAATATTATTTTTATAATAATATTTATACATATCTAGTTTATGAAAATCACATTATTTAATACTGTGGATATTTTGGTAAATTGATTCTCATTACCATTCTTCATTCCCATTTATTTTACCAAGTAAACACATCAACGTTCCAAAGACATTCATTCTATTTATTTTACCAAGTAAATAGAATCTCATTCGTTCCTCATTCATTCAAATTTATTTCATTCATTCTCATTCATTCTCGCCGTTTTCATTCAATTTAAGAGTAATTGTAATTACATTGATATGTTTCTCCTCAAAATATGTTATTGCCCAATTTCCGTCAATTTTATCTTAGAGCCAGTTTGGTAATATTGTATTTTTTAAAATAATTATTATTAATTGTACTGTAAAAATAATCAGTTATGAAGATAATCAGTTAAATATTTAATAAAATTTATTTTTAAAAGTTATGTAAATTTTAAAAATACTCATATGTATTTATTAAATCTTATTGTTAAATTACTGTGAGAATATAAATAATTGAATTAGATAAAATTTTAAATAAAATTTATTTAAATAATTTAATTTTTTAAAATTAATAATTTATTTCATAAGTAATAAAGATTTAAATTTTTATAATATATATAAGGATACATATAGAATTATATTAAATATAAAAGTGATTTTAAAAATCAAATTTACTCCTTTCATTTTTTTTTTAATTTGCAGTAAGTTAGAGTGATTTTACCAAAAATAATTTCTAAAAAAATTTAAGAAACATTAAAATTAACTTTTTTTTAAAAATCATTTTTGACCCTTTTAAAAACAATCAAAGAAACAACGACCAATTTTCTTTTTTTTTCTTGTAATGTTACCATTAAAATATACCGGAACGTCATGAAACAATAATGTAATATCAAAACCCTCGTTACTGCACGTGAACGCGCTCAAACTTGGTTTACCATTCCCACCCGAGGTCCCGTTGATTTAACCGCAGTGAGTAAAAAATTGAAGTTGCAATTCTGCCCAGGTCCTTATCTCAAAGAGTTATTGACATTAGTGATATTTCAGTGGGTTATTAAATAACTCACATTTGGGAATGGTAAAATAAAATAAATTTGGTCATTTATTGAAATGGTCCTGTCCTCATATAATGATGAGATAAATGAAGATGAAGATGGGAGATAGAAGATGCAGCCCCTTATTAGCTTGATATCGATCTTGCACGGCCTTTTTTTTTATTATTATTATTAGTAGTAGTAGTAGTAGTATTTTTTTATTTTTGCGGTCTCCATGTAAATCCAAAAAATGTGTGGTCACTTTCCGCTATTAGTGGGGGTGGTGGGGTTGCATGGAGCGGTGCTGCTGCTGCCGTTGCTGTTGTTATTGTTGATGCTGGACCATTGTTCAATTTTTAATCTGTCACCAACAAACACAACACAAAGCCACAAACACACGAGTCTCTCTCCCTCTCTCTCTCAGTTTGATATACGGCATAATTATCGAAGGACTCTATCTGTTAACAACTTGCAACCAATAGAAACCCTAGAAAGCCAATCCTTTTTACGTTTGCATTTGTTACCTTCTTTACAAGGTAAGGGCAAATGGGATGACCACTAGAGACACAGAGAGAGAGACATTGCTTATCTGCTTCAGTCCATGCATCATTCTATTCATTCATTCATTTACTGTTACCATTGATTTTAGCTGTGGCTGTGGTATTATGAAGTTTTAATTGACTTTATTGCCAGCACATGATACTTTTTGTAGGTGGCATGCATGCAAAAACTTAACAGAAGCTTTGCATGCATTCAAAATTAAGAAGCTATCGGCTAGCTGTCCACGAGAATGCATCGATAATTCAACATGGGAATTTCTAGAACTTTTCTGGTACCTTCCTTCATATCCATAACGGTGAAACCCTCGATCGCAATCACTGGACGTGTGTTATATATATGAATTGACACCACATTAATAATCCTGATATCTTACATTGATTTTAAAATAACGAATTATTGTGTATCAGGTATATCAAGAGAAAAAAAAAAAATTGTGTATTACACAGTTTGTATTTTTCTTTCATAAGAGTCTCTACCATTAGATTTTTATCTTTTTCTTCGGGTGGCGAGTAGGGGGCATAAAAAATTGAGAAAAACCTAACCGTGGGGGGATAGTGAGTCAACCCATTCAATAAAGAAGCAATAATACAAGAAGATGAAGAATGGGAAAAAAAAAATTACATGAACAGAACAATCTAACCATAAAAAACTAAAACAGCTCAATCAAAATATATAATCATTCGAAAATCGACTGTCACAGCAAAGGTCAACAAAAGTTTTAGTATTTAATAACACAAAATTAATGAATTTGATTGTTACTACCCTAAAAACTAGATGTTCGGCTCCTAGATCTTTATTTACTGAAAGTGTTAGGGGTTATATATGTTCAGATCACTAATTTTATTTTGAGGACCCATCTTGGAAAAAAAAAAAAGAAAAAAGAAAGCGTATAACGCACGTCACTACTTGTAGTATTATCATAATTTAGGGCCAATGTCATAACCCTATTCCATTTCTATCTCATCCAAGAGGACCTACTAGGAACAATATGCATTTTGGAAGTTTCTTTTATAACGACAGAAGATCGACAGGTAAAACAAGTGCTTGCCTGCTGCTGTTATTTTATGAGATCAAGTCACATGCTTGACGACGTGATAGCTGTAGATTTCAAATCATCCACTCGGTTCATCAAATATTGTCTTCCTTATTTCTGGTTAAATTAATTATATCAACTTCAACAAGATGATGAATAAGTTTTCGAAATATCTGAGCGTTAATTTGTTCAAGATCAAGTACCCATTTTCTTTAAAAACAAAAGATGACATTGAGGAGATCGAAGTGCAATGGAGTTTTCGAACTATCTTACTTTGTAAAGATACACTTTTTAATTTGTCTAAGTTTTGGGGTCATGTGTCCGCATCTCTTACCTTAATGATCTTTCGATAATAATAACACGAGATCATGCATGATTAATGAGAATAAAATTTTGTCTGTAATTAATTAATTAGAAAAGTGCTTCTCAAATTCACTACAAACACAAAATTATACTAGACTTGGAACTCATCGCCCAGTTCCAAGACCCAAAAACAAAATTATAAGAGAAGTATGTTGGAATCATCGGCAATTGACCTATTTCCAACCTTAAGACTCCTATATAACTATATGGATATTTTAGTTTCTTGATACGTGCTGGGCGACAATTTCATTTAATAAAGAATTTTTTTTTTGTTTCAAAAAAATTAAATCACAAATGGCTGCTTTCCTTGCAACTCCTGCATGTCCCATGGCCACCATTCCCGCTACCGCCGTGGCCAGAGGCTTTAACTCCCAGCAGAAGAGGTTCTCGACGGCCGTAAGAAATAACCCATTTGCATGGACAAATAACAGGCTGTTAATTTTGAAGCTATTGCTTTTAACTTGTACTACGTTCTAAATATTATATGGCACATCTGAATTTCCACATTTATGATAACGGCTGTGACTCTATACATTATTAAACAAGTTGTTTATGGTAGACATTGATCAAAATTTTAATGCAGGGAGTTGGCACTAGTACATCTAGTGGGTTAAAGCTCGTCCCCAAATTTCAATTCTCCAAGGCGGCAGCCACGTTTTATAAAAACAATTCCAGATGCTTTAAGACAACAATTTCATGCTCCGCTGTAAAGATCTAACAACTTCATAATCCTGGTCCTGGCAATTATTGTTAATATTGTTCCACAGCATAAATTACGATTGATCACCTGATGACCTGCAGGCTCAGCCCGAGACCCTGCAAACTGTCCAAAGCACCATTGCCAAGCAACTGTCGATTGACTTGAGCGCGGTTACTCCTGAAACCAAGTTTGCCGACTTGGGTGCTGATTCTCTCGACACAGTCAGTATACCACATTAAGCAGAGTGAAAGTTCTTTCATTTTAATTTGCATTAAATCATGAGATGATAGTGTACACTGGAAAAATATGAACAGGTGGAGATAATGATGGCTTTGGAAGAACAATTTGGGGTTTCAATTGGAGAAGGGGGAGCTGAGAACATAGCTACCGTTCAAGATGCCGCCGACCTCATCGAGAAAGTGAAGGCAGCCTCTGCTTAATGATTAGGTCTGAATATTGCTTGATGTAGAAGATGAAAGACTTTGCCCTTATTTTAACCGTTTCACCAGTATTACAAGAGAATTCTTCGGTTCTATTGAAGTTGGCTTTGCCTTCTATGTGAATCTTTTCTTTTACGCTTGCCGACAATTGAAGGTGGCAATTTTTATAAATGTCCGGAGTTCCTAGCAAGGAATGTAATAAATTTCATGGCAAAAACAATAATTAAGTGTATAATGAACAAACTTGAGCTTCATTTGAGCAGGAATTTTCCCGCATTTCCTAAACTTCGGTGTAATTTTGTATACCAAAACTTAGCATGGCAGAATTCGGCTCATTGCATAGAGCCATAGACAACCGCACTAAAGACGACCGAGTCAATCCTAGAATCCTGGAGACTATTAGATGACAGTCATCTGGAAAAATGTCATCAATTCTCAAAGAATTTCATAACAGCGAGTGTTTCAACTTAAAATAAGAGCTACCTTAAACAATACGAGGGAACCTTGGTCATGGCCCAATGAGCATTAGCACCTACATGAACATACCATAACAAATATTTCTGGGCCAACAAAAAGCACAAAAAAAGGAAAAAGAATAAGTGTGCAAAGAAGATGATTTTCCTACAAAAAATATATTTACTGATACTAGATTATATACAAGGGGTTCATTCATGAAAATGCTTCATCTAGAATTCTAGATTTGGCCCCAATTTGGATTGGAGCTTGGTTCCTTCCACAGGTTCAGGAAAAGGATGGATACTCACAGATTTATTGCTGCAAGTGCTTGTCTGGGAGCAGAAATGTACATCTAACTATACTTAGAAGATAGTAAAACCTAGAGATGATTACTGAAACTCCTAGCAGAAGGCCAGAGAACAAGCATATGTGGGCAGATAACACCGAATTTATAAGACCTCTCATGTGTATTGTAAGTCTATGATTTCACTCTTACTTTCCATATAAGATCTAAACCAGAATTAGTTCCGAACTGAACTAATGGTACTTCAATCTTCAAAACGTCCAAACCAGTCACTGATGGTCCTGGATAGGATTCTAATTTCATTCAGCGAAAGAGTCTTAAGTCCCTGAGCAATAGCATCTGCTGGAGTATATATGTAACCAACTTGCCATTTTGGTTCCTGATCAGGTGAAATTCACCAAAAAAAGGGGGTTAGGAATGGATAAACATCACAAACAAGCTGAAGCTTTTGATCAAGAATAAGACAAGAATACAGACAGACACAATGGTGTGCCTAAAGTGAAAAGGTAAAACACAATGGTATGCCTAAGTGAAAAGGTAAAACACAGTGGTATGCCTAAGTGAAAAGGTAAAACTTTTCATTGCATCATGCAGCAAGCCACAATGATACTTCAGAATTATTAGATGAAATGAGGCTAGAGTTCAAGATCTATTATAACTGGTGTTGTAAATAGAGATATGCAAACCAATGTAACAGAGATTGCTTGGAACTGACTGTATATAAAGAATATTAGAGCCCAATGTATAAAATTCATCACATGATTTGACTGGATATTGTCCAAGGTAGTGACTGCAGCTAGAGGCTCAATATGCATGGAGCAAGACATCTCTCTAGTTTCATTAAGAGCCAGTTAAACACCTTGCATGAAAAATTTCAGACGCATACGGTAAACGACGTTACCCAGAAAATGAAGTTTGCATGTATTACCTGTATGCATGGTGTGATGTGATTACCATTTAATTGGACCTTTTCTAGCGTCCCACCTATTGACTCCACACGAGGTTTCAAAGTCTCTTCAAGGAGATCTGTCTGATCAATTGTATCAAAGCTGAACTTAACCTGTGTAAGACAAGCACATACATAAACACAGCATCAAGCCATTCAGATATTCTGGATTCTGGAATTAAAATAAAATAAGATGCATACCAATAAAGTATGTTGGACATTGTATGACTTCTTAAAACAACCAAGATTCTCAGAAGGTGTTGGCTTGAACTCAGATATCCCTTCTGTGACCTGATGGATACGACATAAAAATTTCAAAATATATAGTTAGAAAAACCAATACCAGCCAATCACTAGGCATAAATTTGGAACATAAGAGAAGCAGAAAGTGGGAAAAAAGTCAACTATGCTAACAAAGTTGATGATTAATGCTCTAATATGATTTACAAACTCATGAACTGCCATCACCTACACACTGATGGAATTTTAATGGACATGTATAAATAGATTTACACAGACATAACATTACAGTTACGTAAAATTAAAGGGAGCCTTATCGAATAGAATAGTTTAATTAAATGAGTTGCTCTCATCTCTCAGTAGGTGATACATATCAAGATACCTGACCAAAAACTGAGGGCAACTGATCCACAAAATTGTTCAGAGAAACTAGGGATTCCTTATCACTGCCTGGTATCAATGCTTCAGCGGTATTAAGTAGCAGTTTCCATGCATCACCTAATATTTTTTCATTATGACAGATGGATAGAGCATTAGGAAGAATATATAATGAGCTATAAATGAATTACAAATTTGCATATTGAAAGAGCAGCATGTCATATAATAATACATCTACATGATGTTATGATAACATCATCCATAACATGCAGTAATTCATTTTAGACTGAACACGTTAAAAGGACGTGAGACAAAAATGAAAGGCATGAGGTGCTTGGCCAAAAACATAATGGATACTACTAAGAGTACATTTCCTAATACAGAGAATAAGAGAAGAATCACTCATCTTGGTTCAAATAATTAAAACTAACAAGTGGCTTTATCTTTTGCATGGTGCATATGGTAATAATAAATAAATATTAAAAACTTATTCAATCTGTCCTAGAAGCAGTCCTGTCCTCCTTTCTTTTCTGGAACAGGTTTGTCCATATTGTCTCAAGAATAGGACATGTTGCATTAGTAGGAAGGGCAGTTTTTAATATCTAAAGGAGAATAGGTAGCACCACATTCATGGAAAAATGGAATTCAAATAGAAAGAAATTCACATTTAGGTGCTGATTGACAAAAGAACCAAGACTAGGGATACTCTCTATAGATTTGAAAGAATTTGAAAGAACTAAAAGTTTATTCGCAGATTCTGCATTTTATGCAATCAAATGGAACTTAAGAACAAAGAATATTCCCAAATCTAAATCCTCCTTCAGGCATCAAGAAGAGGCATTTTCCATTTTGCAACAGTTCCAGACAGGAAAATAAGATGCAGCCATCAAAGTTAGGACCAATAGCAAAACTATAAAATGTTCCAGGCTAAATTAGCATAAGAAGAGCTAGAATTTGATGCAAATTCACCTGAGGCATTCCTCGCCATGGAATACACTGGAGATGCTTCCACAATTGGCATCATCTGATTGACAAGAGGACCGAGCTGCAACATAACGCAATGTTTCTTGAGTGATTTTGATTAGTCTAAACCAGCTGCTATTATGCTAGTATGAAACCTCATTTTATTGATCCAAGTCATGGCCCTTAGAGGATGAAGACTCACATGTATAGAATGGCTAAACTTGATCCTAGTAAAATCTTTTGAGAAAACAAAGTCGAAACCAAGGCAATTCTATCAACAAAAATAAGGCAAGGAAACTATACAGATCCTACTGGGTAGCATAGCATAAAAACAATCCTTCTTTCTGAATTGATGACAATGAAACTTGATTTCGATTATGAAAATAAAAATGACAAAAGATATCAATGCAACAATATAAAATTTCATTAGGAAGAGAGATAGATAAACAAAATTCAGAGCATAAGAATATATCAACCCAATAAGAGAACCATAAAATTTTTGGAAATAAAGATGCATATCAAAGAACAACATAATACCTGCTCAAAGTATGGTACTGCCTCTGTTGCTGGCCTGTTGTTGAATGAGATTATGACATTAGCCTTCCACAAGAGAGAATATTCTTTGTCACACTCCACAAATTGTATTTCATGAAACTTCATAATGTGCATTTCGCTTTCACAAACTATCATCAATATTCTGCTCTCCAAAATATCCCATTTTAGACACAAAAACCTTCAAGAGTTGGAAAAGCAAGGAAAACCAAACCTTTGGTATCTTCTCACAGAAATAACTTCCAGTGAGTACTTGGAGAAGTGCACCATTGCTGCAATAACCACAAAAAAATTATAAAAGATAAGTCACAGTCAAGAACATGAATCATAGGACACGGTTATATCAGAAGATGATAGTACTTAGACTTCCAGTACTACTGTTATAGTAAAAATGAGAACAGTAGAAGATATAGTTTAGTAAGTACTACAGAGTCCTGCCAGTAACGATTTATGACAAGAAAGTTAATAGACATGTAGGGTACCACAAGAAAGTTAATGAAAAAATCACAAAGTTCACAGCCAATACACATCATCGGCTGCTGAGCATGTAAAAATGGCAACGCCACAGTTGCATACCCAGAACATGGAAGATACAAAAGCATGCAGATAATTTTATTTATTTACTTATCTATTTTAATATAGAGTTCATCCATATATATATATATATATAGTTAGTCAAAATTTATAATTTGTATTGGCCCACCACAATGCAACGTTTGGGCAGCGAATCCAATCTAATATAACTAAAGTGAGAAACAGACCTGTGGCCGACAGAATAAATAGGAAGATTAACAAGATCATCAGGCGTCAAATTGGCGTCAGGCAGTCCAGTTGAGAGAACATACTCCAAGCAGGAATTAAACCTCTCGTAAACTTGATTAGCAGCATTAGCATGATCAAATGTCACGTTGTGCGGCACTGATACTACAAGAAACCCTTCTTTCGCCAAAAGCTCCTTCAAATAACTTCCAAAATTACGCAACACAAAAACAAACAAACACCCAATAATTCCTCAACAATAACAATACGAAAACCCAAAAGCAATAACAAAGAAGAGGATTGAATTTGACTTAGAATTTGAACCTGTAGGTGACTTCAGGAACAGCTCCAATGAAGGCGCCGCCCAAGAATTTGATGATAGCGCGTGGCTTCTTGCCATTAAGCGGAGGTATGATCAGACAAGACCGAAGTCTTTGGTATATCTTATTGTTAACAGTAGAGCCACCGAAGCTGCTGCTGCTTCCTCGACCCACGAAGCCATCGCGGGTAACCACATTCGAGAAAGATAATGCGCTCGGTTTTTTTGTATTTCGAAGCGAAGAAAACGCAAACTGGGACCTTTTAGATTCGCCTTTCTGAGAAGTGAGAATTTTTGGGGAGATGGTGCATCTATAACTGGGGCAACTAACCAATTCCATGTTACTTGCTGCTGATGACTTACTGGTTACTGAAACACATTCTGATTAAATTTAAATGGTAAAAATGTGGTATTGCGGGAAATTTTATGAAGATGATTAAGCCACGATTGAAATTTATTTGCCTCATCCTGAAGATCATCGATGTGGGCTTGAGCCGATGACAATGTTGGTGAAACCAGACCAATGCATTTGGGCCTTTTCGCCTCTATCCCAGAATATTCTCCAACAAAATAAATTCATCATAATATCAACATCGGGTTATTATGATCGACATACAAGAAATTGGAACTTAATGATAAATGGGCACATCCATTGCAGGCTGCACATATTTAAAACTTTGTGCTAATCTTGCTGAAAAAGAGGTGATGAAAATTAAAATCAGATTAGTTTGTAGTTGTAAAATCTGAAATTTCTTAAATTGTAACTGGTATAGACTTGTAAATGAAGTCCCCAAACAGACCGGAGCAAAGAGAATCTGGTGTTGATTTTTATTATCGCCACTCAAAAAAGATACAATAATGGCACGTCAATAAGAATATTCACTAGGTAACAACAGCACAAATACAGCATGCATTCACAACCATGTATGAATTTTTCAATTTGCCCCTCATCTTCTCTTTAGTTTCCTTTCTCCACTCTTGCAGCTCTCATAATCATGGTCATCAGCTAGCCAACGAATTCCAACAAATAACCGTCACTAAACATACATGTATTCACCACCACGTACAGCATTTGCAGCACCTTTCCTCTCTTCTTCAGCCTCCTTCTCCCGCTCCTTCCAGCTCTCATATGCATGGTCATCAGTTTGCAGTTCGTGCCGGCAAATTGGACAAGAATTATGCTCGTCCTGTCACATGCAAACGATTTTAAGTAATTTGGCAGCAAGAAGAAGTAACAGGGGCAGGAACAATTATGAAGTTCTTTAATACTAATACTCCCAACATTGAGGCAGAGACAAGGAATATTACCAGCCATGGTTTTAGACAGGGAGGGTGGAATGTGTGCTTGCATGGCAACTCTTGCATTTTGTCACCTACAAGCAAGTTCTCCTTGCAAATTGCACACTCTGCATCATGTCCCAACTTGTCCAGAATTTCTTCTGAAAGTGTAATTACCGGTAGCTTTGCAACAACTTCTTTACTGGCAGGTGGGACTCTGGGGGTTGCACTATCCGTCTCCAGTATCTAAAAGACAGATCAAAATTGTTTCTGTGATGACTCTGTCATAAAACGTAAAATCTAATGCCTTCTTCAATTCCTTTACAAGAATAATGTATCAAATACAATTAAAGCTAAAATATAGTAAGCAACTGCTAAAACAAAAGGAGTAAGTCTTGTGCTCCCTGCATCAACCTACTCAAATATAATTTTTCTGACAGCAAATCCATTAACAAGATTTTTTTTTCCTTTCTGTTAGTAGCATGCAACACAAGCTCATCGACTATTGGCATATCAGAAATCTAAACAGAATACATAATGATATTTTTATTTGATCTATCCTACACAATTTTAAGGAATACAATATTTATTTGAGTGACATATTCACTTTTTTGAATCAATTTAATCTTGTCACACCCCAAGCCCGCCCTTTTTTTAAGTACCAACATCTTGTTGAATAAATTATTGATTTTATGGTTTTTATTAACTTCATAACACAAAGACTGAACGGCCAAGCAGATAATGAAATTGAACTTTCTAGCAGTACATGCATTAGGTTACATTTCACTTCTTTTCAAGAGTTGTCATGTATCATGTAACTAGAGCAAACCATAGAAACTCAAAAATTAACTTCCAATGAGAGACTCAAAAGAAAGAATCCCTTATCAACTGGGATATGTGAAAGCTGAGTAAAAGTAGCTAAAGAGTACCTCGGGTATAACATCATCAAGGTTATTAACCAACTCTTGGAAAAGATTGGCAACAGTTTCAGAAGTGTTAATGCTCTCTGCCAAAACCCGAGAAGACTCAGCAGTGCTCGATAGGGAAGCAACCGCATTCATCAAATTAGCCTGCACCAGCCATTGGGGCTGCGGTGGCTCAGGATCCACCGTCAAATGCCCCTCAAAAAGGTATCCTGAATCAATACACAAAGCAAAATATAACTAGATTGGAAAAAGATTTGAAAACCCGATTAACCATTTGTTTATAATGCACAAAGTTCACAAAATTAAACCTCTGTTGGTCGTATTGTAAGTAGCTTCAGAAGCCTCGGGCGCGTTATCAATTTCATGCAAATGTTCCTTGGCCTTGGCAATGCAAGCCTTCAAGTGTTGCTTCTGAGAAGGATCAGAAACAAGGGATTCAGCCAGCTCAAAAAGTCGCAGCCCGGCAAGCCAGAAACCAGGTGCCGTGTATCTAGTCTTCAAAATAGTCGCAACTCGGCACACAACAGAATAGAACTGCCACCATCAAGCAAATTGCATTCTTTAAACTAAATTGACCGAATCCTAGCCTGAGAACTTGGAATTTTGAAATTTAAATCCTCGACGAAATGCTTCTCAATAAAGCATTCAAAACAAATTATCAACGTCAAACATAAAAATTGAAAAAAAAAAAAAGAGGAACCTGCTTGCGGAGAGTGGGTGAAGCGGCGGGAAATCGATCTCTGAGGAGGGAATTGATATTGGCGACGGAATCCTCGAACCTCAGTTTTTTCCCAAGCTGTTTTTGCAATTCTTCTAATTGCTGTCTCAAGCCTTCCTCTGATTCCATTCCTTTTCGAATTATTATCACTATTCCTATTATTATTATTTGCAGTTATTTGTGAAGAAAAATGGATGATGGCGTCCTGTCCGTGCGATTGTTATATAATTAATTCTACGAGGAGAGTTTTGTTTCGTGACCGAGGGGAAACCGCGCCGCTATGTACGTTTGGTTGCCGTTCGTTTACGCGCTCCTTCTACACTCACCAACTAAACTCCGCCGCGTGATCCAACATATCCAGCTCGTTTGGGCCCAAGAAAGTAAATTGGACTGCTTTTATGGGCTACTATGTCGGCCCATGTTTTAAATTTGATGAAGGTGCTTTTAATCAAGTTTTTTGGAAATCCATTTTTTAAGTACAATTTTATCCTCACCCAAAATGGAGAACATCAATGAAGTTTCAACTACAATAAGCGGCAGAAGCAAGCCGGTTTTTGAATCAATGAGAAGGCTATGGCTATGTTGGAACAGATATACGATGGAGTACGAATATCAACCACACACGCAAAGTGATAAATAATAAAAAAACTCATTATAACTTTGATCGTGTAGTTATAAATGAGCATTTTATTTTAGAGCAACTCCAACATAACCAAACCCCAATGAGAAAGGTCATACCAACACAACAACACCAAAGCTAAAAACATTACTGGATTTGACATAGAAGTGTCCACGTGTCACATACATAAACCAAGTTATTAACATGTCTGCGTATGTAAGATTTGCTACATGTTAGTTTAAATGTTTAATGCGAATGCTCCAGGTTGATTCATATAGATACCTGCAATCTCCACAGATTTTACTTGTATCATGTTAACATCGATGTATTAGATGAAATTCATGAGCAAACCTTACATGACATGTCATTTATAATTTCATTCTAAAGATAACATATCGTAAATTATTTCATATTATGTTTGACACGTGATTTATTGATTCATCACATAAATATATGTTGTACAATAAAATAGATGGCATATGTACATTTTTTAAATTAAGTGTGACAAATCTCTTTTAGTTTCATTACATAAAATCATTTCTTTTCTATTTGTATAGATGATATGTCGTATACGTATTATAGTGTGTAAAACAGTCGATTATATTTTCTTCCCAATCACAAATCAAACCAATAAAGAAAACACTGCTGTCTATGTCCAAGATTGTTGACATGATTTTACACCACAAGCAATAAAAGCATTAGCGTGGCATGCAAGGAAAGAGCCTCTTATATGTCATATTTGTCTGTAAATTACAAAACCAAATGTAATCCTTCCATCTTATAACCAGAAAAGAAGTACAATATATTGGCTATCCATTCATGTAAAGGTTAAACCTTGGTCCAAATGGGGATTGGTTTGGTGGGATGTTTCCCATCATGATCTTTAACAAAAGAAAACCCCAAAGTGCAAACATCTCATTGATTTACAGCTTGCTGGACCAAGAACAAAAGAAAACAATCAACTAGGGGACTATAAAAATTAAAAAGCATAAGGGCCGGTTTCAAGTCTTTTAACTGTAAAATAAGAGCTGTGGCCCTCAATTCTAAGGCCAAGTCCAACATTTGGAGCTCCTAAACCACGGTCACGACTCATAAATGGCATGGCATCAACTGCATATTTTGATTTATCAAATCATGAGATTCAACTAAAAGTTTATTACAGAGACAAACATAAGAGCTGAAATAAACATAATGGGGACATGGGAACTGTACCCATCATGCACGTTAGAAACAAATCTGGTTAGTATCTCTATTGCCAAATCTAAACAAATAAATTGAAAGAATTACAAGAAAATTACAAAAGAAAAAGAGGTCACAAATTACATTCTCTGCCCCGTGTAGATGACTTCCTTGCCAAATTGTTGTGTCCTTAAACAGAGGCCTCAATCCTTGGTTCAAAGGAAAATGCAGACATGAAATCTACAGCTTCACCATTCATTGAACATTTGGGCAATTCAACCCATTCATTGGTCACCAGATCACACAAAACATAACTAAAAAGCTCAGCGGAGTTGACGCAAATAAATATCTGGTGACCGGCTGCAGCACAGTTTATATCCACCTTCTTGCCATAAAATTCATGTGACATTGCCGGAGGCATTGCTGCAATCTGATGCCAAAACCCATTATCCTGATCAAATCTCCACACTCTAAGGCTGGCACTTTCGAGGAACTCCGATAACACAACAACCAGCAACTCTCCTCTGCATTCCACTACATCGA
Organism: Citropsis articulata; assembly: GCA_030449925.1. Classification (NCBI taxonomy): domain Eukaryota; kingdom Viridiplantae; phylum Streptophyta; class Magnoliopsida; order Sapindales; family Rutaceae; genus Citropsis; species Citropsis articulata. The sequence continues at coordinate 1,271,960 of JASUUH010000257.1, forward strand.
TTGAGTACTCAGAAAATACTGGCAAAAGCCTTGGAAACTCGGTGAAGCTCTTCTGGGTCAGATTGCAAGCTACAATCGTCCCACATGAGTTGAGAAAATAAACAATTTCCTCATCATTTTTACAAGTGATGACCGATGAGTATTGCTTGGAGGGGCTCCTCTGCATGTTAGTTGCCACTACATTACCAGCTTTACTAAGAAAGTAAACAGCATCTTCATCGTCATGATGATCAATTGAGTCAACTTCAAGAGCTTGGTCATTCTTTCTACTCAACAACAAAGTCTCTTCTTCCCAGCAGTTGAGACATGAGTTGTAGACTTTGAATGAGAGTTTCGGAAGCTCACCGTACACCAACACAAGCCTGTAATTGCTGGGGTGTTTGGAGGACGTAGTCATGACAATGGCATGTAGAGATTGATTCTCAGTGTCCGCATCCAAAGGCGGGAGCTCGCGAGAAGAACCTGTCACTGGATTGGAAACAATGAACTTTCCTGAGGCCGTCCGGAAACAGACTAAACCACCAGATGCTGCAACAGGAATGGAGTCAGGACTAGAGTTGGGAAAATTGAGTTCTTTCCAGGTTTTTTCAGCGGAATCAAAAACAATGGAGTGGTTGAGTTGGTGATCGACCATCAGAAACCAGGGGTCCCGGGAAGGAATCTGAGAGCACGCAAGCTTGAAACTGGCAGAATCAGCAACCGATTTCCATCTCTTGCAAACTGAACTAAGCCGGAAAAATGTTGATGTGGGTAGCCAAGACAAGACCCTTTCAAGAAGGTCCTGATTGAGCTCTTCCATTGAGAAACTCAATGACGATGACTTCCTCTTCCTAGATGATGATGAGCAACCAGCAAGCTCCATTGATTGACTAGAAAATTCGGATAATTAAAGACCACAATAGACTGATATCTGGAGAATAAGATAATGACAGAAGAGGATGGGGTTGATAAAGGAAAGAAAAGTGTACTTGGAGCTTCCGAAGACAAAGATACTGAACACCGTGAAGAGTGAGTAGCTCAGCTCATATGGGGAGGTGGCTTTAAAGAGAGACAAAATAAAGATAAAAAAGAGCAAAGCTATAAGGGAGCAAAGTGAAGCGAGGAACGGGAGTAGGAAGCTTCGTAGGTATCCGCTTTTCTTTTTAACAAGGCGTTGACACTACAACTAAAGCACACGAGTGGTGGGTAGTGGATAGTGGATACGCACTCGAACTACGCTACCATTTCTTTGTTGTTGTTTTGTTTTGACTCTCGAGTATAAGAACAATAGGGTGTATAACCGAAAAGGGCCAAAGTGGGTGAAAGGAAATTTTTAGAAAGTCCCCAACATTTTAGCTAATTTACAAAAGTTACTTAACTTCGGTACAACCCTTAAAAAAAACGAAAAATATGAAATAGAAGAAACATTCGAGACAAGACAATAAGACTCGCAAGCAGGGGGCAGGGGGCAGGGGGCAGTGGCAGACCAGTGTCCTGGCTCCAGGTTGAGTTCATTTTATAAATGGACTTTAATATTGGGTCATTATCATAAATATAGCAAAGGGTGATAGTGGCATTGGATTCGGAGTGGGGTTGGGGCATCTAAACAAACAAAGGCTATGAGGGCACAGACACAAGAGAGCAACTTTAATCATAAAAGAAAGAGAAAACACACGTATAAACTGATAAAGAAATTGCAGGCCATTGGTTTGTCAAAGGGGGTTGCTGCTGGAATGCTGACCTTTGTAAAGTTAAAGCCAAAATGCTTCTCTCTCTCTGTTTTGTTCGGCCTCCTCGTTGAGGAATCTCTGATTATTTTTCTGTGTTTCTTTGAGTTCTGTGTCTGTAAGTCAATGCATGAGAACTTATTCTTTGATCCGAATGGCTAAAAATAATAATAATAATGAGAGATTTCAGATTCGTGAGATAAAGACAGAAAAGCCGTTAATTACGATCTCTTTTTCTGATGATTTTGAAATTGCGGTGCTTGTATTTATTTTTTTCTGATACTGACGCCAAAGCAGAGATCTCGATGCCATTACATTACAACAACCGTCCTTTTTTTTTTTTTTTTCTTCCAATTTTTAAGTTTACTATTGGTTACGTTTTCCTGTCGTTGTTCTTTTCAGCTCAAAATCCGCATGTGTGACTTTGAAAAGTTTGACTACATTGTATTAAAATATTGTCAAAATTTTGGATGTGGTTAGGGGATGTTGGTGGTTTTTTCACAAATACTTTTTTCTTTTTTCTTTTTTTAAGGCAAAATTTTTGGAGTCTCACTTTGTTTTTCAGTTCCATTTTCTTTTAGAGAATTGCGTTCTAAAATCTATTGCCATGTGAAAATAATTGTTTATCAATTGCGTAACATATAATTAATGAAGTACCAATTTTGGTCTAAAATTTTAACTCCTATATAGCAGCTCGGCCGAAAGCTTAATATGGCAGGGAAGAGTCCAAAATATTATTGTAAAATTACTCTATCATGTCATAAGTTTTTAAATTTAATTACAAATCCTTCATACCACCTCATAGTGATATCAGTAGTTACAAACCCCAAATTCAAAATTAAACGCAAAGCAAACCATTTATTGTTAGTTGAGAAAATCTTCAAATGGGAGCCTTTTAGTATGGATCCACGTCTTAATTAATTTGCTATATATGTCATATTTAGAGAGGTAGATTTCAAATTACACTTGATAAAAATCTTGCACAATCCCTATATTTTCATTGAAAGAATTTAAACACTTGTGGACTCCCAAAATATATTCTTAGTGGACCATAATATAATGCTTGTTTAAAAATTAGTTTACTGCAGAAATCACACGCCATTTGATAAAGTTTCTTCTTGAAGAAGCAGGCATCATTAAAAAAGAAAAAAAGAAAAAAAAATAGTAAACACGTCATTCGAGGCCCGGCGTGACGAAAAGAGGAGGAGTTCAAGTGTTGCGCCACTACTATACACACCCTGGGATTCGGGTGTATTTAGAATCATTGACATTAGGTGGGCCTAATTTAGAAAGTACATGGAGCAGCCCAAAGGTTGGCAGACCGAGCTGGGCCGGAGATAAAAACCGAATCGAAGAAAACAAACAAAACGGTGAAGGCGAAACTAACGGAGAGAGGAGCACAAAAATAAGCGAAAAAGGCAGTCAAATAAACGAACACATGGCAAACGCAGTTGTGTTAGGTAGCGCATCGTCACAGTCTTCGCTTCTTCTTCTTCTTCGTCCCATTTCAAAGCTCTCACTCTCAACCCGAACACCTCCTCCTCGCTTCTCTTGCAACCTCGATTACCCAACTCTCGCGGTTTCTTCTAAGAGTATCAGCACGCTTGCTGGCGTAGTATCGTCTGACTCCACATCGTCAGCTGTGATCGCCGACACCGTCGACTCTACAAAGGGAGGGATCGAGATCGAGCCTGATATCGGAGGCGTTGGAGGAAGCGGAGACGGTAGCGGCGGCGGAGGTGGTGGCGGTGGAGGCGGAGGTGGAGGCGAAATCGAAGGTGAGGGGGAGTCGTCGGACGAAAGTGGGAAGAAGAATAAGATGGGGATGTCTATGTCTCAGAAACTCACTCTTGGTTATGCTACCCTTGTTGGAGGTAAATTTTATTTTATTTTGTTTTGTTTATTTATGGGATCTTTTCTGTTTGTTAAATGATTAATATGGTGAACAAAAGTTAAATGAATTTGGATTTAGTTTATAAAAGCACCAAGTGTTGATACTACACTCTTTGGTTAGCATAGACCTTACTTTATGATGCTACACCTAAGTTGAGTTAAGTTGAGTCAAATACGCTTTAGCTTACTGAACTTTAACACTATGCTTGAAAAGAGCTTATGCAAAGAGGAGTGAGTATTTGATCCTCTGGTTGTGTTCTTCTGGTTTGCTTTCTCTTAATGGCTTAACGCCAGCAGGGAAGAGAAACCATCCTGTGTTTATTTTATTATTTTGTTGTTTTATCATGAAATAGTGTATGTATGTTAGTCCATATTTTTTTTTTCTGTTTCAGTCAACGAGAAAAATGTGTTTCTTTGCCTTCAATGGCCTTTTTCTTTTCAATCTCTTATACATGTTGAAGGATTAAATTTTTGTGAGTCTGGAATGCTGATACATCTTTTCTCCAACTGTATCTCTAATAATCATCTCAACCTCACTTGATAAAGAGAAATGAACATCCCCCGTATTTTTTTTCCCCCCTTTTCTCCCAATTTCCTGTTTATTTTACTTCTCTGCTGATAAGCAAAGTGTTAGGCCCGTGAATTTTTCCCATCTTTATGCTTTTTGTCTACATGCAATTCTTTTTGGTAGTTCTTGGGTGGTAAACTATTGATCTTGAACATATTGGTAAGCTATGTTTAACTTTAGTTTTTTTGTGAATTCTTTGGTATGGTTGAATCTATTTTACCATTTTGTAGTATACTTGTCTGGACCTTGATTATAAGTGCAACTTCTTTGCTAGCTGGCATTCCATCTAATTATTATTAATATTGTTGGCAGTGGGTGGCCTTATGGGATATCTGAAAAGTGGGAGTCAGAAGTCTCTGTTAGCGGGAGGAGTGTCGGCCTCGCTGCTTTATTATGTTTATACTCAGCTTCCCACAAAGCCAGTTCTTGCATCTTCCATAGGGCTTGGTAAGATATTGTGGCTCTACATTTTATGATGGTATAGTGGTAGCTTAAGCTCATGATAAGAAATTAGCGAATACACAATTTTGTATCCCATAGTTTTCTATATATTCGATAATTTGGTTGGCATTGAGAAAGTTCCTTGGTTTTCATAGCGGCATATAAAGTTTATATTACTCATACCAAACTAAAGTTGAAAAGGCTTTATGTTCATTGATTACCCATGGATGGGTCTGATTCAGTGTGAGTTCAGTAAGACCCATATCAAGTTTAATTGTAAATTCCAATGTTTGTGTATTTACCTAATGTGAAATACTTGGTACTTTGATTTTTCTTTTTTAAAACTTTGGCCACGGAGTAAATAAATATATAAATGTATTTCTTTCCTCCTTACGGTTCTATAAATTAACAAGGTAATTTTTATGTGCCAAGAAATGAATAAATAAATGTCATAATCATTCGTTATGGATTTTGAGCCAAGTAACAATAGGCTGAATTTGATGGTGAATGATTCATGCGTTACTAAGTGGATCATTCTACTTTTTCTTATAATCTCTGATATATTCTACTTTTATTATGTCAAATTAAGGTTAAGTTTGAATATAGCAAGCATATTGACAGTCTTAGAATTGTATTTTGCTGTTGATGCTAGACTCTTTGAATTATTTTTATTCACAAGTTCTAGGCTTTTTCCCTTATATGATTTGTTTTATACAGCATATATGCTGTATGTTTTTCAATTTATATGCACAACCCCACCGAGGGTATCATTTCTTTGTCTTCTTGTTACAAGCTTAACCTTACTGTTTTTGTTATTCTCAATTCAAGGCTTATCTGCTGCTCTTTTGGGAGTGATGGGTTCTCGTTTCATGAAGTCAGGAAAGGTATTTCCAGCCGGTATGGTCTCTCTCGTTTCCCTTGTGATGACAGGGGGATACCTGCATGGCATCATGCGCAGTCTGCATTGAAATTCATATAATGTAAGACAGTGATGGTAGAGATGAAGTTTTAGTGTTCTTGTTTATGTGGTAACTGCAATGAGTGTTTTTGGCTTGTAAAGTTCTTGAGACTATCGATGTTGAGTGTGTGAACATTTTGTATACCATCTTTCGGGAGTTTACAGTGTTGGAAAGCACGTGCATGTGAATTGTGCTTGTGCCATTGTAGGTCTTGTTCCCGAACTTTGTTTGGTTCTACGTTAATTTCTTGGCCTACAACTAACGTCACTTTAATAAAGAAGGTTTGAAAGTTGGTGAATTTTGCGCTGATCATTTGCAAGTGGACCAATTTGTTTTTCCTCTTTTTGGAGTAAAATCTGCCCGTGTACGATTTAAGAAATAAATGATCAAATGGAGAGACTTCCGTACCAGATTTGTTAAGGTCCGAAAAAGTTGTTAAAACTGCGCAAGTTAATAGTATAATAACTCTGAAAATTATTAAAGTCTAATAACTTTTTTGGACTTTGATCAGGTTATATATGAGTCATCCTAGTGTACAGTAGTTGTATCTCATACAACTAATTTTTTTTTTTTTCAATTTTTTTCACACTTTATCGTTATACGTATGTTTTCAACTTATTTTCAATTTGGTTTTATGTTTGATATTCCTAAGTAAATTCATGAAATAAAATTTTGGGTTATATTAAAGTAGCTTTTATTTTCCGTTAGATGAGTTCACAATTTTCGTTGCTTTCTCTCTTATTGGTTCATGTTTCAACTTATTTTTCAATTGGGTTTATGTTTGATATTCCTACTAAATTAGTGAAATGGTGAAATTTTGGGTTATATTCCAAGTAGCTTTTATTTTCCGTTAAATGAGTTCCTAATTTTCGTTACTTTCTCTCTTATTGGTTCATGTGTTTCAACTTATTTTCAACGGTTTTATGTTTGATATTACTACTAAATTAGTGAAATGGTGTAATGTTGGGTTATATTACAAGTAGCTTTTATTTTCCGTTAGATGAGTTCACAATTTTCACTTTCTCTCTTATTGGTTCGTATGTTTCAACTAATTGTTACTCTCTCTTTGTGTTGGATATTATTAATTGTGTAGATTCGATTATTTTATTTCATCATTTTATTTTTTGTTAAGGAAATCCCTAATTTTGGTTATGCTTTCTCTTTTATAGGTTTATATATTTCAACTATTATTTCACTGATTTTGCGTTTAATATTCCAATTAATTTGATACGATTCCGGTTATTTGGGTTGAATACCCAAATTAATTTTTTTTGTTAAATTAGTTCCTGAATTTGGTTAAGCTTTTTCATTTATAGGTTTATATGTTCCAACTTATTTTCCACCGGTTTTATGTTTGATATTCCTACTAAATTCGTTAAATACCGAAAATTTGGGTTATATTTCAATAATACCGGTGTTGAAAAAAAAAAAAAAGTGGTTGTATGAGATACAGCCATCGCATCTTAAGCGGACCCGGTTATATATATATATATATATATATATATATATATAGAGATAGAGAGAGAGAGACACGTAGATATATACATGTACATATATATTGCAATAATAATAATAATAATTCTTTAGAGGAAAAATCTTCATTTCAATTAAAATCTGTGTTTATATATATTTCAGTGACATGCTTCCACTAAAAAAATGACTATATACTTTTAGAGAATTGGCTTATATGATATCTCTATCAATTGTGTTTTAAAGGAACTTATTCCACCAGCTTGAGCCACCAAACTTGAAAGTTCCAAAAGCATTTCCTAGTTTTTGGGAGAGTTTTTGACTTTTCACGTCCCCTTTTTCTCGAGGGTGGGTTACGGAGGGAAATCCTTCTGGTCTTTTAAAGGAACTCATTCATTCCACCAACTTGTGCTCTTCCCTCTTCCTAGGCTCCTGGGGAAAATAGCTTACTACTAAATGAAGGTGATGTTTTCATATCAGTAGTCATAGCCAAACCAAATTGTAAAATATAACATAATGCAATGCAGCAAATATGTAGCTCGTAACACACTGAAAATTAATTCACACAACCATTAGACACTTAATTCAGTCGTCATGCATGTTTTTCATAGCCATAAGTTTAGACAGCAAATAAGATACAATAGGTTTGTCATTTATCAGGCAGTTCAGATACATAAGATATCAATACAACAATTAGACGCACAGTTTGAACAGACACTTCAATTGCCTTTGGATGTTAGAAGCAAACATGTGAACTAATTCTCTATTGCCAATCAAAAGATGCAATCACAGGATGAAAGCACCTACATCAAGAAATTTTTCTTTTCGTTTGGTCCCCAGCAATGAGAAGTTGTACACATGCCATTTCCTACAAATTCCAAAAACAATTCGAACATCATCACACCCTGTGCACTTGGGTTTTTCACATAAACAATACAGCAATGTCTAGTTTATCTGAGTAGATAGTTCTGGATTATTTACTACAAACATCTAAGCATGATAGATAATTTATGCAACATTGGCTGCAGCCTTAGGTTGCAATTCTTCCTGAGGCACAGAAGTTTTCTCAAAGCAATCTGCCTCTGCAGAAGTCTGAGCTTTCGTGTCAGAAGCTTTTGCCTCTGATTGAACAGGATATGGATTCTTGCTCACCAGCCTGCAAAAGGGTAAAAAGGGCAACAAAACTAAGATGACTGTCATAATAAGACATGCAACACCAAACACAATGGTGATTAATAGATGTGTGGCTGTCCGATAACAAGTCAAACAAGATGACTTCACTTCTCTTGGGTAAGAGTTATTGTAATGCAATGGCCTGTACATAACAACAACAGGAGGCTTTTTTCGGTCAAAGAATTTGAATGGGAGGGTAATTACAGTCCGAAACAGGTACCTGTCACGTCGCTTCTCGAAAAATCGCTGAAGGGAATGCCTCCTTGCCATTGGTAGTTCTGTATCAAATAAGATTTGGAAGATTCATTAAAGCAACCATAAGACTAAATTAGATGATTGATAGCATGAAATTGAAATCATGCAATATTATCTGCATTCGGTTAACATTTGTAAGCATGCAAAAATTACCAGCTTGCAATTTACAGAGGAGATTCCCTTGAACAGGATATGATTGTGCCTGAGGTGATGCCAAAGCACTTGCAGTGCTTTGCAGAGAAGGAGACCTTATTAGAACTGGTGAAGAGGCAGGACAGTTGGTATTGTCCTTCTTCATGTCACACGTGTTAGTAACAGTGGCAGAAGAGGCAGCAATAAGCATAATTTCACGAACCTAAAAATAAAAATCATGGGAAGCAGTTATAGTAAAATCTCCTTTTGGAAAGAGACTACCACCGTCAATGAGGTTTTCAGTATACCAACCTTGTCTGCCGGAATTGCATCAAATACACACACTTTTCCACCATAGAAGATCGTAAGCTGAGTTGGAGCAAGGTCCGTGGCATTCACTCCAGAAGTTGGGATTGGCGTGGCCCTTATACAACCAATATATATATATATATACACACACACATACACACATGAAAAAATTGTCAAAGCCTAAAACTGAGAAGTTGAAATACACATCAAAACAAGTCTGTTGGTAGACAAAGCTAATTGTGCATCTTCTATCTGTTTTCTCTAATGGCTGTAAATGAGAAAGGCAAAGATGAGTGCACAAACATTAGTGTTTCCAAATTCATAATCACACTTCAACATTGTTATGATGTGTCCTGTCTTGCTGTCTCCGAAGTTACCCATTATTTCCAAATTACCATTATTATCTGTCTTTTTTGAACCATTACCCTCGATAACTACATGTTCGGTCTCAGCTAGAACTTCAGCCACACATTCTTTAATATAGAAAGTGTTCCATAAACCATTCAGCCCAAAAATTTAAGCTCATAGGTAAATATTCATTTTTCCTCCTAGTTCTTCCATAAAAGATATAAGACTCAACTGTAAACTGCTAATTACAGGGTCCATAACTCACAGCTTTCAATAGAAATAACAATTTATTTCTTTAGTTATTGCCCCATCACCATATAAATCCTTACAACACCCCAGAACAACAAAAATTCCTAATATCCTCTAAAGAAAATAAGTCAACATTTCCAATTTTATAAGTCAACGATTCTTTTCAATAATGGTCAAAATTATACCACTGCTACGATTCAACTTTTTTCTCCTTTTTCAGCTCCTTTTAGCTACAGCAAGACGACAAATGTACACAGATCTAAGGTCACATACCTGATGGTGTTGTTAAACACCTCGTTCCCCGACAAATCAAGCCCTGCAGCAGATCCGGCGTCGTTTTGCGCAACCTCGTGCTTTGTCTTACCGTCTACTTCCCTTCCGGCCTCAGCCTTCGGCTTCACTTCATCAACAGTGCCAAATTCCTCCATTTGAATTAAACTCGAGAGATTTCTAGACACCTTCCTCTTCTTCTTCTATTTTTTTCCTCTCGCAGCTTCCTCGCCTTTGCTTCGGCTTTAATTTTGATTTTGCCTTTTTGTGGTGGTTGTTGTTGACGTGGAGTTGTGCAAAAACGGTACCATGAAATTGAAATATTTAACGCATTCATTCGATCATGAAATTAACGTGATTTCTGGTTCTCTGATCAGGTGCGTGGGAGCCTGACGTGGCAGTCAAACCTACGATGGTGCTCCCTGGGTGAGAACCACAGTTGATTTTTTTCTTCTTTAATATATCCGAATGGAGCTGTCGTGTCCACTCGTTGCTGGTAGTTGAGCTAGTCTGATTTCTCCGCTTTGCCAAATGAGAATGGGCCGCGTGGCATAGAAAAAGCTTTATCCAATTTTAAAATGGATTTTTAGCTGAGCGGCTATAGATTAATATTATTTTATCTGGATTGTCGGTTCTTGGTTTCCACTATTATAAACGAGCTGTTTCACTCTATTTGGGAAATTCTCTTGGGCTCTCGGAGACGCTGGATGCAAGCCCGTTAAAAATAATGATAAGTCCAACTCAATTCGGAAACCTGCTTTATAATATCATTTATCTCTAAATTTGTTTAGTTTTTGTAATTGCAGCTATAATATCATTAGCTTTATTTATTCTGCTTTAGAAACTATTTAAATCCATCTACCAACTTACCTAAAAATCTAATAGAGATTGTCAGTTTATCTCTCATTAAAATCAATATATATCATTTATTCTCTATTATTTCATAATATCCAATAATCTCTTTGGCATCCCTCATTTTACAATGTTATTTTTATTTTTAAATATACTTTAGTCCTATTTGTTATAAATTAAACAAATTGTATAAATTAGAATAAAAATAAATACTAAAAAATAAATAAGGTTTTAGTTTGAATTTAAAAATAATAATAAGATATTTGTCTCATCCTTTTATATTTTTTTAAATATTTTTCTTATAATAGTTATGCATTTTATATTCCCAATATCAAATATCAAATAAATGATTCATTTATCTATCTTTTCCTTTAAATTTTTAGTACCAAGGGGATTATCCTATATTATGAAAATAATAGAAGTGTAAGTGGCATGTATTGATTTTAGTAAAGAAGTTATCAATCTCCCAAAACTCAAAATAATAAATAAAAATTCAACAATAATATTGAAAATAAATCTCAAATTGATTCCTTTGAATTAAAAATCATGAATTTGACAAATAAGGCTAAGTTAAGAATTTGATAATTAAAATTGTTGATATAATTTACATGATATCATTTTCCTTCGTTTAAAAAAAAAAAAAAGAAAGAAAGAAATTCATACCTATCTCTACTTATTAATGGTGGTTGCTTTCTGATTTAGTATTTCGAGAATAAAATGAAAATGAAAATGGTGTTTCATTCAGATTCCGAATTTAAATATGCGTTTGGTATCATTTTTTGTATCCTGTATTTTAAAACTGAAAACAGTAATATGCGTTTGGTAGATAAAATTAAAAATGATAAAAACAGAGAATATGCGTTTGGTAATACTTTTTAAAAAATAGTTCACTGTAGCAAACGGCTAACCGTTTATTTAAAACGGCTAACCGATAATGTCCAGAAAGTATGTTCTATAAAGGTTTGTTAAAATGATGTTTCTGGAAATTAACGGTAAACCGTTTACGGAAAACGATGAACCGATTATTTTCAGTTTGCTAACTTTGAACCGTTTAGTTAGAACGGTTAAGTCAAATTTGTTTGGTAGGTCTCTGGAAATTAAAGGTAAACCGTTTACGGAAAACGGTGAACCGATTATTTCCAGTTTACTAACCTTGAACCGTTTAATAAGTGAATGATATTTCCAGTTTGCTAATCTTTAATTAACATCTTTATTATTAAATAATATAAAGCTTTATTGTTTTTTTGATTAAAAGTGAATGAACCCGCGATAAGATTTGATTGATGCTTAACACTTTACCACAATAATCATATTGGCTTTGTTCTTGTTGTTGCCAATCTACTTTTCCGCGAAAAGTCCTCGTACTTTACAAGTAATTATTATTTCGTGTGCAAAGAAGGATCAATTTAATCAAACACTGTTTCTAGCTAAGACAACAACTGTTGTATTCACATAAGCATAAATCAACTAAAATTAAAATAAGTAACGGTGGTTCGTTGCAGAACAAAACAGGAGACAGTGTAAAAGCTTTCAAGAAGTATGTACAAAACACCCAGTATAAGCACGTCAAGTTTAGCAGAGATCATTTGGGCACATTATATGTGTGTTAATGCCAGTCATATAGACATTGTTCGCTGTGATAGGTACGGAATCATCATCACCTTCGCCACTGCTGACATTATCACCCATAGCTGCCGCATCATCTTCTCCTCTACATCCATTTGAGAACTGGAACCAGGAAAGCAAGAAGCACTACCAGATCGAACCAAGCTTCGGAGATTATGGAGCCTGGAACCCAACACCAAGATCTGGAGGACCCTTTTCTGCCCCAGTTCCTCATGCGGAAAACTCATGTCGCACTTCTCTTCCCAATTCATTTCATTCTGATTTCCCATTCTCCGACACTGCTTCATTGCCTTAGTACAATTATAGGGCACTCTTCTCATAATCCAACCAGCAATTTTCTTACAACTATTTTATCGAGTTTGGTAGGTATGTACTTGTACGATAAAGGGGCTTGTATGGATTAGTGATGCATTCCAAGAACTGCAATCCTAAAATATATTTCCCATGGTTTACGCTATCACATTGCCTGTAAAAAGATTTTCCCCATAATTTTTCTTTAACAAATTGTATTGGGTACCATCCAAACAAGAAACAACAAATGTTTAATCTGGGATTCGATTCAGCCTATTCTATTATCAAGGCAAATTCTACACTATGAACAACATTATAACGAAAATCTCTATGCAACCTTTCTCGGAGTAAATCCCATATGTTCCCCATTAAAAAATATAGAAAGATAGATATCTTACTTCCTCCAAAACACCATTTCCTTCTTGAGCTGCAATATGCCCATTGCTCAAGGTAATATACCCATCAGCAGCAGCATCAACCACTTCATGCCCATAGCTCAAAGTAAGATACCCATCAGCAGCAGCATCAACCACTTAATGCCCATTGCTCAAAGTAAGATACCCATCAGCAGCAGCATCAACCACTTCATCAACTACTTTATATTCCTCAGACAAATTCAACTTCTCATCAATGCCTAAACTTATTCCTTCTCGGTACAATTTGCTTGTAAAACAAAACCCTCTTCCAAATCCTCAACATCAGAACCTAACGGTGACAAATAACTATCATCAAGCAACGCTGCCACTTCAGGATCAATTGCTCTCTGAACCTTAACATTAACCGCCTTCGATGCCACACTATAAATTGACTTCTCATTAGCCTCATTCTCATTTTTCACTTCCAAAATTTTAACTCTTGAAGCATCATAAGCCTACAAAAAATGTAAATAGTTAAATAAATAACATTTGTCCCAATCGATAGCTAAATTTAACTGAAAAAAAAGGGTTTCAAAAATATCGAACCTTGATATCATGAGGGAGCTCACAGAGCTTGGACTTGGGGTTTTCATAAAAAGCAGACCCACCATTATTATTTTTAATTTCCTTTAAATGAGTTAAATAGTTATAGCCATCATCGGGAAACCCTAACTCCAAAGTTTCTTATCGGCGGCGCAGCCGCCGCTCCGTCCTAGTTCCTGCTTCATCATCATTGTCATCAGGTGCGTCGGCGAATTTTGAATTAGAATCATCATAATTGTCATCTAAGATGGGATCCGAGGGATCACGAGCAAGTAATTGGAAAGTAGCCGCTTTTTTTTGTCAATGAATTTCTTCTTCTTGCCCATTTGTTTGAGAGATTGATGAAAGTTAGTGGAGAGTAAAGCAAGTGAGAGACTGAGAGTGACGAGGCTAGAACGTGCACAGGCGGTGTTCCTTTATCAGGCTAGAACGGAGCAGAGGTAGCGGGCGGAGACAAGAAGCAACGGGTGAGACGGAGTGACGGCAGCTATATGGCGGAAATAGAGCAACGGCAGTGGCTGAGAGTGCAGATTTGCTGAGGAAAGGGAGAGAGTGCAGATTTGCTGCATCTGAATCAAGAAGGCTGCGGGAGAAGAGGGAAGAGAGAGAGGCAGTGAAGAGATAAGGAGGAGAGAGTGGATCGGGAGAAATAAAGAGAGAGAAAGATGTTGGATGAAGATAAAGGGAGGGAGAGAGTTCAGATTTGCTGCAACTGGATGAAGAAAGTTGCGGGGAAGAAAGAGCGCAATAAAGAGATAAGGAGGAGGTCACGATTTTTCTTCTGTTTTTTAATTCATTTTTAGGTATAGTTTGTAAAATTTGGAGAACATGTTTAACTTGTTTTCAATTGTGTAGTTATAATAATGAATCCGAATTTTGTGTTTTGTAATCTGTTTTGTGAAAAAAATCCACCAAACATGTTTTATGTGTATATTACGAAAATGAAAACAAAAACGTAGCTTGGAAAAAGGTACCAAACGGGCCCTAACGTTCTACCACCAACTTTTTGTTAGTAGTAGGAGTAGAATCGACACTTCTTAACTTTTAGAACGTAGGTTCTCTTATTGTGTTACTTTAGCACCGTCCCTAAAAGTATTAAAGTAATACTTGACCCACAACATTAGAAACATATTTTATTTTTACTAATTTTAATATTTTTTTAAAAATAAGGATTATTTTCCTTTTACTACTTAAGTTTATGTGAAATGACAAATGGTGAAACAAGTAATATGATCTAATATTTGACCGCTAAAAAAATTACAAAATCTTACATTTTACTACTTTTTCATTAGCTGAGCATTAGTTGACATATAAAATATTAATTTTACCTTTACTTTAAGGAAAGAAATAATTAATTATCAATATTAATCATTATAATAAATAATTTCTCATTTAATTAAATAAAATTATTTCAATTATTAATTATCAATAAGAATTAAAAAAAAAACTATAAATTTATATGTCATCAATTAATTATGAACTTTATTATTTAATAGGAAAATTATCATTTCACCACCTTTATTTTGCTTTATGTTCATCCAACTACCACAAAATTCTAGCATGTTATTTGTACCACTTTTCTTTTTAAATTTGTATCAATTAGCCTTTTTAACACTAACATTGTTAAATAATTTAAACAAAATAACAATTTTACCCCTAAATAAATTAAAAAACCATTTTATTTTGTAAAAACTTTGAAAAATAAAAATATTATAATTATAAAACTACCCCTAAATTTAATAAAAAATAAATCCCAAAATTAAAAATTTTATTTGTAATAAAAATTATTTTAATAATAAATATAATTACAAAAATA
Organism: Citropsis articulata; assembly: GCA_030449925.1. Taxonomy (NCBI): domain Eukaryota; kingdom Viridiplantae; phylum Streptophyta; class Magnoliopsida; order Sapindales; family Rutaceae; genus Citropsis; species Citropsis articulata. Next base: position 1,287,277 of record JASUUH010000257.1, read on the forward strand.
TTTACAAAATTTTGGATATAATAAAAATTCCCTAAATTATTAAAATTTTGAGATTTATTTTTTAATAAATAAATTCAATTATTTTAATAAAATTTTATGAAATTTTATTTTTAATTAATAAATTCAATTATTTTTATTAACATTTTACAAAATTATAATTTTTTAATAAAAATAATTATTAAAATTTTACAAAATCTAAATTTAATAAAAACCAGCTAAGCACCTATATTTGGGATTTATTTTTTTATTAAATTAGGGATATTTTTATAATTATAATTTTTTTTATTTTTCAAAGTTTTTATAAGATAAAATGATCTTTTAATTTATTTAGGGATAAAATCATCATTTTGTTTAAATTATTTGACGGTGATAGTGCAAAAGTAGCTAATTGATACAAATTAAAAAAGAAATATGGTGTAGAGAACATGTTAGAATTTTGTGGTGGTTGGATGAATATAAAACAAAATAAAAGTGGTACAATGATAATTTCCCTATTTAATATTTGAGATGTTTATGATTGCATGCATGTATGTTTGTTTGCTAATTATCTTTGTATTTTAATTTTTATGATGATTAATAATTAAAATTAAATTGATTTTTAATTGAATGAAAAATAATTGTGACATATTATAATAAACCTTAGATGATATTTCTTTTTTTTTTTTTGGTCTAACTATAAATTTTTATTTAATTTTTTGGGTTCATGATACAATGGTGAAAACTATTAAGTTTTATTATAATTTATGTGTCGTTTTCCCATAAAACATGACAGAATTAGTATTTATAGGTCAACTAACAAAAAAGCAGTTAAATGTAATATTTATTATTCTTTAGTACTAAAATATTACTGTATGATATTTGTTCTATCTAAGAAATGTTAAAAAAAAAAAAAAGATGACTCTATTTTTTTGTCTAATTGACTTGGTATAAAATTTTGAGTAATGATATAGTTACAAATTTTTGTACAAACTTATCTTGTACAAACTGATGCGGCATGATAAAATTAATTGAATTAAATATCTTTTGGCTCACATGATTTATTTTTATTATTTTATATTTTTATTTAATCAATAAATTAATACTACATCAGTACAAATAAATTTATATAAGAATTTGTAGCTATATCACTATTCTAAAATTTTTATACTTCAACTCAAATTTAAAGATAAATGCTTATAATTCCTCTCTCACAAAACGCGAGTGAGAGCTCCTCCTAAGGCCATTTGTCTTAATTCATGTAATTCAAACGAATGATATAAGTCCCAGAATATACGTTGATCAGAATATCAAGATAAATCTTTAATAAAGATCTCAGAATCAGAATGCAAGATGCACAGATAACCGCCTCAAAAAAAAAAAAAAGATAAAAAATCGGGTTTAAATATTAAAGCCCCATTAGATTTGGTTCAAGGCTTTACCTGCTCTAATCCGGACTCTTGGGGAAAGAAAAAGTGACACACACGCATAACACACTCACACACACACACATACACATTTCACACTCTCAAAACACACCCAAAAAAAAAACAAAAAAACAAAACAAAAAAAACAAACACATCTCACTATCTCACACATAGAGAAGTCATCAAGCCGCTGCTCCAACTCCAAGCTGCCACCACCAATCTAAGCAGCACCAACCCTTATTAAGCATAGCCACTGGCGACAGCAACTCACACGACGACAGCCGGGCCACCGCTAGCGCATCAGCTACGAAAATCAACCAACCAACCAACTAGTCTTTGATATTTTGGAAAGAAAGAAAGCACTTCTGTTTATTTTGCAGCATTATTCTCTGTATTGGTTTCAGCTTCAGCCTATTCATAAGCTTTCTATTTATGGAAAAGGTCAAAGGCATTGATGCGAAGACCAATTCCATTTAACTTGACCCTTGCGCAAGTGATTCATAAATGGTCAAATATGTGTTAAAAGCTTTCTTACTTATTTTAATCTATGTCTGTCTCACACGCTCTGCATTATTTTTTTTAGAATGTGAATGTCATGTGCCTATATGTTTCTTTTGATGTGGTTGATAATAATCATTGCAATAGTAAAGAATTTTGGAACATTGATTTGTAGTTCATTTTTTTAATTTAAATTATTTAATTATCAAAATAAAAGAAAAAATCTTGGCCTACTAGATAGCCTTTGATGTCAGCTAATCTGGAATTTTCATTTCAGCACAAGAATTTTGCATGACAAGACCCAATGAGCTAGCTCTCAACCCAAGCAGAACAGCATGGTAGTAAATTTATTACCGATCAGGTTCAGGCTTTGTCCAAGCCCGATCCTGACCCAAATCGGATCTCAAAATATTGGATCTCTTTAAGTCTCGGGCCTTTTTATAGGGTCGAGCTCCAATTTTATTGCAATTAGCCTATTAGTTCCATCTCAATATTATTTTTAATTTAAAAATAAAAAAATTTAATTATATTAAAATTACTCTAAAATAATTTTTTTAAATAATTATATAATTATAATTTCTTTTATTATTTATTATTTTTAATTAAAATTATAAATATTTTTTTATTATTTATCACTTTACACATATAATTAAAATTGATATTCAATAAATCTTATAACAGTAAAAAAATAAATTACTACCGTCGATCGTTAAGTCAAAAAACTTGTAAACGTCGAGTGGATCTGCGGGCCACCCGATTACATGCCGATGTCAGTAATAAGATCCATCTTCCCTGATAAGACTTTGGAACACAAAAAAATGAAAATAGTTACAATAAATCGAAACTGGCAACTTAATAAACTGAAATAACGAATCTGTGACGGAGAGAGTGTGAGAGATCAGAGATGTCAATAGAGCCTCCGGCTTTTCAGGAAGCAACTCGTTGTGACGTCTGTAAATGCAGCTTCAACACTTTCAGGCGTCGGGTACCCTCTATTATTATTATTATTATTATTAATAATTTTTTTTAATATTCAATTTGAACGATCTTTAAGAAATGACTCATCCGATGATTTACAAAATCTTAGATTATTTAGTTACATTCGGTCCAATTTATTGCAGCATCATTGCCGATGTTGTGGGAGAACATTATGCCATGAACATTCATCAAATCAAATGGTTTGAGTCTTTTATTTTTTATTCTTTTATTCGTAAATAATCTTTGGGATTGAATTAAATATTCCCTTTTATAGTTGAAATTAATGAATTATTTGTTCTATTTTTCTGTGATCATATAGACTTTACCGCAATTTGGAATTCACACTAACGTGAGAGTTTGCGCTGATTGTTTCAATATTTCCTCTCGGTAAATGACTTATAATTTAACTTCATCGACTTGCTGTTAGATTTTAAATTGGTTTTCTTGTGCATTGAATTTTAACAAAATTATATATATATATATGATCCATGTTCGATCCTAAGGTTTTGAAGTTAAATTTCTACTTATAGCTTTGAATTCTTCCTTCCTTTTGTATACTCGAAGCAGTAGTAGTCTATTTTTACAATAAGTTACTTGGAGGGATAGCAAATTATCGAGAGGGATAGTAAGTTATCAAGGACACTTGTTGTGTGGAGAAGCTTCTGATGATGTGCTTGAATTGGTGGATGATGGAACTAAGATTTTGTAGAATGATTCAACAGTAGAGTGTAGAGGGATATGAGGAACCTTAATTCATTTTATGAATGTCGACATATATTTAAGAAGGTTGTGCATCTTATTGCACATATCATATTACTCAAACTTGGAGTTGCATTTCTTGCACTTGAAATCTTCCTCTCCCAATTGTAAATGCCGTCTATTTGAATTATCACAATTATTTGGGGTTTATCGAATTACCAACTCTAGAACTTCTCGTATTGCCCATTTCCCTAAATGGTTGCAGAGTTGTTTAAGAAGCTAGGGTCAGTCTGACCAGGATAAATAATTTTGCTTCTCTTTTGTACTTTACCTGCTTTTACATGGGTTATCGCGGAAAATACATATGTATCCTTAAGGACATGAAGTTACTTTTCGTGGAATAAAGGCTATATTTGGAATTGAGGTGTTGTAACATTAATTCACAGTTGTTGTGGGATGGAAGCACAAGCTGTCAAGTATAAGTGTAGTTAATATCAGTTACCAAGTAAAAATGGGTGTTTACAACCATTTTATCTGTTGTGCTTTCAAAGTCAAGCTAAAGCATTACAGTCCCAAATGGTGAAACATCCCTAAAATCAAGTATCATATTTATGTAGGTTTTGTATAAAGTTGTATTCATATCTTATTTCTGTGGATAAAATGAAACTTTTTGGTGTTTGCTTCTTCTTACTCATTTAATGAATTCAAGCTATGTATATGGATCTCTCCTTTATTCATGCATCCTCCACCAAAAGAGATGATCATTTTCTTAACGTCTAAAGGATTTGGGTAATTTTGTTTGCTTTTTGTTAGTCAGTGAGAATTAGGGATACATAGGAAGTAATTTTTGGTTGTAACAAGATCTCAAAGATCCTAAATTGAAGGTTTTCCTATAAGGCTATTTTGAAGTTGTTCTCTAGTCTTGCTAGCTCATTTTCTTTTGTATTAGTTATGTAGCGTAGGATTCATGACATCTTATCTATGATAGAGCTTTTTCTCCCACATTGGACAATATGGTTTGATCACAAGTTTAGGAGCATGGAAGAACAAAATTGTTGTTGAGGGTGACACCTCCCTGGTGATTATTACCTTGGAAAATATGCTCATTTATTCAAGAGATAGCTAAGCTACTTCTTCTTCCTTTTTTTTTTTTTTGTTGGTTTTTTTGGTTGCTTTGTCACTTAAGTTATATCTTGTGATTATTTCAGAAGTGAATTTGCATGTTTAAGCTACATTAGCCATTTTGTTTTCCACTCTCTTGTTTGGTCATTTTCTACCTTTTTGCTGCCTAGTGTCATTGAGATCTAGAATGCTTTTTCTTCTTGCTTTCCTGTAGTTCTGATTTCTATTTACCAACTGCTGTACTATCTGCACATGGATTTCCTTTTGGCACAGAACTGGGAACGATAATCTTCAGGTCTCTTCAAATGGAGTTAATTCTGTAACAGACACATTCTCTAGATTAGACATTGATGCAGATAAGGATCCCAAAGTGGAATCAGTTGTGGAGTGTCACCCTGTCTCCAGTGTTTTAGACTGCAAATGTGGGATGCCTTTGTGCATTTGCGAAGCTCCTGCTCCAGCTGCATCCAGTGAAACACGTCCCCAACAGGTTTGAATTATCTACTTAGCTTTGTTAGAGCTTTTATACTACTTGCCTATAAGCTTGAGTTTTGGGATTAGTGGTTTCTCAATAAGGTATAAGATCTAGCTTGAGCAATAGACCATTTATTTAATCTCCTGTACTTTTTTTTTTGTATTTGTGCTTGAGCCATATGACAAGCTGGCAATTAGATTCATGCTTGCTTGTGGAGCATGTTAGAGCTGAAACTTATTCTTGGGCCATTGTTTATAAACTTATGCTCTAGAGATTGGTGGCTTTGTAATAAGTTATAATTTTTTTGCTATACTAAATTTTCCAGATGAAAAGCAGTAGTACCTCTGCCGGTCAGTCAAATCCAAAGCCAAAAAAGACAGAAAACACAGCAAGGAATAGAGGTTCCACCTCAAACAGCAATTTTAGGTATGTGATTTTTCACTTTTGATAATCAATGTATGTTCTTCATGACATGCTTAATGAGTTGCACTATTTTATATATCTCAATGAGTAGTTTTTAATATGCGTTAGCAGTCAAGTTCAGCAGTTCAGATTATGAAACTCCAACTGTTTCTGATCCATACCACTCGTCTACTATTGGTCTGCCATGATGTAATGTATCTAAGTAGAGTCCTGATGATTTCATCATGCCAGCAGAAATGGTTATTTTGATGATGCTTTTTCTCGTTGTCAGTATGATGCATTATGGATTCATGTTTCTCACACCATTAGTATGCATAACCTTTTAACAATTTTGGTTCTGTTCTGCAAAAGCCAGTTTCTGTTAAATGTTAATATCATGGGCTTTAAATTCTGGTTACAGAGAGCCTATAAATGCCAATTTGACAGTTATATTTTGCTCTCTTGTTTCTGACATATTTTCTCAATTTTAGCTCTTAAACGAAGGAATGTAATATTGTTTGAACTTTTCTTTTGTCCAAGGATTGAATAAATCCTTTTTCCCATCACCATTCCCTCCCACCGTTTCTTAGCTGAAACTCCCCAGTTAAACTTGCTAATGTCCTTTCTATTTTGGGACAAGGATTCCCTCTGCTGGTCAGAAGTTTGTCTTAAAATAGTGTACGAATGTTCCTACTTGGATATCCAGTGATATTTCTCAAATGGGATAAGCCACTATCTTCTTCGATACTTGTCGTCTTTTCTACTCTTCTTGCCCTCATTTCTCTGTCCACTTCCAATGTACTTTCTCTGTTGTTGTTACACATATGAATACTCAATATTGATTCAGTTTCTTATGTTGTTTTTAAATTGTATGCTGGTGAAATGAAGTTGAAGTTAAGTTTTTCTCGCTAATACCGTGTTGCGTGTTTAAGTGGTTGATCAGTTCTTACAAAAATTTCAGCTCTATTTTTAATCCTGGTCAAGTGACAAACGGTGCTACGGATAAACCTCGGATGGAATATGAAGTCAATGGAGAGGTATAAACTAGATTGTTCTTAAAAGATTCAACTTTAGTGAAGCATTCTGATAGGTGGCTATTCTTTTCCTGCATGTTATTGTATTAACATTTGCCGTGCTTAGGGGTTAAGAGATGCTATAAAGAATGGAGACACTGCTGCAGTCAAGAAGCTTCTGAGTGAGGTATTCTTCATTTCATTTGAATTGAGTGAGAAAAATTGTATCTCAAAAGAAGCATGAAGATAGATGAACTTAAAAAACTCGTGTTGACAGGGTGTGGATGCAAACTTTTGTGACAAGCAAGGGATGTCTTTGCTCCATCTTGTACTGCTCTCTCTCTCTCTCTATCCGCCTCTCTCTTTTCCCCTCTTCCTCCTGTGTGTGTATTTGTGTTTGTTTTTGTGTTTGCGCACACAATATGCTTCACAAGCATGTATGTGCGCACTCATGCGGGGGATTGTTTGTATGATTTCGATTTTCTTTTACTTTAAAGTTGTATGATGCTAATCATCAGTAATGGATGCAGGCAGCACTCTTTAACAGAACTGATATAGCCTTCATCCTTATGGAAAGTGGAGCAAATATGGACTGCAAGAATGCACAAGGTAATTCATCTTATGCCTCACCCTTGTGATGTTTGTCCTATTGACAGGAGTAGGTAAACAGTAAAGATATTCAAGGCATGACTGAGGACAATTATCAGAAAATGTTTCAATATATCCTTGGATCATGCAATGAAGCAAAATAGAAAATGTGCTCTTAAATTTATTGAAAGTTCAAGGTGTAGTTAAGAACTCTTTTGGTGGCCCAATCAAATTACTTGATGAGGACTGATGGTATATTTACCAAATTTTTTACTTCAGTAAGGTCTCACCTTCGATCATGCTGTATATCATGCCATGATGTAGGAAACTGTAGTGGATACTTACTCTCTTATTCACAATTCTGGTTTGGTGGAGTAGATTACTATCTGTAAGTTTGTAGGCAGCAAACAGTTGCACAATTTTCTTGGTTTCACTAACCAATTATCTCATATAGGGGAATCACCTTTGGAGTGTGCACCTGTTACTTTACAGTACAAAATGCGACAAAAGATGGAAGAGGATAAAAACCATGTCGGCAGCACCACATCTGTCTGAGAGCAAAACACTTGTGCAAGTTTTAAGTTTCACTCTTGACATCACTTCAACCAAGTGCTGCCAGAGCTTATCTGCCATACGACATGCTGCTATTCATGGAGTACCAATTAGAATCCCCTTCCAAGGTAATAAAAGTTTTCAACTTTTGCGCTGCGATGATGCAAATATTTATGCATATGGACACGGTTCTATTAGGTTTATGGAATAATTTATGATTGACTTATGCAGTCGCCTGGCTTGTATATACAGATAAGATCGCTGACCCTTATCTTACACATTTCTATGCATTGTATGTGAAGTATTTTTGTGGGCGTTTTGCCGAAAGTTTTTGCGACAGACACCTTTTACTCAAGCTTTAAGTATAACTGATGCACCTTATCAAAAAAATATATATATACGTAACTGATGCACCACATGTCGAATTTCTGAGCGCCTTTTTCTTTTCTATTTGATACTTTTGACATATTTTCAATGTTCATACGTGTATGTGATGTCGCTAATGGATAAGATCGTTCAAATTCCTCACGTTTATTGTTTCCTTTCATGAATATTGCAAGTGGTCAAATACTGGTCAAATACTGAGATGAAAGAAAGTTTTGCGTTCGGTATGGTATGAACTTTATGGAAATATTTAAATTGGGGGGGGGGGTGATATAGCGGCTAATTTTAGTTTAGGACTTTTTATTATTACTTAAGTGATGTGGCTATTAATTCTAGCAATGATTAAACTTCGCTTATGGCGTTTCAAATATTTTATTAAGAACTAACTAAACATTAATAATTGCCTGTTATTATGTCATTGGGCACTTGTATTGCTGACTGGATTCGTCATAAAATCCAAAACAAAATGGTTTCTTATGTGTCTCCAATTTCAATACTACTTTTTAGGTACCAAAATCTTCCCAAGTGACAAAAATCACAACCGTGTTATGTGATTTTTCCATTTTTCTTAGTTGAAAAGTAAAAGGTAATGTTGGTGAATTGGTGGGATCTGACTAGGATGATGGAAATCAAACGTATGATAGAAAAGGGCCGCACAGAAAACGGGAACGGCTCCTTTGTTGCTTTTCTTTCTGTTCTACCTAACAAATCTTGAAGGGGAATTAAATATTTTTTTATGAAATGATGGTGATGATGAAATGGTGTTACTCTTCTTTTCTTTCTTTTTTTTTTTTTTTCTTTTTTGGGCTCAACGTTTTGTGAGTTGAGCTTGAGCATTAACAGCCGTCCACGGTTGGCTGGGTGGGAATGCTTTGGATTTAGAATAGGGCACGTGAACAGAGTATGTGACGTGTCCTACAAAATGCGGATCAATGCGATGATGCAATGTATAGAAACTGGTTGGTTCATCACTGACAGATCTTCACATGGAATCAAAATCAAATTATAGGAATTGGTTTGTTACAAAAGTGTGTTTTAATCGTTAAGAGATACCATTATGAGAATTTTTTTCGTCTCTCTTTCTTAATTTTAGAGCTTCAAATCATGAAATTTGTAAAATTCATGTCATAATCAAATGTTGGTAAGTATCGCGATCGAGACTCTTGAAATTTTCTAGCTTTAATGATCACGTAGGGTAAGATTATATATTTGCTCTTTTGTGATGATCTATCTCTCTTTAAAAAAAGAAAAAGGAAAAAAGATCATCAGCTCTAGTAACAACTTTTTATCTTTTATTTTTTGAAGTGTGAAGTAAATGAAAAAAATTTATTACGAGTAATAAAAAATTTATTATCCTAAAATGTATGAAGAAAATAACACACATATGATACACTGTAAGCAGCCCTCTTGACATATATATTTTTTTTAAGGAAAATGAGAAACTTACAAAAAATAGTACAAAAGTTAGCACAAAACGGTGCGTTTTGTGCTAACTTTAAAAAGGGCACTGTAGCTAGCAAGGTGAGCGACTGGAGATCCACGACTGGAGATAACGTTTTTCTTCCAACTCCCTCCCTTTCACCTTCCCCCTTTGAGTCGCCAACGCCTTCTGTATAATTGCCAAATTGTCCTTCCCCGTCAATTGGTTTCCATACATGTCCTCCAGATCCAAGCTCACCTTGCTCACACACACCCACGACTGGAAGCAAACAAGATCCACAGAGCAAACAAGAAAACAAGATCCACAGAACAACCAAGAAAACCCACCCACGCTCGTTTCATTTTCTCTCCGATAACTTTCCGGCAACTTTCTCTCTCTCTCTCTCATTGCTCTACATTTCATTGGATCTCTCCCTCTTGTACACACGGCTTCCAAAGCAAACGAGCAAAACCCACACAACACTCACGCCAAAACGCAGTCGTTTTTTATGCATCCTACTCTGTGCTCTTGCCGTGGGTGTTTGTTTGAAAGAGCAGCTAATGAAAACGTGTCATTGTTTGTTTGAAAGGAGCCATTAAGATTTGGAGGACTAGGTAAGTTTTTGGAGATGGAAAGAATTCGGCTTACCGGATTCCACTAACCTAGGTTGCGGTTAGAAAGCGAAAAACACAAACGGCCATCGGCTTCCAATCCGGTTCTGGATGCATTCCGAATTGAGACAAACACAAACGCCATCGGATTCCACTAACCTGCCATCTTGGATGCATTCTAGAATTGAGCACAAACAAAATCGGCTTCTGGCCAATCCGATTACGGATGCATTAATCGAGCACAAACACAAACGACGGATTCCACTTAGGTTCTGATGCACAAAACGCACCGTTTTGTACTAACTTTTGTACTAACTTTTGTAAGAATATCGGCACTGTTTTTTTAAAGTACGCAAGCACGATGATTTTAGTGATAAACTGAATTTTGACGTAAAGTAACAACTACTGGTCTCCTTAATACGATCCACTTTACTTTAACCCTCATGCCCTTTAAGTCTTTTGCTCTTTCAGACCCTTTTAGACCAAATTAAAAAAAAAAATATATATATATATATATATATATATCAAAGAAACCAACGGTTTACGTAGTTTATTAATAGTAAAATTAAAAAGAAAAAAGATAACACTTGTGTGATCACCGGCACCGTCCTTCCCAGCTGTGACTTACACGAATGCCCACGAAAATGACATCATCACTGCCTCGTTACGGTTCCCACAACTTTTATTCCCAAATCCCAAAATCAATAAAATATAGAGAAATTAATTAGTATTTCAAAAAAATTAAAGCCTCTCCACTCTCCACTTTCGCCTTTAAAAACACACCAGATGCTCCTCTAAACTTCCCCCTTTCCTTTCTGTTCCTTAACCTTACTTCTTGTTCTCTCTGTTTTTCCTTTCCATTTTTGCCCCTCTCTTGTTTCTTCCTTCAAAAACTCAAAATGGGTTTCTTCGAAGACGATCCAACGTTAATCACAAGCCAATTCTTATACAGAGCCGCCGTCGTAATTGCTCTCCTCAGATGGGTTCTATTTTGCATCATCAGATTCCGAAACCGTAACTCTTCTTCTACATCGCCGTCTTCATCATCCCAACGACAACAACAACAACAGCAGCAGCCTTCTTCGTCAGCATGCTCAATCTCTTCGCAGGTGATTAAAGAGAGGCTTGTTTTGGCCTCCTTTGGGGACATCAAGGTCAGGATGCCGTGGGTTCCTGACACGTGTGCTGTGTGCTTGAATCACATGGAGGACGATGATCTCGTGCGGGAGCTTAGAAACTGCTGCCACGTGTTCCACAGAGAGTGCATTGATCGTTGGGTTGATTATGATCATCACAAGACTTGTCCTCTTTGTAGGGCCCCTTTGTTGACTTATTTGCAATCCAAGAGCTGGAACAATTGGCCCAAGAATGAACCTAATTGGGCCGTTGAACGAATTCTCTACATCTTTGGTGACGATCTCGTTATGTGATAATTATTTATTTTTGCATTACTTTGTTAAGTTTTTTTGTTTTAATGTGTTACTTTAAAATTTATAATTAATTATTGCTATTGTTGTGGACATATTTGTTAATATGTAGCACCTAGTAGTAGGATCTTTCTGGGCAATTTTGTAATTATAAGCAGGGGTAAAAAAGAGAGAGAAGAAATTGTGTCCTGTCTGTCAGTCTCTGGCCTTGACTTTTTGACTGGGCTGGCCGTTGAGATGTATATATTTGTATTTTGTAACATTACCCTTTTTTTTTTTTCCAATTTTTGTATTCTTTTTCAATAATGTTATGTGGCCATTTATTTGTTTGGGATTGATTTGCTTTTGATGTATTGTCGGTGTGAGAATAAAAGATATTCAGATTCTTTCTTGGAGTCTAAACCTTCTGAGCTTTTTTCTTTTTATAAACAAAGAGAAGAATTTTTGAGAAATCTAAAAATAATTAAAATTTGAGAACAAAAGCTGGACGAATCTCTCAAGGTACATGAGAATTTATGTAGAAATTCGAAACTTACAAAAGAGTTTCGAACATTGACAAACAATTTATCAAATTAAGTTTAATGAATAATGATATATATGCTTAGGTGATAAAAATTTTTGGGAATCTTAGGGTGAATTTGTATTTTTTAGAATAAAAATGAGAATGAAAATAGTATTTTATAATTATTGTATTTTAAATTTAAGTATGCGTTTGATATCATTTTCTGTATCTTATATTTTAAAATTAAAAATAGTAATATGCGTTTAAAACGATGAAAATAAAGAATATATGTTTGGTAGTTTTTTTTAAAAAAATAATTTTTACTGATACATATATTACTTATAAAAAAATTATAAAAACTATTTACTATAGTTAAAAAATAATTATTTAGCGAATACATATACAAATATAACATCATAGTTTAAATAAAATTATTATAAAAAATTACATAATCATAAAGTTTTAGAATTAACATTAATTAAAAAAAGTTTTACCGTCATTATTTTTATACTATAATTAAAATATATATTACAACACATGATTTAAACAAAATAATTATAAAAAATTATACGATACATATTTTGAATTATCATTCAAGGTTTGAATATATTATAACAAAGTCACACAAAAATAACGTAATACAATAGTTGTAACATAATAGTAACCACCCTTAAAATTTAAGATCGTTGATCGACATCTTCACGAATGAGAGTGATGGTTTCCAATGTTGCACCTTCCACCATAAAACTTAGTGGCTGACTCTGTATACCAAAGGCTTCGCCTCTTACTTTAGCGTCAGCCTTGAGTTTGTCATTCTTTTTCTTCCTCAACTTGAACTCCTTAGTATATCTTGAAGGTTGAATATGCTCTCTGCGAACATGAATCCTCTTTTTAATAATTTCTATTACTAACCAGGACACATGTACATATTTAATGCAATTCAATTTTCTATCTTCAAAAAATGCATATGCAAACAATTGTGATCAATTCAAGCAAGTTATTTGATATTCCTCGTTGACTTACATTACTGAGTTTCAAATAGTCATTATTTTGGAAGAATAATGTCCTGTTGTGATTTATATCTAGAATAGCACGAAATAGACTTAACTGATAATGTCACAAAGACCTCCAATCTATGAGAGATATCAGAGACGATAATGGATACGGAAATGAAAAAGACATAAGTAGGACTTTCATGCGTACATACTAGACACAAGTTGTAAATCACTTCACAGGATTAACAACCCCGAAATTCACTCTTAAATTAATGCCGAACTCTCATCAAAATTTTTTAACTCATTTTTTTTAGGGCATAACAAAAAAATGGATTTTTATTTTTTGTTCTCACTTCTACAAGTTACAGATTGAAGTGAATTCTATCCAGGCAATATTTTCAGAGCGACATGCAATAAATTCAAATTGTGAATTCCATCCAAAGCAATAAATTAAAATTACAGATTATTTAATTGAATTCTATCCAGGGCAAAGCTTGAAAAATCTCTATTTCTCTCTAATAACAAAAGCCTAATTAAAAGGCATAGGTACTGAGATAACTGTGGTCAATGAGCTTCAATCTTTACATAGTAAATCAATTTTAAAATTGCTCAGTTAACTTTGAGTAAAAATTTCATATATAAACATACAATTTTTGTGGTTCGGACCCATCAGCACAATACAAGAATAATTATACAAACATACAATTTAGTTTGTAGTATTTAGAGAATATGTTTAAGTTATTTTCAGTTTACTAGTTATAATAATGAATCCAGATTTTTTGTTTTGTAATCTGTTTTTTTAAATTAATTCATCGAACATGCATCATATGTATATTATGAAAACAAAAATAAAAACATTGCTTAGAAAATGGTACCGAACGGGCCCTTATCAATTTAGCCATTTTTCAACTTCCACCTTCTTAGTCCAAAATTTCTTACAATCGTAATGCACACCAATTTTAGACTAAATAACTCTTGTAGTGCGATTATTAAACGAGAATTGAATTGAATTGGAATTAGAATAAAAAATTAAAATTAGAATGAGTTGTTTACTTGAGCAGTACGAAGCAGAATCAGAATGTATTATATTCTTTTTGATGTGTTTACTTTATCTTAAATTCAAAATAGACTGCTATAGCCTACTAAAACGCCTTTTATTAATTGTTGTCCCTAATATTATTTATATATATTATAATAATAACAATAAGAAGAAAAAAATAATAATAAAAGTGATGATGATAATGACAATAATGTTAATTAAAACAATAAAATTAATAAATTTTTAATAATAATAATAATAATTATTAATAATTGTTGACATCGAAATCTAGCCGAGTTGGTTAGTGACTTGGTACCAAATCCCTGCGTCAGCATTAAATTTGTTTGGTATGGAAGCAGCTTGTCAAACATCAAGAACACGCTACGACCACTACCAAATAACATGAGAAAACATGAAATCACAAATAACGATAAGAGGCACCAAAAGTTTTTCTGACGATAACTCTCCGATACTCAAATTAGTTTATGAGTTTATAGAAAAACAAAATATTTCATTCTTAGTTTTTATGAATAAATAATCTTAAGTAAATGGAATATAAAAATCAAAATTGAGAAAGAAAGTTGAACCTCTCATAGCGTGATTTTCTTGATGTTTTTATAAACATCCCATCCCCACGATCTTAGATCATGGCAATAAATAATCACTAATGAATTAAATTCTTGCCCCGATTTTTTGGAAAAGATCTGTAGCGGTTATTTTGATTAAGTCTTGCTTCCTGGTGACTTGGTCCAATGTCTCCCTAAACCCATCTGCTTGAGGTCACTAGAATTGCCACTTTGTCGAGATAGCCTACTCAAGGTCACGAGATTTACCTCCTGGTAGAGATAGTCTGCTTGTGGTCTCAAGAATTACCTCCTATTAGCCTATCAACCATCTGCTCACTTTTTATTTCGAGGAGATAATAGTCATCTTATTTTATTCCCCAAATACTAATGATGACGACATCGATGATATATTTATTTAATAATAATTATAATTATTATTACTAATGTCATTATTATTATATTTATATTATTGTTATTAAAATTTATTATTTAAATTTTTATTATTAAAAAATAATAAAAGGACCTATTTGCAAATAATATAAAAATTTTGGGTATTTTCATAAATTTTACAAGGATGAAAATGTAAAAAAGATAGAACTTTATTAAGGGTAATTTAAAGATTAAAATATTTTAATGAAGGTAAAATGGGTAATTATAAGAATCAGAATTTGATTCGCAACTCTCTTCATAAAATCCCTTAAAAATGATGAAATCAATGAGGAATTTGATTTTAACTCTCTTCTTGGAAATTATTTGAAAATGAAATCAATGAGAGTGATTCCCAAATTAGCGTGGGCTCTATAATCTTAAATACAGCTCTTACTCTTATTTTGTGAAGTAAATATTATCAATAATTTCAATGCTAAATTTCAATTCTCCAATTTAGGAAGTAAGCACACCATTAAAACAAACTATTCATATCAATTCCTCATTACCCACATCGTCCCCAACCTAATTAGTTATCACATGAACCCAATTGATAAGACTTTCTTTGACGGTGGCTGACATTTTTTATAGCTCAATCGTGAGTGCAAAGCTTCATTCAATGACAAGTGACAATAGCTTATGAACTGGCAGTGTCAGTAGCTAACAATTACATATCCTACTAAAGGCACTTTTAATTAGGTTTATTGATGGATTTTTTATTAGGTTTGTAGTAAGACTGTAAATTAGTAGGAGTTGTTTACAAATTTGGAGATATAAAGCCTTACCACACTATATATAATTTCCCTATAATTTTTTTTTAGAGTTGCTGCTATTCCATTAAATTCGTTTAATAATTGTCTATAAATATTAGTAATCAAGACAACTTGTAAGTAAAATGGGATGGATGAGGGCTATCATTGCCCATTTTGTTTAAGTGATCAAACATGAGTTGGAAATTTAAATGGATGGATTTGGTTGTTGGCTAGACGACCCTAGGCGATGGGCCTAGCAAAATGAATTGTCACCCTTATGATGGACTTTGTCATCCATAAGTGATGGGTGCCTTCGCCTAATGAAGACATCCATTGCTCAAAATTTAATGGCAGAGATTATAGACGATCGATGCTATTGCCCTGGCGATAAATGTCATCGTTCGGGAGACAAGTCAACTCCCGAGTGATCGAGTCCATCACTCATATTTTCTATAGCTACATTTTAGGCAATGGACATTGTCGATCAAGTATCGATGACACCCATCGCCTAGATAAAATTATGGGTGATGGCAGTGAGCTCATTACCATTAAATCAAATTGGAAGTGATGGTATGGTATCATTACTCACATTCTTCGGAAAAAAAAAAAATAAAAGCAACAAGCTAAGTGCATTGCACCCAAAAATATGGTCCCTAGACATTAATGAGTGTTATAGATATTCGATTTAGTTCACCAAGATTTTGGTAGTTCAAATATATGTTAAGTATTTTGTCAAACATGCATAGTCGTACTGAGTTCCACTAGATCTGAGCTCAATTATATTATATTGTGACCAAGAGTTATTCATGCATAATTTGTCAAATTAAAGATTACACAATTTTTAGTTAAAAGCTCTTATACAATCTCTTTCACAACCAAACGAGATAGCACGCTATAATACCAATGCTAAAGTTCAGCCTACTAAAGATTTAGAATACTGCAATTGTGCTTTTGTACTAAATAGCTTTTTTTACTAAGTTTTATTTCATAGTTATAATTTTTACTCCATAACAACTACAACTTAAAAGATACAACGCTTTACTTCCAAACGCGCCCTAAATAATTACAATCAAATGTTGAATTTGAAGTTAGTGATTGTTGCACTATGATGGACGATGGTGGCAATGAAAGATGGGTGACGAGGGAGATACCTATTTGTTTTATATTTTGGGTTTTGGGTGTCAAGAGTATCTTAGTTCAAAAAACATGTAAATGGATTACATCATAAGGAAATTTGGAATGGGGTCTTTCTTGAACTTGAAAAATGGAAAGTGGTTTATCTGTAACTGTTTCAAAAATTTTTATCTTATATTTTGTTCGATATTTAACTTTTTATAATTTTTTATGTTGGTGTGTTGTTTTTGTACTATTGTTTTACCCATATATCATTGTTGATCATTAAAAATGCCAAATTAATAATGGAAAATTTGGTTTTGGAAGTGAGACTTAAGGAGTTTTAATGAATGTTGTTGAGAGAAAATATGATGAATACTGTTTGAATCCACAAATTTCCTTTCTACGCTCTCTTTTAATCAAGAATTTTATTATCCAAATAATTCTTGAAAAAATTACTTGATTAATCTTTTATTCTTTTTTTTTCTCAATTTCACAAATTCCCATCAATTCATTTAAATATATTCTCTCAGCTATAAATAATTAGTATTACAAATTAAGAGGATTTACAAAATGAACACTAACAAAGTTTTGTTAGCCATAAAAGTTAATGAATATTAAGAAATTGATTTTTAACAAACACAAAAGCTAATAAATATCAAAACAAAATTTTTTCATATATAGATAATATGAAATATAGATCATAATATATTAAGAAAGATAAAAGATTTTAAAAATATAGAGACCATTGAGTATTGACTCAAATTTTAGTAGCTAAAAGGGTATTTATCCAAGCATCGCAATTTTTTAACATTTGTTTACATAAAGATAAATTAATTCAAACTTGAGAGATTGAGGTTGACAGTTCGAACAAAAGCGTGGAGTGGTGGTGGTGTTGCTGCAAGGCATCAGCCGCCGCTTAAGATCAAGAAAGTTTATGATTATACATTCAAACTGTGTTTTTTCAAAAGCAAGAAGGGAGGAGCAGTCAGTTGAGGAACATTAGAAGACGGTGGGGGGCTGAAGTGGTGAATTTCGTGAAGACTCTGGCGAATCCAATGGGCTTGAGGAGTTGAAGTGCAAAAATGAAAGATAAGTGCATTGTTTTAATTTCTGTGCAAAAAGAAATGACAAGCATTGTTTTGGTTTTGGTGAAAAAAAAAAGAAAAAGACATTACAGTCTTCCGAGTGGAAAATTCAAACTTACTTTAATTTAATTATTTTTAAATGAAAAAGTGCTTAAATTTAGTTTTGTCTTGTCTTTATGACAAGTTTGTTTGCCTTGTCTCTATAATAAGTTTGTCTGGCCCTCTCATTATTTGCTCGTCTTTCTTAAAAAATAAACCAGCAATGGGACCTGACACCCAGGCCCACCGAGAACAATGAGTTGTTTAAGTTGGAACTGTTGTAGATTGGGCCACCTATGAACAGTTTAAGTGCTTACAGATTTGGCAAAAAAAAAAAAGCTTGATTTATGTCATAGAGATAAATTAGAGGGTATTAAAATTAAGTTGGGTTATATTGGTTTATTTCTTGTGGAGAATGTGGGCCAGAGTGGTGGATTAGCATTGTTTTGGAATCTTAACTATAATGTCCATTTGTTAAAGTTTGACTGTAACTTTATTGATGTTGCCATTGAAAGCGCAAAAGGGGAAAAGTGGCGAACTATATGTTTCTATGGCTTTCTAGAATCCGCCGTCGAGAATTATAGAATATTTTACGTTCACTTACTTTACTCTCTTCTTTACCATGGGTTGTCCTTGGTGACTTCAATGATTTGCTCAACTCAAATGAAAAACATGGAAAGCTTGCCCACCCTAACTGAAAACTCCAAGGATTCAAAGATGTTGTCTCTGATTCGGGGCTTCATGATTTGGGTATGGAAGGCTATCAATTCACATGGGAAAGGTCAAGGGGTAATGAGAATTGGGTGGAGGAAAGGCTGGATCGCGCTCTAGCATCAATAAATTGGATTCATCTTTTCCCGCGAGCTAAAGTCAGCAGTTTAGAAGCCTCTTGTTCAGACCACCTCCTCATCTTTCTTGATCCTAATCCACTAGTCTCTCAATCACGGGGAAAGAATTTTCGTTTTAAAAATCTATGGCTCCATGAGCTTGATTGTCAGGAAATTGTTCAAGAAAGTTGGGCGTCTTCTGGTAGTGTTTCCATTCAGTGTAAAATTGATGCTTGTGGTTCTGATTTACTTCGATGGGGCAGCCATCTTTCGAGGGATTTTCATAAATGCATTTGGGATTGTAAGAAAAAAATGGGTTTGTTGTGGGGTTTGCATGATGTTGTCAACTTGGCTGAATTTACTGAGGCTTGGAACAGATATAATGAATTGTTGCATAACCACGAAATTTTTTGGAAACATCACTCGAAATCGCTTTGGCTAAAGGAGGGTGACCTAAACTCTAAGTACTTTCATGCTATGGCTTCGACAAGAAAACGACAGAATATGATAAGGAAGCTTCATAATTGTGAGGGGTTGTGGTGTACTGATCCTGTAGAAATTAATAAGTTAATTGGAGATTATTTCACTAATATTTTCTCCTCTGAAGGTGGATCATGTGATGAA
The DNA here is from genome assembly GCA_030449925.1 of Citropsis articulata. Classification (NCBI taxonomy): domain Eukaryota; kingdom Viridiplantae; phylum Streptophyta; class Magnoliopsida; order Sapindales; family Rutaceae; genus Citropsis; species Citropsis articulata. The sequence continues at coordinate 1,306,820 of JASUUH010000257.1, forward strand.
GTTCTTCGGTGTGTTGAACCAAAGCTTACGACCGAACAAAACCACTCTCTTACGGAGCCTTTTATTACTGCGGATGTCCGAGATGCTCTTTTTAGTATGCACCCTGATAAATCACCAGGCCCGGACGGAATAAACCCTGTTTTTTTTTTTCAGAAATTCTGGTCTATTGTTGGTGAGGATGTTTCCTCTGCTTGCTTAGATTTTATTCGGCAGTGTGAATTTCTTGTTGGTTTGAATAAAACCTCTATTATTTTAATCCCTAAGAAATTTAATTTGAAGCATATTACTGATTTGAGTATGATTGCATTATGTAATGTCCTCTACAAAATAATTGCAAAGATGCTAGCTAATAGGCTCAAACTGGTTTTAGGGTCTATTATTTCTGATTCACAAAGTGCTTTTATCCCAGGCAGAGCTATAACTGATAATATTTTGATCTCGACTGAGATCATGCATTATTTAAAGAGGAAAAGACAAGGTAAAGAGAGGACAACCACTTTTAAGATTGATATGTCCAAGGTGTATGATCGAATTGAATGGAGATTTCTCAAATCAATTATGCTTCGAATGGGGTTTGCTGTTGGCTTTGTTGACTAGATTATGTTTTGTATGTCCACTATTACCTACAAGATCAGGAGAGAAGGCATGGATGTAGGCCCTATTGTACCTAGTCGTGGGCTTTGACAATGTGATCCTTTATCACCGTATCTCTTCATTATATGTGTAGAGGGGTTGAGTTCGTTAATTCGACATTATGAGAAGGCGGGGTTGTTGCACGGGGTTAGAGTTGCTAGAGGTGCTCCTTATATTATTCACCTCTTTTTTGCTGATGATTGTTTTCTTTTTTCAAAGCTAGTGTCTAGGAGGCTCATCTAATGCAGAGTATTCTTTCTATGTATGGGTCTGTTTCGGGACAGAAAGTCAATTATAATAAGTCATCTATTTCCTTTAATATGAATGTTAGAGAGGCTGTTATTCATCAAATTTGTGAATTACTCGGAGTCACGGCAACAGTAAAACATAACACTTATTTGGGATTACCTTCCTCTATTAGCAGAAGAAAGTATGATGTTTTTCGCTATATCAAAGACAAAGTTTGGAGGCGCCTCCAGGGGCGGAATAAAAAGTTATTATTTAGAGCAAGTAAGGAGATTTTGCTCAAGACAATTGCTCAAGCAATGCCCAATTATGTCATGAATATTTACTTACTTCCTATGGAGATTTGTAGAGAGATTAAAAAGATGATGAATTTTTTTTGGTAGGGCAGTAAGAGTAATGACAGTCGAGGTATTATTTGGATGAAATGGGACGGTTATGCAAACTTAAAAACTATAGGGGAATTGGTTTAAAAAAAACTACATTAGTTCAACATCGCTATGCTCCGCAAACAAGGATAGCGGCTTTTAACCAATTCGAATACTCTTATGGCTAAGTTGTTTAAGGTAAGGTATTATCCTAAAACTTCTTTTACTAAAGCAGCTTTGGGAAGTAATCCAAGCTATGTTTGGAGATCGATTTTGGCAGCTCAAAAGGCTATTCTACAAGGCAGTTGTGTTTAAATTTGGGGGGGGGGGGTTCAGCAAACTATTATTGGTTTGGCTCCTTGGCTACCTGACAACGAGAATAGGTTTGTTACTTTGTCACTGCCTGGTAATATTGCTACTGCTAAAGTGGACAGTCTAATGGTTCCTAATCACCACCGATGAGATTATGATGTAATCGCTGATATTTTTAATAACAGGGACTGCGAGCTTGTCCTTCAAATTCCTGTTAGTACTCGTCTCCAAAGTGACACTCGGTATTACATACATGACCCCAAAGGCTTGTACAATATTTACAGTTGTTATAGAATGATGGAAAATCTGTTTAATTTTCTTAATAATGGTATTTGGCAAACATTATGGCAACTTCCAGTTCCTGCAAAAGTAAAAAATCTTCTTTAACGAGCTTTGGTTAATGTTGTTCCAACAACTGACAATCTTTTGCAGCACCGAGTAGAGGTACATCCTTTATGCCCTATTTGTAATGCCTCAAATGAAACCATTTATCATATTTTGGTTGAATGCCCTTTTGCTAAAACTTGCTGGATGTCATTTGTGATTGGTTTTATTGGAAGTTTTTTGAATTTTGGAGAATGGCTAGAAGTTTTATTTGTTCGCTGTAATGAAGATGATTGTAATTTGGCTGCCATGATTTGTTGGGGCATTTGGTTAAATAGGAATAATAAAGTCTGGAAAAATATCAATGGAAGGGCCACAAATGTGCTTAATTTGGTTGGTCAGAGCTTGTTTCAATGGCAACAAGCTCGTATGAGTTCTTGCTTTGCACAAGACTCTAATACTCTTGATCACTGTCTGGTTTGCTGGAAACGACCTCATGAAGGGTGGCACAAGTGTAATATTGATGCGGCCATTTCACGCTCTCGAGACATGATCAGCTTTGGGGCTGTCATCCAGTCTTCTGAGGGTGATTTTGTGGCGGCAATGAGTGGTTTCCTCCTCAGCAGGCTTGAAGTTCGCAAGGTCGAAGTGATTGGCGTGCTTGAAGCTCTTAGTTGGCTCAAGAACATCTCAGTCTTTCCTATTGTTCTTGAGATGGACAACTTACATGTCTTTAATGCTCTACGTGATACTGTTGTCTATCCTAATGGTTTTGGTACTATTATTGCTAATTGTAGAGCTTTAGCTAATTCTTTAAGAGATGTTTCTTTCTCTTTTGTGCGTAGATCTGCGAACACTGCCGCCCATACTGTTGCTAGGATAGGGGGTTCTATGTCAGGTTCGGGTGAGTGGAGTCATGTTCTACCTGCTTGGTTGATTAATTTCTTGATTGATTAATAAACTCTTACTTCCTTAAAAAAAAGAAAAAGAAAAGAAAAATAAAAACAAATTGAAATTAAAGTGTTTAGTTTGTAAAATGGGAGAATATAGAGAATATGCAATTGTAAAAAAGAGATAAAATGATTAGTGAAAGGTAATTTTAAACTTTTAAATTTTAAATTTTTAATAATGAATCTATTTTTTTAAAACAAGTTTAGAGAAGAGTTTAGTCAATTCAAATAACTCATTCTATAGGTAATTTGAAAAAAAAAATTAGGGCTAATTGTGAAGTGAGGTTTATAAAATAATGGAGTCAATTATAACTATGCTGTTAACTCTGCAAATGAAAGTTATGTACTGAATTTCCAAAAACAAAAGGCTATTACAGAAAAATCTGAAAGTCCAATACAACTCTCGATCAAGGTAAATATTTTTTAAAGGAGTTTTAGAGACAAATTTAGTGTACACAGTCAGTTTTCATATATTACTTTAACTAGTATCCAGAATAGGGATGGCAATTGCGCCTGCAAAACCGCCAAAACCCGTCCGCCAAGGATAATTTTACAAATTGAAACATGTACTTGGATGCGGGTGGATTTGGTATTAGCCCAATATCTGGTGGATACTCGCATGGATACCCACTAGACCCGCAATGTTTTTTAAAACTATATTTAATTTAATTTTAATTAAAAAATATTTAAATCTAAAAAATATGTAAAGAAAATAATGTAATTATGCAAAGTACCAAATAACCAAAGTGTTTTTGTATGATCTTTTTTTTTTAACTTAATGCGTGAATTATTTCATTATTATAATTTTTTTCTTCAAATTAATATTTGAAAAGTATTACTCTTTGAAAAATATTAATCTTAATAATTATTATAGGCATCATGTTCGATGGGTGCTAAATTGCTAATGATAGTGAATGAAATGAATATATTTTCTTAGAACTTGTGTTAAATGATAATATGAAATATAATTATTATTTTTATATATTAGTTTGTCATTTTTAAAGGATTTGTGTATTTTATACTTAAATTTGAGAATTTGTGTTGGATTGATGTTGAAATTTTAATTTTTTATTTACATTGGTTAAAATTAAAATTGAGTATGTTATGTAGAATTTGAAGTTATTATTGTAAATTTATATATTGAACAATTGTGATTTTTAATGTACAAGCCCACAAAAAATCCGTCGGATACTATTGCGTGTTTGGTAATTGTCAAAACCCCTAGCGGGTGGATTTTCTTAGAAAAATTAAAACTGCTACAGATTGCGGGTGGATTTAGTAATTTAAATTTTGTACGGGTTTGAGTTTAATAATGACAAACCCTCTGCGGGCGGTGCCCATTGCCATCCCTAATCCAGAACAACATCTAAATGTCCCCAAACTCATGTCAAAGATATTTGATCCCTATTTTTTTTATTTTAAACTTAAAGATTTGACCAATTAAATTAATTAATATCAATACAAAAATTGTAGGAGGTTAGTTTTGAGAATATTTGGGCTTAGTCCACTCTTTACTTATTTGATTAACCTTGATTACCAATGTAATTTTATTAGGGAGTAAAAATGGTATAATAAGTAAAGATAGATGTGAAATGTTTATGGTACGTCGGTCTGTATTCCGTCAGGTAGATGACATATCGTAAATGATAAAATTTTTGTACGTCATGTCGTAATTTATTAACGTTAAGCACGACATGTCTTTTCGAGTTTCGTCACACAAATGCATGTTGTATTTCTGAATGGAAAACTGGGATCCGCCTACTATACAATGTACAGTCTGCTTTTTTTTTTATGCCAAAGAAAGTAAATTTTCATAGAACCCCTTTAATTAATTTTTATTTAAACTTTACTTTAAAATATTAATTTAATTTCTCCCAAACCCGTGAATCCTTCAACGGCCGATCAACGGCTCTTCCGGTGGCTGTAGTTGGTCGGAAAATACAGAGAAAATTATGGGGAACAAAACCAAAGTAGTGGGGTCATGGAACCGGTGAAATCGCAAGAAATCAAGCTTTATTCTGCTTTTCCACGGTTTCGATCCGCGCTTCCGAACTCTTTCCTGATAAGGATGGCATGGGCATGACCGGTGTCGCACGAGCTTCCGAATGGTTCCAACCTTGGCCGGTGAAGTGGTCGGAAACGGAAACTAAAGGTCGGGTTTGAGGTGGATCTTGATTTCGAAGCTTTACTACGACGACGGCATGGATATGACCGGCTTCTCACGAGCCGATTGGACCAACCTTCACGGTGGGTGGAAATGAAAATAAATCAGGGTCGGTTTCGCGGGTTCGGGTCGATCCGGTTAACTCAAAGTTATAAAGAGAGAGATTATTGTGATACATATGCACTATAGAATAAAAATTTATAAATAATAAATAGTATAAGGTGTTAATTAAAATATTTATATGGATGCATTAGAAATTAAATTAATATTTTTGAAGTAAAGTTTAAATAAAAATTAACAAAAGGGGTTCTATGAAAATTTACAGCTTTGTTGGCATAAAAAATAAAAAGAGTGGTACCGTGCAACTGTTGTACAGTAGGCGTATCCAGAAAACTGTATTTTACTGTTCAATGAAACTGTACTAGCGAAGGGGTCAAAAGCAAATTAATCACAAAAAGAGGGATTACAGATAAAATACATTGCTGGCTACCTAGACATCAATATCCATTATTTTCAAGTCTTCAATCCAAACCGGGCATCGTCCGGGCTCATCGCAAATGAACCCCCAGCAGCTCAACACAAACAAATCACAAGCAACAAAATAGATCTGTTTCCTCCTCCGTTCTAGATCTCTAACTATCTTGTCAATTTGGTTCACATTTCTCTTCTTCATCACCAATCGCAACAGAGGTATAATTACACTCTTTTCCTCTCACTGCTTCATTTTCACAGATCTTATGCGATCTTTCACATTGACATCGTTGTTTGATTATTAATTTTTATTTTTTTAAAGGTGTCCAACTGTTGTGTTGTATTCATAATTGAAGAGAAGAAATGGCGGCTGGTGGATTCGTGAGCCGAGCGTTTGAGTCGATGCTCAAAGAGTGTTCTGGCAAGAAGTTTCCTGATCTTCAAAAAGCTATTCAAACTTATTTAGGTTACATCCTATTCTTCTTTTCTCTTTTCTTTTATTTTAACTTTTACAATTCTCTTCTCAGTTTTAATTGCATTTAAGGATAAGTATCCAGTTGTTGTGCTTGCTTGGCTCTCTCTTTCAAGTTATGGTTGCGAATTGGGATATGTTTCTTTTCTTTTTTATTTTAAAGATGATTTTTGTGCTATAATTTTCATGATCTTAAGTGTAGGAAGCTGTATTTAAAGTCAAGGATTTGAGCCACTCTTTCAGAGTTGAATTTTTGGTTACTTTGATGCGTAAGTTGCAGTAGGTTAGTTGACTATAGGGTTATTTAGCCTCTCTCCGGCTTAATAAAGTGATACTGAAATGCTAATCAGAATTGTGAGTAGAGATATAAAACAGGAGTATCTAGTCATTATAGAATTTATGGTCTTTAATATCAGAGAATTTAAGAGCTAGCGATTAATGGAGTGCTTGATGAAGAGTTTAGTGTCACTTGAATAATAACTAAGTGATTGATGACTTGAACAAGTGTGATCCTTTGGGTTGTAAAAGATTCTTTCCGGTCCTGGGTTCTACTGCTTTAGTTCTTGACTCCTAGATAACATACTCGTTTGGTTCAGTTGTCAGAAAAATGGTTTTGGAATTGGTATGAGGAGGTTTAATTGTTGAAGAAATTTGGAATTTGTAAAACAGAAGATGACTGTGGAATTGGGAGGTGTTTGCAAATATGACAAAGAAAAATGAAATTCGAAGCAAAGATACCTGAACTGCAAGATTTTGAAGGTTATGATCGGATGGATGATGTTTTTAGAGAGAAGAGAGCAATTTTAAATCATAGATTTGAGGATGTTGTGTTTGGAGAAGCAATTTGTTGGAGAGAGTGCCAAGACTTTTGTGAGTTAAAGATAGAGATAGTAGTTTTTGGCTGCCATACAGAATGGAAATGTGAGAAGATGGAAACTCAATAAGAAATTTTTCATTGGACTGGATAACATTAGAGATCACAGAAACATCGGGAGGGAGATTTTGGGTAAGTTGTTAGACTGGAATCCTATGGTTGAAAGTAAAGCTATAGAAAAGCTATCTGGTTGGAAAGATCATTTTTTGAGTTCTGTGAATTTAAATCTTAAGGACCAAACAGGGTTTCTATGGCTTTGTTTCAAGAATTTTGAATATCATTGGCATTTTTTGTGTAAAAGGTAAAGCTGGAAGGGATGATATATTCTTTTTCATGGCTTCATTTTCCTGTCTTAGCCTCTTTTCTCCAGCTAGGCTTAAATGGGTGATTCTGGTCGTCTAAGTTTGTCTACTGAGAATTTGGCAATTTCGGCTGAGATAAGATAAACGTTGGTACCACTTATTTTTATTTGATGGCACTCTCTTGTTGTTTGGTTAGAAAGAAACTAGAGGATCTTTTAGGATCATTGAGTTGAGGAGGCAGGTTTATTATGGGATAAGTTTCAATTTTCAACTTTTAAAAGCCTTTGTTCTAAGTGAATTTTGAAATTTTCTGTTTTTTATTTTTTCCAATTGGGAAGCGATGGCTCTATGGTTTGGTTCATGTTCTGTTGGTGCTCATCACCATGTTTGGAACTCTTACTTGTGACTTTCAATATGTATTGTTAGAAGAAAGAAGAAAGAAAAGGCTGTATCTGACAAACTTTATTGGTTGCAAGAATATGCTCTTTTGACTTTCATTAATCAAGTGTACGTGTGTTTAAGCGTAGCATTACTGTTAATTAAATCCCTAGTCTACCAATGTGAGTAGAATTCAAACCCCAAACCGCTTGTGTCAATCCAAGAGATGTTACCAACGAAACTAGCTGTCAGCCTAGCACCCACAAATATTAAAAGATCAAAGAGGCATTATTCGGCAAGTTTGTATGTGTCCAGATGCAAGCTAAAGTTGGGAAAAAAGGATGAAAATGAGTTTTTGTCGTTTGATAGAACTTTGAAATTGAATTTGTGAACAAAGTACTCAGCTATCTGGAAGAGGATCTCTTTGTTGATCATTTACTTTGTACCCAATGTTTTTGCATCGTACATTTGACCTGCAATGTTGAAGCACATTTGCATTCATGATATACATTGTACCCAATGTATTCGCAAACTTAATATGTGAATTGTCAAAAAGTCGAAAGTCTTAAGTTTGGTATGGATTTAACAATTAGAGCTCTTCCTCGACCTTTTTGTCATGTAGAATTAGGGCCCATATTTTAGCTATTACATATGTTTTTCTTTTCTTGTTGAGTTGTACTTCTCGACCTTCTCTCTATGACCTATATATCTGTGAAGAGAGAGCATGTTGTTTCTCTTTTTGACTGTCACTTTCTTTTTATGGCATTCCTTAAGGACAGAAGGAATGAAAAACCATTGTATTTAAAGGGTTGCGGTATTCTAGCTTGAAAGCCTGACCTAAAGCATGGCAAAACTTAGTATTTTCAACAGTTCAGGTAGTGGAGTTAATTAAAGTCAAATGGTGGCATTGGATATTGTTAATTTAGCGACTCTAGAAATTATTGAATTTGAACAGATTGATGTTTGAGAGCTTGTATCTCATTTTAAGTCACTGAGTCATTGACTGTGGTGGAGAGCTTCTGTTACATTTTAAGACGCAAATAACTTGGTACCATTATAATTTGATTATTATCATTATATGCCTATGTCGTGTATATTCTTTTCCGTTTGTAATGTTTTCGCTAGACATAATGTTTTCAATAAAATGTTTCCATCACTTCCATGTAGGGATGGCAAAAATGCCTGAGCCCTATCCAGCCCAGCTCAGTTGGGCTGTGGCATGAATTTTAGGTCCAAGGGCCAGGCTAGGGCTTAAGGTATTTGACTTCTAGTTGTTGGGATTTTTTTAAGGCTTTTGTTTGATTTGACTTGCTATGCTATGATGGCTGGTTGCCATATCTCCAAGTATTTCTGGAAATAAAGGAGACATGCTTTATGTTAGACGTAGGGTGGGGAAATGAAGATGAGAACATGGATTTTGATACATATATATATTTTTTAATCGTTCTCTTGCATTTTATGTTGCGTGGTTTGCATCTTATTTTTTGTTATTTTCTTTTCCAAAGATATTCACTCATCACACTCACTTCTTAATTTATTTTTATGTGTATTCAGATAATGCAAAAGAGGTGAAGCTGCCTGCATCCAGTGAAACAAGTGAAGCAACAGCTTCGGCAGGAGAGAGGAGGTCTTTATCTGCTGGTCTATTTCATAATTTAATTTCATATTATGCTACTGTGTGATAGAGTTGTTACCTTGATACTGTTTAAATGTGCATATATAAAAAAAGTTAGATTGCTATTCTTATTGTGAAATTAATAAACTATGTCTCCGAGCTGTCAGATCTTTTTAAGCGGCTAAGTGATTGTGTGAAATTACGAGTGAGATCACACAGTGATTGTCTCAAACTGCAACATGCCGGTTATGCTTATTATCAAATTCAACAAACCCAATTTGCATATGCTATCCTAGAAATGCTACTGAGTCTTCTATCTAAAATCTACTTAACTTTTTTCTCAAAAAATGCTACTGAATCACTTATTGATGACTTGATCCTGGCTTGATGTTTTAAAACCTAAATAATCTCTGTCTCTCTTTCATTCATTTTTTCATTGTAGTTCAATTGAAACTGAAGCTGGAGCTGCTGAAAAAGGAACAGAAGCAGTTCGGTTACCTGCTGAGCATACAGAACATATTGGTAAGACGGTGGGTGTAAGTGGGAGTGTTGCTACTGCCTTAGCAAATGCTGGTCACACCTTGGAAGCAGCTGATGCTGAGCTTGTTCTGAATCCTCTTCGTCTCGCAATTGAGACTAAGAACTTGAAATTGTTGGAATCTGCTTTGGATTGTCTTCATGTACGTTCTGTCTGTTTTATTGTTTGATTATTAGCACCTATTCTTATCAGATAGTGGCCTTTTGAGAGGTCATGCATAGGTCCACGAACGCCGAAGTTCAAGCCTTTCTCAGATCCCATAATTTGTGAACTATGCATTATCTGCATGGTAATTAGTAATATTTTTTTTTTCTGACTTCCATTGGCACAGAAACTTATTGCATACGATCATTTAGAGGGAGATCCTGGTCTAAATGGCGGTAAAAATGTCCCACTCTTTACAGACATTCTGAACATGGTTTGTGGTTGTGTTGATAATTCATCATCTGATAGGTATGTGTCCTATATTGTCAGACATCTGTTTCTTTGTATATGTTGCTTGGTTTTTCTATTTGATTTTGATTTATAATGTACAGTACCATACTGCAAGTGTTGAAGGTACTCCTTACTGCTGTGGCATCAACAAAGTTCAGAGGTATGTTTTCCAGGGATAGAAATGTTTGTCTTTCATATTTTACTTCTGGTTGTGAACCGAGTGTTCTAGTGTTTTCTCTGTTCATGTATGTATGTAGCTATAAGCTCTAAAATTAGGGAAGCGGACTTATTGGTCCAGTGGAGTATAGTGCATCTTAAGATGTGGGATGCTGGTATGAGAAACAAAAGTGCTCTAGTGTTACACTTGGTCCATTGTATGTAACACTCATGTCGTGATGGGATGTTCTATATGTTTTCTAAGCTCACTTAATTCTTTGATTGCTGATTAGTTGTAACTGCAATCAGGTGACTCTACTGTGCTGGAAAGTTTGTAATGTATGTGGGTGTCATTGTGATATGTGTTAAGAGTGTCAGTTGTCAGTGTCTTGGATTAGTCAAGTGAGTTGTATGTTGGGATGATATCTGCTTAGGACATCATTTGGCACAAAGTCTGATGCATGCAGAGAAACATACATAGTGTCTCATATTCATATGCAATTATTTATTCATTTTCCTTCAAGTGCTTTCAATTTATCAAAGTTATTCTCTTTATGATTCTTATTCCTTGCAGTTCATGGGGAACCTTTGCTTGGGGTTATTAGAGTATGCTATAATATTGCTCTTAACAGGTAATCTTTTGAACTTGTTAAGGGTAAGAAATATATATCTAATTGAAAGTACTCACAATTTGAAGTTTGGATGTGTAGCAAGAGCCCTATAAACCAAGCGACATCAAAGGCAATGTTGACACAGATGGTCAGCATTGTAGTCAGAAGAATGGAGAACGATCAGGTTTGAATTTGAAGTTCTTATCTTGAAATGTTTCTGAATGTTGTCTCTGTTATGAAGGGGGAGAACAATTAGCTTGATTTCTTGAGAGACTCGGTAACATTTGAGAGACAATATTCAGGTCTCTACTTTACCTACATCTTCTGGGCATACAGAGACTTCTTCAGCAGATGATGCAAGCCGCATACCCGAAGAAACAACCTTGAGTGACAAAAATAAGGATGGGATAACTTTAGGAGATGCACTGACCCAGGCCAAAGACACATCTATTGCCTCCGTTGAAGAACTTCATAATCTTGCAGGTGGTGCTGACATCAAGGTGTGTCTATTTACTGATTCCATCCATTTTGTGCAGTAGCAAGAGTAAGTCATTTTTCCATGTATATTTCCAAGGATTCTTGCATGGCTTATGCTGTCTATGAAGGTTTTCTTTCTTTCTTCTTTTGTTCCTTTTTGGGTGTCTGTTTGGTCATGAGTCAGCACTTTTATATGTTGAACAGGGTTTAGAGGCTGTTCTGGACAAAGCAGTACATCTTGAAGATGGAAAAAAGATCACAAGGTATGGGCGTAATGCAATACCTTAGATTCTGTATTTAAGAATGTCATGGTCAGAATAATAATTTTTTTTTGGGGGGGTATTTTCTTGAATGCTTGTTGCTTTATCTTTTGAAATCTTTTAGAGGGATTGACCTTGAGAGCATGAGTATTGGACAACAGGATGCTTTACTGGTATTCCGCACCCTCTGCAAGGTTGGTTTTCTTAGTATTCTGTATATTATTGTTAGGATTACTGTTCCTTCTTTATGATTTCCTTAACATGCTGTTGTATGTAGATGGGGATGAAGGAAGATAGCGATGAAGTCACAACCAAAACACGTATTTTGTCTCTTGAGCTTCTGCAGGTTAGTATGATTTATTGGTGCTTTGAATTTGCATACTTAGGTTGGTAGACTCATTGCATAATGCAATTACTGCTGTCCAAATTACTTGTCTTCAGCTTGGACAAGTTTTTTATTTGCCTTTTTTTTTTTTTCACTAGAAAGCTCTGACAGTGGTATTAAAGAAGGTTTGAGATAATAGATGCCAAGAAACTGTGTAAGAACTTATTTTTACCCAAAAAAAAAAGTCATATCATAATACCTGATTAAAAATGGATATCGTTATCAAAAACAGATCTTCTCATAGTGTTGTATGGTGTATGAATTTATTTTCTTTTTAATAAATGATTTCCATAATGATATACTTGACTTTGCAATCAATTCCTGGAAAATTTTATGATACTAAGTTAAAATATAGCCACTACTGTAATAAATCTCATTTATTTGAAGAATTTGGTGTGAGGAGAGATACGAAAGAGGGGGGGGGGGGGGCGGCGTGGGGAACTAGCTGAAATCTTCCCTCTTAATTTTCTTAGGGATCGTTTTAATGATGATGTGCTTGAGCATTTATGCAGAGAGTGATTTTTGATATGGTGAAACAGGGACTGCTGGAAGGAGTTAGCCATTCATTTACAAAAAACTTTCATTTCATTGACTCAATAAAAGCATATCTTTCTTATGCTTTGCTGAGGGCTTCAGTTTCACAATCCCCTGTCATATTTCAGGTTTAGCATCATCATTTAATATTTTTCTTTTGTTCACACTGCTTGATAACACTCTGATTTATAAGTGCTTTTTCTTTGGCTGGCAGTATGCAACTGGAATTTTCTCTGTGCTTTTATTGCGATTCAGGGAAAGTCTTAAGGTATGATATTTGACTGTTCATTGGAGCAAATGTTTTCTTTAGGGTCACTGTTAATTTGATGCCAATTTTTGTTGTTTATGCTTATATTTTTACATAGGGTGAGATTGGCGTTTTCTTTCCCTTGATAGTTCTACGATCATTAGATGGCTCCGACAACAACCAAAAAACAAGTGTTCTTCGGTATGATATTTTTTCTCGTCTATTTTTTACTTTGTGTGGTTATGTGTGTCTCTGAGAAAAATGTTTTAACATATTGCCATATAGTGGTTCATATAGTTTCCTTTTTCTCTCCTGATCAAGTGGTGTTTGGCAGAATGATTGATAAAGTTTGTAAAGATCCTCAAATGCTTGTTGATGTATATGTGAACTATGATTGTGATCTCGAGGCTCCAAACTTGTTTGAGCGTATGGTAATTCTCTCGTGTTATTCAACTATAATGTTCAGTTATAAATTTTCTTGTATTTAAAACTATATTTCATACATATAATGTAGCTACATTGGCTATATTCTTCTTATGTAGGTTACCACCTTATCAAAAATAGCCCAAGGGACACAAAATACAGATCCAAACTCTGTTATGGTATCCCAGACCGCTACCATTAAAGGTTCATCACTACAGGTAGGCTTTGTGTTTCCTACCTCCTAGAAATCAGATAATATATAATTATGTTGCCGTGTGTGTGCATACATGTCAATAGAAAGTGCTGAATGATCTCTTCTTCCTTGATCTCTTTACCTTTCTAGTGCCTAGTGAACGTACTTAAATCTCTGGTTGAGTGGGAGAGGTCACGCAGAGAAACCAAAAAGAAGAATGAAAACAGTCTCTCTCTTGCAGAAGAGGTTAATGCTAAAGAATCTGTAGAGATAAAAAGTGGGGATGATGTGCCCGATAACTTTGAAAAGGCAAAAGCTCATAAATCTACCATTGAAGCTGCCATCTCTGAGGTAATTGATTGGGACTTTTGTTGCTGCTTAAAATGTCTGGCTATAATGCTTGTACTGGACTGTTGACTTCATTTTACTTTTGATCTTGTTAAGGGCCCAAGATGTAATCAGGTACTTACAGTTTCAATTGCATTGCAGTTTAACAGGAAACCTGTAAAAGGTGTGGAGTATCTGATATCCAATAAGTTGGTGGATAATGATCCTACTTCAGTTGCGCAATTTCTTAGAAATGCTGCCAATTTGGACAAGGTAGACTATCTACTCTAACCTTAATTTTATTGTTGTTATGGAATTGTGTAACCCTTTTTGTCTTTTCAGGCTATGATTGGTGATTACTTGGGCCAGCACGAGGAGTTTCCTGTTGCTGTCATGCATGCTTATGTTGATTCAATGAAGTTCTCTGGCATGAAGTTTGACACTGCAATTCGTGAACTCCTTAAAGGATTCCGACTTCCAGGAGAAGCCCAAAAGATAGATCGCATAATGGAAAAGTTTGCAGAAAGGTATGAGGGTTCGGGGCATGTGTCTTTTTGTATGTTGAATACAGATGTTTTATTCCTTTTTTTTGTTGGTTTTTGGTGGGGGGGGGGGGTGTAGGAAACTGGATACAAGTTTGAAAAATTCTTCTATTTTGAATTATGAACAATGTATGATTATGATAAGGTCTTGTGCTGTCTTGCTCATTATGTAGACTTCCTTAGCTCTTCAGGTCCTTTTTTTTTTAATTTTTCATTGTTGAGTGGTTACAATGTACAGATATATAACAATCTGGGGTCTGTTGGGACTTTGGATACATACATTTATAGTACAACCCAGATATCTGCCCAGATTAGCTCAGAAATCTACTCCCACTAACAATATTGGGGAGAATACGCCTATTCTGCACTTTTAGCGGAAAAGAGTAAGAGCATGAGGACTCAAACTGGTACCTCAATGTTGTTGAGCGCACCAGCCCAATGGCAGCTCTTCAGATGTACTTGGTCTTTACTCATTATATTTAGACTTCATCCAGTCTACAGCCTGAACCTTTTAGTGTATGTATTGAGATTTTCTCTGAAACTTAATTTAACCCTTCAGAAGTTGCATTTTTGGGCTCAATCTATTTGGCGTGCAAGGATATGTTAATATGAAAGGATTTAATTCAAATACCGTGTCATTTGTCAATTCATATAATATGTATTAAGTATTTACTGACTGATATGAAATCTTTGTTTCTTATCACACACCCAAAAAACCAAAAAAAAAAAATTCTAATTATCCATGGTTTGCATTTTTATCACATATAAGCTCTGTTTGTTTCTTATCACACGCAATGAGCTGCATGCTTGAAGCTCATCGTGTTGTTTCTGAGTTCTATGACTCTGCTTTACAGGATGAAAGGAGAAAGATGTATTATTAGTTCTTTCTATTCAAGTCCGTAAGCTTTCTGTCATCAATTCTCTAAAATCATTCATTTTGCCTTGACATATGTTTGGTTGGGGGGGGGGGGGAGTAGAAAAGATGTGATGCAAGCATCGACTTAGCATGTAGAACATATTGGCCTTTATATTGCCCAGTGGTGATTTGTCTTTTGTATGTTGTCCCTCTGGCAGATATTGTGCAGATAATCCGGGTCTTTTCAAAAATGCAGATACTGCTTATGTTCTTGCTTATTCAGTTATAATGTTGAATACTGACGCGCATAACCCAATGGTCTGGCCTAAAATGACAAAGTCTGATTTTGTGCGCATGAATGCTGTAAATGATGCTGAAGAATGTGCCTCTACAGAACTTCTAGAGGAGATCTATGATTCTATTGTTAAAGAAGAGATAAAAATGAAAGATGACGTAGCTAAAAGTAGTAGACAAAAGCAAGAAGGAGAAGAAAGAGGTGGCCTTGTCGGTATTCTTAATCTTGCTCTTCCAAAACAGAAATCATTGACTGATACGAAGTCTGAGAGTGAAGCTATCATCAAGCAAACACAAGCTATATTTCGGAATCAAGGAGTAAAAAGAGGAGTTTTCTATACTTCAAATCGGATTGAACTCGTAAGACCAATGGTTGAGGCTGTAGGATGGCCATTGTTGGCCGCTTTCTCTGTTACGATGGAGGAAGGTGAGAATAAACCAAGGGTTGCTCTTTGTATGGAAGGATTTAAAGCTGGGATACACATAACACATGTTCTTGGAATGGATACCATGCGTTACGCTTTTCTAACATCTCTTGTCAGGTAGAGTAGCATCATTTTCTTACATGCGCGGCCCCACGCGCACACACAGAGTCTCTGTTTTCATTTTACTTATATTATCATAATTCTAAAATTTTAAATTTTTGTTTTTACAATTTGCTGAGCGGCATTATTACTTTTTGTTTATTGAAACGCTGTCTGATGTGCTTTTTGATCATGAGGCACAAACTCTTATGCATGATAATAATTTTTTTTTAAACTCTTTGTTTCAGATTTACTTTCTTGCATGCTCCCAAGGAAATGCGTAGTAAAAATGTGGAAGCATTGCGAACTCTGCTTGCACTATGTGACACAGAGCCCGACTCACTTCAAGACACATGGAACGCAGTTTTGGAATGTGTTTCTCGGCTGGAATTCATCACGTCAACTCCTGCTATTTCTGCAACTGTTATGCTTGGATCAAATCAGATCTCTAAGGATGCTGTTGTTCAATCTCTAAAAGAGTTGGCCGGGAAGCCTGCCGAACAAGTTTTTGTGAATAGTGTTAAATTGCCTAGTGATTCGATTGTGGAGTTCTTTAATGCTCTATGTGGTGTATCAGCTGAAGAATTAAGGCAAACACCAGCTCGTGTTTTCAGCTTGCAAAAACTTGTTGAGATCAGCTATTACAATATGGCTCGTATACGGATGGTATTTCCTTCTTTTACGGAAACTGCTGCCTTCTTCTTAGGAGAGTTATATCAATAAATTCTTAGCTGAGGTATTAAGGGGGGTCACAGTAATAGAGTCTTTCTAACGGAAATTGGAAGGCTGACTTTTGTTCTCTGACCTAACCACAAAAAGATAAAGTTAGGAAGATGTAAGATAGTTGCTTTTTGCCATGCTTAGGCTAGAGCTTTCCATAATTTAAGATGCTTTCTGACTTGTTTAAAATTGAACTCAAGGGGAATTACCTACAAGAAAGGGAAAAATGATGAAAAAGATAGAATCAATGGCTTCCTTTCAGGAAGTTCTATAAATGGTTTGTATTAACTGGGTTATCCCTCTGCTTTGTTTTTATTTGACACAGTTGACTATATTGTGTGTTCTTTTAGAGAAATTTCAGACTTTACTTTTAAAGTTGCTGTAGCGTTTAGCTCTGTATTTAACTCCAAGTAAGAATGTAGGATATGTATATCTTGATATTTCACCTTAAAATTCTACATTGTCTTCTACATAGAAGTGAACAAGAATTTAGTGAAAAGAGAATCCTAAGAAGTCATAAAATGATATATACAATTGTAGACAGAGCACCTGTGCAAAATAAAGCAAATGATCTATAGGACCGTATAAGCTTAGTAATAAAGGAATATCGAAATTCTTTAGTAATAAAGGCCCGAAGTGAGAGTAGTAAGATCATCTTATCACACAAAAAGTTGATGTTTACCTTGTATCTTCAACTACCAAGAATTTTGAGCTTACCTTGTATTTGTCTTGGGGAAAATAATTATTCAATGAAATAGTACAAGAAATATTTTATCCCTTTGATTGCCTGCTTGAACATTAGATTTACAGGGTGAATTTACATTTATCAGTTTATGTAAAAGAGATAATGATCTTTATGCAGACACTTTTGCTGTGATTTTTCATTTTCTCTCTTATATTTTTGTTTTTGGTGTTCTTATTGACCATTTTGCTTTTATCTTTTTAAAATGTTTTTCTGACAATTGTAATTTTAATATTTTTTTTTTCAGAGCATGCTATTCTTTATAATTTTCTTTTGGCCCCATAATTTTTATTGAGATGTTTCCTTAAAAGTGGTTTGACTACTTATGACTCTTTGTTACCTTAAATATGTGAAATACCTATTCTTCCATTAGAAGGTTTTGTTATCCAGTTATGTTGATCTTGCAAGATGTTGTACAATGTGTTAAATAATTCTTCCATGGAATTAAATTCATGGAAATTATTATCTGTTGAAACTTTTGGCTGAAGAGAATCATTTTTGGCTTCTTGCTGCTGCAGAGTCATTTTAATTTGAGACACTGAATGCTAGTTGGTAACAAAGATATTGTCTCACTGTATCTCTCTTGGTTTAAACTGCTATTGCAAACATTAAAACAATATTTGTCCCTTTTGATTGTTTCTTTTTTCCATGCTTTCCCTTGATTCAGACGCTAATGTTTAGCTGCTTTACGTAGTTTCTGGTTGTGTGAACTAGGATATGCCTAAACGTGTTAGTGGGCCCTTTTGCCGGTTGACTGCCCAGTATCTACATTATGTGTATATACTTAATTCAAACTTTTATGGGAAAGTAAATCATGAGCGTTGCTAGATGCAGAGGCATGGCTTAATATTTTATATCAGTGTGTATAGACACTTGTACCCTGGGACATTGAAATTTTGGAATGATTAGATAGACTTTGTATGTGCTGTCCTAGCAAAATGGTGAACTTCTCTAATTGTGTTCCCTAATGTGATGCTTGCTTTCTGCCAATTTTATTTTAGTTGTGTACAATTAACGTTGGGACTGATGTTTCTGCTATAGGTATGGGCAAGAATATGGTCTGTCCTGGCAAACCATTTTATTTCTGCGGGAAGTCATCATGATGAGAAAATTGCTATGTATGCCATTGATTCTCTGAGGCAGCTTAGTATGAAGTACTTGGAGCGGGCTGAACTCACCAATTTCACTTTCCAAAATGACATTCTTAAACCATTTGTTGTTCTTATACGGAACAGTCGCAGTGAAACCATAAGGAGCTTGATTGTTGACTGCATTGTTCAAGTATGTTTACTTCATTAGCTTTTCTTGGATGCTATAACTTTTTACCTTTTGCTTTTTTCTTTCTCCGGATAACAGTCTTTTATATCAAAATGTGTGAGCTGCTGGTGTCCTCTGGGTAGTTGTCTGGTGCGTGACACTGCTGATTGATTCTGGTATGAACTGCAGATGATAAAATCTAAAGTTGGAAGCATCAAGTCTGGATGGCGTAGTGTTTTTATGATCTTCACAGCTGCTGCAGATGATGAAGTGGAATCAATTGTTGAAAGTGCCTTTGAAAATGTTGAGCAAGGTTAGAACTTACCTTATTCTTTCCATTATTAGACACAATTTATCGATGCCTAATTTTATTCCAAATCCAAGTTAATCTGACATCGAGTACATTTGCAGTTATACTGGAACACTTTGATCAGGTTGTTGGAGATTGTTTTATGGACTGCGTCAACTGTCTTATCAGGTTTGCCAATAATAAAACTTCTCACCGCATAAGTCTGAAGGCAATTGCACTTCTCCGTATTTGTGAAGATCGTTTGGCAGAGGTTTGTTTTTATTCATCAGCTTCATTTATCAATTGAGTCTTTTTTGTTATTCATTGTGCAAGAAAATTTTGTCATTCATTTGGATTATATTTTTCATCTTCTTCTGTTGGATGGCCTTTCTTCTACATCTTTTTTTTAGCTTTTTTTCCCTTTCCTGAATTTGGAAATGAAAAATAGTTGAATGTACCTGTATCACCCTTCAATTTTAGCAATTATTCAAGTGCTTACATTCTGTTCCTTATTTAAAGATGCTTGTTTTAAGCTCTCTCTCTCTCTCTCTCTCTATCTATATATATATATAGATGTGTGTGTGTGTGTGTGTGCACTGAATGATTGGTGCCCATTGTTGTAACCTAACTTGGTAAGCCTAGCATTACAGATATATTTATCTGCTACTTTAGTTTTTGCCTTTGAAATTATCTTGTTACAAGGACATATTTTATGTATATATATATTTCTCTGCATTGATTGCTTTTCTCAAGTACAGTACCTGCCATAGTTAAAATGCTTGTGGATTTCAGGGGCTCATACCTGGAGGAGATTTGAAGCCCATTGATGTTGAAACTGATGCAACTTTTGATGTGACTGAGCATTATTGGTTCCCAATGTTAGCTGGTTTATCTGATCTAACATCAGATCCAAGACCGGAGGTTAGAAGTTGTGCACTTGAAGTTTTGTTTGATTTGCTGAATGAGAGAGGTAGCAAGTTCTCAACATCTTTCTGGGAGAGCATTTTTCATCGCGTCTTGTTTCCAATTTTTGATCATGTGAGGCATGCTGGAAAGGAAAGCTTAATCTCTTCCGAGGATGAGTGGTTTCGTGAAACCAGTATTCATTCGCTTCAGTTGCTTTGCAACCTTTTCAACACTTTTTACAAGGTATTCATGAGCTGAGTGCTGTCCTTTTTGAACTCCCCTCCTGCACCCCGCCCCCCTTCCCACCCCAAAAAAATTGTGGAAAGGAGGGTCCTGAATTGCGGCAGTGTTAGATTTATCTGTTTGTCTATTTAATGAGGCTACTTGCACATGAATTGTTTTTTTATTCTGTTTAGTTGGCCTATACTTATATAATTCAAGTATAGATCATTTTTGTGATATTTTAGGGATTTTTGTTTTGACTTGATGTTAACTTCTTTGCATCTGCATTGCATTTAATATATGTTTTTCTCTGTTTCCTTAAAAAAAGAAAAAATGCAAGTAATATGTTAGTAATGTTATTGTTGGAAAAAATGTTGATAAGGATCATTAGTGCATAGCAGGATAGCATAGAACTTGTTAGTTTTTTCAACTTGACTTATGTGTTTTATTAATCAATATGGGAATTATTTTTGTGATTAAATTTGCAGAAGTTATTGGTGACATGAAACTTCTTATTCATGCAGGAGGTATGCTTTATGCTGCCACCACTACTGAGTTTATTGTTGGATTGTGCGAAAAAACCAGATCAATCAGTGGTTTCAATTTCTCTGGGTGCATTGGTGCATCTCATAGAGGTTGGAGGACACCAATTCAGTGAGAGTGACTGGGATACATTGTTGAAAAGCATAAGGTGCTTATCTGTTATTATTGAGGGACTTTACTATTTAATCTATCTTATTATATTTTGTCTTGTTTATCAGAGATGCATCTTACACCACACAACCGCTTGAGCTGCTCAACGAAAACCCGAAAAATGTAGCAGTGGTAATTAGAGATTCAGAGGTTGGAGCTGGTGAAGCAGATAACAATCAGTTTGGTGTCAGTGATAACGGCAAGGTATCTCCGCTTTCGTCCTCTACTATTGGAGCTGAAGGCACTCCAAGGAATCTAAACACACCATTTTCACTGGATCACAATAAAGAATCGGGGCTACATTTGGATGGATCAGAAGGTTAGCTGTTTGAATTTGTTTCTAGAAATATTTGTTCATAAGATGTCAATGACTGAACTCTATATCCAAAATGCTGCATTTCTGCTAGTTTTTTTCCTTGGAAATTGGATCACAGAAAACTGATTAACAGTTCACAAATATTTAAATTACTCATTAGGTCTGCAGCGTCAACTTCTCCCCTTGCTGCCGATTAAACAAATTAACTGTTTTTTTCCCCAAAGATTTATTAATTAATCACACATGCATACTACATGAGACTTGAACCCAAGATCTAGGTCTTGGTAAGGCTGCCCACTAACTAGTGTAGCTAGGCCTTGATCTGAACTAATGAGTTCAGTATAAACCTTAAGCGTGAAAATGTTTGTTCTTGTAGGTGTTCCGTCACCATCAGGAAGAGCTCAGAAAACTACTGAGGCCTTCCAGCGGAATCAGAGCATTGGCCAAAAAATCATGGGAAATATGATGGACAACCGTTTTCTTAGAAGTTTTACCTCTAAATCGAAGAGTCAAGTACCAGAAGCTTCAATACCATCATCTTCACCTAAGGTAATATTCTAAAAGATATTCTCATAAGCTATGTAACATGCATTTTGATGTTGTTCATGGATGTAGCATTAACTGTGATA
Organism: Citropsis articulata; assembly: GCA_030449925.1. Taxonomy (NCBI): domain Eukaryota; kingdom Viridiplantae; phylum Streptophyta; class Magnoliopsida; order Sapindales; family Rutaceae; genus Citropsis; species Citropsis articulata. The sequence continues at coordinate 1,328,502 of JASUUH010000257.1, forward strand.
CACATTTTTTCCACTTTTGTACCTGAGGCATAAATATATTGTTGACTTGCATATTTAGTTTGGTCATTATGCTATTTTATTTGGCTAATAAAATAAAAGTTAGAATCAATAATATTAATGTAAAATGATTGAACTTAGAAAATATTTAATTGATTTAATCATTTAGTAATATGAATGCATAACCCATAATATGAAGTTTATATTTATTAATCCACCATTATAAATAAAATATTTTTATACATTTAAAAATTTAATTTAATTTAATATCCAGCTAATTCAGTTAGTCTAGTCCTATTCTATCTTATCCAATCCAATGATATTTGATCCAGTCCAAGTTGGCTAACCAAATGTGCCCTAATTGTACACTTGTTACTGGTACTGGCAGCTAGTTTCTTGTGTTGGTTGTTAGGTGCCCTTGCCTTGATGGGAATCCTTGTGTCAGATTAGCCATGGTAGGACTTCGAGAGATTTGTTAGACTGGAGACTGTATAATTCTTTCAATTTTGAAGTTAAATTTTCTTGTAACGTTGTGAAGGATTCTGGGTGTGGGGTTTCGATGTTAATATTTACTTCCCAAAAAGCAGCTTGTTATCTGAATTGTAGTGTTCCAGAGGTTCCAATAGCTGATTATGTATTTACAAGTCTTTCTTTGGATTAGTGCTATTAGTTTTTATACAAATGAGACAACTTATTTTGGTAGTTTCCCCTTCTGGTCAAAAGAAAAATATATTGCATTTAGGATTTTATATTTACTCATTCTATTAGCTGCAGCTTTCTTTTCCCCCCTTGCATTTATATAAATATCAATTCAAGATACCTTTTGTCGCTCCAGTTTTACATATCTATTTAGTGGGATATTAAATAATACTTTAATGTTGATGCACCTTTTATTTGCTTGCTATTAAAGCAAAATTCTTTTATTTCCTTTTTCCTGAACTTATGTGACTACAGCTTCCTGATGCTGTGGAGCCTGATGCCAAAGATGAGGAAGAAAGTCCCATGTGGGCAACTATCAGGGGCAAGTGTATCACTCAACTATTGCTTCTTAGTGCCATTGACAGCATTCAGGTTTGGTTCGGATTCTTTTATATATTCAAAGTGCTGCCTTATACTTTCCGCAAAATCTTTTGATGCCATTTTGTTTTGAACATTTTTGATCATTTGGTAATTGAACTTGATAGATTTTATAGCATATTGATGTCTGTACGTTTATTTGTGTGTTATTAATATTATATCAATGATTAGGATAGATTTGCTTCCATCGAATTCTTCCATTTTTTTTCCCTCTGTTGTTATTCCTCACTTGTTAGGTTATGAAAATTTGATAGTAGAGATAGAATACACCTTTTTTCCTGCTTGCCCCTTTTTTTTTTGACTAAAATATCTTCAAAACTTACAGAGAAAGTACTGGGGCAAGTTGAAAGCGCCACAAAAGATTGCTATAATGGACATTTTATTATCCTTGTTAGAGTTTTCTGCTTCGTATAATTCATATTCCAACCTCAGAATGCGGATGCACCATATTCCTGCTGAAAGGTAAGCAACATGTCTCACTGAAATGTATTTTCTTCTGCGGGTTCCCCCTCAACCCCCCTCCTTTCCTCTTTTCCCCTCAACCTAGGAGTAAATCTAACCTTTACAATTTATCTTTGAACAGGCCTCCATTGAATCTTCTTCGCCAGGAATTAGCAGGAACCAGCGTATATCTTGATATTTTACAGAAAACAACTTCAGGATTCAATGGAAATGGGGAGGAAATCCCCAAATCTAATGGTTCTCGGGGTGTTGATACTACTTTAGATGATAATACATCAAGCTTCATCACACACTTTGATGAGAAACTCGTAGGTATAGCAGAGGAGAAGCTGGTGTCTTTCTGTGAACAGGTACTTAGGGAGGCATCTGATCTCCAGTCCAGTGTAGGGGAAACTACAAACATGCATATTCATCGGGTTTTGGAGTTACGGTCCCCAATCATTGTTAAGGTATGCTATATGTCATATAGGTTATTTTTTATTATTTTGTATTTTTTTATTTAATTATACTTTGCTCCAGGTGATTTATGAAAACTTCTCTGTCAATCACTTACCTTGTCTAAAAGCTACATACCCTCTTTGCTGAGCTCATAACAGCTTTATGTGGAACTTGTACCTAATTTCATTATATTCAAAAACTTTCATGTATTGATTTTATGTTGCATGTCAAGACTTAGCAGGAAGAACTCAGTTTCTTTGTTTGCTTATGTTATCCCCCTACCTTTTTGCTTCCTTGAAAGGTTGATTTCTTTATTTTTCTTCTGCTTAGTTTCTGCCTATGCAGTTCTGCTTTTGCCTATAGAAAGTAATCATAATAGTAATTCAGCACTGCTATTTCTCCTCATATTATTATTTAAGCAGCTGGATTGATACCCTAATGAAATACTATTCCTTTTTGTTTTGAACAGCTACCAACTTAGCATGACCTTTATTCATTTTCTAGATCCTTATTTCTTGTGATTATGATAGCTTTACTGCTTTGTTGGATTCACCTGAGTGACGTCGATGTAACTTCCAGCTTCCTTTTTGTGATTGCGCACTATATGCTAAACGTCTTAATAGCCATAGTTCTACATGGTTATGCCTTCATACACATGCCGTGTCTTGAAAGATGTGACATTTTACTTGATTCGTCTTCCCATTTACTTATTATTAGTTAGAGCATCACCAAGAGACTCTTCATGAGATTTTACTATTTATTTGAAGAGCCACGTCAACAAAAAGAGTTCCAAATGAGATAGTGCTTCTCTCTCTTCAATATTAAATAAATTTGAAGAATCTTATTTAGAAAGTCTTTTGGAGCCTTTAATTTAGTATTTATATTATTTTTATCTCATAATTCATGAAGAGAGAAAAATATTATAATTGCTATTGTAGAGAAAAAAGTTTTATTACAATAATATGTACTTATTTTTATTTGAGTAGTCTTTTGGAGATGACTTCTTTTTTCATTCTTTTATTTACCACATGCGTAAGTAAATAAGTATTTGAATAGTTAAATTAGAAGAGATGATGCTCTTACAGTGTTTCACAAAGTTCATGTACTATTTGTTCTTTCAGGTGCTTAAGGGCATGTGCCTTATGAACAATCAGATCTTCAGAAGACACCTACGGGATATTTATCCTTTGCTTGTAAGGCTTATTTGCTGTGACCAGGTAAAGCCCTTCTTCCAGAATAATATTTAGATTTTTTCCCTTCTTGCCTTAAATAGGAAATATCATTAATAAAATCTAATTTGCCGGCTAAAGAAAAACGATTTTTTGTTCATTGGTCTATATAAACTGTTGAAAGCTATAATTGTTCGAAAACTGATATTTTCTTCATATTTCAGATGGATATTCGTGGGGCTGTTGGTGATCTTTTCAGGATGCAGTTAAAAGCTCTCTTACCTTAGTTTTCTTGATTTGCCACTTACTCAAATTCTTGGAAGGAATGATTTTCAGCTTTGCTGCGCATTCCATGGCTGTTGGTCTCCTTTTATTTTTTATTTTTTTCCGAGCTTGTTAGCACATATCTGTGCCCTACTTTTGCCAGAAAGTGTAGCTTTGTAATTGTTTTTATAGTATATTTGCCCTCCCAAAAAAACTATATATATATACATAGTGATGATTGTTCTTAAGGAGGGAAAGAGAAACCTGTCGGAGGGTAAGAGGAACCTAAATATTCAGAATCCGCCTTGTCTTTTTGTCATCTCTACATTTCGGCAACCTAAATATTCAGAATCCACCTTGTCTTTTTGTCATCTCTACATTTCGGCTAGTTAGTTATAGAGGAAGTTCTTTGAGAAAATGCCCCAAATATGAATTCCAAGGTTGCATGTATATTGCCCATGTGAATATTGAATCAATCTTATGTAAACTCTGTAATTTTAAACTTTAAAGCGTAAGATGCTGGTTAGATATTTTGCTTGCTTAATGTGTAGAAGGTAAAAGTTCCAAAAGCTTGGATGATAAATTCTACAATGAACCAGCTGGTCCCGTATGGTAGAAGCAAGGGATGGAAAGATTAATTTTCAATTTTTCATTCACAGTAACTTTCAACTTCAATTTGCGCTGCACATGAATAAGATGTTAAAAGAAAAAAACATAAATAGTGGGGTAAATTAAACAACTTCAGTTTCTACTTTATTCACGTGTGTACAATTTAAAAGATTGCGCGTCCAAATTTTGGAACTCTGCTTCCCTCTGGAAGCACTTGGATTTAGGACTTAGGAGGCTGGATAGAAAATTAGGCAGAAAGTAATATTGTACAATATGCTGCTCGCAAAATAATGCAAATACTATTTCATGCTACAATATGAGAAATTTACAACTAACGAACAATATTAATAAATGGACAAAATATTGTACATGAAAATGGTAATCAGGACCTGCCATTGTACATGTAACTTATATGCTTCTAGTCAGGGCTATAGGTTCCTCTCCTCCGTTAAGAAGAGATAGCGGAACCTTGAATCGAATGGTAGGACAGAGAATCCTCGAGCACCAAGGAGGCTCCACTTTTGATGGGGTGAACAATCTCTAACCATTGCAGCTTGCTCTGGCGAGAGGAATTGACAGATCCAATCACGCAGCATTGAGTCTTCTACAATGCCTTTGGCATAACAATGCAACAATTTTGGGACCAATAGCTTCCCTTTATTGGTTATACCAACAGATGCTTGGACATAATCCGTCAACGATTCTTTAAGCAACTCAGTCACGTTTTCAGGCCTAAAGATTCTCACCTGATAATGAGAAGAGAAAACAACTCTTGAGAAAAGATGAAACAGAAATTCAACGCAAGATAAGATATCAATCACAAATTTCATCATCCCTCTAGGTGCATGACTTGACACCAATGAAAAAAAAATTTTCCCCCGTGGGCATATGAAAGAAATTACTCAAATGAATCAGCTCTAGTTCTAACACTGCATGACAAGGCATAATATCAGAAGTAAGCTAATATTAGACATCTGTTCCCAAAAAAAATAATAATGAAAAAAATAATTGCTTGGATAGGCATTGTTGAACTCTCCAATAAATTGTAAGATTGAGAAATTCAAGAATATCATAGTTTGGGGGGTGACACAGTTCTTTAGTAATAAAGAGTAGATTTCTTACCCCCCCCCCCTTTTTATTCACTTTTGAAAATAAGAGTAGATTTATTAATAAAAGGATGAATATGGAGGCAACAAGCTCTTACAGCAGGTGATGAATGCATCCCACAGCTCAAAGCAAAGGATAGGAGAGGCTCAGGATGATCAATTGAATACTTCTTAAGCTCCTCAGATACCTTGAATTTCTGAAGCGCTAGAACAAGGGCCTGACACGAGTAATAGAAAGAAATGTCACCTGACACAGCAATAGGCGATTGAAAACACTCCATCCACTCAATAACAAACTCCACATGTAACAAGAGATCAGTGATTTGATCACATATCCTTCCCATCTCCTTAAGAACCAATCTCTCAAATCTTCTTATTGGAGAAAAATATAACAAAAAATGTTCATGGTTCAGTGATTGCTCGTAGTCAAGCCCTATAGAATCATTCATATAGAGCATTCACTGCTTGGTGAATTCACCAGGCAGAAGACCCACATTTCAGCAGTTGGTGTTCCATAGTAGGCCACACCTGATGACTATATTCTTCATTTAATAAATTTTCCGTTAATGAGTTAGCATTCCTCATCTACATTTCCAGTGAATGAGTTGCCTCCAACAGGATATAATTGATAATGTATACATACTATTTGTGGACGATGAGCTGGGGGTTTCATCTTCAGAACGATGAATTCGATGTCAGCTGCAGTAAATGATTGGCCTCCAACAGTGTAGGTGGCCTGCACATTGTGTATTTCAGTCACATTGGTGGCCCCAAGCATCAGAGAGAGAAAAGGAGAGACAGAAAATATCACGTTAAATAATATCTACCTTCTGAATTAATGACAAAAACTTCATCTCACTTGTCGGAACTCCATAAGCTAAATATGCCTGAGAGAACAGAAAAAAGTAAAAGGCAAGCCAAAAAAACAAGAGATGTAAAATCAGGAAGTATCACATGCACACTTTTAAAAAGATATATTCATCACGTCATTTCTCCTACATATATCCAAAATGGAGGCAATTGGAGGTCAAGTTATTTAATTCTCATTGATGGAGCATACAAACACAGAGGCACAGGCAATAGCTGTATGGCAGAGCAAAAGAGAGTTACATGCATAATCAAGGCATTGTATAAGTTGATCCAAAATGCCAGCTTCTCATTGCAACTCATGAAAGAAATATCCACCCTGGCTAAATGCTCAAGCAGCAACCTGCAGGTGAAGACAGGTAGAACAGAAGCTATAGGACATCAGGTTCTTCACTGAAAAGCAATTGTAGATTTCAAAACAAACTTCCTTAGATCTTCAAAAATGATTAAAAAAAATCATTTTCTAAATACAGTCTTCAATAAAGTTCATACAGGCTAAAAGAAAAAGGATTAATATTTCAAATAGAGCGTGTACCTAAATCTTTTGAGAGCCATAGCAGCATATTCAAGTTCTTTCTTCCCGACAGACAAACAAGAGACTTCAATTGCCATAACATAGATTCCAATACTTCTTTTCAAGTCCCCCTTATGTAGAACCCCATAAGGATCAAACACGCAATCTCTTGCAAAGACTTCAGAATCATGATTAATATCGACAGAGGGACTTCTTGCTAGGGGATTCATAATGGGTGAATCTGAGAAAGATGCCAGGGAGGAATAGGACAGGTGGCCCTGAGGTGAAGAAGATGAAGCCATATGCTCAGAAGATGAGGACTTGGAAGAATCTCCTAAAAACAGGAAAATATCCCTCATGCACAGGACCATTTCTTCAGATAGGTGACAAGGGTGGTGCCAAAGATTCTCCATAAAGTAATCATTTTTTTGCATTGCCACAGTAACTTGATTTGTAGCCATTACGTTCATATCATTCAATCCACAATAAGGTCTTGTAATCTGCATCAAAACACTGATTTTTAACATTTTAATTTTAGCCTTGACAGAGAAGAGAAGAGCCCTCCAAAAACAAGCTAAAAGTATGTTGTAAGCACAGGAGATGAGTTATGCTACCTATGCAGTACCAATGGTTCTGACACATTAAACTCAAGAAAACAAATAAATAGACTATATAATTTGCTAGTTTGGTTATAGCGGAAAGGAATTAACAAACTGTCCATATATCATCTAAAAAACTACAGAAACAGTTGGAGTACACTTCTAAGTAAAATCTAACAAGAATACCAGTTCTCTCAAGTGAGCAGGAGAGCAATTAGACAGTGATGATGCAGGACTAGATAAATGCCTTAAGCGGTACTCAGCAAGACGACGCTCATTCCTCTCCTGACTAAGCTGGTATTGCAAGGCCTCCATATCTTGCTCAAGCTTAGATACAGTGATCTCCAGGAGAGCTATACTATCCAGAAGCTCCTGGGCCTGCAATCTATAAAAAAGCCTAAGAAAAGAAGAATATAAAGCACAGAAGCAGATCCCAAATAGAGAGATATTGACCTTATCTGGAAGCTGGCAGGTAGAATTTGAGGTTGAATCAGAATGCTCAACAGCACTCGCTAGAGCCAAGCGCACGTCAATCTCTTCTTGCAACTGTTTTTGCAACTGTTTAACCTGTAACATCCGTGTCGTAGCATATGTAGAAGCTCATTTGATAACATTCATCAAAATACAAATTCGGCAGTCTAACAACACTCAACAAGCAAGCAAGCAAATGTTTGCACTACTTAGGCTAACATTCTACACAACCTCAAAAGAATTAATTAATAAAATATGAAATCTTAGCATCATTCATCATCAAGAGTGTTAGATGATCTTTCATGACTCTCAAGCTCTGGTTTGGCATCGGAATTCCCCAGTCACATCAGTGTGTTTAAAATTCTCCCATCAAACAAAATACAAACTAAATAACACTTAAAACGATAACAGCCCATAAAAGGCCCACCACACACTAATCCAAACCCTCATCACATCAGAAGCACAATATAAGGACAAATCTGGACACAAAAATTCGTAAGCCAACTTGGAAAAAAGAATAATGAAAGAGGGAGATAGAATTTCCTCACATCTTGCTGAAGCTGGTTTTTGTAAAGACATTTCTCTCCACTTGTTTTGTCCTGCAGCTTAGAGACCTGAGGTTCGAAACAAATTTTGATAATATTTTTTAAAGTGAAAAATTGCAAGCGGTTAAAAAAATAATAATAAATAAAATAAAATAAAAATAAAGTGAAATATAGAAAATGGGAGTACCTCGAAATCAGAAGAAGTAAGGAACCCATCTCCAGAAGAAAATGACCTGCCCTTCTTCCACAAAAATCTATGAATGGAGCTAGCCCTGTACGCAACACAAGCAAATGATTACAAATACAGAAAAAAAAAACAATTTAATATGGAAACAACTGAAGAAAGTGAAAATGCAGAGAGAGAGAGAGAGAGATTGTGAAGCCTTACAAGTTGATTGGGAGAATGAAACCATTGCCATTGCTATTGCTAGTACTAGAACTGGGGGAAGATGAGGAAGCCAGATTTTGATGGTAACAGTTCTGTTCTTGTTCTTGTTCTTGGTTTTGGTCATCTAAGGCCTCAGCTTTAAGACAGAGCATCTTCAAACATCAATAATGTACTTTTGATTTTAGAAGCATGTTCCAAAATGAGGCAGTCCACTTAATAAAGCCAAATTGAAGTGAGTGAAAGGAATAAAGAAAGAAAGAACAATAAGACAAAGAGAAATTTGTGAAGTGGGGTTCCTGAGATTGTGTCAAAGAGATTCATGGATTTTGTGATTTGTCGGTTACAGGGTCAGTCGTTTTCGACCGGGACTCGCTCTCACCGACAGCGCCCTCATTTTATTATTTTATGTCTCTACTTTTACTTTCCCCACCTTTTTCCCCCCTACTTTTTTTATGCTGGAAGTTGTAAAATGCAAAGCAAGAGCCCTCATTTTACATTACTTTACTGCTCCATTATTATTTTATGTTTCTACTTTAACTTTCCCCACTTCTGTTTATGTTGGAAGCTGTAGACAGTAATGCAAAGCCACCCCAAGTGCTTGCCATGTACAGTTAACGTATGCAAGTTTTAGAAGTTTGGGAAGATGAGATGGCCACTTGTTACATGAGCATTTGCGGTTTAGCACCTGACCGCTGGTATATGGTAACTATATATAATTGGTATCAGAATATATTAACTATCCAAGTGTAAATCAAGAATATATCGACGTGTTAATTAGCAGTAATTATACTAGAAGATCATATCTGTCAATAAGCTTTAAAGGAGTTAGTATTGGCTATGCTACCCTTCTAATATTCCATATTTGACGGCATTAGTCTTCACTCTTTCAACAGCGTATGTAGAATAATTAACGTGCCATAAAAGTTTCAGTTTATATATATCTTTCTCTGAATAGAAAATTATTATTTTATATAATCACGCAAGATACATTATTCTTCTACGGTCATTAAATATAAAAATATAAAATAATAAATTATATTATTTTTATAATTATTGAATTTTTATCCAACAGTCATAAATGAATCATGTATGTTACAATGATCATATAACGTAATTAAAACCTTCATCATAATGTGTGCTGTTGAACAGTATGTGGTGTTGTTTTCGATTTGCATGCAATTTGGAGATTATGATAGCAGAATTACATGCTTGCTTTTGAACAATATGACAATAGGGGATTTAGAACAATGTGTTATGTTACAGTCTTCAATCTATGTTGATTTGAAGGCTTTGATCCTTGACCATACTGTGTAATATTTTAAGTGCGTGTGTGTGTGTGTGTGTGTGACTCGTAGGTAGGCTATCACCATCAACAGTGTCGGCTTTTTGATGTTAACGACAACGTGACCATTGATATCGAATCATTACTTTACTCCCGCTAATTTTGTTTTTGTCAAATAGGTCCATTGACTGCTTTTGACTGTTATTTCTTTAGACTTTGAGGGCCAAAGTTATCATTTCACGTTCGTTTGTTTATCTTTTCAAATAAATTACAGCGTCCTTTTTTTATTTAATTTTTTAATTAAGTACAAGCCAAAACCATTTAAAGCTAAGCTAATTTCAAAAACCAGTCCAGTCAGCAACCAGTTTCCCAAAGCACGGTCGCCAGCGAAACCCAGGCGATATTGTCACAACACAAGCTTCTGCGGTTAGTTATTGCTGTTCGTCAATCGTCACTCAATCTTTACGGTTAGTTATTGCATTAAATCTCTAAGCCCAGCAACCAAACCCAAAGCAAATAAAGCTAACTTCAAAGCCCGGCAACCACCACGCCGCCTCCATAGCGCCGGAAGGCAAACCCACCCTCCACAAAGTTTTGCGGTCAGTCGTGGCTCTTATTCTCTCAATCTTGACATGCACAGTATCTTTAGTAGTTTCATTTAGAAATGAAGTTATCTGGGATATTAATTTTAAATTTCACAGGAAATGAGGAAGAGACCGCGAATTACCTCTGCTACTCGTGAAGTGAAGGTATTTCTTGATTTAGTTTTTCATAATTTTTTTTTGTTTGTGGTGTTATTATATTTTTTGGTCCTGATTTTGATATCCATGAGAGTGTATGATTTTAGTGATTTTATTTATTTATTTATTTTTGTTTGGTTTTCAACTTGATCCTAAAGCAGGGCGAAATTGTAGAGGATTTGATGAGTCTACTCCCAGATGATATTCTTATCAATATTATCTCCCGATTACCACTGAAGGAAGCTGCAAAGACTTGTGTTCTTTCCAGTAGATGGAAATATTTGTGGACTTTTACCACTGTTCTTGACTTTGATGGAATAACAGAATCTTCAAACTGTATAAGTGATCCAAATTGTATTGATAAAGTCTTACAGCTGCATAGAGGTTCAAGCATAAATAAGTTTAGATTATGTTTGTATTCCAAGGATTTACATGAAAGTGAAATTACCAATTGGGTTTACTGGGCATTATCAAAAAGGGTTCAAGTCTTTGAGTTGGAGTTGTGGCCAAGGCTTAAGAATTACACATTTCTGGAAAACTGTTATAACAACCTTAAAAGTGACTTATCTAGCGTCAAGTATTTAAGATCCCTTCGCCTTTTTAGTGTGAATGTCACTGGAGAAATTCTTGAGTTTATTTTACACAACTGTCCACTTCTTGATCAATTGTCTGTTGTCCGCTCTGAAACTCTGGTAAGCCTAAAGGTTGTTGGTTCTGCAATCCAATTGAAGCACCTACGCATCAACACTTGCTACAGATTGAATGAAATCAAGATTTCTACCCCAAATCTTTTGTCTTTCAAATATTTTGGACGAGGACAAGAATTGAAGTTACATATCGAGAATGCTCCCCAGCTTGTTGATATATCTTTCCGTGGGATGCTAACTCGAGTAAGGAATGTTGTTGGCCCAATTACAAGCTGTTTTCCTCAACTGAAGACTCTTGAATTGGACAGCTGCGATGAGGTCAATATTTGAGGCATATTCACGATTTATTTTAACTTTTTTCTTTCTTTTATCTAATTTCATTTCTTCGTTTCAGTTATATGTGCAATTCTCGGAGCATGAATTGCCCAATCTAACCCACTTACATCTTAGGGTTGCTACACTTAATCGTGAAAGCCTGCTTGGTTTGACTTCCATAATGAAGGCATGTCCCTTTTTGCAAACGCTCATAGTTCAGGTAAATGTTTTGATGTATTACTTATTTTGGCTGAAAAGGTTCGATTAGGATAGATGGCTATAGTAATAGTCGTATCTTATTGGTTTCTTCAGTATTATATACTATAGTCCTCTCTTATCTTTATTAAGTATTTGAAAGACATCAGCAAAGTAACCGTACACTGTTTTGTACTTCAGGCTTAAATTGTTTGTTTTGGTTACTGCAATTATTGCGATGTTATCCAGATATTACTTGATTAAATTGGCGACTTACAATGTACCAAAAAGGTCATATCTGTTAAAAGTGATTCAACTTTAATAAGATTATTATAGCCTTGCATTTGATACAATATTCTCTCTCTGACTCTGTCAAAAACACTACTCCATGAACTTGAAGATTATAGTAGAGGTGCCTTAAAAATCCGCTTGATATTAAGGGTGTTTCGTGTATGAAGTAAGAAAAGAGTGTTGAAAGCTGTGTTTGCTATGGGGTTGAACTTTGCTTTATGACTTCACGCCTTTCTGAGTTCAGAGGGTCATACGAATTACTTTTCTGACTCATTCTACAACTTTGTTGCTGTGTCTTATGCAGCAGTTTTTTTTTTTTTTTCCCTGAATTCAAAAATAAATGCCCATGGAATGGAGAACACAATTTCCACCATCCGGTAGTTGGTTTCTATTTCCCTTAAAAATATATGGCTGTGGGCTGCATTATATACAATCTAATGACTCAAACAACACATTATACTATCGTAATTTTGTTTAAGAGCATTAAAAATGTGAAAGTTTTAATAAATTGCAATGCGTTCTAGGAATGAACAGGTTTTGCAGAGTTGCAATAATCTAGTGGAGATTTTGGATGCTCAACTTCCTGTTTTGCAATAATCTTTAGTGCGGGTGATCTATTCAAATGTTGAATATCTTATCCATTTATATTCTATATGCTCATTGATATGCTTCTTTGCTGTTAGTCAGTCAGATATTATTGTGCTACCCAAAAAGGCTGAAGTGTGTGAAACAGAGATGCATTCGATGTTCTCTGTGTACCCAACAAAATTGGACTTTTTTAAGGACAATTTTCTATACTGTTAACTGTAGGAAATTTTCAGAGTTTAGTTGCTCAGATATCTTTTCCTTCTAGCAAGTATGATGCTGATCAACTTGAAGTGGTGCTTGTTTTTTATTGTCGTATCTTTTATTTGTAATTTTTTTTCCCCTTTCTAGCAAGAATAATGCTCATCAAGTTGATGTGGTTCTGTACTTTTGTTGCAGTTTGACTACAATGGCTACAGAGTAGGGAGAAAAACAAAGGTTCCTCGACACTCTCATCAACACCTCAAGCTGGTGGAGTTACATGGGTTTCTTGGGCGCCCAATTGATGTTGAACTTGCATTTTACGTACTTGAAAATGCAACAACGCTCGAGAAAATGGTTGTTAACCGTACCAATTATTCATTTGGTTGTGGTAATGCTAAAGATTGTACCAAGCTGCGAGAGGCTAAGTTACGTGAAGGCGTTGAACTTTTAGTTCTTTAGGCCTCAATCTCTATCGATTTGAAAGCAGAAACTCTCAATGCTATCATCAATCTTAATAATGATAGTTGTAAGCATTCCTGAAAGCCACCAGTGAACTGCTGCTTTTTCTGCCAATAGGATGTTCATTTGGAAGGGAATTCCTATTCAATCATTGACAATATTTTTACCAAAATTGCTATTTAATGACTTGGTTTAGCGGTTGGCTCTTAGAATAATTTTTCTGTAACATACAGCTATTGTAACAGAAGCTTCGCCTGTTTTGTATTATGAGGTTTCGTTCATGATTCAACTATATGCTATTTACCTCAATTGAAGACTCTTGAGTTGAGTTAATTAGTATTTGATTGAATGTGTATGCATATTTTAATTTGATTACTGTTGCTAAAAGTGCATTTCTTTTGGGTTTGGCTTGTATGATGAAGGCATGCCACCATTCTGCAAAGACTTACACTCCGGGTAAATTATATTAATATCTTGGCATTAACTTAAGAAGTATTAGGTGAGATGGTTATTATACTCGTTATACCTTATTGACATTTTATACACATGACCACATTCCTCTAGTTTATTATGCACCAGGTACACCTTACATACTCGGATAACACATTGCACTGAATCCCCTGATTGTTTGATATGTTGGCTGTAATTGTCATGACATGTTGATATTGTCTCGCCCTCTCTTTCAACAGCAATATTCCAAAAACTTGGAGATTATAATACAAAATTAGCACATACATGAATTTTAAGTCCTAATGCGTACGTAACAGGACTGTAGGATCTAACAGAGATTTGAGGTTTGATGATAATCCAAAACAAATTCCGAACCTTTTTCTTAAAATTTTGAGTTTTACCTGTTTGGTTATCTCTTTAACCGATAATACTTGAAAATAAAGACGCTCGCATTGAACTTGCAATCGATTACTCCTATCACCACTTTTTATTCTCCGTTTCACTGTCTTTGTCTGTCTAAGACTTCAAACTCTATTTGTTTCCAGTTTCTTACCCAATGTCCTTATTTTAATATGTAGTTTGCCTTGCTCCTTAAGCTATGTAATTAAATATAGAATTATCTCCTCGTTCAAGGATTTTCTCTCTCTTTCTCTCTCTCTATATATATATATTAGAAAAGAAATGTTTTAATTCGAAATTTTAAAGTGCGGAAATGTTAAGAAAAACGTATAAACCGTAGGTTTTCCGCACTTTAAGATTTTGGACCAGAAAACTAATATATATATATATATAATTCTTTTAATTACCCATGACATTCTTAACATTAAAATTGTAAAAAAAAAAAAGCAATCCTTGAGTCCATTTGTTATTATAACATTGTTGTTAACGTATAAAAATCTTCTAACAGATAGTTCTCGTACTTTATTAAAGTGTGGAAAGGAGTTTACAATATTGTAAAAGTTGTTTTTGCTTTTTTTTTTTTTTTTTAAACAAAGAACCTCAGCGAAAGTTAAGGTTTAACAACGCGAGAGAACGCAGTCCCTAAATAATTATTACATTGTTATTTTTGTATTTTAATATAGTATAAAAACTCTCATTGGAAAATTACTCATTAATCTGATATGATATATTTGTCAAAAGATAAAGAAGAATATTGTGTGTTAAGATTCCCATTAATCATTCAGCGGTTATTTTTGAAGAAGAAAATTATAACATTAGGATGTATTGTGCAACTATAAAAATATGAAGGACCAAAATGTTAAAAAAAATATATTAGACCATTCTCCCTAATAAAATGTTTCATGGAAAAACGTGTGGAATTTGACGAGTTTGTGCTTCACAAAACGACATTTAGCTGGAAGCGAGCAACATGCACGTAACCCCTATGTGTATCTCTGTAGCCAGAAAAGGAAAGAACGTTACGCTTTGAACTTGCCTGCAAACTTTGGCGAATTTTTCAGAGTAAATCAGCAAGAAGATAGCGCAGCAGACTTCTACTCTAGACGTCTGCCAGCAGAACAGGTATTACATAATTTCTTGAATATTATTATCATTGCTTTCCGTATTTTTTATAATTTTTTTAATTTATCACGGATAGTTGTCTTGTTAATTAACTTTGAAACATTATAATTGATGTTGATGATTTTCATTTTTTTTTTTTTTTAAATAACCGATCTGCACTGCAGGATGAATGTTTTGGAGGAGGATCGGGTGAGTCTACTCTCGGATGATATTCTTATTAATATTATTTCTCGCTTTAAATCTTAAGGACGCTGCGGGGACCAGCGCTCTTTCTCGTCTGTTCAAGCTGGAACCCAATTGTCTACTCAAAAATCTTTTAATCCGGCAGTGGCCGATAGAGAAAAAACGTGCAAGTGCGTTAATTGGGTGAATAAACTCTTAGAAACGATTAGAGCTTTAAGCATAAATACATTTACAATAAATTTTGGTTTTGATTTGGGTGATTCTCATGGGAGTAGCCTTACAAATTGGATTTGCACAGCGTTAACCAAGAGGGTTCAACAGCTTGAATTGGTCTTCTATTGTCAATCTGCTTGCATATCTCCACAAGGGTGTTGTGAGATCCTCAAAAGCCCATCTTGTCTGTTTGGTATGAAGTCTCTAAGGTCTCTCTTTTTTTATGGTTCGTGTGTTAATGGGGAGATTCTTGAGTTTTTCATACACAATTGTCCACTTCTTGATCGATTAGATGTGCGCGGCTCTTTAGATCTATTAAATTTAAAGGTTGTTGGGTCTTCAGTCCAATTGAATTACCTAACCAAGTAACCATTAGCCATTGCTGGAGGTTGGAAGAACTAGAAATTTCCGGCCCAAGACTCGTTTTTTCAAGTATTTTGGACCAAAAATCAAGTTGCTAGTCGAGAATGGCCCCCAACTTGTTGACGTGTCCATTGGTGGGTTTGATAATGCTCAAGCGGGCTATTTGGTTGACCCAATTAGAAGATGCTTTCCTCAAATGAAGAATCTTGTACTGAATTTTTTGCTTTTTTGGAAGATGAGGTTTGTGTTTAATCATTCGTATGTTTAAAAGGTAAACGTTGAATTTTTATCTTTTTAATGTTCTTTTGTTTCAGTTCTATATGCAATTCTTCCAAGTAGAATTACCCCAATTAAGGCACTTAGCCGTTGTTGTCTGAGCACAAAATCTTGGAAGGTGGCTTTACTTGATCAACAAAGCTTGGCCCTTTTTACAAAAGCTGACATTGACGGTAACAGTTATTTGGACTCTTTTTTATCTTCCTTTTTAAAAAAATAATAATAATAACTTTTTTGCACTTTGCCTATGTTGAATATTGGTATTAATAATGGTTTCCATTGTTGCAGGTATGCAGTGGAGATTTTTGCAACGAAGTCGGAAGAGAAGGGTTTTCTAAATATACATTTCAATACCTCAAGGTGGTGGAATTAAGTGGTCTTAGAAGGAATGCAATTCATCTTGAGCTGGTGTCTTGCATACTTGAGAATGCAACTACGCTTGAGAAAGTTATTATTGAATCGCATGTTAACATGACCAAAAGTGAATGTCTCCAGATGCTGGAACCTAAGTTACCTCAAGGGGTTCAACTTGTAGTCCTTTAACTTAGGGGTGGGCAAAATCGGGTTCGGGTCGGATTCGGGTCAACCCGTTCGAATTTCGGGTTATTCGGGTTAGGGAAAAATTGACCCGAATTTAATTCGAATTAATGATTCGACCCGATCCGACCCGAACTTAGTTCGGGTCGGGTTGAGTTCGGGTCATTTCGGATCAGTTCGGGTCGGTCAAAATCGGGTCAGATGTTGGAAGTTGACAAGTCACAAAGTCACAACTCACAAACACAAAGGAAAGGATCAGAGTAGCACAAGTGAGCACTGAGCAGAATGCAGATCACGGCAAAATGGGCAAAGTGCAAACGGGCAAGCCGGCAAAGTGTAAACACTCGGACACGGGTCGGGTTGGAGGCCGCGGGATTCGTTGATTTGAGCAAAAGATCATGCCAATCAGCAGCAGATCACGGCAGCAGGTGGAGCAGCAGATCACGGCAATAGATCGCGGCAGTCGGCAGCAGATCGCGGCAGTCGATAGCAGATCGCGGCAGTTGGAGCAGCAGATCATCGCGGGCTCGCGGCAGCAGATCGAGTAGATCGCGGGATCTCAGCTGGCCGGTTGTGTGTCTGTGAGCGTGTCTGCGTGAGTTGTTTTGTGTGTGCGTGAACTGTGAGAGTTGAGGGCTTGAGGTTGGTAGTGAGTCGAATACAAAACTACAAAAGCTGTGAATTATGAATCTGTGAGACTGTGATTAACTTGTTGCTTTTGTTTTGTGTGTACTGTGCGTGCGTGAATGTGGTTTGAAACTTTGACTCTGTAACTGTAAAGTGTGTCTGTGCCTCTGTGGCTCTGTGCGTGTAATTTTTTTTGTAACCCGATCGGGTAATTCGGATCGGGTCGGGTCGGATCGGGTCGGGTATTTTGCCCACCCCTACTTTAACTTCCAAACTTTAATCTTTGCCGATTTCAAATAGAACATGCCACTTCTTTTTAAAAAATAAAATTTACAATGCTTTAACTCGTATTATTTTGTTAGTACAAGTGCTCATGTAGACTCACATTCTGTTCCAGTTTCACATGTTACACTTATACTCCAATCTCCAACAACTCCAATGACGATACAATAGAATTCAAAAACTAACGATCTGTTCAGTTTTTACACTTAATTTTTTATGAATGTGAACAAAACTTTAGGTTTTCTTCAAGAATTGGAACAAAAATTACAATAAAATATTAAAAAATTATGTAAATAAATAAAATAACTAATTTTTTTATTGTAAAAGGAGTTATTGTTTACAAATCACTTATAAAAGGTTCTTGAGTTTTAGTTTATAAAAAGAATTAAACAAAGAAAGCAACATGTGTACACAGAGTTGTAGTCTACAACTTGTTTGGTACGCTCGTTTTGGTGGAAAATTCCACAATGATTGGAAACAAAAAATTTTCATTTTCCAATGCTTGCTAAGAAAAGAAAACAATCTACTTTGTTTCACTTTTGCTCTCTGTTGAGGCCTCCACCATCTTGACTTTATGACATTGTTTAATAGATTACGTGGATCTATAAATAAAGAAATAATTTAATAAATAAACTATTATAACAAATGTTTTAAAATGTAATATCACATAATTATTATAGTGAATTATTACATTGTTCAATCAGTATGCAATTATTTAAAAATGATTACAAATTTTTATATATCGGTGAAAATATAACAATAAAAAAGTTACATCTTCACAAGTAATATAAATAAAAATAAGGCAATCATAGAGTAATTAAAGATTTTTCTCAATCGATATTATCTTAAAACTAAAATTTATTTTCATAATTAAAAAATTTTAAAAATTTATTAAAATAACTCTGTACCTATATGCATTCATAATGATATATAATACATCATAATATAATAACTAAATAGATAAATTATTTAATGATATAAACTATATATTTATATTCATTGTATGATATTATTCTTTCATAAAGATTTCATTAAATAATGCAACTATTAAAAAAAATCATTAAATAATTTTCTACTCTCTTTTCATGTCTTCATTTTTTCAAACAAACAAACAAACAAACATCTTTTCACCTTTTTTATTTTCTAAGTACTGCTCTGAAAACAAACTATCAAATATGTTTTCGTTTTCACCAAAAATTAATTATTTTTATTCTATAAAAGAAATTCAAAAATACCATTTGGAAAACTCACCCTTAGCCTCCCTATTTAATTATCAAAGCAATTGTGAAGGTCTCTCTTACAGAGCCTCTAAGAATACTACTTGTCACCTGAGGCCGTATTGATTGTGACAAGGCCTCCATTAATATTAAGTGGTGAAGGACCACCAAGGCTAAGGATGCGTTTGGGAATGAAGTACTGTAACTTTTAAGCTGTTTTGGAGTAAAAACTATAGCTGTGAAGTAGAAGTTAATAAAAATAAGACTGTTAAGCTACCAAAACTCAATAATAAGTATTATCAAACACCTTAATAGCTTGGCTTTTACAGCCCAACTACCTCACTCGGAAACGTACTATAAGAGTGGAAGAGTGAG
The DNA here is from genome assembly GCA_030449925.1 of Citropsis articulata. NCBI lineage: Eukaryota > Viridiplantae > Streptophyta > Magnoliopsida > Sapindales > Rutaceae > Citropsis > Citropsis articulata. Next base: position 1,347,770 of record JASUUH010000257.1, read on the forward strand.
AGATGGGACCATACTAGAAGATGAGGACAACACCAGAAATTGAGGTGCTCCTCTGCATCAGTCTAACCCAAATAAAATGGTAAATTTCGATGACGCTGAAGATTACACAATTGCCCCTACTTAAAAGAGAGAAACAACTAGCCATGGGTCGTCACGTGTATTAAAGGAACCAAAGACGTTTTAAGGGCACTTTACTGTATAAAGTCAAATCCATCCATCTCATTACAGAGTCCTTCCTTCTTTCAACTTTTCTTCATACATTTTTAAGAGGTAGTTTTTGTAGAATCGCTGCCTTCTTTTCATTAGAGTAGTGCTAGAGAGAGAGAAATACGAGAGAAGCACGAGAGAAACATTAAAGAATTTTTTTTTCTCTCTCTACCCACTCACTCTCTCTCTACCATTTTCTTCATTGTTTCTCTCGTGCTTCTCTACACCAAGCATTTTCCCTTTTCATTATCTATTGACTTCACCGTTGGAGTACTGTCGCTGACCACAAGCAATGCATTCTGTGACGTCCTCCCCCTCTTTTAGTTGAAAGGTTTTGTATACAATGTATAACAGTAGTCATAGCTTGTTGGTTTCATCAATATTTAGTTTACCTGGGCAAGCTTAAAGAGTAAAGTTTCTAATGCTCTACTACTCCCTCTTATCTTTCCAAGCATAGACAACTGCTAAGTAACTTTACTCTTCTTTTGTACTTCTGTCCTTGAATTGTTGCCATGGTGACTGCACTTTTTATGAGAGACGTGTGTGTGTGGGTGTGTGTCTGTGTCTGTGTTACTGGAGAGATTCTTGTGTTGTCTTCTTCTTGATCCAATGCATGTGGCCGTCTCCTTTTAATTTATTAAGTTTAAAGATCAATTGTTTGTGCTTCTTCAAACGAGATATGGCCATGCTTTTATTTTATTTTATTACATTATTATGGACTCTTGTTATTTTGCGGTGCTGATCTTTCTCTTTATAAGATTCGGATTCATGAGGTACGTTCATTTATTTTGGAGGACTGCAATAACTTGAAACTAAGCAGGATGGAATTAATGATAATTAACTCATTATATTTCTAGTTAATTTCAATTCCTATTCAGTGAACACACTATAAAATTATAAACCACTCTATATTCAATTATACCACTCTATATTATTGATAATTTATTCATAAGTATTACGAATTTTATAGTGCATTCACTAAACAGGAATTGAAATTAGCTGAAAATATAATGAGTTAGAATCATAATAGTTATAATCAAAACGAGGAATTGTAATTAGAATAATTTATTAAAAAATAATAATCTATTTAAAAATTATAATTATATTTATAGGCATGTGGTGCTATTCACTTATGTCTAGCTAAAGATCAAAAGCATTCTGTCATGAAGGAGACATCAGCAAAGATACTGTTGCGGAATCATGGGTTGAACAATTACTGCAACTTCTAGATAAATATAAATGAGGCGCAAATAAATACATAGAAAATAGGATACAATAATTTTACGTGGTTGGGCATAAAGCCTACATTCACTGACAAAAAATGAAAAATAATTTTACTAATAATGAGAATTTACAAAAATGAGAAAAGGTCTAAAAAACCACAACCCCAATACACCCAATTGAATCGTCCATAAGACATTCTAGTGGAAGCTCTCTCAAATTATATCTCTTGCAAAATTACTCTCAATTCTCTCAATTCTCTCAATTTGGATGGATGGACGCTCTTTCTCTCCTCTCTATTTATAGGCATGCAATGCTTACCTACCACAACATTCAATTTGGCTCCAATTTGCCAAATTGACAAATTTAGCAATTAGTGCCATCTTTGTCATGCAATTTTACTCAAAGTCTACATGCTAGCTTAACAATTGTATGCTTGAATTTTACATGCTAGCTGCCTCATTAAAATGAAATAAAATAAGTGGTCACGGAAATAACAACTAAAAAAAATGGGTGCCATCATGCTAATGAAATTTATTTTCATAATTCGTAAGATTACTAAAACGTAAAGTTATGTATGTATGTATGTAGATGTATGTATATGTGTTGGATTAGAAGAGTGATATGTATGGTATAGTCTCCTTGGAGGCCGGTTTGTTCGTTTTTATATCCCAAATTTTCTTTTTCCCCCCTCTATGTTTGAACTAGCTACATCATTCTATCTTCTGATTTTTTGTGCTTTTATATTTTTGGTTATTACTATAATTAAATTCTATTTAGTTTTTCAAATCTATAATAGGGTTGCATTATATGCCGAATAATTATTTTTTTTTCCCAACTGAATTTTATATTTTGAAAACAATAAAAAAGTTGCAATGAAAACGAATTTGGAGAAAGTTGCACTTTGGGTTGTTTGTATAAGGCAGTTCGGTACATATTCTAAATTTTCTACGTTGATTCACAATGAATGTTTTATGGGTGTTAGGATTGTAGCAACTGTACGTAGTTAATTGCCCAACATTCCAAGAGTGGTTAGGTTTGGTGTAGTTTTATGAGTCTAGAAGGACTTCTGTATTGTGATGATGATGATGCAAAATAAAATTTTTCCATCTTTTGGTCATTTACGTGGCTGGTATTTTAATTTCTTTTGCAACATCTTTGATCATATTCGATTATTATGTATCTTCTCTGCTTTGGAATATGCATTTTTGTTTTACTTACTCTACTGATTAATTTATAGAGGAAGTCTGCGTTTTCTCTCTTGGATATTTCTTGTATTCTGCATTGCTGTTGGTGATTTTTGTGTCGTTCAGTTTCAACGTGTTATTGCACATGGCTCTTCGTTATTGCAGTTTTTACATGACATCTTTGAAGAGCCAGAAGAAATATATACAACTGATACCTCAATATCCTCTTCAGCGCCTCAAAGTGGTGGAGTTGCTTCAATTTCGCGGGCATGCAATTGAACTTAGAATTTGCAGCTTAATTGTTTGAAAACGCAACTGCACTCGCGAGATCGTGTATTCGTTAGACGTTTCCCATTGTGTAATCACAGATAGTACCATCGAATGTCCCAAGTTGCTAGAACCTATGTTATACCACAAGGCATTCAACTTCTAGTCCTTGAAAAGTGTAAATCAAATCCCATTTTTATTTTCTCAATCTTGCATGTTTCAGATTCTAATCTCTTCTGATTTCAAGTTAATATTGACAGTCCAATTCTCTTTCTCTGACTCTTGAGGCTTTTGAGTTATCATATGGCTGTTATTATAATGTCACTACGGTTATTTGCTGGCAAATTCAATTGACATTGAAATACTTAAACCTCATCTTATTTTGTTATTCAAAAAATAATTTATGTGCTCATATTGAAGGTTTTCAAAAAGCCACTCGAGCTTCAAGCCGCAGACAACAGTCTGAATGCACATTACCACATTACTTATCATTACTTCTCTTCGAAAATTGGTGCAAGAGGCAAAACAACGGGAGTATTTTTTTGTGATTGTGATTTGCCAATGGTTACTTTGCATTTACATTAACAAAATAAAATTATCATCAATTTATCAAAACAAGACTCTGTGTTACAAAAACTAGGTTTAATATTGAGGTACTGCGGCTTAAAGATTATAATTGCTATCAAACCATACCCCTAATTAAGCCCGTGTACTTAGTTTAGGGTTTTAAGGGTCTTTTATGTAATTTCGACGAGAGGTAAAACTGTAAATATAAAAAAGGGGTTTTATGAATAAATTCAGCAAAATGCTGCTCCGCTGGCCAATTTAAAACTAAAGCCCAGAGAAGGGTCGCCAAAATAGCACACCCTATTTTGACAGATGAGTAAGAAAGCGCGGCTCAGCTCTTCAGATGACCTATTGCGCGAGGTGAGGTGACACTAGGGATTTTTTTTTTCTTTTATTCCCTAATATTTACATTAAATACTCTCGTAAATTTAATATCGGTTATTGATATTTTCTGTCGCTGATGATGCTTTATATCCGTGAGATTGATTGATTGATTGATTGATTTTTGTATCGACTGATTTTCATTTATTTGTTCGCGTGGGCAGAATGAAACTGCCAAGGATTGGGTGAGTCAACTTCCTGATGATATTCTTATTAATATTATCTCGAAATTAACTTTAATGGAGGCTGCAAGGACTTGTGTTCTTTCGAGTAGATGGAGATATTTGTGGACTTTTACCACTGCTCTTGACTTTGATGGAATAAGAGAAATTTTGCCTCGAACAAAAAGATACTTCCGCGAGTATAAGTTCGTTAGATGGGTGAATAAAGTCTTAGAATTGCATCGAGGTTCAAATGTAAGTCAGTTTAGAGTAAGTTTCTATTTGTCTTCTTCACCGGAAGGTGTTATTACTAATTGGATTTACAAAGCTCTAGCAAAAACAGTTCAAAATTTTGAGCTGGATTTCCGGTATAATTCTGGTCATCATTACACATTTCCACAAGAGATTTATAACGGTCTACAAGGTGTCCGTGGTTTGTCTAGTATTAAGTCTTTACGATCCATTTGCCTTTCTGCTGTGAACGTCACTGGAGAGATTCTTGAGTTTTTTATACACAACTGTCCTCTTCTCGATCAATTATGTGTAAAAGACTCCATAGATCTAGTAAGTTTAAAGGTCGTTGGTTTATCAGTCCGATTGAAGTACCTAGACATTCAGTATTGCAGTTTCATGAAAGACATTGAAATTTCTGCCCCAAATCTTTTTTCTTTCAAATATTATGGCCCAAAAATCGAGTTACACATTGAGAATGTTCCCCAACTTGTTGAATTATCTGTACGTGCCAATCACACAGTTGGAGACATGTTTTTAGTTGCACCATTGATATGCTATTTCCCTCAATTGACGATGCTTGAGTTGGACAGTTGCAATGAGGTTAGTATTTAATGGTGTATGCTTGTTTTAATATAATCTTTATGTGTATTTTCTAAATTTTTTTCCCCCTATTTTCAGGTATACAAGCATTTCTCAAATTGTGAATTACCCAAACTAATCCACTTAAATCTAAGGGTTACCATACCGAATCATGAAAGCCTAGTTGGCTTGGCTAGCATAATGAAGGCATGTCCCTCTCTGCAAAAGCTTACATTGGAGGTACATGTTTATGTCTATTTACTTATTGAGAGGTTTGAGATATGTGAAATAGTTATTATAGACTTATAGTTGTTCTGGCTTCTTGTACTTCTGTTTAAACGAGCATGTTCTCTGTTTTCTTCTTCTTTATTAAACATTTGAAAGGCTTTAAAGGCATCAATATGAGTAGCCTTAGTGAATGTCACTTCTGCAGTTGAAATTTTGTTATGGTGAAACTATCTAAGTATTTTTTATAGTTACATTGCAATTAACATTTTTCTAGTCACATATGTCAAAAGGTTATAACCGTTCAATGAGTTTCCTCCACCTTTTAAATTGATAATGATCTTCACTTCTTTCAACAGCAGCATTATTCCACAAAATTGAATACCATAACAGAGGTGCAGAACAAACACACTGTGGATATTTTAAGAGGGAATCTTAACATTGTGTCAAAAGTAATAAATTGCTATACATACCAAGAGTGAACTGTTGGACTCTAGCAGAGATTTTTACATGTGATTTTGTTCCAAAATGAATGCTCAACATTTTGTTCCTTAATGGTCGTTTGAGTGGACAATCTTTTCATATGTAGCTGATTATGATGTAAATTGTTCTTAGCAGACTAACATGCTTCTTTTCTTTAAATATCATTGCTTAAGAATTCAATGAAGTTAGACAGGTGTGCAAGCAGAGTTACGTTGATGTTGTAATCTCTCTTGATAATTGATTCCCTGTGAAACAGACAATATTTTCCCTGTTCTAATTAAGAATAGGCAAAATTTGGAGTTCTATGCGTTGGATTATCTCTTTTCCTGACTAGAATGATGCAGCTAAAATGATTGCATTTTTTAATTGCTGCAGTTACAAAGTAGCGGCCGTAGAATAGGGAAGAAAACTCAGCAGGTTCCAAGATGCTCTCATCAACACCTCAAGCTGGTGGAGTTACATATGTTCCGTGGGCGTGAAATTGATTTTCAACTTGCATTTTACATATTTGAAAATGCAGCTATTCTTGGGAAAATGATTGTTGAACCTTCTAATTATATGACAAGGAAAGAAATTAGAAATTGCACCCAGGTGCTCGAGTCTAAGTTACCTCAAGGCGTTGAACTTGTAATTGGTTCATTGTATGTTTCTGACTACAAGCATGGTTGATTGAAAGTGAAGACACTACTGTTCCCTCAAGTGAGGCATTTTTTAGAACGTGTAACCAAGTCAACAGCCTTCTGTTTTTACTGTTTTAACCACATCAAAAAATGTTATATTGCATATGATATTTTTCAGGGCTAATTTTCCTGTTAATTGCGGTAATATTTTACAACAGGAAAAATGTTCTGAGAGTTAAAAAGTTTTGAATTTTTTGGATGGGATTTTGCCATCTAGAATTATTTTTTAAAAAATGTATTGAGCAAAAATAGATTGTAAATTATTAATACTGAGTAATACAGAGCAGGCCTTTCTACAGACATTCAAAATTCCTCATAAAACCTTTTTTTGAATATAAATTAGCCAAATAAGTAAAGATAAATTAACTTATTTTTTATTTTGAGTGAAATTTGATTAAATACTTAAATACAATATTCTTTTAACAACCTTTTACACCACCCCATTTCATAGTTCATATTTATAAAAATATTTTTTAAGAGAAAATTATAAGAATTTGAGTTGTGAGATATAAATAACATAAGAAGTGAAAAAAAATAAAAGATTTGAGAATTTGTATGTATTTTATAATAAAAAAAAAAAAGAGAGATATTTCTTTTTCAAGGTGAATTTTTATGCCAAAATGGTTAATTTTTTTATGAGTTTATATTTTAGAAATTAAAACTTGGGGTATTTAAGAAAGCAATTTCAAAATGTGGTGTTATAAGTATTTAAGAGCTCCTAAAAAAAAAAATTAAAAAAATATATATATATATATTTAAGAGAGTCGGTAAAAACTCTACTGGTAACAATCGTTTTTTATAAGAAGCCCATGTTACAAAGACCCATATAGAGAGCCTCGTTAAGGTAAGTTCCCTATTATTTATTTATTTATTTATTTTTCTTTAAGACAATCAGCCGTTTTAAGTTTTATACAAGCCTAAGAGTTGATTTGATAATACTATACATTTTAAAATAATTGTTGTTAGTTGTTTTATAGAAATAAATAGTCATGAAAAAAAATAAAAATTTAGTAAAAATTTATTTTTAAAAGTACTGCGAGTTTTAAAAATAATCGTATATATTTAGTAGATTTTAATGTTAAACTGTGTTAAGAATGCAAATGATAGAAATAGATATAATCTTGAATAAAATTTATTTACATATTTACATACATGTATATATAATATATTTTTATTATGCATATATAATAATTGATAACTAAAAAAGGTGTTTTTATTTTTTATCTCAATATAATTAATAATAATAGTGATCTTTTTAAATTTAATGACACGACCATTAAATATATTTACATTAAAATATATTTATGTTTTCAATTCTAAATTAATTTACAGAATCTTTTCATCAAAACTTAAATATTAGAAATGATTCTTTTTTTTTTAGAAGGATGAAAGTTTATATAATATTCCATTTTGTAAAATTTTAGATAGATTTAAAACTTTAATGGTGTACATTATTATATTTTGGTACACATGTATATTATATTATCAATAATAATATTATTTATATATAAAGAAGTGCAATTTGTATCAAATGGGTGTCTAATATTTCTTGTAAATCGTGTAAAATAGGTATGAGAGGGGCTATTGAACTGTATCACATTGGATAACCTATTTAATTGACTATTAAATTATTCTATTAAATTGTCAGATTTAAATTTTAATATGTTAACAGATTATCAAGTAAGTCATGACCAGTATTACCAACTCTACCCATGGGCACGCCGCTTCATGTATGGATCTTAGGGATGGCAATTTTGTGGGCTTGGGCCAGGCTTTTCATCATCCAAACAAAGTTCAGGCCCTTCAAAAAGCCCATCCAACGGGTTTGGGCTCGGGCTTGGACTTTTTAAATCAATTATAAAATATTTTTTAATTAAGAAAAAATATTTAAATTAAAGATAATTATCTAATACATAATAGAATAATAGTCCAATACATAAAAATATTACTAATATAACCTAATAAATAACAAATACTAATATAAAAAATTAAATTAATTTAATATTTTGAGTTTTTTATTTTTTATTTAAATTAAATTTATTTTTTATTTATAAATTAATAAAGTCCGGACTTGCCAATTTTTGTGGGTCAAGCTTAAGGCCTGCAGACTTGGACGGGCTCGAGCCGGTCCGGATTTTTTTGCCACCCCTACTTGGTCTAGTAGTGAACTCATTGGTCATTAGTCATTACTCTAGAATACGTGAATCTTGGGCAGAAAATTTGCCACTGTTCTTGTGGCCCCAAGGCCATTATCAATTGTAGCCCAGATATTTAGGCCTAATCTTGCTAGTGCTCCGGGCCTCAAACCCGCCAAAGAAGAATATCAAATTCAAATCATCAACTGGTTCTGGAAAAAGCTACAAGCTTTGTTGAGGTAAGAAAGAGACTTTCCATCAACTTTTGTTAAAAGGTGCATTCCTTCAATATGGGTTTTGGGTTTTAAGCCTAAGGAATAGCTAGGCATCAGCAGCAAGAAATGAAATCCAACAAGTTCACTTCATTCCTTTCTTGATGCATGATTCTCACTCATTTTCTCAAACTAACCTATTTTAATAACACGATTGTTGATGAAATGGGGTTTACTTAAGGAATCTTGTTCCTTGTAGAATCTTACTCATGCAACTTTCCTTTTCTTTTACTTTCAATAAAGCACATCTGACCCTTTTCGGTGTCCAAGCTGCTACAAATACACAATTCAGCTGACAGCGAAACTAGAACTCAAGGACCTCAGACAAGCTCAACAAAACAAAACATAACAGAGCATGGGGAAACACTGCTTCTTACATTTCTTCATGCTGTTTTTAGTCTCTGAAGGTTTAACGAAGGGAGTTGCAGGCCTGGCTTGCAACTGGGGCTTACAATCAACTCATCCTCTGCAGGCGAACATTGTTGTGAAGCTGATGAAGGATAGTGGATTTAATAAAGTGAAGCTCTTTGAAGCTGATCCTGAAGCTTTAAAGGCCCTAGGAAAGTCCGGTATTCAAGTTATGGTCGGCATACCAAATGACCTATTAGCACCATTGGCTAGTAATGTCCAAGCTGCAGTGGACTGGGTTCAACAAAACGTCTCCAAATATATATCCCAAAATGGAGCTGATATAAGGTTAGTCTTCTCATGTTTGTTACTATTACTGATAAAATCAAGTCACTTGTAGCTTTTAATGTTTCTTTGGTGACAAATCCTCAAATCTCTTTTTCAAAATTTTGCATGAGCTTGTTTTTACTAGACAGAGCATTGAACTACAAGCTATCAAGATTCAATAGGCTTGAATTGCAATGTATCTTCAAGCTAGAAAGATGCTGTTTGTAATATTTAGCATCCACTTTTTACTTTAGAAATGCGTTCAACTTTAGGAATTCTTTTCCCAGGTGGATTGAAAATATTGAAAATAAAAGAAACTTGCACAAGAAAATGTCCTTACAAACATCATCACAAATTCACATATACATTAATCAAACACCAATTGCTCTTTTTTTTTTCCTCCTTTTTTAATCATGCCTTACATTTCCTTCATCTGGGGCAACCCAATTAGTAGGAAAGGCAGTCTCAAACTCATTAAATCTGCATTTATTTGTTGTTATAGGTATGTAGCTGTGGGCAATGAACCTTTTCTCAAGACCTACAAGGATATGTTTCTCCATACAACATTTCCAGCTCTCCAGAATATTCAAGCAGCCCTGATAAAAGCCGGTTTAGGCCAAAAGGTTAAGGTCACAGTTCCTCTAAATGCAGATGTCTACCAGAGTGACAGTGGCCTGCCCTCCGGTGGAAATTTTCGTGCAGATATTCATGACCTCATGATCTCCATCATCAAGTTCCTTAGGGACAATGGTGGCCCTCTCACCATTAACATCTACCCCTTCCTTAGCCTCTATGCCGACCCAAATTTCCCCGTTGATTTTGCTTTCTTCAACAACACTGCTGCTCCTGTTGTTGACGGTCCCATTACTTACACCAATGTCTATGATGCCAACTTTGACACCCTGGTTTCAGCTCTTGAAAAGAATGGCTTCGGATCAATGCCGGTCATTATTGGAGAAGTTGGCTGGCCAACTGATGGTAACTCAAATGCTAACATAGAGTATGCCCGAAGATTCAACCAAGGCTTGCTTGACCGCATACTGGCGGGAAAAGGCACCCCAAAACGCCGCACACCACCAGATGTTTACCTTTTTTCACTCATTGATGAGGATAACAAGAGCACTCTGCCTGGAAACTTTGAGAGGCATTGGGGTATTTTTAACTATGACGGTAGCATCAAATACCAATTGAAAATGGGCGGTGGAAAAGGTCTAGTACCGGCAAAAGGTGTTAAATATTTGGCAAGACAATGGTGTGTAATGTCACCTCAGGCAAGTCCTTCAGACCCCAGTGTGCAAGACAGCATGACATATGCTTGCACTTATGCTGATTGCACGAGCCTTGGATTTGGAGCATCTTGTGGCAATATTGACCCTAAGAAAAATGCTTCTTATGCTTTCAATATGTATTATCAGACAATGGATCAAAGGAAAGGTACATGTTCATTTAATAACCGATCAGTTATCACCACCATTGATCCTTCTCAAGGTTCGTGCCGGTACGAGATCATGATTGATCTGGGAAAACATGAGCGGGCTCATAATACATCAGCTGGAAGAAGGCCAAACTCTGTGATTGCGGCTCTCATATTGGCTTTCGTGTTAATCATTTGTGGGGGTCTCTGAGTGGCACATCTTCAGATATCGATTGGATTCATAACAAATTTTTTCGAGGTTCTCATTTCATTTTTATTTTTCATTGTAAATATTGTATTCTTTGCAATAAGAGTTCATTGTATTACTCTTGAGATTTCAAATAAAAGATATTGATTATTGCCTATTTTCCATTTCTTTTTCTTCAATAGTTTCACGAATATGGCGTTAATTTTTAATATTTTGTTATGGATTTGGATGTGGCAATTACAAGCTAACCAACATTATCACTTGATCCAAATCCTGGAATACCCAACCCATGTGCTAGGCTGCTACCTCTATTAAATTTTGATTTTTTTCGTTTGGCTAGATAATATTCCGCCGGGGGGGGGGGGGGGGGAATATTATCCCATCTCTCTTCAAACGTCTCGTGTCGGCTAATATCAATTGATATTATTAATTAGCTCTAAGTAATTAATTTACACAATCAATGAAAGTGGAAATCAAAGCACATTTACAATAACTTTTGTCCAATTGGAAAGGACTGTGTTGCAAAGCAGATGGAGATAACTGCGTAAAATAAAAAAAGAAAAATATTTTAAACAACTTTGAAATTTTATGATGCTTAGAACAACTTTCAAAGAAACTAATGGAAAGATTCGTCTAATTGTCGTGGTGCCGTCAAATAAGAAAGGATTTTTCACCCAAAAAAAAGAATGATTAAAAAATTCCTTAAAAGTCATGTCATGAGTCGACCTTACGCGGGATTGTTGGCTCAAGCTTAGGCGCTGCATAGAACTAGGACGAGTATATTATTAGCATCTACGTGGAATTCAAAATGAAAATACACGACTTATACTCAATAATATTTAATTTAAATGATTCTACAAATAGAGTCTGATTGGTTAGAATCGTTTTACGGTAGGTTACTCTTTGTAATCATATGATTAAAATTATAAAATATTTTTTATTTTTTATTATTTTATTTATAATTCGTACTTTACCTTATAATAATTTTAAAATAATTATAACCTTATAAATATTTCATTAATAAATATGAAAGAGATGCTCATATAATTAAAAAAAAAAAAAAAACCAATCGCATTGGAAAATGAGGCAGTCAAAGTTGCCGCAGACACCGTCTGCACAATTGAACGTACGCCGCGTTCCAGTAATGGCCGGTACCTGTCCCTTTACGTGGCAACCAATCGTGATCAGCGGTGGTTATTTACACATGAAGTCCCTAATATTGTATAATTTCTCAAGTGAGTACAATTATTTCACTTTATTTCAGATAGGTCCTCCCGTTTTATGATTGTTTTCCTTGATATTGACCACCAATGTCAACTCCATGGTCAAAATAGATCAGATATCAAGATAAAGAATAAAATAAATTTATTTAAATATTTAAGAAATAGATTAATTTTCTATCTATATAATAGTTTAAAAAATATTTTATGATTCGATTATTAGATATTATTTTAAATCTTGTTAAAGTTATTACAGTACTCTTTAATGTTTATATTTTTACTTTACCATAGCTGAAAATTTAATATCGCAAGGTTAGTGAGGTCGTTTTCAAAGTAAATTAGCAATCAGGGACCTATTTGATACAGATTGAAAAACGATTATATTCAAGGAAATTTTCAAAACTAATTAAAAAATAGAGAGAGAGAGAGAGAGAGAGAATAAACTCGATAAAAACGGCAAAATTATCGCCAAAACCGATGATTTATGGAGTCTTAAATCTGTAAGAAGAAAAAAAGACTTGCAGTTAGTTCCCCTTCACAAAATACCTTCCGAGTTGGCGAGTTGCCTCGTTTATTTGTGCGTCTCTCGTATTCATTCAAATGCAAAATTGCAAACACATCAATTACTTCTTTTTGTTTTACTTTACATCCACTCAATAATTATTAGCTCTCTCCCACCACGTATTTTTTATTTTATTTATTTTAATTTTTTAGTTATAATTTTCCACTTCATTGTATATTTTTATTATTTATTACTCTTCTTGATTCGCTTTAGGGTTTCATTCCTGTCTTGTTGTGCATTAATTTTCGAATTTATTCCAAAAGCATTCGGTTTTCTTTTTCGCATAAGATTCTGGAGGGGTGTAATGTGAAGTATCTGTTCGTTCGTTATGTTAAGGAAACGAAACCAATTGCGTTTAATTTTGGGACAAATATATTACCAAAATCGAAATCAAAATCAAAATCAGAACCTCATGTCTTGCGCAATTCGCAGCGATCCCAGTTGCAAGGGATTTCACAGTAATGTGACTAATAACAGTAGTGATATTAATATTATTAATTGCAGCAGTAATGGGTTTTTGAGATTTAAAGGCAAAGTGAATACTGGCAGCTTGATCTTGAGAGGCTGTTTTGATTCTACTAACAGAGTAAAGGCTGGTGCTGATCACACGGTTGGTGCTTTTGCTCCTCCCCAAAGGGTGCCTCATTTGGAGATTGCAGCGGCCGAGGGTTGTACGGACGCCAGATTGGTGAATGGTCGTGGTTCCGGCGAAAGAGGGAACCCACTTGGGTTTTTTGATAGCCATTTGCATGGAAAAATTGTTGTTGCTGTTGATGTGGACGAGGGTATGGACAAAAATCTTTGTGCGTTTCTAGGAATATATTTTAATATCCTCGTATAGAGTTACTAGGATCGCCGATATGAAGAACCCTGGTACCAAATTTTGCTAGTGTTTTCTATTTTAGGTGATGTGTATTTGCTGATGCATTCCAATTGTGGGTACTATGACTTTTCCGGTGTCCATTTTAGCTTGTTTAATGGGTAAATTTTGACCATTTTTGTTGTGTAATGACTTTTTTGTGTATTGCTTTATGATTATTTTTCTTTTAGAAAAGAAAAAAATTTAGGTTTTATATTCTGATGTGCGTGTGTTTTCTTTTCTCTGTTTGTTGATTTGCAGTTCTTGGAAACTTTGTGTCAGCTCTGAATAGATTTATTGCGGATCGTTACTCCCTGAATCATTCGGTTTCTGAGTACCATGTATATGAGTTCTTCAAGGTATTATCAGATACCCTTCCAAGGATTTTCTGTCATCAGAAAATGGCAGAAAGCGATTAGTACGTTAATTAGCTCAGGAAATTAGATAGTTTCTATTGAACATGGATGGATTGTTCTTTGTTTCCTGGCCCTTTTTTCCCGGTTGTGGCAAGATCACATTTGAAATTTACTGGAAATTAGCAATTTCCTGCTTCATGTCTTATTGTAGACTTGGGCAATTAGCACCGCACTTCAAATCAAGCAAAAAGATTATTAGAAACTCAAGCAATAGTTATTTTCAAGATACGGTCAGATTTTTTATACAGATTTTGCCTGGTGCACACTGCATTTCTGTAATGCCATTGCTTCTTTCCATTCCCTAAGTATTCGTGCAATTACCTTAGAATTCCTATTATCCACATGTTATTGCAATAATTTACTTAATATTTCCTCACGCATCCCGATCAAGAGTAGTATGTTGTTAGAGTACCGAACACCTCTTTTTATATGTATTCTGATGCATCGTTGGTTTCTGTTGCAGATATGGAACTGTTCACGTGACGAAGGTAAATTTTTTTAATTATTCACAAGTTTTAATGATGAAATTTGTATTTTTTTGTTACTCACAAGTTCTAATGATGACATTCGTAGTTTATAATTTCATTGAATTGCTTCAACTCCTTCGTATGTTCATTGAATGCAATTTTCCCTTGTCCTGGCTTTTTATGGATGAAGGATGCACTTTTAAAATTGTGTTAGCCTTACTTAGCTGTTTTAGCTGGATTCTTTATGTATTGTACTTTAATATGCTGACTGTAAGTGGATTCATCTGCTCTGCATTTCTTGAATAGATGTTTTCCTGTTGAGGCTGGAAAAAAGACAAGTTGATAAGTTATTTGTCTGTTCTTTTGGTTTGAGTTCTGCGAGTATATAACTTTTCCATTTTTTGAATCTTTTTTGAGATTTTAATTTCCACACGCACTTAAATGATTTCAGCATATTGTTTCATTGTTTTCCTTCTAGCAGAGCACCAACTGCACCATGTTCCTTGCAGGAGAATTTTTTTTTTTTTTATCATGAAATTCTCTTTCCAGTAATGTTTCAGACAATGTTTGAAATTATCTATTTGTTATCACAGCTGATCTTCGTGTCCATGAGTTCTTTAAGACACCATATTTCAAGACTGGCATCCACCCACTTCCTGGTGCTCAGGAGGCGCTCCATAAGTTATCAAGATATTGTAACCTATCTGTTGTGACGTATGTATGATTAAAATACTTATTTTTTTAAGACTCATGATTTAAGCCGTACATTAACTGGATCTCCTGATATGTGTGGATAGGTCTCGGCAACATGTTATCAAGGACCATACCATTGAATGGATTGAGAAGCATTATCCCGGACTATTTCAGGAGATCCACTTTGGCAACCACTTTGCCCTAGCTGGAAAGTCCAGACCGAAGTCAGAAATATGCAGGTATACCATGGACTGCCTTTAAATTTCATTATATGCACTAAGATTTTCAAGTTTTATATCAGTGAATGCTTTCTAAAGTCATTGCTTTGAAATGGTATTGAATTATCTTGTTTCACTGTGACTATGAAAGCTCTGCTAGGCATTTTTTGTTTTATAAAAAAGATACAAAAGGGAAAGAAAACTATGCCAGCTTCTTGGTTTTTTGAGCTTTTTTAGGGCAATGAGCCTCATCTGTTTAGTCGCTACACAATTATGTTGCCAGCCTATTTAGTCTTACAAATTGTTTTTGGCAGGTCGTTAGGAGCTAAAGTTCTGATTGATGATAACCCAAGATATGCAATTGAGTGTGCTGAAGTTGGAATCAAGGTTCTTCTTTTTGATTATGAGAATTCATATCCTTGGTGCAAGACGGATTCAGTCCATCAACATCCCCTTGTAACCAAAGTTCACAACTGGGAAGAAGTAGAGCAACAGTTAGTTTCCTGGATTGTTATGTAGTCTTGAGATGACAAGGATCTCATAGAGACCATTGATTGATCAAAGATTTAGTTATTGGATGATGCCGAAAAAGGTCAGCTTATTCATACCGTGGTTTTTGGTGAAGATGCAGTAAGGCATCCAGCCAAATAGGTTTATAGTGTATACGCTGTAATAGAAGAACAATGGAAGTGAACTAATACATTGTTCTTTATATTTTTCTACTTGGGGTTGAGTTATCACAAGTCATGGAATTCCATGTAATTATAAACTCTATTCCATTTTGACTAGTAGTTAAAGCCATCTCGCTGATGAGAGCTTGATTGTTCTTTATGTGCTTTGGTAGAAATATGTATGCAAATAGATCCTCTCAGATATTGGATTAAAAAAGTAAATAAGAACGATTGCTTCTATTGAAAAGATTATTTGGAAGCCATGAAACCGCAAGCTCTCAATTTTCACTCCCCCTATCTTGAAAGACACACAAAAATAGATATTCGTAAACTTGCTTTATATTTTTTGTTTTGGCCCCTCAATTGTTGAAACGAGTGATGTCAATGCTACTGCACTTCAGGCATATTTCAGATCAAGTAATTGCATCTTGGCTGTTTAGTGTTTAGTCATTTGAAAATAAAACTGAAAAGATGCATTAAGTTGTTGTAAATTTATCTGTCCTTGGGCACATTTTCATTAATGTGTGATTCATGCATATTACTACAACGATAGATAAGATTGAACAAGAAAGGTGTAGATCTCGAATAAATGGAAGTTGTAAAATAATTGCAAAGCATTCCAATAGAGCATAGCTCCGGATGGCTTGAAAAAAATCACTAAAATTTTATTTGGATGAACCTGGAGTTGCAATTACATTGTCACTATCTTATTCTGGTTTTGAATTCTCAAGCTTGATGCCTGAATCTGTACAGGAAAAAGATTTCAAGGAGATACTAAATAGTTTTAAGGTCACCCACTCTTTTCCACCAACTTGATACCATAGGCTTGCAACATATCCAATGCTGCAAGAACACGCAAAACAAAAGGCTAGTAGTAATATGTATGAATTTATAAAATGAAAACAAAAAAAAAAAAAAATTGTGGATGGCAATTACTTGGCACATATACTTCAGGTTCGATAGGTCTCAGGACGCCTCTTGTTTTGATCTTGTTTACGAGTAAGAGCTGTAACAATTGAGAACACAAATAAACAGTCTGATTTATGTATTTTCCCTGTTCATAAAAAAGGAGTTCAGAGATGCTGTAACCAATACCATGGCTGCTATGCCAGCAGGAATACCAACTGTTAGAGCCATTGCACTAATCATTTTTCCATTCTTCATCTTCCCAAATTCCAATAAAGTGGCCCTATGGTTCTCCGACAGTTGCCCATCTGGGAATTCTACTTCCACTTCATGATGTAAAAGCACCATATCCTGACCATATTCATGCAAGTAGCAAGAGTTAATATTTTTGAAGTACATAATATACATATGATCAGGTATGCTTCATTGAGATAATTTTTTGCAGATGCAGATGCCTAATTACTGCTTCAGTGAATGTGCTTGCCACTCGATCATTCTTTCACTAACATTGAGAAACAAAGAATGCTAAATTTTTTTCATGCAGAAACTGAAAAAAGGAAGGAAAAAAAATTCAGGTGCCTTTTATTTATTTACTTGGTTCCATTTATTGATGAGATATACCTCCTCAGTGTTCGAGTAGGCTAGCTTTTCTTCCATAAGGAGGCAGGTAACAGAAAACGGACTCTCACAGGAAGCAGGAATTTCTGTCAGCTCATGAAGCCCCAAAAATCTAGTACACATAAAAGAAACATTTCAAGCAACCAGAAGACAAAGAAGAAAAAGAAACACATTGAGTAAATCCTATTAGATGACATTTAACATGAGGTCCTAAGTCCAGTGCAATAACTTATAGAAGATAAAACAACATTGATGCAGTGATACTGATAACTCACATTATAGTTTTGGCTGCCTTTGCTGCTGTTCCTCTTTCTTTGCAATGTCCAAGTGAGAGAATCCTTTCAGTTATCTCCTTTTCTCCTAATGGAGCTTCACCCATTTTCTGACTGTCCATTTTGAGAATTTCACATAGGAACATTCTGAATGTAGGCCTGGATCCTTGTTTAAGAACTGGATGAGCCTCAGCACTGAAGAAACCAATCCTTCCAAGTGTTCCCATAATTTCACCAAACCCTGTACGAACCATTAGAGGATTAGCGCTGACAACATAAAACCAAATTGATATTCAAGTTCATTTTATCCGGATTCTGGGATTTATCAGCAATCCTTAATTCAGTTTCAGCCATTAGTTAACATTTATTTTTCAATTTGGATGGCATAGATCAACATCTTAATGATATCTCATCTTACAAAATTAAACTAACAAATCAAGTTATTGTATTTTTGTCTTAAGAGTACATAAAATAATACTAAGAAGAAGTCAAAATTCAAGCCATGCCTTCATAGCGGAGGGTCCCACGAAATATTGTCGATGCTTCTTTTCCTATTCCATATATATCGCCATACACTAAAGAGTTACGATTAGGAAGACACTCCAATGCAAAAGCAGGAAGATCAGCTATCCGGAATTTCTCAGCTGAATCATAAAGACTATCCCCTACAAGTTTGCCAATGAAGTACAATAGTGACAAAATAGCAAAACCATAAAACCTTCCAAGACAGAAAAATGATAGTGCTTTAAATTATACACAAAACTGCTCAAGGTGAGGACATAGAACTCTTAAACCAAAGGTAAAATACCACTGATATTCATATGGTAATTTATGGAGAGCTTTACTCTTATAAACTATGGTCAATGCATGCGAAACATTCATATATCGGAATGTACAAATATGATATTTACAGATCCGTAAATATATTACTCTATGGATTTTTGACAACTTACCATCAACCTGTATGGTTTTTCCATTAAACAAATAGATGGCAGGGTTTCGTCCGGCTCGAATTGCTCCTGCAGGACTCCAACTGAATAAATGATAACATGTCAGCAACTGCCATAATTGTCCATGAGACTAAAAAGTAGGTACGACAATCAGAGTGATTAGTGGTAGTGCCAAAAAATATCAATCATATAAATGCAGATTATGTTAACAGAAAAAGACAAGGAACCATCAGTATTTAAGTTCTCAAGGAGACCAAGACCTCGAAAATGTGTTAATCTCTCTCTTAAGACTAGGAAATGGGATTAAGGATAAAAAAGATTCCGAAATTCAGACGAAGAAAGAGCACAACGACATAACGATGAAAAATTGTTAACTCCTGATACTCCCACCAAACAGAACACAACAAAATAAACTTCAGGCATTTAATATCCAGTAATCAGTATCAAGAAGTCAGAAAGAGAAACCAATATTATCAACATTTGTGCTTGAAAGAAAATCTTTGTAAATCGTATGTTTTAACTTTGAAGCTCTGAGTACTTCCAAAATATTACCTGAATTTATACGCTAATGGATTATTTGCAGCAGCTGGTGATGGGAGTCCTCCACAGTAAGAAGTGAAAGACTTTATTTTACCCTTTCGAACATGTGCATGGTTGATCATCTTCATTGCCATCATATGATCTGAAGCATTACATTGAAAAAAATAAATAAATAACTAATGAACTTGGAAGTTAGACAACGTGGAAGGTACCTCCAGACATTGAAAATATACTTTGTGCAGTGAGTTGTATATTCGCTTATATACTCAG
This sequence comes from Citropsis articulata, assembly GCA_030449925.1. Taxonomy (NCBI): domain Eukaryota; kingdom Viridiplantae; phylum Streptophyta; class Magnoliopsida; order Sapindales; family Rutaceae; genus Citropsis; species Citropsis articulata. Next base: position 1,367,328 of record JASUUH010000257.1, read on the forward strand.
CCAAGTTTCAGGTGTAATATTTGTTGATTTGCCACTTTGACACACTTGGCCGAAAGGGTTAAGTTGACAGGGTAAATGTAACAACAGTATTCAAGCTCTATAGGCCCCAACATGCAAGATCAATTCTAAGTTCATCAACAGGTTTGTCACACAAATCAATTGATCAACCCAAATAAAGACAAAAGACAGAAACAGAGGCAATAGCAAATACAACTACAAGCACATGAAAATATCCAAATGCAGGGCCCTTCGGTTAATACCGGCTTTTCTACCATTTTATTCAGACGGAGGGCCGTTCAGTTAAAACTGGCTTTTATACCATTTTAAGTTATCTCTTGAACCATAGCAAATGCTAATATGTAAGGGCATAATTATAGTATATTTTAATAGCAGTATAAGCTATGATTTGTGGATTATTTATTGTGAAAAATCAGTATGGATTAGGATGTAATATACCTATTCCAGGGTCCAAGCCCATCTCCCCAAGAATTGTGATACCAGCACCCTTGGCCTTCTCATCTAGCTTGGACATGGAATCATCAATGTAGCTAGCAGTAACCAGATGCTTCTTAAGCTGAAAATATGGACAATTAGGTCCCTAGCAAGATGGGGAAAAAAAATTAAAAGCACAAAGTATTTGATTTATCCTTTTATTTAGATACCTCAATGCATGCATTTGCAACCATCAAATGGCAACTAGCAGGAAGTAAACTTATAACAATTTCAACCTGCACAGGGCCCAAAACTCAGTAGTGAATAAGTCATCAAGGTTTAGTCATCTGTATAACCATTCCAAAAGGGGAAAACTTATTTTGATATGTAAAGAGTTAAAAGGTAAAAAAAATGTGTAGGATTTCAAACCATTTTTTCACTATTAACAGCTTCGTGAACAAATATCAGCACATTTCAGTTATTTAATGATTACTGTTGACATATTGTCAGGCCGTGTCCGATGCCAATTCCAATTTCATTGGTCTTACAGAAAATATAAATCCACTCTTAAGGATTATTAGAAAATGGTTTGAAGCCACGGCTACTGGTGATTGCAGATACATCTACCAAATAGCTGCTTAAAATGTAACATGGAAAATACTTTACCTGCGAAATGCACCTGCAAAGACTCTTATGATCCGAAACATCAAGCTGTACTGCTTCTGCGTTTGGAATACCTTCAATGACCTAAACCAGATTTATTAATACAAGTACAGATCTTGTCCATCTATGCATGAACTCAGTATTCATTTATGTGCAACTCTTTTATATATCCTTTTGCACATATGCAGATTCTGATTTTAAGAGACAAGAAAGTTAAATAAAAATTCACAAATAGAAAACATGTAAAACTTTTACGCTCTCATCAATGAAGCAAAGTGAGGGTTTTCCTCAAGTATACCTCCTCTGCATCCTTTAGGTAGAGAGATGCAACAAGAACTCGAATATCATTCTGCCATTCGAAATCAGTTTCCATGCATGTTTTCTGCATTTGGCGGGAAGTGCTTCCAAATGATGCTAAAAACTCAGCAGCTGGTCGACATACCCGGCCTGCACCAATAATCAGAACAGAACTTGTTCCTTTGGTACCAGATCCCTTCTGAGTGGCAGTCTCCTGGACCTTACCAACCCTCAGGGAAATCCTATTTATTCCACTAATTTGGTCTCTATTGTTTTCACTTGCATTAGCCAGAGAAGTTAAAGAATCAATAATTTGATCAAGAACTGCACTATCATCCGCTCCAACCTGCCAAAACAATAAGATGGGAATTCAACCTACAAACATCAATAAGCCTACAAACATATTGCTCTGAGACAAAACCAATTTGAAAAAAAATGAAAGATCACATAACAGTCAGAGAGGATTCATGAGACTAATACGAACATGGCTATAAAATTTATTCATCAAAACTTAGAAAGGATCGCAGATTCACTCACTTCGAGTTCCGAAAATGACAAAGCTTCAGTACTCTGACCTACTTGGCATTTCACCAAGTGAAAGGAGCCACCTCCAGCTTCAATAATATCCAAGGCCTCATTTATCAGAAATTGGTCAAATAAGTGACCACTCAGAGATACCTGTCAATTATAATTCTAGTCAGGAAAGTTAAACAAGAAACCACAATTGACTAAAACTGACACAAGGAACATTTCTAATAACACTCAGATTATACTAATTTGTATTGCAAACTTATGTTTTGTATGAAGACAACTAAAACCAAAAGTAAAATTGGTAAATCTACCAATAGATTGTGCTTCTTCTTGTTTGAGTGGCCCTTTGCAAGATTATCTGATACATCTCTGCAATCAATAGTAGTTCACGCTTTAATAAAGAGTAGACACAACTTTCAGGCATATCTTCTTGCAGAAATGAATATTGGAGTGTAATTATGCCCTAGGATTTCTAAACCAAAAAAAAAGAAAAAGAAAAACCATGAGACTAAATCTTGTAACTCAGGGTTCAAAGAATTGATTGTCACTGATTTGCGAAACTTACTGAAAGAAAAACAGAAAGGACAGTGACAAAAGGCAAAGACAGGACAAACAGCACCAGAAGCTTACTCAGAATCAGATTTCCTCATACGTGGAATATATTCATATAAGGTTGTAAGTGCTCCCCCATGGGCAATGCAAGCTCTTCTTAAATGTGAAGGCAACTCAGTGGAGTCTACTGTTGAAGATAAACTACCAATAAATTCCGATAGTATGTCTCCAAAATGTTGGGAAGCCTTTATACAATTAAATGGAATGTTAAACAAGACTACAAAACTTATTAGGGATATTCTAACGTCATGCTATCACAGAGACAGATAACCATAATATGTTTTACAAAAGAAACATGTGGACAAGAATACCATACTTCTTTTGCAAACTCTGTTGGAAGAGTATCAACAGCTTGACACACCAAACCGTTACCCTCCAAATCATCATGGTATGAATCGTTCAAAGGGTCATATCTGAAATATAATGATTAATCAGAACTAAGAGTAAATAGTGTCTAGTTGGAGACACTATTGACGATGCAAAATTTATAGGGAAAAAGAAAATGAGCGATGCAAATTACTCTTTTTGGTTTCAGGATGCTTGTAAAAGTTAATTTTATGCTTTCTAAAACACTTGCAAAGCTGAAGACGCCGCACTACTGACTATTATGAATGTAACAAATTACCACAAATTGAAAATAAAAACATATTTTCTGTTCAAATTTGAATAAACAATATTTGTCGAGAAAGCTTGCCTGAAGAAAGGTGAGTCAATGGATGTGGTTCGGTTGACAAACTCCAGTGATCCTCCTATGTCACAAGTTATATCAGAAATTCCAACAAGTGGACATCCTTTTCTTACCAAATCTTGAAGCTGCTGAGTACTCAACAAACGAGGAAATCTTTGCTCCCAATACATGCAATTGACTGCAAATGAGTAAAAATTAGAAGTGACCCAAAAAAAAAAAAAAGGGAAAAATTGCATATTCAATGAAAATATATCGTTTAGATGAGTGTTATATCAGCTACAGTAAAGGTGGATATGCTGAACAATATCTATATCTTCCGCAATGAAATAGTCCAAACGACATTTAACCAACTAAGACAGCCAAATAACAAAATCGAAAGCACAAGGTCTGCTAGAACTATAGCTCCAGGAAGAAGAGCATGTACCAATAACAGATGCATATGGAGCTATAATTTTATGGAAAACGGGGTTGTAGTGCTCTGGATGTGCATAATAGTCCGCCTGAGAAAAAACCAAAAGGAAATAAAAAAATAAATTATTTAGAGTTGAAATTTAGCACCTATAAGTCAAAATCATGCCTCTCAACATGGTTTGCTCCCCAAAAATATTTAAAAAAAAAAGCCAATTTTGAGCACGTAAAATTTCACATAGGAGTTTTCCTTCATAGAACTATTAACCCTTCATTATACAAAAAGAAGGTGTAGAATAGTTTGAGTAGGCATATAAATTAACAATTGAAGCCTTGCATGCTGAATACAAAGAAGAATAAAAGAAAGGAGTTCCCAATACAGAGCTTTACTAACTTTGTCAAATCCTTTTGTTGGCTCCTTATGTTCAACCATGTCTTCAGATGTCACAACACAGCCATATACTTGGAAGATTCTCTTTGATGCCCCTCCATGTTGATCCTTAGCCTAGAAAGGAAAGAAGTTAAAAAGAAAAAAATAGGAAAAATAAACGGTGCCTATCCAGAAGTCAAATAATTACAAGATATTGCATGTAAATGGCATGCATTCAAACACCAAGAATTCTTGCCACACAAGCAGTGTAGTAACCTAGGAGGCACTGAGTCCCACACAAGGCTTCCAAATGAACATCACCTAGCAGGAAAAAATCTTCTTTTTCTGCTCTTATTGCTTCAGTCATCACATTCAGCTTCAGAATCATTTTTGTAAGCAGCTTGTCATATTTTCCACATAAGCTTAAACAAAAATGCCTAAAAGTCCTTGGAAATATTGATCAGGTAGTTTACTGTGCTAAGAGGATTCCTTAATGTTGCACATAAGCAGCTAGTACGGAACCTGCCCTCTCATTAACTCTGTTCTTAAGGAAATAAGGATAGCATGCAAGATGCTTACTCATACGATAATAAAAACAATTATTTCCATAAATTCTCAATCTTGATTCACCCTCATGACACTTAAGCCCTGAATGACATAAATAATTATAAAGGAAAACTAAATTTCAAAGGTAACAGATACCTTTCCAAATAGTTCTGGAAGTCTACTTGGCTCAACAAAAGTGTGAGGAAGAAGCTTAAATATTTCTTGTGCACCAAGGGAAACTGCAGGAGAACAAGTCATCAGTAAGTGCTCATATTAGAAGAACACTGCAAATCTGCAGTACATCCACAAAAGTCACATTTGTTGAATGTTTAATCAAAACACTGAGGTTAATGGGGAAAATTGAAAAGAACAGACTACAGTGTTACAGTACCATTCCCAGAACCAGTGAATATAAAGACAAGAGGACAGATTCCTGATGGCAATCCCAAAGTTGATATCTCTTCACCCACGGAAATTACTGCAGCCTTAGCAGCAGCCAAAGAAGAATACATATATGACGCGCCCAGTGAGAGGAAAGGCGTGGAATATCCAAGACTTAAATACCCTGAATATTAAAAGAAAATAAGAAAATCAACTAGAGAGCAACTTATTGCCAAGTACGTTCTAACACTCCAAAGTAACTTTGGACTATTTCAAGCTTTGTAATTGAATGCATAGATTATCAAAATTAAAAAAAAAAAATGTAAGAAATTCCACTCGAGCTTAAGAGAAAAAAAAAGAATGAAGGTAATGGAGCATACGTTGTCCTAATCCGTGTAAGAAGTCAATCATTCCAGCTCTACCAGCAAATTTACCAAAAGCAAGTAGCCTTCTCCCATTGTCCCCAACAATAAGCTCATAGTCATACAGAGAGACCCTCTCTGCTAAAATCTATGCACCACATAAAAAATAAGATAAGGCAACATTATCAATAAATAGCCGTTCATAAAGATGTGAACAGAGAATGTACCTTATCCAACAAAGGCATGCTTTCTCTCTGAGCTTTGTGGGTATGTGAAAAAAATGCATAAGCTCTATCAGGTAGTATCATCTCCAACTGTATTGAATCCAAACAATCATGTCAAAAATACTGAGCCTGTTACCATAGATAGCAAACTTGAGAGAATGTTAGCACCTTTGGTTGTTTAATACCCAAAATAAGACCGCATTCAGACAAATCTTCCGAAATTTGACATCCAACGTCCTCATATAGCACATCATGATGGATGCGCTTTGTTGATGGCTGCACAACTATGCGAGCCACTCCAGATTTATCCCGGCCACTATGCAGTAGCCGAGCACAGTGTGATGGAGTTAAAGGGGCCCTTCTTTCCCACTTATTCACGGACTCGGAGAGGATTCCAACAACTCCATTCCCTAGCATGGGCATTCTGTACCCTCACCTGTTGTGATTGTTAAATTTTCATTATTACAAATAATAGTCCAATCAATATCAATATCTTTTACATATCAATCAACAATTCAACATTGCCTTTCAGTGAAATTTAAAAAGAAAAAAGAAAATGCAGAGCTGGAAATTTGTTCTATTAACAAAAAAAGAAATTTACAAACAAATGATCCAAAATTGTATGTTTCCTAACAATCAAAACACTCATGCATAATTCATCCAATAGTACATCACGTATCAGAAAACTTTGAAAAATACACTCTAAACAGAAGTTTGAACCGTCAAGGAACAGACAAAATGACCAAAAAAAATTAATTAATTAATTGTACGAGTATAATTCTGCACGAACGTACAGGCTTTGGTGGGTATAAACGTTCTCGTAATTTGAGGAATAAACGACGATTCTTGCATGCAACCTCGTATCTCATGTAAAAAAAAAAAAACAAAACTGAAAAGCCTCTGCCACTCTAAAACCAAATGTTCAGTTTCTGTTCTTGTAGAAGGTGATCAACATATGAATGCCAAGTGAAACAAAATGGTCACGTGCGTGTTGTATGTGTATGTGTCGTTCGCAGATGCGTGGTTTCATTAATTATTTTGCACTCATTGATTAGATAATGACGCCAAGCAACGGGAAAAGTGGATCCCGCCACTTGCTACGTTAGCAACAACTCAGTGCATATTTATCCAGTTTCATTTGACCACGTATCTTCTTCCAATCAAATCGAGTGTATCAACAACTGACTTAGCTTGCTGTTATTGAATTGGAGAGGCTATCTTGCTCTTTTTGTCCTTCTAGTCACCGCCCACTCACACGACTTATCGCTTCCCACCAAAAAGTTTTAAGCTATCACGTTTATGCTCGTATCATTACGGTGTCGTTTGTTTTTTAACTTAATGACTTAAAGTGATTTAATTTAATTAATTAAGTTAATTAGAAGTGTTTATTTTTATAATTTAATGAGACTTTTTAGATAATTTTGATTTAATAAAATAAGCAAATTTTTTTAGCTTTTTACTGAATGGAGAAATCTGAATTAAGTCACTTACTTTCTAATATTAAAAATATCCCTACTTTATAATTTATTTTTTAAAATCTTAAAATTCACATAATTTACATAATAATCTCATTATTAATTTTTTGGCCGTCATAGAATTCATTCTTATTTTACTTCTCTCATCTAGTTCTTGAATCTCCTATTAATATATTATTTTAGTTATAAATATTAAAATATTATGCTATTTAATATATTATTTATTTGACATTCAAATTTAATAAAGATACAAATGTAAAAGTACATATATTTAGTTTTTTAAGTTGAAAAAAACAAACAACTTAATACTTATTTTCCGAGATTCAGATGAAAAAACAAACATATTATTCAGATTCAGACATTTAGATCTATTCAAAATTCAGACTACTTCAGATCTATTCAGATTTCAGATAAAAAAACAAAGCCTCCAATTATGGATAACGCCTCTTTCACTATAAGTCAGGTTAAGGATTGAAATTTTACTGAACCATGGGAGATCATATATTTAGCAAAGAAATTTGCAAAAAATTTTAAGTTGTTACTCCCCAAAAAAAAAAATTGCAAAAGGTTTTTTTTTTAAAAGCCCACAAATAATGCAAAATATTTTAAAAAAATAAGTCAAAGTGACGTGTTACATTTATCCCACCGAACTTTCTAACATTTGTGTGTAGCTTTCACGTATGCTCTTTTTTTTATGTTTTTAAGATACTGTTTGTTTTTAGTTTGTTTGCCTATTTTGACCCCAGTTGATGTATTCTTGACAAAAATTTATTATAGTTTATGTTATGATTAATTTAATATTACGATGTTGCTTGTTCGATTGCATCATCCATCAATAATACGCAATCATCAATTATTGAATTATTTAATGAATGTAATGATAAGCGAAAGTATGAAATAACTAAAAATGAATTTACGAAGATATAATACAATCAAGAGTAATGTTGCATTACATTATACACAGTGTGTATTTCATATACTATGAAATATTACTTGTTATTTATTGATAGGCGGTACAGTATTATTACATTGATTGTGGAAAATAAAATCAACTCATACCATAAATACAAAGGAAATAAAGATTTGTGACAGACTACTCGACATGCAAATTATATATCTCAACTATATGAAATGTAACATCGATATGTAGATTATATATCTCAACTATATGAAATGTAACATTGTCGTACGCTAAAAACATGAGATTTTGTTAAATTTTGTTCATTTATTAATATGTAATTCAAACTTGTATCCTCTATCTGCCCATATTCCACACATTTGTAGAAATGAGATTTTTTTTAAAAAAAAATTCTATGGGACCGATCTGGAAAAAAAATTTCAAATTATGCTCGATAGATCTACAAACAAGACTTTAAGTTTTCTCTTTTTCTAATTAGAACTTAGATTATAATAGATATGTTAATTGTTAAAAAAAATAATAGTAATAATAAATTATTTATTCTATTATAGCTAATCTAGCTGTACATTTTTGTTACAAATATTTATTTCTTTTGCGTTTTAACCAATCGGATCATCAGAAAAGGTTACTATGTGGCCCCAAATTTTGTCTTTTGAAACCTTCAGTATGAATGAAATTTTGGTCTGGATCTGTATTTAGAAGCCCACCAGTGTCTTGTTAATTCCCTAGCCCACGTTATGTTCAATTGAATGTGGACTCCGAGCAGTTCGGATGACGTTTACATCTGTTGACTTTGTTTCCATAATGATCTATTTAGGTTTGCTGTAAAAATAATCAGCTGTGAAAAGAATTAATTAAGTATTTAGTAAATTTTATTTTCAGAAGTACTGTGAGTTTTGAAAGCAATTATGAACATTTGGTAAATTTTACTGTTAAACTGTTGAGAGAAAATAAATGATTAAAATATACATAATATAAGATAAAATTTACTTATATATATAAAAATATGTATATATAATATTTTTAATTGTGTATTATAATAATTTTTACTAAAAATAAAATTTATAATATATTGATTTTACTTTTTTATTTTTTATCTTAAAACAATTGATAATTAAATTAATAATATAGTGAAACAAATTTAATAATAATTCGACCAACAAATTAATATTAATAAATTTATATTGATGAATTATAATAAAATTTTATTAAAATATTTATTTTGTTTCTAATTTAAATGAGGATAATTTTGGGTTTAGGTAATAATTTTAAAGATATTTATTGAATTGTATTAAAGGATAAAATTAATTCTCAAAATTATAATTTAAAAGTTACTCCTTCCCTATTTTTCAAAATCAGTTATAGGAAGGATTGATTTTGACAAAAATGATTTTAATTTTTTTTTTATCAAATATTAAAATTAACTTTTAGATCTCTTAAAAGCAATCCCAAACGAAACCTAAATTTGGTCTGTTGCATTTTAATTAGGGAGAGAATATCAAGTGTACACAACCTTTGAAAGAACGGGATCCGAAGGGTCGTTTAATTGAAATAACCATAAAAATGAAAATAAAAGCAATTGTTTATCTTATTTTATCTCTCCATGGTCACGGACCTCATGCAGGGCTAATTCTGATAGGCTTGGCCCGTCGTCTATTCATATGCAATAAATGATCGCATGTGCTGCCTCTACAAATGTTAAAATAAGATTGTAATTTGTAAACCATAAAAATGTTGATCTTTCACACTACCCCAAAAAAAAAAAGAAAGAAATTTGAGTCAATGGCTTTTATTACCGTGTAGGGCAGGCGTGTATAAAATTTTATGCACTTACTTCATTTTAATTTTGGTATCCATGGACCATTTAGCATAACGCCCACTCTGCCTCATAAAGGCCCAACTGCAACAGCAGTACAATCATATGTAAGTAACAAAGTTCAAGCGACTCGGTCAGTTCTCCCTTTACACCATATACATGCTCTATCCATGTTTCAACTTAATCACACGAAACCAAGGCTTATCAACAAAAATCTTTACCACAATGGCACAACCCAGGAAGCTTTTCTTGGCTCTCTTTGCATTAGTCCTCGTAGTCGCTGCCGTTGTCACTATAATTGCCACCAGAAAGAACAACTCTAGCAACACAAATGATGAGCACATTGCGGCTCATGTTCATGCTTACGCTCACCCAATTATCAAATCTTCCTGCAGTGCCACATTGTACCCGGAGCTATGCTTCTCAGCACTCTCCGCAGCTCCAGCTGCTGCAGTGTCAAAAGTGAACAGCCCAAAAGATGTGATACGACTGTCACTCAACCTCACCATCACCGCAGTTCAACACAACTACTTCATCATCAAGAAACTCATCACCACTCGCAAGAGCACGCTCACGAAGCGTGCGAAGACTTCACTATACGACTGTCTTGAAATGGTCGATGAAACTCTCGACGAGCTTTACAAAACTGAACATGAGCTTCAGGGTTATCCTGCAGCAGCTAATAACAAGTCTGCAGCTGAACAAGCTGATGAGTTAAAGATCCTTCTGAGTGCTGCAATGACTAATCAAGAAACTTGCCTTGATGGGTTCTCCCACGAACGTGCTGATAAAAAGATCCGTGAAGAATTAATGGACGGTCAAATGCACGTGTTTCACATGTGCAGCAATGCCTTGGCAATGATCAAGAACATGACTGATGGTGATATGGGCAAAGACATTGTTGATCATTATTCTAAAGGCCGGCGTCTTGCTGATGAAACCAAATGGCCTGAGTGGTTATCAGCAGGGGACAGGAGGCTGCTGCAGGCGACAACGGTGGTACCCGATGTTACCGTGGCGGCTGATGGAAGCGGTAACTACCTGACTGTGGCCGCGGCGGTGGCGGCTGCACCGGAGGGGAGTAGTAGGAGGTACATTATAAGGATTAAGGCGGGGGTGTACAGAGAAAATGTGGAGGTGCCGAAGAAGAAAATCAATCTTATGTTTATTGGAGATGGGAGGACTACTACAATAATCACCGGTAGCAGGAATGTGGTTGATGGCAGCACTACATTCAACTCTGCAACTGTTGGTAAGCCGAGTTAATTTATTCATCACATGCTAACCTAAGATATTGTGTGGCTTATCATAATATAATATGAATTCATTAAATTATTATTCTCAGCATTATTCGCAAAATATCCCAAGCTGCATTTGAATTTATCTTTGTCAAACTAAAAGCTATGTTTGTACGAAAGTTGATATAAATTCAAGTTAAGACAGCAGTTTCGCGAGGAGCTGGTGAAGCTCACCAGAACCATTGGACTTTTGTCCTTTTTGACTCATTATAGTTGTTTCTTCCCTGGTAGCATTCACTTAATTTTGATACTAACGGGTAGGTGGTGGCTGTAATGAGGATTGAGGGGTCCTATAGCAATGTAGTACCTGTTCTTGCCCAAGATTTTATTGTGTTTAATTTCTTTGATTCCAGCTATCAGCTGTTTGATAGTAAAACAAAATAGGAAAGGCAGGCAAAACTCACCAATTATTTGAGGTTCCATACTCGTGTAATTCATTTTTCTGAAGTTACCTGAAAAAAGCCAGCTGTATATAGGCCGACAACGACAAGTCAAACTGATAGATACGGGACCTTCTATTATTACGTATTCATATTTTTAGATTAGCTTGGTAGTTCGTAATCTCTCCAAAAAAAAAAGCTTGGTAGTTCGTAAAAATGTTTGCCTGATTGTTTAGATAAGGAAAAGTGATGAGAAATTTATAAAAATAACTTAAAATTTTTGGGTACTTGAAATTGATCCCTTTAATTTTTTTTAATCATAGTTAGTCAAGTACAATTTCTTTTTTAAAACCAAATAGTCCTCGTCATAGTCAATAAATTACTAGACTAATGTCACTCTCAAATCTCACCATCTCATCAAATCACCAAGTTTCATCATTCTCAACAACTGATCAAATTCATCAACAAGAAAAAAAAAAGTGGTAATGCATAATTGATAATAAATTAGAGAGTAATAAGTTAATGTTAGTATATATTTTTACACAATTCATGTCAAAAAGCAGAAATTAGTTGCATTCCCACTCTCGATATTGCGGCATAACAGAAATGTTAGCATGATTTTTTTTTTCCTTTGATAAGATGTTTGGTTTGGATGAAATTGAAAACACTAATTATATTTTTATTTGGGAAATTTGTAACCTGCCCCCAAATAAATTGACATTTTGCATCCCGCACCCACAAAATTTGACTTGTTGCATCGCGCCCCCAATTCCGTTAATTTTTCAGTTATTTCTAACGGTTCCGTTAAATTTTTAATTAAATGACGAAAATGCCCTTCTATATGAAAAAAAAGATAAAATTTTAAGCTCATTTAATTTTTTTTTAAGGTTTATATTTCAATTGCAATAAAAAAATTTATTGTTACATGTACATTATAATCAATTGTACATGATTTATTTCAAATGTAATAAAAAAAATTCCCATTAAAATTAATTTAAGAGATGAATTTTCAATTTTACCCCTCCACCGTTAAACTTAACTGAAAAAATAACGGAATTGGGGGCGTGGTGCAACACGTCATTTTTATTGGGTGCGGGATGCAAAATGTCAATTTATTTGGGGGCAGGTTACAAATTTCCCTTTTTATTTTTATTATTTTGTATTTTGATTGAATTTAATACTGTTAGTGATGTTAGTTTATACAAGAAGCCACATGCACAAGCGTCTTTAGCAAGTTTGATAATAAAACAAATATTTATAATTTTATTGCAGCTGTGGTAGGGGACGGATTCTTGGCCAGAGACATAACATTTCAAAACACAGCGGGACCATCAAAACATCAAGCCGTGGCACTGAGAGTAGGATCAGATTTATCAGCATTCTATAGGTGTGACGTGCTAGCGTACCAAGACACTCTTTATGTACACTCACTTCGCCAATTTTATACCAGCTGCATTATAGCAGGCACAGTGGACTTCATTTTCGGAAATGCAGCGGCTGTGTTACAAGACTGTGACATCCATGCTCGCCGCCCCAATCCAAACCAAAGGAACATGGTCACGGCACAAGGCCGCGACGACCCAAATCAGAACACAGGCATAGTGATACAAAAATGCAGGATTGGTGCAACATCAGACTTACTTGCTGTAAAGGGCAGCTTTGAGACATATTTAGGCAGGCCATGGAAGCGGTACTCGAGGACTGTTGTGATGCAATCTGATATAAGTGATGTTATTAACCCAGCTGGGTGGCATGAATGGAGTGGGAATTTTGCATTGGACACATTGTTTTATGCAGAGTATCAAAACACAGGTGCTGGTGCTGACACATCGAATAGGGTGAAATGGAGCACATTCAAGGTGATTACTAGTGCAGCTGAGGCTCAAACTTATACAGCTGCGAATTTTATTGCAGGGAGTACTTGGCTTGGATCCACTGGTTTTCCTTTCTCTCTTGGTCTGTGAATTTGTCATATATAGGCCATAGCTAAGCTCAGCTGCCTATAAATATCCTGGCTAGCAATAAATAACACTTGCTCCGCTAGATGTTTGATGATTTTATTTCTGTGAGTCTGCTCAAGTTTGTTGTAAGAGATTTATCTCAGCAGGGCATTATGGATGAGGATTGCATGCGTTGCTCCCTAAAATTAAAATACTACTGCTGATTTGAGCTTACATCTCCCTGTTTGGTCAAATTTTAACCCACGCACATCGTTTTGACAATACAGCAAGCTGTAGAAAATTTTAATAAGGGATTGCTGCATGGTCCAATATTTATTGGAATTCGGAAGTTGTCATATGGTCATCAGAATCACTTGATTTGCTTATTGATTCCTCTACAAAACTAAATAAACAAAACAGTAGCTTGAGGATCAAGGACCTTATGAACTCATATCAAGACCAGACTTTGAAGGACCTTATGACACACAGTCCAGACTGCTTACCCATTTTCTTTCTCAAGTGTGCGGGATGATCGATCAGAAATTTACTTCTAACCGGAATTCCGCATAGTTGGAATATATTCGTATAAGGATGTCAGCACTCCTCCATGAGCTATGCAAGCTCTTCTTAGATTTCCAGGTAATTTTGCAATGTCAGCAACTGAAGCCAATCTGCCTATAAATTGGGACAGCAGTCCTCCAAAATGTTGGGATGCCTTTACACAAGAAAATGGCATGTTAAATATGATGTTGAACATTTGTAAATACATTGAATGTTTTTTAAAAAACTGCATAGAACAAAATAATTATAAATTTTCACAAAAGCATGTGAGGTATATATATCACCTCTTTTGGAAATTCTGTTGGAAGATTGTCAACAACTGAACATATTATACCATCCCCCTCCATGTCATGATGATATGAATCATTTTTGGGATCATATCTGGAAACAAAGGTTGACTTGGATTATCAATCAAATATTTCATACACTAGCAATAGCGCCTTCAGGGTTGCAAAGTGAAGGAAAATTATGAATTTAATACGGGGAATTATAGAGAATGACACTAGTCTGCCGTCATTATACCTGAAGAAAGGTGAGTCGATTGTTGTAGTTTGGTTGAGAATCTCAATGGAGCCTTCCATATCACAAGTTAAATCGGAGATTCCAACAAGTGGACATCCCTTTTGTGCTAGATCTCGAAGCTGCTGGGTGCTCAACAACCGGGGAAATTGTTTCTCCCAGTAAATGCAATTAACTGCCACACAAACAAGAAAAGTTTCAATAATGAAATAGCCTCAACTGATAATCTAATACGGCAGCTGAAAAAACTAACGTGGCATATTACTTGCCAATAATATAATTTCGGAGGAAAATATACTTACTGATAGCAGATGCATATGGGGCTATTTTCTCATGAAAGATGGGATTATATTGTTCTGGATGCCCATAGTAATCATTCTGGAAAAAAAAAATTATGATCTCATAGATAAAAAATAACTATACATGACTGCATTGCGAAATCCAGAAAAGAAAAATCACGACCTTGTCGAATGCTCTTGAAGAATCTTTGCGTTCAACCATGTCTTCACTAGTTACTACACATCCGTAAACTTGGAAGACTCTTTTTGTTGAACTTGAACATGTTGATTGACAGGAATCCCTGGCCTGATGCAAATTAAGAGAATAACCTCAATGAGATTAGTGCCAAAATCATATATGGCTAGCTGCATGCATTATGATGCTCGAATCAAGCAGATATACCTTCTCAAACAGTTCTGGAAGTCTGCTCGGATCAACAAAAGTATGAGGAAGAAGCTTAAATATCTCTTGTGCAGCAATGGAAGCTGGGGAAAAGAAAAAAGGAACAACAAAAATTTAAAAACAAAGTTATATTAAACAAGTTAGTTGAAGCATTACCGTTTCCAGAGCCAGTGAAAACAAAGACTAGAGGACAGATTCCTGATGGTAGCCCCTCAGTTGCAATCTCTTCACCCACAGAAATTATCGCAGATTTGGCAGCAGCAAGTGAAGGGTACATGTAAGCTGCCCCCAGAGTGAGGAAAGGCGTCGAGTATCCAAGATTCAGATACCCTGAAGATCAACAATAAAGGGACATAAAAATAACCTTAATTGGCAGCAATTTTGGTTACTGTCACAACTTACAACTCACAAGTGGGGATTTCATCAATGCAAAATTATAAAAAGGACTACTGGGGAGAGAGCATACGCTGGCCTAATCCTTTCAACAAGTCAATTATGGCAGCTCTACCAGCAAACTTTCCGAAAGCAATCAACCTTCTCTTCCCTTGGTTTCCTTCAACAAGCTCATAATCAAACAGCGAAACCCTTTGAGCTAGAACCTACACATAACCATTACAGAATGACCATCATGAACTCATTGTCGTCGGTCAAGATGTAGTGAGTTAAATTAACCTTCCATTTCACCTTATCTAACAAAGCCATGTTTTCAGGCTGAGCCTTGTGAGTATGGGAAAAAAATGCATAAGCTCTATCCGGAAGAATCATCTCCAGCTGCACCAAAAACAAAACAATCACATCAAAAGACCTCTAAGCTTGTCGCCTACAATATTGTTTAAACAAAAGCCCTGCAGAGCTATGATGAATTTATGATTAAGTTGTATCAAGCACCTTCGGTTTCTTGATGCCTAATATAAGGCCACACTCGGATAAGTCACTTGTGATTTCACATCCAGCTTCCTCATACTGTGCATCATTGAATATACGCTTTGTTGATGGCTGCACAAGTATGCGGGCAACTCCAGATTTTTGTCTGCCGGCGAGTAGAAGTCGACTACAATGTGATGGAGTTAGAGGTGCCCTTCTTTCCCACTTATTCGAAGTCTCAGCCAATATCCCAACAACTCCATTACCAAGCATGGCTTAGCTTGATTAATTGCCTCACTGTTACCAATTGATGAAAGAGCTGACAAATTAAAAGAGAGCACTTTCTAATTCTAGGTTATTTGTATTACTGATGAAATTGATATGACTGCCGGACCACTGTTGACTGCCCAGTTGCCTGGCACTTATGTGTATAAAAGATGCAGTTCCGCTGTATGCCCCGGGTCAAGCCCCGAATATTGTGAAAACGACGTCGTTTTTTTTTTAATCCTTTTTCCTCCTGACTCCAGCCGGGCAGCACGTGCGTGGGCATTCCGTTTTCATTAAACGACGACGCTCTGCTCTGCTTCAATTCATTTCAGCTGGGCAGCACGTGCGTGGGCATTCCGTTTTCATCGAACGACGTCGCTCTGCTCTGTTTCAATTCATTTACGTTGTGAGCTTTGCTCTGCTTCAATTCATTTCGAAAATAAATCAGAAAATAAAAAATTTTTGTGCCCAGGCCAAACGCTGATTACAGAAGCTTGTGGTTGAGACAGGAATAGAAACAGAGACAAACAAAAACAATTAGGAGTTCACACACACAAACACAAAAAAAAAAAAAAATTCCAGTAAGGCAGTAACACTAACGCTTCCCGCAAAAAAAAATTCCAGCAACACTAACACTTCCAGCAAAAAAAATTCCAGCAGGCAGCAGCAACAACTCCAGCACCAGTAACACTTGCAGCAAAAAAAAAATCCAGCAGCAACAACCTGGCCAAGGGGAGCCGTGGTGTGGCGCTTTGTGAGTGGATGAGGAGCGAGTGCCCGCTGTCATTCGTGTTAGCTTTGTGAGTGCCGGCTGTCGCGTGATTGTCGGTGATGGCAACGGATACCTCGATCGCGTGATGGCGGTGGTCCGTCGTCTGTGCCGGCTGTTCGCGTGACCGTCGGGTGGTTGCTGTTTGTGGGTGTGATTCTGTGGCTTGTCGAAAGGAAAGTAAGAGAGTGCGTGAGTCTGTGGTTTCTGATACCGTTTTCAATTCAATCAAAACGACGTCTTTTTTTGAATTCGGGGCGCGATGTGGATGTGGCGCCATTCGGGGTTAAAGTCGGGGGAAATAGCTTTTTCCTAAAAGATATGACATATGAGCGGCTGCCTTAGCATGGCTAACAACTGGTACACTGCAAACATCCAATAGATCCGAAAATCTTATTTTACTAAATGCAGTATGTTTCGATAGATTCCAAACAACTGATTTTACTAAATGCAGCATGTATATTCAATATTGTAACTAATAACTATTACGCACGTTTTAAAAATTAAATTGAGCCTCACATATTTATTTTTTTCAAATTACCATGCATGATGCATCAGACTGACATTCCATCCCAAAAGCAATAATTAACAAAATAACCTTATCAGTTCCAACTGGAGGTGGCAAAACAGCTATAAAGATCATTTACATTTTTTTCTATTTAACTTCAAACAAAAACATGGCTTAATACAAACTAATTTAATTTACTTTATAACAAAGAGGAAGAAAACAAAAAAGGAATGCAAATTATGTGTCCATTGAGCATCGACACAGTCAAAAATCATCCTGTCCATGTCATAAGATGTTGTTAACGTGGCCGAGAATCGGAGAATGCAGACCTTTAATTCTCCAATTATCGAGGTCACTTACCCCTCGGACCTCGGTTAAGGAATTGATAAAGTATTTGCTTTCGCCTTTCCCAACGTTTTGGCTGCTAACATAAATAAATGAATTAAATTTTATTAAATTTGACACTTGCACTCCTAAACTAAACTTAACAATTTGTTACTGTCAGCTGCCTAAAATCGTCTATTTATTATAAAAATGTCGTCACTTCTATTAAACAAAAGATTTTTAAGAAATATGAAGTGAGGGTGGTTTAAATATAATTTTTAATCTCCTACGTAGTCTAATATTCGAATTCGGATAATAACTCAAATAAAAAGATGAAAATCATTTAGTCACATCCTTCGGGATGACCTAAAAAAACTTGTAAATACTATGTAATTTATTGGTTAATTATTGAAGTAGCGATTGAGTTCAGGAAATAATATGACTTACCCATAAATTAAAATAACTTTAACTTCGAATTCATTGAAAATTTTCTATAAATCTCATCAACATGATAAACCTTTAGAATCTTTTTTTTGGCCACATCCATCTTTGGTAATTGCTCTGCCGACAGTATACTTGAGAATGATGCTATAAATACATAATTATGATAGACTGTTTGTATGCCAACTGTGTAAATATAGTATTACCCTCTTACTAAACATGAAATACTAGTATTACTCTTTCATTAAACATGAAATAAGGATCAATAATATTATTGTTAATGTTGTAACACAACTCAGATTTCAAAATCTAAACTGGGTCGAATCTAAGTCTAGATAATTGTAAATATTTTTTTCTCCATAGTACATATAACAAATTAGAAGCCCTACCTATATATGTATTTATATAGAATGATGTTTCAATCATTGATTCCTAATCATATTAAAATCACGGATAAGTTAAAAGAAAAAAAATCAATATATTATAGTGCAAAATATATTATATTAGAATATGTATTTTTTTTTATCTTTTATTTCATCTTTGACTTTAACATAGTCAGAGATTCTTGATTGAAAATTATTTCATATATATATATATATAACACTCGAGTAATCTTAATTTTTTAAAACAAACCCAGCGTCTTATATAAAACTATCCTCTTAATTATATAAATAAAATTAATGTTCTTGTTAGTCGATTGGGCTGGGCTTCAGTTCTGGCCCAAAAATAAAAAATGGCCCAAAGAATTTCCGACTGGTCAGCTAAGTAGTCTTTGCTGGGTTATTGTTGATGATGTATGACTGAAATGACCGTTTTAATTATTTTTTAATTGACTTCCAATCACAGGCATTTTTGCAGTAATAATATCCCAAGGGATCTCACTAGTTGAAATTAAGGGTGTTCGCGGATTGAATTTTATGGATTGTACATTAATTTATATCCAATCCATGATTTTATGGATTATAAATTTTTAATTCAATTCACGAATTAGCAAATTTAATTCAAATCCAATCCATATGTCCGTGGATCGGATGCGGATTTGACCCAATTTATGTTCAATCTACCATTTTGCGGATTAAAAATTTTTAATTCTATTAATTCTACGAACTAATTAAATAAAAAAGTCTAATATAAAAATAATTTTATTTCCGATCAAATTCAAAATTGAATAAGATTTAAATAAATTAATTATTTAAATAAAGTTAGAATAATAAATTCAAATTTTCAAAATATAACACAGTAGAAAAAAATCTCATTTATTTAAATCAACACATGAAAATTAACTGTTTAGAAAGTTATATTTGTTTATTTAATTGTTTAATTATTTAATTATGTTTATTATATATTATTATCAGTAAGATATGTATAGTATTAATGTAACTATATTTTAACTTATTTATTTATTAGCAAGTAGTAATGTCACATTTACAAGTTTTATTTTTTTATTAAATAAATATTTTTTTTACTTTTTTACAGATTCATGGATTTTTATAAATTCACATAAGTAGATCTATATTCAATTCACTGATTATATATTTTTAAAATTTTAATCTGATCTAATCTATTAATTCACAAATTAAATTTTTACGAATCAAACAGCTTGAGCAAATCGAATTAGATTTTGAATGACTCTAGTTAAAGCACGGAGTTTCTTAGTTAACTACTTAGGAAAAAGATCTTCTTCTGATCTGAGCTCTCATGAGCTTTAAAGATCTTGTGCCATGTGTATTTAAGTAGTAGCGTATGGATATGATTTAATTGTTGGGAAAAATTCAGTTTAAAAAAAAAAAACTTTTAGGACCGATTTCATAAAATATATATGAATTCGTAATCTAGAAATCGTACCTTAAAAATCCAATTTGGATTTTTCCGCTGAAGTGATTTAGGCTCCCAAATCATGATCTGTCACCACCACTCCCGTTAGATCACGATCCGTCACCACCACACATGTTAGATCACGAACTGTCACCGATGATCTTCCAGGTTATGACTCCGGTTTGATCTGCACTTGACGTGTGGGTGCCTTTGTCACTACTAAAAGCAAACTAGCACGAGAAAATTTTTCTCTCAAAATTAAAGAGAAAAATCTTTTTCTCTAATCTGTATGAAGTGGTTGTTTTTTTTTTTCTTAGGAGAAAAATAAGTCTTTTATATTATTTCTTTAAAAGCGCAGCCCAAAATAAAGTCAAGTTTACTTTTTTTTCCATAAGCACTTTCAGAATAACATGCCCATTTATACAAAAGATATTAATGGAGCCTCCACTAAATAATATAATTATGTTTTGACCCAAATTAGTTATCTCGCTTATTAATCCAAAGAGCGGTCAATTAAACGAAATAACCCGGGATCATTTGAACATACAATAGTGGTTCTGACAATTAAGCGCGTAATTAAACAAGCAATCATTTAATTCCAACGCCACTCCACTATAAGATTCGAATCGACCTCCATAATTGTATGTTCGAATAAAAATTCGTCCACATTGATTTCTTTATCGCTCAACCTTTTATCACATCGTTAATTAAATCGATATCTCAATTGTCCAATCGATTTAATTACATCTTATTCCTGATCTTCTTGGTTTTCTAATGATTATTTTCAACATATTAAATATGTTCTAGAATTACATGATCAATCGAAACCCATCAGAGGGCGTGTCCGCATAAATTATATATTGTTAATCTATAACTCAAATACTCATAATTGCTCCCACCAAAATCTAATCTTGACCACAAATGTGTCATGCCCATTGGTAATTCAAATGGAATAACAATTACAATCATGAAATCATAATTAACTCAAGATTAAGATTACGAAATCAATGCCTATGAGATTTAATAAGTCGATCATTTCGAGGTTAATTAAATCTCATGTGATCCAAATTCGAATAGTCACATCAAGAATTCATATATGATTAAGACAAATCATTCAACGAATTTACTACGCCTAAACATAAATAAATACAACTCGTTTATCAACTTCTGAACTTAATTTATTTAATCATAAGATAACTTCAGATATTTATATGTACGTGAATCTATATGATGATCACATAAATACATATAATATGATTAAACGGACCTTATTCAATATATGTATGCAATTAAAATATCTCAAATATTTATTAATCAAAAAATAAATTAATATGCTTTAAAATAGCATATTTTCCCAACATTAATTTTTTTATTTTCTTTATTTATTAACTACCAATCACCACATGTATTTTTTCTCAGAATGAGATTAAATCAGGAGAGAATCTGGTCCAACTACTTAACTTCAGGATCCATCTACTTAACTTCTAACGGCAATCTAAGTTTAATATAAATTGATGAGGACTAGACAATTAATTAATTGAGGCTGGCAGGCTGCCTCGATATGAGATTAATCTTTGATGTGCCCACTGCAGCAATGCTCGCCTCGCACTTTCGTTAGGCATGCAAACGAGCCCCTAACACACGCAAGTATCATTCTTAATTAAAGAGTTGAGTTGATTAGATGGGCATGCAACCTCTTAATTCGGTATCCATCATTTACATGTCTACAGAATTAATTAATTTGCCGCATGTAGTAGCTGATGAAATAATGAAGAGCGATCAAGAGCAATACATTTTTATTGAAAATCGGTTGTCATACTACTCTTGAAAAGATTTGATTCACAATTGATGAATATGTTCATCGGACCGCTTGCTTGAACATAACTTCGTAATCTTGCTCACAACTGTATTCTTGATATATGCACATGACAACTTGTTGGGAAATGTTTAAGCTATATATAACCCAATATTGACCACACGATTTCAAACTATCTAATTTATGGGTATTTTGATACCGAACTTATTAATGTACTAAATCGGCCAACTAACTCAATTAATCATGTGATCCATGCAATAAATAATCCTACGTCTATTTTAACAACACAAATTTCTCATTTTTAAACCATCAATTTGAAGTTGAAGCATGTCATATAAATCCTAAATAAATAAATAAATACTAAAATGCATTTGTATTTAAGAATCTTCACAAATTATTAATGGAATGACACCTGGGGAGCATTTACACAATGACTTTGTAAGACTATATAGAGAACTCAACAATGTGGTATCCCTCTTATGCGTAAATAAATTTTTGGAGTTAAATACTGATGTAGACCTTTGCTAAAGTTGGATTGCATGTTAAATCCACTTTGGTGTGTCCACTGCCCTCCTCTCAATGCTAGAACCGAGTCTTTATCAACTTCAAAAGAACTGAACGTTTTCTTCGACTTTGTGCCTTTATTATTTGG
Source organism: Citropsis articulata (assembly GCA_030449925.1). Taxonomy (NCBI): domain Eukaryota; kingdom Viridiplantae; phylum Streptophyta; class Magnoliopsida; order Sapindales; family Rutaceae; genus Citropsis; species Citropsis articulata. The sequence continues at coordinate 1,389,887 of JASUUH010000257.1, forward strand.
ACACATATATTAATATTCCAATCCATCGAATGCATCCTGCATCCACGAGGGTCAATTAAACGAATGAGATGCTTGGAATTTTGATGTAGACTCTTCATCAATAATTTTCGAGTTGATGTGATTTCGAACGCCCCTTCGGCGATATTTCCAACCACTATTTTTGCAACCTTACCCCGTTTTTAGAAAATAATTATAATGAATTCACAATATTCTTAAAAAAATTAAATTAATAAAAGTTTTGTATAGTTAATCAATTAAATCCTTTTATTAATTTTTTTGTGATTTGTAATCTAATATTTTTTTAATGAAATTTAATTATTATTTCACTATCCTTATGTATAAATGACATAAATTTGACAGTCTAATAATTTATATGAAAATTGTGCCATAAACATACTATGCTGTTTAATTGAAAAATAATAATCATACTAATAAAGTAGTATTGGAAACAATGAGTTTGGTCTAAATTAGAAAATATCAAAGTTAAAGTAAATTCTTGATAATTTTATTTTATAAGAGTAAAATAGTCAACTTAAATTTATGTCAAAGTAATATTTGTAATCAAATATACTAAAAAAAATCTAAGTCACAAAAAAATTAAGATAGATTTAATTAATTAATTCTCCAAAACTCTTCTTAATTTGAAAATTTTAAAAATAATGTGTAACTTTTCTAATTATATTTTGAAAATGGGGTGGATTCATAAAAAAAAAAATGTGGGTGGAGACATATGTGAAAACTATCAAATCTTCCAATGGTTTTTATTAATCAATTATTTTTCCCTCATGTTTCAAAGCCTGTCATAATCTCCCACTATCTAAAAAAAAAAAAAACTGTTAACCTTTAACCTTTTTTTTTTTTTATAAATCTTTTATTATTCTAGCTCTCATGTAGTATTGTTAAGACGCATCACTGATCAATAAAAATTTCTTGGGTAGAATAATAAAAGCCACAAAAAGTTGAATGTTAATAGTTTCTTTAATTTGGAGGAGAGTTGTAGTGATGAGTGTTGAAATATGCGAGAAGAAATGATTAGTTTCGACAAATAACAGGAGCATTTAATTATTTTTATCGTATTTTAAACTTTTAAGAGTAATGATGTCTCTACCCATAGTTTCCGTAAATCTACTTCACTTTTAAAAGATAATTACAAAAAATACACATTACTTTTATAAAATTTAAATAAAAAATAATTTTAGATAAATAATTAATTAAACCTATCTTAATTTATTTTTTGGTGACTTAGACTTTTTTATTAAATTTAATTACAAAGATTGCTCTAATATTTTACTCTTATAAAGTAAAACTATTAAGAATTGACTTTAACTTCAATAGTTTTCTAATTTTATACCAAACTCATTGTTTCTAATATTACTTTATTAGTATCATTATTAAAGTTTAGTTAAAGTAACATAAAGTCTTTATGGCGCAATATACACGTACATTATTGGCTGTCAAATTTATGTCTTTTACATGTAAGGATAGTGAAAATAATAATTAGATTTTATTTATAAAATATTAAATTATATGTCACGAAATTAAATACTTAAATTATTAGATATAATAACCCATGTTTATTGGGGCAATTTGATCGTTTTATATCGTAATAACGTATACTAAAATAAAACTTATAATAAAGTTTATGATCAAATATGGTCAAAAAAGGTTTAAAAATTTAATAAAAAGATTTAATTAATTAACTGTGCATAACTTTTATTGATTTGTATTTCTTAAAAATAGTGTGAGCTTATTGTAATTATTTTTTAAAAGTCGGGTGAATTTACAAAAATAGTGGGTAGGAATATTCCCACCTATAAAAGTTATTTAGATTTTTTTTTTAAAATAACCCCAAACGAGATAAAATGACATGGGTGGATGATTAAAAAAAAACAAGGGAAAGACACTATGTTTGGACATATGTTTTGTTAGTGTTAATATGAATCATGCATGGACAACTCAAGCCTAACTGGTACCAATATGGCGTTAAAAAGTGCTCGGCCTAAAAGTTTAGGTAGTTAGGTAAAAATTCACAATACAATCTTTAACGAATAATAATATGAAAAATAATTATAATTTAACCAAACATTTTTATAGATACGCATATATATAACACAAAAAAATTTTTATCTAAAAAAAATGAAGTCAAAAGAGGAACGTAAAACTCAATTCTTCACAGATTGAGCTGGCTAGTTGCCCAAAGGAGTTGATGACAACTCGCATGAAAGTAAAGTGCAACTGTGCAAGCACATTTTTAGAACTTTTTTGACAAAACAAAAGTGAGGAGATGACACATTGTCCCACAACAAGATTTTGCGAGAGTGCTTTATAGTGTGTTTGGCGAGCGTAGCGGTGGTGCGTTTACTCAAGATGATGATTTTTAAACAGAAGTACACAATAAAAGTTTATATCATGAGAAACATAACTAATGTGTTTTAAAAAATTAATTTGTTCACCTATCAAAGCCTAACTACAAGTGTTATCAAACACTTTAATAGTCTCCCCACACTCCCAAGCTATTAGTCACCTCCTGAAATTAAAGTAGAATGATTGGAGGTTGATTATATATGAAATAATATCAAAAATGCGAATGACAGGCAACCCATGCACATGAAATATGGAATATCCTTACGCTAATTGGACGTATAACTGTGCACAAATGATGTGGTTTACTGAAGTCCTCTGTTCTTTCATTATTGTTGTAGTATTAAACGAAAATGACACGCACCAAAGTTCTTGCCATGCATTAGCAATAAAAGGTAAAGAAAATGTGCAAATCATCAAGTCTAATTAGTAACTGCATGACTCTTTGTATGTAAGGACAGTCTAATTACAATTATACACGTATTTAATCTTTTGAATTTTTTCTTTAACTTTCATATATATATATATATAGATGAGAGAGAGAGAGAGACCCATAACCTAACACGAATTCAAGTATCATATTTATGCTAGCTAGATCATCACATATGAATAATCCACATGCAATGCCAAATCAACTTAATTTGTATAATTTAACTAGTAGTGGGTTCGAGTCAACATTATACATCTTACTAATACATAACATAACAACAACGTGATGATGCATGGACCGCTAATATGTGTGTGTGTGTGTGTGGACAAAATATAAGATGTAACAAAGTGGACACAGATTAGATATAAATTACTATGGGACAAAATTAAGACCGCGTTCTTTGAATTTTTAATTTTATTGTATTTTTGTTTTTCTTAATGAAGAACAGTAATAGAGCAAGAGCTAGCTGTAAAACGCGGTTTCGGCTCCCCCACATTAAAAGCCAATATATCTTTAGCTTTAAATGCTTTTGAAAATGATCCCTTGATGCTTCCATATTTTTCCTACATACAACATACATCCTTCCTCAGAATCAGTATCTTTCCACGGAAGTTGAGCAAGGATGCTTTCTATTTTTTATTCCTTGCTTTTTGGTTTTTTTTTTTAATTGTATGATTGAATAGTGAAGTGGAGCATATGCTTGCCTTTTATTTTTATTTTTTTAATTTTCAATGGTTTTGAATATTACATATTTGTTTTCTAAATATATGAATGATTTTTAATGCTAATTAACGTAAATCTTTGTACAAATACCATTTGTGTATATTGATGTGATAATAATGTTGGTGCAAGATAGTTCGGTTGATTAAAAAAAAAAACTTTAAAATTTTAAAAAAATTTTGTTTTCAAATCCCACTCACATCGTTGATAAAAAATTTAGTTATCATGACACTTCTCAAAAAATTCATATATCAACAACGAGGAAATGTCGTATCGTTGTCACATTTTTCAGGAGTAAAAGGAAATTAAAAATATGAGACATGCACAGACATTCATATACAATATAGATAGCACATCAATTTTGGCTTTTAACATTTAGTAAAAATTCAACAAAATTGACTTACTTGTATCAAGCCAAAAATATCATAAATTCCATGTTGAATCATAAAACAAATGGTCCTAAATCTAATTGACTAAATTAATTAAGTTCAATCACATTCATCTAATATTAATTTAAAAATAAATACACTATGTCTTCAATGATTTGATGTGATTGATTAATTTATAATTTTTTACTGAAAAAATGTCCTCGAATAAATAAATAACACATCATGATTTAAGTGAAAAACTTTTTTTTTTTTTATAAGAAGTGAAAAACTTAGAATAGCTAGTTTTTAAGTGTGGGAGTGAGTACTTATGTCAAATTCTATGGATGTGCTTGGACCAATTTCTATCGTTACAATAGTCTTCAATGTCTTAAAAAAAATATAGATTCTGCCGTGTGTACGTACGGTGAAAACAATTTCCTTTACAAAATTGTCTTATTTTAGGGATTCAGCATATAACTAGAGCAATTCAACAGTTTATTATTTAAATATTAATATATTGAGTAGGGTTGAAATACAAAATTATGCTGCTAAAAGTGAGAAGAGGGTGTCGTTTTTGTTGTATTGTTTTGGTTATAAACTTGTATATTAATTTTAATTTGTTGTTGTTTGGCTTGTTAGGAATTCTAAGTTGTGGATATTTCATCGCTAAACCTAATGCAGATGATCATTATCCTTCCATGGATAATCATAATATCCATCCATAATATCCATCCAATGGATATGGATATTGAATGAAAATCAGTTTAAAAGTTTAATTTTATAAAATTATAAAATTATTTTATCCAATAATTTTATCCAATGGATATGGATAATTAATTTTGTTCTGCAATTGAGAGTAATCATTGGCACTTGCCACAAACGTTATGCATTGATGTTGGGAAGATAAAGATTTGTTAATAGTACTTTGATAAATGTGGAGGTTAGAAAATGGGGAAAAATAAATTCTCAAAATTTAATGCTACTCGTACTTGACCAACTACTAATTCTTTTCAAAAAGGATCTTGATTCTATATTTCCATGAAGCGCTTAATTAGATAGAGCGGAGAGAGTACTGCTGCAGTACTCTCGTGTTGATCATAAGTTGTGCATCTCGTGTTGATCTGCTCTATTATTTGTTTATTACATTTTTATTTTTATTTTTAAAATTAAAACTTTTAAACTTATGTTGGATTAAATGGATATCCATGGATAAAATTAATTATCCATATCCATCCAGTATCTGGATATAATTTTAAAATATCCATTCTCAAATCCAATAAGCTTTTGGATGGATATTATCCATTCTAATTGGATGGATATTATGGATATCCATTATGGAATGATCCGATAACAGCAAAAGCAAACACACACGCATGGCCCCTTCTTTCTCACACGACTCCATGCTCAAAACCAGACATAAAAACATGAAGTGGGGTCCTCACAAGTAAAAAGTGGTCTTCGAATCCCTGTTGATTCGGAGTAGATTAAATCGTTGTGAAAAAAAAAAAGTAGATTAAATCATGTGTATCGGGATTTTAACAAGTGGCATAATAGAATGCTTCAAGCACATTGATTACCGCCGACACGTAGTAAAATGGATCCATATGAGAAAACTTAATGACACTGATGATAAAATTGAAATTAAAATTGGATTGATGGTGATCACCCCAGCACCCCATCTTAAATTCCTTCACCTGCCGAGCTAACTCCTCCCCCTCAACTCTTGCCCTTAAATACAAGTCCCCTTCGCTGAATCGCTATCTTTTCCTTCACAGTCTCATATATCTTTAAAGATGCTGGATTTTTTCAAACTCCTCATTTTTATTTTCTTGGTCAGTGCGGTTTCTTTGAGCACCAGCAGCAATGCTGGCTCGGAATATTCGCAGGCCGAGTGCTTGAAAGTGCCAGCCTCCTCTTTCATGAGCTCTTTGAAGACCACCGTTGATGCCATTCAACTGGTGGTTCCTGTTATTTCTAAATTTGCTATTTTGTTTGGTGATTTTCGCCTCACCAATGCTATATCAGACTGTCTTGATCTCCTTGATTTCTCTGCTGATGAGCTCAGCTGGTCCATCTCTGCTTCCCAAAATCCAGCTGGTAAGCCCTTGGTAAAACCCCAGATCGTAATTCTCATATAATGCATAAGATATTGCTGCATTCCCAACAGTCACATTCACTGCATTAATTAATTTTTGCATTTTGTTTTGTTCACATTGAGATACAGGGGAACTCTGTTTTAATTGACTAGTTTATACACATTCTTTTTTAACATAACAGGAAAGCGTAACGGCAGTGGAGATCTAAGTTCAGACTTGAGAACTTGGTTAAGTGCCGCACTGATTAATCAGGAGACATGCATTGATGGGTTTGATGGCACCAATGGCATTGTCAAAGGTGTGGTATCAGGTAGCCTTAACCAAATTTCTTCGTCGGTTCAAGAACTTCTAACAATGGTGCATCCTTCCCCCAGCCAATGGTCCAATGGGGTTAGCAGCAGCAACAGCGGTGGCAAAGGTCACGGCAGAGGAGGAAAATCAAGTGGCCAATTTCCTTATTGGTTTAAGCGTGAAGATCGGAAATTGTTGCTAGTAAATGGGGTGCAAGCTGATGTTGTGGTAGCAGCAGATGGTACAGGGAACTTTACTAAGATAATGGATGCCGTGTTGGCAGCAGAGGATTATAGTATGAAAAGATTCGTGATTTATATCAAGAGGGGTGTGTATAAAGAGAACGTTGAAATTAAGAAAAAGAAATGGAACCTCATGATGGTGGGAGATGGCATTGATGCTACAATCATATCTGGTAATCGGAACTTTATGGACGGCTGGACGACTTTCAGGTCAGCCACTTTTGGTAAGTATATCTGCAAATTGAGCATCTTTTTTTTCTTTCCCCCTCGCAAATCCAAATTATTCAAATCTCGTTTACAAAACTTTGTAAACAAAGTTGCATAGATGCTTCGGCGTAGCTCAAAACTTAGTGAACTGTAAAGTTTAAGATAGTTTATTGATGATCTTCAAAACTTTAGGCGACATGTAGATTTGTTTACCCTTTTTTTAACGGAGAAAAGAATGTTGGTTTAATTTTTTGCACATGACATGTAACAAAGGACTGGGCCAAGGGACCGGCGGGTAGAGTATAAAGAAAGATTTATATTGTTCAACATTAAAAGAGAAAATATTCTTCAATATTAAGGCACTAGGCATAACACGCTAAAATTGTTTTTCTTGGGACCACATTTTATGTGGTACCATAACTCGTTTGATAGCTCTGTTCCGGTATGGATGATGATGCTTACAGATTTTAACTATGGCCTCGATAATGGAGTGACTTTAATTTTAGGCCTCCGGGTTTTTGTTTCACGAGGCTTGTACTTGGTTTTAAGACCACCTTCCACCCAACTTACCTGAAAGATCAGCGTCACAATTACTGTTTCAAATTTCAGTCTTTTCTGTTATCAGATTTAATTGATAAAATCTTTAGCCAATGTCTTTTGAAGTTAGAGAAATTCTATAGTACATTTGAGATATTATATCAATTATACCATAAGTAAATGATATTATGGCATTTGCGCATTTATTTTGAAGAACCAGCATCTAATCGGTAGTTATATAAAATTCAAATACATGTAGTGTATTACTTCTTGTTATTCTATCATCAGTTGAGTTTATGACCAAATTCTTATTGGTGCAAAAAACTAAAGGTGTAGACAAGTTAAAACTGCAGGGCGACCTCGACCTTGACTTGGCTGCATGCTCTGGGGAAAAAACCTAAAGATGTAGACAAGTTTAAACTGTAGGGCCTCCTTGACTTGGCTGCATGCCCAATAAATATTGCTGAAAATAGAGAGCCTCTTTTATTGCTTTCGACTACAGGAGGAACAGAGATTTCAATTATTTCACACGGTCTAGGCTATGAAATATGTTCATATTGTTTTATCTCGAACTGCTAAATAAATTTTTGTTATGAACCTGCAGCTGTTAGTGGAAGAGGGTTCATTGCGAGAGACATTACATTTGAGAACACAGCAGGCCCAGAGAAACACCAAGCAGTGGCACTTCGATCTGACTCCGACCTCTCGGTCTACTTCCGATGTGCAATAAAGGGCTACCAAGACTCTCTCTACACACACACCATGCGCCAATTTTTCCGTGAATGCAAAATCAGTGGCACAGTAGATTTCATCTTTGGTGATGCGACTGCGATGTTCCAAAACTGCCAGATCCTGGCTAAAAAAGGCCTAGATAATCAAAAGAACACCATCACGGCACACGGGCGCAAGGACCCAAACGAGCCAACGGGCTTCTCCATACAATTCTGCAACATCACAGCTGACTCCGACCTGCTACCTTTTGTAAACTCAACAGAAACATACCTTGGGAGGCCATGGAAGCTGTATTCAAGAACCGTTTTCATGCAGTCATACATGACCAATGTTATCAGACCAAAAGGCTGGCTGGAATGGAACAACGATTTTGCATTAGACACATTGTATTACGGTGAGTACAAGAATTTTGGGCCTGGTGCTGGGCTGGTTAGCAGGGTTACATGGCCGGGCTATCATATCTTAAACAATACAAATCAGGTCAATAATTTTACTGTGGCTCAATTTCTTGAAGGAAATTTGTGGTTGCCATCGACAGGGGTTAAATACACAGCAGGCTTGCAGGTGTAAGCGAAAAAAAAATAAAAATTTAATAATATTTTCTTATATATAAGTTTTTTCTACGAAATTAGTCAATATATGTATATTTTCAATTCCCTCTCACGTTTGGTAGAAAATTGCGGGCTCTTTTGAACACCCAATTAAAAAAAAGTTGATTTGTGTATTTAAAGATTGATGTATGTCTAGGGAAAAAAAAAGTATTGACTACACATTTTCATTAATGAAGTGATTATTGATTTTACCACTTATTATATCGGCTTCCACTTGTTACAAATTACTTCAAAATAAAATGAAGTTCAATTTTAAAACAAAAATACATGCATGTCTCTTCAATTTAATTGTTTTATCTTGCTGGCTTTGAGTCTTTGACTTGGCACACTGCTATCCAAAAATAATGCAATATAAATATATAATGAATGATCCTCACTTATTCGGTGGAACCATTAACCAGAAACCACCACCAAAAAGTGTAATTACAATGTAGAGGAATGAGAAGAGAAGAACGCTAGCAGTGGGAGCAGCTTTGCAACGAACAATGCAATACCAGCTAACACGTGTGCAGCTGAGACGCCCCTTTCTCTCAGAACGAAACGATAGACTTTACTCCATTCGTCAGATTAAATAATAAATAGCCAGGTAGGGTTTATTTCTCCAGAAATTTGTTAGTGCCGTACACCCATCACCGCATCAGTGTCAAATACATGCATCATAATTCATGTGGGTGATGTGTTTATGCCATGAGTGAAACTAATTTGAATAGACGTGAATGTCACGTCACCTCAAACGAAATAAGTTAAAAAAGAAGAAATTAAAGAATGTCCCGGGCCTTTGGACTTCGGCGGAAGTAGTTGGGTTGTTCCTCTAAAAAAGCTGTTCAAGTCCAACAAAAGTATTATCGGTTTAAATATTTATAAATTTTTTTCTCTATTAAAATATAAGTAGAGTAGAGACATTTTTTATCTCTGAGAGTTATTTATCTGGATATGTACTTTATAGAATTTAATGTAATAATATAAGTCTCAATTATGTGGAGCAGGGACATCAATAATATAAGTCCCAATTATGTAAAGCAGAGACATCCCTCCTCTGTCGAGGTTATTTGTCTGGTGAATATAAGTCTCAGTTACGTAAGTAATTTGATGTGTAATAATCGATTATTTGTCTGGGGGCATGTACTTTATAGAATTTAATATAATAATGTAAGTCTCAGTTATGTGGAGTAGAAACATCCATTCTCTGTGAATGTAAGTCTCAACAGTGAATTTAATGTAATAATATAAGTCTCAGTTATGTGGAGCATGGACATCACTCCTCTGTGAATGTAAGTCTCAGTAGTAAATGTAAATCTCAGTAATTTAATGTGTAATCAGTATTTCAAGAAAAAAAAAATGTACCACCGGCATTGGGGCCTTATGTATACTTACGATCCAATAGGGTTGTAAAGAATATTATCAATAAATGATGGGGGCGCGATAAAATTTACCCTTGCGTTGATTTTCCGCATTTCTCTCAATTTATTATGGGCTGAGGCCAATCAAAGCGGATTGTGTGCGGCGCAGGGTAGCCCGACCAACTTAGCGTACTCAAAAGGTAACAATTTCAAACGAGAATGAGAACATGCAAATTGCAAAAGAGTAACGTCACTGTTCACTTCACCTAGAAGATGATAATAGCCATTAAATTGCAAATCTGTACATGGGAACACTGAACTTAAATTAGCTAATAGCAATAAATAAACTCATTTTTCAAACATCATAAAACACTCTTTTATTAGCTCCCTTCTCAGATATCATCAGCAAACAAGTAGCTCCTTGAAAAAAAAAAAAAAGGAAAAAAAATGGCCTGTTTGCAATTCTGTGCCTCCTTTATTATCCTTTTGTCCGCACTTCCAGCAATTTCCCCTTCAAGTGTGAACGTATCCGAAAACGACATCGAAGATCTCTGCAAAAAAACCATAGATGCTCAATTTTGCGTCAAAGTTCTAAAATCAGATCCCAGAATTCCCAAAGCAGATTTTGAAGGCCTCACTCAAATCTCAATCGACTTGTCGCGTTCATTCGTAATAGAAACTTCAGCCATTTTAGCTTCGCTAGCCAAAAACGACACACAGAGCGCACTGATGAAGAGTAGGTACTCTGCATGTTTAATGCAGTACGGACGCTCCTTGAATGACATGGAATATGCCAACGAGTGCTTGAAAATTAAAGATTTTAGAGGCATTTACATGGCCATGTTGAACTCAAAGGTTGCAGCTGGGGCATGTACTCGCGAATTCGAAACACCTCCGGCCGATAAACCAGGCCTCATTGAACGCAATCGGAAGCTTCGGATTTATGGGCAGATAATTGTTCTGGCATCATTTCTTATGCAAAGCTGATCAGGCAGACCGATTTAAATGTTTGATATTCCAAAAATAAGTAATATTTTTGTTCGTATTTTAAATTAAACTTTATGGTTTGTGGGTATGCATCATGCACCATGTACCGCTCATATTTTCTCATTACATGAGCTTTCTTGAGTTAAATTTACGCGAGTGATTGATAGTTAATGAATAAAGATACTAAAGTGATGGTTAAATTACAATAAGATATTATAAAAGACTCGTGACAAAAGATATTTAATAATTAAAAAAACTCGGATAATAATTGAATAGTAAATATGTATGTATACTTGTACAATAATTCTTGTATTCAGAATTGATAGAATATAGACTCGTTTACACTGAAATTATTCTGCTAGCCGCCATCACCATTTCATTTTTCTACTGTAAAGAAAAAGTCTTCTAGATGGCAGCCCATCTAGAAGCTTTGAATGTTGAAGAAGAAAATCAAAGTATGCAACAGCAAATTTTGAAAGAAGAAAAGAGAAGAATGAAGAAGAAAATTCAATGGCTGTTAAGAAAATAATAATAATATAATGAGGTTAATAGTAGCCAATTTTTGGCTATATAAAGGGAGCTCTTCATTCGATTTTTTTTATCATCCCAAAATTGAGAAGCATTTTTAGCTATTAGAGAGAATTTTGAAGAGTTTATAAATAAAACTCTTGTTCTAGTGTTTTGAGAGTTTGAGTGTATTGGGATTTTGGGTAGTGAGCTAAAATACCACAATATTTGTAACTCCTTTTCACTAGTAAAATATTTTCCTTCTGTCTTCGCCCGAGGACGTAAGCTAAAAGCCGAACCACGTAATTTCTGGTGTCCCGTGTGATTTTATTGTCTCATTATTTCCTCACGATAAGATAGGTACTATTCACGATACGTAATCATTCACATACCTGCATTATTCATATGCGCAGACTGCTCACGAAACAATGGGATCGATCCAAGAATTTTACGGCAGTAGGAATAGTGTGAGTAACCGCAGTGTAGTTTTTAGGAAAGCTCACAAGGCGATAAGAGCCCAAGGAGTGGGTTTTAAGTGGGACCGTGACCCCTCTAGTCTTTCTTGAACTTTCCCGGTGTGCATTCTCACACATACTCACAACTATTCGGTGGTACACTAGTTTGTACGGTATTTATCAACAAAATAAGAAAGTACGAAATTGAGAATTTAACGAACAATTTCGTTGTGGAAAATGAAGATGAGGGCTATTTTGAGAAAAATAATTGCTTACAAAGAATCGGAGAAAGACCCATGGAGATAATGACAAGTGGAACGAGACGGACAACGCCATCATCTGATCTACACTTGGCAGACGAGGTGTTATCAGGGCAGAAAAAGAAAAGAAATTTGGGATACTCTACAAAATTGTACGAGGCTAAGTCAGACAATAAAATATTCTCAAGAGGAAACTCTAAACTCTTCGAATGGCTAATCCACTCACGATCGACCATATCAACACTTCAAGACTCTATTTTCACAACTCACAACGCGTTGGGTCATAACATGTAGAAAATGAACACGCAGAGCTTTCTACTTCAAAGTCTACCAGATTCAGTATGATCAACTCATCATCAACTCGACGAACAACAATCCCGCGGACAATCTAGTTTCGACGATGTTGCACCTCCATATTAAATTAGAGAGCGGAAAAGTAAGGAAGATGACAACAAGTTCGCAGCAGTGGAGGCGTCGGTGACGAGAGGAGATTAACGCGTGGTCCCAAATGGGAGTCACAATCATGGTAGATCAAAATCCAAGTAAGAATGTTAAATGCTACAACCGTGGCAAGAAAGGGCACGCCAAGAAAAATGGAGAAAGAACTGTAAGAGAAGAGAAGAACCCGAGTCATCAAATGCTGGTGTGTAGCAAGACTTTGATGATGGCAAAATTTCTACAATGAGGCAACAACTGCTTGTAAGGCGTAAACGGCTATCGATGTCCGCTCATAGATTCGTGAGCTACTCGCATATGACCTCTCTGAGAGAATGGTTCCACACATATGAACCTATCTCGTGGAGGATCAGATATATGGGTGATGATCATGCCTTGAGATCGTTAGACGGTACTATCAAAATTAAAATGTTTGATGGTACACAATCGGCGAGGTACGATATGTCAAAGGCTTCGAAGAAAACCTATTGTCTTTGGGACAAATAGATAGTCATGGATGCAAAACTCATGTTGAAAATGGGATCTAAGATTACAGAGGCCAGATTGATAAGGCGTAAAGACGGTGCTAACTGCTCATGCTTAAAGGAGAACATCAGAGGAAGTGATGCGTGGTCGATCAAACGGAGAAGAATCAACGCGATGATGTGGCATCTCAAGCTCGACACATGTCAAAACAAGGTTCAAGATTTTCTGAGCTAAAAATTGCCTGTGGCTCAAATCGGTAAGTTTACCATTTTGCGAGCATTGTGTTACAAGTAAGCATAATAGATTAAAGTTTAGTAGATCTGTTGCTAGAAGTAAATGAATTCTAGACTTAGTTCATTCTGATATTTGGGAATCACCTGACATATCCATAGGAGGTGCAAAGTACATGGTGACTTTCATTGATGATTATTCTAGGAGATGTTGGGTATATCCAATTAAGAAAAAGTCAGATGTATTTGTAGTGTTTAAAGAATACAAAGCACGGGTAGAACTTGAATCCGGCAAAAAGATTAAGTGCTTGAGGACCGATAATGGTGGAGGGTATACAGACGGCGAGTTTCTTGCTTTCTGTAAGCAAGAAGGTATACATAGGTAGTTCACTGTGGCATACACTCTTCAACAAAATGGAGTGGCAGAGCGGATGAACATGACTCTTACAGAAAGAATAAGAGCTATGTTGAGGATCATGGTCTCGCTTAATTCATTCGGGCGTAAGCATCCAAAACCGTTATATAGTAAATCCGCCATCCACAAAGAATTGGGTCAAGACAGATGGAGATGGACTGAAAACCAAATTGATTACTACCATGCATTTGGATGTCCTGTGTATGTGATGTACAATGCCCAAGAAAGAACAAAGCTGGATCCAAAATCTAGAAGATGTATTTTCGTGGGATATGCTGATGGAGTAAAGGGGTATCATCTGTGGGACCCCACTGCCCACAAGATCGTCATCAGCAGAGATGTTATCTTTGTAGAAGAACAATTGCAAAAGAAAGATGGGGATGGTAGCACTGCAAAAGAAACGTTAGAGACTATGCCGGTTTATGTGGAAAAGAATCCAGAAAATTCAGATTCTTCTGAAGCAGCACCAGAACACGAGGAACAAGAATCAGTCGAGTCCGAGGCTCCAGAAGTTCGATGGTCAACTTGTGAGAGACGACCGCCAATGTGGCACTCGGATTATGTAACAGAGATTAATGTTGCATATTGTCTTCTAACGGAGGATGGAGAGCCATCAACTTTCCATGAAGCTTTAAACACCGGGATGCTTTGTGGACAAGAATGCAGGAAGAAATCGAGGCTTCTACACAAGAACAAGACATGGGAACTTGTACACTACCATGTGGAAGAAAAGCCATTGGAAACAAACGGGTCTACAAGATCGCGTGATGGCAATGACCAAGTGAGCCAGTATCGCAAGATTGGTGGTGAAAGGATATGCTCAGAAAGAAGGTATTGACTTTAATGAAATATTTTCTCCGGTGGTTCGACTCACGACAGTCAGAATAGTCTTGGCGATGTGTGCTACATTTGACCTACATTTAGAGCAGTTAGATGTGAAAACTGCATTTCTTCATGGAGAACTTGAAGAATAAATTTATATGCATCAACCAGAAGGTTTTGCTAAAAAGGGAAATGAGAACTTGGTTTGCAGGTTGAACAAAACTCTATATGGTCTTAAACAGGCACCAAGGTGTTGGGATAAGAGTTTTGATTCCTTCATCATGAGCCTTGGATACAACAGACTCGCCTGCACCATCGCATATTATTACAAGATGTTCAAGATAATGATTTCATCATTTTATGTGGATGACATGTTGCAGCAGCCCAACAAAGATCGAGTCCAAGAATCAAGGTACAATTGGCTGGAGTTTGAAATGAAGGACTTGGGACCAAAAACAAGATTTAGGGATGCAAATTCACCGAGATGTAAATAAGTAAGATTTGGCTTAAGAATTATGAAGAAAATCTGCAGCTCAACATGCAAGATCAGAAGTCAATCTCACCCCACTTCGTTAATTTCAAATTATCCTCAAGATGTGTCCCAGCAAGGCAGAGGAAAGAGATGTCTCGAAAATCCGTATGCATCGCAGTAGGAAGTTTGATGTTCGTTATGATACGCAGATCGGACGCATTGCAAGCAAAGCAATCGATACATGGCGAATCCCGCGAGAGTATTGATACCAAGAGGATTTTGAGATACATCGAGGAACCCCGATGTTGCATTACGTTATGGAGGATCGAGCCATCGCTGGGCTACTTGGATTCGTGATTGCAGGAGACCTTGATAAAAGGTAATCCACCGGCTATGTGTTTACATCATGGAGCAACAGAAGTTGGGTTTCAAACTACGACTTGTGGCTTTATCTACAACAAGCGGAATACATGGCGGCTACACAAGCTTGCAAGGAAGTTATTTGACACGAAGGTTATTGGAGGAGCACAAACAACATAAAATTTTTGTGTTTTGTGACAGTCAGAGTGCCTTGCATATTGCAAGGAATCCAGCCTTTCATTCCAGGACAAAGCACATAAGGGTTCAGTATCACTTCGTTCGAGAAGTAGTGGAAGATGGAAGTGTAGATTTGTAGAAAATTCATACAAATGAGAACCTAGCGGATGTTATGACCAAGCAGATTAATGCTGATAAGTTTATCTGGAGTAGATCCTCTTGTGGCCTAGCAGAGACGTAAACGACATGATAATGGCGAAGAAGAAAGGATAGTGTGGAGATTGATTGGTTTTCAATCAAATCTTCAAGTGGGAGAATGTAAAGAAAAAGTCTTCTAGATGGCATCCCATCTAGAAGCTTTGAATGTTGAAGAAGAAAATCAAAGTCTGCAGCAGCAAATTTTGAAAGAAGAAAAGAGAAGAATGAAGAAGAAAATTCAATGGCGGTTAAGAAAATAATAATAATATAATGAGGTGAATAGTAGCTAATTTTTGGCTATATAAAGGGAGCTCTTCATTCAGTTTTTTTATCATCCCAAAATTGAGAAGCATTTTTAGCTATTAGAGAGAATTTTGAAGAGTATAAATAAAACTCTTGTTCTAGTGTTTTGAGAGTTTGAGTGTACAGACGGTTTTAGTAGTTTCAAAATACCACAATATTTGTAACTCCTTTTAACTAGTAAAATATTTTCCTTCTGTCTTCGCCCGTAGACGTAGGCTAAAAGCCGAACCACGTAATTTCTGGTGTCCCATGTGATTTTATTGTCTCATTATTTCTCAATTTTATTTTAGTTGCGTGTCTGCTACACCCATAAATTTCCTAACATCTACAACATTAAATACTCTGGACTAACAGTGTTCATTAGGTGACCAAATATTTTACACTCTTAATTCTTGATTAAAGAGTTCTTTGTTTGGATTATAATGGCAGTGGTTTTGGTCCTTTTGTTATTTAAATCAAAAGAATAATTAATTGTACAATTCCGCGTGGTCGGGTAAAGAAGACGGATATATGTGGATAAAGCAAGTGTATAAATAAATATAGAAAGAATCTGAACATGTGAGAATTTGGCAGTTGCTAGGACAAAAGATGCAGCGCAAAACGACTTTGTCTCGTGAATTTTCAGAAGAAGGGTCAAGTTGCCACTGAGAGATTTTAAAAATAATTACTCACAACTCACTCTTTGGTTTTATTTGATTTTGCGTTATTGAAAAAAAATGAAGGAAAAAGTAGTGAAAGTTATCCATTAGTTGCAACTTGCGAATTGACGCCAAAAAAAAATCATAACAATAATAATCGTAGTAATAAAGTTTAAAAAAATGAGTTACAACTATTTTGTCAAAGAACAATTCTACACGTCGCAAAAAAATTTTTTCAAAATACATTGAAATGAGATGATCATATTCATTATGGGAATGATCTAGGACGAAATTTTTATTTGGACATGAGTTTGGCCTTAAATGAGTTTGTATTTATGATTTATATATTGATTTTAAGGTTTCGTTGACCCATCATGTTAATTTCTTGCTTGGCACTCTAGATTCACATGCACGGCTTCACCCGGTGGGTGACTGAATAGTGCAATAAATTACTTTTATATATATATATATATATGTTTGTATGTATGTATGTATGTATGTATGTATGTATGTATGTATATGACTTTCATACATAGATATGACAACTTGTATGTATTTCCACAAAAATCTTTGTAATCTGTCAATGACATTCAAACAATGACTCACTTCAAAAGCAAGTGGGAGATCATTCATGTGATCTTTAAAGTAATGGAATATTAGCAAAGACTCGTTTTCTGATTTGGGGTTGATGATTTTTCGATATGGAATTTGAATGTATGTTGTCAAATCTTGGAAAATCCTTTAGTTTATTAATTGAATTAGAGTTCATCCTAAAACATGTAAAGAAATGTGTTGAAATTTAAATTAACTATTATTTATTAGCATTATCAATTAACAAAGAAACTTATTATTTATTATCATCACCAGTTCTCATGAATCATGATGTTGATTTTCAATTGGCACTCTAGAAGAATTTTGGTTTTCAAACACAAGGAATTAAGTTGAAGAAATAAAAAAATGTGCACCTTCGAAGAAGATCGAATTGGTTGTATATTGAATGTGATGATAATTAGACTACGTAATCTTACTCCTTTTCTTGTTTTAATTTCTTTTTAAAAATTACATGATTACAATTTATTGATATCATAATTAAAAATTTGTTAAATCAGTCTCCATAAGATAGCCGGATCAAAGAATTCTACTAACATTGCATACCTAATAATGATTTATGATTAAATTTTCCCGTCATCTTAAAACATTATGTTTATTATTATATTTTTAAAAATATGTTAAAACTATTATTACGAGGAGCACCCTACGTTACATTTAACGTAAGGTACCACCACACACAGCAATAGTGATAGAACCCACCACGAACACTGTTGCTGTTTGTGATGGTACCTTACGTTAAATGTAAGGTAGGGAACCCTTCTTATAACAGTCTTCTTTTGACTTTTACACACAGATGTTTGACTTTTCTACTGCAATCTTTATACTGTGTCTTCGGCATTCCCTCGAATAATTCACTTCAACAAGAAGTGAGATGGAGATCATTCATATTGAAACCTTAAGTCATGAAGATTAGAGAAGACTCGTTTTAATTAAGCTGGGATTGATGAATTTTCTATTTTGGAAAACTGTTTATTTTACTAATTAAAACTATAATTAATTTTAAAACTTGTTAGAAATGTTTTAATTTAACAATTTTGATTTGGTTGTAATCTATCGATACAAAATTCTGGGATTCACAGAATCTAAAAAATTATAGCATTTTGCATGACTTTTCATGTGACCAGCCATATCAGATTCCATTTAAGTCCAAAACTCAAGATTCAACAAATGCCGAAACCGGCCAATCTGCTAAAAAGGTTACTTCGACCTTGGTATAAGCTTGCTTGATTGGGTGTGTGCAGTCGCGCATCTTATTGTGCGCGACTGTGAGTAGGGATGGCAAAATAACCCGGACCCGGCCCGGACCCGGACGAACCCGGATAATCCGGGCCGGGTTGAACCCGTACCGGATTGAAAAAAAATCCGGATCCGGAATGGATTTTCATAACCCGGATGAAATCCGGGTCGGGTCCGGGTTTGGAATAACCCGTATATCCGGAACCCGGACCCGGATCCTTTATTCGTTAATATAAATACAAACTTAAAAAAAAACCCTAGTTCTATTTCTAATTTTCTATCTTTCGTTCTTTCTAACTTCTTCTCACGAATCACGATTCACGAATTCCTTTCTTCACGATTCACGATCCACGATCCAGCAACCAGCATCCACGAATCGCGATTTGCGACACAATAGTTGTGCCGCGGCTGCCGCCTTTCACTGTCCCGCAAGCAAGTCAAACAACCATCGGCTGGGTCCGCTGGGACGCTGGGTTCGCCACTGACAAAGCTTGGGTTCCTCACCGTCGTAGCTCGTTTGGTTCACCGCCGTCGCATCCTTACAGCACGATAGTTCCTCACTTCCTCTATTCATCATCATCGGCAGTCTTTTAAGCGCCGACAAAGACGGCAGCTCCTCTATTCATTTGATTCAACGGCGTATTGTGAGTTTTCTGGCCTTTCGATTTGATGCTGTTATACTTATTTTTTATGTGATTTGTGCTATGTTTGGTCTGAATCGTCTGATATTGATTGTTGTTGTGTTATGCTTGATTTGTGATTTGTGTTGTGCTATGTGATTTCTGCCATGAACACCACTGATTTATGCTTAAAATGTTGTTGATTGTTGGTGTTAATAGATTCAAATTGTATATTTCAAATGTTAGAAGTTATGCTTAAAATAAATTGTTGTTAATAGATTTGTTGTCATATAGATTTGAAAATGTATTTTTGAAATGTTAGAACTTAGAACGTTATTACAGTAAAAAAAAAAAACATATAAAATGGAAGAAATTGGAGGATTGATGGGTTAGTTTAATTTGTTTTGACATAATTCTTGTAGGGTGTTAAATTCGTAATGGAAAATGAACAAAAAGTTGATTTAGATGAGAAAGTGTGGGTGTGAGGGTTGGCATGGATATGGCAGTAGAAAATAATGATGCAGCTGCTGAATTAGAACCTGATTCAACAACAATAGAGCATGGGAGTGGGAGTGGGAGTGGGAGTGGGAGTGGCCGTGGCCGTAGGGGTAGGGGTAATACTACTGCTGGTGCTTCAAAAAAACGAGGCACTGGCAGCGAAGGGAGTAGTTCAGGTAGATTAGTTTCTGATGCTTGGAATCATTTTAAAAAAGTTAAGTTAGGCAAGGAAGTTCAGGCGATTTGTAATTATTGTGGGTTAGTTATGCAAGGGCATTATTCTCAGGGTACTAATCACTTGATTAATCATGCTAAACGTTGTCCTAGAAGGTCAATCAAGAATGTGCAGCAAATGCACCTTTCTTGTTCTTCTAAAGTTAGATGGAACTAATGCTCTAGTAATTATAATCTTGAACCAAAGTGGGATATGGCAACATCAAGGTTTTATAGCTAGAATGATTGTAATGCATGAGCCTGCTATCATTTGTTAAGTATATTTTGTTTTACGAACAATTGAAGCTTCTCCAACCTTCAATTGAGACTATTAGTAGAAACACTATTAAGGCTGAAATTTTGAAGCTTTACGATATTGAGAAGACGAAGGCAATGAGTGTTTTGGAAGCTTGTGACAGTAGAATTGCAGTGACTACGGATATGTGGACTGCTAGTAACCAAAAGAAAGGGTATATGATTATTACGGCACATTACATTGATAGCTCATGGGTGTTGCGAAGTCGTATTATGAGGTAATATTCTCGAGACTTTTTTTGTTTATTTCAACATGAATGAATGTTTGCATTATTTAATATTTTGATTATTTTTTTACATTTTTAGGTTTATATATGTGCCAGCTCCACATAGTGGTGAAGTTATGTGCAATGAGTTGTATGAGTGTTTGATGGAGTGGAATATAGATAGAAAGTTGTCTCAGAATCGCTGATAATCGCTCGCAAATGAGTCCATGATTGATTTGTTGTTGGGGAAATTTTCAACTAGTTCAATGATTATGGGTGGCAAATTCCTTCACGTGCGCTGTTGTGCTCATATATTGAACTTGATAGTTAAGGATGGTTTATCTGTGATACAAAAAGAAGTTGAAAAGATTAGAGAAAGTGTCCATTACTGGATAGCAACACCTTCTAGATTTGAAAAGATTGAGGTGCCGTAAAACAATTAGGTGTTAAAGAAACTAAAAACTTAGCACTTGATTGTAAAACTAGGTGGAATTCCACTTATTTGATGCTTAGTACAGCTTTGTTGTATAAAGATGTATTTGTTCGTTTAAAAGAGCGTGATAGAAATTATACATCTTTGCCTAGTGAGTTGGAGTGGAATTTTTCAAAGCTTATGTGTGAGTATTTGAAGAGTTTTTATAAGTTGAGTAACTTTTTGGGGACACGATATCCGACATCTAATTTATTTTTTGGCAAGATTTGTGAAATTAGATTGTCAATGAATGCATGGTTACAATCACCAATTGAGGGGGTAAAAAATATGGCCACTAAGATGATTGCGAAGTATGACAAATATTGGGATGTTATTCATGGAGTTCTTGCTGTGGGCACTTTGTTAGATCCTAGGCGTAAAATGTTGTTAATTAACTTTCTATTTCCCAAAATTTATGGAGAAAGAGCTGAATCCGAAATTGAAAGGGTGCGCAAATTATTTGTTGATTTAGTTCATGAGTACGAAGTAAAATATTCATCAAATGCAAATTGGGGGATTAATGGTTCAGCTAATTCTGAAGGTGCTGCAGCAGATGATTCTGTTATGGTAGACTTAGACTTAGATGAGATGGCTGATGAGTGGGAATCATTTAGAAATCAGAACTCACAAAATAATATATTCAAAACAGAATTTGAGCTTTATCTTGAGGAAAGTACTTTGCCTTCAACTAGTCAATTTGATATTTTGTCATGGTGGAAGAATAATGAAGGCAAATATCCTATACTTGCAAAGATTGCGAGAGATTTTTTGGCCATTCCCATATCAACAGTTGCTTCCGAGTCCGCCTTTAGCACCGGAGGTAGACATTTGAGTCCTCATCGCAGTAGACTTCAGCCATCAACAGTGGAGGCGTTGGTGTGTACTCAAAATTGGTTTTGGCTTGACCACAACCTAAAAGGTATGAAAAATTTATTTATTACATCAAAATAAATTTGTTATAGTATCAATTTATTACTAACTGTTTGTTTCTTATTTTTATGATTTATGCATGTTTTTAGATGGAATTAGGAGGAAGTAATACGAAACAACTTATTGCTGAATGTTTGATGAGTGAGTTGTGAACAACAGTGAGTCAAGTGAAGAAGAATAGAACTTTGAACTGTAAACTTGTATAATTGTATTATGGATTTATATTTATGGCTGTTTTATTACTTGAAACAGCCGTTTGAATTGTGGATTAATTTAGCCCTTTGCAATTTTGCATTGTAGACTTTGCAAACATTGAGAATTTGAGAATTTTGTTGGGATAGTGTTTAAATCTTAATTTAGCCCTTTGCTTTTAATTGTGATTTGTTGCTTTTAAGTCTTAATTTAGCCCTTTCGGCAAACATTGCAGGTGATATAGCAATTCTGGAATTGTGGAATTGTAGAATATGTTTAGCATTCTGGAATTGTGGAATATGTTTAGCATTATGGAATTGTGGAATTGTGGAATTGTGTGGAATATGTTTAGCATTCTGGAATTGTGGAATATGTTTAGCATTCTGGAATTGTGGAATTGTGGAATTGTGTTTCAGCATTTGTAATTTTTTGAGTATTGATCCGGGTTCAAACCCGGAATCCGGGAACCCGGATTATTCCGGGTTTAACCCAGCCCGGACCCGGATGAGAAAAAGTCGGGTTTAAGTTCGGGTCCGGGAAAAAGAAAATAGCGTCCGGGTCCGGAACCGGAAAGACTAAACCCGGACCCGGACCCGGATTTTGCCATCCCTAACTGTGAGCGTGTCAAATTTTTATCAGGATAATCGTGGAACCCACACCACGGTTCAAATAGAAGTTTAAGATGTATTTTAATTGTACATGCTGCTCGCTGTAAACTAGACCTATTAAAAATATTTTTTTCAATAATATTAGGGATATTATCATTTTACTACCAAACTTATTCTGACATTTCATTTCAAGATTATGGTCACGAAAGTCAAGCATTTTACTACCAAACATTCAAGGCCCTTATCAATTCACTACCATTCCGTTAAGAACGTTAAAATTTGTTGATGTCGTAAAAAAGACATTTCAACAGAAGAGTAAAATTATTTGTTAATTTGATAGATAAATTATCATTTTACTACCAAATTTTTAGAATTATTATTTTACTACCGAAGTTTTAGGAATTATCATTTTACTACCAAACTCTTGGGGTAAAATCGACTTTTAACATAATTTCATAAAGATTAACGTTAACTGAATTTAGTGAAACGACAACCGCGAAAACTTTTAAAGAAACGACTTTTCTAAGTTTTGCATCGATAATGAGCATGTCAAGAAAACTTTGAAGAAATGATAATATCCCATAATATTAATTACACATCATATTAAAATATTTTAGATCTATTAAAATTATTTTTTTAATATTAATTACACGTCAAATTAAAATACTTTTTTATTATATATCAGATTATATAAAATAAAATAAATATTTATAAATATTTTAACCCTATAATAATACTATTACGGAGACCTGAAGAGCTGCCCTCACTGTAAGGGAAAATTTACATCATTGAGAAGCCCCCATGCACCGCGGCCCACCATACGCACAACTCATTAATTTATTTGTTGTTTTTGACCAATGAAATATCTTCCTTGTTGGCCGTCTCTCTCTCATTGTCTGCTTCATGTGACTGTGCCAGTTCAACGAAGGGTTCAAACTTGAAAATAAGGTATCAGCAAACGTTAAATGCTATCTATATAATCATCACAATAATCATTATTATTTTTTTTTTCGAAAAAAGAGTTTCTTTAACACAATTGAGGTATAGCTTAATACCCTTTTCACAGGAGAAAGTTAATACATATTTGATTAACACTACTTACTGTCAGGTAAATTTTAAAAAAGTCAATTGTGTTATAAAAACCAAATTATAAGCGTTTAATCCTTAAGCATATAAACTGTCAATAACAACATTGATTTATGCCCTTGATCTATCAAATAGTGTTTTAACAAGTAATTTTACAAGTGTTTGAATTAATGGATGGATAAAATTCATTATTTTGATAAAAAGTCAATAGCAGCTAAAGATATACAGATGTTCGGCACTACTAACGTCACAAATGAGTTAAAAGAAGCCGAGAATGTGCAGAGGTTTGAAAGCTCTAAGGTTACAGATGAGCTAATAGGTGCGGCTAAGGATGAAGAGTCAAGACCTGCAGAGGATGCAGGGGAATCGAAACCAGCAAAGGAGATTTTGGAATTGAGGTTGGCCAAGGATTTTGAGGATTGGAAGTTAAAGCTAAGGCTATGGATTCACAGCTAAGAGAGGTTGATTTCTTCTATCTTAGGTTCAACATTGTAATATGTGTAGTGGAAGTTTCAATTCACTTGTTTGCTATCTATCTTTTTAAGGGAAGTGACTTGGGCATATTAATGATCTCTTGGAGGATCTGCTGAAAACATTATCATTTTTTCTCTAAATCGTATTGACAATGAGGTTTTCAAACGATTTTGTTGTTTAAAAATAGTTTAATAAAAAAATAATGAAAGCAGCAAAAAATCGTTAAAAAATTTAATATTTAATATATAACATTATACTTCTAATGCATTCTAAAATTTCTTCTAATACAAGTACATCCAAAGACTGGCAATGGCAAACATGGCTATAGATTCTCTCTCTCTCTCCAGCTTCCCGTGAAAATTAAAAAAATATACAATATTATGCATCTATGAATTGCATTTATCCCAAAACAAATGTAAGCAAGTATTTTAGAGACACAGTCAAATAATCATTTCCCAATTTTCAAAGATCACCGTCACTAAAATCCATGCAGTTAAATATCATAAGCCACACAAACTCCATGCAACTTTGTTCCCCTCCACCCCCAAAGCATTATTTAAGAACAATCAGGGATTAGCCACTCTCTTATCTTCAACATTTTAAATATAGTGAATCAATTCACTCTGCCTTCTTCATATCGGCTCTCATGGCTGCTTCCTCCTTTCTGAAACTCACCTTGCTCCTCTTCACAATCTCCATCCCCATCACAGCTACTCTAAGCACTCCTTCAACAACTTCTCTGCACACCAACATATCTTCAATAAGCAAGTTTTGCAAAAGCACTCCGCACCCAGATGCTTGTTTTGAGTCATTGAAGCTCTCTATATCAATCAATATCAGTCCAAACATCATCAACTTCTTGCTTCAAACTCTCCAAATGGCCATATCCGAAGCCGGGAAGGTCACCAATCTATTGTCCGGTGCAGGCAGCTCTAATATTGTCGAGAAACAGAGAGGCACAATCCAGGATTGTAAAGAACTTCACCAAATCACATTATCCGCTTTACAGAAATCTCTCCCAATAATCCGTGCAGCTCATGATGCTAAAACCATATCCCATGCAAGAGCATATCTCAGTGCGGCTCTAACAAATAAGAATACTTGTTTAGAGAGCCTGAACTCTGCTTCAGGTTCTTTGAAGCAACCTTTAGTGAACTCTGTAACAAGTACTTACAGGTATGTGAGCAACTCCCTGTCAGCACTTCCAAAGCCAGCTAAGACGAAAGGCAACAAACACCGCCGCCGTCTATTGGGATTTCCGGAATGGTTGTCAAGAAAAGATCGCCGGATTCTGCAGAGCTCCGATGACGATAATGAGTATGACCAGAGTCAAGTGCTGACTGTGGCTGCCGATGGAACAGGGGATTTCACTACCGTCACTGATGCGATAAATTTCGCTCCCAATAACAGCGATGATAGGGTAATCATCAATATTAAACAAGGGGTTTATGAGGAGAATTTGGAAATTCCAAGCTATAAGACCAACATTTTTCTGCTTGGAGGCGGTAAAGATTCAACTATCATCACCGGAAGCAGAAGTGTGGGCGATGGCTGGACCACTTTCAGATCTGCAACAGTAGGTAATTTTCAAAGCACTTTTCAGAGCATCGTGCCTTTTTTTCCATTAGTATTTGAACTTTAGTGATAAAATGAAAAAATTTCTACTAGTGCTGAAAGTGTCGTTAGCTCTAATCGTTAAAACATCTCCATGTAAACTTGTTAATTGCAGCGGTGTCCGGAGACGGGTTTCTCGCACGGGATCTAACAATTGAGAACAAGGCAGGGCCAGAGAAGCATCAAGCGGTTGCCTTAAGAGTGAATGCAGATTTTGCAGCTTTGTTCAGATGCAGCTTCTCTGGTTACCAAGATACGTTATATGTACACTCATTTCGTCAGTTTTATCGAGAGTGTGACGTATACGGAACCATAGACTACATATTTGGTAACGCTGCAGTGGTTCTCCAGGCATGTACCATCGTATCTAGAATGCCACTGCCAGGGCAATTCACAGTCATCACAGCACAATCAAAAGACGACCCAAATGAAAACACTGGAATCTCAATCCAAAATTGTTCAATTTTGGCTACTGAAGATCTGTATGCAAATTCTGCAAGTGTTAAAAGTTACCTAGGCAGGCCCTGGAGGATCTACTCAACGACAGTTTTTCTTGAGTCCTACATTGATGACTTTATTGAGCCAGCCGGGTGGACCGAGTGGCCAGGTGGCCAAGGCTTGGACACATTGTACTACGGAGAGTTCAATAATTATGGTCCAGGTTCCGGGACCGATAATCGGGTCACTTGGCCCGGGTATCATGTCATGGATGAGTATGATGCATATGGTTTTACTGTATCACAGTTAATTGATGGTGAGGAGTGGCTGGATTCAACTTCCATTCCTTACGAAGATGGGATTTAATCACCATCTTTTGTGAAAATTAATTTTTATTTTTATTAAGTTCGAATGTAACTAGAACTCTTGTTTGTATCAGTTTGGTTTCTAAAGTAGATATTTATGAAATTTGGTTGACGTAAGGAAATGATTTGATCTGTCAAAGAAAGGCCTATGTATGGTTTACAAAGTTGATATTTATGAAATGTGGTTGAAGTGAGAAAATGAATTGATCTGTCAATGAAAGGCTTATGGGATAAAAATAAAATCTTGTGTTAGGTTTGCTTGTTAGTAGCATTTTGTGTGCAAACAAGGAACATAAAGCAGCAAAACCATGTCAAGAATATGGGGGGGTTTCTTTTTCTGTCCTTCATTTTTATTTTTATTTTTATTAAATAGCAAATATCATTTAAAGGATCAAATTGGCCGAATTATATCATACACGCTACATCGAGTTCAAGTGCAATATTTAAGAAAATGCCTAAGACAGTCTAATCAGCATAATGTAATAATTAAAAAGAAAAAACAGTTTCACACTCCAAGGAAAGAATTTTATGAGTCTGACTTAGTTTGGTTATCTTAGCTTTAATTTCTTTTTAATCTTTCGTTAATTTAACGAGGCTTTTTGTCGGTGAGATGCTCAACTTGACTATATAATTAAGCACATGAATCTGAATACAGAAATATCAGAATGGAGAGCAGATGGTGATTGGCCAACCAAGTCAGGTCTTTTCGTTCTTTTTGATGAAAAAAATGGTTTGTCCTTTTAACAATTTGTTCACTGGTGGGATTTGACTCTTGATGCTCGAGGCCAAATGGTGGTGTCCTTTTCTACCTGTTTTCAAAAAGATAATTGCGCATAGCTTGTGCTTACAGTGGCTAGATTAGCCTTTACTATAACCTACTAATTAAAACTATGCTAAAAATATATATAAATAAATAAATCCAAAACTCCAGTGAATGATTGAACACACTTTCGAACAAGAGTACCTAAACTCGTCGAAAGCGATACTGTTAATATTCACTTATTACAGTCTGCTAAGTCAGATCCTAGTAAATAATTACTGAAAATATTTAAAAAAATTCAAAAACAAGGAAAAACCAGGACGTACGGTTGACATTGATCTGATTGGAGAAGGAAATCTTAGAGATTACATTTTTAATTAATTTGGCTTGGTTATAAAGTAGCATATGAAAGTCTCTATATCGGAAGAAAATTCTTTATTTGTTGCTCTGGGTGTATTTGTTAAATTCTCGTCATTAGTACGCAGTCCCAAACTTAATTATGTTTGCATCCACGCTTATTGAGTTAAAACTTTTCTGATGTATATGTCCGCCTTAATCGATTCTTCTTACAAGTATATACTAATTTAATAAAATTAAATGTATGGTCACACTCACACAGCTAAGTATTCAACTCAATATATTACATCCAACAGGATTCAGAATTTTTTAAACCCCAATAAGTCAAGTCATCTTGGAAAATAATCTTCCGTGCTCAACAGGCAACCGCATCAACACGGCACAAAACCAAAGACCCCATAAGTGACCATAAACATGGCTTGTCAAGTGCAGAGCCCCACTACGCTACAACGTCCCAGCAGAGAACTAAGATTCAGAATGTGCTTTCACATTTCTGCATGGGTGAGTTGGAGGTAACTTCGATCAAAGCACTAGTGACTGAAATTCTGCGTAGTCTTATTTGAATTTGTGAAGGGCAACCAAATCCATTATAAAAAACAACCACTTTCTAGTAAACTTTCTGAATGGGAACAAAATAGTACAGACCTAGTCTAAAACGAACAAAATCACGCCATATATAGAATGGCACAAATTATGTTACGGTACATGTAATTCCACATAGTGTCCCCCCTAATTAATAGCCAATACTGAATAAATTTGATACTTAATGGTACTTGTTTATATTTAGTTGCGCGGATTTAAGAGTGATTTTGCAAAATTTAAAGGCAAGGTAAGGAGGGAAAATCGGTTATAAAGTAGAGATTCTGTATCACCCGTTTCGGACAAGTTCCCTTAACTGACTTTTAAACGTAACACCTGAAAATTCTCCTGTCCGTTTCTCTTGTTCTTGGTCTTGCATTTTTTTTTTTAATTTTTCATTTTTTGTGTCTCTCTGCCTTTGCTTTGGATGTGAAGGCAGAGAGATCTCTGCCCGTGTCACAATAATGGTATTTCAAGATTTTGATCATTTATCAGAGCGCAGAAAGGCTGAAAGACAACGAAAATTTCGAAAGCGGGTAACAATTTCTGCCATTTCTGCCTTTGTTCTCATCATTTTGATTGCTGCCGGAGTTTTTGGAGTTGTTTCTCAAGATAATGGCGAGGATTCTTCTAAAACATCACCGTCATCTGGAGCCCCGAAAGGGATTTCGCGTGCACAAAAAATGATTGCAACTATATGTGAGAGCACCACATACAAGAATTCGTGCAATGATACTTTGTCGGCTGCAGCCGAAAAGGACCCTTCGATTGATGAACCCAGAGAATTTCTCAAGGCCTCAATAGCAGCAACTGTTGTTGAGCTTGATAAGGCCATTAAGAAAGTAGAATCCTACGATTTTAATGCCCCAGAAACAGAAGCTGCATTTAAAGTTTGTAAGAAAGTCATAGATGACGCCAAGGAGGAATTGAATCGATGTGTTTCTCAAGTGGGTGGCAAAAAGCGTGATCTTGGGATGCTTGTAGAAAGGGCTGGTGAATTGAATAATTGGCTAAGTGCAGTCATGACTTATCAACAAACATGCATTGACGGATTTCCTGAAGGAAAAATGAAATCTGACATGGACAAAACCCTGAATGAAACCCAGCAACTCACTAGCATTTCTCTAGCTATGATAACCCAATTTTCAAATTACTTGTCATCAATCATGAATTTGACGCCCCAAGGGATGGATCATCGCGGCCTTTTGGATTCAAAGGATGGAGTACTACCATCCTGGATGAGCCATCAGGAAAGAAAAATGTTGCAGGATGAAGAAAACAACAAGATAGAACCACACTTGATAGTGGCAAAAGATGGCTCCGGAAACTTTACAACAATTTCTGAAGCATTGGCAGCCGTACCTCAAAAATATGAAGGACGGTATGATTAATTATGATATTCAAATTGAGCTTCTAACATTGTTAATCAATTCATTTTCGTAATGTTTCGTCCATTTTGAATGCGCTGTAGGTTTGTCATCTATGTTGCCGCAGGAATTTACGAAGAGAGTGTGACTGTGTCAAAGCGTATGGTGAATCTTACCATCATTGGGGAAGGATCTCAGAAGTCCATCATTGTGGGGGGCAAAAGTGCTGCTGACGGAATCAATATGTATGATACTGCAACTTTTGGTACGTCAGTTACATTAACATTTTGAGACCCGAGTCTAGGCCCTGCAAGTCCATAAAACATTAGAGAATGGGTTTGTTTTACGTCTAGGGTCCTAATCGAACTTTAGCTCATATTCAGTGTAAATCTTACGTTGTAGTTGTGTGGTCTCTCCAAATTTGTAGTTCTTCTCCATCATAACCGTTATCCAAAATGATGCTTCAACCACAAGCACTAGGATCTATTTTACGAACTTGCTTAATTGTTGATTGCTTTTGCAGTGGCTATCGGCGAAGGGTTATTTGCTAAATCAATGGGATTCAGAAACATTGCGGGTCCAGAAAAGGGTGAGGCAGTGGCTGCCAGAGTCCAATCCGACCGTGCAACATTTCACAACTGCCGCTTTGAGGGCTACCAAAACGCAGTGTGGGTACAAACTCACCGCCAATTCTACAGGAGTTGCTTAATTACAGGCACAGTCGATTTCATATTTGGCGATGCGGCAGCTATCTTTCAGAATTGCCAGATAATGGTTAGAAAGCCCCTGGACGGGCAAGAAAACACAGTTACAGCACAAAGTAGGATTGACAAATTTCAAACCACAGGAATTGTGCTACAGAATTGTGAAATTGCACCCGACGAGTCACTCGAACCCGTCAAGAACAGTTTCGGGACTTATCTTGGCAGGCCCTTGAAGGAATACTCAAGAACAATCATTATGGATTCGACAATCGAGGATTTCATTCATCCTGAGGGATGGCTGGCATTAAAAGGAAATTATGGACTCAAAACATTATATTATGCAGAATTTAACAATAAAGGACCTGGAGCCAGTACGAAAGGCAGAGTCAAGTGGCCTGGATACAAAACCATTGTTAAGGAAGAGGCCATGAAGTACACTGTACGCCCTTTCTTACAAGGAGATAATTGGATCAACAAAACAGGTGCTCCTGTTCACTTTGGCTTATTCTGAAAATTTCTTTAGGGACTCCATTTCTCTCAAATTGCTCGTGTATCTCAAGAAGAATGGTTATAAATGCAATGAAGATTCAATTTGTGTGTGTATTTTGTGCGAGGATTGGCACAAAATTTCAACCCTCCAAAATACTCGCTCATTTACTTAATAGACTTATTATTTAAATTTAAAATTTAAAATTTACCCTATTCACGACTCCAATGCCTAATATTCTTTTACTAAACTAGATTTTAGTAATAACATTATTTTACTAAATAAACTCAGTTTAACATTTACACACACATTACTTAAATGTGCAAAGTTATATTTTGCAAAAGCACGACATTTTTCCGCCGACGGAGAATTGCCCTTAATTCTTCTCTACCTCGGAACCACCTTGCTCACTTGAGTTGCTGAAAAGTTGGATGAATTGCCAGTTTAATTTATTGATGCACAATTGGCATAATAATAATTCATATTCTTTTATATATAGAGAGAAATAAAGAGTAGTCTTTTTGTCTGAAATTTTAAAGCATGAAATAGTTTTAAAAAATTTTAAAACTATAAAATTTAGTAATATTATAAAATTAAATTTTAAAATCACATAATTTTAAAATTTTTTCGTACTTTCCTACCCTTTAAAATCCTAAATAAAAAATTTTCCCATGTAAATCTATATAAAGTTCATGCATTTGCCTACATTTCTATGTAATTGGACTTCAGCGGTCGAATAGGGTTGACCTGGCCAACAATTTTTGAAACTTTGTGCTGAGAATAAAAAAATTTGGGCCGGAGCCAGAAACTGCTGAACGCCCCGAATGGTGGCATCAGGCCCAAAAATAAAGGATTCTATTTAAACAATTCTTTCCGTTGGATCAAGTGACCCATTCCTATATTTGATGTCAAGATCAAAAGTATAGGATCCCCTAATTAATAAAGATAGCAATTGAATAAGCGACAGTTAATGATCCAGCCGGCGGTCAAGGTTCAACCATATTTGTTTATTTTACAGAATTTATTAGAGTTTCTTAGCAGGCTCTGACCTGGACTTTTCTGTAGAAAATTGGAGTTTAATTTTTGTACCATTTTGATTCTCGTGACGTGACTCATTCAAGCATATGGTTTAATTTGCTGCAAAATGTTAGCATATGGTCTCTGCGAAGAAAGATAACAACTAAATGCCAAGAACCAGCTGCACGTATCATCTGATACAAAAGAGATACAAGTCAAGACCCTTGTAATGGGCAAGATCTCAATAAGTGCTCCTCAGAAAATCACTTTTAATACATTTTACAAAACACAAGAATATTATGGCTTCATGCAAAGTTTTCAAGGCAACTATGGCAATTTTTTTGTTGATGGGTTTCTTTTACGTTATGGGCTCATCTTTAATAAGGCTAGCAGACCACGAACAAGATTTTGTTGTTGCTGCATGCAACACTACCCTTTACGTTAAAATACGGGAATCATCATTAAGATCAGATCCTCGAAGTGAAACATCCGATCTCAGAGGCCTAGCTGACATTGACCTAAACCAAAGTCTTTCCACCCTAGCTTACACAAAAATTTTGAAGTCCAATGCTAGTAGTTACTTAAAATATATGTATTAATGGTTGGTTGATCGCACTGAAGTGAAGGATATGATGAAGCTGTTCAAAATCTGCAAGATTCGATCCATGTCATAAGTATTAGGTATTACAGCGAGGTGAACGCATTGGTCTCTATTGCAATGGCTGATTCTGACACGTGTGAAGGAGGAATTTTCGAATATACTAGAGATAATCCAACCAACTAATATATGTATGATATGTGTAATTGAATTTAATATAACCACTACTTATGTAATGATTTTTAAAAATAAATAAATAAATAAATATATATATATATATATATTATAACATCATTACTCATTTTATGTCTAAAATTTCTCCATGTGAAGATGGCTTTAAAGAGATAGCGCCAGAGAATCAATCTCCCCTAACGCATAGAAACCAGTATTTATACAAGTTGAATAGCATTTTTCGGGCAATAAAAAATCTTCTGATTTAGTGTGTATAATTTTCTCAAGGATGTGAGGGATTTTCATAGCTAGAGATTCTGGGGAACTTCCAGTGTTACGCATAATCTCCATTGAATTATCTTTTTTGTGTCGTAATATTCGTTTCCACTCATAAAATGTTTTTACCAATTATGTTTCTAACACATTTTGAATGCTTTATTGCATCCATGGTGTTAAAATAGTTACAAAAGAAGCACTATAAAAGTGTCTTGGGTCTTGGATAATCAGTTAATATGTAAAAGAAAATTCTATTTACCCTTCAATAGTTTTTCTTTTTTTGGGTAATATTTTAACAATAGGGATAAATGAGTTATTAAAAATTATTAGGAGCCAATTAGATAAAGGATAAATTGTAAATTTGTAATAGAGAAAATCCGTTGAGAAGTACAGTTAATAAGAATAATCTAATGAAAGGATGCAATCATCAATATCAGAGGTTATATATTAAGATTATGATTCAGTGCTAAACTTATTTTGAGAAAGACTACATAGTTGTTGACCAACAAGATAGAAAGATGACCAGCTACATCATTTGGCGATATTACATACTTAATTGAAACAATTAAAAAATAAAAGTTATTATTTTCAATTGCAGTGCTCTGTTTGAGAATTGATAGGAGGACACAAATGTTTCTAAATTTATTAATCACATATCAATTTGTATTTAATCGAAATGTCAATTTAAATTTCGTTAAGGTTTTCAAAAAATTCTAAAACTATGCATATATAAAATTTCATTTAAGATATAGGATTTTTTTTTGAGGAAAAAGATCCTCTCTCTCGATCCTGAAGAAATTTTAAAAGATTTCGCGCCACGCAGATTTAATTGACAAAACAGATTGACAGTGATTTAACTTCTTTATTTTATTTATTTATTAAATACCAATCACCACATATATTTTTGTTCAGGAAGAGATCAGATCAGTAGAGAATTCTGATTCATTTTTTGGTGGGGGGGCATTTATGCGTCTTATAAGTTTTTAATATTTTACTTCGTCTCTTGTTTAAAAAGTGTCGCATTTACGCCACTCTACTTAGCCAAGTGGTGCCTCACAAAAGATTGTGGGCACGCCTCAAAAGATTGCGCTAAAACACTTATAAATCATTCTCTCAAACGCAAGAGTAGAGTGACTTCCTCTCCTGAGGGTTATTTGTCTTCATAAAATTTAATGTAATAATGTAAGTCACATTTACGATATCGATCAGTAAATATTACGTGAATGCCCGCTATAATAATAAACAGAAATATATCTACGATGAATCAGTATTAAAAAATAAAAAAGTGTCGCATTTACATTGAACAGTGTGATTTATCTATTAACATTTTCATATCAAATACAAAAATTAAAAATGGGGTATGAACTCCTCAGGATTGAAAGAGTCAGTTTTTATTAAATTAAAAAGATAAAATAAAATAAAGTAAAGCGACGCATGCTGCTCCCGTGAGTCGTCCATATCGAAGATGATAAAATGGCACAGAAAGCTGATGCTGAATATCGTATACTTTTATGAAGATTCTAATCAAATCAATATCATCTCAATCCAACTCCTAAAACGTCTGCTAAAACTATGGGCCAGTCTCACAGTTCACAGTCATTTGCAACCCCTTTTTCATATGACACATCATCAAAATGAATATCAAACTTCAAGTCTTATTCAACATTGTCATGCTGAATCAGGCAAGAAATGACATGGCCATGGAATTTCATGAGAAGAGGTTAATTTAGAGGGTGTCATTATTTTCTAGTCATGTGGCCTGGTGTCCTCCTTAGCTTTACTAGCTAGGCCTTTGTTAATCAAAATGATACTCACTTTTTTTGAAACTTGAAACACAGTTGCGTTAAAAATGTGAATGTGATGTATTGATGCTATAAGTAACAGAGGTTCGTAATATACACTTTGATTTACTTATATCAACTTGTCAATTTTTGGTTGGTCCATGCATCCATGCAAGCAAACAGCTAATAATTATATATGAAACATGGATTTTGCTACGTTACGATTAACGTAACGCGGCTCTCACAAGAATAAAGATCCACAAGACTGTTGCTGTGAGGAGCGCACGTTACGTTAATCGTAACGTAGACGGCTCCATGAAACATATATATGTGCAACTTGTGGAAGCTGGAATTTTCGGGATGCGTGTACAACTTTTCTAAATAAAGAATTTGACAAATGTTAATCACTGTAAGGCCCAGATAATGTCATATTTGGAGGACATGTTCGTTCACTTTCTCTTTTACGTACGTGTGCGATTGTCTCCCGCAAAAACAATAACGTGGCATGGCATTTCAATTTTCATGCCAGACTACAAACCCACTACACCTGCACAGCCACCATCACTGCCACCACCACCAACACTAATATTTCAATTATTCGTACGTCTATTAACGTACCGGTATTTAGGTCTGCTAATATAATTACAATACTAAAATATTTAATAAATATTAATTATTATATTTTAAAAATTAAATTAATTTGATCAACTACTTATACAATGAATAACCTATAATATATTTAATGTTTTTAATCAATCAAAAATATTATTCAAAAGTCATATCAACTATATAATATTAATTTTTATTTCGTAATTTCAACTTTTTTTTTCACAACAACTATAGTTTAAAAATTATAGTGTCTCAATATCAAATAGGATTTAAGTCTCTTTGAAACAAAACTCATTTATCCACACTTTTTCTACCTTGCTATCATTTGGTATGGAGTGAGAATATATAGAGCAAATTGGCATTCAACCTCAAGGTTTCTCTTTTATTTACTTATCTATAATGAGAAAATGAGAATTCAACTTTGGTGGCGTTGTTATACATGGCCACTTCTAACTTTTTCTTCTTATGGAAAAGAAAAACTGCATAAATTTTCATTTTATTGTCTAAGAAAATGGAGTGTCAATTGAGGTAAAAGTTTTTGAGTGGATTCAAATTATGCTCACATGAATGAAGAAGTTTTAGTTAATATTCTATATTACTACGTACACAGAATTGGGAGAAGCTCGTTCGTGTAGAATAAACTAACCTACGAGTTTTATACCATGATACCCATATTATCAGTCGTTGTGAGGTATTTGCCAATAAGTAAGTCAAAATTAAGGAAATATTTTATATATTAAAAAGTCAAGTTTACTGTTAAATAAAAAAGTTCGAATGTTTTTTTGGGTACAATAAGTAGCCCAAACTAGGCTAAGCTATCACTTGGCGAGAGATTGAGATTCCCAAACCATCAGTTCGAATGTTAAAATAATGATATCATGGATCTAGCGAGTAATTGAAAAAATAAGGACTCTCTTTCCACTAACTAAATACTACATACATAATATAAATAGGAAAATTCTTCGGGGTTGTGCAAAGTGGGTTTCAAGTAGCTTTCCTTTACTAGCAACTCGTGTTCGATCCAAAGGGAGTTAATCGGATAGAGTTCGAAAAATCAATTTATACTTTGTCCACATCCTACTTTTTTTAAAAAAGAAATATACAAACAGTAGGTCAATTTTCAATTATTTTTATTATTATTTGCACAGAAACTAATCGAAAACTTTCAGAAGCGTCTTACTCAATCTATTTTTCCTTTTTCAAAGCTGATGATAGTCCATTCAAAAAAGAAAAAGAAAAAAATCAAATCGTCAGAAATACTCAATAGATCAACAACAGAGGCAAAAGAGGCCATACCACGATTAAAATAAATCCAAAATGATGTGATATTTGGACTGCCAAGAGGCATCTAAAAATTTCCAAACAATAGATGATCCACGTAAATTAGCTGGAATGCTTGCCCAACTCATTTGGATGTATAAAAGTTTTGTCGGATACTGGTTTCCTTCTTTTTTTATGTGATGAGACCGCGCTTTCTTAACAATATATAAATTACTACCCCACACTCTGTATTTTGTGCTTCTTCTTCAATCCCATCCGCACATACGGTAACTGTTGGTTGCATATAAACTTGTTGATTAGACAAGCAACCTAGAAAATCTTGTACACGTTCTAGATTATACGGCACAGGGCATTTGTCAGAATTTGGCATGAAGGTTCGGATTTCGGCATCTTATCAGTTAGGATTGACTTATAACTTATATGTTAAGATGCAATTTTAATGTCTTTGGTACATAAAGAGGTATTACAACTAATTAATAAATGTTTTATATTTATAGTTAAATTTAATATAATTATTAGTTGTATGATAATATTTTAAAACAAACGCACACACACGTGATGTAATATCATTTAATTATTATGTGATTGACGTGATACCTTCAATTATAAATTAATCTCGCTCCGTTGCTATCCCTACAAATCACCTCAAAAAAAATAATGATCCATTTTGCAATAACGCCAGAAGGCACCCAGGCATCTTTCCTATGAAATAGATTGGTAAACAGAGTTGGAGTTTCTGATACAGTAGTTAAGGAGATATGTCTATGTTGAGGCTCGATGGGATGCCTGGCACCCCTAGAATAAATATATGGCTTAGACTGCAATTTAGCTCATTTTATGTGAATTTTACTGTGCGGCCCCCTTCAGGTTATCGTTATTTCATGTTGCTGTCCTTCTTTGGCTTGTTGTTCATATCTGAGCCCCTGGCTAGCCAAATTCTGGTTTGCCACTGGTTACCATACGAAATCAATAATATTATTGCGCACGTTAAATCATATGCTCATAAATCTCTTATATTCGTTGTTTCAGTTAATTTATTGTAAGTTTATAATATCTGGTATATCCTATATTCGTTGTAGATGTCACGTTCCAACATATAATAAGTGTATTGTGCTTGGGCTAATAATGCGGATTTTTATATGTAGTCTACGTTGTTGCCAAACCAAAGAATTCAAGATCCCAATCAATAACATAAATACTGGATGCAAATAAGAAATCATACACAAAGTAAGTACTTTCACTGTTAGTTATAGGGAGATTATTGGTTTTCTACTTTTCAAATCAAAATATATCACTTGCCCCCTTATTAATATCATAACATTCGACAACTTTTCTAACACAAAAAAAAAAAAAAAAATTAAAGGAAAAGAAGGATAAATGGGACATTTGCTTGATCTTTAATTTTTTGATATAAAATATATATTTATTAGAAGAAAAATTATTAAAAAGAGCAAAAAAATTTATTATTAATCTTTTTATTTATTCATATTGAAATTTATATTTCTTATTTTTAAAATTTAAAATTTTTATTTTTATTTTAATGTATATGATTTATTTAATTTATAATAAATATGAATAAAGGTGTTTTTGAATATGAGGATAATATTGTTAGAGTGTTATGAAAATAATAAAGGATAAGTGGCATCTATTAATTTGAATAAAGAAAAAATGTCAACCTCCCCTTAATTATGACCTATCTTTTACTTTAAGCATCTCGTGATAAATATATATCAGCTGATGAGAGAGATTAAGATCGGGAGCCTTCATTGGTTGTAATGATTTTGAAGACATGAAATAGTGCAAGATATTAAAAGAAGTATTAGCAGTAGTATTATCATTTATATAAACCTATTGGATCACGTGTGACCCCATGAGTACAACATTTGTACAACATTTCATTTCAGAACCTAATGATCACATGATTCCTTTCGTAAGGACTCAATGCCTCGGAGTTATCCAATCCCTTCAAAAAGGAAATGGAAACACTTTTCCTGCTTGAAGACAATTCAGCTGCTCTCCCTTTCTACTGATAGCTTTTAATACACGTAGCCATGTGGCGTGAACCCTCTTATATAACTTTAATTTTGGTGCATATATTACTTATCTGGAATGGGAAGAAGGAAACTTGCATGATCAGGAGTAATCAAGTCAGCAAATATTAGAGTAGGCTAGGGCTGAAACATAAACTAATACAAGTCATAAGAACTATTTGTGTAGAAAACTTCTCAGAATGCATTAATTTGGAGTCTTTTGTTAGTTTATATATATATATATATATATATATGGGGATTATTGTAGTCTTTTGTGTATTAATTTGTAGCGTTTTCGTTATTTTATTTATTTTTTTGGTCGTCGTAGTTAGTTACTACTAACTGGCTGAAAATTTTGAATCTTACCAAATGCAAACTTTTGCAATAAATTGATCCTGGAATGGAGTTAATATATTTTAATAATAAAAAGATTATGCGTGCATTAATTCAACCATTTGTAAATAGTTGTTTTGAAATTAAACGATTTTAAAATCTGATTAAGCATCCAATTGCTCATCAAATTTGTTTTCAGGATTAAAACAAC
Source organism: Citropsis articulata (assembly GCA_030449925.1). Taxonomy (NCBI): domain Eukaryota; kingdom Viridiplantae; phylum Streptophyta; class Magnoliopsida; order Sapindales; family Rutaceae; genus Citropsis; species Citropsis articulata. Next base: position 1,429,007 of record JASUUH010000257.1, read on the forward strand.
TCTTTCACATATTGGACTGTTCTTTCTTTAATTTAGATTAAAGAAAATGCACCAAAAGTATTTCAAGCAAGGATGGAAAAAAGTGCTTAAACCATTTTTTGAACTATCTCATATAAATAAATTGATGTTGCATGAAATTAATTAAGGAATAAAAATATTAAAAGTTAATGAAATAAATGAAAATCAATACTGTGGGGCACGTATGCATTAAGTTTCTCAGAAGCATCCCTCTCAAGTCTCAACCGCAGGGAGTACGTGTATTAACAAAAATTTTGTAGATTTTATAAAGTTTTTGCTTAATTATAAAAAGAAAAAAACTGCATTTACTAATATATCTATAGATGGATAATATATTGATGTATAATCCCTTATCATATATATTAACATCTGGTTTTTGCGGAATTCTAAGAGCATTTAACCTGACATGTAGAAAAACAAAAAGAAAAGAAAAAACGTTAATTGCAATAAACAAGGAAAAGGAAAAAAAAATGAAGCAAAGAAGTGATTCCATTCTTTTCAGAACAAGAGAAAAACAATTAAATCTTGCTCATCATAAACAATTCCACTTTCCTTTCCAAGCTTAATTACATCAATTCAAAACTAATTTGTTTGTATGACTCAATTGTTATTTGTCAAATAATTATAAAATTATTTTGGGTCAATTGCAATTTACAAATAATGTAACTAGTAATTACCCTTTAAATTGCATTAAGAGAAATCTTTACCTTAAAATAAAAAAAGGAGACATTTTCATGAGCAACCGCCACTTTTATAATGCATGCATACATACATACATACATACATACATACATATATATATATATATATATATAGAGAGAGAGAGAGAGAGAGAGAGAGAGAGAGAGAGAGAGAGAGAGAGAGAGAGGATACTTTTCAAAAAATAGTTTTATGTTGCATCGAGCATAAAGAAAAACCGAAAAAAAAAATGTACTGGGTACTGCGATACAACATCAACATGGCACGTCTATATATATATATATATATATATGATGCATACTGCATAGCATGCATCATAGAGTTGGATTGAATTAACAGTAGAAAAGCGTACGGACAGAAGAAATAGTCAAGCGATGGTCTCTGTCTCTTTCAGGTCGTTTTGTTGCTATCTGATTGAGCCATTGAGATTCCTCTATTGATGGCCACATCCTTCAAAAATTTTTTCTACGACTACGTCAATACAAGTTGATGTTGGTTGAGCGAGCTCATCCACAATGATCAAAGCGTTTAACTTTCTCTAATCGTATTAATTGATTAACGCAGTTTCTTCATTTCCATTTTTATGTAGTTGAAGCTTTTCTTTCATTCTTTAAAATCCACAATTTTTTGTACGATGACAATACGGATACCTGTTTTTGTGGCCAATGTTACCTTCTTTAATTTGTTAATCCTCAACTATTTAATCCATTTGATTGATTGAGACCTCTTCTATCAGTACAACAAATTTTACGAGTTGAGTCCACAAGTGCTCATAATATAAAACCTCTACTTTTTTTTTTTATTAGAAAAAGAAAAAAATCATGCATGGGAGTTCTACAAAAATGGAATTTATTGGATCCCACACTTTGGTTAGAATAATTATCAATTGAAAGATACCAAAAAAAGGCTAATGCTACCCAACATTGAAGTCTGAAGATATGTTAATTAGCCCCAAAAAAAATTAGAAAACCCTATCGAAAATAAGCAGTAGATTACTGGTGATATGGATAGAAGAGGGCACGCATGATGCACAACATCATGACCATGTCCACTCTGGGAACCAAGAAAGTTCAATTTTGTGCCCCAAAAAAAAAAAATTGGGGTACAAATTCCGTTTAGTTAAATGGCTCAAAACTAAAAAGCCCCACAGACAAAAAAGTTCACTCCATGGCCAAACATGTTAGCGCCACTTATTTGTCACCACTCTGAGGAATAGACCTCCAAACTAACACTAGAATGTGCTTTAATTAGCACAAAAATATTTCACTTCCGAAAGACCTTCTCTCCGCTATAAATATCAATGCCAGTTTTTCCAAATGAGCAGTGGGATTTTTAAAGAATTTATTTTGGTGATCGATCAAAATCTTATCATATGGAAACTCCTCTAGGGTTTACAATAATATTGCTTTGGCTCTTGGGTGCCCCCATGTCATGGGGTGCCATGCATAGTAACAATTACCAAAACCAAATTCAGAAAGAGTGCAGCTTCACTAGATTCCCAATCCTTTGTGTCCAGACATTGATGGGGTTTGAGAGTACAAAACATCAACAACACATCCATTTGATGTCTGCTCTCGTTAACAAAAGCATTGCTGAAACCAAGCTGCCTGCTTCATATTTTTCTAAATTCAGCTCCCAGTTACTTGCCAAAGATTCCCAAGGTGTACGTGCCGTCGCAGGTAGCACTAACACTTTCTCTTATATATGTGTGGATTTGTGAATTTTAACTATTAATATCTTCATTTTTTTTCCTTATTAATGTAGATCACTGTGAAGAGCTGATGAGTATGTCACTCAAACAGCTAGAGAAGTCACTATTAGCCCTACAAAATTCCCCAACAAAAAACAAGCATGACATCCAAACGTGGCTCGGTGCTGCGTTGACTTTCCAGCAAACTTGTAAAGACTCTGTGAATAGCCTCGGTCTCTCAGAGAGAAATGAGGTTATGAAAAAAATATCTCAAAAAATGGATTATTTGTCTCAACTGACCAGTAATCCTTTAGCCCTTGTCAACAGGATTACCGGGGCTAGTTACCCAAAGAACAGCACATATAATCGGCTCCTTGATGAGGAACAAGGTGATTTTCCCAACTGGGTATCGGCGAAAAACAGGAAACTGCTGCAGGCCCCGAGAATAAATGCAAATGTGATTGTGGCTCAAGATGGAACTGGCAATTATAGAACTGTTTCGGAAGCTATCAGTGCTGCTCCTGGAAATCGTTTTGTGATTTATGTGAAGGCAGGTGTTTATAAGGAGAAAATTCGAACTAACAAAGACGGTATTACTTTGATAGGAGATGGCAAATACACTACTATTATTACTGGTGATGATAGTGTTCGTGGAGGCTCTTCCATGCCTGGCTCTGCCACTTTCAGTTAGTATCCTTGGCCATTATTATCTAAACTCTCAAGTTATTTTACTGAAGATTTTAACATATATGCTAATAATATCAGAATATTGCATGCAATTTTTACATTAAAAAGTAGTTGAGATGTCAATTAGATGGTTGTACATACTATTTTCTTTTCCGAAATATAATTAGGGAGAAAATCTTGGGTACTTTCATTATATACAATCCTATCATCCATTAATTAGATTTTGGTCATATGTACTTACCAACTAATTACGTAATAATAAATACACCAACGTGTTTTAAATTTAATAAATAAAAATGTATTCACTGTACTAGAGATTTTTCATAATTAATTAATTTGTGTACCTCTAGCTACTTTTAAGTATGTGTACTTATAGTTTAATAACTATAATTGATAACGTTTGGATTTTTTTGGGAAGAATAACATTTAGATTTTAGAATTAGTTTTTATAATTATGGCAGGAGTCGTTGAAAATTTTTTTTTTTTTTTTTTTTTTCCTAGCCACGGGCATTGTGGGTCCCGTAATCCCACTTTGCCCAGGGCCACACCGGGACCAAGCCCCCGCGGAACCGTCAAGGCATGCTCTCCCAACAACGCGACTTCGACTTAACCGGAACCCAATCAAACCACTTAAGTGACCATCACAATGAGCCCAACACTTTGTTGGTGACTAGAATTATTCTTTAGTTGAACTATATCTCGCGAGTCATGTGCGGCTCCCAAGTCATTTGTGCCCATCATTTCCTATAAATGACTATGAGATTCCGAAATTGACCCCTAAATAAATGGGCGAAAATGAAAGAACAGGATTATTTTGTTGTTTGACACATAACGCAAGTACACAACACTCACAAAATTCAATTCTTGAACTTTCTCAAGTTTCATATTAAATGTCACAAATTACTTTTTTATTTTATTTATTTTTCCCTAACCCTTCAAACAATTGTATTCATATATATATAGTTTCATTAAATACTAGTAAACAGTTTCATTTTCGTCGGCACGCAGCAATCACAGGTGATGGATTTATCGCACGAGATATCGGGTTTCAAAACACAGCAGGACCCCAAGGAGAGCAAGCATTAGCTCTATACGTAGCCTCAGATCGTTCAGTCTTTTACAGGTGCAGCATTGCAGGCTACCAGGACACCCTGTACGCCCTCGCTCTGCGTCAGTTCTACAGAGACACCGACGTCTACGGCACACTCGACTTCATATTCGGAAACGCAGCCGCCGTTTTCCAGAACTGTTACCTGGTCCTTCGCCGCCCGAGAGGAGACTACAATGTTATTACTGCAAACGGGAGGACAGACCCTGGACAAAACACGGGCTTCTCTTTACAGAACTGTAAAATTGCTGCGGGCTCGGACTATGCTGCAGTGAAACATAAATATAGTTCTTATCTGGGAAGGCCCTGGAAGAAATATTCAAGAGCAGTTGTGATGCAATCGAACATTGATGATTCGATTTCTTCAACGGGATGGGTTGAGTGGCCTGGAGCTGGGGGTTATGCGAATACACTTTATTTTGCCGAGTACTCGAATGTAGGGCCTGGAGCTGCAACTTCAAATCGAGTCAAGTGGCCCGGGTTTCATGTCATTGGAGCTGATATAGCTGTTAAATTCACCGTTGGTAATTTCATTGCTGGGACATCATGGTTGCCTTCAACTGGGGTAGCTTTCGATGCTGGCCTCTAATGATTGATCGTGTTCAGGAAAAGTCTTGGCCGGCTACTCTCGGTGCATAAAAAAATCAGCGAATAAATAAGTATACACCAAGAGAAGGCGGGATTTTTCTTAGGCTCTAAAGAAAAAAACTAAGAAATTGAATTGTTGTATATATGTATATATATTCCAATTCAAGATTTTATGTTTTGTTGAAGTAAAATTATTAAGCTATATAATTTAATGATTTTCTCAAATTCTAAAAAATTGCAAGGTTCTAAATTAGATACATACTACATAACTGTATAATAGTACGTATATGAACGTATTTGTGATTGTGCTTTGACTGCGTTATCAATTGGGATGTTTAACGTATTGTTATAAATTTTCTATCGAATGTATGTGGTCCATAATTCGCATTGAATTTCCGATTGAAGGATTGTTCAGGAATTTCATCTTGTGTTTCTTCTATTGCCATTATCGTGGATGCCAACTTGAATTAATGCAGCATTGAGTGAACATTCTCACCACTTAATTATTAATAATATTTCCTTGCTTCAATCTAACTAGATCCCATTAATACGAGGGGTGTTTTAACTTGGCCACGACTAAAAATTTACTAATTAAATTAAATCTATTAAATAAGAGAAAAACTTTTCACAACAAATTTGCGAAGACAAAATTTGACAAATTAATGCCTACAAATATCTTTCAGCTGTACAGCGTCGTATTACAAAAGCAAAATTTGTCGGTGGATAGAGATATGAGAGAGAGAGAGAGAGGGAAACAGCACAACATGAAAGGACGCAGCCAAGTCATTTGTAAGGTGTCGGTACAAATTAGTGCGGGTTGTTATTATGCATCGACTATGAAAGTCAAGCTCTTTGTTAAATGATAATGAATGAAACTGATTGAAACAGTGGTCCATTAGCCAAAAAGTTAATTACAAGTGTACAACCTGTACATTATACATTGATGGTGATCCCATCCAATGAATTGAGAGAGATAGAGACTAAAGCACCTAAAACTTAAAAAGTTGCAATAATGCAATTGTAATTAAGATAAGTCTATCCTCTCCACTCTCCCCGTGATAATTGATTAGCCGGTCAGCATCAGGATCAATTTGCATAAGAGTAGTGTTAGAGAAAAAAAAATACGAGAGAAATATGAGAAAATTTATTTTTTTTATTTATTATTTATTATTTTTTTCATTTTTCTCTCGTGCTTCTTTACATCAAGTATTTTCCTTTGCATAATGGCACGTTAAAGGATAGAAAAATATTTAAGAAAGAGAAGAATGAGAGAATGATGAGAGAAAGTGTATTAAAAAAAAAGTGAGAGAAAATAAAATACTCTAATTTTCTCTCGTTTTTTCTCCTCTTTAGCATTGCTCTTAAAAGATATATACTACCAACACAAAAACTTTAGTCGTAAATATCTTTTTTTGGTCTCTATATCTTATATATTAAGTATTCGTTTAATTTTTTTATTTTAAAAATATCTTGAGACATTCTTATTATTAAATATGTAATATTTTTATTTTTTTGAAAAATACTTTTACAATAATTTTGGGAACATTAATAAAAAGATGTTAATTTATCAAATTAATCATAAAAATAAATAAAAATTAATATAAAAAATTCTTGTGTTACTTTACTTTTAAGGTTAATTTAGCATTTGTCAATAAAAATTATTATAAAAGTTATTATAAGAGTATTATTGTAAAAGTAAAAGAGAGTAAAGACAATAATATAATATATTTAATAATAAAAATATTTTAAGATATTTTTTAAAATATAAATATTAAATAAACATTTATCCCATGTTGTGGAAGTATACATTTAACTTAACAAGATACTGTTCTCACGACCTTGACGTAATTAATTTTTTTTTTTTCTTGATTCATACTTTGAAAGATGATAAAACCTCAACAGCTCTATCCCATTCACAAGCCGGCAGTCTCGAAATCATCTTCACGTCGCCTAATAGATTTTTGGCACGCACACTGCGGTATTCGGACAAAATGTAACTGCAGAGGGTGAAGTTCATTATCAGACTTTTCAAAATTTTTTTCTGAATTTCACAAGATTCATAAAAGAGAGAATCATTAGCCAATGGATTTGTAGTCTATATGTAACTTATGTGCCCAGTCTCAAACTCCCTATTAAATGAGAATTATTGTTTGGGTTGTATTATATTAAAATTATTTTAAAAAAAAATTCAATTGATATCTGATTATGAGTTCTGACAGTAGTATCTTAATATTTCAAACGAAAAAAAAAAAGAGAATCATTAATACTTTGAATACTTATCCCAAATAATCTTGATAATATCCTAGGAGACTCAATCAACCATTTCAAAAAATTCTGAGAAGAAATTACACTTTCAACATAGTTGAAGAGTCGCACATCATTTATAAATTAAAAATGAACACTCTTAATTAACAATATTAATAAAATCTAACAGAATATTACATTCATCATGCATCCTCGCTGCTGGCATGGTTCGCGTGGTTGGGCCCTTATTGTCAAATCCGATATCTTCTTCTTCTTTTATATCTATATTTATTTTATTTGAAGTCTTGTCATGCACTTTTTTTGCAGCGCGAATCAAATTTTTGTCAGCTTATGGGACAGAAATTTCAATCAAACTTCTAATACTCAACTTATTGGATCTAATTTGGAATCTAACAATAATCAATGTTATTATGTTTTTTTTTCCTTCAAAACCGACTACTAATATAAAGACAATAATAAGTAGGCCTGACCTGGGCTGATTTCAAAAAAACCAAAACCGAACCGAAAATAAACAAAGGTTACTTCATCGCTTCAACCCAAAAGTCAAAATCCTTTACTTACCGCTTTCACAAACCAGCCTTTAAACTGGGTAAGCGACGCTGAGTCTTCAACCGGGCAAAGACGCCAAAGACCTTCAAGTATCGCCAAAGACCTTTCAGCAGCACGCCAAGACCTTTCAGCTGCAACACCCGCAGAGACGCGATCCCAGACTGCCAGTAGCTCATCACTATCGACTATTGTTAGATCGCCTCACGGTATATCACAATGTTAGATCTCTTCCGTTTCGGGCCACTATCTCACCCCTTGTTTCAACTGACTGTGGAACTTGATTTTATCGACAGCTGATAACTTAAATTAGCCACCCACCATCATAACTTCATGACACACTCATTGAATGACAACGAATGTCTAATGCAAACCGTAGTCAATGTGAGAAGTGTATTTGTTTTCATCCGACACCTGCTATTTAAACCGTTAAACCATGACATTGGAATACACCGTCGGCAACCTAAGAAATTGAACAGGTTCTTTCACAACCAATTTGCAAGATCAAGCTGTTAGCCCGTAACTCAACGAAACCTGTGAAATGCTTAACTTGTAACTCAATTTCCGAATGTATTCTGTAACTGCTAATTAAACCAACAATAACTTGTAATTCACCCTGAACGATTGCAGAATCCTACAATCTAAACTTCTAGAAGCCGCTTAACCTTTATAACCAATTTTAATGCATCTCAGAATCTAAGATCGAACTGAAACAAGGACACTGGCTAATTTGTGCGCCTGTACAAAATTTACTATATTTATAATCGAAATAATCAACGAACTTAATTATTTCTAAATAATCGTGAAAGATTCATTATTTTAATTTAATCGTTATTATTTTTTAAAGACCAATTTAACTACGAAAAATTGATAAAACCGAATCAACCAACTGAACCGCTGCCTACCCTTAATAAAGTAATCAATTGTAATGTCTGCCTGAAAGTGTAGAGGCCAATATTTAAGTTTTGAGAGTTAATCGAATTGCACAAGGTAATATATTGCCTGTGGGTCCGCCAAAATTAAATTTTCATATAATAAAGTTTAAGAGATTTTTCTTTTTCTTTTTTTTTTTAATTGTTTGCTTGATTTTTATTTTCTTTCTAAGTACCAAGTTTAAGTGTCGTTTGTTTAGTTTTTCTTACTTCAATTAGTAGAATTTTATTATGTAATAATTATTCAAATTTTTCCTATTTTGGTACTTTGCTTAACTAGGGTTAATATAAAAAGATCTTAAAGCCCTAATTTTGTAAATCAAACTTTTATCAATAAAATTTTAGACTTGTGGAAATTTGTTTTACTCTCTCTTTTTTATTAATCTTTATATCATCATTTCGTTAGTTGGGAAAGGACGTGATAACTAAAAATAACCCAATAACGAGTAGATTCCTCAAATTTCACTTATTTTTGGATCATGTTCATTGTTCACCACTTTGTGCGATTCAAGGTAGTTTTGAAAAAAAATTACAATTGTTAGTAGAATTATGATTGAATACTTAAAATATTAAATATTACAATATTTACTAGAAAATAAAAATAAAAAAGTTATTTTAAAAAATGTATTAAGTTAAAGGTGTACAAAGTCCAAACATTGTATTGTCGACAACTGTACTGCTTAATAATTTAAGATTAACACAATATATTGTATTGCATTATTTGCATTACATTTGGCTGTATTGCATTATATAGCACTAAGCTGTAATACAATGCTATGTTTGATGTAGTATGTATTGTATTATATAAAATAATATTTTTATTTTAATATTTATACATTTATATTTTATTGTTGTTTATATATTCAATTAATAATTAAACCTTTGTAATCAAAATAAGCAATTTTCAATGTAGGCCACCATAAGCCGCCATTGCCCGTCACATGTCACCGGCGACTGTCATACTTTAGTGTCATTTTGAACTATATTTTGATACCATTATAATTATTATTGTCGTGGTTACGTAACAGTGCAACTATTATTTGCAAAGAAATTTTCATTCGTTGTAAATCTACAGTAAAAATTTTGACTTTTAAAAATTTTGATAGTTAATTTATAAAAAATTAATTTTTTTATCAGTAATAATTATAACATTGTGTAGTTCCAACGATACGGATTTTAGAGAAACACAATTATGTGGTAGCCGGCTGCCATTGAACTATCACTGAGAGTTCATTAGCATAGCGGCAACATATGTGAACAATGTTGTACAATACAAATCCGATCGCATCATCTCGAATTTATTTAATGCGATACTATTCACATTATGGTGTATTATAACCTCGTGAATAGAAAGATTTACTAAACGTGATTATATTGTATATAACATGTGTGACAGAAAACTAGTGGCTTCCTTAGTGTCAGTGAGTATATAACATGGGCCGGAAGCCCAATAAGGTCAATTGGCACAGCTTTGTAAACTTGTCGTGTAAGTCATTTCCCTTTACTAAGTTGGCGCTCCTCTCAACTCTTTTCGAAATTATCAGCATCACATTCGTTTCCCTCCATCTCGGTTCTCGCTGACCCTCCACTATTTAGGGTTCAAGTTCAAGCTTTCAGCAAATATCTCTCAACTTTAGACGCAATGGAACAACAGAGAAATCAGAAAATGGTACAGCAACAACAACAAGAGGAACTTGAAGAGATACAGCATGGCCCTTTCCCTGTTGAACAGCTTCAGGTAAGTGGTAGCAAATATTTCGATATTCTATATTAATCTTCACGGTTTTTCTTCAATTTTTGCCTAATGGGGAATAATTTAGGATTAATATCCAAATGAGTTTTTCCTACTTTTGTAAAAAATGTGTTCTTCATCTGTTTTCTTGAAATGGGTTTATTTGTTTTTCCTTTCTTGGTGATGGAAAAAGTTCTTTTTTTTTTTTTCTTTTTTCCCTTCTTAAATCACTTGAAAATATTGTCCTTGATTATGCAATTGATATGGGTTGTTTTTATTTTGCTAAAAAGATTGCTTCTTTATCTGTATTTTTTATTGGTTTACTCTAGTTTCCTTGAATGTGATGAAAGCTGTTATTTATTGAATTCTAGGGTTAATTTTCTTGTAAACTGTTGCCTATATTGTGAAATTGAAGCGTTTATTTAATTCTTTATAAGATTTTCACTCTTGTGTGGTGTCCTTCAAGACACGACTTTCCCTAATTTTGGCCTGCTCTTTTGCTTGGGTTGTTCAAATTGGTTCTCATGGATGAATTTGTTTTTAATCTCTGAACTAAGATGTTGTTTATCAGTATTCTGACTCGGCCAATTTGGATGGTTTGTTTTCACATGCATCTTTGTGCTTAATAACATTTTTGGTCTAATGCTCAACACAAGGCATCAGGCATTGCTGCTCTTGACGTAAAGAAGCTGAAAGATGCGGGTCTTTGCACAGTTGAATCTGTTGCTTACTCCCCCAGGAAAGAACTTCTGCAAATTAAAGGAATCAGCGAAGCAAAAGTTGACAAGATCATTGAAGCAGGCTTGTCTTTGTCTTTACCACACTGACTTTTTTTTTTTTTTTTTAATTTTCAGCTCATTCTTGTCAATGGTTTTGTGAAAGAGCTTCGTATGTTTTTTTCATGGCAGCTTCCAAAATTGTGCCCCTGGGTTTCACCAGTGCTAGCCAACTCCATGCCCAGAGGCTTGAGATAATTCAAATAACATCTGGCTCTAGAGAGCTTGACAAAATTTTGGAAGGTATGTCACCACTGGGTGTTTAAATACTTCAACTTAACACTAATTCATCTTTGGACTTGAGTATTTATTTGACCAATTAAGAAGTGAGAAACAATATTGTACTAATCAGCACATTTTCTATTTTCTCGGAGTCTCATGTGCTTATTTACTGGCAGGGGGAATTGAGACAGGATCTATTACTGAGATATATGGTGAGTTTCGATCTGGAAAGACTCAGTTGTGTCACACTTTATGCGTTACATGCCAAGTAAGTGATTTTCTTTCATTTTACTGGTTTGGCTTTAGGACAGCATAATTATTGCCTTGTGAAATAGATTTATAGGCTTTGATAATTACTCAAAATTATGTTAGAAGTCACCATATTTAGAGGAGTAACTGGAATAATCTTTGCCAATAACATGCTCTGCACTGCTTTGGTTTTCTTGTTACACATGAAGTTCATATGCAGTGAGTGGGATTTTAATCTTTGGTAGCTAAGATTTCCTCATAGCTTGGCAGACCTCTAATTTAGTGTATCCTGATTTATCATTTGTAATTTTGTATGAGAGAGTGAGATAGTTTCTCGTTTAAGATGCACTGCTAATGCACCTTTATATTTCAGCTTCCGTTAGATCAAGGAGGTGGTGAGGGAAAAGCAATGTACATTGATGCTGAGGGAACATTCAGGCCACAGAGACTTTTACAAATAGCAGACAGGTGTTACATGGTTTCCTTGAGCTAAATATGTCTGCAGTGTGTGGCATCAATATTGAATATTGTTCAATGCTGCAGGTATGGACTAAATGGTGCTGATGTCTTGGAGAATGTGGCCTATGCTAGAGCATATAATACCGATCATCAATCACGACTTTTGCTGGAAGCAGCGTCAATGATGGTGGAGACAAGGTATGATTGTTTGCTTTATTGTGAATTTTTTCTTACTACTGGCTGAAATGAAAGTTTAAAAAAAGGGGATCCATTGCTGTGTCTTCTGGTTTAAAATTTATTAAAATTTCTAGTGTTTTGGGCCTTTGGCTGTCTTGAGTTGCAATCTATCTTAACAATAGATTGAACCTTAGCTTCGACTTTCAAATACACGTATTCTTCTAGTTTAAAATTTATTAAATTTTCTAGTGTTTTGGGTCTTTGGCTGTCTTGAGTTGCAATCTATCTTAACAGTAGATTGAACCCTAGCTTCAACTTTCAAGTACATGTATATGTACATCCTACATTATTAATTTTTATATGTGTTAATACTGTACATTCTAATCTTCATTTGCTGTGTAGTGACTAGTTCACAGGTTACAAGTACATGTACATCCAGGCAGCTTATATGTTTGTGTTGGGTCCATAAAGACTTTCTCCCATAAAGTTAATTCTTGAATGGGATTTGATTCTGCAGGTTTGCTCTTATGATAGTGGATAGTGCTACGGCTTTGTATAGAACAGATTTCTCTGGAAGGGGAGAATTATCAGCCCGACAAATGCATCTTGCAAAATTCCTCAGGAGCCTTCAGAAATTAGCAGATGAGGCAGGCTCCGAAACTCATATATCATATACTCTCCAGTGCACAAATTGAGAATTTAAAGGTTTAGGTTGTATGAACCATTGGCCTGAGAATTCTCCAAGAGGGAAATAATTTTCTTGTCGCTCCATATTTTTTTCGTTTGTTCCATTATAGTTCAAAATGTAATTGCACCTCTGGTATCTAGATCTTTATTCAGCAAAATTTCATTTGGATAATCGTTGATTACAGTTTGGCGTGGCTGTTGTGATCACAAATCAAGTAGTTGCACAAGTGGATGGTTCTGCAATCTTTGCTGGACCCCAGATTAAGCCTATTGGAGGCAACATCATGGCACATGCTTCTACAACGAGGTCTATATATACATTAATCTTTTTCATCTCACCATCCCATTGCTATGGAATATTCATTTTTTCAAAAATGACTAACTCTACACTAATATATAGGCTTGCTCTTCGGAAGGGAAGAGGCGAAGAGCGCATCTGTAAAGTAATAAGTTCTCCATGTCTGGCTGAAGCAGAAGCTCGATTCCAGATTTCTGCCGAAGGTGTAGCTGATGTCAAAGACTGATTCTTTTGGACTACCTGAGCTCAATGTTCAAAATTTCTTGGAAGTCTTTTTGTTCCTCGTGTAATCTTGTATGTGTCATTGGACCTGCAACTGCATGAAATCCCTCATCTTTGTAACATTTTTGTAAACAACATTTACTTGTGCCCCAATTCTGATTCTGAAGAGCTCTTACGTTCTTCAGGTCTCCATTAGTCCATTTGGCTTTGACTGTTTTTCACAGTGAATTTTCTTTCAGAATATAGGCTTTATATTAAAATCTTTCAAAACATGCGTTTCTTAAATAATTGGTAACTTGCATTTGTGTATATGCGTTTTTTTTTATTTGGGGGTAGGTGGTGTTTGATTGGGAGGAGAGGATGGAGGAGAGGAAAGTAACTTAAATTGTTTTTTAATTTCCATTGTTTGGTTTAACAAAATATATAAGAATTTAATTTCTGTTAGAATTTAATATTTATCATAATATAAAACTTGAATTCCACACCTAACAAGGAAGAAATTAAATTTCTTTTATATTAGAAATTAAAGTTTTCAAAATTACATTTTAATTTTTTAACTTGTTTAATGTTATAAAAAATTATTATAAATGGATGTCGTCGGACCTCCACCGGACTTCACCGAACGTCGCAGGATGTTGTCTGACCTTCACCGCGGGCCATTGACCGTCATTTTATTATATTATATATATATATGTATATATATATTATTATTACTAATATAAATAGTTTAATTTTTAAGATGAGTGATAAATTTATCTAAAGAAAAAAATTATATTTTCTTTTTTTATTAAACTTTATATCAAACCAAACAACAAAATTTAATTTTACTATTCTTTTTTATTTCTTTCTTTTCTCTTCCTATCCATTCCAATCTTTTCCTCTTCTCTTTTTTTTTTCAAAACAAACATGACCTTAGGTGGTGTTTGATTGGGAGGAGAGAATAGAAGAGAGGAAAGTAATTTAATTTTTTATTATTATTATTTAATTTGATAAAATATATAAGAATTTAATTTCATGATAAGAAACTTTGTCCGCTAAAATCATATTGTCCATGTTTGTTTTATGTGTCAGAGTATAATACAGACTTCAACTTTTAATTTCAATTGAAGATATCAAAAGCATATTGTGCCCAATATTCCCTAAAAGGACTGCGGTGAAGCACCAAAACACCCGTCAATCGGGGTGGTTTGTGTCTATGTAATTTTATAATGCCCTATAGGAATATTTAAATAAAAGATATCCAGAAAATTATCTAACTATGCAAATAAAAGCGAAGACCCAAGAAACTTTAAAGCGGAATTGATTTGCCGATTTACTGGTCGTGGTACCACCAAAACGCACCGTTTTATTTCTCTGCAATAGTGTACTGTACGCTGCTTCCAACGGCAGTTATCAACCGTCGTTTCATTTAGAGCACCGGGAACGAATGCTTAGCCCAGGAACAGAGCTTCTTGTGAAAATCAAAAGCTCAGACAAACGAAATTAGGCCAATTAAAAAATGGCAAACAAATCTGCACCACCTCCAAGTCTCCCGAAATCTGGAGCTGTCTCCAGAGGCTACAACTTCGCCTCTACTTGGGAACAGGTCTGCTTTTTCTTCATTGTCTCTAGATCTGGCTTACACTTAGTTCATTTAATATTATGAATTTTTAGATTCAATTAATTAGGTATCAGATCCAGTACAATGCAAGCATAATTCGAGATTAATTTATTCTCTCAATTTTTTTGTTCCCCAGAATGCTCCGTTGTCAGAACAACAACAAGCGGCTATAGGCTCCCTGTTTCATGTTGTAGCTGAGCGTCCTTTTCCTGTCAATTTGGTACGTTGTTTTGATCTTTTCTGTCGTTTAGCTACGCATTAATATAATTTTATGTGAAAATTACTGTTGTTTGTATTATGGTAGGCACAAGAGCATGTCCCCGGCCAAGACAATGGCTTATCCGTGGCCACGAAGGATCACTCTTTTGGAGAATCTGACGCTATTGAAGCAGTTCTAGTCAATACAAATCAGGTGATGATCTATTCATCTGGTAATGAAATTTGTGCAAATTGTTGCAAGTGAGATGTTAAGATTTTGTGAAATAGATAAATTGTTAACCTAGAGCTTTGAATTGTGCAGTTTTACAAGTGGTTTACAGATCTTGAATTAGCCATGAAGTCTGAGGTTAGTATTTGTTGCTTGCTGTGACGTGTTTGGTGGCTGTATTGTTTGATGTTTTTTACTTATTGTATCATTGTTCGATTTTCTTAGACAGAGGAGAAGTATCGGCATTACGTCAACACTTTAATGGGGCGCATTCAAACATGTGATGATATACTTCGGCAAGTATGTTTATGTCATGTTGACCTCTTTTTGCATTTTTTCTAGTTTTCATTTCTGTTGCGGCATTTCTTTAATTTTCTAAATTTGATTTTGTGTTATATTGGTTAGTCACGATGTTTGGGATAACAGAGGATCATTTTCTGCAGGTAGATGAGACCCTTGACTTGTTTAATGAGTTACAGCTTCAACATCACGCTGTGGCAACAAAGACTAAAACTCTTCATGATGCATGCGACCGTTTGGTGTGTTTTTTTTTTTTTTTTTTCTGTCTTTTCTCTAGAATGAGTTCTAAGTATATTTGGTGGCTGAAGCCATTATTTGTGTTGGATAGCCTTACCTTAGATGTTTCAAATAGTAATGTCAGTGTAGAAGAAAAATTTTGATTTAGTTGTCTCAATTTCTTATTCATTTCAGGTAATAGAAAAGCAAAGACTGATTGAGTTTGCAGAAGCAGTTCAGAGTAAGCTTAAGTACTTTGACGAATTGGAGAATGTAAGGTTTGAATCTGTCTTGCCTAGAGATTGGCTAGCTTCCAATTTATGAAACAATACTGTACCTTTAGCAGTGAATTTTGTGAATTGTCTAATGATATTTCTGTCTACAGATTGCTGCCAGTTTTTATTCTCCAAACATGAATGTTGGAAATGGGAACTTCTTCCACCTGCTCAAACGGCTTGATGAGTGCATATTGTAAGTGAATGATTTCTTATTGACTCATCATATAAAAGTGTGGGTCTCTGACACTAGGCTGTTCAAGCCATACAAGTTCATAAGCAATACTGAGAAAAAAGTATGAATTTTGTTGTAATTTTCTCATGTTAGGTATGTTGAAGGCAACCCCCAATATGCAGAGTCAAGTGTTTACTTGCTCAAGTTTCGACAACTTCAGGTGCATGATTGTTTCAGGAGTCAATAGATGAGCGAAAACTAGAAATCATTTATCTAATTTAACTTTTGTTTCCCTTATTAGTGATGATTATTATTTTGTTTTTGTTTTTTTTTTTTTGTGGTGCGGAGAGGATATGGTGAGATAATCTATGATATGAGATTTGGCTTAAGTGAGAAATGATTTGAAATATTTTAATGTTCACAGTCTCGAGCTTTGGGCATGATTCGCACTCATGTACTTTCTGTTCTCAAAAGTGCTTCTTCTCAGGTGGAGTGCCCTCATAGAAGTTAATAGATTGTCTCTACTTGCATTTATCCAGGTTCAGTGTTGAATCTCATTTTTATCTTTTATCAGGTCCAAGCAGCAATTCGGAGAAGTGGTGGTAGCAAAACATCTGTTTCCGAGGGTGTAGAGGCATCGCTAATTTATGTCCGTTTCAAGGCAGCTGCTAGTGAGGTAACAATTTCCCTTTTTTCTTCTCTTTTGGTCTGGAAACTTTCTTGTGCATGTGTATATGAATATAGATTACCTTTACAGTGGTGAGTAGAGTGGGACATGAAAATTTTATGAACTTTGGTAAGTTATTGATGGAATATCAGTGGAAATAATATGCTACAATTGGATTTCGCTTCAGGCATAAGCAGTGGTTACTAACCTTTTTATGTTATTTCAGCTTAAGCCAGTGTTGGAAGAAATTGAAAGCAGATCATCAAAGAAAGAGTATGTTCAGATCCTTGAAGAATGCCACAAATTGTACTGTGAACAGCGGCTTTCTTTGGTTAGTTGATGGTTAGATGTTTGGTAAAGTGCATTCTTTTAGTACTTGCTGTTCATTAAGCTTTAACTACTTACTCTATATTTTATGTTTCCCAGGTGAAAGGCATAGTGCAACAGCGAATATCTGAATTTTCCAAAAAAGAAACTTTGCCATCATTGATGAGATCAGGATGTGCATATCTAATGCAGGTAACATTGACATACAGTGTTACATTGAGTACATGTTGGTGGTTTTCAAACCTGCTCCTTCTAGTTTTGTGACAAGAAACTGGAAACACTTGTGGGAAAGAAGTACTACAAAGTGGATCAGGAACAAACCAGCCAAAAAGAAAAGCCTAAAGGAAACCAAAAACTATACAAAGCACTGTGAATATTCTGCAGCTTTCTTTTTACAAAAATGGAAAACAACCCCCTGCCCCTGGGCTTTCAAGTTTACTTATGAACCATGTCAAAGTTAGTCATAAATTATCTAAGATGTTAAATTTATGTGGTTTATATATTTGCAATCAGTTATTTTTTCTTCCAACTTATTTTAATAGTTTATGTATTTGCAATGAGTTATTTTCTTCATCAACTTATTTTAACAGTTTATGTATTTGCAATGAGTTATTTTCTTCATCAACTTATTTTAACGGTTTATTTGCATTGAGTTATTTTCTTCATCTTATTTTAACTTTGGAGGTGCTGATGGGAATGTTTCTGGACTTGATTACAAACAATTGATCGAATCAATTGATCCCTTGTTTTGAGAGAACTGCTATTTGTTGAAAATAGGAAATGAGCTCTCGTAGAAAGATTAGTGTGCCGTGTCTTCTTTTCCCTTTTTGTTTAATTGGTAGAGTGCATGGAATCTCCCATGTATTTTTAGAGTGCTGGTGAAAATAAACAAAACTACCTTTGTATCCGCCGCTGCAGTTCTGGGTGGCATTTTATCTGATTATGTTAACTAACCTAGAAAGTAAATACAGTTATGTTTATGTTTTCTATTTCTGCGGTTAATATTGAGTACTTAATTGGGTGGGTTACCACACGTTTTCCAGATACATTCCAATTTAGTTGCCACAGTTGAATGAATGTCTTTTAATAGAATAAGCTTCCTCATAATTTCTTATTTTCTGTGACAGAATAAGCCTATCATAGTTTCTGAGTTTTATTGGAGTAAAGCCAAAATGATAAATTACATCCTGCATCCAACACTATTTGACATTGTCCCAAATTGCAGGTCTGTCAGCTTGAGCATCAATTATTTGATCACTTTTTTCCATCTTCTTCAGAGGACATTTCAAGTTTGGCTCCATTGATAGATCCCTTGTAAGTTTTTGAGTCTGATGTCCAGAGCTCTTCATTTTTCCAATTTTTATTTTTATTTTTTACTTTTTTTGCAACTATTCTTATTTTTATTTCATTTTTAATGCATGTAGCTGATGCTAAATAATTGTCCATAGTTGAGAATGATTTTATATGGTTGAGCAAGCTGGTGTTTTCAGTGGATGTCTTTCTGAGAGATTCAATTTGCTTTGAAATTATGCATTTTAGCCATTTTATTTTCTTTAATCTTCATCGATTCTTTTTTCTCTGAGAACATATCTTATTTGTCATGGGTGTTCCTTTTTCAAGAAAAATGTGGAGGGCATTGACCTATTTAAAATGAAAAATCTCTATCCGTGTAAAACCTTGTGAATTTATCTTTGATCTATACATATCCTGTATTTATTGCCGGAAATAATGAAGCAGTTTTCATTTGGCTTTGTATGCCATACATATACGTCCTGGTCACATGATGGTGCTAACTTATATTGCAGGTCTACATTCCTGTACGATATACTGCGTCCAAAACTCATTCATGAAACAAATGTTGACCTTCTATGTGAACTTGTTGATATACTGAAAGTTGAAGTCTTGGGTGAACAACTCAGTAGACGAAGTGAGTCACTAGCTGGGTTGCGTCCTACTTTAGAAAGAATTTTAGCAGATGTTCATGAGCGATTGACTTTTCGCGCTCGAACACATATTAGTGATGAGGTGTGTTTATTGCTTTATAAATGATTTACATCCATCAGCGTCCTTGCCTTCTGTATTTGCATTTTTAGCCAATTGTTCCTTACCATCAGAAAATCTTTTCTGTTTAACATAGCTGAGATTTGAAGTTATTTAGTCCATGTCTAAATGAGAAATCGTTCATAGAAACTAGATATGCCTCTTATCTCCTGTACTTTATCTCCTAGTGGGATAGAATCTTGAAACTACCCTTTTGAATCAAATTGACTTAATAAATTTTTTTGTGAATGTCAATTGGCAGAAGTATCAAATCTTTGTAGCAACACTTGGAATTTGCAAACTTATGCCAATATTGTATTTCTTATTTATTTTCTCAAATGTTATGTGAGTTTTCCACTTAGTGAAGAGTTTCTAAAAATATCAAGTCTTATATCTGTGGGCACTGAAAGATACCTGACAGATCACTCTTGGTTTGGATTGAAATAGAAACATCATATAATGTCTGTTTATCTTCGAATTTAGCATTACTATGAGAAGTTTTGCAATGCTTTCTCCAGCATGATCTCCTTTCTGAACTAGAGTAACTTGCTGACATTTAGCATTACATGATGAAGTTATGCAGTAGAAGCTTTTGATTCTTAAAGTTACATTGATATTATTTTTGAAGCATCTATTATTTTTGCAGATAGCAAATTATATTCCTTCAGATGAAGACTTAAATTACCCTTCAAAGTTGGGGCAACCTGCTGGGACAAAATTGGAGACTACTTCTGTATAGTGCTTTGCATTTTCCATCTTTCATTTTGATGTTAGTCTGTCTTGCAAATTTTATGTTGTTTGACTGGTATTTGTTGAGTAGCCTTTGTTTGCTAGGATACTTTTTTGGTTGCTTCAATGCTCTCTGCATTTCTTTTATATTATGTCTGAAGTATTTCTGAGATGTTTGGTGCTGAATGTGACTGCTTTCCCATAAGAAAGTGTATGAGAAGTCAACATATCTCATAGTGAGTGAACATTTGTTTATCATCTGTTCTTAGTTAACTATGCCTCTTGATTGTTGATCCAGCCATAAGTATCAGTCACATTTCATACCTATATCCTTGTTGTTTTATGTCTAAATGACTATTTCTTGTTTTATTTGATGTAAATGTAGAATGGCTAATAATTGTTGGTGATTATCTGAGTTGCAAAATGATAATTTGTTCTTGAATCTATTATTTTTGCTGGCCAATAGCATTTGCTTAACTTGCAGGCCGATGAAAACCCAGATGTATACAAAACTTGGTACCCGCCTCTAGAGAAAACTGTATCTTGTCTTTCGAAGCTGTATCAGTGTTTAGAACAAGCAGTTTTCACTGGTCTGGCACAGGTGCTTTGATTCTTATGGCATTTAATTTTGCTGAAAATTTTGTCTTTACAGAACTTTTTAAAATTTATTGTCCTTGTTTGTTGAATGATTTTCCTAAAAATATATTTTGTTTATTTGTTATTATATTTACTTATTTATTTTCTCTTTCTCTCAGGAAGCAGTGGAAGTTTGTTCAGAGTCAATCCAAGTAAGCTAAAGAAATTTTGAATACTGTTGTGAGCAGTAATTGTAATTCAGTCATAATTTTATCATCTTTGTATGATATCGTGATACTGCTGCATTTTAAAGGATAAGTGTCTTTTTCTTTTTTGTTTTGCCCGGGGGGGGGGGGGGTGTCATTATTTTTTGTTTGTTTGTAAAAAAATGTCATGTTGCTATATTTGATGGATAAGCTAGCACCTAGTTAGTTGCATTGGCTGGCCGACTTGCTTTGTCATGTTGCAAGCATACATGTGTAATATGCTATGATTTGAATGCCTGGATTCCTAATGTTTTGTAATCATCTGAAAACAAAATGTGACATTCATTTGTTGTAGAAAGCTAGCAAGCTCATTGCAAAGAGATCGACACCAATGGATGGACAGCTCTTTCTTATCAAGCATCTTTTGATCTTAAGGGAACAGGTTATTTCCCTTAAATCTCTCCCTTCCATTTCTTCAGGGTTAGCTTATTTAGTCTGACAGTATAATTTCTTAACACTCTCTTTTGGTCTTCCAGATTGCTCCATTTGATATAGAATTTTCTGTCACGCATAAGGAACTTGATTTCTCACATTTGCTGGTTAGTATTTCTGAAGCTTAACTACTTCCTTATTCGGGTGCATGACCTGGTCTTTTTTTCTTTTGCTGGAGCACTGCTTGAGTTAAATGCTCTATAGTTTTTTGGCATTTTGGGTTTTAAAAATATTTCACATGCTTGTGTACACATCATCTTGTGGATCATTTGTTGTTCAGTTAATTTTACTGCAGATGGACCTGACAGGTTTTTCTTTTTATACATGTTTGACCTTCCTTACTCTGAAAGTTGAAATTTTTTTATGTTTGTGTGTCTTTTAATTTGAATTAGAGCCTTATTCATACCTAACTATGGCCAGGAGCACCTGAGAAGGATACTTAGAGGTCAAGCTTCACTTTTTGACTGGTCGAGATCAACTTCGTTGGCAAGGACCTTATCTCCTCGTGTTTTGGAAAGTCAAATAGATGCCAAGAAGGTGAATTTCTTTCAAATTAATTGTCATTGTGTGTTCCCACTTATCATTTCAGAAGCATCTGCTGCTGAATTACTTGTGTCCATGTTTTGGGAGCAAAAAATCGTACAATTTGTTGAAGCATTTATGGGCAAATAAGCAAAAAAATTTAACTACAGAGTGATGTATAATTAGTTAATTATCTATCTTTTTCTGAAGTCATTCTCATTGGAGGATCACCATACTTTCCTCATTTGTGTTCAATCATGCCTTCTTGCATTATGATTACCAACAAAATACCAACATCAAAGGACACGTAAGTTCATTTCTTTTAAAGAAAATAATAAGATAATAGAGAAATTAGCAAGGATACTATTTCTAGGATGCAGATAAAGGGGATATATTTTTTCAGTTTCAATTCAGCATGGCTGGTATTGACCACGAGACATATGATGAAGAATTGTTATCACATGTTCAGGCATGTATGACAAATATTGTGCCTGAAAAGATAGAACAAAGTTTTAAATTGTGTTCACGTTTTTTTTTGCCTTAGTTTCTGGAAATTAATCAGTGAGCCCAGTTGGTACCTTTTTAATTCCACTATTTCTGTTACTTCCAGGAATTGGAGAAAAGCCTAAAAGCTACTTGTGAGGAGTTCATCATGGCTGTTACTAAATTAGTTGTGGATCCCATGCTTTCATTTGTTGCCAAGGTTTGTCTTTTTCCTCTAAATTGTACTTTTAGATAACTTACCATTTGAGAATCTGTGTGGAAAATATGCCATTGCAAATCTATATGACTGATCAGGTCCCTGGATCTAAATATGAAGACACTTGACAAAAGTTTCAATTTTATATTGGCAGGACAAGTGTTTATTCCTGTTTTTCTTTATTTAAAGACAGGTGCAAAAAGACTGAATTTCTAATCATATAGCGGCATTGCTTTCTTTCCTCACCTTTCAAATTTGAGTTTTGATTGTTTTTGTAGTCATATAACAATTATTCCGGGTATATAGACCTAGTAAAAAAAAAAAAATCATTTGATGATCATTGGAATCTCAAAGTTGGATAATTGCCATACTTTTGTATTCACTATTAAGATCATAACATAGATTTTTCACTTGTGGAAATTTATTCTGATTGCGGATTTTGACTTTCTCTAATTCTGTTACATCTTTAGGTGACTGCTGTAAAAGTTGCTTTGTCCTCAGGCAACCAGAATCAGAAAGTAGACTCACTTATGGCAAAACCACTAAAGGATCAAGCTTTTGCTACTCCAGATAAGGTGGCTGAACTTGTTCATAAGGTATGCCATGTAATTAAGTGCTTGTTTGGACTATTTTAAAGAGTCCTACGGTGGGATTGTTTTCAATCAATTTTTAACCTAGACAAAACAACATACAATACAATTTGTAATTAACTTATGATTTTGAAATGAATTGAAAAAGAAAGCCAATACCAAGATGACCATTAGCAGCAAGAACACCTCCACAAGCAATGCAATGAGGGGCCTACAAGGGTATCCTTGTTTCTGTTTGTTTTCTTTTCTTTTATTTATTTATTTCCCAAGCAAAGGATGACTGATTACATCTGCATGCATCTTTCATGGTTGTGCTATTTGGAGTCAAACCTAAACTTTCATCTTCAGTCGTAATCACAAGAATTAACTCAAATTAGTTTCCTGTTTTTACATTCTGAACCAGGTGAATGCTGCTATTCAGCAAGAGCTGCCACCAGTGATGGCAAAGATGAAACTTTATCTGCAGAACCCTTCAACACGGACAATACTTTTCAAACCAGTAAAGTAAGATAATACGTATTTTTCTGCTACTCAGTAGAATAAAATGTCAAACAAGCTTGCATTATTTTGCTGGCATGCTAAGCTTTGATCATGTTGCTGTGTAACTGTACAAAAATCATTTGGGTACAACCCCACTCGTTCTTGAACCAAAAACTTCTAATTCTCAAGCCCAATTAAGTTACAGATCTCTTAGTGGTAAATCTCTGATAAAATAATATCTGAAATTAGTTCCATTTACTCTCATCATCAGGGACAAATTCAAATTCTTCTGTAAGTAGAATCTGTTGCTTTTGATGATATCTCTGTTAAGAGGGCCATCTTGATGATTCAAAATATTTCTTCAGTTGAGATTATGAATTGCGTGTATTTGATGGTGGAATCAACCCAAATTGATCTGTCTCCATAAACTGATACAGTTTATATATTTTTGCAGGACAAATATTGTGGAAGCCCATATTCAAGTGCAATCTCTACTAAGGGCTGAGTATACACCTGAAGAGCAAAGCATCATAAATATGGTGTCAATACCAGATCTGCAAGCACAGCTTGACAGTCTCCTCTAGGGTATTTATGAACATGATCTCTTTTCTTTTCCTATTTGGTAACATTGTCTACATCCATTTTTTTCCCCTGGGGTATTTGGTGTTTTTGTGGGTACAATAAATTAATAGGTTAATAGAGAAAATATTCGCAGCTGATTACTTAAAAATGAAATTTGATTCTTACATAATGTTGAGTAAAACAATAAGCCAGAAATACAAAAATGACTTTTTTATTTTTTTGTATTATCGTTTTGTAAAGTTGCAACATGCAAATGATAACAACGCGCGCGCGTCTGTATAATTTGGACTCGGGAGCTATGATTTCATAATTTCGTTCATGGGCTAAAGCTACATTCGATATTCTCCGAAGTTTATTTGCAATTTTACATGAGCACACTGTTACCTGGATTTGCATCTGATTTTCACATAACAATGGACAAAATGGTTCGGAACGAAAAAGAAGAAATTCTTTGACCTCCAGAGGTTGAGATTTAAATCTGGCATCGAGAGAGACCGCGTTACCTGACCGAAACGGAAACATGTGATAGTGAATCAAGTGCTGGAACAAGCGAATAATATCCCAAGCTTGAGGTAAACACGGAAAAATAAGTAAGACAACTAAGCTGGGGGTATATCATTTTTCATTTTCTTAACCACATCCCGCCACGGTGCAACACAATTATCCTTCCAATGCTTTTGATACACCGCTCGTTTGATATGATAAGACATTATTATGTGGGTATTTCTGTGGGTATCGAAATCCCCTAAACAATTCTATTCATTAATTTTGGGCTTTCATTGCGCTCCTTTGGAAAAGCTCCAAGAACTTAACATGGATGTCGTTAGTAATGTTGAAATCTGAATACTAAGCGCACATCACTAAAGAACCTTGAATTGAAAACGATACACTACGTCATAATTCGGACATTATTAACAGCTGTGAAAAAATATAACACCGACAACTGCGTGCAACTCTGTGCGCGCGCGCTGACTAATACAAAAATATTGTACAGTTATTCCAGCGAGCATCCACCCCTAGTACCAAGGAAAAAATTTTGGAAATGAGGGAGCTGTTTTCCTGATAATATCCATAAAAATTAAAAGAAAATTAGAATATGCAAGTACCAAAAGGAAATGAGAAATGACATGTAGAAAAAAGAAAAAGAAGGGAATTGCTATTAAACTTACATTTGCACATTTACAGGCAAAATGGACAATAGAGTATTACAGTATCAATCAAAGGAGGCACCCCCCTGTGTGTTCTCTTCACAGAGATCCGACTGGGATCCACTGTGAAGGATCGATGGGGGAGTCCACTGTTCTGGCAACATAAGAAAATAAGTTGTCATAGCCTTCCTGAACCGTTTCTTGTACTGCTGGGGAGAGATCACAGTTGGAGATGTGTTCTTTGGTCCACCAAGAATGCCTGAGGTTTTCACCCATGTTTCAAGGTGCTTGTCCCACGTATATTGCCTCATGAAATCAATGATCCCAAGCACCAGCTCGTGCCTTTCCTCATCGATGCCAGCAAGCAAAGAATAGTCCATGACATCAATTGACTGTTGCAACATATCTCATATATCAGATATTAATGCAACAAAATATGCAACACCACTAAGCGTGGAGATTTGGCCAAACATGTATAAAAATACAGGCAGGATCGCTAGGAAATCAATTCAGCCTCTAGGGCTAAAAAATCATTATAAAAACTAAATATGAAAAACACGGATTTGCAATACTAAGTTCCCATCTCTGATCTCATTAAAAATATCAGCATTAAAAAATAAGCCCAATGTTTTATCAAGATGAGTAGTGAATTCCAGCTTACAGCAAGAAATGCAGTATCATTCCAGACAGCTCTCTCCAGCAACCTTTTTGCCTTGCTTCCCACAAAAATTGGAGAAGTCGGCATTGCTTCAATCAAATTCTGGTCTAGCAGAACTTTATTACTACCACTTGTATCTGCGTTATATCGTGAACGAGATGATCCTTTAAGGTCATAAAGCCGTGTAATGTTGCGCCTAAAGAGAAGATTCTCCATTACTAAGAGATCCATTTTTGATTCCTTCCCTCCTTTAAAGTGCTTTGACGCAACCTTCAATCCAAAACCAACCAAAGCAAACCAAGATACAAATAAGTAAAGAGTTATGTCAACACACCAACAGATGCCATGGGTTGCATTTGGAATCAGATGCGGCACAAGCTTATACCAAATGCAGTAGAAAAAAAATATAACCTAAAAGATGGTGTTCTATATTTTTAATCCTACAATATCAAAATTTGCCTTTAATAGTTTAATTGATCAAATCATTCTTGTTCTCAGTTAAAATTTTTTTGATGAGGTAATGGCAACATGAAAAAAATACCTGATAAATACCCAGGATCTTTGCCAGGCATGTTGGGCTTCCCGTACTAATAGATTCAGATAAATACTTGAAATATGCCGGCCCAAACTTGATGAATGACTCCAACTCGGTCTTTGTAACTTGTTTGATGATAAACCGATCATCTAAGGTTTTTGCAAAGAATACATTACTCTTTCCACCCTGGGCACCCCACTTCTTGCAGCGACTTAGAGACCGTATGAAATCTAACTCAGAATGGCAACACATCCTCCTCAAGGCATCAAAGCGCTTTGCAAAGTAACAGGTTACTGTATACTTTACTTTCCCGAGAAGGCCATCATCTGTAAAAGAAATTCTGGCATGCAAGTCCTTTGTGTACGACAGTGGGTCCAGAACCTGGGATCCCCGGGACCCAGACGTAGAAAAGACTCCCTCATCGGCTGAACCAAGACTTTTATCCCTATCAGAGGTAGTATCATCAAAAGAGCTGACAGAAAGTAGATTCACTGAATCAAAAATTGCCGAAGCAGCTGCAAAATCAGCGGCATCTTTTGCTCTCTCAAACTCAGAAATCTGGACATGATAATCTGATGAGACAAGTGTATATGCTATAACACTAGTAGGTTCATCATCATAAACAGGCACAATGCTGTCATTAACACCAACGGGTAGAAACAGCCTGGCACCACTTAGGCGTTCTGAATCCCAGAGGGACATGACATAGGTTGGGTTGTACTCTGAAACGGTAAGCTTTTGAGCATTCAATGAAGAATTCTTGTTAAATGAACTGTAAAAACTTGAAAAGGGCATCCCAACCAGACTCCTGGAATTTGCCATATTTTCAGTCCCCTTGATAGATGATACAGAGCTAAGAGAACGCACCACCTCAAGCCCGCCTTGTTCAGCAGTACTTGCTGCAACTGAATTTAACTTACTTGAGGAATCAACCAAGGTTGGATCGGGAAGAGAATAGTCAGACTCTTTAGCAATGACATTTGCTGGATGATTTTCCCCAGTCCATGCTGCATCAAGGGTATCAGATAAATCGGCCATTATAGGAAACTCTCCATCTGAGAGGGCCCTTCGTACAAGTTTCCCAGATTCCTGAGGTTCGGGTTTATAACTGACACTTTCACTAGAAGAAAGGAACTGATCAGCCTCCTTATTACTTGGGTCTTGATCCACACCACTTTCTTTCTGAACTCTCTTTGGCTCACGAATGTCACCAGAAATTCCCCGGTTACAATGCGCACCAGGCTTCACCTCCAACGGAAGAGAGACACAACTACTAAAGCCTTTACTTGGCTTGGAAGCTGCATTTACATCAACAGGCTTCTCCTTAAGTTTTGGAATAAAAGCACTTGTTCCATCCCGCACATAGCTGTTAAATAAACTAGCTGCATGTATCAGACGTTGGTCCCAAACACAGGAATGGAAGAGTATCTGCCTCCGCAACCTATTGATCTCAAGAATATCAATTGCAGGAAGGCCAAGCTTTACCTCCTTACATAATGCTTGTTGTAAAGACTCCTGAGCGGGCCCACAAAATTAATCAGAAACGAGACAGTGTAAAGAATAGAACTTTGTTAGAAGAAAGGCAACATTGTACGAGCACTAAGTTAAAAGTCTACTTGAATATAAATAAAAGGATTAGTCAAGAGTGTTGCTTCATGAAATATGCACATTAAGCAACAGACTGCTGCTTAGGTTTTGTAGCATCGAAATAGCTACCTCAAATTCTACTTCATCCTTTTGTTGCATCCCTTTCAATTCTGAGATAAGAACTCTTGCTTCAGCTATTTTCATGCTTCCGTCCTCTGACCCTACAGCTATTTTCTTTGATAAGTCTTGAAGAGTATTGCGCACGTCCTTAAAAAGAAGTTTCGCCCTTCTACGCACCTGTTATGGAAGATAATTTACAACATAAGCAGTCACAATTTCGGAATCACTGACACAATTTAATCAAGCATTTGCAATTATTGCACCTCATTTGCTTCTTCTTTTATCCAACCCTGAGTATCATAGTTGAACTCAATTTTTGGAGGAGGAAGATAAACAGAATTAACGTCAATTGAAGCATAGCAGAAACAAGCAACCATTTGCCCAAAACTACACAAGCAAAAACCAGAGTGTTAGAGAACAATTGAGAATATAATTGTTTTGCTGATTCTTAACTAGATAGATGCTCTGCAGATCTCTGTGTCAAACTAATAATAAAAGCCCAAACTTAGCTGGGTTAAACGACACTCATCTTCATAAACCATATGTTGCATAATGCATATAAACCTAATCATAATTAATAAATGAAATATCAGGAAAAAAGAAGCAAATTAACTTGTTAGCCTCAAATCACTTCAACTACACATTTACCAGGTAAACACTAGCAGATCCTGTTCCCATATAGAGCAAGCAGCTAACAGGCATGTAAAATGCAATTCTGTGAAATCGACAGTACTCAAATTTTTGATGATTCATAAAAAAGCCCAATGTAAATACATGTTACCATGAGCACAATGACAGTCTGTGGCCTGTTTTTAGCTTTATCTGGTCACAGGTACTCAGGCACTCATATGAAATGAACAAATAAGGACAAACTCTCCATTACAGCATGTTCAGCAATATTTAACAGATCGACCCTTCATATGTACCATAAAACATTCTTCAAGATGAGAAAAAAATACCCATAAAAACGGAGACAATCCCTGTGAAGGGAATGGCCGCAATTTGCAACTCTGCTTGCAGCAGCATGATTAGAAAAGCTCAGCTCCAAAAATTTTCCAAAAGATAGAGCCCAGGCAGCATCGGACATTACAACTCTCCTAGTAGCTGGAGGAAATCCATTGGTCCTAGGACAACGGAGGCATCTGTGCCACATCCAAATTTTTCCTTCCCGTTCCCCTGGTAAGAGGATCTCTGAGAGTTTTTTGACAGATATTGTAAGACTGCCCTGCCGATGAGTATAACAATGGACATGTGCTTCTGAAGGCATGTCACAAGAACGACAGCGATAACTCTGATAAGAAAGATAAACTTAATCTCAGCCAACAATAGTATAACTTCAAAGCGAAAAAATGATAACCAGAAGGGACAATAACAAGTCTAAGAAATACCTGATCAAACAAATTATCACGTAGAAAGCGGCCCAAGGGGTTATCACTGCTACCATAGTATTTGATTCGAAAGAGATGAGGCCATTCACATACAGTGCCCTTCCACACACAGCGAGTTGATAAGGAAACCAAAATGCTCCGATGATCTGAAGGGGAGGGAGGAAACTCTTCCTTTGAAGATCCCCTTTCCTCATTGTTATTATTACTATCTTGGTTCGAGGACACTAACTCTGGAGTAGCTTGGTGATTAGAAGCCAATGCATTACCATCCACAAGACTCCAGCCCGCAACTCCTCTTGATGGCTCCGTGGTGCCAAAACAATTAGAAACAGCATTATCATCCATCAAAAACTTGAGAGATTCTTTAGGACCCACTTTAATTTCCTCCTTAGGGGCATGTTTTGGGGAGGAATCTTTCTGGTAAAAATTTGATATATCCTGCTTTGTCGGGTACAAGGAAATGGAGGAAGCAGTAGCCTCAGTAGAGCTTAGGGAAGGTTGCATGTCCATATTCTGAGAATGAGGACCTTCAAGATGGGAAGTTGAATTGTCCCCTTCAAATGAGGACAAAGATTTAACATTGGTTGTTGAGAGACTATTGGAGATAAGGCCTTTGTTTGACTTCCGCAGTTCATTGTTAAGTTTAGGAGATAAAGGCTTCCCTGTGGCAGGGGTCATAAAACCAGGTATAGTAGAAATGGACCTATCAATACTTGATGGTTTAACAGGTAATGCAACAGTTATTGGTGATTTCAGAGGGAGTTGTGGAAGCGAAGCGCCTTCATCAGCCAGGAAAGACGTCTCTAGAGCCAGATGATAAGCTGCAAAAACTCCATACTGAACCACATGTTTCACCTTCTTCAGGTTATCCCCATTGGCGCCCTTCAGCAAAATCTGAGACAAAAGTTCAGCAATTAGTCAATCTAAATTCTTCTCACAACTTTTATCGTGCAAATGACAGCCCCAAAAATAATTTCAACGGAGCAACTAAGGTAATTTGCAGGTATATAACCATACACTAGAATCACCTGCAGTCACCGGAGAACCCAAATTGCATATGTTAAGTACCATTTCAACAACTAACCTGATTGCAAACTGCTCCCTAGTATCTGCTACAATATATTCTAAGTACACACAGTAATTATTTTTTATGGAAATAACCTAATTGAAAATACAAACAACAGTAAGTCCTAGACTCCATGGACAAGGTTGAAACAATAATGCACCATGTGATACAGTCAATGACCAAGAGTAGCAAGTTTTCCAGAACGTAGAGAATGAAAGTCCGCTTTGCTTGTATATGACATTTGTAAATTATAGAGAACTACTTACAGTGCACCCCAAAGGCTTAGGACAACCCTCAAAAAACATTAGCGTCTTTGACAATTTCTTCCCACCTTGTCCTGCACTGCCGTGTTCTTCAAGAAATTTCTCCACATGGAGCGTATCACAATATCCCAGTTTCTGTGACGTGAGATGATCAATTGACGGAACTATTTGTGCACCAGTGCAGCGGGCTATACGTTCTAGAAGCGGTCTCTTAATATTCAGAACAAGTGATATGTCTTTTGCAAGAAGATACTCTTGGGCATACCGTGAAACTGACTTCTCAACTAGAAGCACATTCGGGTGATGAGCATCAATCTTCGTAACTGCCATCTTCAAATGGTCCATTTCCTGAAAAGAAGAGTGAGGCCCATCAAAACTAAAAACAACCATGACCACTGTAATAGGTGAGAAAACATGAATGATTGTCCCTTATTACAAAACAAAAGACCCAAGGTTAAAATTTATAGAGCCTAAAGAAAAAGAAAAGCTAAACAATTTAACCTGCTGCAACAGCGTATCAACACTCGATAAGTGGTTAGCAACACGCTGATACTCCAAAGCTCCTCCAAGGATTAGAAAACGCGGTTTCTCTATTTTTGATGTCATTCGTCGGTGAGCCACGTTTTTCTTACAAACAACTCCTTTAACCACCATGCTAGACAAAATAACATCAGAATCTCATCAGTATTAAGAAAATTGGGGAAGAACAGCAACAACATGCAAATTTAACAGGGCCTTCTAAAGATTACATGCTCATTGGGGCTGCATTCTAATTCACCAAGGTTATACCTAATAGTTTTATTAACGACAAGAATATCCTCTCCATCTCCAGGTGTAACCACGACCCACCCCACAACATAACACACGAGACTTCACTGGGGCTGCATTCTATATTTGACTATGCTGTATATACGGAACTTCTTGTGATGTAAACAAAATAAGGGACAAACAGATGCTATAAGCATTTGAAGAATCTACGCAAACAAACACATATGAACACACTGATAAGGTTACAACAAAGCAGAACTGCAGTCTTTGTCACTATAAAGTTCCAGGAACAAGAGAGATGCAGATAAGGTTACAACAATTGATTACATACGCACACTAGTGAGCTAATAGTTCAGTAGTGAAACTGGAACCAAAACTTCACAGAATTAAGTACACAATCAATCACTGGCTACCTGAAAAGGCCATCCACAATACAGGGTTATTCTTGCACCCTCGAGACTAGGAAACCAGTGTGAAGCTGGCCCATCCAAGGAGCCAACTCAAATAAGAATAATGTTGCATCAAGGATAAATTCATTGGCAAGTTCTCAAATAAGTATTAACAGCATTACCTCCCACTGCGTCGCCCACAAGCTAGGCATTTAACTTTTACATATTCTCCAGGATCCATTCCTCCACCCTTGCTCATATCTGGTTTAAGAAGTGTGGCTGCCTCCCATGACAAAGATGTGATTATTTCTAACCAACTCTCTCTGTCATTTTCATCACCCACTGGAAGGTTTTCAACTTGCAGAAGTTGAGCAACCAAAGCTCTAAAATGCCCTTCTACCACATTCTTCAAGGCTTTCCTGTGCTCTTCACCTGATTTATCTCTATTGCGGTATTCCCCACTACCAAAGCTGTTCGAAGAGCGTAAATATCCCCACTCTCCTGTTCCACCTTCATCATCATCATCATCGAATAGAATTGCTTCTCTCTCATCCTCTTCATCCTCTGGCTCTGGAGGGATCCAAAGTAGGCCTTCCTTCTCAAAATCCACAGGTTCATATTCTGTAGCCTCCTCATCATACAGAGGAGCTTCACACTCATCAACACCATACCGTTCATGTATTTTATCCCCATGTTCTTTGATCTTTTTCAAACCCCGAGTATCAAAACTATCAGATAACTCGCAACTTAAACTTCTCCTGTTGATGTTCTCTCGAACATGATCCACTTCTTGTGGTCCGTAAGTGTGATCAATATTATTTATATTTACATCACCATAATAGTCATTAGGCAGAGAGTATTGCCTTGTGTCTAAATCTGAGGTATAAATGCGATAGTCATCATCCTCATCATCACTCCTAGCAACAAATGATTAAAAAACAACAAACAAAAATTAAATGAGCATCAACTTAAGTAAAAACCAAATAGCTGATTAGCTAAGTAAGATTAACATCAATTAAATAAGCAATGACTAATTCTGACAATTCATCTTGTCCCAACAAACAAATGCTGATCCCTCCGACACTATCTTCTCGTCAACGCTTATATTGAACAACGTTCATAAAAAAGCATGGAACTATTAAGGTTAAAGGTTTGATGGATGTCAATGCTGTGTTTGCTACAATGCTACTCAAAAAAGGAAATCATGCAGGAAAAGAGATACCTATTCATGCTGAAGCCAGATTGGTTAGAAGCAGAATTAACCACTATGGCAGCACTAGAATTTGTGCTACTCTCAGATTTTACGTTCTCTTGCTCAACAATAAGAGGATCCATTTGCTCAGACTGTCGTGGGCTAACACAGGAAGTGTACGGCACGTGCTGATAAGGTCCAGTTGAGTAGGTAGTTGAACCAACAGTGCCGCTGCTACTGTAACAAGTACAGCTGGATTTGGTGCTAGCCAAACTTGTAGCAGATGGCGACGGACTGAGACCAGGACTGGGAGCTTGGGTGGTCCCATTATCAACTGCTCCTATGCCCTGTTCCCATTGCCTGAAGCAATAATTACAAACCCTAATCCTCTCTGAATCTTCACGACCAGTCCTTGACTCATCAAACGATGCAGGAACTGAGTTTGTAGTACACTTGGCACAGAAGACTAGTCCACAAAGTCGACAATGATGCCTGCGATTGAATACAGTGAATTGGGAGTCACACTCGTAGCATACCCTACAGCTCTGATCGGGCATCCAAAAGTCCCTCGACACATTCGCCGGCTCACTCCTACGAGGGATCCAAGATCTCACTACATCTAGCAAGTCGGACAGTTTGTTGTCGGGGGTGCCCATCGGCAATGGTCCCACCCGAGCCTTCTCATTATGAAAGACTCATTTGCCAGTTTCCCAGGTTCTCCAGATGTCAATATTCAAAGTCCTGGCAATAATCAGCCCCTAAAAAACTCATGCAAATAGCAAACCAACCAATAGAACTTGGAAAACATATATGCATCTCATTTTTAAGAGTAGATGATTCATAAATCACAGAATAAAGCTACAGTGACCAATTCACGCCTACATCAATTTTGAACCAGAGAACAAATATTAATGAAATATTGGAGTTGAAATGACCACTACAACATGTTTTCAGAGTTTTGGAACTCAAAAAGTATGGTATTTGATATGACAGTCACTTATTCAATCAAATTAGAACATTGAAGATGAATTATTTGCAACTACTAACAGCCTTGAAGCACTGAAAATACAAATAAATCAAAGAAAATTAATACAAAAGAAATTGAAGTAAAATTACCAGGCTTAGAAGCCACAAATTCAACTGCTTCAAGCAGTAGCTGGCACAGCACCAAATCTTTACTGCAAAATTCTTCAATCAATAAAAGACAGGTAAATAAATACATGCAACCGCCAACAAATTCCTCCACTTTAATCTAGTGCATAATTTTTTTTTTTTAAAAAGGCTACCAGATCTCTATAGGAGAGAAAAACAAAACAATTAAAGTAAAATCTTCTTCAAACAGATTCCTGTAAACTGAATTTCTCCAATCAGCAATACTTTTATACGAAAACATTACTACAACTATTACATATAGAAATTGAGGGAGGAGAAATAACTGTAACCGGCAGCTGTAAATTTTCTGGCACTCTTCCGGCGGTACAATCAGAAGCTCGACAAATTGCGAGCGCTTAATTCAGTTCAATTCAATCTCCAGCTTCTTCTTCTGCTTGCTTTGCCTTGCCTTTTGTTGTATGAATTATTTATTATTTTATTTAGTTTTAGCTTTTGTTTTGTTTAGTGCGTTTCGTTTGTTCGTTAGCAATTTTCCTGTACACACAAAAAGGCTCTTTCACTGAAAAACTGATAATTTATTAATTCTAGAGTTAGACAGAAACGGCAACCAATATTTTATTTATGGATTTTTGTTTATTACCATTTCAGCAGCGTAGATTTGTTATCTTTTTAGATATATATTTTTCGTGATTTTTCTCCCCCTATAATTACGAGATTATTAGATTTTTTTAAATTTTTTATTGCAAACTACTGGAGAACTTATCTTAACGAATCAGCGTTAACGCGTCGCATATCATTCATTACGTGTTTTACCAAATTTATATTATTTCTTAAATTCTAATCTATTATTCTGAAAATTCAAAAAAAAGTAATTTTTATTTATTTGGTTGCTTTTTCTTATGGTCATTCTGTCCGTGTCCTTTATTTCCGGGGCTATTGTTTTTATTCTCTAACAGAAATATCAAATAAAACATCTCCTAAGATCTACAAAATCTTGACTAAAATAAATAACCATGACTTTAATTTATTAAATAAAAATCTATTTAGTTGATATTTACGAAAGTTTGGAATCGATATTTCTGAATTTACATAAATAAACAAATTTGAAAGTCACAGTACCAATAGATGAAAATTGCTATATAATTACAAATATTCCAATGATTCTACTTATCATTTTAATGCCGAAGTTTTTCAAAGCATGTTATTCTTTAGAAGAAAATGTAAAATACAGTCAGCTAAAATTCCAAGCAACACTAATGCATTTATGGTATAAATATTTTCTTGCTTTTTCTCTAAGGAATAAAGAATGTGATTTTTACAATTATGATCTTAGTCTACCAAAATTATAAAGTATATATAAAAAAATGAGAATAAAATGCATCATTTGTTGAAGAAAAATAAATACATGAAGGCGAGATCATTTTATGTAAAAATACATATTAATTTATGATATCAGTAAACATGCATAATTTTTGGACTATTACTATATACGGAGATACATTAAGTCTACATCAACTAATGTTAAATTATTCTCTTTCTTGTATCATATGTTTTAATTTTAAATTTTAGGTATCATTTTTTATATTGCATGCAATTAAAAATTATTATCTTAAAAAATTTATTTTAGAAAGAAAAGGGTAATCTAGGTGTGGTGAGTAGGACCATCTTCAAGTAAGTTAGTCAAATCCTTACTTTAATAATGGATGTACGAAGCTTTAGCTAACCATCCAAACCGGCGACGGTTTGGGGACCGAAAATTTTCGTGTTAGTTACGGGAGGGGTGGGGTGAGAACAGTCAAAGCACGATCGCGGCAGAACGTGAAAGATCACGGTAAAGCAAACTGATATTGATAGATAACAATTAATAATAGTATTACATTAATTAAATGGAAGGTGTGGAGCCATTCAAGGACATAGAGATATTGGCCCCAAATTCCGTCCAAATAAATGTGAAATATAGACTAGAAAACTCTTCGCAACCAATTTTTTATTTTTCAATTTTTAGAAAAAAAAAAAGTGAAAGAATAGCCATGCATGATGCAACTTAAGTCAATTTAAAATAATATGGA
Organism: Citropsis articulata; assembly: GCA_030449925.1. NCBI lineage: Eukaryota > Viridiplantae > Streptophyta > Magnoliopsida > Sapindales > Rutaceae > Citropsis > Citropsis articulata. The sequence goes on from JASUUH010000257.1 coordinate 1,465,562, forward strand.
TAGAGAGAAGAGAGAAAACAAACACAATAATTTTACAACATGGATATTTATTTGGTCTTTTTAATTAATTGAACTCGAAAACTAGTGGAGTCTTTTTTTTTATAATTTTTTTAGAAAAGCCTTTTTAATAACTCAAATATTTATAATTGAGCTAAGATGTAAATAAATCTTTTTATAAATTTGGTGAGTCTCCCATACTCTTAAAACTCAAGTGTATCACACAAAGTCAAGGAAGACGGATTAGATCAAGAGGCAATGCCTGTGCCGCTTTCTTATTTTCTTATTGACACGATTCCCATCATTTGTAGTCACCAATGAAGGACAAGGTTAGGGTCGCTATACTCAACCTTTGTTTGACCCTCTCCCTACTCGAACTGGGCATTTCATTAGGTGAGTTCGGTTAGATGTCATCAGCGCATTGACCTGGCTCGCTCACTCAGAAGAGAGGAATCGAAAATCAACAAAATGATTATATATTCAATTAATCAATATAAATTTTAAGTGCAAAAGTAATTCTTTCAAATATAAATCCTCAAGAGTAAATATACAAGTTTTAGCTTAAGTTCATGTTGAAGTAAACATGAGATCAAAAACATTTTAATATCCTATAGATAGGTAATTTTTTATTGATAGAAATGTTTCTAATGGTTAAAACGCGAGTTTAAATAGTCAGTCAAAAACTAGCTACTTAATACAAAAGTTTAGAAAAATTTGCAATTACATCACTGATAGCTGTCTAGAAAACTTGTTATCCTATAAGTGAACACTGATGTTGAGAAACTAACGAGATCAACAATTTAAATTGAACATTTTTATAACTTTTTATTAGAATTTTTTTTAGAAATAAATTATCATTTTTTAGCATTAATTTTACATATTTAAAAACCCGTTTGGGTTTAATTTCCAGCAGTTGGGGTATTTGGTGAAACCTCTAGTTCTTTCTTTATTTTATTTCATAATTTTGCACAAATTATCAAATATGAAAATTGATACAAAATTTATTATTTATCATAATCTATAAGTTTTTCTTTGACATATTTAATTTTATCCCATAATAGTTATAGATTAAAATATTATACGTAGATCATATGTGACACAGCACAACCTAGACCATTTTAAGCCTATGGATCAAGAGGCATCAATTCATATTGGAGTAGTGCTATTAACACCCTTATCTTGATGTAATTACATTTAAGGACAACATATAATTAAACTCATCTACTACTTTTCTCTTTTATTCAAACATGTAAGCCTTAACACACCCTTGTCTTTAATCTAATGCTACATAAGCAAAATTTTAACTCGTTTGAACATTTATGATTAAACATAATGAAACTCGTACTAACTTTTGTCGCAGCATTTTTCTTCATCTATTAGCTTATAATTAGAATTAAACATAATGAAACTTAGACTAACCTTTGTCACTGTATTTTTCTTCGTCTATGAGCTTATAATTATTGTCACCTCTATTAAAACTCTCACCAATTTCCCAATGTCATTTCTAATCATATCTCTATCACCATTAATCTCCATGCCAACGCCCTATTTAGTGCAAGTGTATCTATAATTTGACATTTGACACCCCTAGAAAGGCCAACAAATCATGGCACACTAGCACATAAACTTTGTAATACCTTAATTCTCTTAAAAGTATTTTAGTCTTTTCACATTTTTAGTGATCATTGTACCCTAATATAAAAAAAAAAAAGATGTCTTTCCCATTATGAGAGAAAGAGAGAGAGAGAGATCAACTGAGAGGTAATTAAAAAAAGAAAAAAGAAAAAAAGATAGAGAAAAACAAAAAGGAAAAGAGAAGAAGAAGAAAATTTCTTCTTAGTTCTACCACGAACAAAGCATGAGACCAAGTTGTGTGATTTGAAATAGATATTACACTGAGAGAGGATTGGAGGTAAATTTCAATTCTTGATTGTTAACCTAAAGGGCTATACATATTATAATTTTGATGATAACAAACATATGTATTAAGTGTTTTAATAATTCTTGTATTTCACAAGCTCACTAGTTTTTTAAGGATAATTTTTATGCAAGTGAAATCAAGTTCAAGACACTCAAAGGACAACGGCAAAATCAAGAATAGAGATTAAAGCTCAACGGACAAATTCAGTGCGATAATTTCTTGTAAAACCAGTATGATTTATTTTATGCTTGGTTTAGCATTTGAGAAGTTCAATAGATGGTTTAGTAAATAATTATTTTATGGATTTGAAAATTTTGGTTTAAAATAAAAAAAGTTTTAAATTTTAGAGTTGGGCTTATTTGTCAAGTTTTAAACTTTTTGGGCTATATTGTAACATATAAAAAGATTGAGGGTGTAAGTGAAAGGTTTTGAGAATTTTAAGTTTTATGATAATTTTATTAAAACTTAAAAATGACTTATTTGAAAAGATTTGTTATAGTTGGGGCCATACCATAATTTCAAAAATTTTTAGGAATTACATATTATTTAGAAATTCTGTAATTGGACATTTATGAAAAGTTTATGAGTTTTTGGGTAATAGTATAATTATAAAAAATTTCAGGCAAAATTATAATTTTATGAATAATTTTACTGTAGCAAATTTCAAATCTAACGGTAACTTCACTGTTACAAGCGGTGATCCGATTAATTTAAGCGGCTAGCCGCTTGATTTTGGGATTTTGACTATAACGGCTTGCTTTCAAGCTTTAACTATAAAAACTCAACTCCAACTTCTTTTTAAAAACTAATGCAATCATAAACAAGATCCTATAACATATGTTGAGCTTCCAATTCGCAAAATCATCATAGATTAAATTATTTTGTGCTATTATTTGTGAATCTACTCTTATAGTGAGTTTCTTATGTAATTTTCATTTCTTATCAAATTGAGTGTGTTCAAGTGAAGGAAACACTTGGGATAAAGAGATTGGGGTAATAATCTCTTCATTGTAAATGTCTATTGACACCTTGAAGTTAATTGTAAAGAACTTAAAGCATTAGGAGGCTTATATAATGGAATCCTCAAGCTTGGTTGGCTTGGAGGCGTGGACGTAGGCGGGGATTGCCGAACCACGTAAAAATTACCGTGTTTGTATTCTATTCCCTTATTCTTTTACTTTTAAGCATTGTCTAATTTATTGTATTTGATTTGATTGTTATAAAACTTATTGTTTTTGTGTGTATTAAGGCATTAGATTGAACCATTGTGCAATTTGTTTAGCTTAAGTTTTAAAAACTCAATTCACCCCCCTCTTGGGTTGCATAACTAGTATTTCATTGATTTTTGTTGTTAGTTACGGAGAAGCATGATTAGATCATTGTAGCAGAAGTAAAACCTTAAGATTTTGCATAAAATATTTGTTTTTCAAATCATACAACTTGGTCTCACGTGTTGCTCATGGCTGAATTAAGAAGAAAATTTTCTTCTTCTTCTCTTTTCCTTTTTGTTTCTCTCAGTATTTTCTTTTTCCTCTCAGTTGATCTTTCTCTCTATCTCACATAATGGGAAAGACATCTTATTCTTTTTATATTATGGTACAAATATCATTAAGAAAGTGTCTTTAATAGAATTGAGGTATTGCAACACGTAACACCCTAGAAAAATCCTATATTGACAAAGTATAAGAGAGATACTGAGTTTATAAAGAGTGATTCACACCTTAATTGGTAAGATCCATTTTTTGGTTGCAAAAATTAATAACAAAATCGTAACAGGCTATATGCCCAGAACAGACAATATCTAATTGGTTGTTGGGTGTGGGCTATTATAGTTAGTATTAGGGCCAACTAGCAACTTGTTTGTATGGATAGATGGATATGTTAATAATATGATCTTGTTCTATTCTTATGAGGGGAAATATATAATATCACATATCACTAGCGAGTGAGTTCCTGAACTAGTTTCTAAGTCATGGACTCTCTTAATTAAATAGATGCATTCTGGGTTACAAAGCCTAATAACAAAACTGTAACCAGCCATATGCCCAAAGTGAACAATATCTTTTTAGTTGTTAAGGGTGGGCTGTCACAAGCTCTCGATAATTGAAATTCATCCATAGTGAATTAAGATCCCTTGATTGATGGGTGGCTTAGAATTTTCTCTTCGAGCACCAACTTGCTATAAGTTAAAAATCCTGAAATTTTGATGAGCATGAACATGGATGGGTCAGCTACCACATATCTAGTATGATACAAACACCAAAGTTTATAAGAAGAATCAAATGAAATAGAAAAATTAGATATCAAATGGGACCAATTCGAATAAATTCAGACCTCTAACTAAGTATTGATTATTCGATAAACCAACAAACTCTGAAATACAAATTTTAAGTGGCGAAAGTAATAATACTGAACACACTTTTTTATCGAATGACATCAAGCTTTATATAATAAAACTTATTTAAGATTACAACCTAAAAATTAGTAACATCAAGTATCTCTTCACATAATGCTCCACACTTACATGAGGTTCCATAAAACAAGTGCAACTAATTTTTTCTAATTCAAAATTAATCCACAACATAAAATCGAATAAATAAAATAAATAAAATAAATAATTTTAATAATTTTAAGAGTTTGTATCATTTTTTCCCCCTTGAAAATATTCTCATCCTCAAAGGTAGATTTGTCTAAAATAAGTTGTTTTCTCTTCCGTTTCTAATTTATAATTAGATATGACGATGCCTTGAAACTCTTTTTCCGTTGATCCAATCATATTTTCCAATTGATGAATGATTTCTCATCATGGTGTCCAGCCATTTTAGCTTTGCACTTGAAAGACACACTTTGCACCTTTAGCTGGCCAAATAAAACTCTAAGCTTTAGATTGTGAACTTGCTTAATAAGTTGAGTTTGCAATGAACTAGGCTTGTCAAAAAAACCCGCCCGGACCGGATCCGGACCGGACCCGGTCAATCCGGTCCGGGCAAAACCCGGACCGCATGTACTGTACATGCGGTCCGGGTTTGAGAATTTCAAACCCGGACATGTCCGGCACGGGTCCCGGTTCAACATCAGAACCCGGAACCGGACCCGGTTTTTAAATTAAAAAAAATTTGTTAGATATTATTTTAATATTTAGATTTATTTATTGATTATTGTGTTGTTAAATTCAAAATTTTTTGATATAAATTGAATGAGTTTAGATTAAAATTTTGATGAATTTAAGTAGTAGAAAATAGATTGAAATAATTTTTATTTATTATATTTATTTGTGTATTTGCATTGTTATTTATTATTAGATGAATTGATTATTGTATTTGCATTGTTATTTGTGTATTTGCATTGTTATAATTTTTATTTATTATATTTATTTGTGTTTTAGCTATTTAGTTAATAGTTAATAATAATAAAAGGTTCTGTAGGGCACCAAGAGAAAGTTGCATGCGAAATTACCAATTTGCTTACATGCGGGTTTCTAAGCCCGGCCAAAAACCCGGACCCGGAAGGTGTCGGGTTTGAGCCCGGCCCGCACCCGTAAAAATCGGGTTTTAACCCGGGTCCGGTCTTGTGTTTTACTCATCCGGTCCGGTCCCGGGTAACACCAAAACCCGGACCGGACCGGAATTTTGCCAAGCCTACAATGAACCCACAAGATTCTTTTGTTGAATAATTTCATCTTCCTTTGAGATTGCCGCATGGTGGCCTTGTTGAGAACTTTTTGATTCAATTGAACATGTAGAATTTTCTTCTATATTTTTGCTATTCTTGAGCTTGAAGATGAATTGAACTTTGCATCCAATTTGATTGCCGTTTCACCCATCATGCACAATAATTTTTCTAAAAATTCTTTGTGTTCAAGAATTATAATCTCCATCAAGTTTTGTATCCTCTCTAATCTTTGGCCTATTGTAAAGATCTAATGTCTTTATTTATTGTCACGTTTTGATACCAAATGATACGAATACTAAAATTTATAAGGAAAAATCAAATGAAATTGAAACATTAGATATCAAATGGGGTTAATTCAAGAAAATTCAGACCTCCAAATAAATATTGGTTATTCAAGAAACCAATAAACTCCCAATACAACTTTCAAGTTGCAAAAGTAATAATATTCAAGACACTTTTTATTGAATGACATCAAGCTTTATTTATTTATTTATTTATTTCACGGCCCAATAGTTAAATTGGATAAATATTTATTTATTTATTTATTATTATTATTATTTTGCTGTGTCTAAATTCATGCGGAGGATAAATATTTATTCCAAGAATAAAGCAATTGTCAATTGTATCACGTATTTATTTATTTTAAGTTATGGTATCATGTAATTAAGTCGAATAAAAATGATTTTCCACGAACAAGTGGTACAAAACTACAAATCTTATTCAAATTGAGAAGGCATCAGATATTTTACTCCTACCGGACACCCACGTCTCGTAATAAAGCTTAAGAGATGTGGTGGAGACGCCTCCTCAATCTAAAGGTCATCACCCCAGGTGGGCTCTCAAACATACATTCTTGGCAACATTGCTATTTGTATTGCTCAATCCTAACAAATCATTTCACATTTTTAAATATCACATAGAGAATCAATTATAAATCTGAAATTTAATTCAACGTTTGCCGAAACTTTTCTTGATGTATTAAATTTAAAGTTTTAATTTAACAAGACGAAACAATATAAAGTAACAAATAAGTACTCCCAAATTTATGAGAAAATTTTAACCTGCAACCTGATAAGTTATTGACAACTTATAAAATAGACATCACACTATTCCGCAATGCGATTGATTAACACTTCAAATAAAGTAATTTGTTGCAATGAGCGGTATGAATAATGCAAAGACTATTTTCTCCCTGAACTAGTGAACTTGACTAATGACATTAAGAATTCAAAGGAGTTGACTTTCTCTACATCAAAAGAGAGAGAGAAAGAGCGAGGGAGAGAAAAAAATTACTTAAAAAAAGTGTAATGTTGATGTATTATTATACTTATAGACATTATTGCAAAAGTTAAGCAGCTCGAAATAAATTTTTTAAATATTATATGGATTTTTAGGTATTCAACCTTATTATTAAGGTTTGACTTTGATACTATTTGTTGGAATCAAATTTGGCTTGGATATTGTTAGATGAATTGGCTCAGGATTTTTAGGTAATATATTTATACCCTACCTCTAATATTGCTAAGGGACTTAGCCTAAAAATTTTAGTTAGCATAAGGATTTTTAGGTATTGTGAGTGGTTATTATAGTCAAATTCTTATTGTACTTGTTAAGGGGTACGGTTTGATTTTGACACCACTTCTTCGAAACTAAGGTTTGATTTTGATACCATTTATTTGGGGGTTTGACCTAGGATACTTTAGGTATCTAATCTAAAAATCTAACCTATTTAGTGGTGTGGCTTGTTTTACTTATGAACCCAACTAACACTATTTTACAACCCAATACGAGATATTTAATATTAACAAATGCTGTAACTTTATTAGGTAACAATGAAGTATCAATGCCTCCAAAATAGATAAATTTAGTTGATCTACTATGGGTACTAAGTATTGCCGATTAGGAACTTTTGATGCTTATAAATTTTATAATTAGGGTTTAGAATTATTATATAATGATCAAATTATCAAAATAAACATAAATTTAAGTCGACTTGACATATACATATTTTTTTATTTTTAATGTCAAAATTTACATGTAATTGGTCAATAATTTTCTGAAATTTATTTTAAAAAATTTTTAATAGAATTTATAAAAGAACTTGCTTATAAAGGAAGTGATTAATATTTTAAAAATCTCCTCCGATCAAAAATTGGTTGTTAATAAATAAAGAAAATAAAGAAGTTAAATCCTATCCATACACTACTACTTAAATACACATGGCACAAGATCTTTAAAAGCTCATGAGAGCTCAAATAATGAGAGGATCCTTTTCCAAAAAAGCAGCAGCATTGTTTTCTTTTTGTCCAGAAAAAAGGACAGTCATTTAGCAGGAAATTAAGAGATATGACACAAGTCAAAGTTGGCAACTGGGACCCACTTAAAATAACGAGCAAGAACATCACTCACTAAACTTTTATAATCCATATAAGTGAAACCAAGATTGATTCGATCATCAACTTGATCATGTTTATGATTGTGATTTATGCAATAACAATAGGGGCAGACTTTGAATCATGGAATTGTGCCCAAACACAAATCACAGGAGTGAAGGAAATAAATAAATTCAATCCGATAAATACAACCCATTTTGAGAATCTTTCCCCAGAAACCCGAAGAACAAAAGGACGCTTAGTCAACTACTAGAAGGGAATTTTTTTTTTCTTTTTTGTTTGTAGTTTTTAAGTTTGTTTTATGTACACTTAAGTGAACGTGGTGATGCTTTCTCGAGGTTCTTTGATTTTACCCGAATCTCGTGGTGATTCTCGAACGAAAAATGTAAAAGATATTTTTGTCTATTTAATTAATAAATTAATTTGATGGCGATTGTCTGTTTTTGAAGAGCGTATTCGTATAACAAAAAGTATTTTTTTTGGTTAATGAATGTTTTTTTTTCCAAAATGTGTTTATATAAACTGTAGTAAAAACTGACACAAAAAGGCAAGACTGATTGATTTTAATTAGTAAAGCAATTCTTTTAAAAGTTTTAATTATTTATTGCATGACTTCGATTATGTGGTTGATTTTATTTTTATATTTATTCTTTTTTTAACTTGTGAGACTTGGGAGAGAGAGCGTGGGGAGATTTTTATTTTAGAACTAGTGCGTAAGAAAAAGAAATGTCGTTTTGATTTCTTTATGAGAAGCATAGACCTAACCTTACCCTCGGGTTTCTTTGATTTTACTCTTCGATTGTTGGAATTTTTATCTTCGTTTCTTGTCATTTTGTTCAATTGGTCGCCAGATTTCTTGGTTTCCTAATCTGGGTCACTGTGTTTTTCTTCAATTTTGCGAGGTTATAAGTCGGATTTTAGGGTTTTTACAGGGGTTTGGTTACTGGAAAGTTCCTTTTTTATGTTTAATGGTTAATCCAGAGAGTTCTTTCTCTGTTTTTTTATCAACTGTGGTCCACAGATTTGTGACAAATTTTAGGTTTTTGATTTGATTTCATAGTTAGTTCGTCTCTTGTACTGCAATGCTTGAGCTTTGTTGTTGAAAAGATTTTTTTCCCCCCTCTCTTTTGTTCAATCGATACTAGTCTGAAATCTGAATCTACGCCTGTTATAATTCTTTTGCTTGGCGTTTGTGGTTATGTATGCATGATGTTTCATGCACAAGGTTCTTCAAGAAATCATTGTAGTCTGCTTGCAGTTCTAAGCAGAAAATTTGTTGATGATAAGCAAAAGCAAGCAGCTACTGATGATAAACCCAAATACCCTTTTCCGGAAATTGCTTCTTCGGGTCGGCTTGAGGTTGGAATCATTTACTTTTTGTTCTAAGTGTTCATATTTTACTTGGTGCTTAACAATATCATGCCTTTATGTGTTTGAATGCAGGTTCATTTGCTGAGTAGTCCTAGTACTGATGAGTTCCAGCGAGTTCTTGAGTCATCAGAGCCGAATATTGTGTATTTGCAAGGAGAAAAAATTAATGATAGTGAAGAAATTGGGTCTCTGGTGTGGGGAGATGTTGACTTGTCCACTCCAGAAGCCTTATGTGGGCTCTTTGGTTCCACATTGCCAACCACTGTGAGTGATTCATCAGTTTAATAGTTGTCAATTGTAATATGAGTTAATGGGGGTAGGCTGACAGAGTTTGTCTAACTAATCTTAAGTTAGTTTTACTTGGGGATGATCATGTTGCACAGAATTTGGAAGTTCAAATTATTATTAAGCAGTATGGGTTTAAACAAGTTCTGAATAACATTTGTCAAATATGTCAGCACGGGGAGGTTAACTAGATCAGTATACATTTCTACATTGTTGGCATCATGTTTAGTAAGTTATTATTAGGGCAAGCTTTGAAATATCTCTCATTCATTTGCAGTATTTTGGCCTATCTTTTACTGTGCTTTTATTTTTGTTGGGTGCTTTAGTTGTCCGTTTGCTTTAATCAACTCTCAATTCATTTACAGGTTTATTTAGAGATTCCGAATGGTGAAAATTTTGCAGAGGCACTTCATTCAAGGGTTAGAATTATTATGGGCAATATTACTTGCTCTTCTCCTTTTCTCTCTAGATTATTATCTGGTGAAATGGCCGTTAAACTTGGAATGCCAAGTTGCAGCACATTGAAAGTTGTTATGTAAATAATATATTTTTCTGTTGCTCTTTTTTTGAGAGTTCTTGATTGAGGCGCTTCACTCATGCAGGGAGTTCCTTACGTTATATATTGGAAACATTCGTTTACATGCTATGCAGCCTGTCATTTTCTTCAAGCTCTGTTATCAGTGGTGCAAAGGTTCGTTCATCCATTTCTTTGAATCTTTTACTATTAGTTTATGCTTTTGGTGATTAATACTGCAAAATACTGAGTACACACCTGTATTGACAAGGAAAAAAATTGTGGTTTTTATTGTTTTTTAAATGCGCAATTATTAGTATATATCAAGGGATGACATGGTCACGATCTTCACCTATGCATAACTTATAGATGTTTATTTTTCTCGAAATTGGGTGAATTTTTCATGATAGCTGTATAGCAAATCTATATTTAGTTAACAATGAAGATAATGTTCTGTGCTCTTTTGTTCATTGCAGTTCATGCAGTCATACATGGGACGCATTCCAATTGGCGCATGCATCCTTTAAGCTGTACTGTGTACGAAAAAACATTGTCATGCCTTCTAACAGCCAGAAAGGTAGTAGTAAGTTGGGACCCCACTTGCTTGGGGACCCTCCCAAGATTGATATTGCTCTGTCGGAGATGGATGTTCAAGGGGAAGAAAATTCTCCCGAGAATCTTCCTGCTATAAAAATATATGATGATGATGTGACCATGAGGTTTCTTGTTTGTGGAGTTCCTTGCACATTGGTAGGTTTGAGTTATCAAATTTTCATTTTATATGTGTGAGCTGTTCAACTGATGAATTACTAGTGCCATATCAAAGTATGCACTAATTACTAACTATATTCTTCTCAGGATACAAGCTTATTGGGACCTTTGGAGGATGGACTCAATGCTCTCCTGAATATTGAAGTAAGTTTGGTTTAAGAATTGTTTGAATTATTTGTTATTATTTGTTAAGCATCTCAATCACGTCATATTGTTGGTTCATTGAGCCTACTCTAGAATATTGGCTAGACATTTTTACCATATTCAAAATGTAAGCATAACTGCCTCTATCATCATTTATGTTTCGTCAAGAATTATCATTTACTTAATGGCAATTTAATTCTGTCCACAATTTTCTTCATTTACTTTTAAATTTATTTTCCTTTTTTCTTTTTTCAGTTGAAACAAAATTGTGTAAACATTTCTATTTTGTCCTTGTGGTGTTTCTGCAGATACGAGGGAGCAAACTCCATAACCGGACAAGGTATTTAATGATCATCTGTCAAAGACATGTTATATGCCACTTTTAGCTGATATTTTCAGTTACTAGCTTTAACTTAAAAGAATTTGTGTAATTTTAGATATTGCTTTTTTTTTTTTTGGAGTACAATAAATTGTTTTGATCTCAATTGGATGCAGTGCTCCACCGCCTCCCCTTCAGGCTGGCGTATTTTCTCGTGGTGTTGTTACCATGCGATGTGATTTATCAACCTGCAGTTCTGCTCACATATCACTTCTAGTGTCTGGCAGTGCACAGACTTGCTTTAATGATCAGGTGAGGATTATTTATCTTCACAAGGCCTGATTGCTGTTTAGATGATCTTAAAGTTTGTATCTGTAAGATGCTTTTGGGTCTGTTGCCTCAGCTTTTGGAAAATCATATAAAGAATGAGCTTATTGAGAATAGTCAGCTAGTTCATGCATTGCCAAACAGTGGGGATAACAGACTGCCTCCATCTGAGCCTCGGAAGTCTGCCTCAATAGCATGTGGGGCAAGTGTGTTTCAAGTTTCCATGAAGGTTTCCACATGGGCTTCCCAGGTTAGATTTTTCTTAACCTCTCTCTCTTTGTATGTGAGTGCGTCTATATCTATATGTTTAGCTCCTTTTCAAGTGGTTTGCTGGTGATAGACATTAGTTTTTACTTACATGTAACTTAATTATCATATATCACTTGTTATTTGCTCTCCTCTCTCTTCTGCGGTCAGTGGTGCTACACGTTGGAGTTTTAGTTTTCATACTGTGGTTCATATACAGGAGTGAAGTGTTGATTTGGGAATGATTTTGATGACAGAGGAAAAAAAATTGCTTTCGGCTGGCTTTGATCTAAATCGTATTATTAGCTTTTCCTAGTATTTTCTTTTTCTATACCATGGAAGAATGCTTAAAAGATAAACAGTGAGTGTGTATTCTTGTTACAATACACTCCTAACTAAAGGTACTAATACTCGGTTTCATTAAGGTTTGCCACATTATGCTTTGAGAAACACATTGGATACGTATATTGTGCTTTTTTATTTCTGTGATATTGAGTTAATCTGGTCCATATCTTCCATGCTTACTGCCTCCTGTTTTCTTTTGCTTCACAGGTCTTAAGACAACTGGCTCCAGATGTGTCTTACCGTAGCTTAGTTATGCTGGGAATAGCTAGTATTCAAGGGTTGTCTGTTGCTTCATTTGAAAAGGATGATGCAGAGCGCCTGCTTTTCTTTTGTACAAGACAGGGAAAGGCAGACCATACTGAAAATTCTGTTCTAACTAGACCTCCTAGTTGGTTGACTTCTCCTGCACCTAGTCGAAAAAGATCTGAACCATGCAGAGAATCTAAAGGCATGGAAAGTGAAAATGTATGTAATGTTAGACCAAAACTGAATGCTGCTGCAATGAGGCCAATCCCTCATACTCGACGTCATAAGATGCTTCCTTTTTCTGGTTTTTCTGAGGTTGAAAGATATGACGGTGATCAAGTAAAGGCTAATTTGCCGGTGGCCCCCTTAAAGCATAGTTCTGCAGGACCGACTCCGGTTACACATAGGAAATCATTATCTAGCTCCTATCAGGCTCAACAAATCATTTCTTTAAATCCACTACCTCTTAAGAAGCATGGTTGTGGCAGAGCCCCAATACAAGTTTGCTCTGAGGTTAGCGTTCCACTTTTGGAATGTGGTTTGCGCGTTTGCTTTTTGACATTAGTATTTTGATTGTTTTTAAGCATCTCATGATGTGTTCCGGAGTAGATTCATTTTCTTTTACAATTTATTTTATCAACAGGAATATTTCTCGTTTTTCTTTGTTTATATATATATATATATATATAGATATATAAATATATTCTCTAACTATGCTCTGTATTCTGGCAGGAGGAATTTTTGAGGGATGTAATGCAGTTTTTGATCCTCCGTGGACATACTCGTCTTGTTCCTCAAGGTGGATTAGCTGAGTTTCCTGATGCTATTCTCAATGCAAAACGTCTTGACCTTTTCAACTTGTATAGAGAGGTATGCTTTAATCTGCTAACCATGGTTAATGCTTATCACAAATCAATATTGAGATATTGGGTCCCTTCAGGTGGTTTCAAGGGGCGGCTTTCATGTTGGAAATGGCATCAATTGGAAAGGACAAGTTTTCTCGAAGATGCGCAATCATACATTGACTAATAGGATGACTGTATGGTCTCCAACTTTTAAATCTTTTTATCTTTTTATCAGCTTTATGTTGCTCATATGAAACTGGATACTTTTCAAGGGAACAAATAAGGAATGCATGTTTATCAAAGAACACGAAACAAAAAGGCATGAGAAGTGAATTTCATAGGGCTAGACATATTCCATGAAATTGTTGCAAATTTGCTACATGGATCTCAGATATGAAACTTGAATGTGGGGATCCTGTCATATATGTCTACTTGTCTGCATGTCATTGTTAGCGTGCAACAAAGCAGTTTCTTAGTGCTAGGTAGTAACCACTGCTAGGTTTAGTGGTCATAGCCATACTTTGGTCGAGCAACATGAAGTCTCTATTTGGAGAGCAGTCTAAGTTACTGTGAGAACCTTTCAGATTCTTTTGATATACTGCTTGATGAGGCTCCAATCAGCTATCCTCGTGTTATGAATTTTGTTGCTGTTGTTATGCAATGATCTTGAGCATTCTGTTATATTTAGTGTGATTTTGAAGAACTTACAGGTTTTTTTCCCTTTGCTTAACTAGGGTGTTGGCAATACACTAAAAAGACATTATGAAACTTACCTTTTAGAGTATGAGTTAGCTCATGATGATGTAGATGGAGAATGCTGCTTATTGTGTCACAGGTTGTGCACTCGCTCTCTTTTTCTCTTTCTGTGACAGATGAATTGATGCACGAATAACTATCGTATATGGTATTAATTTTTCATTTTTCTTGTTGAGCAGTAGTGCAGCAGGTGATTGGGTTAATTGTGGAATATGCGGTGAGTGGGCACATTTCGGCTGTGATAGGCGCCAGGGGCTAGGTGCCTTCAAGGTTACTTTCCTTCTGCCCATTTTCTATTTTGATAAATTCAATGTCTTTAAGGTGGCAAACTGTATTAGATTCATTCTCATGATTTCGTATGTGGTGGATTGCAGGACTATGCAAAAACAGACGGCTTGGAGTATGTTTGTCCACAATGCAGTGTAACAAATTTCAAGAAGAAATCCCAAAAAACATCTAATGGTTATTGACAAAAGCCCCTAACATGCAGTCTAGGATCCCTTCCCCTTTCGAAACTCTCCTGTTCAATCTCTTTTATTTTAATCTTTTCGCCAATACTATACATGAGAAGGTGTGGGATTAGGAATGTAATTAATGTGCTATCCCCATTGTTGTTTTTGATATGTAGATTATGCAATCAAAGTCCCCAATTTTCCCCCATTACTCTCTGGATAAAAGGACAAAAGAATCCCAATTAATAGAGTAACTGTAGAATATATTTTAATATTTAAGTCACTTTAATTTAATGGTGTAGCTTTCGCAAATGTTTGTGAAAAATGGTCTAAGTTGCGGGGATTTTAATCCATACAGTTGTCATTGTGGTGAAATTTTAACCAAAATTTGGAGATTTTGTTGTTGCTTGGTCTCAATTTGGGTTTCAAAGCCCTAGTTTCAGTATTAAGTTGCTATACATCTGGTAAGATTATTATCAGTTAGCTCTTCAAAGTTAGTAGTTCAAGTGATTCATTGAAAGATAATGATACAACTATTTTTATATAGTGAGTAGCGTTATACCTACAAAGTTGATCCTACAATAGAAAAGTGTAGCCAGCTTATGCAGCTCACATCTGCGTATTATGAATGCGTTAAAAACTTAAAAGTGTGTTTGGTACACTGTAATATAATAAAATGGTTGATATAGTATGAATTGTATAATAATATTATTTTATATTAATATTAATATTAATATTAAATAATATTATTTAAATTTATTAATATTTTTATGTTAGATTATCAGCTTTTGAAATTACATTTTTATATATTAATTTTTATGGTGTAAAAGTAATTTAATAATATATTGTTATCAAATAGTAAGTTATTATAATATTATAATATAATTACATTATGATACAATATGATGCTAGATTTTCAATTTATTTGTAAAATAAATTTTTATTTATTAATGTGGAATATAATTATTTAATCTGAATTTATTTTTAATTCAGTATTTTAGTAAATAATAAATGATAAACAACTAAAATACTTTTACATATTTAAAGTAAAATAATGTATTATTATGTGTTTATTAAATACTTAGGTGTATTGATATTTAATATTTTATATAATTATTTAAATATAAGAATAAATTAATACTTAATAAATTTAAATTTATTACAAATTATATTGACTAATAAAAGTAAAAGTTGAATAAATTTAAAATATGTACAGTGCTTTAATATAATATAACATAAAACCTAATTTCATGAGTTTATTTTATGCTCTTTTTATTGCACTGGCCACCTTTTTAATTGCACTGCAATGCAAACAAAAAATGTAGTTAAATATGGATCTATATAAGAACAGTGTTTCGACGCAATAGAATACAGTGTTATGCTAAACGTACTCTACGATATTAAAAATTTTCATTAACAAGAAATTTGAGATTTAAACTGCTTTTAATATGAGGGGAGAAGATATTTGATTACCGGTTATGCTTTAAAAAGAAAAGCACTACCATAAAAATTTAGAAACCTTGTTTACCTGTAAAAGGAGAAAAGAAGAAGAAGAAGAAGAAACTGTTTCAAATGCACTTCCTTACATGTGGCATTAAACCCATATTGACAAGTTCGTGTACGTCACATGCATGTGCATGGTCGAACAACGCAGCCATCTAACTATACTTGTTTCTGAATGCAAAAAAAAAAAAAACAAGAAGAAAGCCGAAACAAAGGGTGAGTGGCCTGCCGCAGTCTTTACTTGAGTAATCCTCCTAATGTGTTGAAGAAGCAAAATTGTCAGAGGTGAAGATTACTCATGTTTTTGGTTTTAGTTCTCTTGCCGTGCACTGACTGTTTCTCACTTCTTTAACTGCTCTATTGCAACCATTGACCATAATGCTTTCTCCGATGGGCTTCCCAATGACGATATTGGTATTCAACGGCATCTGCTTTATCCCATTGTTGGGCAAACTGCTGTTGCTGCTAGCGCTGCTACTGTTGCTTTGAACAAGACCATTGCTGAAGCAAAATTTGTTTTCCTCAGAAATCGTGTCTGATGATGATGCCTTTCCGCTGGATATAGCTGTAGCCAGAGCAATGGGCATGAGGCAGAGGCCTTTGTTTTGAAGATATTGCATTGCCTTGGTCACATTGGATTCCATCAGCTTCACTACCTCTTCTTCAAAAGCAATTTGATCAGAATTTGGAGAAATATCAACTCCTTGATCAGCTTGCGGCAATAGAGATAACCCCTTAGATGCCTGAAAAATATGCTTTTTATTGTCAGTATTGTGGTATGCTGTCTTATCCACAGTTCATCATTTAATTATCTCTAAGTGCACAACGGAAGCCTATTATTGTTTCATTAATTCATTGTTTTCAACTCTTAGTTATGAGTGATTCACACTCTACAAAAACAAACTGGGCAGCAATCTTATTACAGAGGATGATTCATGGACCCTCGTTGCCCACTATAATGCAGCTATAAGTAAACTTGATGTCAACTTTACTAAATACTTCCTAACCTGTAAGCGCTAGACCTTGTAGCATATTGAATTCTTCTTGTTCTTCATGTGGGATTTCACAGGATTTACTGATTTAGTCACCCAACAGTCTACTTCACTGTGGCTGGCAAGAGTGAGCCAGCAGCATTTGAGTGGGAAAGTGCCTGGCCTTTCAACTAGATGTCTAGATCTATGGCTATAATATGATGATAAATTCCAAAGTTTGTGGAAACAACAATTTTAGCTCATTTCCATTTAAAATAATCAACAGAGATGCATCAACTTAAGAAAGTATAAGGTACAGCACCTCGGCCTGACCATCCGTGATTAGAGGAAGAACTGCCCCTGCAGCACCAAGCCTGCTCATGCTCAATACCTGAAACCATAAAACTTTGCACTATCACTGTTTGTGAAGCATTAATGAGGCAGATCCACAGATAACTGTCCTTTATCGTACCTTGACCTGAAGTTGAAGAAATTTAACGTAGTCTATGATCTCATCAAGCATGGATGCCTTATCAGTCTGCAGAAACAAGATAAATTTGACAATGTTAGATCTCTGATGAAACACATCTATTGCATAACTGAACTGGTAATTATTTTGTCTGCATGCGCAGTGATGGTATTTTGAGGGAAAAAGTCCTAGCACAAGCATACAAATAAATCAAAATTTCTAAATGTGAAAGCTCCTGGACAACCGCCAAAGAGAACAGATACATTGCAATTACTGTTCAATGATAGGGAACAACTAATAAAATAGAGTACCTTATTGGAATTAGGTACTAGCTCTTGCAAATTCTTCATCCTTTCAGCAATTTTCTCCCTCCGAAGCTGCATTTATGCATTTTGAGAATTAAAACCCGCAGAAGGTCTAGCAAATATAAATTTATCCAAATACAGCTACTTCTAACTCTGCAACAGAACTACATGAGTCCCAAGTTTGAAAACAATTTATGAAGAAAATATTATGATTATTCTAGAAGAGACCCAACTCTTTCAGCAATACTGTGTGGATCAGTGGCCTGTCCTCGACGCGCCCTCATACGAGCCTTTCCGGTTCCATTACAGCCACCTGTTGGATTGGCTGACGCTGTCTGAAATAGAAAATTGAAAGCTTATTATGCTAATAAATTATGCTAATCCCTTCAGCTTTTTCAACAGCTGATAAATAAATGGATGATTTGGCAAGAAAATTAACTTGTCCGTTAACAAGAAAATTAAATATTGATTTAACGAGCACCTGCTGAAGAGATGGCAGTCCGAGTGTTGTCACTGTTGTCGGGGGCCTTGAAGAAAAACAAGATAATGGATGATTTGGCAATTCTTGTTCCCCCTGCAAAATAATATATTGAAATGTTAATATCACCCAGCTGATGGTTCCTCAAAAGCAGATGTGGTTGATGCCTTGTTGACTCAGAGATTTAAATTAACAGGCTAGTGTCACGAGTTCACAATCTTGTGCAGCCAGTATATCCTTTCCCCTTTTCCTCCGATGTGATGAAAAATTTGTCAAGATGAGTTGTAGTAGCTAAAATACCTTGGCAAAAATGGGTGCAGACAAGCTATCAAATTGCAAAATTTTATCCATTCCAACATATCTATTCCCCATTGTATCCACATCATGATTCATGGTTGCTCCTTGGAGATAGAAACCATGTGTTCTTGGTTGTTCTATTATGGAAGATAAGGAAGAAACCTCCTCATAAGATGTCGGAAGCCACAATTCTGGACTTGGAGAAATAGTTTGCAAATCTCTGAGGGATCTCTGAATGTCAGAAAGCTCACTGCTATTGCCACCAACATGCCCTGAGTCGACAAAAGAAGGAGACGATGTCATTTCACCTATCAACGGAAGCTGCTTTGGAGAACCTAGATTCATGGAGCCTAGAGTAGGTATAGCTGGATCGTATTGCAGGCTTACATTTCCAAGTTTCAAGCTTCTATTCATGGAGGATAGGTTGCCATTGCAGGTTTGGCCATCCTTTTCATATCGTGTTTCTTCGGAAAGTAAATTTTTGTCGACACCATATTCTGATTCCTCACCAAGAACAAATGATGATGTATCTTGAGCTGCTAAGCCTTCCATTGCAATACCAACAGGTGAATTTTTCTCATCACCTTTATACACTCCAATTGAATTGGGAAGCAGTTGATTTTGTTGAAGAGGTTCACTATAATCCCAAGATGATCTTTCCTTTGCATTCACATCCGACCACGATGAAGAGGAGAAATAATGATCGAGATACTCATCCATCGCCAATCACTATCAATGAAGTCCTCTTTTCTCCCTTTGTTTATCAGTATGGAATATGGAGAGCCTATGAAGTTAATCTCTTTTGCTAAAGCTCTATTGGCCTGTACCATTAATTTATAATAGACGGATACATTTAGCTTATCATACAAGTAATACAAACATTGAAGCAGGAGTATCACGTTTACTGTGCAAAAATTAAAGAACAAAACCCAGGATAGAATGTAATGATTGAACTATCATAGATCTGTATAAGCACTTCTCTGCACTGAGTGAAGCATAATATTTAATCATTCGTCAGTTTGATTCAGATCACTAGTAATTTATCGAAAGAAAAATTATAAACATACTTAAATCAACAATGTAAAGTACATTCCAGCATCAACCAACTAAAAATTCACATGAACGAAATTCAACAGCAGCATATATACACCGAAAAAAGAAAAAGATTTCCTTTTCTTGAAGCCAAATCATGGACACAGGGGAAAATAGCAAGAACTGCAGAACAATCAACATATTCTCAAATACCTTCTCCTTCTGAAAGACTGAAACCCAAATTGATCAAAGCTCCTTTCCCGGTTTTCTTTTGATGCATCATCAGAGCAAAACATAAACCACAAAAATGACAAAACTTTGATGAAAAGCAATCACCAAAACTCTAAAAGTCAGCTGGATTTGACTTCATCAAATTAATAAAATAACATTTCATGGCCCCAGTTCATGCAAATATGACTTTTTAATTAAGCTTGAGCACGCAAAAGCTGATTAAAAAAAAAAATTATACATTAAACTAATCATAATCATTGCATACGCATAATCAAAATCTACATTTAAGCTTCAAGACGTAATAAACAAATAAATGGGAAAAACTTACAGAGCAAAAAACACTAAAAGTAGTGAGCAAAAGCAGCCTTTTTATTTTTTACTTTTTTAAATCAATTCTCAGCATCCAAACAAAAGTAGCATCGCTTTCTATGAGAAACCGCTATTTTTTGAGTGAAAAGTCCATTTTTATCTACTATTATAATGTTCTTCAATGTTACTTTAGTAATTCCAAATAAAAGTTTTGAATACGTGTCGATAAATGGTTGGACACATCACAGGATTATGCTCTTTTCCGTTCCGTTTATTTATTATTGTTTTCCCTTTCAGTCAGGCCGAACGTTACAATCTCCTTTTAGAATTGCCGTCTAAGGCTATTATGCTGTTGTGCTCGTTGGTGGTTTCCGAAATTGGCCTTGAATGCGGTTACCCCATTGGATCGTATCGCATTCGATCGTGGGTATTTTGGTCATTGGGGTCGACAAGTCTTTATCCTCCCTGCTAAAGCGGAGAGGTTTCAGTTCTTTTGATTATAGTGGCTGTGTGCGCGCCAGTTCAGGGCGACGAAAACAACCCGACCAAGACCAAATTTTGTACTTTGGTTCTTATGACAGATAAGTCGCTTCGGAGCATTCATCCCAAAAAAAAAAGAAGATATTATTGCTTTTCAGAAAGCAGCCGGTTAGTCGGATAACTGCCGGGAGCATGTGTAAACTGAATTGCTATTTTGTTTTAAATTTATTTTAAAATTTTAATTGAAATTTTTTATCCTGTAAAGGTTCCTAGGGTTTTAAGATTTCTCTCAAATCAAATGGGTGTTGTTAAGTTATATTATGAGGTAGGTTACGTCAACTTGGAAGTTGTCACTAGTAATTTTAAGAGTAGTTTAATATTTATTTTTTATTTTTTGGATTATATTATATTATTATTCATACTACAACTCATATTATATAAGACTATAACTGATATTTACAAGACTGTATGCAAGTATGCAATACCACCACTAAAAAATATGCATATCATATTAATTCCATAAAAATATAAAAAAAATATCATTTATCTATGTTATCAGATTGAATATTCGAAAACATTAATAATTAAAGATATTGGTTTTATTTTGACTAACATATGTTCTATGAAATATAACGGTAAAATAAAATATAAGCGGATAATGTAGCAAAATACTTGATTTTTATTAGTGAAAAAAAAAAGGTCAAGAGTCGTTTCATTCATTTGATCACTAATTCGCGTAACCTGGAGGTCTTTTCCTTTTTCCCTCCCAGCTCCAGCAAATAAAGCATCTGCTTTTGTAGACAGAATTGCATGAGTTAAGTATTAGCTGGCGGAATAATGAATAGTTAATAGGCGTTCTAGTAACTGGTTAGTGGATGTGGATGATGATTATGACAATACTCAAGAACATAAAAGCTTTTGTTATTGTCACTTTATCACGTTTTTTCAGCTGACTTTGTGTTGATAATCAAACCTTCCCCTTTTTCTGTTGTTTAATATCACAAATTCACAATTGATGAACAAATTGCATTTTATGGTTCGGTTTGACGTAGAACCCCAAAAAAAGAAAAAAAAATTGCATTGAAGATACATGGCAAAAAAATTCTTGGCCAATTTATCAAAGTCAATGTAGTTCACCAAGTAAGTTTCAGGCTCTGAAGATTGGCACAACCTATTCAATATTCACAGAGGAGTCCCAGAAACCTATATCTGCAGGTTGGTTTTTTATTTTAGTCAGATTGCACGAATAGCAAATTAAGGCTAGCAAAAATATCAACTTCCGTCGAACATTCATTTGTTCAATGCAAGTTGGATAATAATACGGAAAATATATCTTGATATTCAAAGTGATTCATAATGTTTAAAAAGTATGGTTTAATAACTCCAAAGAACCTTCAACGTAGGGCTGAAAGAACTGCAGTTCTAACGCCTAAGCTAAAGTTCCCAGATATAACACTATCAAACTGCTTGAGTCCAGGCAGCGAAACTTTCAGGGATGTTTAATTCTTTCAAATAAGAGACTGAATTTGAACATAAAGGTTTCGAGCAGAAATTTGTATCTAATAAATTGTATATAAGTTCCATAAATATCGAATAGCTCTGTTTAGAACTGGAGATGGAACACATCTCAGCCATCATATGTAAAAGGACCATAGTTACAAGACAAAGCCGTATGCAAAATGCAACTCCCCAAAGAAAAGCGTGTTCAGGTATCTGCATCAAATTAACCCTTACAGACACTACAAAAATGATATTGATCATTGAATTTGTCCGATGCAGTTCCACATCTGTAACAAAATGCAGTGCCGCACCTGTGAATAATGCAATTAAAAAGGGGGAAATGTGAGAGGACATAATATAGAGAATTCAGAATCAAACCGGTTAATTTTTCTGTTAAAGTAATCGTGCAAGCATTCTACTGACTAAGTGGAGTGATGAATACTTCCTAAGTTCCTTAATTGCGTAGAAAATTATATATGATTTCAGAAAACAGTCGCAGAGGAAGAAAATAAAAATTACATTGAACTTCTGTAAGGTATAAGACAAAGTCATCAGATCAAACTAAACAATTCTACATTTGCACAACTGATAATTGTCACTCCTATTAAAAGGTCATGTTTGTAAACACAAATTTTCTGAGGCAAAATAAACACACAATGCACACTATCTATTATTAAGAGCAGAACTTGTGCCTCAGTGCCAATAATTGGGGAGACAATTTGAGGAAGTGACCTATTTACAGAGAGGGGGAGAGATTAATCATTTGCAAGCAAATTACCATGTCAGCAACTATATTTATCTTCAAATTAAGTCCTGTTCTCTGCCAGTCACAATATAAAAGAAAGTATTTTCTGTTAAGACGTTACTAAAAGTAGTTACAGTCATTAATTGATCTTTAGTGTGCCACCTATGACTATGTCGAAATCATAACCATTACACAGGTCACCTACTAGATGAAGAACCCTTTTCTTCTGAAGGATTTAATAACCTGAATTTATTACTTAATTTACCTTACTGAAGAACTGGAAAATTAAAAAACCCATTACTTCACCTCTTGAGCAGGGATGACACTTGTATTATATGGCTAGTGATAAGAACATCATCCAATAACTTGTATCTATAGAATCCAGATTTAGAATGAGTTCAGGTTATGTTAATGTAGACAAGATAAGTACTGGCAGAGGCAGCAATATGATGAAAAGTGGGCTGAAATTGGGTAATGTCTAAATTTGAGCTGAATTACTTTTTAATTTACTGTTAATTAAGAAGAATCAAATGCACCAGAGGCAAGAATCAGAGAACACTTAATGAGCAATAAGAACTCGTGTGAGTTATGTTACAAATTAAACACATTGCAACACTATTAAGAAAAAAAAAAGAATATGTATGAATTATGTTCAAAGTTGAAACGAATTGCAATGCTAACAAAAAGCCTAAAATTCATTTCCAACGGCATAGATATAAATATATAAGAAGTCTGCTAATGAGTAAACAAGTACGATAAAATAAGACAACGAAAGCAAAAACCACAGAATAAAAGTCATTAAACCACAACTGAGTATGAAAAGTCATGGATCAGAAAACTGACCTGCACTTCATATACATGCAACCGTCTTTTTTCTCCACATAGTACCTACAATTAGGACACCTCTTCCATTTCTCCTTTTGAGCTACCTTCATCAACAGTATATCTTCTCTCTCTCTCTCATCCTTATTCAACTTTTGAAACTCTACACAATTAATCCCTGAATGCCAAGGAACCTGACATTGAGCACAAAACAATCTCCTACAATTAGGGCACTCTGATTCCCGAATAACCTCTTCTCCATCATCAATCAACATCGCAGAACAATCTTTGAATGGACAATAAAACTTTTGAGCCCCAGGAATCACAGCCTCACACAAAGCAGCCCCCCACCTATCAAATACATCTTGAGGAAGTATATCACGACAATACTCAGGCTCTAAAAAGCCTCTACAGTCTACAACTGGGCAACGAATAGCTGTAATGTTTTCCTCCAACTTTGCTGCCACGTACTTGATCATGCAGTCTGTACAGTATGCATGAGAGCAACCTTTAATGTGAAATGACTTATGCACAGTCTTCTGTTCAGCACAAATCTCACATATAAAAAGGCCATACACTATTCCAGACTTGGGAGGACTCGCATATGATCCTTTGCAAGGTACAGTTGAAATACGTTGTTTCAGTTCTGTGAATGATTCTGTTAAGCTACCAAACCTGTCATCGATGAATGACATTGTGTTCTCAACTGATTTAAGCTGCTCCAACACTATCGCCAGTTCATCACCATGCTTATTCAGTGGTTTGTCAGTCTGCAACATCTTACCTTTACTGGCCGTAGCTTGAGTTTTTTCTACAGGAACCTGCAAATGATGTGCTTAACATGCAAGTTTTTTAAAAGGAAAACTATACTGGGATTGCAAAATTGAGTCTACAAAACACAACCACATGGCAGTACTTCCATGACCACCTGCCTCAAAGCAACTTCATGAACCTCGATATCCTGCTCTATTTCCAAATCATATATATATAAACTCACCTTCACATCCACCGTCTTCGCATTATCCATTTTCTTAACCCGTTCAGCCCCACGCCTGCTCATTAGACTCAACTAATTAGTAAAAAATGACAAAAAACTTTTATGGACAATCTTACAATGATCAAAATGTATAGACACTTACAAATAGTTTGTCCTAGCATGACCACCAGGTTTTGAGGTGGCAACATCGGTTGATTTCCTTCTTGCCCGGCTGCCAACATTATCTTCAACAATGGGCCTCTTGCCCTTGCTCTTGGCACTAGCCATGTTAGTCTTCATCAACCCCACACAGTTAAGCAATGAAAAATACGCATAATATATTAAATATTTTACTTGGAATCAATCACCAAAATACAAAGCAACTATATCAGTAAATCAATAAAACCACCAAAAAGAAAAAAAAATTACAAGTCCAAAGAAGTAATTTCATTTATCTCATAAAAAAAAAAGACCATCATCCCAAAAGGACCTAGATTATTATTATTACCCCCAATGAGACATTAAAATAAACATTAAATAAAAAAGAACAAAAAAATTGCAGCACACACAGATTACATATAATTTCTCAAAATCCGCCGTCAATTCTATATTTCGAGACCCTCTGAGAAAAAAGTAAAAAGAAAAAAAATAACTTGGGTTTTACGGCAGATCGAAAAAGCTCACCTTTTTGTTGATGAACAAACGGTGATTGCCGAAGGAGAGAGATTTCGAATTTGATTTTGGCTTGACACTCTGAGAGTAGTAATAATGTCAGCAGAAAACGAACTTTGTCTTTGGGAAGGTAAAAGCTTTGCATGATATACACATAATAATAATGGCAACATACATTAATACATAATAAAGGCAAATTTTTTCTTTTAATATCTTTCGTTATTTTTACAATTCAAACAATTAATTAATGCTTGTACGGTTTTAAGATCCTCCGTGCCTTCCGGATAGGGATGGCAATGGGGCAGGGTGGGGTGGGGGAGGCGTACCCCATTCCCCACCCCATTAAAAATTTTTACTTCTATTTTCTACTTCATTTTTCAATAAATTTAGTGGGAGGGGGTGGAGAATCTATATGTGGGGAATAATTTTCTCATCCCCATCTCATTTCTCATTTACTTATTTTATATTAGGTATAAATATATGATTTCAGTAAGTTAAAAATTAAAAATTAAAAATTATTTAAATTATTTTTAAAAAACTCTAAAAGTTTGAAACAATATCTTAAAATGATATTAAAAGTGAAAAATATTTAAAGAAAATAGTACTTTAAAAGAAAAAATAAAACATAAAAATATTTTAGAATTGAAAAATATTGTAGGATTTTCTTTTATTCATATCATGCTTATATTACATAAAAATTAAAAAAATATTAATTGATATTATAGTTTATAAAATAAAATTTATTAAATAAGAATTAAAAATATATTTATATATAATGGGGATTGGGGTGGGGGTGGGGTGGGGGTGGAGTGGGGAGTGTAAAATTAAATCCCACCCCATTAAAAATTTGAGGATTATTTTTCTTCCATTTTTTATTTTTAATTAATTTTTTATTTAAGGTGGGGTTGGCACGCATGGAGGATTTTACCATCCCTACTTCCGAGTCCGCGATTGGTCGTGGATGAACGTGCAAGCCCTCGACGTTAATAATTTAATGGGTTAAAAATATCATTTCCACCCACACTTATTGAAAAACTACAATGTATTCATAAATTTATTGCAAGTCTACACCACACTCCCCCAACGTTTTTAATTTCCGTTCCGTCATTAAAAAGGCATATTGACCGCAGTTGACCATTGAAAGTGTAATTTTTGGATCGGCTATGCGCTTGAAATTTTATTAGAGTTTTTACTTAAAAAAAAAAAAAAAGTTTGAGTCATTTAATTATTAATAAGAGTTTTTTTAAATTATAACATTAATTTGATAGAATTTTTTTAAAAATTATGTTATAAAAGTAATAAAATAAAATTGTAAAATAAATTGAGACTACTTTAAATAATTTAACACTTTGAAAGAGTTTTATAACTTCTACTTTTAAAAGTTCAAAATTTAAGCTCTTATAACTAAAGATAAAATAACTTATTTAATCTCTAAAAATTCTACTCAAAATACAACCAAAAAATAGTAAAAATTTTAAAAAATTATAGGATTAAATAAGTATTTTTCACTATTAGATAAGCAATACCAAACACTAACTAGCAACTTTCTAGATTTCTCTATAATTTGTAGCTTTCTCTATAATTTGTTACTTATGGGTGCGTTTGGTACACTGTATTGTATTATGTTGTATTGCATTATTTTAATCTTTGGTGTATTATTAATTTGTATTATTATGTATTATAATAATGTTGTCTGATATTTGATCTTCTGTTTGTCTTGTATTAATTTTTAATTATCTTATATTTAGTATTGCACTGTAATGTATTAATTTTTTTGTGATTAATGTAAATTATATATTTAGAAAATAATATTTATTAGTACTTAAAAAATAGTAAATATAAAATTCTTAAATTTTAGAAATTTAATATTTTTATTAAAAAAATATAAAATGTCATAATTCTTCCGAAGCTTATAGTTTTACATTTTTGGAAGTGTATTTTTCAATATTTTCTAAGGTGGCGTTTGTTTTTTAACTTAATGACTTAAAATGACTTAACTTAATTAATTAAGTTAATTAAAAGTGTTTGTTTTTATAACTTAATGAGACTTTTTAGATAATTTTGACTTAATAAAATAAGCCAATTTTTTTGGCTTTTTACTGAATGGAGAAATCTGAATTAAGTCACTTACTTTATAATGTCAAAAATATCCCTATTTTATAATTTATTTTTCACGTAAATCCCAAAATTCACCTATAAACATTTACCCACATAATAATCTCATCATTATTTTTTTGGCCGGCATGAAATTCATTCTTATTTTGCTTCTCTCATCTAGTTCTTGAATCTCCCATTAATATATTATTTTACTTATAAATGTTAAATATTGTGATATTTAATATATTATTTATTTGACATTCAAATTTAATAAGGATACAAATGTAAAAGTACATATCTTCAGTTTTTTAAGTTAAAAAAAATAAACAACTTAATACTTATTTTCCGAGATTCAGATGAAAAAACAAACATATTATTCAGATTCAAACATTCAGGTCTATTCAGAATTCAGATTAATTCAGATCTATTCAGATTTCAGACAAAAAAACAAACGCCACCTAAATATATAACTTGTGACATAAAGATCGAAGTAAATAATTTAATCAAATAATCTCTAAATAACTTAACAACATAAATAAATAGTTAAAATCTTCAAGATTAGTTCAAAAATTATCTTAGGATGATAGAATAAAAGTTTAGACATATTACAAGATAATTATAAAATAATAAAGTGATACAATTATTATGACATATTCACTAAGAAAATAAATTAAGCTAAATAATCCAGTAATTATTTATATTATTAATTTTCAATTAATATTATTCAAATTTATTCATATTTAAATATTTATTATTAGTTATATTAAATTATTTAAAAATAACTCATTTAATTATTTTAATATAATTAATAATGTAATTTTATATTATGTTATTTAAGTATTTATTACTAGTTATATTAACTTAATAAAGATTAATTAATATAATTTTATATATTAATTAATATAATAAAATTAAATAATACACTATTTAGTTATATATTTAAAATAATAAAAATAAAAACATAATATAATATTATTAAATAATAAATTTATATTAAAATTATAATATAAAAATAAAAAATATAATATAATATTAAATTAAAAAATTAAATTTATTTATTATTATTATTACAAAGTAAAAAAAAAAAAAAAAACCTAATGCGGCAAGTGCCGCATTAGGTAAACATGACTAAATGTCGGGTTTAGCTTCTGCTGCAGCAGTTTGGTGCCCCAAACATGGGGCTGCATTGCTAATGCAATGCAATCCCATGTAATGAGGGGTACCGAACGTGCCCTCTATGACTTACTTGCTAATCAAATTAGGCTGCTAATAGTATTCAAAAAAAAAAAGAAAAAAGAATTTATGCTGCTTAGAAACTTTTTCCTGTTTTGAACTAAAACGAGAAATATAAAACAGCTGTTATGAATGCTACACTATGTTTTGCTGATGGTTTGGTACAATGCCTACAACTCTCATTTAAACATCTCTAGTTTAACTTGTTAATCAAGTTATGCTGCTAAATAATTTTTTTCTGAAACGAAAATTTTAAAAAAAATTATTAATAAATCCCAACTAGTAAGCGGTAATGGAGATGATTCAGAGATTCTGAAGAAAGGGCGACAGCCATGTTATTTCAAGTGCATAATATAAAACTTTTTGGGCTGCCAAATAAGCAGCAGTCACCCATAGTCTCTGAACCCAAATACGGCATGCTGCAAACTTTGCTTTGCAATGCAGCCAAGGCACGAATTGCAGCACTTGAGGACAATTCGTGGGCAGTTCAAAAATCCTAGTTAAAATAGCTGTCATAAATACCACACAGCAGTTACAACCGCAACCTTACTAAATCCATTAGCAATGCCATCTTTATATATATATTCGTGAATGAAGTTTCACAATATGTTCAAAGGTAACCAGAGCAAAACTGCAAAAGTGATGCTCAAAAAAAAGCTTCCATGTGCATCTTTAAATAGAAAATTTCACCAGTAAAACACCTATATGGAATTGATCATTTCTCGGGACCATCTGAGATAATCATATACTACTGTTCTCCTCACACAAAAATCCATCATCTTATGCTTAGTAACAAAATGTACAACTACTTGTTACAGCTGGGGCAATAATAACCATGAGAAACAGTGCTTAATTGAACTCCACAGTGATAACAGAACGCATATCCACACCTGCAGGGCGATTAGTTTATCCAAGGAAGAATAAATTAGTTAATTACTATATGTGGCTGAAAGTGAAGATAAAAAATACTACATGCATAACAGTTTAACAATTTTAACTTCAATATATTCCGTGTGAAATTGTTTCAAAGGTAATGAGATCTAGTTAGAGCTCAAGAAGCTGCTCTAATCTCTTTAAGACATGACATATTGTAACCAAACTCCAAGCTACCTCAATCTCACAAGAACAATAAACTACTAAGGCTGAATTCTGTTATGGATTAAAACTCAACTCTCCTCTCCTCTCAATGTGACACAATGAGAGTTACTTCCACTGTCAGCCGCGACAGGATTTGAAAGGGATTACAGAGATTTACGCTCGAACTCATGCTGTTCAATCTCTTAAAATTAGGCTCCACACCCAATCAACAGATTCTTCACTGCTAATGCAATGTGAAAGTAAATAAAGGAGGCATAGAATAGCAGGATCATACCCAACAGATCGCAATTAGCATGGGGAAAGTTCATCGTGCCGTGTTACAATTAAACAAATGGAATCATGGAATTGAAATTAACCATAAGCGGAAAGCACATATGTAATAAAACTGACCTGCACCTGATATACGAGCAACCATCCTGCTTCTCAACATAGAACTTACAGTTAGGACATCTATTCCATTTCTGGTTCTGAGCGAGCTTCATTAGTATAATATCTTCACGCTCCGGCTCATCCTTGTGCAACTTCTGAAAATCAGCACACTCAATCCCTGCATGCCAAGCGACCTTACATTGTGCACAAAACAATCTGTGGCAATTAGGGCACTCGGATTCCCTTATAGCCTCTCCAGCATCGTCGACCAAAAGGGCAGAGCAGTCTTTGAAAGGGCAGTAAAATTTCTGAGCCCCGGGAATCAGGGACTCACACAGGGCTTTGCCCCATTTATCAAACGCCTCTTCTGGGAGTATGTCGCGACAATACTCGGGCTCTAAAGAGCCACCGCAATCTGCTACCGGGCAGCCAATTGACGTGACGTTTTCTTGCAACTTAGAGTCCACGTACTTGACGGTGCAGTCTACACAGTACGTGTGGGAGCAACCCTTGATGCTGAATGACTCGTTCCTTTGCTTGGTTTCGACGCAGATTTCGCAGACGAAAGAACGGCTTCTTTCGGATCTTGTTGAAGACGCCATTTCTTTTTCAGTCATGGAAAATCCAACCAACTCTTGAACATTGAATTCTAAGCTCTTTCGTGTTTGCTTTATGAAAAAGATTATCATTTAATATGCTATAAGGAAACTGCGCTGGTGGGCGCTAGCCCCACATACATCAAAGTAATGGGAATTCGAAAAATATGCCTTGACTTAATTGATTGTGTTTTCACGTAACAACTTCACCCAAAAGTATTAGGGAAATTTACGTAAATAACCTAAAATATTTTTGATTTTTTACAACTAACCCCCTCAAGTTTTTTCTATCAATATTAGCCAAAGAACCATCCAAATGCCGAAACTGCCCCTCCCATAATCACCCAAAATTTTCGGTAGCTCTCTCCATCTCCTCCCTCTCTCCTCCCTCTATCCCTCTTTTCACCAAAATTTTCATTCCAACAAGCTTATCATCGCCGACGGGTTCCCAGAATCATTCATCGGCAGCCAACAACATCAAACTTGCAGTGAAGATTCGAAATAAAAACCTAGGTAAAAACCCTAGACTTTGAACCATAGATTATTTTTTATTCTTGTTTTATGTTGTTATTTTCTTGTTGTATTGGTGATGGGGAGTGAAGATTGAGGAGTTTGTAATGTTAATTATATGGTTGAAGTTGTTGTTGTGGAAGAAATTGGCGTGGGTGAAACAAATGAAGGTGGTAATCGGGTTTCGGCAGCCACGGTTTCTATCAGGTGCGACAGCAGTCGCGCTCTGATCTCGACGGTAGCGCGCTGTCAGCATGGAGTGCGACAGGCGGCATCACGCCAAGTCGCGCGCCTGGAGTGTCGCGCACGCGCATGGCGTGCCATGTGCGAGCGATGTCACGCGCGCGCATGGCGTGCCATGCGCGCGCGATGTCACGCGCTGGCGCTGGCGCTCATGTCGTCTTGCGACATGCGCTCTTCATCTCTTCATCGCGTCGCACTTCGGCTTATGAATGTAATGTAATAATGTTAAAAAATTTGTAGATACATGGAGAAATCAGAAGAATCACAAGAATCAAGACTTGAACTGGGCAAGATGAAATTAGCTTATGCCAATCACTTTTCGGGGCGAATTTCAAGTATGTGTAACTTTGCTACTGTCATAAAAGCCATTGAGCGAAAATTGACGAAACGGCAATTACGTCTATTCAAGAAAGATATATTTGGGCATTTCTTGGAGTGCCGAAGTTTTCCGTTTAGTGGCGTAATTTTGCATAATGTGATGCTTAGACAAGTGGCTCATGGGGATTCCGAGAGAGATGAGCAGTTATGGTTTCAAATTGGTGAGCATTTGATACGCTTATCAATTGGTGAATGGTGTTTGGTTACTGGACTTAACTATGGTGTAGAATCTTTGCGATGTGATTTAACAACAATCCATTGGCTCACGAATACATATTTTGGTGGTTTGTTTAGCATCACTCTTAAGCAATTCGATGCATTATTTGAGAGTTGGTCTTGAGGTATAGCCGACATGGATGCATTAAAGATTGCACTCTTTATTTTATTTGCGACGAGTTTTAAATGGAAGAAAAAGTCACTGTCAAATCAATTTTTCGTGGCTTAACGAAGTGGATGATATTCAACACTTCCGAAATCGTCCATGGGGTCGTTTGTCGTGGGAAATAATATACGAAAGTCTTGACAATGCACTAAGCGACAAAGCCGAGAAATTTAAGACAACTCGACTGAAAAAGCCAAATCATAATATTGAAAAGTATAATGTTTACGGCTTTACATCCGGGGGGGGTTCAGGTGCGATGTTTTTTTTTTTTTAGTTTAATTAGTTTTGTAACAACATTAAATATTTAATGGTATTTTTAATAACTTTATTACTTTGGTTGTTGCAGGCTTGGATTTGCGAAACAATCGGTGGTCTCCTGTCAGCATGGGTCATGAAAACGAAGAACGACATTCCCCGTATCGTGCGATGGAAACCCATGGCTTCTTCTAAAATAAACTTTACTGAAGTTTATTCGTTCTTGAACGACGAATCTCGTTTGGTAAGTAATATATATTGGTAGACGTATAGTATTATTTTTTACGTTACTAAATGCGAGGATTTCATGGCAGGGGGACGTTTTACAAACTCTTGAGCCGAATGCAAAAGAGAGTCGCAAAAAATATTGGCTGACTGTGAATGATTACATGCCACTTATTCCAAGTTGGGTTGATAGGGTCGGTATCCCATAAGTAGTATTATTTAATTACTTGAAATTGCTTGATTATGATATAATTATTTGTTACATTTCTACAGCATCAACCTTCAATTAACGTGCCGCCGCCCATTACAAGACAATCAGAAGAGTATGATGACGTTCCAGACCCAACACCAGAGCAGCATCATGACACATCTGAGAATGTGCAGCCTGTAGATGACCATCAGGAGCAAACAGATGTTTCTGATAACCCACATGATTACGAGGTTATAAATTATTTATTTTTTTCATATAAAAATCATTCTAGCAATCCATTATTATAAATATTTTTTTTTCTAATAGTCGAGGACAAAGCATCATTATGATTACATGAGACGACGAATGGACAAGATTGATCGTAACATTTATGAACTTAAGTCCGAATTTAAAGAATTTAAAGAAATTGTGGTTGGATTCATCAATTCATTGGGTAAACATTCACAGAAGGATTCTCCGACTGGTCGCTCGTATGCGGTGAGCTAATTTAAATTTAACAATTATGTTCATTTAGCATTTAAATTAATTTAATATTTATGTGTTCATCCTGCCGAATGGACAGGCCCGTAATGAGTATGGAGCATATGCAGATGTTGGCCACCAAAATTTGTCAACTCCCACGTCATTGTATAGTTTCTATGAGGATGTTAGTGGGGAGAGCGTGCAGGTCTTCACTGAGGCACCTCCGAGCATTAGTAAGTTGGTAGGCGTCTGAGGCCGGAGCATGGGCCTGAACAAGTGATCAGTGAAATACTCTACATGAGCAAGTTCTCTTGTGTATGTCAACTAATCCTTCTTTAATCCCACCACCTAAAACTTGAAATCTATTCGGAGACACAGGACGAACGATCATTCTTTCAGCCATAGTTCTTCTCTCACTGAGTATTTCATCTGCCCATGTTGTTAGCCGAGTACTCATTGATTCAGCCACAATTTTTCTATCATAAAACCATTGCTGCAATGTTTTCCTAAAGTGATCAACCAGATGAGTAACAGGAAATTTTCGCGGTTCTCTCATGAAAGAATTAACACTCTCTGCGATATTGGTGGTAAGTATACTATATCTCCTACCTTCAAACTGAGACCTTGCCCAATTACATGTTCCCACATTATTCTCTAAGTAATCAGCCGCACCCGAGTGGAGCATCCATAAACCTTCAAGTTGTTTTTTAAATTCTTCGTGTCCATATGCTTTTGCTGCATTAATAAAGGCTGGTTCAAATTCATCCCAAAGAGCTTTGGACATCCTGAACTTCGACTTAATATTACCTTTCACATGATAAAAACAAATGCCATGAACTGCATTGTGAAATACTTTCAAAACGGATCTCCTTATGGCAGTGCATCGATCAGAGATAATAACCAACTCCGACCTATCGCCAATCACTCCGTGTAATTTCGTCATAAACCATTCCCAAGCCTCATTGTTTTCAGAATCCATGATTCCAATTGCTAACAGATACAATTGATTATTACCATCAAGACATGTGGCCACAAACATACTTCCACGGTATAGCCCCTTTCAATGAGTACCATCTACAACAATCACAGGCCGAATGTACTGCATAAAACCCTTGATGGAGATCCAAGTGCTACAAAATAGTACAAGAAATTATCATTTCCATCCAGCTGGAGGTGAGTGACTGTACCCGCATTTGCTTTACTCAATACGTGAGAGTATTTAGGAAGTAAATTATATGATTCCGCAGGATTCCCTCGAATTATTTCAAGACCAACTTCTCTAGCCCGATATGTCTGCTGATATGTTAACTGCACACCGTATTCTTGCTGCATATCTGCCCTAATGTCATTCGGAATGTATATTCTTCTTTCCTGAATATATTTATCTGCGATAATGTGACCAACAACTCGGCTCCTAACTTGACGACGACCACCAACCAAAACCTCATTATGACAAGTGTGGGTATTGTCAATTCGCTTCACCACCCAAGGACTATTTTGCTCGTTCGAATTTTTTATTGCTCGAATACGCCATTTACATGATTCCGAACAGCAGTGAGCCTCAAAACGTGTCGTTGTAGACCGAGCAATCTTGAAATCGAACTTATCTCTAAAGGCAACCTTGCACAGTTGTAATATTAACTCGTTCTTATCAACAAATAGCTTGCCCACACTGATATCATCTGAGTCACAACTGCTAAGAAAACTTGGAGCAACCATGCTCGAAGGCAAAATTGGAGCAAGACTTGTCAGGGGGTCAATTCTCCTTTTCGAGCTGGCCATTGGAGGAATAAATCGGTTGTCTCTGTTATTCATAGGAATATTGTCTTCACTCTCATATTCATGCTGAAACGACGGAATATTGGAAGGACCAACATCTCCATCATCACCTGCATTATTCAAATGAGTGGCCCACATATTATTAGAACCTTCTACACAAACATTATCTGCCTCTGTGTTGCCAATATCATCAACAAGATCATCATTATCGCGGAAATCACTATTGTGATAGGAGAATATCGTTGCTCCAGCGACGTCGTTAGTGGGAACACCTCTTCTCCAACATCCGCTAACGTAATGCCGTTGTCATCAATGTTGTCATTATTATCGTGGACTGGAGAAAAATGTTGCTGCAATGACATCGTCCTTGGCAGCACCTCCTCTTCAATATCGGGCCCAGACATATTTGCTCTAAAAGAAGTATCAGTTTCAACAGGTGGCTCAACATCTTCGCTTGGAACTTGAGGAGATGTCGTAACAAATATAGGAATGCATTCATAGTTAGTCACATCGGATACCATATGCAATACAACCTTCACCATTTCATCATTAGATATGTCCATGGGCAGTGAACATGCACGATAATATGTGTTACTTGACCTCAAAGTTGTCTTCATTGCGATGTTATATTCATTGGGATTTATTTGTAACACCTCATATACTCTTGCCAAAAACTCATCAAACAAACAATCTTTCCGAACCAAAAAAGCAATTTTTTTAGCATTAACATACTCCAAACTCCCATCCGCTAATGTCTCCCACCAACCATCATAACACAATTGAAGCACAACTACATCCATTAAACCTGAAATAATAAAAAAAAATTTAATTAACCACTATAAAACTAATGCAATTACTTAATATTAAAAAAAATTTTAAGTTGAATTTGTGTAATGAATCTGCCTATAAGTGGGACAGGGTGCCTGTCGCCCGATTTTTGGCGACAGGCAGCCTGTCGCACTAAGAGGCAGATTCAATGCCTTTTCCTCTTAGTGCGACAGGCAGCCTGTCGCCAAAAATCGGGCGACAGGCACCCTATCGCACTAAGAGGCAGATTCAATGCTTTTACCTTTTAGTGCGACAGGCTGTCTGTCGCTCAAAATTAGACCGTCGCACTCAGCGATTCAACGCTTTTGCCTTTGTGCGACAGGCCGCTGTCGCAAATGAGGCGGCACACTGTCGCACGAAATGTTTGTGCGACGGGCACCGCCGCATTTAACATCGTTGTATTTTTTGCGAGTAAACAAAAAAATACCTCGGTGATGACAAAATAAAGTAGATTGCTGTTTGAATCTGGATGGATTAGCTTGTATTTGATCTGAATACACTTTTATTGTTTGCCGTTGTTGTTTGCTGCTGCTGGCATTGATTAAAACTGTAACCTTTGGTTTGAGGTGGGGATCGAAGGAGATGAGCTGCGTTTGATTTGTAAAGAAGGGTAGTTTCGGTAACACACTTGATGTTTGGCTAATGTTGATAGAAAAAACTTGAGGGGGTTAGTTGTAAAAAACCAAAAATATTTTGGGTTATTTACGTAAATTTCCCCAAAGTATTATGACATTATCCTTATTTAAAATTAAATATATTTATTTGACTTCTGATTTATCAATTAAATTTGTCGTGAAAATCGGAAATAAAATAATTATTCTTGACCTAACCAAGTATTTGCTATTTTTGATAATTATAGAGTCACAATCATTTGTATAAAGAGTTTGTAGAAATTATTGTAGCAAGATATGTTGATTAATTAAAAATGTAAAAAATAAAAGTAAATCACATGAGTCCTACCATATTTTTAATTCAACTAATGGTAATATATTGCATAAATTTATATAATATTATTTATACAAACGTGTTTGTAGTTATATCATTACTATTTTATTTTAAACTTTTTTTTTTACTATATTTCTCACTTTATTCACCCCTTTAAAGTATA
Organism: Citropsis articulata; assembly: GCA_030449925.1. Taxonomy (NCBI): domain Eukaryota; kingdom Viridiplantae; phylum Streptophyta; class Magnoliopsida; order Sapindales; family Rutaceae; genus Citropsis; species Citropsis articulata. The sequence goes on from JASUUH010000257.1 coordinate 1,502,730, forward strand.
TTTATGCAAATTACTCACCTCTTTGAGGTATATTTATGTAAAATAAATTAGTGGAGTATATTATTGGTATTTTGAAAAAGATTGGATAATACGAACCCCGCGCAAGAATTGACATGACCTTAATTAATTTAGTCTCCAAAATCAAATTTAAACCTATAATTGAATGAAATCGCAACCCGATGCTCAATGACAGCATGAACCTTAGACGTCACAATCAGCTATGGACGATCTAATTGATAAGTCAAGAGTTTGAATACCACGAAAATCTGATAAGTTCAAAGAGTTAATTTAATAACCAAAGATAATTAACTCTCTCACTAATTGCATCAAAACTGATCTATCTCTTTTTAATGGATGCAAGTACGTTGCATAGGGTTGGTTTCAAGAATTTTTGAAAATAAATTCTAAACCAAAATCAAATTGGAATCCTAACCTAAAGCAAATAAGCAAATAATCTAAATAAAAGCATAATCATAATTTAAGTGAATAGAAAAAAATTTAAATCAAATCAGAATCTTAATCTAAGCGAATAAGAAATAATTTGAATCAAATCATAATCATAATCTAAGCAAATAGGAAAGAATTTAAATCAAATCAGAATCCTAATCTAAACAAAAAGAAAAGAATCTAAATCAAATCAGAATCCTAATTGGCTTAAATGTCTTACATCAATTAAAATAGAAACTTGGCAATTAAAGGAGAAATAATTGATTTGTTTCTCCACTAGCCTCAAGAATTGGGAAAGTATCCAAAAAAAGAAAATAATATATTTTTCAGCCATAATGTACAAGCCAATTTCCTATTTCATGAAAGTGATTATTTGGAAACTATAAGAGCTTGAATCATGCATTTATCATGTGCAATTCCTTCAACGGGCCTCCACGAATTTGATTATGCGCAAGTTGCTTAAAATAATACATTAAGCGCTTCTTTAAATTTCTTTACTCGAGCTCTTATGATAGGTCCAATAAAAACTTGAATAGGATTTGAATATACCTTATCTCACGTGTTTGTGACAATTTTTTCTCAATCTCATCATTGGATATATTTAAATAAATCAATTTTTAATTTTTAATAGTATACTATCCAAATTGTAACTTAATAATGCTACAATGTCACAATATCATTAGAACTTAGAGCGTGGTATTTGCATTAATATCCTTTACCAAAATTGCCTTTGATTTTCCAATATTACTAGGCTTATTTTCCCCCCAAAAAGTTAAAAAAAAAAAAAAAATTTCTTAAATGTTGCTCGATCGTGCAAGTAACAGAGAGTACTGCTTGAAGTCAAGCACTTGACTTGAAAAATAAAATTAAAAAAAAAATTATTTTTGAATGTGATTGACAGCTTGCATGATATTGTATTGCATTACATTAAAACATTATTTTTATACTAATTTATTTTTAACAGTAAATTTCTGATGGTTAGAAAGATGGCTAATGCAATGAAAAATGAATAAAGTAAACTCATTTATAAAATCCGAGTTGTCTTGTATTAAAATACTATTCATATTTTAAATATAATCATTTAAAATTTATTATTTAATAAATTTAAGCTTATGAAATATTAGTTCACATTCGCATATAAATAAAAATCTTTAATTTAGATGATATATATAAGATAGTAGAAAACCTAAATATTTAAACAAGTAAATGATTCAACTTTTCATTACATAAAATCATTTTATTTATTTTACTTTACTAAAAAATTAATTTTATTTAATCATTTACTATTTATTAAAATACTAAATTTAAGATGAAAATCCGAGAAGCTTAACTTGCAAATAATGCCAAACTCCGGAAACTGCTTGTTATTAAGCTAACTAGCATCAGAGAAGTTTAACACTTTAACTTGCAAATAACAGGCGAATTAGGATTATACCAACGGCAATTGGTGATGAACATCTTAATTAACATAGCATGTAAGTTTGACCAATAATCCATAGCTCCACTTTGCAGAGACTAATGGAAGCTCGGGAACCACCATTGAAGCCATCATATTTTGAAGAAACAAGAAATCGACGGAACCCAGAAAACTGTCCGCACAGCATTAGCTCTTACAGTGGGTACAATAGTGGTATTGATGGTGGTAGTTATTTGAAGGAGTCCCACAATTGTAGCAAAATGAAAATCCACACCTGACAACAATGCCAATAAAATAGACAGTCAGAGTAAATAGGTCAACATTCATGCTTTTGTTTTATCAAACCATTTTTATTGAATTTGTCCAATATTAAGAACAGAGCTTGCGATTATTATATGAAGTGGCATAAAGTGCTGTTGGCAGAGGTACATTTACATTATGTGTTCTGGAACACGTTTGTTAGGCCAAGATGAATCAAATGATTAAACCTGTATAAAAGGCTCGGTCATCATTTGTGCTCATCATATTTTTTCAAACAAATAAACCCAATGCTTCATCGTAAATATTCAATGCCTGCTACCTCAAGCATGTAAACTAGATTCGTAGCAAATTATGGAGCCCTCTCTGAATTCTTGTGAAATTAAATCAAATGAACCAAAGAGATTATACACCCATGCAGCTAGAAAGAGAAAGTTAGATAACTGTGGAACTGAGAGAAACTTGAAGCATTTTGGCATATGAAACTAATTAGGAAAACTAATCGAGGAAATGAATATCTCTTTAAAAGGGCCCACATTAAATCCACTTCAGAATTCACCTTGGAGATAAAGAACAAAAGATTTCCAAAATTAGAAGTTTTAACATGAACAATTTTAACTTGAACTCTGCTATTGCTTCGGCAATTGACCACTACAGAACTAGAAAATTAAGAACTACACACTCATTTCAGGCCAGGACGGCACTTGTATTCGTAAATGGCTAATGCTAAAACCTCAGTCTCTCAATCATGTTTCAAGATATCCCCAATTTGACAGATCTTGTCTCATGGTTTTTCAATGTAATGCTGAAATGTGGGCTGAAATCTGAATTTGGGTAATGTCTATTCCTAAGACTGAATATCTTTCTTGTTCAAGAATTATGCAACTCAGGCAGAGGAAGGCCTTTGAATGAGTGAAAGAACTTTTGTAAATTATGTTAAAATATGCATAAAATGGCAGAACAGCAAATGCTTAGGAAAAAAAAGAAGGGCCGAGATTCATTTACAGCTGTGGATTACTGTTACTACATCAGAAATAACAAATATACGAACAACTTAAAAATGCAGAATCAATGAAATTATAAGTCCAAGAGAGATTATGAGAGGTAGTGGGAAAAAAAAAAAAACTAACCTGCATCTCATATACCTGCAACCTTCTTTCTTCTCAACATAGATCTTACAATTAGGACACCTCCTCCAGTTCTCCTTCTGAGCTAGCTTCATCAACATAATATCTTCACGTTCTCTCTCATCCTTATGCAACTTCTGAAACTCTGAACACTGAATCCCTGCATGCCATGGAACCTTACATTGTGCACAAAACATCCTATTACAGTCAGGACACACTGATTCCCTAATTGCCTCTACCCCATCATCAATCAAAAGAGCAGAGCAATCTTTGAAGGGACAATAAAACTTCTGAGCCCCAAGAATCACAGCCTCACAGAGAGCATTGCCCCATCTATTAAACACATCTTCTGGGAGTATATCCCGGCAGTACTGGGGCTCTAACACGCCTTTGCAATCAGCTACCGGGCAGTTTATTGATGTAATATTTTCCTGCAACTTTGAGGCCACATACTTCTTCATGCACTCGGTGCAGTAAGAATGAGAGCAGCCCTTGATGCTAAAAGACTCATCTGTTAATTTGGGTTCCACGCAAATGTCACAGATAAAAGAAGTTTCAATTTTTTCTTCGATTGTGACTTCATTTTTGGAATTTGAACACTGCCCTTTTTCAGTCACCGAACGACTTGAAAAGGGCTTCTTTGCTTTACCGAAAGGTGTATTTTGAGGCACGAAGTTAAGTATATGCAAATCGTCATCATCATAGTAATCGTCAAGATTAATGAAGTCGTGACTAAGAGAAGCCATGAGAACCAACTGGATGTCTCTGTCTTCATCGTACTGCTCAACTGAAATTGCAGTTTTCTTCGTTGAGCCCTTTCTTGAACTGTGTGTGATCATGACTCCATCATCATCATCATCTTCCAAAATCTCAAGTTGGGGAATCTTGTGTGTCTCCATCTTGAGTTTCTTTTTGGCTGTAATCAACTTAAAAACCCTACTTTCCAGGTTTAAAATTGCTATTTGCTTTTCTATACCTCTAAACGCAAACTCCAATTACGATTGAATTCAATGAGGAAAGTTCTGAAATTGGTAATGTAACTGTACGCTGCGTCGGAGGGAATCTTCATTATTTCAATTTACCAAATGGAGAATGTATATAAATATTGAATGGCAATATTGAATGTAGCTATTTACTTTACAGTTTACACCCACACTCATATATTGATTATAAAAAAATTAATTTTATTTTTGTGTGCTCTTTACAATAATAAAATTATTGTCAAATTACTTTAACTTTAGATTTATTTACTTTAACTTTAGCTTTATTTACTTTATTTTTGGTAATATTGCTTTGTTTATTTTAAATACTAATAAAATTATTCAACATACTAATTTTAAGAGTTTTAACATATACTTACAACAATATAATTAAGGCAAGTTATAAATAAATTATTTAATATTATTTTAGTTATTAATTATTTAATTATTTATGTTTAATATTGAATTTTACACTAAACATAATATATTTATATATATATAGAGAGAGAGAGAGACTTTGGCCACTCTATTTACCTTTTTGTTTCCTTTTAATTAAGATCACTCAATCCAAATGTTTTTCATAATCAAACACAAATAAACTTGCCGCCTAATGGTTTTAAAAGAAAGTGGGGAAAAAAATAACTCATTTCCCTTATTTAAAGTCAAAACATATAAATAAAATAATATCAAATTGATTTTCCTCTACAAATCAAGAGAAGTGAGTCGAACACTCTTAAGGCTCAACTAAAAATAAGATGAAGAGATGCCCAACACTCGAGTAAAGAATAATTTACACAAAAATTTGAGTTCTTGCAGTCTTGCTTCTACTCCAAAAAATTAATCAAAGTGCTATTTGATAAGAATTTTATCATAATTATATAGACGCTCAATTGACAAAAATTCAACTAATATATTCCACATCGTTTTATTTTTCATTTTTTGTTCATTTGAGTATTACAAACAAATGCGACATGAAAGTGTGAAAAATAAAAGAAGAAAAATTATTGGAGCACTCTATCGGACCCCAGAATTAAGCTCACATCGAAATTAGCATTTTGAAAAGCGAACTCACCGTTTTTTTTTTCTTTTTTGATAAAGGATTCATTGCACAGCACTGATAGATGCCCCGTGTCAAATCCCGGGTCAAACCCCGAAAATAAACTAAACGACGTCGTTTTTGGGGTTTCTGAAAACGTTGCCGTTTTGCGCTTCGGCTTTTCTCTTCTCTTCTTCTTCGGCTTTTCTCTCTTCTTCTCTGCAAACTCTCTTCCTCTTCGCCCTTTTCTCTTCCTCTTCAGCAAACCCAGCAGAGAAAATCAAGCCATTCCAGCCATTTTCGAATCTCCGCTTTCTCTCTTCCTCTTCGGCAGACCCAGCTTTTGCGACAGCTAATTGAGCCACCCATTCCAGCAATTGCAGAATCTCTGCTTGCTCTCTTCCTCTTCGGCGAACCCAGCATTTGCGACAGCCGTGATCCAGCCATTCCAACCATTCCTCAAGATCAAGCAGCGGCTGGAAAATTCAAAAAAACGCGACAGCTAATTAAGCTCACGGAGCGGCAAAGTTCACAGCTTGAGGTAATGCTTGGATTTTGCTTCTTTAGGTTATGGCAAAATGGGCTGCAAATAATTTTAATTTTCGGATGCTTGTTTAGGTTATTTAATTTTCGGTTGAAATAAATTGTTAAGATATTTGGGGAAGTAAAATGTGATTCCCGTTTTATTTAATTTTGCCAGAATGGATAGCTATTGTAATTCTCGTTTTATTGAAGTATATTTAATTGCAATTGGTTTTCCTTATGCATTTGATTTGGGTGGATTATGCTGTAACTTTTTAGTATAAGATGGATTGGGGCAGAATGGAGAGGTTGAGAAAGCAAGGGTGGTCTTTGATCAAATGAGGGAGAAGGATGCTAAAACGTGGTGTGGAATGATTAAGGTTTATGAGAGGAAAGGATATGAAATGGAAGTTATAAATTTGTTAAGTGTTAAAGAGAAGGAGGGAGTTATGGTGAATTATTCATCTTTGATTAATGTTCATTCTGTTTGTGCCATTTTGTTATATAGATTGCGTGCATTTAATCAAAGAATTATGAAAATGGAACTCATCTCTTTACTTAGAATGGGATTGTAATTAAAATGCAAACATAACTTCATTCTTGGGAACTTGGAAGCAAAACAATTTTGCCATAATAATCATGTTATTAGAATGCACTTTTCGAAGTGATAACTTGGTGTTTTGTATGTTATTTCCATTAATTATCATATGTTTTATAATTTGTGTTTAATTTTTTTTTTTTGTTGTACAATAGCAAGCACAGCAACCACCCCTACAACATGCATTTTTTCCTCCTTACTATCAGTATTGGAATCATTACGGTGGAGCTCATCACGTACTCTTCCAACATCCAGGCCAACAAAATTTCGAGGAGGCTAATCAAGGAGAGTTTTCAACTAATGAACCAAGCATATAATCAAAGTTCATTGACATTGGCTTGATCAATCAATGTAATTTGGTGTTTTATGTATTATGTATTGAACTAATGTAATTTGGTGTTTTATGTATGAAATACTAATTATCGGTTAGCCGTTTACTCGTTCACGGTTCGCCGGTAAATTCCAGAACCAGGCACAACACATTTCAGCTAACCTTTAACACTAAACGGTTAAGGCTTAACAAAGTATGTCTCTCTGGAAATTAACGGTTAGCCGTTATTAGTTAACGGGTCGCCGGTTATTTCCAGTAGCCTTTAAAAACATTTCAGCTTAACCTTTAACACTAAACGGTTAAGGCTTAACAAATTATGCCTCTCTGGAAATTAACGGTTAGCCGTTATTCGTTAACGGTTAACCGGTTATTTCCAGTTGCCTTTAAAACAAAAATATCCTTAACGGTTAAGGCTTAAGCAATTACCCTTTTACCATAAACGGTTACCCGTTTACGTAAACGGTTAGCCGTTTAAATCTAGTGGCTAATTTTTGACTAGTTTCAAAACAAACGGTTAAGGATTAAGACAATAACCCTTCTCTGCATGTTATCGGTTAACCGTTAATATTAACGGTTCACCGATTATTTCCAGAATTGCACAATTTTTATGTTAACAATCTCCCCCTTTTTGATGATGACATACTTTTTGCTAAACAACTGTACAACGGGTGTGAAATATTAAATCCAAACAACTCAGAAATAAATTTCTAACCGACATATAAATTTCTAACTGAGTTAAGTCATACAACTTATATTTAACATGAAAATGTTAATACAAGTTAAAAATAATACTTGAATAGAAAACATATTACAACAATAATGAGTATTTTAATAAAATCATATCGTGGTGCCTCTCTCTTTCGAAGTTCGTCGTCCGACAATCGCCTCTGCACTTCACGTTCTCGAATATGCTCAAGTTCTTTATGCAGTAATTGAAATTTAACGGACAAACACTCAATTTCCAAGGCCAATTTCCTAACCTCATCCGCTAACAAGTCTATTTTCTGATAGTTATGTTTGTTATCTTCTGCCCATTGGAAGTTGTTGCATCCTCTACAAATCCAAAATTTACGATTTGGATTTTTTGTTGTGCGTGACGTTAACAACTCCATCTGATCACCGCATCCGTTACACATTTGCAATGAGCTTCGATTGTCACTTGTATTGGATGACATTGTTTGTGATTAATAGTCCGTTGAGAATAAACTGCCCAAAAACAGAAACATTCACAGTTAATAATGCCAAAGAAATTAAAGAAATTACCCAAGTCAAATTTGAATTCCTAATGTTCCAATTATACTTAGTCAGCCAACTCTTTATCATGATGTCTTGCGTAGCCCACCCAGCAGCTAATAAGTTCAACAAAGTTATCACTTCGAAAAGTGCATTCTAATAACATGATTATTATGGCAAAATTGTTTTGCTTCCAAGTTCCCAAGAATGAAGTTATGTTTGCATTTTAATTACAATCCCATTCTAAGTAAAGAGATGAGTTCCATTTTCATAATTCTTTGATTAAATGCACGCAATCTATATAACAAAATGGCACAAACAGAATGAACATTAATCAAAGATGAATAATTCACCCTAACTCCCTCCTTCTCTTTCACACTTAACAAATTTATAACTTCCATTTCATATCCTTTCCTCTCATAAACCTTAATCATTCCACACCACGTTTTAGCATCCTTCTCCCTCATTTGATCAAAGACCACCCTTGCTTTCTCAACCTCTCCATTCTGCCCCAATCCATCTTATACTAAAAAGTTACAGCATAATCCACCCAAATCAAATGCATAAGGAAAACCAATTGCAATTAAATATACTTCAATAAAACGAGAATTACAATAGCTATCCATTCTGGCAAAATTAAATAAAACGGGAATCACATTTTACTTCCCCAAATATCTTAACAATTTATTTCAACCGAAAATTAAATAACCTAAACAAGCATCCGAAAATTAAAATTATTTGCAGCCCATTTTGCCATAACCTAAAGAAGCAAAATCCAAGCATTACCTCAAGCTGTGAACTTTGCCGCTCCGTGAGCTTAATTAGCTGTCGCGTTTTTTTGAATTTTCCAGCCGCTGCTTGATCTTGAGGAATGGTTGGAATGGCTGGATCACGGCTGTCGCAAATGCTGGGTTCGCCGAAGAGGAAGAGAGCAAGCAGAGATTCTGCAATCGCTGGAATGGGTGGCTCAATTAGCTGTCGCAAAAGCTGGGTCTGCCGAAGAGGAAGAGAGCGCCGAAGAGGAAGAGAGAAAGCGGAGATTCGAAAATGGCTGGAATGGCTTGATTTTCTCTGCTGGGTTTGCTGAAGAGGAAGAGAAAAGGGCGAAGAGGAAGAGAGTTTGCAGAGAAGAAGAGAGAAAAGCCGAAGAAGAAGAGAAGAGAAAAGCCGAAGCGCAAAACGGCAACGTTTTCAGAAACCTCAAAAACGACGTCGTTTAGTTTATTTTCGGGGTTTGACCCGGGGCATCTATCATTTTCCTTCATTGCATTCAACTAACAAGACAATACATCATGAATGATTGCTGGAATATGGTCCAGCCAAAAGTCAGTTACACAATTCATAGCGGCAAATTTGGCTAAGTTGTGAGCTTGAGCATTGCACGTCCTTGGCACGTGCTGAACTTTGACTTCTTGAAACCACTTGCCTTTGGTTTTGGTTGAAGATTACCCAGATATCTCGATTCGCTCCCTTGCTTTTTGTTGACTAAATCCATAACATCTTAACAATCCGTTTCCATTATCAGGTGGGACATGGCTGCTTCTTTTGCCACCTCCAAACCCCATTCCATAGCTTTAGCCTCAGCATAAGCCACATCCTTCCATTGCTTTGAGATTTTGACAGCTGCTGCCATTACCTTGCCATTGGAATCTCTTATGACCACTCCCAGCCCTGCTTGCTGATTTTGCTCATCAATGGATGCATCTACATTTATCTTGCTAACATTATTGGGCGAAGGCTGCCATTTCTCCTTGGCTCCAGTATCCTTTTTGTCAATATGTGTTTGCCCTGAAAGCCTTACTCTTTGATAAGCTTCGATGACCGCTTCAGCTTTTACATAGGGAGGCGAGGGTCAGCTTCTTCCCTTAAAGACGGGTTTTCTTTTCGACATGCCACCATCTGCTCGCGATCCTTTTTACTCAAATCTCTTGCCATCTCCTGAATTATAGAAGGTATGTCAATGCTTATGGCTTTTGGGAATTTAATAGCAAAGGGGACTAATCTCCAAACCTTCTGCGCTGCTTTACAGTTTAGTAAAGCATGAGTCACTGTTTCTGTTTCCTTTCTACACACTTGACAAATTGGACTGGGCACAATTTTCTTTTTCCAAAGGTTATCAGTAGTGGGGAGAAGGTTCTTACTAGCTCTCCACATGAAGTGCTTAATTTTAGCTGGTAGATCCATGGTCCACAAGCTGGTCCAGTAGTGGGGATTGTCCTTGGAGCATCCTGGAGCATCGGGGTATTTGATCTTCATTGCTAATTGATAGCCGCTTTTCACAGAGTAGGCACCTTTTTTGTCGAAATGCCACAAGATTGAGTCTGCCTGTGGGATTTTTGGTAGTGGAATGCTCAGAATCAAGTCTGCATCCTCTTCCTCAAGTCTTTGTTTCACCAGGTCAGCATTCCATCTGTTGTCTCTGTGAATTAAATTGGAAACTGTGGCATCCATATCCAATGTTGGAGTAGATAGCGGTTTGAACGTTGTTGGTCTTGGGATCCAGCTATCCTTGTAGATTAAGATCTTTTCCCCATTACCCACTCTCCATCTGATTCCCTTTTGTATGACCTGCTTGCCCCAAACGATACTCCTCCAAATAAATGAAGGCTTATGGCCGAGCTTAGCCCTTAAAAAATCAGAGGTTTTATAATACCGGGCTTGTAACACTCTAGCTACCAAGGACTCAGGATATTGCAGCAACCTCCAGCTTTGCTTTGCCACCAGTGCGTGGTTGAAGCTGGAGAAGTCTCTGAAGCCCAATCCACCTCTACTTTTGGCATAGCTTAGCCTTTCCCATCTAGCCCAATGTATTCCATTTTTGTCTTCTTTAAATCCCCACCAGAATTTTGCTATGGCTCGCTGAATGTCCTCACATAGACACTTCGGAAACTTAAATACACTCATTGCATAAGCTGGAATGGCTTGTGCTACTGCCTTGATTAGGACCTCTCTACCTCCACTGGAGAAAAACTTGTGCTGCCAATGTGAAATTTTGCTTAAGACCCTCAGCTTTATATCATTGAAAAAGCTTGTTTTTTTCCTCCCAATCATAGACGGCAATCCTAAATACTTCGTATGTCTGGACACCACATTGAGTTGGAATAAATGCTTGATTGCCTCTACTTGTTCCTCTGGGATATTGCCGCTGAAAAACATTGAGGACTTTTCATAATTGAATATCTGGCCTGAGGCCGAGGCATAGCATTCAAAAATAGCTTTTAGGTTCTTGCAATCCTTAGTCGAAGCTCTAGTGAAAATGAGGCTGTCATCAGCGAAGAGAAGATGTGAGATTGTAAGATTTCTCCCAAATTTCAGTCCTCGAATTAGTTGCTGTCTCTCAGCCTGCACCAGCAAGCTTGACAACACTTCTGCACACATAATGAATAAGTAAGGAGAAAGGGGGCAGCCTTGTCTAAGACCTCGCTGAGGATGAATTAATCCCTTAGGGGTACCATTAATAATCACTGAGAAAGAAGAGGTGGTTACACAGTTCATAATCAAAGCTACCCATCTGCTAGAAAAGCCAAGCTTCAACATTGTTTGCTCTAGGAAAGCCCATTCAATCCTATCGTAGGCCTTGCTTATATCTAACTTTAAGGCTACTTGCCCCTTTTTGCTCTTACAATGTCTAATCTTATGGAGGCATTCATATCCAATAATTATATTATCTGTAATAAGTCTATTGGGTATGAATGCACTCTGAGTTGGAGATATTATTTGGGCAAGGATAAGCTTCAATCTGTTTGCAATCACTTTGGTTATAATTCTATATACCACATTGCAAAGGCTGATTGGTCTGAATTCACTTACTTTCCTAGGCTGAGGGACTTTTGGAATTAAAGCTATGAAGGTGTGATTGAGAGGTTCAATTGTACCTTGGTCATTTAATACATGGAGACATGTTGTAAGAACTCCTCTGCTCACCACCTGCCAATGCTTCTGGAAAAAAGCTGCTGGAAGTCCATCAGGTCCCGGGGCCTTTGTAGGACACATTTGCTTTAGAGCCATCTCTACCTCCTCTGCTGTGAAAGGGTCATCTAACAGGCTTCTCATCTCATCATTCACCTTTGGTTCGAGGCCTGAAAGAGCTTCTGCAATCTGATCATGACTTGGACTCGATGTCGTGAAAAGATCATGGTAAAAATCACAGAATTCCCTCTCCACTTCCTCTTCATCCTCTGTCCATTTGCCATCTCTGTCCTCAACTCCCCATATCTTGTTCTTTCTTTTTCTCGACGAAGCCTTATGGTGAAAGTATTTAGTGTTTTTGTCCCCCTCTCTCAACCAATCAGCCCTGCTTCGTTGCTTCCAGTAAATCTCCTCGTCAATGAGGTAGTTATTGATCTGTCTCTCTATCTTTCTGATTTCATTGCCATTTTCCCACTTCAGATTACTTTGCTTCGCTTTCTTTAATTTGTTTATCAAGTCATCTACCTTTCTCTTCCTTCCCTCAAACTCCTCTTTGCTCCACAACTTTAGATGAGCCATAGAATTGTCAGCAGCTGCCTTAAATTGTTGAACCGGATTTATACAGGTAGCTCACCGTTAAACCAAGTAGGTTGTGCAAAATGACGAGATTTATACATGAGCCATCAAGCAAGTATATCGAAGAACAAGTGGAGATTTAAAACAATAAATTTTGCAATGAATTTGAGCCAAAAAAAAAATTAATTTTTTAAAATATTTATATATGTAAATTTCAGTTTCTGGGTTCAAAATTGCGATGGTAACCAAATAATAATTTTTAAATTAACTCTTTGATAATAAAATTAAAGTGAATTATTGAAAATAGAAATCATTCACTACTTTCTCCATATTCGCGTGATTAACTCGTCTTAGAACTCGTATCACCTAAAATAATGGAATATTATTACTTTGAACCTTCTATGGTGCCTGCAGAAGCAAGTAAAATTGTGAAGGATACCTCTAAGGGTAAAATTGGAATCGCGAGCACAATCATACTTGTGATGATCAAATAATTGTCCGCACTCGTAGCAAAATGCAGTCCCACACCTAGAAACAATGTCGGTGATAGAAAGGGAAAAAATTTTAAAAAATTAGTGAGAGACTGAGTATTAAACTATATTTTTATGGTATAATTTGGAATTATTCACGTTAGGCTTAGGGTCTCAAAGAAATAAAAGTTCTTGCAAATTTTCACAGCTAAGCAATCACCATTCTTAAATCCTGTTTGGTATTAAACTTGGAAAATTATAATTTAAAAGATATAGCACTAAGCAGTTATTTGATAAGAATTAATTGTTATGATTTAAAAGTTAAATTAATTTGATCCATTGCTTCTAAAATAATATATATATGGGTCCAGCTACATTGCCTTTGGGATTTGGTGCCCCATTTTTTGTCTTTTTCAAATTCACCGTCGGATCTGACGAGACTTGATGATAAACAGATGTGATTTTAGGTTATTAACATTAAAGACCCCTCTTGTTCATGCAAAATAAGAAAAATCAAAATTTTATAATTATGACATAAAAATCCATAATGTATATATATATATTTTACACTATTGAACTAGATTTCCAATTAAATGACTTATTCTTAAATATATTAATATCTATTTAAATTAATAAATTTACTTATTAATTAACAAATTAATTGGTTTGTTATATAGTTAAACTATGTATATTATTTACGAACCATAATTAATGATAAATATAAATATGATTTTTTTTTAATTTAATATAACGGCAACCAATTTCCTCTCACCCATGTGACCAAGGTTCAAACCCCATAATCTTTTTTATTCCAACACAAGAGATTTTACTATCTCAAGTAAATGTAATGTGCAAAATATGACAACAAATTTAATTTGATATTCTATGTAGTTAATTTTTTTTTGGTAACATAAGATTTATTTAACATATTATCAATTATTTAATTATGTAGTAAAAATATGTTAATATACTAATAATAATAAAGTGTTAGTTTATGAATTTGTAAAATAATTTTACAAAGAGTTTATGATAAATTATGAATTTGTAAAATAATTTTACAAAGAGTTTATGATAAAGTGTTAATTTACTAATAATAATAAAGTGTTAGTTTATGAATTTGTAAAATAATTTTACAAAGAGTTTATGATAAGGTTTAATTTACTAATATGTTAATTTACTAATAATAATAAAGTGTTAGTTTATGAATTTGTAAAATAATTTTTGTTTGTTTGAACAATGAGTTTGTATTTTTGGTTGAGTTTTTGTCCTTAAATAAAAAAAATAAATTTAATTGCATACTTAAATAAATTAATATTTGTTACTCCACCCCAACAGTTTAAATGGGTATTAACACACCATATGATTGAGATATTTTATTAACTTAACTAAAAGAAGGGTAAAAATTCTAAACAATTACTCTATTTAAAAATAATTTAAATATTTCCCTAGTTTTCTTTTAATTGAAATAATTAAAATAATTTTAAAAAAACTTTTCTTTTAATTTACTAGTGTTTGTGTGTATAAAGAGAATAAGTGCTTGAATTCTAAACAAATCATGGGTTCCAGAAGCATTAATATAATTGAAAATCCTTAGGTGTAGGACTAATGTGTAAAAATTTAAAAATTTTTAGCTTTTTTGTTTTTATAACCAATAACAGGACTCTATTGTAATTGATTTTGAAAAAGACAAAAGAAAGGGGTACCAAACCCCTGTTGCAACGTAGTTTTACCCATATATATATATATATAATGTCTTTATCATTTTTGTTAAAATTATTATTAAAAATTATATTTACTACACACAATTAACTTTTATTTTATAATTATAATATTTTTTTTTTCACACTGCTCTTTAACTTATAATCTATAACATGTCAATATACCAAGCATGGCCTACATATGATAGCAAAACTGTTAAAATGTTATTCCAAATTAATAAATGGCAATGGCAACATTTGACTAGTGGCAGCGAGTCAAATGAACCTAAGATTACAAATTTTTGCAAGTTTTTTTTTTTTTTTCATTATCATTATCGTCTACTAAAGGGTTACATATATACTAAAATTTTTATCTTATATGTCCCCATCATTACCGTTTTTAAACTAACCACAAAACCTAAAATCATTTGCATCTGTAATGTCATATTAAAAAAAGAGAAAAAAAAATCGCCGAAGAAAATAAAGAGGACCTGCTCATCCTATACAAGCAAACAGCTGATCTGTCCACAAAGTAATTGCAATAAGGGCAACGCTTCCAGCCTTCCACTTCTTTTCCTCCGCTAACTTTATCAACTTCACCCCCGCATAGCACAAAACATTCGTTGACAATAAGGACACTTTGATTCCTTCATGTTATATTCTTTAGTCCATCATTAATCAACAGCGAGAGCAATCTTTGAAAGGGCAATAAAACTTTTGAGCCCCCTTAATTACAGCCTCACACAAAGCATTGCCCCATCTCTCAAACACTTCTTTTGGGAGTATCTTGCGACAGTACTCTGGCTCTAACACGCCCTTGCAATCTGTTGCGGGGCAGCGGATTGACGTAATGCTTTCTTGCAACTTTGAGTCTACGTACTTGACAATACAATCAGTACAGTAAGAATGAGAGCAAACCTTGGTGCTAAACAACTCATTTGTTGACTTGGGCTCCATGCAAATCTCGCAAACAAAAGAAGAAGGACTGTTGTTTTTTGAATTTGAAGACTGCCCATTCATTATCAGTCATTGGATGAAGTGAAAAGGGTCTCTTTCTTTTCCCAAAATGAGTGTTGTTAGGCAGAAAATTGAGTACGTGCAAGTCGTCGTCGTCGTCGTCGTCGTCATCGTAGTATTCTTCCAGATTAATGAAGTTTTGAGCCGATTGTAGGCCTCTTTTTCATTGTACTGCTCAATTGAAATTGCAATGTTCTTTGTTGTGCTCTACGGTGGAGTGGGCTTCATTTGGGGTGTCTCAATTTTGTGCAACTTTTTTTGCGTTAATTTTACGGAGATTGTGTCCTGCGCCTTCTTCAACTTTAAAAGTCTTTAACCCTATTTTTCAGTTTTACGTTTCCAATACGATTGAATTCAGAATGGAAAATTCTTTATTTTGTAATTTTTTCGCCACGTATCCTGAATTCCTTATACATGTGAATCACCATTCTATCCCGTAAAATTTTACCTTTACTGATTTATAAGTAATAATATCATTATGAGTAATAATATAGCCACAAATTCTTGTATAAATTTATTTTATACAAATTGATGTAGCATGATAAAATTGGTTGAATTAAATATCTCTTGGCCCACATGATCTATTTTTATTATCTTATATTTTTATTCAACTAATGAATTAATGCCAAATCAGTTTATATAAAATAAATTTGTACAAGAGTTTGTGGTTGTATCATCACTTTACTACTAAATACTCTACTGGAAAGTATCCCTATTTAATTCATGTCCATTTTATTGAACTGATATTTGTTCATTCATAATATGATTAATTCCATATCTTGAGAAATTACATGTAAATTTATCTTATCATTCATTAGATGAATGTTACAGACTTATAGGATTTTTAAAAAAAATTCAGAAAAAAAAAATTTCTTCATTGTTCAATAAATCAAATTGACATGTTTTAGTGGAATTAAAATTCTAATTGGGAAATTATCATTTTACTATCAAAGTTATTCTGGCATATCATGTCGGTATCATACTTGCTGAAAAATACATTTTACTACCAAATGTTTGCTATTCCGTTAGGAGTGGCAAAAAAACCCACCCCATCTGGACCCGAACCACACCCGGGCGTTGTGGGTCGGGTAATGAAGCCGGGTAGGTCTTGGGCATCACTTGATAAACCCGGAACCCGTATTTTATTAAAAAAATGTTATAAAATATATATTATTTTAAATATTTATATTTATTTAACTTATTTATTACACATATATAAAGTTTTAAACACTTAAGTTTTATATTTTTATGTCAAATTTTATTAAAATAAATTTAAAACTTGTAAAATTACCAAAAAATAAAAAATATACATATATAATATTAAAAAATATAAGATCCGGGTACCCGGATAAAAACCCGGCACAACCCAGACCGGGCATCATTGCATCCGGGCAGGGTCCAGTCATTGCGATACCCGGACCCGGCTCGGGGTTTTGCCATCCCTATATTCCGTTAAGAAAAAGTTAAGGTTTAATGGAAATTGAGTTAAAAATCAATTTTACCCCCAAGAGTTGGGTAATAAAATGATAATTCATTTAAAAATTTGGTAGTAAAGTGATAATTTCCCTAAAAACTTGATAGTAAAATGATAAGTTTTTTTTTTTTTTTTAGGAGACTATTGCTCATGATATTTACAATCATACAGATACTGAGACCCATTTACATCAATTCTGATATAGTACCGCTCAGATTTTAAACCCTCTCAAATATTCGAGGGATGTCAAACTCCCATATTGGGAAAAAGACTGCCTTCACGAGGCTCAAGGAAGGAATTATAAATTAAACCCCGCAATCTTGCGGGGCTCCTTTCCTCACCTTTGTGAGGAAGGGTTAATTACTGGGCGCTGAAAATGATAAGTTATCTATCAAATTAATAGACAATTTTACTTGTACAGCTGGAAATGTCTTTGATGCCCTTATGATATTAGCAAATTTTTAACGTTCTTAACGGAATGATAGTGAATTGATAATGACACAAACGTTTGGTAGTAAAATATATTTTTCGACAAATTATGGTATTAATGTGATTTTTTAGAATAATTTTGTTAGTAAAATGAGAATATCTCATTCTAATTATCTGTTGAGAACTGAAATAATGGGAGAATTCTAACCCCTTTAAATGGGTACAATCTTGAAATTGCCTATTGCTGTATGTGATTATATACATAAAACTAAAAATTCGAAGTAACAGGCGCCGGTAATGAACTAAGACTCTATTCTTTTCTACTTAATGCCATCTCAAACAGCAATCTCTCCACGAACAACGCCATATGAAATTCTAGTTTTTCGTTAATTTCTATATTACCAATCATCCCAGATAAGTTCTACTACTAACTATCGGTTTCAAGAAACGAAAACGAGAACCCATCATGCAATGATGTCTTCAAAATATAAACGGATCCTTAGTTCATGTTAATTCTCATGATTACAACTAGGACACCGAGGAGAAGTAGTAACCAAGCGAGCTCCACAGCTGTAGCAGAACGCATTCCTGCACATGCATTGATTTATGGAAGCAGAACAAAGAAATCAATTCAACTTCACAATATGGTTATGTTGATATCGGCGAACCGATAGCAGTTAGCCTTGAGCCGATTACGTTAGCCTTTCACCGATTAAGCTTTAACCTTGAGCCGTTTTCAATGTATCAGATGCAAGGCTTTTACACTTCCAGTAGAATTCGATCACCAGTAATCAAATAAACAGAAACAAGAATGAAATAAAGAAGATTAAGAACACAGAAAGGGTTAACGTGGTTCGGTACCAGGTACCTACATCCACGACCAGAAACAGCAGGGCCAAAGCTTTATTGAAGATGAACAAGATTACAATGGACTCTCACAATGAACAAGAAACTGGCTCACTCACACACAGAACCTTTCTTTTCACCCGAAAAAGAAACCCACTTACTGATCTCACTTAGAAATCCAACTTATCAGCTCACGTTATTTTTACACGCTACTCTGAATACAACAGCTGGTTTATAAACTAATTTAACCACCTGTGGACCCACTTTCTTGCTGACTCAGCTCTGCCACTTCATCACTTATAACCGAATATAACTAACTTGATTCCACAAATCTCCACCTTAGTATATTTGGTTATAGCTTTACCCATCACTGCACCAGTAACTAATGATCTGACTTACATGTTAACAATTCCAATCGAGTTCAAGGAGTTCCTGAACTTGATTGTTGGTAATGGTTTTGTTAACATGTCTGCTGGATTCACTTCAGAAGGAATTTTACTGACATTGATCACACCACTCCTGATTTCATCCCTTATGAAGTGCATCCTAACATCAACATGCTTAGATCTTTCATGGTATTTGGGGTTTTTGCTAAGCTGAATAGCACTTGAGCTATCACGATGAAGCGATGGTGACTCTGTTTGAACCCAGTTCTGAAACTAAGCCCTTTAGCCAAAGTGCTTCCTTCACTGCTTCTGTTAAAGCAATGTATTCAGCCTCGGTTGTCGACAATGCAACCACTGACTGAAGTGTTGACTTCCAGCTAACAGCTCCACCACACATAGTGAACACAAAACCAGTGACTGATCTTCTTCTATCTAGATCTCCTGCGAAATCTGAGTCTACATACCCCACGACTTCACTTCTAGCATTTTTGACTTGTCCGAACACCACTCCATAGTCGTTAGTTCCCTTTAGATATCTTAGCAACCACTTGACAGCTTCCCAATGCTCCTTACCTGGATTCCCCATGAACCTGCTAATCAGTCCAACTCCATAAACATAGTGCAGGCGGACCATGGCATACGTAATCTCTTTGCACTAGAGTAGGGAATCTTTTTCATGTAAGTTAGCTCTGCATCTTCCTCAGGTTCCTATTGCTTTGAGAGTTTGAAATGTGCTGCTAAGGGAGTAGCTACTGGTTTTGAGTTGATCATCCCAAATCTGCTGACAACCTTCTTCAAATATCCAGCTTGAGTAAGAAACAAGGTTTTTTCATGCCTGTTCCTCTTTATTTGCATGCCCAATATCCTGGTAGCAGGACCCAAATCCTTCATTTCGAATGCTGCCTTTAACTCAGTTTTGAGCTTATCAATTTCTTCTCTGTGTTTACATGCTATAAGCATGTCATCTACATAGAGAAGCAAACTGACTAAATCCCCTGAAAGAAGCTTTCTGGAATACACACAGCTGTCATACTCACTTCTGCTGAATCCATGGTTAAGCATAAATTCATCAAACTTCAAGTACCATTGCCGAGGAGATTGCTTCAGGCCATATAAACTCTTCTTAAGAAGACATGCCATGTCTTCTGTTTCTTCTTCAATAAAGCCTTCAGGTTGTGCCATTAGGATTTCTTCATCTAAGTTTCCATGCAAGAAAGCAGTTTTCACATCCATCTGATCCAGCTCTAAATCAAAATAAACTGTAATGGCTAACAAAACTCTGATGGAGGAGTGTTTAACTACAGGTGAGAATACTTCACTAAAGTCTATCCCCTCCTTTTGTGTGTACCCTTTTGCCACAAGCCTAGCCTTATACCTGACTGGTTCATCTCCAGAAGTTCCCTCCTTGAGCTTATAAATCCACTTGCATCCTACCAACCTTTTTCCAGCAGGTCTCTGAACTAGAATCCAAGTGTTATTCTTCTTGAGAGATTCCATTTCCTCTTTCATAGCATTTAGCCATTTCTTCCTGTCTTTGCTGTGCACAGCCTGTTTGTAGTTTTCAGGTTCTTCTCCAATTACTTCATCAGCAATCATCAGTGCATAAGATACTAGATCAGCAGCCCCATACCTTTTTGGCATTTTGACTACCCTTCTTTCCCTATCTCTTGCAAGCTGATAGTTGTCAACTTCTGATGTTTTGTAATTTCCCAATTTTGGCTCATCACTGCTTCCACATTCTTTCACAATGTCTTTGGGCTCCACCTTCAACTCAGATTTATTTTGGAGTTCTGAAGATTCAATTTTTGTTCTGACACTCTGCAGCAACATAGCCTCTTCATCAAATACTACATCTCTACTGATCAGCGTTCTTGATGGCTTGCCATCAATACACCAAATCTTGTAACCCTTTATGCCTTCTGGATACCCTATGAAATACCCTTTTACAGCCCTTGGTTCTAGCTTACCCTGACTTATGTGTGCATAAGCATGGCAACCAAACACCTTAAGGTTTCCTAGATTTGGTGGTTTCCCTGACCAGACCTCTTGTGGTGTTTTGAAGTCTATAGCTGATGATGGGCTCCTATTTACCAGATATGCTGCTGTGTTAACAGCCTCTGCCCAAAAAGGTTTTGGTAGATTTGCATTAAACAGCATGCATCTGACCTTTTCAATCAAGGTCCTATTCATTCTTTCGGCCAGCCCATTCTGCTGAGGTGTGTATCTAACTGTTCTATGCCTCGCAATGCCCTTTGCCTTACAAAAATTTTCAAAGTCACTGCTACAGAACTCCAAGCCATTGTCAGTTCTCAGCCTCTTAAGGTTTTTCCCTGTTTGATTTTCCATAAGAGCTGTCCATTCTTTAAACCTTTCAAATGCTTCACTCTTTTGTTTCAGCACATAAACCCAAACTTTCCTTGAGTAATCATCTATAAAGGTGATAAAGTATCTTGCTCCACCATGAGAAGATACTTGAGATGGACCCCAAAGGTCTGAATGAACATAGTCTAAGGTATGTTTTGTTTCATGCTTTCCAGTGTTAAACTTATGCCTTGTGGCTTTACCAAACACACATTTTTCACAGAATTGTAGGGAGGTGATTTGATCATTTCCTAACGACCCACACCTTAGTTCTTTCAACCCCTCTCACTCATATGCCGGTCTCATGCGATCTCATGTGCCATAGTTTGGTTTATCACTTGCTTTGGGCTGATATGGCATAGTTGTAGAGCCTATAAGTACATATAATCAATTCTTCTTATACCTTTATTGATCGGCCATTGTCTTGATTTCCAGATTTCTATTTTCTGCTTTTATACTACAGCCAGCTTGATCCATTGTCCCTAAAGATATAAGATTTCTTTTTAATTCTGGAACATATCTAACATGCTTTAGATCCCTGGCAATGCCATCAAACATCCTAAGGCTGATGGTTCCAATTCCAGCTTCTCTACAAGCAAGATTGTTCCCAAGCAAAACTTTCACACCATCAATATTTTCAAAAGTCTTAAAGAACTCTTTATTCGGACACATATGGAAAGAGCAACCTGAATCGAGTATCCACTCACCAGAGGATTGTTTTTCTGCATCAATGAGGACATCTGCATCATCTGACATTCCTTCATCTTCTGAAGCTACAGCAGCCTTTCCATTTGATTCTTTCTGCATTTTTTCAAGTTTCTTCTTCTCAAAACAGTCTTTGATGTAATGTCCCTCCTTTTGGCAGAAATAACACTTCCTCTTCTTTTTCTTCTTCTCTTCTTTATCTTTCTGATTGTTGTTCTTCTTATCTTTATACAATTTCTTTTCTGGTTTTGCTTTTGCAACTAAGCTTTCTGCATGGTTTTTATCCTTTCCATCTATTCTCTTCTTCAGATCTTTTGACTCCAGGGCATTCTTTACATCCTTTAATGTGAGTGATTGTCTCCCATAAAGTAATGTATCAACAAAGTGCTCATAAGAATCTGGTAGTGAACTTAAGAGGATTAGAGCTCTGTCTTCATCTTCAAGAACAATATTCACATTTTCTAGATCTAATATCAGCTTGTTGAACTCATCCAAATGATCTTTCAAAGTTGTCCCATCCTTCATTGAAAATGTATACAATTTCCTCTTCATATACAGTCTTTTTGCTAGAGACTTCTTCAAGAATAATTCTTCCAGTTTCGCCCATAGCCCAGAAGCAGACCTCTCTTTAGCCACCTCTCTCAGTACTTCATCTGACAGATGCAGGATGATAGTGCTGTGAGCTTTGTTGTTTATAGTCTTCATGTCTCCACCGAAACTAGATGATCCTCCTTCCTTCTCTTTCTTGGATTTCAGATCATCATCTTCTTCGAGAGCAGCATCAAGACCTTGTTGAATCAGTATTGCCCTCATTTTAAGACTCCACAAATAGAAGTCATTTTCCCCGTTAAACTTCTCAAGATCAAATCTTGAGGTTGCCATCTCAGATCTTTAAGACTCAGATAGACTAGCTCTGATACCAGTTTGTTGATATCGGCGAACCGATAGCAGTTAGCCTTGAGCCGATTACGTTAGCCTTTCACCGATTAAGCTTTAACCTTGAGCCGTTTTCAATGTATCAGATGTAAGGCTTTTACACTTCCGGATGGGAATTCGATCACCGATAATCAAATAGCGAAACAAGAATGAAATAAAGAAGATTAAGAACACAGAAAGGGTTAACGTGGTTCGGTACCAGGTACCTACATCCACGACCGAAGCATGAAGATGAACAAGATTACAATGGACTCTCGCAATGAACAAGCGGCTCACTACACACGCTTTCTTTCACGAAAAAGAAACCCTTCGATCTCACTTAGAAATCCAACTTATCAGCTCACGTTATTTTTACACGCTACTCTGAATACAACAGCTGGTTTATAAACTAATTTAACCACCTGTGGACCCACTTTCTTGCTGACTCAGCTCTGCCACTTCATCACTTATAACCGAATATAACTAACTTGATTCCACAGGCTAGTTTTGGTAGAAGCAGAGCTAAATTTTTTCAGGAATTTGTGTACAGAAACCAAAGACCAGTAAGCGACACTTGCCGGCAGAGAACATAAATGCCAACAATTTAGAGCTCAAAACTTGATATTCAGCCCAGTCACAAAAAGTTAACGCTAGAATGATTCGATAGAGGTTGTACTTAAAAAATTGAACTTTCAATTCATTGCTTTGACGAAGGAAAATCATCTATATCATCCGAATGCCAGAACATTTCAATTGTAAAGCTCAGTAAGCCATCAAAACATTTAATGCCCCAATACACATCACATTTTAAGGTGTAAGCAAAAAAATGAAAAAGGTCCCAAGTTCACTGGGAAAACTCAGGTCAATAATGACTCTATTTAGAAAGAGAAAAACTTGAAGACGATCTTGCATTAGACAATTTCATCTCCCAAAATGTTAGTAGTAAGGCAAGTGTTTGATGAATTGAATCAGGTGCTGGATAAAATGTCTCAGAGAAACTTCAGCACCTTTGATTCGTATAGTGACACAGCAAGAAGGATATGATCTCTGGTGATGATTCAGCAAGGCTCAAGATGAGTCCCAAGGGCATAAAGGACATCATGTGACCAGATAATAAAACAAGAACCGGCAGTCCTCTACAAAGGACAGTTGATTGCAGCCATATACAAATGTTGTCTTGGTGAAGAAGAAACTATATTTGTGAAATAAAATGAATGAAATCAGTGGGTTGCATTTTTGCATACTGTTTTAGTCTTTAGGGTTTTTAAGACAAAAAAGATCCTCAAGACACACACATAAAATCATTCTTAGGTGTCTTTAAAGTCATACAGTTTAAATGCATTACATAGTGATGCTTAGAAACCATCCTGGACTTTATCAATCAAAGATGGCCTAATTTTAAAATTAGCTATCAAAGCCCCGCAATTATCAACTTTCAGCTCAAGTCCTAAAGATCTCAACTCGATCAACAAAGGCAAATAAGTCACTCGCAAGTAAGCTACAGAACTGGAGGACTTTCTATTGAGTGCGTCAGCCACCACATTTGCTTTGCCTGGATGATAATCAATAGTGCAATCATAATCCTTAATCAGCTCAATCCATCTCCTCTGTCTCAAATTCAGTTCTTTCTGAGTAAATAAATACTTCAGGCTTTTATGATCTGTGAAAATCTGACATGTTGCCCCATATAAATAATGTCTCCATGTCTTGAGTGCAAACATCATTGCTGCTAGCTCTAAATCATGTGTTGGGTAGTTTTGCTCATGCTTCTTAAGTTGTCTAGAAGCATAAGCCACTACTTTCCCATGCTGCATTAACACACAACCCAATCCTTGTCTAGAGGCATCACTGTATACAACAAACCCTTTATTGCCAAATGGAAGTGTAAGAATACAAATTTTAACGAATAAATACTACATATGATTATCCGAAAATCACATGTGCCTCTCAAAATATAATTGTGGTGGTTGAATGGATGAAAAGACGTGTGTGTGTGTAGAGATGAGGTGAAACATATGAGTCAAAAGTTTTCAAGCATAAAAAAATTACGATGACAGCACAGAAATTTAGGTGTAATAAACTTGCAACCAAGCTTGCAGGGACCCTCAGTAGTATCATCAAGTAAAATACTTTAACCCGATTTCAGGTATTAGCCTGAACAGAAAATTATAAGCAGACCTGCACTTCATATAAAGCAACCGGCCGATCTTTCCACAAAGTAATTGCAATTTGGGCACCTCTTCCACTTCTTCTTCTTTGCCAAAGAAACCACCATGTCGTCCTCACCGTGATTCTGAAATTTCTGAAACTGGGAACAATCGAACTCCGAATGCCAAGGAACCTTACACTGCACGCAGAATAGTCTCCTACAGTGAGGACAATTTGATTGCCTGATAGCTTCTCCTTCATTGATCAACATGCTTGAGCAGTCTTTATATGGACAGTAGAACTTTTTATGACCAACAAGTGCAGACTCACATAGAGCAACTCCCCATCTTGCAAACACTTCATTAGGAAGGATCAAACGGCAGTCCTCAAACTCTAGTCTTGCTTCACAACCCAATTGCGGGCAAGAAATATTTGTTATATTGTCTTCAAGCTTGGAAGCTATGCAGCGGACAATACATGAAGTACAGTTAAAATGGGAACAGCCCTTTGCATTGAATGAGTCATAAAGAGACCTCGATTCCACACAGATTTCACAAACAAAAGATGGAGTCCCATCATTAGTTTCAGCATTTGAAGGCCGCCCTTTTCCAAGATTAACTGTTTCTTCATCTTTCAGCTCACTCTCATGTGATTTTAGAGTCAAGTAAGCTTCTTCAAGCTCTTCATTCACCTCGGAGTAAGTTACCTTTGAAGTCACTACCCCAATTTCTTTCCTGTGGTTTTTGAGCTTGCTTTTGGTCAATAACGTGCCAATCTTGTTACCCATTATGCCCTAACTTCCTGTATCACTGGCTATTAATGAACGTTTATAAATAATACCATGCTGTTGCTTTTATTTATTTGAGCAATCTTTTTACTTTTCCTTTTGGATTAATGCTCTTCCGATTCAGCATAAGAACATTAATGACTTCCTCTCTAAGTTTTAAGGCATCGGATTAATGCTCGCCAACTGCTTGATATCTACTGACAGAAATACATAGTTATTCAGCTCATCTAAACCGTCCAAATGAACAAAACTACACAAGCGAGCATCCAAGATTTCAATTTCATCACATACAGAAAATAGAACATTGGGCCCCCCATTAAGATTACCTTTTTAAAGAAACCGTGTTCAGTCGAAGCTTTTCTCTAAAGTTTTAATTATGAACTGACTAATTAACTATCATCGCTTTACATAGGGCTTCCCCCCTTCTTGTCGCTGATCATGGCAGAACAGAGCATCATCAATTAATCCATGTTTATTAGACCACAAATTGTTAATACCCCGGCTGACATTTAGGCTTAAATGAAATTGGAAGGAAATCAACTGTAGATGCTCCTACTAGACTGAAAACTTTTGAAACTGGGCAAAACTATACTATTTTTAAATTTTTTGTTTCTTCCACCTTCTAATGAAACGGGGAGGACAACTGGAAATTGCCTTGCGTTACGCTGTCCCAAGAACTAGCTGCCAATAGAGGACCCAAAAATTAAGAGGACTTAATTAGAGGGATAACAATTGATAACAACTTCTCTTGACAGGAATATAATGCTTCATATGGCGACCTAGCCATGATGGACCATTAAACAAAAATCAATGATACTATTGTTAGCATGCAATTACAAACTCCAATATTTATGTACATTATAATGACTTGTGAATTTGTCACACAATACAGCAATCAAGTGAAAATCAAAGGAAGAAAGAAATATGTACAACTTTAATTCATCCCTTTAAACTGTTCCTTTGTACAAATATAATGTGAGTCACCCCATGAATTTTTGTTCTATGATTACATATTGCGGAAGAGAAATAAATTTTAGGATTAAGAGTTTCTCTACATACAAAGCCTCACCAGGTAGTGATGGATATGTGGCTTCACATGCAGCAGAGATATGCCACAATGCAACGAGGACTGAACTAATGGCTTAGACTGGAATAAAGTCCCTCAAGCGCAGCATACAGTGGTTCAGCCGCCTTTGGCTGGTCCACTGTCCCAAGAAGAATGTCTGCCGAAGTCAAATAAGGATCCCCATAAAACCGTAGATTGGTATCCATCCTTGTCGCAACAATGTTCCCTTCCAGCGACACTCCAACGAAAGCCCCTGATAATTTTGCAGCAATATATGGTGTTACTAAATCTCCTAAAACTTAACTTCTCAGAATAAAGATGGAAGCTACCTCCTTACCTACAGTAATTTGAATTCTCAACCGCATGCCTTGTTTAAACTTTGCATGACACGTTGAAATATAATTTGGACCCTTTTTTGATAAGGAGATATAACTTGGATTAAAACAAGACTATCTTATTTTACAGCATTTATTTTGCAGCAATATATGGTGTTACTAAATCTCCCAAAACTTAACTTCTGGTAATAAAGATGAAAGCTACCTCCTTACCTACAGTAATTTGAATTCTCAACCACATGCCTTGTTTAAACTTTGCATGACACATTAAGATATAACTTGGACCCTTTTTTGATAAGGAGATATAACTTGGATTAAAACAAGACTATCTTATTTTACCTCTCTTTGATTCCTAGCAAGTACCCAGCAGAATGGGCCATACATTAAATATTTCACATAAAATGTAATATTCTAAAAGCAAGCATCTAGCCAAGCAAATCCAATTTTCATAACTTGCTGTTCTTCCACAATGGTGGTTCACATATTGACCATGAAGGCATGTAGTGGTAATCCAAAATAAGCATATTCCAGCACTATACAGAAATATCTAGCAGGTTTTAAGATAAATTTCAAATTTTATGTAGAACAGAGTGCTTGGTCTGTTTTCAAATTCAAGAATACCCAAAGGACTGCTCTTACAGTGATGAATTTGAACTGTCCCGAAATCTCAAATTTTTATGAGGAAATTTTTTAACTATGTCAGACAATCACAAAGAAAAGGCAACTGGCTATGGTAATTCATAAAGCAGAATCCGAAGAGATGTAGCCAAAGCCATTCAGGAAACAATACCTTTGCTACAACTGTAAGTATAGCACATGCCAGAACCTCTGTCTCCAGCACGAAGATCTGCTTCCAGCACTCTCCCAATAGGCCCTGCTGCAGCACTGCAACCAGCACCAAGAGAAAAATGCAATCGACTGCAAAACGTTTTTACAGCTTTTGAATCATGGAGCACGACTATGAAATCCATGAGCTCCCCCCCAATCTAGAGAACCAAAAAACAAGAAACAAAATTTATTACCAGAACAAAATATTCAAAGGAATATACAAAATAAATTGATATAAATAATTCATAGTGGAACTTCTTTCAGTTATTAAAACAAATGTGGATTTACCTGAGCACCCCATCCTAAACCAACTGATAATATAGCTGATGGAGCAGACCAGGAACCATCTGACCTTCTAGCAACAACCAAACCGGTGCCAAGTTTGTAAGAAACTAGTACACCAGCTTTAGCAACTGTTAGAATTGCCAGACCCTTGGCCCCGTTCAGAACTGCTAAGGGTATTGATCTCTCAGGATTTGACACCGCAACCTGTTCATACCAACAAATACTATCAGAATGCTACATAAAAACATCAAACAGAAACATGGCTCTCATAATATACTGAGAGAAGTGTAGTTATCTCTGTATGCTGAAGCACCAAAGATTTTAACAAGAAAGAAACTTCCGACCCAAAAACCGAACTCCCAAGTGGGAAACTCATTGTAAGTTCAAACAACTTTGCACAAAACAAGAAATTCATAGTAATTGAACTTCGATGAAATCAAAATTCACCTGGCAGTAGCTTCTCAATGTATTAGAGGCCTTATATATCTCATATTCCATTGACAAACCAACTGGAAGGTTCAGCCATCCCCTTGTGCATGTCCAATCCACCACATCATGTTTTGCCACTTGTACAGCATTGCTAATTGTATTAATAAGAACACCTTGTAAAGGATCAAGTCTATCATAACAAGCATCACACACCCTTTGGGGATTCCGCTCTCTAAACCTCACAGGCAACAGACACCTTCC
Organism: Citropsis articulata; assembly: GCA_030449925.1. Taxonomy (NCBI): domain Eukaryota; kingdom Viridiplantae; phylum Streptophyta; class Magnoliopsida; order Sapindales; family Rutaceae; genus Citropsis; species Citropsis articulata. The sequence goes on from JASUUH010000257.1 coordinate 1,531,603, forward strand.
CTTAGTACAAATTCTACAGAAAACCCCTCCACAAAACCGACAGTGATGTCTACCACGAGTAAGCGCTGTAAAAGGAGCAGTGCACTGCATGCAAACTGTAGTGGAACTATCAGGAAGCCACTCGGGGGGTTCAGCTTCGAGCACCTCTTTGTAAGCAATATATCTAACCCCATCTGGCTCAAGAAGTGGTGGAGCACTTGGAATGTAAACCGATGAGTGCAAATATGTATCACCATTCTTCCCACATCCAAAAAACGAGACATTGGAACTGCTCTCTTGCTGATTCATGGAAACGCTTGGAGCTTTGTTTCGCCCGGTTACGATTGCAAATATTCCACTCAGCACATTTTTCAGATTTACCTCTGGAGGCATATTATTTCTTAGAATATCAGTACATTGATCATCACTTGAATCATATCCCCCATCAGTAACATCATCAGATTCAAGTGGAAACTGATACATATAATCTTCTTTCGTGGAATTTGAGACTGTTGGGTAAGTTTTTTTGCCTTCTGGCACCCCCCAAACAGAATCACCATAATCATCACCGTAACTCACTTTACCATTCTCCTTTTTCTCGAGCTTAGAAAGAGAAGAATACAAAACTCTTCCATTATTTGTCGCCATACATGCCCACTACATGCAATCAATGATCAATAGCCACACAAGATTACTGCAAATACAAATAAGTATCCTTCTTAGCAGCAAAAAAGAGAAAAACTTATTAATTCAATGATGCCAGCAAAATAATGCTTCCATAAGGACGTCAATTTTGCTTGTTTGTTCACAAACTTTAACAATATCAACTGTACAGAAAATAAATGAATAAATAAATTGGCCAAGCAACTAGTAGGGCCAATTAAATTAATCGAAAATGGGTATAATTTTTGCGATCCGTATCCTGCCAATCATGCAATTACCATAGATGCTAAAAAAACAAATTATATAAGGAGATAAAGCAGAAAAATTACATAAGTTCCCTTCCCCGCGCGCCCCCCCCCCCCCCCAAAAATTAATTAGTGTTTCCGAATGTTATCTCTTCTAGGGTTATCGATAACAACTGCATCGCACAAGAGGGAAAGAAAGAAGGAAGAAAAAGAAAATAGGCATCTGGAGTAATTAGTTCTCATAAGTCATACCTTCGTCTGCGTATATTATGGATTCTAATACCAGTTCCTGATTTCAATAATCTGCGAATTGAATGACACCTAGAATAAAACAAAGAAGATGATGACGAAGAAGCAGCCAAAAACAAGAAGACTCCTTGGGAAAACAGTTGTTGAATCAACTCCGGCGCACGTAAGTCATTTAACTTAAGATAACGGTTACTCGGTTTTTCTATTAATCCCCCAAGCGAATTCTGCTTTCACCTCTTGGGACGAGATTCAAAAGGCTCACCTTCTAATTGCACAATATTAGGAGGATAGCCACATGGGCTTGGGCCCCCTATTGCCGTTTGAAAAATAAACCCCAGAAACGCCCTGGGCCTGGAATAAAAGTAAGAGGCCACGAGTATGTCTTTATAAAACTCCATTTCAATTGAAATTATTTGAATGACCAAAGGCATTAGTTGATTTTTTTTTTTTTAATTTTGAATAGGAATTCAATTAAACACTTAAATAAGTTATTTTTAGCAAATTTTTATAATTTATAATTTAGATTTTAATTAAAAAATTTATTAAAAAAAATTTAAGAGTTCAGAATTATGAATATAGAAACGATATAATAAAAAGAAAATAATTTAAGATTTTAGGGTATGTTTTTATTTTGAATTAAAAAATAATTTTTTTAAATTAAAGGAGTCTAGAATTATGGAGATAGAAACAATATAATAAAATGAACATAATTTAATATTTTACGTATTTTATTAATAAAAATTTTAAAGAAAATACTTTTTCAAGTAAAATTTTACGAGAAGTTGATTAATTTTCATATTATCATATATGAAGTTGCATTTTATGAATTAAACTGAGGATATTTTAAGAAGGGAGAAGGACAAACACACCCCCAACGTTTAGGTAAAGAGACAAAAACCTTCCTAATATTTCAAAAAATATATTTACACCCCATTAATTATAATTATTATTATTATACCCTTATAACATATAAAAAAAAATTATTAGATCATCTAATTTATCCATATATTGTTAATAAAATTATAAACATATCTTCATTGCCTCATTCCTCTATTTAAATTTTTATCAATAACCAGTTTAAAAAAAACAGACATCTACACACCTAAAAAAATTATAGATAAATTATAATTTAAAAAATAAAATTAGTTATTAATAACCAATTTTATTTAAACTTTAAACTTGTATATTTAACAATTCTCCACATGTCAATTATTTAAACTTGTACATTTATAACTAATTTTCTATGTTATTTATTATGGTATTAATAACTACTTTTATTTTTAAAATTATAATTTGTCTATCATTTTTTTAGGTGTGTAGATTTTTTAAAATTGGTTATTGATAAAAATTTAAATAGAGGAATGGAGTAATGAGGGTATATTTATAATTTTATTAACAATATATGGACAAATTTGATAATCTAATAATTTTTTATGCTAGAATGATATAATGGTAATTACATATTAAAATTATAATAAATGGGGGTATAAATGTCGAAACATTAAGAAAGTTTTTGTCTCTTTACCTAAATGTCAGGGGTGTGTTTGTCCTTTTTCCTTTTAAGAATTAAAGGGGTGTTAAGTGCTCCCCTCTATAAGTAAACAAACAAGAAAGTTTTTTTAAGATTTGTCATATTTAGGTGAAAAATGACTCTTCTATGAAATAAAATGCTCTGGACGAACAACCTAGGATCCTATTCCTATCTTCATCTTTAAAAGCTAATAAAGAAACTACCAAATGATTTTTCAACACATTTCAAAGTGCTTTGTTTTTTTTTTTTTTTGTGTTTTTGTTTGGGGGGTGGGGGGGGCGGGGGTGAGATAAATTTTCTAACGCTATTTAAAATTTACACATTTTGTTATTCCCTTTCTCATTTTAATCCTTTTAGTTTATGGGTACCCAAAACAATAAAACTAATAACCATATAACACAGTATCCATTTTACAGCGCAGTTAAAAAGGAAATTGAACAAAGGATTATTTTCACCTAACTACCAAATGTTTCAATATTTTCGACTGCGCATCTAATTTCGTTAATTTTTTTTTATTACATGAGACTATTGCTCATACTACAGCTCATATTATATGAGACTATAACTAATATTTATAAATCAGACTATTACTGAGACCAACTTACATTAGTGTTAATGGAGCTCTGCCTGCATTTTTAACCCTCACTAATATTCGAGAGATGTCTACTCCACTCACTTTTGGGTAAGGGAGATGATTACCTTCACTTAATATAATTGAAAAAGAAAATACCCCCACATTGCACTTGTGGGGGTTCGAACAGTTGCTCTCTAAGTTGGAGGACAGCAGCCCTGACCACTCAGTCAAAGACCGAGTGGCTTCCAATTTCGTTAATTTGACTGTTATGTTTAATGGAACTTTTGAAATTTAATTGAATATCTGAAAACCCCTTATCTTGAATTAGAGAAAAATTAAATGAGATAAAATACTAATTTAATAATTAATATTTACATTAAAATTATTATTTAAAGGTAATTAATAATAATTTCATCAATTAACTTATCAAATAAATTTAATTTATCATCATCTAAATAATAGAACATGAACTTTCAAATTTGTCCTTTGACCTTTAGAATAAAGGGTTAAAATAACAGATTTGAATGTGGAATGGAAATTGTTGAAACATTTAGGGATGCGGTGGAAAATATTGAAAAATTTAAAGACAGGACGGAATTATCCCTTGAATAAAAATAATTATTTTCATACGAACCGTAACTAAGAAACATTGCAAACTTGTAACTTACAGAGAATACTTTCCCAATTACATATTAGCGTCAATTAAACTGCCAATCTTCATACTCGAGGCTTCTTCCCAGGTTGTACATCATCATCATAATGGCCACCTTCACCGTTAGTATCCTTCTCCATTTTCTTTCTTGCTAGAATTTTATTAATCTTGTGAAGCTCATTGGTTAGCTTCTGATCTTTGTTCTGTTTCCGTGTCTTCCGACCATCTTGCATCTTCACACCAAATTGAAAGGCAGCTTTCGGCATGGCTTCCTTTTGCTCATTGTATGTTGCCCATTCCTCTTCTGTCTCAAAGTCCCAGCGATGAAGACGACCCTTTGCCTGTTAAGAAGTATTCAGACAATGTATTAGCATCAGAACAACTGTTATTTTCAGAGATCACTTCTTTTACCCAAAAACAAGAAAAAAGAAATAGTAAACATTCCATAAAGAGATAATCAAGAATGACGTTCTTTAGTCACACCAAAGCAGAGCTCCACACAAGCCTTATTAACTCCTTTATGCTTTACTTATCATTATGGGTTGAAGCCCATATTGCGCATCTTCTTTAATGCTTAAGAATATTTCCCATGTTAATTCAAATAAAAAAGAGAGAAAAACAGATGCTGCTTATGCATGTGCATGAGAAGAGAATCAAACTTTGTGTTACTTCAGAAAGGAATACTTACCCTTCCACCCATATCCATTTTAGACAAGTCATCTTCATCATCACTGTCCACAATTTCACGGTTATACTCTTGATAACCCGGGTAACATTCAGAATAACTCTCAGAGATGAAGTTAGGATCCTTTTCTCGGGCATCTTTCTCTCTCAATTGTTGAAGCCTCTGATCATCCCGCTTGAAGACAGATCCCAAGCCCCGGTCCTTCTCTTCTTGAGTCATGAAGCGTGGATCTTGTGGCATATTTAAACCTGCTTGCATCTCATAAGTCTGCATATCCGGCTGGAGGTATTGTTCGGGGTAAGCCAATTGCTCAGCATATTGATAGTCCTGCCACTCTCCCTGGTAGCCACCAGCCAAAGCTTGTGCTTGCATGGCATCATATCCATTCTGATTCAGAGTCCACATAGACGAGGACAAGAAAAAATACATCAGTGCAACAAAGGCAGAAATAGTAACAAGAAGACAAAAATTGAAGAGCGTAATTGTATCATCGGAAGTTTATTTTTCCATTTATTTACAAACACTTGGGCCTTAGGACATAGGTCCCAATTTCTGCCCCATTCGCTTACAAACTTGAAAGATGAAAGATTATGAGGATCAACCTACCATATCTTGCCAGGCCTGAGGAGGCTCAGCAGGAGGGACTGGACCATACACAGATTCAGAGAAGTAGGAAACCTTTTCCTTATTTCGAGGAGACTCCTCCATATCCTCAGAAACAGGGCTTTGGTTCGTGTCTTTACCAGGAACTGTATAGTCAATGCCTGCCCCAACAAATATATCATCTTCTTCTGATCTAGCAACAATTGGGCCTTGTTTCTCTCTCAAATCAACATGATTTTTCTTGGGAGGTGGCGGAGGTGGTGGCAGGATCTCTTTTTCAGTTTTACCATTAGGTATTCCACTATTAGCTTTCGATGGCTTATCCTCTTCATCATATTCGTTAACTACAGTTGAAGTCTTTCCTGCAACTGAAAATTAGACAAAAGTGACACAAATAAATTTAATGTACAAATAAATAGATTGGAGATGCTAGTTTGCACAATATCATAAAGAACAGAAAATAGCATGCCCAAACTTCCAATATAGACTGGTTTCTTTCTCCATCATAACCAAATAAGGAATTCTAGCAGCCAGAATCACATCAACTACACAACACCAGAAGTGCAATGAAGAATGTGCTGCTGATGTAAATATTCAAAATTCACATCAACTCAGAGTGCCCATGCGAGAAGGTACAGAATAATCTGATAAAACAGCAGCAAAAAAATGTTTTCTTCCTCAACAAGGATTTCCCAGATGATCCAAGGCGTAGATATGTCATAATTTTTGCAATTCGGTCTAGCACAGAACCATCAACGCTGACAGTAACCATTTCCTGTACGGTAAACAGACTCAAAATCAGCAAAACTATTTGGCAGCATAAATATGACAGATTAAAGGGATACCAAAAGAATCGGAGAAAAGGTCAACATACATCTGGAACAGGACAATCAGCTTTACTTCTATGCAAGGTGGTTGGTATGTCATTAGAGTATCCACGCTCCTACAAAGGCAAAGAGAAAGACTTCAGTCAGAAAATTAGCATGACACTTCAACAATCGGTCAGAAGAAAATGAGCTCACCCTTGCTACGTCACCTTACAGTACTTGCATTTTTGTAGCTTAAATTTAATTTAAAAAAAGAAAAACTAAATTAGGATTCCCTGGAGACTGCAATCAGAAAATTTAGATGACCTTTTCTATTCCCCCCATTAATACATACAAGGGACAGTAACAGTACAATTGAAATAAGCCAGAGCTTCACCGGTCAAGAATATCTCAAATCCATGGGATAGACCATGCAAATATATGTTTGACTGTATCATGCACCATGTGGTCCAAGAAGGCTTCATAGTACACAAAAAATATAAAAGCCAAACAACTATAGCACCATTACATATCCTACAACAGTGATGCCTCCACACCGAGACGGATACAAAGAGCTAATAGCCTCATAAGCAAGATAAATGTAGTTCAACCAGGAATAACTCGATCTAGAAGCTCAAAACATCCATACAAGTTTCTTGTACTTCTTATAAACATTATACACTTAAGGATATTAAAAAATAGGAAAATGGGGCAACTTCCAAAGAAGCGCCTATACCGATTCTTTTCAGCTCAAAATGATCAAACTCATAACTCTAATAACCAATCTCTTGGGGCTTCCATAACAGACCACAATGTCAATTGGGACCGGCAATTAAGTGAACAACTAATGGTCTACCCTAAGCACAGTAACCATAAAAGAGATAGAAAGAGGCCTACCATGTTAAAAATAAATGACACTCGACCTGGGAGGAACATCTCATTTGTCTTCATAACAGTTTGAGGCTTGACCATCCATTGATACACCGACTGAAAAAGGCGAACAAGAGATAAATGAAAAATAAATATATGCTATTCAAATACCAAAACTCTTTTGCTAGATAAGCAAAACATTTCCATAGCTATAATATCCCTGATAATGCACCTTAGCCATTGCAGTGCGAAATGACAATTGTTGATCTTCCTTTGAAGTTCTGTCAAAAAATGACAATCATATATCAATAAGCCACATCATAAAGAGGAAAATACACAATTAAAAGCATGATTATGTTTGAGAAAATTTTGTGCCCCTGGATCTCAGACATAAAAACGGTGGTATAATCTATCATAAACTAAGGCCTCATTTGGGACTGATGCGTGCTGCCTCTGCGCAGCAGTCCCAACTGGAGCCTGAATCTCATAACTCAAAGCAGCCATTGTTAAAATGCGTTATATCAGTATAATGCTTGATACGCTTTTTCTGCAGCTACATATTACACAACAGAGGCTATAAAGTAGAAGATTGTGCAAGACAATGAACATCAACTTTATAACGTAACATATGGGGACCGAAAAGATTCAATAAATCAACAGAAGTATTAGCTTCCATTGTATAAAACATACCAAAATAATTATTAATCTATGTAACTACAAAAAATGAAAATTAATCCTACCAACGAGTTCCAGATTCCAAAAGGTGGAACTTCAACCATTTTGCAACAGATGCCAAAGTTGAAGCGCATAATATAAGACTTATTTAGATAGTGAATTAAAACAAAAACTCAAATATATGATTGAAAGATAGTTGATCAAATTCAGTTACCTAGACTTTCCATCAGTATCATCCCCAGCATCAGGTTTCTTGTCAATCTCACTTCTCACTTTGTTAAGCAGCGCATAATCCAACCCCTTGACCAAATGAGTGTGCTCCACATCGCCTGGACAACATACATCAATTTTCTTCAGGAAAATTGATAAATAAATAATGGTTTAACAAATAGTGTACGAGGCTCCAACAAAGCTCTATTCCCTAACACTCACCAAAAGTTAATCAACAAATTATCACTCAACATATTAGCAGAGCTCTTATACATCATAACAAGACATGGTAATCTGATGGAGCTAACAGCATATTCAATTGAGAGCCCAGCAAAAGATAAGCTTTTCCATTCACAGAATCACATAACTGGGTTTCTAATGGAATCTCATAACTGGGTTTCTAATGGAACCTAAGATGAAAACCAATGTACATATGCTATAACGTATCGTACATACACAAATCTGATATCTAAAGATAACAATTATTGAAACACAAACCTCCAAGGTACTTGCTCTTCTCGATGGAAAGCTTTTGTGCATCAGCCAGCCTGCAAAGATTAATCCAACAATCATAACAGCATTTAAAAAAAAAAAAAAAACAAATCCATCATTAAATTCAGTACATGAAAAGGACAATAATTTGGGGTACCGAAGATCAACGTTGCCAGGAGGAGCGACGGCGTGAAAGGAGCCCAATTCTGTAGGTTCATAATCTGGGTTCTGATCCTCTCTTCGCTCCTTAGCTCGGTCCCGATATTTCGGCTGCTCCGGTTCCTCAGGTTTCTCATCTCTGTACAAATTTTGCAGCTTCCATTAAAAAAACAAAAGAAAAAAAAATCAAATTGTTGCATCAGTTTAAAAAAATTGAAAATTTCGGAAATTATTACTTTCGTCGAGCGATTTTTTCCTTGTAGTATTTCTTTCCAGAAGTCATTGGAGAAAATTATTCAATTTTGTTAACGATATTTAGGTTAGGGCTTAGAGTATTGGAAAAGGGGTGTTACAGTTTGAGCAGAGAGGATTTTGGAGCGAATATCGAATTACATAAATGCCCCTGGCCTTTTTCGGTTAATTTCTGTGACATAGTTATAGTTATGAGGTAATCTACGCAATTGCTCCACCTCGACGTGTGGTTACATGAGAGAAGGGACGACATCAGTTTCCCGTCTCTTCTCTGTCACTGAAAGATACCGTTTTGCTTTCAGGTTTTTTATTGTTTATGGATAGCTTAATTAGTAATCGTTAATTATCGATTTTTTAAAAAAATAATAATACATATGCACTGACTATTACATCTGTACAATTGGAATCGAATAAATTTCATATAAAGTCTTATTCATATGAAAACTCAAAATAAACTCCATCACTAAAAATGTATCGATAGAATAATAGTTTAATAACCATTTGAACTAAAAGGGTAAGTCGACTTCCTCATGAGTGAACCGATTCGGCCTGAAATACATTCTGAGTTTAATTTATATTTTTTCTTTGGTTCGAGTGAAAGCTTTTTCTCAATATGAGAGTTTAACGTCTCTCGAATATTTGAGAGAACTGAAGAACGCCATCGAATTGATGTAAGCCCGATTTGTATGATTGTAAATATCATGAGTAATAGTCTCCTAAAATAATAATAATAATAATTTAACGTCCCTCGAATATTTGAGAGGATTTAAAATCTGAGCAATGCCATATCAGAATTGATATAAATGGGTCTCAGTATTTGTATGGTTGTAAATATCATGAGCAATAGTCTTCCTAAAAAAAAAAGAATAATAATTTAATGTTTGTTACCAGCTATTTTTCTGACATGAGTAATTATCAGCCCTACTTTAAATTCAAAAAATTCAAATGTTGTTGATTATAAATTTTTTAAAATTTATTACAATTTTGTTTTATGACTCCTAATCGCTATTTATGAATTGTGAGCATAAGATCACATTTGTGATCTAAGATAGGTTAGACAACTATAATTTAAAAGTTATAACACTAAAATATTTACTAAATATTACTTATTTTAGATTGGAAGATAAGTTGATTTGATTTTATACTTGTATGATAAAAATCTTTTATATCTTTACTATTTTTGTTAAAATTATGATTCAAAAATTATATTTACTATATATTATTAATTTTTATTTTATAATTATAGTTTTTTTACAGTAATTATAACTTAAAAGTTACAACATCTTAATACTAAACAGGGCCAAAATATCATATATTTTTTAGGCAAACATGATGAATTTGAATTTAATTTATGCATTATAACTATCTAGTTTGTTTCATAGGACTACAGTTAGCAAAATTTAACACGATCCGATAATCTGACCCGAGCATGATACGAAAAAATAGGTATGGATAATCAAATTTGACAAGATTATTAAATGATCGTGCTGGGTTGACATAATTTTTTTTTCATATCAGACTAAGGTTAAAGTTCTTGACCTATATATCCAACCAATGACACCATTATTTTTCTTTTCCAACCAATTTATAAATTCTTATTATCAAAACTTAAATATTGGATATAACTTTCTCTTTTTATTTTTATTTTTTTGGAATAATTAACATGTAGTACTTCATTTATAAAATTTTATATAAATTTAGAACATCAATAATGTAAATGTGTAAAATATCGATAGACATGAATATTTTATAATATCGATATATAATATTATTTACATATATAATTAAAACTTCAATAATTTAATTATATAATATTTTGGTAGATATGTATATTTTTATAATATCAATAAATATGTTGCGTGTGCGTGTGTGTGTTTTTCCCTAGTGTGAACGCCTTTATTTTTTTTCATGAGGATAAGTTTTTAAGTTGTATAGTTTAAAAGATATAATTTTCAATGATACCACACAACTTCATAGTTTATTCAAAACTAAGTTTATTAAATCTTACGGCTTAAGAGTGTGTCCGTATTAAAAAAAATGAAGGTGTCCACACTTGAGAAATGTCCTAATTCGGTCCAAGATTTTAAAGCACACAATTTATGTGCTTTAAGTTTTAAGCATCTTAAACTCTACTATTTTTTCAAATTTTCCCGCATTTAGGTAGCCTATTTATTTTCTATGTCCAATTAGGTTTTCAATATTATGACACAACTATTAAATGGTTGTATCAAAGTTCTAAATCAGAACACTTATATATGTTTTTGTGTGTGTGTGAATTTTTTTAAATATATAGATATTAAGTATGTTGTTAGGCAACCTATTTATTTTTCATGTTGGTTAGGATTTTAATATTTTAACATGATTATTAAATGGTATATATTTAGATCAACCTAAATTTAATACGATACAAACACAACTTGGTTGACACACCACATGAGCTTTAACAATCTTAAATTAAACAGATAATTCTTAGAAGTTAGATCAATCTCATACAAGGACAAATAGGATAGTGAAAAATACAATGCTCTATATGCGGAGATAAACGAAGTTCTTAGAAGTTAGATCAATCTCATACAAGGACAAATAGGATAGTGAAAAATACAATGCTCTATATGCGGAGATAAACGAAGTAGCACCAGTAAGATTCACAGGATATGCGTGAGGATATCACAACACTACTGTGGAAGAATCGCCTAGCCTGAACATGATATAATTAAGCACTAGCAAATCTTAGCTCGGAAGCTGCATTTGTTTTGCTCCCAATGGCAAGGCTAATTTTCCACTCGTCAGAATCCTTCCCTGTTTGTGTAATCCTGTCACTGTTATTAAGTTTCAGTGCTTCAGGAAGCTCATCAAATGCTGCCTTGTTCATTTTTGGAGACTCCACAGTTGATCCAGGAAACAATAATTACATAAAAACAACTTCAGAAAACCAAGCGAATTACAAGCCCTATGGACAGAATGGATTCTTTGACAAACCAACAGGACCATTCTCCGACGGCCGCGTGATCGTTGATTTTATTGGTACAAATTTATGTATAGATCTTTCAAAACACCTCATTTGAATAGGTTAACTAGTAACTTATTAATTAACTTCATGATTTGTGTATATATAAATATGTACAGCTGAATATGCAAAGTTGCCATTGATTCCTCCATTTTCAGACCCAGCTGCTGATTGCAGCAATGGTGTTAACTTTGCTTCAGGTGGAGCTGGTGTGCTTTCTGAAACCCATCAGGGGTTGGTAAGAAAACTGTCATCTTAATCACCGGGTCCCTCTGTCTTAGCTTTTTGGCTGTTGTGTTGGCAGAGTGTTTCGCTTGCAATTTTTGAAAGAGCTGATTATTTTCCACAACTGTCGAGTATACAAGTGCACATAACATTACAAAGTTTAGTAACAGAATCGTGTAGCCATTGTTCCATATAAATAGCATCACTTTACTTGAACAATAAGAGCTTTCGTTTAACATCGGTTGTGGCTTGTATATCACAATAGCAAACGGAGCCTTAATCATGATCTACACAAACCTTTTGAGCTGTAATTTCTTAATTCTTAATTCTTTTACCAGGTAATTGACCTTCGAAGACAATTAGAGAATTTTGAAGTGGTGCAAAAGTCCTTGGTTGAAAAGTTGGGGGAAGCAAAAGCAAGTGAACTTATATCAGAAGCAGTTTATTTCATTAGTATTGGAAGCAATGATTATATGGGTGGCTATTTAGGAAACCCTAAAATGCAAGAAGATTATAACCCGGAAACATATGTGGGAATGGTCATTGGGAACTTGACACAAGCAATTCAAGTAAGCTAAAACTCACAGTTATTAAGTTATTGCATGGCTTAATTTGCACTTAAATATTTGACTGCTTAGGTATTTTCTCGCTCAGGTTTTGTATGAAAAAGGAGGCAGAAAATTTGCTTTTCTCAGCTTATCTCCGTTGGGTTGCTTGCCAGCACTTAGAGCTTTGAACCCTGACAAAGCCAATGAAGGCGGCTGTTTTGAAGCAGCTTCTGCACTAGCACTCGCACATAATAATGCTTTAACAGCCGTCCTCACAGGCCTTGAACATATTCTAAAAGGTTTCAAGTATTGCAACTCCAATTTTTACAGCTGGCTTGATGATAGAATAACTCATCCTGCCATGTATGGTACGTATGCTGTTTTTTTTTTTTTTTTTTTTACCCTTAACATAATTACTGTTTTTAAATTCAGAATAATTGGTTTATCATATATATAAAGAAATCGATATTTCACTATGACTATAGAAAACTCATGTTCATTAATTGTTTTATTGTGATAAGGATCACATGGATTGTTGACTTCTTCTTATAGTCGTTGTCAACTGTCATCTTCATTATTGTAGTTACCATTATTGTAATTATTATATTAGATTAAGACCTGGAGTGTTAGGTTAATTGTGTATTAATTGATTGTCCGAGAAAAAGGCATATTGAATTTGAATCCCATGAATTTTGTAGAAACTCAATTTGATCCAAATTGGTTGATTGGTTTGTCAATTTTGAATTTGATTGAATTCCAACTTAAATTAAGATTCAAATAATTAAATCTAATTTTAGATAAGTTGAAAATAGATAGTAAATTATTAATATTATTTCCTTTCTAGATTTAGAGTCCTCGCATGCACCGATGGAATAAGGTCTTCGTCATTTAAAAGTAAAATCAGCCAATAATTTACACATTAAGTTGTGACACCAAAAGAGTTGATGTATGTAGATTTAGATAATTTTTTAACGTAACGACAATTCAATCTCCTTCTCATTCCGGATTTTGAATTTGTAACATCATGAGATAATAAAAAAAAATTGCAGGCTTTGTTTGACTTCGATTTCTTTGGCATGTAATATCTAACGATGCATCGTTTGAGCAGGATTCAAGGATGGAGTGAATGCTTGTTGCGGATACGGACCTTATAGGGGAATATTCACCTGCGGCGGTACCAAGAACGTCACAGAGTACGAGTTGTGTGAAAAAGCTGATGATCATATTTGGTGGGATGCTTTTCACCCAACTGAAAGAATCCACGAGCAGTTCGCAAAGGCATTGTGGAACGGGACCCCTTCATCTGTGGGCCCATACAACGTAGAAGATCTCTTCCTCAACAGAGAAAGTAGACTAACCAAAATTGCTGATATAGTCGATGGCCCCGACGGAAACCATTTCCAGTAATAATAGTAATTAAGAAACATATCGGAAAATGTTACGGTAACCGTTGTATGCTACAATGCCTCTACCATGAATGTATGCTTTGAAGTTGACTCTTTACGTTTTGCCTCACTGTGAACCAAAAGGTGAAGATAAGTTTGCAATAAGATTTTTCTTCTCTTATCATCAAATTTGGTCCAAGCGGTCAAAGAATTTATACGTATTCATTCATTTTCATTCAATTACTGAACGTTCCCATTGCCGCTTAAGATGCTCGGTGAAGTCAATTTATATATAGCTGTCTTAAGCTGGACAGAAGCGGCAGTCAATGGCAGTGGCTATCATATTACGTAGCGTTCTTCGATACGCACCCATATGCAACTCGTGTTCTATAACTTCAAAAGTCCCTTTTCTTTTCGATTCTTTTCTATTTTTGGGTTTTTGTCTTTTACCCGTTACACTACTAGCCAAAGAAAAAAAAAAGTTGTGGTGCACAATTGTTGCATGGTCTATTGATCACTACTATCGGTTAAAACCTCAAGTGGCTTATTATACTCGAATTTTTTTGTTATTTAATGCTTATGATATATTTTGTACATTATAATAAAAGTTGGAAGTTAACAATCAAAATCTCAAGGTTGTAACAAAAATTTGAAATTTTTTTTTTTTTGGGGTATTCCTTTTATCATAGATATGCGTATATAAAGATAGTTCGAAAAGTCTAAAATAAATTTATTGTACGAGTTTATTTATCAATTTTATTGTACTTATGATATAATATTATAGGATGAAGTTATTTTAAATTTAAATCTTTTTACTTAAATTTTGAGTCATTAATTTCAAATAATTTAATATTAGATAAATAATCATTAATAAATAAGAGTCATTTAGTTCAAATAATCTAATCATCATTGAATAAGAGTCATTTATTTCAAACAACCTAAAAGCAGATAAATAATCATCATTGAATAATCATCATTAAATGTTATTTAACTTTCAAAATCTACTATTAAATTGTTTAAAATCAATACTTGGAGATTTATATCAAAATTTCAAATAAAAAATTTAAATTAAAAACTTCGAATAACCTTACCTAACATTATATGACTAATGACTTATTTTCAAATGTTTAATATCATGAATACAAAATATTATGATGATTGTTAGGAGAAAGTCTTCGTCATATTTCTTAGAAGCCGGGGAATTTCATTAATCAGCGAAGAACATCATGTGGTCAATTCGTTGACTTCTCCAACCCCAATAATTCCCACGTGCCGGATGATGAAATTTTCGTAAAGGCAAAAGAACCAAACTTGCGATATACTTAATTAAATTAATTAATATATGTATATTTTAATAACGGAACGCAATGTACATGCCACGACTTGTGGCAACCTTGATGGCATATACTTAAACTCCCAAAAGCGACAGGTCACAATTGTTTCGAGCTCTGGCCCATCCCCGCCCCCACTATCTCTCTAATAATTTAAGCAAGGCAGATACAATAATTTGGTACCTAACATGCAGTTAATTGTGAACAAAAGTGTGATTCACAATTCGATGACTTAGTGGTAAATTATGTCCTCTTTTGTTCATATGAGTAGGGGGTTTGAGCCATTGTGTGTTGTGAGGGTTAATATTTTTAAAATTATTTGAAATTGCTTCTAATTTGTTCTTGATTTGAATATCTAAGATCTTCTAATTGATCAAGAAGATTTTCAATATACTTTCGAATGTAAATATCATTAGATTGTATTAATTAAAAATTAAAGTAAGGAAAATTTTCATATTATCATAACATCAAATCATATAAAGTAAGAAAATATGTGTTCACGTGTTTTAAAATGTGAACTAAAAGTTAAACCAACGATTAAAATTTAGTATGATTTCATAATTAAATAATATCAACTCTACATTGCACATATGAAATAAGAGTCAGAACCAAACACTGATATCTTTTAATTACAAAGATTTTGTTGTAATATTTTATTTTTTTCTTTTTGATTTTATATTACAAGATTGTTGATACGTGTCACAAATCCATATCGATCAAGTAAATTAGTGTGAAAAATGAGTGTTACATACCTAGTTAAACTATCGCTCGATGGAAAATTGTCCAGTACTATATGATTAAATTATGATCAATCGACCAATATAATTGGTACACGTATGATTTTAAATGGTCTACTTATTGACCACTTCCATTTGTTCGTACATGCATTCGTTTGAGGCGATAATAGAAAGAAAGTGATCGCAGATGTGATAAATACAATGCCAATTAGTTCCCAATATTGAAATTCAAAACTCATTTCCATAATTGAAGAAAATGATGCATTTACAAATTGATTAAAATGTTTTGGAGCAATTATCACACTGTTGATTGCTCAATATGAATGAACTTTATTAAAGGATCGTACTAAAAATAGTAAAAACCTCTAGTTGAATAATTCTATATGGTAAACCTTATATTACTTTAAAAAAAGGAAAAAAATCTCACAATTACAGTAAGGGCCAGTTTGAGAATGCTGTAATTTTTTAAATAATTGCTATTAGTTGTATTGTATAAATAATCAGTTGTGAAGAGAATCAGTTAAGTGTTTGGTAAATTTTATTTTCAAAATTACTGTGAGTTTTAAAAACAGTTATGGACGTTTGGTAAATTTTACGATTAAACTACTAAGAGAAAATAAATGACTAAAATATACATAATATAAGACAAGATTTACTTGTACATAAAAAAATATGCACATATAATATTTTTAATTGTATATTATAATATTTTTTACTAAAAATAAAATTTATAATATATTGATTTTACTTTTTTATTTTTTATCTTAAAATAATTGATAATTAAGTTAATAATATAATGAAATAGAATTAATAATAATTCGACCAACAAATTGATATTAATAAATTTATATTGATGAAATATAATAAAATATATTAAAATATTTATTTTGTTTCCAATTTGAATAAGGATAATTTTGAGTTTAGATAATAATTTTAAGGATATTTATACAATTGTATTAAATGATAAAATTGATTCTCAAAATCAGAATTTAAAAGTTACTCCTTCTATTCTTTTAAAAATCAACTATAGAAGAGGTTGATTTTGACAAAAGTAATTTTATTATTTTTTTACTAAATACTAAAATTAACTTTTTAAAATCATTTTTAAACCTCTTAAAATCAAACTCAAACAGTCACTTAAGTATAGAAAAGTAGCAAAGTGACGAATGTGAATCGGCAAATATGAATTTGTGGGCAGATGCATCTGTCACTGCCATGTATTAAATTGGTAATCGCGGGTGCAACTGTCCTCTTTCTCTGCTTGCTTTTGTTTTTAATGACTGCACCACCCAACTTCAATCTATTACATTTTAAAAACAAGTTTAGTAATAATCAAATCAAATGAAATTTTATGGATCTTTTCATATCTCTTGCCCAATGAATTGCCTGCTTGAATCATAAACTACTGGTAGTTACACCTATTATCAATTTAATTATAACCATCAAGCAACAAGCTTACGCTATTACGCCATTAAAAACAGAAAAAAAAAGATTTTAAAAAATTACAAATGGCATCAAAAGAAAGAAAGGAAAAAAGCTTCAATTCTCTAAAGTGATGTCCGGATAATTTTCTCCCTAAGATAATTGGGGTAAAATTTACGATAATCGATAGACTTTCTGTCTGGTCATGCTATAATTATAATGCTTTTGTAGATAATTTTAAATTAACACGTCCTTAATTTTTTTTTTTGTTTTTATAAGCAAACGATTTAAAACAAATTACCAACCGAAAGTACCTCAATAAGATACTAGGCTTACAAGAGTTTTATCATTTTCTTCTTATTCTTTTTTGTATTTTCTCGTAAATAATTTTTTGGAGTAAAATTTACCCTAATAATGGTGCAAACTTTTAGGCTATACGGCTATACCATCACTGTACGGCTTTTGATAGACACGTAACTTAAGGTGTCGTTACTTGAAACAACTTTTATTCTTTTAATAATTATTCATTTTCATGAGCAAACAAATTGCTAACAAAAATCCTCAATGGTTACATTTTAATAAAGGTTTACTTATTTTCTTCGAATCTTTTTGTGTCCATTCCTAAATATTTAGATAAGAATTTGGAGTGAGTGGATAAAATAGTGGTATTTTTGCAATTTGACAGAAAATATAATGAAAGGAATTAAATGATATTAACTACAATGTATGAGACTGATGATCAAACCAAATTAATTTTATTCATGAGTTGTTGAGACTGACAGACGGTGCTTGATTGTGATCCAAAGCAATTTAACATATTACAACTTATAAGACAAATCTGACCGCAACCCCACCCCACAATTTTGAGCTTTTCTTATAAAACAGAAAAAAAGAAAAAGAACCTTATTATTGTTATTACTTAAGTCCAATTAATTTTTTTAAACCAAAAACTATATCCAACCACTCGACCAAAGCTTGTCCTCATAATTGTGATGTCAATCTTCTCCTCTTAGTGTAATATAGTTCCAATAATTATTTGATTATAAATATTAAAAGTAGTTTGATGTAATATCAATAATAGTAATATAATATAATAAAAGTTATTTCTCATATAATTAAAAAAAGACTATATCAAAATTACAGGTCAATGCTCAATAATTAACACATGCACCACATTATTCCAGTATGTTATCCTGAAGCAAAGTGAAAGGAAATATTCAAAACCCTGAACTGATGAATTATTTAGAACAAGTAAACTCATAAATTAATAAATGTTGTTTGGAGTACTACGTTACCTTATGGTTCTGTCAAGTGAAATCATTACTAACCAGGTCAGCAAAGAAAAATCAACAATTATATAACACCATAATGATTTTCCTAAAAAAATAAAAATAAAAATAAATTATTATTGTTATTATTTTTTTATAAATACAACAATGACATGTACAAGTTTAATAAATTATGGAAATATAAAAATAATGATAAAATATGTGGATGGAGCGGTCAGCGAAGATGTGGCTTTCATTTGTTGTAATCGTTTTTGGATCTGAGCTTCGCTTTGCTTCCCCTTTCCCTCAACAAAAACAAAAACAAAAACAAAAACAACAGCTTGGATTGGAAGGACAAAAAAAAAAAAAAGAAAAAAAAAGAAGAAGAGAAAACCATTACAAAACCATCAATTATAGCTTTAGCTCCTAGCAATAGCACCTCCTCTCTTCCTTTCGCACAAGCTCTATTTTTCTCTTTTTGTTTTTCGGAAACATTTTCTTTGTTCTGGAACCTCCCATAATCACTTTCTAAGCTTGATCTTTCTTTCTATTTATATTGAAAGATTCCATTTTCAACACCTTCGCTTTGTTTATCTAAACTATTATTAGTTGCATATTTCTTAGATTGAATATCATTAATTAAGGAGAGTTTAGTGAGAGAGATTTGCTGTGTCTGTGTGTGTGATTTTAGTTTTTGTTTGTTTGTTTGGTCGTGGATGGAAGTGAGGAAGCAGCGGGAATGAAGATATAAGCTCTGTGTATAAATAAATTTCATTTGAGTTTTTGTGTAAGCTTTGCTTTGTTATTAATTTTATTTTTAAATTTGAGATGTTGTATTTGAAGCAGCCGAGCTCGATTATATGTAAAGGCTGTGATCATTTGAGGTGAATTTAAAATAAAGAAACTGAGCAAATTGGTGCATGCTCTTGCGATAGGTTCCCTGAGCCGGTGGCTCGGGGGAGATCTGATTCTGAGCTGAGAAATTTTTTTTATTAGAAATTTAGGGGGCGCGTTAAAGTCATGGCGTCTTCAGAAAATGGAAACTCCTCAGACTCTGAGTCGCCTTGTATGCAAAAATTCAGACTCTACGAGACCCGATCGGTATATTCCTTCGCCGTTTATTCCTTTGATCTCTTAAATTTTGTCTCTTATGATGCTGTAATTCGATCAAAATTGAGTTATTCTACTGAATTGTCCTATAGATTCTGAAGTCACAATAAGACAGATTGACACTTGTTTAAAACTTTCCAATATTGTGTAATTGTCTTGAAGATGCTTGTATTTTTGACACTTGTTTAAAACTTTCTAAAATTGTGTATTGTCCTGAAGATGCTTGTGCGTAGATCAATTAAATGCCGATGAGTGTGAGGATTTATATGATTGTTATGTTACAGATGTTTTACATGATTGGAAGAGACAAGAGCAGAACATATTGGAGAGTGCTAAAGATTGACCGGCTAGATCCTTTGGAGCTAAACATTCGTGAAGATTCTACAACATACACCGAACGTGAATGTTCTGAGTTGTTGAGGCGGATACACGAAGGGAACTTAGCTACTGGTGGACTGAAATTTGTCACCACTTGTTACGGAATTGTTGGTGAGTTGATTTGTCGGTGTTCTTTGTAGTCATTCAATTGATTGTTGATATTATTGGAATGCTAATTGTGGTTTGTATTTGTTTTCTAGGGTTTATTAAGTTTTTGGGGCCTTACTACATGTTGATTATTACAAAAAGAAGGCAGATTGGTGCAATTTGTGGCCACAATGTATATGCAGTCTCCAAGTGCGAAATGATTCCACTTCCAAATTCGAGTGTCCAGTCCAGTATTACTAATTCTAAGAATGAAAACAGGTCTTTTGCCTCTTCTGCATGTATATGTATATTTTCAATGGCACTCCTGAAAGAAACCGCAGACATTCTTCAGGATATGAAAGATGTCCAATGTTTTCTTTTGCTTTTCATATTCTGTAGAAATTTTAGTTTTCAAGAGATCTGTTGCCCTGTTTAACCCTTTGCAAGCTAGTAATTGAACTTTGAACATGTTATCTTTATTGTTACACTGCTTTCTTATCTTTACAGATATAAATTCAAACATGATTATTTTCATGTATGGAAGAATATTATGTGCAGTTAAAAGTTATCTTTGAAGTCTTTCCTATTCTTCTGTATGGTTAAAGTTTATGGAGTTGAGTGATGTTTGTATTGGCAACCTTCAAATGGGTTGTGGCATTGTATTTGGTGTGCTTGAGTTTAAAGTAGTGCCAGCGAAGTTGTATTTGGAGTTTGGAGGGAAACTTTACGACTTTGTAAATATTTATTTTTGGATGGAATATCTCTTACTACTGTGTTATTGGGAAGAATTTGTTTTTTTTTTTTAACAGTTACTTCAGTCACATGTTTTCTTTTCTTTTCTTCTTTTTTTGCTTTTCCCTGATTCTGCTAATGAACCACTTTGGCCTGCGTTTGTGAGGGTTAATGGTTGATTTGATATTCTGTGTTTTATTGATGGCGTAGATACAAGAAGCTTCTATGCACGGTGGATCTTACGAAGGACTTCTTTTTCAGCTACTCATACCATATTATGCGTAGTCTTCAGAAGAACTTGTATGATAATCAAACAGGCCAGGTCGCCTATGAAACCATGTTTGTGTGGAATGAGTTTTTGACCCGGGGAATCAGGAATCACCTCCAGAATACGCTGTGGACAGTTGCATTGGTCTATGGCTTCTTCAAGCAGGTCAGTGGGTGGTGTTTTTTAGATAATTTGATCATTTGATAATTAAGTATGTAAACTATCTGAAGTGATGGATTTAGTGCTTTCAATGGAGAATTTTCTCATCAGCTACGTGAATGTTTGAAGATTGCTTCTATTGTCAGTTGTGTTAGGATGTTCTTAATCCACTTGCATATTTAATTGTTTTGATTTTTTGAAGGATCTTCTTTGTCCACTTGCATATTTAATTGTTTCGATCTTTTGAAATTATGTTTTATTGAATGTAAACTATCTATATCCTCAGGATCATTTTAACTTAACAACAAGAATTTCAATTTTCTTCTCTTTCTAGCTTCTCTTATGATGCTGTTTTGTTGGCATATATTTTAACTTTTAATTTACTGGTATTCTCTGGAAGATATTGGTTTTGAGCTGCAATTAGTTCAACCGAAGTTGTTGATCATCTATGAATTCTGTTGAATGTACCAGATTTTTTTTATTCGATTTTTAATTTTTTTTTTTTTCGCATTCACATCTTTTTGAAGGAAGCGTGACACTTTTAAGATTGAGATTGATTGATGTTTCACTCATGGCTTCATGCAATGTGAATGCAGGCCACACTTTCTGTATCTGGACGAGATTTCAAACTCACCCTCATTGGCAGACGTTCACGACATTATGCTGGTACCAGGTATGTGTGCCTAGGTTGGGAATGCATGCATAGTTCTCGAAATTTGTACCACATTTCTGTTTGTAGATGATGGATTGGACTTTGAAGATATAACTAGGACTGTATTGCTTAGAGAAATGTGAATTTGGTTTATTCCTTTTCAAAGGTTGATGCCAACTGGTGTCGCCTATTGTGCTTTTTATCTTGGTAAATTTGGTACATCAGTGATAGGCTGGTGCTTTATGTTTCCTATGATTGTCATTCTGTGTGATGGAATTGGGTTTGGGTAAGCAAATTGTTATTCTTAACAAAATGTAAGTGGGTAAAGAAGCTTAAGAGTTCGAAACCACAATGCCTGTATGAGTCAACTTATATTTTTTTAATCCTTGTTGTTTTTAGGTACTTGAAACGAGGTGTAAATGAGAAGGGCAGAGTTGCAAATGATGTTGAGACAGAGCAGATTGTATTTGAAGAAGTTCCTGAAGGTTTTCCAATGCAAATAAGTTCAGTTGTCCAAAACCGTGGTTCAATCCCGCTTTTTTGGTCACAGGAAACCTCTCGTTTGAATATTAAACCGGATATTATATGTATGTGCTTGCTGTTGTTTTAGCTTTTGAGTTAATGCTATATAGTTTCCTTGATTCTAACTCTATAGTCTTTCCCAGTGTCAAAGAAGGATCAAAATTATGAAGCCACCAGACTTCATTTTGAAAATCTTGCCAAGAGATATGGAAACCCTATAATCATCTTGAATTTAATTAAGGTAATTGCTTATACCTCTTTCAAGGTTTCCCAGTTCGTGTTTTGCATCACCATTTTCATTACATCTTGGTTACAGTTGTATTTGGTGTCCACATTGTTGCAATTTATGTTCGTAAAAGCATATTGTAAAGTAGTAAAAGATCTGCAGATAATTTCATTGACAAGAGTGGAAGTGGTTTAATCTTATAATTCATATGCATGTACTAATCAGATTTTGAATCATTTTATTTAGTCTTATTTTGCTCATTATGGTTTTTCTACAATTGACAGACACAAGAGAAGAAGCCTCGGGAATCAATTCTTCGTCAGGAGTTTGCTAATGCAATTGATTTTATTAACAAAGACTTATCAGAGGAAAACCGCCTGAGGTTCCTTCATTGGGATCTACACAAACACTCTCGAAGGTATATGTCTTATAAGCTTAATATACGCCCTTTCTTTTTTGTTTAGGAATGCCCTTTAGACATTTTTATTCTGATCGCAAAAATTGGCTTCTTTTTTCTCCTCCCAGCAAAGCGACAAACGTGTTACTACTTTTGGGGAAGGTGGCTACGTATGCATTGACCTTAACCGGTTTCTTTTATTGTCGAGTGACACCAAGTTTGAGGCCAGAGGAATTGATAAACTGGACTTCTTCTGAGTAAGATACAAATTCATTTGAAGTTTTAGTCACTGTTCTCTTTTTTAAAAAAAAAGGAAAAAAGAGAAATTGTTTCCACGAGAAGAATTGCATTAGCAATTCTCCCCTGTTTGGAAGTTAATTTGATGGTTGGTGCTTGTTCCCTTAAATGAAGCATTAAAGCTATGATCTAAAATTTCAGGTTGCATGTAATGGCACATTTGTTGCCGTTCTGTTGAAATTCTGTTTTCTGGTCAGTTATAGATCCATTTAAAAATGAAAATCTTATGTAATTTTTCAATATTTCCTTTCTGAAGTAAATATGTATGTGCGAGTTATTTTCACTAAAAAAGTGAGAAGCCATATGTGGTGAATCTGTTTTGAAATTGTCGGTCTCACTGCTCAATAATGTAATTATCAGGAGAATCAGTTCAGCTGTCTTGCTCATTCTTTATTATTCTTGGTTTGATTTTTATTATGGTTCAATAATGGTGAGTTTGGCATTGATCTGATACAGGAATGTCAACAACGGCAACTTGTCTCCCCAGAATCATTGTAACAATGATATTGAGGATGCTGACAAGTTAGAGAGGAATCTTAGTGGAGATAATAATGTTGCTAATGGAAATCATCCTATCAGTCTTCCCATGTTACAAAAGGGTGTGCTGAGGACCAATTGCATAGACTGCCTGGACCGTACAAATGTTGCTCAGTATGCTTATGGGTTGGCTGCTCTTGGACGCCAACTTCATGCTCTAGGAGTTATAGATAACCCAAAGATTGACCTGGATGCTCCATTGGCTGATGATTTGATGGGGTTCTATGAGAGAATGGGTGACACACTAGCACATCAGTATGGTGGCTCAGCGGCTCATAATAAGGTAATTTAAGTTCTAATGGTGCTTTGGACTTGGAAGTATTTTGAACTTTAATATCTACATAGAGTGGTATCATGTAGATTCGGTATATATTAGTTTTGTCCTCCTTCCATTATGTGAAAGCACTTGTGTAGATTTGAATTATGACTGGTGGGAGTAGTAATTTATTGATTTTGAGCACTACATAAATGGATCTGGGCAAAAATCCAGAATGTATAAGTCACAAGGGTTTCTGCTAGGTTGCGGATATAATTTCTTCCAATCTGATCAGCTGATTTTGATTTGTGTAATTAATATTTTTAAAGATAACCAAACTGAACTAGCATTAGAGTATGAAAGGCCTGATGGTTGATGTAAATTCCACATAAGAGAAGAGATGGAAACCTATATATCTTTTCAAAGAGTTGCAATCCTCCGTAACAAGCTACTTTAGTACTTTCCATGGTTTATTTTCTATCGCACTCTCGCTGTCACTGTCATGCATGTGTGAATGAGAGAGAGTGAGTGACAAGTAAACAGACTTTACCTCCGCTTTGAATGTTCTGGAACATTTAACATAAATAATATTCTCTGGGGATTTGATGGTGAGCTTTGTGATTTTGATTGGCTTGTTTAATGATTAGGAGCTTTTATGTCGATCTTCTCATTGACAGAACTATTTCTGTACTCAAGTGTTCCATTTATTAATATTTACATTTCTTGTCATACACAGATATTCTCTGAAAGAAGGGGACAGTGGAGAGCAGCTACCCAGTCCCAAGAGTTTTTCAGAACTCTTCAACGGTATTATAGCAATTCATACATGGATGAGGAGAAACAAGATGCGATTAATGTGTAAGTTGTGTTTTCTTTGTTTGTTTTATCTTGTATTGCTTTTCTGAGAATAGTTTGGCTGTCGTTGGTAAAACCTTACTGTATGTGCTAGTCATTATATTAACCCTTTTTACAAGTGAATTTGAACTTTTAAATCAAATATTTCCACCAACTCGTGTGTAAAATATTTCTTGTTTGGTAATGCAATCATTAGCTTGATGACATGTGGCTTTCCTTCAGTTATGCATTTACTATGTGCTTTCTTATGAATGATTTTGATAAAATTTATTTTTGCAGATTTCTGGGGCACTTCCAGCCACAACAGGATAAACCTGCACTCTGGGAGCTGGATTCAGACCAGCATTACAGTATGGGAAGGAATGGGCAAACAAATGTCGATGAAGATGGAAGGTTAGCTGATTACATGAATCGTTAATATTACAATTACATTTTAGCAATATGCAGCACCTTCTGTTCTCTTGCGCCAATGAAGATGTGAGTATGGACTATCATGTGGTACCTTGTAGTAAGTTACAGTATCAGGATATGTTATGTTAGAACTGTTAGGCTCCATTTGTTTTTATATGAGAGACTTTGGGATGCTAAAATCCTTTAGGCCCCATTTATTTTGGTGGAATTCTTTTACCAGTAAATTTGTTTTACCCCAAAGTTCCTTTTGTCCATCTATGTGGTGTGATGTTGTTGTTATCTTCCATCAACTTTAGACACCTTATTATTTTTCTTGGGGACTTAATCTCTGTCAAAACAATGAAAGTCTTGGGGGCGTAATGCTGATTAGTCATGTTACTCAACAAGTGGATTGTTACATGCTGTCCTGGGTTGTTTGATCATTCGGATGAAACTCTAGGGTTTATATGTGACTAACTTGAACTATATATGTAATTGTTGAGAGAGGTATGGTGTGCTTATGTTTTCTAGGGCCGTCTTGTTGCTTTAGTACAAGCCATGCATATTGTCTCAAGTTTTACATTCATGTAGCTTATCTGTTACTGATTATTAATATATTTGCAGGTCATTTTTCAAAAGATCCCTATCCGATGGAAACATTCTTCATGAAAGTGGCTCACCCATGTCAGCTACAAATGTCAACGAGGAGAAATTTTCAAGTTCAGGTCTCCCCAATCAGTTGCGGAAAAGAAGCAATGTTCTTTCCGAATCATCACCTGAAATATCAACTTCTGAAAGTGATGTGGCATTTTCAAGGTCAGTTTACTCTGTTTTTGTTGGATAATTTTGGGTGTTGAATTAAGCAACTTTTCCTTCTCTATTGGTCCTCTTGTTGTAATGATGATTGTCTTGCTTTTAATTTCAGTCCATTTAAGTTTTGGTAATCATACAACCAGAAACTTGAGCAAAACATCACGTATCTCTCACTATGACACCATATCCTAATAAGAAAAACAGCTTGGACGAACATTAGGAAAAATCAATAATGATTACCAGAACTTAAATGGACTGAAATTAAAAGCAAGACATCTCTTTCTTTTTTATTTTGCTTAATTGGGAAGCTCCTATATCTTAACAGGGATGAACTCTTAGTGAGCTAGTGGTTTTGGGTTTTGGGATATTTTATCTTTGTAGTTTCTAAGTGTTTTGTTTCTATTGGGACTTCTTGTCCTTTTTTGTGGATTTGTAGTCCTCCTAATCCATGTACATATTTCTTATAGTTCTATTTAATCTTTTGTTTCTTAGCCAAAAAAAAAAAAAAAAAAAATCAATTAAATGAAATTTGAAACCAGTTGTCCATGCCACTGTTAATCTAATGAGTGGATTGAGTTGATTTATGCCACGTGATAATGTCAATGAGTTTCTTGTTTAATTTAGTTGATCAGCTTCAAATTTGTTTCTGTGTAGGTATACTCCCTCAGTGCCTCACAGGCAGCTCTTTGGAGATGTGCAAAGAGATCGATATCTTGAAAGCGACCATATTTACGAACATGGAGATGCTTCCAGTTCCTCAAACTTTGTCGATTTAGACTGGCTATCATCCTCTGGGAATTCATGTGAGGAAGAGCCGTATGAAAGGTACTTTTTCATTAAGCTTGCACAATTTAAGAGTTTTATTTTGAAATTTTGGGAAGTACGCTGTTATTAATCTGTAATTTTGCAATCACTATTTTTAAGGGCGTAGGGGTTTGACCTTTCATATCAGATTTACCTAATTCATTCTCCCTTTATTAGCATTTTTTACTATGGTCATCAAACTTTTGCTCCCATTTTTAGCAATTAGGATTATGTTAACTACAACATGTGGAAAACTGTAAAACTGAATAGCTGATGTCATGGTCAAGAACAAACCTCCGTTTTGTTTCATATGTGTTTACCCCGTCGCATCGTTTGCCTTTCTAATATGGAGTTAAAGAAATTATTGTTTCTTCCTCCTTTTATATCTTTGTGTTTTGCCAAGATATCAAAGAGAATCGAACCCAACCTTTCATTGCAGAGAACTAGGCATAAGGATGGAATAATTTTCCAATGACTCGCTAGAGACCAGCTTTGTGTGTCTTGCCCCAATTTCATGGAGTTGGCTCACTATGTATAATTGCATAACTCATATATATGTATATATAGTTATATACAGGAAAAAATAATGTATTCATATCAAGGAAATGGAAAAATAATGTATTTTCATTCGTTAACACCCCCCCTCCCCACCCAAAAAAAAAAAATCTGCAGGTCATTGTTACTGACAAGCTCACCAATCGCTGGGTTATCAATGGAAAATGTTAATGGAATAATGGGAGAAGCAACCCCATCTACAAGTGAATATGGATCTGGCATGAAGGTCAGTACCCTTCTCTGCTAGCAAACTTTTTTTACTAAACATTCATCTGTCTTTGAAGCTCTGCAGTAACTTATTCCTGTTATGACAGGCATGGAAGAAACACTCTGATTTTTGTTATTTGTTTAATGCATACAAATTTGCTAATAAGAAACATTATACTAATCCTGGTTTAATAATTGGCTATAATGACATGACGAGAAAAAAAAGGTGGAGTGTATGTATCTGTTGTGGTCAACAAGAAAGTTCAGATGACACTGATCGTATCTAAACCATTAGAGTGGTTGGTAGATGCTCTATATACAACACATCACGTCCTGTGTTTTATATCATAGATGATTTTATTATAATAAACTAGTTATCTATGGTTTAGATCGTGAGCCGTCATTATTTGAAGAAAAATCGTGCTGTTATCAAATTCATGGGAGATATTTGGCTTGATCCATTTAGGTACAATGATTCTACACAAAAGCAAAGGGAGATATTTTGCCCTTACTGATGCTTTTTATTGTCTATAAAACTGTACTCCAAAGAATAGTTGATAGGGAAACATTGATAATTAATTGAAATCAGAATTTTAAATTTGATATTGAGAACTGTAGATGGTCAAAGGATGACAAGAATTAATTCAGTTGGATAATAGTTGTTATCAGAAGTTGCTACACAGGTGTTTATACCATGCACAACACATTAATCTCATTTTTTATGTTGTAATCTATAGGTAAAGGAGCAGACCGGAACAGGAACAGAGCTATCATATGACGATGCACAGATTTCTAATGCTCTTGAGGGATTTTCAGATACTTTTGTACGCTGGGTAAACTCTGGAGAGACACTCTGCCATTGAAGTTGAAATTATAATCCCAGAATTAGTTATATCCATTGTTTGACTCAAATGTGTTCGGAGGCACTGACTTATGGATACGGAGAGTTTTAACTGAGCAGTAGTGGGGATCAAGGAGTAAGAAAAAGAAATTTTATGCATTCTGATGTCAAAAATGTCACTTCGCAAGAAGCAATCCTCCTTGGTCTTGACGTACAACTCACGGCATTATTCCCCTATTGAAAGCCTCAAATCAAAATATGATATCAAAGTACAAAAGAGTAAATAGCAAACAGTAAAAATTCTTTTTGGAGCTCATGAATTTCTAATCTTTCCATCTGTTCATGAAGTCGCTAGGTGTCGTCAATCTTGTAAATATATGTACTTGTTTCTAAGAGAGCTCCACCTTTTTAGAGTTTCAGGTCCTTGATTCTTTATTCCCTCCTTAATGTTTATTTGTAGTCGACGTTGATACTAACAATTTGAAGTTAATACTGGGAAGACAGGCGAAATGTAGGACTGGTGTCTTCTTTAAAAATGTCGAATACCGGATCCTTGATATCGTTGAATTCTGTTGTTTTCCGTTGATCAAATTAATTGGGCTGACTTAAGTTCTTAGGAGGGGGCCATGCCTTCTTCTACCTTCGGGCTCTGGGACTGATGGAACTAGCAATTGCATGTTTATAGATTTGTTTAAAGATCTTTACTCTTTTTGGCTCTGTTAATTAAGCTTTTGAGTTGGAAAAACATTTGAAATTAATTTGGTATCTTATTACATTGCATGGAAGTCTCTTTTTTTTTTTTTCTTTAATTTGTTGTTTTTTCATTCTTTCTTGGAGTAGGAAACCTTGATATGATGTAATCATTTGTTACACAAAATAAAATCAATTCAATTGCAACGCGGGGGTTTCCGGGTCTGTTATTAGTGCTTTGGATAAGTAGAATAATTGGTTGGCCTCATAGCTGCAATAAAATAATAATTTTTTTTTTTTAGATTATGTTCATGATATTTACAATTATATAATTACTGAGATTTGTTTACATCAATTTTCATATCATACCGCTTAAATTTTAAGTCTCTCAAATATTCGAGGGACGTCAACTTTTGATATGACATTGTTTAGATTTTAAGTTTCTCAACTTTCATATGATACTGTTTAAATTTTAAGTCTCTCAAATATTCGAGGGACGTCAATTTCTGACATGACACTGCTTAAATTTTAAATTTCTCAAATATTTGAGGGCGTCAACTCCCCTATTGGGAGAAAATTTAAATTTTAAGGAAGGAAGTTTAAATTAAATTCATGTAATGTGTCTGCGGGGTTCGAACCACTTTTGTTACTCTTATAAGGGAGTAGCTCTAACCACCTGGATCACAATGATAAATATTCTTATTGATTTAATTGTTGCAGCTAAAAAAATTGTTGCGCGTAAAAGAACACGATAACTTCCCATAAGGGAAGATAAAACATTTTAAAAGCCTGGGAAGAGGGGGGGAAAAAATAAAACAGAAAACTCCGGGGCGTTCCGAGAATCGAACTCGGGACCTCTCGCACCCAAAGCGAGAATCATACAACTAGACCAAACGCCCGGGTTGTTTGTTTGGTCCTTATTAATTATAATTACCTATAAAACCGCAGGTTTAATGGATCTACACTCCACCACCAAAGACCAACTAGTATAATTATACTAGAATATATTAAATTGTTGGCACATCACTTGCATTGAACACTTTCAGAACTTCTTTTGTGATAATAGAACCTTACATGCAATTTTATTCCGCAAATTATAACTTTTCCTCGTGTGGTATTGCAATCTATCTACCGACGTGGAAATTGAAGTTCACTGACCGATGTTTTCCGTCTCCAAGGGCTTGGGAGTTAAAAAGAGCAGGAACATGTCAGCTTCTTCAAACAAGCATCATTGGTAAGAAAAAATAAATGCCAACAATAACATTGCGTCTCATCAATTCCCCCAAGCCACTTGGGCTATGTTTTCAACATAAACACAAAAAGAGATTACAGCAGTCCCCAAAATTCACTGCAAGGATGCTATAGCATCTGGTTAAAACAAATAAAAATTTCCCAAATGCCAGGATTTGAACTTCAATCAACCAAGAATGGGAAATATGCGGGTAATATGTTCTAAGGGGATGCTATCAGCAACATTCTTCTTCAGCTCGGGATGATTAAATTCATTAGGAGGCAGGACAATCAATTGGCTCGTACTTTGATCTCCTTCAAGAATCCAGCCACAATTGGCCTTCTGGTGTTCAAGGAATTTGTCCAGAGACAGACCTTTAAGATTGATAGCCTATTAAAAATCCAGTGTCAGAAATTCAAAAGAATGGCCAACAACAAAAGCAGATTCAGATAACCATTCAGTTTGATTTTATTGTGACACAGATTCAAAGAGACCTCAATGGACAAGATCAAGCAGTTAAATGGATTAATTAAGTCAATCCAAGATAAAGACATTTTCAGAATTCCTTCCTTAGAACACATTGTGCCAGATACAAAATAATGCATACCTCAGCAAGCACAGTCCTAGGAATCTTTTGATATGTCAATGAAAGCACATGAATTGCAAAGGACTGAATTGCTTGCTCAAAACCTGCAATTTGATGATCTTTTCAGCTACAGCACATACAGATGCAACTCAGGCAAATAGAACAACAAACAAACATGACAGAATAGGATAAAAAGCAACAAAATTCATGAAAACATTGAGAAAGCAAGCCATAAGTATCAAGGAAAATGAAAGACCACATCATGCACTAACAAACCAATACAATCCAAACTATGTAGACGAGCATAACATTCCTACCCAAGCATGGAGCAAATAGGCTTACAGGTCATATCAGTCAAATGGATCACCGATCTACGCACTACTCCTTTTGTCTAAAGATATACCTCTTCAAGCAAATGAAAGACATTGTCTAGTAAAAATGAACAAGCCACCACATAAACTAACGTAACAAAACTTCAAACTGGAGATGTGCCATCAAGATTCCCTTTGTAATTCAAAATTTTGTACAAACAGATTAAACATAAGTCCAAAGATATTTCCCATAAAAGTATAAAAATATTCTAAAAAAGGATACAACCAAGAACGCAAGAAATCATCAAATTACAATCCATTATCACCTGGCACGGCTTCAACTATGCTACGATGCTTAGCTGCTTCATCCCAGAAATGGCGGAACCTTCCTGTCTGAAAATGAAGATACAGGTATAGAGTGGTCATGTTTAATGAATGCATGTCCATGGGCACACTTATAGAACAAACGCATACCTCCAAGTAGTGAGAGAGGACAATCAGCGTCTTGAATTGATCCTCCATTTGCTGATAACACAGATTAATAGGTTCTAATATAAATAACCAGAAGATGAAACTAAATAGTAAAAGATCAACACAGGGAAAAACATTTCTGTCAGTGGATACGCAAAAATCCTGCCACCCACCAGCTGATAGACTCAGACAGACATGTCACATGCGTTTGCAATGTCTAAACATTCATTACGCTAAAAGAACTGACCAAACATAGTATCCGACTCTATGCTTAAATATATGGGTAAATATACGGAAGTATGCACCATACAGATGTGTTTATGTAGGTAAATATATGGGTAAATATATGTAAGTATGCACCATACGGATGCATTTATGTAGGTACTCTAGTCCATAGGGAACAACTTCCAGGAGGTGACCAATAGTGATACAAATTCAATCAAACTTAAATGAATATGTCTTAATGCATAGGCAATATTATACATGAGACATAAGAAAGAGATGAACAGAACAATACCACTCTTTCTGGGATCAAAAAGAGACAGAGACTGAAATCTGGAGCTGGCATTGCCATAAGGGCCTGCTCAAATGTAGACAAAAAGAGAAGGACAAGCATTAGAAACACATCACGAACCAATAAGCTGCGGCAATGTTCTAATATGGTAAGAAACCTTAATTAAGATGCGGGCAACAATTTGGGTACTCATTCTTTCTGGTTCAAACTGCAAAAGCAATCACCACATCAGTTATGTTACGGACAGGAAAGCATCTTCACTCAAGCAAATTCCAAACGAAGATACCTGATAAAGACGAAGAAGGCAAAGATTTGCATCCAGACTATATGTTTGTGACAAGACCTGATAAACATAAAGCCAAGTTGAGACAAACTATTAGCAACAGTCACAAATTGCTCAATTTTATTTTATTTATCTTTATTCCATCTTGAGGCAAATAAACACCACAACCAAAATCAACTCCTAAGTCCTACTCATCAAGATTTCGATAATCAACTAATAACGAAATAAATAGGATATCCAAGAGAAAAGATAATAAAAGAAAATTTTAAAAGGTACCTGCTCGTTAACGTAGTTTTCGAGATCGGGAAGGATGTCGGGATTGTAGGGATTGACGGCGACAAGCTGCTCCACTGTGAATGAAACCTGTTGCTGTTGCTGCTGTTGAGCCTCTCTTCCCATTTTCTCCACACGGTGTCGTTTGATCGATAAACTTAGAATTTCTTAGAAACCCCAACTTAGCTTAAGCAAGGGAGAACGATAATCAACGGACAAGGCTTCTGTAACAACACTCCGTAATTTCGTAGGAGACGAACTCAACTGCGAACAAGCAGAAAGGGTTTTAGCTGCCGAAGTTAGGAGTCAAAAGACTTTTATACCCTCTTTATTCCCAATTTTATTATTATTATTATTATTATTGTTATTTTGGTGTTTCGGCTGTCTTGAAAAGTAACTGTCTCCTATTTCTAAAATAATTAAATGTACTTAAAAAAAATAATTAAATGTAATTTTAAATTTCAAAGTTAACAATATAAATTTAAGGGCAATGATTTTTCCCCCCCTTATTTTTTGTAAAACCACCCCATTGATTAACCTACCCCATCCAAAGAAATTAAAATGAATATATTTTATAAATTCACCCTATAAATACCAAAAATGCCCCTATCTATTTAATACTTATAATATTTTCTTTTCTTTTTTTCTTAAATTTTTATTTATTTTAACTAAAAAAAATAATTGTTGACAACTTATAATTCAACATGTTATCACAAGCCGCTTGCAAGTCAAGCATTTAACAATCCATGAAAAGTGTAAGTTGACTTGTCATTTCGTATTTCCATTCCCAAACATGCTCAAATTCAAATCCAACTTACTAATTTAAAAAAGAAAAATCAAATCAAATAAACACCAAAGCAATGAAAAGAAAAACTTTTAAATTTTAACTCCAGCAAACATATTCAACAATTACAAAATATTAGAAATATTTTCCAAAAAGTTTAAATATTTAAGAATCTATTTATTAAATATTGTAATGTTATATAATAATTTATTGGCTACTCAAATCTATCGTGTGGCAACATTAGGCACTAACTCTCTAAAAGCCATTATATCAATTGTATAAAGAGTTGCCCAACCTTCTACACATTGATGATGATATTTAAACCATTTAGTTGCGATTGGTGGTATTGGTGAACCCGGTTGCATAAAAATCTGCATAAAATTAAAATAATTGTTAGTATAATTACATAATCAATCAATAGAGTTAAATTATTATCAAACATTTCTTAAATATTCTATAAATACCTCAATGAAATGGCAACCATAAATATATCCAATTGCTATAATTTTATGAGATGAGTGTGGCCCTGGAATAGATCTCAATGGAAGAAATGTAAGACATTGCTACATAGATATTAGTAACACTATAACATCATATTTAGAAGTAATAAGATACCCAATGTTAGGCATGATCATCCAATGATCATATCTCGGGTTGGGATCAAAATATGAAAGTGAATGCAAGAGTTCTTGATATCTACCAGCATAGCCTAACAAAAGAGCGTACTCATTATAATGGCATTGTAATTCATCAACTAAGTCTCTTCTTACCTGAGCCCAATTGTCTTCACCAATGCCTATCAAATCAGCCACAGCTCGAAAGCCGGCAACAACATCTTTTGTACCTCGTATATAGGGTCTTATTCTAGAAGGAAACAAATTAATGAAAGGAACATGTTTCAGTGGTTGTGATTGACAAATCTTTTTCTTTTGTCATTTTTTCGATTGCAATGAAAGTGTACTAGCAGGCATAGCAAGTATAGATTTTCCATCTTCATTAGATAAGACATACTCAAATTTAGATGGATTTCTACGAGTAGATGTACCTTCTTTTGAAGAAGGGCGACCACGTGTTTTACGCTTAACCTCTGGCTCAAGAAGAAAAGTCGATGCTGGATTTGCGAGCTCTTTTAACTTTCTTAATAATTGAACCTTAGCTGGATCATCACTATCATTAAAACGCTTTACAATCATCTTTATCTCTGGCATGCAACTCAATGTTTTTTATTCATCTTGATTGACTTGCAGTAAGTCTAGTTTCTTTCAGTGAGAATGAAGAGAAGACAAAGGAATAGGTCGACCTTCATGTTTGTACTCTGCAATCTTGTGTGCGCACGAAAGCCCATGAGTGTGTCGTAATATACATCCACAAGCAAAAGCATCTGGACCGACAGCATCAGCTTGTTTAGACTCTTCAAGTATCATAATGAGTGCATTCATTGCAACAAATCCTCTCAACTCTTTGAAAATTGATGGTTTGAAATCATGTTGTACCATAGTTAAACTTTTTTCCAGTGAAGCCTTAATCTCAACCAATTGTAATTCCAATAAAGCATGGATTTTTGTCCATGATGACTCAAAAATACATTGAGATGTCCTCAACTGCTTCTTTACTTTAGAATGTGACGACTTGACCCTTTAACAAGTTTAAAAAAAAAATTTATATGAATAATAACTTTTTTGTTAGATTGCAAAAACAGTAATAAAATATAAACAAATGACAATTTTATTGTAAGAGTTTACTGGTTCGATGTCACGTTTCCAAAATGCATCACTGAGTTTGTCCATGCAAAAACAAATTTTTCCTTATACTTATCTAGCCACACATTCCTTATATAAGTAAGTGCTATAGGATATTTTGAAAAATCACTCTCCATACTTTTTAACCGTTATGAAAACTCTTCTTCTGATGCAGATAACACTAGTAAATTCCAACTAGAAATAAATGTCTCCCACATCTCATTAGTCTCAAACAAATTCTTACAATTGGCCAATACATTTCTTGATATATGTCATCTGCTAAGAAGAGTAGTTGCACTTGGAAAATTTTTTTGAATAGCTTTCATCAAAGCTAGTTCTCTATCTGTAACAATAACACTTGGTAACATATTCTCTTACATTACACCTTTTAGTCTTTCCAATGCCCAAATATAGTTATTCTCTCGCTCGGATTCAAGATATACACAGCAAACTGAAAATGTCAAATCAGTTGATGTAACACCAACTATCTCTAGTAAAGGCATACCATATCGATTGGTTTTATACGTGCAATCCATAATCAATACTCGCGGGAAAGCTTGCAACAACTCTATTGCGGAAGGGTGTGCTACAAATAAATCTTTGACGCAATTTGTATCCACATCACATCTATGCCACCCAATATATTTATGCTCAGTTAATTTACTCATAAGTAGTTGCATTTGTGAACGCCCAGCTTATTCTCATACCTTATATTTTCGTCGGGCGTTATAGATTGCTCGTATTGCAATGGCATTATGCATATCTCTTTTCTTTAAGACATGTAATATATCTTTTGGTTTAACATTGTTCTTCCACTTATCAACCAATAAATCGCTCTCCTCTTTACTAAGTCTGCCAGCAAATGAGTGGCCTTCAAGATATTGTGTGGCAGGATGGTTATGGAACCCACATATCACTATCAATGCCTAGTCATCATTGTTTGCCATTTTTTAACCTTTTAGTTTAAATGGACACTTACATTTCTTTGTTCCAGTTGCCTTTATTTGTTTTGGCTTGTGACCTTGAGGACGTCTGTGCCTATAAACACCATTCCTTTCACATGTGAAGATTATCCTTGGTTTTCTACCATTTGCAGTTATATCAGATTTTTCAATCACAATAACAAGCCCATTTCTCTTTCCAACATCTTTTGTCCATTCAATTAGTGCTTCTCTACTTGAAAAAACCTGCAGCAAAAGAAAATACAACTTACCTGACTAAATATTCTATACTGCATATGACTAGAAACAAAAGAAGAACTTGATTAATACATACCATGTCAGTCGTAAATGCATCAGTATTGTCCAAAATAGCTAATCCATTTAAAACATCATGATTATGAGTTGATCTTTCATCCTATATTGAGAATGAATTATAAATTAATTAGCAAAATTTAAATAAATTTAACATATCAAAGAAAAAAATAATACTTACGAAAACACCAGTAGCCAAATACTTCAAACAATTTAACATATGTTGTACAAAGTTTTGACTTAGTTAAGTCAAAGGAAAATTAATTTCCAATAGAAAATTATTAAATGAAACCATAAAAGATCACATGAAACTAGACAAACCATAATTAATCCACGTAAACAAATAACTTTTCAATTAAAATTTACTTTTTAAAAAACAAAACTGAAACTTACTAATTCCGTTTGTAATTCTTCCCTGGGCATATCTTCTCTCTCCATCAATGCAATATTAACTTCTTCCCTTGGCATATCTTCCCTCTCCATCAATGCAATATTAACTACTTTTTCTTTTCCAAATTCTTCAGTCCTTTTTATTCATCTATCATTGCAATATTGATTTCTTTTCTTATTTGAACTGTTAGGAAAAAGTTTAAAAACATAAAAATTATGCATTCATACGGTATCACAAGTTTAATTGTAATAGATAATAATTTAATTAATAATTATTTATTTACCTATTTTAGTCATTTCACATAAGGGTAACATTGTAATTACAAAAAATTTAATAAGTGGGATGGTTTTATACAGAAGGTGGGGGGGAAATATCGCCACCCTAAATATCAGGTATAAAAGTAAAAATAAGAAATCTTTTCATCAAATCTATTATCAATCAATGCATCCTTTTATTCTTAGAGAAATTTTATTTTGAAGTCATATTTTAAATAATTGATTTCCTTTATTGATTTCAAACTTTTAAATTTTTTTGGATTAGCATTTGAGGAAAAGGAATAGAACGAATATTATACACTAGTGATAGGTATACTGGATAATCATCTTTTGGGCGAGTGGTAGAATTACTCTCACTAGGTTCAAGTATCAATATTATAATATGGGGACTTAATTTTCTTTCTCAAATTGATCAAAAGCCATCTTATTCCTTTCAAAATGCCTATAATTGAGTTAAGACAATTTTTCTTCTTCTAAAATATGAATAAATTGATTGTAATTAATACAAAATAATAATATGGGAGATTTTTTCATTGTTCATTAGGACAAATGAGATTTACCTACAAGAATGACAAAAGTTTTTCATATTTTCATACAAACATCTACTAGCAGAATGCTTTTGCTGCATGTACATCTACAAGTGTGACAAAAGGCTCATAACCAACTAAAAAGTTATCAAAAAGTTGGGGCGCTATTTATTTCTTTACAGATGTAATATGTTTGAAATCAAATTCCAGCCCATCCATGTCTTCTTATCAGAAGGGTTAGCAAAATTTAGCTCGAACATCTCCTTGCTAGCGTGCTCACCAGATTCGCAAAAGCCAACAAGTTTTGCGACGATCTCAGCACTCTCTTTCACATTCTGCATGTTAAGAGGGTCTGTCCACAGCTTGTTTACCAGTTGCAACCTTCTCTGTTTACATACTTGAGGTATGTCCCATTTCATGTAAAGCAACTCTCTTTCTTCTGCTGTCAGTTTTGAGCTCACCCGCTTGGCTAGGTATTCCCGTTCTTGCTTTAGAGCCTTGACACTGCATTCATCACAAAGCAGCAAATTGTCAGTAGTCAATGTTACATTTTGAGCTCACCTTATGCATTAGTAAAAGTTACAAGGACAAAAATGACCGAGATACCTTGACGCCACGGAACCTGCGGGTTCATCACCTAAGAGTGCCGGACTTGCATTACCAAGCTCTGCGAAATGCTGCTCCAACCAAGTCAACCTTCTCAGCTCAACTTCCATATATATCTGATCAGTTGGATCTCCCCTGAATAACAAGTAGAACTGTGTACGGTGTATAATTGAAACATGGCACAAGTGCCATAACATGATAATTTGCATTCTCTGCTCCTCAAACATCAAATGCCACGGCATGGGAGATGGGTTCGGAATGTCTGTCTCCTCAGATACAGCATCGTTTGCTTCCAGCTCCAATACCTAATCCAGTCCATGAAATTTAGTTATAATATGTTAAGGTGAAAGCAAAATCAAGTGTTTATAGCCAGAATAGTTTGTTTCCGTTTATCAAAAATAAAATCATAAAGTCCACAATAATTCATATGTATTATCATGAAACAAACTTAAAAGCATTTCAAATTTTTTTATGAGTTCTACAATACTTATTCTTTTCGGATAGGAAAAATGGTTAGTAATTAGAAGCAGGGTGCATAAAAGAGCCAGAATCTTTATGCCAAATTGATTCTACACTGACTTATGTTATGTTGCTCGTTAATTCAAACCCAAAACAACATCATGAATATCTTGCTGAGATTGAAATAGTAAGTAAAGATATAAGAAAATGAGTCCAAGTATATATGGTTCTAACCTGACAAACGAGAAGCTGCTTTTGATATTGTAGCTTTGCCACCCTTTCTTTTAACTCAGTAACATAAGCCCTAATGCTACGTATATTCTCCTCAGCTGCATTCTTGAACATCCTCTGCATTTTCTTCACATCAACAGAATTTGTTTTCCGTGATGCAGGAGTTCCTTCCCTAGATGATATATTGCCAGTATCATTCTTCGGCGGAGTATCAGCAAAT
The DNA here is from genome assembly GCA_030449925.1 of Citropsis articulata. Lineage (NCBI taxonomy): Eukaryota > Viridiplantae > Streptophyta > Magnoliopsida > Sapindales > Rutaceae > Citropsis > Citropsis articulata. Next base: position 1,571,101 of record JASUUH010000257.1, read on the forward strand.
GACTGAGGTAATGTATTGCCATGAGACAACAGACGGTTGTCAGGGGCCTTATTCTCAGTCTCGTGGTCCATTACCTTACGAGAAGAGGAAAGAGGTGAACAAGGGGAACGTATTATGTTTTGCATGTTTGCGCTGTTGCTCAAGGAGAAAGGGCGAGTTTTCTTTTTCTTGATTTGGGTCTTGAACTCTGGCGTCTTAAACTCTACAGTCTCATCACTATTTGGAAAAGATGAGGCAAGCATGTCTATGGATTTCTGAACATTCTCAAGCTTTCGTTCTAAAGATGCAATTGCACTCCCTTGAGAGTTCAACCGAGTGAGCTCTTCCTTCAGGTTGGCCTTATTTCCAATAACAATATCCTCAGGAATTGTGCTAACTTCTTGTATGTCCTTAATTTCAGACAACAGCCTCACTATGGTGTCAGCAGTTTCTTGACTCCCCAATCGATGGGAAGTGACCTCATTATGAAGTACTTCGAGTGCTCGATTTGCTTCATCACCAAGCTGCCTCTGGCGCTGCTCAAGCTTTCGAATTTCATGCACAAGCATAGATGGATCCATTGAAGTAACCGACTGCCCCACCATTGCTTGTTTTCCTACTTTATTTCTAGGCTGAGTATCTGGGAAAGATTTTTCTGACACTGATTCATACTCAACAGGAAAAGAAAGACACCTTGCTGTTTGAGTCGAAGGCCCACACTGGTTCAAATCCTCCAAGTTCAGTAAGCTATAAGTTGGAGGAAGGCAATAATTTAAAATATATTTTTATTATTACTACAGTACCTTAGGTTCCTTGTGTGCTTTCCTTTCAAACTGGGATTGTGCAAGGTCTCTCTGACGCTTTAGCTCTTTAACTTCCCTCTCAAGCTGCAATTAAATATTTGTTCAGTGAGTAGAAAGCAAATATTAAACAAAGAATGAAGAAAGTATTTCTCTTCAGTTATTGCTTTTGTTTCTGAATGAAATTGAAACGCATAATTGCTCCTAATAAAGAGAGGATTACAATTATACTTTTCTTAAGTGATAGTCATAGAATGAGAAAGCAGCACATTGTTGATTATATTCCAAGTATATGCATTTTATCAAGAAAGAAAAGTGCGGAAGCATCTATGCTCTTGAAGATATATGGGATGACTGTCTGAGAAAAAAACAATTTATGGAAATTCCCAATATATAATGTAAAGGTGAATAAGCTAATGTTGCTTAATCCAACTCAAAGTTGTCTATGATCAAATAGTCCGGTAATACAAATCATCTCTTGACATGAAGAACAGTCTTTTCAGTGTTATTGCTTATGAAATACATATACCTGTTGAATCTTCAAATCCTTTTCCATTAACAGAGATCTGAAGCATGAGGAAGAAGAAGGGTCCGGACTACGTAACTCTGCTTCAAGTCTGGCCACTTCCTTCTGCAATTGCTTCACCAGCCTCTTGTCTGAAACAACCTGTAGGGACATAGACCATCACGGGTTAAGACTGGTTATTTTACTTTCCAATGGTTGACCATCATCGATAAGCAAGTATGCAAACACTACAATACTTCATGACATAACTATACTGAGGTTGCTGTTTATGAACAGACATAATATGGGAAAATCTCACTAAACGATGGAAAAGAAAAGGAGGGCTCACTCCTAGTCGTATTGATGAAAGTCTAGAAACGGTGTCATATATTAACAAATAAAATAAAAATCTCTGAAGTGTTGAAGTATATTCTCTCAGTTATTATACCATGTTCACTTGGGCATTGTTAGTGACTTCCTTTGCACTCGTGGCAAAGGACAACGTATTCCTTGTTTGCTCCACATGGCTCAGAGCAGGACTGACAGTACATATAATGGCTGTTCGAGCATTTCCACCAAGTGAGTGCTGCAATATTCGAGTAAGTTTCGAATCTCTGTATGGTATGTGACCAATTCTTTTTCCACCGCTGCGAACAGAAAAAGACCGAGTGAGACATGGGATCCCTGTACTTAAATATCTCCCAAAATATGCATGTAAGGCTTGTCATTTCCTATTGTCATGGTTGTGGGTAAAATATCACCAAACAAAATAGAAAGAACAAATAAATACCGATATCGTTTAACTCCGATTAAATTCACGCAAATCAATCAAATGTCTTATGGTCTGCTTAGTTGTTTTAAGAGCATAATCGAGACTCGTACAGGTTCAACTTTACATCTTGATTATACCAGCTATCCCATTGTTCAGAATCTCAGATGTGCTTTCAATTATTATTATTTTAGTTTTTGGCACCAGAAACGATTCAAAAACTCTAATTTCATGAGATCTTCCCAAAATTAAATGAAAACTATGCCATTCAATAAGTCAGCGGACAATGCAAGAAAACTCAATACAATTGACATATAATGATATAAAACAATTCAGAATTCTACTAGATCTTTGCCGAATTTGAACTTCAAATACATGCTTCTTGGAGGAACCAAGAGCGACTAAGATAATTCTAGATGCTTATTTTATTTGTCTGAAAATATGAAAACTATACAAAAGCTGAAGCCCCTGATGTAAATTCACAGTGTGGTGTTGTTCTGCACTAGCTCACCTCAGCTTTCTGATCACTGTTGTGAGCGTCAACAAGCTGCGATTAATATGACTCCCTTCCTTGAGTCTCACACCATCTGCATTTGTTTGAGAGGCACGTTCACTTCCAGCAAGGTCTACTAAGTTCTGCAAAGTCACAGCACTTCAATCAACTAAATGAACTGCTATTTATGATTGAGATCCTTTTTTTTTGGTTATGAATCTCTACGAGGTGAGAACCTAAATAAGGGAAAAATAACATACCAAACTTGCTAAGAAAGACTTCACACATCCTGAATTTTCCCGGAGACTGCTCTCAATTGTCTGAAATAAAGTGTGACCCATTGGCACAAGATGTTAGCAACATGCATTTTCATCTAAAAAAGAAATACAACTCATGGTTATAGATAAATAGATGTAGTTGGAAAATGCCTTAGAACCTATCATATAAATGACCTTTATCATACTTGAGATAATGGAAGGGCAGGAAAAGCGAATTTCCTATGTCAAGTAGCTATATAATTTGTAAAGAATGGAAGTTTGAACAAAAAGAAAATGGCAAAACTTTAGGACATTGGGAGATCTCAAAAGAAGTCTCAGTGTGTAATATAGTCAACAATTGCAGCGATAAAATTACGAATAATGTGAGTCAGTGAATTTCTTTTGCAATTGATGAAAAAAGCAATAAGTAGACTGAATGAAGAAAATATGTGCAAAGAAAGTAAGGACCCCCACTGGACCGGTAAAAGTGGTTGCACTGAGGCAGTATGGTTCACAATCAGCAAAATATATAGAATTCTCTTACTACAGATTCAAAGTTTACTCAAAAGAAAATGAAGGGAACAGAAAAAATGTGATGCAGAGACGAGGAGTAGACATAGTTTAGAAGTGCAATGAGTAAGTTTACAATACCAGTAAATGGAAATTAAAAAGATGCACTAATAATACTCACCAATCTGATTATTTGATGTGATCTTGAGCTGTTATCATTTAAAGCAGTTTCTCCCACTTGCCTTTGGGCTGCGGAGACAGATGTTTCCAATTATAGGTCATAAACAAAGAAAGAAGGTATAGGCTATAACAATGTTGTACCACAAGCAAAATAAGTTCTAATTTTCTTAACAATTGTAAGAGATTCAGAAACCAAATCTCACTAACTCTAAAATGAGATAAAAAACAAATCACAGAAAATTTCTTTTGGATAAAATTATAGTGTATGTGACAGTACTCTACTCTCTACATAGAATAGACAAGCTTTTTCTGGTGGGTACTGGGTACAACTTAGAGTTTAGGAAGAGCACAGAATGTCAACAGCATTCATTCTTAAGAAAGAGCTTGAATGCTTCCTTGGATTTGCCAATCAGCTCAATTACATAATCCTAACAACAAGCCATCAAATATTTGGAACTAACAAACCTAAAGCCTTCTAACTATAAGAAAACATTATTGTTCAGTTACCTTCACAAATGCCAATTAAGTGCCTCAAATGTTGGCTGTCCGGAACAACTTCTTCAACTAGCTTTTCCACAATGGTTCCTTTCTGCATGAAACAGCATCAAGAACAAGAATCAATACTGGAATATGAAAGAACTGTACGCAATTTCCGTTCTAATTAAGAAAAAAGTTCACTTAAATACCTCAGGATCATCCAAAAGCCGCAGGGAACCAGATTCACAATTCAACAAGTCCATGACAGTCTCGTTGTAGATCTCTAGAGCAGAAATTTTCAAGATAAAGTCCCTCTCCTGGTTCTGAGGAGTTTAAATGTTGGGAGTGAGTATACTCTCAGCTTAACAATTAAGCATTGGAAAAGGAAAAGGGGTATTCAATTCATTAGTATATAATCCCAATTATTTGAAGTTATGCTATTGCACTATGCTAGAATATATTACAATAATTTCATCTAACATCATCAGTTTAAATAGCGAATATAACTAACTTATTATGATTTCCATACATAACAATTCCCTAACAAGATCTTAAAAGGCCATAAGGAATCATGTAATTCATGATTTTAAAATGTAAGTAGCATTCTGTATTTGTTTTCACATAATATTTCCAAAGTCAGAAAGTTAAGCTATACAGCATCTTTAGAGCTGGAAACAACTGGATGCCAAGAACATTTAACGCAAATAGCAAAATTTATAGCTTACATTTTTTATGTGTTCGTAAATGTCATTAACAGCATTTTCAGCTATTCCTCGCATAGTGAATGTTTTGCCACTGCCAGTCTGCCCATATGCAAAAATAGTTGCTGCAAAAATAAAATAAAGTTGTGCAACTTTAGAAGGGAATAGAAAAATCTACAGAAAAAAACATCAAAAGCATAGAAAAGTCTACAGATGATAGCCAAAATCTAAACAAATAAGTAGTTACCATTAATTCCTGTTAGAACAGACAAAGCAACATTCTTAGCCCCTTCTTCGTAAACTTTTTGAGTCGAGCACGTAGTATCAAACACTTTATCTGCCAGGATTGCATAACAGCAGACGAAAATCCAACTTAGTCACATCAACTCAGGTTGCTCTTTAAACCACAAACTAGCAAAAAACACAATGAAAGAATACCAAAGGTATAGGGGTTGATGGGCCGTTCATGACTTGGACTCTTCAAAACAATCATGTGGTTATCAAGGCAATCCCACGCAAGAAGATCATACATAGCTTGCTCTCTCCGGCTCAAAGGCCTCATACGAACAGTTACCAAGATTTTCTCCTCACGGACTTTAGGACCACCAGGAGTAGATGCAGGGGTCCTCTGCATCTTAGATAATGGTGTAGCTGGTGTCCCTACCATCTTCATCCTAAACTATGCCCTCTGCAAAAAGTGGAATATGTCATACATTAGCATTAACTGTAACATTAGAATGATTGTTGCTGTCGCTGAAAAAATTCTCACTTCTTATTCCTACCCAAATAAAGTTCATAACAGAGTTTCGATTCTTCATTCAAATTTAGCAACTGAATCTTGTATGTACAAAAGAATCGATTCAAACAAAGTAATTACAGGACAGACATTTGTGATTACAGACATTTGTGATTACAGGACAGACATTTGTAGCATGTAATTAATCAGCAATTTATGTCCGTCACCAAGAAAATAAAAAAATAAACTCATTTTACTAAATTTTCAACTTCTGATAAATGTCTTCCCTTTTACTTTTTTTTTTTTTATAAAAAAACTAAGCCTTTAAAATAATAACAAGCTAATAATAAGTTAGATAAGTCCATAATCGGAAAATGCAACAAGAAATTTATAACCGTAAAAATCTGCAGAAGTTATTAGACGTTCAACAAATTTTCACTTGAAAATACAACGACAGATAATATTAAAATTTGAAAAATGAAACGATGAATAATTACTGCACCAAAATAAAATCAAATTTCCACGACTTGAGTTTTCTTTCTTTTTTTTTTTAAATTCCAGTTTCGGAGGTTGTTTTAACGGTGCAACAAAAATCACCTGAAACTAGAAACGGTAACAACGAAAAAAAATGCAGCACTTACAAAGAAGTCAAAAGTATCGAAAGATTGAACAAAAGAGGAGCGCCGTTGAGTTCTTGAAGAACGACGGCCCTGATTCAAGAAGCTAGTCAGCGGAGCGGCGCCTGGGAGTGGACGGACACATGAGAGAAGTGAAAAAACTGAGAGATTGGAAATGGCGAAATAGCAAAGGGTTTTGGCAAAACTCACAGTCACAGAGTGGGAGGAGCCGAAGAAGAAGAAGAAGAAGAAGTAACGGATAGTTTTTGTTTTTGTTCGTTATTATTATTATTCTTAACTGTTACTTTTTCCGTTCTGTGCGCGCACCTGAGAGCATCATCAAATCAAATGATTTTGAATTGGAAAGTCTATTGATGGATCGCAAACTCGCAAGGCTCTTCTCGTGTAGTCCACGTGCGCGCATTAAGTGCTCCGAATGGATCGGTTTTATTTATGGGCTTTTCGAATCAAAGTTTGTTGAGGATCTGTTTATGGACTTCATAAGGTCAAAGCCCATTTATCATCAATCAATCACTCTAAAAAATTTAAATCCAAGACCCGGCGTCCCGGCCGGTGGTCAAAGAAATCAAGTGGAAAAAGGTCAAAAGAATTTTTTTTTTTCAATTTACAAGCATTTAACCGTCGTCAAAATTTTGTTATGTTCTTGAAATACACACACACATTCATACAAGCTTAAATTTAATTCTATAATTGATTTTGTACGGGATTGGTGGAAGTAATATAAAAGGGAATTAATTAGTCGATAAAAAAAATAATAAAAGGAGAAGCTTTAAAAGTTGCTTAATTAAACCACTTGGGCTTAGTCCAAGTGGCTAGAGCCACTCCCTCACAAGTGTGAGGGAAGTGGTTCGAGTCTCCGCAAACACATTGTAAGGGTTTAATTTATATTTCCTTTCTTGGAGCCTTAGAGCTTGAGTGAAGGCAGTTTTTCTCCCAATATGGGAGTTTGACGTCTCTCGAATATTTGGAAGGGTTTAAAATCTGAGCGGTGCCATATCAGAATTGATGTAAACGATTTTCAGTAGTTGTAAATATCAGTTATAAATCTCATATAACATGAATTATAATATGAGTATTAGTCTCATATAATTCAAAAAAAAAAAAAGTTGCTTAATTAGAACGACAACAAAATTCTTAAAGGCTTTTTGCAAAGCTATAACGTGGCCGAAGAGTATATTAGGCAACCCAAAATGTAAACCGAAAAACTGACTATTTTTCCATTCACTCGAAGCCCAATTTAGTATGTCCAAAACACAACAAATTGCCAGGAGGAGGCGTTTGAAAAATCGACCCATTTTTTTTTTAAAAAAAGGTTAATATCATTACCATATATTTACTCACATCTGCCGCCAGAATTTTATCAGAATCTGTTAAATTCAACCTATGCTAATGTACATGAAGAAGCAAAAAACTCGAAGCCTCTTTAACTACATAAATCTATGTGAAAAGAAAAGTGATTTAGTTTAAGATTATCGAACGGATTTTTCTCATGACAAATTATTTAGTTTAAGGAAAAAAAAAAAAAAAGGTGACACAAGTCAAAATCAAGGTTGAGCACTTTTATTTTTTATAGGCACAATGGAATAGTCCAAATGAACTGTTTAGATCTAATCATGGTCCAAAAGATTTTTCTTTCCATCACAAGTTGCAAAGACCAGATTATTCGGCGTCCATCAAACAGAATGCACCCCCAAATACGTCAATCGGCATCAACGTGAAATTGGAGAATAAATTGTTGACTATTACTGCCCCCACTGAAACTCAAAAATATTTTTTGGACGTCAAATGTTCCATGGAGCATTTTGTCCGTCACATTCATCATTTTTGAGCCATGAAATTAAAGGGGATGGCTCTTCGCCCCCTCGTATATATGACCATGTGCATATCAAATATTCTCGTAACTTTGGCAACTTGCTTCATCTTCTTACCTCTTGTGGATAGCTTGATAAGTAGACGAAGACATGTTGGTGTTATGCAGGAGAGTGACATCTAATTAATTAAATCATGTGTCATCATCAGCAGACATAAACATAATTGTGATCATGCTGCGTATAGACCAAAATTTTCCCACCTAATATAAAAATGAACGCGCATTATCGGCGCACCTAATGATGTTAGGTATGGAGCATGGATGATGATTTGAACCATGCATGTCGTGTTAGACTTTCCCAACTGGTTTTAAATATCTCTGTACATGTTAAAAAATTGCAGCAAGTTAATGATGTAATTTTAAAAGTCTTCTTTTTTTTTTGTTCGGTAAAGGAATTTTTAAAGGGTTTTGTACGACCAAGCGGAGAAAATTAACATGGACCGACCAACCGAAATATGTGGTGGAGATTTAAAGCAGAGAAACGAATCGCACAGAGACAAACACAACACAACAAGTCGAAAGTCCGAAATCCATACCCACTGGCTCGAATTCCAAGGTTAAATCAGCCACAAAAGCGAACATGATGCGAAATTTCGCTGCAAATGAGTTAAAAATCTTGTGTCTTTTGACTTCGCATTCTTGGCAGCAGCATACATGGCTGGATAAGGTATTGCGCGCGGCAGTTAATTGGTGCCACGTGGACGGAGTTTAAAGCTCTCGTTGTTATCCGAGAAAAAGATTAAAAATAATTAACTAATTTTGATTATATATGTCTACAGGAATACACATGGTTATCTGACTCATAATAAATTTATTTATTCGGATCTTATTAAATATATAAATTTGAGCTAATGTACGATGTCGCACCTTAGATTTTAAGTAGGTTATAATTAGTGTGTATGGGGATGGTTACAAGCCAACAAGAATAAGTTCAACAATCCAACTCCCAACAAAATAAAAGCAAAATCTGCGAAAGATTGGATGACGCTTGGAGTATAAGAAAAGTCACTGAGATTTTAGTAAGGACAGACTAAATTGCAAATTTGCAATGCCCGAAGGGTGCCCCCCCCACAAATGATCTAAAAACGACGCACTGATATCACAAAAACATTTTATGTGTTAATAATGTTTAGTGCTCTGTACGAGTCAACGACCTTTTCATCATGATTCATAGGGCTATTTAACAATTTTCACATGAGCAGTCTTTGATCCTAAACAAAGCTAATTGGTCCATCTTTTTGCTTCAATTGCAAGTAGAAAACTGTCCCAACTAATAACACTTTTTTTTTCCCCCGGTTGCCTGAATTGGGGGACATTAGATCTTATGTTAGGGTTATACAATTAAAAAAAGCCAAAAAAAAAACTTCAGAAAAGAAGACGTTTTTAATAATTTTATAACACAAGATTTGAATGAATAAATGAATAGATAATTTGTGCGGTTAAAATGCAAGTCGCAAAAAATCTATGCACATCATTTTTTTTCAATTTTTTTTTTTGTATATATTTGGGGATTGAGGTCCAATCAAGCCTTTCAGTCCATTATTATAGATTAGAAACGCCGGTGTTATTAACCAGCCAATTATTAATTGCCAAGTGAACGTTTTAAAATTGGCGCTCTGGTTGATGAAAGCACAACGTTTAATTATGATATTATATGAACTATGAAGATACCTACTAACTTATTTGGGAATGTGGTGAGATAATTGGGCTATTAAAACTCAACTATTAAAGTGTTTGTTAACATTTATAGTTGGGCTTTGATAAGTTAACAAATTTTTTTTCTAACTTCTATTCTACAATTGTAGTTTTTTCTCCACAGCAACTGCAGCTTAAAAGTTACAGCACTTCACTTCCAAACACACCCAATTATATTACTGGGGTGAAAAAATTTAGAAATTCTTATCATAGGTTTGCTCGATCACGACTCACGAGTTCATTCCAACTCTCAAAATTTATCCATCTTACTAATGGATCTTTAGACTAATGGGAGAAATTTTACATTTATAATATTAAGTTTTTATAAAAATTTTATGAAAAATAATTTTAATATTTTCGTAATTATTAATTAATTAACTGAAATAATTTAAAAATATGAGTGAAACTAATATTTTTTGAATATTAAAAAATTTTAAAATATTTAGATAAATACTTTAATGTATCAATAACTTCAGTTATATAATATAATTATAAATATTAATTATAATATATGTAGTTAACAATGTACACAGAATTTTAAAAAATAAAATAAAATTTTGTCCATCTCATTTTAAAGCCTGCGATCCAGTCTCCGTCAGCACTCAGGGGAAACAGAGTTTCTTTCATTTCCTCCACGTGTAAAATTAAACAACGTTGGCTCGGCAGCTTTTAATTGAAATTTCGCGCATTGAAGAGTTGAGATATTTTGATGAGAATTGACCGATGAGTTTGGTATAGCCGTTGTTCCCATTTTGTGCAGTTGTAAACCATTGGTGATTCTAAGCGCCTTTCTTTTTATTTTATTTTATTTTATTTTATTTTTTGGTTTGTCCAAATGAGTTTAATTGAAACGGGAGTGTGCAAGTCCCCAACCACCGTAATCAATTCAAATCCATATGAAAACAACCAATTAACCAAACAACTGAAATCCTAATTGGATAATTTACAAAAAATTAAAATTAAAAAAAAAAAAAAGAGGCGTGAGAGGGAGTGAGGGGCTCACCAGCCTAACGTCGCTTTCTTTACTTAATTTCTTACAAGCAAGCTACCAAACTTTTTTTGGCCGGGGAAATTGATTAACAAACAATAATGATCGGCTTTTTGAGGACCAACTTGCTACTTGCTCTGTTGCCGCTACCTGCTGGAATGTCGCTGTGTTATAATTATTATTTTTCGTTGAGTTTGGATGGTGGGTGTGCGCGAACTGGGAAAAGCACTGCTATTTTGGTTGAGAATAATGATAGAACAATTTTTTTAAAAATAGTTTGATGCAAAGAATTTTTTATGTGAGCAAATGATGAGCTCCATTATTCACCGAATTATTAATAAAGTATGAAAAATGAAATTAGAAGACAAAATTTTATTTAAATTACATTGAATTAGTTATATAGAAAAGAAAAAAAACAAATAAAAAGCTAAATATGACTCAATAAAGTACGCAAAAAATTATTGTTTGCTTTCTCATTGATAGCTAACATTGAAGTATTCAAATTCAACAGGGTAAACTTCGATTCATCCTAGATAAAATAATAATTTTTAATAAATTATTCAAAAGTATGAAAATCTCATTTCACTCCCATTTCTATTTAGAAAGACGATGATTGCATAGTTATTTTTTTTCCTTAAACCTTCTAAATATTAAATGAGGATACATTAATATTTTTATACGTAATAAATTAAAAATTGTCATTTTAATTTTTAAGTAGGAGGTAATCTAATTTACCTTGCACAAGAGACATCACGGGGTGACTTCACATAAAATATTTAGTATAAACCGTAATATTAGTGCACTGAAAACTATTATTAGAAAGGCACCGTAACATAAAGTCACCGTGACCTTACAGTTAAATATAGTGAAAATGTACCGTCATGGGCACTACAATATTAGAAAGAAGTTGTTGTCAGATTGATGCCCATAAACTTATATAACAATCTACTCCAACATGCACTTTATTTTGTTTCCTCTCCTTAACGATTAGTGCATCTTCTTGGTTCTTGTTAAATTAGAATAAGAAGAGAATTATACTATTGCTGATTCTTATGTGGAGCAACATGAGAAAATTTTAGATGAGACAAATCCATTGACTAATCATATATATATATATATATATATATATAAAGAGAGAGAGAGTAGTTTTATGACCTGGAATTTCAAAATTCAGGAAAATTTTGAAAAAAATTTAAAACTGTAGGGTTTTAAAGACTTACAACTTAAAACATTTAAACCGCATAATTTAAGTATTTTTTCAGATATTTTCGTACTTTAAAATTATGAACTGAAACATATATATATATATATATATATAGAGAGAGAGAGACACACACACACACATACACACATTTTTGTAGTATGCACTTAATACAAACTATGTAGATCTACAGAAACAAAATTAAAAGTCTCTATGATGTAATAACATTTAAGAAAAATGTGCTCGTAATTTCATTTACTATTATTGTTTTTTCAGAGGAGATAAATCTCTTGAGAGAGTTTGATTAGTAACACCAGCTCACCGTTCAACAATCCATCTGCGAACCCAATGACTTTCTTTTGTTTGCAAAGTTTTTTTTTTTTTTTTTCTGGAAAGCTTGTTAGTGCTAAAAACGGGGGGAAAGCCGGAGAGATACAACAACATTGATGATAATTACTAGACATAGCAACGTGAACGTGTAAGATTTTTTATTTTTAATTTTTTTTGGTTGGGGGGGCCCTTTGCATACTGTCATTGAGTTGGAATAAATTAATGGCGAACTAGTGTGGTCCCAACTTTCCGCAATCAAATGTCCAGACTCAGAGACAAGCGGTCCAGATACAGCTAAAAGGTTTCTGATGGCAGTACAAAATTTTGGAGGGTTAAAACTTGAGTTCAGCTTGGATCAATAATACGGATCGGCTATAAGGTAGAGCAATATGATTTTTCAGCTACCTTGGATCAACTCTTAAAATAGAACAGTCCTTGAGGATTTTTGGTACACTCTGTCACAATTGTTCAGAATCAAGTACAATCATTCTATGGCTTTGGTGGCTGCGCTACCTTGGAGTTGATCCAAGGTAGCAGCTGCCTTCAAAATTTTAAAAAGTTATTTTATTTTTTAGAACAAATATAATTGATTTTGAGCAATACAGATTTTTTTTTTAATTTTTTTTTTTGTATAACTTTTAAAGATGCTGATGGGCTCGGATTATCAATCTATAATCCGACTTGAAAAATCAATCTAAAAACATTGAACATCTGATTTTGATATGAACAAAATTAATCTCTTGTAAGTAGAGACGAAACTAAGATTAGATATTAGAGTGAGATTAACTTATAAAGCAGATACAATATGTCGTCCATCCCGACAGTATATTCTATGTTATGAAGTTTGTGACTTCATGCTTCTAACTCTGAGAGTCGAGGATATTTGTTATTATATGTTCCTCATAATAATAATTTTTTTTTTAGTGTGTTAAAATTATCTAGTGTCTGAAAATCATATTGAGTCCCGACTAATTCAGATTTGAGTCAGGTAGGACCACTAGAGCGGCAAAAACTCTCATAATAAGTATTTAATGCAGTTATATTCTAAAGCCTCGAACCAAGGACCTTACTTAAGGTAAAACAACCCCATGTCAATTGATTTACGCACTTGTTAGTGTCATAACAAGTTAATTACACATTATATTATTGTATTACACGGATATTTACAATTTCTATAGCAACTACACTGATATTTATAATCAGATATATAACCAGAACTTATATTATTACATTAAATTATATGAAGTACATAATTAGACAAATAACCCTTACAGATGAAAAAGACATACCTAGACAACTCTCACAGACGAGGGATATCTTTGCTCTACTCGCATTTTGTAAGAGAGAAAGATTTCCAAATAAACTTCATACAATCATACTTAATTGAGGGAGGTTGAGTATATAGGGACTCGAACAACTACTCTTATAGTCATACTTAACTATGAGGGTAGTGGTTCACCACTCGACTGGTCAAGTGGCCGTCCGTGATAACAAGTTTAATAACTCAAGGGAGGATTAAATGAAAGAACCGATGAAATTATCTTCTAGATATTGAGCAAGGTCATACCACATAGAAATCATTACAAAAAAAAAAAACTATAATTTACATACAACTATGCATTAAGAAACTAAAACAAGGGTCTACCTACGTTACAACTGTTGTACGGTACAACAGTTACTTTCAATTATTGAATCCAGTTAGTATAACTATATAATTAAATATCTAATAACTAGAAGTAATTATTGTACCGTATAACAGTTACAACATAATTTTGTCCTTAAAACAAAGGCATTTGTACGAATTATATATAGTATAGGACTAGCACTGGCTAAAGCCCAAAACCAGCGCCTATGCAACTTCACCTCTGCTTGCAAGTTTATGACCTTACGAAAAATTCGGCTGACACACCACGAGGAGTGACGGATCCATAAAAATAATTTATGAAGAATTAAATTATATAACAGCAATATGTAAATATTAAATCTTATGAGTTATTGAATTTATAGAAACTATTTTTATAGATTCAATGGGGCAAAAATAAAGAATAATAAACCACTCATACAGATTATTTTAGTTTTTTTTTTTTAATTCTCAAAGTTAGAATTTAAATTTTATGGGTTCATAAGTTTATGAGACTACTTTAATTTAAGTTAGAATTTAAATAAAATAAAATTTATGGGTTTCAATATTTTAAAATTATTTCCTCCAACGAGAGCTTGAGCTCCCACCGATCATGAGGTGGATCTACCGCTGACCTCGATAAGGTTTTTAACAATTACATCATAAATATTTATTTTACCATTCATTCATTACATAAGTGTCATATCATTGAGATAAAATGAATTTTAGATCAGGGAGTAAAGAATTATTCTATTTTAATGACTAAAAGTGAGCTAAGGAGGAGACAAAATCGAGAGAATAGAAACGGTCGTCCATAATTAAAGGAACAATTTCATAATTCTTATCTAACTCTTACAAAAGACCTAAAGAAATACCGAGGAAGAAGGGTTACCGACCAATGAAATCAAATACCACTGCCCACAAAAACCACAGTGCCGGCCCCTGTATTTTTTTTTTCTTTTACCAGCAGCTGTAATTTTTTATTGGATCTCAATTATGCAACTTGCAATTAAAATTAAATCAAGGGTTGATGCAATTTGTCATGCGAGATTTTTTAAGTTACATAATGACTCAATCAATGAAATGAACGGACAGAATTTACACCTCAACTCAACTTCAAAACTTAAATTAAAGAATTAAAACTTTTGTCGGTGCGGCCAGTTAAATGCCACGTCAGCATGCAATGACCTAACCCAATCCAAATCCATTTCCACAATTTGCTGTCTGGCACTTTTATTTATTAAGTGGGAGCCACCCCCCACAGGCTCAGCTTGATCCTGATAGGAGCAGCTCTCTCCCCCGGTCATAAACCTTTTGGTCACTGGCCAATTAAATCACTCCACGTGGAATTAACAAAATCTCCGTTCTTGTTCACATGCTTCCTTCCGAACGAGCTGACCCCACGCTTTGTACCGTAAGGTCCGTAACTGGCGCGCTGTGACTTTCAATCTGTCATCAGGAAAGGAAATATATTTTAATTGTTCTGCACGTTTATTTTATTAGTCAAACGACGTGAATGCCCCCCTCTGGGTGACGTGGCTGGCGCTAACTGGAATTGGAAATCTAACCAATAACACGCGCCAAACCTTGCCACCTTTGCAATGGAATTGGCCCAAGTTGGTGTGCAATAAACTAAAAAAAAAAAAAAAAGGTTGGAAAAAAAAAGAAAAAAGAAGCGAATTCCAATTTACAAATTTAGTTTAGTCAAACGCAACAGGGGAGGGGCCATGGAAAATCCCTCAATAAAATAGCAATTTTCTTTCTTCAATTTTCAAGTTCAACGTGGATAGGTTGCTTCATTTAAGATATAATATTAATATGTGACTAAACTTAAAGTTTGTAAAATTATTTTTTTGAAAGAAAAAATGGGGCAACGGGGACCTAAAGGAAAGCGGTTTTGTGAAAGGAACAATGAAACCACAGGATTAGGAAAAGGTGGTAGTAATCATGGCGTTTTCACGAAAATCTATTAAGCACCCTATAATCACGAGGAAGCAACACTAATACCAACACCGGATCTTTTAGTTTATTGATTTCTTTTCGTGTATAAAAGGGTCACGAGGCTCAACACATTTTCCATCCCGTTTACAATCACAGATCCGTTCTTTGCTTCATTTGCGTTCATTTGGTTCATTCATTCGTCGTTGTCTTCAAAGCTTTTCAATTTCAAGGTAGCATTTCATCAGTTTCTTCAAAAGCATATTCCTTATAGATTTTCTAGTTCTAGAGTTGTGAAGCCCTCGTTTTGCATAACTTTCTTAAAATTTTTCATTATTCACTTGATCTCGCTGTAGTGTACCACTGTATGTGCGCATACTCTAATAACGCAGCTGCTGAGTTGGAGCTGCTCCAAGTTCCAACTTAGAGCCGTGATTTCGACCGTAGGATCGGAAGCTGAATAGAAACAGCTGTGGATCCAACGGTGGAAAGGGTGGTCTCCCCCCTGGAGCATATCCGATTAGCTGGACTGGACCCAATTAAAATATTATGGCAGTGATGGGTCCGGTTTACATTAAAATTCTTGCCTTGTATCACCATGAACTACACGAGAGGCCCCACAAAATGCTATCAGTTTTTACCCATTTTAAAATTTCAAATCAGCTGTCCCTCTTTGATTGTTTGACAAGTTTCCTGCGCTGCGATGACGGTACATTTGTCAGCTGCATGATTCTCTCCGTCTCTCTTTGCCGTGATTGTTAGGTTAATTTTCCATTTTTTTAGCTTCAACGTCTCTGTAATTATTGTTGACTACCGTCTCCCGTCGATTTTTCCGCAACTGTTCAAGTCGCAATCGCAACTCACAAAACCTTAAACAAGATTACGAAAATACCCTCGTCAAATGCAAAAAGGAATTAAGAAAGCAAAGCGATGTACCGGATGTCAGAATAAGTTACCTGCAGTTAAATAAATTTCTAGCTCTTCCACTATAAATTTCATCGCCAAGGCTACTCTAGCTTGCATTCCCATTCTCTTCATTGCGTATTAGCCGTCCGTTTTTCTTGTTTCTTGTTTCTTGTTTTCTCTAGGTACTCTGTTTTTTCTCTTCTTCTCATTCTTCTTCTTTTCGTTTAGTTTTGAAATCTTCGTCGAGGTCGAGGATCATGTTCAATGCTCTAGTCTATCCTGTTGAATTACTTGTTCATAGTTTACGCTGATTTTATTTGACTACCTCTAGAAACTCAGCCTTAAAAAAATAAAAGAAAAAAGCCCCTCAGTTTCACTGTTTCCTACGCTAGAATTTTCTCCCATACTTTTGTTGGTGAAATACTAAAAAGAAAAAGGACAAAGGAAAGAGAAAAGAGAAAAGAGAAAAGAGAAAAGCTTTGATTCAAAATTTACCCCTGGTAGCCACACAAAGTGGTAGCTCAATTATTAAGCCTGAGCTTTAAAGATTTTGGTATATTTTGTTTGGCACCATAGCGGCCAACCAGCTCATCAGTGAACGTTCTTACAAAATTCAGACGCAATGTTAATTTTTAAGACAGTAATATAAGTTGAACAATATAGACTCTTTGCGTAATTAATATTTTAAGACTTGGTTGTTGAAACTTGAAACCGGAGGTCGGGGTAGGTTTAGAAATTTTTAGTCTTCTAGAATTTTTATGACTATTCGGATTATCCATAATCCATTTCTTCTCTATAAAATGGAGGTTGGTTTTGGATAGACAGCTATATTTTTACGTTATTTACGTTTGCTTGGTTCTTTGTTTTGCACTTTGCAGTTTAAGTTTTGTTTGTCTGAGAATCAATGGCTGAACGTGCTTTGACCCGCGTTCACAGTCTCCGTGAGCGTCTGGATGAGACTCTCTCTGCCCACAGAAATGAAATCTTGGCCCTTTTGTCAAGGTATTTTTGATCAGCAAGTTGACAAGAATTATTATTTTTATTACCATTTAAATACTGTGTTTGATGAGGACTTTGGAATATTTTCTATGTTGTAGGATTGAGAGCAAGGGCAAAGGAATCTTGCAAAACCATCAACTTATTGCTGAGTTTGAATCAATTTCTGAGGAAAACAGAAAGCATCTAGCTGATGGTGCATTTGGTGAAGTTCTAAGAGCCACCCAGGTAACAATATCACCTTTTCTCTTTGCTTTTTGTATTCTGATTTCTCTACACGGTTCACTTGACTTGGTATTGTTGCATGATTTGTGTAATTTAGGAAGCAATTGTTTTGCCTCCGTGGGTAGCGCTTGCCGTGCGTCCAAGGCCTGGTGTGTGGGAGTACATCCGAGTGAATGTCCATGCCCTTGTCGTTGAGGAGCTGCTTGTAGCCGAGTACCTGCACTTCAAGGAGGAACTTGTCGATGGAGGGTAAGTTTGGTTCCGATCTGTTGATCTTCTGCTTTGAAGTCGGTAGCTTTTGTTTCCTCACATTACTGCTTGCTCTACTGCAGCTCCAATGGCAACTTTGTGCTTGAGTTGGACTTTGAGCCATTCAATGCCTCGTTTCCCCGCCCAACTCTTTCAAAGTCTATTGGAAATGGTGTGGAATTCCTTAATCGCCACCTTTCTGCGAAGCTCTTCCATGACAAGGAGAGCATGCATCCACTGCTTGAATTTCTCCGCGTCCACTGCCACAAGGGCAAGGTAGGTTTTTTTTTTTTTTTTTTTAAGGAAATTCTGTAGTTCTTCAGATCTGTTTGATTCTAAAGATATCAGAACGTTAATAGTCTTTAATTTGTTTCGGTGACTTCAACCTCTGCTATCTAATTCGGTGATTCTTCTGCAGAACATGATGCTGAATGACAGAATTCAGAACTTGAATTCTCTTCAACATGTTCTGAGGAAGGCAGAGGAGTATCTGACCACAGTGGCACCAGAAACGCCATTCTCTGAGGTTGCACTAAGATTTCAGGAGATTGGTTTGGAGAGAGGCTGGGGTGATACTGCTGAGCGTGCACTTGAGATGATTCAGCTTCTTTTGGATCTTCTTGAGGCACCTGATCCGTGCACTCTTGAGACTTTCCTTGGCAGAATCCCCATGGTCTTCAATGTTGTGATCCTTACTCCCCACGGTTACTTTGCCCAAGACGATGTTTTGGGCTACCCTGATACAGGTGGTCAGGTAAGCTGGCAAGTATATTGTTTGTATAATGTTCACTGGTTGTATGCTTTGTGGTTAGCTAATTTGGGTTTATTAATGTAGGTTGTTTACATCTTGGATCAAGTTCGTGCCTTGGAGGACGAGATGCTTCTTCGTATCAAGCAGCAAGGACTTGATATCACCCCTCGAATCCTCATTGTGAGTATTCTAAAGTTCTATGAAATATTAGAGCTACTTATATTCGTGATGCTCTGTCATGAGCCTGATTTTTGTTCGGTGCTAAATCTTTCTGTGGTACCCAGATTACCCGTCTCCTCCCAGATGCAGCAGGCACAACATGTGGTCAGCGACTTGAGAAAGTTTATGGAACTAAGTATTCAGATATACTCCGAGTTCCCTTTAGAACTGAGAAGGGAGTTGTCCGCAAGTGGATCTCACGATTTGAAGTCTGGCCTTATCTAGAGACCTACACCGAGGTAAAAATGTTGATTAAAATAGAATATTTCATTGATCATGATATCCTTATTCTGGTTCCTGATTATTAAGCCACATTATTTTTTATTATCAGGATGTTGCTATTGAAATTGCCAAAGAGTTGCAGGGCAAGCCTGATCTAATCATTGGAAACTACAGTGATGGCAACATTGTTGCTTCCTTGTTAGCACATAAACTAGGTGTTACCCAGGTTTGTAATTAAGACCTAATAGATTCTCTGATGAATTTTACTGCATTTTGATGCTTCTCTATGCTGCTTGAATTACTGACCTTGATCTCTTGGTTTGGTCATACTTTGCAGTGCACTATTGCTCATGCTTTGGAGAAAACAAAATATCCCGATTCTGACATCTACTGGAAAAATTTGGATGACAAATACCACTTCTCATGCCAATTTACAGCTGATCTTATCGCCATGAATCACACTGACTTCATCATCACCAGTACCTTCCAAGAGATTGCTGGAAGGTCAGATCTCTCATTTACAAATTATTATGTAATATGCTATTCTTCTGACACCCTAACGTTTTTACTTTCTAAAATTTCAGTAAGGACACTGTTGGTCAGTATGAGAGTCACACTGCTTTCACTCTTCCTGGACTCTACCGTGTTGTACATGGTATTGATGTGTTTGATCCCAAGTTCAACATTGTATCTCCTGGTGCCGATATGAGCATTTACTTCCCCTACACTGAGGAGAAGAGAAGGCTGAAGTCTTTCCATCCCGAGATTGAGGAGTTGCTTTACAGCGATGTTGAGAATAAGGAACACTTGTGAGTTTCCCTCTACCTACATGTGTCTCATGTTTGATGTGTGACTAAATTCTAGACGCCATAGAAATTGTTCAAATAAATTTTTATTGATAAATTCTTGTTAAAACAGATGTGTGCTGAAAGACCGCAACAAGCCCATCCTGTTTACAATGGCAAGATTGGACCGTGTAAAGAACTTAACTGGGCTTGTGGAGTGGTATGGAAAGAATGCTAAGCTACGTGAGTTGGTTAACTTAGTCGTAGTTGGTGGTGATAGGAGAAAGGAGTCCAAGGACTTGGAAGAACAGGCTGAAATGAAGAAGATGTATTCCCTCATTGATCAATACAAATTGAATGGCCAGTTCCGATGGATCTCATCTCAGATGAACCGGGTCAGGAACGGTGAATTGTACCGGTACATTTGTGATACAAAGGGAGCTTTTGTGCAACCTGCATTGTATGAGGCCTTTGGCTTGACTGTTGTTGAGGCCATGACCTGTGGATTGCCAACATTTGCAACTTGCAAGGGTGGCCCAGCTGAGATTATTGTTAATGGGAAATCTGGCTACCACATTGATCCTTACCATGGTGAGCAGGCTGCTGAGATCCTTGTTGACTTCTTTGAGAAGTGCAAGGCAGATCCCTCATATTGGGACAAGATATCATGGGGTGGCCTGAAGCGTATTGAAGAGAAGTAAGTCCAACCCCCTTGTGTCTTTTTATAAATTTCTGATTTGAGTGTGTTCCAAGTATGTTATTGAGTTTTTTAACCGCTTCTTTGTCCCATCTTTCAGGTATACATGGAAAATTTACTCTCAAAGGCTTCTGACCCTGACTGGAGTCTATGGCTTCTGGAAACATGTATCTAACCTTGATCGTCTCGAGAGCCGTCGATACCTTGAAATGTTTTATGCTCTCAAATACCGTAAGCTGGTAAGCTTGTTGGTCAATCCTTGAGGCATCTTTTTTTCAGATAATGCGTTCTCAATTCAAAGTGAAAACGTATTCTTGATTATTTTCCTTTATGATAGAGAAAGCTAGCAAATTAAAATGTTGTATCACTGTGCGTGTGATGTTCCAGGCTGAATCTGTTCCTCTGGCTGTGGAGTAAATGGACATTGAGGAAGCTCTCAGGGTGGTTGGTCCGAGTGGAGGTTTCTTGAGTTGTGGAGAATAATGTCCCTTCCGGGATTGCGATTGGACAAAGACTTTTTTCCCCCGTTAAATTTTCTTTTTTCCAATTTTTTTTTTATCCTTTTTGCATTTCTCAGCATTGTTTGTACTTGGGTGTTTCACCCTTATCAATTCCATTATAGTTTGCGACTTTTTGGCCATCTTGTTGCTATTTTTCTTCTAATTGCTCAAGTCCCCAACCTAACAAGGCAACTTAAACTTAATAAGCAAATAAGTAGGTACCGAGAAACAAGATTTACTTCATGTTTCAGTCTCCATGTCCTGCATCTGCTTAAAAGGCCAATCCACACGGAACATGGCCGTTGATAATATGATATTTGGGAGTGTTACGGTCACAAAATTAATCCATACATACGTCAGGCTTGTCTAACTCTGCACAATATCACGCTCATCAATGTAGAGCCCATCTGTGCTTAACGGCATTTCTTGACATTCTTATCCAACATGGTATCCATCTAAATGTAACTCTTAAGTCGTCGATCACATAATTTTTCTACGAGCAGGTCACCTCATCGGATGTGCAATTTTTAGCAAACTTTTTATCTTAAGTAATCTATTCGCCGTTCATTTATTAAATGTTAAATTTCCGTAACACGTGCGACATTACAGCATTCAATCTATCACAATCACCTGACTTTTTTTTTTTTTTTTTTTTTCAACTGAGACATATTAAGTAATATATAAATATATATATAAAATAAAAAGCGGATTCTATCAATTTCTGGTTACATCGTAGTATCGTACGACCAACGACCAGCCGTTTCCCACGTGTTAGTCTCATACATTGACACGTTGTCTGAGGTGATGCGTGTTACATTAACGGTTGAATTTTCGCGGTCTATTCGTTCGTTCGTGAGCTTCCTCAGTTCTAGGGTTTCTGATCCAAACATCGTCCGATCGGGAGCTGGGTTCAAGTTCAGGTACTGCTTCTGCAATTTCATTAATTCCCTTTCAGCTTACCTTGTTTCTAATTGCACTGCATAGTTTTGATGCGTATCAGTATATGTGAAATTTTACAACTATATTCGATGCGCCATGAACATTAATCTACTACATATAATTCTTGTTAGTTTCTTTGCTGCTTTTGGGTAATTTAAGATGGTTTTGGTTTAATATTTAATTGATATTTTAATTTCCTCCCTTATTATATGTTCCGGAGATTTTTTGCCTGTTTACAACTCTTGAAACGTCTCTTCGTGAAGCAATATCTTATGAACATGAATGACGCCGTACTTTCGGTTTAGACAGTGCAGCCACTGCTCGACAATCATGGCGTTCATAGACTAGTTCATGTCTTGCTAGCACAGCACAGGACTGATCAAATAAAGGTTATTCTTGTTTCATGACACCTTTTCTCAGTTCAGCTGTGCCGGAGAAATGGGCAATTACTTAATCGACCGGCTCGTGAGGTCAACGGTCGAAATGTGTTCTAGGTATGGCGTGCTCAGACCTAGGTGGGCTTCCTCTTCATCGTCAAAGGTGAAAACGACTGATCGTCTATCGGCCGTAGCAGACGCTATCAATGATCAGAAACTCCCTCCCGAACTCCGTGGCCAGCACAGTGCTGTCAGGTAAAATTTTCATTTTCAATGAAAATTGTGTTATCATTTATTGTCTTGTCGAACATTGATGTTCTTCTATTATATATATGGGTTGGCTTAGAATACAGTGGCTGTATGAGATACAGTCACTTTTTTTTTTTTTTTTTCAGCACCGGTACTATTGGAATATAACCCAAAATTTCGGTATTTCACGAATTTAGTAGGAATATCAAACATAAAACCGGTGAAAAATAAGTTGAAACACATGAACCAATAACAGAGAAAGTCTGCGAAAATTAGGAATCGATCTAACGGAAAATAAAATCTACTTGGAATATAACCCAAAATTCATGTATTTCACGAATTTAGTAGGAATATAAAACATAAAATCGGTGAAAAATAAGTTGAAACACATGAACCAATAAGAGAAAGTGGAGCGAAAATTAGGAACCGATCTAACGGAAAATAAAAGCTACTTGGAACATAACCCAAAATTCGTATTTCATGAATTTAGTAGGAATATCAAACATAAAATCGGTGAAAAAAAGTTGAAACACATGACCCAATAAGAGAGAAAGTCTGCAACGAAAATTAGGGATCTAACGGAAAATAAAAGCTACTTGGTATATAACCCAAAATTCCGATTTCACAATTTAGTAGGAATATCAAACATAAAATCGGTGAAAAATAAGTTGAAACACATGAACCAATAAGAGAAAGTGGAGCGAAAATTAGGCCATCTAACGGAAAATAAAATTTCTTGGAACATAACCCAAAATTTCGGTATTTCATGAATTTAGTAGGAATATCAAACGTAAAATCGGTGAAAATAAGTTGAAACACATGACCCGATAAGAGAAAGTGCAACGAAAATTAGGAACCGATCTAACGGAAAATAAAAAACTTGGAATATAACCTTAAAATTTGTGTTCATTTAATTTAGTAGGAATATCAAACATAAAATCGGTGAAAAAAAAGTTGAAACACATGACCCAAAACTTGAGAAAGTACAACGAAAAAAAAAAAAAAAAAAAAGCCGTATGAGATACAGCGCCGTACTATATGATGACTCTATATATATATATAGTGATTGATGACACTCTGATGTATTAAAAGTTGCATTTATGGACTGTACCGCTTGTTCCAAATATATAATGACTTGTTTGTTTTGTGTGGTATTTGGATGTCAATGGAACAGATCAGAAAGCGATATAATAGGTGTTGTGGAGCAGAGAATATGGCATTCAATGGAAGAAGGGCAGTTCGAGAACCTACCAGGAAAAGGAAAACCGCTAAATCTTAGTACAAATCCTCACGCTGACCCAGCAGAAGACACTTTGTATAGAATCCTTTCCAAAAATGGATGCGCACCTGAGTGGATTGAGCTCAACAAAGAAATAAGGAATCAAGTGTCAGCATGGCGTGTGGCCCTGAAAAGAGCATGGACAAGTAAGTGCAATGGTGATTCTTCGAAATGGGCAGAGTCTTCTGAGACTTTGAAAAGGCAATTGCGTGATATCAACGACAAGGTTAGTTGAAAAGCTCAATACTTTTGTTGTGAGAATAATATTCCCTTAGCAGTTGGCACTGATGTGAATTGCAGGTTTTCCGCTATAACCTCATTGTACCTTTTGGTCGCCAGATGTTCGGACTGAAGTGGGAGAAAGAATTAGCTCGCTTAGAAGAATGATTAGTGTTGTATAAGGACAGATTCTCTTTCATGGTTTTATCTGAGCAAAACTTTTTAAGTAACTACTCAGAAAAAAAATGCTTGTAATTTCATATACATCTTGATACAAATTATTATCTTGGAAACTTGAATGTCATAATGTGCTGATGAGTTTTGATATAGCAGTCGATACTGAGCCCAGAGATTTTGGGTTGAGACAATCCTGAGGTCCTAAGAGAGAAGAATACCGATCCTGCCACTAACTGCTACAAGTTGAACCGGCTGATTAAGTGCTGAGCTAAAAATTATGTTCTAAAGCAAATTTAAAACGCCAAACAATAGCGAACACCAGTCGCTGGTTCTATTGGCCACAGTAAGACACTGTTAGCCACTGAAGTTTGCGATTCCAAAGATCGAAGTGACTAAAAATTTATGTCATGATATCAAGTAAAAATAACACCACTCTTTAATATTTACGTCATTTATCCGCAAATAAGGAATCACCATTTCTTTTTTCAATAAATATTAAAAAAATGCGTCGACCCGAACCCTTACCCAAAGAAGGAATCACCATTTCTTTGTGACGCATCATTTGGTCATCATATTTTTACTAACTAGCGCTACCCTTAAGCAGCAAGTCGCGGACGTCTGAATTTCAAATCAACCCGACTGCACGTATACTTTTGCACCAACTCATCCACAAACCTTAATAATGGGATCTCAAACACAGTTGAAGTATCAATTCTCAGACCCGTAACAAAAGTGAACCACCCATGACGTTACATTTAAAGTTCGTCAGCCACCCTTTTCCCGCTCCATTTGCTGACAGCATTCTCTGTGTTACACGAATAGCTGTGAAGGAGCCGGTGCTTATATGAAACAACTATTTCAGAATAGAATTCATTTCAAGCTAAACTACTTGGGCTTAGCCCAAGTGACTAGAGTCACTCCCTCACAAGTGTGAAAAAAATGGTTTGAGTCCCCGCAGACGCATTGCAGGAGTTTAATTTATATTTCCTTCCTTAGAGTCTCAGAGCTTGAGTGAAGACAGTCTTTCTTCCAATAATATTTGAGAGGGTTTAAAATCAATCGAGCGGCCATATCGAATTGATGTAACGGCTCGATGGTTGTAAATATCTCATATAATATGAATGAATCGGCGATTACCCTACGTAATAAAAAAAAAAAAGAATTCACTTCAAGATAAAATATCATGCCAAATTGAACAAAGCCGGAGTCCATTAGGAATTTATTTACAAACCAAAGACAAATAAAATAAAATTTACAAACCAAAGACAAATAAAATAAAAAGGTATTATATTAAAAATATATCATGGTATACATTTATTTCAGGCCTTCCCTGCGTCAACCGAGTGTGTCTTGGCCGAAAGATGAATGAGCGCTCGACGGTGGTAAGTTGTGCGCAGCTTCTTGTACTTCTGCACAAATGCCCCAATATCCAACTCCCTATCAAGGAGCTGCCTATGCAGGTTTTCAGATTCCTCCTCGGTCTTATTCATAGCTTCTGCAAACAGGAAAGAAATCATGTTACTTAACATGCCTTATGTAGCTAAATCAATGATCTCCAAGCATATACTCAAGTTATTAAGATGGGTTTTTGTTGTTTTTACCTTGAATCCTTTGGAGAAGGGAGGCAGGAGAATACAACTTCAAAAGTTGTTCTTTCTGTCTGTCAAGATCATGTAATTTCTCCTGAGCAGCGGCCAATTCTGTTGTCCGAATAATTTTACTCTATGAACAAATAAATGAAGGATTATGGCTTATATGGGTGCACCGCATGTATTTGACAGGAAAAACAAAAGATGGCTCAGAAACTTACTTGGTTTCTAAGCTCAATCATGCGCAGTTCCTTGTCCAAGTTGTCCTCTGTTTATCCACAGAATATATCAGAATTTCTCTGGAATTTATGGCATTACTGCTAACAACGCAAATACTAACATACTAACAGAAAAAAGGGAGGGGGGACAAAAAAAGAGAAGCATGGTAACTCACTGGCAATTTGCAAAGTTTCCCGGCGAAGTTCATCCCTTATCTGATGATAATTAATAAGAAAGCAATGAAACAGAAGAAATGGTCAGAAAAAGGCAAGGCAATCAGAAAAAAACCACAACAACAAGCACTAGCAATGACATCAAAACGTAAATGATAAACCATTTGGATGTGAAAAATGAGCACATGCATGAGCCTGTATATATATTATGCATAATAAAAAAACTTCTCTGGTATGCAAAGCTTACCATATGACATCTAACCCCACTACCACAATATCTCATTGGACTGTCAAGGATATTATATTTAAAACATCAAGTTACAAAACAAGGACACACAAATTACATGGATTAACCATACAAATGAGCCATATCCTTCTTGTGATGAACATGACCGAGGATTTAACGGCAAGGGGAAATTTTCTTTTTTTTAAAAAAAGCTGTAGTCCTCTTGCTCCTACACCTTAGTGCATTATGGGAAAAGCTAGGTGATATGTATAAGCCACTTTCCCATACAGGCTTTGTCATATTAGCAGCATGTGTGTACATCCGATCTAAGAAGCGACTAGGTTATCTCATCCGAATGTAAAACATAATCACTTTCTTCCCATCATGGCCAAAAAAGTACTCTTCCAAGTCCAGAGACGAGACCATAGGCATAGAAACTTTAGAATTGATTTATATATATATGAACAAATAAAACAAGCAATATACATAGCCTGCCAGCTCAGAAAATATCATCAACTATAGAAGATCAAAATATGCAACTTACATTGTTTTGAATTTTAACTTGATCAATTGAGAGTAAAAATTGGCGGTATGCATCCTTGTCCGCCAAGAGCTTCCGTAACTCATCAACACTAGACAATTTTAAGAGAAAACAAGATATAGATTAAAGAGAGATTACATTAGTGCAAATTACTCAAGGAATAGCCCTATTGTCATGCCACTTAGTTCCTAGTTTTTGTTTCATATGTATTACATAGTTTCGCTTGCCCATGGCATTAAGTAACAAATATTAAAAGATGAAAACCAAAAATAAGATGAAGAATGCAGACATGAATTCCCTTATACAAATTGCAAATCATAGAACCAATGAATTAGTACGCCAAAAGACAAACAGTTCCCCCCCAAAGAGAGAGAGAGAGAGAGAAGCATTTAAAATACCGAATGAACATAATAGCACTACAAAGTTAAAGCACCAAATTTCTCACCTTTTGTCCTTCAAGTGGGCAATAATGCCTGCAGCTTCAGCTGGTGAAACATGTGATAGGGGTTGTGACTGTTCTGTTGGCCTTTGCGAATTGAAGCTGCCAAAAGAGCTCATACTAGGCGTAGCAGGGCGGGAAGAATCTGGGGAGACTACAGATGGAGGGTACCAAGACTGTGAAGTAACGTCTTGTGGACGCGGTTGAGCTTGTTCCTCATTTGAACCCCTGTGAGAAGAAATGGTAAAACTTCATTCAAAAGCAATGTACCAAGTAATGCAAAAGATGAGAATAAAAATTAACAAACATCTCAAGTCTGACTCATCCTTCATAAAGCATCTAAGAGAACATCTTCAAAATTAGTATTTACAACACAACTGCCGATAAGCCACACTTTCATATTTCACGTGCCAAAACATGCAACCCACTATAATTTAACATGCATCTCATCAGTTCCCATATTTCCATTACAAGAATATATATATTGCATCAGTGTTCCATAATAATCTCTAAAACAACATTCTGGAATCTGGATATTGCTTCAGAAATAGACGTTTTAAGATTGTACACAATCAATCTCCCAGAAATTAAAATTTTATTTACATATAAAACCAAAACAATCCTAAACTACCAAAATAAAAGAAGAAACTGACAAAATTTATATCTACAAGATTAATATTCATGAGGCATCGAAGACAGGAGTAAAATGCCCTAAAATTTAATGCACTACAATTGGAAGCAAGCGTAAGCCAGCTCACAAAGCGATATTACTAATAAACCTAATGTTGCATTAAAAAAAAAAAAGGGAAATGAATAAAATCTAAAGAGCAGTACCAGAACTTGAACATAGCTCAGGATTGGCTGATTATTTGGTCAGGCCAAGAACATAAACCCTAGATTGCAATAACAGAACGAGTCGATCGCGAATTCTTGTACCTCTTGCCACCCTTTTTTTTGTTAAAAAAAAGTTGTTTTCTTTGATTGATCAACTTCAAGGAAATATCAATCGAAACTTGAGTCCGCGTCCGCGTGGCGTGCTCGTGGAAGAAGAGGAAAAGAAAAAAAATTATTTAATGAATTGACAAACGCTTCGATGGACGGAGAGTTTAGTGTAGAGGGGAGGAACTGCCACTGGCCCACTGCCCTGCTGCGTCATGATGTAGGCTTTTATGGGCTTGGTAGCTCACTGACTTTATGGGCCTTATCCTGGGCTTTTAAGGCTCAGCAATGACTATCTATCAACGTCCTTTCTTTTTTTTTTTTTTTTTTTTTTTTTAAATCATCAGATATCCTTTCAATTTAAAAAATTAAAACGTTTCAGTGTAAATCATAGTTGAAAAATGAAAAGTGTGTGTTAAAATTCTCAACTGAGTACGTATATTTAAGTACGTACCCATTCATTAGATGGTATAATAATAATTTTAATAATTATAAACTTTATCATCTAATAAATAAATAACATATAATTAGGATAAAATGAAATTATATTTCTATATTAAGACCCGCGTAGTATTGAAGTGTTATGTTTTTCGATTGTTTAAAAAAAATAAAATTATAGCTATGAAATAAAAATAAATAGTATGGAATAAATATAATTTTTAAATAATAATTTCGATAAGAATAATAAAAATTCGATTGCTTAAAAAAAAAAATTATAGCTATGAAATAAAAATAAATAGTATGTAATAAATATAATTTTTAAATAATAATTTCGATAAGAATAATAAAAATATTATAAATTTTCTATCTGAACGTAACTTCTAAATTATAATAATTAATATTTATCAAATACTTTAGTACATGTCTTAATACAAAATAAGACCTAACTTTGTGTTGATGCAGTTGGAAAAGATTAAAAGAGAAAATGACGACAGAGAATATTTCGAAATACTATAAAGAAATCAACAACGAAGACAAATGATAAATGTTCTCTTCAGTTCTTTTATGATGAGTGGAGAGAATGACTATAATGTTTTATTATTGCTGCACAACTATTTATATACCGACTGCAAAAATGGGGATACAAATCAAGAAACTGCTAACGACAGGAACCCTACACACCTGACGCAATCATGTATAAAGCGAAATCTAGTAAATATACATTGCTTTACCTACTTACAAAACTTGCCGTTGTATACCATTTTCCAGACTTACAACTCTTGAGTATCTTTGCCTGTTGGCCGTGCAGGCAGCACTTCTTTGACATCCTAGCATCTCTTCGTCCTCTCTGTTTGCCTCTCTTTTCTTCTCCTGGACTTCCATAATATCCTTTCAGCTTTATCGCACTGGGAATTCATAGACTAGTCACAGACTAGACACCATTATTAAAATTTGACGTCAGTAGCAGAACATTCTAACTCCATATTGGATGGCCGAAAACGTCTCAACAAATCCAACATTATACTATTCTTCACGATTTGATCTTTGATAACTGGACAATTATGCATATTCCTTAATGCCCCTTTTCCAATTTTTTACTTAGCTGAGGCTGTCTTGGATATAGAATTATTGCCAATATTAAAGAAAATGCAAGACCAACAACCCCACTAAATGGCTGGAATGGATGTGTCCCAGTTATCCAAAGAGGAAGACTGGGCTTGTAGGTGAGGAGGCCACCTTTTTGTAAAACAAAACTCGAAGCCATAATCCCTGTACGCAAACCAATAGGAACAGAAAGGCTGCCTTGGCTTCTTTGCCGAACCCCTGCCAGAGCTAAAGAGAATAACCATTGTCCTGCAATTGCCTGAGGAGACCTAAAACCAAGGAAAATTACAATCAACAGTCGGCAAAGCGGCCACTACACATCTCTCACAAATCAGAGCAATTCAATTTGATTCATCAATTTCCAAGAATAAACTGGAAAAATTATGAGACAGTTGGAAAGGGTATTGTTTCTTTCGTGTGAAAAAAAATTAAAAAGAATGAGGGGACGAAGGGATAAAGGCAGAATCATAGCACATCCAAGGCTTGTATACAGCATCAACAACAAATAATGAGGGAAGGGATGAATCAGGGATCAACAACAAATGAAAGAAGTAAGCTGCATAGCTTGAACTATTACCATAACGATGGATAAAATTCATTTCTACCCTAACCATTTAACAAAGGAAATATTTGCATTAAACGGAAGATCTTAACAAAATTTTAGTCACATGCCTCTTATTTATTTATTTTATTTTATATTAAAATGTACCATTGCCACTCCAGGTTTCACCCAACTATCAGTCAGTTCCTACAATGTCTGTATCATACACCATCATTGTTATGAGAACTTAAATAGTTGATGTAAGTTTTTACCAACTCAATTTTGACATGACATTTTTATTGGCATTCTCTCCACTCAACCACTGGCCCCATCTTTCTGACAATGAATACACCACGGTTGGAAAAAAAAACCGATTTGAATGGGATGGGGATGGCTACTAATACCTCCTACTGACCAAAACTTGAAGGAACAAAAAGCTTCTTCACCTTCTACATTTTAGGCATCTCTTCCACACTGGTTAGAGCCAGCATTTTGTATGGTAGAATGATCAAAATAATAACAAGGTGGGAGACAGGATATCAGAAATATATCTCTACACTACGTGAGATCAGGTGCTACGCAAGAAAATAGTAAACAGGAAAAAGATTAACTACGTGAATGTGGTGTTCCAAAACGGAAAATGAAAAATGTACCTCTGTGATAAAGCAAATGCAAGTCCAGAGATTATGATTCCACGGTGATAATCAAGATCTGCGGCAATTTCTTCAGGCAACCAAGACCTGAAAAGCAATTCTTCTACAAGCACAACCACAGTAGCTGTGACGATTCCTTGACAAGCCAGCATAATTATATTCCCATACACTTTGAGCCATGCCATAGCAGTTGAAGTTATAATTGAAGGCCAAGAGAAACTCACACAACCAAGTACGGCATTTAGAGACTGTATTAATAAAACAAGCATGACTCCCGCTATCAACCCCTTCAAAAAGTTTTGGACCTGCAAGCAGAAAAGCTAAATATTATTCTTTTGTCTGAGATAAGCAGCAATGCAGGATGCTTATCCATCTTTTAACCATTTCTATAGGAGGATTTAAAGAAAAGAGATATGAAAGCCAAGTGTATCAATTTCCAAGTTACTGTATATAGAAGAAAATTTGTCATTTAATTGTTGACAGCAGAAAGATTAAGAAAACCAAAAGAAATCAAGAAGAATAAAGCTACAATTATTTTAAGTGTACTGGTACATCACGAAAAATATTAGCATGAGAAACCTCACGATGGTCTTTGTCAAGAAAGAGAGGTGGTCAGAATCAATTAGTTACTGACATATAATGCTAGGTCTCTAAAATCCTAACACCACCTTTAAATAAAGGAACAGTGTCTAAGCAAAATTAACTTCACCACATGACTCTTGCAACATAAATGTTCCTGAAGCAGAAAATAATTGTAATATTGATTTGGGATTTATCTTAAAATGTCACAGTAAAATGTATAAAGCACTTTAATTTGCTTGTGTGTAGTGCATGTCTGCCATCTGGTGGTCATATTCATACCTTGGGTAATGATGTGATATCCAACCCATACTGCTCCAGGGAATTTTCATAACCACGTACTCTTCTGCCCCATTTCATAGTTAGTATCATAACAGCAATATATAGGCCAGCAATGCAAGCAAACTCTGCTATTCTGGAGGGATTATTTGTCGTCCAGCTCTGCACAATTGTTGGAAGCAGCGGGACGAGAACCGGTGACCACAAAACAAGCACCATGCCGACAAACCCAAGAATCCTATTGGAAAAAATAATAATAACAATAATAATTGAAGAAAGGAACAAGAGTAAGAAAGTGAAAGTGCACATTGCAGAATGAAAACTTGATTAGAAAAGAAATTTCAAGAATTTGCAAAAATAAAAAAACAAAACCAGTGTCCAAAAGAAAAAATGGAAAATTTAGGTAAGTTTTAAGTCTTACATCTCCCCACTTCTAGCATAAAAACACTTGCTCTTTGATTTAAAAGAAAAAAGAAAAAAAGAAATAAAAATCCATTACAAAGACAGTGTGAAGAAAGGACCGCTTAAAAGGATACATAATTATGCTACTATTGCTCAGAAGATAGCCATGGCCCCAAATTGGGAGACATTGAACAGAACAAGCCAATTCAGGATAGCATCTAGGTCTAGAAATGCCTCCAGTAAATTTGATGCATACAACTTACTTATCTGAGCACAAAAAGTGTTCTAAAGGGGAATGAGCTGTGTTTTTTGATTAGAAAAGATACATATTGACAAAATATATAACACGTATCTTCGGATTCCAAGAAATTTCTATGACCCGTGCATGAGGCACAACACAACGCATCACCACAATACTTTGGGAAGACTATGCACCTTTTTTCACCATTTTACTCCACGGGGACCATAACTTCTTTCAATAGAGCATACACCTATTGTTGAAAATAGAACTAACAAGTAGACTACAGCATCTTAAAGCTGCCTTTATAAGTTTAAGCTTTTATGCTGCATGATAGCTCAACTTCGTGTCACAGCCAATTTAACCCAATTTGTTATGTTTGAATCTCGTCACTGTATAAATCAAATCATATAAGTTCGTCTTTCACTTGCAACTAATCAGCTTAATACTTTGGGTTGAGTGATTAATTAACACAGCAAGGAGAGGTTATCAGTGAAAATCAAACACTGCCATCTATTTCATAGTACATGAATGAATTAAAAATAAAAAGCCGTATAGATTGATGAGCTAGCACATTTCAGTGAAGACAAGGATAAACCACTTAGGACACTAATCCCCTTACTACAAACTAATTTAGGAACTCAATTATCAATTTTTGTTATGCATGAATCGTTTGAATACCTGTCAGTTACTTTGGTTAATGTTATTTACATGGAGAAAAGTTTTGAGGTATAAAACCTTAGGAAACTCATAACTCTTAATACCTTTGCAGCAATGGGCGGTCAGCTAAATGCAGAAACAAGATAAGCCTCTCGGTCAGACTCATTGCACCACGTAGACCACCCCAAAGCAAAGCAAGTTTGCCAACTAGCTTCAACAAGCCACCCTTTTGTCCCAAATCTGCCAACATAGCGACCAGCCTGTTCATTAAAGGAAAAGTGAACCATTTTAAACATACGAAGTGCATGCATCTTTTTCTTTTTCCTTTTTTTTCCCCTTCCTAAAAGTAAATTTGGGTAGAAATTAACACCTTTCTTGATCCACTTCACCATCTTCCTTCGTAGGTACCACTGGACCAGCAACTGACATGGCTTTCTCGGCAAGGCATGTGACTATGTTATCCTGGGTTTTTTCAGAGATTGCCTCCTCAAACTTCTCAGGCTCTTTCTGATGATTTCCTTTCTCCACAAAGGCCTTGGATGAAGGTTCCGCAATTTCCTGGCCATTACATAAATGCTACACATTTAAATTTATTTTATATATATTGTTTCAGAAATTACTTAGTCAGCATAAGTTCACCAAAATAAAAAATTTATAAAAATAAAGAAAATTCATTTTTCTTAAAATAAGTTTTACCACATTATTTGATTAGCCTTCTGTGCTTTTTTTTTTTTTTAAATTACAACATATAGATATTTGATTAAAGAATTATTGCCACATTATTCCTCCACAAAAGGGATTTTTCTAAAACTCCTGAGAACCTGAGAAACTACAGCTATCTTACAAGGATGGTTAAAATAGCCACAAAGAAAAACAATTACATCAACTCTTACCGATTGCTTTACCATTAGTGCAGATGCTCCCAGAGCAGCTGTAACGGCACCAACCATGATACTATCAGTTTTCAAAATTTCCGATTCAGCTCCTACTCCTCTGTTCATTGAACCATTTACCTTTGTATTTTTCTCAGTACGCATTTGTTCAGTCTCTGTTAGCCTAGCCTTGTCATGTTTTCTCTCCACAGATTTCTTGGTTAGATCATAGACCATAGGTTCCTTGTTACCGTTCTCATGCTCTGTAGATACATTGAAATATTCTCTCAAAGCAGCTAAACAAGAGCCTACAATAACACCAACTGGAAGTACTCTTCTTAGATAACTTGTGCCCTGAACAGCAGTGGAAATGGCTCTAAAAATATTCTCCCCCTGAAGAGTACCAACTTTTTCATATGTACGGTCAATGCGATGGCGTTTACCATCGAAACACCAACTATGCTCCTCATCATGTACAATGGCCAAAGAGATATCAGTTGCCACCCTCTCTAAATCTCTTGCCAGATCAGATTCCATTTCCTTCCGGTCATAAGGACCCAGCCGGCGGTCAACCTCCATCTTCAAAGAATCCAATATAATATTTTTCACAAAGCCAATCAACTCTGCTGATGTATCCTCATCATTTTCATTCATATTATCCGTCATTTCATATTCAGCAAATGGTTCCTGCTTTTTATCTGTATCTAATATTACATAAGGTGGTTCAATAAATTTATCTGCATCATCTACTTTTGTAAATGAATGGTCCTGAACTTCTTTGCTTACACCCTTACCAGATGAAACATCATCAATAGAATCTCTGACATTTCCAGGCTGTTCCAAGAGCTTCCATTGACCTTCTTCTGGAAAGTAGTCAAGCAATAGAGCAGTAGTTGTATCTAAATCCAGTGGTTTAGTATTTGGCAATTTTGAAGAAAGATATCTGTGCAAGTACTCATGTTGTGAAGAGTCCCCATAGAGATTCACAGGTACATATAGTGGAATGTTATTTAAATATCCCAATTTAACTGAATAGTCAGCCACAGGTTTGCTGTTATATACAGAAGGATTGTGTGATGAATGAGACTGTGCACTCAGTTCATTCTGATTATCTTCTTCCTTTCCCTGCGTGAGATCGCTACCAATGATATGTTTCTCAGGGATACAATCGATTTTATCATCTTTGGCCTCATTTCTCTCCTTGACTTCATTTTCATTACTTTTCTCCTCCAACTGAGAAATCATATTTTCAATCACACCAAAAACACTATTAACTGCCATTTGGGTAGAATCATCCATTCCTGTTAGGGCGTCTAATGCTTCAGAAACACTGAAGGTAGATGCGATAGGATCAGCTGTAGTAGACTTATTCTGATCGCCTGCAGGCTGCAGACTTTTGTTTTCTCTTTTCTGATTATCACTCCCTTCCTTCTCCATTATTTGAGCCTCAGAAGAGGATCCCAGAGGCAAAACTGCTTCTTCTGCCATATTGGTAGATGCTGTCTTAGTTTGATCAGTAGAAGAATCAAGGGCTTTGTCTCCAATTCTCTGGTTCTCAGGTTTTGGTTCTAAATGAGATACTCCAGCATCCTGCTCCACTTTGTGCTCTTTAACATTTGCTTCCTCAAAGCCCCCTGCCTTTTCAGGCTGACTGGCAAGGTTAGAACTAGCAACAATTTCTGAGGCCTTTTCAGTAATGTCAGAATTTGAAACAGCCTTCTCCTTGTTGAACACATCATTTTCATGACTATTTCCTGACTCATTAGTGCCCTTCCTTACTGAACTGGAGATATCACCTTGATGACTACTAACTGATTGAGACTGGCCTACGTCAGCAGATTTTTGCAAATTTTCTGAAGGCTGAATCTCTGACTCTATTCTGCCAGCAGGCTTGTCCAAGGCAGGTTGAATGTTATCAGAGCTATCTTCCAAATCATCAACTCTTTTCACTTGATCTGACTGATTAGCATCTTTATACAGACCTTCAGAACTTGATAATCCTCCGACTTTCTCTTGGACCTTTGTCTTGGACTCTGAAGATACATTAGGTATCTTACCCAGAAGTCCGTCCAATTTTAAGTTTGCGCTTTCAGCATGCAAAATCCCAGATACTGCAGTCATTAGCTTTCCTCGCACATCTTCAGGCACAGCATCTTGCAGAGCTTTCACAAGTGTCTCTCCTTGACCAACAGCAGTCAACACCTAGACGTAAAGACCAGAGAATCATCAAAATAAGATCAAGGAACACAATGGAATGGCAGTGAATTCATGTGCGAAAGCACTTTTAACCCAACCAAGTTTTCTGTATGAGATTCAAAATATGAAAAAAAGCAAAAAAGAAAAAACACTATGATAATTGTATGAAAATGCAAAATATATAATCTGACAGTTCATGACAAACAGTTTACTTGTTTTACAAGATATCGATCAAGAGATGTCATATTGTAAGTAACCTTGTACTAATTTAAGTTTTATTTTTCCCCCAAAATCAAGTACAAATAAGAGTTGATAGCAAAGAAGGAGACCTAAATTCAAGAAGATTGCGACACAGAAGGTCTGCCAGTGAAATTATTCTTCATTTTTTGGTCTTAAATAGTTAGGCTCTCTTCACAGACAGATTTAAAATAGGCATATAAATGTATCAAGGGCAAAGAGTTCTGGCCTTGCGCCTATTGAAAATCAATTCCTTATGGGTGCATTTAGCACGCTGTCTTGTATTGCATTAAGGTATATAAAGTTGTAATGCAAAATCATATCTGATGCAATATGGACTGCAATATATGTCATAATTTTTAAATCATTATTTATATTACTATTAATTTTAAATTAATATTATTCAAATTTATTAATATTTAAGTATTTATTATTAGTTATATTAAATTATTTAAAAATAGTTAATTTTTATATATTAATTAATGTATTATATTAAATAATGTAATATTACATTATATTTTTATTTTTATATATTATCTAAGTATTTATTATTACTTACTAAATTATTGAATAATAAATATACATTTATTAATTTATATTAATAACTATAATGTAAAAATAAAATAAAATAAAAATTAATTTTATATAATATTATATTAAAATAAAAATTTGTTTTTATTTATTATTATAACAAATTAAAAAGAAAAATCAAATGCAGCAATTTGCTGCAACCAAATATGACGCTGCATTGCATAATGCAATGCAGCCTCATGTTATGAGGGTACCAAACACACCCTATGTGCACTAAGAGATAGAAGCGGAATCAATGCAAAGAGCTATAAGTACCTGAAATAAAACCAAAATGATTTTATTTTTTATTTTTCATATCAACATCCCTTTTCTTGTCTTTTTTATTTTTTTAATTATTATTATTTTCTGTTTACATTAGAAAAAGAGAGAAATGATTTGGATCACAACAATGCTCTGCTGCGTACATCAATCATATAGACATGACAATGAAGACAGAAAATATGATACCCACAGGAAAAAAAATATATATATATAGCTATGGCCATCACGATGCATATCAAAGCAAAAAATTGCAAATTCAAGCATTACCTTCCTCTTTTGCTCTTCTGTCAGAGTACCAGGTACAGTTACATCAAGCATATTCAAAACCACTTGTGCCGTCTGTAAAACTTGACCTCTTTCACCATCATCTGGACTGGCTCCCCCCTCTTCGACCAAATCTGTGTCAACAGATTGAGCCTCCTGCAATGCAACATCTTGCGATCCCTTATGATCAAGTTCCAAATTTCTCTGTGACTCTTGTCCAGATCTTAGATGGAAGTGAGCTTCAGAATAGCTATCTTCCAGAATCTGCTTCGAAGCCTCAACAGGATACCCATTCAAAGTATTTGTCTGAACAAGATCAGCAAGCTTATTGACTTTGACCCTCATATCCGTCTCTCTGCCTTCAACAAGAGCCAAGCTTCCAGAAGGGTTGATGGTCACATCCACATCTTTTAGAAGAGGATGACGACCCTTCAGAAGTCCAAGCTCCACTGCCGAGAGCCACTGCATACACAACATACATACCACTCAAAATATCACTTTTTGCTACAATATTTGGCTAGCTGTATATTGAAGCGAATACGACGAAAAGAGTATAATTCAAAGAGGATATGATAATTTTGGAATTCACCAGGCATGTATAAGGAATAAACAACAGTGCATTTTCGTCCCCTCGATTTATTACAGAAAATCACTGTATTCAATGAAAACTCAAGATGTTCTTATACAGTTGTTAATGGGTGTGAGCAAAAACTATTCAAAAAGATCTAATGTTTAAGAGGAAATGACAGACAATTTCGGATGTCACTTTCTTAATCACCATTTACTTTTGATTGACAAATGAGATAGATTAATCCAAAAATCAACTTCTGCAGCCAAAGAAAAGAAGTAATTACCTCAATGACTAAATTCTGGCACCAAGATTCACCAGCTCTACCACCACCTATAATGCTAGACGGCAAACAAGAACACAAGAGCAGGCTTGTGAATGGATTTTCTGCTATCGAACTGCGTGGTATAGAGAATGGTGGCACTGCACCAGCATCATTCTGAGAAATATTACAGGATTTTAATTATTTAGCTTTTCATCATGAGGGGACTACTTTAATGATAAACCTAATAGCAGTAGAATGGGATGGCCCATAGATGTTATCGCTTACAAACAAACAAGCCAATCTTGAACAACCTATTACTAGCTTGACTAAGTTCCTCGTTTTTAGAAGGTCCAGCCACCTGAGACTGGCAAGGTAAAGTACTTACTTCATATATGAGTATCCTTTATATATAGGGTTTTTTTGCAATTCCTTGAGAAAAATCCAGGATATATATGTTCCATTGAACAATTACAAAGCATTACCAGAACATTGTCTAGATTCCTTTTGTAAAAATAAAAAAGAAAAGAAAGAGGAGGGGGGTGATTGAAAGAAAAGACAGGTTCTGTGCAAAATCAGAAGCAAGATTAACATCAAAACACAAAATATGCACCTGCATAAAGAGAACAGGAATCTTTATGTTTCCAACTACGCCCCGAGTGCTGGATTTTGAATAGAAGTCTTCTATGGCCTCAAAGCCATATGATACCATAGATATTGCTTTTTCAAAATCACGAACAGATTTTGCCGATAAAGCCTTTTCTACATCAAATCCTTTTGCTCTGCCTTTAAACAATTCCTGGAGAACCAATTCACCATAAGTTGCAACCATCAAGATATGAATTCTATGAATCATGAGTGAACAACAGAAGTTAGAAAAGCACATAAAATTTTCAGTTCCTACAATGAAGATATGAAACATTTGCATCTAAAAAGTACTCTGAAGCAATTGTCAACCTTGTTAGATCGCAGAATATCTATTAATCCATTTACAAGCTTCTCATCCAGGGCAATATGATGAGGAGAGGACCTTGTAGCCTCCTCTAAGTCAAAAGGATTGTCTATGCAAGTGACAGCTGTCAGAGGTGTCCTCTCTCCAACTTCTGCCAAGTATTTTGTTAACATGTTTGCACCATATCCCCACCCAACACTCATCAGTGTTGTCCATGGCCTTGCCTTACTGATGAACTGTATAGCAGAGCAGATATCATCGCTGTCAGCAGCTGTAAATAACCTACATAATGAAGTAATTAAGAAGGCCTACCATCAGACGGCTTTTGCACTAATCTTTTAATAAGAGCCTGGAGAAAATTACTAGTCATCTAGAGATTGAGAGTGAAATGCACCTTAATGTTTCTCTTCTTATTTCTCATACATAAAAGCAAATCAATTTTTTTCCCCCTTTCTCATTTTCTAACAACATACAAGTGGTAATTCCAAAAAAAAAGAAAAAAAAAACAACAACAACAACAACATACAAGTGGAAGACACCAAAAGTTGTCCCCTCCCTCTCTCTCACATACTCAAGACACACACACACACACACACACACACAATTGGAGGGTAAAACAAACAAATAAGAAACAAATGAGTTGAGTCTACTGCAGCCCAAAAATTGTCAACTTTCTACCTCCCTGTCCTACTAGTCTTACCCAAAAACTCCCTCACTCCAATTCACACACTAGCAGTCCCACCCAATCAATCCAAAACACTATTATGCAAAATAACAACAAAAACCTTGGCTATTGGCAAAGAGCATTCTGCTGCAGTTCCTATAATCAATTCAAGCATGACCACTTATTCTCTTATCAAATTCTCACATCTACTCCAAGCAACACAATAACCAATGTCTTATTCAATCAAAAGTTGCTAGCTAATCCACAAGTGTTAGTCTCTTTTCATCATACTGCCATCCAGTTTGTATGGAAAATAAACAAATAAATAAAACAAACTCAGAAAAAAGAAAATGACTACTCTTATCGATACAACCACCTAATTGTATCAAAACATCGAAGGTCACAATACTGCATCATAAAAAACTTGACTTGCTTAATTGCATACCGAGAAGTTGTAAGGGGAGAGCCACTGCAACCTCTAGGATTCATAACCACAGGAAAGAAACCGCGCCTGAGAGCTTCACAAACAAACAACCTTATCCTCTTCTCGATACTCCCCTCTGCAGTTCCCGGAACCAACAACAGAGTGGTATCCAATCCGTGCTCCTCGTGCAAGTCCAAATTGGCAGGCCAATCCAAGGAAATGACACCACCATCCTCCGTACTGACACACACTCTTTGGTACTCCAATTTCTCCTCCATCTCACTCTCAGTCTCTCCACCGTCTCTCACGGCACCAGTCCTCGCCTGAATCCTGCCGCAATTCAATCTCACAAAATGCGTGTCTTCCTTGACAAGCTTCTCATTCACGTCCTCCAACAAGTCGCTGCCCTCAAAAGACAAAGATGGGCAACGAAGAAGCACAAAGCGGTTAAAGGCGGTGGGAGAGGTGAATAATACCCAGTTGCCGATGCAAGAGATTTGATGGCGGTCGGGCTTAATGGGGGAGAAGCGGGAGGCGTAGAGGGCGAGGCCGGAGAAGAGACCCAAAGCGGGGCCAAAGGCATCGACGGAGTTGGGGGAGGGGAACTGGGAGAGCAAGGTGTGGAAGAGGTTGTCGAAAGGGAAATTGAAGTTGAAGTCGCTGCGGATGGAGAATTTGAGACGGTGTCGTTTTCGGTACTGGCGGAATCGGCGGAAGCAGAGTGAGGTTTTCGTGAAGAAGGTTAAGGTGGGGATGGTGGTGCGGGGGGGTGCAAGGCGGAGCCTAGGGGCGGGGTTAGCGGAGAGGTGGTTCATGGCGAAGGGGATTGGGTTTAGAGAAATGATTTGGCATGGAGATTACAGACAACGAAGAAAGGTGAGCCTTTTCTGGAAAGAGCGAAATTTGAAAACGAAACGGAAAGAAAAAGACAAGAGGAGAGAAAAATTGATGGATGGGGATTGCCAAGAGGGATGACCGACGAGCGTTTTTACCCGCCAATAGCGAAAAATATGGCTTCGGTTCGTTGCACATGGATCCCACCGCAACCCGATTGGGACCCATCCAACTTGCAAATTCAGCCGTTGAATTCTGGTGACTAGTCGGTCGGGTTGATGCCCTCGCCTGCATTATACAATTGGGCCTCCAATCAATCGGCCCACAATAAGAAATGAAACTTTTGAATGCAAGTTAAAGATCCTCGCACTGCCCTTAGGCCTTAAGGAAGCTACTTTGTTGTTTTCACAAGCATTGTGGCCTATCTACTAGTCTACTACTTCAGTGATCAGTAGCGTCCAGCGGTTTCGTGTACGGAAAAAAATGCTCTTACTAGTTGATGACTTCTTTATAAATTTATTAAAATAAATTTGGATGTTTATAATATATCTCTTAGTCTCTCTACTATTTTCCATTAGTAATCTTTAGCTTTCTTATAACTCTCACTATCTCACAAGAAATTATGATCTATAATTCTTCATTAATTTTATGAGATGATTATATAACTATAAAAGGAGAGCTCATCTCTTTATTTTGTACACACAATTGAAATGCATAAAATCAATCGATAATATATTCTCTCATTTTATTCTTTATCTTGTATTGCATCTTGTGTCGCTGGCTAATAGCTTTTATAACACATTATCAACACGAGTCTCAAGCCACTAAAAGGTAATATGATAATATCTCTCCTTTGATTTTACTCGAGAAGGTATGAATTAAACTATCTTCATTTATCTAAATCATATACATATGTTTCTTGCGTATTTCGACAATTTAAGAATAATGGATCTATGAAGTCGTTCTTTACTTCATTTACTAATGATGACGTATATCTCATTAGAATTGGATTGAAACATTTATCTAATGTTCTATTCATTGGTATTGTTATTGTTTGATTCTTCTTATTATAATATTCAATTGCTATTATATATTTTTCATTCTTGAAATTTAAAAATTTATCCTGATGTGTGAATACTATAATATATAATGAAAGAAAACTAAGAATGCATTCTTGAAGGATTGTAATGAGAATTTTCTTTCAAAATATGTTCCTGAAGAACTATTCTGAAATTATGATGTTATTCTCTAATATTTTGTTCATAAAGGATTCACTATATAAGTGTATATTTTAAATGTCCCCGAAGAACTATACAAGTATTATAAGTTCATGTATATGTCATCTAATACTATATACAAATTTTCTTCTCCATATCTCATAGGAGGAGTTACAAAGTGAATATATGTAAATAACGCATAATTGTTTTTTAAAGAAATTTTAAGGAAAAAATATGACAATCAAAAGTGTTTGAGTAATAAATGAGGTCATTAAAAAAATTATTTGTTTTCGATTTTGACGACCTATTGACTTTGTTGGCTAATTGTTTTGTTTTTGAACTTCTTAAACTTTTAGTGATAGATTTTTGCATGCTTATTTTATATTAGATAATTTTCAACAATAGTTTGATATGATAAATTATAGGAATAAGTTGTAAGTGGCATATATATTTACTTGAACTTTTAAATTGATGCCTATGTTTTTATTGAATTCTTAATAAACATTTTTTATTATTGTCTTGAATTACTAAAGTCTAATTAATATTTACATGTTTAAGATCATGAATAGTACTAAAATATTTTTGTTGAAGAAATCAATCCCTGAAGGATTGTAAAAGATTATAATTTTCTTTTATGATCATCTCCATGAAGGAGCTAAAAATTCATATATAAGCTTGACAATAATTTCAAAAGCTTAATTAATTCTCTCATTTGAAATTATGTGGAGAAAAAAATCTGAAAGAAAGAGGACATGATTTTGTACCGCACATATGCTCCTATAGTAGTAAATTAAGAGTACCAATATAAATTAACGTATATTTTCTTTTATTAAAAGAAAACATATGAATTTTTTTATTAAAAGGAAAATCATGACTATAGATCTTATTATAAGAAATCAACATGTGAATATTATATCACCATAAGTGGTTTGAAATTGAATCAATATCGATGATATACCAGAAGTTCAAATCCAAAATCTTCATAAATTTAGCTCAATAAATTTGCTATGCAAGTTTAATAACTTTGTGAAAGTTCTCCCACAATTAAGGGGAGCAAAGTGATTTACACTTAGTGAATAATGAAGATGGATATTTGGTGGATAGTGCAACAATGCACACAATTTTACGAAATAAAAAATATTTCCATAATTTAATATTAGCTAAGGCTAATGTTATTACAATATCTGATTATGCTAATTGAAGGCTCTGGAAGAGCTAATATCATGTTACTAAATGGTACAAAATTACAAATAGATGATGCTTTATACTTAAGCAGATCCAGCAAAAACCTGCTTAATTTTAAGGATATTCGTCAAAATGGATACCACATTGAAACATCTAGTGAAGGTATTTCTGAATTTATTTGCATTACTTCAATTATTTCATGCCAGAAGCATGTATTGGAAAAACTACCTTCTCTTTCTTTTGAGTTGTATTATAAAAATATAAGAACAATAGAAATAAAATTTACAATGAACTAGAAGTTATCTGATCCAAAGATTTTTAAACTTTGGCATAATCGACTTAGGCATCCCGGATCAATTATGATGCGTCGTATTATAAAAAAAATTCACATAAACATCAATTAAAGAACCAGAAGATTCTTTTGCCAACTGAAAGTCTATGTGCTACTTGTTCTCAAGGTAAATTAATAATTCGGTCATCCCGAATGAAAGTAAGTCTTGAATCCTCTAAATTTTCAGAAAGAATTCAAGGGGATATATATGGCCTTATACATCTAAGTTGTAGACCGTTTCGTTATTTCTTGGTTTTAATAGATGCATCAATTAAATTGTCACATGTCTCTCTACTTTCTAGTCTTGTTGTTGCATTTGCTAGATTTCTTGCTCAAA
This sequence comes from Citropsis articulata, assembly GCA_030449925.1. NCBI lineage: Eukaryota > Viridiplantae > Streptophyta > Magnoliopsida > Sapindales > Rutaceae > Citropsis > Citropsis articulata. Next base: position 1,615,797 of record JASUUH010000257.1, read on the forward strand.
TCATTAGATTAAGAGCACAATTTCTTAATTTTCCTATTAAAAAAGTTAGACTTGATAATGTTGGTGAATTTACATCTACATCTTTTAATGATTATTGTATGTCTATTGGAATTGATGTTAAGCATTCTATTGCACACATTCATACACAAAATGGTTTAGTTGAATCTTTGATTAAGCGTTTACAATTAATTGCACGGCCATTAATTCTTATATCAAATTTGTCTTTTTCATGTTAGGGACATGCAATACTACATGCTGCATCATTAATTTACATTCGACCAAGTTCTTATCATACATATTCACCTTCACAGCTTATTTTTAGTCAACAGCCAAATATTTCTTTTTTGAAAATTTTTGGATGTGCTGTTTATGTCCCAGTTACTTCCCCGCAAAAAAACAAAATGGGTTTGCAACGAAAACTTGGAATTTATGTTGGTTTCGATTTCCCTTCAATAATTAGGTGTCTTGAACCTTTAACTGGAGATCTTTTTACTGCACGATTTGCAGATTGCCATTTTGATGAAAATATTTTTCTGTCGTTAGGGGGAGAAAAGACAAAAATAAATGAACAACATAAAATTACATGGCATGCATCATCATTATCTCATTTTGATCCTTATACAAATCAAAGTGAACTTGAAGTTCAAAGGATCATTCATTTGCAAAATATTGCAAATCAAATTCTTGATGCATTTACTGATTCAAGAAAAATAACAGAATTATATATTCCAGCTGAAAATGTCCCAGCACGTGTTGAGATCCCTGAAGGACAATACAACAAAACTAATGAAAGTAAAGTACGTTTGAAACGTGGAAGACCAATTGGCTCAAAAGACAAAATTTCCCGGAAGAAAAAAACACAAGAAAAGTTACAAATTGAAATTAGCATTCCTAAAGAGTCATTGCCTGCTAATCAAATAACAGAGATTGATCAATCAAATAGTATTCATCTCATTTACCCAGAAGAAGAAATTTTTCCAACAACTGAGAAACTATCAATTTCTCCTAAAGAGAAACAAAATAATGAAATTACGATTGGTTTTGTTGGTATAGAAAAGTTTTGGGATCGAAATGAAATAATTATTGATGATAATTTTTTCATTCACTGTAGCTCTTAATATCATAAATGATGATGAGGATCCTGACCTAAAAACTGTGGAAGAATGTCGACATAGAAATGATTGGCCAAAGTGGAAAATGCTATTCAAACAGAGCTAATTTCACATGCGAAACGTAAAGTATTCGGACCAGTAGTCCTGACACCTGAAGATGTCAAACATGTTGGTTATCAGTGGGTATTCATTAGAAAACAAAATGAGAAAAATGAGATTGTGAGATATAAAGCAAGGTTAGTTGGACAAGGTTTTTCTCAAAGACCTGGTATTGATTATGAAGAGACATATTCTCTTGTTATGGATGCAATTACATTTTGATTCTAGTTAGTATTGTAGCCTCTGAAGGGCTTGATATGCGTCTTATGGATGTTGTGACTGCATATCTATATGGTTCTATTGATACAAATATTTACATAAAAATACCTGAAGGATTTAAAATGCCAGAAGCAAATAAATTAAAACATCGTAGTTTATATTCTTTGAAACTACAACAATCCTTGTATGGATTAAAGGCATATGTGGTATAATCGCTTGAGCAACTATTTATTGAAAGAAGGATATGTAAATAATCCAATTTGCCCTTATGTTTTTATTAAAAAAACTTGAAATTGGATTTGTAATAATTGCAGCATATGTTGATGATTTAAATCTTATTGGAACTCCTGAAGAACTTTCAAAAACAGCTTCTTGTTTGAAAAATAAGTTTGAAATAAAAGATCTTGGAAAAACAAAATTCTTTCTTGGCTTACAGATTGAGTATTTGCCAACTGTAATACTCTTACATCAGTCACATATACTAAAATAAGTTTTGAAGCGTTTTTATATGGATGAAGCCCATCCATTAATAACTCCAATAGTGGTGCGATCGCTTGATGTAGAAAAAGATCCATTTCATCCTAAAGAAGATGACGAAGCAATTCTTGGTCCTAAAGTACCATATTTAAGTGCAATTGGTGCACTTATGCATCTTGCAAATTGTACTTGACCCGATATTGCATTTTCAGTTAATTTATTAGCAAGATATAGTTTTGCACCAACTCGTAGACATAGGAATGGTGTAAAGCATATATTTCACTATCTCCGTGGAGTAATTAACATTGGATTATTTTATCTAAATGGATCAAAGTCACCACTAATTGGATATGCAGATGTTGGATATCTCTCTGATCAACATAAAGCATGTTATCAAACGAGTTATTTATTTACCTCTGATAATAGTGTTGTATCATGCCTATCAATGAAACAAACAATGGTTGTAATATCTTCAAATCATTCAGAAATACTTGTTATTCATGAAGCAAGCCGTAAGTGCATTTGGTTAAGATCAATGATACAACATATATGAGAAACATGTGGATTGTCATCAATTAAGAATAACCCACAATATTATATGAGGATAATGCAATATGCATTGCCCAAATTAAAGGTGGTTATATAAAAGGTCTTTTATACACATGAACTTAAAAAGAATGGTGACATAGATATTCAGCAAATACGCTTAAGTGATAATCTTATAGATTTATTTACAAAATCCTTACCAACGGCGACATTAAAAAAGTTGGTATACAAAATTGGGATGTGTCAGCACAAAGATTTTTCTCTAAATCTTGAAGAATCTGTGCCAAGATAAGGGGGAGTATACATATTGGGGAACATAATTTATTTTGGAGGAAATTTTATAAGTTTTACTATTTTTCATCACTAGGTTTTTATCCCATAAGGGTTTTTCCTAATAAGGTTTTAATGAGGCAATTCTATATCTCCAAAATTATTCAATGCATCAATGAATAATGTACTTTTTTTGCTTTACTAATTTTTTCCTAAGGGTTTTTTTTAGTAAAGGTTTTAGTGAGACATATTCTTTGTAATGAACATCCAAGAGAGAATGTTATGAATTTATTAAAATAAATGTAGATGTTCATAATATATATCTCTTAGTCTCCCCACTATCTCCCATTAGCAACCTTTAGCTTCCTTATAACTCCCAATATCTCACAAGGAATTATGATCCATAATTCTTCATTAATTTTATGGGGTGATTATGTAACTATAAAAGGAGAGCTCGTCTCTTTGTTTTGTACACACAATTAGAATGAATAAAATCACTCTATAATATATTTTCTCATTTTATTCTTTATCTTATATTGTTGGCTAATAGCTTTGATAACAACTTCAATAATTTACGTCATTATTAAAAATTTCCAAAGAAATTCGCTAAAAATTGCATGTATTGCTTGCCAGGTCACAACACTGGATTCAATTTCTTTGTGTACCGAATGAAATTCAGTGATTTGATTATTTCTCTTAGATTTTTGTTGTGATGATATAATTAATTATCTATATATATAACATATATTGTGTTCAATAAAAATTTCTATTTGAGGCTGGTTTCTTATGTGGATATAAGATTAAAAAGCAACGATAGACATCTTAAATTTTTATTTAAAATTTTATCCCAAATAAAATATGTCATTCATTAATTGGTTGATACTTTAAAATTCAAGTGAATTAATTATATTATCTTAACTAATCAATTGATAAATACCACATCATTTGAGATAATTTTTTAAAATAAATAATTTGAAACGTGTAGTATTACTCAAAATTAAAATACATGCATACGTACGTTAATGGTCATTGCTGTTGTTAGATTTAGTAATTAATATTAATAATATTTTATTTATTTCTCTCTTCTTTTTTTTTGTAATAAAATTTTAAGACTTGGGATGATTCATACGTGCTAGACCCGTGGGTGTGTCTCCGAATGCATGACGAAGATCAGGACAAGAAACAGAGCCTATTTTGACTTACGATTCTTTTTGTGGATCGGGAGACACGGTGCACATCTTGGGGGTGTGACTTCTGGGGCAAATTTGTTTACTTTGTTGACATTTCATGTTAACTATTACTTGATTATTATTTTCAAAGGGGATGTTAATTAATCTCCAAACCGAATTTGTTCAATTAATTAATCTTTTCTGCCTTTGGATACCACAAAACAATTGCCTCAGATCAGCCATCAAAATAATGCACAGTAAAATTTTGTTATTATATACGTGGCATGTAGTCTTTCGTTACAGGCACCATGCAAAATATCAGGTGATTATAGATCCACGTCCAGCTTTTACAGGGTAGGTTATAGATTTTATGCCATATCCGGAACAAAAGCCGAGAGTAGATTATCAAAATCCAATTGAAAAAAATAATTGTAAATGACTGAATAATTCACAGTTTGGTTTAGTCAATTAAATTGAAAGAGAAAAGGATCATTAGAGCGGCGGATGACGAGGCTAAACATTGCATGTTTTGCTTTGTGCGCTACACTCACATGCATGGATGCCTCGATATTCATACCATGATTTGGACTTCATTCGCTTAAGCACATGCACCTCACCCTGAATCCTCATTTTGGCCCCATAACCTAATCGCTTGTCTCTTCTTTTTAAATTTCCTTTAATGAAAGTTTGAATACAAAATTTCAAGCGGATCGTGTCTATCGAGCTATACATATCCTGCTAATGACAGGATTCTGCTCCCAATTTAAAATCAAATTGCATGAATCCAATCCACAACAATCTCCTGTTCATTTGATTTTGACAAAATCCCCATGCATGATTTTTACTTCGGGGCCCTTCATTTTTGAATTTCTTTTAGATTTTGTCTTAACAGAGACATTACGAATCTCAATAAACACACTCTCTTAATTGACACATTCTCTCTAATTAAGATTCCCAAAATTTTTTTGTCATTTTATTATTTGGAAACGTGGACGCACTATGTACGAGACCCCTTACATATTGTATCATTAGACCCATAGTGTTAGAATTATGGGTGTGCTACTGATAATGATAATGGTGATGGGGAGCGTAAACGCCGACACGAGCAGAGATTTGGCATTATGGGTATAATTAGAAAATACTTTATCCTTAAAAAGACAAAAGAAAAATTAGATTAACAAAACGAGGCAAGAGATCATATTCGATCGGCATCTAATCTCTATATTTTGTTGTTATTGTCAGCTTCCAATCAATCTTTGATCTTTAATTACTCTTTTTGTTCCAATCATCTGGATGAATGGCACTTGAAAACACTTGTCTAATATGTTTCATAGCTCGGCGTTCCTTTGGAAGGGACACATTCAACGCTCTTGGAAGAATGTTATTATTAAAAAATATTTATACGATCACAATTATGTTTTGATCAACGTATTGGTCCGATGAATTCTGCATAACGACATGTCAATCCTCAAAAGAAAATTTCATTATTGGTTTTTTTTTTTTTTTGATAAACTCATTATTCATAACTCACACAAAACTAATTAAACAACATTCAAGTCGTCCACTGTTACAAATTTACATTCATTTTAAACTATGATTGTTATAATTTTATTTAAAAATGCATCACGTTTCCGCATCAATAACGAAGAAATCTTTTAATGTATGAATATCTATGGTACAATATTTGTTGTAGGAAAACTAATCAATGACTCTATGTTATGTGTTTTATTTTGTTGTAACCATCAAAATAGCTAGTAATGCTTAATGATAAAATTTGTTGCATATCAAGGGCAAACTTGGAGTACCTCCATCCAAGATTTTTGAAAAGCTGGTTAAGAGTAAAAAGGCCTTATCTATAAAAGAAAATTGTGTTTGTAACCTTGCAAAAGGATTTCTTTGTGTTTAACCCTCCAAAATTAAATTTCATCTTTTGGCCTCCCAACGTAAAAACTCTAGCTTCTCCTCTCAGAATTTGAAAGCTTTCGTAGAGAATCTTTTATTAAGTTAAATAAGTTTGTTATGGGCACTTAACCGAAGTAAAAAGATAAAGAAAAAAAATTCTAGCCATGCATAAAATAATTTAACAGCAACTAACATCGGTAACTACATTTACACTAAATTCGAAATTATCATATTACATGGTTGCATAATGTTTTCATGAAAATCGACTGTTACGTTGTTAATGGTTAATTTTCGAGGCCTAAAACAGAATGTTGCATGTCTAAGGAGAAAGGTTAGGAATCCCGATCATATGGTAAGTCCTTCTCATTTGTTCCTTAACATCTTAAAGCCCCCAAGGGCAGTAGAAAAAAAATCCAGAGAGGAACAAGTAGGTGATGATTGACAGCGGAGACCATGAAGTCAACCTAACCCATACTGGGTTTCGGAGTTTCTCATCAGCCAGCTTAGTTTTTCCAAGGCTTGATATGGTAAGGCCTCCACTACATTTCACCAACTCGATTACCCTATACACCAATAGGCTTGTTCCAACTAATCATCCTCCTCTCCAAACAAACCCCAAGTAGTGTCCCACTGTGAAAGGTGCAACGCCTAAATTGATGGTTTCAGGGAGACCAGTAGGCATCCTTAGCCCTTAAAAAATCAAACAGCATCAAAATTCTATGAGGTACTTGAAATTCAACGAGGGAAGGCCAATTTCAAGCAACTTCAGTCCCTGGCAAACTCAAAGTGGCCACCAATCAAAACAGTACGCGTGTATGACTATATGGAAGGTATTAAGGGGCTCCAACATTTGAATAGATCTTCTTCCTCATTCTCCTCTTCTTAATTTCAATTTTTACCTAGTTACTAAAAGATTCTCACTATTTTCTCCACTCTAACTTGGCCGTTAGAGTACCGTCACCGACCACCCCGAGTTCGACTTCTAATAGCGTCTTCTTTCGTAAGTCCCTAAAGGCACTTTCCCCACTTTACAGATGCCTTGGGAGGAAGTTCCTCAGACATTCCTTAAACACACAAAAGATAATCTTCTCAAACATTTTAGCTCGCCAAAAATGGACTAAAACATATTTCAAAATTTTTTTTTTTTTAAAGAATGAAATTGTACTAATTACTAAACATATAATAAAATTCACGTGGGAAGGTATGGGTGTGATTGAAGTTAATTTAATATGTTGACGTGGTTCACATATTTAAGACAAGCCTCGAGTCCATGTGTTGCTCACATGCATATGCTCACTCGCCGCCATGTGTCTTTATCGAAGTGTTCTATTGTATTAAATGGAATGCCAAATGAATATGTTTAATCGACATATATTTCTAGTAGTTCTCGAGGAGCAGAATTATTGATGCGACTTTAAATGTAACATGTTTTTTATGTTGTCTCCAAGGATTATATACAAAACATATTGTTTTGGAAATTAAAAAAATATATTATTCCTTATTTTTAAAAAAATAAGATAAATTTTTAAATTTTTTTGGGAAAAAAACATGATACGTAAAACCCACGTATGCAGAGGTTGCCAGTTTTACACAACAAATACAAACAAAATAGAAAGTTTGTAGTGTTGCGTCACAATTTTTTGTTTTCCTTTTAATTTTCTCCGATCCGGGATTTACAAATTTTTTAAACGGCTTTGCGGCAATAAAACAAAGTTCTAACTTGCAATTTTCGATATAAAAACCTTGAAATATACTTAAATGCTTGTCTTTGAAGAATCTTAAGAAAAAAAAAAAAAAATTAGTTCAACATTATAATATTAATGTATATAGAGAATATATAGATTTTCGTATTTATGACTTTAATTAAAAATTTAGGGTAGTAACCACCGTTTGGTCCAAATTCTAGAAGAGGGATCGCCCTATATCTCTCTTATCCTCTTATACTTAATTATTTTACCTTCTCAAAATTTCTACAAGAAAAAGATTTAATAATAATCGAAAGCAATAAACTAAAAAAAAAAAAAAAAGAGTATACGTAATTGCATAATAAATTAAAATAGACACTTGTTCAAAAACCAGCACCTTTCCACATGTGTATCGCTATCAGTAACAAATCTAAACAAATAAAAAAGGATAATAAAGAAGAGTAGCATAAAAATAAAATCGGTTAGTTCAGAAGGAGAGAGAGAGAGAGGAATCGATGATCAACAACTTTCCAGTTGGTACGTGAATGAGGACAAATGTTGGCAAAAACCCTTATCAATTTCTCGTTTCATATTACTACTGCTCAGTTGTCCTTTTTTTTTTTTAATAATTATTATTAAGAAAATTTTAATTACTAAAATACCCTGATTTTACAGCTAATTATAAGCTTTCTTCCGATGGATTAACACATTCGGATAGAATAACAATGCAGTTGATTGTTTAGTCACTTCAGGGCCGAGTTGTGGTGGTTAAATCCGCCTGTGCCCTGTTGAAATTCGAAAGTTTTTTTCTCTCGTAATGTAAATCGGTTTCCCAACTTTTGTTTATATGAATTTTGTTTTGCGAGATTTTGCACTTTTTTTTTTTTTTTTACAATTTCTCTATTTTTAGTTTTTTTTTATTCTAAGTTACTTTTCTAGTAAAGAGTAAAACTCGTAAATCGTAATGATGAAGTTCATTAATTTAAAAAAAAAAAAAAAAGTCGACAATTTACCTCCCACGGTAAATAATAATAATAATTGTTATTATTATTTTGTAGATGAAATGAGTTTAAAAAGTGATGCGATTCGAAACTGTTGTGAGAAAAAGCGTGATTCCGGTTAAAAGGATCTCAGCTTTACCTTCAGCAATGAGCCAATGAGGTACACGAAACGCTAGAAAAAGAGCATCTGGTACATTGCCTCAGTTCTTGCCGCCATTATCATGTTTCACAAAACACTGGGCCCCCCATTTTGTAACAGCAACCTTTGCAAATTTCCCGTTTCACCCCTTCCCCTCCCTTCTTTATATTCGAACCTGCGCTCTCCTTTCTCAGCCCCCAAAGCGCGCTCATCTATCTCTCTCTCTCTCTCTCTCTCGCTCTCAGAGGCATTTTAACGAACGCATCACAAACATTTCATTCTTTTTTCAAAATGGCGAAAGGTGGCAAGCTGATGAAGCTCAAGTCAGTTCTGAAGAAGCTCAACTCATTCAACAAACAAAACGGCAGCGGCGGAGGAAGCTGCAGGCCCGGCATGAGCTCCGCAGTGGCTGCCGCGGACGATGCCTACACCAACTACTCGGGTGATCTTCACCCCGTTTACGTGGGAAAGTCCCGGAGACGATACCTCGTCAGCTCAGACGTCATCGACCACCCACTCTTCAAAGAACTCGCCGAACGCTCCAGCGACTCCTCAGACGCCGTCCACGTGTCCTGCGAGGTTGTCTTGTTCGAGCACTTGCTTTGGATGCTCGAAAATGCCGATCCCCAGCCGGAGTCTTTAGATGAACTCGTTGAGTTCTACGCTTGTTAACCGCTCGCTCTCAAGCCCAGGGTGCATGGTAATATTAAATTGGTGGCGTGGGGTGATTCTGTGAGGTCACCTGCTTGGTAAAAGAGAAAATCGCTGTAAATGATGTAATTGTAATAAATAATGATATGATTAGCGGTGTACTTATAGATGATAAAAGATACATTGTAGAGAGTTGATGAACGATGAGGAATTAACCCATGCATTTTTACACCGGCTAATCACTAGGCCTGGTGAGAGACTGAGGGAGATCAAATCATTGATATATTGTACTTATTTATTTATGTATTCATTGTTCCTTTTTTTCACATTAATTAAATTAATATAATTGTGTGTTCATTTTTTATGACTTTCCTTTAATTTTTTTACAAACTGTTGTTCTTCAATAATTATTCTAACAATGTTGCTTTAACGTGATGTTGATACAGGAGTCGATGAGTCTTTATCTGAAACAAAAATTTACAAAAAAATTATATTAAAAGAAAAGTACATCAAATATTGGGCTCCCCCAAGTTCAACATTTGTCTTCCACAATGAGACAAGCTCTGTTTTCAAGTGAAGACTTTTGAAGTACAGTTTGGAAAGGAAATTTGCCCCATATAATTTTTCTTTTGACAACCTGCAAGTTTTTGTAAATCATATCAAATTAAAAGATTCCAAGATTTGGTATTTTGGTAATGATTAACTCTCATTCACACTAAAGAAAACACACAGTCACATTATGGCTTTATTTACAGTGGCATATGATGGTATATTTTGTCCTAGTTTAACTCTGCTTTCTTATAGAATGCAGCCGACCATTTACCTAAAACTAAAATGGGAAGTTAAAAAGCTTCTCAACTTTTCCTGTTGGTATGAAGATATATAAAATCTCCATGCTAGTGTCAGTGCCTGGTTTTGATTGTAACATGACACCAGCCCCAGTGATTTGAGATAAGTTAGAAATTATTTTGTTGTGTACAACAGAAACAACAAATCTTTACTAAAATATTTTCGCAGTTGTGGGTGCAAATGGGGCCTCGGTTTAAAAACTAACTTATCAGTGACGTAGAATTAAAAAAAAAAAAAACAAATTCTATCATAAACAACTAAAGGGATTAGTGACAGAGAAAATATGAAAATGGCAAATTTTTTTGCAGAAAATTTAAACGCAAGGTAGCTGAAAAAAGTGCGGACGGACAGCAAGAAGTCAACAACCTGTGTGAGAAACCAAATTAAACCCTAATCAGCAAACTTCAAAAGAGAGATTAGACTAATTACGAAACTGATTTATAATATTATTCTTGATCTATGCATATATGACAAGTGTAATAGTTTAGAATACTAATGATTAGGTTGTTAGGGAGATTCTTCTTCAATATTGAATAAGTCGTAGAGATATGCATACGCACACGCTTTAAACAATTGTTTACTCGGCTAAATTTTGTTTAATTTTGTTGTTGGTTAGGCACAACTTTTTATAAGTGGAGGACACGAAGTTTTGTCAATGCAAGCATTAGCACTACCTGCAACGCGGTGCCAAGCTGCCAATATGGCCACCCGTAAAGCTCTGCTGCTCGCCTTTTGCACACCGCCCTAGCCCCTAGAGGGTGATTTTTCTTTTAATTAAACGACTAATGGTCCTTTAATAAAAATATATTCTTGATCTTTGTTTAATTAGTATGTTGTGTTAATAATTTGAGACGTTGATTCAAATTGTCCATTTTAGTTTTTACGTAACGAAAGTCCGTATTGATTATATATGACTATTATATTTTATAATTAAGTGGAAGATATTTAAATAAGTCGAAACAAACCATAAGTTAGATATTTTATTTTGGATGGTCTCTTAATTAAATTGAAGATCATAGGTCAACATTTACATTCTAATTAATCTGAAATTATTGGAAATCATAGTCTACTCTCTCTTATCAAAAATTAACATTTCATTACATTATTATTCTCATCCAAAAGCTAATTCGCGAGAATGATCTGCTTCCTCGATTGACATATACATAGAATTATACTTCGATATGTAGTCATTACCATATCTTAAAATACAAATGTGATGATGCTAAACAGTCTTATGTAACTAATACCATATAGTATTAAATTATATATAGTAAGAGACCAATGTGTAGTCTTAAATGCTCATATTAAATGTGTATAGAGAACAGTAACAAATACGTATATAACCTTATAGTATTTGTAAAATTACATGAAAATACGAAATTTAAAACTTCATTGAAGAATGACAAATAAATAAATTTGCAATATAAAAAAACTCAAGCAAAGAATCTTTTGGCGTAAAATTTATATCTTTAACATACTAAAATTTAATCTAAATTTCAAAAATTCTACATTGGTAACGGTATCCTCCTGTACAAGTACAGCCGTTATTATTGATGTTATATCATAACAAAATCCTTATAATTAGTACAAAACGTAGAAATTAAGAAAATAAATGTACGACAAACGAAGCAGCAACGGACTTAAAAATGAACGGCCTACATAAATCCAAGAACCGAAAATAAAAAGAAAAAATTATCAGGCAAGACCAAACTAGCCTTGTGGCTTGATGTCCGGATCGAAGAAGACGAGCAAGCAAGCATCACAAAAGCCGCTTTTCTCGGCTTTTTTGGTTTGAGAGGTGGTGCCCAATCAACTGACAACAGTTGCAGTCCTTGTCTTTTTGTGAAAATTAATATTTACAAAAATAAACTAAATTAAATAAAAACATCTGATGAAGTCGGTCAAAAGTTGGGTACGGAGACCAGCCCACGTGGGAGTGGGTCGTGAAATCGGATTTTGGTTCATCTTAAACACTCGCCTCCTCGGCCTTCACCTCACGAGAGGCCATGTTAGGCAGAGAATTTTTGTCCCCAATTTTGTATTATTCTAATTTTTAGTTAGAGGAAATATCCACCGATTACTTATTTTTTTCAATTTTTTTAAAATACCTAATTTTTGTTTAAACTGAATTTCACCTAAAGCTACAATTCTTTACACTTTTACACTTTTATTTGAAGTCCGTTAAAAAAACTAATGGAATCTTGAATAAATGAATGTTTTATCCCCCAAACGAAAATTACAATTTCATCATAATTAAATAAAAAAATCAAATTATTTTTTTATAATCTATAAATTTTACTCTAAATAAATGAAAATGATTTTTTAATAAATTTTTTAAAAATAAATTTTACTCTAAAAATAAAATTTCCCTAATATATGTCTAATCTAATTTAATCCAATCATAAAATGAGTGGTTGGTGGATAATCTCCCTTATATTTAAATGTCAACTTAAAAAAGTATTAATTTTATTTGAATATAATTTAATATAACCCAACTCGGTATTGTACTAAATATAAAATAGTGTTATATAATATAGTCTAATATAATTTAATCCAATAATAATAATTAATTTTACATGGTAAATCTATAAAAAAAAATTTATAAAAAACCCTTTTCATTTATTTAGAGTAAAAGTTATAGATTATAAAAAAATAATCTGATTATTTTTTTGTATTCAATTAAGGTGAAATTATAATTTTCATTTGGGGGGCAAAACAGTCATTTATTTAAGATTCTATTAGTTTTTTTAACGAACTTCAAACCAAGCCAGAAAGTAAAAATCAGAACTTTTAATTGTGTATTTTTAAAAAATTAAAACCGTCATTTGGTAGATATTTTCTCTTTCTTGCTATTAATCATTTATCAAGATTTATATTCCAATATTAACTTTTGTTGTTTCTTCATTTCTTATAGTAAATATGTACACATACTGCACCTTAAGTCTCTCATTCACTAACTTTTTGCAATGTAAAAAAAAAAAAAAAAGTTTGTTAATGAGTCTTTCTTTAACCGTAAATTTCAAATTTTCATTTGGGTATTGATACTAAGCTAGAAAAGACAAAACTTTACGAATTTTAATGTGCCATCAAAACATTGTACATATTAAATTAGTGTTTGAATATACTTAGCTTAAGTCTGTGTTTATTAAAATTCATATGTCCGCACCTGATTTTTTTTTTTTTTGTTGTTGATAGTGCATGTACCTTCGCTTATATGGAGAGTTGGTACAAGAAAGAGAGACCCATATTGCTTTGTAGGAGGAGCTCTATGACAAAACAATATCACATCCCAAAGCTGAAGCAGAAACTGATGCAAATGAATGGAACCGAATGATGTAGAGGAATGGAAGCGAAGTTAAAATTTCCTCATAAGGCCCCCACCGCATATTTTGAGAAACTGCCACTCCCAAAGGACAAAATGTATACCGTGAGAAAGTAAGGGCTGTTGCTACCCAGCTTAAAACTTGCAGGACTCTTCCCATAAGTCTCCTTGCTGCAATGCAGTCAAATTTAACGACCCAAAAGATGAAAGTCCCAGAACTCAGAAGATAAAACTCGTTTTGATATTGAAAGAAAATGACTACTACAGTTTGCTTGTATGCATGAAGAAGCAGCTAGCTAGCCATGCATGCACAAGAACTTAAGATATCCAAATGATTATCAATAATTTGACTCAAGATTTTATCTAGTTCAAATGTCTTCATCGATAATTCCATGAGTTTCTTTCACATAATTACACTATTCAATGAATATAGTATACCATATCCATTTTGAATCAACTTGGACTCAATATAATTGCTAATTCGGTAAATGTATCTTGCGTATCCTACTTTTGCACGATGCAAGTAATGAATAAATTATGTAATGATGTGATGAGCGAATTGGTTAATTGTACGTCCCTTTCGAGAAAATTTGTATTCTTATGGGAAGTGTTCTAGCCACTAGAATCCAAGAATTTTAGCAGCAATGGATGGACATGACATGTGGTGTCGTTCAGGTTTATTCAAAGTTGGAGTTAATCAAAATTCCCACGTTCCCACCTAACAAAACAATGGGTTGGTTGCTTTGATTGGTTTGCACTCTCTCTCTCTCTCTCACTCAAATTATACGAATAGAGCACACAGACACAGAGAAACTCAATTTCCTTAAAAATTACAGATCACACAATCGTGTGGCTGTGTCAATCGTGCGGCTGTGTCAAAGAACCATGCCAATTGAGTCAAAGAGAAGAAGGCGTAAGAAAGTTTTTGCATGTGAAGTAAGGAAAATTTGGACCGCTTTGACGTGGATCTTGGTGATTAATATGAAAATGTGATGACATTTCTTTTTATCATATATATAATTTGGCTGAGGATATGTATTGGCCATGAGTTGGGACCTTTGAAATTAGGGGCACACCTGTACGTAGACCATTACCCCAGATAGAAGGCAGCCCGGTGTTGTGTGTGCGCGCGTGCGCACGTGCATGTCTCTTAACATGGAATGTCTTGTTTAAATTAGATTAAAATACAAAATATTTATTATTGGTATGTATGATTCTCAATATTTATTATTTACAATTGGAATGCTTTATGCTACACATTTTTATTATTAATTTGATATTAAAATAAATAATACAAAATTTATATTTCAAAATGGCGTGGTACGTGACATAATAATAGTATAAATTGTCATGTGTTAAGTGATTATTATCATATAATCTTACAACCACATGGTAGATTATGGTAAGTTGTATGAAGCCACGTGATGCTTTGCTAAAATGATAAAACAATGTGTTTGTAGTTATAATGATAAAACAAGTTTAGATAGTCAAAATTTTTCACTTATTGTGCAGCTTAATTACAAAATACTTTTTATTTTCTTTAATTATACTAATTGTTAGTTAATTATAAAACTGAAAACATATAAAATATACAACTTGCCAAATTTTGTCACGTGCTTTTAAAGTTTAATGGTTCAAACTTCAAACTTCAAAGTTAGCATTTTCTTTTTCATGTTTATTCATTGTGTGGGTACGGTTGTCATGTTTTGAAAGTGTAAAGCTTACACAGTCATTTTCTTGAAACTTTGGGGTAGATATATCATATACCCTAAATTATGCTATTGGACCTAAAACGAGCAAAAGGCAGAATGAGAGAGTAACGCAGCAGCGATGGTCCATGACAAGCTACTGTCAAAAAGGACCCAATCAGTCTACTACAAGAGCAGGCCCAGCTTCAGTTGCCTTTCTGGACCATAAATCAACATTTTAACACGCCTTGGTCCATGCTATGTAAGGATACCCCATGTTGGAAAAGCAAATTCCGCTGAAATTTTTAGTCAATTTTTAATGGATTAATTTTTTTTTTCCTTCTCGTAATCTCTCATAATTTTTTAACTATACTTGAAAAGCAGATCTCTCCTAGTGCTCCAAACTTTGTTAAAAAAAATCATTTAATTATAAATAAAGTGAAATAAGCCGTCTTGATGGCCAACATCAAAATTCAAGACTCAATCTTAACCACTTATTTCACAGAAGAGACTAAGAAGAAAATAAAAAAAAAAATCTTAAGAGATAATCCTTATCTATTTTTTATAATAAATCTTTTGTGTGTGTGTGAGTAATGATACAACAATAAATATTTTTGTATAAATAATAATGTATAATTCGATACATCTTATTATCAGTGGTTGAGTTAAAAATATGATAGGAATCATATTATTTATTTTTACTATTTATATTTTTATCATCCAATCATATCTCATCACCCTAGTTTATGCAAATATTTGTGACTCTATACCCGTTATTAATACTAAAAATTTTTTTCGAGGCTAATGAACTTTATGATTTGGGTTTGAAGAAAAAGATAAGAACATGAAAGAAGACGAAACTTGGAGAAGAAAAAGAAAGAAAGGGCGAAGAGAAGATTTGTGGATGAACAAAAATGAAAGATGGTAATTAGTTCTCTCTCTACTCGGTGAATGCAACCAGCTAAGCTAAGTAAGTTCTAAACTTTTACTCCTCTAGAACGAAACACTGAAACTCATCATCTACAAGTAATCTGATAACCACGAATGATCTTATTCGAAAAAAGGCAATCCGTTGTCTTGGCATCCCCATTATACGATGTGCACAAGGGCATTATTTTTACAATAAGAATTAAATTATGGGCTTCATATCTCGCTCTCGCTCTCGCTCTACCGCGACATTTCCTCGACAAAGACCATAGTATATTGCGGCGTCCACAGGATGAGCAGGAAATAATATGACAGTATGTTGCTTAAATTCAGTCTTATATTCACTTGCACCGGTCCAATCCAAAGAATACTATTTTAATTAATTTCATTTGTATTCACTAATTTCATATTTCTAATAATTCTCATGTATGAGGTTGTCTTCACTTTATTAAATTTTAAATTAAATCTAAATATTAATAGTTGTTACATTAATTACCGTTGGTGCCGTAACCTAGAGTCACCAAATTACGCCAAGTGTCCATATAAAAAAAGAGAAAGAAACTATTCTTGAAAATTAAATAAATAAATAAATTATATCCAAAATATTCCGGAGAAAGTAACACTAGGATAAAATTCCTCAAAAACTTACGATAATAACTAGAAGCAAAAACTCATTCTAATTTCGGGTTCCGGGGGTCTAAGGGAACCACGCCCAAGGTCATAAAGAATAAGGAAGCACATGGGTACAGAATAAATGACATAGGTTCGGAATAAATATGTTTATTTCCTCACAGTTAAATTCACATCCACGTGTATAAAAATAGTAGGTGACACGTGTCATTAGGAAGAGAGACCAAGGTAAAACCCTAAACATATGTCATCCATCATCTATAAATAGGGAGCATCTCACTAAGAAAAAAGAGATCCCTCCTGAGTCAAAAAAAGGAAGAGCGTTGTTCACCCCTCAAAAGAAAAAAAAATCATAATCTTATTTATTGTTATTACTCCCATTAAATATTAAATCAAACACTGACTTAGCCATCAAAGTGCTTTTTTCAAGTACCAACCTCATTGGATTTGAGTTCAATAAGCGTCACAAGTTCTCCACAAATAAAAAATATGTGTGAAGGTAAATTACAGCCTCCTTCAATTATAAAACAACATAAATAAAAAGGAAAACTTAGGAGTCGAATGCAATTTAGTTTGAATATATCATATCAGGTCCGTCTATATTTTATGGTGCGTTTACTTATCAGTAATCAGAATGGGCTGGAAACGGAATAGACTGGAATCAGAATGAGCTGGAATGGGAATGAAGAATGGGAATCAGAATAAGTTGTTTACTTAAACTGTAAGAATCAGAATCGGAATGAGTTAGAACTCCATTGATGTGTTTACTTTATCTAAGAATCGGAATCAGAATAAGTTATGTTGTTTAAAGTTACTAAAATGTCCTTAGTTGTTAATAATAATAATAATAATAATCTTAAATAATAGTAATAATAATAATAATAGTTGCCCTTTGGTATTAATGATAATAATAATAAATTTAATAATAACATTATAAATAAATAAATAATAGTAATAATTAATTATAATAATGAAATTAAATAACTACTACAATAATAATAATAATAAATAACATGAAAATAATTTATAATTATAATAATCATAACTATTAAAATAGAAATAATTCGTAATAATAATTGCCTTAATAAGTGAAAAATTCGAACGGAGCTGGAAATTAGAATCAAAGCTGCAAATCGGAATTGGACGACGCAAGGCAGCAAACGAAGACGCGCTGACTTGACGACGGGCACCGATTTATGCGAGGCAAGAGATTTACGACGGGTGCAAATTGACGATGACGCGAGGCAGTAGACGATGACGGGGTGCAGCTGACGATGACGCGAGGCAGACAACGGCAATGACAGTGGGTTGCAGCGTGACGAGCGACGGAGACGAGGGGTGACGAACCGATCGTCGTCTGCAGTTCGAGAGAGAGAGAGAGACCGGCTGTTGTAGAAGGAGAGAGAGAGATCGCTGATTTTGTTTGTCTTTTTCCTTTTTAACCGAGGACAAAATTGAAATTATGCAATTTGTTGAGGGATAAAAGCGTCAGTCCCGGGAATGGAGTTCTGATTCCCAACCCCTCCCCCAGAATCAGAACTCCCGTAATCAATCCACATTTCGTGTGGGGTCCGCACAAACCATTCCCATTCATGGACACAATTTAACAAGTAAACACATTAATCATTCCGATTCTCCCATTCCAATTTCCATTCCAGATTAATAAATAGGACATTATATTAGCGTTTTCCTGCTCGTTAGTGATACCTAACTAAGTGCACTCATCACCTCTCATTCATGCAATTAAAAAGAAATTCGTTCAACTTTTCTAACTTAAATTAGATTGTATCCAGTGAGAACTCTGAAAATCAATCAATACTTGAATTAATAACAAGTTTAACAAAATTTATCTTTGTCTGTCAAACTCATATGATCCCATCATTTTACCAAGCTACCTTGTTACCATTTACGACGTGAACAATTCTTCACAGTAGTACTCCGAAAATATTCCGCAACGGTACCTATGATAACCGTTTCAGCCTCTTAGCCACTCATAATTAACCAAAAAGGAATTCCCCGAAGTTCCTAAACTGACCTTTCCTCCCATTGCAATAACACAGGGCATCCATGCAATTTAACCTCAAACCCGAGGGCGGCATTACAGCACAAATAAAAAAGCAGTACGCACAGACATCCCAAAAACGAGAAAAACTAACTGCACGTACCCACTCCCTTCAACTTTATTATAAATACTCGCCAAAAGAACGCCTTGTTATGTAGTTTCAGTTTCTTTTAAAAGAACAAAGTGACCGACTATGGCTTCAGCATTTTTTACGATGCTGTTAATTTGCTTTCGGCTTTCCATCACGACAGTGCTTTGCCATCCCAAAGAGATCCCATTGGACACTTCGAAGCTCGAAGCGTGGATAGGAGAAAACATGAGAGAGTTCACGGAGAGAAAGGCCCAACTGGCGCGGGGCAAGAACGACGCCGTTGTGGACCACGTTCTTGCTGCTGCGGAGGACGGGTTTAGGGTTATAACGGTGAGGAAGGACGGGAAAGGAGATTTCAAGACTGTCACTGATGCAGTGAAGAGCATTCCGTCTGGGAACAAGCGACGGGTGGTTGTTAAGATTGGCGGCGGAGAGTACTGGGAGAAGATCACCGTTGAACGTTCTAAAGATTTCGTGACGTTTTTCGGGGACCCACTTGACATGCCCGAGATTGTGTTTAACGGCACCGCCTTGCACTTTGGGACCGTTAATAGTGCCACGGTGGCTGTTGAGAGTGACTTCTTCGTGGCTGCTAATGTTGCATTTGTGGTAACCTTTCCATTGTCTGTTTCGTTTTGTTGTGTTTCTTGAGCTCTCTATTTCCTTTTCCCTTATTATTACTATTATTATTTTGGTTGGCAAAGGTTTTTTTTATCACCCCCTCCAACGCAACGCATACACAATATGTATTTTCGATTTGAAATTGAGTAGTCCGTCGGCTGCTTTTAAGTGCAATAATTGTATCTACTACTGAACATGTGACAAATGAGAATCCAAGCGTGGTATTTGTGAAGTCATTGTTGCGATCTTCACCCGAATAGCATGATGGATTAATATTGATCATAATGTTTATTCCTTGGTGTTATTTATTTAATAAATGTATCTATTGTTGATCCATTTTTGTGCATAGAATTCGGCTCCAATGCCAGATGGCAAAAGATTGGGAGCACAGGCAGTGGCAATGAGGATATCAGGAGATAAAGCAGCATTCCACAATTGCAAGTTCATAGGTTATCAAGACACCTTGTGTGATGATAAGGGCAGGCATTTCTTCAAGGACTGTTACATCCAAGGCACTGTTGATTTCATCTTCGGAAATGGCAAATCTCTCTATTTGGTACTCATGGTCAATTAAGATGCATTATTATAGACATAAGCGATAAATAGTCAAGAATACTCCTGATTTAAATAAGCTATATCTGATGCAGAGAACTACTATAGTCTCAGTAGCAAATGGCTTGGGAGTGATAACAGCACAAGCCAGAGAACAAGTAAACGATGACAGCGGATTCACGTTTGTTCACTGCAACATAACCGGCAGCGGAGACACTTATCTCGGGCGGTCATGGAAGGAGAGGCCAAGAGTGGTGTTTGCATACACATACATGGGCACTCTCATCAATAGCCAAGGATGGTCCGCCGGCGAACACGCACAGAGTCACAAGTATATTAATTGCATATACGCATTAGTTGCATTTACGTATATGTTATGTTGGTGATTAATTTTATTTGTGTTAATGTTGGAAATTATATTAATTACTATTGTAGGACGGTGTATTATGGCGAGTACAAGTGCATGGGACCGGGGGCCAGCTCCTCAGGAAGAGTCAAATTTGCCAAGTTACTCTCTGAAGCTGAGGCTAAGCCGTTTTTGAGCACGACTTATCTCAATGGAAACAAGTGGCTTCTCCCACTTCCCGACCTATGAACAGCTGTCGTTATTGTTGTAAGAATCCCCCAACCTGGTGGCTAGTGTAGTGTTCATCATTGTTCCTCGATAGAACATGGCTTTGTAAAATGCTTTCAACAAAATTTGTAGCCAGCAATCTCGTTTACCAATGAGAATTCACAAATCACACTCCGAACCACGCCTCCTATTAGTGATATTTTATAGGAAAAATTAAATATGAATTTCTCACGTTCTTCATTCAACTACATGCACCAAAATAAATGGAAAATGAACTCAATAACTATTCAATATACAGTAAACAAGATGAAGGGACCTTAATCCAAAAACAGCTACAGCATCAACAAAAGCTATCATCAGATAACCCATAAATAGATGATGAACTGGTAACAAAAGTTATATTGGATTGAAATGGATGCCTTTGGTGATTCCAACAACGAAGAGAAGCACAAAAATAGGTATCCGCCCAAGAGTCCCTTGGAGACCTTCCATTTTCTACGAAGAATTTTCAGTTTCTGAGATTACAAGTACTATCGCGAGAGGAATTGCCACCCTGGTAAATTATTAACACAATATTTAATCGTTTGCTTAATCTTGGTAACGGTGAACACAAATTTGGGATGGGAGATTGAAGCCATGATTACAAGAAAAGGGCATCGTTATGTACCTAGCAACTCAAACGCTGAGATAAAATATGTTAAGCAAAGTAGAGAATTCTTCTGGTGGCGAAAAAGAGAAACCATGCGCAATAATTTCGGACAAGATTCAGTTTTTTAGATAAAAACTTTAAGAGAGAAAAGAGTTCGACAATGGACTTGGAACGATTCGGAAAGAGAAAAATTGAAATTAACATAGAGATGGCCCCACAAGAAAAGCCTATGAACTATGAAAAATTAAAAATCTTATGCTCCAGCAGCACTAAAAGCCTCGATTGCTGTGGCCACGCCGCCAGGTGACTGTCCTTTGCCGTTTTACTCATCGACGGCTAGGGGAACTGTCTGAACCTGAGAAGCAATACAGCACAAATGGTCATTTTAAGCCAGAAGAAATGAACTAAATAATGTGAGAAGAGAACAAATTTGTGGCAGAGGAGTACCTGCTTGCGATACATGAGCGAATAAAACATTTCAAGATAGCGATTCTTCTCGCGACTATCAAGCTTGGATAAGTGTTTCCAGAAGCCATACACTCCACTCAAGTTCAGAAGCCTTTCAGAGTAAATTTTCCATGTATACCTACACAACAAAGCAAATGAACACCGTTATTATTTACTTGCAAGAACTGCTAATTGCTGAAAAAAGGGCTCAAGGCAGTGGAATTAGTACTTCTCCTGAATGCGCTTTAATCCTCCCTGAGATATCTCGTCCCAGTGACCGGGATCAACCTTGCACTTCTCAAAGAAATCGACAAGGATTCCCGCTGCTTGATCACCCTTGTAAGGATCGATGTGGAAACCAGATTTTCCATGCACAATAATTTCGGCAGGGCCACCATTGCAAGTTGCAAATGTCGGCAATCCACAGGTCATGGCCTCAACCACAGTTAGACCGAAGGCTTCATATAAAGCAGGCTGCACAAAAGCTCCCTTTGTGTCACATATGTAACGGTAGAGTTCACCATTCCTAACGCGATTCATCTGGGAAGAAATCCATCTGAACTGGCAGTTCAAATTGTATGTGTCAATTAAGCCATACATTTTTTTCATTTCAGCTTGCTCTTCCAAGTCTTTGGATTCCTTCCTCCTGTCGCCACCAACTACCACCAAGTTAACCAACTCGCGTAGCTTAGCGTTCTTCCCGTACCACTCTACAAGTCCGGTTAGATTCTTCACTCTGTCCAGCCTTGCCATTGTGAACAGAATTGGCTTGCTGCTGTCTTTCAATACACATCTGTTTGACGACATTTTGTTAATGAAAATAGGGGATTTTTTTTTTCCTCTTCAAACACTGGATATGAAAAGTTAGGTGGTGGGGAAACTTAGGAAACTTACAAATGCTCTTTATTCTCAACGGGGCTGTAAAGAAGCTCTTCAATCTCAGAATGGAAATGCTTCAACCTTCGCTTCTCTTCCATGTAAGGGAAGTATATGGTCATATCAGCACCAGGGGAGACAATGTTGAATTTGGGGTCAAATGCATCAATCCCATTAACAACTCGGTAGAGTCCAGGAAGAGAGAACGCAGTGTGGCTCTCATATTGACCAACAGTGTCCTTGCTGTGAAAATGAGCGCAACATCTTTTAAGTTTCTCAAGAATATCTTTATACATTAGTTAGAACTAAACACTGAGAGGAAGGATTATTAACCTTCCAGCAATCTCTTGGAAAGTGCTGGTGATAATAAAATCAGTTCGATTCATGGCAAAGAGATCAGCTGTGAACTGGCAAGAGAAGTGGTACTTATCATCCAACCTTTTCCAGTTGATATCCGAATCAGGATACTTTGTAAGCTCAAGAGCATGAGCAATGGTGCACTGTAGTAGATAGCAACAGCAATCACATAAGCTTTATTCTAAGACCACAGACACAATTTATCTATATCTATATAAAGGACAAACCTGTGTGACATCTAATTTATGAGCTAACAAAGAAGCAACAATGTTTCCATCACTGTAATTTCCAATGATCAGATCAGGCTTACACTGTAACTCTTGGATAATTTCAGTTGCAACGTCCTGCAAAGAAAAAAAGTTCTTTGAATCTCTCATAAATCCAACAACAAAGCTGTGAAGATCAATATAAGTTCAGTGCAGTGATGAAGAACAAAGATTGTGGAAGCATTTCAAGATTCTAAAAGTGGATTTTCACCTCAGTGAAGGTTTCTAGGTAGGGCCAAACTTCAAATCGAGAGATCCATTTGCGAACAATTCCCTCCTCTGTTCTAAAAGGAACTCGAAGAATATCTGAGTACTTTGTACCGTATACTTTCTCAACTCGCTGACCACAAGTTGTCCCTACTGCATCCGGGAGGAGTCTGGTGATCTGGAGATGCCATAAAGATTAAAACTTCAAGGAATGGATTCACAATACATTGCGACTAAGAGAACCCGTCAAATTCTTAAAGCTTACAATGAGTATGCGTGGGGCAATATCAAGTCCTTGCTGCTTAATGCGAAGAAGCATCTCATTCTCCAGGGCACGAACTTGATCCAAGATGTAAACAACCTAGAAGGAATTGCGAAGATTTAACAACAATCATAAAGTCAAGCAAGATATAATAATAAATTTGGCTTGAAAACTAACCTGGCCACCGGTGTCAGGGTAGCCTAAAACATTGTCTTGGGCAAAATATCCATGAGGGGTAAAAATCACAACATTAAAGACTCTTGGAATTTTCCCAAGAAATGTTTCCAGAGTGCTGGATTCAGGTGCCTGAAGAAGATCCAATAGAAGTTGAATCATCCCTAGCACATGCTCGGCATTATCGCCCCACCCTCTCTCGAGACCAATTTCTTGGAATTTTTGCTCAAACTCAGCATAAGACGTATCCGGGGCTAGCATAGAAAGATACTTCTCTGCCGTCCTCAGAGAACATTGGAGGGTTCCCAAGTCTTGAATTTTTTCATTCAGCATCATATTCTGCCCCAAGAAAAGAAATTGAAGTCAGACATTAATCTGTAAATAGATTAATAAAATCTCAAGTGCTTTTGCATACCTTCCCCATGTGTGAGTGAACACGGAGAAATTCAAGCAGTGATTGCATGCTTTCCTTGTCATTGAACAGTTTTGCAGACATGTGCCGGTTAAGGAACTCCATGCCATGGCCAATGGAATTTGACAGAGTTGGGTGGGGAAGGGCTCTGAATGGCTCAAAATCCACCTCAAATGCAAAGTTGCCACTGGGTTTCCTGCAGGAAGCAACGTTGGTTCGAAGAATAAGAAGAAAAAACAATAAGCAAAAAAATAAAAACAAAAAATAAAAATCCAGTCTTTGAATTTATTACCTTCCATCAACTATTTCCTCCTTAAGAAGGAGATATTTAGACGCCGAGATCTCCTCAACATCAACTGTCTGAACATTCACTCCTATGTAACACCAAACCCCAGGACTTGTACGAACAGCAAGAGCGACCCAAGGCGATGACACAGCTGCTTCCTGGATGGGACAAATAGTACAGGAGTTACAAGGTTCATCGAGAACATAATTGAAACACCAGAAACAAAAATTTAGAAGAGGCAAATAAATACAACCTGTGTGGCATTCAAAACATCCGCAATTGCTGCCCCATTAGATTCGGCTTCAAGCAGAGACAAAATCTGCTGCCGCTTGTGAATTCCACATCCAAGTCTTTCAATGCTATAACAAACGAACACAAAATGAGGAGGAAATTTAAACATCAAAAGCCACAGAATACTTCAGCAATAAAATTAAAGCAGCGTAAAGCTTAATTAAGAGCATGAAACAGCAACTACCTCGACAGAAGTGTCAATGATTTAGACAGGGTTTCGATAAATTGTTGGGCCATAGCTCTTCTTTGAATAATCTGTACAACAAAAGAGTCTCAAAACGTGAAGGGGGGGGGGGGGTAAAAAACTATGTTTGATATAATAAGACTGACTTACACAACAGATCTCTTGAGAAACAAAGGCAAAAGTGAGGATTAAACAATAACGTTGAGGGAGTTTTTATAGGACAAGGAACTGGGAATAAAAATGGAAAAATATAAGTGAATAAAACATAAAAGGAAACAAAATCAGAATCTAATTGTAGATGGGCAACTTTTAACTCAAGAAACCTATAAACAATGGTGAAACAATGATTTTATCCCATTTACCTTAAATGAAAGAGGAAGAGGGTGTGAATAATTATCATTATAGCTTCCGTTTTAAAGAAAGATTATATTCTATGCTACTAATTTTTTTATAAACCCTTAATCCTAGAAGGGAAAAAAATAAATGGAGATATTTGTTAACCTCAGAGAAACAATAGCCGTTGGACGACCGTTATTTTAGAGCGGGAATGAATTGCTTTTGTTTTGGACTCGCGTCTAATTTTAAGGCCCAATTCTCTTATCCACCCGAGTGGGTGTGGGGTCATATTTTATTATTTTAAACATTTTCTAAAGCCCTTTCACTCGGTAACAGCAGTACAATGCCTAGATTCCAAATAATATGTTACTAATAATCTATTATCGCGTATAAAGTATTAATTGGTTTCATTATTCATTATTAATGTGCTGATATTACAACCCAATCAATGAGTGTTTATGTTATTTGGAGTATAAACAATGTATCTCATTAGCTCTACAAATGTAGCATTAGTGTAAGTATCCATAAACAACCACCTAAACCCTTGTTACGCTTACGAGTTGCTTAATTATGTAGAATTAGTTGACATGTAATAAATAAATTTGTTAAAAAAACGGAGTTAAAAGTAACAAAATTCCTCTCATATTTAACTGTGCAACGCTGAAGAACAAATCAAGACTCCTTCACACAATACTCCACTTCAGATCTGATGTGTGCAGCGAACAATACATCTTAATATTTGATGCACAAATCATTTTTTGAAGAATTATGAAAAGACCCTTTTTTTTTTAAATACTGATATTACATTAATCTAGATTTCATTTTGAAGAATTATGAAAAGATCCAAATTTTAAAAAGAGAACATTACCCATTTTACTCACAATTTTTGAAAAATTATAACTAACTCTTATAAAATTTTTATGAAGGTTCGAGCTCTTACACACCCTAAGTTGCATTGGTTCAAAAAAATCCAAATTAGAAGGCTATAAAAAGTCATCTTGAGTTGTCAGAAGGTAGACAGAGCAATAGAAGCAGAGAACTCGAAAATCATAAAGGAGTCATCAAGGAAGAAGTCAGCAGCTTATTTGATGAAACAATATTACTCTTGCACAAATGTGTTTTAGCAAACTGTGAATAGCTCACATAAGTAGAGTTTGAAATTTTAGTTGAATCGATAGTATTGTACTGAGTTCCAACTCCTTATTGCACCCCCACAAAATTTTAGCAATCCAATCAACAGGTATCCACAAAAATTACAAGGATAAATCTGTCCCATGACTTTTGACATGCCACATCAATCTTTTTATTCAAATTCTATGTACTACTATAATAATAATAATAATTTTAATAATCAACACCAAGCGAATTTCACAAACTGTTTTGTTGAACAAAAGAATGGCTTCTAATTTTCTGATTCATCAAAAAGGTGTTCAAACACTTCAACCGAAAGAAGTTAGTTAATTAAATCCACGATTCAAGTTTGCTTCGTCTTTAATTACTCAATAGCGGTGGTCTTCTTGGACTAATCTCACAAACAAACAATTTTATTGGCCAAAGATAATAACAAAGAATAAAGATTCTTTCAACGGTATCATGGCGGTGATCTTGGAATCAAGTGCATGTGCATATGCAAAGAGACTAAAATCAAAGTAATTTTTAAAGATCTTTCATATGCTCTGTATCTTTTGAGCAGAACCAAGACAACTCATCAAAGCCTGAAAAATAGATTTGAAAATCTCTAAATTCGGTTATCAATTAACAGAATATTATGCAAATAATATACCATTGTTTGTCAGAACACTAATAAGTCTGTGAAAGTTTATTGAAACTCAATCAAACAACGATATAGGTCACATGTCAATAAAAAGAATAAAGAGGTTAAACATTCCCCATAACAAATCAACCATTCTTCCAGGGAACTAGAAATTTTCTAACTACACAAATTTGTTTCCTATGGCTTCACTTACAATTAGAAAAAAGAAAAGAGAGAGAAATCTGCATACAAAGGAGACTATGCTTTACACCAGACGAGAAAAAAGAAAAAGGAAAAAAATCAACCCTAAAGCCTTAGACCACCATCAAGACCAGCGCGGTTACTTACTCTTCAATGGTCACTGGATCCTCAGCTGCCAAGGGGAAGAAAACAGAGAATCTTCACTTCAGTGAAACAGATAACAGCAAGCTCATGAACAACTCAAAATGATCATATTGAATGTATTGGAAACCAAAACAAGGACCCATTTTGAAGCAATGCCAATGAGTAACAACTTTCTTGCAATATGATTTCAACATGGTAACAAGAACATAAAGAAAACATAGGAAAACGTAAATATACCTAAGATGAGATGTCATCTGAATGATCCTTCTGATGGCTCTCTATGCACTTGAGGAGGTACTTGAAGGTCTCAGTCTCGCAAGGGATTGTGAGTGCGCCGCAATGATCAAAACCAAACTCTTCCTCAGCCTTTTCCAACAAAACCTTGAACAAAGAGTGGCTAAGATAACTGGTGGGAATTATGAACCTCCGAAGCTCCGGCCCCACATAAACTGCTAAATACCCTTTGGGAACATCATGCGGAGGTTCAGGGCTGTAGCAGCTCTCTTCATCAGAATCACACGGAACATTTGCAAGCCTCTTATTGATTACAGGTGAAATACCCCCGTGGTTTGGACTAGACTGGGAGCTGCAAGGTTTTGGGCTGGTAAGGGTGACAGATTGCCACTTTTGGAGGATTTCCTTGAGCTTAACAATCTGCCGGATCCCATTTAACTTGATGCCACCATTTTCATCCATTGCTAAAGATTTACCACAAAAGTCAAATGAAACCCAGGGTATAATTCCGAGCGTTTGATTGCAGACAAATTCTCATCAGATCTTCTCATGCTACATAAATAAAACTAAGAGATCATGAGATTTAAAAATTCCAGAGCCGAAAAATTACTAGCACGAAAATTGACACGGTACAGATCGGTTAATTTGCAGTCGTTGCCTCAAAATGAAACCTTATTTTCACTCTTATTTTAATAATTTAACATTCGGTTAATTCCAAATCAATTTTCTATCCAATTCAACAGGTCAAAATTACAGCATAATTCTGAAAGGGTTGAAAAGAAAAAATTGCACCCAATATGAAGACAAAAATATCGCTTTCACAATAGATAAAAATACAAGAAAGTAATCAATTAAAGAGATCATAACAGAATCCGGATGGATATCCACAATCAGAAACAAAAATGTAAAGAAAATCCAAAATACTAATTAATTAAAAGAATTACAAAAGTAAAATGTTGTCACCTCACCTGAGAAGAAGAAGGGGCCATTGGAGCTTCGAAAGTGGAAAATGCTGAAGCCAGCTCTTCGAATTTGAGAGATTCAATTCCACGAAAGCTTAATCAAATACCCAAAAAAAAAAAACCTTTATTTTTAGAATCAAAAGGCGGGCTGTGTTTTCTGTTTTTGAGTGTGCTTCTTTTTTTTTTTTTTTAATTTTTTTTAATACTTTGATGGATGATCGCAGCTGTGTTTTAGTGGCTTAACCGAACCTGCGGGCATTTCTGTTTTTTTGCTTTCGTTTGATGAAATGAAAATCAAAACCGTTGGTTTTGAAAATGGGATATAATTTACGCAGTTCTTAGTATGAAGATAAAAAAAAGAGATCGATTTTGAGTGAGCGAGAGATAAAGCGAATTTATAGCGATCGATCAGCCGAATAGCTCTCTTGCTTAATGCCTTTTCACTATTTTTTATTTTTTTTATTTTTTTTGGTTGGAATATTTCTACTTTATTAGGTCGTCTGTTATTATTACACTCGCTTGTTTCCCTTGCTTTGCTTGCTCAACTCACGCACCCTTTACTTGGGCCCACTTATTCGAATGAATCTCTGTGGGCCCGGCCCGTCTCCGCGTAATTGTAAGCGCTTTTATAAACGGGCGGAAAGTCGGAATTTGTTTTTTTTTTATAATTCTCACAATATATTGAATAATGCGAGCGAGGGAATCAGGGAAATACCGAGTTGCATTAACTTACTCATACTGATGTGACCAGACATAGGTGATCGAGGCACGGCCGCACGGGCACGGCTGTTGGCATCACCGTCACGTCAATTCCCAGCTACCGGTGAGCCACAACCATGCGGGGGCCAGAATTTTACCCTGGGCCTACACTGGTCGGATAGTTTCTTTGGTCCAGGGTCCATGTGACAATATGACTTTTTTAAAATCCTTACAACATCTCTTTAAATTTTATTTCTCAAGTGCCCCAATTTAATTTATAAAGTACAAATTCATATATTAAAATTAACCATTATTCTACAAGGTTTTACTTTAAAAAAATATTTCTTTTAAGTTTTTTTTATAAAATACACAAGAATCCTAAAGTTTTAAATTATTTACTTATAATTTTCTTCAAAATTTTTTTAGATTTTAATAATTTTCTTTTAAATAATTTTTTTAATTAGAATTAAACATATAAATTTGAATTATGAAATAGGGTGATGTAAAAATAATTTATTCACAGTATTTAACTGATTTCCTTTTAAAATTAAAAAATGAAATTAATTTGTCATTGACTGTTTTAATTAATTTCATTTAGAATGAGGCTTCATTAGAAACTTTGAGGGGTGTCAAAAGGCATTCCTTTAACTAAACCCAAAACGCAAGCCCATTTTAACAAGCTCTCTCTCTTCTCCATCTCTCTTCGCAAGCTCTCGAAAGTTTTTTATTTTCTTCTCAAATACTAAACCGAAAGCCCTGAAGCTCTCCTTCTTCGACTGTTTTGAAGCTTTTCGGTAATAAAAACTTTTACTTGCTTTGCGTCTTAGGTTTCTGTTGGCTTTTTAGCATCTTGAATGCTGCAAATGATTTTTTTTTTTAATCTGTCTGCATATTGCCACTGTTTCATTTCTGTTATCAGGCTTAGTTAATTATTATAATTCATTCTTTCTTTCAAAAGTGCAACGGCTATGTTAATTCCGAGGCTTTTAAGAGTTGGAGCTTTTATGGTTAAAGAGCTCTCAAGAGGTTTGTGTATGCTTTCCATCTCTAACTTTGATTTATTTTTCAGTATCACAATGTTTGTTATTTCTTCATGTGTTTATTTTCTTTTTGATGAACTTGTTTAGTTAATCAATAAAAATAACTTTTTTAAATTTTCATTTTTTTTTTTCGCTTTCTTCAAAATTAGAAGCAAAGTCAACAATTGGCTTCCCGTATATCAGTTTCATTCTCAATTTTTGCTTTCTTGGCAGGCGCATCATGTACATCTATATCTCGAACAGGATGTACAAGTCTACATTGGCGACCCTTAGTTATTAATCTTTAGTTTCAGCATCCTATCCAATTTGTGGTTGTTGTGCATTTTCTTTTCACATAATTGATTAAAAGTGGCTAATGTGATCATTGCCGGCCTCATCCATGCTTTTCATAGCTCATGTAAAAATAATCGAATTTTAAACCAAGGAAACTAATCGGAATTATTGGTAGATGTTTTGATAACTTTGCAACATGAATTGTTCAGATACTGAATCTGAAACAAGAAAAGAAGAATAAGGAATATAATGTAATGTATTGTTATCTTCAACATGAAACAGCGTTATGTTTTTTGCTTCTGAGTACTCCCATTTTGTTGGTTCTTTAAAGTGTCACTAAAATAACATGTTCCAATTCTCTTAATGCCTAGTGGAAGATAGATAGGGGAGAAGCTGCAGCTATTCTTTGGCTTCTAAGCCAGAGGCCTGGTTTGCGCATATGGATTAGAATAACTGCAGAATACCCAGTACGATAGTCGCAGGATTTAAGATTTTCCTCACATCAAGTTATGTTTCGAAATGATTTAGGAGATGAATCATGGTGCAACCGGTGCACTCGTTCGTCTGAGGAGATTAACTTTTACTTTAGTTGAATAGAAAGAGAAAGGATGAGTTGAGAACTTCCTCTTCTTTCTTTGCCAAAAGCTGTTGGAGGTGATTGATACTTGGAACTAATTATTCAATCTGGAAATTGTATTTTTTAACTGTATTTGTTCAATTTCTTTGTTGTAAGCAGATTAAAATTACAGTCAGACCCTAGGGTGTTCCGGGGGTCCTTATTTCAGAAGAATCCACAATTTTCTACCACAGCTGAAAATGATGTTTCTCATCGAAGCAGCATACAGAAAGACATGTAAGCTGTTTGATTTGAAGTTGAGATACCCTCTTAACTCATATGTACCAACAGAGGAAGTATATTAAGATGTAAGATAGTTTCAAGGACTATATTCCTTTTCACTTTATTTTCACTGGAGCTGCCTGCCATTGTTAAACGAATCTTTGATATGCAGCAAACAAATGTACTTGGTGCTGAAGCCATGCTAGCTGCTACAGAGTAGTACAGGAAATGAATGTGAGGAAACAAAAATTAATGGCGAGACGGGGAGTGGGAAGGGAAATAATAATAATAATAGTAGTAGTAGTAATAGTAGGAACTTATGTCACTGCATTTCATGTTTGATTTTGTTTATATTACTTATTCATCGCTGCAGTACGTCTTTTTCATTATCATTGTACTTTCTAGCATTTTACTCTATCACAATGACTTCTTTACTTCTAGTGAGTAGGAACAGAATGTCAATCCTCTTTCCTGAAAATGCCTTATGGCTATATGTTTCCTCTAGTTTAGTGTTTGGATAATTTAGTGTTTGCTCTTACTTAAGAGCTTATTATGCAGGATAAATGTGACATTTGTTGACAAGGATATAGAAGAAAAGAACATTAAGGTCCCAGTTGGAATGTCTATGTTAGAAGCGGCTCATGAAAATGATATAGAACTTGAAGGCAAGGATTCTGATGCTTTTCATGTTCTGTGTTTTATGCTGTTATTTTTCTTCTTTGATTAATATTCTGTATCTACTGGTATTTCAGTTTCAGTCTGTTTTCATAAAGGCTAATGCTAGAAAGTACCGCAGAAAATCCAGAGTTTCTCTAATTTCTCAACTTTGCTATGTACACCTTGTTTGGAGGAAGAGGGGGAGGGATTTTGGTGGGGCTGGGATTGTGGGGTGATGTGCACCGGGGTGGTTGGTATCTTAGTTTTCTCTATGTTTTTGGGAACTTCAGAACCAATTTTAGGGGGCAACATGGATGAATTATTTTCATGCTATTCAGTTTGTAGTTCTACATCATGGTTGCAAAACTTAATGATCTGCTTTGTTTCACCTCAGGTGCATGTGAAGGCTCGCTTGCCTGCTCAACATGTCATATGATTGTGATGGTACACAATTGGCCTTATATGTGTGAAGCAAATGTTGCTTCTAATATTTTCAAGAATATGTTCCTATGAGTAGTTAATTATCTAATCTACTTTAGGACACGGACTAACTGATGAAGAAAATGACATGTTGGATCTTGTTTTTGGGCTTACAGGGACGTAAGTTCTTTGGGTACTATCCTGCGATAAGAACTTTTTTGACATTCAACTTGGATTGGATTTTATGGTTTTAATTTTTCTGGTCTCATCTGGGATGTCAAATAGTAGCAAGGCCTGAACTTGATGGAATTCACTTGGCCTTTCCTGCTGCCATCCGGAAACTTTGCTGTAGATGGTTGTGTACCAAAACCACACTAGATGTGATAAAACGCCAGTGGGAAGTACTTGGTGAGTGTAGAGGATGTTGTCATCCATTCTTGTAGCTCCTATACCATTTTGGATCATGAGACATCTTATTCCTAATCATTGTTTTTGTATTATATTAGGGGCTTTATAAAAGTATGTAATATTAACATTATAGATCAAATGATTCCAGAAGACAGTCTTTAGCATTTTAAACAACACTGTATCTTTCAACTTTCGTAGTTAAGCCTCCATTTTTCCACTTACTATATATATGGTGAAATTTAAAATAAATGGCCGCCATTGGAGCCAACAAACATTTGTGTTTGATTCTTCGATAATTCTCAATTGGAGCCAGCAGACATTTATGTTTGATTCTTTTATAATTTTGGCAGAAAATCATATATGAGATGGGCTTGACGGCTTGACCGTATATTCCACTTAATGAATTTACAAGGCTGTGGCTGTGGGCTTGCCCGGTGATGCACATTGTTTTGAACATTGTTATGATTATTGTAGCAAATTGAAACTATTGTTCAAAGTCAACGCACACACATAATTATAATAATCAATATCTGGAGTCTGGATGCTAGTTACTTGACAGGTCATTTGCATTTTGCATTTCCAGTGGCACCGGATTGGATGACTTCGTGACTACAACAAATTATCCATCATTATAACTTGGTGGACCAAATTTCCTTTCGTTTGACTTGAAACTTGCTGAAAGATTAGTCCTTTATCTTGAGAGCCTGAAGCCACTACTCTAGAAATTGGGTTGTTTTTGTAGCTCAGGTTTTATTTATTATGGCTGATTTTCAATTGCTTGTGTGTGTACATATGGCAAGTTGAGATTTGTTAAACAGTGACCACAAATGGAGTAGAATTAACAAACATCACATGTCATTTACTTACTTATGAAGTATCTACCGAATAGCAGAAATTTCTAAGCTCGTCCCTTTGTTTTGCTTCAGGTTGTGCGGTGCCGTCACTGAAAGGTTGTTGTTTTTGTGTGTTTTTTGTGTCTTGGTGTGTACCCGACAAGTGTCACTATTTTGATTGAAGTTGACAGAAACTTTCAAGTCTTTTTGGTTGATTTGTAAGTTACACCTAAATTGCCTGATTGCTGCCTAAGAAAGCATGCCTTCACTATTACACAGACACCGTACAGAACCGGGTAGAATGAGGACAGCTTAGGACATGAATGTGATTTCGCTTAGTTCTGTTTCCCACGGCATTACAAGTACAGCTTCATCATTTGCTTCATTCATTTCATGCTAAAGTGAATTTGATCTGTAGCAGCTGATGGATGATAGGATTTAGAAAGGAAAAATGTAAAATAAATTTTATTTCATTGTAGCTTCTGGGAAATGACCGATACGTGCTAGGAAGTAAGTGCATTTGTATTGGGAGAAAGCTTTTGGTGTTGTAGACGCCACCAAGACGTTTTATTTGTTTATATTTCGTATTGGGTTGGACTAAAAAGAAATTCGAGATTGATTAGTAATTTGGAGGATGTAGATTGGTATTCATATATTTATTACTTTTTTTCTTTTTTTTTAAAGGGTAAGGGATGGATCATGCCTAAATTAATTTTTTAGTCTCTGTTATTTTTTAAATTTGATCTCAGATAGTTAGTTAGTTAAATGAAGTTACTTGACCAAGTCCTTAGGACTGCTGGATTGGTGTTATTATGCAAAAGTGATTAATGAGAAAAAAAATATATAATGAACCTGTGATGAATTCAAGAAAAATTTATAAAAAACTGCATGTATCTAAATTTACAGAGCAGATAGAATTCAAAAAACTTTGAGTCAATGCTCGAAACTAGATGGAAGATAGATTGTCCAAATCTGTTTTATTCTATTTTTGTCAACTGGGTGGAATTGATCAAAGATGCATATGGGGAGGCAGGAGGCTGTTATGCATAAGCAATATTATCTCTATAGAACTGACAAGTACTTCGTATTTCGTTTACATTACTTTAAATATTATTTATGGCAATTTCTATACTCAGTATGGTCCTAGTCTCCTTCTACCCCCCTTTTTTTTTTCTCCCAATTATTTAGCCTAACCGTAACTTAATTCCTTCTCAATCTTATGGAATTCTCTATTTTTGTAGTAGGTAACCTTACATAAATTTTATTATTAATGGATATAAAACGTTGTTATTAGTACTAAGCATAACATCGAAATGTAAAAATTTTAGTAGCATGGGTAAATGGAACTCATTACAATCCCATTAATTACTACAGAAAACAATTTATTCTTACAATTACAAATATTAGACTTTCTCCTTTCACAAATGCATCACTTAATCTCCACTTCAAGAAGAGCTGAGAAAAAACTGCCAAAAAATTTGCAGATTGGCTTCAACGTATAGCCAAAACCAAAATTAGCAGCCATGCACACCGATAAGAAATCTTGACACTAAATTCAGCACTATAATCAAATTTTCTTTGAATTAAGGTAAAGAAATTCCTAGTTGATTAGTGTGAAGTCACGTATCCAAGCAAAGTGCAATGAATAATACGATAAAGAACAAATGTGCTTTTCCGAAAAGTCCATCAAAGTTAGTTGAGTTTCACCTCTCAACCTGGAAATCGCCAGACATATATAATACTTGCTTCCAATATAAAAAGACAAGTACCCGTCGGCCGTGGCTTTCATTTAACACACAAAGTCATAAGAAGTTGGTAGATTCAATTACAAATTTAAAATGAGGCAACACCTGGTTCGCTCTTACTTGAATTATAATTAATTTTTAATTTTTACACATGATCATTCAACATCAAACTCAATTACTTGTGGCTCCGGTTTCTAGCTACCTAAGCAAGCCAAAACGTTTTTTCCTACTAATCTTGAAAACGAGAGTCGTCTTTACAAAAGACGTTTACTAAAGATTTAATGTGAATCAATCTGTTAGAAGACAGTAATCATTACGTAATTATGAGAAGAAAAAAAAGAATGTTAACTATAAATTTAAGCCTTTTTAACTCCGACGCTTGTAATTATGGTGATATCATAGAGTTGAAAGTAATAAAAGTTATTAGTCGTTGCATGGAAAATGACTGCAATTTGCCAGCTTCTGATAATTTCCACCCACATGTAACTCCTTGGCAGCCACGTTTTTCATTCCTCAGTTTTGACGAAGGAATGGTGCGGAAATTTTTAGCCAATCCAACATCAAGACGCCACTATAATTATTGGACAAAAATTGATATGACATTGTCCTATTTATTAAAAAAATTAAAAAGAAAATCATTCGATAAAACAATAATACTGAAGGAGGCTAATCGTTCAATTGGAGAATACTAAATCAATAGGTTTTCCTCTTGCTGAGTCTCTTTCTCTCTCTCTTGTTCGGCTGTTCGTTGAACTTTGATAATATATACCTATAAGACACAATCAAATGCTCAAAATAGTGTTTGTTCGATCAAAATAGACAAGTTTAGTTAATGCTCTAGAAATTTTAATTCTTTTTAAGAATATATTTTAGAATGTATGAATTATAATTAAGAAGAAAGAAGCCACAAATTTTATATTTTATGTTGAATAATAAACTATAGTGTCATAATAGTATGGATTGTATGAAAATACACACACAAAACAAGAAAAAGAATGGGTCATATCAAATTTTCGTCCAACTAATACTGCACTATGACACATCAATTTATATAAACATAGTTTACATAAATTATTTTGATTTAACATACTGATAATTGAATAATCAAATGAATGAGTAATAATAAAGATGGACAAAATATTTATACGAAAAACTTAGCAGGAAATAACCGACTCCAAATTTTTTTTCTAAACTGTAAGATCAATCTAACGATTATCGTGAAAGATTCAGTGCTAATCGAGTCACATGCTGGCTCTTTGTATCTTTCTTCTGTCTCTCCCTAGAAGACACTCGAGAGACGTGTACTTGATCATTGTATTTGATAAATTTTTAAACTAATGGTGGAAATCGAAATGAAATCGACCATTAGGAAAAGAGGACCAACAATTAATTACATACTGTTTGAACGAGCCCTATATAGAGATCAAATCAGATTTGGTAGGGAGATACGTAGGTAATAGTGAATCAATAAAAAAATTCGTCCTGAACAGTTGAGTGTACATTATTTGGGCAGGTTAATTATTTAATTAAGAGAGAGGCTCATTTTAAAGGTGTTAAATATAAGGCAGCTGGAAGCCTGAAATGCTCAATCCCGATGAATATGGTTGGGACACATACGCGACTCTTACATTTCATCTACTGCATGATATTAAATATCAGTCATACACAAAGATTGATATTCAGTAGGCCAGACCCATTTAATCAAATCTTATTTGTTTATTTGCAAATTGTTTATCAACATGAGCGTGTGTGCGTGTGTGTAGATGACTCGCATTCATAATGTGGACACCACAGAGCAAGAAGAACGAGGGTTTTTATTTTATTTTATTTTATTTTATTCTATTCTATTTTTATCTTTTTTACCTGCATGTATAAGCAAGTTGAACCATAGTCTATTCTAAACATTCTTTTGTGCGTCTAAGGATGAATTTACTTGTCTTATCACTGATTTACTTATATTTGTCACCTAAATAAATAAGTAAACCTTTGTCAACAAAATTTGGAGCTCGAATCAGTCAAACCAAGAAGTTAATAAGCCCCTGTCTACATAATAATTTATTTATCATTAATGAACTTAGCGTCAAGGTTTCTTTTGATGGTTTTCAGGATGATGTTAGGATACCGAAAAAAAAAAAAGAGCAATGATATCTCTTAAGTTTGGTGTTGTTTTAAATCCAAATTTGCTGAAAGGAACCGAGGCTAGAATCTGTACTGCAAATGCTCGTTAATCGCAACCAAGCGAGCAGTACAAATAGACAGATAAAGAACGCAAAAGATTTGCTGTAAATTTGTACTGCAAATAATATTGCACGGCACCAAATAGCTGGTAAGAAAGTTGGTCGTTCAACAAAAAAATTTTTTTTTTTTAAAAAAAAGAAACGTGTCAGGCATTGATGCGTCATGCATGTTTAATTTGAAAAATTATGTTAATGGATTACTAAGCACGATAAAAACGAATTTGTATCAAGTATTGAATTTAGTTGTGTTTCTTAGCATTAATGAAAAAGGATTTGTATTAAATATTGAACTCAGTTATACTTTTTAAGTGTTTTATAGTTTAATTTGTTGTTATGCTGAGCCTTTTATAATTTGTTGCCATGTGTGAATTTATAAATTACATATTCTTTTTTTGTCTAATTACTACTGAGTGCAAATATTATAAAAAACTCACTTTAACATTAAATTCAAATCCAATGAAAACTATAAAAATAACTCATAAAATTCAAAAAATCCACAAGGAGAAATTGTAAACCTATATATCTACAGCTTATTTCTTCTCCCATCAAAGTTTGTATATAATTTAGGGCAACAGTAATGGGAGACACGAAAAAAAGCTAAAGCATAAACCAATAGCGTCTAAAAGAATTATATATTGTTTATCAATACTGTTCCTCTCGTATACAACAGAACAGCTGTCCAGTTTTTATTCCGCACACAAAAATTAAAAAAAAAATTAGAGAAAAACGTAAATTATAAATGCAACGCACTGTTGATTGTAGCTCAAAATGTATTAATTACTCGACTTACAATCAAAGTTTGTAATACAACAGAATAAATGGCATCGATTAATCAATTTTAACTTCTCGCATTTCTCAAAATAATGACAAAGATATAAATGTAGTCGTCTTCCATATTGAAAGGCAACGTTGGCATGAATTTTAAATGCATTGCGTAAGCAGCTGACAATAAAATTCACGTGAATCATCTACCAACGAATTACTGTTAAGTTATATTTTTTAAATTTATATCTTCTGTCTCTTCAAAAAAAAAAAAAAATTTATATCTTCTCTCAACTTTAAGAGAAATTCTACCAGTAATATAATCAATTGATGCGTGCATAATATGTATAATTAAATTTAATATAATTAACACTTATATGATGATAATTCAAAATAAATACACACATGTTATGATATCATTTATTTATTATATAATTAACATAACACCTTTAACATATTGTAAAATTTCTCCTACTTTAATTACCGAAAACATATGGATTATTTATTATATGTGTAAGTGAAAAACGACAGACATGCCCCTAACGTTTGTCCTCAATAGATCGTTAATTACAGTGATTTAATTACTCCACTAGACCTAATCTTCTAAAAATAGACAAATTTATTTTTTAATCATTTAGTCTGACAGTAATTTAATCTCGAAAATAGACATTCAAACTATCACGTCAATATCTCTTTCTATATAAAATAAAGATATGAGGAGCGCACGTTACATTACATGTAACGTAGGGAAACCCAAGATATGATGATAGTAAATTAATGTGAAGGTACATTATAATATTATATCATATATATTACTAAAAAAGAGAGTTTAATATGACGCAGACGCTCATTAAGCAGCAGGAATGTTGTGGTTACTAACTACAGAACACTGCCAAGAATATGTAAAGAGTGGGGGGTTAGTGTAGTTAGTAAATGGCCGAGGCCCGAGGGCAATTAAACCTTGGTTGGTTAATTACAAGACGAAGTCGATAAGCCCGCCGTCGCATCACCCACCTTACGCTTTTGACCTCGGTTTAAAATATTGTCATCCCTGTTACTTTTCTTACATATTTCTTTTGTTTGTCATAGCTTAATTAAATTAAATACTCCCCACAATCTACTGATAAATATCCATCGATCACATTTTTACTCGTAGACGTAGTTGCCCTATAGCTAGCTGGTCTCTGGCGCCCATGAATTAAACGCAGCCAGCTTTATTCGACTGTAGTATTCATGTTAATATTATTTGTTTCTTTCTTGTAGGAAATTTTCAAAATGTGTGTGTGAGGAAGAATTGTTTAGGTTTAACTAATTCAGTACTTAAATGAGCAAAAAGCTCATTAGCACGACGAGGCGAAGCACAGCACAGCGCAGGTGTCGAGACTTGAGATTGTTTTGTTTGTCTTATATATGTATATCTAATAGTGCTTTTTAATATTAATTCTGAGCCTGAAAACCGCGTAAAATTAATTCAAAAAGGTTCGGGAGAAGAAGAAACAGAAGCTAACGGGAAAAAAAAAATTACTAACCTGAAAGATGCGGTCTCTGTCGAGGAGCAGCTCGCGATCGAATTTCGGCCGCACGTTTGAATTACCAGATGACTGCGAAGACCCGCAGTCACGACGGACAAGCGACTACGGCGTGGGCGGAGCAATGTTGCCGATTTTTCTCAACGATTTGAGCAGGAACAGCCAGCAGGAGCAAGCGCAGGGCTTGGTCGAACTCACGATTGAGCTCGAAGACGACGCCGTCGTGTTGTGCAGTGTGAGCACTCCAACTGCTGCCTCGCGAGTGTCGAGGTCGAGCCACGGCAGCCGGCGGAAGTTCGGTTGGCTAAGATCGGGATCGTCGTCGGATATTGAGGAACGGCCGATTTCGGCGCGCGATGAGAGGAGAATCAAAGCGAAACTTCAACGGACGAGATCGGGCGCTAAGAGAGCGCTTAACGGTCTGAGATTCATTAGCAAAACGGCAGGCGTCTCTGATGCAGAGGAGCTCTGGAGAATAGTTGAGTCTAGGTTCGAGTCGCTAGCTGAGGACGGGTTGCTTGCGAGGGAAGATTTCGGTGAATGCATTGGTACGTTACGTAGTAATTAAAACTGATCCGTAATCAGATTCGTTTTCTTCTCTGTACTGATTTGTTCGTTGTGATTTCATTTTTCCTATTCTAAATTGTAATTTAAATAATTCATGGCAAAACAGGGATGGTGGATACGAAGGAGTTTGCGGTGGGGATTTTTGATGCGTTAGCGAGGCGGAGAGGCCAGAAGATAGGCAAAATTACGAAAGAGGAGCTTCGTGAATTCTGGTTGCAAATTTCGGACCAGAGCTTTGACGCCCGTCTTCAGATTTTCTTTGACATGTACGTACGCTTCTGGCTTCTTCTCTTTTTGTTTGGGTATTGTTGGTTAACAGATCAACGGTGACGGAAGTCGTTCAGTTGATCACGTGATTTCCGCCAATCTTGATTGGCTAGAATCATCTGCTTCTGGTGATACGGGTAATAACACCTGATTTTAACCCAGTTTTATCGCGGGAACTGGAGCCGTTACCTACTACGGGACAAATTTGATTTTCGTTGCCCCAATTCGACTTATTTATTATTTTTCTTCTTTTTTCTTTTTCTTTTTTTGCGTTGAGCATTTTATTTGCCCATTTTAAATTCAGTTTAAATTTCATGTTTTTTTTTTTGTTCTTTGCCTTTTCAGGGCCGATAGCAATGTAGATGGAAGGATTACGAGAGAAGAAGTGCAAGAGGTAACTTTAGCCTATATTTTATACAGAAATTAAACACTTGTACAAATTTAGCGGTTGAATTGGAATTTACAGTAAAATTATATTTGGATCAAGTCCTTCTCAGTGAAGGCATCCACAAATTTTTTTTTTTTTTTGGTTGTTAATTAGGTGAAGTCCGCATCCTAATAAATTGATAATTAGAACATTATAAGGCAACAATACATCATTGTATCCAAGTCAAATATAGTTATGTTCTTAGTGCCGATCACGACAATTGTTTTAAAATATTTTGATCCGTGTAATTTTGTTGGCACACGCTAACTCGCCGAAGTGGTGTTCAACATTGTTATTTTGCTTTTGTTTAATCACAGCTTTTAATGCTGAGTGCTTCGGCCAACAAGCTATCCAAGTTAAAAGAGCAAGCTGAGGAATATGCTGCTTTGATAATGGAAGAATTAGATCCTGAAAATCTTGGATATATTGAGGTATTACCTACTTTTATTATTTAAATTAAATTACCAACTTTTTTTTCCTTCAATTGTTAAATTAATAATATGATCACTTTCACTTTTATTAAATTTTCATACTAAAACTACAGCTTGTGACGCTTCTTTATGTTTTTAAGAAATTTATATTTACAAACTATATATTAGTATAACAAAAAATCATTACCATGTAATTATTTTTACGAGTGTGTGTATATAGACATAGCTCTTTTTTCATTATTTAAAACTACAATTTATGTATGTCTTGCAGAGGAAAAAATTAAATAAACTTCTATAAAGTGAAAGTCAAACAACTTTTCATGTAATGTATTATATATTAAAAGGTGATCCAATTTGCCTCTTTTCTTGTAAGCGTGGAAGAATTAGGTGAATTTCCTTATTATTATTATTATTATTTCCTTGTAAGTGTGTCAGTCACGTG
The DNA here is from genome assembly GCA_030449925.1 of Citropsis articulata. Lineage (NCBI taxonomy): Eukaryota > Viridiplantae > Streptophyta > Magnoliopsida > Sapindales > Rutaceae > Citropsis > Citropsis articulata. The sequence goes on from JASUUH010000257.1 coordinate 1,657,999, forward strand.
TTTATATAGTAATTGACTTCTCATATAATAATTAATGTGACAATTATGAGCGCTAATCAATGTGTGTTGAACGGCGTGTTATTATTATTAAGAAAATTTATTCAAAGATTTGGCTTAAAATTTTATAAACGGAGAACTGGCTTGGGTTAAAAGCATCTCATTTTCCGTTTAAGAATTAACAGAGACGAAGCCTTCATCATCTTTTAGTCCAATCAATACAAATGACTATCTAATAAGTCTTAACAAAATGTAGTACGAGTGGCTAATAGGTGTTATTTAACTATCTTTTGCCATTTATTCAGTTGTGGCAGTTGGAGACGTTACTGCTCCAAAGAGACACCTACATGAATTATAGCAGACCTCTTAGCACAACAAGCAAAACAAGCAACTGGAGTCAGAACTTAAGTCCATTTACACCCAAGAGCGCATTCCGCAAATTAAGCTTTACATTCCGGTGTCTAGTGCTAGAGAACTGGCAGAGAGGTTGGATTTTGTTGCTGTGGATGATGGCAATGGCCGGGCTCTTTGCGTGGAAATTCATCCAGTATAAAAACAGGGCTGCATTTCAAGTCATGGGCTATTGCTTGACCACAGCTAAAGGCGCCGCCGAGACTCTCAAGCTCAACATGGCTCTGATACTCCTGCCCGTTTGTCGAAATACCCTCACTTGGCTTCGGTCTACTAGAGCAAGATACTTTGTTCCTTTTGATGACAACATTAATTTTCATAAGGTACTAAGCTTAACAAGCTTGTTTCTTGCTCTGTAAGAAAAAAATTTTTAACAATATTTTGCACGGAGCACACAGTGTCTTAGTATATTAACTTGATTAATTCACAGACGATAGCATGTGCCATAGTCATTGGAGTCCTCCTTCATGTGGGAAATCATCTGGCATGCGACTTTCCCCGATTAGTAAACTCATCTCTAGAAGAATTTGCCCCCATATCTCCGCAATTCCACAACAAGAAGCCCACTTACAAATACCTTGTAACCGGCGTTGAAGGTTTGACGGGGATTGTTATGGTCGTTTTAATGGCCATTGCATTCACTCTGGCAACACGCAAATTTAGGAAAAATGTGGTCAGGCTACCTTCGCCTCTCAACAGATTGACAGGCTTTAATGCATTCTGGTATTCACATCACCTTACTGCCATCGTCTACATTCTGCTGATTGTCCATGGAAACTTCTTGTACTTGGCACATGAGTGGTATCAAAAAACAGTAAGCACCTTGAGAGCTAATTAAAATCAGCAACTTTTATTAAAAGTTAAAACAGAGGAATCAATCATGAAGCGCTAACCATTTGTCAAATATTTTAGACATGGATGTACATCTCTGCTCCTTTGTTGCTCTATATAGCAGAGCGGAATCTGCGAACAAGAAGATCAGGACATTTTTCTGCAAAAGATTTAAAGGTAATTAGATTATTTATGTAAATTCCTCTGCATGTGGTTTGCTTGTATGAAAAATAATATTCATTTAAATGACCACTTTCGGAGGAAGAAATAAGCTTCAAAATATAGGCCACGGGCGACATAGTAAAATAATGTTTAAAAAATTGATAATTGTCTTCGTTTGTGCGATACAGGTTTCAGTTCTACCAGGAAATGTCTTAAGCATAGTTATGTCAAAACCAAATGGATTTAGGTACAAAAGCGGTCAGTACATTTTTCTACAGTGTCCTACGATCTCCTCATTTGAATGGTGAGAATAATTCTGGTAGACATACACTTAGCTAAACTTTTTTGGCCTCTCCTGTATATAGTGTTAATGAGAAGCAACATTTTGAGATGTATCATGCACTAAAATAGCTTGTATTGATGCTTTCCAGGCATCCATTTTCTATTACCTCAGCACCAGGGGATGACCACCTGAGTGTTCACATCCGGATAGTTGGAGACTGGACGCATGAATTGAAGCGAGTTTTCACCAAGGACAAGGAGTTAACATGTGTTATTGGCGGAGCTAGATTTGGCCAAGGTGGGACCGACGGCAGAATGTAAGTACATTGCATATAAGGAAAATGTAAAGGGATTACTGATCAAATTGTACTCTTTTGATTTTAATGCAAAATGATACATTGGTGCAGCCGGCCCAGACTGCTTGTTGATGGTCCATATGGTGCGGCCACACAGGACTATAGCAATTACGATGTCTTGCTCCTAGTAGGACTAGGAATTGGAGCTACCCCTTTTATAAGCATACTTAGAGATCTTTTAAACAATACAAGAGAGGAACTGATGGTACATTCCACTATTTAAAGTAAATAAGCAAATAGTATTCTGTAAATGTTGCCAATAATCAATTCTATTGTTTCTGATGGCACAGGACTCAAACACAGATTCAAGTAGATCAGCCAGTTTGAATAGCTATACATCTTCAAATACATCTCTAGGTTCGAGTATGATAGCAGGTGGCAAGAAGAAACCACAGAGGACTAGAAATGCTTATTTCTACTGGGTGACCAGGGAGCCTGGTTCATTTGAATGGTTCAAAGGAGTAATGGATCAAGTTGCAGAAATGGACCTCAAAGTAATACAAATCACTTCTAACTCATGTTCATCATGATAACTTATGTTGTCACTATAAATGAGCTACAAAAGGACAGTGTTATAACTCAGTGTCTCAATACATCGAATTTGAAACAGGGTCAGATTGAGCTGCACAACTACCTAACAAGTGTTTATGAAGAGGGGGATGCAAGATCAACTTTGATCACCATGGTTCAAGCACTTAACCATGCCAAACATGGAGTCGACATATTATCTGGCACCAGAGTAGGATCTAACTTTATCTTTAACATAAACAAACATAATCTTTTATCTTTCCATTGTGAACAACTAATACTACATCCAATCCTTCAACAATTATTTTTACTTTTAGGTGCCTAATCTAAGTTGTAACCTTTGGAAATTGATTTCTTGCAGGTAAGGACACACTTTGCAAGGCCAAACTGGAAAGAAGTTTTCAGCAGAGTCGCTACAAAACATCCAAATGCCACGATAGGTAAAGACGTTCATGAAAAAAAAAAAATCAATACGCTTGTGTTTGAGGTTCAGTTTCAAATCTAGACCGAAAACCGCATTTGATATAATTACAAAGATGTTAAAATTAAAAATGCAATAAATTGCAGGTGTGTTCTACTGTGGGATGCCAGTGTTAGCAAAGGAGTTGAAGAAACTATCACATGAGCTGACTCACAGGACATCCACACGCTTCGAATTCCACAAGGAGTACTTCTGAATCACAAAAGAGTAAAACGTATACAGAATTATATTACACTATTGACAGAGTATGTTGACCCAATCTCTGCCATTTCTGTGCATCCGCCCTGTATGCCTGTGTGTTTGAAATGCAAATTCCTAAGCCGTCGAACAATTCATTAATTGTTATAACCCAGTGTATAGATCACGTGCCATCAAATGTAACGGCACGGACTACTGTATTCCAAAGTGAGATCAGAACATAAATGCAGTCAATAAATAACGCTCTTTATATATCAATGAAGTAAACTACCTTGCTGAGAAATTCTTCTAACAACAAAGTGGGAGTCTAACAACAGCATTAAATTTGCAAAAATATACAAATGACTGACTGGGCAGTATCAATCATCTCTCAACTTCCTGAGGAGTTTGGAAGCCCAGCTTCGAACACGTCGCTTAAGCGTATAACCAACAAAGACTCCAGCAACAAAGAAAAATGTGCAAAGCTTTGAGCAGGTCCACAGTGACACCACTTGTCTGCAAAGAGAAAGAACCGTAAGAAGGTATTCTCTTTCCTTTGGAACAATCAAAGCCAAAATTTATAATGCTCACAGATAAAACTAATTTAAGGAGCTTAGTTGCTGAATTTATAATTTTGTACATACAAGTACACTTTGATAGGAGTATGACAAATTACTTGAAAATTCTTTCCAGCAGGCACTTTTAGCAAAATCAATGTAACCGGAATATGCAACCAACTAGATTAACATATATACCCTCTAGATAGTCGGAAACACTTGTTCAGGCTATGAAAACATAGAGGAATTTAAACGACAAAAGCACAAAAACCAATAGGAAACTACATTTGTAAGCGTTCTTCGCCACCAACTGAAAAGTTCATCTCAATCTGATTCAAGAAACTATGAATCACGAAATAAAGATGTTTGATAGGTTGGAGGAATGAATGCCAATATCTACAAACCAAGACACTTCAAAAGTGGAATTTAGAATATCAGTGGCAGTATTAATTTACATACCTCCAGTCAAAGAAATCTGTCTATCAAAAGCATCCAATAAAAAGCACAACATTAATGAGATTCAAATTTGAGTGCAACACTCCTACTTTGAAACGAAACATCCTGAGATTCAAATTACAGTTCAACACTTCTATTTTTACTTTCAATAGCTGACACAATCCGTTTTAAGCCTCATTCCAGGACAACATACCCTTAACCAGTTTTTAGATCTAGTAACATTGTTAACCAATTTGGAGAAGGCCATGTCCAACATAAAAAGTGATGCGAACAACTCCCAACAATTATTCCCAGTATGGAATGAGTAAAGAATCAAGCTACAAGTCTCGATCTATACAAAACGTACTGGGTTTTTGTCATAACACTAACCTCATCCGCACACCTGTACCTCAAGACTACTGCATTCCGACAACAACTAAATTAAAAGTTAAAAATAAAAAAATAGTAGGCACTAGATAGCAAATAAAATAAACATATATCAACTAATGCCATGATCAGAAAGTTACTCATAAATTATGCAAATCCAGAAGGTTGCACAAAAATTATCCCAATGCCTAATGGTTTGCTTTCATGTATCTCCACGACCACTTAGTCTGACATGATAGCAACAGGCATAAATTTGAATTTGCACAATTTAAACCAAGACCACAGGCATATGTGTCCGGGTTTTGACTCGCTTAGCCCTTTAATCTCCTCATCATCAACTCCAATTTCTACATAACTTTGTTTTATGGAAATGACATAATCAATGCGTAAATCACCTAAAAACACTAACTTGAAAAAAATCTTAGCCTTTCAAATGGAATAAAAACACGAATCTGAGACAAAAAAATATATATATAAAAATAAATAAAACAATAATCGTACCTGGAACCTCTGGCGATGATAACAGGTTCACCGGAAGAACAATTAGCAACCATTCCTTGTAATTCTCTGCCAGCCTCAGTTAACGAAGAAGAAGAAGAAGAAGAAGAAGAAGAATAAGAGCCTGATGTTGATGACCCGTTTTTTGGAATTTTATTAAAAAACTTCTGCAATCCCTCCATTTCTCTTGAAAATACAGCAATTTGGAGATGGTGGAACCAATTTAACCACTTTCAACAACACCGCCCGCACGATCTTTGCGTCGTGAGGTTAGGGTTTTGGGTTTTTCAGCGACTGGGAGTCGGGGTTTAAACTGAAGTTTTCGGCGATTAAAGGGGTATCACTGTATTTTTACTCGTTTTCAGAAAACTCCCTGAGGTTTCTACAATGACAAGAATGCGCCCTCTTAATTATAGATTAACGGCGAGTTTTCAAGCTAATGATGTATTGGGGGGTTGGGTCCAGCAATTATCCACCACAAAGGCCAATCCCAATCTATCTCCATCTTGAGCAGCGCCACATCTTCTTATCTGCCTCATGTTTCCACAAACAAAACAACTGGTGAAATAACACACTCCAACAAGCGGGGAAGCAAGCGAGCAAGAAACACTCAAACGTTGTACATACATTGCTGTTGACATCATCAAGAACCTTATCTCTTCAACTCAAATGGCTGCTTCACTGAATCTCCCAAAGCACACTCTCCCATATTTTCTTCCCAGTCAAACTCCTAGAACCCCACCTTCCCAAAGCCTAGCAATTCCCTCCAAATCATCATCACAGTCTCAATTTTATGGCCTCAGGTTCTCTTTTTCTTCCAACTTGCCAATCCCATCTTCAACTTCTTTCAAGACTTCCATTTCTGCCAAGGTACATTAATGACATTGCTTCACCATTATGTTTACTCAACTTGTATGTCGCAGCTTGTTACTTGTCATTAATTAATTAATTATTTTTTGGTTACATATAACAGGTAAGCAAAGGACAGGCGCCTCCTTCCTTCACATTGAAAGATCAAGACGGCAGGAATGTGAGCCTATCTAAGTTTAAAGGGAAGCCCGTGGTTGTTTATTTTTACCCTGCCGATGAGACACCTGGCTGCACCAAACAGGTTCTTTATTTTTACCTGTTTATTAGTGTTATTCATTTTCTTGTGTCGTGGTACTCATTTCCTTTCCGTCCCTTTCCTTCCCTTTCCTTTTGGTTCTTCATTAGTCAGTGTAAATGGGACTTGAGGAAGAAAACTAAGAAGATTTTATTTTTCCTCTGCTTGATTATGGTTCTGTACAAGGGTTTCTTTTAGGGTTTCCTGTAACTGAAGTAAAATATCTGATTATTGTGAATTCTTGTATTGATTGATTATGTAAAAAGATATGCATTAAGTTAGACAAGTCGTCAAGGAAATATGCAACCGTGATGTCTTGAAGAATCTAATGTGGGTGATACTTTTGCAGGCATGCGCTTTCAGGGATTCTTATGAGAAATTTAAGAAAGCAGGAGCCGAGGTCATTGGGATTAGTGGTGATGATTCATCGTCACACAAGGTAAGATATTTCATTTATTGGAACAGCTACAAGGCAATGTATTATTTCCTTCTCTTTCTTCCCGAAATGAAATTCTTGATGAAAACAAAAACGAGCCCTTTCAACTGAGTTTATTAATTTCCATGCAAACTAATAACTTATCTTTTAATGCAGCTCTATTCAAGCACCTTTCCTTGTATAGTTCTATGCGTACTTAAGTAAACCAAATAAGTTATATGAAAGCTCTTTTTACTTTTAATCTGGCTGAACTGTCATTGGGTTTGCCTTTAGTTCAGTTAGCATTTAATGGGAACCTGCACAGCTACGAAATTCTGTTGTATTGTCCAGTTTTAAGGGATAGAATGTTGTCAATCATTGTTCCATGTCAGTATCAAGTTATCAACAAGCATCTAGCTTATCAACATAGCATGGTTAAGATGACCTTAATATTATTTTCATTTTGTACTGCCAATCATGCCTTAGGAATGACCAATTTTGAATGGATATAGGCATTTGCAAAAAAGTATAGGCTTCCATTTACATTGCTGAGCGACGAGGGTAACAAGTTGAGGAAAGAATGGGGGGTTCCAGGAGACTTCTTCGGATCATTGCCTGGCAGACAGACTTACGTTCTTGACAAGAATGGAGTGGTTCAGCTCATCTACAACAACCAGTTCCAACCTGAAAAACACATTGACGAGACCTTGAAGTTTCTTCAAAGCAGTTGAACATCTCAATGTATTGCCTTGTTCATGCTTGGTTCAAAATCCTCTGTAATTAACGTAGCTGTTAGCTGAGTTTGGACCCTCAATTTCTGAAATAAGAAATATTAAACTTTCAGCTCAAGCAAGTTGAACAACTCTGGTTTAACAAGGAAATAAAAATCAGTGATACTGTTTCTCACAATGGAGATGTCAGTAGTTTTGTATAGTGTTTATGTTGAATTGCGCACAATTTAAAAGTAAAATTCAAGGCTCAGGGAGCATAAAATTAAGATGCAAACTTAGATACATTAACTTTATTTAGTCATATAGGTTGTGAATTACCTATACAAAATCTTTCCCTTATTTTCATTTTATCTACTCGTTGGTAGTTTGGCAATACAAATGAAAGAACATAAACAGGAAAAATAAGTATCTCCCACTTTTTGGATGGCAGTACGGCACTATGTTTGCTTAAGTATGGCACTATGTTTGCTTAAGTTGCTTCTTTATTTCTCATCCTCATAGTCTTTGCTACCATAAGGGCTAAATGCTTCAAGTAACCAATTCCTCTTCCTCCAAGCATTCCATCCCATTTCTTCGCAAATTTCATCACTGTGATTGATGCTGAAAGTAGAGATGCAGTGCCTCTTGTAGAACCTTGTTGATTGCCTCGTGACTTCCATCTCTTTAGATATTTGTTCGAGCATTTTCTCTGCACTGGGAAGCTTAAATTTATCATCAATAAGTCGACTCAGCCATATGCTGCGTAACTCCGCTGTGTGAAGGTTTGAAACACTCTCAATGTATCCCACAAAAGCCATGTTTGGTATTAGTGGATGGATGGTTCCCCTGCCAGAAAATTAGATAATGCAGCAATGTTACTTTCCCGTCAGAGACTTGGCAAGTGCTATCCAAAAGTGCTTTTAAATGTGTGGCTCACCTGTATAAAGGCATAAGACCGGAAGGGTGCTCGAGCAGACTTTGGAAAGGCTCTGGTAAGAAAGCTTTGAGCTTTTTCTTGCCATCATAACCGGTGCAAAGAATCACAACATCAGCCTCCAATTTAGTGCTGTCCTCGAACTCTAGTCCTCCCTTCCAAAACCACCATTTTGAAGCTCTCTTGAACACAATCTTTCCCTTTTCAACCTCAGAGAAAAAACCCTCGGGTATGATAGCCATCTGGCAAGATGCATAGTCTTCTTCAAATGGGTGGTCTGGTTTCAATCCATACTTCATCAATGGAAGTTTCCATAGCAAATAGGACTCAATGAACTTGGAAACTCCGCGCCTCTGTCCAGAATTATTATAATGTAATGTTACCTTTAGCACGTAAAAGAAATTGGATCTTCGCTTGATCTACTTTTAAAGAATGTGAACTCACCAAAGGAGATAAAAGGAGACAAAGTAGAGTCCTGAGCAAGCTTTGATTAGGGCTTCTATGGAGAAACTGAGAAAATCTTGTAGAGTAGAACATGAAGAAAGGCAAACCCCATATCCTGTAATGAGGTACAGTCCAGTGTGTAGTCCTTACAATCATATTGCACGGTTGCCCTTCTGGTCCTAATAAAGTAGATGTGCAAATTATAAATAACAGATAATGAATTAGCTGTCTCAAAACAAGAATGAATTTAAATGAATACGAAACCCATATGATCAGCCAACAAATTAAAGGCTCATCCATCTTATCTATCATAGTTTCTCCCTCTTTTTGTTCTTAGTGAAATGATTTTGCTTAATCTTGAGAATAATCATATAAAAGAAAGTTTTATTTGAAAAAAAAGAAAAGAAATAAGCATAATATGACTGGAAACTTAAATATTATATATCCCGTACAAGTGAACGGGATTCCAACTCAAACTCTTTTTTTACCATTGCAGGAGTTTCTTAAGTAGAATAATCGAATTTTCCAAGAACAGCTAAATGAGGGGACAGAATTATATATGATTTTGTGAATGGTCATGTATCGAGTCAATAATCATGTTTTTCTCGGACTGATCCCATTGTAAAATGCAAAAGTCAAAATTCCTCTTGAAAACCTCTGCAGTCAATAAGTCCAAAGACAACTAGACAAGATATGTTTGATTTTTACTTGTTTGACACTTGACCACGCAATCTAATGTTCTCACTTCTCATGCAAAATTGCAAATTCAACTAAAGTGCACAACGTGGAAAATCATCAGATCCTGTTCACTACTTGTCCTTGGACCGAATGGTCTAAATGAATTTCACCCCCATTTGTTCCACCAGGGTACGAACAAACTAAGAGTGTGGACAGAAAATGCATCCTGCATGTTTCCAAGATGGGAAAATAAAGGAAGAAGCAAGAAAGCAATGTTAATAATTAATTTCTAAAGCGACGTCTAATCATAAATTTCTAAAGATAATATATTAAGTGATAAAGAAGTTACACATGTGTTATTCATAAATTTTGATAAATACTTATTTAATCATTTATCTTTTAATTTAAGTGACCGTTTAATCTCTATATTTTAAAAATACCTTATAACACTCTTGTTGTTAAATATGTTATATTCATACCCTTTCTTTCTTTCTTTCTTTCTTTTTTATAATCATATCCTTACAACAAAATTCTTACATTTTTTTGAGGATATTAATGAAAAGAAAAATATTAATTTATCAAATTAGTCCTAAAATTAACATAAAATTTGTGAAGTAGCATAAAATTTTCTTATGTTATTATTTTACTTTTACTACTAATTTAGTAAATTAATTTGTTAATTTAATAACTATTAGTAAAATTGTTGCAAGGATATTAATCACTGTTTTAAGTTGAGTGATATTAATTAATTTATAAATAAATTATCATCAAGATTGGTGCACGGTTATAGAAAATATTAGTTCTTTCATATTGATATTTACTGGTTGATATTCTAATAATTACTAATTAAATTTTTATAGATTAATTAATAATTAATGTCAAGAATATTATTGCAAAATGTATTAATATAAAAACAAAGAAAAAATAATAATAATATAACATATTTAACTAATAAGAGTATTTTAAGATATTTTTTAAAATGCAGGGACTAAACGAGTGTTTACCACACAAATCTTAAAATTACTTACTTAATTAATTAGGTATACGTACCTTGGTTCGACTCAGCGCACTCCCTGGCTAAATCAATAGCTGATTTCTTGAAGCCAACGACTGCAACCTTCTTGTCTTTAAGAAGTTGAGAAGCAGCTTCTTTGTCAAGTTTGCAGTAGTCGATGGAATGCAAGACCTGGCCTTCAAATACCTCAGGCCCTTTGTTGTTTCGGAAAGCTGGGATTATTGGTACGTCACCATATTTGCCGGTACAAACAACAAGAAACTCGAAGGCATGCCACTGAGAAATCATGCAAATATTTCACACACGCATATTAGCTCTCAAATGTTCTGTTTCCAGCCGAGTTAATTATTATCACTGTGTATCAATTAAGGAGAAGCAAAAAAAAAAAATAAAAAATAAAAAAAAATAAAGTCTAGTATTTATATAGCGGCAACAATTTTCGTTAGGTAGGTTTTATACAAAGAGTATTATGTAATTAATGAAATATGTCAAGGATATTTTTGATATTATATATTTTTCAGAAAAACTCTCTAACCCCTACTCCCAAAAGCTTAAATTTTGGGATTTTGCTAGTAGAGATGAATTAGCTTATTTAAACTAAAAAATCTCTACTAAAAAAATAACCAAACACTATAAAAAAATTTAAAAAGTGCTTATGGGATTAAATAAGCACTTATACCTCTTAAATAAGCCATACCAAACAGGCTCTTAATCTACTAACAAGTTTTGTCAAATTCCTTATTAAGAGGGTTATATTCCTTTAATGGTCTTTTATTATATTGAAAAAAAAAAAGTAGAGATATTTATTTTTATATACTTCCCTATGCTGAATCACATTATTCACATTAAAATGTAAAAACACAATTTCAGATATGTATTCGTGCATGCTTGCATGCACATCAACCGTATCATGCATGTCAAGCTTCTTAAATTAATTTATACCTGTATTGCTGAAAATATTTAGGCATAGACTACCCAAAAAAAAAAAAATTGAGTAGTTAAGAGGATTGACAACAGTTAATATGAAAAAATAAATAACAACCTGAATGGAGTTCGAATTGAGAGTTTGGACGGCAACCTCCCAAACCGGATGGCCAGCCGGCAAGAGGTTGCTCCCAGAATCAGTGGTTTCGAGGCTACCGGTGAACCGGACCTCCACCACCTTGGAATTGAACCTCACGCACTTGAACACGTCAAAGTGTTTGGCGTAAGATTCAAGGTAATTCAATATCTCAGTATAAGAAGGGAAGCCGGGATCATCTCTATTAGGCCAAGGAAAATCACTGAACTCATAATCACTACGATGCGACTGAAGCTTAGTTGAATTATAAGAACAGCTTTTCCAGATTCCTCCTATGGAGTCCGAGGCCTCGAACACCACCGGATTGTGGTGCCGGAGCTGTTTAGCCGCAGCTAAACCGCTAACGCCGGCTCCAATGATGGCAATTTTCGAGTAATTGGCCATGTGGGTGGGTATTTCCTAAGAACAGAGAGGTTTTGATGAATGGAGTTGCGTACAAAGTTTTTGAGAAACCATGTATTTATAGTGCATGAGTGGCGATGGATGTTCTAGATGAGAAGCACGTGAAATGGTTGGACTTTAAAGCTTTGGACAGGACTGATTCTCAGCCGTCTTTATGTAATATAAAAGTGTAATGTGAAATTGTTAAGCTATTTTGTGGAACTTTCCTCATATATGAGTCTCGTTGTGACAAAATTAAGCTAATTTTCTCTGTATGATATATACGAAACGTACAGCATATAACATATATTGTGATGCTAATTTTTCTGTGGATTTTATAGTTCTTTGCCTCTCGGCCTCATGTATTTGACAACCCTCTTGAGTGACTTGGCTATTGATTATGTAATGCTATATTGGAGTGACTTGGCTATTGATTATGTAATGCTATATGGGAGACCCCGTTCCCCATTCTGTTTTGCCCTAATCTTTACCGGGCTCCCTTTTATATGTTCTCGTGTTATTTGCTTTCAGAATTATGCTAAAGTAAACTTTCAACTATTGTACAAACAACAGCATAGACTTCTAAAAATGTGCTTTTAGACAGTGAGCTATAAGATTTAATTAGCTTCCATTTCGTGCTCGAGTGACAAAATTGAATCGACTGAAATCTAATGTTGTTAATGTTTAGCTTGTGTTGATTGGAGTCAAATAATGTAAAGGCCCTGCAGAGAAGTCAATTCGTTTTTTATACGATGATACTTATGCATACATGTTAATCAACTTTAAGTTTGACCAGTTTTTAAATTGGTTGGTGAGCCGTGGAATTGCCTTCTTTGTTGCACGTGGCATTGAATCTCTTTGAATTTTAGACAAGTGATGTTAATAATACGGTGGCATATAGCAAAAAAAAAATGAGGGCTTCGCTACAATAAATTCCCTGCCTAAAATTTTTGGATGCTCAATGAAAAAAGAACTAAAGTGAGAAGAAAAAAAAGGAAGAAGAATTGTCATATTAATCAAGCGTCCAAGAAGAAGAAAAGAAAGTTATAAGAAATTAATAGGCATATTCACTTGCAAAGTTTATGCATTTTGAATGGAGAATAATTTCCAAACTTGAGTATAAAATCAAAGTCCATTTAATTACTACAACTATTAGTCTGCAGCGTAGCAGGCAGTAGTGATCTTTTTGTTGGTAAAGAGTCAGAATTCATAATTCAAAGTTCTTCGTTGTATATTTGTTATAAACAATTAATTTTTTCGTCACTGAGAAATAATGGCTAGCTTTCCTTAAATATATTTTACAGAAACAGATTAACGTACCATTTGATGTTACAAAACTTTGAACGGGTTCCCCCTTTACCACGCCTATGTAGAGACCATGAATTTTGACGAGTAGGTTATGAATTCAAACGCTACAATGCCATGTGATTGAGGAGCATAAGTTTGAATTTCACAGTTTCAAAGGCACCATGAAATTGCTACCGCAATTTCAAGATTCCAGTTCTAGTAATTTGACCCTCAAATTATATATATATATAGATAGAAAATCTTAGTAGCAACAATGTCGGGCAGTAACATGTCTTCCTTAAAACATAAGATAATAATAATTTGATATGCAATTTACATGAAAATTCAAGTGTAACTACTGGGAAAAAGACATATACCATTTGAACTCTTATATATAGATGCAGTGTCTCAATGGAAAATCATGTAAAGGTAAATAATTTTGGTTCTAATTCTAAGATGTATTTAGGATCCATGCTTATTTGACTTGTGCTAAACTTAAGACAAGAGAGAGAAGCAAACGATATATATATATAGAGAGAAAGAGAGATTTTTCAATCCAAAATTTTAAAGTGCGATAAACCACAAGATTTATGAATTTTTCCATACTTTCCCACACATTAAAATCCTGTATATGTATGCATACATGGTCATGATCATTTACAGCATGTGAAAGCATTAACAGTGTCGATATTCTTTGTTTCTAGTAGGAGTGTGAGTACACCGAAATCGAAATTGAGTTCTAAGCCACCCTAGTTTCATTTTTTCTTTTTTTTGACTTTTCTGCCACTTTATTGATGGCTGTTTGATTGTATGTATGTTCGAAAATAAATCCAAATACATGAGTTCATTTACTTTACAACTCACAATCATTATAGGTTTTTAATAACATTTCTTAACTTGTTTGTTACACTTTCTAAGTTGCATGCATTTATATATCTTTACTTACAACATTAATAAATTTGCGATCAGTAATAGGTAAATTTATAATGGTTGTAACATAAAACTGAACGATTGATGTCCCATATATCAAACTAAATCTTAGTTGTCTCTTTTTTGGAGTTTTGCATGCATAAAAGCACTGATTGATTGTGAAAAGGACGTTTGAAATTTGATGTTGCCTGTATTTGGGCATAAAATATCCACATTGCTTTCTTGGTATGAAAGGTTGAATATATACTTGAATGGCAATGGAGAAGTTTGAATGAAAGCCTACGGTTCAATTCAACTTCAACCCATCGCAAAGAAAATTCATTTAAAATTCAACTTCAACCCATCACGAAGAAAATTCTTTTAAAATCCTACCTACTAATACTAACACATTGATGCATCTGGAGGCTTCGAATCCTTCAGCTATGTACTCTTTGTTCATGTAAGGTCTATTCATTATTATTATTATTCTAATAATGTTAGGAATAGACTTACATGAACAAAATACACACTCATATATATATCTTAAGTGTGGGTGCCTTCTTTTCTTTAATGGGAATATGTTAAAGTTTGAAATTGTAATTTTTTTTTTTAAATCTCATTGCTTTCCTAAAATTTAAATTCGATTTTTTTCAATTTAAATGAGGACGAATGTTTCAAAAATAAAAGCAACGTAGCTGTAACATGTGTTTTTAATGGCCATTATATTATCCGCAAAACACTTTAATTGTTTATTACGAGAAACCAAATTGTTTTTTGGAAAATTATCTCTACCCCACCTTTTTTTTGTCAAATGTACATTGAACCACCACAAAATTTTAACATGTACTTTGCATCACCTTTGTTTTTAAGTTTGTATCAATTAACCACTTTAACACTAAAAGATGACCATTTTATCCTTAAATGAATTAAAAGACTATTTTATTATATAAAATTTTAAAAAAATAAAAAAACTATAATTGTAAAAATATCCCTGAATTTAATCTAAGAAATAAATCTTAAATCAATATGTTAATTTTTTATGATTATAATTTCATTTAAAAATTATCATACTAATTTTTTATAATCATAATTTTATTTAATTTGTATGGGGAAGTTTCTTAATATTATTATTGGGAAGTTTACAATAATTATAGGGAGATTTGTTTCTTCATGTTAATTTTTGTAAACTTCCTTATACTTAATTTAATTACAAAAATTAAATAAAACTATAATTACAAGATGTATTTTAAATTATAATTTCATTTAAAAATTATCATCTTAAATTTTGAGATTTATTTGTTTTATTGAATTTAGGGGTATCCTTATAATTATATATATATTTTAAAAAAAATTTATAGAATAAATTAGTCTTTTAATTCATTTAGGGATAAAATGGTCATCTTTTAATGTTAAAATGGTTGATTGATACAAACTTATAAATAAAGGTAGTGCAAAATACATGTCAAAATTTTATGGTGGTTCAATGTACATATGATAAAAGAAAGGTGGTGGAAAGATAATTTCTCTTGTTTTTTTCTTGCAGACAACAACAGTATAACACATTTGAAAAATATATAGCACATACTTTAGTTCTCTCGATGTCTCGTGTCTTTTTAAGGGCACAATTCCATCTCTCATTTTAAACAAATAACAACAACAACAGCAGCAATAATGTTAGGTATCCTAACATTTAAGTCTTAATTTGAATCTCAATTATAATGTGAAATTCGTCAATTGGTTGTTAGTTACTTAATTTTACGAGCTATATATGAAATCCATCATCTGATAAATCTGTGATACAATATTTGAACTAAAGTTAGAGACTCAAATATTGCGATTCCTAACATTATTGTAATAATAATAGTTTGAGTGAGACTATTGGCATCTCTCCAAAATCCTCGGAAAATCCTTGATCTATTAAAATTATACTTAAGAATAAATACAAACAAAATCAATCCATGTATGTTTTCCTCTCGCTTCAATTTTTTTTTTTTTTTTGAATGAGATCTGCATGTATTACCAAAACTCAAAAGATAACATCTTGCAATACTTGTAATATCTTCCACCAATAATTAAACCCTCATAATTAACAAATTTGAAATCTACACCCAGGTTGAATCATTTACCGTAGCTCAATAATAAATCAATAGATCAAGCTCAATTATACTTGCCTTGTCACCCAAAACTATTTGAATCAAATTTGTTTTTCTTTCTCTTTTACATTTTATTTAATCTCATCTATCTAATCCATTTGCACAAACTTAAAACGTTAATATTTTTTTCTTTTTCTTTTTCTTTTTCTTTTTCTTTCTTTTCTTCATATTGATTATTTTTATTCTATGGAAGTTTTTATTTTTTAACTTTTGTAAAGAAAGGAGGTTTGAAAAGGGGTTTATTTGAAAAAAGAAGAAGACGATATTTTTAGTATGAAATAGAATATAATTGAAAAAATGGTTTTAAGAAGATTTTAGAGGGGTGTTAATAGTCAACCCTAATAGTTTAGTGTAATGATGAATGTACAAAAATTAATACAACAATTGACACAAAATTTATAAGAGACCAAAATAAAAAAAAAAATCGTATAATGAAATTTTTTAATTTTATTACGAAATTTTTTTTTTCCGTAACGATGATTTTACGTACCATAGTACTCATTAGCAGTAACTAAATTCAATGAATAGTTTAAGTCTTTAAGAGGGGGTAGAGTATGGGCCGAGATCCGCCTAATCAAAAGGACTAGTAGGTTGGGCATACACTCGTCAAACCAAGGACGAAATAGCCTCAAAATGGGTTTAAATTATTTTTCATATTTTTGATTTGTTCTTTATCACTTTGGGAAAGTCAGAAATAAGTTGCGGTTTGATAATTTCTTCATTTATTTTCAACAACTGAAGCATCTAATTTCTAGCTAGCTAAGCTATATTTGGTATCGCCCCCAGGGGCGTGGTCGAGATGGTTGCCGTGTGGTACATAGCATTCCAGCCTTCGGGATCTCGGGTTCAATCCTTGGGGGGGGAAGGGGGGCTAAAAAATCGTATTTGGGCTTGCCCACCCCCCCTTCCTTTTTAAGAAAAAAAAAAAAAAGCTATATTTGGTATCTATGTGTCATTCTGCCACCAAGGGCAAAATAATCCTCATAATTCTTAAAGCGTGAAGTTTGAACAATTTTTTGAGAATAAAATAGGGAATGGAGGAATTATAATCTCTAAATTTTTAATAGGATAGTGTTTGATTTTATACTCCTTACATCACCCCCACCACAGTCTCCATTATATATGAGTAATTTTTATTTTTGTTCAATAATTTTTATTTTATCAATTACAATATTGATTAATAAACTTTCTTTTTATTTTTACCTAATATAAATAGGTTATAATTAAAAGAAAACCTTACATTATAGTTTATATTCAACACTAAAATATTATTATGTTTTTTTTTTCTCTCTCACAGTATTGCTCTCTTTAAACTTTTTTTATTTTTAATAATATTTTAAGATATTGTTTCAACCTTTGGAGGCTTTTTAAATAGTTTAGATACTTTATAATATAGTAATGTTTTATTTAAGTCTCTAATTTTTTATTTACTGAAATTATTTATCCACACCTACTATAAAAAAAGTAAATGGAAAATGGGTTGGAAATGAAAAAATCATTCTCTATACGGGGATTCCCTATTCCTACCACACTAAATTTATTGCGGGATTGAGTGAGGAATAGAGACAAAATTTTTAATGGGGTGGAGAATGAGATAGACCTCTCTACTCCCATCTCATCCTACCTGAATTGCCATCCATACCTAGATGTGTGAAAGTGAGTAATATTTGTTCATATCTGTAGTGATTAGTAAGATGGGTTAACTTTTTGTTGCCTAAAATTGGACAAACTTTTTTTTTTTTTTTTTCATAAGATTACTTCGCTTACCAGGTTCTCAAGGCTTCTTCTATCTTTTTCATAATATTTTGTTGTTGCCTAATAACGGTTCCATTGATTTTATGCTATTTGCTTGTGATTCTGCTATTTGCTTGTCATTCTCAGTTCTCTTCAGCCTTTGAAACTCATAGCAGTCGTTGCTAGAAACAAAGACTTGAGACATTATTGATTTCACAACACGGATCGTTTTCGATACTTTTATTGTCAAAAATGTCTGTCCTTTTTTTTTTCCCATACCAAAGATGAAATCAATAAAAGTATTACTGTTATACAAGTCAATTTATATTGGCACCAAAAGTCCATTAATTAAAACTTATCTTGATTAAATGTTGAACAAATTTTTTAGGTGCTATAATTTGGTTAATTATGAATGCTCTTTGCGCTCGCGGTAACTAAAGTTTTAAGTAATAATAATTAATAAGAGTTTCTATGATGTAGTGGATGAAGTCTTTTATCCTCATTTAAATAAAAAAAAAATTGAAGAAAAAAGTTAATTTGAAAATCTACTTCCAAGTAAAGAGTAATAGTTACCAGTGGTTTCCAAGTTTGAGCAAACCAACCTTCACCTACTTCTTTCGTTGTTAGGTAATTAATATAGGCTGTCTTTGGTCGATTATCTTTTTGTTGGTATATTATATCATATATTCGCATCAATAATGTCTTGCTTGCATCGAATTCACATAAACCAAACCTTCTTGGGATATTTATAGAAAAAGCTCAAAATTATGGTTAATTTATAAAATTAGTTCATTTATTATCTTTCTTATTTTAATAAGTAAAAATGGATATTTAAGACATAAATACCCCTAAATGATATCTCACAACAATAAATAATGACATATCACTCATTCATGAATAAAACGATCTACTTATTGATAAATGTGTTAGCAATCTCGTGGAACAAATTAAATTCTAAACAAAACACCCCGATACAATGAAAATGACAAGTGGGCAACATTTATAAATAGGTCATAATTCTAAACTATTTATGTAATTTTTCCAACTTTCTTAACTTAACCACCAAACCTACTAAATGAATCACGTAACCACAAATTGAACTTTTTTGTTTATTCATCACACGACACATGACATGTAGGGAAATTTTAAAGTACATGAGAAGTATTATATTAGTCATATAATAAATAATATGTAGTTATTTTTAAAAAATATTATCTATATAATAATTATATTAAATTTAATTATATATATATATATGTATGTATATACACACACGTTTGTATGTATATATGTATGTACGTATGTCTGCGTGTTAAACACACATCATCCACGACCGCTCATTTACGCGACATGCCAATTAAGTGAAAAAATAAAATGAGCAAAGGCAAACGTGTCCGCGGTTAAGATTCTAGTCCACAGTCTTAGGTCCTTAGCAGCCCCGCAAGCCCATTAGGTGTTCGCACGTGCAACAGCGTCTCCGGGCCGTCACGTTGCTTATGTGGTCAGTTTTCAAAAGGGGCAGGAAAGGATTCGGGGAGTCACCTTACAGGTGTCAATCCAGAAACCTATCATTGGGTATAAATATTGGATCTTCCTTAACAAAAGGCATCTTTGGTCTCGATTCTCGGCATCTCTCATCAGATCCCCGCTCTCCACTTGCCTCATCCAACCGCTCACGTCCTCTCCCGTCTCTCCTTATATTCATTTCAGCTGGTAAGCCTCTTTCCATTCGCCCGCAAAGAGAGAGAGGGAAAAAGAAAAAAATAAAAAACAAAAGAAGCAGCAAAATTAATTAAGCGCTTCATTTCATCTCCAACAACGAAATATAGATTCTATCAATCATGAACAGCATGTTAGATACATCGTCTCCTCTCGAAGCGCTTGCATTCAATTACGCCACCTTCGGTATTTTCGCCGTCGTCAATAATCTGTGGGCGTGGGTCGCCGTTATAACGGCCGCCATCAGCTTTTGGAGGATCAGAACCACCTCGTTCTCGGACAAGCCCGACCACCAACAACCTCTTATTCATCGAAATACGAGTGGGTCCCAACTGGCCCAGCCGTCAGCTAATACCTCCTCGGCTGAGGCTGCACCTTCCTGTCCCATTCCAGCTCTTCCGTCAGCTAACGACGTTGACGGGGGGACAGAGGGGTCGAAGTATACATCGTATTATTACTACGAAGGACAGAGGGAGAGTGACGGAGACGGAGAGGCGACGTCGGTGGTTAAAGCATGGAGGGACGACGCTGACGATGACGGCGTCAGTTGTTGTGTCGATTGGCGGGAGTGGGAGAGAGTGAGAACGAGAGCAAGAATAGGGGATATGGGGTGGTACCGTTGCCAGGATCTGACGGTGGTTAACGGCAACGTAGTTAGGTTATGGGACGAGTGCAGGAGAAGATCAGAAAAGAGTTGCTGCTACAGCTCACGCTGTGCTGTTTGGTCGTCGGTTAATCAATTAAAAAGCAATCAGAGGAGGCATGATTATTAAATTAATTAATGCATGCGTAAGGATTAATTAAGGTTTAAGGTTGTTAATTGTATATGTATTGTTGGGTAGAAGTAGAACGAGTATTTGGATTTTGGAACGGGGGAATATTGCAAAAACGCAACATAATTCCTGAGTTGCAGTTCTGTTCTCTACACACACACACTCTCTCTCTCTCTTTTTAAACTCTGTGACTCCAATCATCCGTCATTCCGTCCAACCAAACAAACAGTGGTCGGGTCTCTCTAGCTTAGCTAGTGTTAGTTAAGGAGCATTTCCGTTAATGATGTATCATTTATCAAATATTGAAATATTGTACGTCTTTTGCGTTAAATTAATGTATAATTCGGCGAGCTTCATTAATCATTCATATGGTTAGTTTGTGTCTATATATATATATATATATATATATAATTGAATTGATGACAAAATGTTCAATTCTGGACATACATTTGATGAGTCAATCACGTTTGAGTTACGGGTGCTTAAGCTTTATATTCCTCACACATCAAAGAAAGAAAAGGGGAAAAGGAAAAAAAGAAAAGAAAAGGGAAGCTTTATATTATTACAGAAATGGAACTATGCCATCTACAGATTCAATAGCTAGCTGGAGAAGTAAATCAGCTAAAACGTACCCTGCATTACAAAAAAAAAAAGGGGGAAATTATCATTATATTACTTTTTTTTTTGTCTTATGTTAATCTAACCACTATAAAATTTTAACATGTTCTCTGCACCATCTTTCTTTTTAAATTTGTGTCTATTAACTACTTTTGCAAGAACACCGTTAAATAATTTAAACGAAATGATAATTTTATCCCTAAATAAATTAAAAGATCGTTTTATCTTGTAAAAAGCTTTGAAAAATAAAAAATTATAATTATAAAAATACCCCTACATTTAATAAAGAAATAAATCCAAAAATTAGAATTTTATTTTTAATAAAAATTATTTTAATAAAAATTTATAATTATAAGAATAATTATAAAATTTTGGGATTTATTTTTTAATAAATAAATTCAGTTATTTTTTTACTAAAATTTTGTAAAATCATAAATTTGTAATAAAAATAATTATTAAAATTTTGAAAAATCTAAATTTAATAAAAATCAGCGGAGCACCTCTATTTTGGATTTATTTTTTTAAATTTAAGGGTATTTTTATAATTATATATTTTTATTTTCAAAACTTTTATAAGATAAAATGGTCTTGTAATTTATTTAGAAGTAAAATTCTCATTTCATTTAAATTATTTAATAGTATTAGTGCAAAAGTGGCTAATTGATACAAATTTAAAAAGAAAGATAGTGTAAATAACATGTTACAATTTTATAATAGTTAAATGAATATAAGACAAAAGAAAAGAAAGGCAGTGTAATAATAATCCTCTCAAAAAAAAATTAAAATACATTATTATGGGGAGCAATTTAGCAGACCTCGGCTTTCCTGAAGCAACCCATGAGCCACATACTAAATTAACAAGTACCTCCTCTGTTAATATACTCTATATGTAGAATTATTTTGACATTAGCAGATTAATTACTTGTTCTTGAGAATTTCACGGACCAATAAAAAAAAAAAAAAAAAATCACTCTTTGCAGATGGTAGGTTTCGATCTTAGCTTTATTTATTTATTTATTTAACTTTTTGTCTCCTTGAGGGCAATTTGGAGACGTAATTGTTAATATAAAATAATGCCATTGCTAAGAGTGGTCCATAAGATGTTTTTTTGTGGCCAAAAAGGGCGGCGGTTTTGTTTGCCTGTGGGAGTGGGGATAAAATTAAAATGCAATTTGTTCATTTGTGCGTGAGACGTATGTACCATAATCTCATCTTCAGATATTATTTGATTCTATGCTCAATTTTGAACTTCATTTGCTTCCCCCAATCCCCCGAACCCCGGTGCTGGTCCCGGGACAGCATCTTAAAAACCCATATGACTCAAGTTTATATATCAGGTCCGAATTTTAATTAATATCCGTTCAAAATTTTAATCGCCGGCGTAAATAGTTGAGGTTATTTACTGCTTACTGGTATTGATACAGAAAAGAATCCCCTGTACCAATCTCTAACACTAACGAACGAAAAATTTTATAAATTCTAAGATTGTCTCTTTACTTCGATGTTTAAGAAGCCCAGGGCCTTTTTTTTTTTTTATGATTAGTTTAATAGATTATTTATAATGCTTACAAAATATCTCAGTATATGGACTATGGAGTGTATTCATATGTAGATGTTAAGATGATTACAACTAAATACTGCCAAAGATTTAGACGCACAAATGTGTATATACTCAGTTTGCTCACGGCAACTAGACTAAACAAAATAGTAAGAAATGGGCCCGAAGAGTGTTACGCTTGTATTTAACTTGAAAGTGAAGTGAGAATGTTACGATATACGCACAAATATAAATCACATATCTCATGTTTTCAAAGAAATTAAAAAAAAAAAAAAAACGTGTAGTCACAGCCGAATCCCTCACCAACCTTTACTTTAAAAATATTTAGCATTAAAATATTAAAAAGTATACAATCTTTTATCATAGGTACTTAATTCAATAATCACCCTTACCATTAAAAGTAATTTAATGGCTTCTCTTCTTATATCTATCATCCCTCCCTCGTTTTTTATTTTTATTTTATTTTTTATCTCTGAACCAAACTATATGAGATATCAAAATCAGATATGAAGTTAGAAGTAAGAAAAAGAACTCCTATAATTAGAGTCCAATAAATCGAATCCATCTCTCGTATTGTCTTTGTTTTATTGCATCCCACTAACCATTTATAATTTACTAATTGTTATATAAATTAAATAACAATAGCGACAATTAAAAAATAAAACAAAAAAACCAATTTCTCTGTCGCTATTTGATGGTTCAATACTATCAGCTGAACAACCGTGTGGTTTTAAAAGAGAGAAGTTATTATCCAATGGGAAATTAAAAGTTCTTTTATGCTTGGAAGTCCTAAAAGTAATTGAAATTCTTTGGGTGTGATCATACCATTACTAATGTATCGGATCCTATCAATTACTTGGTTAAAGCGTCAACGTAAGCTTGATGCGAGATCGTTGGCCTCCAGGAGTCACCGTATTGTAGCCTCTGTTTTCTGTACATCCGGTTAATCACTCTTGCAAGCAGTATTGCTCAGCTATGATGGGGTCATGAGAGTGGGCTGGCCAGGTTTGGCTCTGGGTTGAGTCGCGAAATCGCCTGTTGGGAGGCAGCCTCGGTTTGGCGGGGCTTGTGCAGGTGCGTCTGAGGCAGGTGCTCCATGAGTTCTGAGGCTTCACGATACCTCGTGGGCGTTTAGCCAAAAATAGTTCTTTTATGCCACTTTTAGTATTTTAAGTTTGAAAACAAATAATAAATATAATAAGGGGTTAATGAGGCAATAAAAGTGGGGGGTTGAATGTGAATAGAGATATTAGAGAGCCCCACCCTAAAATGGAAATAGAAGTATAGAAAACTACCACAACCACTAATGTGTATCCCCCCCCCCCACTAATGTGTATGCCCCCATAACTGTATCAGTATCAGTCTCTGTCAGTTTATACGTGTACGTAAGAGTCGTTCTTTTTTTTTTTTTAATTAAGGTAAGAGTCGTTCTAATAAGTAATAATAGGAACTTGTTACTTCGCATTATTATGTAAAATATATAATTTGTGTATAATTGTTTAATAAAAATTTAATAATTATAAAAATATAAAATAATAAAATAATATTATTTTTATAGCATATACTATAAGGTAGCTAAAGCCGATAATACTATTATTGTAAAAAAAAAAAAAAACTGTGTGGTTTTAAATAAGGGTGGGCATTCAGTTTGGGTTAACCGGTGAAACCCGAACGGGTTCAAAGCTTCAACCCGTTCGGGTTTAAGCTTTTTTTTTTATTTAGGCTTTTAAAAGTTAAAATATATATATATATATATATATATATATATATATATTAAACAAAAAAAAAGCCCTAAACAAAAAAAAAGCCCTAAATTTGGTTAATTATTGCTAATTTGGAGATGTTGTGTTGAGTATTGATGGTGTTGGAGATTGATTTTAGCCTTGTTTGTCATGTGGAGACGTTTAATCATGGTTGCTATTTGCCATTTTAATTTTTAGATTTGTAATTTTTGTAGCTTTATTAAACTTGAATACATGTTTTATGTTTTGTTAATTTTAAAAAGACTTGTTGAAATTTTATTAAGGATGATTTGTAGTTAATATTTATTGTTAAGGATGATTTAGAATTGAGATTTTTAAATTATTAAAATATTATTAAGGATGATTTGTATTTTGTAGTTGATATTTGTTATTAAGGATGATTTAGAATTGAGATTTTTAAATTATTGAAATATTATTAAGGATGATTTATAGTTGATATTTGTTGTTAAGGATATTTAGAATTGAGATTTTTGGATTTTAAGTGATTGTTGTTAGAATTTTTAGATTAAATTGTTATAACCCGTTTTAACTCAAACTAACCCGAATTTTTAGATTAAATTATTCTAACCCAAACTAACCCAAACTGAAAGTTTAACCCAAATTTCCAACCCAATCCAATCTGAATTGCCAACTCGAACCGAATTAAATTTGATTCGGTTTAGTTCGGGTTAGCGTTTTCAACCTAATTGGGTTCAATTCTCCAACCCAAACGAGTTAAAACCCCAATCAAAACCCGAACAACCTAAACCAAAATCCAATTTACCCACCCCCAGTTTTAAATGTTAATTGCGGCGACACAATTATCAGGGCATCAGCCATGTTTTTTGGGAAACGAAAAGTGAAACTGAAAAAGATAAGGCAAATATGCGGGGCCATCCGATTTCCAGCGATGCAGAGAAAGAGAGTCGGGTCACTTCCTTAAGACTGTTATAAATCTGGATACGTCAAAATGATGGTCCCACCACCAGGAATTTTGGACAGTTAGATGAAGTACGGCCCATGAAAATTGAAGAATGGGGGCCTCAAAGATTGCTGCGATAGAGCCCTACGTCGCGCTCCACAATTCTGAATCTAATACGGCGATGGCAACTCAGCTTCATGTGGAGGGGGAAAAACTTCCAATATTTACAGCCAAAATTGCACGGGAGCTTCTCCACTCCCAGCCAAGCAACCTACCGAAGGTCGAGTTTTGGGGGGTCTGCGTTGTGGCCTGCGGGTGCAGGTGCGGGCGACCTAATTGTGATGGTATGCCTATGCTGTCAACCCTCCAACCACGAGCACTTCTGTCATTTTGTGCCACCATGCACCAGCACCAATGGCAATTAATGTTGAGAATATTCGTGATTATGACGATGAGTTCAGCACGATTAATATTATAGATTGAAGAAGCCAACCACTTGTACAAAACACAAATTTGTCTCAGCAGTTTAAGTAAAGTTATTGAATTCACACCAGCAACTTCTTAGAACCTGCAAAAAAGAAGAATAAATGAAGAACACAACGGTTGGTAGTCGAGGCGTGCAGGATGGCACTGTCCTTAAAGACAAATTCAGCCCCTTCGAGGATGATTTCCTGGTGCATAAAGGAATTGTGGCAGTCTTGTCTTCCAGGATCCAACGACTCAATGATATAAGGGCGCACTCCCAATTATATCAGTCAAGAACAGCGAGGAAAAGGAAAAATTTCTGTGAAGAAAGTGAATGTTGACAAGGTTGCAGTGAAGGAAAGAGAAAGGAAAGGAAATAAGTTCTTATCTCAAAGTCACTGCACTCATCCATTTTATACTTGAAAGCCAACGTGCTTCTCCTTGATTCAAGCATCAAATCCGCCATTATCAATGACCAATTCAGCCTCTGATTTGTTGCAAAAAATCAGCCACGAATCACAAGAAATCAGCCATGAATAATGTATTTCACGTTGGTTCCAAAACTCATTCAACAAATCCATGTCAACTGAAAAATCCAATTTTAAATTTGTATTTTGAAATAATCAATCTAAATATTTTATACAACAATCCCCCACATATTTCAAAATACACATATATCTTAATCTTTCCTTTTCCATATTTTAATAAGAACTTAATATGTATGAGCTAGTGCCTTTCGGGCTATGAACCAGCCATTGAGCAAATAACCTTGCTTCACAGGAACATGGTGAAACTTATAGTTTCTATGAACCAAAGTTCCTCTTGCGTGTAACAGAGGATTATTAGCTCATATTAAGTTCTCTTAAAATTTAGCTGTTCAGCAATTTGGCACTTTAATGGCCCTGTGCCTTCCTGGTTTTCATAAGTGCTCTAGAGATACCTGTCTAGTTCTCATAGGAATCGACCTAATTCCACACTCATATAGGTGAACCTCTATCAAGTGTGTCCTGCAGTTTAACACACTACCATACATTAAGTAGGCTATAGGGTTCATTAAGAGTATAATAACTCAACCTGAATCACTGCAGTTAGCAACTATATCGCCATATGGAGGACTCAAAAATATAAATCGATAGTGCCACTAGACAACGAGTGACTTTTTATTACCCTTATGAACCTACTTCATGGGATCTCCAATCACATAGGTAGGGTTACCATCACCCTTGTCTTATGTTCTAGACAGAAGTCCCATCCCCCTCTACGTATTTACCACCAACCTCCTATTTAGTGGTTTTGTCAGAGGATCGGCCAAATTTGACTCTGACCTCACAAAGTCTAGGTTCACTACCCCATATTCTAACAGCTGTTTTATAATATTGCGTCTCAGACGTATGTGTCGGCTTTTCCCATTATAGATTTTACTTTTTGCCTTAGCAATAGCAGCCTGACAATCACAGTATATAGACACTGAAGTAGGAGGGTGAGTACAAATGGGAAGATCTACAAAGAGGTTTCTTAACCACTCAGCCTCAGTACATGCCTTTTCTAAGGCAATTAGCTCGGACTCCATGGTTGAACGAGCTATACATGTTTGCTTAGAGGATTTCCAAGATACAGCACCTCCACCAAGAGTAAATATGTAACCACTAGTGGATTTGATTTCATCGGACCCTGAAATCCAATTTGCATCGCTATACCCTTCTAGCACTGGTGGAGTGCTACTATAGTTAAGTCCATAATCAATGGTGCCTCTCAAATACCTTGCAAGTCTATCTATGGCAGCCCAATGATCCTTACTTGGATTTTGAGTATATCTACTCAATCTGCCTACAGCATATGCAATATCAGGCCTTGTACTATTCATTAAGTACATTAGGCTACCAATGATTTGGGCATATCTCGATTGATCAATACTATATTTTAAATTTTTCTTAAGGTGGGTATTTGCGTCATACGGTGTAGAGACAGGTTTTCTGTCATAATACCTAAATCTTTTCAACATTTTCTCAACATAGTGTTCTTGTGATCATCTGAGACCATCACTAGTTTTAGTGATTTTGATACCTAATATCACATCTGCTTCTCCCATATCCTTCATATCGAAGTTAGAAGCAAGCATCTACTTGGTCTTATTTATCGTTCCTAGATTAGGACTTAGTATGAGCATGTCATCAACATAGAGACAAATGATCACATATATAGTAACATCAATAGATTTAAAGTAAATACATTTGTCTGAATCATTGATCACATATCCATTTGATACTAATACTTGATCAAATTTCTCATGCCATTGTTTTGGTGCTTGTTTTAAGCCATATAATGACTTAACCAGTTTACATACCTTATGCTCAGTGCCTGGTACTACACAACCCTCAGGTTGACTCATGTAGATTTCTTCATCCAGGTCTCCATTTAGAAATGCAGTTTTGACATCCATTTGATGAACATGTAAGTTATGAATTGCAGCAAGTGCAATGAAAACTCTAATGGATGCAATCCGCGTCACAGGAGCATATGTATCAAAATAATCTATGTCTTTCTTTTGTGAGAATCCTTTGGCAACTAATCTTGCCTTGTACTTATCAATTGATCCATCAGCTTTCAATTTTCTTTTAAAAATCCACTTGCACCCTATAGGTTTAGTACCTGAAGGCAAATCAACTAACTTCCATACATGATTACTCATAATGGAATCTAACTCATTGTCAATTGCTTCTCTCCATAAAGGTGCATCACGAGAAGCCATTGCTTCTTTAAAAGTCTGAGGATCATTCTCAACAAGAAAAACATAGTATTCGTCACCAAAAGTAGTAGTTGTTCTCATCCTCTTACTTCTCCTTGGTTCGATATATGAACACTCCGGAAGATCACAAATTGATTCTTTTTGGGGTAAATAATTAATATTAGTTTTCTTTGGAAAAATAGATTCAAAGAACTCAGCATTCTTAGACTCAATAATGGTATCCGTCTCAAAAGAATATCCAACATCTCTAAGTACTAAGAATCTGTATGCTGCACTGTTCTGAGCATACCCTATGAATAAACAGTCAACAGTTTTAGGTCCCAACCTGGTTCTTTTGGGAACAAGTTTGAGAACCTTCGCTAGACACCCCCACACTTTAAGGTATGATAAGTTTGGCTTATAGCCCTTCCATAACTCATAGGGTGTCTTTCCTGTTTTTTTTATAGGGTATTCTATTTTGAATGTGGCAAGCTGACAGCATAGCTTCCCCCCACAAATTCAATGGTGCTCCAGAACTAATTAACATAGCATTTACCATTTCTTTTAATGTTCTATTTTTCCTTTCATCCACACCATTAGATTCAAGTGAATAGGGAGGCGTCACTTCATGGATGATACCATGATTCTCACAATAAGCATTTAACATGCTTAAATCATATTCAACTTCTCTATCAGTTCTTAATCTTTTGATTTTTTTATTAAGTTAATTTTCAACTTCACTTTTATATATTAAGAACTTTTCACCTGCTTCATCTTTATTTCTCAAAAGATGTATTTTTGTATATCTTGAGAAATCATCAATAAAATGAACTGGTTTACATGTTTGTTTTACCCCCTCTGGTCATGGTTTGTTTTACCCCCTCTGGTCATGGTTTGTTTTAAGTCACCAAGATCACTGTGAATTAAACTGAGCAGTTCAGTTTCTCTATTTTGAACTGGTTTACATGTCTTATTTGTGGATTTAGATTCCACACATACATCACATTTGTCATTTGACAAGTTCAATTTAGACAGTAAACTAAGTTCTTTCATTTTCTTAATGTAAGAAAAATTCACATGACCAAGCCTTCCATGCCATAAATTAATAGAATCAACAATATTAGTAGAACAATAAATATAAGCAGAGGAAGAAATATTTTCATTAATGATAACATTCAGTACATTGAGCTTGAATAGTTCCCCAGAACAGTAACCTTTCCCAACAAAAACCCCATTTTTAGTCATTACAATTTTGTAACCCTCAAAAGATACTTTAACCCCAGCCTTGCCCAATACAAAATCAGATATTAAGTTGTATCGAATTTCTAGAACATGGAGAACATTACTCAGTGAGAGGGTTTTCCCAGAAGTAAGTTTGAGAAGAACTTTTCCTTTGCCCAAGACCGGTGTTGACCGGGAATCACCAAGAAAAATAAATTCTTCTCCTTCCCTCACTGAAGTATACTCAAAAAATGAATTTTTGTTACCACAAATATGTTTGGTGGCTCCAGAATCAATCACCCAATCATTATATTCAGCAACCATGTTCACTTCAGAGACAACCACAGCAGCAATAATATCATCTCCTTCAGCTAGGTTACCTTTAGGAGGGTTTTTGTTGTCTCCTTTTCTCTGGGCTTTATTTCTACATTGATAGGCATAGTGTCCAATTTTTCCACAAACATAACAATGACCTTTCTTTTTAGCAATGGGATCTTTACTTTTATTGAGATATTTCTTGTTGGGATTATCTGTCTCTGCTCAGGTTGAGGCTTAGTCTCAATTACATTTGCATTAGAATGCAAGTTTCTAGCCATATCTCTAAGCCTATTATGCTCTTCAATCTTTATATGCACAATTATGTCTTCAAGGCTCACTGGTTTCTTCTTATGTTTCGAGTTTTTGATATAATCACTCCATGATTTAGGAAGTTTCTCAATTAAACAACCAGCCAAAAATCTCTCAGGAAGTTCAATACCCTCACTTTTAAGGTTATTGACTAACAAGTGGTAGTCATGGATTTGGTCTGTAACAGGTTTACTATCTACCATTCTAAAATGCAAAAAATCTCCAATAAAATATTGTTGGGATCCAGCCTCCTCTGTAATATATTTTTTATTAAGCTGGTCCCAGATTTCAAAAGCAATTTTGCAGGAGTAATAGACGTCATAAAGGTTGCTAGAAAGAGCACTTAGGATTGTGTACCTGCAAACCTTGTTGTTTGCTGTCCATGTTTTCATTTTGTTCTCATAATCTTCACTGCCTTGTTCTGGGGGAGGAAATTTCAGATAGTCAGCTAAGGGTGTGTTTGGGATTGAGGTGCTGGAGCTTTTAAGCTACAGTTACTGTGGAAAAAAAGCTACAACTATGAAACAAAAGCTAGTAATACATAGTAAATATAAAATTTAAATAATAATTTTAACAAAATTATTAAAGATATAAAATATTTTTCATGATTTAAGAGAAAAATCACATTAACACAACTTCCAAGCCACAGTAGTTAGTGTTTACCAAACACTTTAGTGCTGTAGCTTGGAAGCTACAGCTGCCCAACCTCAATCCCAAACATACCTTAAGTTGTGCATATCGAGAACGTCGTGAATTTTTTCTTGCCAGCGCTTGAAATGGTCTCCATTAAACGGCTCTATTTTGGATATGTCTGGCAAATTCTTGGCTGTCATAATGGCTGCAGTAATTGGAGAAGATGAGGAGGCCATAACCGGAACATCCGAGGAAGCCATCTAAAAATTTATCTTTAAGAATGTTGAGGATATTCGTGATTATGACGATGAGTTCAGCACAATTAATATTATAGACTGAAGAAGCCAGCCACTTGTACAAAGCACAAATTTGTCTCAGCAGTTTCAGCAAAGTTATTGAATTCAAACCAGCAACTTCTTAGAAGCTGCAAAAAAGAAGAATAAATGAAGAACACAACAGTTGGTAGTCGAGGCGTGCAGGATGGCACTGTCCTTAAAGACAAATTTAGCCCCTTCGAGGATGATTTCCTGGTGCATAAAGGAATTGTGGCAGTCTTGTCTTCTAGGATCCAATGACTCAATGATATAAGGGCGCACTCCCAATTATATCAGTCAAGAACAGCGAGGAAAAGGAAAGATTTCTGTGAAGAAAGTGAATGTTGACAAGGTTGCAGTGAAGGAAAGAGAAAGGAAAGGAAATCAGTTCTTATCTCAAAGTCACTACACTCATCCATTTTATACTTGAAAGCCAACGTGCTTCTCTTTGATTCAAGCATCAAATCCGCCATTATCAATGACCAATTCAGCCTCTGATTTGTTGCAAAAAATCAGCCACGAATCACAAGAAATCAGCCACGAATAATGTATTTCACGTTGGTTCCAAGACCCATTTAACAAATCCATGTCAACTGAAAAATCCAATTTTAAATTTGTATTTTGAAATAGTCAATCTAAATATATTATACAACAATTAATGCTTTACATTTTCGTTCATTTGGTATTTAATTTGTCCTAGCCAATAAGTCAAGGTTGCATTTACTACGATATATTACATTACACTATATTAACTATATTATATTTCAGTAAATAGCGTTAGAGTGCATATTGCATTAAATTATAATGATTATGTTTAAAATGTGAGGTCATGGACATTATTTCAATGCAATATAGCCTAAACTCTATCTTCTCTTGGTTTGCAGCCATTATGGATTTATTTTATATATCTTTAATTACATTAGCCACCTTTTTAATACAAGGCACCGCAACTAGAAATTGCAGCTAAACATGGGTTAACATTAAAATAATATTTTAATAAATACAATATAGTGTAATGTAAGTTACCCAAACACAATCAAATATTATATTCATTTAAAGCTTTTCTTAGAATAATAAAGTGGTGAAAATGCCTCCATGAAGGATCATTTATTGAATTATATTCTTTCCATTATCCATTATATTTGTTATAGTAGATTAAAAACAACAAAAAATCAAAACCAAAGAATATTTTTAAATTATTCATTCAAAATGAAATTTAAACATAATAAACATTATAAAAGGAAAATACATAACAATTCTTTACACCACTACAACAATATGAACCAAAAAAAAAAAAGCAAAGGAAGAAAATTAA
Organism: Citropsis articulata; assembly: GCA_030449925.1. Taxonomy (NCBI): domain Eukaryota; kingdom Viridiplantae; phylum Streptophyta; class Magnoliopsida; order Sapindales; family Rutaceae; genus Citropsis; species Citropsis articulata. Next base: position 1,690,579 of record JASUUH010000257.1, read on the forward strand.
AAAATCAAATTTATAAAAGTTGATATGTGGACGATGAATACATGAAGCAGTATTGGATATATAATATATATTGTTATGGTCTTATCTCTTGTTTTGCTGTTGTTTCTTGTTTTTTAGTATATTGATATTCCTTCTTGTATTTTTTTTAGACTTGGAGGTTTTGGTTTATACGTCCTCCATATTTCTTTGTTATTTGATGATCTATATTACAGGTAAGGGTCTCGTCTAAACCTCCTCCATCTTGGTGGTCTTTGCAAAAATTTTAAAAAAAATATTGTTGTTTTATGCAAGATAATGCTAGATTTTTAAGACTCAGTCGCTTTTTTTTTTTTTTTTTGCTAATCGATAAAGCCATAAGCTGTGACGAAAAGGCCGAAACTTTTAAGCCATAAACACAAAGGAAAAAAAGCTATAACTATGAAACAAAAGCTAGTAATATATAGTAAATATAAATTTTAAATAATAATTTTAATAAAATTATTAAAGATATAAAACATTTTTCATGATATAAGTGAAAAATTATATTAACATAACTTTCAAACCACAGTAGTTAGTGTTTAACAAACACTTTAATACTGTAGTTTGGAAGTTACAGCTGCCCAACCTCAATCCCAAACGCACCCAAATACTAATGTCATTGATGAGTGAAGCATCAACTGTTCACACATTCTACACGCTAATAAACAAGCTCTTGATGCTTAAAAAAGAGCAATTGACATTTGACGTTTATGGGCAACTCTTGATACATAAAGTCAACGAAGCTGGTCATGTGGCATGATTAGAGTAGCTCACAAAATTTTATTCAAAATGATGTATGTGTTGTGCGTATCCAAAATATCTATTGAAAATGTAACGTTTTAATGTGAATCTAATAAAAATTGTGAGTTGTGTACAAAGAATTCATTTTGGTAAGGATCTTTTGTCGTACATATGCCTATTTTGTGAACTTCCGGATTATCTTTGCAGTGTTATCATGTGATTTCTGATTGTTGATGTCTTGATTTAGTGTAAGAGACATTGCACAAGTAGAATAAATTTATAAGAAAGTAAGGATTTCATTAGAATTTAGCTATTTTATAAAATATTATTTATTTGCCCCTTTAGATTATACGCTTGTAATTTGTTCTTTTGGCCTCATCAAACCAAAATTATGATTTCATTATTAGATGTCTCACTGATTATAACAAACCAGTTAAGGTCTGAAAGAGTTAAATAAAATGAATTTAAACTTATTTTGATATAAGAAAACACATATAGTTTGGTGGTAATAACACTGTTTGTGGTTTTGGAGACCTAGTTCAAATCCTATCAACCATATAACTTTGTACTTTTAGATATTTTGTGGAGATTATCTACAAAAAGAATATTTTCACGAATGTGGCCAAAACTAGTTTTGATATTTAAAATAAATAATTTATTATTATTATTTTTTTAAAATTTAAAGGAAACCAACAGAATTTGAATTTTGAGACTTTAAATGTACTTAAGTGAATAGTAAAAAAAAAAAAGCATCCCACATTAAATTTAAATTTTTTTGAACAAGTTCTCTCCTAATTTAATTGTCTGGGTCCGGTAGTATTAAGTAGAATGCAGTTATTTCCTCAATTAGACTAACCTTATTATCCCCAAATCGATTAGAGTTCGCATAATATTTGTTTGGTCCATGTAAATTGAAACTCTCTCTATTCCACGGAACTAAATTTTGGGCTATCCGATTATTTGGCCGTCCTTGTGTAGCACATTAGCGTTATCAGTCGCTATAATTGTGGCAAAGTGGGATTCGCTGGTGTAACCCAATCCCAGGCCCCAGCTGTTAACTTCATTTTCAGGGTGTGGGCTGTGGTAGCCCCCTGCAAAGACTGTTTATAGCACATGCCCTGTTTCATGGCATTGGCATCAAACCCCAATGCTTTAGTGTAGACAAATGGCTTTGGTCATATTCAGTCAATAATTTATTTACTACAGAGGCCAGCACATATAGATCTGTTTCACACTCACAAATCTTTTGCAGATCCAAAGAACAATCAGATTCGCCTGCCATCAAACAACTCTCCTTAATTCCCTTGCGTAAAAATGAAGTGATAAACAATGTCTTATGTCTAATCCTCAAGAACATGTTTTTAAAAGCTAAAACACTCCGCAGAACAAAAACATTCTTACTCATAAGATATTTTGAAAGAACACACTCTTAATTATCTTTTTGAAAAAATTAATATGGGACCAGTTCAAAACAATGGCATTGATTGAGTGGACAGGCTCACAGGCACAATTAACTAAGCTCACCAGCTGCTCTCCTATAATCTGCGGTGCATTTACTGCTGCTACTTTCGTCACCTTTCTACCTCTTAATTTGATTTTACTTTTTGGAAAAATATTGAACGCCCCCACTTCTATTAAAACAGCTGATCTAGTCTATTACTAGTGACACTCTTAGGCTGCTTATTTTCCGATCTCTCCCTCATTTGCCGAGGGATTTTCATATTTCCACAAACACAATGCTTCGGCTTTGCCCACTGATCACACTCTTTCTGCTACTCTCCTGCTCTGCCGCAGCAAGTAAGCACGGTCACGATGAGCCGCATGATCTGGTCCGTTCATCATGCGCACACGCCAGCTACCCCACCGTGTGCCTCCGCACGCTATCGTCCTACAAGGGCGCAGCGGAGACCCCACGCGATTTAGCCCAAGCGGCTGTGAATGTCAGCCTTTCTCGTGCGAGCAAAGTGTCCGCTTACCTGTCGCAAGTCTCGTCCAACGTCAACAAAGGGAAGAGCACGAACAAGCGAGAGCGACTTGCGCTGAGCGACTGCGTCGAGCAGATTTCCGACTCCGTCGATGATCTGAGGAAGACCCTGAATGAGCTTAAGCACTTGAAGGGTGACACCTTTAGCTGGCAGATGAGTAATGCGGAGACGTGGGTCAGCTCGGCTTTGACCGACGAGGACACGTGTCTTGACGGGTTTGAGGACGTTGATAGCAAGGTCAAGAGTGACGTGAAGAGCAAGATCAGCAACGTGGCTAGGGTTACTAGTAATGCTTTGTACATGCTTACTCGTCTTGATGAGAGTCGTTAAAGGCCCCGATTGATGCCTTGATGAAGATGGGACGGTTCTGATTTTTCTCTTGCCGTATGATAATATTAAATATTATTGTATTGCTCTTTCATCTGTGTGTGTTCATTTTTATTTTTATTATTTCTGGGTCTTTTTCAAGAAAGATGTATGTATCTCATTTAAAAAAAAAAAAAAAAAAAAGAAAGAAAGAAAGATGTATGTATGATTTTATGATTATTATATTGATTAGACAAGTATGTTGTTAAAGCAAGTTACGAAAATCAGTGTCTGATGTATAATAGTTAGCAAACGCTCTTCTTCTTTCTTGATGAAACAAGGAGTAGATCAGATTACGAATGCAAACTCCATGCTAGAAAGTCTGGCCCAACTGTAATTGAGAAAACCTGTGCGACTGTTGAAAGCGTACTTGATTATTACTACAGTGCAGTTTGGGATATGGCGTTTCGAATTGTTTCAACTATATTCATTCTGTCATTGTAGAACCATCAGAATGTTTGTTATCTAGAGTGCTTCTATGGGTGTTTGACGTTTGTTTTCAGGCCTTAAAACATCAATTGTACTTGCATTATGCATAATTGGCCAAGGATTGTCTGAGTTTCAATATTTTTTCCCCCCGGAAGATTTACTACGCCCTGCCTAGTTTTGAATGGGGTAATTTTCAATGTTCTATTATAAAGCAATTCTATAATCTGGAACATGGTAGTCTCAATAATAAAAATTCTAGTCTCAGACACGGTTCCTTAACTTCGGCTTAAGGATTCAATTCCGATAATTTGTCCAGAGAAAAGGTTAGTTAATTGCTAAAAACCACTTTATGAATGATGAAAAGCCATACTGTTGTGGAATGGTTAAATTCCATTGTAATGCATTATGAGTGAATGTTAGAATAGGGGTGTTGCCATAACTTATATATTCTCAACATCAAAGCATTGGCAATTGTGTCCTGTGAACTTCGTTACGGAGAAACATTTGGGTGTGGCTAAACTGAAAAGGCAGGAACATTTGTCTTTGTTGCCTTCATTTGTTTGGCAATGGCTTATTGGCTTACTTACTACTTTTAGCGGTTTAAGCTAGAAGCCCGTGTTTTCTCGTCGAAGGGTGCTGACGGCCATCAGCCTGACGCCTTGTTTACTCATTGTGAACCGTGTTGCCTTCATTTTGGAACTACTCTGTGGATATAGCTGAAAGCTTCAGGGATCTAGAGGAAGTTTTATGCAGTGCTTTAGGTGAAGGAAATGATATTCACGGAATAATATGCTCCAGTCTGCAGAATTTAACTCAACAAAATAAAAAAACTCTTGAACAGAAAAATGGTTTATCTAGTATAGAAATAAGTACAGTAGCCAGCGAGCTATAGCCCATTATACCACACAGGTTGCTGCTGATAATTTAAATGTGCTGAAATCATCTGCTCGTGAATTGTTGTCTATTCTGTCTCAATTTTCCTGGAGTCAGCTAAAGATGAGGAAGGTTGTTTCGCAGGTTGTTTCTTTCTCTCAGTGGATGGAAGTTTGCTATTCTGTTTAATCTATTATTTCAAGCACTTCATTTTTCAACTGAAGTTATATTTGTGAGGGGATGTTTTTCTTGATTATGCTTCAAAGACTGACTGACCTTCTACTTTCTATTTTATTAGAACATAACAAATTACTGGGCGGATGTTGAAGATTTAATGGATATCGGTTTTATGATGTCAACCTACTATTTACTCAGACTGGGAGAAGTGTTACACTGCAGGTATTATATATCAGTTATCTGAACCTGATAAAAATGGAGGATTTATCAGTATGCTTATCCACTGGAGTACCGTTGCTCATTGGGAGACAGTTCTATTAATTGTTCCCCGTCCCTAATTACCTCACAAGTTTAGAGGATTCATGAATCTCAGATTATTGTTATCTGAATTAATGGGAACTTTCGTTTGATACCATACCTTTCTTATTACATTTTTCATTGGAAAAGCCTTCTTCTACCAACTAGAAAGTGGCTAGTGATCATTTATACATAATAATCCACATACATTGGATAACTATCCCTATAATCTTATGAATTAAAATCTATATTATTTCGAATCTATATTATTTCGATATATGTGGTAGTTTGAGCTTTGATGAAGTGCATAATGATGCTTATGTTATTGACAGTCTACTATTGGCTCTTTGCTTCAATAGCTGATAAAGAAATAGCTTCAACGTTATTCAAAAGGACAATGCATTGGCTTTTGGAAGCCACCCAAGAGGCTGAAAAAACATAAAGTACTAGAAAATCTAATTAGATGCAGACTGATGATTCATCAATTGAAAGCTCACCTCTTCTTATGAGGTGACATTATGATTCCTTCATATGTTTTACAGTGTTTAACCTGCCAATATATTTGTGTTTGGGGAGAAATATGAAAAATAATACGACGCCACGTGTCGACAAGGGAAGCGGCGTCAGCATAAAAGAGGTATCCCGCGTGGGTCTAGACCGGGTCAAGGTACCCTGAGTAACTACTGCGTAATTTGACCTACCCTATATAACTTAGGGTACCCCACAGAGTGGGGGTGCCTCATATAGTGGGGGTACCTCATATATCGGGTTCTAGAAAACTCTCCGCCATAAGAGGCGTCTCTATCGCTTAAAGGATCAGGCTTGATTTGGTTAAAACCACGTATCAAAACAGTGTACTGAAAAGAGGAGACAGCCGCTACTTTTCAAAAAGTGGTCCTGCTTCCGCGAACCTGTTGGGATACTCTGCCAAAGACACGCCCACGCACTCCAAAATGACGGGATACGCCGCGATCACCTTCTTGATTCCCAAGCATGCTCCCCAAACGGCCTAAAATGATATAAAGGTAAAAGGATAGTCAAGAACCTATAGAAATTCGCCACGTGGCCGCTGGGTACCTCATATATAAAGGTACCTAAGCTCTATTCTCCATAATTTGGATTCACCCCATGAACACTCACACTCACACTCCTCAAAATAAGCTTTCTTCAACCTCAAAATAAGCTTTCTTCAACCTCAAAACTCCATTTACAGAGGGCTGGAAAGCTCTCTTTAATCTGAAAAAGCTTGAGTTGCTAACTTGAGCGTCGGAGTGTGAACGCCGGGGTACCTCGGCTTCACCTCTAACCTTAGTTCCACTGTTTTGCAGGTGTGAAGCTTATGCCGATGAACCCTTTTCTTGATTAAACCTCCCTCTATTATTGCCATATTCTACACTCTTTTTTACCTCATCTTATTTTATAAACACCGAAAACACACAACGACCTAGTGAGGTACCCCGTCTCGCGAAAATATAAATTTATTGTTCTAGATAGGTTTTCCATTTTCTATCCACCTAAAATCTATCGAAAACAATTGGCGCCGTCTGTGGGGAGGCGAACAAAAAGCCTCCGCGGTGGTTACTAAACTAGTAGTTGTGTGTACTCCAATATATGGCACCGGACGTACCCTCCGAAGGCTTAATGGCAGATCCTACAAGGATGGGGGATGACAGTAGTGGTGAAGGTAATGATTCTGCGAGGAGGATAGCCCGCCTTAACAAGGGCAAGTCTATCAAGCAATCAACGGGTATTCGCCAAGAGGAAGAGCCCATCTCTCACAAGCGTTTCGAGGATTTAGCCCATGCAATTCTTCGGGCAGTTGGGTCTCAGGTGCTCGAAAATTCACCTCCACCAGTAACGCTCGATACTCCACCACCTCCACCAGGCCAACAAGTTATGATAAGAGCAGAGATACCCGAGGCCAGCAAGCCAAGACATAGGCTATCGGGTACCCGTTCTAAATTTCAAGCTATGGGCTCCCGAGACGAGCGTTCCACCGCCTCTTGCAATTCCCGTAGTGGCCAAGATGCGAGGCGCGAGAAGCGAGCCCGTGAAGATCTCCGTGACAAACTAAATGCCAAAAGGGTTTCTCAACTTGCGGCATCTTCATCAGCTACCCCGGGGGTACCCCTCGAGTTTATGAAAAAAATGGAGCGCCTAGAAGCCCAAGTGAAGCTCCTTTCCGAAAAGCAAAACATCACAAATGCTCCACCACCAATGACTTACCACTCGCCGTTCACCATGAAGATTCGGACGTCAACTCTCCCGGAAGCATTCACCATGCCCCAGGTACCCCAATACTCGGGTACCACTGATCCCTCGGAGCATGCTGAGTTATACCGCGACCAAATGCTTATCAAGGGTGTTGACGAGAATGCCATGTGTAGGATGTTTACACATACACTTACGGGTCCTGCAAAATCATGGTTTCGATCCTTAAAGGCAGGTAGCATATCCTCCTTACACCAACTCTTAACTGAATTTACTAAAGAGTTTTCCTATGCCTCCACTCAAGATAGAGTAGCCTCCAAACTTGCCTTCGTCAAACAAGGGGAATCCGAACCTTTGGCGGAGTATGTGAACCGTTTCCACTAAGAGGTGCTGCAAACCGGAGCATTTGGGCACCAACACACGTTGACCCATTTTGAGAAGAATTTACGGTTGGGAAAGTTATGGCGTTCCTTTCAAAAGAATCGCCCACTGTCATACGGGAAAGCCCGCTCTCGGACATTACAGCAGGTGGAGATGGATGAGAAATGCCACCTGAAGCGCCAAAAAGATAAGGCCGAGGTCACGAAAGGCAAGGAGAAGCCCAAGAGGACCGAAGCCCAGTACTGAGGGTACCCCGAGGATGAAGCCCTCCACAGGTTGCCCCGTGTGGATAAGCGAGGTACCTTATGTGGATGTGCCTCAGATACCCCAATACTGGTGTACCCCGGTTGAAGACCAAGTTTATGTCTCAATTTGCGCCACCGATCCAACAAAGACCGTCCAAATAGGCTCCAACCTTTCAGAGGAACAACAAAGAAAATTCGTACTACTAGTAAAGTGATAACACTCTACCTCCTATTTATTTTGATTGTTTTCTTTAAGGCTTGTGTGTTTGAAATATATGCTTAACCATGTGGGGTATTCGAAGTACCCCAAATGGGTCAGTTTCATAAGTCTTTAATGACAACAATAAGTGATCCCGGGATCCTCTATATTCTCCTTAGGATAACAAAATAGTGTCATACAATGATGCATACCACCACTATCTATGAATGCATTTTTCTTTATAAATTTGATAATGTGTGCTCTTTGATTTGCCTCTCTATTTTTTTTATATGAATGAGTAGCTTGAAATGCTATAAGAATATGTTCACCATTAAACTAACTCTATATATGTCGTTGAGTATTATTTATTATGACATAAGATGGTATCCAGAGGTCACATTATTCCAGGGTACCCGAAGTATCTAACTTTATTATAGGGTACCCGAAATACCAGACCTTATTCCGGGGGTACCCGACCTGCACCGATCATGACTATCTACTCTAGGGTAAGCGGCAGCTACCTTGATTGATCATAAGTAAATGGCGGATCGTGAGGTTTTCGACCATATCGCATAAGGGTAGGCGAGCCGCCACCTTTATCACTATTTGTTCGCCATATTTGATTCTAAGCGAATGGCGGATCGTGAGGTTTTCGACCGTATCGCATAAGGGTGGGCGAGCCGCCACCTTTATCACTATTTGTTCGTCATATTTGATTCTAAGCGAATGACGGATCGTGAGGTTTTCGACCATATCGCATAAGGGTAAGCGAGCAGCCACCTTTATCACTATTTGTTCGCCATATTTGATTGTAAGCGAATGACGGATCGTGAGGTTTTCGACCATCTCATATAAGGGTAGGCGCTAGCTACCTCTATCTCAATCTATATTTTCTATTTGATTCCACGCGAATGGTGGATTATGAATATTCCGCCACCTTTCAAAAAGAATCACCACAAGTTTTGTGAAGACTTGCAGCAAGCATTTCTAAGAAAATTGCCATACTCTGATAAAAGGGTACCCCAGGGTATTCGGGGTACCCTACAACAGAAAGTCGTTCCTCTCATACACTAAAAGAAACCTTAAGAAGGCTTGAGATAAGCAGTAAGCATATCTGGAGGAACCGCCATATGTTTGATCAAATTGGGTCGCTCCGCCATAATTCTCAAGAAAGTCCTCCACCAAGTGTATCTATCTACATGAACCAGCAAGCGCCTAATGTTATTCATTTGTTGGGTACCTAGGGTACCCCATTTACAAGATATCAACGCAGTCAGACACTCCAATAAAAGATAATGAAGATGCAAATACTACTAGATGCAAGCTCAAAATACAAGAATATCATAATAACAGAAGCGTCTTAGTATCATAAAATACACCAAGATATTGCAAGTTCAAAAGTGCAAGATAAGGGTATCCCCAAAAGAGTAGCAACAGAACATAAGGGCTACGCCGAAGGCGGTGCATCATTTTCGCTATCATTCTGGGAGGACGATCGTGAAGATTACGAAACACCCGAACGAGAGTAGGCGGTGGTGGCGAGGCAGGCGGTGCACGAGTGCGCCGGGTACCCCACGTGACCCGGAAGGGGTACCCAATTGCGCAGATGAAGACCTATTCCTCTCGTTAATTGCCCGCTAGATCGCAGTTTTGTTAGCATACTTCTCCACGCGGGGTACCTCTAACTCAGGATCAACAGTCCATACCTTCGTCATGATAAGAGAAAACGCCTCCTCCATCATTCTCTTCTGCCGAGACATCAGGTTTTTGTTCTTAACCATCACCTCATCCCGCTCCTTTTCTATCCGGGCCTTCTCTCCAAAAAGGTCATCAAGGCGTTCCGTTAAGGCCTTGACTTCCCGAGCAAGCTTTTCCTCGCGGGATTATCGGCTTGAGAGCTCCTCTCTTAATTTTTTAACCTAGAGCGGGTAGCGACAAGGGATTTTATCTGGGAGGCAATGCCTAAGAAGAAAAGATGTCTGCAGATTGTTAAAAGCGTGTTAAGTATGTACACGGCAATATTAAGAAATAAACAAAGAATGGAGAGTATACTGGGGTACCCCAGAAAAGCCTACCTCTCGGATAGCCTTGAGTGCCTGATCATAACGCTCACTCAAACTCAGCTTATCCGTCTCCTCAGCAATTTTCGGGGTAATGTTCTCAGCAGAGTAGCAAAAGCAACACCATACCACCAACATATCAGAACCGCACCACCATACATTAGTCACTCAATCAACCACCAAACACAACACAAAAAACAAAAAAAAAAGAAAATGAAAAATGAAGAACAAAAACTGTCCTCACAATTTGCAAAATGTCACAATTTCGGATACGCCAAAAACAGAGGAAGAATAATACCTGAAGCTCCCCGAGTCAGCGAATCCGGATTTGCGAGCACGGAGCGACGAAAGTTGCAACCACCAAAGTCATCACCAAAACCAGTAAGTGAGAATAAACACACGGAAAAAAAAATTATCACGCACACATGAACAAATGCGTGATAAATGTGTGATGATATTATTAATAATAATATTATTATTGATAATAATATTATTAATAATAACAATAATAGATATGTATCTCAAAAAAAAAAGAGGCACAAGCAAATGCCTGATAATATGTGTTTAATAATAATAATAATAATAATAATAATAATAATAATATTATTATTATTATTATTATTATATATATATATATATATGTACTTAAAAGGGCTGTGGGCTAAATACCGACGTCACCGCCACGATCTCGATCCGGAGTAACCATTCACTGTTAGAGTGCAATTTATGCACTAATTTTGTATTGTTTACTCCTTTTAATATCAATGTTTTGCACTTAATAATAGTTATTTATTTGTGTTTTATTTTGTAGGTACAATTCTATTGATTGGTGCTAAAATTGAGATAGAAGATGATGTTTGAGGATGACTATTTGCATGGAAGAATTATGAATTTCAGAAGAACTTTGTTGATAAGGCGTGGGCGCGTGCTGTCAACAAAAAACTTGCAGTTTTTATTTTAACGTGTTTCACCTTTTTGGGCCATTTTTGTAATTCCGAATTTAGAGAATATTTTAGATTTTAGTATTCTATTTTTAGAAAAAAACTCTAGAATACAAAAGGGATTGAAACACAAAGAGAGGGGGAATCATCAAGTAGGAAAAAGAAAAACCCTAGATCTAAATTTCTCTCTTCTCTCTATGAGGAACTAAATCTAAAATTCTGGTTGGAAGTTAATAAAGCTTTGATTCATCATTACTGTGAGATCTTTCTTATGCTTTAATTGTTTTATTACTTTTTGGGTATTTGTTTATTCTCTGAATTAATATCATGATTATGTTTGTTAATTAGATAATTGGCCACTATTTAATTACCAACCTAATCTACTGTCAATTAGAAGATTCATCGTATGAAGATTTTAATATTTGTGACAAATAGCACATCATGCATATTGTGTTATGAGAATAAACAATCTAATTTAAATGAACCATCGTATGCGTTTGTTTATTAGGATTTGGGTCTCTCTGGTTTTTCAGGCTGTCAATTGATTAAATCCTATGATCGTATCTAGGGTTGTCTATTGATTAGGGAAATAACTAATGGTCGTACCTTGGTTATCGACTAGTTAATGAGAGATTGGCTATTAGAGCGTCTCAGTAGCTATAACCAGTCTATTCATAAGCAATAATGATTTATATTTAGATCAATGATCAGTAGTCGAATCAAGCTGAGTTAATTCCTTCAACCAGAGCTTTTTTTTCCAATTTGAATTACAATTTTAATTTACGTTCTTGTCATTTTAATTTGATTTTGATTATTGTCAACAATTCCCCCCATTTTGCTTTTGAAATTTTTAAATAATAATTCTCAATCTGTGGACACGACCCTGCTCAATCACTATACACAATTTTATTAGAGTAGGTATTTATTTTTGTTGGCTTCGACAACCATCACTGCCACAGCAAGAGGACGCCGGAAACTGCAGCTGCTGTTGCCGAAGAGAACCCATCCGAGAGAGGGGAAACGGAAGCGCGCTGCACGCCAAACGGGAGCTCGCCGGCCACCAGATCTGAAGCCAGAGCTCGCCCGCTGCAACTGCCGGAAGAGAGACCAGCCAAAAGAAGAGAAATGAGCGTGGGGAGGAGAAAGGAAAGAAAGAAAGAAAAAAAGAAAGAAAAAGAAAGAAGAGGGAGTCCAGTCGCGGGCGGCGAAAAAAAAAAGGAGAGAAAAGAAAAAGAAGAAAAGAAAGAAAAGAATAAAGAGAAAGGAAAGCAAAAATAAAAGCCCAACGAAAAACGAACGGGCACGCAAAAGGAACGGGGAAGAAAAATTTTAACCGTAAGTAGTGTTGATGAAATCAGAGAAAAGATAAAGAGATGGAATGAAGAAGTTGTAGAAAATAATTGGTTTTTTGAGATATTTTGGGATTTTCAAAATGGCCTGGGAAAGAGAGACGGAGCAGAGTTTTAAATTAAGCCTGAAGAAATCAGTGATTTTTCTGTACAAAGTCAGCTAGTTTTAAATTTCAAACTATGTGTCAGACGACTGCCATTTCTCAAGAAAAGCGGGAAGAGACACGAAGACAATTGTTCACTTGCCACGGTTTAAAAAAAAAAATTGTTCACTCTTTTTAGCCCAGTACTATGCGGAGTTTTCACCAGTGAAGGGAATTGAGCAGGGTACCCCTCTAGTCCAACTACCCTCCAAGCTAAATTTTACATCGCCACGTGTCGTTTCAGCTGCATATATGAGTTTCTTTTGCCTCCAAGCACTTCTCGCCAAAAAGAAATTAGGGGGGATGTTGTTTGGGGAGAAATATGAAGAATAATACGACGCCACGTGTCGACAAGGGAAGCGGCGTCAGCATAAAAGAGGTACCATGCGTGGGTCTAGAGCAGGTCAAGGTACCTCGGGTAACTACTGCGTAATTTGACCTACCCCATATAACTTAGGGTACCCCACAGAGTGGGGATACCCCATATAACTTAGGGTACCCCACAGAGTAGGGGTACCCCATATAGTGGGGGTACATCACATATCGGGTTCCAGAAAACTCTCTAAAAATCTGCCATAAGAGACGTCTCTATCGCTTAAAGGATCATGCTTGATTTGGTTTAAACCACGTATCAAGCGAGTCTTGAAAAGAGAGACAGCTACTACACTGTCGAAAAAGTGGTCACTGCTTCACCCAGCGAACACTGTTTGGGATACCTGGACCGCCAAAGACACGCCACGTACCCAAAATGACGGGATACGCCGCGATCACCTTCTTGATTCCCAAGCATGCTCCCCAAACAGCCTAAAATGATATAAAGGTAAAAGGATAGTCAAGAACCTATGGAAATTCGCCACGTGGCCGCTGGGTACCTCATATATAAAGGTGCCTAAGCTCTATTCTCCATAATTTGGATTCACCCCATGAACACTCACACTCACACTCACACTCCTTAAAATAAGCTTTCTTCAACCTCAAAACTCCATTTACAGAGGGCTGGAAAGCTCTCTTTAATCTGAAAAAGCTTTAGTTGCTAACTTGAGCGTCAGAGTGTGAACGCCAGGGTACCCCGGCTTCACCTCTAACCTTAGTTCCACTGTTTTGCAGGTGTGAAGCTTATGCCGAGGAACCCTTTTCTTGATTAAACCTTCCTCTATTATTGCCATATTCTACACTATTTTTTACCTCATCTTATTTTAGAAACACCGAAAACACACAACGACCTAGTGAGGTACCATGTCTCCCGAAAATACAAATTTATTGTTCTAGATAGGTTTTCTATTTTCTACCCACCCAAAATCTGTAGAAAACAATTTGTTATTTAGTGCTTGTTATAATTGGATAGTGCAACATTTGGCTATGCGCTCAGCTCCCTTCATCTTTTTAACAGGGAACGATTGTTTGACCTAGCAGTTTTACTTTTGCCGGGTTTGAATGCTAAAGAGATTGATGTCTATTCGTTGAGATAAAACCTGCGTTATAGGTGGGTTATTCAGCATTCTTGTGTATCATTTCCAACCAAACTCCCCCTCCCCCCACCCCCCAAAAAGGAGAAAAAAGCAGAGGTTGAGTAATTGTGGTTTAGCAGTCAGGTGGTGCTGTTTTGCAGGATGAAGAAGGGTTGATCCAAAAGAAAGCATACAGAGTTATTTCAATTATTCTCAGGGTAATTCTTTAATTGCAAAAAGCTTCGTAGTTGCATCTTTCAAAATGTCAATACGTTTGTTATCTTTTATTTTGTTTAGATAGCATTACTCATCTTGGACATGATATTGCACGCTTTCATTTCTATACTTCTCAACATGTAATCAAGCCCTCTATTTGATGCTGTGTACTTGCACCATGGTTTCTCAATTTGCTTCCACCAAAGAAGCCAAAACCACCAATGAATATACAAATTTCCACAAGCAATGATCCAAACATTATGACATTGCCAATTCAATTGTCTTCCTGACTGTGACCCCCCGCTGCCTCGGGTTGCCCACTTATTGCGGCTTTTGAATCATGCTAATGCATGGTCTTAGATTGTCAAATTCAACTATATTCTTGTCCTTATCAATTCTGAGCATTATGATCAATGAAAAGAAAAAAAGGTCGGGCCAGGTTGTGGACGGGTGGGGTTTATATGATACAGGTGGGGCAAGTGAAGTGAGAGATGTTGTGTGTGGGGAGGAAGGGATGTCCACTCTTTGACTTGTTGCAATTCCAGTTCAAAGATGAGCTGCTTGGTTATCTTCTTGCCAAATTATAGAACCGTCTACATTTCTAAGTCATTTTAGCATTCTGCTTAGAAGATGTGTATCCTGGATCTGTTGTACAGAAATGTGATGGATTTCTTCCACCAAGGCTTGTGCAGTTGCTTGGGCTTATGATTGAAGTGCTTCCTTTTCGACTTTTTCTGCCAAGTGCCACAGACTTGATTGTTTGTACTTTTCAATAGGTCATTCACGTTCAACCTCCTCCTTTTCCAACCTCTTCGTTTTCCTTGAAAGTTAATCCTGAATTGAGGTTATTTCCTTTATGATGAGCATGTCTCACTCGTATTCTTACCCGAGCGACTTATATTTCTCTTCTACATGATGATTCTGAGCAAAGGAGAAGCCGCATTCTTTTTTCTTTTCTGACAGAGATAATAGTTACTCCGAAAGAGGTACAATGTCCGAAATTCTTTTGGTGGTCTAGCAAGTGATTATTATGTTGATTGATTGCTAATTTATCATTTTCATTGCATTTTTTCACAGGCAAATGAAAGTATAAGAAATAGAGCTTACGATGTTCTTATCCAAATTGGTCGTGCTTTTGGGAATGAAAAGAATGGCAGAGGGAAAAAAATACTTGTAGTATCAATTTTTTAACGTGGTACCAAGTCTCTAATTATTTTGTTGAAAACTTCGGTCTTTGATTGTTTGAAGCTGTTGTCTTGCTTTAAAAGTTGTAACTTCTGTAGAATTTAAATCTTCTTATACGCAGACAATGCATTGTCTAGCTCCGATGGTTTTCTAACGTTACATTTATTTATGGTTGTCGGTGGCTTAAGGCTTGGCTGGAGAATCTCCTCATATGACCAGTGCTGCAGTGAAGGGCTTGGCTGGTTTAGGCTATGAGCTTTCTGATCCTGTTTCTAATATGTACAAGTTGCTTCCTTTAGCATTTCTACTTCTTCACAGGAAGAATAGAGAAATTATAAAATTCGTTCCCGGTCTTCTGCAGATTTGCAATGGTTTTGTATTTATTTGTTTATGGTGGTACCGCTTAATGAATATTTTCTCTTATCTTTAATTTTTCCCATCTGAAGTCAGTTGCTTTATACTGCATGCCAACTTAGGTTTCTTGAAAGTTTTGGTGGCCAAATCACATGCTGAAGGGCTGCAAATGCACTTGGGAAGCATGGTGGAAGGCTTGCTGAAGTGGCAAGTTGATACCAAAAACCATTTTAAATCTAAGGTTTGTCTTCTCTCATCTCTCTCAACCATGGATTTTATGCTGCGTTTACTAAACTGGAATCGGAATGGGTTGGAATCGGAATGGACAGGAATGAGAATGAACTGGAATCGGAATAGGGAATGGGAATCAAATTAAGTTGTTTACTTAAACTGTAGGAATCGGAATCGGAATCGGAATGAGCTGGATTGTAGCAAATTACTAAAAAGTACTTAATGGATTATTGTCATAATTATTATTATTAACTAATATATTAATTAATTGTAAAATTTTATTAATTAATTATTATAATTATATTAACAATTATTATAAAAATATATTAACTAATAATATTAATATTAATTAATTAATTATAATAATATATTAATTATTGTGATTATTCATTCAAAAATTATAATTATTAATAATTATTGTTAAAAATGTATTAATATATTAATTAGTAGTAATAATTATATTACTTAATAATAATATGAATTAATTATAATAATATATTAATTAATTAATTAAAATAACAATGTATTAATTATTATGATTATTTAATCGAGAACTATAATTATTAATATATCATTGATAATAATATATTATTATATTATTTAATAGTAATAACTATATTAATTAATTATAATATATATTAATTATAATAATTATATTAATAATTATTATATTAATATATAAATAAATAAATAAAAATAATAATGTATTAATTATTGTGATTATTTAATCGAGAACTATAATTATTAATATATTATTATTAATAATATATTATTATATTATTTAATAGTAATAATTATATTAATTAATTATAATATATGATTTAATTATAATAATTATATTAATAATTATTATAATAATATATAAATAAATAAATTAAAATAATAATATATTAATTATTGTGATTATTTACTTGAGAACTATAATTATTAATATATTGTTGTTAAATAATATATTATTATATTATTTAATAGTAATAATTAAAGTATTTAATTAATTAGAATATATGAATTAATTATAATTATTATATTAGTAATTATTATAAGATATTAATTAATTATAATAATTATATTAATTATAATAATTATAATAATTATAATTATAATAATATATAAATTAATTAATTAAAATAATAATGTATTAATTATTGTGATTATTTAATCGAGAACTATAATTATTAATATATTATTGTTAATAATATATTATTATATTATTTAATAGTAATAATTATATTAATTAATTATAATATATGAATTAATTATAATAATTATATTAATAATTATTATAATAATATATTAATTAATTAATTAAAATAATAATATATTAATTATTGTGATTATTTACTTGAGAACTATAATTATTAATATATTGTTGTTAAATAATATATTATTATATTATTTAATAGTAATAATTAAAGTATTTAATTAATTAGAATATATGAATTAATTATAATTATTATATTAGTAATTATTATAACAGTATATTAATTAATTATATTAACAATAACAATAAATTAATTATTGTGATTATTTATTCAAAAATTATAATTATTAATAATTATTGTTAATAATATGTTAATATATTAATTAAAAGTAATAATTATATTAATTAATTAATAATATATGAATTAATTATAATAATTATTATAATAATATATTAATTAATTAATTAAAATAATAATGTATTAATTATTGTAATAATATTAATAATATATTAATTATTATGATTATTTATTCAAGAAATATAATTATTAATAATTATAGTTAATAATATATTAATTAATCATAATAATTAATTAATTATAATAATATATTAATTAATTATAACTTAGAACAAAATGGGTATTTTTTGTTTGGGGAGGGCAAAATGGGTAGTTCAAGGAATGGGAACTTGATTCACCTCACGTAGAATCAGTTCATTCATTCCCAAATATATGTGGGTCCGTATTCCGATTAGATTCACTCTTATTTTTGCGAAGTAAGCGCGTCAATCGTTCAGATTAGGATTAGATTACGTCCAGGTAGTAAGCACCATTAGTGTTCTAGTTCATTTCTTATGAGTGATTTTTTGGTCTCGAATTTTAAAGTACGGAAAAGTTTGGGAAAACTTTAAAACCATCGAGTCTTAAAACTTTCTCGAGTGTTCCCAAACTTTTCCGTACTTTAAAATTCTATATTAGAAAATTTCTATATATATATATATATATATATTCAATTGATGACATTTGATCAGCACTTTTCAAGTGGATGATGTGTTTTTCTTGAATAGTTATGGTTTCCACTGAAAGATATTCAAATTGTAGTTTCTTAACTGGCAACGTTGAATGGTTTACAGGTGAAGCTTCTCTTGGAAATGCTTGCCAAGAAATGTGATTTTGATGCTGTTTAGGCTGTGATGCCGGAAGAACGCACGAAACTTCTTACAAAACATAAGAAAGGTCTGTTGAGTGAAAAGATGTTTCCTCAGGATGCAAATGTGTGATGACTTTGTTGCTGATGTATATTATTCGTTTTCATTAAACACAGATCATGGAACATAAAGAAAGAAAACTTGCGACCAACACTGAGGATAGCAAATTTCACTTTTCTAAAGCAACTACTTCAAGGTCCGATTCCTCGTCATTAAGTTGAAGCAACATACGAATAAATATTCATGCTTGGTACAATATACGTTAGTGCATGTTTTGGCCATTGATCAGGGGTTTCATGCTCTAGCATGTGTGAGGCATTCCCAATTATTATCTGATATTCTCCTTTTCTCTGAAAGCCATGCAGTAATGAGTTCTCCATGTTGATTTGTGAGAGCTCATGTGTCATGGAATTGGGCACTGTTTCTAGTTTCAACAAGAAATTTTCGGAGCCTGCTCATTTGAATTATTTTTCAATTGTTTGATTTCTTTCAGGCTTAGCAGATGGAATCATACGAAAATATATTTCTGACTTTGGTGATGAAGACTCTTGAGGGCATTGATGCAGAATATATGGATGTGGGGATAGTTTCTGGTCAGCAGAGCAAGGCTTCCTCTCAGATATAATCCAAAGCATCGACAAAACGGTCAGTTAATTAACTTGCTATCATTTGTGATGTGACTAGTCAGAGTTCATACAAGTGCCACTTCACAGATTAACTTAATAGTCTTTGTGGTTTGAAGTTTGGATGCGAATCAAGTAATTTGTGCAGTTTAATCATTTATATAGGATGGTTAAAGTTATCGTAACCTGCTAACACAGCCTGATTAAAAGCAATTAAAGCTTTTGAAAATTACTTTCGGCTTAAGAGTACCTTTGTAGTCATTTCTCCTGCTTATATTTACTTATCCCCATTAGTTTGTGCTGATACTATCAGATCTAATCCATCCAGGTTAAGGAAAAAGCACAAGGCAGATAAGATCTTGCCTGAAGACTTGTTTGACCAGTTAGAAGATGAGCCATTTGACCTGTTTGATGGGCAGAAAGCAAGGTCAGCTCCAAGATCATCCAAGCATCTAAGACAGAAGACAGAATCAGATGATGCGCCGGAGATTGACTCCGAAGGGCGCCTCGTAATTCATGAGGGAGGGAAATCTATGAAGGCGAAGCCTTCCAACCTGAAGCAGGTAGTATGATGTCCAGGGCCTCCTTAAGGAAAACCCAGAAGCATAAAGAAACTTCTGAATCTAGATGGGCATACCAGAAGGAAGTCTGCTACCAAGAAGGCATCTGCGGACGTAAAGAGGAAGGGCAAGCTTGGACCATATGCATCTTGGCCCCTGGATCGAAAAATGATGAGCCGTGGACCAGAGCATTGGGCAGCTGCAAGAAAAGGTATGTCAAGCATGGTAAAGCTGACTAAAAAACTTGGAATGAAAGAGTGCCTCGAGTGCACTTTCAATGAAGTTTACAAAAAAATTTTAAAAAAAATAAAAAGGCAACAGGTGGAGGAATTTACGTGCAAATTATTTATTTGATGAGTTGCAGCAGGTGATGCGCTCTTCCAAAAATGTTAGTAATAATAATAGAAAGTTATTGGCTCATGTTCTCGGAAATTCATTTATGGTGCGTTTACTTCTAAGGAATGGGAATGAGCAGGAATGAGAATGAGTTGGGAATGGGAATGGGCTGGAATGGGAATAAGAAATGGGAATGAGATTCTAATGTTTACTTGGTAAAAATAAATAGGAATGAGAATGTGCTAGAATGCTATTGATGTGTTTAC
Organism: Citropsis articulata; assembly: GCA_030449925.1. Lineage (NCBI taxonomy): Eukaryota > Viridiplantae > Streptophyta > Magnoliopsida > Sapindales > Rutaceae > Citropsis > Citropsis articulata. The sequence goes on from JASUUH010000257.1 coordinate 1,710,620, forward strand.
TTGGTAAAATAAATGGGAATGAGGAATGGTAATGAGAATCAATTTACTAAAATATCCATAGTGTTAAATAATGTGATTTTCATGAACTAGATATGTATAAATATTATTATAAAATGATATTAATTAAAAAATAAAATTAATCATAATAATTATAAATGTTAATATTGATAATATTAATAAAAATAAAAATATTAATTAATAAGAACTAAAATAAAAATATTAATAAAATTTAATAATAATATATGTCTATAATGTTAATATTAATAAAAATTAAAATAATAATTATTTTTTATTTATATTAATTTTTATTTACATTTTTATCATTATTAACATTTATTATTATTAAATTTTATTTACTTTATTATTTTAGTTATTATTAATTATTGTTAATATTATTTTTATTAATATTATCATTATTAACATTTATTATTATTATATTTTATTAACTTTATTATTTTAGTTATTATTATTTTTAATAATGATAAATTAATTATTGTTATTAATTATTATTTTATCATTATTTTTATTATTAATAATGATAATATTAATAAAATAGTAAAGTTAATAAAATTTAATAATAATCATTATTATTATTATTATTATTAAATTTTATTAAATTTATTATTTTTATTAATATTATCATTATTAACATTTATTATTATTATTATTATTATTATTTTTAATTAATATCATTTTTATAATAGTATTTATACATGTATCTAGATAATGAAATTACATTATTACTATAATTATTAAATTTATTAACTTTATTATTTTAGTTATTATTAATTATTGTTATTATTATTTTTAATAATGATAAATTAATTATTGCTATTAATTATTATAATTATCATTATTTTTATTGTTAATAATGATAATATTAATAAAAATAAAAATAATAATTAATAATAACTAAAATAATAAAGTTAATAAAATTTAATAATAATAGTAATAATAATAATAATAATAATTATTATTATTATTATTATTATCTTTGGTTTAGTAAAAGATGGTACGTGGCGTTGTATTACCAGATCGATGCAGAACTTAATCGCTTTGGACGAGATCGACTTAGAAACGGATCGATAGTCATGTGATCGGGTTTCCGGTAGATATACCTTTAGTGTTGTTTCCGTCTTTAGATATTATTAATCTTTTATTTGTGGCAAGTGTGTACCGAGGCTCGAGAAAATCTTAAATCTGGATCCCGAAATAGTATTACGATTGGAGAGGAAGAAGAAAGTACGACTAAGGGCGGATCAGGTCTCTTTGCCTTAGAAGATAATAGCGATTGTATGGCGGATCGATAAAGATCGATCTGCTAGATCTTTAAAATAAATTTGCGAAATTTAAACATTCATGACTTTAAACTTTATTCTGAGGCTTTAAATTAAGACATATATGGAACTTACATGTAGACTTGAAATTGAATCTTTAAAGAAATAGTCTGAGAAGAGTTTGAGAAATAATTTTAGAAGACAGGAAAATTTCCTCGAAGTCTTCTTTGATTTCTCAAAGTTGAGAGGATTAGAGGAGAGGAGAAAAGAACGAATGCCCTCTTCTTGCTCCTTTCTTCTTTATATAGACTTGAGAGAACATAAAGTCTTGAGTTGGTGGAGCGTTATGGGGTGGCGCGTGTCGGGCGTCTTTTGACTTTCTTTTGCTTTAGTGATGAGTAGCCCACGTGTGGAGCATCTTTTGACTTTTAAAAAATTACAACAAAATGAAATTACAACAAATGAAATTACAACAAAATGGATCATGGATAACATGAGCGGATCGCGATTACAACAAAATAATAACGGATCATGATAACATGAGCGGATCACGATTCTGACATAATACAATTTTAATGCTTTAAAGGAGGAGGATTAGGCGGTCATCTTCATTATCATCCCGGTGATATGAAAAGGCTCTTGTTTGTCATGATCGAGGAACCCGGTGACGAAGACTACGATCACAGTTGCGGTATTCCATGACTTTAAAATATTCTTCTTGATCTTGGCGGCCAGGGGCTTTAGATTTACAGGAAAGGAAAGTTCCTGAGCTTTGACATCTTTAATCTTTGAAGTGCGGAGATGTGAGGATAGCGATTTTGGACTATAGTTATGGATAGCTTTGAATGTTCGTAATTTTGACCACCGTTTACTCTAAAGGTTAACTTTGAAGGATGGTGGGATTCACGGGTATGAAATCTGAGATTCCATCCATACCATGGTAGGAAGAAATTTATGCGAAGCAGAGGAAATGGAAAAACGTTTCTCGGATTACGTAGGGGTATAATGTCTTTGAAAGGTTTAGACAATAGGTGGCATTAGGAGTAAGAATATGGGTTTGGACGAAATAATTCCACCATTGTTGGAACCAGTTTGGTAAGCTTTGCACAGTTATTTTTGAATTGAAGAAAAATAACCATGAATGGGACTTTTTTGGATTTTGTATGAAGAAGGTGTTGAACCAGGCCTGTTGGTAGTCCCAATAGGTGAAGAAAAGGCAATGGTTCGTTTGGTTTTGAAAATTTAGCGGGAAGGCTTTGGGCATGGAGTAAGTCATTCCATTTGTTTTGGGCTCAAAACTTTTAGGATGGTTCTTGTAGAGTGGCGGGGCTCGGAATGAGTATTCTTGAGATAAAAATGTTTGAATTTCCTGATTACATGAATTAAAATCTTTGATAGTAAAATTTGGGGTTTTGATAAATCCGTGGTTTGAAAAACCGACCTTTGGGAAAAAACTTTGTAATTGCTTGAAAAGGATCAGTGGTAAAACCCATCTTCCGTAGATAAAATGTTTTGAAAATAGGTTTTATCAAACCATTAAGTTTTCTTTGAAAGCTTTGTTTGTGAAAGGACAATCGAGAGGATGAGCTTTCAGGAAAAACTACATTTTGAGAAGAAGTTTTGAAATTTCTTTAGAAGCAGTTTTTCTTTTGGAGAAACTTTGAGAAAAAGCTTTGTAAAGTGAGCATAAGCTCGGGAGATTTGGAAATGGATTGCATCCATTCTTTTACTGTTCACAGGAGGAAAGGGCTTTAGATCGAGCTTCGTGAGCTTCGCATTCTTCTACCGTATCAATCCAAGATTTGATGAAACTTTGCGGATGTGATTCTTTGAAGAGGCAATTTTTCTTTAGGAGGAGAGGATGCTTTAGAGTGCAGGACACGAGGGTCTTTGAGGATCCCTTTCACTTTGTCTCTTTTCTTGGGTGGCATTATACATTTTGAAGAAATTCCACGGTTAGAAAATCGGGGAGAGAATTTGTATCTCGCTTTAATAAACTCGATATCGAAATCAAAGACACTTAAAATGGCTTGCCATCGTGCAAAAATCTGTTTTGATGCAATGTTTTGAACATCCTTTTCTAAAACATGTTTTTCGACTTTCTGATCAATTCTAAGTAAAAATCTTTGGTTTAGTAAATCGCTTTGAAACTTGAAATGCATAAAACAATGGATAAAATTTCTTTTTAATGGTAGAATAATTTTTAAACATTCGTTCCGATAATGACATTGAACTCGCATTACTTTATTATTATCAATTGCTTTAATATCCATATCACCATCTTGTCATCAGTTTCAGCGATTTTAGGTAATGCGGGATTAGCAATAATACGAATATCTTTAACCGTATTACTGTTTTGTCTAACAATTTTAGTGTACTCTTGACCATACAATGGGTTTCTTTTCTGTCATGCAATGGTTTTCTTATCACAATGGCATTAGGGAAATCAAAACATAATTTAAACTTCCCAATCTTTGCGATTGGGTTTATCGAGGATTTTATCGAAACTTGTCGGTAAAGTGAAAGATCTTTCGATAGGAATGATGGTAGCATTTTTGAAATGTAATGACCAAGAACACGACACTTTGTTTGAAATAAAAGAAATCTTGTACTAGAAATAGCAAGACCAGCCTTTGGTTGTAAAATAAAAAGTCTTTAAATCTTTAAAATGTTGATCTATCGTTTGAAAAGATCAACATCGTCATATATATCTGATAAAATTGAAAGAGGGATTATAAATGTCATTCGTAATCCTTTGGAATTAAGTCGTTCTTTAAGCGAAAAACATTCATCCGTTCATCTTGGCAAATGGACAGTGAGTTCTCTTGATCGTTTGGATGAATTTGAATTTGCCAAAATCACGATTTCATGTCGAATTTTGAAAATATGAATGAAGAATGGAGTTTTGAAGCAAATCTTTCTTGTTAGGTATTGGGTATAATCCTTTAAAGCTTTATTGAGAGGTTTGTAGTTTATAACTAGTCTTGGTGTTCCTCTTTCTATTTGAATTTTTGTTGACATAGAAAGCGGCCAAGACCAAGGAGATCTAGATTTAGTAATCAAACCTTTGGTTTACAAATCTTTAATCTCATTCTACAATGTTGTTCGATTCGACATTCATTTGAATTGGGCGGGCTTTAGTAGTGTTGTCTTTCATCGTGAAAAGAGGCTCGTAGGCAAATCTACCAAGTGTTGTTTCTTTTCCAAAAGCGGTTGGTAAATCAGCCTAATTTCTTTTTGATTTGAGTTTCAAAATCGAAATTTTCTTTATGAAATCATCTTTCAAATGACTCTCTATTCTTTTAAAACTCGATTCTTTTTGCAAGCAGACTAGATTAGTTTGTTTGGTTTTAAGAAAGAACATTAATTTCATTACGGTAAGCGAACAAGCTTTATGATATTTAAATCCACGGTTTTAGGTTTTTGATAAAGGAAAATCAAGATTTTCTCTTTTGCTTTGAAAGAGATATTATCGTAATTCACGGTATAAGGGTTATAAGATTTATGAATGGAGTTCCCAAAATAACAATATGATTAATATCATTTGTTAAAACGAAAGAAGTTTTGATTTCAAAACCATTATTGAGAACAGACGCATCAACTTTAGCCTTGACTCTTAATTTTGAATTGTTGGCGGCAGAAAGCCTTTCTTTAGTTTTCTCATGCAATTGCTTTGGAATGATATCTTCTTTGATGCAATTCAAATCAGCACCAGTGTCAAATAAGGCAATGGCGTCAATTTCAAATTCTTTGGAAAAAGACAAAGTAATCTTGATTAAGTATTTTCTTATGGTGATTTGTTTTAAAACACAGAGAAAATCATTAGGTATAGACTCAATGTTATTAAGATCTTCACCATCAGAATTTGAATCATTATCAGAATTACCTTGTAATTGGTTTTGTAGTAAAAGCTGGATCGTTTCAGAATCCTTTTTCTGTTTTTCTTTTAAATCTCTGATCTCAATTTTAATGTCCTTAATCTCCTTTTGAAGATCTTGAACATTAGGAATTGTTTTCTTGGATTTCTTTTTGTCGAATTTCGGTGAGATCATGGCATTCTTTTTATGATTATAGCTTTAGAAGTTTCGGGTTTATCAAAAGTCTTTAAAGTTTATCAAGGTATTCTTTTTGAAGAGTAGAATTGAAATATGTTTAACAAGCTCAAGAAAAGTTTCTTGATCCCTAGTTAAAACATTGATTTTCTTTAAATATGATTCTGAATCAGAATCACTGTTGCTTGAAAAAGAAGTATCAGAATCAAAATCATTTAATTCATCAATTTGTAAAGGATCACTGTCTCAGGTTAAGGAGAATTTGAATCTGAGTCGGAAGGGATTGATGGCGGAGAGAGATTTTGGAAAGAGTTTCTTCGTGAGACCAAGCTCGTGAAGTTTCTTGACTCTGCAAAATCTCATGATGTGACCTTTTGATGACATTTATAACAAGTGGCTTCTTTGAAATTGAAGGGGGGCTTTTGTTTGGCTTTGTAATCTTTCTTTTTAAGGCGGGTCTTTTATAAGGCCTTGAAGGTTTCTTATAAAAGTGTTCTCTAAAATCGATTTGGACTTCTATATGGCTTTGACTTGTAATGTTTCTTGTAAGGTTTGAGAACACTTACCATTCTGATCTTTAGAGTGGAGGTTTAAAAGGTCGTAATTAAGCTGTTTACAAAGTTGCCTAGTTAAATGCTTGGTATCTAGCTCCCATTTTAAGCGCTTTTGTAACTTGAATCTTGGCAAATCTTTAGACCTTCCTTATTGAAGCTAACTAGTTCACCATGGGTGAGTTCATCGTAAGGAATCGATTGTCATGGAGGGCTTTGATAGAGTTTCGACTTTTTCTCACAAGAGTAGGTAAACCGTGATGAATTTTTCTTTCCATGTTGTATGGTTTGCATCGTCTCTTAAGAAAAGTCTAGTGAAGAATGTGGCTTTGTAGCTCAAATCACTAAGTTTTCTACATCTCGAGTTATGTAGTAACTCGGCGTTTTATCTACTGGGTGAGAAGGATCACTATGAAATGAAGGGATATGGTGATGATCGAGGTGTGTGACATCACGAATAAATTTTATCTCATCGAGAATGGGTATTCCTCTCATCGTGTTTGGATTGAATTTAGAATTTCTATTTGTTGCTGTTTAGTGAGAAGATGATCCCTTGACCTTTAAGTTGACCGGTAAAACCCATGATGAGGATTTACGCATGGCTTTGTCGAAGTTCACGATTGGGTTTATAAAGGCATTAGGCTGCCATAGTCATCTGTTGCATGAACCTAGAATATTGTATTCGGACATGCCATCGATATTCACTCGTAAGCGATGATGCATTAAGAGATTGGTTTAAGGCCTTTAGATGCAATATCATAGCTAGATCTGGTGGAGTTTTGATGTTTGGGGTCTTAATTCCCAATGGACACGATTGACTTTAGGAATAGGTCCTTGAACCTATACGAAGAGGCTATAGAAGATGATTGATCCTGATTTAGAACCTGAACTCTACTTGTTTGGGGGGTATCAGGAGCAATCTGTTCTTTAGAAGCAGAAGAAGATGCTTCTATCTTATCAAGTTGTTCTTTAATGGCTCTGGCAAAATCGATTTGGAGTCTTGAACAAGCTTTTGACTATGTTTGAAACACGGAAGGTTTGAAAATAGGCTCATAAACTTTCAAGGAATCGATTTTGATGAATCGAAGGACTTGAATGGTTGACTTTTGGATCGACTCTACTATCCTAGTCATTTGTTTCCTATCGTATTTAGATTAGCATTACGAAATTATTACATTGAATAATGCTATCTAAATTTTCTCTGTATCATTTGGCTTTTGGTTTTTATAAGGAGGCTTTGATTTGAATAGGAGGTTCTCCGTGGTTTATGGTTATGCTCACTGAGGGGATGCTCGAGAATCAATGGATTCTATCGATGTCGATAGATTCCATTCGATGACCTTTTACGCATTGTGATTGGATTTGTTTAACTTTGAAAGGATAAGAAATATCATTATCGAAACATAAATCTCAAACCAATCAAAAAACAGATGTGGACTTTATGCAAATTTACAAACTCAAAATAATTTTCTTGAATTTCTTTTCTTTGGTTTAAGAAATGTTTAAAAACCAAAGTCTTTTTCTTTATTATTCTCGAATAAAATCTTTATGAAGAAGAGTTTTATCGAACTCAAAATCCTTTTGAAGGACATTTATGACATTCTGATTGCGGAGAAGGTTGGAGAAGTCGGAGGAAGGTTCTTTCTCTTCCTTTTGTTCTTGTTGTCTACTAGTATAGATTGGATGAGGAATACTAGTAGTGTAATCAACAGAGCGATATAGATGTACTTGGTATATACGGTGGAAAACCTCGGTTGGCTTTGAAAAGGCAAGTTTATGACGAAGGGACTTTTGAAATTTCCTTTCCAATATTGAAGTCTTGGAAATTGAATCTGTCGGAGGTTGTGGAGAATCTGAAGATGTAGATCTCACAAGGATAATTTAACTTTTAAAATCTGAATCTTGAGTCACGTTTGCAACTCTGTATTTGGCTCAGCTATTTAGGAATCAGGTGGCTCGAATCCGTTCTTACGGAAGATTGATATCTTTCCATTGGATTGGTCTAGGTATGTGATGTTTGCTTTAGACAAGTCGATCTGTGAGAAGAGTTTCATCTCTTTTTTTGGAATTTGTCTTTGCGTGTTGAGCAGCAGACCATTGCTTTGTATGATATTTTGAAAATCAAAGCGGAGACGGATCCTTACAGCATGTGGTAGTTATGAGTTTTAATCTGTAGATCATGCTTTCGAAATATTTTTGTCTTTAAGAAGCTGTATGTTTGGATAGCGATCCAAATGAAATAGGTCCTTTCTGAGAGACTAGACTGATACTTGGTAAAGAATCGTGAAGGAGATGAACCTCCATCTACGAGGACGGACGAGGATAGAGGTGTTTAATCCTTGCTTTAGTCAAAGGCTTTATTCTACTTGGATTAAACCGATGTGAATATAGTTGTAATGCTTTTTTCTTAAATTCTTTAGAGAATCTTCAGTAAATAAATGAATTGTTTGAAATGGTTTTGAAAGAGTGATATCTTGTTCTTCAGTTTTTATAACAAAATCAGTCTTTAAGAAATCAAGTCTTTTCATATTATAAATTTTATCTTTAGAAATCTTTGGTAAATCCCAATTGTCAATTGCTTTATCAAAATTTTCAACAATGAATTCTTACGAATTCCTTCGTTAACACTAAATTTCGTCGGGAAGAAAGAGCTAGAGAAGATTGTGCTCTCTGAGCAAAGACTCGTGAGATCACAAAAAATTTTAAAGACTTCAATATGTTCTAATTGGGCAAGTAAAATGTCTTGGGCTGAAGTTGGTCTTCTTCTTGCCCTTGTAAACACGTGGGACTTACACCCAATCACTGCCACTGAAGGCAACGCTTTCTGGTGTCAATTTTTAATCTTGTTGATTTTAACACCAAAATCTTTAAAATAAACACTACTTCCCGGCTCGATGCGATGGGAGGGATCGTGGAAGTATGTGAATTAATTTGATCTTCACTCGCGATCCGATCGTATTGATGTTTATGGTTTAAAGATGGGCGGAACAGATAAGGTGATCGATGCTGGTGGTGTTGGTGTGAGGCGATGAACGACTCTGCTGAATGGCTTTGGTGATCTTTGCGGCCAGCATCTTCGCTGCTGGCGATATTCGGCGTGGTGGTGAGGCAGTGGGTGGGGTAAAACAGATTGTGAAGACGTTCTGAGGCGTTGTTCTGGGCGATGTCAGCTGGCCGTTTGGTCGTTGTTCAGAAAAAAATTGAAATGTTCGTGTCGGTTAATTAGTAGAACGCTGACAAGAAACCTCTCTCTCAGTGAGGATTCGTCTCTGATGTCATGATAATTTCTGATGAGACCCGTTCGTTGTTATCGATAACGTTCTCTTAAACAATATTTGGGCGTGATGCGATTAAACTGTCGTCTGAAATACGTTCGATGCTGTTCATATCGCTGGGCTGTCTGGGTCGATGGATGATGTGACGATTCTGGGCGAGGCGATGGAAAGATATCGATCTTGAAAATGGTGTGAAGCCGTGGTTCTGCGGAGATCGTGAGATCATCTTCGATTCTCGCTCGGTGCTGAATCAGTGCCGATCTGGCGCCGACTTTTCCGCGGTATCATGTCGCGTTACGTCTGTTGCGGTCGTCGATACTGGTTGGCGAAAGGAGACTCTCGACGCCGGTCGCCAATGTCGCGGAATTGATAAACTTCTTCGTAAATGTGAAGAAATAAGAAGAACGGTTTCTTAAACGAAGAAAGAGTGAAAATTGACGGTTTAATTGCGTCATCACGTGTTTGATTGTTATGTTCTGATGATCTCGGCAATCGAATGGTCATCGACGCGATGTGGGGTCTGACATTAACCGTGCTGCTGTAATCAGCCTGCGAAACGAATGGGTGAATGGCGTGTTCAGAGATAATTGTGTCTAAATGCGATGGCGATTGTTGGGATGAAATCGAATCGAGTCAGTCCGCCGATCGTCAATCGATTCGCGGCTGACTGTTTGAACTCGGTTCGGTAGTCAGCTGTTGAACTCGATGATCAACAACATGTCCTGGCGGGCGCTCACGATGCCCGGCTGGTAAATCATCGGATCGTCGTCATCTTCGATATGAAGCTTCGAAGGACTGTCTGAGTCGTCGTGTCAACTCTGCTCCTCGCGGGCCTGATGAACTGTGCTCGATGGTTGTCGTGGGATGGTGGGTGATATTCTGGGTTTGTGCGACGATGGCGGCGACTTCGGTCGGGGAATTGCGCTTGCTGGTCGGCTGGGGTCAGGACGGTGGACACTAATTCAGTCGGCGAGGGGAGGATGAGATGGCGACCTGTTGGTCTTGTGCCGATCGATCACCGTTCATGGTGATCGCTCGCGCAGATAAAATCGTTCGTAACGGATGGCGGTGTTCTGGCCAGCTTTGAGTGATCAGGATCTGACGTGGGGCTGTTTGTGCACTGTGAAGGGTCGTCTCGTGTGATCGTGTTCTATGATGAACTCGCAGCTGGTCTCGGAGAGATCTGGGTGCCAGGTGAGATGCGCATGATCGATCTGTGACGGTTGTGTGATTGGTTAAAACCTCGGTTCAGGCGCTGATGGTGTTCTCATCACGATGTCAAGATTCGTCTGAATGACGGCGCTGGGTTCTGGCCTGAGCAAAACGAGAGCCGCTGTCATCGGTGTGGCGGTTTGGGTCGAAGAAACTCGCGGTGGAAGCTCAAATCTGCTGGTCGGCATTGACTCTGGCGGAGATCGCTGCGGGATGGCGGATTTGATGACTTTCAGCAGCGATGATTGATGTGAAGATCGAGGGATCGGCTGTTGACTGTTCGACCGGATGATGGCTTTGGACGATGGCTGAACCAGTTGGATGCTGATCGCGAAATCAGCGACGAAATCTGACTGTCAAGATCGAGGAGATGGGCGTTAATGGATCGGAAAGAAAAGCGGAAAGGATGCGGCGATCGACTGCACGATTACAGGTGATTCGATGATGGTGGTGGTATACGTGGTCTGATGATTTCTGCGTGTTCGTCAATTGTGCAATCACTGTCTCGGTTGACATTGATGCCATCGTTGGTGCGTCGATGTCGTTCAGCGGTGCGTGAAAGAAACTTTCGCGTGATGTGGAGTCGGGCAAATTGATCGTCTTCTGATAATGGACGGTGACTGCTGGCGTCGTGTTTGGACCGTCTTATGGCCGATTCGTATCTGCTGAAAGGCGATTTTCGCACGAAGGCTAAGTTTGTTAAACGTTGCTGGAATGGTGTGTTACGGTAATCAGTGGTGGGGTTCAAGAATGATGGTTGAAAAATCGATTTTTGGCTGAAGAAAATTCTTGCGAAAACACTGGTGCTGAGCTGATGAAGACAAATCTGCGGCCGTCAATGAATGTTGATTGAGCGACGAAATGGATGGGAGGCGAGTGATCTGGTCTCCTGATCTGTGCCGGTCGAAATGACAGTGAATTCTGAGCCCGTTAATGTTTGCGGGTGCAACTGTTTTCGTCGTTTTTCAATTGACGGGTTTAACTGGTCAGGTTCGTGATGGTTCGCTGCTCTTGGTTTGACGATGTGACGTCTTGTGATGCGTGGTCGAGGATTATGAATCGTTATAATCCGCTAGGTGTTCGTTGATCTTTTCTCAGGCGATGATCACGTTCGTTTAAACTTTTGTTCACTGAAAGGATGTATTGTTCTGTTGAACAGGTCGGACTGGTCGTTCGAGTGTCTGTGAAGATCTTTGCGCTGACGGTTCGATAAATCGCGATAAAACGATGAGGAATGTGTGTTCTGTCTGTCACCGATGAAATCGCATGCGATGGGTGTGCATGGTCAGCTGGTGACGACAAAGAATATGATTGTCTTCTTCTGCTTCAATCTGCGTTAATTGAGCGATCATCGGTTGATATTGGGATAAGCGATTGGATAACAAAGCGGTGGTTCAATATGTTTCTTGAGATGAATCGGCGTATTCACCGTAAATTTTATCCGTTGTTCATTCAAAAGCGTTACTAAAGATTTTGCCAGGTGATTGACTAAACCAAGGATGTTGCGTCAACGATTTTGCAGCGATGTGCGTGTGATTTAAATGGATATTCTCCGGTTCGCGAAGAAGAGACGAGAGGATCTTGAAGAACTCAGGCGTCTCTCTGAGATCTGTCTGCTGGCTATCGATATGGATGGTGGTGAGTCGTGCTGGATCTGGCCTCCGGAGTGGATGCGATCATTCCGTCGACTCTCGCGCCTGGCTGCGGCCGGTTTCTCGAGAAAAATCCTTCTCTCAGTGGTGCTGGGAACTCGATTGTCTGATCGCGAAACGGACGTTTGATGTCACTTATGGAGATGGGTTTACCGATCTCGGCTGATTCAAGCTTTCGGTGGTTTTGAACCGTGGATGACGACTCTATCGGCGTTTGTCGGTCTGTGATTTTGTCGTTCTGGTCGATGCTCTGCGGCGACCGCAAGTTTGAGCCCAACGAATGACACGTGACTGGCTCGGTGGCCGAATGAACCGTTCTTCTGACAGGACGGTATTGGCGTCAAAATCGAAATCCGTTCGTGGTTGATCTTCTTCGGTCAAAAGTGCTGGCGGTTCGGCGATGGTGGAACCAGTTTGTCTTCCCGTTGTCGGCGGCGTCTCTGCACGAGCGTTTTCCGTTCTGTTTCTCAATTCTTCTGCCGTGGTATGGATGGTCTGCACGTCTGGCAAAAAAATGATGGTCGGTGATGACGTATCGCATGTATGGTCAGTGTCTGTCGACCCGGTAAGATCGGCTTCGTCGCTCTGGCTGTCTTGGCGATGCGGGCTGAGCGATATTTTAAAGTCGTCGTTTCTCGCCAGCAGATCGTGCCGGCTCGAATGACGATGGCTGTTCGGGACGATGAATACTCGGCTCACTCTGCGATGCGTGTGATATGTCGTGGTCCGTTGTTTGTCGATGATCATCGTTGACGTTTGTGTGTTGAAGTCAAGATGTGGGCGTGGCGGGCGAAGTCGAGCTTTCCGGGACAGGCCCGTGACTCTGAGGCCCTGTGAAGAGAGACGTGCTGCCTCAGTCTCGACTCGAGACTGTCTGTGGCTGAGGCTATTTGTTCTTGGGGTCGTTGAGTTCATGCTTAATTTCACAATGAAGTTTAAAGTCGTGAATGTTGGTGCAGTTGTTTTGGCGTCTGGCGGTCTTTCTCAGATCGCCTGGCTTGCGGATCGCAGTGCTGCCGCCGATCGTCTTGTTACGGGATCGGTTGGCGCTGTGGTCTGCCGCAATAAGATTAATAATATCTGAGCTAACTTAAATGTCGTGGAATTGATCTGTTCGTCGATGATCTGGCAATTAATACCATCGTATCTGATATCTGTATACCGTCTTCCACAAAAATTGATACTAAATTGACAGAATTTGATCGTTCACTCTTCCACGATCCCGGTCCTTATTGGTATCAGAGCTTCATGAGCTTCCTGTTGGTTTTGAACGAGTACAAGTCGAGGATTGCCTATTAAAATAATATATACGTGCACGTCATCTTCCCCTATCCCATAAATCCCCTTTTATTTATTAACATCCTGCATATGCTTAAAAAGAAAAAGAACGGTATCTTAACTACTTAGTTCTATATGACCATGCGGCACTTTATTCTAGATAGTTTAAAAAATGTATTCTCAATTTTAATAAATATTAATTATAATTTGATGACTGTTAGCTCAATTTAATTAATATATTACTAAATATTTGCATCGCAAAAAAAAGTCTCCATTTTGACATTTCCCTATCCGTCTTTTACTCCTTTCAATTGATCTTAATTTGAACATTGTTCTATTGTTATTTGTTTTTCAATTGGGACAAGATTTTAGATGGTCAAGTAAATATCTAGTCCATTAAATGATTGAAATCTCCAAATAGATGCTTAGGACAATATCGTTTAGATTGCTAAGTGCTGATATTTACGTTTTAGGGTATATAATAATAAAGAACAGGTAGTTCAATATGTTTCTGCTCATTGGAATGAATGTCAGAAAAATTATTCTACCATTAAAAAAGAAATTTTATCCATTGTTTTATGCATTTCCAAGTTTCAAAGCGATTTACTAAACCAATAATAATAATAATTATTATTATTATTATTATTATTATTAATGATATTTAAAATAATAAAATTATTTGTGATTTGAACAAGGGTAATTTAGTAAATATGAAAAAATTAGAAGAATAGAAAAGTAAATTTATGTTTCATTCTCATTCCCATATTTTCATTAACATGAGTTTCAAATTAATTTTATTAAAATTGTGTGGGAACCACACAATTTATTCATTAAATCTGATTTTCTTAGAAATCAGTTTTGATTCTCATTCCTCCATTCCCATTCCCATTCCTTCCAAGTAAACACAACATTATCTTGTGCCCGTGCATATAATTACAAGCGATCGGTCTCATTGTTTCCAATGGCCTGGGATAATCAGATTCAAGTTTTCTAGTTTTAATTGATCATCATAATTCTTTCGGTTGCTCGGACGTGCTCACGATATGGGTCGTTCTCGTTCTGCGCATTATTATTATCCATGTTTTAAGTGGATTTTCATTTTCTCTTCAAGAAAGAAATGGACCATATTGCTTGCTAAAACTACCCTAGTAATAAAAAAAAAAAAAAGGATTGAAAAACACTTGCTACTATGAAATTTACTGGATCCACATTTTTCAAAATATGAAAATTAAAATAAGAGTACTAGTTTTGGTTGGGCTCCATTATGAAACTCTGTTCTTTGTAGTAAGGATGTGTGTTTGGTTCAAAGAAATAATGGTGCGTTTACTTCCAGGGAATGGGAATTGGCTGGAATGGGAATGAATTGAGAATGAGAATGGACTGGAATAGAAATAAGGAATGAGAATGAAATTTTAATGTTTACTAGGCAAAAATAAATTGAAATGAGAATGTGCTGGAATGCTATTGATGTGTTTACTTGGCAAAATAAATAGGAACGAGAAATGAGAATGAGAATTAATTTACTAAAATACCCACAGTATTAAATAATATAATTTTCATTAACTAGATACATGTATAAATATTATTATAAAAATGATATTAATTAAAAATAAAATTAATAATAATTATTATTATTATTATTAATTATTATTAATAAATTTTATTAACTTTATTATTTTAGTTACTATTAATTATTGTTATTATTATTTTTATTAATATTATCATTATTAACATTTATTATTATTATTATTATTATTAAATTTTATTAACTTCATTGTTTTAGTTATTATTAATTATTGTTATTATTATTAATATTAATATTATCATTATTAGCATTTATTATTATTATTATTATTAAAAAATTTTATTAACTTTATTATTTTATTATTATTAATTATTGTTAATATTATTTTCACTAATATTATCATTATTAACATTTATTATTATTATTATTATTAAATTTTATTAACTTTAGTGTTTTAGTTATTATTAATTATTGTTATTATTATTTTTCTTAATATTATCATTATTAACATTTGTTATTATTATTAAATTTTATTAACTTTATTATTTTAATTATTATTAATTATTATAACTAAAATAATAATAATTATTTTTATTGTTAATAATAATAATATTAATAAATTAATAATTAGAAGGGTACAAAAGTAAATTCATCTTTCATTCTCATTCCCACATTTTCATTCCCTATCCCCCCATGGAAATGGGATACCCATTCTTTATTCCCAAATTGTGTGGGACTCACACAATTTATTTTCATTCCCAAATTCAATTTTGCCAAGTAAACATAGCTTTGATTCTCATTCTTCCATTCTCATTCCTTATTCCTACAAGTAAACACACCATAAGGGAAATGGAGAGGAGAGAAAAGGAAGAGAAAAAAAAAATGGAAGAGATAAATTTTATCTTAAATCAAATAATAAAAATGAGATTTATCCTTTTTTTTTCCTTTTTTTTTTCTCTCCTCTTTCTTTTTCATTTCTATCTTTTCCTCTCATTTTTTCCAATCTAATATGTAAATTGTGTCCAAGTGTACGATTAAGATGAGATGTCCACTGGATAAATAATAAAGGCTTTATTGCATCGAGAGTGTGCTACATTTATAATATTTTTTGTGATTATTTGTTATTTGGTAATTTTTTTTTCTCTGTTTAACTCTTCAAATGTCGCAATGAACTCATAAGACAAAGTAAATACATTAATATCTCTCTATAGTCATAATGTTTAGACTAACTATTTTTATTACTATAAAGAGATTATAAGTTAACAGAGGTGTGATTACAAAAATTATTGGTTTGACACAATTATTCTTAGTCCAAGAGATTATAAGTGAAACAAAATGTGTACTACATTAATCTTATCTGATTGGGAAAATGCAAAGCTTGTTATGAATTTATTAAAATAAATGTGGATGTTCATAACATATATCTCTTAATCTCTCCACTATCTTCCATTAACAACTTTTAACTTTCCTATAACTCCCACTATCTCACAAGAAATTATGATCTATAATGTTTCTATTAATTTCACGAAGTAATTATGTAACTATAAAAGAGAGTTCATCTCTTTGTTTTATATACACTTGGAATGAATAAAATCACTGTATAATATATTACTCTCTCATTTTATTTTTTTATCTTATGTTGCTTCTTTATTTTGTGTTGTTGGCTAATAGCTTTTCAAACACGTTATCAGCACGAGTCACGTGCCACTAAGAGGTAATATGATAATATATCTCTTTTGATCTTACTCGAGAGGGCATGAATTAAAATAGCTTTATTTGTCTAAATCATATGCATATGTTGCTTAAAATATTTCTATAATTTAAGAATAATGGATCTATGAAGTCGATCCTTACTTCATTTATTTATGATTACATATACCTTATTAAGATTGGATTGCAACATTTATCTAATATTCTATTCATTGGTATTGTTACTGTTTAATTCTTCTTATTATAATATTCAATTGCTATTATATATTTTTCATTCTTGAAATTTGAAAAAAAAAATCATCCTGAAGTGTGAATACTATAATATATAATGAAAAAAAAAACTAAAAATGCATCCTTGAAGGATTGTACTACACATAATGAAGGTTTTTTTTTCAAAACATGCTCCTGAAGAACTATTCCGAAATTATGATGTTATTCTATAATATTTTTTTCATAAAGGATTCACTATATAAGTATATATTTTAAATATCCTCGAAGGACTATACAAATATTATAAGTTCATGTATATGTCATGTAAGACTATATACAAATTTTCTTCTTCATATCTCCCAGAAAGAATTACAAAGTGAATATATATAAATAACGCATAATTGTTTCTTTGAAAAAATTTTAAGGAAAAAAACATGACAAACAAAAGTGTTTGAGTAATAAATGAGGTCATTAAAAAAAATTGTTCATTTTTTATTTTAACAACTTCTTGACTTTGTTGGCTCATTGTTCTGTTTCAACTTCTTAGACTTTTAGTGAAAGATTTTTGCATGCTTATTTTATATTAGATAAATTTCAACAATAGTTTGATATGATAAAATATAGGAATGAGTTGTAAGTGGCATATATATGTATTTGAACTTTTAAATTGATCCCTATATTTTTATTGAATTCTTGATGAACATTTTTTATTATTGTCTTGAATTACTAAAGTCTAATTAATATTTACATATTTAAGACCATGAATAGTACTAAAATAATTTTGTGGAAAACATCAATCCCACAAGGATTGTAAAAGTTTATGATTTTCTTTTATGATCATCTCACTGAAGGAGTTAAAAATTCATATATAAGTTTGACGATAATTTTAAAAGCTCAATTAATTCTCTCAATTGAAATTATGTGGAGAAAAAAAACTGAAAGAAAAAAGACATGATTTTGTACAGCATATATGCTCATGTGGTAGCAAATCAAGAGTGCCAATATAAATTAACGTATGTTTTCTTTTATTAAAAGAAAAAATATGGATTTTTTATTTAAAAAAAATCATGATTGTAGATCTTACTATGAGAAATCAACATGTGAATATTATACCATCAGAAGTAGTTTGAAATTGAAATTAATATCGATGATGGACCAGAAAATCAAATAGTAAATTTACTATGCAAGCTTAATAATTTTGTGAAAGTTCTCCTATAATTATGGGGAGTAAAGTGATTTACACTGAGTGAATAATAAAGATGGATGTTTGGTGGATACTGCAATAATGCACACAATTCTACGAAATAAAAAATATTTCCACAATTTAATATTAGCTAAGGCTAATGTTAATACAATATATAATTCTACTAATCTAATTTAAGGTTCCTAAAGAGTTAATATTATGTTACCAAATGGTACAAAATTACAAATAAATGATTCTTTATATTCCCACAGAACCAACTGAAATTTGTTTAGTTTCAAGGATATTCATCATAACAGATACTACATTGAAACATCTAGTAAAAGTAATTATGAATTTCTTTACATTACTTTAACTATTTCATGCCAGAAGCATGTACTAGAAAAACTACATTTTTTTTTTTGGTTGTATCATACAATTATAAGAACAATAGAAATAAATTTTACAATAAACCATAAGTTCTCCGATCTAAATATTTTTAAACTTTGGCATGATCGACTTGGGCATCTTAGATCAATCATGATGCATCGTATTATAAAAAATTCACATGGACATCAATTAAAAAACCAAAAGATTCTTTTACTAATTGAAAGTCCATGTGCTGCTTGTTCTCAAGGGAAATTAATAATTCGACCATCTCCAATAAAAGTAATTCTTTAATCTCCTAAATTTTTAGAAAGAATCCAAGGAGATATATATGGCCCTATACATCCAAGTTGTGGACCGTTTCATTATTTCTTGATCTTAATAGATGCATCAATTAGATGGTCACATGTCTCTTTACTTTTTAGTCACTCTTTACTTTTTAGTCATGGTGTTGCATTTGTTAGTTTTCTTACTCAAATTATTAGATTAAGAGCACAATTTCCTGATTTTCCTATTAAAAAAATTAGACTTGATAATGCTGGTGGATTCACATCTAAATTTTTTTTATGATTATTACGTCTATTGAAACTGATGTTGAGCATTCTGTTACACACAGTCATACACAAAATGGTTTAGCTGAATCTTTGATTAAACATTTACAATTAATTACAAGATCATTAATTCTTATATTAAATTTTCTTTTTTCATGTTGGGGACATGCAATACTATACGATGAATCACTAATTCACATTTGACCAAGTTTTTGTCATACATATTCACCTTCATAACTTGTTTTTTGCCAACAGCCAGATATTTATCATTTGAAAATTTTTGGATGTGCTGTTTATATCTCAGTTGCTCTCCCACAAGAAATAAAATGGGTTTGCAATGAAGACTTGGAATTTATGTTGGTTTTTATTCTCCATCAATAATTAGGTATCTTGAACCTTTAACTGGAGACCTTTATACTGCATGATTTGTATATTGCCATTTTGGTGAATAAGTTTTCCCGTCATGAGGGAGAAAAAAAAGACAAAAACAAATGAACGATGAGAAATTACATGGCATGCATCATTAGTATCTCATCTTGATCCTCATACAAATCAAATTGAACTTAAAGTTCAAATGATCATTTATTGACAAAATATTGAAAATCAAATTCCTAATGTATCTGATTCAAGAAAAATAACAGAATCACATATTCCAACTGAAAATGCTCCAACACATGTTGAGATCCCTGAAGGATAACACAACAAAACTAATAAAAGTAATATATATTTGAAACGTGGAAGGTCAATTGGCTCAAAAGACAAAATTTTCCAGAAGAGGAAAACATAGAAAAATTACAAAATGAAATTAGCACTTCTGAAGAGTCATTGCCTGCTAATCAAATAATAAAGATTGATCAATCAAATAATATTTGTTCTATTGACCCAAAAGAAGAAAATTTACCGACAACTGAGAAAATATCAATTTCTCCTAAAGAGAAACAAAATAATGAAATTACAATTGGTTTTGTTAGTATAGAAAAATCTTATGATTGAAATGAAATAATTATTAATGATTTTTTTCATTTACTGTGACTTTTAATATTATAAATGATGATAAGGATCCCGACCTAAAAACTGTGGAAGAATGTCGACATAGAAATGATTGGCCAAAGTAGAAAAATGCTATTCAAATAGAGCTAAATTCACTTGCAAAACTACAGCATTCGGACCAGTAGTCATGACGCCTGAAGATGTCAAATATGTTGGTTATAAGTGAGTATTCGTTAGAAAATCAAATGAAATAAATGAAATTGTGAGATATAAAGCAAAGTTAGTTGCATAAGGTTTTTCTCAAAGACTTGGCACTGATTACGAGGAGACATATTCTCCTGTTATGGATGCAATTACATTTCGATTTTTAGTTAGTCTCATAACCTATGAAGGGCTTGATATGCGTCTTATGGATATTGTGACTACATATCTATACGGCTTTATTGATATAGATATTTATATAAAAATTCTTGAAAGATTTAAAATACTTGAAGCAAACAAATTAAAATCTCGTAGTTTATATTTTTTGAAACTATAATGATCCTTATATGGATTAAAACAGTCTGGGTGTATATGGTACAATCGCATAAGCAACTATTTATTGAAAAAAGAATATGTAAATAATTCAATTTGTTATTATGTTTTTATTTTTAAAAAATCTGAAATTGGATTTGCAATAGTTGCAGTATATGTTAATGATTTAAATCTCATTAAAACTCCTGAAGAACTTTAAAAAATAACTTCTTGTTTGAAAAATAAGTTTGAAATGAAAGATCTTGGAAAAATAAAATTTTGTCTTAGTTTACAGATTGAGCATTTGGCAAGTGGAATACTTTTACATCAGTCAACATACACTAAAAAAGTTTTAAAGCGTTTTTGTATAGATAAAACTCATCCATTAAGTACTCCAATGGTGGTGCAATCACTTAATATGGAAAATGATCTATTTCGTCCTAAAGAAGATGGCAAATTAATTTTTAGTCATGAAGTACCATATTTAAGTGCAATTGGTGCACCATGTATCTTGCAAATTGTACTCTATCTGATATTGCATTTTCAGTTAATTTATTAGAAAGATATAGTTTCGTACCAACTGATAGGCATCGGAATGGTGTAAAGCATGTATTTCGCTATCTTCGTAAAACAATTGACATTAGTTTATTTTATCCAAATGGATGAAAGTCACCAATAATTGGATATGCAAATATTGGACATCTCTCTGATCCACATAAAGCCTGATCTCAAATGGGTTATTTATTTAGCTCTGGTAATAGTGATGTATCATGACGATCAATGAAACAAATAATGGTTGCAACATCTTCAAATTATTCAGAAATACTTGCTATTCATGAAGCAAGTCGAGAGTGTATTTTGTTAAGATTAATGATACAACATATTCGAGAAACATGTAGATTGTCATCAATTTAAAAAAAAAAACTCACAATATTATATGAGGATAATGCAGTATGCATTTTAAAGGTGATTATATAAAAGGTGATAGGATCAAGCATTTTTCACTAAAGTTCTTTTATACACATGAACTTCAAAAGAGTGGTGATATAGATATTCAATAGATATGCTTAAGTGACAATCTTACAGATTTATTTACAAAATCCCTACCAACAACGACATTAAAAAAATTGGTACACAAAATAGGATTTTTTCTAATAAAATTTTAATGAAGCAACTCTATATCTCTAAAATTATTTATTCCAAAACATCAATGAATAATATACTTTTTTTCTTTACTAATTTTTTTTCCTCCAAGGATTTTTTTTAGTAAAAGTTTTAACGAAGCCTATTCTTTGTAATGAACATCTAAGGGGAAGTATTATGAATTTATTAAAATAAATGTGCATATTTATAACATATATCTCTTAGTCTCCTCACTATCTTCTACTAACAACCTTTGGCTTTTCTATAACTCTCATTGTCTTATAAGGAATTATGATCCATAATGTTTCTATTAATTTCATGGAGTGATTATGTAGCTATAAAAGAGAGCCCATCTCTTTATTTTGTACACACTTGAAATAAATAAAATCACTCTATAATATAATGTTCTCTTATTTTATTTTTTTATCTTGTGTTAATTCTTTATTTTGTGTTGTCGGCTAATAGCTTTTTTAACAAAGCCTTCTTAACGACCTAATTGATTGCATTCAATTTACCATTTTTCCCTCAAGGTAATTTATATAAATATTATACAATGATTCAGTAACATCTTTAAAGATGTAATCACTGTCTTAAGCAACTTAAAAAAAAAAAACATTTTATTCTATCTTTTAACTTTTGATATAACAGAACATTTATTTTCCAAATAATTATTATTATGTTGACAAAAAATTTGTAAAATAAAATCTATAAAAATTATAACTCATTATAATGTGACGTTTATTATTATTTACAGCTAACTCAAATCATGATCATAATTTTCTATGCTTAAATAAAAATTATTCATACATAAAATATCACTCTAAACAAATTTTACAATAAGACTTGCTACTAACAAGAAAAACTTTTAACTAATGCAACATGCTCTGGAAGCAAAACCCAGGCACGCGCTTAATAAGAGTCGCATACTACTAACAACACTTCATTTCATTCCAAGCACGGATCATTTTCATTTGAAGGCTTGAGTTGCACATTCTCCTCGTCCAAAATCGATATTATTTGGTGAACAATAAAAAATGAGAGCCAGAAAAACTTGCATGCACTCACTTTTGCTTGTTTGCTGTTACATAAGCTAGCCAGCCTAGATAAATTGCTTGCTTCAAAAAAAAAAAATCATTACAATTAACTGTCAGAACAATCCGATCAGCTAGCTACTTTTACATAGAAACAAGAAACCAACAAGGCCAGTGCTGCATGCATAATGAATGGCTCATGTCAAGAAACGCCAAGCCCTGCTGTGACTATTTTAGATAAATAGGAACTCTTAAACAGTATCAGCAAGAGTAATTTCACAATGATCACTTGAACTTTTCTAGTCCCATCTTTCCAAAGTCTACAGCTGTTCATCAGTCTTATGTGACCTACTGTCCAACCAAAGAGGCATAACATGCTGCATTCGACTGGACATCATATATCATGAAATTCGCCTTAGTACTCTGCAAGATGTATAGTGCTTGTCAATGCTCATTTAATATTGTTTACATGATATCATTCTACTTAAATCTCCAAGATACAGTCCCACACTACGAGCAATTTTTGCTCTTACATTTCCTCATTTGGAACATCAGAATCAAAGAAGGTATAGGACTAATGATCGCAGATTGCATTATATGTGGTTTTCTCATTACCAAATACCTAATTTTAAAAGAGAGGAAACAAATCGCAGACATACCTTAAGCATCATACAGCAACAGTTAGGAGTGGCAACACCACAACTAATTTACTTGTATGGAGAAAAAATGATTGATGAGTTGTGGCCGCCAAATCCAAATGAGTTAGACAATGCTGCCTTAACCTCTAGTCTCTCTTTCTTTGGGCCCACAAGCACATTCGTGTCCTGAATCAATGGCTTGGAAACATCAGGTAATCTCACAACGATAATGATAAGATAGGAAAAACAATCATTTACCAAGGCTGAGAACAATAATAATATCATTAATCTTCATTGTCAACTTAGATGATTAAACCAAAAAAAAAAAAGCCCACAAAGGGCCAACATACCACTGCTTCATCTGGGTTTTCCAGATTGATATTTGGATGAATCCACCCAGTCCTTATTGCCTATCAGAGAAATGCAATAACCATGTCAATAACACATAAAAGGAAAAATGAAACCAAAGAATCACAACTAGCTGAGGAATAATTATATAAAAAAATTCATTTTAAAAACAAGGCAAAGGTACAAAACAATACATATAATCCTAATTTTCATTTTAATTTTAAATTTGTAAGCAAGCATAAGTTAAATGATAAAATGGTGTTGTTACCTGCACAACCGCAATGGCTTCTACAGCTCCAGCTGCTCCCAGTAAGTGACCAATCATAGATTTTGTTGAGTTTACCCTTAACTGTGCATATTGGAGACCTTGTCAGCATCACAAGGAAATAGTATTAAAGACAGAGCTCACAAAGAAATAATTATTATAAGCGTCCAATTACCCCACGATTCTGGCCAAAACAATGAATAAGAGCTTGATATTCTTTAATGTCTCCAGCTGGTGTGGATGTTGCATGTGCATTTATATAATTTACATCTTCCCTGGAGACCCCAGAATGTGCTAATGCCTTCTCTATGCAAAGAATTACACCAGCCCCTGATTTTTTGATGGGACAGAAAGAATATCAGTTTAGGCTTTCACATGAGAACAGAGAACCAAGTTTCTGAAAAGATGCGAGCCAAAAATGTGATAGTTTCCAGATTTGACTATCATTAATTGCTGTGGATAATTCCCAAAAAATAAGAAGCAACCAATTAACTCTCTTGGTAGGCTAAAAGAATAATCACCATTAGTAATAACGAGGCAATAAAAATCAATTCTAACAGCTTTTACAATCAATGTATTATTAAATATATGAATTATTTGACATAATCAGCTTGAAACCAATGAAAGCATGGATACCAGGAGCTAGTAGTTTTTTTTCCAATTTTTATGCGATTTAGTGATAAGAGATGCGGGATACTAGAAAAGCAAAATCCAAAGTGAATTGATGGTCCGCTATAGCTAATTTCTAATCTTTCCTAACTAGACTCTAAGTTTCTTCCTGCACCTATTCATCTCTCTCAAAAACTGGGGCTGTAAAACTATCTTGGCTACTTCAGCTCATCATTGGTTTGTCTATGGGTCGCTTGCGCTTGCTTATTTTTAGGCCAAGAACAAAGATAATATTAAAGTTTGTACTTTTGAGCCAATCGCAGACATCTTCCACTCACCTCACAGTAGGCTCAACAAGTGTATATTACTTATATTACTAGAAAATATTAAGGTATATCATCACTAGATATTGAGGGACATGGGCAAATAATCTGAAAATTAGCTGAGGCTTGTGAGCCAAACTCAATCTGATCACATTAAACTCTGCCCAAGCTTGAATTCAGCTCAACAATGATTCAAATCATTGAGCTGAGCTTGAGATCCTGCTCGCGTTAGGTTGGAACGTTTACGGTGTTGTCAGAAATTTCACCGAGCTAAGAAAAGCAATGATAGTCCTGAACTCCACCAAGTAGGATATCACCTAATAATAACTCAGGACAATCACACAAAGCCTAAAAAAATACTTGTGAAGCAGGCCACCATAAACAAGAAGTTCCAGATTGAACTACAAAATTTTCATCTATTAGTTATCTAATCAGTCATGAACTAAGTTCATATTTTCTTTACACTTCAAAAAATATATAAGGATCATAAACTAACACTGCCAAAGCAACCCTAATAGAATTGTAAGCTGAAAAAAAGTGTACAAAATGGTGGGTTTTAACAGATTAGGAAGAGCAGCAATCAGATGAAAGTGCACAAATGAGTGAATTTAACAGATTAGGCAGAGTTGGAAGTAGGAACAGCAGCAGTTGCCGGGGTACATTGCAGCTCAAAGTATTAGCATAAGATAGGTTAAATTTAACAACAACTATCCAACTAACTGACACAGTTATATGCTTAGGCAAAATGCACTCTCCAGTTTTTGGATAATGACTTGAAACGTAGTAAGAGAGAAAAAAAAACACTAAGAATTGATGCAGGGCACATTAAATGAGCGTTCAACAAAGGTATTTATCTAAAAATGTCCTTAAAATATTAGAACAAATGGATAATAAGAGAAGTCAATCACGAAGAAATAACCAATTATAAAAATAAAATGAATGCGTAAGGAATTGAAAATTCCAACTCTTTTTGTAATTTATCTGTCTAATTAGTACAAGAAAAGAAAATGCCGCATTTGGTACTGGGAAACCCCCTACTGATATTTGTATTCACTATACTAGGTTATGACAAGAGCAACATTTATTCTTTTCCAAAATGGCATCCAGAAATGAAAAACATAGTCTCACGGAAGCAATAAACAGGAAGGCAAGTATCATATAATCAGCAAACATGAAGCTATCAGATTCCAAGAAAGTTCAGATTGAAAAGGTAAATCCAGCTGAGGATGTAAGTTCTGACCTAACACAATAAAATGGCAGTATGACCACAAGCATAGAACTCGGGCATTAAGTGAGGTGTGTGTATTTATCAGGAGTTCTCTAGCATAGGACTGTCACATTTTACTCTCGATACATATGACATGAAATTACATAATAATAGTTATCTATTCCTTGAAATAAGATAGAATTTTCCAAAGCCATTCAATGATTTCATTTGCACAGAAAATTAAGTCTTAAAGACATGGCACTTTTACCATCAGGGTGCGGTTCAGTCATATGATAAGCATCACAGGTGAAGCTTCCACCACAAAATTCTGCATAGATTTTTGCACCTCTTTTCTGCAAAGGTCATTAATGCATTAAAATTATTTTGCATCATAATTTAGCAAGCAAGAAAATAGCCAAAAAATTAATAATAAAAATAAAGGTTTCTTCCGAAGATAAGAGGTTGAAGCAGCTAAGGAAAAGGTTAGGAAAAGCTATCTGATAATTAGTAAAGAGTGAGGATGTATTAATATGAAGGAGTAGTTTAATGTAATTTCAACGTGCTACATTGATAAGACAAATGATAATAAAGTTGAGCCAAGAAAAATGGTCACCTACAATTCAACTACAGATGTGCTCCTGAATGGACAGACAAGAAATGTAACGCATAAGCCAAGTATAAGAAGGGATCTGACCCGATTGAGGTAAACTGTTTACCTTAGCATGCTCTAATTCTTCTAAAAGCAGAACGCCAGCTCCTTCCCCCATCACAAATCCGTCACGATTCTGTTTAATGGAAAAACACCGCATTTCTGAATAAGTAACAACTATGATGCAGATAAGTAGAATTACTAGTAAAGTCACAAATATGGATTTGTATATTTGATTAAACACCTTCAACCAATTAACTATTACAATCTATTTTCCAGTAAGTTCACTACAGAATGATGCATTGGGATCAAATAAGTTCACTTTTCTTGGTTTATACGAAATCATTTTTCAAATAATCTTTTGAAAGGCCTGAAAGATAGCAAAACGAAAGAAGAAAGCACAAAAAGACAATAATTATTTTAACATTACAATATCCCAAGGGCGAGAAGCTTTGGTAGGATCGTTGTTCCTCTGTGAAAGTGCTCTGCATGCCACAAAACCTCCCAACCCTGCACCAAGAGTCAAAAGTACAAACAAGCAAATTTCTTTACCACGCCGATTTAATAAAGGATGAGGTGAATGTAACAAAGGAAAGGGGTTAAGATATACCAATGGGTATAACAGCAGCATCTGAGCCACCGCAAAGCATCACATTCTGCAATCAGATAATAATTGCAGAAATATTACAATCAATCTACAGAATCAAATTTGGGAATGAAATAAATAAAAAATAGATATTAAGATAACATAAGGAACTCGTACAACTTAGCTAGAAAAGAGAATAAATAAAGAATACAATAAGCTTACAGCTTCGCCTCTAATAATATGGTTTGCCGCATTCAGTATACAGAAGTTACTTGTAGCACAAGCAGTAGATATTGAATAGTTAGGGCCCATCCATCCCTGAGATTGGCAGTTGAAAGGTTCAGGCCCAAACTCTAGTACCTATCAGGACTTATCTTGAATGCTTAATATTGCAGAAATAATAAATTTAAGCTGACCAGATCCATTGCAAGCATAGCAGAACCCATATTTGTAGTAGCAAAAGGTACGCAAAAAGGATTCATCTTCTTGTAGGAGATCCTTAAAGCCTCAATTGCATCATAAAAAACCTGTTCAAAATAAAAATTATCCAAAATAATAAGTTAATAAAACAAATCTTA
This sequence comes from Citropsis articulata, assembly GCA_030449925.1. Classification (NCBI taxonomy): domain Eukaryota; kingdom Viridiplantae; phylum Streptophyta; class Magnoliopsida; order Sapindales; family Rutaceae; genus Citropsis; species Citropsis articulata. The sequence goes on from JASUUH010000257.1 coordinate 1,738,360, forward strand.
TTTAACAGGGTTGAAGTTGTGTTCATGCCAATTCTATTAAAATATTGTGCTAAAACCAATGAAAACACAAGGTTACCTTCATGCCACCCATTCCGGAGCCAATCAAAACTCCACATTTAGATTTATCTAACTCATTCATGACATCTTCTGTAATTCCACCATCCACCAAGGCCTTCTTGCCAGCCGTAAGCAGGTACAGCATAAACTTATCCATCCTCTTGGAAAGTTTTGGTGCAACCCATCCATCTGTAGAGAAAGATTTTATCTCTCCAGCAATTTTCTGGGGAAGGAGAAGAGGGGGAAAACAATTACCACAAAAGAATTCTCAAAGCCAGCAACAAAAAAGGATATAGACATCTCGAATAAGAGTTACCGTAGGAAAACTAGTACAGTCGAAAGTCTCTATCTCACTTATACCACTCACACCCTCGAGCAAATTATTGTAGAAGACATCTGGTTCATGACCAAGCGGACTCACCAAACCCATCCCTGTCACAACCACTCGCCTTTGCTGCATATGAGGTTTCTTTTTTGTTGTGACTTCCTCATCAGGTTGCACAGCTACAGCCATGGTTTCCCCTAAATTTTGGACAAATTTATGGCAAATGGGATGCAAGTTTGATTAGTTACCCCCCCCCCCCAAAAAAAAAAAAAAAAACTTAAAACTTATTTCCGTGACAACATCATTTTGCATCAGTTTCCATCTATCCAATTAGTCAATTACTCTGCATATTTAACTCGATAATTTCGAGAGTTTGAAAATGATACAAGCAGAATTGAATTGATACTAGTCTAATAAACCAGCAATAATTATAAAGAATATGTTTCCAAAAAAAAGAGTAGACTGTGCCTTACAAGCAACATAATTAAAGCTGCTAAACACAAATACCAGTCACACAAAAGGAAGGCCAAAAATAATTCTAATTAGGATAAAAACTATTATGAAATCATTCATCACTAGCCTAGACTAAACCCAGCCACCTCTGAGAGAGAGAATCACCAATAAACTTGCTAAAGCTAAAAGTTCAATTAATTCACATGTGCAGCTTACTTGAATTGACATTGACAAGCTTCTAAAACAGAATTCCAAGAGTTTTAGATAAATATGTAGTGTGTCACAAAGACAAAAAAAGAATTACACATAATTAAATTGAGCTACTTTTCTTGACCCAACTACCCGTACATCATAAATTAGGCCATCAATAGCTAAAATCATCAAACACACATGACCGTCACTGAATGTGAATAACTTCACAACTATTAAAATTGAAACGAAAATGTCATCAACATGGAAGATCTTAGACTAACGCATTCCTATCATTCCACACACCTTCTCTCAACAGCACAACACAATAAAATAGAATAAAACAAAAGGTGCTGAATTAATACAGTCACCCAGCTTCAAGCACAAATTAATCCCCATAAATACTTACTTTTTATTAAAAAAATTATAATAACAAAATTAAAATTAAAAAAATACCCATTTCCCAGATTCTACGGTAAAGAATTCAAAATACAGCAGCTAATGGGAATGAAAGAGATTGAAAGGTTACCAGAACGGGTGACTCGATTGAGTCTGAGTCGCCGTTGCCTTCGATTAAGAGGGACAGTACTATTATTGGATCCAAAAAACGAAGAGAAGCCATTATCACCGAAGAAACCAAGCGAAGAAACGGAGCTGTAATATTCGTTGCAAGGCTCAAAGGGCAAGCAAGAAGCCATTAGGCTCTGAATGCTGTGACTAGATCCACTAAACGACGAGACCAAGCTGCCGTTTACAACTTCACCACCAACACCACATTTCGCCGAAAGTTTCCTCCTCCTTGCCGCTGAGAGTCTTTCTCTCTTGTTGTTGGTGTAGCGATGTAGCACGGATGGCGGTTGGTATGGGTCCCGGCTGCCGCACGTGAAGGACATGCAAGCCGCCACGAACCACGTGCACAGGGGAGATGAGAACGAACAAGATGACGCCATTTTTATTAACCCAAAAGCAGAAAAAAAAATAAAGAAAACCCAGATGGGGATTTAATATGAGCAGTGAAGTGAAGAATCTGAACGCACTCTCTAACTCTTTGTCTTATCGTGTTTCAAAGAAACATGGACAGAGAGAGAGATAAGGATAGTTTTTGAAAACGAGTTAAAGCGAGAGTGAGAGTGAGAGTAGCATTCGATTTCGATTTCAATTCCGTTAACATCAATTAATATTCTGGTTCATGTGTTACCACTCTACTCCATCTACATGTAACGCTTTTGAAGACGCCAAGTAATAATGAGAGCTATTTTGGTGGTGCGGGTGATGCTCTGCTCTGTTCTGCTCTGCTCTCACGAGGTGGATTTTCAGATTGCCCAATGCCAAAGCCTTTTCGATTTTTCTCTCTCTTCAATTCTGAAGGGGTCTATATGCAGAGTTTACTTGTGGGGCTGTTTCGACTCCTTTTAAAACAAAATAATTAAAAATTATAATAATTAAAATGGAGCCAAACAAACATATAAATTAATCTCTCATTTCAAAAAATAAATAATAAATAATCTCTGACCAGAAAAAATTGTTGTATATCCGCTATACAAGCGAAAAGTTCAAAAAAAAAAAGATGGCTCGTGTGGAAATTTGTGCTGACCACTGTGTGAGGGTGAGGGCTCTCCTTGTTAGTAAATGACATTTTTGCACATGGTGCTCGTCTTAATTACAATCCGGTCCCGTCGTGACCAGAATAAGTACAGTGCGCTAACATTGGTTGATTACTTGACTTTGCATATAATTGAATGGTGTTCCGTACTTTTTCCTTTTGATATGTTTGATTTGATATAAAGAAATGGAGATCGAGGAGAGAAGACAAGGCAAGTGGAACAAAATCAGAAGAGATAAGATAAATTTAATGTCAAATTAAATAGGATTTTATTATTCAATATAATAGTGTCCCTTATATTTTTAATTAAGATAACAAGATCTAATTAAATAATAAAATTGAGATTGATTTTTTTTTTTTTAGCATTTTTTCTTCTTTTTTCTTTTTTTCATTCTTCTCATCTCCTCTCATGTCTTCTAAACAGAATCCGCTTAAATCATTTTTATAACAATTTTTCAAAGTAAGAGAATGATTATTTTATAAAAATAAATCATCACACATTTTTTAACTTTTATTTTCATAATATTTCTTTAATAAAAATATATTTCATTTTTTTTATAAATTTAATCGGTAACTTATAACCCTAATATATTATAAAACAAAAATTATATATTACTTTTATTTATTGAGATTCATATATTATGCTAAGTAATTTATTAAACTTGCCCCCAAAAAAAAACTATTTTCTTTTATTTAACATAATATCACCTCAAAATGCTCCACTCATGCGAGTAAAGTTCAAACCTTCATACTCATGTTTTCACCATAATAAATTTTACTAACTCAACTAGTTGACACTCTACAATAAACTTTATCTACGTGGTTCCAGTAACAATCTCCTCTCCACTCATGTGAGCATAGTTTAAATATTTTAATTTCAACACAAAAAGATTTTTCAAACTCAATTAGCTGAAACTCTATAATAGACTTGATCCAGGTGGTCTCAGTAGAAATCTCCTCTCTACCTAGGGGAGCAAGGTCCAAACCTTCTTGTTTTCAAAACTGTATATTGCTTTTATTTATTCAGATTTATAAATTATGCTAGATAGTTTATTAATCTTATTCTCAAAAAATAAAAATCTATTTTTTCTTTTATTTAACTTAATGGCGACCCCAACACTCTCTATCTATATGAGTAAGGTTCAAACCTTCATACTCATGTTTTCACCATAACAAATTTTACTAACTCAACTAGTTGACACTCCACAATAAACTTTATCTATGTGGTCTCAGTAAAAATCCCCTCTCCACTCATGTGAGTGGGGTTTAAACATTTTAATTTCAACACAGAAGATTTTTCAAACTTAACTAGTTAACACTCCAAAATAGACTTGATACAGGTGGTTCCAGTAGAAATCTCTTCTCTACCTAGCGAAGCAAGATCCAAACCTTCTTGTTTTCAAAATTATATATTACTTTTGTTTATCAAGATTTATATATTATGCTAGATAATTTAATCTTGCTCTAAAAAAATAAAAGTCTTTTTCTTTCTTTTATTTAACTTAATAGAGGCTTAATACTCTCCATTCGTATGAGCAAGGTTCAAACATTCATACTCATGTTTTAAACATAACAAATTTTACCAATTCAACATAACAAAAGATTTTTCAAACTCAACTAATTGACACTCCGTAATAGACTTGATCTAGGTGGTCTTAGAAAAAATCTCCTCTCTACCTAGGGGAGCAAGGTCTAGACCTTGTTTTCAAAACTATGTACTACTTTTATTTATTGAGAATTATATATTATGCTAGATAATTTATTAATCTTATTCTAAAAAATAAAAGTCTATTTTTTTAATTTTATTTAACTTAATGGTGACCCAATACTCATCAACTGTATGAGTGAGATTCAAACCTTCATACTAATGTTTTCAACATAACAAAATTTACCAATTTAACTAGTTAGCACTCTATAATAGACTTGATCAACGTGGTCTCAGAAAAAATCTCCTCTCCACTCATGTGAGCAGTGTTTAAATATTTTAATTATTATATTCAATCTAAAAGATTATACTAACTCAACTAGTTAACACTCCATAATAGACTTGATCTACGTGATCCCATTAAAAATCTCTCTTCACTCATGTGAGGAGGGTTTAAATATTTTAGTTCTTGTTTTCAACGTAAAAGATTTTACTAACTCAACTAGTTGTTATCTCGTGGTAGACTTGATGTAGCTGGTCTCAATTTTATTTCTTATGATAATTTATATATTACAATTCTTAAAATAGTACAATGACCGTACAATTTTGAAGTCCTAGCTATGCATGATTCCATTGGACTCCAATGTTATTAGGCCACCATCACCAACCGCTTGTCCACTCCAGTCTAATTTCCATCTCCCCACCTACTCACGAAATTAGATTCTCCGAGAGAGTTCAACAAATGTACGATATTTTACTCCAAACTCACTGTATGCCTTCCTTGCTTATGTTCAACGAAGATTTTAGTTTTATATCATTATCTTTTGTCATTTAACCTATTAGCAACTACTAACAAACAACCATCGCAAATAATTCCACCAAACGCATTGCTTCGATACGACCAAGCTATCAAATCATTTTCACTTTAAAATATCATATCAAATATATTATATAAAAAGAAATACCATTTAAAACGATTTAAAAAAAACAATATTAATTAAAGATTAAAAACTCAGCCCAATGCTCCAAGCACCTGGCACTGACTCTGTTTTGCGCTTTTTTTTAAAATTGTTATTTATTATTTTTTTATCGTTGCATCATCAAATTGTTAAAAATTGTTAGTTTCAGGGAGTTGGCTAAGTTACAGATTCTGTAACATACAGATCCAGCTTAGCCAGCTCCTAATTGGTAGCTAGCTACCAAACAAAAGCATTTGCATGCTTTTTCTCCCTATGCAGGACAGGTGTGGTGCATGCATTGGGTACATATGTTACAGAATCTGAAACATAGCAACCTCCTAGTTTCAAGTTTCATTTCAGACGGTAGAATTATGAAACTAAGAACATCTCTAAAAGGTTCTATAAATTTTACTCTTTAAATATTTATTTTACTTATTTATGTGGCAAATAGAAGGGTGAAAAAAAATATTATTCTCCCAAAAACTTTTCAAATAAAAATGAATTAATATTATTTTAATCAAATAACTATTCTTTTAAAGGAAAAGTCAATAATAATTAAAGTACATCTCTCTTTTTTTCCAATAAAAAATAATAAAATATAAATTAAAGAGTGAGAAAATAACTTTCTAAATTTGAAGAGAGATGATCATTTTTAATTTAAAGAATTTTAATTAGAGTGTCTTTTGGAACTTTAAATGTTGATGTAGCTCCTCAAATAAGTAATAAAATATTATTTGAAAAGTCTTTTAGAGATGCTCTAACTAATACAATTGAACTGAATAAATTTAATTAATAAAAATTTCGAGTCAGCAGGACACCAAACCAAAATCAGGTTCAAATTATTATTAATCTATATAATAATAATTAAAAAAAAATCGGCGGCTGCTCATATTATTATTATATTATTTTGTGGATTTGATAACGCAGCTAGCACGTGAGCATGAGATGTTACCAACGTGAACATGCTTATGCATGCGTCTGCCGCTTGTGCATGTTTTGAGTGTACAAAAATATCTATACGTCCTTGTGTTTCATGTTCTGTTCTTCTCAATCAATAATTCCTCTCCCATCTTTTAGTAATAAATTACTATATTTTTTGCGACTATTTTTATAAAAATAAATATTAAAATCTTTGAAAATAAATATTAGTTGACACCTCCTGCCTTGATTCTAAATTAGAGGGTAGTAAAATATTTATTTAAAAGAAAAAAGATTTGAATAAAGGCCAACAATTTTGAGTTGGTCGACGTCTTCTTTTATTTAATTCTAAACAGGAGGATAATATATAATACTTTTTAAAAATGAAGAAAGAATTATTTTTTTTAAAAAAAAGAGTTAAAGAGTAAATTTTATTCAGCTTCCATAACTTTCCTATGAAAATGGAGTCTCTTTTCTTTTTTTTCCTTTTTCTTTTGTTTTCTTCGAAGTTTAGCAGAAGTATAATTATATCATGTTAAAAAGTCAAAACTTTATAGTGCCTAGGTTGTGGGATGTGGTACTGTAATTCAACTCTTGAATTAATTAACTTGAAACATGTTTCTAAGGCCAGCTGGCACGATGGTTGAAATTTCTTGCTCAGTGCATGAAAAGTATTTGTGGGGGCTAAATATTTATAATTTCTTTTCCCTCACGAAACGTGAGTGGAGTAGGAGTACGTGTCTTGTAGAATTTAATGTATGATATAAGTCCAGGTATATATGTCGATTGTAAATATCGATATAATGTAATACGGTAGGGCGTTACAGACGTGTCTTGTAGAATTTAATGTAATAATATAAGTCAAAATATATATGGATTGTAAATATCGATATAGTGTACATTTTAATAAGCGGTTGTAATAAACATATCATGTATCTAGTATTGTGCTTTTAATAAGCAGTTGTAAATCAGTAAATCATGTCTAGTATTACGGTGTATAAACCAAAAAAAAAAAAGAAAGAAAGAAACATGTTTCTAAGTATTAAATAAAATATTTTTCACTAAAAAAATGACAGTTACTTATATTTACAATCGGAATTTTATCGGAACCGTGTTACACGATGTTGTATTTGTCATAATTTAAAGATCTACTGATCTGACTAGCTTTTTCCAGTCTCTGCTGTCGGAATACAATTTCATGTCCTAACCGGTGGTAGTCAGTAGCCATTACCCTCCAGCAGCTGCCCTCTGGTCGGTGATTTTTTTTTTTTTTTTGTCTTTTCCACTTTGTTTTTATTTTATGTAATTTTCCTTGGCTTTTTCCTCTTTAGTAATTTTTACTTTTTTTTTTTTTTTAATTTGTTTGTATTTTTGTGGTTGGGCGTTGTACACCTACCACTATTGATGTTCTTTTGGTGTCGAAGATGATGTTCATTTTTCTTTATCAGTATCAGCATCCTATTAGTGTTCGTATTGGGATAATATGTCTACATTAGGTAGGATTCTAATCTTTGAAAATATGATTGTGTATTTACGCCTTAGTTGTGTTGTATTGCTGATCATTTGTATTTTTGCACTATAACCAAACGTAAAGCTAGAAGCATGTTTTTGCTAGTACTTGAAAGTAAAGAATGATACTGCTTACATAGCTACTTTATGCTTTAATCACCCAAAATTAAGATATTAAGAATGGGTTATGCTATTTTTTAAAAGCAATATTCCAAGTGATGATGTATTATTCCTCATGATACTGCGAGAATGTTGAATGCGCCTCTGTAACTGCTAGTCAGTTTCGTACTTTCTTTTCTTTTTATTTGTGACCGTAAGAGCCTATTAGTTGTGCCTACTATGTATTTGGCATAATGTGCCACTTTGGTGGAGCTTCAGTTACACTAGAAATCATGTTTTCCAGCTGTTGTATACTTGTATTGTTGATCATTATTGGTGTTTTGAATGAAATTCATTCCTTCAAAAATAAAAAATAAAAAGAAAAAGAAAAAGGAAAAGTGAGAAGGGTCCTTTGATTAGAGACAAAACGAGGGAACTAAAGTCAATATTAGGCCACACACTGGGGAGTGGGGGGCGGCGGGGGCACTTAATAAAATCTCACATCTAAGTTTATAATATTCTGGAACGTTTTCAACTTTCAGCAAGAGGGATGCCTCAAAACTTTACGCTTTGGCAGGCCTAGTCAAGTGCCCGGCATTACCAAGAATTCGTGATACATTGCGCTTGTTAATGCCACACGATCTCCAAGTAACATTAATTTTTCGTCATATTTTAATCATACGTTTACTTTACGTATTCGTACAATGTGCGTGTACAAAATATTTATGATACTATAAGGATAATATTATTACTACTGATGAAAATATTTATTAAATATTTAATGTTCGGGTCTAGACTCTAGATCGATCAAATTTTATATTTATAAAAGCACAAGGAAGGACTCAAAACTCCGGACTTTTAAGTCTAAGAATGAATCAAGGAAGTACCCTCTATTCAATTGAGATTTGAGATGAAGGAGTCGTTTGCTACCGTTTTAAGCACACGATAATTGAACATATTTACAGATAATCGACCCAAATTACTTTTAATTATACAAAAGAAAAAATATTCATACAAAACACTTGGAAGAAAACTGCAACATTACATTTTACTAAAAAAATTGATCATATGAGACATGCAAACTAAAACTAGATAATTTTTGTATTAAAAAATCGTCTTCCATTTTAGCAATTTAACAATAGGAATGAAATAAAGTGTTAAAATTTACACATTAAACATATTCTCTTAGACTTAAACCATCGATCCTTAGCCTTCACTCTAAGAACCAAACATAATTATGCTATCACGGAGGGATGAATAAATTAATAATTCTTTCAGTAATATTAGGAATCTCAACATTTGAGTCATAACCTAAATTTCAATGTTATGTATCACTAATCTATTGGACGATAGCATTACTCGTAATGCTATTCCTACTAATTTGTTTATCAAATTTTATTTGTCGTTTGCCATGTATGTTATATATTCTATCCTTTTGGTAATTATATTACCGTAATATTTAATATCTTTTTATGAGAATTGTATAGTATTTTATTTTGTTGTATACAAATTTGGACTCAATGTGGTGGGCCAATTGGTTGATGAAAGGAAATAAGAATCTTCTTTTCCAAGTGTTCCCGTACCTGAACACAATCTCCTCTGTAATCTTCATTGTTGAAAACAGAACAATCATAAACACAGAGAATTAGCAACGTTTTTTATATTGGTTCCTACTCTCTACTTTTTATTTTAAGCGGTTTTTTTTTTTTTTGTAAATTGAAAGTACTACAACGAAACGAAACAATAAATTTATAAATGACACATACAAAAAAAGTTATACATGATTACATGTCACGATCCAATAGAATGGTTATGCGTACAGTAAATTGTGAGTAATTACTTGAGATAGTAATGTCCGATAAATTCAAGAAACTGTTTTAGAAAAGTCAAAAAAGAAAGCCAAAAAAAAAAGAAAATAATGGATGAATGAAAAATCCAAATATGAGACCTCTCTTCATTTTATTCGAAATTCTAAGTCAATATTATTGTGAACTAATTTAGTTTAATAAACGAAGGGACAAAATGTGTAGAATATACCATTTAAAGAGTACAGTTATGTTTGCATATAGTATATGCTTTGGAATATTCGACAATGACATTTAATTAAATTTTATTTTATTATTTAACTTGGTTAGTAACAAAATTAGTTTTTTTATGGTAAAAATTCACGCACATGACATGGAAAAACGTTAGAACAATGGTCAAGATTGGTAAGCCAAAATCCAACTTTTGCAACCATATTCTAGAATTTTTTTTTTTTGGATACTGGTTACAGTATAAATTACATTAAATTCGATGAACTATATGCCCAAATAAATAGTTCTCACAGGTTACAGTATAAATTACATTAAATTCGGCCAGTATATGCGAATAAATAGTACCCGGATGAGAGATATCCTCTGCATTCGTATTTAAAGCGAAAAAATTTATAAATATTTTTAAGCACATGTAAAAATTTTGTGAAACACGATATTCTTACTCGCTAACATGAGGAGAAGTAATATAAGCCGACCAAGAAATTTGAATGGCATTTTCTATCACAGACAATATTTTTACAGACAATGTTTAATAATAATCACATCAATTAACTTATCAAATAAATTTAATTTATCATCATCAAATAATATTTAGGACATGAATTTCCAAACTTACCCTTTGACCGTTAGAACTAACGGTCAAATTAACAGAATTGGGTGCGTGGTGATAAATGTCAAAACAGTTAGGTGCGTGGTGATAAATATCGAAACAATTGGGTGTAGGATGAAATTATCCCTTTTATTTATGTATACAACAAACAAAACAACAACATTTTACGTGCATGCAACCACTCTGCTCTATATATGTATCACACCACACGGTATCTTACTCTTAAAGGAATGGAGATTTGGTCTCGAGTGACAGCAAGACACGCAAATACTGCCCCCCAATAAATGGCAATGATTTGATTCTATGATACATGCTTAAAAAGTAACTTCGTCACGTGCCTCTTCCGCGCACCTCCTTCACAAATTTATTTATCACCATGCACCTTTAATTTAATAAAAATACCAAGAAGCATGTTAATAATGATTGATTTTGAGTTCTCTGAAATCTAAACGCTGCGTATTGAGATATTCTTAAAAGTAGAGAAAATGTCTAAAATTAATCAAGGGAAGGAAAGGAATGGCATTTTTTTTTAGCTTCTGAGCCTCCCTCTCCACCCATCTATTATTCCATTACTGAAGACGTAGGTGGGCTAACCACTAACCAGCAGCATCATCCATCTACATCGACACGTGACGAATTCCCACCAACTTCTCTACTCTTTTTCTACTAAATTACGACTTTATCCTTCTGCTTTATGACATGGTATCATCCGTGGGTGTGTACACGGCAAAGTTGTGATGTATACAACAGCCTCCACCGTCCGTTGTCAACTTGTCATTTCCGAAGCTTCAGGGTTTCCCAATGAAGAGAGAAAATGAGGGATGGAACAGACACTGCTGTGCTGAGGTGAAGCCCTTCTAATATTATGTATACTCCAAGGATATATGAAAGAGAGGACTCGGGTGACAAGGTCAGGGTATAGTATTAGGATTTAAGATTAGTTAACTGGTCGGTCTGGCTGCATTGCAGTGAACGCATGAGATCCAACAGTTTGATTCTATAGGAATATGCTTAATCTGGGAACAATTCTTAAGCTCTATACAAAGTATGTTTAATTATTTTCAGTAAGACTGTCTAAATCTATTACTACATTCTACTTAAGCGCACTTCTTTTACGCTCTTATCATGTCATATTTATTCATCCGCCATTGAGTTTTTAGACCAAAATACATTTGAGTTCCACAAGGTGGCATGGCCGGGCATGCTGAGAGACTCAAACTCAAACATAGCAGTCAGTCACAAACTTTTATTTATTATTATTATTTTTTTAACCAGGCATAAGCAAAGGACAGAGAGAGAGAACAAAAAGTCCTTGAAGAGTTACCCTCGTTTAAGTCCAAAGCAAGGCAACAAAGAAATAAACGCTAAACCTCCAAAAATACTGGAAAGAAATGTTATTAATAACCATTTCTAAGAACTGTATTTGCAAAGAAATGAAGTAATTACACAAACAACATCATGATGTTGGCAAACACAAAATATTCACCTCTACCACCCCCCCCCCCCCAAATTTTCCTTCTCCACATATGAATAAGAAAATACAAATTAAGTATATAACAAATAAGACCGAAGACCAAGCCCTGTATTAGCACTGCTGAGACTCAGTTGTAGCTTCAAAATGGATCGCAGAAATATGCAAACAAATATTACCCAAAATCAACCCCGCAATGTTTGTACAGTGTTAAACTATTAATCCTTGAAAGGTCATGCAGAAAGCATATACAAAGAGTCAGTTTCATGATACTACCTCCGTGCGTTTGTATGGCAGTTATGCATCACCTTGTCTCCTGCATCCCGAGGTTCAGATCAAAACCAGCTCTAAACAACGCTCCAATTTTCTTATTTTTCATTTAACATACTATTTTCTATTACATAAATGGTCCATTATTGCGATGAAATAAATAAGCACAGACAAGTGCAATTATGAGCTAATCAGAGAGAGAATTTCTGCCTTTGAGGACCGTCAACAAAAATAGAAGAGCTTGGACTAATTCTGGTTCAGCTGACTCAAATATTAATTTTTTGAAAAAATTGAACTTTTTTAACGTAACCGTTTATACTTTCTCAGAAACATTTATTAACAGTCAAGCTTGAGCATCTGATTTTCATAGACAAAATTCATATTATTGTGTTTTTTATTCTACCTTCCTAAATAAATTAATTGAAACTTCAAAGGGGCAACTTATTATGAATCATCACAATATTATATTCATAACCATACATACACACACCTGTGCCTGTACATGCACTATCCTGTTTCCTTAAGCTTGTTTCCAACGGCTAATGTCCCATGCATTATGGTAAGGTCCATGAGGCAGTAATAAACTGGACACCAGTTTCAACTCTTACCCATTTGCAGAAAAAAGGACGATAAATAGAGTTGACATATTTTGGCACTCCCGACCTTAGCTTGTTAAAGCTGTTAAATTGATTATTTGCCTGTCTTAATATCAAGCAGCACTAGCATGATAGCCAGATAATGCAAGTAACTCTTGAGATCTTTATTCATCAATATAAGTTTCATCGTTTTGCTAAATATCTATATATTAATAATGACATGACAAATAAGACAGAAAACTTATGTAAATGAATTTTGTTATGTACTGTTCAATTCATTTGACTGAATATAACTAAGAACTTCACAAGTGTACATAGTTTGATGTGATTGCTATTAACAAAAAGCAGTCTATCGATTAAAAGTCAAGAGTCAGCAATTCAAGCACCGAAAAGCAAAAAAACACTAGGATTTTCTCCATGGTATCTGTTTTTGAAAGTTCGGCTGAAAAAAACCCCCAAAAAAAAAAAAGGCGCACACACAAGTCAGATTGGCAGCAGTTGCATGTGCAAAGGAATTATCACTTATACTTTTTGTAGCTAAAAATAAAATGTTGTAAAGCATATACCACAAGCCAGAAAACCAGTATTTTATTTTATATTTAAAATCCACTCACCTCAACCAATGAATCTGATGTTTGACCGCATTGCTCCTCAATTAAAGTTTGTAATCTCTGTGATGAATGCCAAAGACACATCTAGGATTAGGCAGATGACACATTTCCAAAATGCAAACACACAATAAAATTTGTTGTTGGGGATTTACCTTCACAGAACTTCCAACCTCCTCAAGTTTTTCAAGCACTACTTGATCTCCTGAATGACTTAAATCGTGCCTTGAGGGTTTTGATGGTGACATCTTCAATTAGCAGAAGAGAGAAAAAGAAATATAAGCTGAATGAACAAGAAAAGAAAGAAGAAACTCGAAAAAAGACAAAATTCCTAGTTATACAACGTATCAGGAGGGCTGATATTGTGAATACCCATTGACCAGAATGGATTTCCTATATTCAAAACTAAAATTCCCCAATTCCCGAAATTGGTGAAATAAACTTGATCTTAAATTGTGAACTCAAATCAACTCCACTAATTACTAATAATTAATCCCAACAAAACAAGGGCAGCTACATGAAAACAACAATGGATGAAATTAAGTGACTGAGATTAGTCCAAGAAGCAGTAATGAGTTAGTATTTTGACATACTGAGGTTAATGATGAAAGACTTCTCTTTGGATTTTGAACGTCCTCAATTGCAGAAGCTTCTCTGGAGAACACCTCATTCCTCATATTTGAGAGCCGTGTCAAAACTGCCTAAAATTGCACATACAGATAAAAAAATAAGTAAATACTAGGCGGGGAGAGAATTAAAAAATTACACTTTCTTTATGACATAGCCACTTATACATGATCTTTGATAACAAAGTACCTTTCTGAAATCACTTGGATTTGCTACGCCTTGGATTTGAACATCATCACTCGGTGGTCTTCTGACACCAACATTCTCTATTCTAAGGGAGTAAACACCAAAAAGAGATTGCAAATATCCTGAAGGCAACACAAGCATTTTAACATTAACTGGACTGAAGTTATAGCACAATGAGATGAAAGCCATTAATGATGGGGCAAAAATATTTCAAAATAATTAAGGAAAAATGAGCCAAACCTTAAAAGTACTAGGGCCTGTATAGTACCATTTTTCAAATTATGTTTTCCAAAATCACTTTTTAGAATGAAAATGGTATTTCTAAATTCAGTATTTTCAATATTCGAGAACATGTCTGGTGCCAATTTTATAATGGCAGTATTTTGAAAATGACAACAGGCTATGCTGTTCTTCTCAGGGAAGTGTTGTTCTGTCAGGAAGTAGGGGTAGCTAGCGTTCTACTTGTAGTTAAAAACTGGTTGTATGGCCAAAGTTGCTACACGAGAATTGGTTTTAAACACCCCCCCATGTGTGCCACACGAGGATTAAATTTACGTGCGATATAACGCACGAGAGACACCATGCATAATAGAGATATATATCTATATACCGTCAGAATCGGCTAGGGGATTCAGTTCATCAAATGTATCTAGAGGCCTAAAGAAAACCATGAATTTCATGTGGGCGACTGTACCTGAGAAGAGAGTTTGCCTGACCTTGCTTAGAATCTTCAATTAGTGCTCATAGTACCAACATTTATAATGAGAAAAAGATAAATATATGTTAACTCCAAATTCTTTAACTAAACATAGTGTGAGGTTGTGGGTATCCCCACTTCATAGATTTAGCTTTCTATTACTTAATTGAACAAATATTTAAATCGACTTAATTCAATCTATATTGGGCATTCTTTTCACTCATTGCATAAAAAGTAACAATCACAAACAAATAATTAAAATACTAAGTGTTGTTTAACAAATTAACAATTCAAGAGCACTTTGCACATCTAAATAGGTTCTGTTCAAAGTTAGAAAACTGGGAAGATAAGAATGAGATTTAGGAGAAAAAAAGGGAAAAGGGGACAAAGAGATGGAGTGGAGAGATGGGCTGGGGAGTGAGAGAGGAGTTGAGATAGAAATTACCACATTTATATTCTTTTAATATTTTGAGAGATGCTGCCAACAAAATGGTGAAAACAATTCAAACATGTTTCCATCTCCACATTAAATGTGTACGCGAGTTGCATGTGTTTCTTCCCCCACAATAAATGTATTTGTAATACAACGACTAAACATGCTTTTACTTTGAGATTCAAAACACCCCTTCAAAAGCAATAACGGACAGGGACCACTTTTTGGCTTTGATGAAGGCAGGACAAATTTTGAACATACTACCAATGTTGCACAAGGCAATTGATGTTTTAAATGAAATAACTTGCAATTATACTGCATAAAGTGGAGGAATCTCCAAGTGTAATGAATCACCAAACAGGGAGTAGTCAAAGTACAATGAACCCAATGGGGATCAGTCAGTCTCAACAAATTTTAATCTTTCTGAGATTCCAAAAGCAACTAAGCAATACAAACTGGGTTTATTCTACCCAGCCATTTTGATTAATGCTCAGAATTTAACTCTAAAAGTAAACCTCGTCTAGCAATTATAAGGGTCAATTTTATGTGATAAAATTCAAAAGAATGAAACAATATTACATCCCGAATATTAGAGCAAGAAATGACACAGAGCTTTTACCTTGTTCAATGACAATGTCCCGAACTGAAGGCAACAGAACATGCTTCTCTTTCTTTAATACCCCAAAACACGGGAATGGCACCGGCCTCGTCACCTGAGCTAAAAAAACAAAGTATAACAGCCAATGCAATCCACTAGGCTCTCAAAGTTGCCATAAGTTAACCAAAATTTCACTTGTAAAACTTTTAAATGCAACCAAAGTTACAACTAGAAGCAACGGATAAAACGCACATAAAACAACAGAGACATGAAACTTTAAGAAGGATAGTTCATTTACTTTATATACAATGGCATTCGGAGTAAGAAAGAGCTGTCTCGACCGGATATCTTTGCGCAAAATGTACCTCCTCACAGGCAAATATAAAAGCATGAACAGGCCGATGCCCCAAGCCAAAATCAAAAGCAACGAATATAACACCCACTGAGCGGTTTGATACTGAACAAAATTGTCTTCTTTCTCTTGAAACGACGCCGTATAAAGAACATCATCATCATCCTCACGTCCTATTCCATTGTCAGATAATAAACCTTTCTCTAAGCTATCAATTTCTACAACCTCATCTCTAGAACCCATCTGAAACAATAAATAAATAAATAAATAATCATAATCACAATTAACCCAACTCGAATTTCGCCAAATTAAACTAACCCACTTCGTTTAGTTTGCCTTTACATGATCAAATACAAAAACCCTAAAAACTGACAATAACACGTGAGAAGTGCATCTTACCTGCTAATGAATTGATGGCGTTTAACCGGCAGATTCTTGGAATTCAACAGCATTCAAGCGGCTGTTCTCTGTTGCGTCCAAAACTTACAAGATGAACGCGAACGTAGCTTCGAGTGGAAGTGATCAAATGAAGCAACTGTGAATCTGGACCGTTAGTATTGATTCTAGCAGCGGGAGATTAATGATTTGTGATCGTCGGATGATCGAGAAAGGTCGTTGAGGGGAAATCTTTTATTTTCCTAGAAATCAGAAAATTCTGTTGCATAAATAAATAGGAACAATGTAGGTGTTTAGGATTTTGATTCGATGTTGGCTGTCTATTCTTTTCTAAGTTGACTGATTTAGAATTAACTGTGAGCTTGTTTTTAGAATATTACGTTTTTTATTTTTATATATAATGTTTTTTTTTTTATCTCTCAGCAGTGGCGACCTACGCGTGGGCTAGTGTATTTTATTATATTTTAGGATCGAACTAAAATATAATAAAATATAAATTTAATACATTAGAAGTTGTATTTATTTTTCTGCTAGTGTATTAAAATATGTATTCTTTTATTTAGTAATAATATATTCTTATTTTATTAAAATGAAGATATTCTCACTAAAGAATTATTATATATATTAAACACTACTATCTGCTTTATGAATGATAAAATATAAAGAAACCCGATAATTTTGTTTAGTTATCACCTTAAGAACGTATGTATACCCTACAATAATTGAATCATGTGGTCATGCACTTTTGTTATTCTTCCTGAGATTATATAATTTGTATTAATTGATGAAATAAAGATTCTAAATCATTTTTCTTTAATTAAAGGGTTTGCCTTTTAAATACTTAAAACCCGTTTGGACCCCTTTTAAAAGTTTTTATATTTACTATTTTATGATATTAGGAAAAAGTAGTTTGCATTGTAATGGGATTGGCTTTGAGAATATAAAAGTTAATTTTAATGTTTGTTAATAATAATTTAAAATCACTTTTGCTAGAATCAGTTTCTCTTTAACAACTTTTTAAAATCTAAATTTGAAAACCGATTTTATCTTTTAATATAATTCAAAAAACATCATTATAATAATTACCTAAACACAAAACTATCCTTGTTCAAATTGGAAACGAAATCAATATTCAATAAATTATCATTGTGTTTTTTTTTAAATTTTATTCATGCAATCATCATCCCTATTTCTTCTTCATATTGATGGGAAAATTTTAACTGTAGATTTAAAGTTAAAATTTAAGTTATAACACTTTAATACTAAACAATATCTTAAAAGGATATCGGAGGGTGACTATGGTCCAACTCTTAAAAAAAACAAAGTTGAGAAAATAATTAAATAAAATAGCACAACGGCAATTTCTTTGGGCCCTGGCCCATATGGAGTTGTTCATACACATTTTGGAATCCAGTTCCGGTCAATGAAAATAGCTTCCCATCGAGCGCAAAAGCATATTTCCAGCCCAGAATACAATCAATTCGATTTCTTTCCTTTCCTGGATTGGGCCAGCAATACTTAGGTGTGGCGAATTACAAATGCTTAAATCATCAAATCAAGAGTGTGTGTGTGTGTTTTAGTATTTTTTTTTTTTTGAGGCTTATCTGTAGAATCTTACATTCTGGCATTACAATGCTTTATTAAAGCGACACTATCTTGATATTTACAATCGTATATATATTGACTTATATTATTATATTTGAATTTATTAAGACACGCCAGACAATAACGACCCTCACAGGAGGACACTCTTTCACTCACGTTTTGTGAGGAGAGGAAATTATAACATTTAAATCTTTTGTGGAGTTGAACTGCTTTCACGCTGAGAAGAATACCATCGTCATCTCTGGCTGTGTTTTAGTATTATTTATATCTGCATATCAAAGCTCAAACAAGTAGGTAATTACCCCCAACCAAAAAAAAAAAAAGAAAAAGAAAAAGAAAAGAAAGGGGTCAAACAAGTACGTAGTGTGATCAAATTATTGAAAAGAATACCCATGTGCACAAACATTCGCGTATGACCAAGTTCAATGACAATTGTCAGTGTCACAACTCACATGGGTTTCAGCGAGAGGTTTGTTGGCATTTAAGGATTTGGTTTTCTTGTCTGGTGAGTAGTGACAACTCCATTTGGGCTATTTTAAGACATGCCTTGAGAATAAATAGTAAATTCTCTTGTATAAATCTCGAGTGTAACGAACGTGTATATACAGTTGTGTCAATAATTGGACTGATTGCAGGTCGGGTATAGGTAGTCCAAATGATTCAGATGATTAATATTTTAATATATATATATATATATATATATATATATAAGTGATCGTACGTGTTATTAGGAGCAATACGAGGATGCAGATTAACGGTGTCCATGTTGCTTTTGTATATCATGCTCAACGCCTTAATTTGCAACCGTTTTCATCATTCATGTTGGGTGACTTCACGATTGAACAATAGTAGCCCTACTTTGCATGGTTGCTCGATCCGAAAAGCACCTACATTGATTTGATGCTATCCATTATATTTGACTTCATACTCGACTTACATGGTGCAACTCTCTCTGATTGGCTTATTTCATAACAATGGCCACACTTACACGGATTGATATATATATATATATACTCGATATGGTGCCTTTGACACGTAAGGCCGGCCATATATACTTTAAATACCAGCAGAAGTAATCTACAAATAAAACTCGCCCTAAAAAATTGGCTAGTGATTGAAAAAAAAAATTGCCCATGAACATATGGGAGTAAGGAGATAACAGATTACTTCAAAAGTGATGATCAACTATCGACCACGATGGAAGAATTTCTTGTTTAATTAATGTATCAGCTGAAGTATGATCGATCCAATCAAATAATTAATTAGCTTATTGTTGCCTTTGACTTGTAAATTAACCCTTTTGCGAGCCAACAGATAATTGAGTAAAACCAAAAATCATGGCCCATGATTGCCCGTGTGGCGAAAAAAGACCTGAAAAGCACAATTCAAGAAGCAAGCCACAAGGTTTCATCGTCTTGGAAGTAATTGCACTTGTCATTTGCATGAACAAAATTCAGAAACAGTCAACGTTGTAATGTTGGGTACGTGAGGTCAAAATCAAATAGCACATGGGGATTATTGGGGAGGGGCTGTGTGGGTCCCATTACAACTGGAATCGGGCGCGTTGACGAGCGGAGGACCATAAAACTGAACGATGAGGATGAGGTGTAGGATGACCCCACGTCAGGTGAAGGAAGTGAAAATCCTTCGGCTGGGGGTTCTGATTTGGGCCCACTTTCGGAAATTGAATGACCATTGTTGGCACTGGCCGATGTTGAGGCCCATCATTCCTAACCACTTGGCCCCCTTCGCGTCTTTTTCTGGTCTTGCTCACGGACACGTTTCTTTCTCATTTATATTTTTCCTCTCTGATGGTGACTACGCTGTTCGGTCTTTGATTGTTCAGGAGAAACAGGACAAATATGGCAAAATAATTCACTATCATTTTCTTCCGATGGGGTCTTTACATAATCTATTATGTACATTCAATATACATACATAATAGATGGTTAAAAATTTGATGAGACCGGCTTAAGAGTGCGTTTGGGATTGAAGTGTTGTAATTTTTAAATTATAGTTATTGTAGAAAAAAAATTGTGATTATAAAATAAAAACTAACAATATGTAGTTAATATAAATTTTAAATAATAATTTTGATAAAATTATTAAAGACAGAATAGATTTTCTATTATACAAGTGAAAAAATCATATTAACATAACTTCTAAGTTACAGCAGTTAGTGTTTACCAAACACTTTAGTGCTGTATCTTAACCTCAATCCCAAATGCATGCTAAATTCACATTGTTATGACTTATGATTTAGCCTAGATATTTGAACACGATAAATTAAATGAGTCGAATCACCTCCCTTCTCCAAGTATAGTTGGTTCTTGAATGAAATGACATAGTTTATGATTTCTAATCAAGTATGTGGCTGATCTATTGGTAACAAAGGACAGATTTATGATATGAAATGTATGACGTACACTAAATTAATTTGTAAATTACTACCCAATTAATACTGTTGAACTATTTCCTTATGAAAGAATAATTTCCAAACAATGGAAATCACTGGCATCGTATTGTTTCGTAGTCCTGAATTCTATGTTGATGTGACCTATACTGGATAAAATACAAGAACAAGATTAGAAGTTATTGAATAAAAATATAAAAATAAATAAATTTTAATCATACACTACTATAGCGTACACATGACACAAAATCATAAGTTTGGAATGCAAAACTTTCGAAAGTTTTTATGAAATCATTAATCATTATTGCTAGTGATTTAAAATGTCAGCCATTTACAGGTACATAATTTTATATGACATTATTAGTTGGAAGAAAGCGGATCTAATCTAATCCGTGCTTAATGTATAATTATTCCACATTAATTTTTAAAATATTATATGGCCAAGTACAAAAAACTACTACTACACATGAAAGAACGACAATTATATAAAGGAAGACACTAAACAGACGACTCTATCATGTATTACTGTTATTATCTCGAATTTTAAAATATAAGACTAACTTAATTAAGCATTTGTTTAACTTATATACTTGCTGTTTACTATTATTACGCGCTATCTAACTTCAATATTGAGAACAATGAAATGATAGGATAATGCTTGTTCGGAGTATCATCAACAAGCACACATAAATTACACAAATCACTCTCAAATTACATTATGGATATTTTCTCACCTCATATTAGGTAAAATTGATCTCGTTTGCATCAAATATTTGTAAGTAAATTTGGTCTATTTTGGGATCAAGTATTTAGACTGCAACAACGTAAGATATTCCAAAAATATTCCCTTTTTTTTTTTTTTTTTTTGAGGATAACCCTTGCCGAAACAAGGAAAATAAAATTAATAAAAAATAAAATTCTCAGTGTAAATATGAATTAGTTAGAATGTAATTCAAGGTTACATAATTACATAAATATCAAATTAAAGTAGATGAAAGGAGATGAATTAGCACATATTTTTGATATGGCAGTTCTTTACCGTTTATTTTTTTAATTATTTTGATGAATACTAAGACCTTTTACAATGAATGAGCAAAGTAACAGGTTGACTTAAAAAACAACATGAATGGAGCAGAATTATTGCAATCTAATACCATAGTCGATGTTTGGCAACTTGTTAGTGGACCAGAAAGTTGGTTGCTGCTCCTTCGGTTAAAGGATAAGATTCACCCTATATTCTAGGGAATATACCCCTAGAATAAAAGGTGGGTAGGCGGGAAGTAGCTACGCTGTGGCGGTACAATTGCCCTAAACGCAAGCTCAAACACTATATTTTCGAAAATTTGTGCCTATCATTTCATATGAACACAAACTCATGCCATATGAACTAGATTTTCACCTGTTTGAGAATGAGGTTGAAACTCAATAAATTATTTATTTTATAATTTTTGATAAAAAATAATATTATGTAATTTTTGTAAAAATAATTTATTTAATAAATTTTTTTATTTTAACAGTAACTTTTAAAAGTAAATGGCGGTTGCTTTTTATAAACGGCTTATTATACAAGTCACCGTACACTTTTCTAAAGTTGCTATTATAACCTTAATATTTTAACAAAAGACAATTATATCTTACCTTCTCATAAACCTTAATATATAAGCTATTACTTATCATATTACTGTCGTAATCAAATTACAGTCCAACTACTGTATGCTCTCCTTAGTATCAAATTTTTGATGCAATAAGTTCATATTTTGAACTTATGTCTATTTTAATTATTATATAATAAAACAGTACTTTTGTAACAAAAATTTATCAAATGCATGTACTCTACATTTCAAATTTATAGTAATCGTAACAACACAGTTTATCAAACACTAAGTTATTTTTTACTCAGTAGCTTATTTCATTCACACAATAAAAGCGACTTATTTAATTAGCCACTAAAATCTCTAATTGGCCCTTTCTAGAGATAATTAGTAAGTCTAGCACTTACTTTCTATATAAAAAATCTCATGAGTTAGATGACGTTTGTTTTTTTATCTGAAATCTGAATAGACCTGAATTGGTCTGAATTCTGAATAGATCTGAATGTCTGAATCTGAATAATATATTTATTTTTTCGTCTGAATCTCAGAAAATAAATATTAAGTTGTTTGTTTTTTTCAACTTAAAAAACTGAAAATATGTGCTTTTACATTTGTATCCTTATTAAATTTGAATGTCAAATAAATAATATATTAAATACCACAATATTTTAACATTTATAAGTAAAAGGGAAATTATCATTTGTATACCCTATATTTGCTCTGTTATAAAAAATACTACAACACTCTGAGGGTGTATCAATTGTCCACCATAAGTTGACAAAATGTATCAATCGACCACCAAACCGTTAGTCGCCGTTTGAAAGTTAACGGAATTACAATGAATTGACAATTTTACCCTTAAAAATTTTCACTTGTATACCCTTAAATTCTCTTATTATCACTTGTACACCCTTAAATTATCACTTGTATCTATCAAAAGACCATATTACCCCTCTAACGTCATCATATTTAAACGGCAACTAACGGTTTGGTGGTCGGCTAATACATTTTGTCAACTTAGGGTGGATGATGGATACACTCTCAAAATGTTGTAGTATTTTTTATAACGGAGCAAACTAAGGGTATACGAATGATAATTTTCCTAAGTAAAATAATATATTAATGGGAGATTCAAGAACTAGATGAGAGGAGCAAAGTGAAGAGCGATTCCATGACGGCTAATAAATAATGATGAGATTATTATGTTGGGTAAATGTCTATGGGTGAGTCTTGTGATAGACATGAAAAATAAATTATAAAGCAGAGATATTTTTGACATTAGAAAGTAATTGACTTAATTCAAATTTCTTCATTCAGTAAAAAATTAAAAAAATTGGTTTATTTTATTAAGTCAAAATTATCTAAAAAGTCTCATTAAGTTATAAAAATAAACACTTCTAATTAACTTAATTAATTAAATTAAGTCACTTTAAGTCATTAAGTTAAAAAATAAAAGCCACCTTAGGTATCGTTTGTTTTTTTGTCTGAAATCTAAATGGGTCTGAATTTTTCTAAAGTCTGAATGGGTCTGAATACGAAAATCTAAATGACACGTTTGTTTTCTTTTTTTAATATCTGAATATAAGTGACATCTTGTTTGTTTTTACAATAAAAAACATCTTAAACTTGGTTAGTTGACATTTATATCCTTGTAAATTAAAACAAAAAAAGATGATTAGATTTTATAGTTTAGGAAATAAGTTATTTTACAGAGATATTTTTGGAATATAATATTTACTTGTCATTCAGACATTTTCTCATTCAGATAAAAGTCACAAAAGTTTACTTTTTCTATTCAGATGTAAATGTCTGAAAATCAGACATAAGTTTCAAAAAACAAACAAGTAAATTTTAGAAAATATCTAAAATTAATAAAATTTCAGACTTTAGACATTTAACAAACAACCTCTTAGTCTGAATATAAAAATTTGTAACTTAATTGATGTAATAAGTACATGAGTCGTACAAATCACTATATACGACGGTGAGGTCTCCGAGAGTACCGAGACAATATGATAAGTCATTACTTAAGACCTGAAAGTTTATGATATAGTCACGACTTCGACCCAGATTGGTTACCATCTAAATTTTTTACCCCTCTCTCTCAAAAGAGAAAAAAAAAAAAAAACTTTATCATTACATCCAAATTTACAAAACTTATAATCACACGTAACAGAAAGAATAGCCAACACAGAAAGTTTTCAGGAATCCTTAGCGATGATAATTTTTGAAGCTAATAATGGCATGGTAGAGGTCAGATTAAGCAGTGCAATAATTGAAAGTATCCCCCACAGAAAAAGAAAAGGAAAGCTGCATACATATTTAAAAAAAAAACAGTAATAAATCCACCACCCACGTGAACCTCAATTATAGCTAGCATGCATATTATGTCAATGGCTGTTATAAGAAAGAAAATACGAAAGATAATAAAGAAAGTTGTCAGTGCTGCAATAAATTTGCAGCCGACTCATTTTATTTTTCTTTCCTACTTTTGCATGGAAATAGGTTTAGAATGTGAAGCGCGAGGGTGTGGCTTTTGTAGGGGACAGAAGCAATCATATTTACGAGCTGCAAGCTTTTGACGTTAATAAAAATTTGCCGTGAATCGCGGTTCTTGCTTGCTTGAAGGGGGTTCCTGTTTAAGTTTTCTACTCAAATGTTTCATCATTTTGTGTAGCTGGGGATTCTTTAATTTCGGCTGGCGTACGAGCCATTAAGATTATTAGTTGAAATTCCCCACTAATGGGGCTTAGGGCGCTTATCGTGTGCTTATATTACCTTGTTTTCCCCTTCTCTTATTTAGAAGTTAAAGTTTAACGGAGCTGTATATTGATGAGATAATGATTGATAGGCAATTTTAGCCTTTCTAAGAGCACTGTGGTCAAGTTCTTTTTTAATCCGCTAGAGTTGGCATCAGTTTGCAGCTCATTATTACAACTTTTATTTTTGTTAGTAACACCTCCAGCGTTGATTACCACAATACCATTTATTAACAGTCGACTCTTTAATTTATTTCAGAATAGTATTTAAGTCTATTTATTTTTCAGTAATTAGGTTTATCCATTACACAAAAAAAAAAAAAAACCAAAGTTAGTTGGTTTGAGTGTTTCGGCACTATCACTCCTTAAGAGAGGTCAGGGGTTTAAACCCTGCTCTTATATGAAATTTCCACTTTGGCCAACACTTTATCTCTTACGAACGGATCCGGTGCGAGCGGAGATTAGTGGACGGATCCGGTGCGAGCGGAGATTAGTATAGGTTGTGCTATGGATTTAAAGATGCCTCCTATAATTAGGGCCCATTAAAAACCACCTCGTGGTTCGAATAAAAAAAAAAAAATGCTATACGTCGTATGCATAGCTAGCCATCCAAGCTTCTATATGTATTGGCCATGTGCAAGTTTTAAGCTAACTCTAAAGGTACGTTCAAATGCTAATTGAAAATCAAAATTGATCTTACACACACACACACACACAGAAATGGTGGCGGCATGCATCTAATCCTCTATCGTGCAAATTGGAGAAGGTGACGTTGATTGATTGAGCCCCACCTTTTACATAGTGCAGTAATATGCTTTGCTAAAATGGACCCACGAGAGGAAAATAAAATTGTGTTTTGTGGCTATTGATTTCTAAGTGGATAATGCAATTAAATAACTTTCAAAGTCCTTTTGAGAGATATAGTTGAATCACCTGGATTGAGACATTAGTGGCTTCATTATCGTTAGATCATATCGATATGTATCAACATATAAATATTTCTTTCTGGGAAAAAAGAAAAAGAAAAAACTTGAATTTATTTTCCTCGCTGTCTCTCTCTCGTGTTCTGTAGAAGAAACCCTGGTTAGGTCCCTGCTTTAGCTTCTTCCAATAGCCAAAATAAATATATCTCAAGGTTGCGTGAAGCAGCTCCCATTATCCAGCCTGGAGTCTGTCTAAGCAAATAACTAGCTAGCTGCTTGCATTATTGTACTGTCACGTTCGTTAGGGTTAAGTTTCTTTAATGACGGTGTCCGACAAATTTCAAAATCAATGCCAATAAGTCATCAGGATGTGGACTGTACCATAGTTGGATCCTCAGGATGTAGAATCTGTATGTATTTTTGAGCAAATGTTAATGGAGGTCAATAAAATGTTATCAACATTAACAAATTTACAAAACCCTAATAAATTTATATAGTATTTGAGCAGTTAGTAGCGTAGGGACCATGACTCGTGTTAAACGATGGGCAGATCCATAATGGAGATATGTCATGTCATTGTCTTGAAATGTACTAACATCCCTTGCATAAAAATTCCTTCGAAGTTGAAGCCATTAATAAAAAAACCTTGATGCTGTTTATTAGTGGGGAATAACCACATCATTAGCTTAAACAGCACCCGTAGTACTTCATTAAATGACGACAAGACCCAAATTTAAAAGCAAATAACTCTTAATTAATTGAGTACGTGTCTCATTTTCTCAGCACGTTTATTCATTAAGCCATGTGCGCACACATGACATAAGCAAATCAATTAATGATAATAAGATCCATGGAAACATAACACATATATCATTCTATTAATTGGCATGTCGAGTGGCACGGGCAACGGCAATTTAAGAAACCGAATCATTCTGTTTATTATCGATTAGTTCTTAATGGTATAATTAGTTTCGCTCTGATCAAATGACTCATGATGGCATAGCATATGTATGGGTGATCGCATGGTGCGGTACATGGCAGACACTCTTTCCATGCGTTAATTAACTTTTACAAATTCTTATTTCTTAGTGCTAAGAGCAAAATTAAAGTTGTATGTCCCAGATGACACGCACATACAATTATTCTGTAACAAATCAATGGCGTTATTTTTAATTAAATCATGATTCATCACATGACTCAGCGTTAGTTGTGTCTTGTCTTGTCTCCTTTTTATCGCCCTTGGTACGTAGTGTTTTGGTAAATGTTTGTATCATGAAGAACTAATGAGCTCTTATCTACCAGTACATACACGTGTACATGTGTGCGTCTGTGTGTGTCAGCCAAGTCAATTCAAGAACATGGGGATCCTAGTTAATATTGTTTCAGGAAATTAATGTGTAATGATGATCTATCCTGAGACCGAGATCGAGTATACTACATGTTTTCTTCAGGAAGGGGGAAAAAAAAGGAGTATATAGGGTGTTGTATTGACAAGGGCACATGTGTTGGTGATATTAAAAATAAAATAAAATTTAAATTAAAAAAAAAAGGATTGGGAGTCCGTACAATTATATTGAAGAGAGAATAGGGAGCATGGAGAGCTGACGAACGACGAATAGAGGAGAACAGATATGAGCCATACGATTGAAAAATGAATGAGAAGGCAAGAAGCCCACTATCACAAAGTGGTCGGAGTGCTTGGGGGTCGTTGGCCAGACAAAAGCTGCAACACCTCACATGCACGCTCAATGCTAGCTTAATCTGCCGACTTTGCCTTTCACTGTGGCTCTCTCTGCTTCGCTGCCCTTTATTTGCTCACAATTAGACGCCTGTTCTCTCTTTCATGTTATACAAGCGCTGATGGGCTACGTATTTAGTTCTTGTTACAAGTGTTGTGTTGTAGGTTCTATTGCACAACTCTTTTGATGAGGTTGGACATGTGGATTGTCGCTCACCATAAACATGGACATATAGATTATCGTTCATCATAAAGATGAGCATATAGATTGTCACTCACCATAAGGATGTGAGTGACAATACTTTCCATATCCATTCTCTCATATTATATATATAATTAATCTAATTTATAGCTTATAAAACTAATTTAGTTTAACTTGTGACTCACTTGTTACTTATTTTTAATAAATTATTTTTCAACTATTAGATTTCGATCATGAAATTGTTGATTATAAGTTATATTAAAAGTAACTCAAGAATTACTTATACATATGTACATAAATGAATGTATGTATATATGTGAGTATATATGTACAGTATTGGTCTAGAAACAACTACCTTGCTTGTTTGAGGTTGATAGGTTGAATCTTGGCAATATGAGAACCAGTTAAATAACTTGAACAAAGATATAGAGAATGATGGATGTAAGTATTTTGGATAATAGTTTATACTAACTCCAAATGAAACTCAACATGATTTATGTTTGGCTGAATGTTTGAACAAGCAAGTGCATGCGAGAAGCAAAAAGGAGAAAAAAAATGGTGAAGGCATCGATTTTTTTTTTTTTTTTTTTTAAAACTTTTCTTCACAAAAGCAATCACAATTTTCATTTTTCACTAATTATTTCTCTAAACTTCCCTTTGACAATCCTGCAAACATGCATGCTTTTGACATTCTCCTTTAAAAAAGAAAATAGTGGTTGAAAAACCATACATCAAATGGGTCCAGCTACATTACCAATGCTGTAACATACTCCATTTTTTGTTGAATTTCATATAGCTATTGATTCTTTTTTTTTTTTTTTCACTTTTTCACAATTTAAATCAATAAATAAAAATTTTAGGTGTTCATGAAGCACTCGTACCATAATCACATGGTATGTAGTTTTACAGTTATATATATTATTACACACACACACATATATATCAAGTGACACCTTAATTTTCTTTTTGCTTTAAGTTAATTTTTAAGAGTTGAATCAAACTAAACCCGATGAATTTACAAACTTTTGAATAAAATTACAACCCATTTTTGCCATTTGATTGATCAGCTGGAGCAAAATACTCACCCCTACCCTTCCCTCCCTCAAAGTCTTGAAACCAACTGACGGTTTGCGAAGAAAGAACAATAAAGAGTCTGCATCTTGGCATTAATTTGTAGTGGCTTCTCTTTGGTGAATTCTTCTTGTTAATTTGCATACAATGTATAGAAGCGAATAATCATTCCACCAAATATTATTTTGTTATGTGATCGATCAACTTTAATTTATACTTATTGCCGCATGCATCGCATAAAAGGTGGCTAAAGCAATTGAGATTTCAATCATGTCATTGCCTCTTAATCACCTTGTTTATTCAGTGCTCCTTTGAGTTGTTACGAGGGGGTCCATCAAAAAGATAGTTAACATGGAACAAATTTCGAAATTAAAAATTTAAAAAAAAAAAAGTTTTTGTATTTTTCATTCCTTTCAAAAAGCCCCGAGTTTTTTTTTTCTTTATTCAACATCTTGAATGGATGATTAAGAATAAAAATAATCAAGAATTTAAATGATCAATTACTTTTATTTTATTTTTTGGCGGTGGCATAAGTGATCAATTAAAGCGAAGGAATATGATGCAAGTAATCAAAGTTAGAGAGGTCCTACAGAATCATGCGATGCTCAATTTCAGGATCCCTCCGCAATACATATATGTCCATATTAATTGTAAAGGTACCTCAACTACTGCAATAGATTAATTAACACCGAGAAGTTTGTAATTAATTAATTAACTAATCCCGTTTTAACTTTAATTGAAGTATAATGATGTCCGAAGTCGGATCTTGAAGCTTGCGACATGTGAAGATCTCCTGCTTTTGCGGCTAGTGGCCATTGTTCTTTGTGTATAAAATTATTTTGTTGCCACTCTCTTTGAGTCAAGACTCAATAATCATATATTTATATGTCTTTTTATTTTTTTTATTTTTTTTTACATTTGAAAAAGACGGTGCTCTTTTCTTTGTATTTTCAGTTGCTTTGCAATTTGCTTTCTCACCACCGTTTCCCCTTTCATTTCATTTACAAAGATAACTCTATGCGTGCTATTGTTTAACAAAATATTAAAAATTTGGAATCAATTTTGAAGGGTGACAATTTGTCACGAGCCCATGAAATGAGAAAAATGAAGGCATTGGTTCATAGAAAAATGATGGAATTATGCTAATGGCTTTTCCCCCTCGCTGAAGCAGTAAACAGATAAATTTTGTTATAACATTATTAAAATTGGAGTTAAACCGCTTCTTCTTCCCTAATAGAAGAGAAAACAAAATTAGTTTGATGGATTTTTTTTTTTTTTTAATTTAGTTGATTCCTAAATGTCTGCGACTATATTGTTGATGAGTTGCTTTAACTATGCATACTATTTCATATATTCTAAATATTGTCAAATAATCGTATCTTATCGATTTCTAAACTATGAAGAATGGTATTGTTAGTTGAATCCTTTCCAAAAATTAAAATTTTCTTATTGTCCAAGTAATTTGACATACGTATTCTTTAATATATAAATAAATAAATAAATACAAATTACAATATACTAACAAACACAAAAAAAAAAAAAAATTATTAAAGAATAAAATAAATAATAAAGCTCAACAGTCAAAACATCGAAACGGTGTACTACCGTCAGCAGCAGTCACAATAATAATTTCCAAATGAAGATCACAAATTCCAACTAAACATTACCCAAAAAAAAAAAATGAAGCATCCAACGGTCATTATCCAAAGAGAGGAGAAAAATCAACGCACGGTCCTTACATAGATCACACCAGGAAAATCAGTTTTTATTTTCTTACACGGAGTGTGAATTCGGTAAGAATGTGAAATGTGAAGACTGTGGGGTGAATTTGAGACGAATTTAATGGCGCTGATAATAACATTATTTGTCCGCTTATAGCAAGCAAATACCATTACACAACACGATGATGAACTGATTTATTATTATTACTGTCTTTTATTTTATGTTCTTAATTGAGACAGTCACACTAGCAGTAAACTCTCTCTCTCTCTCTCTCCTTTTTTTAACAAAAAAATTATTAATTAATTCTTTTAACTCAGGCCTTGTTGCCAGAGTCTTAATTATATGTCGGCTGGTTTCACATAAAAAGGCTGTCTTTTTTCTTTTGCTCTGTTCTTCTGATTTCCCGGCGACAAGTTAGTTTCTTTTCTTCATTCACCTTGATCCCAGTGTCAATTGAAACACAAACACGAACCAAAAGGCAAAAAAAAAAAAAAGAAAAAAAATAAATAACCAATTTGATGATTTGCTGTTTTGGGCACACATATGTCATTATCAAGTTCCTGTTTTGTCTAATCTGATTAAGTTTTGGTCTAAACTCTAAAGAAGGAAACTTTTTTTTTTTTTTTTGGGATTTTGGGTTTGAGTTTGATGGAAGTGTTTGTTGTTCGAGACTTGGTATTGGGTTTTGGTGAAAGAAGGCAAGTATTAGAAGCTGAGCTTGAGTTTGTGTTTGTGTTGAGGTTGTTGGATTAAATGTCAGTTTAAAAGGTTGATTTTTTTAGGATGCTGCAACAGCTGACTTCGTTATTAAGGTGATAAAAGCGGGGAAAATTAAAAAAAAAAAAAAAAAGAAGGGAGGAAGGAAAGTTTGTATCTTTACTTTGCAATAAAGCGGGTGATCGGATTTGCTAAAGGCTTTTATCATTTCATATATTGATAAGCATGAAGCCTCCAGCAAATGGGTTTCTGCCAAGTTCTGCGGAAGGTGTGTCAAGTGTTTTTAATTCAATTCAATTCATTAGCTTTGGGCTGTTATTTGCTTAGCTATTCGTTTGATTCTCTGTGAGCGCTTGCGCTTCAGATTACTCTTGCAATTATTTGTGAAGATTTAGTTCTTTTTCATGCTAAACAGCGCTCTTGGCTTCTAATGCTGATAGAAACCGGATTATGTAAACTCCAGTTTTATGATTTATTTTTTGTTTTTGCTTCTGTGTTAATTAATTATTTTTCTTCCTCTTCTGTGCTGAAAATGTAAGCTTTCTGATATATCAAGTTGTTTGTCGTCCATACTTTAGAAGTAGATGCAAGAAGTGTATGGGTTTATTTATGTATACATTTGAATAGATTGTTTATAAAGTTATTTTGGAGATAAAAAGTTTATGTCTGGGTTGATCTATCAATTTTAATGGATGTTTCCCAGTTGCTGAATTGAGCAGATGGTGAATGGTCTTAACAGAAGTTTTCTCTACATGTACATGAAGTCAACCTCCTTGATACTGGCATATGATGCTTATACTGATTTATATATGTCTATTTCTAATTTTAATGAAAGAGTTCCCCGCTTAAGTAAGTTACAATGATGTGAACAATTATCTAAATGTAGTTGTGGCAAACTTGATGTGTTTTTAATTTCTGTGCTTGATGTTTGGGGATCACAAACTGTAAACACCGAAGAACTTTGTTTCAGTTCCAGCAGTCATATCCTCGTATACATACACAGTTATTGTCACTCTGAACTAACTTCTTTATTCTTCTCTATATATTCATTGTAACACTGTGCTAAGGAGATATATAGATAAGTAACATTATCAACAGTCGTGTAGCTGAATACTGACCTTTTTCACTTCAAAAGTTATGGCTTTAGTCATCTGGAATAGGGAAAAGGAAGCATTAACTAAAACAGATCAATAAAAGTCATGATTCCAGGTAGGATACATTTTATCTCGGTTTGTTTTTGGCTATGAAATTTGTTCAGCTTGTCAGAATTTGGGTGACTGACATGCATCTGTATGCATATGTATCTCTAGAGCTATTTATAGATGCTTCTCTTACAATCAATCAGGTGTTTTAATGGTAGGCTTGCAACTTGTATTTATTTTTGCCTTCGTATTTATTTTTGCCTTCTAACACTTTAAGACCCTCAAGGGTATATGTTTAGGCCCATTTTTCTTATTAATTTTCTCTTCATTTGTCCTGCAATTCACATGACAAAAGAATTTGTTATTGGTCGCGGTGCCTCTAAGCTATGTTTTTGGTGTTTCACAACATAAAACTGCTACTTAAACCCTGACCCTGGTAATATTCTGTTTGTGAGTTTTTTTTTTTTTTGCTATTCCAATCCTTTAGCATATCTTTTTGGTTAGTACAGATTTTAAGATTGTTTGTAATATGTTACTTCTGCCCTTCAAATTTTGTTATCCTTAAAGAATTTTTAAAAGATTAAATAGTAGTATGAATTCAGTTGGTAGAGTATTCCCATTATTTATGTCTTTTAATCCATTCCGATTGGTTCTGAACAGGGGAGAGGAAGACCATTAATTCTGAGTTATGGCATGCTTGTGCCGGGCCACTGGTTTCTTTGCCTCCAGTTGGAAGCCTGGTTGTTTACTTCCCTCAAGGCCACAGCGAGCAAGTATACTCTCTTTCCCATTAGTTTTAGACAAGCAACTCTGTCTGGATTTGGGTTTCTAAAGGAATTTTCTGATGATTACTACATCTACAGGTTGCAGCGTCAATGCAGAAGGAGAATGACTTCATACCCAACTACCCTAACCTACCTTCCAAGTTGATTTGCATGCTCCATAATGTGACATTGCATGTATGAAATCCTCTAATGTTCCATTGCCTTTATTTTTCCTCCTCAGAGGCAAAATGTTGTTTTTGAATGAAATGTAATTACATCTGTTTATCGTACATGACTCAACAGTTGAGTCTCAGTCTTGGATTGTCCTCATCCTTATCATATGAGTGGGTTGTCATTAGATTAGTGCTGAGTTACACTGGTTTGGACAATTGGTATGAGCATGTGAGCACCTGTGCCTTTATTTATCAGTAAATGTTTTTATGTGTTTGTGGTGTGCAATCTGGGAAGTTGTGGGGCGTTAGGTGTGAAAACGTAACTTTTATAATCAGAAAGTGAAATAGTAAATAAGGAAAAGATTCTGTTATTCTGTTTGAAGCAGTACATTTATTCGAATATTCCCTTTCTGAAATCAGGCTGATCCTGAAACTGATGAGGTCTATGCTCAGATGACACTTCAACCTGTAAACAAAGTAGGTCAGCTATTCAATTTGATAGTATGCAGCTTTTTTTTCCCCTGGAGAATCATGTCACTTATATGTACCAATTGTAAACATTGCTCGAAATCTGTTCTACAGTATGAAAAGGAAGCATTTTTGGCATCTGATATGGGCCTTAAGCAAAGCAGACAACCGACTGAATTTTTCTGCAAAACTCTTACAGCAAGTGACACAAGCACTCACGGTGGATTTTCTGTTCCTCGTCGGGCAGCAGAGAAGATCTTTCCGCCTCTAGTGTGTAGACTATTTTCATGTCTTAAATATTGATCATAAAACTTGAATTCTATATGGTTCTGCATCTACCATTCTGGCACTTACTGTGGGAGGTACTTGATAGGATTTCTCGATGCAACCACCCGCTCAGGAAATAGTCGCTAGAGATTTACATGACACTACTTGGACATTCAGACATATTTATCGAGGTATTCACCATCTGGCATCATCTGACATATGTCAGGAAAATTGCAAGGTTGATTGTTACTTTAGTTGGAAATGAGTAGAACAATATAATAAATCAGCATTATCCCTTGCAGGCCAACCCAAGAGGCACTTGCTGACTACAGGTTGGAGTGTCTTTGTTAGCACTAAAAGACTGTTTGCAGGGGATTCCGTTCTTTTTATAAGGTATGAGTTAGATTTGCAATTATGAGTCTTTCAGCTAAATTATCATTTTTCCTGCCACTGAAATGAAAGTATTTGGTTATTCGCAGAGATGAAAAGTCTCAGCTTCTCCTGGGAATAAGGCATGCTAATAGACAGCAGCCAGCCCTGTCTTCATCAGTCATATCTAGCGATAGCATGCATATAGGAATTCTTGCTGCTGCAGCTCATGCTGCTGCAAATAACAGCCCATTTACTATTTTCTATAATCCGAGGTACTGCTACGACAATTTTAGCTCAGCATGGTGCCGTAATTTTATAATGTCAGTGACTAATTTAAAATTTTTTTGATAGGGCGAGCCCTTCAGAGTTTGTGATTCCCTTAGTCAAGTATAACAAAGCGATGTATACCCAAGTTTCACTTGGCATGCGATTTAGAATGATGTTTGAGACTGAGGAGTCAGGAGTGCGGAGATACATGGGTACAATTACCGGTATCAGTGATTTAGACCCTTTGAGATGGAAAAATTCACAGTGGCGCAACCTTCAGGTATTACCAAGTTGTTGTATTTATGCTAGTGAATTTAGATTGCGGAAATCTTAGGTGATGTTTTCAAGTCAAAAGTTGTGTCAACGTAACTTAATGACATTCTCTATCAGCTTATCTTTCTAAGATTTTCTCTTTTAATAGGTTGGATGGGATGAATCAACTGCTGGAGAACGGCCTAGCCGAGTTTCACTTTGGGAAATTGAGCCAGTTGTAACTCCTTTCTACATATGCCCTCCCCCTTTTTTCAGACCCAAGTTTCCCAAACAACCGGGGATGCCAGGTATATGATGTTCACCAAATCTAAAGCCTTCTCAATGTACAAGAATAGCCCCACTCTCTATGACACATTTTCTTCTTCTTTCAAAAAGGAAATAATCATAAATATGTCTTCTAATGCAAAAGCTGGTTTTTTGGATGACAGCATCTAGGGACGTTATGAAAAATAATGTCAGTCAGAGTCTGATTCTTTTCCTCAAGATACCATTTGATGTGAAATTTTCATTTTCTTCTGGTATTTGAGTAAATTCAATTCAATCAAACAGAATCTCGTATCAAGTCAAGGGTTTTAGAATAAAGGAACCTAAGCCATTTTGGGTGTTTACCGAAGATGGAATAAACCAATCCATTTATACCTCCACATGAATTCACATGAATTTTATGTTTGCACTATATGACCTGCTAAATTTTGTCTCGTTGATGATCTCTAGGATTATGTTTGCAGATGATGAGTCCGACATAGAGAATGCTTTTAAGCGAGCGATGCCATGGCTTGGAGATGAGTTCGGTATGAAGGATGCCACAAGCTCGATATTCCCTGGCTTAAGTTTAGTTCAGTGGATGAGCATGCAACAGAACAATCAATTTCCAGCTGCTCAATCAGGATTCTTTCCTTCCATGGTTTCTTCCACTGGCCTGCACAGTAACTTTGGTACTGATGATCCATCTAAATTGCTGAATTTTCAAGCTTCTGCATTAGCTGCACCAAATCTCCAGTTTAGCAAAGCGAATCCACAAAACCAAGTCAACCAGTTGCCTCAGTCACCTATTGCGTGGACCCAACAGCAGCAGCTGCAGCATTTATTGCAGAACCCTATAAACCAACAGCAGCAGCAGCACCCTCAACTGCATCAGCAGCGGCAGCAGCAGCTTCTCCATCCGCAGCAGTCACAGCAACAGCAACAGCAGCAGCAGCAGCAAAGTCACCATCACCACAATCAGCAACCACCACCACCACCACCACCACCACCACCACCACCACCACCACAACTGCAACCATCTCCAACTCCACCCCACTCACAATCACAGTCTCAATCACCAGTACCCCATCGACCACAGCAGCAGCAGCAACAACAACAGCCTCAACAGCAGCAACAGCAGCCACAACAACAACTATTCCTTCCAACTCATGTAAATAATGGTGTACTTGTCCCTAACCCAAATCAGAATGTGCAGCAGCCAACAGTTTACTCTCAGCTTCAGCAGCCACAATTGCTGACAAGCAATACCCAGGCCCCCCAAGGTATCCTCTCCAATAATAAGAATTCATACCAGTTGACATCGTTACCACAAGACTCACAGTTTCAGCAACAAATGGAGCAATCAACTGGCCTTTTACAGAGGCAGCAGCAGCAGTCACAATTGCAACAGTCTTCACTGCAGTTCTTGCAACAAAGCCTCGCTCAGAGAGCACAGCAGCAACCGCAAGTTCAGCAATTAGCACAGCAGAGCATGTCAGATCAACAGCTTCAGTTCCAGTTGCAACAGAAATTGCAGCAACAGCAACAGCAGCAATTACTCTCCCCAGCTGGCTCACTTTTGCAGCCTCAGCTGCTACAACAACAGCTGGCCCATCAACAAAACCAGCAAATGTCTCAGCTGCCCCCATCCCAGAATCACCAGCAGCAGCTTAGCAACAACTTGTCGGCAGCAGTGCTTGTGCAACCTCAACAGTTACCCATTAACCAGCCTCAGAACCAGAACAGACCACTTACAGGATCCAGAGCTCATTCTAATCATACGGATGGAGATGCTCCATCATGTTCAACCTCACCTTCTTCTAATAATTGTCAAATATCCCCATCAAACTTCCTAAATAGAAACCAGCAAGGGCCAGCCATGCTCGTGGGAGATTCAGTGGTTGAGCCTTCAAGTAATTTGGTCCAAGAGCTTCACAGCAAGTCTGATGCCAGGATCAAACATGAACCGCCTATCTCGAAAGGACCAGAACATCTCAAGTACAAAGGTAGCATGACCGATCAAGTGGAAGCTTCCTCTTCTGGAACATCATATTGCCTTGATCCAGGCAACATCCAGCAGAATTTCCCACTCCCTACCTACTGTTTGGATGGTGATGCCCAGTCACATCCGCGGAACAGCATTCCATTTGTTGCTAATATCGATGGAATGGCACCTGATACTTTGCTGTCGAGGGGATATGACTCTCAGAAGGATCTCCAAAACTTGCTGTCTAACTATGGCGGCACTCCTAGAGACATTGAGACAGAGTTGTCCACCGCTGCAATAAGTTCTCAGTCATTTGCGGTGCCAAATATACCTTTCAAGCCTGCTTGTTCGAATGAGGTTGGCATTAATGAAGCTGGGGTTTTGGGCAATGGATTGTGGGCCAATCAAACTCAGCGTATGAGGACATTTACTAAGGTTTGTTCTGCAATTAATTCTCTTTAATTCAGAATTCCTTCTCAATTTTAAGACAACTTGTTATATTTTTAGCACTTGGTGATATTGCTGGGTCTTTTTGTCAATCCATTCTTTTAGGTTATAATTGCTTTAGTTTTATTATTACTTTAATCCCAAGTCTTACGCATATCTTTCTAATTCTTGAAGGTTCAAAAGCGCGGGTCTGTAGGAAGATCTATTGATGTTACCCGTTACAAAGGTTATGATGAGCTCAGGCATGATCTGGCCCGCATGTTTGGAATTGAAGGGCAACTGGAAGATCCGCAAAGTTCTGATTGGAAGCTAGTTTATGTGGATCATGAAAATGACATATTACTTGTTGGTGATGATCCATGGGAGTAAGTCAAGTTCCCCATTGCTCAGTTGTTGTTACCTGTAGGCTTCTGATTTGTGTTTTTTTTCTTAACTTTTCATTGTGTAAATTCTTGCAGTGAGTTTGTAAGCTGTGTTCAGAGCATAAAGATACTTTCATCCGCTGAGGTGCAGCAGATGAGCTTAGATGGAGATTTGGGTAATCTACCGGTTCCCAATCAAGCTTGTAGTGGGTCCGACAGTGGGAATGCATGGAGACACTATGATGATAACTCAGCCGCCTCATTTAATCGATAATAGTTGTGCAATTGAGAAAGAATATGAACTGTTTATGCCTTCTGATAGTGCCTTTAAAGGAGCATGGTCAATCTAGGTCACGCTCGCAACTCCTCCGAAAACATTAGCCCTCAGCTAGTTACTAGTGGGAGGTAAGTCCTTCCAAAAGAGTGCTGCCGTAGGTGCTGATGGCTTAGAGCAAAGGTCAATTCTCACCAATACTGACATCTGGTATGCGGCTGTTGGTTGTTGCTGGCAGAAACTTAGAGAAGTACAGCAAACAGTAAGAGCACAGTGTAGAAGGGTGTATAATTAAATTTTACCTTAACTGAAAGCTGATCTGACTTCTGATTTTCTCTGTAAATGTTGTAAGGTAAGGATGAACATGAACATCTAGCGACTGCAGGATGTTTACCTCGACAAGATAATTAGCATCATTCTTGTTCATGTTTCAATTTGTTTCATCTTCTTTAA
Organism: Citropsis articulata; assembly: GCA_030449925.1. Lineage (NCBI taxonomy): Eukaryota > Viridiplantae > Streptophyta > Magnoliopsida > Sapindales > Rutaceae > Citropsis > Citropsis articulata. The sequence continues at coordinate 1,777,231 of JASUUH010000257.1, forward strand.
CAGAGGCACTGAATTGATGATAAATTGGAAAGATTTATTCAGGAATACGATTGACACTGTGAAGTAAATGAGCGAATGGAAATTGCATAGCCATCACCGGCAGCCACGCCCTGCTCGTCCAGGTGATATCCAGTCATTACGAGAAACATAACCGCTCGTAAACGGAGGTTTTTGCGGATGCAAATTATACACGTTTGAATCCATCTGTTTTCAAATGTTGTTATTTTAATTCACCATATTGGCATAATCAACTTTAAATTAGCAGTCCCAATAGGCCAAAAACAAGCAGCAATTTTCACCGAATGATCAAGCTGCAATCCTTTATGTTCAAATAAGATTACATTCAAAATCCGTGCGCCTTGAGGCGACTCAACCATAAAATTCAATTCACTAATACATATAAAGCTCGCTCGAGTAAAACACAGACAACTAAGAGAGCACAGCCATCACTTCAGAAGCTCTTAAAGCAATGTAGTTGGCACCATCACTGCCCTTGAAGTCATTCCCTGCATACTTTGAATACATCACCGTGTTCCCTGGTGTAACTGATAGAGGTTTCCTATTACCTTCCTCATCTAGAAGACCGGGTCCAACAGCAATGACCTATAGTCAAAAAAGGCTTTATATTATTAATCTCACATCATGTTGCTCGTAATGCAAGTATTAGGAAACGCAGCAAAAAGTATTGATCCACCAAATTAGCAAAAATTGACAACTCTTACCGTTCCAATGGAAGGTTTCTCCTTGCTTGCCTCCGTCAACAACAAACCTCCAGCAGTTGTCTCCTCAGCCTCAGCAACCTGCACCCGTCATTTTAATAGACAAACGGCACATAATATGAGAATCTGATTATATCTACACAAGAAATGGATGGAATTTTTGAAGGACACCAACCATGATGAAAACTCTTTCATTAAGGGGCTTAAGATCCTTGATTTCATCTGTTTCAAGAATGCCAACTACGTCATCCTCCCTCAATATGAGGTGATTTGCACCGTTGAACTCCAACTCAGTCCCTGCATACTTCGAATAGATGACCTGGGTCCCAGGCTACACAAACAAAGCAGCAAGTAAATGAGTGAAAGTCGAAAGATAAAAGCATAGAAACAAGAAAACTTAATCCAATCTTGAAGACTACCTTCACAGATACGTCCAGTTTAGCCTTCCCAACTGTCTTCCCCTCGCCAACAGCTACTACCTCACCTGCTTGAGGCTTTGTTTGAGCCGTAGATGGAAGTAAAATACCACCATCAGTTTTCTCCTCTACAGTCTTGATTTTCACCAGTACTCTATCACCCAAAGGTTTAATTGAAGTGTACTGCACAGGCATGAAATCAAAATAATTGAATGACAAGCAAACAAGCTCAAACCATCTAAACATTTACTAACATTAACAGAAGAGATAATCGTGCAACATTCACATGGAATTGTAAATATAACACGCATAGTCAGAACAAAAATATAATGCACAATATCAGACAAAAGAAACAAATGCAATACTCATTTAAAGTGAAATACAGACCAATTTATCAATGACTCAGTTTATCAGTGGGTTTTAGAGCCAAATTAGTCATGGAAGTGCTTTAAGTTAAAAACACATCAAAATGTATTTTAAAATCACCTCCCAAAAATTCATGAAAAATCGATAATGCATCGATTCCTCAAGCACTAAACATGCGGCCAGACATTCGAAAAATAGGTAAATTTTAGAATCATCAATTTTGTTTTTATTAAAGGATAAAATTACCTTGGGAGCCACGACAGTGGCGGCTTTAACGACTAAGCGACGGAAAGAGCGTTGGCTGGGAGCACCTCCGACAGAAGCGAACTTGACGGAAGACGGTCTGAGACCTTCAAATGAAGTCAAGCTCCTTGCTGGAACCTTAATTGATGACGCTGTTAGCTGAGCTGTCGCCATCTGCTCTTCGTTTCAATTCAACATACAGCACAGTCTCAGAATTGACTTTTCAGTCATTTAAAAATAAAACAACCAATGGAAAAGAAACTGTACCTTGCAGATACAGAGAGAGCGAGAGAGATTCTGATTGGAAATGATAAGCGAGAAGCGAGCGAGTAGTTTGATAAGGTTTCTAGTTGAAATTTGGAGGAGAGTCGAGAAGATAAAACCCTAAGACGCTTCGGTTTAAGTAGTAGAGAGGGTTTTTTAAGAGATTATAAGATGATTCTAGAATGTTGGCCGTTGAGCGATTGCCACTCACGCGCCTTTCACTCTCCAACTCTAAGTCTCAAGTATTACAGTATCAGTTAAAACTTATGATGCGTCTATTTTTTAAGAATGGAAATGAGCTGGAAATGAGAATGGGAATAAGGAATGAGAATGAGATTTTAATGTTTACTTGTTAAAAATAAATGGAAATGAGAATGTGCTGGAATACCATTGATGTATTTACTTGGTAAAATAAATGGGAATGAAGAATGGTAATGAGAATCAATTTACTAAAATATCTACAGTATTAAATAATGTGATTTTCATGAACTAGATATGTATAAATATTATTATAAAAATGATATTAATTAAAAAATAAAATTAATCATAATAATTATAAATGTTAATATTGATAATATTAATAAAAATAAAAATAATAATTAATAATAACTAAAATAAAAAAATTAATAATAATAAATGTTAATAATGATAATATTAATAAAAATAAAAATAAATATTAATTTTTATTAACATTATTATCATTATTAACATTTATTATTATTAAATTTTATTAACTTTATTATTTTCGTTATTATTAATTATTGTTAATATTATCATTATTAACATTTATTATTATTATATTTTATTAAATTTATTATTTTAGTTATTATTAATTACTTTTAATATTATTTTATTAATATTATCATTATTAACATTTTATTATTATTATTTAATATCATTTTTATAATAATATTTATACATGTATCTAGATAATGAAATTACATTATTACTATAATTATTAAATTTATTAACTTTATTATTTTAGTTATTATTAATTATTGTTATTATTATTATTAATAATGATAAATTAATTATTTTTATTAATTATTATAATTATAATTATTTTTATTGTTAATAATGATAATATTAATAAAAATAGTAAAGTTAATAAAATTTAATAATCATTATTATTATTATTATTATTATTATTATTATTAAATTTTATTAACTTTATTATTTTTATTAATATTATCATTATTAACATTTATTATTATTATTATTATTTTTAATTAATATCATTTTTATAATAATATTTATACATGTATCTAGATAATGAAATTACATTATTACTAGGGGTGGCAAAACGAATAATCGAATCGAATTCGAATCGAATCGTAAACGAATCGAATCAAAATTCTATGGATTCAGATTCGATTCGTTTATGAAACGAATTGAAATCTCAGGATTCGGATTCGATTCGTTTATTAAACGAATATTCGGTTCGATTCGTTTAATTCGTTTAATAAAATTAATAAACGAATCGAATCGAATTCGAATTCGTTTATTATTCGTTTATCCTATTACGAATCCAAAACGAATTAAATCGAATCAGGATTCGTTTAGGATTCGTTTATAATTCGTTTAGAAAAATATAACCAATAAATAAAATTAAGCAAAATAAAACATGAAAAAGCCACAAATTTAATATCCTACAACAAAATACAAATAACCCAAACCATAATCTAAGATTAAATATGCAGTCATCCAAATATTAAATTACAAATCCTTAATAATACAGATAATAATAATTCGAATTTAAATTATAAAGTAAGGTAATTTCTTTAATTGTCTTTGCCACCTTAAAAACAAAAATCCTGCACCAGAAAGTAAATAAAACGTTATTAACATGTTGCAATATTGATAATAGTCATGGCAAAATTTTAAAATATCAAATATATAGCAAATTTGTAGTATTAAGGACATAATAATTAAACAATATAAAAATTTATCTATTATGCTCACACACTGTTATTTGGATTATTGGCACTCTCTGAAGATGGAGCACAATTAGTGCTCATGTCCATAATATTCTGAGTAAGTTGGTCCACAGTGACATTAATATTTTCTACAATAGTTTTATAAAAATAATTTTAATTAGAAACAATTGCATATAATATTATAAAAGAAAAATAAATAAATTTTATGAGCAAGTTTTACCAAACTCTCCAAACATCCAATCTCTAGTAGTAATAATTGCTTGGACTGTCTCTGGCTTCAATACACTTCGAAATTGATCAAGAACTCGACCGCCAACACTGAAAGCTGATTCAGATGCAACAGTGGATATAGGAATGCTCAATATATCACGAGCCATATGAGAAAGATTAGGATAACGAAATCCATTTCCTTTCCAAAAATTTAAAATATCCAAATCAATCTTTCTATCAATTCTTGGCTCATCTAAATAAAGCTCTAGTTCAGATTTTCTAACAGAAGCACTACAATCCATGCTATCAAAATCATCAAACTCCTACAAAATAATTAAGAAATAAGAATAGTCAAAATCCAAAATAAGTATGGAAATAATAAGTTTTTATAATGAATAAATAAGAAAATTGTAAATATACCTTGAGCATATCCATGGCCCTTTGGTTAAGTGTACTCTGATTATTGTTATTATGTCCAGCACTTGAACTAACATCACTCATTTGAGTGAGTACTGATGTAGAGGAGGAAGATGGTGTGATCAAATTATATTCACCAAAAACTAAAAACAACTTATCTCGAACATGTTTTAACTCCTCTGAATTTTGACCATAAGCCTTGTTATAGGCAAACTCAATGAATGCCGTCTTATATCGAGGATCTAAGATGACCGCTATTGCCAAAATGGTACAAAAATCAGACCAGTACTTCTCAAATTTTTCAACCATTTTCTGTGCCATATTTTTCATGTACACATCCTCACTACACAATAATTGATCCAAAGCAACCTTAGCTGCAAATACCTTCGGAAAATACAAATTCGAAGTGGGGTATTTTGATCCAGAAAAAATACATGTGATCTCATAAAACATAGATAAGAATTTCCCAATCTTCTCTATTTTCCCCCATTCTTCTTCAGATGGACAATTCTTGTAATTAGAATCACTCAATTGTAAATGATAGAAAGCATTTTTATAATACAAAACGCTATCAAGCATGAGAAAAGTTGAATTCCATCTTGTAGGAACATCTTGTCTTAATCCTTTCTTATCATCTAGAGATACTTTCTTAACACACTCTAAGAATTTTCTCTTTCTCACTTGTGACCCTTTGACATATTTCACACTCTCACGGGCTTTTTCTATTTCTTTCTCAATTTCTTTCAATCCTTGTTGAACAATTAAATTAATAATATGAGCACAACATCGAATATGAAAGAAATCTCCATCACACACCAAAGCATTCCTTAATCTCAATTGACTTTTTAACATTACAACACAAACATCGTTACTTGAAGCATTGTCTACAGTCAATGAAAAAATCCTTTTCTCAATACCTCATTCACACAACAATGACAATATTTTTTCAGCCAAAGCAACCCCAGTGTGTGGGGTTGGCATTTCACAAAAATTCAACACTTTTTTCTGTAAATTCCATCCCTTATCAATGAAATGTGCAGTAAGACACAAATAGCCATCTGTAGTTATAGAAGTCCATAAATCGGTAGTAAGACATATTCTACCAGGAGCTTCTCCTAATGTGCTTCTAATTTTTGCCTTTTCCCTATTTTGCATTTTTAACACATCTGCTTTCGCAGTGTTCCTACAGATGCTGGGCACTTCATCACACAAATAATTCCAAATTCTTCTAATTCCCTCATATTCAACAAATTGGAATGGAAAATCATGCATAATAATGGCAGAAGACAATAATTCACGAAACACATGAGCTTCAAACTTGGGAACACGAGTTGACAGACCATTACTACGATCTAGCATCATTTGTACAGGATCAGGCTTTTTAAATTTTGCACAAGTTTCATAATGTCTTTTCAAATTACCTGTACCAGAATTGCGCACAGCCACATACTCAGTGCCGCATTTTTTACACACTGCTCTTGGCTTGTTGTCTGGATACTTATCCCCCGAAACCTTACGGAACAATGACCAAACTTGTGAAGTTAGTTTCCTCTGTCGTGGTGCCTTTTGTTCCGCTGGCCTTAAACTTTTTTCAATCTCTTCTTCCAGTTCGATTATGTCATTGACATCATCATCTCCAACACTGGAATCATTAATTGTGTAGGCTGAATTACTTTGGCTTGTGTCCATTCTCCTAAAAAAGAAAATAATTCAAAATTATTGAGGAAGATGAATTAACATTTTAACTTCAATAATATATACATATATATTAATTGAAGAATTAAAGATTAAAATTAATTAATTAATTAATTAATTAGGAAGATGAATTAACAATTTAACTAGAATAATATATACATATATATTTATTACTATAATTATTAAATTTATTAACTTTATTATTTTAGTTATTATTAATTATTGTTATTATTATTTTTAATAATGATAAATTAATTATTGCTATTAATTATTATAATTATCATTATTTTTATTGTTAATAATGATAATATTAATAAAAATAATAATAATAATTAATAATAACTAAAATAATAAAGTTAATAAAATTTAATAATAATAATAATAATAATAATTATTATTATTATTATTATTATTAATGACATTTAAAATAATAAAATTATTTGTGATTTGAACAAGGGTAATTTAGCAAATATGAAAAAATTAGAATGATAGAAAAGTAAATTTATGTTTCATTCCCATTCCCATATTTTCATTCCCAACCCCTCCATGGGAATGGAATTCACATTCCTTATTCCCAAATTATGTAGGACCCACATATTTTATTCCTATTCCTAAATTACATTTTGCCAAGTAAACATATGTTTCATTCTCATTCCGCCATTCCCATTCCCCATTCCCATGAAGTAAACACACCATTAAAAAGTGTCTCATCTTTGAAAACAGCAGCGGTTCCATTCTTATTGGACCGCATGAAAGAAGGCCGAAGCCCAAATTAACTTGCATGATATTATTTTGCATAAGCAAATGAGAAGAATTTCCCGATTTCAAGCGATTTCCTTTAACTTGCTAGTCAACACCAAAGCCAGAGCCAAATAGCCAATTGTGGTGAATTTATAGGAACAAGACAGAAATTTTGGAAGTAGATATCTGAATTGTGCTCGAGTTAGGTTACGACGTCCCAAAAATTTATGATTTTTCTCTTACACACAAAAAAAGGGTGAAACCAATGCGATATTGATTATTTATTGTGTTTTTTCTTTTAGTATTAATGATGTATTTATTTCTCGAATTGAGGAATCGATAAAAATCGGAATCGAAATCATGGGACCTATCTAAATTTGAAAATGGGGAAGAGGAGATTGACTTCAAGGGTGGTGGGAATCAATCTCCAACTCTCATAATTGACCATTTTACCCCCCATAAAATCAAAAATACATATTTTGTCCTCAATTTAAAATTATTATAATTAATTAATTAATAATAGTTGCTGTTATTGTTATTAATGATAAAAATTATTATAATTAATTAATATATTAATGTTTTTATTATTATTATGGTTTTTCTTATTAGTGATAAAAAGTTTTTACAATGAATTAATATATTGATATATTATTAACAATAATCATTAATAGTAACAATTTTTTAATAAAATTACCACTTTAATAAATTATCACAATAATTAAAATACAAAATAATAATTATGACAATAGTTCATTAAATACATTGTAGTGATTTGTTATAATCTAACTCATTTCGATTATGATTGCAGGATAAAGTAAACTCGTTAATGGCAACCCAGCTCATTCCGATTCTTGCAATTCAAGTAAATAACTTGTTGATGCTGAAATCTGGTCAAGCGGATGACGACGACTAGATTGCCTTGCTAACGGTCAAACATGCCTTTTACTTGAAGATGCTCCCATGTTGATATTACAATTTACAAGTATTGAATTGTATTGATGCATCCAATAACCTGAAACAATAGAAAAGATTGTTAGAAGTGCCGGATTGTCTCGGCATTAACCATCTGACGCTTAAGTCAGTGATTTTATGTGATTTTCTATGTGGAAGAGATTATATCTTGCTTAAAAAGTCCAACCCCCTTTTGTGAATCTTTTCCCTAATTTTATAGACGACCATAAGCGTCGGTTATTGTGGCAGTTATCTAATTGAATGCATTGATTGCATCATTTAAGTGTGTGGATTAATATGTCCATTTATGTAGTTATTGGTCAGCCATTGTAGCTCGTAATCATGCTTTAAACACACTTGGACGTTACAGACCAATTCCTAAAAGGAACTCCTTGTCTTCGCCTGTGAAAATCATGCGACCAGATCCTAGTCTGCTCGAGTCGTGCTAGCCGCGTTTGATACATGCAACCAGATAACGAAACTTCCTCTCGACTTGACTAAATCTTAATATCCCAAACACAATTTATTCTGATTTTTATTCTCTATTCCTGTTTCAGACTATTTCTATTTTTCCCAATTCTCCCAAACACAATTTATTTTGATTTTCATTCCCTATTCTCGTTTCAGACCATTTATATTCTTCCCAATTCTTGTTTCATTTCATTCTGATTCTATTTTAGTAAACACACCATTAAAGCATTGGAAGTTTAAATCAACGGAAGAAACGAGATCAAGAAAATTCGTTTAATGGTTAGTGAAGGTTATATGAACAATCGACTGGGGCCATTTTAATAGAAAAGGACCAGGAGGCCTTTTATTTGTATCTTTAGCCGAGATTGTTCCAAAACAGTGAGGCTACTAACAAATCACAACTCTAGTCATCACTCAAAATGAGGACATTTCCGGTCGTATAATCTAAATTGACACGTGTCGAATAATTAGAACCAGAAATAATAATAATAGTATATGGCATCTTAGCTAAAGTATTCGCACTAATAATAAAAATTAAAATTGGGTACGAGGATTCTTATGGTAAGGGCCATTTGGTTAAGAATTTCTTAAGCGATCCTAAATTTATTCCCAAATTAATGCCAAATCAGTTACTGGATGATGAAATAGTTGACTCTTCAGAACTTTAGTCATTACTGTGTGGCTAAGACAGATTCGGATCCTCCCCTATGCTCTTTCCCTCATAATCCTCCTAAACTTTCAAGGATCCGTTGACATGTGTTATTAATAGAATTGAATGACTGAGATTTTGTTTTAATTAATTTGTATTTAAAGAAGGTCACGTGATGGCTGTAATTTTATTCCCTCTCATCTCTCTCTCTGCATTCACGCCCATCTCCAATAAATTATTAAAAAAAAGCATGCTGGAGAAACGAATCATTCTAATTAATTTCACTCTTTTTTGTCTCTTATCTTTCTGTATTGATGTTGATCTCCAGCAAATTGAAAATAAAAAAAAAGGCCTGAATAAAGATGGTTAGGAACATGGGTGCGAGAGGCTGAGGGATGATGATAATGGTTATGGGGTCCAAGATATATAGTATCAAACAGCTTTTGTTTGATCGAGGAGTAGCGATAGAGATGAGCTAATAGTTTTGTTTCGTAGTATTTTGTTTTGGGTGAGAGGTACATCGAAAAGGATTAACGTGTTCGATGGAAAAAGGGATCAGAAAAGTTGAGAAGTTAGGATGTTGGAGATTGCCTTCCAAGTGTTTGACAAAATGGCTGAACGAAATTGGTTGTGGATGTTGAGAAGATTTGCTGGAGGGGAAATGCACAATTTTCAAATTTTTTAGTTAGTGTATGGAAAATGCATTTGGAGAAGTTAATGGGGATTATTGCTAATTTGTAGCAGTATGATATATAATGCTAAATTTCTCATTGTAAATTTTGATACGATTGGTTCCAAGCATTGTGATATACATTATCATTGTAATTGTTCTAGAGGGGCTTTGGATGTCCTTTGAAATGAAAATGTCTGCTTTTTCAATTGATACATGCTGTTATGCCTTCATTTATTTAGTTTAACTTTTGATTTTGTTTAATTACAAAGTTGTTATTTGAGGTATCATATTTTTTTAAACAAAGTAGTTAAAATACAGCAGCTAAAGAATTGAAAACATCAACTATAGAGCTAAAAAAAGTAGCAGACAACAACTGCAGCAACTATAGAAGCCAGAAAACAGAAAACTACAAAAAAATAGCAAACGACAAAAAATTACAAACGGCAAAAAATAGCAAACAGCAACTATAAAATCCAGAAAACAGCAACTAGCAGAAAAAAACAGCAAACAACATCAAAATAAGAAACAGTAAAAAAACAGCAAACAACAGCTGCAAACCCAAAAGAACAACAAAATAGCAACTATAAACCCAGAAAAATAGCTAAATATAAGTAAAATTGTAACTACATAATTATATGCCCAGTAGCAGCAATTTGTGAAGTAATAATACTAATTTAGTTCATTGAATTGCAATTGAGAGTGAAAACTCGTGCTATTTTGTTGAAGCAATTCTTGAAACTTGTTCGTTGAAATTCTTTATGATGCATCCATGACGATCTATTGGACATTGAATTAGACAAACTGCAACTTTGAAATTCCAACTGCATAAAGTCATTGTAACATAATTTAACAATTCATCATACTAAATTATTTAATAGATATTACTTCTTTTCACAAAGAATAAATTAGATTAAATTGACTTACCGAATAAGGATGATAATCCACTGATGAACAAGAAGTATTGTTTATCATATGAAACAAGTGTGTAGGTGCCTGCATATGGTATACAAGTTGAATTAAACATTTATTGATACCAACAACTTTAATAAGCTAGAAATATAAACGAACTTTATTAACAATATTACCGGAGAAGTTTGAGAGATCGATGGACGATTATTCGACCTTTTTTCCTAGCCAAGGCCTTCTCCAAGCTGCTTTTAATTCTACGTTTTCCGCGAGATGACTCTTTCTTTTTTAATCCAGTTGCTTTAACAATCTCAGCATCTTGTACACATTCCTTATTAGTACTGCTTTGATGCTCTTCAAAAGGCAATCCATGACCTTTCTCATTCATATTACCATCCATTTCTGAACATAAAATATCTTCAACTAATTTTGACAACTTACTTGCATGTTCATTCACTAGATTATAAGCTCTTTCACTCTCTGAAGCTCTACTTGCTATTTTGGTGAAGGCATAACATAAAAATCTGTATCGACATGTTTGCTACAACTTAAGATCAGTTTAGATTTCATAGCCATGCATGTCCTGCACGCGTTCTGCCCTTGCATGTTTTGTCCACCTCTTCAAGACATACTGGTTAGGAATTTCTTTGATATTCAAGGTATCTTTAAGAACCTTGATTATATGACTACATATTATTCCTTCCATCTCAAACAACCTACAGCTACAAGATAATGTGTTGTTACCTTCCCTTTTCACATACCGCTCCTTAGAGTTATCATCCATAATAACAATATAAAGAAAATTCTCACCATCTTGCACACATTTTTTCATAGATAAATCAATAGCTTCTACAAACTGGTCTTGGAAATCTTCAAATATTGTCTTTGTGTAAATTTCCCTCGCTTGAGTTAGCATTTTAGTAGATACCTTTGGATTGACCATCCGGTAACACATATTATATTTTGCTTCCAATTCCTTGTACCGTTTATCATTGACTATTCTTTCAAAATGCACAAAAAATTGATCCACATTAATGTCTGATTTCAAATAGTCTTTCAAACTAGCATTAAAGCTTTCACTAAGTTGGGTGCTTTTCATTTTAGCAGACCATGCTCGTCTAACATATGCATAAGCCCATTTCTCTCTCAACTCAAATATGCTTTTAAGCCAATTATTGTTATGAACATCATATACATCAAGCATATTATTCCAAGCAGTTAGAAATTCATTTTCTTCTTCAATAGAATCCATAAACATTGATAAAACACTCTTTACCCCACCAGGACCTTTGAAAATAGAGTTTACATGCATTAAGGCGTTCTGCATCATATGCCAAGTACAAAGCCTATGGTATGTGCTAGACATTACCTGTAAAATAGCCTTAGCCATTGCAGTATCTTGATCTGTAAAAATAGTTTTTGGAGCTTTTCCAGACATCGCCTGTAAAAATATTTCAAACAACCACACAAATGAATCAACTGTCTCATCATACATTAAAGCTACCCCAAACACCACAGTTTCTCGATGATGATTAAATCCCACAAACACATCAAATGGTCGATTTGCTTTATTAACCTTATAAGTTGTATCAAAACTAACCACATCCCCAAATTGACCATAATCAATTATCATTCTAGCATCTGCCCAAAACATATTCGTAATTTTTTCCTCGTTGTCCAGTTGTACAGAAGAAAAAAATGATGGAATTTTCAGTCTTTGGTCGGAGAAATACTTCAACACACATCCCGCTTCTCTATATGCCATTTTTTTTGTCTTGTCGATCTCATATAATTCTTTTGATCTTGTTTCGTGTACCCAAGAGAATCTCTTCTGCCTACTTGTTTACCCATTAATTCAAATGAAGACTTGAGTGAGATTCCAGACGCTTCAGCCAAGTCTATTTCACTTGCTTGAGATACTGATATTCTTTATTCAGACGGTAACATATGGGCACATTCTTCTCTTACGAGAGGATGATTATGAATTTCTACAAAATGATAAACATAATAATTTTGTTTCTTCTTGTTCAACTTAATACACAATTGAGCATTACAACCTGTCCTTGTTTCTGCCCTAGGTTTTTTTACAAGTAAATCTCTCTTATCCTTCTTACGAAATCCCTCCTTAGAACAAACAAATATTCTCGAGGTCATTTCACCCGTTTTCTTATTCTTAGAAAATGCCTCTTTTCTAATACTAAATCCCATTTTTAGTGCATACTTATTGTATAAATCATATGCTAATTGCTCAGATTCAAATTCCATTTCAAGCTTAGGCCTTCCATCCGAATCACTTAAGCATTCTAAAGCCATAATAATAAGCCTGTAACAATACAAAAGATAAATAAAGAAGACAATTGTTTTAATTAACTGTAGAAATTCGAATCCATAAAGAAGCCAAACATCAAGAAAAAAGAAAAAATTAAAGTTAAGATGCAAACCTTATTGTTGATTTCTTTTCTCCAATGGGCGTTTCTTTTCTTTTTTCTTTATCTTTTTACCAATTTGTAGGAGATGGGCGACATTATAGAAAGAGATGAGAGGGAAAAAAAATGCGGGAAAGAATTTGACAACAATCACGTGAGTTTGGATGTCTTTAAATTAAAATTAATTAAAACAAAATCTCAGCCATTCAATTTCATTAATAACACGTGTCAGCGGATCTTTGAAAGTTTAGGAGGATTAAGAGTGAAAATGACTAGGAGAGGATACGAATCCGGCTAAGACACCTTCTGATTCTAGTCAAAAGAAGACAACCGTAATTTGTCAATGTTCGAAAAAAATAATATTTAAAAAAATGAAAGGTACCACGAAAATGTTATCTCCTTAATTTTTTTCTTTTTAGTTTGGTCAAAATGGAGATTTGAGGCATAGTAGTAATTTTTTCCCTGCTTAATATAAATTACATGTACGAAAGAGGAAAAAATCCAAGTCCTACGTGACCTAATTTTAACTGAAGGTAGTTGAAAAATATTCATCAAAATTTTTTACTAGAAAAGTGAAAAACATGACTTTGCCTTGTTGTATTTGTAAAGCAACGAATTCCATGTTAATGAAACTGGGCCCAACCGAAATTGACAGTGGTAATAGATAATAGTGAGTGACGGGGCCAATCGAAATTGACAGTAGGAATTGATAATACTGAGTGACTCCCATAATAATACTTCTAGAAGTTTTACAAGGCTGACGGAAGTCAGGGAACGCGTTATTTTGAATCCCGTTTTCAGCAGGCTTGGGGTGGGTGACGATGGCTCGTGGCATGGGCCTTCCTTTGCGTTGCCTTGCTCAATTTATGTTTGAGGCGACGGCCAAGTGAAAGCAACAACGGAGCTTTCGTCTCGTCTCTCTGCCCTCTGGTGCAGTCATTTTGCTTGTGACAGCAGCCCCGTCTTCTGTCTTGTCTGCTCTATTTCTCTTTTAAAAAAAAAAAAAATCGGGTATTGATAAACTTTAAATTAATTTTTTCATTTTATGCTTTTTTAATATTTAAATTTGATTTTAGTTATCTTACGTTATCGTACGGGATGAAACCCCTATGCCACACAATGGTTGCATACCCTTAAAAAAGACAGATATAGAAATAAATATTGAAGAGACTTCAAAATAAATAAATAATTCAATTATCTGTCAAATAATATTACTATAGTTCGAGACAACATAATGTACATAATACTTCTACAGCAGTTTCATCAAATAGTTGTGAAAAAATTATGTAACTTACAAAATAATATAAGATAACAAACTTCTTGGATGATCATCTAAAAGAAGTTGTTTGAATATTTCTTTCTTTTTTTAAACCAAAAATTAAGAAAATATATTTAAAAAAATTTCTAACACTTTATTTGAAAGAAAAAGTTAGTCCTTAAAATAAAATCAATGTTCGCATATTAATATTATAACAAAAGTAGTAATAATAGAATAATAATTCTTTTTTTACAAATTAATTCAAATAAAAATACTACATAACCTACATGGTTATTTTTTAATCAATGAATAATATTACCATAATTATATCTGTTTGGGCAAACAAATGCTGTAATCTTAAAAAAGTAATTTAATAAAAAGTTGGTCGCATCGCATGAAAGAATGGAATTAGACTGAAAATGGGGTCCATTTGTGGCTTGTGGGATAGTGATTCAGGTGACGGGGTTTTTAATTCGAACTTTATGCGTCCTTCCATAGAGTGGAATTTTATTTACGGAATAAATTTAATTATAAAAATATGTGCACGCGGAACAAAAGCCAAACGTGCTTAAATCCCCCAACACCCGCCCCCGCGTAATCCAGAAACAATCTACTCCTAGAGTCCACGTGTCCGCTGATTACACTTTGCGGCTTTCAAATCAACGCGCCTTTGAAGTTTTGACCCTCACGGTCAGAGTCTGAGACCCCCTTCACTTACCCAGAGGCCAGAGGGCTCACTCTCAAGTCTCCCAAGCATGCTCCTATATATACATATGCCGAGCCGCCATAAAAATGAAAACATCATCAGCAAAATAAAAGCGAACAGGATTACAAGAGTCGTCATCCAAATTACACTCAAAAGTTCCGAGTCAACTCGATACAACACCACTCGTCTAAATCAAGAATACCCATAACCTGAAACCCTTTAAAAATGGCGAAGCACGTAGTCGAAAAGCCTGCTGAGAGAAGTGACTCTCGTTACAAGGGTGTCCGAAAGCGAAAGTGGGGGAAATATGTGTCTGAAATCAGACTGCCCAATAGCCGTGCCCGTATCTGGCTGGGCTCCTACGACACAGCAGAAAAAGCAGCGCGTGCTTTCGACGCTGCTTTGTTTTGCTTACGTGGCCGATCAGCCAAGTTTAATTTCCCGGGCAACCCACCCGACATAACAGGCGGGCGCTCACTTAAGCCATCTGAGATCCAAGCTGTGGCGGCTCAGTTCGCGAATTCGGAGCCGCTGAGGAGTCAATCGTCGGAACAGTCTGTATCCGAATTGCAAACGGAATACTTATCGCCGTCGATTTCTGAGGCGACGGTTCAATTGGACAGCGATAGGGTTTTTGACGGGTCTTTTTTGGATCTTTTAACGGCATCGAGTTCCAATAACTACCCTTCCGAATATGGGATATTTCCTGGGTTTGATGACCTGTCTAGTGACATTTTTACTCCGCAACTCCCAACTGTTGATTTTGCAGACGAGAATTTTGATGGGCTATTATTTAATCAAGATTCATTTCTTTGGAATTTTTAAATTAGTAATGTGAGGACAGAATTCCGGACAGTTTTAGATTCCGGAGTATCTGATAATTTGGGTTTGGAGAGACCATTTTTTGTACGGTCATCCTTCATTAGTATTTAGTAATTGAGTGTAAGTAAACATATCATTCGATTGAAGAAAAAAAATTTACGAAGTTGTAAATTTTTTGATTGATTGGAGATAATTGAATTGTATTAGATTTATTTCAAATAAATGAATAAATAATTTTAAAAAGTTAATCGCATGTTGTGAGGTTATTTTTATTATTAATTCGACATTTTATTACCTTTTCTGTGACTCAAGGACGTACGCTAAAAGATCTTGTCAGAATCTTTTCCACAGTTTTTGTGCCACGTGTCCTTTGTCCGCCACGCCACCCATCCAACAGTTCCACCAATGATCAATTTGACAAAACATGTACAAACCCGAAGAAATTAAAAAAAAAATCCACAAACACCAAACCCTAACTACTGCGTCAGCCATCAGCCACGGGCGCCTCAGCGACTTTCCGTCGTCGTTTCCATTAATTGCCGACCCAACCTGACGCCGCCAACCCTTTCCCACTTATTTTCGCCACCGATAAGCCGCCGTAATCCACCAAAACCAGGCGCCAAATTCCGCGCACACTGCCCTTCGATTCACCGTATTCCACCGCAGATTACCAGCAACAGACTCTTCTTCATCAACCTTTCTATACTTCTGGACCATCTCCGACGACAGCCAACGCCGTTCACCGAAATCAAAGTCAAACCTCCAACCACTTCTTTCTTTAGACTATTCCAATCCACGACGATCCGAGACAAACGGCTGCCACCATCACACTCAACCCCATCAAATCTTCCAGATTCCCTTCCTTACCCGATTTCCAATCGCCATCGCCAGAAACCCTTTTATTTCCTTAATTACAAATTTGCCCAATAGTTTTGCCTAATTTACAATTTTACCCTTTGGTTTTTAATTTCACTTCCTAGTTAAAGAAAGCATTTTCGAAGCTCCCATGACAGAGCATCTAGGTCAGTTCCAGAAATCATCTAATGCCTATTAAGCAACTATTGAAGTGTCAAAGAAGGTATTTGGATGCAATTAAACGTTAAATTAATGAACGGTGTGTTTGAGGTGAGGTATTGTAGAAAGTCATAACCGTGAAAAACTGAAAAAATGACTATTGAGCTAACAAAACACAACTTAAAATATTAGCAAACACTAGAGATGATGATGATTAATATGTGTGGCCGTTGTGAGCCACGTGGGGTACATCTTGGGGCTGGGAATTAGTCTGTGAGGCAAAGAATGGCCCTTGATTAGAGATGGTAAAATATGGTAGCATGAAAATGATAATAAAAGCAGCCGTTGGTAGGGGTGGCACCGATGGTAAAAATGGTGGTAGCATGTGAGTCAAAATATATCAAAGTAAAATTTTTTAATAAAAAGTAAATATAAAATGTTATGAAATTAAAATAAAATATCTTGAAATTAAATTTTTAATATATTTTTTACCATAGACTTTTAAAAATTAATTTAAATCTTAGTTTAAATAAATATTCTAATTTTTTATGTTGATAATTTATTAAATGAATAAGTAAATATCATGATTTTATTTATAATTTATCACTTATTGTAATTGTTATTTGAGGATTGTATTTTTAATTTTAATTAATCATTATTATGATCTATGGAATTAAATTTAATTAAATTTATGTATTGTTGTCTTATGAATTATTGGTTATTTTAAAATTAAATATATAGTTATGAAATTGTGATAAACTGATAATAAAATGTTAATATTAATATGCTTATGAATTTATTATTATTATTATTATTATTATTGTTATTATTAAATCAGAGGCTTAAAACACGCCAAGACGCAAATAATAAAGACGCCAAGACGCGCTTTTTAAAGCATGTTGGACATGTGGAGGAAAAAACAAAAAATTGGTGAGTTTTTTTTTTTGGCACGGCGAGCTCATGCCGTGGGCCGTGCCGTGCCTATAGTTACCAAACATCTTAACAGCTTGACTGCCACACATCATTCTCAAACACACCTTAAAACGATCAATAGGAGAAGTAAATGGAAGAAATACAAGAAACATTCTAAAACTTCGCATTAGCCAAGAAAATATATGCGAGTAGGAGAAGATTATCAAAGATGTATCTAAAATTGCACAAGATGAGATTATGTTTTGTTTTGATTTAAGCATTAAATCGAATACTATAGTTGTAACTCTTAAAGAACTCAAGTGGAGGAGGCCTCAATTGTCATGAAGGATAATATGATTGATATTTCACCAATACAAATTGATGATGAGCGAATTATCCATAATTGATATGATTTAGCCAATTGAAGTTATAGCCAATCTAATTGTTCTTCACGAACACGAGATAATTAATATGGTTATACCTATTTTTATCGAAAACAAGAAATTAGTTATCGAAGAATTAAAAAAAAGGATAAATATTATTTTTACTATTGCTCATTCGTGGAAGTCTTTATCTTCTCAAAGTATCACTAATAAATTTAAAGAGGAGTGGCTGAAGTATAGCTATTATTGAGTTTTAAGAAAAGTTGATGCAAGATGCTTTGTGTTTGTGATGAAAGATAATGTATTCCCTCAAGTTTCATCCTCCACATAGTCTTTTTTTTTCACCAAAATTTGAGAACAAGTTTTTGTTGAAGAGAAGAAGACTAGGAAGTATAAGGTAGAACAAATTATAATTTATTGAGTTGAGTCAATTTTATCTTTAATGTTTTATAATATTTTATCTTACTTTAATATGCTTATTTTAGTCATATTTATATTCCTAAATAGTTAAGATTTATGATTATTTGTCTTATTAGAAAAGAATTATGATTTAATAGCCACTAATATAAACAGGCTTGCTATCTTAATTTATTGTCATACTTTTCAAGAACTACCAATAATAATATTTTATATTATTCTCCAATGAATTTATCTTTTTCTCTCCTTGAGAATTTTTTATTCTTTTTATTCATGAAGGTAGACTATAACAACATCTAATATTGCTTCTATGTTTTTCTAATTTTTTTTTTTTTACACTCTTTTTAAGTTAGATAATACCATACAAGTCATTTAAAGTAAGAGAAAAATGTTACGCTTTGATTCATAAATCTGGAGCTCTAATTTTAATAAAAAGGCAATATGCTAATCTCCTTGCTCTTCATATATGTAGTTTAAGGATATCTTTGAAAAGCTATAAGAACTGCTTAAACGGCTTAAGTCAAATTCAAGCAATGGTTAAGTTTTTTTTTTTTCTTTTTTCTATTAATAATTCAAGCACTCACAACTACAAAAATTCAAAATAATGACCCATAGGTTATGACGGTTATTTTTAACAACCGTCATTAAAACCTTTTTATGATCGTTATTGTATTAACCATCGTAATATCTAATACTTATAATGAAGGTTTTATAAAAAGACTGTCATTAAATGTAAAATTAAAATATAATGTTACTTTTAATGACGGTTCGTTATAAAAACCATCATTAAAAATAAACAATTATAATGATGGTTTTATTCAAAAACAGCCATGAAATATATAATTAAAATATATTATTATGTTTCATGACGGTTAAGTTTAAAAACCGTCATTAAAAATACATACTTACAATGATCGTTTTTAAACTTAACCGTCGTTGTATATCCACTAAAATACAACCTTCATATAAGGACGGTTAGTTTAGGAATTGTCGTTAAAAAGGAAACTACTAATCTTCATTTACGACCGTTTATATATAAACGGTCATGAAATATACAAATAAAAAAAGCGAAGCCGATTTCAAAACTTAGGCATTTTATTTCTTCACTTCATAATATTTCTCCCAAATACCTAACTTCAAAATATCTCTCTCAAATCCCCAAATTTGACCTTCCATCACTCTCTCATTTTTTTTCCAAAATCGACATTCAAGCAAAATATAATTTTAGCCAAGATTGATTGTTGCCTACTTCGTAACCATCACAACATTGGGATTGTTGTGCCGTCTCAGCAGTCACCGATTTGAATCCCATCGTTGATGCCAAAATGCATCCTCAGTTCACTGCCTAGGTAAGCCTCATTTACCATTTTGGTTTATTTGTAATCAAATTGACACATTATCAGCTCCTCCATTGAAAGCCCTCTACTTTCCACATACATTATTAGAGAGGAATTTGAAGAATTTTATTTATGAGCTAGATCATTCTCTCTCTCTCTCTCTCTCTCTATCTCTGTAATTTTTATTTTATTACTTATAAATCTCATTAATTTGATTGGGCAAGTTTCATGGTTTTGTAACCTAGCATTGGATGACTCTAAACACGGCTACTTCTCTCAAAGATTATCTGTGTGCTTGAGATCGGTACTGAGTTCAATCACCTACGAGGTTTATTTCATTTCCTATATTTTGTTTTAAAATTTTTCATTGCCATGTAATTTTTTGGTGTGGGTTTAATGAAATTGATGTTTAATTCAGCAAACTATGTTTCCTTTAAGTAGTTAGTCCCATGACTGGCACTTCGTATGTCAAGAAACCTTGAAAGGGCCATAACATTTATCTTTTTTTGTTGTTTGTTAACTTTGTTTTGATATAATAAAAGTATTCTTCCCTCCCAAACTCAATTGAGCGGATTTAATTGTTCTTTTCTTATACTGAAGTTTTAAGAAGCTTTGATTACCACTGATTTATGAAGAAAACGACAATTGTAAAATTATTCTGATGCTGTCATGTTGCTATATCCTGTTAAAAACAGCACATGAAACAACATATGGAACTTCCAAGTACTGATTTTATTAACTAGATAGCATCCATAAAATTTTTTTGGTGCCGTCATGCGGCTGTTTGCTGTTAAAAACAGCACCTGGAAAGTTTCAGATGTTGTTTTTATTAGCTAGATAGCACCAAAAACATATTAAGGTGTTGTCATGCAGCTATTTGAGGTTAAAAACAATACCAAAAAGTTGCAGGTGTTGTTTTTAGGGTTGGCAAAATCCAGATCCAGATCCGTAATTTTTTTGTGAATTCGGATGCGGGTAATAACCGCACCAGATCCGGGCGGATATTCTGGATAGGGGTGGGCGTTCGGATCGGGTTAACCCGAACCGAACCGAACCCGAAATTTATTTCGGGTTCGGTTCGGTTTGGGTTAACTGGTGAAACCCGAACGGGTTCAAAGTTTCAACCCGTTCGGGTTGAAAGCTTTTTTTTTTTAATTTAACTTTTAAAAAAATATATATATAAATGTAAACTAAAAAATTGAAATCCCTAATCCTAAACAGCTCTCCCTCTCAGCCCCTCACGAATCGACCTTCGTTCAATCGTTCCTCTCTCCGTTCACACTTCACCGCACACTGCCCAGCCCAACAGACACCGACGTTGCAGCCCGCCGCCTAGCACGTCTCGCCCACAATCAAGGCCACTGACTACATCACTTGCAGCAGCGTCGTGTTTTCCCTTCTCCCGCACCGCACCGCACCTTGCGCTTACCCACCAGCGCCAAATGCTCACCACCCCCGCACCGTTCCCGCCAAATCATCACAGTGTCATCACGACATCGTAATGCCCAAGATCTAAGGTTTGTCACTTAAATTACTGATATTTGGCAATGGCAACCGAATTTCTTCGTTCCTCTCATCGTCTTGGCAATGGCAACCGAATCAAGAACAATTGTTTGATAGCATTTTACTCTGGATAAATTGTATATTTTTAATTAATTGATTGTTAATTGGATAATTGTAGATTGTTATTAGTTAAATTAGAGTGGGTTTGTTGCTGTTATTATTAATTAAATGAGAGATTGTTAATTACTTAATTGATTAATTGATTATTTTGTCGTTTAACTTCTTTTAAATCTTTGATTAATTGATTATGTTGTTACTGTTATTATTGTTATTATTAATCAAATTGTAATATTTGTTCAGTTTAGAATTAAAATGTTGTTGCTGTTATTATGATTCAGATGTCTGAGACTGATGGCTCAAGAGTTCATGGAAACATTCAATCCACTGAATCTAATGAATTTAGTAATATGTCACCAACGGCTACGGAAGCCCAATCCGGATCAAAGAGGAAGAGGCCATCGAGGACATCATCAAAACCACCTCAGCCAAGAAAAGTGATGGCTCCGAGATCAAAGGTGGCAAAATTTTACTAGATTGCCCAAGATTATAATCGGTGTAAGTAACCATCGTGGCCAAGAATACTCATGTAAATCATCATGGGACTAGTAGTTTGTCGAACCACTTGAAAATGAGGTGTTTTGAATATGAAAGTTATCAACAAAATCAAGCCGCTTTAAGTCAAGAAACTACTGGTGTTGGTAATGAAGAGGTTGGTCAAGTTGTGGTTAGAGGATTTAATCAGGAGGCTATTAGAAGAGCAACAGCTAAAATGATTATTCTTGATGAGTTACCATTTTCGCATGTGGAGAATTCTGGATTCAGAAATTTTTGCAGTGTTGCATGTCCTAGGTTTATAGTCCCATCTCGTAGAACTATTACCAAGGATATCCTCGACATATTTCTAGCAGAAAAGGCTTCGTTGAAGAGTTTATTATGTGATAAGAAGCAAAGAGTGTCTCTCACTACGGATATTTGGACTTCTATCACAACAGCTAGTTATATGGTAATAACATCACACTTTATTGACCAAGATTGGCAATTACACAGGAGGATCATTAGTTTTAACACAATTTCTGATCATAAGGGAGAGACAATTGGTAAGCAGCTCGAGAAATGTTTGCTTGATTGGGGTATAGAGAGGGTGTTCACAGTCACTGTGGACAATGCAAGTGCAAATAAAGTTGCCATTAGTTATTTGATGAGTAAATTGAAGACTTGGAGAGATGGTGCATTGGTGTTGAATGGTGACTTTATCCATGTACGTTGCTGCGCACATATCATGAATCTTATTGTTAATGAGGGGTTAAAAAAACTAGATAACAGTATTATTAGTGTCCGCAATGCTGTGAAGTATGTGAGATCATCTGCTGCGAGATTAAAAGCATTTCAAATTCGTGTAGAGCAAGAAAAGATCTTGGGGAAGAATGGTCAGCCGTCTAGAGGGAGTGTGGTTTTAGATTGTCCAACTAGGTGGAATTCTACATATACCATGTTAACGACGGCATTGAAGTTTAGATCGGCATTTGATCGAATGGCAAATGAGGATAAGCTTTATGATGCTTATTTTAGTGAAGAAGAAGGTGGGAAGAAAAAAGTGGGACCACCAGGAAGTTATGATTGGGATAATGCTCGTCGGATGGTCAAATTTTTAAGGATTTTTTATGATGCTACGCTGTCATTTTCTTCTTCTCTGAGGGTGACATCTAGTACGTGCTACAACGAGATATGCAAAGTTGAAAATTTGTGTGAATACAATGGTGGACAGCCATTAGTATGATAGCATGTAGCATGAAGGAGAAATTTGAAGAGTATTGGGAGGGGTCTTTGAAGATAAACAAGTTGTTGATCGTTGCTTCTATATTAGATCCACGAGGGAAAATGAATTTTGCAACACTTTGCTTTGAGACTTTATATGGTAAAGATAGTGCAAAATGTGCGGAGATGAAAAACGTGGTGAAGGATGTGTTGAACAAGCTTTTTGAAGCATATAGTGTGCAACACTTAAAACCAAGTGCAGTGCGAGCTCATTTACAGTGAAAGTGTGAGTGCATTTCCAAGTACAAGTGGTGTTAGTGTTAATAGTGGGCTGACTTTTATGGATGAAGACGATGAGGTATTTGAGGATCCTTTCTCTAAATACACCGAGTTGGTCGTCACTAGAGATCACATAGAATTGTCAAATGAGCTAGATCTTTACTTGATGGAGTCGGTTGAATATCAAGCGCCTAATGCATTGGGTGCTCCATTTGATATTTTACTATGGTGGAAAGCTAATAGTTCGAAATACCCAATTTTGTCGCACATAGCTAGAGATGTGCTTGCCATTCCGGTATCTGCAGTTGCATCTGAGTCCGCTTTTAGCACATGAGGTCGTATTTTAGATGAATATAGGAGTTCTATGACTCCTGATGTGGTGGAAGCATTGATACTGACACAAAATTGGTTGCGAACTTCACTTTTTGTTGATTCCACGACAAACCTTCAAGCGTTGGTGGAGGAAAATGAGTTTATGGATGCTCTTACAGAAGGTATAAAACTATAAATATTAATGATTACTTATTTAATTTTAAAATTTGTTTACTTTAAGTTAAAAGTTATTTACTTCAAATCTTTTTATTTTATGTAGAGCTTCATAAATCGACACAAGTGGACCATCCAAGTATTTTAATATGAAGAGTTTTTGCTGCAACAGTATGTAAGTATGTATATCGAGTTGGATGAAACTTAATAATCATTTACAATTAAGACATAGTCGTAATACAAATATGCTACTAGTAATATTGAAAATTATTAAAGCATATTGAGTGATTCATTCCACTAAATTTTAATTAATTTTTAAAATTTTTTTTGCAGCATTGATTCAGTGATTTGCTTCATTTTCTATTCGTTGTTGCTTGATATTTTACTATGGTGGTGGTTAATTATTGCTAATTTGGAGATGTGTTGGGTATTGATGGTGTTGGAGATTGATTTTAGCCTTGTTTGTCATGTGGAGATGTTTAATCATGGTTGCCATTTGCCATTTTAATTTTTAAATTTGTAATTTTTGTAGCTTTATTATACTTGGCTTCATGTTTTATGTTTTGTTAATTTTAAAAAGACTTGTTGAAATTTTATTAAGGATGATTTGTGGTTGATATTTGTTATTAAGGATGTTTGGAATTGAGATTTTTGGATTTTAAGTGGTGTTTGTTAGAATTTTTTGATTAAATTGTCCTTAAGTTGTTGCTCGATATTTTGTTATGGTAGTGGTTAATTATTGCTAATTTGGAGATGTTGTGTTGAGTATTGATGGTGTTGGAGTCTTGGAGATTGATTTTAGCCTTGTTTGTCATGTGGAGATGTTTAATCATGGTTATCATTTGCCATTTTAATTTTAGATTTGTAATTTTTGTAGCTTTATTATACTTGACTACATGTTTTATATTTTGTTAATTTTAAAAAGACTTGTTGAAATTTTATTGAGGATGTTTTAAGGTCTTAAGGATGTTTGGAATTAAGCTTTTTGGGTTTTAAGTGGTGGTTAGAATTTTTGGATTAAATTGTTCCTTAAGGATGATTTAGAATTAAAATTTTTAAATTATTGAAATGTTATTAAGGACGTTTGGAAATTGGAATGTTTAGAGTTGGAGATTTTTAAATTATTGAAATGTTATTAAGGATGATTTATAATTGATATTTGTTATTAAGGATGATTGGAATTGAGATATTTGGATTTTAAATGGTTGTTGTTACAATTTTTGGATTAAATTGTTTCAACCCGTTCTAACCCGAACTAACCCGAATTTGTAGATTGAATTATTCTAACCCGAATTAACCCGAATTAATCCAAACCGAAATTTTAACCCGAATTTTCAACCCAATCCAATCCGAATTACTAACCCAAACCGAAACCCGAACAACCCGAACCGAAACCCGATTTGCCCACCCCTAATTCTGGATATCCGGATCTGCAAAACATAAATTTAAATAATTAAAAATATAATTTAAAAATTCAACAATTTAATTAATAATATCAAATAAAACTCAATTATAATCTAACAATTAACATTTAACATAAAAAATATATAACATCAACATAAATCCCCAAATAAAAACATCACAACATAAATTAAAATAAAAAATAACTAAATTCTAAGTGCATAACCATTAAAATTCACAAATAAAAAACATAACTAAATTCAAATACACAACCATTAAAATCCCCAAATAAAAATCAACAAGTAACAATTTAACATAAATAACATACATCATTATAAATCCACAAAATAAAAATATCACAACATAAATCAAACATAAAAAATAATTAAATTCAAGTGCATAACCATTAAAATCCACAAATAAGAAACATAACTAAATTCAAATACACAACCATTAAACTCTACAAATAAAAAACACTACAAATCCATGAAGATTTCAACTTCCAATCCAAAATGTCATGCCACGATATTGTCAATCATCAAGATCCTCCACTCCTTCAGTATTCATAATTTGCTCTACAAATCTTTTAAGCGGCTCACGATCTAACAATAAAAACATAAAAAATAATTATTAAGTGCTATGTTAGTATAAAAATATAATAATATAATAATATAAGAATAAATAAAATAAGTGATTTTACTTTTGATTTTAGTCCAATACCAATTTTAAGTACACATTAATGCCTCCACCGTGTTTTCATGAAGTCTTGTACGGTGAGTACTCAAATGCCTACTTCGGTGCTAAAAGCGGACTCAAAAGCAACAGTAGACACAGGAATGGCCAAGAAATCTCTAGCAGCCTCAGCAAGTATCAGATATTTCCCCTTATTATTCTTCCACCAGGACAAAATATCAAAATTACTAGCAGCAGGCAAAACTCCCTCATCTAAGTAAGTCTCTAACTCAGATTTAGCTTGCTTATAATTGACTTCTTTAAAAACAAATGAGTCCTATTCACCGGCCATACTTGAATCCTTAAAAATAGGAGCTTGCGGCATACCTCGAAAAGAACTGCCCATCTCAAAATCTCCTCCATCTTCACTTGTTGCATGCTTGAATTCATACCCTTTCACCACTTCACCAAGAAGCTTAAATACTTTTTCAGCTTGATAGGCAGCGAGATCTCCATAAATCTTAGAAAAAAAGAAGTGAGTCATTGTCTTCTTAAACCTAGGATCTAAGATATTCCCTATAGCCAACACTCTATGAATAACATTGTTGTGCAAATTTTACTCAACTCGTAAACGCACGAATCTATTGTAGAATAGATTAATTGTGACAAGTGTCGATCCCACGAGGAGGTGGATTTTAATTATGTGTAGAATTAATTTTCTAAATGGGTGGTTGAATTTGTGGTGGAAGTGATTCAGATTATGCTAGAATTTAAATTGGAATAGCATGAATAAATTAAACTCGAAACTATTGAGATAAAACACTTGGATATATGGATCTGCATCAACATGCACCATGGGCTAAATATTTCTTATTAATATCAATTAAATCATTAGGGGGGGTTTCCACACCTGATGAACCACGCTCAAATAAATATGATACTAAGGGCTTATCGTGCCAAATAATAATAACCTTGCACTAGGGTGCCGGTTTAACCAGGGCGGTATCTAGACAAGATTATTACTTTTTGTTAGGGATGGGCAAATGATTCGGATTTTGCCGAACCGAACCTAAAAATTCGGTTCGGATGACAAAAACCGAATGGTTTGAAAACTTATGAACCGATTGGTTTGTATTCGATTCAGTTCGGTTTGGGCCGAACCGAACAAACTGATCGGTTCGTTTGAATTTAATTAAAAAATATATTAAATTTAAAATATAAAAACCTAAAATCGAAAATCAATTTTTATTCCTAATTTGCTAATTCATAGCAAAGAACAACCCAATCAATAAATCTCGAAATCGACATCTATCTCCCACGGTTAACGGCGACGATACTATTTTTCCTGGTCGCAGTCTCTCACGGTGACGCCGTCGCGGATGCAGCCCTCAAGCACGATCATCTCGCGGTCTCACTCTGCTGGTCGTCACCGATTCGTCATCTTGACCTTTGATCTCACTGTCGTCAGTCATCACTTATGCTTCATTCACGCTGCTTGTCTCACTCTCATCACTCAAAATCACCTGTAGTCAGCCCGTCATCCTCCCTGTCGCAAGTGTTTTTTTTTTTTAATTTATGTTGTGTTTGCTTTACTTTTCTTTGAATCTTGTGAGGGGTTGCTTTTGTGCTGGTGGTTGGAATCTTGTGGGTTGCGGCTATTGCAAGTGTGAAATTGACTAATGTATATTGCTTTTGCAATGGTGGTATTTGAACTTCGTGAGTTGTATTGCTTTTGTGCTAGTGTATGTTGCTCTTGTTCTGCTGGTGTTTGAATTTCGTGGGCTACTGGGCTGTATTGCTTTTGTGCTGGTGTATATTGCTTTGGTGCTGCTGGTAACCCTTGGCCAAGTCATATATAATACCATCATTCAGAGTTTTTGCAAATGTAAAGACCTAAGTAAAGCCTTTTAGTTACTCAACCAGATGTGGCTGCATAATTTGGAGCCTACGCCAGCTACATAAAATATTCTCATTGATGGCCTCTGTGTAAATGGTGACTTAAAGAATGTGGATTGTCTGCTGGTTTCACTTCAGGAACACAATATCAGTTTGACAAAAGTTGCATATACAATAATAACCCATTTGCAAGAGAAACAAGCGAATGAAAATCCAGAAGGTGAATAAAACCAAACCAAACTAAATCAAACCGAATTTAAAAACCGAACCGAACTAAAATATTTCGGTTCGGTTCGGTTCGGTTCGATTTTTAAATTCAGTTTGATTTGGTTCGGATTCTTAAGAACCGAACCGGAAAATGCCCACCCCTACTTTTTGTCGACAACAAGTCAAAACATCCACAAATATTAGAGGGGAAGAGAAAATAAATTTACCAATTCAAGTCCATGGAACATATTGAGACTTCACCTTCAACCTAAGCTTGAAAGAAAATTAGCTACTCATTTTTTAACTAGGGGTAAAATAGAAATTTATTAAAATACATAGAAAATACAAAATGGGGAAGGAATTACAGAAAACTAAGCTCAAAAATGAATTCAAGGGTATCAAATTAGGGGGGGAGCCCCCTTTTTATAAATACATTGAGTAAATCATAATTATCGGATTAAAAATAATTCGGACGTTCAGGATTGAGCCACGTCACCAATCAACAGTACGCGGTTTGACCACGATTTGCACAGTGATGCGGTTTGAATAGTGGCGGCTTGAATAATAACGCGGTTTGAATAGTAAATAATCTCATGTGTGTGCACGTACCATACGTAAGATTTTTGGTCCACTGAAATGCTGCTATGTCATCCATCAACAGTACATAAGAATTTTAGTCCAATAGGATCGTAATCCATAATCAGTTAATGCCACATAAGCAGTCAATGCTACATCATTCGTCCAATCAAATGCTGTCACGTCATAGGTTGATGCCACATCATCGGACTGTATATGAGAACAGTGTCGTGAACAGTAATATGAACAGTACCGTACATGTGAACAGTGCTATTTTTTCTTTTATGCTCCTCCTAAGGTTTTCGACCGTCTTGAGTTAAAAAATGATGTTCGTTTTGCTGTCTGATCACTCGTTCATTGTGAATCGATCATGATACCCCTAAAATACATAAAATACTTAATTATAACAAAACACACATAATTAAATAGCAAAAGACTTAAATACATAAAGTAGCAATGTTAGTGAGACTTGAAGTGTAAAATGACGATTTTCTCCTTTATAAATATACATTTTATAACACTCAACAAACATCTCAATACTTCTCATACTTAAGCAGTTTGCCTAATCTCTATATTAGGTGACGCCTTCCATAAATTCATTGACAATCTAATCTCACAAATTTTAGGAAAAAATAAATTAGAGGTGGGATATCGAGATCCAGAAACAATTTCAGTTAACATACAAAACAAATCCAAATGGTCACATAAAACTTTTGTCAAATCACACTCCAACTCATCAGGCAAACATTTATACTGTTTATCCAACTTACTTAACCGAACAAATGCATCTTTGTACAACAAAGAAGTAGTGAGCAATAAGTAAATTGAATTCCATCGAGTCTTACAATCAAAAACCAAACATTTGGACTCTTTAATTCATATTTGGCGCACTCCAGCCTCAAAATTTTAAATTCTTCGAGGTGTAGCAGTCCAATAACTCTTATATTTTCAACACATTTCTCCATCACAGACATCCCATCCTTCACAATTAAACTCAAGATATGAGCACAACAACGCATGTGAAAAATTCTCCCGCCTAAAATCAATGAACTAGGTGAAAACTTATCCAACAACAAATTAATCATCGCATCATTTACAGCACAATTATCCACAGTCACAGTTGACACTTTCCTATCAATATTCCAATCCGTCAAATAATCATAGAGAACATTGCATATTACTTTACCACAATGTGGAGCGGGCACATATATAAACCTAACAATGAAAAAGGAATAAAAAAAAGAATAAAATAATTAAAATCATTGAAATAAGCATAATATAAATATTAAAATAAACATAATATAAATAGGCATAATCATTAAAATCATTAAAATCATTAAAATTAGCATAATATAAATATTAAAATTAGCATAATATAAATATTAAAATTAGCATAATATAAATAAGTATAATAAGAATAATAAGAATAATATAAATAAGCATATTTATGAAAATCATTAAAATAAGCATAATATAAATATTAAAAGTGTTACCTCATAATGCGACTCCGTAACACCCATAGGTTGTCAATATAATGCGCCGTAACAACCATATAACCCTTTTTTTAGTTGCTAGCTATCCACATGTTGGTAGTAATTGCAATCCTACTCTCACAAGCATCCAATAAATTCATTGTCTTAGACCTCTCAATATCATAAAGCTTTAAAATTTCATTTTTGATGGTGTTTCTACTAATTGTATCAAGTGTCGATTGAACCAACTTCATCAAATCACAAAACCCTTGATACTCAACAAATGAAAGTGGAAGCTCGTGTAAAATGATCATCCTTGCAATAGCAATCCTCATCGTCGCCATATCACATTTTACTTTGGAACAACTCTCAACAGTAGTGGATCCATCATTTTTCTTGGCAAGAAGCATTTGGCCAATATCCTTGAAATTCTTTCTTGAACAACTAGTAAAATGATTTTTCAAGTGTGTAGTTCCACTAGAATAACGGTCAGTCAATACTTTACCACAATAGTTGCAAGTGGCCCGATAATCCCCCTCTGCATCTTTGCACCTCTTGAAATGATTTCATACATCCGAAGTTAGCCTACCACTGCTAGATTGAGCCGATGTAGACCCTTCCGCTACACCTCTATTGTCATTACCTCCTTTTTATTTAGCACCACGTGTACAGCCACGACCACGACCACGACCACTACCACTTTCTACATCCGGTTCAATTTCAACAACATTGTCATTTTTAAGTTCGCGAACATCCTCCAATCTAACATAGGCATTATTAACACTATTGGGAGAGAATGAAAAATTATTTCCTTGTCCTCTTTGGCCATTTTCAACTAATCCCAAAACCTAATTAAAGTAATTATAAGGTTAGTTACCATATATGGAAAAAAAAATGAGATTAAGCATTTACATTATATTAAAATTAATGCATTTAATTGAAATAATTAAGTAAATCAGCAAACACAATTAATCAAAACTAAATTTAATTCAATAAACAAAGAAATTAAATTAAGCCAGTAGCATACTAACATTTTTAAATTTAAACAAATTTCCAGTAAATTACACTCATAACTCATTAAATACAATAAAAAATTAAACAAAATACCAAGTTATTAACCAAAAAAAAAATTCAATCAACAATAAAATAAAATTAAGCCACCAATATTTTCAGGTTTAAACAATTTGCATTAAATTAAAATCATTAAATACAATTAAATAATCAATCACAAATTCACAATACCAAATTAGTACCCAAAAAAAAAAGGCCGAAGCTTGGACAACAGACTCACTTCTTGGACGGCGGGGTCACAGCAAGCCGAAGCTTGGACGGCGAAGCCTGGATGGAGAGGCGGCGTCACAGCTAGTCGAGGTCAGCGTGTGGGAAAGTTGAACGATATTGAAGGAAGAGAGGCAACCGCAGCAGCCAAGAGAGAAGAGAGAAAGAAACGAAAAACAATTGGGGATTTACCGATTTAGGGATTAGGCTTTTTTTTTTTTTAAACCAAGCTTATATATTTTTTGATTTAAAATTTTAAAAAAATCGGATCCGGATATCTGATTTTCAGATGCAAGTGCATCCGAATCCGTATCCGGATCCGTGTGGATTTAAAAAATTCAAATCTAGATCCGTATTTTTTAAAATGCGGATCTGGATTTTTTCGGATCCTAATTTTCCAGATCCTTGCGGATGCGGGCCGGACCCAAATTTTCCTACCATCCCTAGTTGTTTTTAACACTATTTTAGCAGCCAGGCAGCACCCAGAAAATATTCTAGGAGCTGTCAAGCTGCTATTTGCTGTTAGAAAGAGCACCTAAAAGTTTCAACTACTGTTTTTATCAGTAGACAGCACCTAAAAATTTTTTAGGTTCTATCATGCTGCTGTTTTAACACAATTTCAGTAGCTAAACAGCACCTAAAAAATAATTTGGGTGTTGTCTTGCTGCTGTTTATTGTTAAAAACAGCACCTAAAAGTTGTTAAATTTATCAACTTTTATCAAGCCTTCTAAAAAACTACTACTCTCATTCATCTCCTTAATCAACAATCTTCAAAAGTATTTTCAATGCAAAATAAACCAAAAAAATTTCTAGGAGCAAATGGATGCTTTGATTGCTTTCAAGGTAAAAACTGAGAAATTAGAAGGAGTTATTTAGGATTCTATATAATTTGAGCCTAAAGAACAAAAGCATGAAAGCATGTTGATTTTTAAACTTACTGTTGATTATTGCTTTCCTTGTTTTTATTTCTCGGTAGTTTGAAAGTAATTCCTTTTCTTAAATTAACTTTTTTTCTTCATTTTAGTTTATTCAAAATTATTAGTTCTATCAGTAATATGACTTTGTTAATGCAGATTATGTAGAAGACAGCAAAGCAACTGCATATTTTGGTGCCAATGGTTTCCTCTTCTTTGCTGATTAGTTAAATGATTTAACAAAATACAAGCTGTATCAGGTGATTTTTATAGTTCGTGCTTAATTGTCTGTATGACATTACAATTATACTACTCACCATTCACATCTACAATGGTCATATATTTATGTATCTACAATCCATTCTCATGTTTCTTGCTTTAGAACATGAGTTCCAAAAATATTTTTAGATATACACTCGTGTTAGGGTACCTATAGAGTCTTCTAACTGTTTAGCTTACTGTGTATACGTGTTAATGCTCTTGGACTACTAAATTGGGATACTATATTAAATTGATATAGTACAAGCATATGAATGTGCAAACGTAATAAATTTACTCTTTCAAAATTTCAGTTTAGTAGATGGTGGTAATTTTTAGGATCTTTCTAATCATATATTCTTTCAAAATTCTGTAGGTCAAGAATTTACAATTAAGTTTGGTGACATTCATCGAATTGATGGGCAATATGAAGAGATTAAATTCCTAGACCTTAAAATTTAGGTCCATCCCTTTAATTTATTTACTTTGGCAGCTTATATTAATTTGATAGCAATAATTCATTTAGCACTTGTTGAAGGAAACCATGGGAAGACGGATAAATGCTTATTTTATGACTTTTATAGTTAATTTATTATTTCTTTCTAAATTGACCTGGTTCTTGCAAATTCAAGATTCTGAACCAGTTTAGTTCTAGCTCATGTCTTCTTTTAGTTTAAGGATTTAGCTTTAATTTAGTAAAAACCAAAACAAAATGCAGTTGCATGCAATAAATGAATACGTGACCGCCTATTATTCACAATTTCAGATCGATCAATTAAGATCAATGCAGAATGCTAAGCATGCAAGGACGGATGAATTCAAGAATAACTAGCCCATTCATGCGTGGATCTAACATAATTAAGCTAATTCAAAGTAATAACAAGATTTGATCAGAAAAGACTGAAGCAAAACAGAAACTATGATGTGAATATTTCCAATTCACAGGCTCAATCACTATAGAAGATGTAAGATAAGGAAAACAAAATTGGATGCATGCTTTTTTCACATACGTCAAACCATAATTATGTTCCGTGATCAAACAAATGCACTAATTCATATATCTGATAAAAAAACATCTCAAGCCAGATTGAAGTTGTGAGACAGATTTTACCCACATGATCATCGCGAATGTAATGTCAATTCTCAAATAACCTTGTGACTAATTTTGAGGGATCGCTGATAGTGGTACTGCGTTCAATTTCTCAATTCTGATTTTCTCGCGCTGCTATTGTTGCTGCCACAGGCTAGGGTTTTAGTTTCAAGCAGCTAAAGGGTTGGGTCTTCTTTCACTGCAGCGATTTGAGTTTCGTTCGGTCGGAGAGGGTTTACTGGTGACTCCGTGGCAAAGAGAGATGATGGCGAGAGTGAAGGTTTGGGTCCCGATTTGTGAATGTGCATGTTAGACACGTACAAAAGAAAAAGGGGGGGAAATGAAGAAAGAAAGAAAGGTGACAAGGATTGCTTTGTTTTGTGCATGAAACGGCGTGGTCTCAAATTCTCAATAGGGTATGAAACCACGTCGCTTAACTTTACAATGTTTAAGTTTCAATTTCATTTATTTCTCAAAAAAATTACTAGCAATAATTTATTGTATAACGAAATATAATCGACTTTAAACGATGAGGTTTCTTTGTTGTAACAGTTGGTATTTATCTCGACGGCAAGCTCGAGCAACAGTTTCCAGAGTCCACGTGCAAGAAAAGATTTCCGTTATTAATTAGACGTAAGAGACTAAGCAATGTAAGTTACTATTTGACCTAAAAGATTTAACTAAAGGAAAGGGTTCAAACAATAATATGTAAGCTTGTTTTAATGTTCCCCTCGCAAGCCAGGCTTCTTCAAATTTTATATATGAATCGTTGGAATCGACAGAACATTGAATCCAACAAATGTGCGCATTCTAATGTGATGCATTGTCATGACCCAATCCAGATTTGGTAAAATATTATCCACTTTATATTTTAACAAGGTCTATACATACACCTCAAAATGCATTTAGGGCGCTGATACACTCCAAAATGCGTCTTGCCAATTAAGGAATGGTAAAATATTGTTCACTTTGGACTTTAACAAGACTTGCACGATTTTCTTTATAGGGCGCTCATACACCCCAAAATGCGTCTTGCCAATTAAGGTGTGGATTATCCATAATAAAATCACCATCTCTCCCGTGCTTTACCGATATGAAATTTGCTTTGCTTAGGGTGTTACATACACCCTCTTAGGCGTTCAGCATCCTCATTGAGGTTTGCCCCACTATCGCTCAAGATGACACATATAGCCGCTCTAATATCATCTGTCATGACCTAACCCAAACCTAGTAGGGTATTATCTTTTTTGGATCTTAACAAGACCCGCATGGTTTTATTCCTAGAGCACCCATACATTTTAAAACGCATCTTACCTTAAAACGCATCTTACCAATTAAGGTGTGAATCACTTCTTATAAACCCAACATCTCTTGTATTTAACCGATGTATGATTCGCTTATAATGTTACATACATTGTCATGAGCCGCTTATGACTTATTTGGCTTGACACGAATTGCCAACAAAATCCGTGTGAATTTTTAATTGGTGTACAAAAAATTGGAATACAACATAGCCTACAGAGGGGATAGGGTGTGTGTCTTTTTCTTAATGTATGGACTAGAGTTATCTGTGTGGCGGCAATACACAAACTTGCCACGTTCACACAAAAAAGTAGTGGCAGGACAGTCTCAAAATGCAGGGTTGGCTTATAATACAGTGGCTGTATCTCATACATCCACTTTTTTTTTTTTCAGCACCGGTACTATTGGAATATAACCCAAAATTTTGGTATTTAACGAATTTAGTAGGAATATCAAACATAAAACTGATGGAAAATAAGTTGAAACATATGAACCTATAAATGAAAAAGCTTAACCAAAATCAGGAACTAATCTAACAAAAAAAATTAATTTAGGTATTCAACCCAAATAACCGGAATTGTATCAAGTTAATTGGAATATTAAACGCAAAATCAGTGAAATAATAGTTGAAATATATAGACCTATAAAGGAGAAAGTATAACCAAAATTAGGGATTTCCTTAACAAAAAATAAAATGATGAAAAATAAATTTGGTACATAACCGGAGTAATTGGAATCTTACCACATTAATAGGAATATCCAACACAAAAGTAGAGTAACAATTAGTTGAAACACATGAACCAATAAGAGAGAAAGTGCAACGAAAATTAGGAACTCATCTAACGGAAAATAAAAGCTACTTGGAATATAACCCAAAATTTCACAATTTCACGAATTTAGTAGGAATATCAAACATAAAATCGGTGAAAAATAAGTTGAAACACATGAACCAATAAGAGAGAAAGTGTAACGAAAATTAGGAACGCATCTAACGGAAAATAAAAGCTACTTGGAATATAACCCAAAATTTCACAATTTCACGAATTTAGTAGGAATATCAAACATAAAACCAGTGAAAAATAAGTTGAAACACATGAACCAATAAGAAAGAAAGTGCAACGAAAAATAGGAATTCATCTAACGGAAAATAAAAGTTACTTGGAATATAACCCAAAATTTCACCATTTCACGAATTTAGTAGGAATATCAAACATAAAACCGGTGAAAAATAAGTTGAAACATATGAACCAATAAGAGAGAAAGTGCAACGAAAATTAGGAACTCATCTAACGAAAAATAAAAGCTACTTGGAATATAACCCAAAATTTCGTCATTTCACGAATTTAGTAAGAATATCAAACATAAAACCGGTGAAAAATAAGTTGAAACATATGAACCAATAATAGAGAAAGTGCAACGAAAAATTAAAAAAAAAAAAGTGGATGTATGAGATGCAGCCACTGTATACTAGGATGACTCCAAAATGCAAGCTTATTCACTGGAGATTGAAGTGCAATCCATATACACAGGGACATAGCCAATATAGGATCAAGTGGGGCACAGGCCCAGCTAGCTTTTAAAATTTATTTGATGATTATATTTAAAAAATTATATTTTATTTGTTATTTATGAAAAATGTCCCACCTGAATTGTAAAATTTGAAAGTGACTCTAATAATTTTAAAATATTTCATATTGTCCCTAGTTTAAATATCTAATTCTAAATAATTTAATTAGTTATTAATATTTCATGAAACTTGATTAAAGACACGAGAAAAAATATTAAAATAAAAAATAATCATAACAAAATATTAGTATAATGGTTAATGGACCGGTCTTTAATATTTTTATTTTTTATTCAAGCAAAGTCAATTATTTGGTCATCCAATATTGACCCATAAGTTGTAAGTCTATGTAATTCTAATTTTTAATTTTCTAATTAATCTTTTGTCTAATTTTAAAATCTATAATTTTGTCATGCATTCATGTTTGCTCTGTGTGTTGCAATATATGAATATTTTTGTTATTATTAAAAGATTTTAAGAGCAAATTAAGTAATAACTTAGTCTTATATATTAAAAAATATATTTTTACTTATATTAATAATGAAACCATCATATACTATTTTCAACTTATAAAATTCCATTGAGTAGTTTTCAACGAGAACAATTGTAATAAGTAAATTTATTATCAATTAATATTATAGTTGTAATGTTATATATTGCTATCTAAAATAGTAGAAATATATTATAGTTTAAATAGAATTTCAATTAGATGCATGCAGACGCACTGTATAAAGAGTATGATTGTGCATGTGTCAAGCTTTCATTTAGAGTTTGTGGGGTTCACAACACAATTTCTCAAATGAACACTTATCATATGTACAGTCACACATTCGAGTCATGTTTAATTTTAAATGTGCCCCACCTCAATCAAAATTCTAGCTACGTCCCCACGTGTACACTTCATTAATAACTGATAACCCTCGCAGATGACTGAAAAGGCTTAATTTGGGCGGGGAGACACGTTTGATTACTCTGAAACTCGAAGACCGTCCGTAAAAAATTTGGTGCGAGCCCAGCAGTAGCCCACAGTTGACCCTTCAGCAACACAAACGCACAAAATACAACTCGTCTCATCACCACGTGTTCACATCATTGCATCTCTAAATGCACGTGTCAGAACCCGATCCCAGATCCAATGGTCCACACCCAACCCGCCAGTAAGCTGCACGTAGAGCCCGACGAAGCAAAAGTAAAAAAAAAAAAAAAGCAGCGGGATTACGTGTCACTCTTTCACAAAGCCCACGGGATTCCTCCATTCTTCTTCCGTCTCTTAATTCTCCATCTCCACTTCCGCTGACAAAATCGGTTTATTTTAAAGCCAAAAGCCGGTGCTTGCTTTGCATTAAAGGAAATAATTTGCAAATATGGTGAGGCCGAGTGGCGGAAGAGAAGGCAATAACGGGAGATACAAGGGAGTGAGGATGAGGAAGTGGGGCAAATGGGTGGCGGAAGTTCGGCAACCTAACAGCAGAGGCAGAATTTGGTTGGGTTCTTACAAGACGGCGGACGAAGCTGCTAGAGCGTACGATGCGGCTGTTGTTTGCTTACGTGGATCCTCTGCGACGCTCAATTTCCCCGATAACCCCCCGGAGACTCCGTTGGCGGATGAAATGACGCCAGCCCAGATTCAGGAATTTGCGTTTCGGCATGCCCGAAGGGCTCCAGCTCAATCGGTGGAGGATTTAGGATCTAATGAGCCGGCTGTCGTTTCCGGTTCAGGTTCGGGTAGCGGTTATGGAGTTGATGATGTGGGCGTCGATGGGGCATTCTATCAGTCACCTGGTCTGTGGACTTTTTGAGGTTGTTTATTTGTTTTATTTATTTATTTATTTTTTAAATTAACAAAAAAACTTGATAGATTACGGAGTAAAGGGTTGTTTTTGTAAAGTTCAAAGTGTTCTACTTGCAAATTCGACGAATGTTTGTATTTTAACTAAACTTTTGAGATGCCACCTGCTTTTGTCTGTAGGAAGAAATTTTTGGGTAATGTTGAAACTCGTGATGTGACTTGATGTTTGCAATATAGTGCTTAATAATTTAGTGTGGTTTGTCGCGAGGAATGAATTTTTGCTTTTTTCACCCCAATGAAAATGTGCTAGGAATATAGTATTCATTGCGTTTCATAAACAGGGATATAAGAAACTCTGAAAATGATATGAAAAGGGCATTTTTTTTTTTTTTTAAATTAAAGGAACCACCTTCTTAT
Source organism: Citropsis articulata (assembly GCA_030449925.1). Classification (NCBI taxonomy): domain Eukaryota; kingdom Viridiplantae; phylum Streptophyta; class Magnoliopsida; order Sapindales; family Rutaceae; genus Citropsis; species Citropsis articulata. The sequence continues at coordinate 1,816,084 of JASUUH010000257.1, forward strand.
TTATTTAACTGAAAATAATACAAAAATAAATTAAATAATTTGATTACATCTTTATATTCTCCTCTTTTTGATCAACATCACTTTAGAATTGAAGTCCTATTCTTTCATTTACAAACAGCTTGAACAGCTAGCCTCGATGTAACGTTGCCCCAGCTGCTAATTCCAAATGTCGACTGCGACACGTCAATCGAACAACTGGGCCTCCCAGCACATAGCTACAAGATAGATAGAATAACTTTTGAAAACAATTGCGTCATAGATTAATTTGTTTCAAGAGAAAATAATGTTTGATGCCCTGTTTTGATTACCTTTTCCACGACAGCAACGCTCTGCGTTGCCTGATAATTGCCTAAACTGAAGGAGCCGCATGTTCCCTGTGGATCACCGAAGCTAGCAAATTGGATTTCGGAGATTCTTCTGTCACCTTGGCAGTAGAGTTCGAGATTGTTTCCTTCGTAAGCATTTGCGCAAACAGTACCAACCGTGACAACCTGGAGTGTCGCGTTCCAGGGAGCCCCGCCTACTTCCTCGAACAAAATCAATGTGTTGTCGGTGGTGTTGTTGTTGTTCAGGAATGATCTGGGCACATGATACCTGATTTGATACACGGTTTTAAAAAGTTACATTTCTGGGCTTGATTCCAAATTTGTTTGACAAAAGCTCGAGTGTTTTACCATCTTTGAGAAGGATTGCCGCAATTAGTCCTGCACTTGCCGTCATTATACGATCCCTTGTAGTTACAATGAGCATCACATCCGGTGGTCTCGGCTATTTGTGTAGGCCAGTAACGCCCAATGCTCTTCCCATTCACCCAAGCATGCCCCTTCCCCATGCCTAGCAAATCTAACACCACTGGTTCTTCACCTGAAGGAGTCTTGAAGCTGGTCTGCAAACAGTAAACACCCAGTTACACTTACGTCAGAATTCATTCGTACAAGATGTAGAAATGATTCAATGAAAAAGTGTTGAGGGTATTGTTTTTATAATACCTTGTACCATGTCATTGGTCTATTTTTGGGGACCTTTGTGGAGTTCCAGTTGGCATTGCGTGAATTTGGATCGTGGAATTGTTTGGCCTCACCGTTCAACCCCACCTTCACCGGCAATGACAATCAGGTACATATTCCAAGTATTATTGATGATTGGATGGTAAAATCTTTGGTATGTTTCAGTAGTAAATACCTTGTAAGACCATTGGTATGTTGTTGCATTGATACTATTATTTCCTTTTCCATTCAAGAGAACGCCGCCATTAACTAAGCCAGTAGGTTTCAAGTCATAAAATGCACCATAGTTCTGCACCATTCATTCTACCATTAATAAGACCGATTATTAGTTTTGCAGTAAATTCTACAGAAAAAAACATACCGCCAATCCAACTGTGACACTGAGTAAACTTATGACATTGAGGCCTTTTTTCAGAGACACAGCTTTGTCGAACCCAAAACTGTAATCATCTCCGGTGACCATTTGTTGCCCTTTAGCTTGCCTGGAGAATTGTGAGCCTGTTATCATGACAGAGTCAGTAACAATGACCAAGAAAAGGAACATCTTTATGCAGAAATCAAATGCATCAAAATAGTACTACCTATGAGTTTGCCGTTAACATAAGCATGCAGTCCATGGCCATTTGTGCTCACACGCAGAGACATATTCTTCAAAGAAATGTTTCTAGTGTCCACACTGTAAGAACACATCAATATTATTTCTTCCTATTGGTTTCTGGTACATTGAAGTCCAGGAAATTTTAAGGAAATTTACCTGGTCATATACCATAAGTAGTCACTAACATCACCAGATGCCTCCTTCTGATCAAGAAGCTGTGCTGCTTCAAATCTACCATTCCCTTTGAGGGTGTCTTGAATAGGTTCTGGTGCCCACATCCAGGAGAATTTAGCTGGTTTAACTTCATTCCCATATGCATCCTCTTCACTATGTTTCTTCACCATTACAGAGGTTTGAGTGTTAATCTGTGGATGAGTGTAATTCAACATGAATGAGCATTTTCTCTTTCAAGTCTTTAAGAGGGAATATAGAAAGATTTTATTGCTTGATCTATCCACCGTTACCTTTGCTGTGTTGTAAACCTCCTTGCTACAATTTTGAAGGAAAGTGACAGACCAAGCAGGCACAAAGAACTTCCCATCCTCTCCCAGGTCAGCGGTGCAATCGCCTGTATTGTCACTGTTGCTCAACATGCAGAATCTTTCCCCGCTAGCATTAAGTGTGAATTTTGTAAGCTGATCAACACAATGAAATCACATCAATATTCTATTTTAGCTAATGAATTTTTGTATGATATTAATGCCACTTACATCAACAAAATTCATAACGCTCTTGGTTTCCACTGTGCCATTTGTGAGAAACTTTTCTGCCTGTTTAATAGAAGCATGGAGTTGCTTGAGATGTCCCCACTTGGGCTGGTTCAAGTTACCTGAAACTCACAATTTTAGTTCATAAAGTTCACAAATAATAATCAATATAAATGATCAGAAAGTCTGATATATCATATATGATTGATCGTGATTACCGTATTCATCAAGTGGTGCATTGTAATCATATGATGTTGCGATATAAGGTCCTCCTGCTGTACGGCCAAAGTTTGTTCCTCCATGATACTGATTTCAGGAAAAGAAACAAAGCTTTTCATAATATTGAAGAAAATACACCCGTTGGAAATTCTCAGAAGAGTTGAATCTTAGCTTAGACCAACCATGTAATAATTGTTCAACACTCCTCCATTTTGGAAAAAGCGTGCAACTGAAAAAGCCAGATCCTCGGCAGTTCTCTGTGGATCTCTACCACCCCAAAGCTTGAACCTGGAAGCAAATAATTTTGATATTTATGACATGGGGGAAGATGATGAAAGGCGAAAGAGCTGCTCATTAATAAGACAAGAATTAAACACACCATCCTGTCCAGTTTTCAGTCCACATTTTGGGGCTCTTGGGATTGTTTGGCTTGAATTGATCACAATAGAACCCATTGCATGTGTTGATCTGTAAATTAGATTATAGAAACTTTTGAGTTTGGTAACCCCATAATTAATTAAAAAAGTAAGAATTAGATTGAATTGGGCGCAGAAATAAAGAACCATAGGCTCTGGAGCGTCGTTTTGCTGGCACATAATCCATGGTTCGCTAATGTTTTGGGCCACGGCCATGTTTGCACACCATTTAATGTATTGCTTCCCTGCATCTCCATACTTTTCCATGATATTTCCATATTCATTCTCAATCTGTAATGTTCAGAACCCAAAACCTCCAAACTCTTAGTGAGACTAATACCAGGAACAACATCAATTGTAGCATTAACACATTTGAGAGTGTGTCCAAACCTGGGCCAAAATAATTGGACCTCCCTGTGAGGCAAATAGGTTTGCTTCTTTGCACGTGTTGACAATCTTGGTGGTAAACACTTGCATTTCATTCTGTATGGAGAAGTAGGATTTAGAAATGCCATGCATAAAATAGAACTTTAACAAGTTTCAGCCATTCAGGAAAAATGAAATTTAACCTTGAAAATGTCGTTGTCTGTTCTTAGTTGGATCCCAGGAGTATTGTGCAGCCACATGGGGAATCCTCTGATAGAAAAGAAGCATACATGTGTCAGAACTTAGCGATGCTGTAAATCTCTTCTAGATATATGATATATAAATTAAAACAGAAACATACCCATAATTCCATTCAGCACAGACGTATGGGCCAATTCGAAGAATGGCATATAGTCCAGCATCTTGAACTAGCTTGAAGAACTTGACGAAGTCCAGATTTCCAGAAAAGTCATACTAATCCATTGCAAAACAAGTAACAAAACAAAGATCATTAAGCTAGGCATTTTAATTTCTTGAGCTTAAAGGTACTAGCATTAGAGGAACATTTTGCTTCAAACCTCGCGACGCCGAGGCTCGTGGACATTCCAGAAGATATACGTTTCAATTGCATCAAGCCCTCCATCCTTTGCCTTCTGAATCAGATCAGGCCACATCTGTATATCACATTTACGAATGAAGTCAGCACATGAGCAAGTTTTGTTTAACCGTGCTCTAATAGGATATCTTAATTTGAGATACCTCAGGGGTGCTGCGGGGATAATGGATTGAGCCAGAGATGATGACTTTACGCTGCCCATCAATGATAAGGGCATTTGCATCATATTCAACCTTGATTGCTAAACATGAACACAGCATAGCCAAACTGGCTACAAGAACAAATTCTGTCCAATAAGAAGCCATCACTTAAAATGATTTCTCGTTCGAATTCAAAAATTTCTACAAACGACGAGAGAAAAGTAGTAAAGCTTGGATTTTACAAGTAATTGCAGTTCATGGTTGTGTTGTCTGCTCAGTTCGTGCTCAAGTTGACGCTTATATAGGCAAAGGTGTTATCTAACAAACACTGCGACTATCTAAATTTAGAAAACATATAAGCTTTGACAGAAAAACTCCGTTTTGAGGGTTTGCATGCAGTTGATAACTGAATGAGAGCTATCAACAATTAAGCTTTGGATAAGATTACACTACAATCTTCAATCCTTCCATTTAACCTTAACCGTCAAACGTGTGTAGAATAGAACTGATCAGCCGTTCATGATCTGCAAATGCCTCGTTGGATTACAAAACTAAATTCTAACAAGATTAGTTGTATTATTATTGTTATTATTATTCTACTTTAATTAATTTATTATTTATCTCCTAATTTCTTTCAGCTTCTTATCTTTAATTTACTTAGATTTTAAAACTTAAACATAATCTGATAGCTAGTTGTATAATCTATTTGTTCATGAGAATTTTGGTGGTGGGTTGACTAGAAAAACTTTGGGTTAATTTTAGTAATACAGTTAAACCCAAACTTTTTCCAGCTCTTTTGTTCTCCTTGGAAACATTTAAATTGCCCGGAAACTAGAAGAATCTGATAGCTACAGGCCGGGCGGGAGGTAAGTTCTTGGCTTCGCTATGATTGTTAAAATCAAGCCTTACAAGTGGAACTAAGATTTTAACTTATTACTGACTAGACTTAGGATGTCTAATTATCCAATTCAAAACATTATTTGGTCTAAGTGGCTATTTAATACTAGCTAATATTAGACATAACTCAACATAATCTTAAAAGAATAGTTTAGTTGGTTGGTCTCTTGATTCAACAGGACATTTTTTTAGAAAAAACGAATTTGAAAGTGTTTTAGGATACAATAGGGATTTTGTGGGGGTAAATAGGATCTAATATAATCTCATACATACACTTGATAATATTAAATATTAGGGTTCTTATCATTTAACTCCTTTAGGAGTTACAATATATCAAATGACTATAAGAAATATGATAGTTTATTTTTTTACCTTATAAATCCTATCATTTTACTATATTTCCATTAATGTCATTAGTTGACTAGTTAGGTAGGTAAAATACCAATTTTGTTCTTTATATGATTTTTTATCCCAAAAAAAAAAAAAAAACCAAAGTATTACAATATTACGAATTCAAAATATATAAGTAGTTAAAAATAATTCCTACAAGCCTTTGAATATAATATTTGATACCTCTATTTCTATAGTTTTTTAAGAGTAAAATTAGTATTTTATTTGTTAAACAACTAATTAACTAATAGTATTAATAGAAATATAGAAAAATGATAGGTTTTATAAAGATTTTGTGATAAAATGATAAACTGCAACATTTCTTTTAGTCATTTGATATGTTATAAGTCTCAAACTAGTCAAACAATAATAATCCTCTAAAGTATTAATTTTGTATTTAAGGAGCTCACAAGTTCCATTCTTTTAAAAGTAGATATTCAATTTGTTATTTAGATAAGCAAGTTATATTTAAGAGGAGTCGTTTAATCACTTTGAAAATGAGTTATATAACTCTTTTTTATTAAAGTAATTTTAAAATTTAGGCATATTTAGATCACGAATGGTTGACATAAAAGTTTACTATTAGAGATTTGGCATTATAGGGTGAGTTTATTATATCCAAATTCTCTCATAAGTTACAACGAGCAAAAATTTAAGTGGTGATTGCTTATTAATAAAAAAAAAAAAAAAAAAATTTCTCCTATCCATACACTACAACCCGAAGACATGTAATGCAAGCTAAAAGTTTAAGGGCACCTAGATAGAAGGGGTTCCTAATCCTTAAACTCAAACAATACAAGTATAGCTATGGTTAAGATATCAATATACTAATTATTGTTTACTATCATCGAAAAATTGGTAGAGTAATGATGTGATTTGATGCTTGCAACCTAAAGTTGGTGACTGTTTAATGCTCGTTGCAAGTACTATTACTTTTCATAAGATTTATTATGTCGTTTTAGAACAAAAATGCGCTGGGAATGTAATAATCCATTGCCGTTGATGAAACCACAGAGATGAAAGAAAATTTCCTTTTCTCTCTTATTTATTCATACGAAAATTAAAAATACACAAATAATGAAGTACTGGTCTCTCGAGTCTCTTCCTCTATTTGTTCAACAAATTTTGAAGTCTTACGCTTATTAACAGCTTCATTTACAAACAGCTTGCACCGCCAGCCTTGACGTGAGATTGCCCGGGCTGCTATGTCCAAATGTCGATTGCGACACCTCAATCGAGCAACTCCGCTTCCCAACGCAGAGCTGCAACACAAAATTAAATTAAAACTTATAATTTTATCAAAAAACAAGGACCGGTAATTCTTTTTGCCTTTCCTCATTTTATTTTATTACCTTTTCCACGACAGAGACGGTCTGATCGGCCTGATAATTGCCTACACTGAAGGAGCCGCATGTTCCCCGTGGATCACCAAAGCTAGCGAATTGGATTTCGGAGATTTTTCCATCACCTTGGCAGCGTAGCTCGACTTTGTTTCCTTCGTGAGCATTTGCACAAACAGTACCAACCGTGACAACCTGGAACGTCACGTTCCAGGGAGCCCCGCCTACTTCCTCGAACAAAATCAATGTGTTGTCAGCGTTCTTGTTCAGGAATGATCTGGGCACATGGTACCTGATTTGGTGACACAGTTTTAAACTTGTTACATTTCTGGGGGCTCATTCGAAATGTGTTCAACAGATTCTCTAGTGTTTTGTCTCTTACCATTTTTGAGAAGGATTGCCACAATTAGTCCTGCATTTGTCATCTTTGTACGTTCCTCGATAGTTACAATGAGGATCACACCCGGAGGTTTCGGCTATTTGTGTTGGCCAGTAACGCCCGATGCTTCTCCCATTCACCCAGGCGTGCCCCTTGCCCATGCCTAGCAAGTCCACCACCACTGCCTCTTTTCCTGGAGGTGTCCTGAAGCTGGTCTGTAAACAGCGAACACCCAATTAGACCTAATTTGTCAGAATTCATGCTTACAAGATATGGAAACGAAGCGCCGAGTGTCGGGGGAAGTGTACGAATATAATATGATACCTTATACCATGTCATGGGTCTATCTTTGGGAACATCTGTGCAGCTCCAGTTGACATTTTTTGAATTTGGATCATAAAAATGTTGGTCCTCACCGTTCAACCCCACCTTCACCAGCAACAACAATCATGTATGGATGATTGGACAGTAAAATAATAATACCATGTTCTCAAAGTAGTATTGATGATTGGATGATAAAATTTTTGGTACGTTTTAGAAGCAGGTACCTTGTAAGACCATTCGTATCCTGTCGCATCTATTACATCTTTTCCTTTTGCTCTCAATAGAACCGAACCTTCAACTAGGCCAGTTGGATGCAAGTCATAAAATGCACCATAATTCTGAGAACATTCATTAGACCATTAATTAGAAAACGTGCCTACGTCAACAGTTCTGCGGTAACTTCTGCATAAGAAAATAGTATACACACCGTCAATCCAACAGTAACGCTGAGTAAGCTTATAATATTGACGCCTTTTTTCAGGGAAGAAACAGCTTTGTCGAACCCAAAACTGTAATCGTCTCCAGTGACCATCTGCTGCCCGGTGGCTTGCCTGGAGAATTGTGTGCCTGTTATTGGAAACAGAACAGAAATGTTGAGGATAAGTGATAATCTTAATACAGCGAAATCAACTGCATCAGAATGGTACTACCTATTAGCTGGCCGTTGACATAAGCGTGGAGTCCATGGCCTTTTGTGCTCACCCGCAGAGTCGCATTCTCCAAAGACATATCTCTGGTGTCCACTCTGTAGAAATGGACTTAATCACATATACCATCGATTGATCCCCAGTAAAATGAAATTTTAAGAAACTATGAGGAAATTCTTAATTACCTGGTCATGTACCATAAGTAGTCACTACCATCACCAGACGCCTCTTTCTGATCAAGAAGACGTGCTGCTTTAAATTTACCATTCCCATCCAGGGTATCTTGAATGGGTTCTGGTGTCCACGTCCAGGTGAGTTTAGCTGGTTTTTCATTTTCTCCGCTATGCTTATTTACCATTACAGATCTCTGAGTGTTAATCTGTAGATGAAAGTTATATCAACATGCATGAGGATCACTGTTTCAAGTATTGTAGGAAGAAACTTATACCTTTGCAGTGTTGTAAACTTCCTCAGTGCAGCCCTGAAGAAAAGTGACAGACCAAGCCGGGACAAAAAACTTCCCATCCGGTCCCAGGTCAGCGGTGTAATCCCCTGTATTGTCACCATTGCTCAACATACAGAATCGTTCACCGGTAGCATTAACAGTGAATTGTGCCAGCTGATCACCACAATGAGATTCACATCAATATCCCTTTTTTTCCCCCTTAAGCTATGAATACTATGAATTCATGAATTCTTGTATGATTCTTATTGCCACTTACATTAACATATGTACTGATATTCTTGGTTTCCACTATGCCACCAGTGAAAAACTTTTCTGCCCGTTTAATAGCTTCGTGGAGTTGCTTGAGATGTCCCCATTTGGGCTGGTTCAAGTTGCCTGAAATTTACAATTTTTGTTCATAATATTTATGATAATAATATTGAATATAAGTGATTAGAAAAACTGAATCTGTCTTATATGATTGATTTTTATTACCATACTCATCGAGTGGCGCATTGTAATCATATGATGTTGCAATATAAGGACCTCCTGCTGTGCGGCCGAAGTTTGTTCCTCCATGATACTATTCAGGAGTACGGTATAAAGAAAAAGATTGCATTATATTCAAGAAATTCCAGATGCTGAAAAATTAATATCAGGGATATTCGGCATTAGCTTGGACCAACCATGTAGTAATTGTTCAACACTCCACCAGTCTGGAAAAAGCGTGCAACCGAAAACGCCAGGTCCTCTGCAGTTCTCTGTGGGTCTCTGCCACCCCAAAGCTTGAACCTGGAAGCACATAATTTTAATATTTATGACATGGGGGAAGATGATGAAAGGCGAAAGAGCTGCTCATTAATAAAACAAGAATTAAACACACCATCCTGTCCAGTTTTCTGTCCACATTTTAGGGCTCTTGGGATTGTTTGGCTTGAATTGATCACAGTAAAACCCATTGCATGTGTTGATCTGTAAATTAGATTATAGCAGCTTTTGAGTTCGATAACCCTGTAGATAATTAAACAATCATATTGAAATGGGTGCAGAAATAAAGAACCATAGGCTCTGGAGCGTCGTTTTGCTGGCACATAATCCATGGTTCGCTAATATTTTGGGCCACAGCCATATTTGCACACCATTTAATGTATTGCTTCCCTGCATCTCCATACTTTTCCATGATATTTCCATATTCATTCTCAATCTGTAACGTTCAGAACCCAAAACCTCCAAACTCTTAATGAGACTAATACCAGGAACAACATCAATTGTAGCATTAACACATTTGAGGCTGTGTACAAACCTGGGCCAAAATAATTGGACCTCCCTGTGATGCAAATAGGTTTGCTTCTTTGCACGTGTTGACAATCTTGGTGGTAAATTCTTGCATTTCATTCTGTATGAAGAATTAAAAGATTGCTACACAATTAATGAGCATTGTCTGAAAACAGAACATTAACAAGTTTGCGGAAAAAATAAAATTGAAACCTTGAAGATGTCATTGTTTGTTCTTAGTTGGATCCCGGGAGTATTGTGCAGCCACATTGGGAAGCCTCTGATACAAAAAAAGCATCACACATTTGTGTGTGTGTGTGTGTGTGTGTCAGAACTTATTAATGACGTCAATCATTTCTGGATATATATTAATAACACAAAACATACCCATAATTCCATTCTGCACAGACGTATGGGCCAATCCGAATAATGGCATAAAGTCCAGCGTCTTGGACAAGCTTGAAGAACTTCACGAAGTCCAGATTTCCAGAGAAATCATACTAATAATTAAGCCGTAGCAAAAAAAATGACACAATAAAGATCATTAGGCTTAGGCAGTCTGGTTTCTTGAGCTGAAAGGTACTGGCATTAGAGGAACATTTTGATTCAAACCTTGCGACGCTGAGGCTCATGGACATCCCAGAAGATGTATGTTTCAATCGTATCAAGCCCTCCCTCCTTTGCCTTCCGAATCAAATCTGGCCACATCTGATCATCACATTTACAAATGAAGTCAGCTCATGCAGGAAAAGAAAGAAAGAAAAAGAACATATTAATTAACTGGAGATACCTCAGGGGTGCTGCGGGGGTAATGGATTGAACCGGAGATGATGACTTTACGTTTCCCATCAATGATAATGGCATTTGCATCATATTCAACCTTGATTGCTAAGCACGAACACAACAAAGCCAAACTCGCAACGAGGACAAATTGGGTCCCAGAAGAAGCCATTTCAAGAACTAACTAGTTAAAAACAATGGGCATGAATGATGAATCAAATTCTCACTTGTTTCGTGCTCAAGAAATGCTTATATCGACAACTAAAATCTAAATTTGGAAAAATATCCTCTCTTTTTTAAAATTTTCTAAATACTGGAAACATCATGCAGAGTTTATCAAAAAGAAAAAAAAATCTTTATTTGGGCAAAGAACTTTTTGAGTTTTGAGATTCTATGATTAGTGAACTGGCAAATTTTAACGTGGGTTGGCGAGGAAAAAAAATTAACAAATTGCCCGGTTGGAAAACAAAACTAAATTCTAGCAACAAGTAGCATTCAATGTGAATCCAGCTTGAATTTCATGTGGGTTGTAAGTATGATTTTATAGGTCCAACATTAGGAAATTAGCCTTCACGTATTTTGCGCGTGTTAAGCATATTATATTGTCAAATTTTTTTTTTTGGGTTCTAAAATAAGACAAAAGATGACTTTGTCTGTTAATTTGGGCCAATGTTTGGCGATATCTGCTCCCACAATATTTGAGGGATCAAGAAATATTCTGCCTCACTCATAGGAGGAATTGAAATGCAACCATGTACTTTTAAATTTTGTTAATCAGCTATTTGCATAATGGGGACAGAAACATAATTGAAAATTTCTAAGAGGGCAAATTTTATAGGGGTCAAACATTTCAAATGTCAACAATTGAAAAAGAGTAATTGAGGATGTTAACTATTATGGTACTTCTGGAGCATTGCTAAATGATCGTTCATTACTTGCCATGTTATCACAATTGGTTCCAGTATATACATGGCAAGCAATGAATGAAAAAGAAATAATATTCCAAGAACACTCAATACTCTTCACTAATTGCCAAAGTAAGAAGGTTCAGACATAAAAATTTTTATTTTAATTTTTTAAAAGCTAAATGCAAATAGAAACGTTTCAGATTTGGACTAGAAGGGCCAAATTTGTCTTGGAGGAAGAATAGCAATCTGAACAGTGCAGCAAAGATGGATTTATAAGGCAAGGCACAACAGAACTTGCCGTTGCAGAGAGAACAATTAATGAGCTGTGCTTTGTGTCTAAATTTGATTAGTTTAATTTGTAGTGGTAGTATCAGTAGCACGAGTGGCAGCCAAATAACTCAAATTGAAAAATTCCAATGCACAAAAAAATTTCTAAAAGAAAAGTTCAATTATATCAAAAAAAAAAAAATTAAGATGATTGAAAAAAAATGAAAAGAGCAACTAATCAAAACAGAAATAGCCTAATTTATTAATATAAGTAAAATGTTCTCATATATCGCAAATTGAAAATAATGACTCCTAGATCCTAATCTACCAAAAAAAAACACTTGTATATTCCTAGCAAAGAGCTTCCACGACAAGCCTCTTGACAGTGCCTGCTGCACAGCTTGTAGCTCCAAGGTTTGCTTCAAAGGCATCAATGGAACAGTTCTTCTTGCCAACACATTGCTTCTCAATCAGGGGCAACACATCGATTTCAGCTTCACAGCTTCCTTTCTTAAATGCCCCACAAGCTCCTTGTGGATCTCCAAAACTGGCATACTTAATTTCAGAGATTGGTCGACCGTGGCATGTAAGTTCCATTGTCTTGTTCTCATGTGCTTGCCCACATGCCGTTTCCACCACGACTGTTTGGAAATTAACTAGCGATGGATTGCCACCGAATTCTTCGAACAGAACCAATGTGTTCACACCATCTTTAAGCCAGGACCGAGGAACATGATACCTATTACCGTCAAATATTGAATTCACTAAGTTAAGACATCCGAAGCACGTAACTGAACAGAAAATGAAAATTTTATCAAACATTTGATAATCCTCACCATATCTGAGAAGGGTTGCCGCAATTGTAGGCACACTTGTTGCTGTCGTAAGGGCCGCGGTAGTCACAAGCCTCCGTGCTGCAACCATCCTCTCCAGCAAGATAAGTTGGCCAGTATCGGCCGAGGTTATAGCCATTAACCCAAGCAAAACCTTTGCCCATTCCTTGTAAATTTAGTACAACGGGATTATTTTCAAGAGGAGCTTCGAAGGTAGTCTTGTACCAAGTCATTCTTCTGTTTAATGGCACATTTTTGGCTGACCAACCTCGTTCTGAATTAGCTGCCTCTGCATTGTAAAATTTCTTATCATCTAATCCATACAACCCAACTTTGTATGTCCATTTGTGAGATGATAAATCTTTTATTATGGTCTCATCTCCTGCTCTTCCTACCAGCAAAACGGGCCCAGGAATTCCATTCGGTACCATGTCAAATTTACTTCCGTAATTCTGCAAAAGGAAAACGGGTCATTTTTTTTTTTTTTTGTAACTGTAACAAGGAGACTATACAAGCAAACTGCTGCTAGAATCTGTTATATAAATACCTGTAAGCCAACTGTCGCACTGAGCAATGAAATTTGATTTTTCCCACGAGTTAACTTGACAGGTCTCTCAAATAAATCATTAGAGGCTCCATATTTGGTCCATTGTGAATCTGAATATATAACAAGCGTTATGATCAAATTTGCATTACAAATATATAAGGGAAGAAAAGAAGGAATTCAAGGTCCATTACCAACATATTTTCCATTAACATAAGCATGAAGCACTTGACCACTGCTAGTTATTCTGAGGGTCATATTGCTACTGCCACTCAAGATTGGGTCACCGTCCTCAAGGTCCACCCTGTTAACAATGCAATTAAAATATATTTAGTCATTAAATTTACGAGAGAATGTTGTTTCAATTGAGGATAAAAGTAATTTGATTACTTACTTCGTCATGTACCAGAGGTAGTCACTAACATCATTGGTTGATTTTTGATCAACAAGTGTGTGTAAAGCAAAGTGACCCTTTCCTCTAACTACGAAGTCATTAATCATCTCAGGCCTCCATTTCCATTGAAGAGAAGTTTGATCATTCTCAGCTGGGTTCGGCCTCTTCACCTTCACATTTGTCTGAGTATTCACCTTGGCAGTGTTGAATTCTTCGGTTTTGCAGTCCGGAAGGATGCTAACAGACCATGCAGGAAGATTGTAAGAACTTCCGTGGAAAGTGATTGTTGAATCCTCTGACTGATTTTCGTTAGCCAGAAAGCAGCTTGATCCTCCCTCAGTTGCATACACAGTGGCCTAAGAGACAGATATTTAACATTAAAAAACGAAATTCATAATGTAAATTGTAAACATAAAAGTTAAAAATAAAATATAAGTCTTACTGAGACCGAGTTTCCGTAATCAGTGTTGGTGACGTTTCCATACGTAAGAGTCTTCTCCATTGATTTCAAGAGTTTATGGAGTTCCCTCAGGTGTCCCCATTTGGGTTGATTCAAGTGTCCTGTAAGTAATTTTATGAATTATAAAGTGTGGACTTATCAAATAATAAAACATGCAAAAAGCAATTATGGTGTTAATCTTAGTTACCATATTCATCAATTGGTGCATCATAGTCATAGGAAGTAGTGAGATATGGTCCCCCGGATGTCCTACCAAAATTGGTACCGCCATGGTACTGAAAATCATAATTTTTAAAATTAAGAGTTGGTGAACAAATTAATTTTTAATTAATGCAAATATTCAAATATAAAAAACTGACCATATAATAGTTTTGGACTGTGCCTCCAAATTGGAAAAATCGAGCAACCGCAAAAGCGAGATCCTCAGCAGTTCTTTTTGGGTCTTTGCCTCCCCAACTCTTGAACCTATAGATATGTAGGTAAAAATAAGAATTTTTTTTTTTTTTTGTTTTCCGATTATGAATTCTCAATTAATGTGGAATACTGATGGGTAAAAAATTAATTAAGAAAAATAAGTAAAACAACTAACCAGCCAGTCCAATTTTCAGTCCACATTTTAGGACTGTTGGGATTATTCGGTGTGAATTGATCACAATAGAAGCCATTGCATGTATTGATCTGAGAATAAAAATTTTTGGAAATAAAAATTGAAATAATGAAATACAAATGTTAAAAAATACTAAAAAGTAAAAATGATAATAATAATGCGTTAGTACCATGGGAGGAGGGGCATCACTCTGTTGGCACATGATCCATGGAACGCCAATGTCTAAAGAAGTAGCCATTTTTGCGCACCAATTAATATATGATTTTCCAGCATCTCCATAATCTGACATCACGTTTCCATATTCATTCTCAATCTGTGGATAAATATATTCAACCAGAAATATTAGCAAAATCTCGAATAACAGACTAGCTTACTAAAGTGTGGAGATGCAATTGTAACAAGGGAATCAATTAATATATTAACCTGAGCAAGAATAATAGGGCCTCCTTGATATGCAAAAAGCTTCTCTTTCTTAGCCATGTCCACTATCAAAGTTGTGAAATTTTGCATTTCATTCTAACAAAAATTTTATAAAAAAAATGATTAGAAACTTGCCCATATAAATCACAAGAATAATATCTCCTGAAAGGGGCAAAAAAAAAAAAAAAAGTACGTTACACTTATTTATGCTTACCATAAACACGCTATTTGTGGTGCGAAGCTCTTCGATACCGGGCATGTTGTGCAACCAAACAGGGAATCCTCTGATCAATGGAAAATAGAAAATATTTCAAGACCTCCAACAAATTAAAAAATATATATAGGTGTTTAAATTGAATATGCTTGTTTTCATGTAAGTTTTATAATGCAAGGCATCCGTTGAATCAAAAACCTAGCCAGCTAGCTCTTGTTAGAGAATCATTAATTATGAATTGTTTGAGAAATGAACTCACCCATAATTCCATTCGGCACAAACATAGGGACCAATACGAAGAATGGCGTACAATCCTTGATCTTGAATAGTTTTAATGAACCTTATAAGATCAAGATTGCCAGTAAAATCATACTGGCGACGTAATGGTTCGTGGGCATTCCAAAAGACGTATGTCTCTATAGCATCCAAGCCACCCTCCTTAGCTTTCTTAATCAAGTCTGGCCACATCTGTCAAACCAAATACCATCCATATATCAGCATTAAAAATTCAAAAAAAAAAAAATTCAACAATTCAACAAATAAAAATACACATAGAGTCGTATACACATACTGCTGGGGTACTTCTAGGGTAATGAATGGAACCAGAGAGCAGAATTTTACGTTCACCATCAATGGTGATCGCCCTTCCATCATGTGAAACGCGATAAGCAAGGGATAGATTGAAAAGGGTTTGAAGAATTAAGCACAAGAGAATTGTTTGAGAGCAAGCCTTTAGAGTGGCCATGATCGTTGTGAAGCTCGAGAGAGTGTGTGGAACAATTGAGAGGACAATGTGCGTGTTTATATATAAGCTTGACTGACTAAATGGATTAGATTGTTTAGCTGGAATGGAAGATGAAGAATCGATTTCAAAGTCTATCCGAAATCATTAAATTTGCCGTATTTTCTCATTAGGCAGTATTATTCGTATATCTTTTTATGAACGAAAATTCGGCGATGCACCTCGTATGGATTTTTAAGATAAAAGTAATATGCATTTTTCAGATAGTGCGAAATATGATATTGTGAGAGAATTGGTTAGTTAGGGCTAATCCAAATCTTAAGTCAATCTTTTAACCAGTGTTCTAGTTATTAACAAATTGTGAAACACGCATACTAGTGAGAGTCTTAACAAAATCAATTCTTACGTTAATTATGCTAATAACAGAAAAATAAAAAAATAAAAAAAAAGTTGATATATCATTTTGGGAAGATTTTTTGTTCTTCTGGTATTGCATCTTACCATGTATATGCTCCTATCAATCATGAAAAATTAATGCACCCGTGACAAAAATTTATTGACTAATCTTTATCTTTTTATTGAGTCCACATTTAAAGGAGGTATATACTAACCAAACTATGATTCTATTTAGAGTGAGTAATTTGCTTAAATCTGTTGATAAGTGAAAAAAAAAAAAAAAAAAAAGGGAAAGATGGTTGATAAAAGCTTTATGATCCAAATCGTCAAAAGATCGAACAATAACTACAAAATTATCTGAAAAATGTGGACATCTCTACAATATTTAAGGTATTATCCTTTAATCTACAACATTTTCAAGGATGCCATTATGTATGATCAATGTTAAATATAATATAATGCATAATTTATTTTACATATTCCTAATTAATCACGACTTAGTTTTAGTATTTAATATGTAGTAGATAACTAATCAAAATTAGAAGATAATATTTATTGACATTCTATAATATATACCGACGGGGATTAGTTAGAGAAGTTAAAATATTAGAAATATATTAATCTCAAAAAGAAAGATATCAAATATTTGAAGTTACTTTTTATTTACTATATAGACCGTCAGTTAGTAAGGATCATGATTCTGAATTGTTTGATCATTTTTCGAGTAAGAAATGAAACATAATCAATTTGAATTTAGAATATGTATTGAAATCCTATAGTTTTAGTAATATTGAATATTGTAAATTTAATACCTTGGTATTAAAATCAGGTTAAATAATTTCCTAAGTTTAATGGGGTGTAATTATTATTATTATTATTTAAAAAAAAAAAAAAAAAAAAAAAGAGGGTTACCCGTTATCTCCATCCTTCCGTTTATAATAAGAGTTTTAAATTATTTTGGGCTATATTGTCAAAAAAAAGAAAATTATTTTGGGCTCTCAGTCCAAATGAATTGGTAGTAGCCCACTTAATTGTAGTGCAGTACATGACATAGTGCCTAATGGGCCTAAAGCTGCCCATGTTTCGTTTATAATAATATTGAACCGGTATTTGATTTTAAATTGGATTCTAATCGATTTTAATTCTCTGGAAACAAAATTTTATCAAATTGAATTTTCAATAAAATTTTAAATTGATTGGTATTTTGCTTTAAATCCCAACACAAGAAAAAAAGAAGAAGAAATAAATCGGATTAAAAGTATTAGATTTGATTAACGTCTAACTCAATCTGAAAATTTAACAAAAAAGTTCGATTCTAAACCGATGACAAACCTAGCGATGCTTTTGTCGTTTTATCTGCCTTTTGATGCCATACAAGATTTCTGTGAACACGCGTAATCTCGAATAATAAAACAGTTAAATGAAGAATAAATAAAATCTTTTATTTTATTCGTTAGATTTTATTTAAATTGGAGTTGGTGATACTTCCCTTCCAGCTCCACGCAATAACATATTCCTCACTATTTTTCTATTAGCGATTATTAATTGCTGATTATTCTAAGAAATGAAATCTAATTATATCTCTTTCAAGAATGATATGATGATCATTTTTAATTACTTTCTTACAACGATTATTTCTTTCACAAACTTCGAACCAATTTATAATTATTGGTAGCACTAAATAAAATCACATGTAAATTAATTATATTCTCGTATGACCTGATATTGGAGTCCCCTTAAATCAAGCTTTACCATCATAACCATCCGTCAACTGCTGATATAAATTATAAACACTTTTATATGCTGACATCTGTATCTTTTAAATAAATTTGAGCTTGGACTAGGTCGTCCACTAATTGAAATTATACTTGATTCATAAAAATATTATTAAATGAGCAGTATGAAAATGAGATCAAATTGAAACTGAACATAATTGTGAAATTGTCGAAACTCAATACTTCTTACAATACTCGCAGTAGGAAATGTTCAATTTGATTCGAGAATTAGGTCAAGATCGATTTAGAAATTTTCTAAAGTGATTAATTTAGGTATGATTTAAAAATAAGTTGAATAAAATATAAGTATTAATAAAGCTACATGCTTATTTCGTAGAAGTTGATGAAACGTGATTAGATCAGTTGGATTAAATGCCTATTAGCTCTAGGAATGGTAATTTTTCCGGATGGGATGGGATCCCATCAATTTGAGACGGAATTGAAATATATTTTTGCCTCAAAAAAATTTAGGGATGAGAGTGAAATATTTTTTTATCCCACTTGCATATACGGAACGGAAGTGAAATTGACAAATTTTATCACATCATGTTTCATTGCCAATTAAAAATAAGAATTTTTGTAATTGAGGGATCCCATCTATTTTTGGATGAGATCGAGATATATTTTTGTCCTAAAAAAAAATATAGGAACGAAAGTGGAACTTTTTTTATCCCACTAACATATACGGGACATGACTGAAATGGTTAAATCTCATCCTATCCCGTCTCATTACCAACCCATTTAACTCACATGACTGATTTTCGTTATTTTATAATTTTATTCAACCAACACTTATGATACACCAGCTGATAGAAAAAAAATTTATATTAAAACTTTATAATTTTATTATCACTAATATAAAAATGATTAAAAGAAAATTCAATTCAACTTTGAGGTCATTATCAGTTAAGAATTTTCTTCAACTCAGCAAAGATAATTACAAAAATCCTATTAAAAATAATCATGGTTTAAGTGACACCTCTAAAAGACAAAAGTGATTTCACTTTCAGCTAAATTTTTAAAACGTACAAACATATCAAAGGTGCGTCAACATCTTGCCACCTCAAAAATGTAAAAAATTTCCTCAATAAAAACTGTTTAAATTAGAATAATGAAAATTAAATTAAATTCAATTCAATTATAAGGGGCACAAATGATAAAACGAACGAATCAGGTGTCCATGTCATATTGGGCTGGACTCGGACTAAAAGTTAAAGTCCAGTTCACGTGGCCTTAATCAGATGCTCGAATCATTGGGTGACACGTATAGGCGCGCACATGTGAAGGGTCGCCTGAGTCGCTTTGCCTTGTTAATTATGTAACGTTATCCTGAGCCCATCGAGGGCCCCTTTTGTTTTGACAAAATTGCACATCATTCCGTGGGCGGAGTGCGGACGGAGACTGACCGAACCGCCACCTTTTTGCTCGAATTACCTAAATGCCCTTTCTGCACTTTCTCTTTTATTTTCCTCTTTCCCTCTTATCACAGTAAACAAGTCATGTCCCTGAAAGGAAAAAGAGAGAAAATAAAGTGGAAAGGCGTTTATATTTGCTTTTTCATTTGAGAATCTCCAAAACCCAGATTTTTCTATGCAGTTTGAAAAATATTCCATCTTTCAAAGAAAAAAAAAAAAAGATGATTGTGTGAGGTGAATTACAACTTTAGATATATTTGGAACTTACAAACAATTTTACTAAAATATAAAATTATGAATTTTATTAAGATGAAATTTGAGATAAAAAATTTAATTATCAACCATTATTTTTCTCTCTCTCAATCTCTATATATAAGTGTTTGTTTGGTACATTTTATTTAATAGCTATAAATATTTATTTAATCTCATAAGTTCTTGTCGTAATTTTTGTTATTTTTTAGTTGTTTTTCCCATTAGAACTTTTGAAGATTAAATAAGTTATTTTGTCTCTACTAATAAAAGCTCAAATTTTAGATTTTTTAGAGTAGAGGTTGAAAAGTTATTTTTAAATATTAAAATATCTAAAATATCCTCAACTTATTTAACAATCTTATTTTATTCTTTTCATCACATAACTTTAAAAAGTTTGTCTATTAAAGTAATTTCATAATTTTTTTAATAGAAACTCTTATTGACAACCTAATGACTAAATTTTTTTAGGTAAAACTTCTATTTATAAAAGGTGTACTAATAAAAACTCTACTTAAATAAGTTTTATTAGAAAAATTATACTAAACGGAATCTAAGTAGTCTTTTACTATTTTTATTTAAAATACTGACATGATACGCATAATTAAATGATCGATTTTATAATTTCAAAAAATTACCTAGGTCGTTTTTAAAAGATGGACTTTTCATGTAAAAAAGTAAGGGTGGGCACAGGTCGGGTTGGGTTAGATTGAATATTAACCCGACTTAACCCACATGCAAAATGAGTTAAAATTTTTCAACCCGACCCAACTTATAATTTTGTGGGTTGGGTCGGGTTGGGTTGGATTTAAAAAAAATAATTTTTATGGTCTAATAATAGTGAACAAAAATAAATTAATTAATTAAAAAACTAAAAAAATACAAATATTAAAATCTTTAGAACAAATCTAAAATTTCAAAGTTTTATATTTATTTTTTTTAATTTTTATATGAAATATTAAAATTTATATAATAATTTTTATATACATACCGTTTGATCGGTTGGGTTAGGTTGACTGGATTGAGCTTTTGAAAAAAATTTATTCTTATAGTCTAACTAAACAGTAAACGAAAATAAATTAAAATTCTT
Source organism: Citropsis articulata (assembly GCA_030449925.1). Classification (NCBI taxonomy): domain Eukaryota; kingdom Viridiplantae; phylum Streptophyta; class Magnoliopsida; order Sapindales; family Rutaceae; genus Citropsis; species Citropsis articulata. The sequence continues at coordinate 1,836,944 of JASUUH010000257.1, forward strand.
TGAACAAATTCAACATTTCAAAATTTTTATTTTTTATATTTTATATTTTTTTAATTTTTATATAAAATATCAAAATTTATATAATAATTTATATTTATATGAATTGACGGATTAAAAATTTAACAACTCAACTTGATCCATTTATTTTATAACTCAACCAGTAAAAGATCAGACAGATTGAGTCGGGTTCACAAATTGGTCGGGTGGATGCCACCCCAAGTAAACAGTTGGATGGATCGAGATAAATTCTTTAATTTTAAAATATTGAAAAAAGAAGTAAAAAGAAGGGAAATAAAGAAAGAAGGATTTAAGTTACGGGTCAATGGAGTAATTGAGGACACAAACAATCTTATATTAAGTGGGCCAGGGGAGGCACATCGCTTTCAAGTGGGCCCACATTTTCAGTGGGCTAACCCAAATTCATGGTGGTTTTGGTAATAATTGCAAATCACCATCTCTAATAGATCTTCGCCACGTACCCGAAAGCCCCAACGGTGGCAGAGCCAGAGCCAGTAGTGCTCATGGAATCTCTTTAATTATTATTATTATGTGCGAACAGCACAGCACCAGTGGCCAAAGGTAGGCCAGATCCAAATACCGAGTCTCGATCACTGCAAAACGACAGTAAAAAAAAAGGCTGACCCCACGGACCCCACCATTAGAAAATAGAAAAATCATCTTCTTGGCAATCCCATTTTAATAATTGAGTCTGATATGCATGTTGGTTTCTTATAGCAATCATCACCCATATAATTCCAAGCCAAAACCTATGGGCTAACTCCACCCACTCCATTATCATAATCATACATACATTATTGCCAGTGGTTCCGCCTTAATAATATATATCGCCAGACTCCAATCTCCACTCTCCAATTTGTTACTACTCAAATCTCCCAAGCTACATAACAATTATCAGTTGTATTCATCATGTTGGGCAAGAGACCTCGCCCGGTGATCGGAAAATTATCGGCTTTATTGGTTTCCGGCAACCGTGCCGGGTTTTTGGACATGGGTACAAGCCCGAGAGGTCCACTGGACTTAAAAGTTCAGTCACCGAGATGCGGTCTAAGATGTTATGATGTAGGTGGGATTGGGTTGGGCATAGTGGCAGCACTAGAAAAGTCTAGTACTGATTGTGGGCACGAAATTTTGGCCAAATTTGCCGTATGTAGTAGTAATAATAAATCAATCAGCCCCCCAGTTCCTGTTAGCTCAGGCAAGAATTGTGAGAGATGTTGTCAGGATTTGGAGATTGAGAGCTTGGAGGATTACACTTATGTGACCTGTCATGGGCCTAATAACAAGTCGGTCACTCGAGTCTATTATGACGGCTCTGTTACCACCGTTAAAGAATCATCTGCAAGATTTGCGGAAGCTGATGTGTCGGCTGCTTATTACTACCCCACTTCGGATTTTCTCAGTTCGTGCCATTTGTGCCAGAAAAAGCTGCAAGGCAGAGATATATACATGTACAGGTAATTGAATTGGTTTTCTCTTTTCGAAATAAAAAGCTGAGTCTGATCGTTAATTTGTTTGGTTGCTCATAATTTTGATGATGAAGTTCGTGTTATTTGATACACTACAGAGGGGAGAAGGCATTTTGCAGTAACGAGTGTCGGTCAACGCAAATAATGATGGACGAGAGGAAAGAACAATGCAGAGCTGATGCTCCAAGAACTGCAGATGTTGCAAGTTCGCCTTATACAAGGGATCACATATTTTCAACTGGTATTCTTGCAATTTAATTCCTTAAAGACTCTTTTCGAGTTTTCGGTGGAGTTAGTTTATAGAGTACACGTTTTGGTGGCAGCAAGCTAGGGTTCCCCAGATTCCGGATGGTGTGATCTCGTCTACTTATATATATATATATATATATATATATATAGAGACATACACATACAAGGCTGCTTCCACTTATATATACAAGGAGGTTTTACGATACTTACGTAATGAGAATTTTGAGTCAAGAATTGAAAAAAAAAAAAAAAAAAGGTAAATAAAACGAAGAGTTTCTGATTTCGGAGGGTGCTGGTGTAAAGCTTACGCTGTAATGGGATTATCATGTGTGATATCTCTTTTTTGGTTGTACTTGGAGGCCATCTGATGGCCGGAGATTAGAGACGAAGAAACTGATGCTTGGAAGCAACTGTGACTAAATAAATTATTCAGTGAGAGTTGCGTACGAGGATACTCAATACATGTTATTTGCTTTAAATTCAGAAGGAAAAAATATATATATATCTGATTGTGTATGTTTTAACTGGACCATCATCACGTACAAAGAGCACATGGCATGTCTGATGTCCTTCAATGTCGTGTATCAAAAACTTATTAAAGTTCAGAATCCTTCCTTCGGAAGAATTAAGAACGTGTTATGGGAAGTGGAATATATTAATAATTATTATTATCGAAAATCTTTCATTTAAGTATTCAATAGTCAATGGTGTTAACTAAACAGCAAGATGCGCTTCTTCAGGTCTTATTTGGCGACAGAATATGCTCATTGCACTGACTCCGAGAACTAATTATGTACCGACACTTGAAAGCCTAGTTGGATTTGTTTGGACCAAAGCACAGATAAATATCTCCTCTGTTTTCTGTGAATTCGTGGAAGTCTCCAATTTTATTCGCAACTTCCTCGTGTGCGTGTGAGTGAACCAGTAAAAATGGAATTAACCAACGTATAGCGCACGGGAATTTCCGGAAGCCACAAAAATAAGTGACATATACGAAATTTAAGCCAAAAATGCACGATTAAAAGCATATGGCAGGCAGAAGAAAACACAACATCCCACTCGTCACAAATCCTGTCTATTCTCTCTATAGGACCACTTAATCCATCACAGTATATGCCAAAGAAAGAACAGTTACAAGCATTTGGCAGCAAATAACACAAAATAGCCACCCCTCACATATCTGACAACTCTCTATTGGACCAATAATCAGTCAGCCTTACAGCTTTGCTTAAAACTTGAAGGGCTGAATTCATCCTCCGATTTTTTTATAAAACAAAGAACAAAAACAATTGAGTTAAGAGATTTACCCAGTAACTTGCCCCATATTTTCCAACCATTCATTTCTTTCAGATGGGGTGGCAAGCAAGCATTACGCCGTTGGCTATCAATTGCAGAAACAAGCAAAACATCAGATATAGGAAATATTATATGCCGAGATGATAAATGTTGAAAACCAAAACCAATTCCAATTACGTTAAGATACACAGTTTATTTGATAAAATTACCAAACAGAAAAACACAACACTAACCCTACATACAACAAATATGCAACAGAAATACATCCATCTTACAAAAGCATAGGTAAGAAATTAGAAAAACAAAATGGTAACATCATCCTACGATTCTCTAAAGATTTATTACTCCCTCTAACGTGTGATCGCGAGTTCCCATCTCATGATTTCTAATAGTACATAAGCTGCTGGGTTGTTGCGGCGTTCTGGAACCCACTACTGTCATAGATTGCTTGACTAGCTCCAGCAGCACCCATTCCCAGCTTAAGGGCATGCTGTGCCTGCGGATGCATTAGGGCCTGTGCCCCAGCTATTTTGCTCAATGCTATCTGTCGCTCATAGGCAGCAAGGTCTGTGGCTGAGAAACCTGGCAAATGTGGTGCAGGAGGTGGAGGAAGAGGAGTAGAGCTTGTTCCTGGGGGAGTTGGTTTACTGCCCCACGAACACTGCAATACAGATATATTGAATGATTATGCCATGGTATACATCAGGACCATATAAGATGTACTGCAAACGTTTGCATTTTTTTGAAAATAACCATGTCTACTAGAGTATACGATCTATGGCAAACGTTTGCATTCACTTGAAAATGATCCCCTTGCTTCTACACTTCTTAAAAATTGACTTAAAAAATATGATGTTAAACCACATGCAGTAAAACAACAAAAATTGTGGAATGATACATTAAATAAATGCCACATGCAATCTGATTTAAGCCTATAATTTCACCAAGTACAATATCGGTAGAGCCATGTTCACGGGCAAAATCAAATCTTAAACATGAGCAATTGAAACATCACTTGTTTATTTAAAAGCTACCCTTCTAACATCCTACCAAGCCCCCAAGGGCGTGGTCGGGATGGTTGCCGTGCAGCGGTAGCCCTGCTTCGGATCCCGGGTTCGAACCTTGGGGGTGGGATGGGGGGTTAAAATAGATTTGGGCTTGCCCACCCCCCCTTCCCTTTAAAAAAATAAAAAAATAAAAAAATAAAAACATCCTACCATTAATGAAGACCATTAAGCATTTTTCAAATTTCCAAAATTACAGCACACTATTCCCTCAGTAAGATTCTGACAAGATTGACAATAGGCAAGATTAGAGATAAAACATCTAGGAATGCCATGTCCATTACTACTAAAGTAGCATAATTAACACCAAAATCAGCTGAAACTACAATCTGCAATGAGGCTTACACCATGTCATTCAATTAGATTACACTTCTACAACTATTTGAACAGTTAAACTAAACACCACATTTTTATATTAAGAAATAAAATAATTCCATAAGAAAGTACCTTAATTGGTTTGCCGCAGAGAATCCGAGCATTACCCATCTGAATAGCCAGGGCAGCTTCAGGATGTGTAGAGTATCTCACAAACCCGAAACCCTTGTCTCGCTGTACCCGAACATCTTCAATTGTTCCAACACCAAGAGCATGAAAATGTCGGTGGAGATCAACTGAGGTAACCTGCAAATTACTGAATAATCAGAAGCAGAAACTCTCTGTGTTTCTGAACTATTGAACTGACAGAATAATGATTCGGTTTTATTATCTCCAGTGCATTAGGAAATACCATAAGCGGATAGAGCTTTTCTAGATCTCATTTTACAAAAGGTCAAATTAACCAAGCTAAATGAAAAATATAATTTAAGTAAATGAATACATTATAATACAACAAAAAGGACACCATTCTATTACAAGCAATACTAGGTCAATTTCAGCAATTAAACATGCCATATCACCCACAGCTTCATACACAGGATAGGCTTCCTATTAATCTGATGTCTCTAGAGTCGAATCTAATCTAAAGCCACCACAAGAACAATCCGGCGAGTAACAGATGTTATTTGAATGTGACTAACTTATTCAGTAATCTAGTGGCTCTGGTAAATTTGAACTAATCATCTGAGAGCAAGGCCAAACAATTCTGCTGACGAAATCTGTGCTAGTTTCTGGATGCATCAGTGTGACATGCCCATGAGATGAAATCTAATAGGCAGGTACAGCCAGCAAGACCAACTTATCCAAATGTCCCACCACATGCAGACATTGGAAGCTTCTGTGCAGACAAGCAAGATTAAGAAACTGACAGTCATGACTACGAGTTAGCTCAAGGAATAAGTTCTTGCCTCTGAAGAAAGGTTGCCAACATAAACAGTTGTATACTGAGGATTGTTCTCTGGAGCGTCCTCATTGCTCTTCTCTTGACCATCTTCTGCAAATAGAACTAAAAGATTTAGAAATATTAACAACACATAAGATTTAAAATGGTAATAAGATATGCAAAGTCCAAATCTCTAGGATTCAATTTGAAGAGGAAAGCTAAATTAAGCCAGAGAATTAAATATTAGAAATCACAACAATAGCAGTAATGGGTTTAAAGTACGATCAAATAAAGATATTAGCTCCAGGATTCACATCAACTCCCTGAAAAAATGCTGATTCTTGTAAAATGTAATGTAAGCTTAATGTGAAAGTATATAAATATATAAGAGATGACATCTCAAAATCCGTATAAGGAGATAACGCTTAGACAGAAAACATGCTGCATGACTTCTTTTTATTTCTACATAAAAGAAAAATTACTTTTAAATATTACATAAAGCAAAACTCTTCTCAATCGTGGCTTGCACGGGATTTGAACCCCACACCTCTTGTACTGCCAAAATCCGTTTTGCCAGTTTAACCAACCAGGATTACAATATGTTGTGCGACTTAAAATTAATTGCGCAAGAAAAATAACTCTTGATTTTAGAAAACAATAAATCAGAAAAAAAAAATGTTTCCCAAAAAAAGAGAGAAATTAGAAGCAAAACATCATATTTCCAAATTCCGATCAAAATAATTTAACTTCATGCCCAGAAAATCCTTGAAAATAGATGCCAAAGAACATTTTACAACTTCTACAAACAAGTAACCACATCGTATATAACTATAAAACTTAGAAATAAACTCACCAGATGTTCCATTTGTAAGCTCTACAACACTTTTGGAATCTGAACTTTGCTTTTCATCACCAGAGGTAGCACCTTTTGCAGCCCAGTTGCACCGAATCTGTCTATTACCAAGCCACTTCCCTGAAATATTAGGAAAGTACAAAGTTATTAGAATTCAAACTGATTAGGATTAAAAGTTTTTAATGATACTTGCCGAATAAATCTAATTTCTTGTATTGACAAGGGGATACATGTGTATTCTGTTTTCATGTTAGAAAAAGGCATTCCAAGATTTCAATTTTCAATGCATGATCCAAGCACTCATTTGACCTGTAAAACTATGGTCCAAGCAAGTCACCCCCTCCTGCCATACCATCCTAACAACTATTTTATCACATTGTCCAAAAGGGGAAAAAAAACAATTTATATCAGTGCTTTGTCTCAAAACATTTCCAACGCCAATTTTCTTTTTTACTTTACAACCTGAACCCTAATCTTCTTCAAGAGTAAACCAAATCCCACCCTAATACTAAAATAAATGGAATTTGATTCGAAGCCCTCTTGTACCACATCAAAAGATCTCACTAGTTCCCAAACACTTTCTTCCAACGCTATTTTTCATTACATTCCTTAGTGCAACTGAACTAGTATAAAACAAGTGATTACCCAACACACACCCCCCCCCCCCCCAAAACAACAGAAAAAAAAAAAAAGATTCATTTGAAAGGTAATTTAAATTTTAAAGACAAAAAAATAAAGAATGAAACTGCATCAAAGTGACAAAAAATCCCATACCATTTAAATCATTTATTGCACTTTGGGCATCCTGGACAAGAAGGAGATTGCTACCATCAGATGACAAAGAAAGAAAGGCCAAACCAAAAACATTTGAGTCAAGCATTTAAGGTACCTCCTGATTCCGAAAAGAAACGAACCCAAAACCCCTTGAACGCCCAGTCTTTTGGTCCCACATAACCCTTGCATCCCTATAATCAACTTGACCAAATCAATCTTCCAATCGTTAAAGTAAGCAACTAAAACCACATGAATCAAAGATCAATACTAATAGCAAGGATGGCATGAGTAAGCTAATGAAGAAATCAGAACTTACGAACAAGTAGGAAACACAGAGAAGCACGCAAACAAAGTAGCATCTGTTACTTCAGGGCTAAGATCACCAACAAAAACGTTGAAATGACCTGAACCACATAAGAGAAATTAACATAAGTTTTTGGGGATAATCTGCACACAACAATCGATTAACAAACATGGTTTACATGTGGAGGATACCTGATGTGTCCTCTCTCTGGCTGCTAGCATAAGCCCAGTTTACTTTAATAGGTTGTCCAAATCTGCCCCCAAAAAAATAAAATAAAATAATTCCAGATTAAGACATAGAACAGGACAAAATCCAGCAGTAACTCCGAAGAAATGTTACTTACATGTGCCTTCCATTAAGAGTCACAATTGCAAGGGCAGCTGATCTGCGATCAAAGTAGTCCACAAAACCATAGGATGACTGCACAAAAAAGAAATGTGACACCATCACATTAATAATAAGATTTAAAAAAATAACACAGAAGCTAAGAAACTACAATACAATTCTGAAAAACAATACACAAGATATCAAGTAAAGCAATAAGCATGGTGCACAATTGCCTAAACTTGAAATAGTCTACAAAACCCTCTCATAGCAATCAAAAGATGGCAAAAGGTCCCAGTATTGCCACACTGAAAATACCTTATCTTTTTTAATGAGCTTGCACCCTTCAAGGGGACCGGTACTTGAAAAAACCTCTTGAAGCAGGGCATTTGTAACCTGAGGATGAATGTTTCCAACATACCTGCATATCTAATAACTCATAAATGGGGAATAATTTTTTTACCAGTAGACATGGACATGAAAAAAGAAAATTAAAAAGAAAAAGAGGTACTGAGCATACAAGAAAAATTATTGAACAAAGCAAGAATACATTAAAAAAAAAATAGATAAATAAATCTACAAAAACTCAATCTCCTAGGTAAAACAGTTGAAATTTCCCCAAAAGGAAAAAGAAATGCCAAGTTAAAAAAACTCACACACTGCGGCATGTACTTGCATCAAATCGCGGAGGCAGATTTCCACTCAAGATAGGCTCTATCTGCAAAATATAAATACGTAAATAAACAAATAAATAAAATTTCCCAAATCTCTCCTCTGATGGAGCATTTGTAGTGACAAATACACAAACAAAAGTCACAGAATAACCTAGGCTTACAACATGACATAATCACAACAAACACCATCCTTCGCCCTCAACCAAAATAATAATAATAATAATAATAATTAAAAAAACCAGAAACTAATTCTAGTCTAAATTACAGTTAAAAGTACTTTTAATACATAATCGTTCAATTTATAGTCAAACGTATCTATTAAATATATCCCGCCACAAACATCAGTCCTTTCGAATATTCATCATCATACAGTCTACTAAATTTTAATAATTAATCAGATAAATTATAAAGAAAAACAAAAATAAATTGTAAACAGAAGTGAAAAAATTAAATAAATCGAAAGAACCTGAGGAGCAGCTAAGAGACTGGGATGGTATTGGTATAAAGACTGCTGCATCATCGTTTGTTGCTTCAGCCTATGCTGCTGCATCGTCTTCTAGTTGTGATTGTGAAGGAAATATTAAAAATGATCAAATAAATCAAAATAAGACCCAAAAAATAAAATAAAAAAGAAAAAGAAAAAGAAAAAAGAAAAAAAGAAAAAAGAAAGCCCTCGAAGGAGAGGGAGAGAATCAAAACCAAGAGGAGAAAAATAAATTGACGGTGACTGAGTTCAAGGATATTGATTGAGGCTCCTCTCCCGGATTTTATAATTTGTCTTTGCTTTTAAATATATTTTTTAATTCATAAAACTGAAAGCGAGATTATCAGATGGTCCCGCAAGCCCAAGGGAGAGAATGCAGTTATGGTTTTGGGCCGGCTTGTAAGCTCTTTGTGCAAAACCCGTGTTTTCTTTTTCTGTAAACCCGGTTTATTTAATTACGGACAAAGTTAAAGAGGGATCAAATATGTGCCATGACTTATAAAATATATATATATATATATATATATATATATATATATATATATATATATATATATATATGTATCCACTTATGTTACAACAGCGGTACCATACTACAGTTTCTGTCCTTATTTAATATAACCATTGGATTTAAAAGCAATTAATCGAATGGAGAAGAGATGGTCACGTTTGTGTTGGATAAGACCGGAGAAATCGGTTAAGAAAAAGTAAATTTGAATGTGACGAAACATGGTGACTCACCTCTCTCCGAAAGCACGATGACTGTTATCAAGAAGGAAATTTGAGGAATTTATGAAGTCCAGGTGAAAATCGAAGGAAACCCCTGCCAAATGCCAAATGGATGAAGGGACAATCTTTTGAGCCGTTCTCTTTTCTAACACTCTTCTTTCTCTATATCCATAAATCTTGACCAAATTTTCTCTCTCATCGAACATTAAAAGATATCTCAAATCATTTCATGGTGGAGTTCTTTAATTTGTTCGTTTCTCTATAGTCTTGTGCAGCTTTAATTTATCTCATGCTGCAATTTAATTTGTTATTTTATTCTGAAAATCAAATTGAATTACTGTGGCGGTGACGTATATATGCTAGGTTTCTTCACATCTTCCTCATTGGCTTGAAGTTCTGTTCACTGAAAAGTTCTTCCACGCTTGCATAATTCACGAAGACGAAAGAAAAAAATGAAAATAACATATATTGCTTGGACAGTTGCACTAGCTTATGCCCTAATTGTTTGTCCCTTCATGCCTCTCATTGTTTCTCGATTTCCTCATGTAGGGCCATTCTTCATTTATTCTGCAAGAATTTTATTGCATCTTCCTCCTTCAATCCAATGCTTGTTGTAATTAAATTAACCAACAACTCCTCGTTACCAATCTCACTTATCTGATGTCATATATGCCTAAAAATTTAGCACCGCTAACTTCCGATTGCCCTTGCCTTGTAGATTATAATTTCGCCGTCGGTCATCGATTGCCTACAAGGCACACGCCATATGCACATTATGAGTCATCAGAAAATTTGAATTGCGACAAACATAGCTAAACCCTAATTTCAATTTTTTATCTTATTTTGCTGTCTCCAGATCGATTTGAGATGAAATCAGTTCCATTGATGCAGTACCAACAAATTTTCTCACCACAAGCTCGCAAATGATATTGCATTAAAATGCAACCGGCTCCAACGGTTGCAGGTTGCCGCATCAATTATCTAATAATTAATTTCAATCATTAGATTGACCAGTGAAACATCCAATGACTCAGTTGAATAAGGACAAAAATTATGGTATGATACTACTGTTGTAACATAGGTGATCCTATATATATATATATATATATGTATGAGCCATGACATTTGACACTTTAAATTAATTTCCAGCCCACAATAATTACTTTTATACTAATATATATTTGATCTTTATAGGAAATTACTAAAAATAATAAATAACTTTTAAGTTTTTGCACAATTTGTTGTCCCTTGTACTTAAAACAAATCCATGGTTGAGATTTCACAGATCAAATGAAATGATTTATGCCATAATTTTTTTTTAACTCCTCCTTTCTCTTTCTGTCATCGCCTCCCATCTCTTTCTCTTTTTTACCTGTACACAGTCTCTATTTAATTAGGGATGGAAAAAAAAAGCCCGGGCCAGCCCAATCCCGAGCCACCTCAATCCATTCCCATGGGCTTTGGTCTGCGCCTCCTACACGAGGGACTGGATAACGGCTCAAGAAAAAAAGTCGGGCTATATGGCAAAAGGTCATTTAAGCAAACGCAGAAACAAAATGGATGAATTTTCATTAATATTGAGGGAAACTTTTGTTTTCCCTCTTTAATCTATTTTAGTTTGCAGTAGCCAAAGCAAATGGATATGATGTATTCATCAATTAACTAACTATATGAACAAGATTTTCAATGACAATTTATTCTCTATGGTGGTTTGTTTCTATTTTGCTATTGGCAATAAGCGTACCTGAAAATTTTATTTGCTATTTTTTTGTTTTTTGTTTATATATTCCTAAACATCCAATCAAGTACAGAAGTTCATAAACATAAAGTTTGAAGATATTATTTTAAACGATTGTAAACGCTTTAAAGTAGGGATTAGAGGGGGGGGGGGGGGGTGGGGGGGATGTCGAGAGAGAACAATAATTTTAAAAATTTTGATACGGCTAATTGAGTAGTGGGAGTTGGTGAGATATTTTAAGGGATTAAATATGACTATCCCATCAATATTTGCTCAATGGGCTTATGACAATTCAGGCCTGCTCACCGTTGTGGATCTGACTGCTGCTGCTGAAAACAGGCCTCATGTACACCGCTTTCCGCAGAAGTGTAGTACTATGAGCACCCCTCGAAACAACTCATAAACACCCCTTCTTTTTACAAAAATAAAAATAAAATAGCGGATCGTATCTGTGATCTTATTTTTTAGAACAGATATGAGAGTTGACCCTTGATGGAGTTTTTAGGTTGATTTGGTTTAAGTCTCTCGTCGTAAGTCCCTTAACCAATCCCACATGTAAAGTCGCTTTGCTTGCTCTTCGCAATTCAAGGAAGCCACCTTTTGAAGAGGTTTTATGCTATTCTCAGTATTTTACATCGAGGAGAGCACAATTTGTGTAAAGGAGTACTTAATATTGCTCCCCCTTTTTATTCCCCAAATAGATATCACCACCCAATGTGCATATTATGCATCAGAAACCTTAACAAAAAAATAGTCCTTTGCTTTCTTAACAATCTTTGCCCCTAATGTTGGATGTATCAACCAAAATTAGATTAGTTCTTCTGCAATATATGTGAAATTTGTATTTATCTATACATGAAACTCAAAAGATTCATGTCTACAAAAAAAAAAAAAGAACACACGCACACATTTGAACATTAAAAAGAAAAACTAACAAATCAGCACAAATCTAAATCTGGAGTGTTCTGTGGAAATATTAAATTTTGCAACCAACAAAAAGAAAAAGCTAAAATAAGAAAAAGATGTTTGATGGTAATCGGTAGGGAGAGACAAGCAGGGAGTATTGGCGGGTGCCTTCACTGTTTAGTCCGTTCAACAAGCTGTTTAATTTAAAATTTTCACTTAAAAAGTGATCTAAATTTCATTAATACCCTTACTCTTTCTATAATTGTTTTCAACAGTATAGTTTTGCCCTTGCATACAAGTGGAAGGGAAGTGGGAGATAACCGAACTAGAAGTGTTCGTGGGTTCAAATATAATGATGACTTTTTTTTTTTTTTTTAAATACAATTCTATATCATTTATATGCTAATTTAATAAGTTTTATTTACAATTTTCAAATATTCTAAAATGTATAAGTGCTGTGTATTTAATCAGTATTATATTACGTCAGACGATTATATCAGAGACAAGATCAGATTATAACAACGCTTATACACGTCGTAAGTGGTGTTCTGTTTTTTAATTATATTATATTTAATGTTGTACTATAATGTACTAATTTTTTTGTGACTAATTTAAATTACATATTTAGAAAATAATATTTATTAATACTTAAAAAATATTATTTATATTATTATTATTAATTTTAAATTAATATTATTCATATTTATTCATATTTAAATATGTATTATTAGTTTATTAAATTATTTAAAAATTATTTATATATATATATATATATTAATTATTGTAACTTAATTAAATAATGTAATGTTGTATTATATTTTTATATACTATTTAAGTATTTGTTATTAATTATATTCAATTATAAATTTATTAATAAATTATAGTGTAAAAACAAAAAATAAAAATTAATATTGTATAATATTATATTAAATTAAATTTTTATTTATTTATTACTATTATTAAAAAGTAAAAAAAAAAAAAAACATGCAAGCTACTGACTTTTGAAACTAAAAAATCAGTAATACAGCCTAATCACGAGGGGGGTGCGCGGGTTTTGATAATGCGGCAAAAGCTGCATTTTAATGCTGCTGAATGCAATCAATTTCATCACCAAACATAGGTATATCTTAACTAATGCTGGACCCACAAGATAATACTATACAATACCACTTACCAAACATACCCTAAATGAATTATGAATCACGCTTATGATTTTATTCTTATTTCAAGCATACTAAAAAAGATAAATAGTTATTTAGACCATCCTTCCCATGTTATAGCATGCCAATGTTGAAACTTATCCCATGATAAAACGTCTACACATATGATACCAAATATTAATTCAGATTAGGACCACTTATTTGATTTCGTGTTCAACGATAAAAATAATGACGGTGTAATACTAACATACGTATGACCAGATAAAAAATTTTGTAATCTACGTAATAGTGGTGACATCATCAACAAAAGGAGACCTGTTGCAGGCACATAAATTGCTCAAAATTTTGTAGGCACTGGACTTACGTTATAGCACCACAAGTATCAGATTTTTATGTTATAGATATATAATTAGTCGATGAAATAAAGTTGCTGAGGTCCGGAAGGTTGTAGGCTTATAGTCATTATGGACTACTTTGTTACTTGTCTATAATTTGGAAAAATAACCCTTTAACTCGAAACATAGATCACAACAGAAATTAAGTTTGTCCTTGTATTATTACTTGGTAATTGGTATATCTTTCTGCTTTACTTTTTTGTATCATTATATTTTAATTGTACCCATCACACCATAAAGACAAACTTGACGCGTTCCCATGGCCATGGTCATGGATTAGAAAATTTAGGAAGAAAACGCGTGATAAACTGATAATATATTTTACATACTTTTTTCTTCTGCTTTTTTTTTAAAAAAAAAAAAAAAAGATAATAGAAATTCATTAATAATATAAAATTTCAAAAATCACATTAGCTATGAAAGAGTCAAAAGAAATCGACCCTACCACGTTCAACATGACATGTGACCATATCACGCATACTAATATGAATGTAAATGACACATCTTATACTTTATCAGCCACATGATCTGTCCTTTTTTTTTTTTTAGGCCCCGGTTACAGTGTCACTTGCAGTATTCAGACATGATTTACTTGTATTAAAAGCGGTAGACATCATAATCGATATTCTGATCAGGGCGTATATATCTACCTACTTATATTATATTCAATTTATAAAGACACGCCTGCATAAACGATTCACCGGCGAGGACACATGGGCGCGTGATCTGTCCTCTGCTTTAAGTAAATATGTTTTGAAAGCCAGACACGAGGAACGTGATTAAATGGATTATCGTTGTCATTTATTATTATCGTTTGCTTGCAAAAGTTGCCAACACAAACACGCACCTACCCTCTCCTACTTCTTGACTCGTGTTTGAATAATTCAAAAAAAAAAAAAAGGGATTCCATTCAATTTTGTCCACGTTGGTAGGTGTTCAAATTTCAACCATGCTTTCCTTTTTTTTTAAAAAAACATATATCTTTGTTTAGCGATCAAATCAGCTGTGGCCCATGGCGTTTGAGCATTAAATAACATATCTGCATCTTTGTTTAAAATGGTGTAACTTTTTTTTATAGAATCTAGGATGAATCAAAGAGCAATTTTACTGATCTGAACAGTTAAATTCTAACTTAACATTTTAAGTTTGCGATTGACATTGAACAGTTATAATATATTTAGTAAATATTAATTATTATAATTTTTAAATTATTTTGATATAATTTTTTATTTATATAATAAAAAATTTATTATATTTATTATAATTTTATTAAAATTATTATTAAAAAATTATATTTACTATATATTATTAATTTTTATTTCATAATTATAATTTTTTTTTATAATAACTGTATCTTAAAAATTACAGTACTTCAATTTCAAACATACTGTAATATTCATCTAATTGACAGTAAAATATTAGTTTTATTATTTATTGGTATAATTCATTATTTAATAGATGATGAATATATAAAGATTGAGATTCAAATCGAGTTAAAAGCCATTCAAAATTATAAATTAAAAGATAAAAAATAAATTTTCTTATTATAAAATTACTTTGCTAAAAGATAATAAAAAATGAGAAGTGTTGATATTAGATATACATCCCAAATAATATTACAGCTCAATTATTTCCTTTTCTTTGTTTTGGTTTATGGGATTTTTCAAATTTCACGAGGCTGCCGACAAATGTGAAAAAGACGGGGCCGTCTTCGGCTGCAATATTCTTGCCTAATGACAAAAATGGATCATTATGAACGGCCAAATACCAGCATGATCACGATTAAATTTGAATAATTGATGATAGGTCTGGTTGAGTCGGCCGGAATGGGGATAAGACTTTTTGACCAATTGAACTAATAAGTTATCTTATCTTTCTATCAACGTTAATTTACATGATTGTCAAATAGAAGTAACAAGATCATACACTCTAATGAAGATTCAAATATTGACTGAAGAAAGAGTCAAAACTTAGAATTATTCATTCGGATTAACATTAACTAAAATTTCAATAGCAGTTAATTACATAAAACTATTGGTAAGAAGAATGATCGTTAGATCTATGGTGGGCTCATCAAAACCCAGCCTAAAAGAAGATGAAGAACAAGAAAAAACGAAGCAAGGTTTATGTTGCCAAAAAGACAATGACCGGCCAATAATCAGTCCCTAAAACTGGATGCAATTTTGCGCAAACTACTGTGAAGTTTGAGCAGCCAGGCCAAGCCATGACTTGCTATCAGCAGGCTTGTCTGGAGCCCCTGCCGAGCCATTCACTTGGTACGGTGCTCTTGCAACAATCCTGTAAAAGATGTAATAACAGAACATCACAAAACATCACAAATCAATCATTCCAACAAAACGTTTCCTATTATTTACTATAATCTCTGATTTGCCTCGTCATACAGTAGATTCCAACTTATAAGACAAGAACATCGACTTGATTTGCATACATGTAATAATACTTGGAAAAAGCAAAATTCGAAGTTTCAAACTCTAGAGGACCAAGGTGATTCATAACTAATTCAACACTTGGATACATCTGCAGCAAAACATACTTAAACGAATGATGCAAAAAGAATTTCTAAATTTGATTTTGCGATTATATACATTAGTCTCTGCATGCCTACCTGTCTTTTCTCTTCTCCAAGAACCTGTGGAGTGAATTTCTCCTTGCAATTGGTAGATCTGCATTCAAGGGCAACAAAACTTGATGAGAAACGCAGTTCTCCAGATAGAATAACAGATTTCTTTATACACAAAAATGGAAAAATGAAGGCTTACCACAGGGTCTCGAGGGAGGTTGAGGGCGCTCTGGAATTAGATTGTTGCCGAAGTTAGGAATGCTATTTGATCGAAGAGGAACCGAGCAACTAGGCTCTGTTGGAGTTTTTGGAGGGCCAGGAGAAACTGGAGGAGTTGATTCAACTGGACTTTTGGGTAAACTAGCAGCAAAAGAGTTGTAACCCTGGTCCGGGAGTTGCATAGGAGGATAAGTGGTACCGTGGCTCATTGAGCTCCCTTTGCTTGCTAATTGCATGATTTCATTTGCCTTATCAGCAGGAAAATCATTGAACACAATCACTTGTCCGCCATAAAATATAGTCATTTGAGCGGTTTGCGGCGCAGGCTTGTTTAAACTAACACATAGCAGAAACAAGTTGCACACAGTGAAGTTCCAAAACTGAAATTTTATCTCTAATATAGGAAGCAGTGTACCCTGTAACGAGGACACGTGCGCTAATGACTTATTTACTATTAAATCCTCACCTTGAATCTATCATGTTAGGGGTATCATTCTTAGGAGCAAAACCAGCTTGTTGAGGGAACAAATTCATTGATTCCCAGTTTCGAGGAGCCGCCATGTTTCGAGCTGAAACATCTTGTCCTGAGTTGTCACTTACTGGAAACAAATTCATCGTTGTAGCTGCTGGCCACCGCGAGATCTCGGGTACCCCTGCAAAATTTCGATAAATCACTCGCATCATATTGTCTCAATCTTCCTTCCAAGTTCCAACACAAATTATACATACGAGCAGCATGTTTGTTGCCTTATAATGAAACTAAAAGCCCACGTGGGTAAATTTGAAAAGTGAACCAGATCGAGGACCGGGCTTTTATCCCCAAAAATAGAGATTCTATAAACTGATTTTTTATTATTATTCATAAAATAAATGAATAGAGCAGAAGTATGGAACAGCCCTTGAGCACATGGGCTGCCGTCTGTCTCTTGAATTAAGGGAAATTTTAAAAATGAAAAATAAAATAAAATAAAATAGGAGTAGTTTGAGGGGAGTCCGTGGACATAGGGAACATGTTCAATTGACCGTTGAATGATTAAACAGGAGGAATGTGTCAATTACAGAAAATGAGATGAGATTAGTTTGGATCTGGGAGTGGGGAGACTCCAAAGACAAGATAAGATTTACAAATTATAAAAAGCACATGCTATAATTCACAAACGGGATTACAATCATTCACATAAACAGATCTAAGCTTCGAGGTAATCCATATTAGAGCTTCAGCTACAATTTTAATCCCAAGTAAGTAAAGATAAAGCGTAATTGGTTTTTCTCCCAAATAAGAAGGCAGCCCAGACGAACTTGTATATGATGACAAGAATGAATTTAAATTTCTTTTGACTTTCTCAGCAACCAAACAAATATATAATTGAACACTTTACCATTAGCTTCAATGTTGCTTGATATCCCAAGGCTAAGATCTCCAAAGCTACCTCCCTCTTTCAAGTACTGACTCAAAAGACTACACGTCTGAGAGAAACTTGATTTCTCCGGCAAGTTAACCGACTTCTCCGACGAGCTCGCCATACTTACTATTCTTTAACCAACTCAGAAGCGGAAACCCACAAGCAAAAATAAATTTTAAAAATAAAACCAGTGCGCTGCAACTGAGGCTGCAGAATTGAATTGGTGAAGTTGTTCTGTTGGATAATCAATCTGTATTTGTAAGGAGAAAAAGGCTTATCTGTTGATTGGACACGAGGAATAATAACATATTGGGGTGCTTTTTAAGCCTGTTCTTGGGCTTGCAGCTTCCGAGGGGCGCTGTGCCTTTTATATTTTATCGCCTCTCTCTTTCTTTCTTTTTTTTTTTTTTGGGATTTCAAACACGTGTTCTTTGCATTTCTGAACGGCGATGTTTCCGCTCTTTTTTGTCGTGTCCAAATATCCAACATCATTACTCATGATGTTTTTACTGTTTTACGTTTTTGCCCTCCGCTCACACCAACATGGCGGTGTTTGTTTGAACTCATATTTGCATCCCATTCCCGTGTAAGAATAAAAATTTGCCAAGTTTTAATTTTATGCAACTGAAAATTAATGAATAAATAAATATAATTCTTATCCGGTGGAATAGTCCAAATGATTTGAGCCTTGGAGTAGAAGCAAGATGTCATATCGATTTTTTTCTACTAATATTAAAAGGAGAAATTATTTTAATTTATATTTGTACATGATAAGAATGTGTGAAACTAAAAAAAAAATTGAATTAAAATCATCGAAAGATAGTTGATTGATCTTTTACAACAAAAATTAAAAGTAAAAAGTATGAGGATAAGTGAAAATTTCTTAATTGACTTTCAATTTTTTTTAAAAAATGTATTTGAGCCATCTTAGTGGTTATTAGATTTTATTTTTCTTAATTGGACTTAAATGGTGTAATTCTTTAGGATTATATCTCTTTAAACTTCAATTGTATGTTTCTACGGACATATATATTAAAATTATTTATAAATTTAATTGTATATAGAATTGAAAAAAAAAAGTTTTAAATCTAAAATATATCTAATTTGACGTTATAGTGGCATTCCCGGGCTGTCCTCAGACGAGTGCAACGCGTCCCAGATACCAAACGGTCTCGCCCATGTGATAAATAGCGGATGGATATTTTGGTAAAATCAGTCGATTAATTAGATTGTTTTTTTAATAGTCGTTGATTAATTATCTTTTGATTAAACGTTACAACTTCCCACTAAGTTAAACGGCGCACGACTGGACCCGCATCTAACTCTCCCTTACGTTTGTGATAGATTTTACTATAACCAAAAAAAAAAAAAAAAAAAAAAAGCAAGCGGCGAGAGCACGTTCTCCCCACCAATCTAACTAAGACACGTATGAAAAACTAATGTGGATGGAAATTCCGCGTGGGAGATCCCTCCATTTCCCAATTGGTGAGGCAAGTTGATAGAGCAGTGGCGCTATTCATTATAAGAAATAAAGAAATGTGCGCCCTTGTTTATGACAATTAATCACATGATGTTGATATTTTACCACAAAAACTTTCGGTCGAGCTAGTTAAGAGGGCAGTAGGTTGGACTTTTCATGCTTTCGTTCTCACATGCCTTTTCTTCTAATTTCATGTGCGTCTTCAGTTGTTTAAGATATTCGAGGCAAAATGTGACGATTTGGTGCTACTTAGGCATCAAAACATAAACAATTTGTTAATATTATTATTATTATTCTTTAAGAATGATCGACCCCGCGGCACTTACTTAAAAGTGAATAATTAACTAAAAATTACAAAATCATTGTACGTATCTTGAATCCATAAAATTTTCCTTTGCCGATAATATTGTTGGTATTGAAAAATCTGTGGGCGTGAAATTCATATAAATAGTATTTAGCTATATAATGATGACGTAGGGAACAAAGAGATAATTAAATGAAGAAAGCAGTGCCCCCGTGAAAGAAAAGCGGCATCTTTAGAATAGCCATATTTAATTTATAATTTAAATATAATAAACCTTATGGATCCATATGGGAAACGCGGAGAGAGAAAAGGGGAAGAGATAGGGAAGGGAACTTATGGTGTGGTGGGTGATATTGCACATGCATCCAACACCGGATAGAGAAACACGTGGCGTAAAATAACAGGATGAGGAGCGAGGACGTTGTTTCTTGTGAGGGTGACGTGTTGGTCCCCGCATGCATGTGATTATGTGAACGTGCAGTGGCCGTAGAGGTAGTCTCTAGAAAAGCGTATTGCATTCCAGCGTAATGTATTTTTTGTATGAAAGTACGCGCCCCACTTTCGTATTTTCAAAAAATAATAAATATTCGCCGAAAAGAAAAAAAGATAAGTCACGGAGTGAGGGATGATGTGTTTTTAAATGGATTTCTTTTTTGGGTATATTCTGAATGTATTTATACGATTATCCTGTTATTAAGCAAGTGATGTTCGTGTTTTCCTTTTAGGCTGCCCCGCCCGAAACAGCCATCTTTCCATTTGTGTAAAATTACAGCGCTACCCAAAACTTGTTTCTTCGAGATGTTGATAAATAGAATTGGTGTAGGTCTGATTTGAGATTCCGAAGTTGTGGAAAAAAAAAAAAATATATATATATATATATATATATATATATATATATATATATATAATTTTAGGGTCCGCCTACCGTGCAACTGTTGCACGGTACCACTGAATTTTGTCTTTTTCCAAAACTTACACTACACTACCCTATATTTTATAAGAAAACTGAATAGACACTAGAAGTTACAAACTTTTATATATAGGTCCTTTTCTCTGAATAAAATCATAAGATGGCTTTTGAAAAAAATTTTAACTGTTATTATTATTATTATTTATTAATGTCATTATTATTATATTAATATTATCATTATTAAAATTTATTATTTTAATTGCTATGATTGTTGTAATTAGTCATTATTATTATTTATTGATTTATTACTGTCACTAATATTAAAATAAATTAAATTTATTATTGAATTATTGTTAATATTATTTTATTAATATTAATAAAATTTATTAATTTTATTAATTTTATTATTATAATTATTATATTAATATTAATGTCGTCATAATCGTCGTCATCATCATTAAACTTTATAAATGTTTTTGTTTTAATTTTTAAGTAATACCACTGTCATTATTATTATTTTGCCTTAATTAAGCATTAAATATATTTTAATTATTTTTTAATTTTTATTATAATAAATAAAAATATAAAAATAAATTATACTATAATATTATTTTATTATATCATATTTGTTTAAAAATAATTAATATGAAAATAATAATTTAATATAATTAATAATAAATTTAAATAATTTTAGTTTAATATTAGTACAAAATTAATGCAGTACAAGATAATACCAATTACCAAACGTTGTATAATATTATTATAATTATTATAATATACTGCTAATGTAACATAATATAATATAATACATGCGCATTACATAATACAATACAATATAATATAATATAGTGTGCCAAACGAATCTTTAACTTTTTGAGTGATGATGGTCTAGGGGGATGTAGAGAAAGTAAAGATAATCGTGGTAGATCTTTTGCAATGGTTGATTATCCATCATCACAAAGTTTAGGCTAACACAATAAAAATTAAGCAATTATCCTATATTTAAAAGAGTATTTAAAAACCAATAAATTCACTATTTAATTATTTTTAATCAAGAGTAAATAATAAATAATCATTACAACAAGATTCACAAGCTCAAATATCTTAAAAAAATGATAATTCTCAAGAAACTTGAAGCTCAAATGCTTTTGAAATACTCTTAAAAAAACTAAACTATTTGAAATACTCTTAAAAAAACTAAACTAACTTCCTTTTATATTATTATTTGTTTATCTTTCTATGACTTTGTTGGGCTGTATATATATTGATATTTTATAGGTAAATTAACATATTGTATGTATAAATAAACTAACATGTCAACTTATGTTAAAAATAAAAATGTAATAAAAAAGTAAAGTTTTATAATATTAAAATAATAAAATTTTACAACTAAGACTTTTTACATGTTTCTTATTTTGAAATTTCACCTTTTTTTTTATAATTTTCTAAAGTATCAAGGTTAATAACCTATGTTCTTAATACATATTCAATTTATTTATTTTATGTGAAATATATATTATATAACAAAAAATATTATTTACTTTTATCAAATTTTCATATGTTTAAAAAGTTTTATGTGACATTACATTATTATATTTACACCACCAATCATTTTTATGATCAAATTAAATCAATGGATCAAACTTTAAAAAGTTTAAAACAACAGAAATTATCTAAGTGAATATTTAAAAACTTTTAGCTTTTATGATTTTGTAATAAATACTAAGGACTTAAGTGTTAATAACCAATTGAACTCATCCTGGCCGTTGAACACTTTAGCCATTGATCCATTGGCTGAGTGGAAAAAAGACAAAATTTGGTGTCTGCAGAAGCAATTGGCGGATCACTATAAAATTATTAAAGATATAATAAATTTTTCATCATATAAGTAGAAAATCATATTAATATAATTTTTAAACTATCAGCTAAGTATTTATCAATCTTTAGTCTTTGAACTTTTTAAAAAATTGTCTCATAAATACACCTTTATAAACATAAATTTAAAAAACTTATGTATTCATGATTTATTTATGTCATGTCCTAGTTTCATTTAAAAATAAATAAATAAAGCTGCTAAAAAATATTGATGCACACATTAAAAAAATTATATCTCTATCATTACTTTTTTTTATTTCATAAAATATAGAGGTTTGGTGTCCATTAATATGGATATTATCGCTAAATCATTCCCAATTTGGACTTCATTCAAGATTGCGGTTAAAATACTATTAATAATTTATTTATTAAGTTACTTTTAAAATTTTAAAAACAGTGCTTGTTAAACTTTTAAAAACTACTTATTTCATAAATTTTTTCATTTTGACAACTACTTTTTAGAAGCAGGTATGAAATTAATTTTTATAGATAGCTTATTAAATAAATCACTAAATCTTTTTAAAGTTCTTATTATAACATTAATATTTTAATAAAAAGATAATTATATCTTACCTTTCCATAATCCTTAATATACAAATAAACATTATCCCAACCTATATCTATTTTGATTATTATACAATAAAATAATTACTTTAGTAACAAAATTCATTAAACGCACATACTTTATTTTTTAAGCTTACAACAATCATAACAATATGATTTACTAAACACCGAGTTATTTCTTTAATCAGCAATCCCAACCCCACCCTTAACTGCTATAGTAAATTTTTATAAAAATTTATATCCCATCATTATTTTTTTTCTTCTAAAACGACATACTTGAGGCCGTTAATATTGATAATATTATCAGATTATACACTGATCAGTCGTTATATAACTATTCTAAGGGTGTATAACTAGAGATAAAATATTTTAGTATTTAATGTGTTTTCGTACAAAGAAATGAACCGCTTTGTTCACACAAAACACGAACATCTTAGCATCTTACGTTTTAATTATTTTAAAGATTTTTCTCAACCATAGCAAACGTTCAACCCCGAGGCGCAAAGGCTACAAGCCTACAGGCTGACTAAGCTTAAGCTTGTCTTGGTCAAAATGAGTGTGTGACGACTTTTTTTTTTATTTTAAATACTGATTAAATATCATATTGCAGTATTATATAGTTATTTACAACAACTATTATTAAAGTAGACATTACATACTCTGATATTTACAATTAAATATATATATCTAGGATTTATATTATTATATTAGATTTTATGAAGTATATGTACAGTACAAATAATCTCTCACAGAGAAAAAATGTCTCTACTCCACTCGTATTTCACAAAATATTTCGAAAAAAGATCACTGAATGGAGCCTATCTAATACAGATAGAACCATTGAATCTGAGCATCCTCCTCTTAGGAGCATTACCATAAATCATGGTGAGCCTCCGATTCAAATCAAAGCATCCCCTTACAAAGTTCAAAAACCTAATGATTCAGAAAAGAATTTAGATAGCATTATTCAACAGAATAATTTCTGTAATGCTAATCTAAACACAATAGGAAACCAGTTAACCAGGATAGAAGACCAGATCCAGAAGTCGACTATCCAAATCCCTTCTGATTCATCAAAATCTGATTCTTCCAAACCAGATTCCTTGAAAAAGCTTAAAGAACCTATTTTCAAACCTTTTCAGGTTTCGAAACATAGTCAAAAGCTTGTTCAAGAATCAAAATCCGATTTTGTCAAAGCCATTAAAAACGACAGCGAATGAGGCATCCTCTTGACCTCTATTCCTAGAGTTATGATTGCTCACGATACTCCATGATCCAGGCGGTTCTTTGCTGCAAGACCATTCTTCCATAGCTTCTTCTGATATTGAAGCCTTCACAGAAGAACCATCCCCTAAAATCAATAAAGTCCATTGGGAATTGACACTCCCAAACATCCATACTCCACCAGATCTAGCAATAGATAATAGGCCAAGTGCGTTAAACCAATCCAGGTTTAATTCATCTTCAGTTTATGAGTGGAATATAGATGGAATGTCCGAGTATAATATACTAGGATTGTTGCAACAAATGACTATGGCAGCAAATGCCTACAAAACCCAATCAGGGACTTCTGACAGAGCCATTGCAGAAATCCTTATTGCGGGTTTTACTGGTCAATTAAAAGGATGGTGGGATCACCTCCTCACCAACCAGCAACAATTAGAGATTCTAAATTCCATCCAAAGTAACCAAGATGGCTTACCCATCCTTGATGAGCACGGCAATCCTATTCAGGACGCTGTTGCTACCCTCATTATTACTGTATCTCTCCATTTTATCGGAGACCCGTCTCATCTCAGAGACAAAAATGCTGAGTTACTACATAACTTGAGATGTAGAAAACTTAGTGAATTCCAAGTCTACAAAACCACCTTCTTCACCAGACTTTTCTTAAGAGATGATGCAAACCATACCACATGGAAAGAAAAATTCCTTGCTGGTTTACCTACTCTCTTGGGGGAAAAAGTCAGGAATTCCATTAAAACTCTTTATGACAATCGTATTCCTTATGATGAACTCACCTATGGTGAACTAGTCAGTTTTGTCAATAAAGAGGGTTTAAAGATTTGCCAGGACATCAAATTACAGAAACGCCTAAAACAAGAGCTTAGACAATCTAAGCGTGAATTAGGCAGTTTTTGTAAACAATTTGGTCATGATCCTTTAAAGCCATCCACTTCCAAAGATTGTAATGGTAAGTGCCCTACAAAGCCTTACAAAAAACATTACAATTCTAAATACCGTAAGAAATTCAGATCTGATTTTAGAGAACAACGTTTTTATAAGAAACCTTCAAGGCCTTATAAAACCAAACTTCTCTAAAAAGAAAGATTTCAAAGCTAGGCCAAAAACTCCTTTCAATTGGAAGGAAGCCACATGTTACAAATGTCATCAGAAAGGACACACTGCAAGATTTTGCAAAGTGAACAAAAGACTTCATGAGCTTGACCTCGATGAAGAAATCCTTTCTAAAATTGCCCCTCTTCTTATTGAGTCTTCTGATTCAGATTCAGATTTCTCCTTAACAGGAGACAGTGATCCTTTACAAATTGATGAATTGAATGATTTTGATTCTGACACATCAGTTTCAAGCAGTAGTGATTCTGATTCAGAATCCTATGTAAAGAAAATCAATGTTTTAACAAGAGAACAAGAAACTTTCCTTGAACTTGTTAAACACATTTTAGATCCAATTCTCCAAAAGGATTATCTTGATAAACTTCTAAAGACTCTGGAACCAAAACCAGAAACTTCTAAAATACCAACCATTAAAAAGAATACATATGATCTCACTGAAATCTTGAATAAAAAGAAAACAAAGAAAACAGTTCCTAATATCCAAGATCTTCAAAAAGATATTAAAGACATTAAATCTGAGATAAAAGACTTGAAAGAAAAACAGAAAAATGATTCGGAAGCCATCCAAATTTTAATACAAAAATCTTTATTACAAGATGACTCCGATAAAGAATCAAACTCAGATGGTGATAATGAAAACAACCAACTTGAAAACATTGAATCCATACCCAACGATTTTCTTTTTGTTTTAAAACAAGTCACCACCAGAAAATATTTGGTTAAAATAACTTTAAACTTTTCAAATGAACTTGAAATTGACACCATTGCCCTTTTCGACACTGGTGCTGATTTAAATTGCATTAAAGCTGATATTGTTCCAAAAAAGTTTTACAAAGATACAAGAGAAAAACTCTCTACCGCCAATAATTCAAAATTAAAGATCATTTCAAAAGTTGATGCGTCTATTCGTAACAACAATTTTGATTTTAAAACTTCTTTCCTTTTAACAAATGACATTCATCATATTGTTATTTTGGGAACCCCTTTTATAAACCTTATTACCCCATATACTGTAAATCATGACAATATATCTTTCAAAGCAAACAATAAAATATTAAATTTTCCTTTTATAGAAAAACCTAGAACTAGAAATTTAAACATGATAAAAGCTTGTTCCATTCATCAAAATAAGATCAACGTTTTGATAAAAACAAAACAAAATGACTTATTTGACTTAAAGAAAGATTTAAACCTACAAAGAATTGATAACTAACTTCAAGATAATTTTATAAAAAAGAAGATTTCTGATTATCACAAACTCATTGAAAAAGAAATATGTGCAAATTTACCCTCTGCTTTCTGGAGCAGAAAACAACACATGGTAGATTTACCATATGAAAATTCTTTTGATGAAAAGAAGATTCTTACTAAAGCACGTCCTATCCAGATGAACATGGATCTAGAACGGCATTGTAGGGATGAGATTAAAGATTTAGAATCTAAAGGTTTGATTGTCAAATCTAGGTCACCATGGTCTTGTGCCGCTTTCTATGTCAATAAAAATTCTGAAATAGAAAGAGGAACACCTAGATTGGTGATTAACTACAAACCTTTAAACAAAGCCTTGAAATGGATTAGGTATCCAATACCTAATAAAAAAGATTTGCTTCAAAAACTCCATTCTGCATTCATATTTTCAAAATTTGATATGAAATCAGGTTTTTGGCAAATCCAAATTCATCTCTTTTGATGATTCCTTACTCAGTAGTATTGAATCTAGTCTCTGTAAAGGACCCATCTCATTCGATTGTTATCCAAACATAACGATCTCTTTAAAAGATGAAAATAATTTAGACTACCCAAAAATCTTTGCAATTGGGTTTTATCAAGGATTTTATCAGGAAACTTGTCAGTAAAGGCAAGAGATCTTTCAATGGGAGTGATAGTCCCTTTTGAAATATAATGACCAAGAAACCTGATTTTTGTTTGAAATAAAGAAATCTTTGAACTAGAAATGGCTAAGCCAGCTTTTTTAGTTATCAAATAAAAAGTCTTTAAGTGTTTGAAGTGTTGATCTATAGAATGGGAAAAGATCAAGACGTCATCAATATAAACAATGCAGAAATCAGAATAAGGATTATAAATATCATTCATAATTCTTTGAAACTACGAAGTCGTTCTTTAAAAAAGGCATATTGTCCATTCATATTGACCAAATGGAACAGTGAAAGCAGTTTTATAGCGGTCTTTAGGATGAATTTGGATTTGCCAAAAACCTTATATATATATATATAATTTTAATAAAATTATTAAAGATATAATAAATTTTTCATCATATAAGTAGAAAATCATATTAATATAATTTTTAAACTACTGCAGTTAGTATTTATCAAATACTTTAGTGCTGTAACTTTTAAGCTACAGCTGCTCAATCTCAATCATAAATACACCTTTATAAACATAAATTTAAAAAACTTATGTATTCATGATTTATTTATGTCATGTCCTAGTTTCATTTAAAAATAAATAAATAAAGCTGCTAAAAAATATTGATGCACACATTAAAAAAATTATATCTCTATCATTACTTTTTTTTATTTCATAAAATATAGAGGTTTGGTGTCCATTAATATGGATATTATCGCTAAATCATTCCCAATTTGGACTTCATTCAAGATTGCGGTTAAAATACTATTAATAATTTATTTATTAAGTTACTTTTAAAATTTTAAAAACAGTGCTTGTTAAACTTTTAAAAACTACTTATTTCATAAATTTTTTCATTTTGACAACTACTTTTTAGAAGCAGGTATGAAATTAATTTTTATAGATAGCTTATTAAATAAATCACTAAATCTTTTTAAAGTTCTTATTATGACATTAATATTTTAATAAAAAGATAATTATATCTTACCTTTCCATAATCCTTAATATACAAATAAACATTATCCCAACCTATATCTATTTTGATTATTATACAATAAAATAATTACTTTAGTAACAAAATTCATTAAACGCACATACTTTATTTTTTAAGCTTACAACAATCATAACAATATGATTTACTAAACACCGAGTTATTTCTTTAATCAGCAATCCCAACCCCACCCTTAACTGCTATAGTAAATTTTTATAAAAATTTATATCCCATCATTATTTTTTTTCTTCTAAAACGACATACTTGAGGCCGTTAATATTGATAATATTATCAGATTATACACTGATCAGTCGTTATATAACTATTCTAAGGGTGTATAACTAGAGATAAAATATTTTAGTATTTAATGTGTTTTCGTACAAAGAAATGAACCGCTTTGTTCACACAAAACACGAACATCTTAGCATCTTACGTTTTAATTATTTTAAAGATTTTTCTCAACCATAGCAAACGTTCAACCCCGAGGCGCAAAGGCTACAAGCCTACAGGCTGACTAAGCTAAGCTTGTCTTGGTCAAAATGAGTGTGTGAAGACTTTTTTTTTTAAATACTGATTAAATATCGTATTGCGGTATTATATAGTTATTTACAACAACTATTATTAAAGTAGACATTACATACTCTGATATTTACAATTAAATATACATACCTAAGACTTATATTATTATATTAGATTTTATGAAATATATGTACAGTACAAATAATCTCTCACAGAGAAAAAATGTCTCTACTCCACTCGTATTTCACAAAATTTTTTTTAAAAAAATATTTAACTCCTACAATAATTTTGTGAGGACTTGAACAATCACCCACACAAATATGAGGACAGCAGCCCACCACTTTAGCCAAGGCCGAAATGCGTGTGACGACTTTGATAAGGGTGGGACTATATGCATTCTAAGAAATACTTTGGACACTCATAATTTTATAAAAATTTTATGTTACAAATATACCCATAATATCATTTACTAATAAGGACAATTTAATATCAATAAATAATTAATTAATCTAGACAAACATATAATGCACATGTGCACCCATGCAATATGTAATGTAACTATAATATTTTAAATCCTATTTTTTATTCACAACAAACGCATTCCATCGCATAAATTTATTAATTTTTAACTAGTGTTAATCCTTAAAACTAATCAAATCATTCGTCACTCTTGTCAAGGAAATCATGACTCACAAGTTCTCCACTTTTATGATGTGGTAGAAAATAGAAATCATACTAATCAAATTTTCTCTCAAACTCAATAAAATTCTGCCACTTAATTACTTATTAGAGTGGCATATTTACATTAAATCAAATAGTAAACCCGGTCATTGGTTATTGTTTGCTGAAGGCCTGGCATAAATTGCTTATTCTTTTGCATCTGAAAAGAAAAAAATGGCTTATTTGTTGTTCAAGATCTGAAAATAATAATATAAATAATTTACAGTACGAATAAGAATTATTGTATAATGGGTAGAGTTTTTATGAAATCATAGATAAACTAATACTGAAAATATATAAAAAAATTCTTGATTTGGGTGTTTTGGTGCTGTGAATATATAAAAAAGAAACAAAAAGAAAGCTTTAGGGTATGTTTGAAATTTTAAGAGTATACAAAGTAAAAATTAATTAAATTATTTTAAATATAATAAACAAGTGTCTAAAGTAAATGAGTGCTCGAAATATTTTTCAGAGTAAAAATAGCCCCACCCCTTTGATAATGCAAGAGAAGCAAATTGGAATCATCTGATGTACATGGTCATGCCGAATAAAGAACTGCCGTTTCTAATTACTGAAATAGGACTCCCACATGTGACTCTCCTTTTTGTCATCATATAAATTTGGACCCGCCAGGTGTGGTCCCCTTATAAGTATCACAAGTACAAAGAACGGCAGTGTCTTTATACTTTTTTTTTTTTTAATTATTTAAAAAAATTGATTTTGAGTTGGCCATGATGTAAAGTTTTTTTTTTTTTTTTCACGTGATCAGCGGTTGTTGTAATTTGTATCGTGTCATTTTTATTACCCTAAAATAATTTATGCATAGCTTCCTTAATTTTCCTTTTCAACAAATCAATGCCAATTGGTCCGTTTGTTTACATCGTTATAATTTGTAACCGAAAAAAAAAAAGAAGAAGAAATCATTGTCTTCTAACTTTTTGCAGAATTCGATAGTTTCACTCATGATGGTTTCAATTATCTATTGTATTCATTTATAGAATTTCATTTAATTATATTTTATTAGTGTATTGGCAATTCAATCTTCTTTTTTCATCATTGTGAATGGGGTTTGGAATCCAAAACTATTGTACCATCCGAATAGATTTCACCCGTTAACAAACATAAAAATATATAATGTATTTATAATAATAAATAAAATTACACAATAAATTAGACTTCAAGATAGTTTGGTGGTATGGTGTGTCGCTTTTTTATTCTTAAGCTAATGATTCGATTCAAGTATTCCTAACACAATTTGCTGAAATCGCTCTAACGAATGGGATTCACATTGGGTCAATATGCAAAATTTATTAGAATATAAACTATAAAATGAAATAAGTTATTATACTAAACTATAGGGACCTCAAGCAAATATCCTGCAGTTTATCTGTTATTTAGTAAAAGCAAAACTGCAGGAAACTTGTAAATGCATTATTTTTCATTTTTGGTACATCTCATATTTATCAACCATTATAACTTCTCTTAAATGAAAGGTCACGTGTTAGCTGACTGAACATTACTCCGCCGCTCAATAAATATAAAGGCGAATCAAATTCGTGCGCTCGTAATCTGAAAATTACAATTATATAGGGAGAAAACTATAATTATGTTTATATTATGAAATAAAAGTTAATAATGATAGAAATTAAATTTAGTATTTTAAAATATTAATATTTCACATTACTTAGATATGAGAGTTTTAATTGGTTTATATATAGAAACAAAGTATAGTGTGGTAATAAGCTTATAAAGGGAAGGCTCAGGCACACGAAAACCAAGCCCAAGAGAGGACCCCATTCCTAGAATCTATTAATTGGGCAATAACTCACACGCAAGGGGGGCCAGCGTGGCTCTATTCAAAGAGCCAATTGCACCACATAATTGTTATCCTCAAATTCTGTGTTATTTCCGATCTTCTTCGTCATTGTCAATTTTGTTGTTCTAAACTGTCGTTTTTAGTGCAGCATCTTTCTGTGTTGTTTGTACTGCAATAGTAGTCATTGTATCCCGGAGATCAAACTGCCTTCATTCGTCTTTCTTACGCTGAGATATTTCTATGCTGTTTCCGATCGTCTTAGTCGTTCTCAATTTTGTTGTTCCAAATTGTCGTGTTTAGTGCAGCATCTTTATGTGTTGTTTGCATTGCGATAGTAGTTATTATATCTTGGAGATCAAACTGCCTTCGTTCGTCCTTCTTGTACTGTAATATTGTATCTTGAGGCACGAAATTTGGTCTAAAGGACAGTGCTCACGCACACCTTGACTGTTTCGCTGTATCTATTCGATTTTTGCTGGTTTACTACCATTCTTTTTATAACAAATAATATGTAGTAAATATAATTTTTAAATAATAATTTTTTGATAAAATTAGTAAAAATATAATGAATTTTACATCATATAAATATAAAATCAAATCAACTTAACTTCTAAATTATAATAATTAATATTTATATAATATTTTAATACTTAATTTAAAAAATATAACTACCCAATCTTAATAGTGAACGGAGCGTCATTCTCTAATTAATGTATTTTTGTTGTTAGAGCGGAGCTATTTTGGCACCCTCGAAACGCCTCATAAAATCCCTTTTCAAATTTACCATTTTAGTCGTAGCTAAAAAATTCCATAAAAGGATAGAAATTCTCTCTTTTCAGTTTTCTGCCTTTTTGGAAGAGCCAAGAACGTCTAACCCAGATGAAAAATCATTGAAATCGGCAACTTCACAATGAAATTTATCACTCCAATACTTGGATTCCTTGTTACTAAAAGACCATAAAACCATTTGAGCACAAGATGAATTTGGAAAACTCAACAGATAACTCATTGGCCAAAGAAAATGAACGCACGGATACCATGTATGATTAAATTGTCATGCTCATAAAATTGATGGCAATTTTCTTTTTACCCCCAACTCTCTATGATTATGATAAGAGAGTAAAAAAAAATAGTAAAAATTACTCCTCATATTTGCATAAAATATTTTTTCCTAAAAAAAAAAAAAAGGTCATAGGTTTGAGTCCTAAGAAAAATAAATTGAAAACGTGCAACATATGTTCTAGAATGGGGGTTTTGTTTTTAAATTTTAATATTTTTCTCTTAACAAGTAGAATTCTTTAAGGAGAAATGCCATATCCTTGTACTGCGCCCTAATGGTGCCAAGAAAATAAGGAGTTTTATTTATTAGGGAAGAGGATGGAAATGGAAGCAAGGGTTTTTAAGTAGTTGAGGTTGGTATAAACAAAATCAATAATAATTTATTTTAATTATTTAACGGGGAAAGGCAGTTTGAAAAGGATCCTAGAGGAGTGACAATCGTCCAACTCTTCCTATTATTATTATTATTATTATTATGTTGTCCAATGTGATGGATGGTCCACTATATTAATTATTAGTTAACATCTGTAACGCAATATGGCATGTCAAAACAGGAGCATTTTTTCTAAATATTTAAACTATTTGTTTGGAACATTTACATATATCATATATAATATATATAGGTGATAATTTTGCTCTAAGTTTGGTAGTTATGAAAACATTTTCTTGAAGATTAAGGTTAGCAGGTCTAAATACAGTTCATTATTGTTATGATTGGCAATTATCTATCATTAATTTCGTTAATATCTTCTTCTAAGCAACTTCAACAACAGCTAATTAAGCTTTTATATATATAGGAGTTTAAGTCATGATGGTTGCGTGTGTTATCTTATTATAAATGTGCAAAGATTGAATGTTTCAAATTCCAACTTAAATAATAGTTATTAATAGGTCCCATCATTTGATGTATGAGCCACGCGATCAATTAAAACGTGATAATCAATGCATTCTTGTCGTCGGCTAATAAATGGTGCGTTTAATATTGAGGCGCCGTCCGTCCACCGTGACCCCTCGGCCACAATGCCTCCTTTGTTCAACTTGCAGTGAAGTTGCTGTTGGATGAGAAGGAGTAATATCTTGCGGGTGACAAGTGGCCACGTGGCACGTGAAGCAAACATCGAATGGAGGTTATTATATTAGATGGGAATTGTTAATGTTGGCAATTTTTTGGTTGAAGGGAATAAGAAAATGTTACTGTACATAACAATAAAATTAATCAGTTAAAACAAGTATTCGTAGAAGCGAATAGTTATTAGTTAGTGAGGAACAACACAACGTGGATTATTTACAATTTTGTTGTTGCAGTTGGCATACTTTTTTTTTAAACAACACAAAATTGAAATTAGTTTAAACAAGATTTGTATTGACACACTTTTTAATTGGAATTTTTTTTTTCGTTGGAAGTCCATGAAACGGGACCCATTTGCTACTGTGAAGGTTTTTGTCTCCTCATCCATATTGCAGAGCAGCAAATAATTCTTTTCATTTTCAACACAAGAGCTAATGAAGGTGTTGCCAGCAATTCAACCATAACTTACTGCAGAATTTTATCGGATTTTCAGAAAATCAAGAATTACGAACAATTCACCATTCGGTAGCCCCTTTTGGTTCAAGAGAAATGGATGGTGCGGTACAAATTATGCATTTCAATAAACCTCGTGAATGTATTGACGACTGAAAATTCTCTGTACATACAACTCCTTCAAGTAAGAAAAGATGAAACGAAGCCCCAAAAGAAGGGGTAAAAATATAAAAATAAAATAAAAACAACTACTGCTCTAATTTCGCCCATTATGGTTATCTAATACAACAATACATTTGGCCTCCCAAAAGACAGGCGCAGGAAGTTGCGGCCCTGCCACCTCAAAAATCATAATCTATATCTGTTAAATTCTGGGACACGGAGCGCTTGACGAGCCTCTTCTGCTCATCATACAGGTCAAGGTTCTCACAAGGGGCTGGGAAGATGGTCCCCATTACACGGCCTTGAACAAAGGCACACTGAAAAATATGCTTCTTCTTGTATGTTAATCCCACTGACATATCTTGGAAAGTGATATTTCTTACCGGAATTTCTTCACTTCCATGGATACGAACAGGCACGCGTACTCCCTGACCATGGACTCCAATGAAGCTTATATCTTTAAGTATTGGAAGAGCCTTTGGATCATAACCTTCATCTGGGTGTTCATTGTAATCTGTCTTGATTACAATCCCAACTCGGACATTGTCAAATGTCAGATTCCGATAGTTTATATTTTGAACATATCCGCCCCTTCCAGGGGCAGTCTTGATCCGAACTGCACGCCTTGAACTCCACACAAGGAGGTTCTCAACCGTCACATTTGACACGCCACCAGACATCTCACTACCTATGGATACACCTGCACTGTTCCACAGTACGGGCAAGGTGGATCTCAGTTACCATCTAAAGAGAGAAGACATGCAATTACTCCTACATAAGTTGACAGCTAATTTTTGCCTCTATACATACATATATACAAATATAATTACATGTATCTAACAACTTTTATACTAGCAAACTGTAGAGAGATACGAGTTGCTTTTTTAAAAACTGACCAAACAAATTCATTGAAACAATTATAACATCATCAAGAATAATAATATCTTCCTTTTTATTTTGCCCATAATTTACTTTAGTAGAATAAAATCAAGAGTATAAAATACACGAAAAGTTGGGCGAAGAATTTTGGACTTGAAACTAGCTTATCATACTTGGAATATGAACCAAACATTTTTGCCAACTTTTATAGAGGATGATTAAAAAACTAGCAATAAGGTAACTACAAAGAGGATATTACTTAGGCATGGGCTCCGCTGTTGGGGACAATTATTCATAATTTAGACCATAAATATAAAGGCACACACTACCCACGCTAAAATTCACAGGCACAATCAAGCATGAAGAGAGACTTCTGAAAGATTCAATTATGCACACTATTCAAGCACACATACGAGTAGAGCTTATGCAGACACATGTAATCATAGAAAATACTTTGCAAGAACATCAAAACAGCTGGCATAAAATGAAAGAAAAATATACAAGAAATTTCACCTGACCATAGATCGAACAACAAGGTTACGGATTAGAATGTTCATTGAAGGTCGTCCATAGGCAATTCCATACTGATCCCATCCACTCTTTATTGCAATTGCATCATCCCCGACACTTATGTAACAATCCTCAATCACCATATCCTCGCATGAATCTGTTTATGCATAAAAAAATTAGGAGTTACTAATATTCAGAATGAAACAACAAAATGGAAAATAAAATTCACAGATGAGCATTACTGTAGTAAACCAAATAGCTGTAACTTGGAAATGAAGGTCTACATTTTGAGGCATCCAATGCGACACATTAATATTTACCTTATTACAAGGTTGCAATTTATAATATCCTTAAATGGTTCACAGCCAGTGCACACATCAAGTTCATTTGGTTTATAATATAAAACCTCCACAGTGGAATATTTTCCCATCCTTCATCACAATCACTTAAATGCCTTTTAGATCATTTTTCCCCCCTATTTCACTTTCTCTGGCTTGAATTAAAAATAATTAACATTATATAATTGTGCAATTCGTGGCTCGCATTAGTTTTAATCTATGATTGGCTAAATGTGTTCACTTAAAGCTGTGTTAGGCTGTTAGCCAATTTCCAAAACAAAAAATAAAGATCAGACTATTACTACTTACCGGGATCAATTCCATCAGTGTTTGGAGCTTCAAATACGGGAGCCAAAATCGTAACATTCCTGATTGTTACATTCTTGCAGTCATATGGGTGGAGGGTCCAAAATGGAGAATCACGCAAAGTTATATTAGAGATCAGAATGTCACTAGACCACATTATCTGCACAAGTGGGCCCCTAGTGTTATTAAGAAGCTTTTGGCGATATTTCTTCCACCATGCTTGTCCTTGTCCATTGATAGTACCATTATGACCTGTTGGTCAGCAGATACATAAACCAAATCAAACCAAGTGAGGGGATCAACATTTACAACAAAGAAAGGTGCAACGATTCATTTTAGCCAGAATTACAGTCACATCAGTATTCAGTGCACTGGAACCTTTGTGGTCAACTAATAAGGAGTTAATTTTCAACTAAACAAGTTCATATTGCACAAGTCAGTGATAGCTATAATCCCTGGAGTAGCTAAGAATCTTCTCCTTCCTTTTTGATTACTCCTATGTCACTGTAACATAGATTGTAACTTCTAGTAAGAAAGTTAAGTTTTGAGTGTACTTAAGGGAGGCATACCACTGTGAAGTAGCACAGCCAGTGACATTTAAGGTCAAAAGGCAAAGGCATTCAGGAACTCGCTATCCGACAACCCAGATTCTCCTAAAATGACCTTAGTATCCAAAAAGAGTCTCCCGATTACAATCGTTTGCTATATGTAGATAGATTCTATTATATTTGTAAAACATTTACCAATCAGAACAATACTGTGTTCAATGGTTAATCAGACTTGTTTCGAAGCCTGCATTTTCAGTTGGTACAGATCCAGTCAGATTTGACGCTTTTTATAATGAAGATACCAAAAGCAAACCCTCTTTTTAATTCCATTTTAGTTCTTTCAGCAAGCCAAACTACGATAAAGAAAAGACATGCTTCTGAGGTGGGGCATTCCACAGACCACCATTTTGGTGTTGGATAACATATTATAGCCTTCTTATGAGATCGGCCTCTTTTTTTTTTTTTAAATATATTTTTCCTTTTCATTAGAGCAATATTAAACATAAGTTATAATGAGTTATGGGCAATTCCTAACAGGATGCTAGTATGAGTTACGGGCAATAGCTAGCAGGATGATAGGGCCAATGCAAGTTTACCTATAAAGATTCTTAATAGATATATTAGACTAAGTTTATATGACAGCTAACCATAAATTTTAAACTAAAAACTCCAAATCTTATATCAAAACACAAGGATGTGTAAATAAAATGTTGAATTAGTTTAAGATTAATAGAAGTCTTGAGAACTTTAAAAAAAAAATCCCTTTTATTAGTACCTCTAGTGTTGGGCATTTTATATCAGTCAAGTTTCCAAACAAAGGCCTTTCTACTCGATCAGTATGACAAATTATTTAGCAGAAGAAAAATAGAGAAAAAAAGCCATAGGCATTGAAGAATAAATATAAAAAAGCAAAAAAACTGAACTGACAAAGATAAACCAACCTGTTATTACAACATCTTTGAGGTTTTGACCATGGATGAAACTCCCAAACCGAGGGCCAGGATGTTCTCTCCCATAACCATATGAAGGCAATGGAGGCATTAGTGGCCAGTATTTCTCATTCTGTTAAAATATTACATAAGAATGAGAGATCCAATATAACCAATATCTTTCAATGATTAGAGATTGAAAGAGGTAAAATAATAAATTAAATAGTTGACGGAAAGAAGTTTGAGAAACTAGATCTACTTCCACAACTATAATGTCATAATTCGATAGCCATCACAGTCTGTTAGACTAGATATGCATGGGAAAATATTTCAATCAAGAAAGGAAATAAATAGCAGTATACAACAATGCAAACTATTTAGAAAGAAGATTTTTATGACTTAAAAATTGAGGAAACCAACAGCGAAATTTAACTATATAAAGAATACAGTTCCTACATCTTAGTAGATCAAAGTCTGAACATCTCACAATGCACATTCACACAGGTAGCATACTCCTGATGTATGATGAACTTGAGGAAATGATTGCAACAAGGAATAAGAGCCAAATCAGCCAACTTCCAACTAATTACGTTGAGAAGAGCTAATATGATCTAATCAGAATGAATGTTATAAACAAGGATTGAGCAAGTTGACGAGGCAGTATACAGCCACCATCAAAATCATAATATAATACAAGCTTATAATTGACAAAAAATAAGAAACCATCCATTCTATCAACAAAATCATATTTCCCAAAAAAGAAACAGAACGCCAGAATTACACAACTAAAACCAATCCACACCAACCTTTATATAAATTACTGGAATTCCAGAGAGCCATGATCTCATATTCTCATTACTATAAAAAATCCTAAATGTAATGGCGCAATGCCAATTAATCATTTCCAATCCAACACATATAATAAGAATAATAATAAAACCGTCACACTGACCTCAATAGCTAGAATCTCAGCATCCTCTGCAAGAAACAGAGTCATGTGACTAGTTAAATTAAAAGGAGCAGTAAGCCACCTTCCAGGCGGCACATTAAGCTGGCCACCGCCTTTCTTTCCAAGCTTCGAAATCGCGTAAACCGCCCTCTGGAAGGCCTCCGTATTGAGAGTAACGCCGTCGCCGACTCCGCCGAAATCCGTCAAGTTGAACGCCGCGGGTCTCAACCTTGGGATCGGCCTCGAAGCCACGCCCCATCTGAGAAACGAGAAGCCCCCAACGACGGCGTTTCGCTGCCAGATGAAGACAGAGGCGAAGGCGGCCAGCCATAGCACGGTGAAGAGGGTCTTGTGAGAGGAGAGGAATGCTGGGACCCACCGGCGCAGGTCCGGGCGGTTTTGGTGCCAGTGAAACCGCCCTAACGACAATATCTCCACCATTTGTTTTTTATTTTTTTTATTTTCAGGATTTAGTTTTGAGAGTCATCAATTTTGTGAGAGGCGACGAGATCTAATAGTTTGGAGAGGGGATTGGGTGAGATGTTAGTGATCAGAGACAGGAGTACATTTGAAGGAAAGAGTGTGAAAAGCTGCAACTGAGCAGCAGAGGAAGTCGATTCTGGTTCTGTTATTCCGACACTTTGGGTTTCATAGACTGTCTATGCAACTGCTGTCAAATTAGGACACGTATCGACTTAGAAACGTTATTCTACTCGACCTCTGTACCCTCTAGATTAGATTAGACCCTGGTTTTCAACCACCACAATTTTGAATTAGGAAATTCTTTTTATACGGCACCTGCACCTGCCGCTGATAATTAAATTATTAATGTTTGGAAGAGATTATGCCTTCCTAATTCTTTTTAAACTTTCAAAATTTTAAACTAATGTAGTGGGGGTTTGATCATTAGAAGGACTATTAATAATTTAATATGTTATGCACACAAAGCTAAAATGAAAAATACACGGGAAATTTGTAAAAGTAACCTAAAATTTTTTACTATTTTCACAATTAACCCTTTAAACTTTTTCCTATCAACATTAGCCAAACACAAGGTATTCTCCCCAAATTACCCTTATTTACAAACCAAAAATAACTTTCTTTCTCTTCTTTTTAGTGCGATTGCGCTTGCCGTCGTCTTAAAATGACAGACGCATGTCGCAAACTCGCGAGGCACCGTCGCACCAAACTTCGTCAGACCGTCGCGAAATACTGTGTCGCAGCGCCCGTCGCGAGCGCGCGCACTGCGTCAAGTGCGGCAGGTGCTTGTCGCACCAAAATGTTCGTGCGACGGCCACCTGTCGCACCTGATCGCAGATCGTGCGTGAAAACAACTTTTAAGCATCCTTCTCCATACCCACGGCAACTTCCTTACTCATGCACCACACCAACAATTTCACCCATACACTCAACATCATAAATCCTTCAATCTTCACTCACCATCACCGACACAACACAAAAACCTCATCATAGAAGAAGAATAGAAATCTAGGGTTTTTGACCTAACTTTTAATTTCAACTCTTGATCGGAATTTTGGTGATGTTCGTTCTTAAAAACGACTGGGAAATGACAACGGTGAGCAGTTGGGAATTCGGTGAGAGAAAGCGAGAGAGAGGAAGGAGAGGGAGGAGAGAGAGGAGTTACGGGAGGGTATTTCCGGTAAAGGGGGAGAGTTTTGGCCAATATTGATAGGAAAATCTTTAGGGGGTTAGTTGTAAAAATAGCAAATTTCTTTTGGCTATTTTTATAAATTTCCCAAAATACACGACTCTAATGCTCTAAAAGCATGCATCAACCTATCAATATCATGCAATTTCTAAATATGTGGTAAAAGAACCAACGGCTAATAATATTGCCCTTTCATTTGGCGTATGATCAGAAGTTTGATTTCTTTTTCTTAATGAAAGTGAGATTAAACAAAAAGAAATGGTCACAGGACTGTAGCGCGAGCAGTAGCGGTGAAGAAGTGAAGTATTCACCATTCAAGATTCCAGAAGGTGGATACCCAGTAGGTGAACAAGTAAACAGTTGCAATCAGTCGCTGAAAATTGAAAAGCACAAGTATTCTGATGATCGACGCCCCGTACGCACCCAAAAGCCTCATATCTGCGAGTGCTTTTCCATATACGCAATGAAAGAAATAATTTGTCCTTTTCATTTGGACTGGCTTCATGCTAATGGGCCTGTTCCAATTGGGCCCAGAGCAAATCCAACCAGCCTTTGGTTATAACTTAGAAAGTTGTTCGTTAACGGTTATAATAATCTTATAATCGCTTTTCCCATCTCTGCCACGTGTCAGGTTATGATGCGGTGTTATTTCACTTTTTTCCTCTCGCAAGTCATCCGCTTTTATCTTCAGACGAGTGCCCCGTGTGTGCAAATGCATTTTTATATATATAGAGTCGAATAGTAGATAAGCTTCCGTCTGAGCAAAGCTTTGTCATCTTCATTCTCATCCATGGCCCTAGCCAGTGCTTCTACAGCACTTTCGACCCTCCCATTCAGGTCACATACACAACAATTTCTTTGATTATGAAGAATTATTATTATTATTATTTTTACATTCAATGGATATTGATTTATTGTCTTTCATGCATTGAAACAATTCTGCTGCTATTTTCCTGTTCAATCGTGAACAGAAGCAGGTGCAGGGACATACCTCAGAAATGTTTTACGGGGAAGATTAAAAAATGTCTAATGGGAAGAAGTGGCGTGATAGTGAATGCAACGAAAGGCGTGTCAAGTGTTTGTGAACCCCTCCCTCCGGACAGACCATTGTGGTTCCCTGGCAGCACACCGCCCTCTTGGCTTGATGGCAGGTATTCTCTCTTCTTAATTCCATTTGTAACCGATGACTGTGTAATTAGAGTTGGCATTTTCTTTTTTCTTGGTATCATGGTAATATGACTTCTTATCTCTGTTTTGAACAGCCTTCCTGGAGATTATGGCTTCGATCCTCTTGGATTAGGTATGAATTCTAAATGTATTTAAAATTAATTAAGCATCTTTCTGGACGGTTATGCTGAACTTTTGGTTATAATGATGATCAAACTTCTTCTTCTTCTTTTTTTTTTTTTTTAACCTTGTTTTTCCTGCTACATTTGATAGATTTAACTCTTCTCAATTGTAAGTTATTCATCAGATAATTAATTGTGTTGTACGTGAAAAGAATTAATGGCGGAAGAGTTGGTTCTGTCATCTGGGTATAAGATCAGTCTGAAGGAGGACAGGCAACTTATAGGACAGGCACATTATGTCACTTTGTACGCCCTTCCTATAGAATCTTACCACATACTCATTGATTTTGAAATTTCTTGATTATTGATAGTGATTATAGTAACAAGGAAGAACATTTGAAAGTTGAAACACAGAGCATAATTTTAGTGGATTGTCCCATGTGACCCTGTCCTGCATAAATATTTTTTTCCAGGCAAGCAGGACGCTTAATTAGCTTGCATGGTTAAGGTCATTAACCTTGTCTTTCTTTCTTGGGGGGCACTTGAAGAGCACTTGGAGTATCTTTCAGAAGTAGCTCATCCTCCATTTTGCTACCAGAACTTCTAATATGATATAAGTTGCTGACAATTGGCATCCAACATGGTAGATTTGTATGTATGGCTCATCCCTATATTAAATCTTATTTTCCAGGGTCTGATCGAGAGTTGCTTAAATGGTTTGCTCAAGCTGAGCTAATTCACGGCAGGTGGGCAATGCTGGCTGTGGCTGGAATCCTCATACCAGAATGGCTTGAAAGCATTGGCCTCATTGAGAACTTCTCATGGTATGATGCTGGTTCTCGTGAATACTTTGCAGACCCTACAACTTTATTGGTGGTTCAGTTGGCCTTGATGGGATGGGTAGAAGGCAGAAGATGGGCTGATATAATTAAGCCAGGATGTGTTGACATTCAACCAGATCTCCCAAACAAGACAAAGCCGAAACCAGATGTTGGCTACCCTGGTGGGATATGGTTTGATCCCATGATGTGGGGAAGAGGGTCCCCAGAGCCTGTGATGGCGTTGAGGACTAAGGAGATAAAGAACGGGCGTCTTGCTATGCTAGCTTTCGTTGGCTTCTGCTTCCAAGCCATTTATACAGGGCAGGGTCCCCTTGAAAACTTGGCTTGCCATGTTGCTGATCCTGGTCATTGCAACGTATTCTCGGTGCGGTTTATTCCAAATTTACCCAAAAAAAGAAATTATATTTTCAAACATCTTTGATCGGAAAAAGAGTTTCATTTCTTATATTTTCAATGCCTGATTGTTTTCGCAGGCTTTCACATCACAATGATGCTGGGATTGATACTGAGAAGAGAAGAATCCCAAAATTTGAGCTGTAGAATCAACAACCAGGGAAACATGCATTTACAGTGTATGGTCTTTTGTCATGGGTAGAACAATTGTTCATACAAAAAGTCTAAGAGTAGTTCTAGAATTTGATCTGATTCTTGATTCCCAAGATAAATAAACCAAATTTCTATATTCAGGAGATCCAAAGCAAAATAAGGCGTGGTTATGAAATTTTTGAAAATTGTGTTTTAAAAGAAAAATAAGGCCTATCTATTTTAAGATTGTTTATGAAGTACCAAAAGAACACGGGGAACCGTGTTGTGGTAAAGATTAATTACATCATGGAATTTCATTGCGGAAAAAGGGGGAATTGTGACATGTTTTATTAAATTAGGCTGACGACGTCAACAAAGTTGCTAATCTGCCTCTCAATGATTTGCTTGTCAATCCTCAACTCCAGTCCTATTCTTAGAATCTCTGGTAACACGCCAGCTCCGTTTCCAAACCCCACAATGCACAAGGAAAAACAGGAACCCAAACAAGTAATTACCAGAGACAACCACACAATCTCTCCGAACAGCGCGGCTCGTAATTGCTATCCGGAGCTGTCTCCTTCCCCGCTCAGGCTAATTCAGCCTTGGCAATGGTCGTTGTTCGCCTCCACCAATTCCTCCTCCTCCTCATCCTGTATCTATCCAAGCTCACCTTCTCCTTACCCGATAACCAGGCTCTTATTCTATTCAAGAAATCTTTGGTCCATAATGGAGTCTTGGATTCTTGGGATCCAAAACCAATCTCCAATCCTTGTACTGACAAGTGGCAAGGCGTCATGTGCATCAATGGAGTTGTTTCAAGCCTCTTCTTACAGAACATGTCTCTCTCTGGAACCATCGATGTCAAAGCATTACGTCAGATTGCTGGACTTACAGGCATCGCTCTTCAGAACAATTTTTTCACAGGTGCGATCCCAGAATTTAATAAACTCGGTGCTTTGAATGCTCTATACTTGTCTAGCAACAACTTCTCGGAGGAAATACCGGATGATTTTTTTGCACCCATGACACGTCTGCAGAAACTTTGGCTTGATAACAACCAATTCACCGGGAAAATCCCTGACTCTCTAATGAATCTACAAAATCTCACAGAATTACATCTCCATGGCAATGGATTCTCAGGGCTAATACCAGAACCAAAACAGCCCACATCTATAGTTTCCCTGGACTTCTCAAACAATAACCTGGAAGGAGAAATCCCCAAGGGCTTATCCAAGTTCGGTCCCAAACCATTTGCCGATAATGATGAACTTTGTGGTAAGCTCCTTCGGAAACAGTGCAACAAACCTACACCGCCGCCTACAGAGCCACCAGCTTCAGAGCCACCAGCCGCAGAGCCGCCTTTACCACCGTACAATGAACCACCAATGCCATATAGTCCCGGTGGCGCCGGCCAAGACTACAAGTTGGCGATTGCTGGGGTTATTATTGGTTTCCTAGTTATTTTCATAGTGGTAGCAGTCTTTTACGCAAGGCGTAAGGAACGTGCTTATTTTAGCATGTTAGAAAAGGACCATGATCGTAATAACCGAGTAGTGGAAGTTCACGTACCTGAATCCACCAGCAGCAGCCGGAAGTACACGGAGACATCCATCCGAAAAAGCAATTTAAGTCGGAAATCGTCGAAAAGGGGTGGTGGAATGGGTGACCTGTCGA
Source organism: Citropsis articulata (assembly GCA_030449925.1). Classification (NCBI taxonomy): domain Eukaryota; kingdom Viridiplantae; phylum Streptophyta; class Magnoliopsida; order Sapindales; family Rutaceae; genus Citropsis; species Citropsis articulata. Next base: position 1,881,446 of record JASUUH010000257.1, read on the forward strand.
TGATAAATGATGACAAGGATCCGTTCGGGTTAGCGGATTTGATGAAGGCAGCCGCTGAGGTTCTAGGAAATGGCAGCTTGGGCTCCTCGTATAAGGCTGCAATGGCCAATGGATTAACCGTGGTAGTGAAAAGGATTAGAGAGATGAACATACTAGGAAGGGATACTTTCGATGCTGAAATGAGAAGGTTAGGAAGAATCAAGCACCCAAATATTTTAGCACCTTTGGCTTATCATTTTCGGAGGGACGAGAAGCTCGTGGTTTCTGAATACATGCCTAAAGGCAGCCTTTTATTTCTCCTGCATGGTATGTGATTGTCTGATAATATATTAGACTGGAAATATATATATATATATCTATTTTTATAGTAGCTGGCATTTATTTATTTAAATATTAATCTTAACTCTTCAGGTGATAAAGGGATTTCTCATGCTGAGCTGAATTGGCCTACTCGATTAAATATAATCAAGGGAGTGGCGAATGGTTTGAGTTTCATTCATTCAGAATTTGCATCGTATGAACTGCCTCATGGGAATCTCAAGTCTAGCAACGTTCTTCTGAACCAAGACTACGTGCCACTACTCAGTGACTTTGCTTTCCATCCGTTAACAAACCCAAACCACGCGGCACAAATAATGTTTGCTTATAAATCTCCGGAGTACATCCAACACCAGCAACTTTCTCCAAAGTCGGATGTTTATTGTCTCGGGATTCTCATACTTGAAGTCATCACAGGAAAGTTTCCTTCTCAGTATCTGACCAATGCCAAAGGGGGAATTGATGTTGTGGAATTGGTGAGATCGCTGATGGGGGATCAGGACAGAGTGGCAGAATTGATCGATCCCGAAATATCGGCCAATGCAGAAAATTCGATTGGTATGATGATACAACTCCTGAAAATTGGGCTTGCTTGCACCGAGAGCGAACCTGAGAAACGGCTAGACTTGGAGGAAGCCTTAAAGAGGATAGAAGAAATACACGATTGAAGGGCATTTCAATCTCAGCTTTTGAGTGATCAGCAGTAGATCAAATGCTAATGCATGAACTAATTAGGCAGACAAATGACAATAGGAGAGGTGGTCGTCCATATATGCGTGCATGCATATGCCCTCACGTTTTCAATAATTCGCAAGTAGTCGGAAATAGTAATTGCATGCTTTTGCAATGGGGATCCTGCCGCGTAGATCGATCGGGAACGGGGGAATTTTTACATGGAAACATGAAATAGTAACAGTTTTGTCTTTGACACCTCAAATTACTGCCAGACGTCAAACGCCCGTACATGGAATTCAATAGAAATTTTCTAGTTTGATTGCTTAAAATTAGAACGAGAAAATAAAATAAAAAAAGGGAAAAGAATTTAATACTGTATTATATATCTCAATTTTAGATGCAGAATGAGTCGGATTGATCTATATGGAGAAAATCTCAAATACGTATGGGGAATTCTGTCGCGTATGTACCAAGATTCAATGGAGGTACAAAAGAATTTCTCCATAAGAAATTAAGAATGACGTATATATTTGTTTTAAAACTATTTTCTCCAAGATGCATGCGGAGCTTGATTATTGCTTTCTGCCGTTAATGAATGTATCGATCTCCCTCTTCTCTTTGTAGTTGCAATTAACTTTTAAAGATTTAATTGTTGTTATATGTACATATCTATTATCCATGGTTTAAATTTATTCTTTTATGATCTCACTACCCAATGCATCCACATATAAGAAAAAATTCACATAAGAAGAGAATCATACTCCGAAATCTTAAGAATAATGAATTTATTATGCCATCTCATGCATGCTCAATTTGCCTTTCATTAGGTGATGAATAGGCTATTTAGTAGTATTATTAAGCATCAGCTGATGGTGAATGAAAATTAAACAAAATCTCTAATAATGCAAGACTTGTAAGATGTAATACAGGTAACGCACTAATTCAGTTCTAGTATTTGAAATGGTGAATTATATATCTAATTAAACTAGCTTAAAAACTCGGTCAACAGACTAAAAGTCGTCTGGGTGGCAGACGCAAAGACACGTGGAAGCACATAACAACAGCTACGTGGAACCCGGAAGTTTGGACTTCCTCCAACAAGAAAAATATACCGAACTCTCCGTGGCAGTGTGCCTCCGTCACTTCATTTCAGTGAAGCAAATTATCGAACACAACACGAACATGATGTACAGAACGGCAGCGAAACGCCTACTCTCGCACGGTGTGACATCGATTAACGTTAACAGCGGCCGTACGCGATTACTCCCTAATCTCCGTCAAATCACTTGCTCTTCTCGATTTTCCACTTCCACCGTAAATCCCCAATCAGGCCCTAATCAACAAGTCAACAATGAAGCCCCTAATTTCACGGATTCTAAGACGACGTCGTCTTCGTCTGCGGCAGAGGAAGCTCGTGGTGCTCGGAGCCATCAGAGGAAGAGACCGAGAGCTGTGGAGTACCGAGAAGAGCAGGGTCGAGTGCTCGAGGCGTCTCTGCGCCACGTGGCGAAGCACGGATGGGGCGAGGCGGCTATGATTGCGGGCGCAAGGGACGTTGGCTTGTCTCCTTCCATAGTCGGATCTTTCCCCAGAAAGGACGCCGCTCTCGTTGAGGTAAATAATTACTCACTCCTTCGATTCGTATTAATTTGATCTAATTGCTGATTGATTCTTTTTAATCATTTGTTCAGTTTTTTATGGATGATTGCTTACAAAGGCTAATTGATAGAATTGACTCGGGGGAGGATTTAAAGGACTTGATTCCGAGTCAGCGCATCTCGAAGCTCGTTCGAATTCGTCTAGAAATGCAAGCGCCTTACATTTCTAAGTGGCCTCAGGCTCTTAGCATCCAAGTACCAATCTTTTTGCCTTTTCTTTTTGTTGGACTGCTAAGTTCTGATTGGAATTTAAACCGTTTATGTAACTTCTTTTGGCAGGCTCAGCCATTGAATGTTCCCACTAGTTTTAAACAGAGAGCAATGCTGGTTGATGAGATATGGCATGCTGTTGGGGATGAGGCTTCGGATATAGATTGGTATGTGAAGCGCACCGTCCTTGGAGGAATTTATTCCACAACCGAGATTTACATGCTGACTGATAGTTCCCCAGGTTTGTTTTTCTTTATTATATGTGGGCATGGCGTCCGTAGATTTTGACATTCATTTACCTTTGCCTACTTTTTAATTTCTTCCCATTAACGTTAGATATTCTCAGTCAAGGAAAACCAAGACGATGATTTTGATGTAATTGTGGTTAGATACAGTATTTTTGGATTTCTAGCAAGTACAGCATAATTTAAGTTTCCTTATAAAATCATTATGAGGTAGAATGCTGCCAAAAGGGAAAGGACCAGCTTATAGTCTTTTTCTTTGTTGGCTCATCATGGAATGACTAATATATGGTGCTATGAAATCTTGTGCATAATTTCTCTTCTGATAGTCTGTGTCATTCTCTGGCAGATTTTCGAGACACATGGAGGTTCTTGGATGATCGAGTAAGAGATGCTTTTGATTTGAAGAAAACCTTTCAAGAGGTAGTCTGCTTGCATTTTGAGTTATTCTTTCCTTCCTTTGATGGATCAGTAAGTGTCAAAACCTAATTGAGTGATGTTTAGCAGGCAACATATTTGGCCGAAGCTGTTGGTGCTGGAATGGGGAGTTCTCTGCAGGGATTTGTTAGTAGAGTATTTAAGAGATGATCGGTCCTGATTGGATAATTCATGAGATATCTGTCAAACATCAATTTGCGGTTCAGCTGGGTTAGGACACAGCAACTATTGCGCCTTCTCAATGCAATTGCTTCTGATGGGGGATTCAAACTGGGAGTTCTTATGTTTATTTATGTTGATCGTGTTGAATGACCTTATCTGTTTCTTCTGTCCATATTCTGCCATTTGGCAATGAAAGTTGAGAGTGCAATTTGAGGGTCTCGCTATTTCGGTGCATCTTTGTTGAACCTACTTTTTTCTGGTCAATCACCCATAATAATGTTTACATCCATTTTCAGCATTAAATGGAATATGTGATAATAATTTAGCTTAAAGATAATGTAGAATGTAGATTATGTTTACATTATTATCGTTTTATGAATAATGGTAGCATGGAACCTAAAATCATATGCACTGCAAAAGAAAACATATATTTGCTGTGATGCAAAAAAATTCTATGATTTGCCTCTGATTTAACCAAGGGGTTATGGTTACTTATTGACCTCCCCAATGTTTTGGGCTTATGACATTACCGTCACGTTTTCGACATTCTGTTTTACTGGTTTCTGTATTTGGCTGGATAGACTCGATAAAAAGGTATAAATTACATGGAGTTCTTTGGAAGTCAAAGGAAGTTTAGGCCAATAATGCATCTTCTGACAGGCAGCGGGAAGATGTTCATACAGTTGGTTCAAGTATCAACTTTTCCTCTTACCGATATTGGAGGCATAATAAATCCATAACCTGGATGATAAGAAATAGATGGATAAATGATACATTGACATAGGCAAAAATGATTCTTCAGGATGGGCGAAAGCCAGAGTAGAAAAGAAGCTTTTTCTTGGCCTTTTAAATACGCTCTGACATCCTCCCAAACCAACCGGAATATAAGTAATTCTAAGATTCATCTCAAAGTAAAACCTGCTCCCCTCAGTTTTTCTTCTTTCTATTAAATCCCTTCTAATCTTCTACCCTCCGACTGCTCTTCCCTTTCAACATTAACTTGATAAGCTTCCAGGACATGGGCATCGAGGACCTTTATGAATTCCGGTCAATTGTTTGTGATACTGGCTCAGGGTCGGTGAAGGTAAACGAATTCATCATCTTCTAAACACTTCTTGTTTGAACTTTACTGACATTTGCTTAAAAAAAAAAAAAAAAAATCTTAATGCAGACTGGGTTTGCTGGTGACGATGCTCCATGCGTTGTATTTCCTAGCCTTATAGGCCAACCAAGAAACAATAATTCCATGATTGGCATTGGACAAAAGGATATGTATTTTGGAGAAGAAGCACAAGCCAGGCGCGGAGTCCTCAGATTAAGTCATCCTGTTAATCGTGGAATAGTTAGAGACTGGGATGCAATGGAGAGACTCTGGGAACATATATTTGATCAGGAGCTCAGAGTCACCATAGAAGAACACCCTGTTCTATTAACAGAGCCGCCGCTGAATCCAAAAATTAACAGAGAAAAGATGGTTGAAATCATGTTTGAAGGTTTTGAAGTTCCTGCCACCTATGTTGCTATTCAAGCCGTGCTTTCCCTCTATGCTAGTGGTCGAACAACAGGTAAAAATTTTCTTACTAATTATTCTTTCATGAATGAAACTCCAACGATATCAAGAAGCAGTGCCTTGACCCCCCCCAAAAAAAAAAAAAAATGCATCGTATGCAGGAATTGTGATGGATTCTGGGGAAGGTGTCACACACGTAGTTCCAATCTACGAGGGCTATGCACTACCACACGCAATCCAACGGCTTGAACTAGCTGGCAAGGACCTCACAGATTACCTCACCGTGAACTTAACAAAAGACGGCTACATCTTCACCACATCAGCCGAAAGAGAAATTGTGAGGGACATAAAAGAGCGACTGTCATACGTAGCAATGGATTTCGAGAAGGAACTTGCTATGTCAAAGGAGAGCTCACAGCTAGACAAGCAATACGAATTGCCAGATGGGCAAGTCATAACTATTGGAGCCGCACAGTTCAAATGCCCGGAAGTTCTGTTTGATCCAAGCAGAATGGGATTAGAGACGGGAGGTGTGCATGAGATTTTGGTGAGGGCAATCACGAGGAGTGATGTGGATGTTAGAAGGGAAATGTATGGGAATGTGGTGCTCAGTGGTGGCACCAGTTTGATACCAGGCTTGCCTGATAGATTGGCCAAAGAACTTTGCAATCTTGCATCTCCTGGTGTGCGAGTGAGAGTTGTTGCACCACCACAAAGGCTGCACAGTGTGTGGATTGGTGGCTCCATTTTGGCCTCTTTAAGCACTTTTCAACAGGTTAATTAACTCAATTAAAGGGCATCTTTTTATATTATATAGTGTTTAACATAACTTGATAATTAATCTGATTACTCATGCAGTTGTGGGTGAAATTAACTGTTTTTTTTTTTTTTCTGTTCTGCAGATGTCGATTACAAAGGAAGATTATATGGAATCTGGTCCTTCTGTAGTGCATATGAAATGCTTCTAATTACTCTCTTCTTCACCACAATGTTAATTGTTCATTTTTACCGAATGAAATAAATTAATTCAATAACAAAGACAAGTGTATCATTCAAAATACCTACACATTCAGGGAGTATTTTCTTCTTGTAACAGGAAATTCTAAGATGTAGATTTTCCAATCTTCTAGAAAAAGTAAAAGCCAAACTCTGTTACAAACGGAAATTTGAACAGCCATGCAAGTAATTTTCTTTTTCTTTTTTTTTTTCTTTAAAAGGAAAAGCGAGAAATCCCTCTACAAACTAAATTATAATACATTATTCACAGATAAATTTACAAATTAGAATTCATTGTTGAGTTTTTATGGAATAATGAACTAATTAATAGGATTTATTTTTTTATTTTATCTTTTTTTTTTTTAACCGAACAACCATTAATTCAATGTTAAAAAAACTTTTGCCAAACTATACCATGCAAATGTGAATTATTGCCGGTAAATGACATCCTCATAGATAACTTACCCTGTACGGCTGTATTTATTATTATTAAACAATAAAGTGGGGAAATTATTAAAACTAGATAATAAAAAGTTTACAATAATTCAAAGTCCAAACATGTGCCGGGAGGATTTGAATCTAGTGTTGGAGTTATATTAAAATAAAATTTATGACAGGACAATTTAATTGCTGCTGAAGTTGTCGTTGATGAGTCCTGCTGCAGAAGTTATTGAAACGAAACATCAAGATGGTTACTGCATCGGAGATTTCAGCTAAATTGAATCTAAAGCCACACGTAGAGGGTGGCTTTTACACAGAAACTTTCAGAGACGCTTCTGTTTTTCTCTCCAAGTCTCAACTTCCCTCTGAATGTAAAGTCTTCACTTGCCTTTCCTTTATCTTTCCACTGTTGTTTCCTTTTTTGGTTTAGTTGATACTTGATAATGATTTCACTGTTTTTGGATTTGTTATGCTGTAAATCCAGCTAAAGGATCTTGTTTGCTAATCTGGGTATGCATAATTCTTTCTTTTAGTTTGCATCTTATGGTTAGATTCTAAGACTGTATATGCACATACTTTGTGTCTGCAGTCTTTGTACTTTGAAGTCGGCACGATTCTACTTTTCTAAGGGGACCACTTTGTGGACTGCTTTTAGAGATTGCCTTATTTGAAGTGTCAAAGCTGTTTTTTGGCTGCATGAATTTGAAATCCCAAATGATTTTTTAAGATTCAGTGAATTCATATCCGTACTATTATGCTATCGCCTTTTGAATTTCACAGACCTTTTCATATTAAAAGCTGAATAGAAAGCCGATTATCCAATACATTAGTTTGAAATTAAGAGGTATTAAAAATTAATTATCTAGTTCTCTATCTTCAAGTTGACAGATATGTTTGCAAACATGGAATAGAGTACTATCTGATCTGAATGAACATTTATTTGTAGTTCAGTGATCTCATAGTTGAATAAATTTGTGTGATGGAGTTAATAAATTTCAGATAAAATAATTTCATTTTGATTCTGAGGTCTCAACTGAGTGTAGGGACGATTATGTAGATTGAATATATTACGCTAAATAAATCCAATTTAACCTAGAAATTGTTGACACCTTGTAATATCCGTGACTTCCAAGTTTTGAAACTTAAGTTATTTTTCTTCCAGATTATTGCCTGACTACCATTTTCTTCCCAGAACAATTTAAGTATGTTTGGGGTTGAGGTGCTAGGTTTTGGGATTTGTGATCATAAATAATTTATCTAAACTCACGGTCAAGTTATTTTTCCTTTACTAGACAGCTACTGCTTCCATTTCGTATCACCTCAATACCAAATAGAGATTAGTCTTTTCATTGCTGGTCATCTCAATAATATGATTGCTTTTCTCTGCAGATAAAGTTGATCGTTCTGTCAGCACAGCTATATACTTCTTGCTACCATCTGGTAGCGTGTCACGCCTCCATCGAATACCATGTGCAGAAACCTGGCATTTTTACATGGGAGAACCTATTACGGTATGAGTGATCCTTGCTCAACTCTGATTGATAGAAGTAGTGTGCATTCATTGGGATTTTCAAGGTAGTTGTTTGATGGGTTTTCCACCATTGCTAGGATGGTCGAGCCATCCTATGAGTTTTAGGATTCTTCTCCATGTAGTTTAGCCATCAACCAGTGATATTATTTAATAGTGAATGAGTTGTAATGCCTCATTTATTAAATAGTGTGGCCATGGGAACCAAATAAAGTATCCTTGTTTTTGACCTATTTCTGTTGATGGTTTATCCAGAACAGTTTGTATCAAGTTGAGTGTCCAGCTAGCCTAATGAAGCCATAAACAACGTGGACTGGCCATGTGTTTCTTATTGGCTTTAGCTGTAGGCTTTTATCCTCGATTCTGCCTTTGGGCCATCTCTCGCATGCAAGCTGAGTGAATACACCATCATCTTGATTATGTCGAGCTCGACTAGACCCCCACCTCTTCTGTCAAAGAAAAAAGGGTTGTCTTCTCTGTTATATGATATCCCAAATTTCGGCTGCCATGATTATTGTTATTCTGCCGTTCCTCCACCCTTGTTGCACCCATTAATTAAAATTGCCTTGCCCATGCATCTATTGGTTTTTTCCAGTTAACAATTCAGCTATTTAAACAAGCTACCTCTAGATTTCAATCAAATGATTTTGCTATGATTGACAGTATATGTTTCATGTTAATGCTCTTACCATGAATTCTCTCTGGCTAACCCTACCTCCTGGTCTTGGGAATGGTTTTATAAAGGAGAAAACACTTTACAGAAAGTGAGGCATTATTAAAGTTGATTACTGTGGCAGTTTCTTTAATGGTTCCGAGATTCCAGTATACTTCGGTGGCCACCATTGAAACCCCCTTTAGTACACACACACACATATATATCCTCAAAATCTGAATGTATTTTATATTATTTATTTTTAAAGTCTAAGAATATAGTCAAAAAACATAAAAACACTGATCACAGGTTTTGCTTACATCTGTCTCCACAAATTAATTATAAACCAAAATAACGTTTTCTTAAGAAAGTTTCTCTGATCTACAGAATCATTAGTCTCTCTTGCCAGTTTGCCCTTCTTTCTCCTTTTTTGCCCTTTTAACACATGTTTTCTTTCAGATATTTGAACTGAATGACAAAGATGCGAAAATCAAATTAACATGCCTGGGCAATGATCTTGGAAACAATCAGCGACCGCAGTACACGGTGCCCCCAAATGTGTGGTTTGGTGCATTTCCAACCAATGACTTTCACATTTCCCCAGATGGGGCAGTGAGCAAGGTTGAATCAAGGGATGCTGAGAATCACTACTCCCTCGTGGGATGCACTTGTGCACCTGCTTTTCAGTTTGAAGACTTTGAGTTGGGAAAACGCTCTGACCTTGTTTCAAGCTTTCCCAATCATGCGCCCCTCATCTCTTTACTCACCTTTCCTGAGTAAAAAGATGATTCATCAGCAATCTTCGCGTTCACATCTTTTTCTTTCATAAAGGCTGTCGCAGGCCAATCATGTACTGCATTGATCAATAATGAAAGCCCCTTGTGTGTCAAACTAAGCATCATGGAATGGTTGGAACCTTTCCTTACAGGGAATATGCTATTAAATTCATATCGATATTTACAATGACATATATTACTTATATTATTACATTCAATTACAAGATACGTGCATAAACGACCATCACAGGAGGACACTCTACCCACTCACATTTTGTGAGGAAATTATAACATTTAAGCGCATGCTTTTGTGCAACCACTCACGCCATGGCGTGAGCGGCCCAACCATCGGGCTACAAACCCTTTGGCTCCTTACAGGGATTTGAAAAGGATTTCGTATGGTTTTTTATTTTACTGGCTTGATGATCTCAGCTACAATGTTATGCGCTTTGCTTTCTATTGCTCATCCTATACACCGCCACCGTTCAACAGGATAAACATGAAATTTTGTTGTTATATTAGAGCAGAGTCAAAAAATGAGTAGTAAATGAGGCATTTCATGTTTTAACTCATCGTAAATTTTACCTTGAACGACTGATAACCTAGCATGCTGTATTTTGACCATCATGTTCAATTATACAAGGCGGTTTTACATGACCAACAGTAGCGTGTATGAAATTCCAGTCTAAAGAGTTGAGGCAAACAAAAGATTGTAGCCCGTGGCTGAACTACGGACAATAAAAGAACTTTTGAATGCTATTAAATAATCATCATAAACACATTACAAATGAATTGAAATAGACTGTGCCATTACAAAATGCGGCACCAAAACGACCATCCATAGCAATTTCAACAAAGCAAAAGCCAGAAAAAAGTGGGAGCAAAGAGAGAAAAAGAGAATATAATTTCTTGTGAAGTTAAAAAATATCTAAAACCTGACTGAAACTAAAGAAACCCAGTATTTGTATATTGAACATATAAATTAACCCACATATCATCGTTGCTCTAAGAGACGAAAGCCCACAATCCTCCACCAAGTTTTTGCAAACAAGGTCTTCAGACCTGTTACTATCTTTTTTTGTCTCCCTCTTGATTTCCTCATCCAGCACGGTAGGAAGGATGGATAACCTCTGCCTTTCCCCACTCTTTTCTGTCTTTTGGACACCGCTGCACCAATATTTGCAAATACGGCATGAACTTGTGACAAAATGGAAGAAACTGTTAATCAAAATCAAGGAACTCCATTCTTTTTCTCATGGAACCCTTCAAAACTGTAGCATCCTTTTCCGCTTTCTGTGCCTGAAGAAAGGAAAGGAGTAAATGGACATAAGCAAATCATAATGTGCCAAAGTAATAGAAGTACGTAACTTTTTTGTAACAACAATCATATTGATTTAATAGAAGGATTGCAATTTTTAACCCATTATTAAAAGAAAACTGGGATCTACAACCCTAGAAAAGATGAGATAATCTAATCAGGAAAGTTATCAAGAGGAGATAATCTAATCAGGAAAGTTATCAAGAGGAGATCATAATATGAGAAGGATTTTCATAAGAGGTTTTACACATCAATCTGATAAGGGGAACTTGGTACATGACCCAGCAAAGACTATAATCTTTTATTGTCCGTAGAAATGTTCCAATCAGGAATCTTACAATAAGTATAACTAGAAATGTTCCAATCAGGAATCCCTAATCATATTAAAGTCAGGGACAAGCTCAAAGACCCAAAAAAAAAAAAAAAAACATCGAGTAGTGCAGTATATTTTGTCCTGTTGTATTGAAATTTGTATTTTTTTTGTATTTTAGTTTATCCCTATCTTCAATATGATTAGGGATCCTTGATTGAAAACCCACTATAAGTATAACCACTGCTTTAAAATCCCTTGCAGAAGACAGCAATAACAAAAACTTCCACAACAAAGAGGGACAGTCTCATGGTGGAACGGAATCCTAGGACACTGACCTACCTCCACCTAAACCACAAAGGAGATTATAAGTTATATCTCTTCATGTGTGATGCAGACAGGAGCTCTAAATAATATAAGGCAGCAGACAATCCGAACAAAACCTAACATATTAGTTCATGGCATTAAGAATTTGAATCAGTTGCCACCTTGTAGTGGGACAATATCCTAGGACATCGGCCTACTTTGATCTAAAACATGGGTCATGTTACTTACCCTCTTTATCTCAGCTGTTGATACACGAGTCATATGTGCGGGTAGCTCCTCCTTCTCTAAATCCTATGTTATGAGTAGCCAAAACAAAGAAACATAAAATAATTGCAAAAATAATTATAAGGAATGAAGCCGCACAGAGCAGTAGACAAAACAATGTACCAGCTCTCCAATTAAGACAACATTCTCCCCACGGATTACATATAGACCTAAGGGGATATCGCAGTAAAGATCCCCCACAATGATTCGCTCACAAGCACCTTCAAGAACAACATTAGCTGTACATCGGAAGGACTTTTTCGTCAGCAACTAAGGTTCAAAAAATTCAAGGGCATATTAAACTTAGCAAACATTATGTAATGGCATATTACCAAATTGATCAAATGAACGGAGCAAACCCAAGAGCTTCCGCCCATCTCGCAACAGGACGAGAATTTTTTCTGCGGAAAAAAAAACAGCATAAGGAGCCAAATAAATTGCAATGAACCAATTATCCTATATTTACTTGAGACCTATGATACACAAAATCAGCAATTAAATAGGCTAATGAGATTTTTTATATGCTCTAGCTAATACATGGTATTAAATATTTGTATCCATATTAAAGACTCCAAAGAAACACAGAAAAGAAAGTTCAGAACACGTGAAATAATTTTCATACACCGGCAAAGAAGTGCAAACAAAATACACCCAGTGCCCCTGCTGCGATTCTAAGGAGAAAAAAAAAAAGTAAGAGAAAGACCCCCAATCATTTACGATTACTATGGGAGACATGCGGTAGTTTCATAAGATTAAGAAAGTAGGAGTGTTTTAACTTGTAATTCAGAGCTTGTATGCAAGTAAAGCATGGAGCTACAATGTTGGGAGACTATTTTAGGATCAAGAGGCAGAAATTGTTTTGGGATCTCTTGTAGTAGTACAACTGTACAAGAAGTCTGGGGTATGAACCTCCTTCACATGGGCGGAGAACGGATTCAGTTACCGTCATGCCACAGAAAAAGAAAAGTAGCAATAAAGGAGTATTTAATCCAAATCAGCTTAATTAGTAACACCATTGGCTTCAACCAAATACAAACAAAATTCCTTTCTGGACTCAGAATAAAAAAGGCAGCAAGAGCAACAAGAAAAGAAATTTAACGGATGAAAAGCCCTCTAAATCAAACAGTAACATGAACACAACAATACATCATGCAACTCAAAAACAGAGAATGAGCAACTGGGAAAACCACAAAGAAGAACAAATTAAACACAACCCAATTGCATAGACTTTACATCTCAATGCATCAAATACATACATCTATAAATTCATGAACATATACAGTTACAGAGAACGAGACAGAGAGAGAGAGAGAGAGAGATTTTACTGTCGAGATAGGTGGCGAGAGAAGTGGAAAGAAAGACATCATCAGGGCCAGCCCACGACATTGAGGAATTCAGAGATGTTATTGACTTTTACTAATAATAATTCTCCTTCCTCTAATGCTGCTAATGGCATTTGCTTTCCAACAAAAGCATCCCCCACCCCTCGTTTTATTATTTAATAGACCCCCACCCACCAAATCTTTCTTCTTTTCTTCTACCCAATTCAAGATTACAAAGAAACCAAAACCCTAATTTAGTTCCAAAGCAAAGCACTCTCACCTTTATTCAATCAAACATAAAGGATAAAAGGAAAAAATCTGGGAGCTAATTATATAGAACGGTGTTATTGTGGTAGGTTAAACTTTTAAAGCCCTTTTTGACAAAAACCATCGCCATTCACCTCTCTGTTTCCTTTTCTTATTAATTATTTTTCTACATGATTGGGCTTTATATAATTACGAGTAAAAACAAAGTTAAAACGACTTCTGAAGCTCTGACCATGGGCCAAGTTAATAAAGTGACTTCAGCAGTTCAGTTCACATTTTTATTATATATTTTGTTTTTTTAAATATATGCACTATGCGGCAAAAAAATAAGATAAAAAGTGATAAATTCAAGGCCAAGGTTAAGTTACATTATCATGTACTGACCATTATGTAAATAAGTGTCGTTAGATTTAAATAGTAAAATTAGATGGATGAAAATAAAATGAGCAATCTCATATTATAAAATTAGTTTAATATTCTTTCTTCTATTTCTTTTATCGCCTTCTATCTTGAGTAGCTGTCGTCTTCTTCTGTAATTTTTTTTCCCCTTTGCTTCCGTAATCACAAATTTTAATTTGGTAATAAACTTAAAGAAAGAAAAGAAAAAGAGACAAAATTAAGAAGAAATTGGGCAAGACTAGATTTTTCTAGATTTTCAAAATTCTATATTGTTATGTCTAATGTATTTTATTTTTTTTTCAGGTGGCTAAGGAAAAAAAAAATCCTCGTCATACGCATAAACATGAATTTTGGTAAGAAATTATTAAAAAAATTATGGCCGATCCGATCACCTCATCTTTTACCATCGCACTAACAAAATTAAAGTATGTAACAAATGAAAGAAAAAATAAATAAATAAGAAAAAGAAGAAGGAGGCAAGAAGCGGTGGCCGGTGGAATTTCCCAAGTACTCTTAATAATGTTTTTTTTTTTTTTGAGTTTTATCTAGATTTCCAATAAACTTTCAAATGTAACATATCTACCGGTGGAATTATTTTAGGTTAATTTAAATTGTCCTAAACCATTTTCAAATAATTTTTTATGCAACAAAAAATATTTCACCAAGTATAGTCCGTCAATATTGATCGCGAGGAAAGGAAAAAAAGAAAAACAAAAATTTAAAAATTCACTGCTCAACAATAATTCCTTACGATACACATATTTTTTAAGGGTCTTGGTTTTCCCTTCCTAAAACAGAATCTTAAAGGTGCGGTTTGCCAGAGCTGGCAAGAGACATGTACGATTGCTCATTTTATTTTCATTCCTTCAATTTTACTATTCGAATTCAACAGCTTTTATTTGCATAATATTTATTACAATGATAATGTAACTTAACGTTACCCTAAATTCAATAATAATAGAATCACAATTAGTTTTTGTACAAATTAATGGAGTATCAAGTGATTAGTTGAAAAGTAATAGTGATTTTTTTTATTATTGGGTCCATGATAATTTTATATCAATCTTCTTATGGGACATTAGTTTGTAAAAGATGATTGTGAATCTATCATTACTCAACAAAATTTAATGTTGGGTAAAGTTTCGATGAGCTTAGGCAAGGTGAATCCTTTAATAAGAGTGGATTTTGTTGAATTTATTTTCTTTATTTTTCATTTATCTCTATTTGTTGTTAGAATTTTGTTGTGTTGTACAAAATTTTAGAATCTTTTTTTTTTAAAGACCGGAAGAAGATTTTCACTTATAATATTTAAAATGAGTAGACTAGACCAATCTCATACTTTCGAACTTTCAATTATTGAATATTTATGGTGTACGTAATTATGTATTTATATTTTATTGGTAGGCACCGCCATAATTTTAAATTTGAGTTTTAAGTATCCGTGATTTAGTATATTTCCATTTGTATGGCGATGCATTATTGATCATCATTAGTCTTTTCAATATATTTACCATTAAAAAAAGATTGAAATACATTAAAAATTTTTCAATGTATCTTGTATTAGAATCTTTTAAAGAATTGCTTTAATCATTGACCAAAAAGCTTTTACTCAAAAATACTTTTATATAAATATTGTTTATCCTGGACTCGCCTATCATGCAACACTGCAACAGTGGCATCATGCCACCGCGTTTGTCTTTTTTTGCGTAAAATTTCATTAAGCTTTTTCACTTATTCCTATTTGAACTTTACTTCACAAATATTAAGTTCATTTCTCCCAAACCCGTGAATCCTTCAACTGCCGATCAACGGCAAATCGGCTCCTCCGGTGGCTGTGGTTGGTCATAAGAGACAGAGGGAATTGTGGAGAACAAAACCCAAGTGGTGGCACCACTGAAAAACTAACGAAATCTCGACGAATTGAAGCGAGGATTCTATGACTTTTCACGGCTTCGATCGGCAACTTTCCGAATGCTTTCTGACAACAAGGATGGCATGGAGATGACCGACATCGTACGAGCTTCCGATTGGTACCAAGCTTGGCCGATGGAGTGGCCGGAATATTTTTGCTTCCGATTGGATGGAGTGGCCGATGGAGCTTCCGATTGGTACAAAATTCGGGTCAGACTCGCGGGTCGGGTTAAGCCGGTTATTTTTGCAACAAGAATGGTGTGGAGATGACCAACGTCGCACGATCTTTCGATCGGTACCAACCTTGACCAGTAGCGTGGACAGAAATGGAAACGAAATTTGGGTCGGGTTCGCTGGTATTCATGATAAAGAGAGGAGTATTGTGATAAAGGTACAATATAGAAGAAAAATTTATAAATAGTAAAAGGTATAAGGTGCTAACTATAATGTTCACATGGATGCAATAGAAATTAATTTAATATTTATGGGACAAAGTTTAAATAAAAATGAATAAAATGGGTTCAATAAAATTTTACAACACTACTGGCACAAAAGACAAAACTAGTGGTACGGTACCACTGTGGTACCGTAGCTAAATCCATCCTGCTTATCCTTTAGTTCTCAAAAATTTGAAACGATCGATTAAAGAAACTTGCTTCAAAGTAACTGGATTAAGTAGAAATTCTTTTAATGATTTTAAAGATTTATTTTATATATTTTGAATTGAAAATGACATTAAATAAAAATAAATAAAAGAGATGTGAAATAGTTTGGTATTTGTATATTTTTTACTTTTCAAACGAACACTTTACATTTCTTGAAAACTTTTTATGTAAACTTGGGATGTCAAAAATATCCACTCAATTCAGACTTGGCTTGGACCATGGTGACGCGGGGATGAGCAACACTGACCGGTGATAGGGTTAGGCTAGTCCTAGGCATCACTTGATAAGCGTAGAGTCCAGCTCGAAACCTTAATTTTATTAAAAATAGAGAAATTATCAGCCATAAACCTTTAAATGACGCTCGTACCAAACGTGTGTGAATACTTTTCATGTATATCACTCGTATACCCTAAGTTAGTAAAATACTTATGCCGTCTACTATTCCGTTAACTTCCGTTAGAAAGTTAACGGAATTATGGCAAATTAACTATTTTGCCCTTTAAACTCAAAATAAGGTAAAAAGATAAATTTACCCCAAAAGTTAACTTAAATTTTCAATATACAATTTTTTTATTTTGTTATTAACAATACATTTTTTGATTAAAAAAATATGAATTATTAATGGTACACATTATTCATAATTATCCATTAAAAAAATCCATATTATACCATAAAAAAATTATTAACTACATATTATTTACAATTATACATATTATACCATAAACATTTTCAGTTGGAGCTTGGATAAGTAGATCCTAAAAAATTTAGGTTAAATTATGGAAGAGTAAATTCGGTTGTAAAATAGTTTTTTTTTTTTTTAGCAATTATTAACAATTATCCAATAAATGGGATGACATGTCATTTTATTAATACATATCATATGACATGTCATTTTTTACTAACTAAATGGGATGACATGTCATTTTTTAAAATCAAAGTTTATGCTACTAAATTACCTGTGATACGCTGGGGCGCTATAAACGAAAGTTTAAAGGCTAGTACCGATAGTGCCAGTAACTTCGGCAACGGTTAATGATGACACGAAAAGTTAATATTAGTGCTTTGTCAACGAGGGTATATGAGTGATGCGTGAAAGTGTTGAGTCATACATTTACAGGGAATCGATAATTTTCCTTTAAAATATAATATAATATATATAATATTTTAAATAATTATATTTAGTTGACCCACTTATTACATATATTTAAAATTTTAAACATTTAAAATTTACATTTTCATTTCTCATTTTTATTAAAATATTAAAATTATAAAATTATAAAATAAATAAAAAATACAGATATATGATATTATAAGATATAAAATTCGGATTTAAAAAGCCCGAACTAAAAAAAAAAAAAAAAAAAAAAACCGAATCCGATCTGGGCATTTGCCATACCCTTACCTGGCCTTGAGTCTTTGCCACACCTACCATGAACACATTAATACCTGAAATGCACCAAATCTTTTTCTAATTTGGAACGGTGGCGGTGGTTTGGTCTTAACGATTCAGTCATTGGAGTTTGCGCTTAGATGAGATCGCACCAGCATTATTTTCACTTATTAGTTTATTTCAACCTTCTCTTGATCAATCCGAATCTGATACGTGGCAGATTAGGAACTATAATATGATTTATCTTTTGAGACTGTCTTCTTGCTGTCTCTTGGTTCCAAATAACGGTACTCAAGTCTTGGTTGCACCCTTCTTTTATTTTATTTTTTTATTATTATTAATTTTACACGTCAGAAATATTACATTCTGCTACTCAAAACTAATGAAACGTCCATGCATCACAAGTATAGAAAATACTCAAAAACTAATGACACATCAATGCATCAGAAGCATACAAACTTGGTGATTCTGTTTTTACTTATTATGAAACAAAGGCACAGTCTGATTAACTGCACGTATCCATGAACGCCACCAGCTCCCTTCAAGCAAGGCTGAAACTCGTTGCAATGAATTTCTTTTTTTTTTTTCTGGGGTAGGCATCACAGAATTAACAATTGGCATCTGGCCAAAGAAAAGGGCAAAATGAGTGATCCTTCATCAGTAAGCAATGGAGCTTCATCTTAATTACTACAAGTGTGCCACATAATAACAGAAATTGACTCCAATAATCTAAGCAATAAAACTGCGACAATTCCGGAATATCTGCATCATTAAATCAATTCAAATTGAACAATTAACCCACATGAAAAATAGGCCATGTAAATAAATGACAAAAGCGATTACGAAATAAAACAGTTTGAAGTAACCTTCTTACATGTAATTAATCCTTGCATATGGCCAGAAGATAAAGGCAAGTTATATCTCTAATACAATATCTGCAATCAAGAAGGGAAAAAAAAAAAACAATAAAACAAAGTTATTTTGATTGCAAATGAAACATATAGAAACCTACATTCAGAATCTGTTCCTTTGACCGCAAATGAAACATACAGAATTAAACTTACATTCAGAATCTGTCTTAACCCATTTGCTTCCGTTCTCTGCATCTTCATTGAAATCATCCTCCTTCGCAGACTCCGGCGTATTTACTGTTCTGTTCTTCAAGTATTTTTTTCTAGACAATGCTGTACTAGAACTCTGGGGATATATTTTCATTTTCTTGTGAAGTATAGCCCTCATTATCTGTACACAATTCATTATAAAAATACAAAATAACCATGTAGTTGATGTAGAATAATTATTCTCAGAGTGGACGTTCAAACGTTTTAAAACGCAAATTAAACGTTACGTACCTTTTCCATTCGGGATTCTGAGACTGGATCTTTTAAACTTGGGGCAGGGGCAAACCCACTTCTGCAAGCAATCATCTTTTTGAGAAGAAAAGGCAATGATTTTCTGCTAATGACACCAGTGCTTTTAGTACTATCGATGCTAATATCTTTCCCAGTTCTGCTAAAGGCTGCAGCTGTTGTGGTCCTGGGGTTTGAATCATTGATGGTTGTTTCATCATCAACTTCCGAATCTTCTGGTTCATGCAATATTAAGTTTACTTCATTTCGAAGTGTTGCCACTTCTCCATCAGAGGTAGGATCTTGCTCAGAATCATGATCCAGGTCCTTCAAGTCAACATTTCCAATTGTCCCAATTGCTAGCAGCCCGTGAGGCCACTCCATGAATTCTTCTCTGCAAGATTCTTTCTGTGCACAATCCCCACCTACAAAAAAATTCATTAATCACAATTTCATTAAGAAATTAAACTAAATGCGTGGTATATGATGATTTATGGATTTTAAATTAAAAGTACCTTCACGATTAGCTGATAGTGAGGAAACCAAGTCGGGTTTCTTGCTTGAATGTATCCCACTCAGCTTGTTCTGCATCCAATTGAAAATCTGAAATGAAACCAGAACAAGAATTAAACTTCTCTTAATAAACATTAACTAATATATACATCATCCCGTAAGCCTATATAGGTAATTGATCACACCCTCATTATTTGTTGATAAATGAATATAAATGTGGAGCTAGCTCGGTTTGAATTAATGGCGAGTGTGGATGTGCAATGACGTTTATATACAGAGACAGAGATCTCGTGGGGAGTAAAAGATGAGCTGAGCTGCACGTTGCAGAGTTAAATAGTTAAAGGGGCCGGGGTGTGGGGGTGTGAGAAATTCCATATACAAGCTGTTAGCAGGCAGCAGCTGCTGGTTTAAGTTCCCAACAGTGACTTTTGCCGCCTCTTTGTCATTTCTCTCTCTTCTATTTGTCACCTTTTTTCAACTACTATATATGTCTTTTTCCACCATCAAAATCAAATCAACATAATCTAATTTAGATAATTCATTATCATATGGGAGCACTGATATTTGAAGATTAATAAGACACCATCAAAATAGAAACATGAATACTGTGCACACTATAATACTCCTGCAATGCATAAAATATAAATGTGGTTCATACTACAACTGTCGTTTCTATCTTAGTGACTTAATATAATTTTTCATCATATATCTCGAGCATTAATTGGTCTTGCCGGTGCTGCCCTTCAGTCTAGCATGTATAACCATGACATTATGACAATACCGCTAAATATTTTAGTTTTATTAACGAAGGTGTGTTTACACATTCCATTAATTATTTGACCCTCTAATATACATACATACAGACATACATATATATATATATAACTAAAAGCTTGCGTGGCAAAAGATTTAACGCACATCATTTTTGTTGAGGTTGATTTAGTGTATAAACTACCAAGACTTGACCCTAGTCAAAGCCTGATTAATGATGTGAAAAATCAAAGTGTTTAATCACAGACAAACGCAAAGAATATCAAAACAAGCAAAGCAGCAAAGATCAGACATAAGGACTTATAGTTGTTCAGCTGATTAACCAGTCTACATCCACTCGAATACCATTGCAAGGGTTTTATTAATTTCCAGAGAACAAGTTACAGAGAGAGATTCTTTTACTGTGCTGTGTTAAATAAACCACGACACTAGTGGCTTTTTATAGAGACTCAAAAGGGATATGTGAAGTTCCTAATCCGACTAGGATAAAGTTTTCTAGTTTAAAGAAGAAATCATTCAACTATCTTCCGTGCGTATGACATGTGTCCTAATTAATTATTCTTCTTCTAATAGGGCATACGTCCATGTCATTTGAACTTTGAAGTTTAAGTGAGATTACTTGTAAAAAACTTGTGATTTTACTAAATCAGATAGATCTACTATCGTACGCTTTTGATTCTGCATCAACCGAAATCTCATGCGCCTTGATTTTCTAGATTTGAGTTTAGTTTTCAATGATTTTCTTACTAGATCTAATTTCTTAAAACTCCAATCCTTAATAACTTTAAAAATTTTTCATCTAGACTAAAGTGGCGTTTGTTTTTCTATCTGAAATATGAATAGACCTGAATTAGTCTGAATTCTGAATAGATCTAAATGTCTTAATTTGAATAATATGTTTGTTTTTTTTGTTTGAATCTCTGAAAATAAGTATTAAGTTATTTATTTTTTTCAACTTAAAAAATTGAAAATATGTACTTCTACATTTGCATCCTTATTAAATTTGAATGTCAAATAAATAATATATTAAATACAATAATATTTTAACATTTATAAGTAAAACTACATTCAAGTGAATACATAATGATTTTGAAATTTTAATATACAAAATACCATATATTTCAAATTTTATCACTAAAAAGAGTAGCAAAGTTAGTTTATTAGTATATAAGTGAATGCTGGAAAATGTTATTGAAAAAAAAAAAAAAGGCCCAAGTCAACTACTTGCCTAGCGAGAAATTAATGGGAGATTCAAGAACTAGATGAAAGAAATAAAGTGAGGAGGGATTCCATGACGGCTGAAAAAAAAAAAGATGAGATTATATGTGGTAAACATCTATGGGTGAGTTTTAGGATAGACAGGAAAAATAAATTATAAAGCAGAGATATTTTTTATATTAGAAAGTAACTGACTTAATTTAGATATCTCCATTAAATAAAAAATTAAAAAAATTGGCTTATTTTATTAAGTCAAAATTATCTATAAAGTCCTATTAAGTTATAAAAATAAATATCTAAATTTAAAATAATTAATTAATTTAAATCATTTTAAGTTATTAAGTTAAAAAACAAATGCTACCTAAATATTATCGTAGGATAATAAATGGCACAAGCTCCAAAAGGAAAATGCCAATTAGAATATATCAAGAATCCTAGAAAAATTTGCAAAGTAAAAGAATGTATATATATATATATATATATATATATATATAGATATATAGTTTTTCTTTAGCCAGTCACAGGCTACCCAAAAGAAGAATATATATATATATATATATATATATATATATATATATATATAAGGGCCAAGCCAAAGGGGGAAGATGATGAGCAAGTAGAAAGGCCACGATCCCGTGCGTGGGATTGTCCCTTACTAACCCAACCAATTAGACACCTCATCATCTCGCCACTCGGTCGCCACCACTACCCTCATTCTAAACGCGCGCCCCCGCAAAATCATCGATACCCTGCTTTCTAATTTAAATCTTATTCATACATTTGTCAACCGCCCTGCTTCTTTGAGCCCCATTTTTGTTGTGATAAAAAGATTCGATCAGTGAGTGGCTCATAGTAATGGCTTTGAGTTTACCATATACATCGTCTACATTCTTTTGCCACCGTTCAATTTTGAAAAGAGATGATGTAACATTTTTGTGATACATCAATGTCAAGGACCTCGATTCATTTGGTGGATATTGCATACTTTCTTTCCTAGATCCATGTTTGGAAAGCAATGGCTAACATTAATTTTTATAATATAACCCAAGCTGCAGGATAAATATTGAACTGTACCATACATGCAAATAAGCAATTAATTCGTCTGTGTAGCCGATTGGCGGTGATGATGATCATGATCAGATTGAACGAAATCCATCAACTAGGATCCGTTTGTCACTTCGAGGTGATATAGAATAGGTGTGAAGTGGGGCACTCAAAGTCATCGAAATATAACTTACTTTTAACAAAATTTAACTTGCGTTGAAAGGGTAACCAACAAAAGGAAGGAATTTTTTCTAATAACTTTAGGATTTTATATGGCAGCATCAATTCTTGCAAATCCCTACGTTTGGCATCATATTCGCACATATTTTCGAGGTGATCATAGGACCAAGACAATGCATTCCTTCATCCTTAATAGCAGCAGACAATCAATTATTTATTTTTTATGTACTAAATATAATTAGTTCTTATGAATATATAATGATCTGACGGTTAATAGCTCATCTTATATTAAGCGAAAATATAACGCAGTAGAGATTTTATCACATTTCTAGATGTTCATCATAGAAGATAGTAAGCGAGAATATCATGGAAAATAGCAAGCAAGAATATCATGCAGTATTATCTGAAGAGTTATGAGATTTTATCACATTTCTGAATGTTCCGCATGGAAGATAGAGGCAGGCACTCGCTAGATCATCGTCCTAATTCTTAGATGGCATGGCTTAGACCAGGGAGCATCTTGAATTGGTGGATGAAATAGCACGGGGGGGCACGTGATAGTGTCCATTCACGCAATCACATCCACATGGCTGCAGGATGACATGTCACTCTTCGGCGCTAAGTGCGCACCACACGTCGACTGACAGTTTGATGAAAGTTTTCCGACCAACACGTGTCTCTAAGGCACCGGTCTGATTTATTCCCGAATTCGATGCTCTCACATCTGCATGTTTTCCATTTGCCCCCTTTGATTTTGATCCAAGTTATTTCTTAACCTAATTATTCAAATATGTGCAGCTGTCTCTCACGTTACTATTTTAACTCTTCGAACTGGGGAATAAGAACATGATGATGTTACAGTAACCTGGTTTGTTTTATTAAATTACCCCTCTATTAATGTAATACTCGTCTAAATATATACTCTTAATCAGGGAAGCAGTCATTTAATTCAATTACCCCATTGCACCCCAGCCATTGGTTCAAAAAATCATGACTCCATGCATATATACGTGATTGAGAATCCTTCATCAGAATGTTATATGTGAGTGTGGTGATCCATACAACTTTCCTGTTCAAGTTTAATTCGTGCATGGGACTTGATCCTGTTTAATTAATCTTGTAACCACTTGAGGAAAATGTAATTATGAATACATATATAATATGCATTATAAGGAAAACCGGAGTGCCTCTTTCCACCCGAAAAGAGATAATTGAAAAAGAAAACATGCGCAACTGGTGTATATACTTAGCACCCAGAATAATTATTTGGTTTAATTTATAGAACAACACTAGATTTGAACTCAGGACGCCCAAAGCAAGAATTGTTGGGAAAAAGAGGAAAAATATGAGGGACGAATGAATTTAAGGAGTGTATATAACACTTTTTTAGGGTTTTGTCTGCATATGCTCGAAAGAATTTGCTGATGATCGAGCTCTTATGTAAATTATCTCCAGAATACAAAAAATCCAGAATACTGCAATTAGCAATACTAAAGCATTCCTTAAACACTTCTATTCGAAATCGTATGATTGTGAGATATATAAACAAAGAAATGCTTTTAGATATGGAGGAATGATTTCTTTTTCTCTTTCTTGGTACTAATGAAGTGAAATTAAAGTCCTACTTGTAGTGTTTCAATCAACGCGTTAACTCTTCAACTTTAATTTAACTTATGAAAAATCAATTACAAATTACTTGATTCCTTAAGTAAAAATTCATTGCATCAGTTGATTTGATTCACTTGTTATGCTTTTAATTCAAATTCATTGTGCATATCTACATACAAATATTATACTGAAATGAATAGGAAAAATTATAGAGTACATTAGAGGTACTACACCTAATTAATGCATGTATGACTTGTGTATAGTTCAACTAAACATAACTATCAATTATATGATTATTTTTAAAAAATATATATACACATGGTATACATACATTAATTGAATATAGTATCTCTTATGTAGGTGTAGAAAATCTCTCAGAAAGTAGAAGTAGAAAATTGATCCAAAACGTCATTACTTTTATGGCACAATTTGGTTTATCTTGGTAAATTTCAAAAAGATAAGCCTATAGGGAATAGGAGACCCTTCTTAGTTTTTCCAGGTAATGATAAATCAAACGCTCATAACTAGGGCCTAGGGGTTCCCCAAGTTTCCCTCGAGATGCAGGTCTAAAGACTTTGAAGCAAGGCAGTGGCCAATTGAGGAGGGTTTCTACCCATTAGAACAGGCTTTAACCATTAAAAATCTCTAATATATTCTAAATTTTCAAAGTTTGCGACTTTTTTACCACTCTTTGCTCGACATCTATACTTAGAAATTTTTCGAGTTTCCATGAGACTTTCCCAAAATGGAAACTTGAAGTCAAAATTTCTCACACTTGACATGAAAAATCTCTCGTCAGTAATGATTTGTTTTTAGGGCTTCACTGGCCTGGCTCTTCTTTTATGAGCCCCATTGAAAAAGTTTCTATTCATGCGATGAGTTCAAGGATATATATATATATCTCGAGAAATCAAGAATATCTTTAAGCAGATTTATAAGTACGTATTTGGAAACCGATTCATCAAAGTATTATACGATGATTCTTGTATGCATTTAAAAGTCATCACAAATCAAACCGGAATGATCGAGAAACCGGAAACGGAGTTTTCAGTTATTTTTCATATGACTCTCTTAAGGTGAGGTATCATGAGTAGAACCTTTAATTAGTAGTAGATAACTCTCGCTTTATTATTTAAATTAATAGATGTTTAATTTTTCCATGCACTGTCAAAGTAAAGTTTCTTAATCTTTGAAAGTTGATGTCAGAGTTGAGATTTTTAGGTTAAACTTCAACTATTTCTTTTATTTCCTAATTAGATAGTCTCCTAATGCTATCACAATTCACAGCCATTGATTGAGAACCTATTTAGAATTGAGGCCCTGTAACTTTTAAGTTACAGCTGCTATGAAAAAAAAAACTGTACTTATGAAATGAAAGTTAATAGTATATAGTGAATATAATTTTTTAATAATAATTTTGACAAAATTATTAAAAATATAAATATTTTCATCGTATAAGTGAAAAATTATATCAAAATTACTTAAAAGCTACAGCAGCTAGCGTTTACTAAAATATTTAATGTTATAATTTTTAAAATACAGCTGTCCAACTTCAAACTCAACTGTAAAATTACCCGTTTATGGCTTTTAAAAGGTTATTTACAGTCCGGTCCATTCATGGCAATGCAATAAATAATTTGCAAAAATCTTGGGGACAATATGTGATTTTTGCAAATTGGAAGCCCGTAATTTTCATATGAAAATGTAAAACGATCCTCCCGCCCAACGTGGCATGCTTATTATAAGTAAGCAAACGTGTCAGCTTCAGACACAAACACACGCACACACATGTATATATAGGCACACGGAGTCTCAAAGCTTATCCCAAATCATGTGAAGTGGCCGTTTAAATGTCATCTTCAAATTCGGTTCTGTTTCATTAAAACTTGAACATCAATTTAACTAAGAAATAAATTTTAATTGAAAACTACTTAATCCTCCCTAGTGCGTTTTCAATAAATGGGTATGTTTCTAATGAATTGATGGTATATAATTATATATCATGTGAATGAATTAATTAACGTTGGGAGTGGAAGATATGCATGCAACAGGAATGAGATTGGCACCAAGTAATGTTGCATCAGCCTTTAGTGGAAACACATATAAAGATCTTCACCAGCCGGCTTTTGTTATTGGAGGATGCTTTGCACTTGCAGCGGTGGTGCTCTCCTTGTTTCTCATTTTGCAACATCTCAGATCATACACCAATCCTGCTGTTAGCTTTTTTTTTTCAAACTTAAACTTATTTTTCCTATGAATTTTTTGCAGTTTTAGATATTATGTGCAACAGTGCAAGTACTCTGTCAGTTTCTAGAGTGATAATTGTTTAAAAGCACAATGTATTGTATTAACATTAATGATGTTTCTTGCAATGACATTGTCTAAGGGAACTTCTATTAACAGCTGAATGGAAAATGGGACAATTACTCAATGTTGATTTATTTTATTTTTTTTCAGGAACAAAAATGGATTGTTTCTGTTCTGTTCATGGTTCCTGTCTATGCCAGTGAGTCAGTAAGATCCTCTCTCTCTCTCTTTTGATCTGTGGCATGCTACACATGCCCTGCCCATGGCCCCAGAATAACTTTATGCTCTCTGATGTTCGACGAAATGCGAGGGCATGACAATGTGGCTGCCTTTTGTTTGATACGCAGCGTGTTAAAGAATAAAACTGTAAACTTCATACTTTAGTTTATAACTGCTATTGTTACATGTTTAGCAAAAGTCGAAGCAGGATTTGCAATTTGTGTCTTGTGATGATTTAATACACAAATTCATTTGTCACTAGGAACGGAAAATTTCGTAGAGAATGTTTTGTAACATGTCTGTTTTTATCAGTAATTCAGATGGATTTGATTTACTATATATACATAAATAATGATTGCCTTGTTTATTGGCTCCGCAGATTTTATCATTATGGAATCCAAGGTTGTCTCTTGCATGTGACATTTTAAGGAATTGCTATGAAGCTTTTGCCTTGTATTCTTTCGGGAGTTATTTGGTTGCTTGTCTAGGTATGTCACCCTATCAATTTGTCTTGAAGATCGTTGCTTATTCTGTCTGCTTTAATTCCATGGCATCACTATGGGTGAAATTTACTTTCTTTCAGTTCAGTGTCTTTACCAATTAACATAAATTTTCCAGTGGAGCAATAACATTGTTTGCTTTATATGGCTCAAAGTCTCTTTTCAAAGTTCACAACTGTAATATTTTTTTGGAGACATTACCGTAAAAAAGATTAGCCTCATGAGTCGTGAATTTATGTTCTAAAATATTAATCTAGGAGGGGAAAGAAGAGTCATAGAATTCCTTGAAAATAGATTGAGAAAGCAGCTGGATAAGCCATTGTTAGAAGAAACTGATGAGAATCGAGGGGAAGAACAAAGGTCATATATCAACTTCTTCTTCCGACCATGTGTTCTTGGGAAAGATCTACTCTCAATAGAAAAGTTTGGTCTTGTGCAATATGTAAGCCATTATCTTGCCTCCATATGATTTGATTATGATTTGATTGAGTTCTGATATCTTCTGGTTATCCCAGATGATCTTGAAGACAGTTTGCGCATTCTTGGCATTCTTGTTGGAGCTCTTTGGGGTTTATGGTGATGGGGAATTTAAGTGGTACTATGGGTATGTGTAATCCTATACATCAATACATGCTTTAACATTGCACTGTGGGCTGATAACAAAGTGATAAATTCCTGAATGCTAAATGGTTAGTTCTATTCTTTTGTACAGAGAAATTCTTTTATTATTATTATTTTTATATTCTCACGACATTAATAGTTTTGCAGTCAAAGACAAATGAGCACTGATATTTGGTGTCTCTACTTTTCCGTAAATGTACCAAAGACAGTATGCCCCAACAATCTGGGTTTTGAGAGGAAATCCTTATTTTATCACTTAAATTGGGGGTTCTAATATTTTCGGAGAGACACACAGCAATTTTATTTCGCCTTATTTTTTCAACCGTTAAATGTCAATCTCTTGCAGGTATCCTTATCTAGCCGCAGTACTGAACT
The DNA here is from genome assembly GCA_030449925.1 of Citropsis articulata. Lineage (NCBI taxonomy): Eukaryota > Viridiplantae > Streptophyta > Magnoliopsida > Sapindales > Rutaceae > Citropsis > Citropsis articulata. The sequence goes on from JASUUH010000257.1 coordinate 1,909,930, forward strand.
TCAGCCAGATGTGGGCACTATATTGCCTTGTGAAGTTCTATAATGTGACTCATGAAGGACTTGAGCCAATTAAGCCATTAGCGAAGTTCATCAGCTTCAAGGCCATTGTGTTTGCTACCTGGTGGCAGGGTGTTGGTATTGCTCTATTATGTGCAATAGGAGTTCTGCCCAAGGAAGAAAAACTACAAACTGGATTGCAGGACTTTTTGATTTGTATTGAAGTAAGTGGCTTAATATTCTATGTTTTGGGAAATCACTGATATGTAGTACATGTGTCTTAGTCTTCTATAAAAAGATATTAAGGACGGAGCACAAAGGAGTGGAGTTAAAATATGCGGAATGCACAAACCATTCTTGTGAACGAGGAATGCACTCCCATGGGCAGAGTGAAATCTTACTATTTTCCTTTAATTGGGGCCTGGTGGATGAAGTTTGTCCTAGGAATTATTCTTTATATCTGCTTAAATGCAATCTGTGTGCAGACTTTTCTCTTGTTACTATTGTGATTTTAAAAAGAGGTCAATTACCTTTTATTTGACCTGATTTAATATATAAAATTCTATGACAAACAGTATTCATAGAGGTCACCGAGATTCTATTCTTTTATACTGATGAATATCTTATGAACTACAGTTGTTGAACAATGATGGCTAGAAATGCTAGCGGTGGCATGTATTTATTGTTTTATGTTATTTGCCATGACTGTTAGATGTTTCTATCTTTGGCATTGCAGATGGCGATTGCAGCAGTTGCGCATGTGTTTGTCTTTTCAGCTAAACCCTACCATTACCTTCCACCCTCTGAACATGGGAAGGTCGTTGCCGAAAAGACGGAAGAAATAGTCACAGTGGAGGAGGGTTTCAAGGAGAAACCAGCTGTGCTTGAAAATTCGGAAATGCAAATTCAACCGCCAGGAACAAGCATCACCAAAAGTGTTCAAGACATTGTCGTTGAAGGTGGCCAACACGTAAGTTCAGTCTCCTGTACACGTGCTGTAAATGTTCAACATTTTTCTTTTGAAGATTACACACATGTTGACACTTCATAAGCAGGTTGTCAAAGACGTCGTATTGACCATCAATCAGGCAATGGGACCTGTAGAGAAGGGTGTGACGAAGATCCAAGAGACGTTTCACCGTCAATCAGTGAGTTCGGATGACAAGGGAGAAGGGTCAGAGTTAGAAGTTGAGGAAAAAAGTATTACCGCAACTAATATTTCTGCTGAGGTATAGGGAAAAATGTAGTCATCGTAAGATTGTGATGGAAATGAACTATGAAGACATCAGGTTTATACAATTCTACAGCATCTAATTCATGATTGTGTGTCAATTTCGGCCAATTCTGTTGAATAGTCAGAAGTATTCTATCTAGCATACAAGAGGCGAGAGGACTAAGCGATACATTGAATGCCAATGCCCAACATTGAAGATATAAACGAGGTTCTGATCTTGCAGAATTCTGCTAGCATGAATGACAATTTACGATTTGACAAGCAGATCCAAGTAAGACGATATACTAAAGAGAATCATGATGCCGTGACAGATTAACATTTGTATACTAAATAGGGCAACGATCATATAATAGCGGCTATGAAATATTTAGATAGTAGTGTCATTGTCCATCCTGTCCACAACAACATAAACTTGAACAACATTCAAAGCAGCCAAAACATGCGAGGGCAGTACACAGTTGCGTCAATACAATGACGCATTGGTCATTTAGCTTGTTACAACACTGGAGACAACACATGCAACAGCACTTATTGCCCACGGTGTTGCAACAGTTGGAAGCTGCCTTTACAAAGATTTCGGCAACCTCAGGCAATTTTGGTATTTCAGATCCTGGAGGGAAGTTTTCAGCTGTTGCAGTCAAGTCGCCAAAGCCAATGCCAAGGTTCTGTAACATTATTGTTTTGGGGACTTCGGAGTCTAATATCTTTTGATGATCACTCTTCTTTGATCCCTGTTTGCATAAACATTCACAGTGGAACTATTAGTGACCTGTGACTACAAGTGCTTTATGATGATCGAAAACACCCAAGGGCCTGTTTGGTATCGTGGTTGAAAAGTGTTTGGTAAACGCTTGCGATTGTGGTTTGGAAACTAAGTTACTTTTATCCCACATTAGTATGATGAAAAACCTATATCTCTTATATTTTTGTCAAAAAAATTATTTAAAAAATTCCTATAAGGGCAATATTACCACCTTCTTTGTTCCAGGTGATTCTGAAGCGTTATTCCTTTCATCAGTCTCCACTATGGTCATTCGGGTATACTCACAGAGAACACCAGTCTGTACACTCATTTTAGAAACCTGCCAATGAAAAAGAAACAACATCAACTCCCCTTAATACTGGAAAATGGGTATGAGGATCAGGACACCAGAAAGTAACTGGCTAAATACCAATGCAGTTGACAGAAGATTTCCAACCCCCCCCCCCCCTCCTCTCGGGTGGGTTGTGTGTGTGTGTGTATGAGCCCAAACATGAGGTTTAACTTTTCAAAACTGACCTAAATGGTAAAAGCATGCACATAATTAATTTTATAAATGAATGGCCAGGATCATCAGACCATGAATCTACAACCAAAGAAATTAGGTCAAGTTCTTTCTGTTCAGAGTTGAACTTGGTATAAACCTTTTGGCATTTTTATGTGTCAATACAGATAGTACCCAAATCTATTGTCTCCATAAGTTTTGGAAAAGAATTATTAAGATTGCAGAGCAGCGAACCTTCTCCTCAAGACGTTTATCTTCTGAAAACCATGCTTGAGCTGTGAGCAGATCGATTTGTTGCTTCGCACATATCTGTCACCAGAAAATATAAATAATCATAACATAAGGTAAAAAATTTAATAGTTCTGCATGTAAAAGAGAGCCAGGGTCGGGACTAACATGAAAAGATGAACTAAACTAATTTTGGTAACTTAGGAAAACTGTATAGGGAGGAGGGTGGGTGGTAAAGGACCATTTCTTGCCCCAAACAAAAAAATATTAACTAACAAAGAAAGAAATTTGATCCTCTTCTGCCCCACCATGAAAGAAAAGGAAGAGGGAAAATGCCCAAAAGAAAACACTGGATCAACCACTAACTATGGACTGGTTACATAAAATGAGCAAACGTCAAATAAAAGCAAGATGACAAGTTAGTGCCTTACCCTGTCAAGAGGTATGTCCTTCGCAAGTTGCAGCTTCAACTCTACAACAAAATTACTCAAATCTCCCAAGAAACCTTTAGCTTTAAGGGTGTCAGGAAATTTTCCCTGGTACCTCCCAGATACAATTAATGGGCTTTCGGATGAAAGGTCTGGGATACGAGAAGGGTACATCTAATCACAAAAACATTGCAGACAATTCTTAATGAGTCAAGGAATGGGCAAAACAGAGAACCCGTTACAATGTAGCAGAGATAATCGAACTCTAAAGCAGGTTCGGTGTCAAAGAAAGAATATCCTATCTGTAGATCACCCAGAAAAGCATGATGACATCACATAGATAAAACACATTACACATATAATGCTAATGTGCATAATTTGTATCAACACGTGTTACCAGAGAGCAAAAATAAGACAGCTATAAGCAAGAGATGAAGAGAAAGCAACAGGACTCGCCAAATTGCTCAGAAGAGCCTAAACAAAGGTAATGCAAAAGAAAGAAAGAGTAGGTAAACAAATGAAACATCTTATCTATCTTCAAGAAGCTAAAAATTCAAAAATAAATAAATAAACAAAATAGAAAATCAGAGTGAGAATAAGCATACCTCAAACTCATCAAGATCTTTCAATGTGTCAATTACTATATTTGCAAGAACAGATGAGAAACCTCTGGTAAATAATTTTTGCATTTGGATCTCAATGGAATCTGATCAGTAGAAATAGTTTGAAAAGTCAGAAGATCAGCAATGCGAAAGGGAAAGCTCAAATTGGCATATAATCTTGTTATCTAAGAAAAAATCATTAACTATATATATATAATGCAATGAGTTCTGCAAGCTAATAGTAAAAGGTTTTGCAGCAGAAAGACACAGGAATCAGCATACGATGCGCTATGCTAAGGGCACAGGGATCAATCACTCAATTTATTAACCATTGGATTCTACAGAAAAAGTATAATTAAGAAAAGAACAGCTCAAATTAACATTCATTTTTAAAGACATGAGGAATAACAGTTTGTATCTTGTTTAGTTTCTTATTTAAAAACAACAAAAAATCCTTCCTCATTCATTTTTAAAGACATGAGGAATAACAGTTTGTATCTTGTTTAGTTTCTTATTTAAAAACAACAAAAAATCCTATCTTTTTTAGGGATACTGTAATTTCCAGATCGCCAGCAGTTGGGTTTATGGACTAGTTTATAAGTCATGAGCTCTCCTAACTAAGTAGATGTGTTTTGGTTTGCAAAGCCCAATAACAAAACTGCAATAGCATACGATGCGCTATGCTAAGGGCACAGGGATCAATCACTCAATTTATTAACCATTGGATTCTACAGAAAAAGTATAATTAAGAAAAGAACAGCTCAAATTAACATTCATTTTTAAAGACATGAGGAATAACAGTTTGTATCTTGTTTAGTTTCTATGTGCTCAAAACAACAAAAAATCCTATCTTTTTTAGGGATACTGTAATTTCCAGATCGCCAGCAGTTGGGTTTATGGACTAGTTTATAAGTCATGAGCTCTCCTAACTAAGTAGATGTGTTTTGGTTTGCAAAGCCCAATAACAAAACTGCAATAGGCTATGTGCTCAAAACAGACAATCTTTTTTAAAAACAACAAAAATCCTTCCTCATTCATTTTTAAAGACATGAGGAATAACAGTTTGTGTCTTGTTTAGTTTCTTATTTAAAAACAACAAAAAATCCTATCTTTTTTAGGGATACTGTAATTTCCAGATCGCCAGCAGTTGGGTTTATGGACTAGTTTATAAGTCATGAGCTCTCCTAACTAAGTAGATGTGTTTTGGTTTGCAAAGCCCAATAACAAAACTGCAATAGGCTATGTGCTCAAAACAGACAATCTTTTTTAGGGATACTGTAATTTCCAGATCGCCAGCAGTTGGGTTTATGGACTAGTTTATAAGTCATGAGCTCTCCTAACTAAGTAGATGTGTTTTGGTTTGCAACGCCCAATAACAAAACTGCAATAGGCTATGTGCTCAAAGCAGACAATATCTGCATGGTTTGTGGGCCTGGGCTGTTACAAGTGGAATATCTAATGTATCTAATGTATGGATGGATATGTCTACATGTTTATGATATGATTTCATTCCGTTCTGTTTCCGATGTCCGTCAAAACAGACAATATCTGCATGGTTTGTGGGCCTGGGCTGTTACAAGTGGAATATCTAATGTATGGATGGATATGTCTACATGTTTATGATATGATTTCGTTCCGTTCTGTTTCCGATGTCCCTCAAGAGAAAGCCAAGTCCTCAAGACGGAAGTATGTAATATCCCAAAACATTAGCGAGTGAGTTCTTGGACTGGTTTATAAGCCATGGGCTCTCCTTCCTAAGTAGACGTGCTTTGGTTGCAAAGCCCGATAACAAAATCATGATGGCTGTGTGTCTAAAGCGAACAAAATCAACTTGATTTGTCGGCCTAGGCTGTTACAGATATCATATGGAAGAACAAAACCTAACAAGTAAGAGCATATCCCTTTAAGACTAGTGAAACTTGGAACCTTTCTGACAACTAACGGACATCTTATAAAATTCCAAAGACTTTTAATGAATAACTGCAGAAAGGAGAAGGAAACTGTGTCATTTTTCCTTATTATAGATTTAAAGTATAGAACTGACCTAAATCATAAGCTGCACCATAATACCCCCTGCTAATCATTGCTAGCATTCGCAGGAAATAGTGATTACAGTATGAACCTGTAAAAAGATAGCCAAAACAGAATATATGTCTCAAAGGATCTGAATTCCTGAAAAAGAATTTATATAACTACCAGCAACAGTGCCCTTCCAACTTTCGTTTTTATATGAAAAACGAAAAGTGGTTTGCAGAGCAATTAGCGTGCTACTACCCAATTCAAGGCTGGAGAAAATATTACCAATGCCAAAGGTGTATATACGCGGACAGATAGATCCTCCATTTGTTAGACGACTTTTCATAGCATCACAGATGTGTCTCTCATCTTCAACAGCCCCATCAGTAACAAGAAAGATGATAGGAATGGAACCACGAGAATTTGTTAGCATCTCTACTGCCTGAAAGAAAAGAGGAATTCAATATTTCTCACCTTCGATATAAAAATTATCAATGACTATAGGTAATATAAACAACATAAAAGCTGGATAATCTGAGGAAACTAAAGATATTCTGGGAACAAACTTCAGTGTCTCTACTGCCTGAAAGAAAAGAGGAATTCAATATTTCTCAGCTTCGATATAAAAATTATCAATGACTATATGTAATATAAACAACATAAAAGCTGGATAATCTGAGGAAACTAAAGATATTCTGGGAACAAACTTCAGTGTGTGTCAATGCTAGGTGTCAAATCCTACATAATTTGGAAGGTGGTTTCTGCCAAAATTTATTCTCTAACATTTTGGACAACATCTGATGATTTTCAAAATGTCACAGGAGATGCTGAAAAATATCAAAACCAATGCTTCTCTATATTAATTAAACTTCAAGGGAGGTTATGAAATAGTCCGAAATCTCTTTTCTGTAGAAGTGGTGTTTTCTCATTTAGCGGCAATAAATTTTTAGATGCATGGTACACAACACAAATTACACTTGCGCCCGAAATAAAAAATAAATTAAAACTGCCAAACTGTAGAGGACAAGATCGACTATAAACAAATGTGAATAAGAAGAGACCTTAGTTAGGGGAGCACATATATTTGTGCTGCCCCCTGCAATAAAATTTATGCCAATCCACTGATTGGCCCTTTCAATTGCTTCCTTTGTGGCCAACTCCATTGATGTTGAAAATAGATAAGTTTCTCCATTAAATGCTATGATGTTAAATGAATCTCCTGGATCAAGCTTAGAGAGGGCTACAGCTAATGCGTTCTTTGTATCCTCAAGTGGTTTTCCTTGCATGCTTCCACTTATATCAACAATAAAAATTACATCTTTTTTTAACACCTAAAAAATCATGTAAGATGAGAATTGTTATAATAAAATAAAGAAAAACTGAATGAAGACACAAATAAATCTAATGGACACATATCAACTGAAAAATCTGTAGACCAACCTTCCTACTTTTTGCAGTTCCTGGTAGAAGATACATGCAGAACATCTCCCTTTGATCAACGTCAAGCACAGATGGAGATTGCAAGAGCACACTGCCAAAAATATGACTCGGAGATACCTAAAAAATCATGGGGCACATTAGAGTGACAAAGATATTGTGCATAGATATAAAAAGACATCTCCCAAAGATACAAACCATTAGAACCATCATTCAAGGAGAATTTATGTCATATAAGTTCACAGACAGTAAGAATGCATTAGTCTCTTACAGTGTACAAGAAATCAAAGTCAATATTTGACCATTTAAGAACTTCTGATTCATATGAGTAGCCAAGCTTTCCCACGTCGCGTCTTAATTGCTGGAGAGTATTACAAATGAAAGAAAAAAAGGAACACAGAAATAACACTTAGAAAGATAGCAAACACAAAAACAAAACCCAGGAGTAGGACGATTATGATGAAAGAGGTACCTTTAAAGGATGACTTGATGTATTGCACAAAACCTCAGTTCCAGTACCAGCATTGACATTCAAATAAATCTTTTCTCTCTTAGGAATTTTCTTTATAGCAGGAGTGACATACTCTGGAAACTTAAATGGTACATTTATGGAGAATTCTCCATCACGATAAGACAATTTCTGGGACCAACATAGTCTTATTGAAAGATAGGAACCCCCGTCGATCTGAGAACATGTTAAACTTAAACAACTTGAGATTTAAAAAAAAAAAAAACTTTATAAATGCAACCCAGAAATGATTACCTGCGGCAACGTTAAGGTAAATATATTAGGCTTCAAAAAGCTCCCAGCTTCAACACTGGCTGACTTGCCCGCACCATCATTTTCTCCCGGTGCAGTCAACTGAGTACGATATGACTTCCCAGAAATCTCTGCCTCTACACCTAAGATTGAACCCTGTTAGCCAAATAATATATTTCAAAATCATTAATCAAATAATCAATATTCATTAATTTAAAATAAAAATAAAAAATAGAAAGCGCACCTGGTCGCCCATGGGGACGGCGATGCGACAATCGCAACTCTTGCTTCCCATAACGCAATGGACTCTCCAGGTTCCGGACACTCTAACAAACGCGGTGTCCAGATAACAGTCGACGTCCAATTCGACGGCGTTCATTTGCAACGGAATCAGAGCCGGAGGATCGCACCTGCCGTGCACGTGAGGCTGGTAGCTTGGTATATCGGGATTGTCCACGATCTTCGGGTCGGATATCACCGCGTACACCATCGGCGACTTCGGTAGTAACATCTCCACCGCGCCTGATTTGTCCATCGACGACGGCACCTTCGGGGGCGTCGCCGGCCGGTCCTTCCCGAAGTACAGACGCTTCGAAAGCTTCAGGCCATCTTCTACGGCTTTCACAAAATCATCCGCCATTCAGATCCAAATGTTCTTGAGATTTTTTGTTCTTCTTCCTTTTATGAATTTCAGCGTTTTTTATTTGGGAAAACAATGGGAGAAGAAAGAATCGGGGATCACTTTCAAGTTGGAATTCTTGTAATAATAAAACATCTTTTTGTTTATATATTTTGTTAAGTTTTCTAGTTTTGCCCGTTACGTTCTAGCTGAGTCAGCTGACCGGTGAAGGTATGACAGTCTGTTTTGACCGGTGATTGTCATGTTTAGTTGCCGGCTTTGGCAGTTAAATTAGTTTAATGTGGACCCCAATGGTCCACTATTGTAAGGCATCTCTTTTCAGCTGAATTTCTCTTGGCAGCGGTAAATTGTCTTAACGTTAAGAGGTCCTGCCGCCGCGCCGCGTGGCCATCTGCGCCACGTGTCGGAATATTAAATGACGAGATCTGTTAACTATCCGTTGTTTTGTTGCTATCTGTGAGACGAAAATACAATTTAATATTTCTTTTTTGCCTTGGAAATGAACTCGGGAGGTGGAACTTATTTTTTGTCATTTTCGATTCACTGTAGTTTTGACTTGTGACTAACGAGATGATGCGATGAAAGGAGAAAAGCACAGCTGAGCCCCTTGATTTCAGAAAAATTCACAACCTCACCTCCAATGTTTCTCCCTCTCTTTTCTTTCCCCCTCTCTCGGATAATCACCTTCAATGTATGATGTATCTAAGGACTAAGATTTTGTTTGATACTGTAGTTGACCAGCAGTAAATTAGAAGATATGATAAGTATTTAATAAATATTTATTATTATAATTTAAAAGTTGAGTTTATTTTATTTCATACTTGTATGATAAAATTTTATAATATTTTTATTTTTATCAAAATAATTATTTAAAAATTATATTTATAACATTTTTTTTAATAATCACAATAACTTAATATCTAATCGTGCCTAAAGTATCAATGCAATAAAATTTAAGAGCGATTCTGAAAAATAATGTGCCTAAATCAGCCGCACGGGGGGTACTGTTCCTTTTCTAAAAGTGGAAGGAAATCATCACATGATATGATATGAATCATGATTAATGCAAAACTCAAGGACTCAATCAGATAATATGATATCGTTCGCTTAATCAAATATAAATTTACTCCTCAATTATTGTTGGTACAAGCAATTACTAAATTGGTTATTAAGTAACCAATTATTCGCCAACTATTATACACCTCTTTATCAGTCATTATTTTGTTTAGATTATGGGTTGATTAAATAAAAGCAGTGGGTCGTAGTCATTGAAAAAGTTTCGGATAAAGATAAAAGGTTGGCAAGGAGTGAGTTATAATCAGAAAACGCGCAATCGTGATCTGTGAAACGTCGGCATTAAAAACAAAAATGTTATGCTAGCGTCAGATCCACATTTCCAGTGCGTTTACATTTTGGAATGCACATAATGGATTTGAATAAAAATAAGGAATGAGGATTATGGCCCCAGAAACTACTAAACCAAAAAACATTCTGATAATATCAGATAAATATAACCCACTTTTGGTCGTTAAAGTTACCCAATGTTCCAGAACGTACGCCAAAGATATAAGATCACTTCAAATTATGAGCTACAATTCCTTCCGGCCCACAATTTCAATTCCATGTCCCAATCCCAAATTCACCTCAGTGCCCTGCAGTCACCCCGCCAAATCACATTACATTTGCCGTAGCAATCGGCGGAAAAGGTATCATAAAAAATATAACAATTTGCTTTCTCCGGCAACCTTGAATCCCGATAAGAAGCAGGTCAGCTAAGATAGGAATTCAAGCTAGGAAATGTTGAGCCTGATATAATCGAATATGAATACATGGAAGAAACCTATCCATCAGATATCAATATTGCTACTTTACCACAGTGAAGTTCATAACAGAAACTCCAATGTGGAACTCTTTGGAAGAATAATATATCCCATCTCATGTTGGGGCAATCCTATGTGGGTGTATGGCTTTTATATAGTGCCCTCACCCCAGGCAACAAGAAGGTGGATCTTTTACCAATTCAATGAATATTGTAAGAAGACTATTCGTGTGAAGAATTCAGAACTATAGTTGGGCAAAAAGGATTTCATTCCATGTATCGGGAACACCAGGCAGACACCAATGCAGGCAATCTTGAACTCCACGCGAAGCTGTAATACTGTACCGTGATATGTGACCCTCATCTCTCACTTGGGATAACGCTGTTATGTCCAACAGCTTAACTCCAGTTCCTTTCACTGCATTGCCAGCACTATAATCACTGGACTCATCTTGTAAAACTTCCTTTCCTATGGACATAGGGGTTGTGTTGTCACAGCTTCCTCCTGTATTCCAGTCTCCATTTACAAAATGCCTGGGAGAGATGCTTCGGTAGAAGGCTCTTAAGCGTGGATGTTCTGGGAGCTGTGAGTTCACCCAACTAACAATACTGTGGATTGTGAAGTTCTTGGCTCCAGCAATTTCCGCTATCTTCCTGTTTGTGTTGGGCATACCACCCACATGCATGACCCACCGATTCGCCTTAAGCTTCCCACGATTCCAGTGGTGCCCAGTGTTGAGCACTAGAACATCAAATCTGTGAAGATACTGATGCAAGAAGGCTGGTGGCCGATCAAGATGCATGGCATACTCCGTGGCTTGGTTTGTGATATTAAGAGGATCCAGGTCACAGAGGCATGCCGACCAGTAATAGAGGATTGTAGTGTTAGTGCTAGGAAATCGATAAGCCCACCCATTTGGGCGAATAGCCCCACGAGGTTTGACAAGCCCATATTCCTTTCCCACATCTTCGACATCAGGCCTCTCCTTGCCACCTGTGACCATGCACATCAGAGACTGGAACTGCTGTCGACCCAATGAATCTCCAATAAAAGCTAGAGTTCTGTCCTGCATCCTGGAATGGATCAAAACGATCATCATAACCAGAAAAAACTAAAATTTTGAGGAAAAGAGTAAGAAAAGAATTGAAAAAATGGATTGGGAAAGAAAAAGGCACAACAACACAGTTGGCATTATCAAGAATCCTTGCATGCCCATACCAACATCACATCCGACTCAGACTGACTACTAGGACATCCCAAAGCAACATATCATGTCAGCAGCATGACAAAACCCGGGTATTATCTTGATTTTCTCAACAGAGACTGCAACCCACATTATCAAACTACCACTCAACCCTGCTGTCCAAGGGGAGAGTTGAAATAGGAATTAATTACTCAGTTGCCAGGATGGGACTTGGATTGTAAAAGGAAAACTACTAAAGCAGACGTTCACATCTTTAACCAAGGGATTACTAAAAACTTTTACAGCAATCACCTTGCCACTTGCCAGCTTACAGTATTTTAAAATATTAGGTTTTGGATGATGTTTCGCTATGCCTAAATCACAGACTGTCTACACTTTAAATAGAGATTAATAAACAATAGCTTATCTTCAGATCATTTGAGGTAAAGATTTATGAAGAGAAACTAGAGCTTTTTCAAAAAGTCACTTTGAGCGAATACTAGACTAGCATCAACAGGAAATTGACAACATGCGATTCGGGTTCTTTTCCTTGGTGTAAATGAAATAGGATTCATGGAAGAGACATGCCATATGCATTTTCAGGCAGGAAAAAAGTCTGACCAATAATATGAAAAGTTTTCTCCAGCATAATTACAGTAATACCTTGTTAAGAACCGGGACCCTTCAAATTCTTCCATTTGACAATTCTTTGGCTGCCACCGTAATCTCTCATAGGCAAAGTCTGTTCGCTGCATCAACCGGCAAGCCCACATTTGCGACAGCCATTGCTTACAATGGGCCCCTGAATAGAGCGGTCGGCTATCATCTACAACCCATTTTCCTTTTGCATAATTACAGGCTGGAGTAAGGATGAGACAAATTACAGTGTTAATTAACAATGTCACCATGATATACAGCTTACAGATACATAATCAAGAAATTGAGCAAAGAATTGTACGAAGTATTTCAGTAAGCAACACACATACTTATCCATTACTCCTCAACAAGACAAACAAAAAAGTGTGTAAATCCAGGAAACTAAGGATTTATGACATTGATACTTCAACTGTAAATCCTGATGACAACATAGCTATGTGACGCATACAGAAAAAGCCAATACTGAGTTTGTCTATGAACTGTTACACATTATTTTCTTCTCTAAAGTCACACAAAAAGAAAATGAAGGGCTGCCCATCAGAAATGTAAGACCAAAAGAAATATAAATCAATTCATGATTCACAATATTTGGATACCAACCAATCAATGAAGGATGCAAGAATTAGAACTCATGAACATAAACGATTCTGCAAGCAAGGAATACTCTACCTTGATTTTGTTCAAGCATTGTCGAATTCTCATCAGCTTTTATCCTCTCTGAGGAGCTTAAGTTTGCAGAATCCACAGATGATCTTCTATCTACACTTTCTTTTTCTAGCTTTGAATTTTTTTCTCCTAAATTTTTCTTCCCATTTTCTTCAGTTTTGGTCAAAATAGTGAAATTCTCAGCACTGCTGTTTTTTTCTGCTTCCACAACGTGCTTGTCTTTCGCCTGACCTTCTGCCAAACTTTCGGTATTTTCTGCACCACCATGGTAAAGGTAAAGTCTCAGAACAGAATACAGAGACACTTCAAAGATCCCAGTGCATTCAACATAAATAGAAGATATTGGGTGGTAGAAAATCAGTGAGAATTACCACAAGAATAATTCAGAATACTGTTTGGGCAATTCTTTAGCCATGTGATTTTCTCAACAAAAAGATAACTGAAAATTTCATATGAAAGGCAAAATTCTACCTTTTCTTTTAGCAGGAGTTGTTTCTGCCACAGGACCCGCAGGAGCCAGTATATTAGAAAGTTGTCCCTCTTGATGGTTTACAGTGTTATTCTCTGCAGACGTTGATATATCTTTGTTCATGTGTATTTGTGACTCTGGAGATACTGAATTTGTAAAAGCACCTGCACCACACAAGAAAAGTCAGAGGAACAATTCTGAGCCTAATTGAACCAAGGTCATCACTGCATTCCTTCTAAGTTCCTCAATAAAAATGCTCTATCCAAGAACATCATATTTTGGCCAAATAAATATCAAGTAATACTGCATTTATATAGCTGGGAGGCGAGCTCGTGTGTATATTGATACAATCGACTCAGATCCGCACTCTTCAACTCCTTCAAAAATTAAACTAAATGCAATGTGTATATTCTATAGACAGGAAACAGAAAATGAAATTACAGAACTGACATTAAAAGAGATATATCACAGAAGACAAACCTGAAGAAAGCCACAAAAACCGACTTTTAGGCGGAAGGAAAGTAGCAAGAAATGGAGTTCTATCCCATGTCCACACAAATATAGTTGTGCACACTAGAACAATGAGAATGAGAGACAGCTCTTTACCCCTCAGTCTGAAAAAAGTTCCTTTCATTCTCTAAACATTAAACTCACCAAAATCTCATCAAAATAACCCGGATTCCTTCTGATTAAGGCCTATAAAATTCCAGAAAACAACATTTCAGCTATTTAAAAAAATAAAAATAAATCAAACCTCAAGAAACAACACTTAATCAATTCAAAATTCTCACGGGACATATATCAAAGGCTGCTTGAAAAAGCACTTTAATTTATTATTCATATTCACAGCCCTGGCTCACTGACAGTAACTTTCCAAAACTTCATTTTACTGCACCCAATTATGAATTTAATCAAATTTAGAAGCTGCTTAATTTCTCCAACATTATGGTCCAGCAGTTTCTAGATCAAGTTTATCGAAGCTATAGTGAAGATCTCGCAGTCGAAAGTAACAATAAGTTCAAGAATTGATGCAAAATGCAAGCCATTTCCACCTCTGACACAATCATGAATAAATGAAGGGAAAATACTCTCATATTAAAAGGTTTTGGAGATCTTCGTCTCAAGGCAAAACGGATCAGAGATAAATCTAATGCAAGTGGTTAATAAAATAAAATTAAGCTTTAGATTACAAGATGCATCCGGGGGAGAAACGTACCTGATTTAGTAACAATTTCAACTTATTTTTTAAAAAGAGAAATTCTGCAGAATATATTAAACGCGTTTTCCAAGCAAAGAGAGCAATTGAAAGAGGTGAAGACAGCGTCAATTAGGATTTATTTATTTATTCATACGACGCCGGGACTGTTTTTTTATTTATTTATTTATTCATACGACGCCGCGATTGTTTTTTTTTTTTTTTTTAATACTGGTTACACACACATTACTATATTTAACCATATTACTATATTTAACTATTATTATAACAGATATTACATTAATTGTAATTATTATTACAGATATTATACTGATATTTACAATCAGATATACACAGCTGAAACTTATATTATTACATTAAATTTACAATCAGATATATATAGTTAGGACTTATGTTATTAAATTCTATGAAGTACATACCCAGACAAATAACTCAGACATTACATTGATATTTACAATCAGATATATATAACTGGAACTTATATTATTACATTAAATTTTATGAAATATATTTCACAAGGAGAAAAACTTATAAATAAATGTTTAGCCCCCACAAAATGTGAAATGGAGAAAAACTTATAAATAAATGTTTAGTCTTTATAATATTTTTATTGGAACTTGGCCATTATCTCATCTGATCTCATCGCCCAAGGTCAATCAAGGAAATAGGCGCTTTTGTGTATTTAATTTAATTTTTTTTCTTCATATTATAGTTAATGTATGTGTGTTTAGAATGCTAGCCGAATGAAAATTAAGCTAGTCAAAAATTGCTGACACATTGATTACGTGGGTAAATTTAAGGCCACGTTGGCATTATACGTGCGATCATGAAAAATTATATTAATTAAGAGACAGTCAATTGAAGTTGAAGAAATGATGGCTTAAGGTTTTGAAGATGATGGCATAAGCTCCTTAAATAAAGGTTGATTCCATTGTAATGGTTCAATCCACACACTGTTAGCGTCAAATGAGTAAAATTAGAGGCAGAATAATAAAATAATGATTTAAATGCTAATAATTAAATTCATAGATGACCTCTGTGTTGTATATAGTAGGGATTTCATACCAAATTTTCTAAACCAAGCAGATCAAGAATAAATAATAGTATAGCAATTAACAATTATGATTCTTAAACAGATTAGTATTAAATATAAAATTAATAAGGTTAGGTATATAAACCACATTGTTTAGGTTGAAATCAAGTTGTCTTGCTCTATTCTATAATTAGCCAATGAGTTTATATCGATGCCTAATCTCAGATTGGCTTGCTAGTAGTTTGGTAACTTTGATTGCTATTATCTGGCGATTGTGCTCCATCATTATTTTATGAACCAACTGATCTCCTCTCACATGTTTCGATGCCGTTCATTAAACATATTTTAACGTATATCAAACGTAAGAGACATGACAACAATTGTTCCCCTTGAAGTCATCAACATTTTAATATATTCAGTGAAAGTGATTAATATAAATAAACGATTGTAAAAAAATAATAATAATAATCAAATATTAACATGACGCTTATAATGATTAGGAAAATTGGACCCACACTTTTTTTTCATTGTGATGCGCGGTCAAAAATTCATATTTCATTAAATTTTTGTTGCATTTAGGACCTATCTGTCCACACTTCTATTTATAAACATGGTTACTCTACGGTATGTTTAGTTTGAATGAAAAAAATGAGAGGAGAGGAAAGGAAGAGATGAGAAAGAAATAAAGGAAGAAAAGTGAATTGCATATTCAATCAAGCAATGAAAAATGAGGTAGACTCATTTTTTTCATTCATTTTTCCTTCTTTTCTTTTTAGTCTTCTCTTTTCCTATTATTTTTTCCAATTAAATATGATCTCGAATCTTAATTCTGACATAATAACTAATTATGATCTTTAATCAACCTCTACTAGCAAGCTAAGATTTTGTGACCTTAAATGGTTTTTAGTGTTATTACTTATCAAGGCATAATTTTTTTTGTATAAAAAATAAATAAAATATTAACATAACCTTTAGAACTAATTTAGTAATATTGTAACTTTTAAAATAATTATTGTCAGCTGTGTTGTAAAAATAATTAACTGTAAAGAGAATTAATTAAATATTTAATAAATTTATTTTAAAGTATATTATAAATTTTAAAATTAATTATATATATTTAATAAATTTTATTATTAAATTATTATAAAAAATATAAATAACTCAATTAGACATGATTTTAATTAAAATTTATTCATACGGTTATAAACATGTATATTAGTTTGTATATACAATAATTGATAACTAAAATATAAAAGGCATCGGCCTAATTCACGCCGCCTCGGTTGGTGGCGCAGTGTGTAACAGACTTACATACACTCACTTATATACTGTTTTTCAGCGAATCATTGGCAATATTTGCGTCAGCTTCTGGTGAGATGTCGTTCAGTTCTACTATTTGATTTCCTTCTTTTAATCAATGGATTATATGAAATATTGATTGTGTGTGTGTGTGTGTTGCTTATAAATTTCAGCGAAGCGAGGTCGTAAAGTAGCCGTAAGAGAGTGAAATCAGATGGCTCTCGATTCCGTTTCGACCGACAACAACTCTCTTCAGTCCATTTGCTACAAACGTGGCTCCCTTCAGCTTCTCGACCAGGTCACTATCACATTTAGTATCATCCAGCTTCGTTCTCATCAATCATAATTACTCACTTTGTGTTCCTCAACAGAGAAAGCTTCCTCTGGAAACTATTTATTTGGAAATTCGCGACTCTGCCGATGGATGGTAAATTTTTTTGGTAGTGTTTTCTGTAAAATTATATCCAAATTGTTTTCGAATGTTTCAGATCGTGTCTTGCTTCTTTTATTATTATTATTATTTTTTTTTCTTGCTTGGATATGACTAATTCAATCTCCTTTTATGTTTACTATGTTCAGGTCTGCAATACGGGATATGGTGGTGCGGGGGGCGCCTGCTATTGCTATAGCAGCGGCACTTTCCCTGGCAGTGGAGGTGTTTAATTTGAATGCATTTAGTGGGACTGCTGCTGATGCAGCTTCATGTCTTGGCAATAAGTTGGAATATCTTGTCTCTAGGTAGTACTTTTTGGTCACTGAACCTGATGCGTCGTTTTCTTCTGTATGCTTCATGATTCTTAAGCAACTGGAATTGTGGTTCTTTTATATTTTTTATATCCTGTTTGAGATCTTTGGCTTGTAATTATTGTATCTGATTGCCTTTATTGAATGGTAGCTGATGATATGATAATTTTTCTATTTCCTTAGTCGACCGACTGCGGTCAATCTGTCAGATGCTGCCGCAAAACTCAAAGAAATCATATCAAAGGCTGCCGCTACTGCTTCAGAAGCCAATAGTGTATTTCAGGTAGTGTTGATTCGATTTCCTTCAATTAATCGTAGTGATTAATCTTATTTAGTTCTTGCTTTCTTGTCTTGCATTTATAGGCCTACATAGAAGCTGCTGAAATCATGCTGAAAGATGATGTTGCTACAAACAAAGCTATTGGTTCTTATGGGGCAAGTTTTCTTCAGAACCAGCTCAAAAATTCTAAATTCTCTGTTCTTACTCATTGCAACACTGGCAGGTACCTCCGGTTATTTTACATTTTCTTAAGAATATTAACTCTCTCTGTCTGAGTCTTTTGTGTGTATTTTTGGTTGGCAAGATAGTGTGGAGCTATTTCAACTTAGATTTGTGATGATATGTCATTTGATGGTTACCATTTTTCAAACTGTGTTCCTTTCCTTTTGCCAGTCTTGCAACAGCTGGATATGGTACTGCCCTTGGTGTGATCCGCGCACTTCATTCTGAGGGAGTGTTAGAAAGAGCATATTGCACTGAAACACGTCCATTCAACCAAGTAAGTCTTGAGCATTGAACTTGGTTCGCATGCCGGGGCCAGGCCATTTGTTGTAGCCCGTCCAAAATTTGGGAAAATTTTCAGTTTTATTTACAGAAATACCATTATATACATAACTGCCACTGTTCTACTGTTATCTTTACAAGTTTGTCAGTCTAGTAATTTAAGTTTGTCATTCCACATAAACTTTAAAACAGGCCATAAAAATTTATTCCAAAACCCAATAACTCATGATTCCCACCGAAGGTGCCTTTGTGTTAACATTAAAATTTGAAACTCAAAACTTGGCCACTAGTTAAAGTGGGAGAGGCTATGAGAGGGAAAAAAACTAGGAAAGGGTTCTTGTCTAACCAAAGTCAAATAGTAATTAAAACAGATTCAAAATAAATTAGCTTAGGAAATGAAGTACACGTTTTATTTATTAATTATTTACATAAGTATAACAACTGGAAATTGAAAGAAAAAAACTGTTACCAATTCCTAACCTATTGAAATCCCTATGAACTTCATATAGTAATATACTAATATATACGATACCAATTAAAAATAAAATTTAGTGCACCCTCAAAAAAAAAAAAAAAAGTTAGCTTCACCTCTGTTTGTACGTACTTGTTCCTACAAACTTGAAGGCACTGCACTTCAAGTTGGGTATTTTGACTGCTTTAGCAACCCAGTTGATAAGTAGGCTTACAATATGTTTTTTGATTTAGTTCTGTGGAAAAAACTGCCATGCATCTGATTTTGTGATGGAGTTGTCCCTAGTTAAACTGAAGTGGTTTGAAATATGCAAGTTTATTTGAAATAGTGAATGTTACTTATAAAGTCATCAACATTTTAGCTACTTCTTATTCTTTTATCAATTAATTTTATATGGAACTCTAACTACAGGGATCTAGACTCACAGCTTTTGAGTTGGTACATGATCGCATACCAGATACTCTTATAGCTGACTCTGCTGCAGCTGCATTGATGAAAGATGGTCGTGTGAGTGCTGTCATTGTTGGAGCAGATCGAGTGGCTGCAAATGGTACTTCATTGCAGTGTATAGTTCATTTATGTTTGTGTTGTAGTCAAGGAAGTATATCTAACTATGGGTTGATTGAATTCTAGGTGACACTGCTAACAAGATTGGAACCTACAGCCTTGCATTATGTGCAAAGTTTCATGATATTCTGTTTTATGTGGCTGCTCCACTGACGTCAATTGATTTAACCCTTTCTTCTGGACAAGAGATTGTCATAGAGGAGAGATCTGCTAAAGAATTGTTGTGCTCCCAAGGAGGACTTGGTGAACAAGTTGCTGCATCTGGAATCTCTGTCTGGAATCCGGCTTTTGATGTTACCCCAGCTAATTTGATCACTGGCATTATAACAGAAAAGGTTTCTGTTTCCTTCACCCTCTAGTGCATATACACACTGTACCTTAATAGCATTTTAGTTTGACCTCTTTGTTCACTGAGCAGGGTGTCATTACAAAGGCGGGTGCTAATGATGCTTTTGACATAAAGGATTTCATACAAAAGACAGCCTGAGGCTCTGATGCAAAAGAAGGTGATTTTTAATCGGATGAAGTGCACCCTTGTTAATTTAAACAAGAAATGAAGTTCTTCAGCCTGGGCGAAGATCTGTGGGAAGGAACATTGTATCTCACTTCTTCAGACTCCCTATTGTTGTGATAATTGCTGGCATGTATTTAGTGGTTAATCTTGGCAGCTAAGGGCAAACATTATAATTACTTGAAGTAAAAATAAAACTTTTATAGGTTCAAATTAGAAAGTGGATTGGAGGGTGCAAGTCTTTTGTGTATCTAATCCTCGTTGTTGATTTTTTTTTTTAGGAATGCTATCATTTAACTACTTTAAGAATTGTAATATATCTAATAATTATAAGAATCATTAATGGTGTGTTTACTTAAAGGTTTAGGGAATGAAAATGAAAGAATGAGAATGAAATTAATGTTTTTTTGGTAAAATATAATTTGGGAATAGAAATCAAATGTGTGTCTTACATAATTTAGGAATAAGGAAGGAGAATTTCATTCTCATGGGGAGATTGAGAATGAAAATGAAACATAAGTTTATTTTTGTATTATTCTAATTTTTTCATATTTTTCAAATTATCTTCGTTTAAATTACAATTAATTTTATTATTTTAAATGTCAATCATAATAATAATAAATAAATAAATGTTATTAATTTTATTATTTTAGTTATTATTAATTTTTATTTTTATTAATATTATCATTATTAACAATAAAAATAATAATTACTAAAAATAATTAATTTATCATTATTAACAATATTATTATTATTATTATTAAATTTTATTAACTTTATTATTTTAGTTATTATTAATTACGGTTAATATTACTTTTATTAATATTATCATTATTAAAATTTATTATTATTATTATTATTATTATTAAATTTTATTAACTTTATTATTTTAGTTATTATTAATTACGGTTAATATTACTTTTATTAATATTATCATTATTAACATTTATTATTATTATTATTATTATTATTAAATTTTATTAACTTTATTATTTTAGTTACTATTAATTATTGTTATTATTATTTTTATTAATATTATCATTATTAATATTTTTTATTTTATTATTATTAATTTTATTTTTAATTAATACTATTTTTATAATAATATTTATAAGTGTATCTAGTTAATAAAATTATATTATTTAATACTATAGGTATTTTAATAAATTAATTCTCATTTTTATTTTTCGTTTCTTATTTATTTTACCAAGTAAACACATCAATGACATTCTAACATATTCATATTCCCATTTATTTTTACTAAATAAACATTAAAATCTCATATTCATTCCTCAATCCATTCCATTCCAACTTATTCAGAAAATGCACCATAAAGTCTATCATAAATATATTTTCATTATTACCATTGGTTGGTCAATAAATTTATCAATAAAATGTTAATTTTATTCTTAAAAAATCACACAAATATGAATATCAAATATTAAATTTTTACGCCTATAAGAGTTACTTTTAACTAGTTTATATTTTAGATTTATAATATTATAATGCTTTGAATTATTGCAAATTATTTACTTTTTTTTGGGGGGACAAAAAGGATAAAATTAATATTTTATTAATCAATTAAGGCAGACATTATACTTGTAATCTCTTTCCCTGAGATCCTACCAGTTGGAAGATTTTTGAATATGTGATTGCTGATAATGAAATAGCTAAATACCTAAAATCATATTTAAAAACGCTTCGGCTTTGTCAGCTGCGGAAGCTGGACGCCCGAAATATCGAGAGGCCACCAGCCGCCCATAGTGGGCATTGGCGGTAATTTAATCTTGATAAAACGGGCATAAATTTCCCACAGATCGTGTATCATTTAACATGTTAATACTCCAAAAGCAAGAGAAAACTATAA
Source organism: Citropsis articulata (assembly GCA_030449925.1). Lineage (NCBI taxonomy): Eukaryota > Viridiplantae > Streptophyta > Magnoliopsida > Sapindales > Rutaceae > Citropsis > Citropsis articulata. The sequence goes on from JASUUH010000257.1 coordinate 1,931,825, forward strand.
GACACTCTTGCACTCCATCCATAAGAGAACATCAAAGTAATAAGATTGGCAGTCATGTTAAGACAGCAAATAAATCCATCTACAAAGTTCAAGCTCTAATTGATTCGCAACCTTTATGCTACTTGTGAAAAATAAAAAGAAACCACATGAAAACTGAAAATTTCTCCATTCCTAGGTATGCTCCACAGTCCACTGCAAAGCCTTGACAGCCATCTTCTTCAGCGGTACTGGAAAATGCCAAAAAGAATACATAAGGGTAAAATATATCATATATGAAATGGAGATCAAAATTCAACAAATAGCACCTCAAATATGTGATTTATAACAAAAAAAAACATAATTAGCATTTTATTAAATCAAAGACAACTTCCAACAAAATGGCTGATAAAGATCTTAAAAGAAGAAATAAAAGGGAGGTTTGTTTGAACCTTAGTCAAATTATTATTATTATTTTAATATTAACCAATTAAAATTTAAATAGATACATCCAAAAGTAATTAGCACTTCAATTGACTGGATGACAAACCTGAAAAGGCAAAAAGAACAACTGAGATGGATTCTGGAATGAGTATGGCCAGCTAAAGAGTTCAAGAGGAAGTCTGATATTCCTCATTGAATAAGAAATTGGTCACGACTTCACCATATTGTCAATAAAATTAATATCCGAGCAAAACTTTCACTTTTCCATTTCCCATTTTCTAACCATCCATCACCATAACACGGATACAAATACCCCACAGATCTTTTGTAATTTTGTTTTGGGCTTTACCCAATGAATTATAAATTATTTAACAAAGCTCAAAACTCTGGATGCGTAAGGGGAGAAAAATGATTTAACAAACCAAGAAATTTAAACTGTACTAGAGGAATGAATTGGTATTCTGAACCATTAAGAGAGGAATCCCAATTCCTCAAAAAGATTGAACCCTAATTCCTTCTCCCTTTAACTGCCAACTACAACTAAAACAAAGGGATATTAGGGGTAAGCGAATGTAATGAGGACTTCCCAACGCAGGGCAAAAGTATCAAGATAACTAGAAAACATACAATTTATAAATACTGTGCACACTTGGGCAATGGCCAGCATTGAGACATGCCTGAGTGTTGAATAGATTGGACTAAATATAAGTAGAAGCAAAGTCCAATAGGTATTGTAAGAACGATATTCTCATTCAACATAAGCTACAGACACAAATCATCCTTAACACAAAAAACGTCATCCCATATAAGCAGAACGTGATCAAATATTTAGAATCATTGGATTCCATGTCGACTGCCAGGCCCAATCTTATCATGCTCTTGCAAAAAATAAAAAACAAAAACAGAAAAACAAAAAAGTACAGACCTTGACGAAACCGATCTCCTTGGCGTTGCTGCGGAAGCACTGCCTGCAGCACATTAGGCCGTACTTTCTGATAATCGCATGAGGGTTTCCGCAAACGCGGCTGATCAATCAAAATGCAAATCAAATATTAACGTCAAATACTGCTACTAATGAAGCAATCACCCCACTCAATTCGGGAAAAAAAAAATTCAGTCAAGTAGTTGACGCCATAAGATGATAGAACAGAACTAAAAAGGAACAGAAAAATAGGAACTGACCAAGCACGAGATCCAGGGCCGTAGGTCTTGGGATGCGAATTCCATACGTTGGAGTGACCCATCTCTTCTCTCCTGTCCTGCTCTGCTGCCGCACTCTTCTCCGCAATGCAAATGCTAATTGTGACTTTCGGTGAGAAAACCCTAGCGACTTATAGTCGCCTCTCCCAAGCTACGACGTCGTTTCGCTTTTACCCAATTTCATTTTGTATGATCTGTCATCTATTTTATAAAGATATAAACGAATAGTCACACAAGCATTACCCTGGAGTAAAAATCTCAGGACATGTCATATAGTTTCCGAACTTATAAACACGTTCCATCAATTGTTTACGATTAAATTAATTCTTATTTATTTATCCAATAAAACAAAGCCGTACTCTGTAGTCGTGTTCTATGCAGTATTAGATTAGACTCAAAAATTCAATTTTTTTTTTAAAGAGAAAATTTTAATTAATATAGAATAGAAAAGGCCATTGATACAGAGTTGTTTTTTTTTTTTTAAAAAGAAAATTTTAATTAATATAGAATAGAAAAGACTATTGATACAGAGTTGTGGTATCGTAGGTTTGACTCTCGATATAGTAAAATTAATATAACGATATCGCATAACAACTGTATTCGCTTTTTAAATTCACACAATCACATCGTAATCTGGATCCAATCGCCAAGACGATTATCGCGATATCGAATCGACTCATTAATATAATCAAGTTCATCGCTCTTCGCTAACATATTCAAGTTAATATAATCCGATCTAATAAATCAAGTATGTCCAAATTGTAACTTGCATTTCACAATTGAATCATGCCGAGTGTTTGTTTGATTCCATCTGAAATCCTATTAAAAGCCGCGGTAAATTTCACCCTAATCTGTTCCAAAAACTATTTTTTGCAAATTTATTTCCCATTTTCTGTCTATTTTCTCGTGAATCCCTAATCTTTTGTTATTATATTTTATGATTGAATAGTTTGGATAATTTTCATTTAGATCCACAAATGAAAGCATTTTTTAAGCATCGGGTTGTCTTGGTGAAAAAGCTATCTTCCGCTTATTTATTATTTATTATTTATTGTTCGTTCCATCTGTTTCCCCGAAGAAAAAGTAAAAACACAAATCTGCAAACAGAAGAAAGAGAGAAAAAAAATCGAGAATGAGTAGAGGAAGCGGAGCCGGCTACGATCGCCACATCACCATCTTCTCTCCTGAGGGTCGTCTCTTCCAAGTTGGTAAGTTATCCATTACCTCTTTTATTTATTACTTCTCACTTTTTTTTTCACTAATTATAACAATTCGACCAGAGTATGCGTTTAAGGCTGTAAAGGCCACTGCCATCACTTCCATTGGTGTTCGCGGCAAGGACTCTGTCTGTGTTGTCACTCAGAAGAAGGTCCCGGTAAGTTATTTTCATCTGGGTTGTTTCATTTTTGTTAGATAATTTTTTTGTATGTTTCTTTTCTGTAGGGTTGCTGTTAAATTTTCTGTTGCATAATGTGCAGGACAAGCTTTTGGACCAGACTTGTGTCACCCATCTTTTCCCCATTACCAAGTACCTCGGATTGCTAGCCACCGGCAACACAGGTTTCGGCCATTGATTTGTATCTATAAATTCAATTTCAGTCTATTATATATGTTTGTTTATTAATTTGGTATGCGATTAAATTTCGATAATGTTTAATGTCTGCTTTATTATGAAGTATGAAGAGACATTGGTTACATAATTTGGATATTCTTTGGTTTTGGTTGAAATCATTGGATTATGAGGAGATTGTCTAATAATGATAGTCATGTCAATTTCCAGCTGATGCTAGGTCCTTGGTTCACCAAGCAAGGAATGAAGCGGCTGAATATCGATTCAAATTTGGATATGAAATGCCAGTAGATGTTTTGTCCAGATGGTATGATGCTATGCTCATATTGTATATAATAGAAGTTATACCATTTATTTGTGCTTCAAGTGGCGATTATTTGTATTGTGTGCTTGGGAGTTTGTCTTGATCGTTATGAATCATATACTTTAGGGTTTCTTCCAATATATAGTTTGAGAAACTTTGTAGAAGTTTTGACTTTTGAGTGAGCAGGATAAAAGCAAATGATTTGATGTTTTTTTTTTTTTTTAATGTATAGATAGGGCTACAAATCAGCCAGAGTTGTTCAAAAATATCTTGAGGCTGACTCAATAAAATTGGGAACATGGCTCATGAACATATTTAGGGAATAATTTATTTATGCAGAAAAAGGCTTGCGTACAGGTAACAAAAATGTAGATCTCAATTGTTTATAAGTAACAATTTAAACCTTCGAACAGGACTGAGGTCTGTTTGTTTGTTTAGCTAACCTAAACTAAAAAGCTCATTAGATATTTCTCGACTAAATTGGAAGACATTTGCTTACACCATTTATCTGGGCTTGAAAATCTGCAAATGCGTGCCTAAGCAATCCACTTATCAGCTTATTTGAGCTATGTATTGAAGAAATTGGACATTTTCCTGATGTATGAATGAAAAACCTTAACAATGGGCTGCTTCTCTGCTTAATTTCTGAAGATATGAAGATTACTTGGGTTCTGCTGAGGCAACTGACCATAGCTTTGTTTGTATATGTTTGCTTTGAACCATCATAATCAAAATTTTCAATTTTAGTTTTGTTGATAATTCATATCTTGTTGCTTAGTCTAATATGATCTTGACATCATTCTTATGAATGTAGGATTGCAGACAAGTCACAGGTTTATACCCAACATGCTTATATGAGACCTCTTGGAGTTGGTAAGTGTGTATTCTCTTTAATTTATTGCGGTTGTTATTATCTTGTATTTTAGTGATTCATACGAGGAATTGTAGTAGTTCATTTCACACTTGCACATGCACATGTATGCTCCTGTTGGTGCTTGCTAATCTAGCCTAATCAGCTAATCTTTAACATCCTTAATGTTTTCTGCTGTGAAGTTGCTATGGTTTTGGGTATTGATGAAGAGAAAGGGCCTCAACTTTACAAATGTGATCCTGCTGGACATTTTTTTGGTCACAAGGTAGTTGGCCAATTATTTATTTTCAAATTTGATTTGATCTCTTGTTATTCTTTTCAAGCATTTTATTCTTGAATTTTGTCAAGACTATGATTTTTAGTTGATGTTGTAAGCATTAGTGCAAGTCCGCATGAATACCTTACCCTGGTTATTCCTGGAGTTAATAGAATTCACCTTACACTGGCATGAAAATGATCAGATAGTTCTTGATTACCTTACCACCTTACATCATCTCCTCACTGAGGATGGAACTTTCTGATTCCTTGGAAATTTTTCATTGGACATAATTTTCATTTCATTCATGTAATGTTGAAACATTGTAAATAAACTTACTTCAGAAAACTGTGTTATCCATGTTCAAGTTGGAACATTTTTTCTAAAGTAAAAGCTATGTATTGCAGGCAACGAGTGCTGGACTGAAAGAGCAAGAGGCAATCAATTTCTTAGAAAAGAAAATGAAAAATGATCCTGCCTTTTCTTATGAGGAAACAGTTCAGGTACGTGTCTTATTTTTTCAAAATATTTCAGTCGCTGAAAGACATAGCATGATTATTCTTATTAAATATACAAAAAGGAAGAGAGGGAGGGGTTCACATCTGCCGTGGGTGGCACAGATTTAATAAAATTTCTAAAATAAACATATTTTTGAATTTAAACATATAAAATAAATTGAAAGAAGGTGATAAGAGGAGATTAAATGCAAAAGGCAAAATGTTCTTTTGCATTTAAGTTGATAGTTAGTACTTATGTTACAGTGGCAAATGCAATAAATCAAACTTCTAGCTGCTAATTGGTTACAACAACATCTGCGAGTGATATATTGCATTTTAAATTCTGGGTGAATGGTTGACTAAAAGCTTCTGCATTAGTATTGTTGAGACTATTTATGGGATTCGCATCTTTCTCTTCAATATCCAATGCTATCTTGTCAATGAACAAATTCTTTTCAATTTCTGCCCCTTTTTTTTGGATGGGGTTAGAAAAGGTTGAAATATGCAAGTGAAATTACGAGCTTACTTAGAGGTCATTAAACTATGGATCCAAGGGTTTTGTTTTTTACACTAGCCGCACAGTAACTCTCTTATTCTGACTGGTGGAAATACTTGTTAACTGGTTTTATTTGGTTTTCTTGGAATAATGATGATCTTACACGTAGGAGAAGGGTGGTTTTTTGTCTTTTTGGTCTATCGCCTTACTATTCGTATAAACTAAATTGGATGGATTAGGGTGGTTTTTTGTTTTTTTGGAACTAAATATAATAGCATTGTTTGAAGGCCTAATATTTCAAATTTCTAATATTATGTAGACTGCTATCTCTGCTCTGCAATCTGTTCTCCAAGAAGATTTCAAGGCTACCGAGATTGAGGTATTTATATTGCCATTTATTATCTTTGAAAATTGATGTTGCATTGGATAAATTAGCCATTGAACTGTTGGAATAGGTGCATAGTGTTTTTTTTTTTAAAAAAAAAAAACTTATCCGTACAATTGAGAGGCTTTTCAACAGTTGCTGATGTGAATCATTTGATTTTTGAGTAGGTTGGAGTTGTGAGATCAGATGATCGAGTTTTCCGAGTGTTATCATCTGAAGAAATTGATGAACATTTAACAGCCATTAGTGAGCGCGACTGAATGAATTAAGTAGCTGCTGCTTGAAAAACATTTTGCTAGTATTTGAATTCATGTTCTCTAATTGATCTTGTGAGGTTCCAGATATAACGGGGAAGGGAGAGAGAGGGGAATTCTCTTAGCATTTTGAGGTCTATTGTTTCGTATTATCTTGTCTTGTGTTATATTTCAAATTTTCAAGCTATCAAGTCATGTTACAACATCTACAGCCTGCCTGCCAGTCATCGTATATCTTATTCTTATAAGAATTCATCTCTATTCTCTGCCGAAATCTTGTATGGATGCCGTCTTCGGCCAACCGCCCGGTTGAGGGCTGGCCAAGAGTTCTCGAGATAAACATAAACCGCCGGACTAGCTAGTTCTCTCTTATTCAAAACACATGAAATTACTGTTTTAAGCATTCTGAACTTGTTCTTTTCAAAAAAAAAAAAAATCATTCTGAACTTGTTAAAACACAAATATTTATGAACAGATTGTTTCCCCTTTTGTCTGTGGAGAAAACCATTTTCCTTGACATCTCGGACAATTATGTAGCTTTCAGAGGCAGTTTCCCGATGAAGTCGGTGTTGAGGCTGCCCAAGTAGAGATAATCATCAAACTCCAAAGCAGAAGTCACAAAGGACATCACCTTTCCATTAGGATCTTCAAACTTTCTGATTACAATGCCATTTGCCGCAACGTTTACTACTGCCGCTTTTTTGTGCAAGGGGGCAGCCAGCTTGATTAGTTTTGGAAATGCTGCCAGCAGATGTTTGGTTGCCTTAGAAGTGTGCACAAACTCTAGCCCTGGAGAACTCAACTGCAGCAGCATATGCAAGTTTGTTTAGCAAATACCCGAAATCTTAAGTATCTTGCTCTATTGGTTTAGAAATAAATACCTGCAGTAATGCGATCCAGAAAGAGCCATCTGGGGCTAATTTGATGTTATCAGGTCCGCCTGGAAGGTTTTCGACAAAAATTTCTGTTTGTTCTTTACTCTCGCCCTTCAGCCAATACTTCAGGCACCTGAATCTGATGAATCCCGAAAATTCGGGGGAAAACATGCTATGAACTGTAGATACCAAATATGTATATCACTGTGACTTGGTGCAAATTAATTCAACTTACTTAAATGTTTCACAGACAACTAAATAGTCTTCATCTTTAGAGAGTGCAACGCCATTAGCGAAGAACAAACCATCAAGCAGAATCGATGTTTCATTCAATGAAGGATCATATTTGAGCAGCTTTCCGTGTGGCTTCGCCTCGAGAAGGTCTAGGCCCCAGTCATTAAGCCCAAATTTGGTGCTTGCCACACTAAAATAAATACTCCCATCTGTTGCCGCGATCAGATCGTCTGCAAAACTGATTAAATCATGCACAAGATAAGTAAACATGAACATGGCCAATCAAATGCATTAAATTCAAAGACACTAGGAAAAAAAAAAAAAGGAGAATATTGTTACTTTATTCTGGAACCATTGACATGTGATGCAAGAACTGTTACTCCCTCTTCCGTAACCTTAAGCAAACCCTTATCTGCGTCGCATACAATTATTTCATTTTCCTGTGTTGTTGTGATTCCAAGTAAAGTATGACCGCCAATCAACTTCCAATTCTCCCAGGTTCCATTTTTATGCAATCTTTTAATCCAACCATCTCTTGTGGCCGTATAAAAGACACCGTTTCTGTCCACACAAACATCTTCTGGGTTGTTCAAAATTCCTTCTCCAAGTCTAGTCGCACTCTACAACATGAAATCATGCACAAATATCATTGAAGCAAATTTGAACAAGAATTTTTACCCGATTCAGCAATCACACACAACTCCAAATGATTGATAAAGAAGAAGAAATCTAAGAGGTTTGGCTAAACGTTACGTGGTTCGGCACTAGGCCTATTATATCCACGGTGATAAACGATCTGAGATGGCTTCATTCATCGACTGAAGGATTACAGGTCTATTCATGATATTACAAAGTGCCACTTAGGATCAATTATCACTTCAAAAGACTGAGCTTCACACAATTTGCTGTTAAGCGTCAGCTCTCTCTCTCTCTCTCTATATATATATATTTATTTATTTATTTATATATTATATACCTGCTGGAACTAATGCTGTAATAAGTAACCAATTTTAGCGACCTGTTGATGTGGCAGCCACATCACCTTGCATCACAATTATATTGACACCAAAGGATTGGAGATTGGTGTGGAGCCAGCTACTAGCTACTTACCTGTATATCGCTGGTTGTGGGAATGAGAGAAGCTGAAGATGCCGGGGGCAGTAAAAGCAAGTCTGGGGATATTGGTGAGAAGAAGAAGATTTGAAGTGTAAAAGCAAGTAAACATGAGAGCACGATGCCGGAGCACACCGGAACGCAGCGTTTTGATGATGAACCAGTAGTCGGCGGTGGGTTACTGCTTGGAGCCATAATTAAGCATGTGGCAATGATCCCTTTCCAGTCTAGTGTTGCATCGCGATAAAATTTTAATTTTGCAGAGGATAGATTATTTCCGAGGGAAAGAATATCGAGTACGTTTAGGATAATAAAGTCTGTGAATGTGTGGCTGTGCTCATTGATATGGGTGGGGCCGCCAATTTTCTCTGTTCTCGGAATGGACCTCAGTACTGTGAATCTGTGATTGTCCTCACTTAGGGCCGTTTGGTATCATTTTACAAGTAGTGTTTTCATTTTTGTTTTTATAATTTAGGTGCAATACACGTTTGGTGAATCAAATTTAAAAATCAGATTATAAAACAAAAAATTAAGATTCAATATTACAACTAACAAATACAAAACAGATTAAACACGTTCTCTGCATATTACAGACTAAATCTAAAAATAAATTAAGAAATAGAAAAACATCATCGATCCAGTCTTTTCTCCTCACTGTCGCTCTCCCTTCCCCTCACCTTTCTCCATCCAGTTCCAGCTACTGTCGGAACTTCATCCATCGTCTTCATCCATCATCTTTCACCCTCCTTATTTCACCCGATCCACGCTCTCTTGGTGCGGCAGCTGCTGTCGGTACTTCATCTCAGCACAACAGCTGCTCCGTCTCCGCCGTAGGTGTGCAGCTTCGACTCCGACCAGTTGCTGCTGCTCCGTGTCCGCCCGCTGCTGCTGCTCCATCTCAGCCCAGCCGCTGCTGCCCCGTCTTCGCCCAGCCATTGTTGGTCTCCCGGATCTGTCACTTGGTCGTTGGTCTCCCGGATCTGTCACTTGGCTGGAAATTACGGATCTGTCACTTGATTGCCGTGTTTGTTGAAAGGCCTCCATGAAAATAAAGCAAAGGAAGGAGATGAACCGGGCTTATGTGAGTGGATTATTGTTGATTCATACATGTGGGCACTTGATTACTGATCACGTTATAAGCTTTTAATCTGTATAGAACTTGACTCACAGCCTTTAACTTGATTTAGGAGATGTTTGGGGTAGCGGTGATTCTCAATTGTTGCGCAATGAAAGCAGTAGTTGTCATATAACTGGGTGGGTAATTAGCAGACACAATCTGCTAAGTAAAAGTGTTTTTCAAAATTAGGCAGATGCAAGCAAGACCGTTATAAACACACCCTTAGGTTGATGCTAAGATAGCTTGAAAAAAAGCGAGCTTTGGTCAATTTGCTCATTGCCATGATTGATCTTGCCTTGTTTATGCTGCAATGGTTAAGACGTTGTCTTTGTTCCATTTGTCATGGTTTGTTGTTTTGGTAGTTGGGGTATGTTTAGGATTGAAGTGTTGTGAAATTCATAGTTATTGTAGAATGAAATCACTAGATGTCAAGTAGATGTTAACTTGATAGCGGTGAACATTAGCTTCCAAGTATTAGTGGATGTCATTTAGCTAGAAGCACTTCAATTACAAATTTACTCTTAGTTGAGTTCTCTTGGTTGTTTCTTTAGTTTGTAACTATTTTCAGACTATGCTGACTGGACTTCGGGCTGGATCTTTGTGCAATTTCTTTCCATTAACCGATTTTTTATTTCTTGTATAAGAGAAAAAGCATATAACAAGCTCGAATGGCAACTTTGGTGATAAATGTAGTTACATATTGTATTTTCAAGTCAAACAAGGGTATGTGCCTATATGGCTCTCTTTTTTAATGCAATTTTGGTTTGCCACCTGATAGACTGCTTCCCTTGTTTGTTAATGTATTTAACATTGGTATTTATCCTTGAGATATGCTTCCTTTGTTAAACGTTGAATTTGCAAATGTGTTAATATTTCTCTCTACATCTTTTCTTTCTCACTTTTATACTCTATAAAATAAATATTCTACTTCCCGTCGATTATCCTAAACCTGTTCTTCTATTCACTGTCTCGATTTTTTTCAATCTCTATATTCTTAACAAAAACTTAATATTTGTGTTTCTCCAGTGTACAAGGAAACATAATACTTGCTGTTGGGATTTACATTTGTAAAGAAAACTTGCAGTGCAAACTTGAAACAAGAAGATGCAATGGGAGCCTCCAGCGGGCCAAGGCTTTCAGGGCTGCAGAAGCAAGTGCTCAGTCTATACAGAGGTTTTCTTCGGGCAGCTCGTTGCAAATCAGCAGAAGATCGACACCAGATTGAATCAATTGTTTTAGCTGAATTCTGCCGGAATTCCAACCAAGTAGATCGAAAAAATTTCCTCTATATTGAGTACTTACTTCGTCGGGGTAAAAAACAACTTGAACAGCTCCAAAGTCCGAAAACTGTGAGTTTGTCTCAGACCAAACAATCCTAAGGTTTGAAGAAACAATATTAATTAATTCCTTAATTCATTTTGGAATCCATTTTTGGAGAAATACGAACCACCTTACTAAATCGATGTAGTTTGAGAGAGAAGACGAGGCAATTTTATTTTATAACAGGACAATTGTATTTTATAATGGTACAATTGTATTTCCATACAAAAGTTCTTAAACAGATTTGTACCTCTGTTTTATAGATGAAGGGGATACTATTTATTACCAAAATATGCATATAGTTCACTTATACCTATAGTTCTTTTGCTTTGACCTTATCATGGATCTCTTATTCTTATATTTGTGAGCTTTTCCTCCATTTTCATCTTTTAATCTTTTACTAATCAACAAAGTAAATTAAAACAACAAGAGTCACATGTTTTACGAATGAATATTTTGAGATACAAAGTTTGTATCTCAATTTATGTGGCACCAATATAAATTTATTATTTAGATAAGAAATGGTAAGACTAAATAATTAATTATCTCTTAATTTTATAAGGTAATACCGCTCCTTGTCATATAAATTGGGATACAAATCTTATATCCCAACTTAATAAATTTATCATTATTGTTTTTAAATATATGAAAATAATGAATTGTGAACTTCTACGGATTCGTGTGATCGTGTAACATAAATGCCTAGGGTCAATTTTAGTGCCAATCCCCTGAGCAGGTGATACAGCACATGAATGTAATCCTCCATTTAAAAAGAATTGGGTAAAAATAGCTTCTTTTTTTTTTTTTTTTTTTTACTTTTTTTTTACCACAAATTATGTTGATTTTTTCATGTTTGCTTTCTGATTTCGTTTTCAATTATATTTATCTCTCGATGTCGATTGAGAGGTGTCACAATAAATGATTTACAAATGTCATATTACTAATTAATTTGATCAGCGTATGACCTCTGTGTAACTGGATTTCATTTGGAAATGTAATAAAAAAGTTGAATGTGTCGCCTCAAATTTCTTACTTCATTTACTAAACGGTTCAAGAAGAACCTGAAATAATCTGCTCACTGCTTTCAGAACTGCCATCAATTTGCAGACCGCCAAACAATTTTTAACCGCTCTAACTAAACTGCTCCAAGTTAAGAACCTGGAAATAATCTGCTCACTGCTTTTCAGAATAGCATCACCGTTAATTTCGTAAACATCATTTTAACAAATCTTTGTAGAACATACTTTCCTGACATTATCTACTGCTTTTAAATAAACGGTTGCCGTCATACAACGAATTGTTTTAAAAAAGATACTAAACGCATATTCTCTGCTTTTATCATTTTCAATTTTATCTACCAAACGATACATATCGCTTTCAATTTTAAAATACAGAATACAAAAAATGATACCAAATGCATATTTAAATTCGAAATATAGTAACTGCAAAACACCATTTTCATTTTCATTTTTATTCTCAAAAAACACAAATCCAGAAACAATACCAAACGGGCCCTTATTCTCCAAAAATAAGTGTCTAGAATTTAGATAGAAGATATTTTTTGCTATATTTTGATGTTTTTCTATTTATTTTAATGTTTGTACATTAAGGACTGGTTAATGATTGCATTTGGGAGGTTAAAAGTAATTTTAAAAAGTTAAAAGATAATTTTAGTATTTAATAAATTATTTTAGAAATTATTTTGACAAAATTATTCTATTTTATAATAGATTTAAAAAGTAAAGAATAAAAATTTTTTTAAAATTTATTTTGAGAAATATTTTTATATTTAATACAATTTCATTTATTATAAAAATTTAAAATTATCCTTGTTAATTAGAAAATAAAATCATCAACTTTAAAGAGCTTATTATTATTACCAATTATGTTGAGATAAAGAATAAAAATTAAATAAAATCCTCGCATCGTCACTGTCACCGTCCAATTAATGAGTTGTAAGTTGTCAGCAAACGAAATTTGAAGATTTATTTTATTTAATAACAGGATTAAATTTGCATAAATGAGGAATATTTGTACTCAAAATGTTTTTCTTAAGGTACTACCATATTTCTTCCGTAGTGTTGTTTATTCATAAAAGAACGAAAATGTTTATTGAAAAGGTTTTGGCGCATATTATTAATGAAAATTGGATACACTAGTTTAAATAATATTTCTTTTATTGGTTTGGCATTCCACACTTTGTCATAGAAATTTAAGCAGCGTTTGTTTTTTTTCGTTTGAAGTATAAATGTGTTTGAATTTTTATGAAGTCTGAATGGATCTGTTTATGAAAATATAAATGACATATTTATTTTTCTTTTTTAAATATCTGAATATAAGTTGCATCTTATTTGTTTTCACAATAAAAAAACATCTTAAATTTGATTATTTAACATTTATATTCTTATAAATTAAAACAAAAAAAGAAGATTATATTTTATAGTTTAGGAAATAAATTATTTTTTCTAATTATTCTTTCCAGGTAAAACTTGTACTTTATTATTAATTTATTAAAATTACTCATCTTATTATCATTTTTTTAATTTGTCATAACTGCTTAGGATTTATTTTGGGCAGATAATATTAATTAGGGATTGAAATATATATAATTGACACAATTAAATTTCTGAACTGTTTTTTTTTACTGATGATATATTTTAAAATTTAAAAAAATAAGGAACTTTCAGTTATCTAATTTATTTAAGTAATTAAATAATTGATTCAAATAGGAAAGATTCGTGAGTGAGGCGGGGGAATAATCCATATCGAAGAAAGGCAGCAAGCAGAGGAAGCGGTTGAGGAGGATAGCTTTCTGGTTTCCTACCCTTTCACCTTTCATACTCCTTAAAGGCTTTGATTCTTAATCTAATTTCTTCAATTCGTCTCCATTTGGCATTTGGCTTGTGATTCAACATATTTAGATTGTCTTTTTATTTTCCACCTTCTGTATCTAATCGTTTTGCTTAGTGTAGATAGTTCTTAAGGATAAGAGTTCTGATGTCCCCTCATTAGATAAATATTTTATTTTTTTGCCTAAAATGAAATTTCATATTCACTTTTGACTGCATGATATCACTTTTTTTGGGAGGGAGAAAAAAAATGCCCGGGTAATGATTGGTAATTCAGTTGATCCATCTAGGCCTGGGCAGAAAATTAAAAAACCGAACCGAATTTATGAACCAAACCGAACCGAACTGGTTTTATTCGGTTTTATCGGATTCGGTTGATAATTCATTTGGTTGTCTAATAACCTGAATGAGACGGTTTCATTTCGGTTGGGATTGGTGGAAACCGAAACCGAACCGACTGAGGTTTAGCTAACAACCAAACCATCACCATCGATTAAAACATAACTCACAAAGCCAGCCATCGAGTCTCACAAAGCCAGCCATCGCCGTCCGTCGACTGCAATCGAGCTTCCCATCTATGGTTAGTTTCCCTCTGTATCTTTACAGCAACTTCTGGTTAGTTTCTCTTTGTTTATTCTTATGGGCTCCACCTGATAATGAGATTTTTGTGATGTTGTGCACATATTATAAACTTGATTGTTGGTGAAGGGTTGACATAATTAAAAGGTTCAATTACTAGCATTCGTAATGCAGTGAGGTATGTAAGATCATCTCCAGCAAGGGAGAATAGATTTAAAAAGTGTGTTGAACATGAGAAGATTAAAAGTAAAGGGTCTGTGGTGTTAGATGTTGTTACCCGATGGAATTCTACCTATTCGATGTTGAGTAGTGCATTTAAGTTTCGGAAGGCATTTGAACGATTGGAAGAAGAGGATGAACATTATCGTAACTATTTCAAAGAGGATGTGAATGGAAGTGGGAACATAAGGCCACCTAAACCTGAAGATTGGGACAATGCAGCTATTTTTGTTCAATTTTTAGAGATTTTTAAAGATGCGACTGTGAAGTTCAGTGCTTCTTTAACTGTAACTTCCAATTTATATTTTCATCGGGTAAACATAACTTGTTTGTTATTTATTGTTATTATTATTCTGCTGGAAATTTATTGTTATTATTATTAAGCTGAAATAGAAATTTATTGTTATAATAATAGAAATCAAACATTTATATTATTATTATTATAATAGAAATTTATTATTATTATTATTTTAGTCTCTTTTGTTAAAATGTTTGATTTCTTGATTAACATGATATTGATTATTATTAATGCAATTTCTATTTCTTTTGTTTGTACTTTGTATTCTTTTAGGTGTGTACTATCCAATCCCTGTTGACTGCAAAATGTCAAGATGCAGATTCAATGTTAAGTGCAATGGCAAAGAAAATGAAGACAAAGTTTGATAAATATTGGGGTTCGGTGGAAAACATGAACAAATTATTGATTATTGCAGTTGTTCTTGATCCTCGATATAAGTTGGAGTATGTCTCATTCTGTTTTGAATCCTTGTATAATACCAACAAAGTTGAAGCAATGGTAGCAAGCATCAAAGATCAATTGGTAGCAGTTTATAATTGTTATCATGCCTTGTACTCTACGACTCCTAGTATCTTGCCATGTGATGTAGATGTGAATGTGGGAGGAAGTGAGTCACAGGAAAATACTTATGATACAGAAGAAGCTTTTAAAAGAAAAAAGAGAAAGAAAGAGAATGTGGGGAAAAGTGAGGTGGAAGCATATTTGGTTGACCCAAGCGAGGATGCATGCAATGATAAATTCGATATTTTGAGTTGGTGGAAGAACAATTGCACCAAATATCCAATTTTGTCACTTATTGCCATGCTTCGAGTAGCTTCCGAGCCCGCTTTTAGCACCGGTGGACGTATTCTTGATCCATTTCGAAGTTCGTTGACTCCTCAAATGGTGGAAGCCTTGATTTGTTCACAAAATTGGTTACGCTCTTCAATCGGTAGCAGTGAAGAAGTTCATGTTAACATTGATGATTCATGCATTCAAGACTTAGAGCTTTATCAAATAGTTCAGTCTGGTAAGTCTTTCAACTTCAACATTGTAATTTATGCATTTTAGTTTTTATTTGTTAAATTAATTTATTAAATTATTTTTATGTAGAACTTGAGAAATCTGCACTTACATCATTGGATTCATCAACTATGGTGGCATCAACTATGGTGGCTGGAAATTTTTAAGAGAAGAAGAAAAGAAGTCATGGATTGAATTATTGAAAGCTTTGGTTTTAATTTGTAGTAAATTATTTTTATTAGAGGATGTTATTTTATTAGTGGATTAGTGGATGATTGTGTAGTATTTTGATTGATAACTTATATTTTAACTTTTTTTAATTTTTAAAGTAAGCATTGAAAAACAATTGAGGTAAAAAACGAATGCTTAGATAAACGTTCGAACCGAACCGAACCGGATTTATCGGTCCGGTTCGGTTTGGTCATTGAAATGTCGGTTTTAAAAATTTGTAATATACTCAGAACCGAACCGGTTCGGTTAGGTTATATAAAAAACCGAACCGAACCGAATTTTGCCCACCTCTAGATCCATCCTCATTCCTAAGTCCTAACAGCAACCTACGCCACATTGCAAAAATTAACCCAATTTATGCTTATATGTAATATTCCATGATTAATAGTATTTTAGTGAGTCCATTTGAAACCCAATGAGTAGGATGAACACACAATCATATTTATGTGAAATTTCAAATTACTAAAATACCCATGATTGAGTTTCCTATTTACTATTAAGGGCAATCCTCCCCTATTATCAAAGATTAGTCACTAGACCCATTCAACAGGGTCATAAGAACGTAAACAGACCTTAATACTGATTTAATCATTCGGGAACAGAGTTTTCCCTGAGGAAACCATTTTCTCTCGACACAAGTTACGCAGCTTAATGCAGTTGCACTTTCCCTATGAAGTTAGAGGTGAGGCTAACCATGTAGAGATGATCATCAACCTGCAAACCTGAGGTCACATACGACATCAACTGTCCGGTAGGATCAATAAGATTTCTGATTATAGTGCCATTTTCTGCAACGTTTATTAAGTGTGCTCCACCGCCTAAGGTGATGAATCGAGAGAACAGTTTCGGATATGCTGCTAGAATATGTTTGATTAGCTTGCAACTGTTTAAAATCTTCATCCTCCTAGCATCCAACTGCAGCAGAGCATTGTGCAATTTATTAAACAAAAATATCAATTACTTACTTTTGCTTTGAAAGATTCTTTGGCCGTTTTTTTAAAACAATATTTTTAATACAACTATAGAATTTTAATACCTTCATTACAGCAATCCAAAATGTGCCATCTGGGCCAAGGTTGATGTTATCAGGTGCACCTGGAAGGTTTTCGGCGAAAGTTTCTAATTTCCCTTTACGTTCACCCTTCAGCCAATACTTACGGCACCTGAATCTGAAGCCAAAAGAGATGAATGATGTTACATCCACACAGTTGGGAAATGTAATTTGTATTCCAAATGATGGGGCATATGATATGTTATCATTTGATATGTGGTGTAATATTATCACAGTTATGATGAAAAAATAGAGTGAACCAACGTTGAACACATGTCAAATAAAGATTCTATGCATCCAAAGTTCTACTCAATAGAGAATCAATTTACAACAAACACTAGATGGATATGATCATAAGTCAAATTTGAGCAATTAATTCTACTTACTTCCATGATTCACAGACGACAACATAATCTTCATCTCTTGAGAGTGCAACACCATTAGCAAAGTAGAAACCATCAACCACAAGTGTTGTTATATTGGATGAAGGATCATACTTGAGTAGCTGACCATGAGGCTTCCCCTCAAGAATATCCAGGTAATACTCTTTGGGTAAATATTTGGAGCTTGATACAGTAAAATATAAACTACCGTCTGATGCTTCAATTACATCATTTGCAAACCTGATCAAATTGTGCAACAAATGATAAGTAAATGTTACAAATTAAACGTCCTCTGTTTCTCCAGTTATCAACAAACAACAGGATGCTCATAAGAGGGACCACCGATCTCACAAAAGCAAAAGATGTCTTGATTTGTCTATAAAACTATACAAGTGCATAAAGAACATCAGAATAAGTAGCGTGCTTTATCTTGGACAGATGGGTCATCTAAATTGATCAAACGTTTGTTCATTTGTCGTTTCTTGAGGATAAATCATAAATCTAGTAAGAGGTCACCAGCAACTCTCTCAAAATTGTTTTCTTCTGAGTCATGATGACAAGGCAGTAGTCAGTGATGCGCCCCAATTGCAAACGGTAAGATTGCACATGCAGGAAGGGCGGAGGAATTAAAATGTTATGTTCTCAGTATGAGTACAGTTACCTCAGTTTAGAACCATTGACGTATGATAAAAAGTTCTCTACGCCGTCTTCGCTGACCTTGTACAAACCCTGAAACAAGAATAACAGTTAACAAAGGTCATGATTTTAATCTAATAAACTTAATTAACTAGGAGTAACGAGATAAGGCTCACGTTTGTATTGTCGCATAGAATTAGATGGCCTTCTTTGGTCGATGTAAGTCCAAGTAGAGTTCGACTGTCAACAAATTTCCAATCGACCCAAGTTCCATCTTGCAATCTCTTGATCCAACCATCCCTTGTAGCTGTATATATCACGCCATTTTTATCTATAGAAGCATCCTCCGGGTGATTCACACTTCCCTCTCCAACTTTAATAAAATCCTAAACAATAATCAAGAATACATTAATCAATTAAAAATTAACACAACCTAGCAGGCAGCAGCTAGCCAATGAAATAAAAAATCCCGTAAAGCAAAACGACACCAACAACAAGATTTAAGGAGCACGACACCTGCAACTCAGTGGCTGGCAACACAGCGGGCGGGGGCACCTCATCCAAGACTGGAGATATTGGCGAGAAGTATACGATCTGAAGTAAAAAAGCAATTAAACAGACAAGCAAGAACCCAAAAGAATAACAAGCCGGCGCAAAGAGTTTTGATGAGGTCCCTTCTTTCTTGCTCGTTTTTGGTTCTGGCTTCCTGCTCGGAGCCATTGCTCATTACCTGCTTTGCTACCTGCCAACGCCAAACTCAAATTTATTTCCTGTGCTCGCGGTTCCTTCTAGTATCTTCTCTTTGTCTATTATGTCCCATCACCCACTCACTAG
The DNA here is from genome assembly GCA_030449925.1 of Citropsis articulata. NCBI lineage: Eukaryota > Viridiplantae > Streptophyta > Magnoliopsida > Sapindales > Rutaceae > Citropsis > Citropsis articulata. The sequence goes on from JASUUH010000257.1 coordinate 1,950,819, forward strand.
ATTCTTACACCACGTCGACGGATATGATGTCTGAGATCATGCGGGAGGCATTTGTCGGTTCGGTTGGTTTTTTATCTATCCGAACCGAGCGGCTCGAGTTTCGAAGCGTCCTACTTAATCCTAAAGTTTAAATCGTAATTAGTAGGTAAGCGCCTTTTGTAATGGAGGTTAGAATTCTGCAACTTGAAGCAATGGGATGTGTCCATCACGCGATGCTGCCATCTGATAACGTGACGCGAGTATGGCATTGGTGAAAGTGCAAAAGGCGAGACTCAAAACTCAAAAAGGCGCTTTGCAGAGGCCATTTTGTTCTGCGACTGGCATTAAGTAGAAAGGTGCTTTCTAGAGGCGATCTTTGTTTTAGCTTTGTGGTGCACATTAAAATACTCATTTTTCATAAATTAGACAAAAGAAAAGAATAGAGTAGTCTGAATGATGTGTTGTTTTTTTGACTCTAGGAAATCTGGCTCACTGAAGTTAATTGGTGGGCCGTAAAGTTATCTCCCACGGGCCACCGTCTCCACTCGCCCAATTGAGGGCACTGATTCCAACCTCATCTCCTTCTGGGTTCAATTTCAAATACTCCCTTCCTTTTTTTGGCCCTTTGTTCATTTATGGGTGGGAATAGAACTATAATATATCGTATTACAGAAGTCAAGATCTCGTTATTTACGTACATTATTTAAATATGTTCTAGATCTTTTGGCTGTCCCGCTCCCTGTCAATCCCATATTCAGTCCACACTGTTGACATCGTTTTATCAGTTATCACATGGCCCGCTACCCAACAGCCGCTCAAGTCTCAATCATCATGCTCCTTTGAACTTAGTTACATCCACATATTTCGTCCCACAAATGCTCACTTTTTTCTTTTTTTCTTTTTAAATTTTGTTCTTTTGCTGGTTGATGTTTTTATTTATTTATATTAAATGCTGCTTTTTTAAATGTTTACTAACTTATTTGCATTTTGTTTTAACCAACTAAATGCATTTTTAAATTTTTTTTTTCATATTTTTAGACAAATAATTAAACACGTTTTCATTATTTTCATTTTTGAATGCTTTTTTTTTTCTTTTAAAATAAGCTATCAAATACGTTTAAAATTTTGGGATAATTTTATTTTTCAAAATAGGTATTGAATAGAATTATAAAACTGTGTAATCAGATAAATATATCACTTTAAAAACTGCTTTTATTTTATTTTATCTCAAACATATTTCAAACTTATATAATAAATAAATTTTTAAAAATTATGTCACAAAACAAATTAAATATAATTGTCAAATTAAATATAATTGTCAAATTAAATATAATTGTCAAATTAAATATAATTGTCAAATTAAATATAATTGTCAAATTAAATATGCATATCCTAGATAATAAACTTCTTTTTTAAAAAAAAAAGAATAGATAATAAAACTCCTTTTTTAAAAAAGAAAATCTTATGTACCTCTACTCTTAAAAATTAAAAATTTCAAATTTAACCTTCTAGAAGACTTTTTTTTTTTTTTAATAATTCTAAAAGTTTACAAAGATTATAGCCAAACAACACAAAAATAAATTAAAAGAGATTTGACAAAAAAAAAAAAAAATAGAAAACACACATTTTGGCCAATCCACATGTCATATCAAATACTAAAATATTGCTTCATGTAATAGTGGAAACATATTTGCTTGCATCTAGGCCTGCGTTGTTGAAACCATTTATGCAGCTTTCACGTCAGTGGCAATTTCCCAATGAAGTTGGAGTTGATGCTGGCCAAGTAGAGATTTCCGTGGAACTCCAAAGCCGAAGTCACAAATGAGATATTCTTTGCATTAGGGTCGTTAAACTCCCTGATTATACTGCCATTTGCGGAAACCTTCACTACTTTTGCTGCCGCTCCCTTGCCTACGCTCATGAGTTGATTTATCAGTTCTGGATGTTCTTCCAACAGTTGCTTTCTGTTCTTGGAGCTATGCACAGTCTCCACCGCACTAGAATTCATCTGCACTGCTTGATTAGCATCATATACATGCAGAGTAGAGTAGTAATCAATTTAGATTAGTCGCAAATGTTGTTAAATATAAATTTTACACACCTTGATTAAAGAAATCCAAAAAGAACCATCTGGGGCAAGGTTGATGTTATCGGGTCCACCGGGAAGGTTTTCAACAAATATTTCTCTGTCTCTTTCAGCCCTGTGCTTCAGCCAATGCTTAATGCACCTGAATCTAAACCCCGAATACAGAGAATTGACTGTAAATTAAAACGAATACTAAATTTGAAGTGTATAATTAATTAGGTGATTTTGTGCAATTAAATCCGACTTACTTCCACGATTCACACACAACCACAAAGTCTTCATGTTTGGATAGTGCAACGCCATTAGCAAAGTACAAACCCTCCAGCACAATTGACACTTGTTTCGACCAAGGATCGTATCTGAGCAGCTTGATGCTGCTCAACAAGGTCTAAGTAATACGCCTTTGGTGCAAATTTGGTGCTTGATACGGTAATATATAAACTTCCATCTAATGCTTGGATCACGTCATTTGCAAACCTGATCAAATGGCACAAATGATCTTCATCATGGTCGAATTTTGTACAGGGTCCTCCCTCTCCACGCCGATAAAAGAAAAATTCAGGAAACGATAGCATTTCATTTTAATGTAGTTATCTTATCCCAATTATTGTACATTTTACGTTTGTTCCTCTCCTTTTTACAATTTTTTTTTTTTATATGTAGCCTATTAAATTTGATCATTTCCTTCTTGGTTTTATAATTAAAAAAATTGTAATCAGATTGACAGTCGATTGGAGGATCAAGAGCTGGAGAGAAAATTTAATTTTGGGATATCAATTTTTTAATTTTAAAAATATAAAAATTTTCTTTGTCCTAGAATAAAGGGTCCAGATACTGTGCACTTGGCGTTTTGTGTTCTAGTATTCAAACACAAATAATAGAAATATATTCTTACGTGTGAATAACGGAAGCATCTAAGACTTATGGTTAAAATTTTAAAGCTTTTAACTTTTTCATTTTTCAGCAAAATAAGAGGGAACGCAAAGTAATTTGTCAAAAATGGGGTACGGTGCATCCGGGGCATCATTCTTGGTCCTAGAATAAATAGCTTTTTCTTCTAGTTTCTTTTTTTCAGCTAATCAATTGGTGTTATTTACTGCTGAAAATGTAAATGCCAGTGAATTCTGTACATCAACTAGTTTAAAATCCCACCAAATCAACAGCGGGGAATTGTTTATTTGTGGCTATTTTGATTTCAGTGGCAAAAATTCCCAGCAAAAAGTAGACTCATTTGACTTTAAGAATTTAATTTTTTTTCTTTTTTTGTTAAAGGTAACAGCTTATGATGAAGTAAAGGAAAAATAATACTAAAAAGTTGAAAGATAAAATCTAGACTAATTAATTATCATCAACAAATATCAAAAGTCGGCTTCCTTTTCTTTTTTATTTTTTTAATCTATCTTCAATCGAAATCTTTCAATGTGGTATATTCTCTCCATTTTGAATTCAAAAACGTTAAGTTTCACTTTACTTTTTGAAGCATCATCAGTGACTTTCTTATCTCCTTTATATGAGTTTCATTCCTTTTGATAGTAGCCCATCACATTTCTTTATGTATGTCACTGTTATAATTTCAGTGTTTGAAAAAAAGAATGAAATAAAGCAAATACAAGGATAAATTCAGAGCAATGGAGGTAGACAAAAGCAAATGCAGCGCTACGGGGATAAATTCTTAGTGACTGATTTTTTACTTTTCAAGTCTCATATTCTCTTATTCTTAACTTTAACTTGCTAGACTTTCATTATTTAAGGATGATACTCGGATTGCCAATCCCGAGCTTTGGTCGGGATCCCGACCATGAATTGGAAGGAATAACCATCCCAATTAGTTCCATCCTCAATCTAGTCTTAATTAAATAGTAAATTGAGATTAAAAAAAAGGTGTCTTAATTTCTGATCGATTAAAATCCTTAATCTTGATTAAAATATTAAATATTTTAAATAACATGAGTTTGCTGTCGTACGTTACAGATTCTGTCATAATGACTTTTACCTTACCTTACCTATACTCGTTTAGACATATAGTTAGGGGCTATTTGTTTTTTTTATTTTTAATTTAATGATTTAATTGTCTTAATTTCAATTAGTTAGATCATTAAGTCATTTGTTTTTTTCAACATAATAAACATTTTCAGACATTAAGTTATTAAGCCAATTTTTTTTTTTTAGCTTTTTACTTAATCTAAAAAGCCTTAATGATATAATTAAAAGATATTCTCCAAAATGTCCTTATGTAAATAATTAATTTTTATCCTTACCTATATAAAATGTAATAATTAGCATTATTACCCATTTCTATAACTTGTGATAATATAATGGTAGATTATAATTATTTTTATCTTTTTGTTTTCTTCAAATTAGCATTATTTATCTTCATAATTTTTAATGAATATTTTTCATATAAAAATATCATGAACTACAATAAAATTGATTAAAATATACTAATTAAGAATATAAATGGTCGTATTTAATTAAATATGATTTATATTATGATAATATATTTAAGTTTTTGAGATATTTATTATTTATTTAACATTTATAATTTGAAAAGGGTATAAATGTAAAATACTAGTTTTCAGGTTTTTAAAGTTAAAAAAATAACTTTGTTTGTTTTTAACAATTCAAATAAAAAAAATATTATTCAAATTCAGACATTCAGTTCTATTCAGAATTCGTATTAATTCAGTTCTATTTAGATTTATAATAAAAAAACAAATACTAACTAAACGAGGACCAAAGATTATACATCGGGTAATGGCATCCCTGCAAAATATCCCACCAGATGCCATCCCTAAAGTCAATTATAATTATTAAGCTAGGCCCTTAGTAATCTAATTTTGTTACCTTAGTTTGGATCCCTTGACATGTGTTGCAAGAACCGTTACGCCATTTTCGCTAACCTTAAGCAAACCCTGATCATTTTTTAATAACAAAAGATTATTTTTCAAATTACGAATAAGTGCACGCATATACGCTTAATCAGCTGTGTACTTATGAGGAATTATTGATGCATGCCATCATTTTCTTGGAATGTTCAATTTACACAACAAAGCTTGAGAGCTGTCTCACCTTGTCTGAGTCGCAAACAATTAGATTATTCTTTTCCTTTGTTGTAGTGATTCCAAGTGTAGTTTGACTGTGTATCTGTTTCCAGTTCTCCCAGGTTCCATTATTTTGCAATCTCATGATCCAACCATCTCTCGTAGCTGTGTAAACCACACCGTTTCTATCTACAGCAACATCCTCCGGGTAGTTCACAACTCCTTCTCCAAGTTTAATCAATCCCTACGGGAATTTATGAACAAAAAACTAATAGTAGCTAGTAACACCGGCCACAAATATATGGCATTGCAAAATAAGTGAACTAAACACAAACGTAACAGGTAACTCAAAAGCAAACAAAACCAACGCATAAAAAGGATAGCTCTTAAAGTACCTGAAAAGTGCTGATCATGGGGAGAAGAGAATCTGAAGATACTGGAGGCAAGGAGAAGAAGATTTGAAGCGTAAACGCAAGTAAACAAGCTAGCATGAAGCCAGAAGGCATCCAGAATTTGGATGAGGTGCTCTCGGCTGTTTGTGGGGTACTCTTCGGAGCCATGAGCTTGAAATCTGCTTTAGTTTGGTATGCAGCCGGGAAGATTTATAGAGAAATAATTGCGGGGAAAATTTACGCCATCCCACATAATTTGACATAATTGACAAAGAAGCCCTTTCATTACATGAATACCCTGCCAGACCCCTTTAGTCAACGATACTAGACATCCTATGACTTATCCCAAATTGAGGTATCATTTGGTGTGACGTTCATTGACCGGATGATTTTGTAAATTTTTTAATTTCCATTTTACTCTTCATGTGATGAAAGTCAGATAATTTGGGATGCAATATATATATTTTTTAAATTAATGACAATATGCTTCCAAAGTTAGATATAAAATTCATATTAAAAAAATTAATATCATTAAGAATCTTGACATTTGAGTTTCAATTGATGCGATATTAAATATTCATAGTCGAAGTAAATTTAAGAGCACTCATGTGTAATGTAATGAATAACCAATACAAATATTACTAAAAGGATGAAAACATAGATATTTTACCATTTATATACCCATAATAAGAAAGTCCTAATTTTAAAAACTAGTCAAGGATTGAACAGAAGACTAATTTCATTTGCGTGGAATAGATTGCAGATCGTAAATCTCATTCGTATATTGTTACCGATTACCCTTTGCATCAATTTTCATACGAAACGAAACTGGTTCTAACCCAGCATTTGGGCTTGACTTCTTGCAAAACCCGTGGTCAAATACTGTTTGCATAATGGGTCTTATTGTCGATTTGCTTTAAAGGAAATAGCAAATTTGGGTCCATTGTTGCCGAAATTGCCGGACATTATCATTGTAACTGGAAGGGGGAGCAAATCACGTTTCTCACATGTTTGTTTTATTAATTTATAAAAAGAATTAGAATGTGACAGCCAATGTGCCGTACTCATTACCGCGCTTTCTTTGGGCCTTCTGGTCATCATCACTCTTACAATATTATTGCATCTCTAAAAAATTTGTGGGGGTATGTTTTCGAGGTGGGGTTTTAAATATTATCATATCCCAGATTATTTAATATTCAGAATGCATATATTGCGACGTTCAACAAATAGGCCGCAATTGGAACAGTGATTTCATTTCCTTGGCAGTGAAACTCTGTTTTAATCCGCTTTTTTTTTTTTTTTTTTCCCTTAAAAAAAAAAGTACTGATACCGAATCCACGACCTTCTCCAGTAGAAGCGATCCACTACCGGGTTGGCCGTGGCCAAGAATTCAAGAGAAAAACAACCATACCAGACTGAGACAAGATCTCTTTTTCTATATATAATAGTGCAGTTTTGATTTTCCTGTACTTGATCAGACGGAAACACTTAGAAACATAGGGTTCCCATCTGTGTCCTAGATATAGAAACCATTTTTCCTTCTAAACATCAAGCCAGCTTATCCTTTATTTTTACTTATTATTCAGGTGTCCACGGACTCAAGACCGCATTTAACGACCAGCTAAGCTGTGCCCCGTTTACAAAAGTTTCAGTGGAAGTTTCCCAATGAAGTCGGAGTTAATGCTAGCCAAATATAAATTGTTATCATGCCCATTAGCTGAAGTCACAAAGGATATATCCGTTGCATTAGGGTCGCTGATTTCCCTTCTCAAAAGGCCATCTGCTTTAACATTTACTACTGCTGCTGCCGCTTGCTTGCCTAGGGGGATGAGTAACTTAATCAGTTCTGGATATGCTTCTAACAGTTGTGTTCTTTCCTTGCAACTTTGCAAAGCCTGAATTCCTTTAGGATTCATCTGCAGCAGCATATGCAAGTTATTCAGATTAGCTGCGTAGTTTTTTCTATCCAGAAGTCTCAAGTATACATGTTTCTTTGCTTTGAATGATTTTTCGTTGGACCCTCCTTTTCTTTTCAAAAGAACCAATGAGATAAATTTAAGTACCTTGATTAAAGAAATCCAAAAAGAGCCATCACGAGCAAGATTGACATTATCAGGTCCCCCAGGAAGGTTGTCAATGAATATCTCTCTGTCCGTACGTCCGCTGACCTTCAGAAAATGTTTAACGCACCTAAATCTGAACCCCAGTAGAGATTTAAATGTGCAGCAAGTACTAAATAGAAATAATAAGTCTGACTTGGTGCAATTAATTTAACTTACTTCCATGATTCGCAGACGACCACAAAGCGTTCATCTTCGGAGAGTGCAACCCCATTGGCAAAGTGCAAACCATCAAGCACGAGAGATGTTTGATTGGTTGAAGGATCGTATTTCAGCAGCAGTCCATGAGGTTCTCCCGAAACCAGGTCCAGATAATACTGTGCGGGTGTGAATTTCGTGCTCGATACAGTAAAATATAAACTACCATCTGATGCTTCGATCACATCATTTGCAAACCTGATCAAATTATGTAAATGATAATAAATGCTCTTGTCAGTGGCCGTGGTTAGGAGGAAATTATATTATCGCTTGATCTAAACTAATATGATCTTTAAATGAATTTTTGTGTGTTTATTGAATTTTGGGTATGGGCTTATTGGTTTTTTATCTAAAGTCTGAATCTGGACTTTTCAAAGGTGTGTTAGAGAATTTAGTTTGTTTATTTATTTTTCTAACTTATATCTAATTATAAGATATTTATATTTAAATAGAAAAAATAAAGTTTCCAAGTCTCATATGAATAAAAAGGTCCAAATAGAAAGTTAATATTGTCTCTAGACTACACTATGCACTAATAAATATTCTACACAACCTTAGTTCTATTTTTTTAATTATGTTTCATTCCTTTTAATAATAATTTTTAATCTACTTATTAACCACAAAGCGAACCAGAAAGGGCGTATATTGCACTTTGGTTTTGACTATAAATCAAAGAAAACGAGAAATAAAATAATGCACTTTACTTACAAACAAGAAAATTTTTAATTTAAAGAAGAATAAAAGTAATCTTTTAAGTTTTAGCTTTATATAATTTATTTTTAAAAAAAATAATTTTGGATTATTATCATTAAAATGATCTATTTATCTTAATAATTTTTTTAATTAGTACTTAAGTTATAAAATCCATAACAAGTACATATAACTTTTACAAGGGTAGAAATGTAAATTACTGAGGTTTCATATGCTCTTTATCTTGGAAACAAACAACTTACAATTTTCAGTAAGACATTAGAAAATAAAAATAAAAATATCATTTAGATATATGTATTCAAATCCATTCAGATTTTAAATTAAAAACCAAACGTTACGTTACAAATTGATCCGTACATATAAGAATATTTTTTAGATAAGAATTAATACAAAAAATACTTATTTAAGGAGATGTTACCCCAAAAAAAAATATATTATCAAGGATAGTGCGAACACCATTTATCTTAGTAGACGAAAAAAATATAATCATTAATAATTTTTTTTTCATTTTATCTAAGCATACAAGAGATTGTCTAAGAGTTAGCCTTCTCTACTGCCGGGTTTAGGATTTACATTTTGTATTATTAGTTATTTATAATTTATAATTATATTATTTTTATAAACATTACATATTGTTATAACATTAATATCGATAAATTAGTAGATATACTTGAGCTATAGAATGATCCTAACAAGTTAATCTCATGAGAGTTCTTAAGCTTATGGGATTATTCTATCGGCCAGCGATAAGTTTAATGCAAAGTTGTGTATGCACTAAATATAGAATATAATAAATTTTTTTATGAATTAGTCCAATTTCAAACTTATTATCCTACCACCAAACGCACCTGAAAAGTATGTATTAATTATACAATGTCCCAAACACCATCTAAAATACTTAATTTTTTTTTTTTGTATAATTGAAACCTAGCATTTTGTTTAAGAAGCCCTATTATAAAACAAAAATGCTATTTACAAAATGGATTGGAAGATTCCTGATTGGGTAAGAGACACCTCCAAGCCAAGATGGTGTGATATATTTCGTGTCTAATTCGAAGAAGTGACAAAATCTTGCACGTGGCTGATTTTCAATGATTACGTTCTTGTTCATATATATGTCATATGTAATAGAGAATAAGTGACTAAGGGGCTATCATATCGAAGACATGCAATAACTGTCCACTGATGACAACTTGTTCAAAAGTTGTCTCGTTCTTGGTCGTGAATAGGCAGTGTTTGTTAACCTACGCCTTAGCTTGCACATGTCAAGATTCCCCAGCACAATTTTAGAGCAAGATGCTTACTATAGTTGCACGAGTTTGACATTTATTAGCTATTTCGCAGAGATGTGCATGTGCAAAAAGTTAATTTAGTTATTAGATGATATAATTACCCTGTGAATCCATGTACTTAAAAATATTATCCAAAATCTTCCAGTTCTTGTATACTTTTTACGTATTGCAAGTTAGATTCATGTGAATTTTAAGTTATGTTAGCCAAAATATTATTTTACAGTTGAAAAATTAGATCTAATAACCATGAAATTAACATCAAACAAGTTTTAGTAGTTAATTTTTAAGATCATAAACAAAAAAAAGTTCTCTCAAGTTGGCCAAATCCTAGTGACTAAAAGGGAATTTACTTTGGATAAAATTTTGGACCGAAGACTCCTAACAATGCGTCCGAAATCAAAAGTGATATATCCTCTGAATAATAAAACATGGCGTAGCAAATAAGCATGCACTTGTTGAGACAAAACGAACCAGAATTTTGTACCTTAATTGGGAACCGTTGAATTGTGATACAAGAACGGTTACGCCTCCTTCGCTAACCTTGAGCAAACCCTGATGATCAAATTGGAATAAAAAAGTTGATCTTCAAATTTTATGCATAAGTGCACATATGCAGGCTTAAACAGCAGTGCAGTTCTGAAGAATTATAATATTGCATTGCCATTATATTTAAAAAAATATTCAACTAACACAAAGAAACCTGAGAGTAGTTGTCTCACCTGTTGAGAGTCGCATACAATTATTACGTTATTTTCCTTGGTTGTTGTGAGTCCGAGTAATGATTGACTGCCTACCTGCTGCCAATCTTCCCAGGTTCCGTTTGGGTGCATTCTCTTGATCCAACCATCTCCAGTAGCTGTATATAGCACACCGTTTCCATCCATAGAAACATCCTCGGGGTGGTTCACAATTCCTTCTCCAAGTTTAATCATACCCTTCAGGAATTCACGAAACAAATCAGTGGTGTGTATTCACGCCGGCCACAACAATAATAAACTAGTGAACTTTTAAACACAAACGTAACAGCTAGCTATAGATAAAACGTAAAGCAAACAATTACAAGTTTAAAGGAATTTATGCACAGCTCTTAAATATACACCTTAAAAGAGCTAGTGGGCACAAAGGTAGCTGAAGATACTGGAGACGAGAAGAAGACGATTTGAAGTGCGAAAGCAAGTAAACAACCAAGCAGGAAGCCAGAACATTCTGGCACCCAGAGTTTTGATGAGGTCTTGCAGGTGTTTGGTGGGTTTCTCTTAACCATTTTTAACTAGATGGAAATATGCTTCAATCTGAAGCCCGGGGTGGGCAATTTATAGGGGGAATAATCTTCACTGTGCTCCAGTGTGCAGGCTTAATTTCATTGTTGCATTTTTTTCCCCCCATGTGTGAAAGTAATAATAACACATACATATATCAATTATTAAAATAAACACTAAAAAAATTTCATATATGATTCTAATATTTACTATAATAAAAACATATCATCAAATCAAGAGCTAGTGTGCATGTGTCACTGGTGAGGAGGGCTGTCACCGTTGAAGCTTACAAAGCATAATCACCATGTCGCTACGTTCTAATTTTGTGATCTATGCAGTTAACGGTGAGCTCATTCTTAGAAATAAAGTTTTACGATTTTTAATGTTGTCATTAAGGTCGGACCAACAATTTTATAATAATAGACCAGGTAATAGACCCAGCAAACCAACAAAGTGTTGGCTCACCCAAGACCTGTCTCAGATTGCAGCCCACCAGCAAGCCTGCCTTTGTCAAGAACATGCCCAATGTGGACTCGAAATGGCACTTCGGCTCACCGCAGTGACAGCCAGCCACACGTGGCCCACAATGCACCTGAGTACCTATTAAAAAAAAAAAAAAATATAGGGACCCAAGACTAAAATTTTTGTTCTTTGTGAAGTGACGGTTGAAATGAGAGAAATTTTTAAAGAAAGAGACAAATTGACAGAGTTGATCCTCAAGAGAGTTCATAAGAAATTGGGGACTGTTACGTAATTTTAATGATAAATAAGTGTTTAAACATTTTAGCATTAAAAATACTGTTATAACTTGAGCGAATTAAACAATCCCATATCATTTAATACATCACTGATATATAAACTAAATATCCCAACTGAAAGCATAACATTATTGTAATATTAACCAAGAAGATAACCACTTTCAGAAATAATCAGAAATTTATTTAATACATAGTAATTAATATTATTACCACTGTTGGCATTGTATATCAATATTTTTACATCTTAATTATTGTATTTATTATTTTCATCTCGAACACAGAGCCAATTCATTTGGACCAATGGGTCCGTAACTACCAATGAGCGGTTAAGATGAAGGCATCCATTCTTTAACTTTTGACTTTTGTCATGGTGGAGAGAACACTTCGAAGAAAGCTGACTGGATCAGTAACCTTTTTCTTATCATTTTCAGTTCACACCGAATATTTGGAAACAAATCATTATTCTCTCCTTCCAAAACTCACCATCACCAAAGTCAAATTAGCCTTAATTAGCTTTGCAGAGATATCACTTGTATAAACAACCATTAGAGATCGATCCGTACATTGATGCTGCGGCACTGCCGTTCAGTGGCACAGAGCCCATCTTTGATATAATTACAGCCTAAGACACCTTCGTTGGTCGGAAAGCAAGTCAACTTGTTGTGCAATTTGTTCAATTTTGGAGAAAGGCAATAACACTATTAAAGTTTTCAATTATGAACCTCTTGTTTCTAGTGGACTTCACTGTTTTATTCAATATTCATCTCATCGTACCGTTTAAATAATTACTTTCAATATAATTACATTTTTATCCTTGTGTATAATTACTAGAAGGGAAACGAAAACTCTAAAAACAACCACATATTAGAAGTCAACGGTATCACAAACCCTAATTTTTGTTATGTTCAAGTCACATCGAATTTCTTTTGGCAACCTCTCTCTCTCTCCCCTTTTCTTTTTTTTTTTTTTTCCCCTTCTAATTCTTCTCCCCAACAAAGTGCAAGTATAAACCTTAAAAACACAGAGCACAATCAGTGGCTCGCGCATGTTGTTTATTGTGGCGTAAAATCTAGCTTTTAAAACAACCATATGCGTGAGAAATAAAAATCATCAAGGATGAGATCATCAGCAAGTATGTGGAGAGATGTAAGCCCAAGTCATCATGTACAGACTGAGCGTAGGCTTTACTAGTTGATTCCACCAGTAGAAATTATCCGTTACTTAAAAAAAAAAGTAACTAAAAATAGTATCATTTTTTATTTTATTTCCTTTTCTCTCCCATGTTGTAACGGGATGTTGTTGCTCGATGAAGGGAACCAGTTTTCTCGCGTGATTAAGCTAAGATGGGTCACGGTTGTTATGAATATTTTTGTTGCTAATGCGCTTTAGTGGACTTCTATTCTGCTTGACGCGAAGAAATCATTTGATTTCATTCGGACAGATGATGATGCTATTTCAATGCTGGTGCTATCCAATTATTTTCCAGGATGCACTTCTTGGCGCAGAGGATAATGAAAAATATGCAAAAAAAAAAAAGAAAAGAAAAAGAAAATTGGTGGTCGCGGTGATTGTGATGAAGACAAGTTGTACGTCGTGCTGGTGGTGGTGGTGATGGTGGTGATGGTGGTGATGATGATGAGCTTGGTGGTAGTGGTGGTGGTGCATGCACTTTACTTGGTGATGGTGGTGACAGTGATGGTGAATGGATGTGTGTTGATGATGATGCCTGAAATGGCGAGTGCGTGCGCGCGCGCGTTCAGATGCAGAATTGAAAAAAATAAATAAAATTTAGTTTTAATTATTTTCTTAATAAGGCTATTTTTGAAGATGGTGGGACTATTTGTATTTTAAATAAGTAGAGTTATTTGCACTCTCTAAATTACCTTATAAACTCATTAATAAATAAACTTAGGCTTGAATTTTAAAATTTTGTATTTTACTCAACAAACTCACTTACATACTTAATATAGTCTTACTAAACTCAAATGTTATTATAAGGGTGAGGCTATTTAAATCCATCAATCAACTTACTAAACTCATTTACTAAATAAACTCACCCCTCAATCTTGAAATTTTAAATTTTACTCAATAAACCTACTTAAATACTCAATATACTCTTAATGAACCCAATTATTATATTAATACATTTTTATTCATTAAACCATTAAATTCATTTAAAAACCCTTAACAAATGCTTTAGATTTATTAAATGAAAACTACAATATTGTTCAAATATTTTATACCAAAAATAAACAATACTTTCAACCACATATTTTGGAGCAAAACTGCTGGAGGGGCTCAAAAAGCTTGGAAAAGAAGTGATTAGTATGTGTCTTTAGCTTGGAAGTGCTATTGAAAGCGGTTGAGGTCAAGAAAATAACTAGATTGCCTCAAAAAGCTTTGGTATTTATAGAAATCAAATCCAATATTCAGTATTTCAATCTGGAAAGAGTCTCCCATATAGTTCCTGCACTTGATTCTTCCTTTGTCTTCTCTAACTCCATAGAGATTTAGCATTGATGAGAAGCCAAGAGGACTAAATAAAGATTATCAATTAAGAAAAATAACATAACGTGGAATGTCAAAAAATGTTCAAAGAGTTAAAAAAAAATTAACTACATCTTAGTGTCTAAGATTATAATTTACTTTAGGAATATTTTAATAACTAAAACCTACTTTCAAATGTGAGTTTAGTAAGTAGTTTGGTGGATTCAAATAGGCTCACCTTTATAATAATATTACTTTACTAATTAAACCCATTAAATTCATTTACAAACAAATTACTTAGTAAATTATTTACGAACAAACAAATTAGGTTTAAAATTTTTTGTTTAAATGTAATTTTAAAAATCCTGAAAAATCATTATCAGCTACAAAGCTCTAGTATTGTACAAATTCTAGGACAATTTCGATTTAAGTGTCAAGATCCACTGGATTTTTGATAATATCGTAATAATCAGATAAAGCCATACCATCAGTATCAACAAGAGAATTAATGATGTACCTAAAGTTTATGTTTAGTTCATTTCGATTCGGACATCACATTAATTTTCTCCTCCGTAAAACTAATATGTATTACTTAAGTGCTTTATAAGATCAATGTAAATAAAAAAAAATTAATTTAGGGTTTAAGAAAAATATCATAATATTGAATATAAAGATGATTCAAAGAGCAAAGATCTTTTTTGTTTTAAACCATATTTAGCGTCCAAAACTATAATATATTTTAGGAGGATTTTAATAATTAAAAATTATTTTTAAAGGTGAGTCTAATGAGTAGTTTAGAGGGTTCAAATGAGCCCACCTCTCTAAATAATACTTTATACACTCTAATCATAATAAATTAATATTACTAGAATATCTTTAGAGTAACATACTACAAAGGACAACTTAATATAATTAAATCAAATTAAATTACTCTTAGTAGATAATACTCTTTTAACATAAACCGTGCCTTATATATCTTGATAAAATGGGGATATTAAAAGCAATCAACTCGGGAATTTACTTATAAATCTAAAAGATTTAAGTTGGTTTCCTACATTTAAAAAAAAAATTAAAAACAAAAGGCAAATACTGTCAAACAATCAATATCCATGAAGCCCAACCAAATAAGAAACACAATTATATGGCAAAAGAAGGAGAACCATTTACATAGTGACAGAGTTCTTGAAGTTTTAGATTATTTTGAGTATAAAATTCTGGAAAGCAATGGAATATCTTTTATGAGACATTTTCATCTTATACGTACATGGTGTGCAATGTTAAAAAAAAAAAAAAAAAAAGAGAGAGAAAGAAAAAAGTTCTATTGAGAGTACGCGGTAAAAAATTATAATTTAAATTTAAGAAATGAGTGTCCCAAGTATTAAAAGTGTTGGAGCACTATTTAAAGTGTAAATTACATCAGTCTTTAAAATAAAAAAAAATGAAGTTATTTAAAAATAAAGTAATCAAATACCACTACTCTTTAAAATAAAAGCCCAAGCATCCTTGAAGGAAAGCCAGCCCATATCAAAACTTAATTTACCTCTACTTGTTAGAAAGGGCATGATTTTATGGACGCAAAAGAGTCTACAACTTCATCGGCTATAAGCCTATAAGAGATGTAGAAAATACCGAGTAAACATAAGATGAAAAAAAAAATGAATATGTTAATGGTTAAGAATAAAATCAATTAAAAGTATATGCAGATAAAAATAAATGATTAGTGTCCAACATCATTTGCAAGAATTATAACTAAAAAATGAATGGGACAATAGATTTCCACTATAACTCTCATTCCAAGGTAAGAAAAATGACTCTTTGTTTGATCCCCAATTCGAAGTGTTCAGGTCGGTAATTTTAGCAAGCATCCTCTAACCTAACTAATATGATTTTATAAGAGAGGATGAGTTCGTTTATAAGTTCTTTTAATAATTGTAATTTGCTTCTTCGCTGTATTAAGGGTATAGAATGGGCTACATGGACTTGGATTCAATGCTGAAATACAATTAGTCATTATTAAATAAGAATATAAGAATATAAAAATAATTAAATTTTAACTTTATATCGCTATGCACGTACGGTACATTATTATAAAGAGTTTATCGCCACTCAATTCTGTGTTGGATCCATCTCTAGTCTAAACACACTTCATTTCGTATGACATGTTTTCTGCCCGCTGGCCATTTCGGCATGGGAGGAGTCCCAGTCTCGTGTTGGGTTCCTCCTCCCCTAAGAGTTGATGTCACTCTTACAAATTTGAGGGTAAAACAAATATATTCCTTTTAATTATTGATAGTAGAATTCACAAATGCATTTTGGTAGAATAAATTGAATTCAGTGCCAATAGATATTTGATTGTAAGCATATCATCACAATTTTGATGTAATAAATCGGCATTTGAGGGGGGGGGGTGGGGAGGAGGAGAGAGAGAATATAGCATGCTTTCTTAAGTAAAATAAATAAATAAATAAAATATTTAAACTATATAATATAATCTAACTTGATAAAGGCCATATACCTTATACATAATTATTTTAATAAAAGGAAAAAAAATTCAGTCTCTTACGGAATCGCCAATGCTAGCTAATGTTGCAACAAGCTGAGCTGCTCAGCCATCGACAACATAATGTGCTGCAGGGTTGTGATAAGATGAGGATGAGCTCGATGGTAGATAATGCGTGAATAATTTAGAAAGAATGAGTGAGATTATAAGACAGTAAATTATGACTCGTTTGGGATTGCGGTTGAAATTTAATAAGCTGCTTATTTCATAATTTTTGATAAAAATATTATTTGATAAATTTTGTAAAAGTAACTTATTTCATAATTTTCTCCATTTTGTCAGCAACTTTTAAACGCAGGTAGGGGGTTGTTTTTCATAAGCAGCTTATTTAATAAGTTACCATACCTATTTAAAATTTCTATTATAACCCTAGATTTTAATAAAAATATAATTATATCTTATTTATCCATAAACCCTAATATATAAAACATACCTTTATCTTTATCATATTTTATGTAACAGATTATAAAGTTCTTTAAATTTTTTTAATTGATTTTTTTATTGTAATTTTACATATTTAAGAAAAAAGATATGTCTAAACAATTTTATTAAACATACTCTAAAAATAAAAAGTAATTAAAATGTATGTCTATTTTGGTCATTAAATAATAAAACAGCACTTTCGTAATAAATTTTACCAAACACATATACTCAATTTTTCAAACTCACAGTAATTGCAACAGCATAGTTTACCAAACGTCAAGCTACTTTTTTAATTAGCAGCTTATTTTATCTGCACAGCACAAGCAACTTATTTTATAAGCATCCGCAATCCCAAACTAGCCCTTAAAAATTGATTTGTGGATTGTGAACTTGTGAAATTGTAAGCTTTAGGTTGTGGTTAAATCTAAATTACATTAAAGCTTTTATTTTAACTTAATTGTATTAATAAATATTTTGATATTTGTTATTTACACCAATAGTTAAAATTTTACTATTTAAATTTTATTATTTATTCATTAATAATTTTAGAAAAATAAGATAAAAAATTAAAAATTAAAATAAGGAAATGAGGAGAAGAAGGGAATTCCAGCTCATCTCCGTGAGAAATTTTACCTATCCCTTATATTGGAACCCACTATATCTTGGCGAATGACAAAGCACCAACGACTGATTCTACCACGTTAGCCCACTGAAGCAGGAGGATCGGTCTATATAAGTTTTCTCTTTAAATATGAGAGCTTCACATGGAATTTATTAAAATAAGACAGAACAAAATCAGCGATGATCGCATTTGTTATATTATTGTTTCAATAATAAGAAAATAAAGATAAAACTTACAAAAGCCTTCCTCAAAATAAGATTTAACTTGCAAAATCCTTCCTCAAAGCCTAAAGGGGTACATGCATTAGCATAAGGGCATAACAGAGAGTATATGTATTTAAAATTATGAATAGATTTTGTCTTTTGGCCACGTCATATACTTGTTATAAATATATTATCCTTCACGTGAATGGAACACGTTCATCCTCGAGTGTAATGTGTTGAGCATCTCTGTGACGATGCCTTTTGCAGTATGTTATCCCAGTTACTTAATTTGCCTTTGTCACACGTTGCTTTCATTCGATTAGTTTAGAGACTCTTGGTCATACGCTGGCTTGATGAGTAGAACGAATGAAATTTGCATGAACAATTAACCTGCAGCGTGCTGCCAAGGCGTAGTGTAATGTGCACTTGTGGTGGCATTCTGGCCAAAATGAGAACTTAAGAAAAAACTGCATTCCCATCAGCCGCAGGTTTTGCATAAGCCAAACCCCTTTGGCCATCGCACGACTCCACAACGTAAATCATTCATTAGGCTGTGGGTGCTCTGCAGATATAGCTCGACGTACTTGCCTAAATAGAATTGACCCCTCTGCAGCCCAACCACGACCAACGTCATATTCTTCCTATTTGAAAAATATATTTTAGTATAAAATAATTTTTAAATTTCTGAAATTCATTAATCTGATTCATTCTATGAAAATTTTGTAATAACACCATCGCTATACTTGCACGGTTAATATGATAAGCGACACAGTTTTTACTGCAAGTATCGTCTAACGTTTGAATCGGTTGTCTATTAAGAGTATTCGTACAATTATAACATGATTTATAGGATCTATATCACTCACAATTAGAAAATCTACAACACTCAGGGAAGCCCCAGTTCATTCGATTATGGAAGATAAGAGTCTTTGCCATGCCCATATAAACCTTTTGTTAAGTTTGTCGAAAACCAATCATATATGGAACATTTGGGGAAATTATAAATCCCCAAGGGTGAAAGGTTTGAAGATTTGACCATGTTTCGTAACTTCCCCCGCAAGAAAAACTTAATAAATAAGAGAGTTTCATGACAAAACCACTAACATGGAAGCATTTTGCAATTTAGGAAAGGACAAGTCACACTCACACACCCCTTCTATTATAAAACCCTCTATCTACCTTCCTTCCTTCCTCTGCCGTCCATAGCAGCAGCTACAGTTTCAGCCACATATTATAACGACAAGGCAGGAGGGGGGAAAAAGAAAAAGAAAAGGAGAACGCAAAGAGGCAGAGAAATTAAGCTCAGGTTCAATGCTCAGCAACAAAAGAAGTAATGGCAATTTCAGGTTCAGATGCAGCAAAACAGAGTCCTCAAGTGGAAGTGGAGGCAGTGAAATGTGACTCATGTGGGTTCACAGAGGATTGCACCCCTGCTTATATTGTGCGGGTGAGGGATCGCTACAAGGGGCACTGGATATGCGGGCTGTGTGCCGAGGCAGTGAAGGACGAGGTGCTGAGATCAGATAGGCTCATATCCACGGAAGAAGCTCTGGACCGTCACATCAGCTTCTGCAATGACTTCAGATCATCGTCGACTCCTCCGACCCTGAGTGAAACGGAGCACCCCATCTCTGTGATGGGAAGAATCTTGAGAAGAAGCTTGGATTCTCATTCTCCGAGAGCCCCCCGCTCCAATTCCAGCGGTGTGTTGCCTCATATTGAAAAGGTTAAGGCTGCTTCCCCGCTGGTTCGATCCGGGAGTTGCTTTTCGGCTCTGTCTCGTTGAATCATTTTCATTTCCTTTTTTTTTTTTTTTTTTTCTTATTGCAAAATCACAGGTAAATATTATTAATTTTTAGCACAATAATATATGAAACAGGGGAATTCTGTTTTTGTTGTTTAGATTATAAGTATGCAGTAATTATATGGTGCCGGAACTGATGGGAATTTGGTTTTATGGACTTCTCAATTTTTTTAAGTTTAATGTATTGTGCTGTAAATCATAAAATTTGATTTGACTGATGAAAATATCGCATCTTTGATGTTCTTATTGATTTTGTTTGTGCTGCAAATTATGCATTTGTGGAAGCCAGTGGAGGAAATTTTATTTTTCATTAACGGGTCTGCAAAACTTGTTTCTTGATTGTTTAAGGTGCTGCGTTTATGGAAGGGGGAGGATAAAAGGGATCTCACAACCAGTGACGTATGTGAAAATGTGTTATTTTACCAAATTTGGAGTCTATTATTATCAGCTTTGCCAGCTGTGTAAAATGGCTTATTACAAATGTACTTGATAAGGAGATGATTCGTACATAAAAGAGTAAGCACAGAGTAGAGGACCGTGACATAAAAAGAATCAAGATCCCATGAGATAATTCTCAGAAACAAAAAGGCTGCTTTTTTGAGGCACTAATGCACTGGTGAGCAGACCACGTCAGTCTCTCTTTCCTCACACAACTTTTCCTTGTTTACAGGCGAGAGGCTGAGGGCCCATTAAGAATTAGAACGTCGTCCGAAATGTTAGTTAGTATACTGGAGATTTTTGACGAATTGGAGCAACTCATTTAGTCATTTATGGCCAATTATAAGACGGGCAATTTCTTTTTTCTCTTTTTTTTATTTTTATTTTGGTTCTCTTTAAATTTTTGTTGTGGATAAGTCCTTGATTTACTTTTGGTCCATATGGATGAAGGTGACCAATTCACTTACGCAATCCCCTCTTTGTTGAGTGAAGAAGAAGAGTTTTGAGAGGCCATGTGCCAATTGAACAAGCAAGACAAGGGGCCTGGGCCAGGGCGCCGGGGGCCCTGTTCTAAAATTTTGGAGTCTTGAGAGAAGGTTCTGGATGTGTGTGGCCCGTTATCTCATCAATTCTGGAAGTTTCAGAAGTATCGGATCTGACAAAAGTGCACATCGGCCATGGCCAATTTTACCTTTTAATTATTTTGATTGGGTTAGGTCCGACTGTCCCAAGGTTCTATCAGGTCTCGTGGTTTTTTTCTAATGCAAATTGTTGTTGCCAGCTGGCACTACAGCACTAATGTCCGTTATGTTGCTACTGATATTTTCCGTCTTCGTATCATCATATTCATATCTTAGAGCACGTGAAATCCGTCGCTGCGAATCTCATTTACATACAATATTTTCTGGGCAAAATAGAGTTGTGATTTTCTTCCCACAAACTCTTTTACCCTTAGTCGTATTATGATTGAGGTGATTTCGTTTGAGATGGACCCAGCATGACAGTAGTATCCGGACTCAAGCTAACAGAATAATGTTATAAATATAATGTTAATACACTAGATTATAAAGTTATTAACAATTGTAATTTAAAAATCATAACATTAAAATATTTAATAAGCATTAGTTATTATAATTCGAAAATTAAGTTGATTTTAATTTACTATTTTTTTCTTTTTAAAATTATGATCCACTACTTATATGATAAAAATTTATATTATCTTTATTATTTTATTTAAAAGTCATATTTACTATATATTATTAATTTTATTTAATAATTATTTTTTTTTTCACAATATGTATAACTTAAAAACTACACCATCTCAATACTAAATAAGACTTAAAGCAAGTTTGTATCTCTATTCATGTTTTTTGTTGTAACTAATGTATCATTAACCAATGGCTATGGATTGGGCTTTAAATAAACTTAAACAATCTGTTTTTTCTTTTTTTAATTATCAGTGTTGATAGTTGTAATCACATCCTTTAATGTCGCGTTATTCGTTACGTACAATAATTGGATTATAAATTTTGCATACGTGGTATTACTGATCGTTGGCATGAGAATATTAGACAGACATGAGGACCATCCAGACCAAACCGAGAAGAAACATAAAAAATATCATGCAAGGGAAAAAATAAGAAACTAAAAAATCTGAAGCTGAAGCATACAAGAGTGAAAAGTGAAAGCGCCTGTTAGTCCACCACCACGTCGAAATCAGTTTTGACTTTAAAAGAGTCAAGAAGATAGAAAGCTTTTTTTGTGTGTGCGTGCGTTGTGGGGTGGGGGGTGGCGCATTGTTGAAGCAGTTTCACCTGAGACCTGACCTAAAAATCTAAAATAAATTGCAGGTATGATGCATATTGTAGATTATGCATGCATTGAAGTTCCCTTCAGAATGGAAACTGAAGCTAGGATCCAGTAGACCAATCTCGAAGAAAACATCTGCCAATTTTCACTCTTTCAGTGCCGATGCATCTCTGATTTATATATAAACTAAAGTTTGGATTGTTTTTTTGCTAAAGTATCTCAACTGTGGTGTTTGAAGAATAAAATAGGGTGACTATTATCTCCTCGACATAAAAAGCGAGCAGATGGTTGATAGGGAAATAATTTTGAGACCATGAGCAGACCACCTTCGACCAGGTGGTAATTCTTGAGATCATGAGTAGATCACCTTAACTAGGAGGTAAGTCTTGTGATCTTGAGTAGACTATCTCCACTAAGTGACAATTTTACTGACCTTGAGCATAGGAGTTTGAGGAGACGTTGGACCAAGTCACCAGGAAACAAGACTTAGTCAAAATAACCGCTACAGATCTCCTACAAAAAATCAAGGTACGAATTTAATTCATTAATGATTATTTATTGTCATGATCTTAGGGTGTTTATAAAAAACGAAGAAAATCAGGCTAGGAGAGTTTTAACTTTCTTTATCAGTTTTAATTTTTCTATTCCTTTTACTTAAGATTATTTATTTATGAAAGCTAAAAATGACATATTTTGTTTTTCCGTAAACCCACGAACTGATTTGAGCCTACACCTCTTACAATTTTTTATGATTTCAGGTTTTCTCAAGTTATTTGGTAGTAGTCGCAGGGTGTTCTTGATATTTGACAAGCCACTTCCCCACCAAATAAATTTAATGCTGATGCAAGGTTTGGTACCAGGTCGCTAACCGACTCGACCGGATTTCAACATCAACATATGGTAATGATATGCAATTACCCAAATAGCTCTTCAACTCCACTTTCACATTCTATGAACAATATCATAAAATATCTGTTATGTGTCCATTTTAAGGATATTATCTTTTAATATGTCTAGAGAGATCAGTGTATGTTTAGTATAATTTTACATGAAAATTTATCATACTCTAAATGTAACAGTACAAAAGAATCAAATCAGCTAAAAAAAAAAAATTTATATAGTCATTAAAATCAGGTTTTATAATTTAATTTTGAAAATGTTACAAATTACATGCATGTAGGTAATTAAGTGATATGATGCACTCATCAAACAGTTTAGACGGTCTTTTTCATTAATTTAGTAAAGGAAGCATTTTATTTTCATCGTAAGAGTAAGATAAACACTAACAGTCCTTTAAGGCACTGACTTAAAATAGATAGTCAGCCATCAATTTATTTACGTACGGAAAACATGTAAATCAATAACTTAGTGCAGAAACAAGCTGATTACTTCGGAAATTCTCTGCATATGTCAGTAAATTATAAACATAATTAAGAAATACCAAAAAAGTAAATAAATAAAGAAATTAAGGTAAATGTTACCTTAGCAAAATATGTATCCGCACTCTACGAGCGTACCCCATAGTCATAGAGTACCAATAAAAGCAACCAGCTACCAAAAAATTTAAGGGTAAAAAAATCAATAATTAAAGGAAGACAATGGAAAAGAAGAGAAAGCACATAGCACTTAAAGTACAAAGCTCATGCTATAAATCTTCTCTAGCGTAAAATTCATAACTATAAATCGTTGTCTCTCAGACTCTCACAGAGCTCCTCGGCATTTGCGGATGAACTTTTTATTCCCAGTACTCAGATTAAGCAGAAAAATAATAATATTAGCACTGAAGTGAAAACAAATGAAAACGAAATATTAAATGATGTCAAGGGAAACTGAATTAAGCAGGGGGAGTGCAGTAGAACTTGTTTGAAGGAGGAGAGAATAATCGACCCGTTGGATCGGGGTTGATATTGGGTCGGGTCACAGAGCTACGTTTATCAAATATAACCCCTATAATTTGTTAAAATACGAAGACCTACAAAAATCAGACATTTTTACTTAAATAAAACATTGCTCCCTTTTTTTTTTTTAAAATTTGTTTAACACATGGACTTGATAAGTTTAGTGACTGAACATTTCAAAGGGGTGCTACTGTCCTGAGTGGTCCAGTGGTATGAATTCTTTTTTTTTTTTGCTTGCAATACTATAGATTTCTTTTGGCGCCCAATCGCGGAGAGGCAGACCTTTGAAACCAGACTAATAACCTGCATTTGTAAGCCCCCGCCGAATCGGCGCATAAGTGCTCTCCCAACAGCGCATCAAGGACCGAATCCTTGTTAAATCCAATCGTTCATTGCCATCCATTATTGAGCCAACACTTTATTTGGTGATATTTAATTCTTTTTAATACTGCATAAAAGCACACTCCCTCCGAAGAAACCCCAGAGGAGGACATTAATTTTCAATTTTTATTGTTTTAATTTGGACCAATGGACTGGGTTGGCTGAGGATCCCTTGACGGAAACATTCCATCCTTCGTTACTCGTCTGCATGGAAAGTTATGTTTCCTGTTCAAAAAGCGAAAGCCTCTGTGTCTGTGATGAATTTGACTTTGAATTCATCATCTGGCAACTTGTAGAACTTCCCTAAAGAAGACACAATCTATCTGGTGCGCCATTGTTTTAATATTCTTTACTTTTTTGTCTCTTTCTCCATTTTAAGAAAAACGCTGCGTTTTTGTCTTTTTTGGTTTTTTATCAATATTTTGTGAGATTTTATTTTGTCAAAGTAGCATTAGTCCTAATAAAATAAATTCTGAAACGCATTACTTTTGTTAGATTCATAATTTAGAAGGGAATCAATCACTATTCACCTAAAACATCTAATCAATTTTAGTGTAGTTTATTTAATGATCATTATTGCTTATTTAATTTCATAATTTCTTTTTAATTTTTTTTTTATGTTTAGCTATTTTCGTGGTAGAACTTTTAAAAATTAAATAAGTTATTTTGTCTGTACAACTGACTAATTAAAATTAAAATTTTGGAATTTTGAGAGATTAAAAAAGATTTTTAAAATGTTAAAATATCTCAAATATCCTTTACTTATGTTACAATTTTATTTCATTCCTTTCATAATATAATTTTAACTTGCCTAACAAATTAATTTTATAATTTTTAATAAAAATTTTAATTGACAACCAAACAACTAATTTTTTTTTGTTAAAAACTCTATTAACAAAAGCCTGCATAAATAATTTTTTTCAAAAAAAAAAAAGCCAAGCAAAGCCTTAATATTATTGCTTATATAAATGATTAATTGTAGCTAATTCGATCCTCTCTGCCATTAGGGCATCTCCAATGCTTAACACCATTTTGGTGTAACACCAACACTAAAAATGTACCTTTTTCACACCAAATTACTATTTCAACCCATTTACGCCAAAAAGAATTTTCTTCTTTTTATTCTTTTAATTCCCAAGAACTAATTCAATTAACACAATAAATATTACCATTAATATAGATAATTAAGTAATAAATAATTTTATATCGATTAACAAAAAAATATAGAAAATTATTAAATTTGCATTTAATTAACTAAATTAGTACATTATGAAAATTAAACACTACATTAATATAGAAAAATAAAATAACAATAATAATACTTTAGTTGTTTGAATTACTAAATTCATCCTATAAATGATCAATTAGTGCATTTCGGAGTGCAATGTGAGCCTCGTTATCATTGATTTGTTTGTATCGAGCAATAAATTCTTGAAATCTAGTATTCTCATCTACCTTCATATCAACGGTTGGTATTGGCGCTTGCATCCAATCATTAATTGTTGCATTAACATCACGTTTATCTTCGATTATCATATTGTGCATAATAATGCAAGCAATCATTATATCATGTAACACATTTTTGTTCCAAAAGCGTGATGGTTCAACAACAATTGCAAAACGTGATTGAAGAACTCCAAATGCATGCTCTACATCTTTTCGACATGATTCTTATTTCATGGCAAATAATTTCTTTTTAGGACCACATAAATCATGGATAGTTTGTACAAGAGTAGACCAGTTTGGGTAGATACCATCAGCTAAATAATAACTCATATTATATTTGTTTCCTTTAATGACATAACGAGCATGAGGAGTAATATTTGAAGCGAGGTTGGCAAAAAGATGGGATGCTTCCAACACATTAATTTAAATAATTGTTTTAATTTATGCTAGTAGTAGTAGCATTTTTAATTTGTGTTAATTTAATTTAATTTTGTAATATGTAACTTAGTAATTAATGTTATTGGCATTTTATTTTTATTATTAATTTTTGTGTTGAATATTTTTTATTTAAAATATTAGTATAATATTCAAAAATAAAAAATGAAATAAAAATAATGACAAAAATAATAATAATAATGTAAAATATTATATAAAATAGGACATATATATATATATATATATATATATATATAAGAAAAAGTAATAAGAATATTTGAGACTTTTTTTCCTAGCACCAAATGAATAGTATTGTCCCATATTTGATAAAATACTATTCATAACACCATTTTTGTGTTACATTGGAGAAGCATTTTACACTAAAAATGATGTAAAAGGTAGTTTGGTATTAGTTTTGGTGTCACATTGGAGATGACCTTAGTCATTAGAATTTTCTGTTGAGTATTGTTGTGTAGTAAGAGAGCCCATAAAAGTTTGAAAGAGAGGTCAGCCCAACGCGTTCACCTATATGCTAAATTCATTAGCCAAGTCAATACAGAAAAAGACACCAAAGTATAGCGGTTAGGATGTTGAGCAAATCTAAATTGCTTATATAGTTTTTTATAATATTGAAATTGATCGTTATTACAAAAATAATATTTATCGTGGAATCTTGATCATTCAAATTCAAAATGAGTAAGATGACTTTTTTTTTTCCTGAAATCTGAATCGACTTGAATTAGTATGAATTCTTAATAGAGTTAGATGTCTGAATCTGAAATTTTTTTTTATCTAAATCGTTAAAAATAATTATTAAGTTGTTTTTTAACTTAAAAAATTTGAAAACTAATATTTTTATATTTATGCCTTTATAAATTATAAATGTTAAATAAATAATAAACATCTCAGAGAATATAAATAAGATAATATATTATCATAACATAAATAATATTCGATTGAATACAACTCTTTAATATTCAATATTATATGTGTTAACCGATTTTATTATAGTTTATGATGTTTTTAAATGAAAATATTCATTTGAAGATAAATAATGCTAATTTGAAGAAAATAAAAAGATAAAAATAACAATAGTCTACCACTATATATTATCACAAGTTATATAGAGATGTGTAATAATGCCAATTACTAAATTTTATTTAGGTAAGGATAAAAATTAATTAATTAGATAGAAATATTTTGGAGAACATATTTTAATGACATCATTAAGACTTTTTAGATTAAGCAAAAATCTAAAAAAATTAGCTTAAAGCTCCGTTTGGTACAACTTTTTAAGTAGAATTTATTTAAATAGAACTTTTGGCATTAGAACTTTGCAAATAGAGCTTTTACCTAAAAATATTTAGTTGTTTGGTTGTTAATAAAAGCTTTTATTAAAAATTTATGAAATTACTTTAATAAACAAGTTTTTTTTTTAAAGTTATGTTATGAAAAGAATAAAATAAGATTATTAAATAAGTAAAAGATATTTTGGATATTTTAACATTTAAAAAAAAAAATTCAACCTCTACTCTTAAAAGTCCAAAATTTAAGGTTTTGCCAATAGAGTCAAAATAACATATTTAAGCTCTACAAGTTATACTAAAAAAATAATAATAAAAATTATGGTATGAGATTAAATAAGTACTTATAATCATTAGATAAATTATATCAAATAGGCACTAATAACTTAATGACTTAATAGCTGAAAATTTTCATTACATTGAAAAAACAAAAGTCTTAATACTTAACCGATTAAAATTAAATTAATTAAGTAGAAAAAAGGCCCCGGGGGTGGCGCGGCTAAGTTATACACGGGGAAGTCTTAGCTAGTGATTCAACTAGACGAAAGCATTTCATACATTAATTCCAGGCTGATTTGTGAGCAAAATACAAAGAATGTAATCAGTTGTAAAAGGATTAAAAATATAAATTTGCACAAGCAAAAAGATGTCTTTAAAATTTCGACACACTCTTGTTACACGATGCGATCAACGGCAGAGATCATTCATAGGGCGTTACTCAAGACTGTGAGGCTTTCTGGAGCTTAACGGATTACCGTTTAGTGGAAACGGATCACCGTTTAGTGAATCAATCTCTCTGGAGTTAAACGGATTACCGTTTAGTGGAAACCGATCACCGTTTAGTGTTTAACGGTTCACCGTTTAATGGTTACCCAAAGGAATTAAAGCTTGAAACGGCAATGGACTTGAGTCGTTTTGCTTAGGCTTTAAGTGACGCACGTGGTAGCCGAGAGAAGCAGCGTGATAGTTCGTTAAGTTTGTTAGGATACGTGGCAGCAAGCTGAACGAACTGGGTTTCAGCTGATCGTCGCTCATGAAGCTATAAACAGACTGTCTGTTAGTTGGAATGAAGAAGTTGTAACCGTGACGAGAGAGAAAGAGAGAGTTCTTGGTTCAAGAAACTGAGAGTGAGAAAGTCCTCTGTAATCTTGTGAGAAGCCTGTAATATCCTCCATTGTTGTTCAATAAAAGCACTCCAAAAAACTTCTCCCGTGGATGTAGGTTGTACCTGTTTTTGGGTGCAACTGAACCACATTACTTCTTGTGTAGTCTCTGTTAATTTCTGTTTCTTTCTTTCTTTGTTGAGTTGTTCATTCTGGGAAGAAGCTGTTGTGGTTTTAAGCTTGTGTTAAGTTCATTAGTTCTTTGGGTTTGATTCTTTGATTTTGCAACTTGTGATTCTTAAACAAAGCTCCTGGGAAGTGCTTGAATCTTGCATATTCAAAGCAGGTTCAATCACTACAAAGACTTACACAAAATTTAGGATTCTCGAGCTTTCACTGCTTCAATTCATTGAAAGTATATAATATATGTACAAAAGAGATACAACACATCATTAAGCTTGACACATATATAAACAACCGAAGAAGAAAAAACCCATAATTAAATTTAACACAGCTTAAGGGGACGCAATTTTCAAATGATTTTACGTAGTTTCAATGACATTAGTTGGTAAAAGTTCTGATTGATCAGCACCTAGTAGATTCGCCATAAATGTAGTCGAGGGTGGCAATGACTCCAACAACAAAGGCCTGATCAATCCCCGGTTTCACCACTATGTGATATAGATCCTTGCTTTCCATCAACTCTTCTATTTCTTTCTTCACTCCAATCTGTCATATTTAATGGAATCACCACTAAGTAATCAAAAGCAAAACGAATGCTGCAGCTTTAGCATACTTTTGCTTTCTTTTTAAACGAATAAAATAATAAAGCAATTTCTACAACTTTTAGAACATGGACTTGATTGTATACCTGAGCTACAACGTTGCCACTGGGATCGACAATGATGCAGTCTCTATCTGGGAAGTAACCTTTGACCTCAAAGTTGCTGCTTCTGGCTGTAGTTTCAGTGGAGATCCTTATGGAACTGTTCCTCACTAAACATGAACTGCTGGGTGGTTCTTTTAAGGTAAACACTAACTTCTTAGATCCTTCATAGTCAAAAGCGTAACCCTTCCATTTTTTATGAATGCTGAGGGCCTCAACCACCCCTCCCTGAAATTGAAATTCAACTAGCGAATTAAGTTGTCTAATTGATACGGACGAAATTCATATGTTATTTACATTTTGTCAACGTACGTGGTAACCGAAAGTTATTTACTTGAAGTAATAATTAATTGTAGATTGATTCTGTCACGCAATAACTTTGCAAGAAATTCTTTGCGCATGTATATATTTACCCGGTGACGTGCATTAACGAATAAAGCATATCCAAAATCCAGTCAGCTGTGAATATGAATGAAGCTTTTGAAAGATAATTAAGCAGCACAAAACCTCCATTCACCGATGTTAATTTAACTGAATGCATCTACGATCAAAATCCGAATTACGTAGAACATGCGCAGAAAGAAGACTTGAATGAAATTCTACAAATATTTACGTTTATTTTATACATGTGTTGGTCCCGCCCTCTCAAATTTTCAGTTGTATGTTATTCCTCGTCAAGTTTATGCATGATTTCTCCACTATGAACCCAAATTCTGGCCTCGCCACTGTCTATAATATGATGTGATTATAATAAGACTAGACGGTTACCTTGCGACGGATGAGAACCACGGCATCTCCATCAGCATGTCTAACAACCAGCTCCCCTTTTGTACCAAGAACACCGCAGCCGTCAACCCTGAAAATGATCTTTTGGCTGCAATCTGTTACCACAAATCCTCCCCCATTGACTACGTGTGGCCTCCTCCTAACCACAAGCAATGTCTGAGACGAAGAGCAGTATATCTTGCTTATGATCGGCGTCATCGTCACATTCGCCTTTGTACTCATTTGATGATATGATCTGATCAAACTGTAATTCGTGTATATGTAATAAAATGAACTCTCTTTTAAGTTGGCTTCAACGGAACTACACACCCACACACAAGCACATGTATATATATACACACAATAATACAAAGGAAAAAAGTTAGGCCCAAGCAACAATATGGAGAAAGCAAATTGAAGTTTAATGAATTATAAGATGGGTTTGCTTACATGTCATGTATTTTGCTTCAAAGTTTGGCCGACTTTTGACTATGTAAATACGCTGGAATAAGGCGGACGAATATGTTGCGTTTACTTGTGGCAGATGATGATTTCCATTTTCATGCGCTCCAATCTCAACCAATTAAATGATAGCGTGGGCGCGTGGAGATGCATGGACAAAGTTTCGAGCTTCATTACAACTCTTACCAAGTTTCTTTTCTTTGAGAGACCATAGGCCATTTTCAAAAAGAGGTTTTGTGATTGCGAGCTTTTTTGAAAAATTGGGCAGCTGTATGACCAGAAAGGGAATATTTTGGATACAAAATAAGGTTGCATTATTGAAGAGAGGAGTCTCAGCACGATTTCAAATTTTCAATAGCCGTGGAATATCACTAGCTATATCTTCAGCCTCATCACGACTAACGTTTGGGAAACTCCAAAGTTCATGTACACCAGTATACGTATCTGTGATCCGATTTTTTATTGTAATAGATGCAAATCAAGACACGTGGAAAACAGTAAAGCTAGGTCAGCAGACATTGCTTGTTGATGCAATAATAATACGCTTTGAAATACCCGTTGTGCAAGGTGTAAAGTGTAAATTACATATTTTGTACGAAGGCTTTCGCACTTCTGATAATGGATTTGGGCCATGAGCTGTAAGCTGTGACCCAAAGTCCTAGAATCAAACAATCAGATAATTGGGCCAAAGGCGATCCATTTGTGATCAAGGGGCCTGGAATAATCAGCAGGTTCGGATTCCGGACATCACCCAATAAGCGCCACTGCGGCGGAGGGCACGTGTATCTTTGTACACGTAAACTCATCATGGCAGATTGGAAAGCGACAATGATTGCCCATACCCCTCCACTTCACAACTTAGATATTATATAGTACGCACACCGGCTCACGTTAACTTTTCGTCCCATTTCATTTCTAACCTGCTCCACGGATTTGACACGTCACTTTCCTACGCTCGTGTTTTTCCTTCCTCATTTTTATTATATTTTTCTGCAGTTTGTACGTTGGAAAGAGCGGGAATACATCGAAGTTACGATGACTTGTCCTCTCAAGTGGGGCCCTTGGTAAAAAAATTGGGACCCTATTAACACATAGAGATCCGAGCTCACGCTGCTCGAGTGCGCGTGGGTTTCAATCTGACTCTGATTTTCGCAGTGTCTGCCTGCTCGAGACCCGTACGTAAAACAATTATTGTGCGTTCTACATTCATAACACAATCCTCCCCTTCCTGCTCAAGGAAAAATGTTAGATTACAGCCGCAAGTTCCGTGCAGTGATGACTGATAAGATAATTAACATTCTTTAATCCCAACAGAGAGTTTCTATTAAGCAGTAAATTTGGTCATTACATCATATGCTCAAGCTTCTAGTATAATAATTAATATGTCTTCTACAAAATTTTATGTCCAACGAATCAAGTGGCGGAACACCAACCCCAATTCTCGATGAGGATTTTTTTGCCGTTTGGTCCCTCACTGGTTCAAATTTAAAAGGCAGATATGGTCATGCAATCTGCAAATCTTTTGTAAAAGGGGCTAAACACAACTTAGAATTTACCCAGTTGGTGAAGAGAGGCCATTCTTTTTTTTAAAAAAAA
The DNA here is from genome assembly GCA_030449925.1 of Citropsis articulata. Taxonomy (NCBI): domain Eukaryota; kingdom Viridiplantae; phylum Streptophyta; class Magnoliopsida; order Sapindales; family Rutaceae; genus Citropsis; species Citropsis articulata. The sequence continues at coordinate 1,983,277 of JASUUH010000257.1, forward strand.
TAAATATAAATTTCAACGTTCTCAAAGTCAGGGCTCGTTTGATTCTTATGTATGCTGCTGTGGTTGAGAAAATCAAAGACACTCAAATCTTTTATCTTTCCTACGCAGCCGTCACGTGCCCATCTGAGCTACTGCATCGTGCTTTTCGCGTCCCCTGCCTCTGCCACCCACAATTAACCAAAACCAAATACAAAACAGAATCTACAGTTTATGCGTTGTGTGTGAAACAAAACTGATAAAACTCGGATCAATCTCTTTGCTTATTTTAGCTAAACAGGTTGTTCGTACAAAGACCACATACTGCAGGCTTTTCCCAGCCGTCTTTACCAATATTATTACTAGCATCATTATTACCATGCACAAAGGCTGTGTCTCGAAAAAGATCAGATCTCTCTTCACCACGCACAGTCTGTGATACAATAATGACACTCTTTTTATCCTCATTATTACTATTTAATCACCTATTTAATCCCTGCACCAACAATTAACCACGCACTATAAATGTCATCTTAATATCATTACGTTACACTTGCCCTGCTCTGTTTTTTCAAGAAATTATATAATATATTACAGATAATATAACTAATTTATATATATAACATATGTGTAGTTAATTTAAAAAAAACGACCAATTGTATGTTGGTGGTTTAATTTAAATATATGTATTATAATATCATTTATTTATTATGCAATTGACATATCTAAGAGGGAATTTAAAATTTTTTCTACTCTAGTGTTTCATCTCCTGCAGAAGGCAGAGGCCTAGCCCCAGCCTCTTTTCCATTTTTCTCTGGGTCAGTAATTATCCTTGTCAGAAGCACTAATTACTGCTTCTGCCACTGCCCAGTGCCACAATCTTTTCGTATTAGCATTCACACCTAACATTACTTGCCCGCTTCTCCTTTGTCCACTACCGCATTGCTGCAAGTCTACTGGTGCTATTTTTGCTTATATACCAGTATTACTTCATCTTGTTGTTTCTCAATCTTATTTTGGTTTTGCGGTTCCTTTTTTCCACCCTTTTTTTTTTCTTTTCCTGAAACAAGTGTGCGTTTTTGAGTGAACACTCAACGTTTTTCACTGCCATCGACCGGAAAAGTTCAAGTTTCCGGTAATGGCTGCTAATTCTGGGTCCTCTTCTTCAGTGCCTTCACTTCCGCCGCCGTGTCCCAAATCCCCGCCTGAGTATCCGGATTTGTATGGCAAGCGCCGGGAAACGGCCAAGGTTCAGGTGCTTGAGAGAGAGATTAGTTTTCTTGAGGTGGGTTGTTATTTTATTTTATTTTTTTATCAACAAAAATAGTTACATACACTCTTGTGATTACTGAGCAGTCAGAAGTTAATAGGAGTTAAAAATGGTAATCTGAATTCTGAAATGCTCCAAGTGTAAAGTTTTCTTTTTCTTTTCCACTTATTTTTACTCTGTTTTAACTTCTTGTATCATGATTAGTTGATACTCGATAAGAGTTTCGAGGCATGAATTTGGAGTGATATATTCTTACGAACACCATGGAGTGCAGAAGAGTTGCTAGAGCACAAATATTTTCATTTAGTTTAATTTGTTCATTTATGGATTGGTAGCTTTTGCCTGAAAAAGGCATAACCGATAATTGACTTATATTGGCAAGGAATTTAAATTGGTAGATGATAGTTAATTTGTCATTGGTACTGACCGCTTATGTCCAACTAACTAGCAACTTCAGGTCTCCTTCCTACCTTATGGACGGACTCTTGCTAGATATCTGCTGGATTATAGAGGCTTCTCCATTGTCTGCGCGGCGTATTAATTGATTCCACTGTTTGGATGGTGGGAAAAATTTGGAGAATGGCTTTTGGGAAATTTAGAATGATTGATGCAGGCATAGTGTATGAAGTATGAACAACTCTATTAACCGTTGTTCATATGATGCGCGTAAATGCTTTAGAAATTAGAGCAACCTGATGGACAAAACTCAGTGGCTCTGCACAATTTATGTTTTTGATTTTTTTCCAGAATGGTTGATCCAATATTTAGTTCAGATTGGTCTTTTGAAAGCATAGTTTGGAATGGTAAGATATCAATAACAATTTTTGCTTTGAGCAGGAGGAACTGAAAACAGTTGATCGCCTTCATCCTGCTTCCAGAAGCTGCAAAGAGTATGTTAAGTCCTGCAATTGCCTGGCAGAGCATCATATTTACAGTTCTTTTTATTCTGAACTGAAGTATTATTGCAATTTTATCAGAGTTATAATATATCAAACTGAAAATTTTCAGGGTTGCTGATTTTGTGGTGGCAAAGTCAGATCCTTTAATACCTGCGTAAGAAAGCAGCCACCCACTTGTCCTTTTTTTTTTTTTGTGTGTAGTTTTACAGGGAGTTTATAATCCTTACATTTTCTCTCTTGTAAGCAGAAATCGGAAGAATCGAAGGTCATGTCGCTTTTGGAAGTGGCTATGGTATCATTTATTTCTTCTACTGTCATGTATTCCGTATTGAATTGAAATGCACTAGTAAAGACTAGTCATTCAATTGCAAAAGATTTGATCTCTAATGTTTCCTTTGTTGTGCAGTGGAACACCCTGTTTTAACTTCTCTTGGCTTTCTTGGATTTGCTGTTGCTGCTATTCTAAATGCTCGATTCATATAGAGTTACCGCGCTGCTGCTACTGTAGTGACTGCAATATATGTTGTTGCCGTCCATGTACTTGCTGTTCGATACCCAAGTGTTGGCGTTGGTCGTGTCCAAAATCGTGCCCACGATCACGGTGCTGTAGAAAAGTTTCATGCAGCAGAGATTGTTGTTGCATTTTCCGGCTTCCATCTTGCCCGGATTGCTCTTGTTGTTGCCTATGGAAATGCCCTAGTCTTAAATGTCCAAAAGTGCCCCTTCACTGCAGCTGTAAAAATAACTGCCTTCACTGCAGCTGTAAAAGGAACTGTTGCACCTGTAACCCATGCTCTCTATTCTTCTAGCAATTAAACCCTAGCTTCATCTGGAAGCTTTGTCAACATGCCATTTTACCTATTTATACCGGAGTAAGTGTTTAGCAAATTGTGGAATAATTTTAACTTTTTTTTTTTTTCCTTTCTTGGATCTAATGTCAAATTGTCAACCTTAATTTGATTTATGGAGGAAACGATAATGCTAGGCCAGATACAACCAAATACTTATTTTCAATAATCGCACTGCATCCCTATCCTTGATGCTGCAACCCTTCAGCATCGATAATTCAAATCATCGGACCTACAACTAATTAATTATTGGGATGTGAATAATGGAATTGGCAGGCCGTATTTTCAAAGAAAAAATCTGCAACCACAGAGAGACGTCTTTTCTTTCAGCTTTTCAGTAAATAATTCCCATCGGGGCCATGCATTCTAATTATTTGCTCAATCAAGAAAAAATGATTTTGCTGAACAATGTTAAAACCAAATTTAAACTAACCACCAACAGCAAATTCTAAAGTTAACTCAATTGCACAATTTTGAAAGCAATATCTTAAAGCTAGTAATGCCATTCTATTCCATTGATTTTACAAGCACATAAATATATCTCGCTTCATTGGCCAGTAGCCACTCCAAATTCTGGACTGCCTTCATAAAATTCACAACCATTCACCAAGTTGTTCAACTCCCGATTTTCCAAGATGGACCACGGCCTTTAGCAGTAATTTCTAGCCCGTTGCCGGGGGCCATAACCCGAAAACCCAGAACGGGAACCCGAAAAACACCATTTCTAGCTCATTAACTGTGTCCATGAAAACGCAACTGGGCTCCTAACTTGATGTTGAGCATTTCCCCAAACAATTGAACCAAATGCAGCTCCACCCATCTTCTGGTCACCTTTCTTTGCAACAAAGGTTACTGTGTATCGCTTCTTCTCCCCTACAGTCCTGAACAGAAGCGTTTTAGGCCTCACTGAGATGCCAACGATAGAGGGCCCATCCACGGTGACATTGTACAAGGATCTGGCAGACCCAACATTTGTCAACTCCCGAGTGTACCGGACAACCCTCTGGTCCCCAAACAGGACTGAGAATGATGGGTAGTTAAGTTCACCGGGGTTGTTGAGTTTTCTCGTACATGTGATGTTGGGTCGCTTCACAATGGCTTGAACATGTTCAATGGTGTAGCCCAAAGAGCACAAGAATGCTACGTAGTCTTCTGTTGAAGCATCATATACAAGGCCTGGAGAGATGGCTTTCTGCGGGTCAACATGGCCCGAACCGTGAGCCCACGGGGTTGAGAGCCTACCATCTGCTGCATCGTGGAGAGGAGATTTGGTGTTGTCCACAACATAAGCAGTAGTCATCAGAGCGGATTTGATAGCGCTTGGGCTCCAGTCTGGGTGGGCTGCTTTGAGCAAGGCAGCAACCCCACTGAGGTGTGGGCATGACATAGATGTACCTACATTTTTATCACAAAATGAAAACTGTTAGATTTCAGCTATTTTAATATTGCAACTTAAAAAGGTGCTTGTTGATCTACCTGGAAATCAAAGAAAACAACAAATACAGTAGGTTTTTTTTCCCCCTCTTTTTTCTATTAGTTCTTAATCACATTCCTAATGCTCTTAAATAAATCAATTAAAAAAAAAACAATCACAAGCCTAACAGCTAATCCCATTATTAAACTAAAAATTCATAAAGGTTGGTCGGTCACAACTCATACCACTAGTCCACAATGTGACAAGGAAGTGGCATACAGCGTTTGCCCACTATGTCAGGTTAGGCTAATTAATTGCATACTTTTTCAACGGCATGATCAATTTTGCAGTGGAGAATCCTCCATCTACACCCAAATCTTGCAGTGGAGAATCCTCACGACTCACGAGTGCTTTTATCCGGGCAAAGAAAGCAGCATTTTTGTATCACAATACTACTAATTGCAAAAGCTATTTACATATGAAATAGGATCTTTTTTTTTTTTTCAGTTTTCCACAAATTAAAATGTCAGCATCACTTCTTCTAATCAGAAACATTTGACCAGGCAATTAACATCACAATCCCATTTCATCAAATAACATGGACTAGTCCAACCAAAAGCTAAGTGATTTTTTACCAATAAATCTTCGTTTTAGTTAAAAAAAACGTTTCTATCAGTTCTTTTGGAAAAGAATGTTAACAACATAATCCAAGCCATCAGGGAGTCAACTCATGAGAAGGACATGCAAAACGTAACGATATATGAAATTCAAAACCACGGGAAGAAGAAAATAGCCGTTGCGGTGTGCAATTTCATACCTGACATTATATTGAACTTTGTTCTCCTAGTGTCCTTCTCCAACTCAGTGGGCCCACTAGCTTCGGTCCACGCGGCCAAGATGTTAACCCCAGGCCCAATGAGATCTGGCTTCAAGATTTGCGGAGTCACCATGTTGGGCCCACGAGAACTAAACGCCGCCACAACCGGAGAGGGCCGCACGTTCAGTACGGTCCCCCCGAACGTAAGCAGAGCCGTTGGATTTGGATCCGTCTTGGCATACTCCCTGATTATATCACCCATCTTCCTCCCAATGGCCACCGCCGGCAACAAGTGACTGTCAGCCACCAATTCCTCACCGCTGGCTGCGGTGTTCGCGAGTATCATCCCAACACCACCAGCGTCGCGTACTACGGCTCCTTTCTCCACACGTGCGTTGATTCCCCTGTCGCAGATAACTACTTTCCCACGCACGAGTTCCGGTTGGAGTGAGCCGGGCAAACACAGATTGGAAGAATCGTTTGAATCTTTATTGTAAACCAAACTGACCGGTTTATTTCCCATTCCATTTCCGCTATAGAGTGAGACACCAGTGGCCTTCTTTTTGTTTCCAAGAAACACGTAAGCCGGGAAGTCACGATCTAAAGTGCCGGCACCAACGGTCAGGATCCACGGAGCCACGTTGGCAAGCGAGGCCTTAGTGGGCCCACTGTTTCCAGCAGAGCAAGAGACCACAATGCCCTTCTCCATTGCCGCAAACGCACCAACAGCAATGGTGTCTCTATAATACGGTGCGGATCCACCACCGAGGGACATAGAGAGGACATCCACACCGTCCTGAATGGCCCGATCTATGCCCGCAAGAATGTCGGATCCGAAACATCCAGTTTTCCAGCAAACTTTGTAGGTGGCCACACGCGCGTGCGTGGCCATTCCACGAGCGACGCCGCTGGCGTAACCGAGGAGACTGGCATTGGCGACCGGTACGCCGGCGGCCGTACTGGCCGTGTGAGTACCGTGTCCGTCATAATCACGAGGCGACTCGGGTTCTTTTGGCTTCTTAGAGAAACTTCCACCAGCCATGTGGTAGCCTTTAGAGAAAAAGCGAGCGCCAATGAGCTTTTTGTTACAAAGGTTGGCACTAAAATCAGGACCGGAATCGCACTGGCCGCGCCACTTGGTGGGAACCTCAGGCATAGCGGAGTCATCGAAACTTTTAGACTCGGGCCAAACCCCAGTGTCGAGAACACCAATGATAACATCGAGGGAGGCCCTGTCGAAGTCGAGCTTGCTGTAACCCGCCGACAAGCCGAAGTCAGAACTGATGCCGAGGAACTGAGGGGACCGAGTGGTGTGGAGGGTGTAGAGAGTGTCCTCGTAGACTCCGAGAACGGCGTCGGATTGGCGGAGAGCCTGGGCTTGATCTGGGTCAAGTAAGGCAGCAAAGCCGTGGTATGCGGTGTTGTAGGTGTACAGAAGAGAATCTGTGGAAGATGAGAGAGACTGAATGCTCGATGCGTACCAATCGTAGTGGGTGGAGAAAGTTGAGGGCTTTGCTTGGTGTTTCATATGAACTATGTAGGTTTGCTTGGCCGCCGTCACTGAGAGTGACAAGCATGGTAGTAGAAGAAGAAGAAGTCCGGGGAAGAAGGAGAAAGACGCCATGGCAATGCAGAGAAAATGAAGGCTTCTTTTTTTTTTTTTTTCTTTTTAAGTTTGAAAGTACAAACGATTACAGTCGCTATAGGCCTGCGACTGTCAGAGAGGATAGAAGGGACGCTAGACTTATGTCGGGTTTATAAACAATTACACAATCACACAAGCCTCCTTATTGCCTTTATTTACCATTATGCCATCATTGGTCTCCCCTGTCGAGTCATGCAATGCTTTTAGTCTTTTACATTTTGTTATAATTATTTACTTGAATTATATAAGACAATTTGCGATCGTGTGGGCAAGCGTAGAGAACCTCTGTTGCCCTAGGCTGGCAAAAGAAAAATTAGTGATGATAATCAATAATGGCAAATGTGAATCGTGAATATTCGTGATGGCTGTTTGTCGTGTTCCGAGAATGTAATTTTGGGTAGATTTTCGGGCATTAATACTAGAGATAGCCCATGCCCACCCGACCCCCTAAAATAAAACCAAAAGTTTAAAATTTAAATTTATATTTAATAATAATAAAATATTTTAAAAAGTTATTTTAAAAATAAAAATTGAGAGTTTTTTCTCGTGTTGTGCCGTGTTTTAAGGGGTCGCATGCTTAAAATTTTCAGTCAAGCCCAACCCAATCGGTTTCCGTCACACTGTATCCCTATCAAAACATACTCATACTATGCTATATTATACAAACACATACAATATACATCCCGTGCCATGTATCACTTAATACCAAGATATCGAGCACCCTGTGTCGGTATCCACTAATCATCTGTCTTAATCCTTTGATCGTTGATTGAATCTTTTTCCCATTTGTTGTCGTTGATGCAATAGTTAGTTTCTTTAGTCCACAACTCTGCCAACGTAGAATCATCGCTCATCATCAGTTCCTTTAGGCACACATTGTCATGCCACTCTGGTGCATTATTAAGTAATGGCTAGCCACCTTTTTAATTCGAAAAGTTAATAAATTGCAGTCACAACCACTCGCAATGATAGAGATACATAAATTATTTCTTGGTCTGGTGGTGTCTGGTGGTAAAATCTGGCTCTAATCTACAAAATGATAGTTTTGAAACTCATGTATATCATGCTGATTGATTTTTCAAAAAAAAAATATTTTGGAGTACACATGACATTCGCCTTCTGTCCATTGGGTTGATTATTATTTTTTAAATATTTAAAATACATCTATTCTATTCTATCATCTGACTAAAACATGAGTTTATGTCAGATGAATAATGTTGAATATTAATAAATTGTAATATAACTTAAAAAGAAAGTGTCATAGAAAATTAAGCTACATCATTCAATTTATAAGTACACAAAATAGAGGAATTAATTAATCAATAAATTAATAATTTATTAATTTATAAAGTGAATATATAATTCAATGAATATACGTTTACGTTTTAATCATTTAAAATTTCATTGTATGTTACCAATCCAACTTATTTGGGGAATAAAATAAGGCTACCATGACCTCCTCCAAGTAAACTGTGAGCAGATAGTTGATAGGCTACTAAGAGAAAATTTTGGTAATCTTGAGCAGACCATCTCGATCAAGAGATAATTTTCATGACTTCAAACATATTACTTCGACTATAATATTATTTGGTGACCTCGAGCAAATCATCTCAACTAGGATGTTATTTGATGATCTCGAGCAAATTACCTTAACCAGGATGTTATTTGGTGACCTCTAGCACATTACCTCAACCAGAAAGTTATTTCATCAATTTGAGCACACCAGCATGACCATGAGATTATTTCGTGGCCTCAAACAAATCATCTCGGTTAGGAGATTACCATGAAACAAGACTTAGAGGTTGTTTGTTTTTTTAACTCAATGACTTAATTGACTTAATTGTAATCAGTTAAGTCATTAAGTTTGTTTGTTTTTTCAACTTAATTAAAATTTTCAGTCATTAAGTTATTAAGCTAATTTTTTTAGCTTTTTACTTAATCTAAAAAGTTTGAATGACATCATTAAAAAAATTTCTCTAAAATCTCCCCATCTAATTAATTAATTTTCATCCATAACTAATTAAATTTAATAATTAATATTATTATCCATCTCTATAACTTGTGATAATATAGTGGTAAACTTTTTTTTTTCTCTCTTCAAATTAGTATTATTTTTCTTTATAATTTTAATGAATATTTTTCGTATAAAACATCTTAGACAATGATAAAATTGATTATAATATACTAATTTAGAATATTAAAGGGTTGTACTCAATTGAGTATGATTATCTTATAAATATATATTATTTTATTTATATTATTTGAGATATTATTAATTGTTTAATATGATAATTTGTAAGGGTATAGATGTAAAAATATCGGATTTCATATTTTTTAAAATTTAAAAAACAAACAACTTAATACTTATTTTTAGCGATTCAGACAAAAAAACAAACATGTTATTTATATTCAGATATTCAGCTCTATTTAGAATTCAGACTAATTCAGGTCTATTTAAATTTCAGATAAAAAAACAACCGCTACCTTAGTCAAAATGGACCACTATTGATCGCCTCCGAAAAATCAAGGCATGAATTTGATCCATTAATGGTTATTGTCATAATCTAAGGTCGAGGGTTTAGGGTATTTATGAAAACCCGAAGAAAATCACGCCAAGAGGGGGTTCAACTTTTCTCTCTATGATATTTTTCACTATCAGAGAATCTTCATCCATCTTTACAAAGAAATCAGAAACTATTCATTTACATATTTTATTTTTCCAGTAAAACCCATAAAATTGACTTGCGCGTAAGATGGTTAATGCTAGAAAAACTTTCAGTGTCTCTTACCATCTTTCGTGGTTTCAAGTGCTTGTAGATTATTAGCTCGCGAATTATCTGCTCATGGTCGTAAGATGTTCTTAGAGATTAACAAGCTGCTTCCCCAATAAATAAATTTAATAATGATGCAATGATGACGCAGAGGTCTGGTATCAAGCCATTAATTGGCTCGACCAGATTTCGGTGTCAACATAACTAATGAAATTAAATTAAAGAATTTAAAATTCTTATAATTTCAAAATTCAATCCCATAACTTTTAGAAGTAATAAGCAAAAATAAAAATAAGATCTAACTATTTTTAAATTTTAAGAAAAAACAAGTATCAATAGTCATATTTTTTTAAGAAGATATTATAACAATTATATTTATGATTTTAAGAATCATTAATTTATGATATAAATAGGACAACAAAGTTATATAAAGATTTCGACACAAAGTATTATTATCTTATTTTGAATTTAGTTCTTTCTCCTAAGTTAGAATTACAAAAAGCTATTATATAATAGTGGTTATTAATTTATTAAGTATTAAATTATAAATATTTTATTGTGTATATTTATTTAAATTTGGCTGCAATACAGTACAACATACTCGTAAGATATTGAATGAATTTTTTGAGAATCAACATTTGACCTTACCTTATTGTTTTCCTTTTTACTGATTCACTTATAACTCTAGTAGTTATTATTATTATTATTTTTTTTTTTTTCTGAATCTCTTACTCAATATGCTGATAATTTTTAAAATAATAATCAGGTGTTGCACGCGCATCAATAAGCGAGAAAGAAGAGAGGGGCAGTTGAGGGATTAACAAAAGGGGTTCAATAATCAAAGGTGAAAAGCGCAGCGCAGGACTCGCGCAAATCATGAGGCATAATATTGTCATTTAGCTGGTGGGGATAAAGACTGGTCCACCGTCCACGTACTCGGCGTTCATTGGGAGGCGTTGCAACCAAGGAAACGGCTAGATTTTAATGAGGCGTTCATCTGCCTCTGCGCTGCATGCTTTTTGACTGTCGAACCAAAGCGGAGCACAGCTGAGCAAAAAAGCCGTATTCTCTTCTCTTCTCAATCATCATGCTTCTACTATTCGACAATGTACCGTCACTCAAAAGTTCCGTCTGACTGCGACATTTCATTGATGATTGTTTATCCCTCCTATTAGTGATTATTTTACAAAAGTTTTATTGACTGGTATCCTTAATATTTTTCTAAAATTCGGACCATAAGGTTTATTTATTCGATTTTTTTTAAATATTAATAGTGAGGTATTAATTTTTAAACTGTATTGTAATAAAATTAATTAAAAAAAATTTAACTGATCTCTAATTGAAAATATCAAATAGAGTTATGATAATAATATATTAATATATAAAAAAAATTCAGACAACCAAATTTCTAGGCTTCGGAAAATAGAATGCAGTCATCTTCTAGATAAATGTGGGAGCTCTTTTTTGTTATTAAAATTTATCTGCTTTAATGGAGATTCAATATTATGGACTAAATAGAATCTTCGCATGGACTCAAAATTTTTATGCTCAATTTCAAACTAATTAAAGGTCCAAGTGTTTCTTTTCTAAAATGCAGAAAAGCTATCAGCTGAATTGTTCGAAACAAATTAACTACACAGCTGTTTACTTGAACTTTAAGTTTCAAAAGAGGGGGATGGGGGACAATGGTGCACATGAGTGTTAGTAGACGAAGGGGGGGGTGGCCCACCACGCGAAAACCGCATTTAACGGCGCCAATTGAGCCAACAAAAACTGTCCTCGCCGAGTCTGATTAATCTGGCACAAGCGCCGCACGGCGCACGCTCCGGTGCCTTTTTTTTTTTTTTTTAATCATTTTTTATTTCATAAATCATAGTTGAGCACGCGGTTTCTGCTATTTATATTCTGAACTTAATTCTGCATTTATTTAAGGGAAAATATCTACTAATAATTTAATATTTCATACTTTATTAAAAATATTTATCCATTTTACTCTTGTTTACAAAGTGCATTATTTATCCATTTTTCTATTAACTCCAACAGGAGATTTAACAAAATATTTTATAGAATGATTATTTTACTTAAAAAGACTATTTATTACTAGTTATTTTTTTTAATATTTTTAGATTGTGTTTATTATTTTACACTGATGGGAACAAACGGTAAGTTCTAAGTTTTTTGCAACTGATTTTTTGTTATCATTTTTAATTGCCAGAATAAATTATAATAATTTAAGTTTCTTATTATTGGATAATTATGACAATTTCTGCTGGTGATTTATTGCTGTTAAAGTTTGTTATTGTTGTTTAATGATATGTGCTTCAAATGGATTATGTGAGAGCAGACTTCTCGATTTTTGTTCCAAATGAGTTATAAATTAACTGGGGTGTTTATTTTAGTGATTTTATATATTTAAATTATCAAGTTTGATGTTACAAAAAAAAAATAAAAACAATTATACACTTCATAAATTTTACGTAAATAAGTTGAAAAAAAATGAATGTATTTATAAGAAAGAACGAAATATCAAGTGATTCTTGGACACTTGTCTTTTCGCTTAATTTCTTCACCAACCCCTTCATCGAATCTTCCAATTGTATATAGACAACATTCAAATATCTTCCCGAATCCCCATCTCGATTTATACATAATACTATTTATTCAGACGCGATTCCAGCTGTTACAGCGGAAATGAATTAGGCTTTTTTTTTTCTCCTGACCAAAAGGCATGAGAGCTTGGATCATTGCACATGAAAAAAGGCAACGGCCTTTGAAAACTGCAAGACTAGTAGTAACACTTGAGTGGAAGCTAATCAAACGCATTAACTTATGATGTTGTCAAAAGATTTTAGCAAAATGATCCGTCATAATATAATAACAAATATATCCATCATTATTATTTTTTTTATATACTGATATATTTACAATTAAACGTCGATCGGGGCTCTCTTAAATAATCTTTGATATTTACAATCAAACGTTGATCGGGACTCTCTTAAATAATCATATTATGGCACAGTTCGAATATCAACCATTTACTTAAAGATGGAAGGAGATTTATCCTTATTATTAATACCGAAAGAATATCAATTCTATCTTAATATAGAGAAACTATTCAATCTCTATTCAACCTTTCACTTAAAGATAGAGGGAGATTTATCCTTACTATTAATACCGAAAAAAAATTAATTCCACCCCAATATAAGGAGACTATTTAATCTCTATTATACAGAAAAAATAAATCCCAACCTCTATTACGAACACTGAAACTTAAACCCAAATCGTGGGCGTGCCAACAGACTACGGACCCATTGACATATTCATCATCGTTTTAAATGTGGATAACGGTTACAGGTGGCCGTCAATATATATACATATATATAATTGATTGTAGTGACAAACGTGGAAGCGACTGTAGATGATTTCGAGTACAAGGTAGGTGGCGGCGGTCCAAATGCACCAGCTTCAATTTTAATTTTCTTTTTTCAAATGTAGTCATACTAATTGGTGGAGCTATACTAAAAAAAAAATATGATGATCAACTTAAATGAACCGAAGTTTTTATACCATACGAATTAAACCGTGTAGACAAGAGATTGAGATCTTTATTCTAATTAAAGAATCCGTATGTCGTTTGGCCAAATATTTCCCTAGTGAGACTAATTCCTAAGTACCATAAGACTGCCATCAAAATTAACGAAAATGGCAATCATTTAATAAGTGATTTAACTTGTACTACAACAGCTGTTATATTGATTTATGCAAGGTCAAAGGTTTGGTGAAGGAGTGGGTGGTCCATTAATCCTGTTTCTAGAGGCCGTAGAAAGCATCGTCGATCGAAAAGGATGATAGCATTACTTGGTGAGGAAGAGGCCCATCTCCTCTTCAACTTAATTCTTGTGACTATTAAATTAACTCTGTTACAAGGAGGGCACTACCCCTGGTTTTTAATGCTCATGTGCACTACTTTGTCCCTTATAGCACTTTATATTAGTTGGATTTGTTATGCCTGTGCAAAGTTGATGCAGAGGCAGCAATGCACAAATGGCATCCAAATTTTTTTTGTAATAATCGTAAGAACTACAGCAACCTGTTATTTGAATGATTTTCATATCTCTTCTTATGTAGTTGTAAATATTGGTAGATTTTTTTTTTTCATAATTCATGAAGATAAGACATGCATTCTTGTTTATCGATAATATATATATATATATATTTTAACTTAGTGATGCCAAGACACATTCAGATGGAGGTACTCTACTTATTAGTAGTAGTAGGATCATGACATCTATTCATTCTTTTTCTTGTGATCATTATTTTCTCTGCTTATCAATACTGTCATTATACGAGCAGGCAATAAGGATTCCTCGAGAGAGGAAACGAGAAATCTTGGATCAAGTTTACGAACTGGTTAAAACCAATAAGCTAATAAGGCGTAGATATAAGGATAAGGCTTAGCATTAGAAAGAACAATTAAAATACGATCAAGATAATTGAAGAAGTTAAATACAAAATAACCGAGAGGACAAAAATAGGGACATAACCCCTACTCCTCAAAACATGCTCCATTCTTTTTTTGGAAGGTGCTTGAAAGGGAAACAAGGGTGGAGAAAGGTATGAGAACTTATCATCGAAGAGGTTGGATTGTACCAGCTGCGCCACCACTCCACGACCTCCTCAAATAAAGGAGATGGAGTTAGATTCATCTTCCTCATCATGAGTGCTGTACTGTATAATCTGTATTATGCTGTTTTCTTGTGATACATGGTCACTGTAATTATTTAAGCAAACACATTCACAGTGAGCGAGTTGATGATGAGTTGACTAGTTTTTTTGCACACAAGAAGTCTACAGGGGGAAAGAGTGAAGCTGCCAGCATGATCTATCTAGCGCATTTGGTTAGTGAAAGTAGAGTAGTGCTAGAGAGAGAAGCACGAGAGAAAGACAAGAGAATTTTACTCTCTCTCTACCCACTCACTTACTCTTTACTATTTTTTTCATTATTTTTCTCCTCTTTCTTTACACCAAGTATTTTTCCGCGAAAGTAATGAATAAAGAGGCAAGTACGATACTAACCCTAGCTAAGTCATGCTCTGACAGCCTCACTCCTTCCTTTTTGCGGACCCATTTAATTCAAGTTATCATCTCCCGTCAATTCAAACACCACGCATGACTTCGTTCTTACAAAGGAAGAAGTCTACCACAAGTCAATAACTCCCTACATTCATCAAAATAAAAGGATCTACTCACCTAAAGATGTGGTATAATATAAATATTAATTTTACTCCCTCAAAGATAGATGAGCTCACTAAAACTTCAATATTTTATAATTCAACTCAAAATTTTCGGTCACTTACTTAAGCATCAAAGTAAGATCATCATTTTTTTGTCCTATTTCACCATTTTTTGTTTGTTACTATTACGTAGGTAAACCTCCATCTGTTACATTTAGTTCGACCCAACAGAAAAAATAAGGTATTAACTTGCTAGAAAATATCTTGGACACATTTGTAATTTTGTGTCATTTCATATTATGCTTTCGTGATGTCACAGTGATCACTGATATTCAAGAACAGATAAAGATTGAAACTTTTAATATGTTTACATTTCAGTCATAATACACACAATATATTGATTATGGAGTGAGATTATATCTCTTTATCACACTGTATGAATGCGAGTGTCAAGGGTAAAGAAATGTGCGTTTCTAGGTGGGGTATTATAAAAACATAATAATGATAATGAACCCTAAATGAGCGTGCATTCTTAAAAGGGGTGAAGGATTTTTACTTTCTCTTGTAGAAAATTGTGTACAAACCAGAAAGCTCCCTTTGTTTCCCATTTATTTCCTTGTGAGTTGTGCAAATGGGGTAATCTCTCACCCAACAAAAAACCATTAATTGTTGAAAGCTACCTTCAAATTAATCAAAATTTTCTTAATTACTCTGTATTTTGCACTTAAATTTATAAACATTGATGCTCCTGTTTTTGAATTTTTTTAATTATTATATGATTTGTATAATAAGAGGTCGATTTCTTTTAAAAAAATAAAAATAAAATAAAATAAGAGGTCGATTGATACTTATATTAGATATCTATATAGATTAACTACATTTATTTTATTATAGTACAATCTAAATATTTAACCGTTAGAGAAACATCTTTTTGACTCACTAATTGAATGAATATTTAGGAGGAAATATTTATTCTCAAATACTTAGTTACATTGTATACCTTTTTTCGCTCGTACTTGAAAAAGAGATAGAGAGAGACTTATTACTCTACCTACTGAATTATGGGACTTGAGAAGTAGTGAGATGTGCTAAAGGGAGGGATCAAAAGAATATCAAAGCACACGTGATGTGCCAACAAATCCCTGCTTAGAAAATAATTTTTCTTATTATTCCTTTTCAACTCTTTCAAGCGAAAATTTGACGGCCACGCTAGTTGTTTTCACACGAAGCAATTAGTTAAATGACTAAACACATCATCATCTCCATCACCGTTTCTGATAAATGCTCAAAAAGACAAGTTGATTAGGAATACTAACTTTAGTGATGCTAAAATTGCCGTGTTACTAAATTTCGGGATTTTTTTTCTTAATATCTTGTTATTAAGATTAACTTGGGCCGAAGGTGGTAGAGATCAAGTCCAGAAATCAGAATGTATAAAGGATTAGTAAATGAATGATTTCCAAATCAACCATCTCAGTCGCTTTGGCCGAGTGGTTAAGGCGTGTGCCTGCTAAGTACATGGGGTTTCCCCGCGAGAGTTCGAATCTCTCAGGCGACGATTAACGTTTTCAAATATCGTCACATTCCAGACGACATGTCGTCATGCGGATTACACCCATGACGACACGGCATCTGAACTTGCTAGTTGCTACTCCCCGACTCATTCTCAGTTAACTCGAACTTCGGAGAGTCCATAAACAATTTTGTGACTTCAACTTGAATGGGGCAAAAAAGGTGCCATTCATGACCGACGTAATTACTGATGACTATGAAGAGAAAATTGAAAAGGGTACTGAGTAATATGACCAATTGCCAAAGTTTCAGTGATAACATTTATTTTGCTTCTGAACACGTTGGTTGGTAGCTTTATGCTGTAATTATAGAAGATACCCTTTCCTATGAGTTGGCAGCAATTGATCAATTCGGCATTTCTGCATGTCTTTTCGCCGTTTTGTTCAAGGTCTTATGAAGATTATAGATGGGATTGGCCTTAAATTCACTGATGACACAGTGAAGGCACGGCACCTATTGACGATTTAATTAGAGAACTAGTCGCATTCAACTTAGAATTCTACGAATTGGTATTTTACTTGAGTCAACTAGATTGAGGTACTCCATAATCACATGGTCAGTATTAGGATGGTAATCAGATCTCAATGTTCGGAGAAGAAAATTAAAAGCCAAATCCTAGAACATAAATAAATTTTGGGAAAGGAACAATTTCCGGTTCCTAGAGGGGAAGAAGGTAGAAGACAAGCTGATTGCTGAAGGACTGCACGTAGATTGCAGGAGTGAAAAGCATGCATTTGCAGTGTTAGCCAAACAAAAGTTTAGTGGTGGTCTGATAAGAGTGAGACGACAATAAGAGAATTTAGACGACGTCGTGACCCCACTGACAAGTGTGTATTGTTGCTGTTGTTGTTGGTGGTGGTGGTTTTGTTTTGTTTTTGTTTTTTTTTTTTAGAGTTTACTCAAGCACATGGCATTTCAATTCTTTTTTTATCCTAAAACAAATTTTAACTTATAATATTACGTAAATCAAGCTACTCCGCCTCAAGAAACCAACTAATGTGCGACTCCGAGGCCAAAACATCTTCAAGTCTCCAAGCTTGCAAAGAAATCAAAGGTGGTACAGTTTGCTGTACACCAACTTTTACGGTCTTTGCTCTTGATATCTAATTACCGTGTAAAGAGATCAAGAAAAATTAAGAGCTTTCGTTTTGTTTATTCCCCTACAATTATTTGTGTGAGTGCCAAAAATGATTGGCCTTATAACACACAAGGGCGATTGTTGTATTTTCACCTGTACTTATACAGCTAGTTTCTCTTATGCCTGAATTAAACCCAAAACCATGACTAATCAGAAAGCAGTTGGAACAAATCAGCACGTACAGATTGATTTAATAATGCATGCGAACAACCTCTGCCATCTGCCAACCAGATAGCATTACCCATTGCCCAATTTTAAAGTAAATAAAAAGACGAATAGGAAGAATACCACAAACCCCGCATGGCATAACCAAAAATAAAAAGGAAAAAGAAACTTGCCAAAAAAAAGTGGGCTCAGTTAAACAGAAATTATGGCTTAATTTTCACAAACATATATAGGATTTAGAATCCAAGTCATAGCCAACCGAATTTTAGATAACATAGAGCATCAAATAGAATTGACAGAAAGTCCAGGGTCTTCCGTAATATCTATTTGAAATCTGCAATACAAAGCAGACAGAATCCAAAACTCAACTGGCTCAAAGGCTCTAGTGACCATACTTCTGGAACTCCCACTCACTGTTATCTGGAGGAACAATACAGTAAAATATGAAATGAGAACTCATAAATACAACAGATAATTGAGTAAACAGAAAAAGGGAAACAATAGAATGAGAGAGGATATGTGATGTGGAACATACCCAATGGACAAACTTGACGAGTCTTCAGCCATCGACTGATGCAGTGAAAGTGAAATGCATGGTTGCAAACCCCTACAATTACACAACCAAAGTTCACATACAGACAAGTGCACAACCAGTAACCAGTAAGTTTACTTGTCAACAATGAAAGTACAATAAATACAAGGACTGAAATCTCAGTTGAGTTCAAAATGACCTGTGATATAGTTTGACATTGGGAAACAAAATCTAAGAAGAAGTAGGTAATGTGGTAGAATAAGATTGTGCAGTGTACCATTTAAATTACCAACATGCGGAAGAAAAAGATGCAGTGTATATGACTTTGAGTGGACAAGGAGCACGTATGAGTACCATGCCTTTTCACTCTTTAAAATATATTTTAAAAAATTGGGTATCTATTTAAAAGATTGAGAATGAGAAACTTATATTATTCCCCATAGAATAGCCAAGAGGGCAACCAAATACTACTGCCAGCATCTAGATTATCCAACGAGCAGAAAGAAGACTAAGGTATTAGCAAATCACATATTAAATCTACAACCGGACAACCATAAGACAGCGGCAATATACTTGTAAATTAATGTTCAAATTTCTTTTATCTCAATGGTTCTATGAAGATGTAAGATAGCATGTCAGCAACATAATACTGTAGAGAGGAGGTACAAGCAATCTATGACTCAATTACGAAATTCTCACAACACGACCATTAAAAGACTGAACAGCCCCAAAAAGATTAACATCATCAGACCATAATCTAAATTCTGAAAGCCTAATCAAGAATGTTTATACAGCTATTCTAAAATTCAAGACTATATATTACGATGTGGAGATCCACTTTATATTTAAAACATGCAATATCGTAATTTCTTTACATTTTTCCAATGTACTTGCCCATTTCACAATAAAATTATCAGCACTCAGCATTTAACTTACAGTTTGTATAGTTATGTCTCAATCACAATGATGATTAACTCCATTGCCGCAATCAATTTATATAGAATGGTAAACAGAAACAATTTAATTCTCTACTTCAGAAATATTCAATTCCAATTAGCAGCTGTACAACAATGCCTTTTTCTTTCTTCTTCTTTTTTTTCCCCCCCTTTTTTCTTTCCATGATAAACCAAATTCTAAATCTGTAGCTATCCAGTAATTATTATGTAATCAAAGCCAAAATGACAAAAACACATTCACAATAGGTAAACCTAAAGAGAGGGTTAAAAAAAAAAGAATAAAATAAAGAGCATACCCCAAGCTACAGTGCATTCCTCGCTTGTAGCGCTAGCTTGGTTAGCCTGGCACTCGATGCCTAACAAAAAAAATTTCAAAACGTAACCCAAAAATCAGAATAAGAATACACAAAATCAAAAAATAAAAAATAAAAAAAAAAGAAGAAAGAAAGGAAGTCACTCACAGAGATCCATGATGTGGTTCCTGCAAATCGCGCAATTATCGACAACAATATCTGCATCCATCAAGCGATAAAAAATTTAAAACTAGCCAAATTTCCAAATACAGAAAACAAAAGGCAAAAAGAAGACAATTAGGGTTAGGGTTATACCCCAAGCCCAGAGGGCGACGGCGCTCCACTTTTTGATCTCGAAACGCTTAGGCTTCTTGGAGGAAGACGAAGGGCCTGCACTGCTTGATGCCTCTCCGACTGTAACCATCGGCACGTCTGAGTCCAAGGTCGCCATTGTTTTCTCGATTCTTGTGGAAACCCAACAAAGAACGCTTGTTTAGGTCTCTACAGAAGGAAAAGATGGCAAAACAAACGAATGACTCCCAATTTTTGCAACTTTGTTGAATTAACACATTCACTACTTTGGGCTTTGGGCTTTTATAAACACTTATAGGCTTCGGTTTGCTTTTGTTCAGCACTTCTAATATGAAATTATGAAAATTCTAAAATTTAATTTATATTATCTTAACCTCAGGGGTTTTTTTTAGCCTGCTGTGATATTTATGGATTAGTTTAATGATTCTTAAATTATGATGTAAATTTTAACAAAATAAATTAAAGTTTTATTTGAAATTGAGATACTGCACCTTTTAAGTTGCAGTCGATATAGAAAAAAAATTATAAATATAAAACAAAAGCTAATAATATGTAGTAACTATAAATTTTAAATAATAATTTTAATAAAATTATTAAAGATATAATAGATTTTATATTATACAAGTAAAAAATTATATCAATATAGTTTTTAAATTATAACAACTAGTGTTTATCAAACACTTTAGCACCTTAAAAAATAATGTCAATACGGTCTACAAAAATTAGTAATAATTACATGGAAATAAATAAATTAATTAATTAATTTTAAAAAAAACTAATTATGATTAATATATTCATGGATAGCAAACCGATGATTACTCTGTATCACCATAAGTTATTCGTAAATTTGCCCGTGCCACATGGATCCGACATAGAAGCTGCCAAAGACTCTCTCCCTCTTCCTCGCTTCTCCACTCTCCGGAATCCAAATAATGAAGGAATGAATATATTTAGGACTTCTAATTAGACGCCAAATATTATTTAGTTAGATAATCAGGTTCGGCTTCTCCGTGCTCGAGACTAAATTCCGCGCGGTGTGCTAGTAATCATATGCGATTTTACTTGCGTAATCCCAAGCGGCTTCTTCTTTTTGGGTCAAACCCAATTTTCCAATGGGCTTCTCCAATGAAGCCCTGGACGCATAAACAATTGTGTGGGCCCAATACTCGAACTCATAAGACGAGTCGAATAAAGCAAAATTATGGGGTCCGAATAGTTCCGTACTTCCCTTCCTTGATTAAACCACCATATTTTCATATATTTCATATATAGCAAGGATAGCTTCGCCCAATTTAGAAGGTACCCATCAATGTAAACGAACAGTAAAAGTGGGGAGCATTTGACCATTGATTTCAAAAGTCTCTTTAGAAGGAATGGAACCTCAAAATTCAAGGCAAAAGACTCATTCTTTAGTTAGTAAATTCAGTCCATGCAACTGCAAAAAGAACAGTAATAATTGACCAATAATATTGTAGTTCACGAGAGAGATGGTCCAGGCTCCATGTCTCTTGAAAATTCAAATCCAGTTAATATATGAACTGAAAACGATAATAGAACCGAAGATAGAAATTACCCATCTCTATACGGTACTCAGATACAAATGAAAAAGATAACAATCCTGACTCTCTTTACATATTCTAAAACCTATACTAAAGAAAGTAAGGAGCTGACGCGAGGGAACTCAATCAGCGGAGTCATGGACACGTCCTATGTAATAATCGTAATTACAATTATAATTCACGAACTTCACTTCAAAAGTCAAAATAAGGTCCCAAAAAATAATGGACAAAACAGATCAGGACCAAAGCTAAAAGGAAGAGAACAAGCATGATCAAACAAAGACCGAGGATAGGGTCGTCATTGCGGCAGTCAACTCTGCGACGACCGCCGTCTCTGTCTCTCCTTCTTTGTTGCCGCCGCGGTGGACGTGGCTTAAGGGGCTTGTCTATGCTTTTGTCTCTTGGCATGTTTTACCTTTTATTTATTAATTAACCAGTCAAAGCAACGAGAGTGCCCTGCCGACCACCGAAGAGACGCTGCCGGTAGGTGGTAAGGCTGTTGCAAGTAGGTATGACAGAAGAAATCAAGTTGTTTATAGGATTGAAACTGAAATTTGTCTTGTGGTGAATGAAGTTTTTTATTTTAGTTTCAAAGTTAATTGTATTTATTGTATAGAGAGATACGCGCTCTCGATGGAGTTTTGTTTTTTTTTAACATTAAGATTTACGTTTGGGAGGTAGAAGCCGAGCAACTTCCTGGTGTTTTACTGATGGCCGCGTTGGTGCGTTCCATCGGCTAATTCACATTGGCTATCCGGCGTGAGTTTCATTTTACGTGTGGGACAACGTAGAGTAAGGAATCTATTGACCATATTTATTATTAGTGTACATGTGATTAATCCTGAACTCACCTCTACCGTTGGAACTTCGAACTTGGAAGATGATGATATGCGATATGTGCGTTACCGGCCCATCAACACAAGCACGCACAATGTTTTCCCATTTGAATTTTTTAAACCAAAATCCAATTCTGGATCGATTCTCTATGCACCCCTTCCATTTCCAAATAAACACCATCCTTTTATTTATTTATTTATTTATTTTATTTGACTTTATTTTGTTACGTAGGAGTCATTTTTATTTATTTTTTATTCTTTATACGTGAGTTGTAGGGATTTCAGTGCACATAAACATAGTGGTTCAGAAAAGTGTTTCTTATTCATTTAAAAAAAAAAAAATTAAATACACAAATATAAGAATTATTACATACACATCCCTTCATTTTTTTCATATAAACAATTTGATCCAACACTCAAAGTAGCCGCTAAGTTATATATAATGTAACTTATGGTTCACTCAAAAATAGTTCTTCATAATCCCCTAATTGTTTGACAAACAACAATTGAGTCATACAAAAAGAAAAAAAAAATTGAATACAACTTGAGGTAATAGTTATGGATGATGTAACTAAGCAAGACCCCTCATTCAGATAATGCAGCCTCTAGGTAGTTAGTATGTAGCTAAAAGGGATGATAAGTGTAAATACTCTTTTGGTCCTTATTTTAAGGACTCATTTTGTTTATATATTTTAAAAATACCTCAAAACACCTTTGCAATTAAATATGTTACATTATTACCCTTACTTTTTATTTGTTTTCATAATGATAAATTAATAATACCCTTACAACAATACTATTGACATTAATTATTAGTAAATTAATCAATAAATATCAGTGTAAAAAGAACTAATATTTTTTTGTACCCGTGCACAATATTGCTGATGATTATTTATAAATAAATTAATTGTGGCAAACTTAAGGCAATGTTTAATATATATCTTTGCAATGATCTTACTAATAATTGTTTTATAAAAACTATTTTATGAAATTAATCCTAAAAGTAAAACAAAAACTTTGTGCTGTTTTTAAATCTAATTTGATAAATTAATATTTTTTTTCTTTCCATTAATATTCTCAAGAATATTGTTGCAAGGGTGTTATAAGAGGAAAGAAAAAACAAGTGTAAGTGTTACATATTCTATAATAGGGGTGTCTTAAGTTCTTCTTCTTCTTTTTTTTAAATATAGGAACTAAAAAATAATTTAAGTTAAAATGTTATTATGACGAATTGCTAGACAATATATTGCTGAGAGAGAGAGAGAGAGAGACACACAGAGAGAGAGAGAGAGAGAGAGAGAGAGAGAGAGAGAGAGAGAGTATATTTGAAGTAATCAAAGGATAATAAATCTTTTTAACTAACAAGCACGTAGATTAGCTAGTATGAGATTGTTCTAACTTAACCAAGATCCTCAGTTGGAGATTTGGGAATACAACTACATTAAATACTTATTGGAAGAATTTTGCCGCCTTAATGGTCCTACCCAGCTCGAATTTAAATTAGTCGAAACCTAATCTGGTCTTCGGATATTAAGTAGTTTAATACAACAAAAAAAAAAATCTTTTTAAATTGATTTTTCTTTCTTTCCATTATTTTGTCACAATATTTATCTACTATGTCTATTCAGCTTGATTTTAACTAAAGAATTGGTTAAGAAGGAAGTGAAAAAGGTATTAATTAACACTTCAACCATAAAAATATTATAAGGACTGTTAGTCTAAATGGCTACACATATTGTAATTTTGATGATAACAAACATGTGTCTTAAGTAAATTTATTAAATATTATATTTCACAAGTTCATTAGTTTTTTAAGGATAATATTTATACAAGTAAATCAAGTGAAATCAAATGAAAGACACTCAACAGACATTGGCGAAATCAAGAATAAAGTTTTGAGCTCCACGAACAAATTATTGCGATAAATTTCTTGTAAAGCCGGTATAATTTAATTTATGATTGGTTTAACATTTGAGAAGCTCAATATTGTGTCTAATAAATTATTACTTTTCATAAACCAAAATGTTTTATATTTAAGATAAAGTGTTTTGTGGGTTTGAGTAACTTGGATTAAAATGAAAAAATTTTACAATATTTGATTTTCATAAATATTATTTTAAATTCGGATTTGGACTTATTTGGAAAAGTCTAAAATAATTTAGGCCATGCTAAAAGATTGAGGGCCTAAGTGAAAGGTTTTGAGAACTTTAAAATCTATGGTGATTATGTTAAAACCTAGAAAGGACGTCTTTGAAAAATATTATTATATATTGGGCCATATTATAATTTCAAAAAATTATGGGAATGACACATTATTTAAAAATTCTGAAGTTGGATATATTTGTAAAGTTTTATGATATTTTAGGTCATAATATAATTACATAATGTTTTGGGATAAAATTATAATTTTATGAACAATATTACTGTAGCAAAATTCAAATTTATGGTAACATCACTGTTCATACCTGCTAGCCGGATAAATTAAGCAACTAACCGCTTAGTTGCGGTAATTTGTCTATAACAGCTAGTTTTCGGGCTTTAACTATAAAAATTCAATTCTAACTTCATTTTTAAGACTCCAGCAAGTCAAAATGAGTTTATAAAATATATATTGAACTTCCGTTTCATAAATCATCATTGAACTATAATTTATTTATCCACTCTTAATGGAGTTTTTGTTGTAATTTTTATTTCTCATCAAATTGTAAGTGTACAAGTGTGAGAAAGACTTGGGGTGAAGAGATTGAGGAGATAATCTCTTGATTGTAAAGGTTCACTGACACCTTAGAAGTCAATTGTAAGAACTTGAAGCCTTGAGAGGTTTGGATGGTGAAATCCTCAAGCCGGATGAGCTTGGAGGCGTGAACGTAGGCGATGATTGTCGAACTACGTAAAAATCCATGTGTTTGTTTTCTCTTCCTTCACTCTTTTATTATTATGCTTGTTTGAATTTATTGTTTTTGATTTGATTAAGACATTAGATTAAATTGGTGTGTGATTTGCTTAGCTTATTTTTTAAAATCCCAATTCACCCTCCTCTTGGGTTGCATAACTTGTATTTCAAGGACCATTTGTACCATCAGAGTTAAAGGGTTAACTGCTGCAATTAACATAATGATTAATTTTAGATTACTCCATCATCATTTTATTTTTGAAAATCTCAATTTATCCCTATTTTTGTTAAAAAGATTAAAAAAAAAAAGGTCAAACCGCCCTATTTTTCTCCTATACTTTGAATAAAGATAAAGTAACCTAAGATTTTAAAAAATAAGAAGTGATTTGAAGATAATTAAGGATAAACCTCAATGAGAGAAAATTAACAAGAGAAAATCTAAAATTTAAACAAAGCAGACTATTGTACAAATTAAAAAGTGGGATTCCACTCTTATTAAACAATTTGCGAACGATGCTATCAATAGCTTTTTATTTTTTATTTATTGATATTACGACGGTAATGCAATTTTCCACTGCATGGGCGAGGATGTTATTGCATTTAACGTGTAATGATCTGTTCGAACTATGAAGAAGTTATTAAGGATAAACCTCAATGAGAGATCTTACGCCTAATACGTCGGTGATCTTGTAGTCACTAAAACCAGCCTCGAGAAAAAGTTTAGCCCATTCTTTCTCATTTCGCTCTTTCCCTTTGACCAAGACCATCATCAACATGTCCATGAAGAGTTGCGTTTCATTAGTCTTGTAATCTGCCTTTTCACCCTCCATCTTAATGTCTATTATGATTACTTTCCCTGCCTTCCCGTTGATTGCAATCGCTTCCTTACAATTCTTTAGAATCTTAACACATTCTTCATCATTCCAATTGTGCAGTACGCACTGTTTGTCACCACGAACGCCAGAATTAGTTAATCAAGAATATTAGAAGATATTTTAATCCACCAAAAGAATAAAATAAAAAAATAAAAAATCAAAGCTTGTTACCTTTATCAGAACAGCATCTGCAGGGGGGATTGCCTCGAACATGTTGCCTCCAACATATTTGAGATTTCCATTGCTTTTTAGATCAGCAACCACATGCGGCTGATCAAACACAGTGCACTCTATGTGGGGAAACTTTTTGGCTATGGCGCTGGCCAGAGTTCCGGTGCCGCCTCCAACATCAACCAACGTGTTCAGCCCCTCAAACACGTCCTTACACTTATGGATCAACGCGCTTGATGTTAATCGAGTATCACTGGCCATGCCTTCATTGAAGAAATGGTTAAGGCTTGTTTCGCGGACAGCATAGTCCCAAAAGCTCATCCCATGGGCCAAGGCGAATGTAGTAGCAGCAGCGGCAGCATCGTCGTTTTGAATCCACGTGCTGAGTTGGTGCCATGGTTTTGTCAAAATGGGATCTAGCATGGCTAGTAGGAAAGGTGATAAGCTCAAAGGGTGATCTTTCAGGAGAAGCTTAGAAGCATTGGTGAGAATATAGCCTTCTTCTTGTTCATTTTCGCTTGTTTTTTGCAGCGCAAAGAAGCCAGAGTGAACTAAAATGCGCATGAGGCGGTAGACACATTGGGTTTTTGTTGGATGAATATCATGAATTTGTAGTGCCGTAAGAAGCTGATTAATGGTCATGGGTTTTGCATGGTTGTGGATGATGTCTGGTATGCCTAATTGAATTGCACAATTGAGAGACATGGAGTTTACGAAGCTAAAAATGTTATTCCAAACATGGGCTTGAGATTGAAGAAGCTCATCACTAATATTATCATTACTATTCCCTTTCGTTAAATCCATTTTAGCTTAAATCCAAAACTTTGCTGCATACCCTGAAACCCTTATCATTCATGTCTCCTTTATATATAGTATCCATCCGTATCCAATACTTGAAATCAGAACCACCAACCGCATAAATTCATAATTTATTAATATGCTAAATATGCGAGATTCAACTCTGAGCAATAGTAGTAAAAAAAAAATAATAATAAAATAAACGGATTCTGCCTAATCAAAGCTATGTATTATTAAAATATTTTACATCTGAACGTATAAAGATGTATATAGTCAATATTTTAACTCTAATAATAGAAAGTAAAGAGTCAAAAATCATGCACAGGCTGATAATATAATAGAATATAGCCATTATTTGACATGTCAGACAGTCAGCATATGGAGAAATTATCTTCTCAATTATTTACGTGCTAATAATATAGAGTCAAAAATGATTTACACGCGGATAAGTGAATCAAAATTTGCTCCTTCCAAAAGTAGTACATACATATTATCTCCCGGCCACTCTCCAGATCCCCTCAAGCCAGTAGTTAGACCTTTCGTTTACGACGCCATGACACGACCCATTCTCGCTCGGTAGCTTCACTTTTGTTCTCTTTATCAAAAAAAGAAAAAAAAGTAGTACATATTATTTTTTTAAAATTTATTTTCATATTAGTGTGAAACTCATGCACAAGTGGCCTACCTACACGACAATGAAATGTCGTCTTCTAAATTGAATAATCTCATATAAATTGCATATTTTTTTATTAATTGTTAGATGTAACTACTCGCGGCGGATATAAAAGGACGCCTTAAATACGCTAGGCAGACACTTACGCAGGAAAAGGCTGGGTGGTGCAGATATGTATGTAAATGGTCTACTAAAAGTTGTAACAGAACAAAGAAATGGGAATTGCGTGGGGGCGGGTTGCAAGATCAGGGCCATCCTTCGAGGATCACGGGCCTTAAGGCGATTTTTTTTTTTAGGAGGCCTCTTTTTATTTAATAATTTCAATACTCAATAAAATAAAAAAGTACTAAAAATCTATTTCAGTTTTATTTTTTAAATTTCAATAAATAATCAAAAAAATTCTAAAAATTTTTAAAAACGAAATCTAAAATTTACAATTACAAATTATATAAAAATAAACAAACGGATAAATAAAAATAATACTATTTTTAAATAGAATATTTAGAATGATAGCACGTAGAAAGTTGAGATCATGAATTGGTGGTTAAATAATAGATATGGACTTTGTATTTCAAGTAACTAATTTTTTTTTCTTTTTTGAATGAACTAATGCATGTAATAATCTTCATTGTAGAGAAGAGAACAAGAAAATTTTCATCTATGATTTTTTAGATTATAAGATTTTTAATAAGAAATTAAAATGAATATTTAAAATCAAAGATTCTAATGTTGAATAATTGATCTTTTTTAAGAAGTTGAAAAGGTAAAAAATTTACTTATTTTTATTGAAAAACTAATAATGAATAAATTAATGGTTAGACAATATTATTAATTATATCTCTTTAACAATAAGATAATCAATTATAGGTTTTTATATAAAAATAATAATTATTAATGATAGGATAGTTATTAACTAGAGAGATGTCTAATAGGCTTTTCTACCACACAAAGCTTCACTATTCCCTGGATTGGCTTTGGGCTTTTCTTGCGCAACTTAGGTAGAAGGCGAAGAATGACTCCTTCTAGGGGGCATAATTTTTTTTTAAAAAATATTTATTAACTAGAGAATTATTATTAATACTAAACAAATGAGGCCCTTTTAAAATTTGAGGCCTTAGGGCATCTCCAATGGGACACCATATTTTGCACCAAATCACCTTTTACACCATTTTTGGTGTAAAATGCATCTCCAATGAGACACCATAATTTGCACCAAAATGGTGTTATGAATAGTATTGCACCAAATATGGTGTAACACTATTCATTTGGTATTAGGGGAAAAAAGTCTCAAATATCCTTATTACTTTTTTTTTATTTACATATATGTCCTATTTTATATAAT
Source organism: Citropsis articulata (assembly GCA_030449925.1). NCBI lineage: Eukaryota > Viridiplantae > Streptophyta > Magnoliopsida > Sapindales > Rutaceae > Citropsis > Citropsis articulata. Next base: position 2,012,266 of record JASUUH010000257.1, read on the forward strand.
ATTTTAAATTATTATTATTATTTTTTTAATTTTTGAATATTATAATAATATTTTAAATAAAAAATTCAACACAAAAATTAATAATAATAATAATAATTAACAAAATTAAATGCCAATAACATTAATTACTAGATTACATATTACAAAATAAAAAATAAAAAATTAAATTAACACAAATTAAAAAAGCTACTACTACTAGCATAAATAGAACAATTATTTAATAATCTTGGAGATCATTATTAGATCCTTCAACATCATCAAAATATTGGCCAAAATTATTGGAAGTATTTTGAGATGCTTGGCCGTGCTGAGATCTTTTCTGCAAAATCTTAATTTGTTCATCTTAAAAATATTGACGTAAGCTCGGATCACTGATCGAATTTAAATCTTTAAGTAAAATTTTATTTTCTTCACGATATGTGACCATCTCTAATTTTTTTTTCTCATTTTATCAGATCATTTGAATTTAGTAATTCGAATAACTAGAGTATTATTATTGTTATTGCATTTTTCTATCTTAATGTAATGTTTAATTTCATAATGTAGTAATTTAGTTAATTAAATGTAAATTTAATAATTTTATTTATTTTTTGTTAATTGATATAAAATTAATTATTACTTAATTATCTATATTAATAATTATATTTATTGTGTTAATTAAATTAATTCTTAATGATTAAAAGAATAAAAAGAAGAATATTTTTTTTGGTGTAAATGGATTGGAGATAAAATAGTAATTTGGTGTGAAAAAGGTACATTTTTAGTGTTGATATTACACCAAAATGGTGTTACCCATTAGAGATGGCCTTAGACGACCGTCTTGTTTGCCTATATTTAAAAGCCACCTATATACAAGATACCTATATGCAAAATGCCACATGTATATGCACAAAGAGTCTCTGTCTACGCAGAAAAAATGAAATAGACTAGCCAGCTTTTTACAATATTATTGAGTTGTAGATGAGAAGCAGTGATGTGAAACAATTATAAAATAGAACCGCTGCAGCATATACATACATGCATGCCCCGCCTTGTTAACCAACTGTGTCATTTAGTCGCTGGCCACTGACGATCATGGCGTGCAGGCTAGCTAGTCCAAAACAATATTGCTGTAATGTTATAATCCACAAGAACTGACCACTCAACACTTGACTAGACCCGACTCCAGCACTTGCTTTATTGCCAAATCCAAAGAATACGATTTAGTGCTTCAGTTTGATTTATTTATTGCCTCGGCAATGAATCAACGATCTAGTTTTTTCAAATAAAATTTATGTTTATCTCTTGTGTTTGTTAAGACTACTCGGATATGGAAAAAAAAAAAAAATTATTTCGAACTAAAGAATCCATATGAAATGATTATTGACAAGTCCATGCTCTTTGTAATCCAGACTTCCTTTTGCTTTTTTTTTTTTTAAATTTTTTTCCCTCTATACCATTGGGTTTGACGTGCAAAATTCAGACGCACGATTGGTAGAGAAATTTTTTTGAGCTAAAAGCTGGCAATTGTATCAAGGAAATCAATTATGAATTTAATAGATACCATGCGAAATTATGATATATAGTTGTGGAACATGAATGCAGCGAGGCAAAACTTTCATGAGTATTTTGAAGATTTATTAAAATAATTTTAATAAAATTCATTTGTAAGAAGGAAATGCACGCAACGCCACATAACGCACTAGAGAAACTATAAAAGTTTAAGCAAATAAATAAGACTAACCAAAATATTAAAGACAAGTTTTTACTTTAAAGTAAATTTTCTTATCTTTTTTATAAACTTTTCTACCTGTTAGAAAATAATTAATATTTAGTGCATATGATCATCTAAATTTTAGGGATATTCGTTTTGTATCACCAATAATTAATAAATAAATATATAAAAGTGTATCTGAGTCTATAATGTTTAATAGAGAATCCTTTAAGACTACGTTTGAAAGTTTGGATTAAGTGTAGAATTGGACTAACCTCCAAGGGCCATGTTGGGTTGGTAATGGCATGAAGTTTGTAGCACCCGAGTTTGAGCCTTGGGGAAGGTAAGGGAAAAATAAAAATTGTTTGGGTTTGGCCCACCCCCTTGTCTTAAAAAAAAAAGTGTAGAATTGGACTAATTTTTAGGACAAAATATTAATCCAATGCTTGGCATCCACAATGGATTGGATTAATGGACTAAATTCAAATTTTAATCCAAAATTCATGGGATTATTAATCCCAATTTTCATGTGAGTTTAGTTAGGATTAGATAACGTGAAAAAAAAATATTTGTCCATTTATGATATCTTCCATAATTTATTACACTATTTTAATTTATAACTTAAAAATTATTTATTTATTGTTTTTTATTAAGCAATTTATTTTTTGTTATTCATGAGTTGGTTAAAAATTATTAATTAGTTTATTATTTGAATAATTTTATTTAATGAAATGATACATCTCATATGAAATAACCTATAATTTAAATAATTTATATTTCTTTATTACAATTATGACTACTCAATAACTAATTGAATATCTCTCTCTCTATGTGTGTGTGTGTATATATATATATATATAATTTTGTTATTAGTTTTATTTTTAATTAACTATAATATTTCTTATTAAATATCTATAAATAGTTGATATTTAAATTCAAATATCAACTTAAATACTATTAACTAATTTAAATTTAGTTTAACATAATCTAATCCGATATTGTACCAAACATAAGTCTAGCACTATATATAATCCAAACTAATCTAATTGAATCTATTCATTCTAGTCTAATACTAATAGTTAGTCTGTTCTAATTCTGCATGCCGAATGTATCTTACGCTTTTTAAGCTTTAGCCTATTATAAAAATAGAAATTATTATTTAAATCTCTACACTTCAAAGGGTCACACCCTATCAGATACACTAAAGCTTAAATTATTGAAAATGTTAATAGATCACTTTTAATTAAGCTTAATCTTATATAATAGTACAAAATATATAATTATTTGCATATAAACCCGATCCAGCATTATCATCATCTTAATTATTAAATTTTACCTTTTATGTGGATTCTCTTCATTGGTTGAACCATAGATCGTGCCCCACCTTTCTTCAATAATTCAAATTTGAACATTTTTCCCAAATCATCATCTATAAAAGACCTCCATAACCAAGCTAAAGCATCACCAACACAACACAATGGACGCAGCTTATTCTTGGGTTGTTATAGCCTTGACTTCGCTCACTGCTCTAGCCTTCCTCTCAAATTTCCGACGCCGAGCACTAAAATTTCCGGCAGGTCCAAAACCATGGCCTATCATTGGCAATCTAAACCTCATTGGCCCACTCCCTCACCAATCTCTTCACAAACTTTCCCGAAAATACGGACAAATAATGCAGTTGAAGTTTGGCTCTTTCCCTGTCGTGGTTGCTGCTTCGGCAGAAATGGCAAAACAATTTCTCAAAGCACATGATCACATATTTGCATCCAGGCCCCAAACTGCAGCAGGCAAGTACACAACATATAACTATTTGAATCTCACATGGGCTCCTTATGGACCATATTGGCGCCAAGGCCGTAAACTTTACCTTTCCGAGCTGTTTAGCTCGAAAAGACTCGAGTCCTATCAATACGTCCGTGTCGAGGAATATCGTGCATTTATTTCTCGTCTATATGCTTTGCCTGGGAAGCCGATCGTGCTCAAAGAACATCTCTCTCGCGTTACCCTAAGTATTATGAGCAGAACAGTGCTGGGAAAAAAGTACTTTAGTGAGTCGAAAGCTGAAGATTCAATTGTAACCCTCGAAGAATTTCAAGAGATGTTAGATGAGCTGTTTTTGCTTAATGGGGTGCTAAATATTGGGGATTGGATTCCATGGCTAGATTTCTTGGACCTGCAAGGGTACGTTAAGCGGATGAAGGCCTTGAAGAAAAAATTTGATCGGTTCCATGACCATGTATTTGATGAACACAAGGCTAACAGGAAAGGTAACCTAAAGGATTTTGTGCCCAAGGATATGGTGGACTTATTGTTGCAGATGGCTGATGATCCAAATCTTGACGTTAAGCTCAACTATGACAGCGTGAGGGGCTTCACACAGGTAATTAATGTTTCCTTCAAATATATATATAGTGAGAATGTCTTCACTTTATTTTTATAGTATATATATATATATAAAGTTATCACACTATTAAACCATGTTATATATGTTAAAGTACGGAAAAGTTACTAAACCTCATGATTTAATTTAATAGTGTGATGTCATTAATATATATATTCAATTTGTTAGAAATAGAGATGTCAAAAAAATATATTTCAATATATTAATATACAAAGAATATAGTCTCTAGTGTATTGAAATTTTTGTTTTTTTTTATTTATATTTTAACGGTATTCTCATTTTAACAAAATAAAAATATCATATATATATGTATATATATATATATAGTTTTCTGGTCTGAAATTTTAAAGTGCGGGAAAGTCCGAGAAAGCTTTAAAACTGCACGGTTTTAAAGGTTTACAGTTTCAAGTCTTTTAAACCATGCGGCTTTAAAGGCTTCTCGGACTTTCCCGCACTTTAAAATTTTGGACTGAAACATTTATATATATATATATAAAAGAAATATTTCAATCTAGAATATTAAAGTGAGTGAACGTTCGGGAAAACGCATAAATGGTGCTGTTTAAGCACTTTAAGTTTTAAGTCTTTAAAACCCCGCGGTTTTAAAACTTTCAAAGACACTTTCTATACTTTATAATCTCGGACCAGAAAACTACTTTTATATATATATATAAACAACATATTAGAAAGCGTTTAGTACAGCTCGTATCAGCATAACTGGATCTGATATTCAAATTGTATAAACAAACACGTAAGTTCAAGTTTTAATTATAAACAAAAAGAAAAAAAGGTTTCTTGGTTTTGTTCATTCATTAATTTACAGGATCTAATTGCTGGAGGCACGGATACTTCGGCTACTACAGTAGAATGGGCTATGTCTGAGCTAATGAAACAGCCGGACTTAATAAAAAAGGCAACAGAAGAAATCGACAGAGTGGTTGGGAGAGAGAGATGGGTGGAAGAGAAAGACATCCCACAACTTCCTTACATCGATGCAATCATGAAAGAAACGATGAGAAAACACCCAGTTGCTGTACTGCTAGCTCCGCACTTGGCCTTGGAAGATTGCACTGTCGCCGGCTTCGACATCCTTAAAGGAACCAGAGTCTTCATAAACACATGGAGTATAGGCAGAGACCCTTCAGTCTGGGACAAACCTGAAGAGTTTCGGCCCGAGCGGTTTCTGGATAAGGCGTTTGATGTGAAGGGACAACATTTTGAGCTGCTGCCGTTTGGGTCTGGAAGGAGGATGTGCCCTGGTTATAGCCTTGGAGTGAAGATGATAAAGTCTAGTTTGGCTAACATGTTGCATGGGTTTAATTGGAAGTTACCAGCCCATATGAAACCAGAACATATTAGCATGGACGAAGTTTATGGATTGGCAACCATAAGAAAGTTTCCACTTGTCGCAGTCGTGGAACCGCGACTCCCACTCCATCTTTATGATTGATGATGTTCAATTACATGTGTAAGACGATATATATATATATATATAGTGTCCGTGTGTGTGTGTGTGTCGTTGAGATTTTAAATATGTCTGTTTTGTTTTCTTAGCAACTTCTTTCTAGATTTGAAGTCTAACGTTTCAAAATTAGAATGTCAGAAGCTATGGATGGAACTTTTACAAAGAATCTGTTATCATATCAGTCGGTAAAACTTACTCTGAGTGGCGAGGAAGGTGAGTTAAAAAAGCTTTGGACCTCTATTATTCTGCACTGATAGTAGTGGTGCGATCATGAATGAAAGGTTTATCCAATTAAATACTGTAATATATAGACGGCTTCTCTAATGCAGGCATCTTTTTTTTTTTTCCTAATATGTGAAAATATTGTTAAACAGTACAGTTTAATAGTGGTAATATAGACATATTATTAATTAAATCGCATGATTTTGTAACACATTGAAAAAAGACTTTATTAAACAACATGATTTAAGAATATATATGTGTTAAAAAAAATGAAAATGATTTTATACAAATAATGTTTGTGCATAAATTTCTATTTGTCTTGATATTAGTGAGCTAATAATTGATGAAATGGATTTTTTTATAAGGAGAAAAATCAAATTCCTTTAAAAAAAAAAGAGTCACTATTATTAAATTTCTTTTGCATTATTATTATTTATTTTCGTTTTTCGTTTTGGACTTTTGGTTATGAAGTGTCATATCAATCTCTTGCTTGCCTCCACTAAACGTGGTGTGTACATAATATAGTGCACACTGCATGTCGGCTTTCTGTTGTATGCCAGTTACCTTGTTAATATTCCCCACGTGGCTATACAAGTTTAGATAATTGATTCTCCGGTGGACTAAGTAAGGTTTTGATTTGCAATTTCACGTACATGCAATAATAAAGTACATAATCTTTAAAAAAATTCAATTCAAGTTATTGGCGGATTAATCTATTTTGTTTAATTTAAATCTGTCTATTGCCCAAATTTATGTGTTCCAAGTCCTTGAATTTTTATTTAGGCCCAATCTATAGTCTGGATCAATTCACTTTTTTTTTTCTCTCTTGGAAAATATTTTTGGTCCCGACGACATCCCCTGTCTGTCCATTCCTTGACACCAACGTTAACATGTACATAACCAACTAGAATATAATTTTTATAAAAAAATAATTAAGGTAGTGTTTGTTTTTTGTCTAAAATTTGAATGGATCGGAATTTATTTAAAATTTAAATAGGACTGAATACATATATCTAAACAACATGTTTTTTTTAATATTTGAATATAAATGTTAACTTATTTGTTTTTTAAAAAAAAACATCTGAAATATGATATTTTGACATGTATAATCTCATAAATATTTACAGTAATTATATTTATTAATTAAACACATGAGAAGTTATAAATAAATTATTTGACTAGTTAAAAATTTTTTGATAATTTTTACCTTAACAAACATGAAAAGTAAAATATATATCAAACAACGTGATTTTTTATATTGATATATGATACTTATAATGTTATTTTTAGTATATTATATTAATACTTTTTCTTGTTAATCATATAAGTCAATCAATAATTGTTTAATCATTGGAATTAAAATTAATGTATTAAATAAAACTCAAAATCTATTATAAAAATAGTAAAAATAAGTACAAAGTGATGAACCTATTACCAAAATACATGCACCTAAATTTCTATTATGTTTACAATTTCCGCTCACAAAAAAAAAATAGTTGAATACATGTACAAAAAAAGGGATAAATAAAAAATAATAAAAGGATAGTTTATATAATAAAAAATAAATTTATTTAATAAGGACATTAATGAGAAATAATATTAAAATTCCATTCAGATATTTTGCCATCCAGATAAAAGTTAGAATATCTAACTTTTTCTATTCAGTGAGTAGTAAAACTAATGAAAAATGATAGACGTATAAAAATTAGAACAAAAAGTGGAGATAAAAACCCACATGACAAAATTTCTTTAATTTTCTTTTAAAATTATTACATCTACACATTTGTAGTGCACTCAAGAAATTTACCAGAGGACTAACTTAAAAATCTACTCCTACAATTATTGGGGAGATATCAACCCTTTATATAAGGAATTGCCTGTTTTAGGACTTGAACTCATAACCTTGATTTTGGTGACAAGATAAATTACTTGCATAAATTAGTTCCATCTTTAGGTGCATGTTTCATTATTTTATTTATTTTGTCTAGTTTTTTTGACTCTATCTTTTTACATGTATTATGATTTCAAGAATTCTAAAATATATAAAAAATAATACACCTAATTAATACATGCATCATATATATGTAGTTAAAATTAATATAACTATTATTTGTATGGTGATTTGTCAACACAAATACACCTATACAATAACATTATTTATTTGTTGTATAACTAAAATAATCCCTCTCGTATCCTCTAGAATTTTCTCCACATCATATTTTAAAAATGGAAGCCGCGATTAAAATGGCTCACTTTCACCCGTTTGAAAATGTTTTACAATGGTAGTTGGTTGTCGGAAACAAAGGTTGATTTCAACGAGCCGTCACTAACGTACGCTAGTTGTCACACAAACGATAATTTCAACCACTCCCGGTGGGTTCTTGCAATTGAAATTAGTCATTTTCGACCGTATTCTGGTGTCCTTGATGGAATTTCTCGTTAGAGAAATATGCATTCTTTGGCACTAATTTTCTCCTCTTCTCCAAACGTCTCTGTCTTGTCCTTTGAGATACAAGACGCGTTAACTACATCTAATGTTGTGTGGTACTAAAACTCTTTATCAATGTTCACACCCTAATCAACATGTTTACCTTAATTCGGACAAACAATCAAAAACATACCTAGTTTACGTTTTTCATTTCACAACTAAATAAGGCAGTTCCTTCTCTTGCTTGCTAATATATGCTACACAATCTCTCAAGTCAGCTGCATTCTTGCTATGAATTCAATTTCCTAATTTGGTAATGCGCCTAATTAAGATAATCTCAAATCCTATTTATTTCCATGTTAATTAATTTATTAGCGGACTTCTAGTGGTTGTTTTATGGAGATTAATTTATAAAGCCAGACAGATCTTCTTCGCTTTCCCTTTTCATTGCCTCAATTTTCAATCAAAGGAAAGGAAACCGAGTGCGTGACACTAATTAAAGCCGGGGATATTTGATATTAATTTAATCTTCAGACTCTGCATCTTTGGTCAAAAGAGAGAGAAAAAATTGTGCCCACATTATGATGGACATAGGCTGCTCTAAGACTATAGGCAGAACTACGTATGTAGAAAAATGGGTTGGTGGGATTTAATCAGAAATAGCGTCTCCGCGTTGTACTAATTCAAACTGATTAGCTGTAATCGATCGATAGAGTTTGAATGTTACATGTCTACTTAGTTGGTCATTGGCCATACCATTCAGAATTGGTCTTTGGCTTAATAAATAAGTATACAATTAGGCTGTTCATTAGCTAAGTACAATTAAAATAATAATAAAGATCCTGTATTTCAAAGAATTAATTCTATAAAGAAAAAGTAAACTAAAAAACTCTCTCACAAGAGTTCTTTCTCTTGGGAGAAATATTCCCCAACTCTCACACTTAGCAATAATGCATTCAAGGGATACAATTCTAATTAAGTGTCTCTATTTACAGTATGATTTACGGTTCTAATTAGTACCCTAAGCTCCCTTTGAGCTAGGGTGCAACGGAGACTTGGACCCATTTCTGCAATGATCATTTTCAGATTGAAATGTTCGGGACCTTGGTGATCTCGTATGACGTCTACGGCCATTGACAATGTCATTGTGCAGCTTGTGATTTTGGCGATGGTTGCACTTCTCTTTCTTTGTTTCCTTTTTGGCTTCACATTCCTTTAAATCCTCCTCCTTATTATTATTATTACCATCGTTGTTACTACTTTCAGTTGGGACAGTGAACACAAATGTCCCAATGGCAATGTCATCATCAAAGTCCTTGAGAGGCCCCAATGTCTTGACGACGGTACTCATTGTGGGTCTTTGCTTTGGCCTGTGGCTAAGGCATTGATAAGCCAATGCTGCCGCCTTTCGAGCACCGGTTTCCGAGTACTGGCCTTCGAGTCTTGGATCCATTATCCGGCCAAGTTTCCGCGCATCATTCAACATAGGCCTCGCCCACTCTACTAAGCTCTGTTCTCTTTGTGGACGGCTCTTGTCCACTGATTTTCTCCCTGTCAGAAGCTCCAATAGTACTACTCCAAAGCTGTACACATCACTCATTGATGTCAAGTGACCTGAATTATAGCCATTCAAACATATCAATATATCAGTTATTTTTAGAAAAAGATGATATCCAAACTGAGAAGGCTAATTGTTAGCAAATTAATTAACTAAATATACCTGTCATGACATATTCAGGAGCAGCATAGCCTTGTGTGCCCATGACTCTGGTCGAAACGTGCGTGTCATCTCCTTCCGGACCATCTTTTGCGAGTCCAAAGTCTGACAGTTTAGCGGTGTAGTCCTGGAGAAGATTATGAAAATAAATAATCATCAGCACATAATTAACAAAACTAATTAATTAACTATATATATATAATTAAGGGAAATTTGTAACCTACCTCCAAATAAATTGACATTTTGCACCACGTCCCTAAAAAATTTGACTTATTGCACCGCACCCCCAATTCCGTTAATTTTTTAATTATTTCTAACGGTTCCGTTTAATTTTTGATTGAATGACAAAAATGCCCCTCTATATGAAAAATAACAAAATTTTTAGCTCATTTAATTTTTTTTGAAAGGTTTTTATTTCAATTGCAATAAAAAAAAATTTCTTGTTATATGTACATTGTCACCACTATTATTTTTCTTTTAATTTTTTTAAAATTTTTATTTCAAGAGAAATTCCATTAAAATTAATTTAAGGAATGAATTTTTAATTTTATCCCTCCACCGTTAAACTTAACTGAGAAAATAACGGAATTGGGGGCGCGGTGCAATAAGTCAAATTTTTTGGGGACGCAGTGCAAAATGTTAATTTATTTGAGAGTAGGTTAAAAATTACCCATATAATTAAACTAAAAGATAGAAAGAAAGGAAATACTCACAGAGTCTAACAATATGTTTGAAGCTTTAAAATCCCTGTAAATGACAGGTTTTTCAGCTTCATGGAGAAAGGCAAGACCCTTTGCAGCTCCAAGAGCAATTTTCATTCTTGTTGACCATGGCAACGATACGGAGTATCCTGCAAGCCAACGGATCATGTTCTTCACATGAGTTTCTCAGCAATATTATTGAGTAATAACAATAATTCAAACAAATTAAACCAAGCATCAGCTGGTTAATTTATTGATCAATAGAGAGATAACTTACTTCTGAATAGCTGATTCTCTAAGCTGCCACGTGGCATATATTCGTACACTAGAAGCCTATGTTCTTCTTCGCAGCAATACCCAATCAACTTCACAAGATGTGGGTGCCTGAGTTGCCCAAGAAAAATGACTTCAGTCTATCAAAAAGCCACAAAAAAGAATGTCAAATATGATGGATTTGTTAAAAAAAAAAAGGCATAGTGGAAGCTCCAATAATTTTACATTTTAGTTATTAGAATTGGTACTCACCAACCACTCTCTATGTCCTTGTAAACCTTCCAAATCCAAGTTCTTAACAGCAACAGGCTGAGCTTGAAAACCAGGCCTAAGCTTATCATCAATGAATCCCTTGTGCACAGCACCAAACCCGCCTTCACCAAGAAAGTTACTCGAAGAAAAGCTCTGAGTGGTCACCTTCAGCTCGGCGAGTGTAAAAACGTGAAGATTTGAACCGGCCAGGGATATGGAAAGATCCTCGGAGAGCGTTGTTGAGCTGGGGTTACTCAAATCCACAAAAGAAATCCTTTGAATGGAACTTTGCTTCTTGATCGCCTTCTTGGGCTTGCATGCTTTTTCCTCCTCTTGAATGCTGAAACAATTTGGGACTATAGATCTCCACGTAATTTTAACAGTCATTGTCGTTGGTGATGGTGAATGAAAGATTCTTGATTAACGTTTATCGGATCCAATAATTAGCTGAACAATTATGCTCTAAATGGTGTGTTGGAGAAGAAATGGAGGATGTAAGGGGAGACTTTAACGAGAAGAAGCGCCGATGAGAAAAGCCAGGATGAAATATTCGAAACACCAACTGCTCTCGCTTGCAATTCTTTCTTTTCCCCTTTCTTTCTTTTATTTTTTATTTTTTGTTATATCGACCTTGGAAATTTTCTTTGCATCATTCCATTTATAGGCATGGAATTCTTCAGTCTTGTGGGCTTGGGTGTACAGATGAGAGATGATTTAGGTATTATATATATTATATCATTTGATAAATAGATGATGAGTTTCCAAGTCCACGAGGTTAGTTCAAAGACTGAAATTACATAATTACCCTCCTTTGACTTTTGGCTCTATTGGGGAAATGATGATAGATAAGGAAATACGGAACGTTCGATGTTCTTCATTGGAGCTATAATTGACACATGAAAATTACGTTGGTATCAGCAATATTATTAAGGTCACGAATCTTGCAGAAGTCCAGACGTGCAGAAAATGAATTGAAGTTCCCATGATGATTTATCCAATAACATTTCTCTCAAATTATCCAAAAAATAGATGGAGGAGGAAATAAATGATTGGATGAACGTATCTCAAAAAATAAGGTTTAAGAAAATACAAATCAATCTTAATTCTATTAAATCGGTCATAACCCAGAATTCGAACAAAGAAAACACTTAGATGCACATTTTTTTTATTAAAAAAATAACGAGAAAGCCTTGTTGACTTTTTATTTTTCTGGCGCTGGTTACATAAAATTTATAATTATTTCACCATTCACTACTAGATAATAAAATGGAAGAATTGAAAATTATGTAACATAATCACCACTCAATAAATGCACTTTGCATGTTTTTTGGATAAATTTTAGAATGTAGAATATCAGCGACAGTGCCAAGAATTCGATACAGGAGGACTAAGTTATACTCATCATACTTTTTTTTTTAAAAAAAATTTATCAAAATTTTAAAATTTTATTGAAACACTTGGTTTACTAATTTATAAATTAAAATGATTCGTAGTCATAGGTTAAGATTTTCTAAATGTCTCATTTTATTATTCAATGATGTAGATTAAACTCATTAATTCATTAATATTTAAAATTTTCAAGACTTTAGCTTTTAACTTTTATATGAATTTGCAGATGTAGTTAGTTGTTGGATTTGGTCGTGGTGATAAATTTTTTAACAATTGAAAGACATATAACATATATAAATTATCATTAATTGTTTTACTTTTAAATCTTAATTAATAAGAAATATTAATCTTAAAAAAATAAATAAATAACTTCATACGTCCTTATTCCTTATCCTAGAAGCTTAACCATAATTAGCATTGTTTGGAGAAGAAGAAAAGGGGCAATTTCGACAAATCTGGAAATATGTTCTTCAGACTTCCTTGAGGAAAGGTAGGTAAGTTGGCAATACCGGGAATAACCTTCCAGAAGTTCATCTCTTTTTCTTTTTTATAATCCGCAAAAGACAGAACCGCCCTCCATCCATAACGAGGTGACACCCAACTGACGACAGCCGCGGGATCTGTGGACTTTTTCCCGCTCAGTGGATCGTATGGCGATGAAGCTTCCCAATTGACTTCAAATATCAAAAGTGGGACCGTAAGACGGTAGGTGAGGGGTCAGGCTAGCATCTGGTGAATGAACCATGTAAACCTGTTTAACGAAAATAGTTAAATAAATTAAGAATAAAATCACGCAAATGCATTTGGACTCGTATTGGTTGTTTACAATTCTGAACCTGGAGAAGTGTGGCCACTGCCTTTTGGTTGGCTTACACGGAATCAGAATATCAATGGAAACGAAGACCTCAGGGCGAGTTTTGTTGACCGTTCAGGGGCAAATTTGTCAATGAGGGAGTAGGTGCGCGCCATATTGTCATATCGTCACTCGGAAAAAGTCGATGGGTATTATTGTAATTGTATATAACGACCGCGTAGTCAATGGCGACCTGAAAGTTTTTAGACTGGATACTTCTTCTGGAGCTTTTAATATTCCTTGCTCTTGGTAGGCATAAAGGTCTTTTAAACAAAACCTAAAGCCCATTTCAAGATAAAATATAAATTGATAACATAGGATACCACGCCTGTAACGTAATGATCCGTAATAATAAAAATGTTGGACCAATAATATTACATATCAAATCGGAAATATGTTATCACAACTATAATTAATATTGATTCTAATCCGAACCTTGTAACGAAATTCTCTCATAATAAATAAACTAAGTGAATTACATAAAAGTTTATTTAAGAAAGTCAAAGAAGAACGTTTGAAAATAAATATTAAAGGTCAAATTATTAGCATGTTACGATCACAAATACAGGACTAATAAAAATATGATATTGTACTAAAGTGAGAATTATTCGACTCAACATAAAAAGATTAACATTCGAGCAAGATATTAAGGGTAAGTTAAATGGATAATTAAAAATTTAATTTAAAATGATCAAAATATAATAATAATAATTATTATTATTATGCTTGTTGTTGTTTTCGAGTGGGGGGGGGGGGGGTAAGGGGTGGGTTTCTCGATGTCAAGAAATTAGGATGAGGAAATCAAATAAACTACAACTGCTCTCACCTTTTCTATGGAAAATCACCAAACAACCGTACGTAAATATGAGATATCAAAAAAAATTTGAAAATTGTATATGTCATATTGACGTGGGAAAGTTTCTTCTAATTTGACAAGCTTTTTCTGTAATTGCTTCTAACGTTATCAATTGTACAAACTAAAACATTGAGTATTATTGAATAAGAAAATCAGAAAAGTCTCATTTTGCATGCGAAAACTCAGAAATTGTTGACATATATATTTCCTTCATTCACCATCACTTATCACATGCTAACGGATTAATCATGTTTATTAAATTAAGTTTAATGATGTTTAAATTAAAATTTATTAAAACTTACTATCAGAATAAGTATAAAATGAACTAATCCGATAGTTTAAGAATAAGTATAAAATTAACTAATCCGATAGTTTAAATTATAAAATAGACAACAAAACAATAATTAAGTAAATCTCATTAATTAATAATATAAGTCATGTATTACAACTCAAAGTAGTTAATTTTAATAAAAATAATTTTATTTTAGAACACGTGGTGAAATGGTAAAAGGTTTTCAGTTGAGCTACCCAAAGACTCTGCGGCTACACTTTGTGCTCACTAACCTAATCCCCGAATCCTAATCTAATCTTCATGCAAGTTGGGTTATATAAACGCGTGTAAAGGGTTGACCAAAACATATCGCACGTGAAAACTTCGTTTGAAAAGAAAAACTAGTATGTACTGAAAAGCACGGAAACAGTCTACTCTACTGTGTAACTAAGCGTGTTTGTAAAGATGATCCGCGCCGTAAATCTTGTATTACTCCGGGTCAAAGTCTATCTCATCATTGCCTATTTTTCTTTATTAATGTTAATGCTTGTCTGACTAAATACGCTTTGTTTTTTTAACGTAATTCGTTTAGACTTGAACTTCCGTGAAGCGCGTCAGCGCCGCGTCACCGTCGCCTATGAAAGGTGACGATTCTCATCGATACGATTTTCAATCTTTTTTTTTTTTTCTCCCTCTTAATACCAGGACGCAGTCATGACTGATGATATATGACTTTATATGGCCCCTTTGTTTATGGAAGTAAAGGGCATATGGCACAGTATACTATCGCGTAAAGACGCTTCTAGATAGGGATATTAAAATAGATCTAATATGATGCTCCATTATTTATGCGATAGTAAAAGTTATGTTTTAGTAATTAAATTTTTGTAAAATAATTTAGATAAATTAATTGTTAATAGATGAATTATATTGGAATTGATGAATATTTTTAGTAATTTTAATAATATTTTTTTTTAAAAAAAAAGATAGATTAAACAAATGGGTTATGTCTTTTTTTAAGAAAGAAAATATTGTACTATGAACTCTTCATGAAGCACAAATTGACCTAGCAATAAGACCATGTTGCGTTAATTACGTTTTATTTCAATTTCAATTTAATTTCCATTATTAGAAGTGTCATCTAAAGATTTGAAACTAAATAATTATATCATATTTTGCATAGAAAGTAAGAGGTTCATTTATTTTCACTTCGGCTTCTCCAGAAAATTAAAAGTTTAAAACACCGGGACAAAATCCCTTGGATGGAATTGAGCAGAAATTGAGGCTGGGCTATTGGTATCCAATGCTTATCGTCTTGGGCTTTGACCATATTGCAGTTTTACGAGCCGGGTAAATTGGGCTTCAAATTGAGGCCGGCTTGTCATACAGTTCATGTCTTTAATTATTTAAATGATAGACTGATCAGATGATAATTCTGGATTTTTTTTTTAAATGTTACAATCAACAGACAAATATAATTTGAAATTTATTTATGAAAAACAACCTCTCACGAGTCAAGGAGCTTGAATCCATGTCCTTCAATATATATTCAGACGTGAGTTACCATTGGCTAGTAAGACCTATAATATAGGTATTGACTTAAAAATGATTTAAGATTGAAACCTTTGCTCATCTAATACATCTTGTTTTGTGTGTGTGTGGGCGTGTGTGTGTGTGTGTGTGCGCGCGTGTGTGCGTGTAGGTGTGTGGGCGCGTGTGTGTGTGTGTGCGGGTGTGTGTGTGTGTGTGTGTGTGTGTGTGTGTGTGTGTGTGTGTGTGTGGGGGGGGGTGGGAAGAGAAGAGGAAAGTTTTAAGAAATGTCGAAGGAAGAGTAATTATTCAATGATAATATCACAAGATTATGTATATGTAATTGTTATTGTTATTTGATAATTCTAGAAAAAAATTTGTAACATGACATATAAGTGTTTGATTAGTATAGACTATCAAATGACTATGAGTATTTATTTAATTTTTTTTTGTTGTTTAATTATTTTTTAATAGAATTTTTAAAGATTAAATAAGTTATTTATCCGTATAAGTGAAAGCTCAAATTTTAACTTTTGGAGGTAAATGTTATAATTCTTTTTCAAAATGTTAAAATATTAAAATATCAGTTATATATTTCACAATCTTATTTCATTAATTTTAAATATAATTTTAAAAATTTTATTTATCAAAATAATTTTATAAATTTTAATAAATTTTTTTACTAACAACCAATTAATTAATTTTTTCATAAAAACTCTATTAATAAAAATTTTACTTTTTTTTTTTTTTTTTTTTGAGTAAAGCGGGAATCTTATTTCAGAAAAGACAGTTTACAGATAGTTTTCTAGAAAGCTAGGATAATCTTCGAGCCAAACTAAAGACTCGGAACATTTAAGAGCAAATTTAGCTAATACATCAGCCACATGATTACAACATCTAGAAATATGTCGAATTTCAAACTTTTCCGGTGCTGATGTTATCATCTGTATTTCTGAAATAATCCAAAACAAATCAGTACGTGTATGACATTTACCGTTGACAAACTGAGTAACCCGCAACGAATCCGACTCCACCACTAACGGAGACAAACTAATCTCACTAGCGAGTCGTACGCCAAAACGAAGAGCTTCAGCCTCTGCGATATCCACATCATCAGAAAAAATGCCTTGGTCAACACCCACAGCCATGACTACACCATTACTATTCGTATTCTGACCATAACCCACGTACCATTCACCTTATCCACGCCACATCAACATTCAACTTATACCAACCCCAGGCACCTCCCAACTCTCGTGAGATATATCCCTAATAGGAATAGATTGCAAACAACCAAAAGATTGGAACAACCTTCAATTCGTTCAACGACATGTGACGGCACCATTTTACATTCTCATACAACCATTTATTTCGAGCTTCCCAAATACCCCACAAAGTCGACAAATAGAGACAAGTCAGGATTCAGTAAGCTCATGACTTGCATATTTAAACAAAAATCATAGTTTATACCATGCACACTCAACTCCCAAAACTTACTCAATCTCCACACCTCTTGAGCCCAAGCACATCCTACCAATGCATGTATCACTGACTCCACCACATGTCCACACACACGACAATTTGAAACATTTACAACTCGTTTAACTTTCAATTTTTCCATTGTAGGCAAAATATTTGAAAGAGCTCGCCAAAGGAAAATTCTCACCTTGGGAGGAACAGTTAATTTACAAACGACTTGCCATACAGATTCATCTCGGAAGATTGACACATTCGAGTCTCGAATTTGCCAAGTTATATCGACTTAACAGAATACTCTCTTTGCCTATCATAATGCCACAATACTCGATCCTCACACTTCTGATTCGGTAATTTAATCTTCAAGATCTGCTGGACATCTATGTCTAAAAAATGGTGTCATGACGTAGGAACATTCCAATTTATTTCCTCCAAAATCAAATCCATAACTAAAGAATTATTTGGCAAAGTTGGTGGCGAAGCAGTCTAAAAGTACTTGGATGGCACCCAATTACTACTATATACTCAATACTTTTCCACATCCTACACTCCATCAAGTCCTTTCATTAACAACTCTACCCCAAATGATACTCGCCAAATATAAGATGGATTATTCCCCGATTACGCGCTTTAAGAAGAAACGACTTGAATAACGAGCTTTTAGCACACGCGCCACTAGAGTATTGTCATACAATAAAAGCCACCTTGCTTAGCCAACGCTTTGATTAAAACATCCCAAATCTAAAACCAAGGCCACCCAATTTCTTTGAGCGACTCGGATATTTCCACCCTATCCAAAGTGAATCTTAGTTCTTGATTAAATGCGTTCCCCACCAAAATCTTGTAAACTTTCGTTGAATTTCATCACAACACCCACCTGGCGAATCGCCCATTGCATAGGAAGGGATGGCTTGAGCAACCGCTTTGATCGACTTCTTTGCCCTCTGGAAAAATCTTTTGCATACCACCCACTCAACTTCTTCATGACACGATGTTGAAGCTCTTGAAAATACCCTTTTTCTTCCGCCCCACCATCGCCGGGCAACCCTAAATATCTTTCATAAGCGGTACAATAGTAAACCCAAAATCTCGGTCACCACTCTCTACGAACATCGCAGACATTTGGGCTAAACAACATTGAAGACTTTTCAAAATTAAAACCTTTGCGAGCAGAGTAAACGTTAAAAATCTCCTTTAGACTACAACAGTCTCTAGTGGCAGCCCGGCAGAAAATAAGACTATCATCCGCAAAAAACAAGTGCGACACCATTAAATTCTTTTACTTAAATAAACTCTTTCATGTTAAACAGAGCCGGTACCAACAGTATGCGATGCCATAGACTCTCTTCTCACGAGAGCGAGTGGAATGGACACAGGCAATTTTTTTTCCTCTTTGGGACATGTCTTATGTGTGGTCTATGATGGTTCCCCCTTCAAGCTTCCTAGGTCCGAGTGATTAGGATTGATGCCATGAACGGGGAATCTTGAAAAATCCCAATATCAGAATCTGTCAATCTTTTAGTCAATTGTGGAACGGTGATCAGTGATCTAATCAACAAAAGACACGTTTTAATGCGTACAAATTGCAATGAAAATATCTGGGGCCTTTGATTTTCTCAGGGGCGGCGTTTGAAAATAATGCACAAAAAGGTCGATCCAGCCATAAGACATTATAAATTCGTAATTGACGTTAGCCGAGTTGCGGGCACGGAGATGGAGTGGCCCCTGGCGCTTTATTAACGGCGTTATTTATTTTATTTTTTCAGTTTTTTTTAAAATTTTTTTAAAGCTGTAATGTTATGCCATGTTTTTTTTTTTTTTTTTGTTTCTTAAGACAACTTGGTGTTATATTTCGGAGCAGTCATAAATTAAATTAATGCTGCTTTTGATATTATGTTTTAAATTAATATTTTTATTTATTTAATAATAAACAAATGATTAATTTTCAGTGAATATAAAAATACATTTAATAATTTTTTTTTGATAATAGTCTCTATAGTTGAAAAAGTGAAATTATATTTAAATGCTTGTCTTCGAAAAATCGTGACAATGAAAAGAGTTGGGAAAAAAAATTTAAATTGTACAATTAAAGAGTTTTAGTGGAGCCTATTAAAATAATAATATATGATTATTTTAAATTTAAACGTCTTTACTTAATGAAAATAACTATAAATTAGTTTTTGCAATTCCTTTTCAATAAATTTTTTTTTATAAACTAAATTTTTTTTCTTGCTTAACATAATAGCCTAATGCATCTATTTGTTATTTTTATAATTTTGCAAATTTATTTTTTAAAATTATATAAAAATAAAAATTCAAGAAAGCGGCATTCAAGGATGAAAGATGTTGGAAAAAAAAAACCTTTAAATTTTACCTTTAAAGTAAAAAGAAAAATTACTATAGGAATAATTTTAAAAGAAAAAAGTAGCTAAATTAAATAATCTAATAAAAAATTATTTGAGTTGGCCTACGACGATAAAGAGACATAGAGACACGCAACAGGTTTGATGACTTTTTATGTAGTATGGGATTCTCTCTCTATCATTTTCTTTATTATTTCTCTCTTCTTTCTCTCGTGCTTCTCTACACCAAGTATTTTCTAAAACAAAAAGCTTAAAATACTCTTTTATTGTTTTCTACTTTTATGGATGGAAAGATAGAAAATCAGAATGATTCATTCCCAAAAGAATCCAAACACCGTCCGAAAAGGGTGCCGCCGAACATGTTTTTCATTTTCTAGTTTTCGAAAAATGAAAAACGCCATTTTAGAATCAGGACCATATAAGCCCTAAAGATTGGAAAATTTACAAAAATAACCATAATATGTTTACATTTTTTAAATTTAACTTCTCAAATTTTTTCTATCATAACTAGCCAAATACTGAATTTTGAACCAAATTGCCCTCGTATTTTCATCAAATTTTCAAACAATACCACTCTTACAATACTCAACACTCAACAAGTCTTAACACTCTCAACACCCTCAACAAATCTCAACACTCTCAACACTCTCAATAAATCTTAATATTCTCAAGATTTTCAGCATAACAAAAGTATAAAATCATTAATTGGAGAGCATTCTAATGGTTATTCTATGTTCTTACACATATAGATTTTTATTGTATTAAGTCTATGGTTTAAGTCCAAAATTGATGTAGATTTTGTTGTGAATGCTGTTATTTTTAATTTATAAAGTAATGTAATTTGTCAAAATAATTAGATTTGAGTTGAGAAATCAAAAAAATTATTGAAAACAGTTAAAGCTTGAGTTGGAAACGAAATCCAGGTTATGTGCGACAGGCACCTATCGCACATAATTTAGTATGTTGTACAAAATTACAATACGTAAAATGTGTACTATTTAGAAGTCATAACTTATACTATATGTGTCCATTTTTTGCGTATAATATATCATTTGAAGTTTACGACGAGACGAATCAAACCCATGACTTTTTCGCAGTCTCCCTCATGTTCAAATAAAAAAATGTACGTCAATTTAAGTGCGATAGACACCTATTGCACATAAAGTTGCATGTTGCACATATTCTCCATTTGTACGACATCTATATAAAACGTGTCACATATTTACTTTATCATGTTTTATAGTATGTATATGCGATACATTTTACATAGATGTCGCACAAACGGAGAATATGCGCCATATGCAGCTTTTTGTGCAAAGGTGCTCGTCGCACCTAAATTGCTGTAAATTTATGGTTTGATCATGGGGAAGACAAGTGAAAAAGTTATGGGTTTGATTCGTCTCATTGTAAGCTTCGAAACGGTATATTATACGTAAAAAAAGGACAATGACTTCCAAAAAGTACCGTCGCATATATTGTAATTTTGTGCGACAGGTTGAATTATGTGCAACAATTGTCTGTCGCACAAAAATACAATGGTATTTATGTGTGACAGGCATCTATTCCTCAGACTGTCGCACATAACCTGGGTTTCGTTTCCAACTCGAATTTCTATTATTTTCAATGATTTTTATGATTTCTCAACTCAAATCTAACTACTTTTAACAAATTATAGTATTTTATAAATGAAAAAAAACCAACATTTGCAACAAAAATCTACATCAATTTTGAACTCAAACCATATACTTAATACATTAAAAATTCATATTTGTGCAAGAACATAGAATAACCTTTAGAATACTCTCTAATTGAAGATTTTATACTTTTGTTATGTTAGGAGTGTTGAGAATGTTGAGATGTATTGAAAGTGTTGAGAGTGTTGAAGTTTGTTGAGGGTGTTGAGAGTATTAAGGTTTGTTGAGAGTGTTGAATATTGTAAGAGTGGCATTGTTTGCAAATTTGATGAAAGTGGTGAGGGCAATTTGGTCCAAAAGTTTAGCATTTAGCTAGTTATGATAGAAAAAAGTTTAATGAGGGGTTAAATTTGAAAAATATAAAAATATTATGGCTATTTTTGTAAATTTTCTCTAAAGATTACCTGAATGAAAACATTACATAACTCATATAATTTATACAATACCAACATTACATAACTCATATAATTTATATAATACCAAATATAGTACAATATTATAATTTAATATAATGTAATATAGTATAATTAATGCAATGCAATGCAATACAACGTGGTGCATCAAACACACCCTAGATATCATAGTTAGGATATGATAATAATACATAATGTTTAGCACAGAAAAATAATGTAGGTTTGGCGAATGATAGTTAGGCAAATATTAAGATTAATTAAGTCTTGGTCAAAATCAAACTCGTATAAATTAAAACAGTAAATTATATTTGGAGATCAAAATAATTTACAAAAGCCACGTACCAACTACTACCAACTAGAATATATTATCTTGAGTGACCATGTAATGGAAAAAACAATTTGTAATTAATGTTCAAGTCTCACATTTTTTAGTCATAATATCTTTTTCATATTTCAAAATTAGCGACTAACGCTCATAGCAACAAATCAACTAAATAACTGAAGGATATTATAGTAAATATATACTTTAGAAATATTTTTATAATTAATTACAACCGAACCCAAATATACGAGCGAATTGAGCCTATTTTGTGGTAAAAGTGTCAGTAGAATTAAGCCTATTTTGTGATAAAAGTGTCACTAGAATATTTTATACGATTACAAATCATTCCTATATTAATAATGATAGAACTATATAGAGGTTGGAGTCCATGTTGGAAAAGAGTTAAAAAAAAAGGAATTTAAATAAAATTTAACATGTCTTTACATAAAAAAGCTCTCTTTTAACTCTTTTAAATTTGAATCTAAAATTTTTATATTAGAAGAATGGACCTCAATGATATTGTAGGACATTGTATCTCATAATTTAGACACTGTCGTATAATCGTAAAGTTAACAAAAATTAATAACATCTAATTAAGTGATTATGAGATACTCAATAGTAAAAAAAAATAAAAATATTTTTATTTTTTAAATTTAAAACTCTTCCAAAGATAGAGGTAAGCATCAACTACCACTACTTCAAATCAAAACTTTTGGTTACACTAGGAGATATAAATAATTGTTTTTTTTTTTTTGGTGTGATGATGAATCACACAGAGAAGTTGAAAGATGATGACAAAATACTAATGTATGCAGCTGGATATTAAGCAGAAGGCAAACGCTAAATTACATGTATTGTATCTTATATCTATATACATAAATAGTGGTGTGAGTGTGCACCTATACTATTATTCATGTGTGTGGGTGTAAGATACAATACATGTAACTTAAGCCTTCCCTAAGCAGAAATGAACGTTATGACGGCAAGGAAAAAACCGTTACAATGACATGCAGGAATTTCACGCGAACGTCATCACGCGCGTCAGAGTTAGTTCCAATCGTCTACAATACGACAAAGCCTGCTTAGACGCCCGTTGTAATATTCTACGAAGAGTTTCCAATCTATCCCTCAAACTGAAAATGATACGGAATCTTTAGTCTTGACTTATCTTGCACCTGACGAGGCATCTAATAATAATAATGATAATAGTGTTCATAAACTGCATTCATTTAATCCGAACCCCTTGAGTGCAGTGCGCTCTCTCCAAACAAAACAGACACAATCATTAGGCATGGCTCGCCCCGCACAGTTGGTCTCGTCCGTCATCTTGTTGCTTTGCTGCGCTGCCGCAGCATCAGCATCAGCATCAGCATCAAGCTTCGATGACTCCAATCCGATCAGATTGGTATCATCGGACGGTCTCCGTGACTTCGAGATCTCTGTCCTCCAGGTGATCGGCCAAGCCCGCCATGCTCTCTCCTTTGCCCGTTTTGTTCGCAGGCATGGGAAGATTTACGAGTCCGTTGAGGAGATGAAGCTCCGGTTTGCGACTTTCTCCAAGAACTTGGATTTAATCAGATCTACCAATCGTAAGGGCCTATCTCACAGGCTCGGTTTGAACAGTAAGTTTTTTCATTTTGATTGGTCTGTAGTTCAGGAGCCAGTCAAGCCATCTGATTGCCTAGATTCCTGATTGGTCTGTTGTTCACGTTAGTCACGTGCGTTCCTATTACAATCTACGGATGAGAAATGATTTTGTGCGATTTTATTATTATCATCGTTATTGATATGCCCATATTTTTACCAAAACTCAGCTTGATGACATAAAGTGAATGTGTGAGGACCCAAGTCCAAAAACACAACCCAACTTAGGGTATGTTTGGGATTGAGGTCAAGAGCTTCCAAGTTTATAAGACTAAAGTGTTTAGAACACTAACTACTAGTGAATTTATATTAATATGATTTTTCACTTATATCATGGAAAATATTTTATATCTTTCATAATTTTGTTAAAATTATTATTTAAAATTTATATTTAATATGTATTACTAACTTTTGTTTCATAATTATAGTTTTTTTTCCACAGCAGCTGTAGCTTAAAAGCTCCAGCACCTCAATCCCAAACATACCCTTAATTATGCTGTTTAACTTAATTATATATATATAATTTTTCATATAAGCGTGTTCCTAATTATTCTATTTGATTTGTATAGGGATTTTGTACAAATATATTATTTCTCACCACAGTAACTAGTATTTTGTGGTCATCATTTCTTGGGAACCAATCGTGGATTGATGATGCTTTAGCATATGTAGTGATTCTGTAGTTCCTTCAGTAGATTAATCACGGATGGTTATAGGTTATAATTGGATAATCAAGCTTCAAACTTACAGTTTTTGCATTCATTTGTGTATCTCGTGCAATCTAGTAGTAAATATTTATAGTGAAAATGAGAGGTATTAAAACTGTCTTATTTCTACTATTGGATTGTACAAAATAACGAGAATTTGTATCAAAATTTTAAGATCGTATTTACTAAAGTTACACTAGTACTATAGATTGTTAATTAACTCTATACAATTGTTGTTGATGGCGTTTAAATGTAATTTAACATAACACGCAGAGTTTGCTGATTGGAGCTGGGAAGAGTTCCAAAGGCACAGGTTGGGAGCTGCACAAAACTGCTCTGCCACTACGAAAGGAAATCACAAGCTTACTGCTGGTGTGCTTCCAGAAACGGTAATTCTGCCAAAAAACTATTCTCGATTGAACAACCAGGATGACCATCAGTTTCTATAAGCCTGTATTTTGTATTATAGAGAGGAAAAGACTGATTTTTCTGCTGCTGTATGTGTAGAAAGACTGGAGGGAATCTGGCATAGTAAGCCCAGTTAAAGACCAAGGTCACTGTGGATCTTGCTGGACTTTCAGGTCAGCTTGATTTGGAATGAAATCAGAATTTCCAAACTGAGTTTTCAATTTTAGTGCTAAATAATTACCTATTGCAGCACGACTGGATCTCTTGAGGCTGCTTACCACCAGGCGTTTGGAAAGGGTATCTCTTTATCAGAACAGCAGCTTGTAGACTGTGCCCAAGCTTTCAACAACCATGGATGCAGTGGTGGGTTGCCATCCCAAGCCTTTGAATACATCAAGTACAATGGTGGCCTTGATACTGAGGAAGCATATCCCTACACTGGAAAAGATGGTGTCTGCAAATTCTCATCTGAAAATGTTGGCGTCCAAGTCCTGGACTCGGTCAACATTACCTTGGTGAGTTTTATGCTGAATTTTCATTTTAAATGAGAGTAGAGTCTGCAGTACTGGATTCACTACATGCGAAAACAAATGAAAATCAACCATAAATAAATCAATCATAATCTAGCAACTCTGGATATGTATATGTTTCAAGTTTCGTGACTTGTAAGACAATGCAGGGTGCTGAAGATGAATTAAAACATGCAGTTGGTCTTGTTCGACCTGTGAGTGTGGCATTTGAAGTAGTAAATGGATTCCGATTTTACAAGAGTGGAGTCTACAGCAGCACTACATGTGGAAATACTCCCACGGTGAGTCTTATTGACTTGGAAAATGATACATTATTTTGATAGGCATAAAACGATACATTATTTTGATAGGCATTGAATGAAAATCTGTTAAAAAATGTTTTGATTTATGTTCAAAATCAAATTTTAACAGGGCATTCAAGTTTTGAAGTTTTGCAAAACAAATAAATGCCTAACATTATGGTCCAAACTCTCCAAACATCATTTCTCATTTTCTTTTCTGAACTTCTCATCTGGTCAACATATTATTCACGCAAGGAAAGCATAATGTATACGTTGTGTAAATGATCCTTCACTTGGAATTATCACCCAAGTATTAACTACTCATCTGATGCATTTGTTGCATTTCCAACTTTCGGGATTTTATGGCAGGATGTGAACCATGCTGTTGTTGCTGTTGGGTACGGAGTTGAAGATGGTGTTCCATATTGGCTGATTAAGAACTCCTGGGGAGAGAACTGGGGCGATCATGGCTACTTTAAGATGGAGATGGGGAAGAACATGTGTGGTAAGTTACCGTTACATCTAGATTGTCATTATCAGATCATTGCTTACAACTTAAATTATCAATCATCGTCAATTTTCGTCATCATCAATTTTCAGTATGACCTAAGATATGATGTCAATAAAAGAAACAGAATAATGAAGTAGACAGCCAATAAGACTTGATAAGTTAAAACAGAGTAGTAACAGATCTACACATAAAATTTGAAACATTTAAATAGGTGATGTATATTTGTGTTTGCTGATTTTACTGATTTGATTGTAGGTATTGCAACTTGTGCATCATACCCAGTTGTGGCTTAGTCTGCTCCTGAAGAAATAAGTGGATCTGGCTATCATCAAGTCACTTGCCTCATAATAGCAGAATGGGCTTTAGAATGTCCATATAATCTACAATAGCAATGCATGGCTGCTTGCTGTTCAAAATAAATTCTGAGATCTATGACCATGTAAACAGCATTGTGACTAGGACACCAAAGATGTTATATATATTTTGTCAATGCAAGGTAGTTGTTATATGGAAGCTTCAGGCAAATATCAATGCATTGCTTCAAAAATTTGCTTGCCGTCTGCCCTAAAAAAGAACTGAGAACCTGCTGTGAGAATGATCGTGTGCTCATTGTGACATCTGCCTACTAGATGCCATTCATTCATGCTCTCCACAAGCCTTTTCATTATCATAATTTGTTGCCGAAAAAATAAGGCCATCTAGCAGCTTAACCTCTTAAAAAAGCTCGACTGCTACACCAAAAGCAGCTTTTTCAATCTTCCATCAGCTTAATTTCAGATACAACCTAGCAACAAAGATGTTTTGGCTGATAGACAAAATCCATACCAAATATGCACTTGAATATTTGCATTTCCATGCACAAAGAAAACTGTGGTAAGTGAAATTTTGCATTTAACAACTTAATTTGTAGACTCCCAGTCAATTTCTTACAGGTCAACTTTGTTTGCAGAAGAATGTACCACACAGGAAAACCAAATCCAAACAATGGGAAATTATTGGGAACCAGAGGTCCAGGGCCAAACGGAACACGTTTAAGATAATTACAATTTTGACTGAGATTACAATGAATTAATACCAAAAAGGGGAAGGGGGCAAAAATAATAGAAAAAACCCACCCATATCTATGTCCGTACCTGTTAAACTTGGATTCATTCCAGCTTTTGCCGATTACTTCCTCTTTTCCTGGCAATATGAAATATTCATTTTGCTGTGCTGGAGCTCTGTGTTCTATACAAAAATCTTTCCACGAATGGTAGGGTAAAACTATGTGCAGAATCTGGGAGACCACAAATGAAAAAATAAAAACTAACTGGATGGAGACAGCAAAAATTTTTTATTGCTAATTTTTCTGGCAAATATCATCTGAAATTAAAAAATTTACTAATCTAGATGGTGCCCTTTTAGCGCTTAAAATATCTTCTCTCACTTGAACAATACACTACTTTCTCCGCAACTATCTATAGTTTACGTGTAAAGTCCCTGTAACAGGTTCAGATCGGATTAAACAAAACCCATTGATCTCCGATGTTATCCTAACCTTCTGAGAATGGGAATGACTTGATACCATTCATGATTCAGTAGGTACTTGGTAAATATACATTAGCCGCCAGCCTGCAAGTCCACAGAAATGAAATGCATTAAGCAAATGCAACCTTCAGGTCAAACAAAGTGCAACTCATCAATTCTTTGTCAATGGGAGTTCAAATTAAATTATAAAACAGATTTCAAAAACGATCACAACCACCAAATGAAACCAACCAGCAACATAATATAAAACTTACAACTCATAAAATACCAACATCCAAAATCTGGTGTAAATGTATAAAAAAATATTTCTGAAATTTAAACAAAGATGACCAAAATCAAATTCTGTCCCGAATATACCACATCCAGCCACAAATATGTTAAAGATCCTCCTACTCAGTTCCATACAAAATAACCCAAAATATCCCAATCATGTTTCGCTTGCATAAAGCAGCATCCCTTTTCCCCATTCAAAAAAATACATTTTCACAATCAACAGTTTCTTTTAAAGCTTTGTCTGTGGAGACTTGATCGAGTGATTTTCAAGCAGATCTCTTTGGCACGATACTTGCATTTGAATCCTGAGGAAAGTAAGGGCTAAAAAACCAATTTAGTTGCCCATCCTCCTATCTTTCAAAGAAAAATAAAAAAAAAAATTCTTTAGAGCTTTAGACTGCATTAAAAGAAGAAGAAAAAAATGTCGCACCAGTACTTAGGACCTGATTTCCAGAATATCATCAAAAAGTCAATGGGAAAACCAAAAACCATATAAAAACAATCCAATGAATGCCTGACAACCCTATACAAAGCTAAACCAGCCTTTACATTATCCCAAACCCCCTCTCAATTTAGCTGAATGAGGAAAAAGTACTACAATAAATGAACATTGAATTACATCAGAGAAGAACTACTCACTGCAGTCTTTCTTCCCTACAAAATTGTGCCATAACATACCAATTATGCTATTGAAACCTGGAAGGAGCCTTCAGTAACACAAACTAAAAGCATAATGGTAATTCCTTATTAAACACTGTTGCTATAAGTTCCAGGCACAACAAAATGCTCCCCCCCAACTAACATGAAAATAAAGTTTATAGGCATTTTGGACATAATTTTACATGAGTCTAGGTAACTACTCAAAGATACAAGAGTCTACGTAACTACTCAAAGATAGCTCTTCATGGGTATCCAAACAACAAGTCTCTTTCATTAAATTTATTGATAATAGTAGAGAAACATGATACAACCAACAAATAATGAAGAATAAGTGTAAAATACTTACTGCTAACTTATTTGCAGTGGAAGCTGATGAGCTGCATTTGTACTTGAGTAATGACGATGGTAAGATCTTGCTTGATGAATGGGTTTACAGAGTGAAGCAAGTAGTTCAACTGCCTTCTTTTAAGCTGCCACCGGAATATCTGTATTTGTTCTCAAAGGAATTGCTTTCTTCCAGGATGGAAGCCGCAAGTTCAGGTCCTCTGATGCCCTTTGCATTATGCGAAAGGCTTCATTAGGCATCCCTCCCTTCAAAAGGCAAGATATCAACGAATTCACAGTAATGTCATCTGGTGCACAGCCAATTGTCAACATCTTATTGAAAATGCTAATAGCCTCAACCATTCTTCCCTTCATACAATGCCCAATAATTAGAATGGTAAATGTCACTTTATCAGGTTTGCATCTCTTCTCCTCCATCTCTGCAACAATGACATTTGCCTCATCCACATTGCCAGCCTTGCAAAACCCATCAATCACAGGGTTGTAAATAAATGGTTTTGGAACTAAATCAGTCCACTTCAATTGCTTCAAAAATCGGCGTGCGTCGTTTAGTCTATTCTCCTTGCACAAAGCATTAATAAGAATAGCAAAAGTATAAACATTTGGGGACAGGTTTTTCCCTTTCATTTCATCACAAAGCTTTAAACCTTGATTCAGCTGTCCATTTCGGCAATATCCATCAATTAAGGAACTGAAAGTAACAACATCAGGAAGGTAACCAAAAGAAAGCATCCTTTCACGCATGTACTCAGCCAAAACCATGTTCCCAACCTTACCAAAGCCATCAATAAGAACATTGAAAGTAAATGCACTGGGTTTAATGCCACAACTATTCATCTCATTATATATGCTAGTAGCCTTGTCCATCTTACCTAGCTTGCAATAGCCGGATATAACTGATGTATAAGTCACAACATCTGGTGAAAATTCACTTTTAAACTTAACTTCCTTCAATAACTCATGGCCTCTAGCTACCTCATTAACTCTGCACAACCCACTTATAAGTGTGTTATACGTAACGATATCCGGAGGACAGCCAAAACTCCCCATATCATAGAAAAACTCAAAAGCCTTTTTAACTTCTCCAATCCTGCATAAACCTCGAATCAGAATATTGAAAGTCCAAGTATCTGGCTGAGAATACAATCTAAAATACTCTTTAAACATGTACACAGCCTCTTCTACATTATTTTGTTTAACCAATGCATTCAACAGGCCATTGTACATAAATGTACTCATGGTAACTTCTCCAGGCCGAAACTGAGAAAGCAGTCCCTTGGCAGCATCACACTTTCCAGCTCTTATACATGAAGAAACAAAAAACTCTATCATCGGACTATTGGGCAAATGACCATCACTCATGTAATCAAATACCACTTGCGCCGATTCATGTAGACCCATTTCACACAAAGACCTCATAACCAAATTGTAAGTCTTGAAAGAGTGATTAAGACTCAGATTCACTCTACTGAACTCTAAGAACTTCAGTCCCAGTTTCGGGTTATCTAACCGTTTAATTACCTCAAATGAATTCAAAGGACTCAACTTCTCACACAAATAACGAGCACATGTATCCGACAAATAGTTGGAACGAAGTAATAAAGTACACACAACTTTAACAAACCAGAACTCGTTGCTACACCTATAATTTACCTCCTTTTCATTAAAGGGGCGAGATCCTCCGTTGGCGAGGCCGTGAAAATGGGCAATGGCAGCGATCGTGGAGGCTCGAACCCTCAAGGGACGGACTGTGAAAAATAAGAGGGTCATCGGCAACCCCACGCCATTTGCAGCAGCCTCTGACTTATGCCCACAAAAGTCTATGGAATTTGATCTTCTTTGAGGATAACCGTTGGATTCTTTAGATTTCGAAATGGGTATATCGTTAAGCTCTTTATTCTTCATGGAGATGATGCGACACTGCGTAAATAAACCATAGCAAAGCGAAACCCAAATCCAGGTAAATTAAGATTTATTCATAAAAACACAAAGAATAAAAAGTGAAAAACCCAGTTATATTCTAGACCATTTAACGATAGAAGTGGATTAAACTTCGTAGATTCGGGACGCTGCGAAGGTGGCAAAGTTGCGTTAGGGTTTTTAGTAGCATGGCGAGTGATTGAGGTTCGGATTGGTGAATTCGGGCATGAACCGGTTATTCCACGGGCTGGGTTTCACAGTTGTGTCTCGAACCGCCCCACGAATTGCCCACACACACGGGTCAGGCCCCGCTCAATTCTAAAGTTGGGCCAAACTAATGGTTTGGTCCAGTAAGCCGATTTTATAAATTAATGAAAAACAAAAAAAACAAATGTTTTTAGTTAGAAGTGTCAACTGTTAAGCGAGGTGCTCTGGCAGCTCAGCAAATAAACGGTTTTCAATCTCACTGCCAAATCCTCAATTTAAAATTTGTCCCGAGAATTATAAGCTGCAGGAAGGAGAAGATGTCGACGGAGAGACATGCTTCTTCTTCGACCTCTGCATCTCCTGAAGAAAACGCTATGTATGCTTTCAAATTATGCAATTCACTAACACGTTTTTCACCTGATTTTGATCACTGTTTTATTTTATTGAATAATTCTTCTAAATTAGTTAATTCCTAATGAAATTATTTCATTTCATAATTTGTCACTCCGTAGGTTCCTCGATATACTGCATGAAGCTCCATTACTAGGTCACCGAAAATCTCGTAGTATTTTTGGTAGTGTTGTTTACTGTTTCGTACTGGTCAGTAGTCGAATTTCGTGTTGATTTAAAATTCGTTTGCTCAAAACTATTATTATTAAGTCAAGCTCTGATCGGTCTTTGATTTGATTTTAGGCAGGTTATGCCATTTTGGCCGCAGGAGCTACATGGATATTTCATCCTATTCATTATTTGATCCCGCCATTGCTTTGCAGTTGCGATGTTATTCTTTTGGCACTCACAGGTTTACTTCTATCACTTTCTGTAATTGGATCTGCGTGTTGAAATATTCTTCTCATAATGCTCTTAGATGTGTTTTTGCTTACAAAATAGAGGTACAATTTTCCAACACTAGAGACTCCTTGTGTGTGCTTTTTGATTTGCATATGTGTTTAGAGAAAGGAGGAGAGGGAGGGAGAATGTTCCTTTTGTGATGCTAGGAGCGATTGTTCATGATCTGTAAGTTCAGTAGTCCAAATATGGAACCAGATTGTATGAGTGTTCTGAGTAAAATGTTTACATGTGGAAAATATTTTATGAACTTGAAAAAAGACTATAAAAGTCAATGATCTGTTGTTCCATTATCAGCTTTAACGCCACTGCAATAGGATTTTATATTGATTTTTGACATATTCAAACCATTGCTGTTGCTCGGCAAATATGTGCAACATGCCTAAGGCATAGCATATTCTTCCATATTTTTTTGTTGATCAATTGTACTATGTGCTTAGTTTCACATAATAAACTTACTTTTCTAGGCTTTTATTCCTTTTATCCTTGCTTGGTATGGGACGTGCTGCTATTTTAGTGACTTGATTTTGGTCAAATTCAAATTTCATTATTTCAGGCATATTTCAACAGTATTTTGTGTATCAAGTCCAGAAAATACGCTTGCAGGTAAAATTTGGAATATATTTCTATCTTTCTCTATCTCTCGTTCTTTGAAACTGTTGAAAGGCAATGGACATAAATACTTGAGGAAGAAGTTTATTATGTCATTGAGTTCTTTCAGAGTTTCACACAAACTGGTTTCTCTAGGATATGTAGACCTCTATTTGTTAAAAGAACAACTTTTTGCTCTTCTTGAAATTCAATTCCTTTTGATCTGAGGGCATGGATTATATTTGTGATGATAGTGTCCTTTGGAAAGGGATTTATGAACTTGCCGCTGAAATTTGATTAAAAGGGTCCAGTGATGTTGTTATTTTTGTTAATGCCGTTGAATTGTCAAATCATGCGGTTTTTCATTTGGAATTTTTGAAATGGATATTTTGGCAGGGTTATTATAGCTTCAGCCAGAAGTTGAAGCATATTGTTCGCCTACCATTTGCCATTACTGCCTATGGTATGTACATATAAATCTGTTCTTATTTCATCTCCATCGGAATCTGTTTATCTTGCGCATATTCAACCATGCAACAGCAGGAAGGGATTTTATTCACCATGTGGCACAGGGGGAACGTATTTAAATGTCAGTTGTTTATATTTGAAAATCTTCAACATTCGAATTGTTGTTATATTGAAAAGTTTTCTTTCATGTTAGGAACTGCGGCGATGCTACTTGTCATCGTTTGGAGACCCCACATCAGTATTCTTTCGATCTCTACTCTCCTAAGGTGCTCTCACAATTGCTTCCGTGAATGAAATTTGAGTTATAAGCTGATAAATAGAGGTTGCCTTGTACTATTTCATATCAGTAAACAATGATTATGTGTTTCTCTAGAAGAAAGTCTTCAGACAGTGATGAATAAGGAGAAAACCAAAGTGTAATTAGGCAACTATGCAAAGTGTAATTAGGCAACTATGTGTTGGCTCTATATGCTATGGAATCTGCCAGAGTGCCAGTGATCTTATAACTATTATTATTATTTTTTAAATGTCAAGTTAATACAACTTAGTGCATATAATCGGAAGTAGATTGACATGTACAGATAATTTATATCTAATTTCTGGAGTTACATCTTCATGCATAAAGACTATTAAGACATAATAAAGTAGAGGAATGGAAAATTTGCTGATATAGTGAAGCTGCAGGCTACATGTTTTTTACTTGATTTTGTGCTGGTTTGCATTTGATGGTTTTGTTTGAACAACCTTTTTATCAAATCATAAAGGATACTTTGATGTTTATATTTGTTTCTGCTCTCTGATTATTGTTGTTGTACAAATTTAGACCCTCTGGCTAACTTGGTCAAATTGGTTTAGACAATGTTAAAAGATATTTATTCTACAAAATAGTGTATTACCACAGACGTACCAACATCCTGTCTTTGTTGTGTATATTAATTGTGCTGGGTGGAAGTGAAATTGAAGATGCTGCTCTAGATCTGCCTTTTCCTGGGTAGATGTTAGAATACCATAGTTGCTTTGCAAACTATTTATGGTCCCACTTGATCTTAGTGTACGCATTTTATTTGCAGGATTATTATGTTAATTGAAGCAATATGTGCTGCTTCCTTTATGAGTGTCTATATCGGTGAGTTTTAATTATTTTGAGCGTTTGAAAGAGTTATGTTGCTGCAGTACATGCTGATTATTTGAGTTGTTAATTTTATATGAGGTTTGATGCTTTGTTCTAGGTGCCAAAGCTATTTATGATTTTCATATTTTAGCAGACTAATTACTAGAAAAATGACCTTCCTACTAAATTTGTTGAATTGCATCTGACCTCCATCACTCCTTGGAGTATTTATTGATTATGTTGTACCTAAAAAAATTATTGACCAAAGCAGCAGGCAAATTTTATAGTTATTTTTCAAATTTCAAAGGATTTTGATCCCTTTGAGAAAGTCTCATCTAAATTATTTGCCAAGCCAAGACTGGAGCGTCTTAAAAAAAATGGGTATCACAAAGTTTATACTTCTTTTCACTTCTTAATTGTAACCTCCATCTTGGTTGGTGGATTTCCAATCTGAGATGTTCTTGAGCAAACATATCAAAGCCAAATGCGATATATCATGGGTGCGTATAATTAATGATTCCCATTTTGTTTTCCCAGAGAATATGGGACTGTGTATTCAGTTACTCCATTTGACTTGGATTTGTACTTTTACCAATCTGACAGGAGCACGTATCTAATCTAAGTCTGTATAATTTCTTTGTATGTGGCAGATTTTGTTATTGTTTCCTTAGAATAGACATGCTAACACCAATTTTCAAACTTCCATGACATGTTGACTATATGTTCTTTTATGTAGTTTCCTTAATTTTCTTTCAAGAACCTTGATATTCATCAGTTTTGGGAATCTGTTTGTTAAATTATCTGGCGTGTTTGATAACTAACAATCTAGTATGTGCAGTGGCCTCTAAAGGTGGGGTTATATTTCTCAGAACATTAATGTTTTCTGTATACTTCTCGGTGCTTGCAGGTTATGTACACCAGTACAATTCATTGAATTCTCAGCCTGATGTTATGAATTCACTTTATTCTCCTCTTCAACCATCAAGTTCTTTGGAAGGTTTAAGGTATTCTATCAAAAACTTCAAAAGCCAACATACTAAATTTTGTAGCATTATGGGATGTGAGAAAGAGATTCATGCTAACAACATTATCATGCATTAACAAGCATGATAATGTTGATTATCTTTTTCCTCTTGGTAGGATCTTTTTGATGATATAGCAGATTTCCATCAAATGCAGCATATGGGTGACCAAACTATACATACAGTGGAAGTTCAATATATGCATCATAAGTCTAGTTTTATGGAGTGCATTCATAATGATCTATTGACAATTTTGGTCCAAACAGGTATCATGATGGTGGTCGACTCTCTGATGAGCAAATGGCTTTGTTGCAGTATCAACGTGAGAACCTTCACTTTCTAAGCGAAGAGGTATACTGTGATTAAGATTTATGATTCTGCTTTTACAACCCAAATGTTATTGGATCTTGATTAAAGCCAGTTTGTTTTCTTATCAAATTCCAATGTGTAATGAGCTAGTATAATTTGCATAAGTAGTTCATCTCTTGGTAAAAACCATAATTAATTGTTTTCTGGTTATAACCAAATTCGAAACAACATATGTTTGCTGCAGATTCTTAGGTTGCAAGAATGCCTGAGCAAATATGAACGGTCTGATGATGGAAGTACACCTCAGGTAATACTTAGTCAGACTATATTAATATGGTTTTATTTGTACAACAGTGCAGAGCAGGAAGTAATTTGAATGTCTGCTTTACCATATTTAGACATATGGGCAAGCAGCATCAGTCTTCATGACTATGATAAGGATAAGTACATAAACAGGCATTGTTTGTTAAATTATGTGGGACTGTTTTGGCACATTTTTCCAAGGCTGGGTCATACCTCTGGCCTGCCAAAGATACAAAGGCCACCCTGGAATGATATATGTTTGTAATATATGAAACTGTTTTGAGTTATAGAAATTTGGAACCATCTATTATCCAACCTAGCTGCAACGACAAAAATTATAGTTTCCTGAGGTTAAAAAGAGATTTGTGGTAATTTATGTGTGTGGAGTTCCTATTAAAAAGTTTGGCATTCAAATACTTAAGGATCTGTCGTATGTGCCAAACACTCACAGATGTATGGGAGAAAGACACCTTCATTTGTCTAGTACATGTTCAATGTTTTGAGAGTGTTTACAAATTTTGTATGAAGTTTTTTTTTTTCTTTTTTGCATTTTATGGTTCTACAATCCAACCTAACACGTGATCATATGTGTTTCAGCGGGTATAGAGATTGAGAGTGAGAGAGAGAGAGAGAGGGAGGGAATATTATTAACACAAATATTCCAATGCATACTGTTGTTTTGTCTAGTTTATTGACGGTTACCATGCCTTAGAGATTCATGATTATGTTGCCATGTGAGTCAAGTGCTGGATGTGCTTTTGCCCATGGCCATCCCCAGGGTGATTTATTTTATGAAAGTGCCAGCTACTTTATATATCATATTAAACTCAAATTTAAAAAAAAAAATTCTTTTAAACATGTGGCTTTGTTCCTTGCTTCTGAAGTCTATGGATGACAACTATTTCTTGTTTATTAAATCATTTGGAATTGAGCCTTCAATTGATGCAGCTTTTGTTTTATAATAGTGGAATAATTAGGCATCAAATGATCGGAATAAGTAGGTTACAGGTTGCTCTTTTTTCAGGTTGATCTCGCACATCTTTTAGCAGCTCGTGATCAAGAATTACGGACACTTTCTGCAGAGGTAATTCTTAACTAATACTATATTATATGGGATTGCCCATTGGCTTACAATAACAGAATAGAAATGCATATAAGTTTATGTTGTTCACTGTCAATGTAAGAGATGCTTTTCTGACCATCAACATTTGCAATGTCTTATACTGGTCATTCTTAAACATGCCTTAAAAAATTCCGGGCTGCTCTTTCTGGGTTTCACGTAGACTCCTTGTTCACAGCTCTCTCTAGGTTATGCTTAGGCATATTGAGTGCTTATGCTTTATAATTAGTGGCATAGTGAGAATATCTGTAAGATTGCCAAGCACTGGGGATCTGTTGGATGTGATCAAATTTTCAAGCGAAAATCATTTGACACAATACGAGCACAGCATTGCACTAATGTAAAAGAAACTTGAGAAAGTCTTTGGGAAGGAAGTAGAAATACAAAATTTTTTGTGTGGTAAAGTAAAATTTATATGGATGAGTCCAAATGTTCAGAGAATTTTTATGCACTCTCACTTTCATGAAGTCAACCAGTGGGCTTCTGACAAATATCTTGCTGACCAAGTTACACAGATGTTGAACAGGTTATGATATTCTTTTGATGGTGATTACTAGTGATACAGTCCATCAGTATATTCCCAGGAAATGATTGAATCTCAACAGTTGTCCTGGAGAATTAGACTTTAATAGATGCTGAGATTATATCTGTTGCAGATGAATCAACTGCAATCTGAATTGAGGCTTGCTCGGTCTTTGATAGCTGAGAGGGAAGCAGAGGTCCTGCGAGTTCGCAATACCAACAATCAGGTATTTTCTAGTAGTATATTTCTGTGACATATGCCAATTTATGATATTATGTACTTTTTCACGAAATCTTAGTCACTTGTTATTGTACTAAAGTACTAGATCATGAGGGCAGTATTTTAGTAAAAAACTTGATCGCTGGATAGAAGATTTGAAGTGCCAAAAAAAAGTTTAATCAACCTTTCTGTTTGGTAACTACTCTTTTCTATCTTGTTCTTGTGAGATAAGATCTTGTGATAAGATAAAAGCAAATCTCTAAGAACTTATCGTTAATCATTGCATGGACCCTTCCTTCTTTACCAATCTCAGTGCCAACGTTTAAATATAATTGGGTAGTCTTTCAATGTAAATTCCTTAATATTTCTCTTTAGCTAAGCCAGCTAACTGCTAAATCTGAATATAAACTGCCGCCTTTTACTAATATGCTAGGAAATTGTCAATTTTCTGAAGGACAGAAAGTGGTGTCTTACTCTTGCAGAAAATTAGCATTGTATTTGTTTGGTTGTAGTAAGACTTGGAAATTTCATGATGTGGTTTATGCCATGAATGTATCTCGTGAAGAACTTTTGTTAGGGGGTTGTCACATCCATGTATTTACTTCCTTTTTTTTTAAACAAATAAAACAGTATGTGGAGGAGAATGAAAGGCTTAGAGCAATTTTAGGAGAGTGGAGCACCCGAGCAGCAAAGGTACTAACCATCTTATGAATTATGTTTACTCTCCGCGAATGTTTTTTTTTTTTTCACCCCCCTCCTCCCCGCTTGCAAACCATCACCAACCCCCCGGCCCCTCCCAAAAAAAAAAAAACATAAATTTAATTCTACATTCACACACTCTGGTGCTTATTTACATTGCTGTAAAAATTATATCCGTTGTTCTAACTCAAGTACAACTTGTTAAAAGCTTGAGCGAGCATTGGAGGTTGAGCGGATGTCAAATATTGAATTGCAAAAGAAAATTTTGACAAGAAGAAATCAACATGGACCAGCACAATCAAATGAGCATGACACAGCGTAATTGTTCCTTTTCAAGAGAAATGTGTAGATTGATATTTACTTTGTAATTTTCCTGTGAAGCCATTCTTTATGTGTTGTGATTCTTGTGAAGAAAGGTAGGTTGGACATCCCTCCATTATGGGAGTAGAATCACACTTTTCAACCAGCTCTAGGTATATGGTTCAGTGTACATAAACAGAGTTTCTTTTTTCTTTGATGGGCATTAAATTTATAGTAATTTCAGCTTAACGATTCTGATTTGGTGAAAATTTTTCCTGGTCGATTCAGCCTTCGATTAGAATTTTTCTTGGCCGATTCAGTCTTTGATTGGGAAGCATTACTTTTTTCTTCCCAAGATCGACAGAGAGCATGATTTCTCCAGCTTCATAGAATAGACACGAGCCGAGAGCACGATTTCTCCAGTGGAGTTAGTGGGGATGGCAATGGCAAAATAAAATGCACCAGCCGGGAATCGAACCCGGGTCTGTACCGTGGCAGGGTACTATTCTACCACTAGACCACTGGTGCTTGGTGCACAGCTGTTTTCTTACTTAAAATTTTAACTGAAATACTAATTGAGTTTGACATCTTCGCAAACAGGTGCCAAACTATTTTTCTGCCTCTTTAATTAAATGAATGTTAAGGTTCGTTTATTGTTAAGATTCAATCGCCCTCAACTTTCATTTTGATAACAAATCGCCCCACAACCAGTGCTTCACGTCACTGATGTGAGCTGAGCTGTACAGCTGTACAGCAACTATTAGAAAAACCAAAAACCAGCCACCGTCACCGCCGTTAAATTTAATGGCGAGTGACGGACAGAAGATGCCCAGCAAAAAGTTGGGACCAATTGAGGTTGTCAAAATAATAATAATGTGTCTTAAAAAATTAACCCAATCATCCCCCTCCCACCAAAAACAAGAGGACAAAAAAAAAAAAAAAAGCAATTCAATTACACGTAAAGATTTTCCCAACATTCCAGTTACAGCCAGGGCAACCGATCTAAAGATTCATAAATTCATTGGCTGAGATTTGCTTATAAACTTCAAATCTGAAAATGCCAGGAATCATACACCCAAGTCCGACATTATCCCAGTCCCAACTAATATTAGGCAGCAAACCAAACAAAAAACATGGACGAATTAGCAACTTAAGTCATGGACTCTGCCACTATAGCAGAGCATAGGATCACTTCGAAAGGAAATAGTAAGACCTTGCACAGTGGACAAACTCTGTAATCCATCAGGGAAAATTTTTTCATGACAAAATTTTGATAAGGAATTAAGGAGAAGAATAACACGCTGACAATCTATCACGACACTCAGTGCAAATGAATATAGCTGCATTACAATGGGGTTACATGTGCAGTTTCATTTAGAAAGAGACAACCAAAGACATAATTGAAGAAATCAGCACCTTTGACTACTTCCCCTGTGACTAAAGCTTCTGTATCATACTTGCACGCTCTTGTACAGTCTGGACAGTACGTAGCCTACACAAAACACAACATACGTACAATTTTAATTGAGGAAAGACAAATCTTTTGTTTGCTTAATTTTTTGGCAAACGAACACAGTAAATTAAAAATTACGAAATTCAGATAATAGAGGTCTTAGTCCAAACTGCATTCCAATCATTTATGCCAAAAAGGGGAAATGTTAGCTAAAATTACAAACCTCCAGTAACTTGGGCTGAAAAGAGCTATCAAGCATTATATCCACACCATACATGGCCCTAGATTTTGAACTGTGCATCTCTGGATGTGCAACAGCAGCTGCCTCGAAGACAGATCGGATAGTATTTTTGACTCTCTGATGAATTTCTAACCATTTAACTGAAACAAACATAGATATCAACATACCACATAAATTCAAGTATGTTAATAATAAACTATTACTTTGTGATCACCAACTTTCTACATTGATTGGCAATCTACAGGAGTTAGGAAAGTCCTAATACCTTGGTGTTCCGCTTCAAACTCCCTCACAAAATCCGGTGTGTTCATGTGATTGAATCTCCGACCATAATTCTGAAAACCACAGGAAGTTTTTAAAAGGAATAAATTTAAAGGCTCCATAGAAGTGTTGAAATATAATCCAGGTAAAACAAGTAATTTCCAATAAATATCAGATTCTTTTCATCAAAATCAGAGTTCATCAAACAGAGGGCCACCGTACATGGATAACCGCCCAGAGA
The DNA here is from genome assembly GCA_030449925.1 of Citropsis articulata. NCBI lineage: Eukaryota > Viridiplantae > Streptophyta > Magnoliopsida > Sapindales > Rutaceae > Citropsis > Citropsis articulata. The sequence continues at coordinate 2,053,308 of JASUUH010000257.1, forward strand.
TTAAAAACAGTCATTGTGCATAAAAGTGATGCTTAAACATACCATAACTGTAAAGTGTGTCTCATACTCAAAGAAACTGTGCTTGTCTAAAGAATATGGATTGTTTGCCAGTCTAACCTGAAAATATAGCAAGGAAAAACAAAAAGCTAATATGAGCATCTAAATTAGCAGAAAGCATTCCTTAATTATGAACATGAGAATAGTAAGGAAATAGTAATCACATCATTCTATCATTTTATAGAATCTTAAAGAGGAATTAGCATACCCAGAAAACATCTGAAAGGAATACTTCTAAAGGGTCCATACTGCGAACCAGTACTATGTAACGAAGATCAAACTTCCTTCCTTGGAACAAAGCAGGGAACTCAATATATTTCTGGCATATTTTTGGACCAGTTTCCATGAGACGAATAATAGCAGATAAATCATCAGTCACAGAGGTATCAATAGTCCTTGCCATGTTCCAAGGTTTCAATATCCATAAATTATTAAGCCCATCTCTTTTCCGTACGTAATAGTCACCAATAAGTTGAGGTAGATGCGTTTCAAGATTGTAAGTAGGCTGCAACCATTCAGGAGAGCCATGTGCCTGTTGGAAGGAGAAAATTAGAGTTAATGACATCTGGCAGAATCAATTGCAAGCGCCCCCCCCCCTCCCCCCCCCCCTCCCCCCCACAACACAAAAAAAAGTCTTGGTATGTTAAGCATGTTACTCTGCTAAGTTGATATATATATAATAAATATCAACAAGAGTAAGTACTTATTTTAACTTTTTAACAGATAACAGTTCAGTTCTAGTAATATTCTGTTTGTGAAATGATAAATTAGTTTATTATTCTAACCTTCTGAACAGTCTCCGCCAAATGATGTTTCATTACAAGGCAAGACTCAAAAGGAAATTGGTTTACATATTGCTGATCTGTTATTCCAGTAGCCTTTTTCATGTCCTCATCCACCTGAAAACTTGTCCATATAATATCAGCATCCTTCGGCTCAGCTGCTGCAAGAGGAAAAAGAAAGGAAATATCAGAAGTGCAAAGGCATAGGGTGTATATAGTGTAAAATTAATGACATCAAGATAAAAAATCTCAGCAACTTTTTCCAGTGAATCATATCCCCAACCAGAAAGTAAAATCTAAGCAAGAAGCACAAGTCAGCCTAGAAGTATAATCACAAATCTAGCAACTGAAACATTAAAAACTGTGGAGGCTACATAGGGTGCATACTGTCTCCGAGGCAAAAACAGGAGATATATAGATTAAACAAGTCGAACAGAAAATAGAAACCCTTAAATCAATGAATCACTATACTTACTGATTACAAATTCAGTACGAGTCAAAAATTCTTCCACATAAGGTATGTCAGTGTAAACACGTAAAGCACATCCGTCACTACGATGCAGACTTTCAGTGTTAGAAGACTTGGTAGGTGTGTAGCTCAAACTTTTGAACTGCAATTTCTGGCAGTGTTTCTCATACTCCTGCACAATTCAATGAGAATAAATACCAAACTAGAAGTAAAATATATTTCAAGAAGGAAATATCTGTGGGGCTAGTAATAGGTGATAATACATTGATAAAATAACTCTGTGGAGTATGAAACCACGCTGTAAGTCTGGCAGATCGTTGTTTGTCCTCCCCAATACCATATAAGAAATCACGAGTGCACTCATCACTTTTGTAAACATTCTGTATTGGCCATAATATAGAAAAGCTGAAAGAGAAAATTTATTCATGTTATGGCTTTCACAAGAATTGCAATTTATGTTTCATAGGAAGAGCACAGGGAATATGTTTTTCAATGAGTAAATATTAACAAATAAGAACATAAAAAAATATGTTTTTGCAAAAAGTAGTTATAGAATTTTTCTAATCCAAAGGAACATATCTGAACTCTATTATAACTACATTTTAGATATCAATGTCAATAACAGAAACAGGGTACAATGAAAGACTAAAAAAAGTGCTACAGCTAAAAGGTAAATATCAAACCTCACAGCTGATGATAATTTCCCTTCCGGCATAAAGAGGAAAGGAGCTACCCTGAAATTTGGCTCATCACTATGCCGCACAGCTGAACCTAATTCATCCATAACATACCTGCAGAAAACCTCAAAGAATGATCATTCATGTCATAGCTTTCATTGTAGTTGTCAGCCAGTTCAGCTGGTAAAATCTCTTGAGTTGAAACAAAATGTATGGGTTCGAACACCAGTTACATGAGTAAGGAAGGTTTAATCATCACCTTGTAATACTAACATTTAAAAAAAATGCCATGACTTTCATTTACAGTTGTCAAAGGCAGTGATAACTGTGAGACTGACCACACGCCCAACGAAATTAAATTAAAGGACAGGTAGTTCTTTAATATACTGATAAGGCATAACCTCAACTTCCATAATATCAGTACCATGTTATGTTGTTGCTACAAAATGAAATGATGCAACACGGTAATCAAAATGGGAGATGCTAACACACTCGTTGTTGTTGGGCGTGTATGAGAAAAAAAAGACTAAATTTGACTCATAAAGAAGCTCGGAAGCCCTGAATGGTATATTTTTATTCTATATATTTGTCACAAATCCAACAGCTAGAGACATAATTGCACTAAAGCCATAAGCTTTTCTTTTTTTTTTGGCTGAGAAACAAAATAAGTATATTAGATTAGGAAATGTACATAGAGAAGGGAAAAGAAGTGCATATAGACAGAACACAAAAAACCCCAAGCCCAAGAACTGTAAATCCTAAAAGATTAAAAGTTCTAACAAATGAAATTACACCATAGCTGCTTCCCAATTAATCAAAAGAAAAAAGAAAGTCAGATCTTTAAACTCCAGAGCGATACTAGCTCATAAAGAAGCCCAGGATTTAACTCTCTCCCAAAGATACATGTAATCCTCCATCACTTTGCTCTAAAAGTTCTCAAGTTTCTTTCAATCCATAGGACCCAAAATATAGCCATAACTGTGCAATCCCATAAGACAGAAGCCTTTTAACCCTGCCTTTAAGTCTCAAAATTTTTTCCAAGAGAACAGAAAAGCCTTAACCCAGCCTTTAAGCCATAAATGAGTCCAACAATCCAATCACGTTCAAGGACATCACTAACAACACTTTTCATGCAAGTAGCTTTTACGAAATTACCAAGAATAACAGATCATTAAAGTCAAGAGTACCAGTTTATTGACAATACTTTTGGTATGCCAACTAAATTTGCAACTTACCTTTTAGGAATTAGTTTATATGTAATAAAAGCTCCATCAGACATATCTTTAGCATGTCATGGTCGTTGAGACTTCTTAAAATTCAGATTTTTCAATCTTAGTAGAATCCACGGTTTTGATCTTCTTTAAAGAATATATTCTTATTACTTTTTATATGATCTCCACTTTATCACTCTCTAAAAGCATGTCCTACTGTCATATAACATCAACCCTCACCTAAGAGTTCTTATCCTTGATGCATTTAGAGCACTTGTATTTCTCCTCATCCCACAAACTTCACCCACAACTGCCACATACCTTCAGAAGGCATTAGCCAAAAGGAAAATTTTCAACGTACTTACTTGGAAATACTTCCCTCCCAACTTTATAGACAAAGTAACATCGTATTTACAAGCATCAATTAAACAAAAATGAATAAATGATGGACAGCTCAAATTTTCTGTAGCTAATTAAATCTATTTTAAATATTTCTCCAAAAACCTTTCCCTCCCATTGAGTTATGAGATCAAATTATACCAGGCAAAGCACTAAACTAAATGTGTTTATAGCTAATAAGAAGAGTATTTAAGATAAAAGATATGAAGCAAACTGCAAGATCAAGAGAAAAGAACACACCATACAGATGTTTCATCTATTTTCTCCTCATTGGCAAGCCTATATGTCATCAAATACAACCACATTGCACTAAGAACACGATCAGCAAGAGGTTGATCAGCACTCCATTCAGGAAGGCGCGGTTGAAGCATTGAATCAATCACATGTTTCCCCTCTTCCAAAATTTTAGAAGCAGTGACACCATTCAATGTACAAAGAGTGGGAAGAGATTCAAGAATCTCAATGGCACTTTCTCCAAGCGGGCCAGGTATATCGACCTACAAAAAAAGGTGAAGATCTGAAATATCCTACAAATAATTGTTCTACCTTCATCAATGTCCCGCTGGAAAACTAAAGTGCTATTTCTAGAAAGAAAAATACCCCCAAAGATTGCAGGCAGGGAAATCCCTTCAAGACTTCCAACAGTTCACGAACTGAATTCTGCTCTAGTGGATTTCCCTGAATATTCAAATGTGAAAGAGATGGCATCTCAGCAGGTGAAAATGCCTGTGTGGAGGGAGAAAAACAATGAATCATAAAAAATGAACTCCTCAAAGGACAAATTGCTTGAAAGAACAAGCACAAACTTTGAACAAAGTGCATAGTGTTCTAGATTTCTTGACCTTAATTTCTTAACAAAGAATGATCCCTGAATATGGAAATATTTAGTTTGTATGGATTACAATTAACGAGGGAAAAGTAACTGATTAACAAAAGAAGAAAAGGGGGGAAAAAGGGAAAAAGAAAAGTGTAGAGTGAAGATGTTGACACCTTATTGACCAGATTGTGAATACATCTATTTGAAAGGTCAAGTGAGGTCACACTTTGCAAGGGACGGTCTCTCAGACAAAGACTACTTGGATTATCCTTGTCATAAACTTCTCCACAAAATCCCAAAGCCCATTCACCAAAATTAATGGTGAAATTTGAGTTGTAGATTTCCAGTTTAGGACATCCTTGTAAAATTGCATCTTCCATACGATGACCGCTGGAAAAAAAGGTAATTCAGTCACCTCCTGATAGAAAAGCACTAGCATTAGCTTTAAACGATCATCATTCATTCATCATCTATTGTACCATTTTTTCAGAACTGGATTATTATTCAGCCACAACGCCCTTAGATTTTTTAATTTGGTGACTTCCTGTACGATAATTTCCACCGTCTCGAGCTTGTTTCCACAGAGGCTAAGTGCTTGTAAATCCTAATGCAACAAGGAACAAGAAGAATAAAGAGCATTACAGGATAAACAATGATTAAAACACCAGTCCAAGACCTAAACTACCGGTAAAAAACATCAATATGGATAACCAAAATAATTGGTGTCAACAGAAAAACATGCCTCGTGCTACACTACATTACGAAAATATACATATAAGATTAACTAAAGCAACGAACCGGAAATTTACAAGACAAATTGAGAGACAGAAGCATATCATCATGAATGTCAGCATCCTCAAGCTCCAACCACTTAACAGTGCCATCACCCTTTTCGGTTGCATTACGAATCTCACTCTCCAGCATGTCCTCAACATTTGATTTGGTGCCATTCTCATGCAAAACTCCACTTATAGCGTCCGCTTCTTCACTATCTGTATCAAGATCGGTATCTACACACATCAAAGAAGCCATTCTCTGAGCCAGCCCCGGCACCTCCTGTAGCTGCAATCACTCAGAAATTGCCAACTGTCAGTGCACGTCCTTGTATCAAAACTCCAAACCATGTTCCATCATCACTCTGTTCTCTTAGGAATGCAAAACACAACTCAAAATTAACGCTATTTTCAAATTCATTTTTATTTATAGCTATCAGTTCTCCTCATAAAGCAGTCCAAATTCATTTTCATTCTTTTTTTTTTTTACTCTTTTTGAAAATGCAAATACAAGAATAACACTAGCGTTCTGGAGAAAGCATGGCAAGGACCTGACTAAAAGCATCGGAGAGACGGAAAGTCCAGGCATGGTCGACGAGGAAAACGTTTGATTCTTTAGGCATGGATTGAGAGTCCAGCACGAGCCTTCTCTGGCGACCATCCTCGCAAACCTCGATTTTAAAGTAGGAGCCGGCATCGAAAGTTTCAGTGGTGAGCTTTTGGAAGAGCTGGCGGTGCAGCGACAGCGGTAGCCCCGAAGCTGACAAGAGTACACCGTGAACTTTTACAAAGTCCTCGTATGTTTCTATTCTGTTGCTGTTACTTGACATTTCCACACCTGCCTCTCACTCCACCGTTCTCACGCTCAGTCCTTTCACCTATTGCAGGTTCTGTTCTGCTGGTTTTGTGGTGGCCTCGGCTGTTAGCTTCGCTTGATGGTCTAGCAAATTACAAAATGCTCCTCTAGTCAGTCGCCCATTTTCTTTTCAATGGTAGTTTTTTTTGTTCGGAATTTTAATGTGCATAAACTTTTCAAAATCGCACGGATCCTGCAGTTTTTCCAGCATTAAATTTTAAGTATCTTTAAACTCTATTTTAAATTTTTTTCAAACTTTTTCTCAACTTTAAAATTTCGGATAAAAAAATTATCTTTTTTTTCACATGTCTTAAAAACTTAAAATTATAAATATATATACTCCATCAAACTGTGGCGCATAATGAGCAGTAAAAGACTATAGTGCCCTTGTTAGTTTGGTCAGTACATTACATATCTACACATAAGACAGGAGGGTCGAGTAATTAAAACGAAGGGTAGTGTTGTATTTTCGCAGCTCATCCAAGAAAATCCATGTGAAAATCGATTGCAACTCATAAAGGATTGAGTAATTTTACAATACAAAATTTGATGAGTTAAAATGATTAAAAAAATCAACGTATTATAAGATAAAATATACTGCATTAGTATACGTATTTTTTTATCTTTTAACTTATTCCTAAATTTCTTTATTGTAAAGTTACTCAAAGTATATATTTATAATTTTTTTTTATCTTTTTGGAGCATATTGCATGTAATTTCTTACGAAATTTTTTACACTTGAAAAACTAAAAATTAAAATATTTTTCTGATGTTAAAAATTTAAATTTGTAATTTAATTACAGATTTTAAAATAAAAAAAGAGATTGCATAATTAATTACATCTAAATATAATTTTAAAATTTTATATTTTCAATTGAGTGCGTAAGTTGTGCTTAGCATGCAAGATTAGATTGAACTAAATATTATGATTGGACTAGATTAGTGTGAACTTGATTAGGTTGGATTTATATAATACTATATTATATTTGGTGCAATATCGGATTAGACAAAGTTAAATCATATTTAAATATAAAAAATATTTATGAATATTTAAGAGTAATAATTAAAATTATTTTAAAGGTAATTAATAAGAATATTAAATGTATAGTAAATTAGTTATGGGTAGTCATAATTATAACGAACAAATATAAATTAATAAAACTATTTAATTATTTAATTAATTTTTAATCAAATATTTTAGATATATTTTATTTCATCAAAAAGTTAGCAAATAATATATGTAAAATCAATTAATTACTTGTATTATTAATTTCCATGATTATTTTTAATATTACATTATTGATTATTAAATTTAATACAATTGATTATTGTAATAATCTATTAAATAGTTAATTTTATTGGAGTAACAGCACCAATTTAATTAAACTATAAAAATAAAAATAAAAAAAATTTCAAGAAATCATGAATAAAATAATTAATTAATTGAATTTTAAGTGACAAATAAAAAATTGAGTTATATATGAAAGAAACATTACAAACAAATAATAATTTTTTTTCGTATTCTAATCTCATCTAAACCCACTTATAAATTAGGATCATTAATCCCATGATTTTAGGACTAAACTTAAATTTAGTCTTCTCTAATTCAATCCAAACAAAGTAGCCAAAGCATGGGATAAAATATTTAATGCCCAAGTTAATCTAATCTCACACTTAACTCTTAACTTCCAAACTTCGTTATTAGTAGTTTAGTACAACATTTATCAGACAATTCTCGCTTAATTGAAGATCACTTAAGCAGGATAAAAATTTATTCAAACAAAATATATGAAGAGAATTGAACCACTAAACTTTAATATTAGAATAGAAAGTTGTGAACCATTAAGTAGGGGGTGGTCCTAACTCCCGTTGTCACTCTCTTACAAATAAAGAAATCATAACTTCTAAAACTTTGTATCAATTATACAAATATACTCGTACAAAATGCAAATCTTAGGAGTATCCGTGGAAAAAAAATGTAAATGTCAAAAGTTAATAATCATAAATTTTTGATACAATCATTGTATCTAAGTTTTGTAAACATATAATTAAGTGAAAACTAATTCTCCTCTCACGTCACTCGAAGTATATTCTATAGTAGGAGTGATGTTACTAAAGTGTACTTCTACAATGATTTTTGAACGAACATTCACGGGATAGTTAGAGTGTTTTAGGGTCCGTTTAGAATTAGGTTTGGACAGTTATAGTTTAAAAAGTATAACATTAAAATATTTAGTAAACACTAGTATTTATAACTTGTGAGTTATGTTGATATAATTTTTCACTTATATAATGAAAAATCTATTGTATCTTTAATAATTTTATCAAAATTATTATTTAAAAATTTGTATTTACTATACATTATTAACTTTTGTTTTATAGTTATAAAAATTTTTCTACAGCAACTGTATCTTAATTACAACACCTTAATACCAAATAAGATATTAATTGTATAGTGAATTAAATTCATATATCCTAAATGGTTTGGCTAATTACTATTAAATATTATTTTGATTATTAACCATCAATTTGGATTAAATTATTGATTCAAAATATATGGTAAAATTTTAAGTAAAAAACGAAAGTTGAAATGGATCCACAAAAAAATACTTTTGATTACACGAGTATTGCAGCTAGATCAAACATGGGTAGTGTCACACAATTTAACACGGACTTCTTGTTACTCTCTTCAGCGAAGTTGTAAACTAATCTTTTGTGTGTGTGCATTTTTTTTTTTTTTTTTCATGGCTTAAACTAATTACAACTAGAATCTACTAAGTTTTTTTTTTTTGAATTACATGAGACTAATACTCAGATTACAACACATATTGTATGAGATTTACAATTAATATTTACAATCAAACAATTACTGGGACTAATTTACATTAATTCTTATATAGCACGTCCAGATTTTATCATCTCTAATATTCGAGGGGTGTCTACTACACTCACATTTCGAAAAGGAGAAGACTGCCTTCACTTAATAATTAAGGAAGAAAATAAACCCCTACACGCACACGGAATTTCAAATCACATATCAAGGAAGATAAGGTTACCCGGCTAAGATCCAATGCTCTAGTTATGTTAATTAGTTGAAACTGATTACAAACTTTATATTTGCGAGGAACAACAATTAGCCACTTATCCAACCCCTCCCTGCAGCTGCACGAACTTGTTAGCTTCATCATCATCATCATTATTATATTTTTCTCACAAATTATATTTTCCAGTAATTTTATATGAATCAACTCGATAAAACAATCTGTTTCAATTTAAAAATAAAAAAAATTTGATAAAACGATCTGCGAAACGAATATCAAAATCAAGCCGTCCACGCGGCATACAAGAGTCAACCCTATCCTTGTAGTTGACTAGTTGTGTAGACTCGAAGCATCTTATGTGTATCTTTGCCAACAACTCTATCTTTTTTTTTTTGTTAAAATTTTTAATTTTAACTTCATAGATTTATAAATAAATATCTGAAACGGATAATCCTCTTTTGGCTTCCCAACATTAAAAGACGACATTTTTCGACGAGCGGGATCGGGCTGCACCTTCATCATTTATTCTTCTTTTATTTATTTTTCCATTTTAAAATCCTAATTAATCAATTAATTAAACAAAAATCTAAAGCTTTCTTTTCTCTCTCTCATATGGCAATGGTGAAAATATCGCCGGCCCATGTGCAAGAACAGAAGAAGCAGCAGCAGCAGCTATTATAATATTCATTTGTACCCAAAACTTAGCAGGCCTTCGCTGTTTCTTCTTTAATAGTTTTTTGGTCTATTTGATCGATCTTCATTTATGGTTTGAACGATGTCGACTGCTTTGGAAAGAAACGAGAGTAATCCAATCCAACGGTCCAAGTTCATGCAGTGGGTGTCGTCGGTCTACGATTCACCGGAGACTGAAGCTTTTACCGGTGATAGGAGGTTTCCGGTGGTGGGAGAGAGGGAGGACTCCAGTAGTACGTCGTCGATTGGGAGGAACAGTGATGCCTCTGAGCTTCCATCGGACGGTGAAGATTCGGACGAGGTGCGGAGCTCCTATAAAGGACCCTTGGATACTTTGAATGCTTTGGAGCAAGTTTTGCCTATCAGGTAGGTCCTTTTTTTTTCCCTCCCCCCCCGATTTCTTCATTTTTATTTTGTGATTTCTTCATTTTTATTTTGTGTTTTTTATATTTATTTATTTATTTTTGGTTGTGTGATTTTTCTTTTCAAGGGTAATTTTATTGAATGGTAAAAGTTTTGAGAACTTTAAAGATGGCTTTTAGAAAATTGAGGATGTTTGTTTGTTGGGGCTTATGCTCTAAAACCTGCAATTGCAGATGCTGAAAAGCTTCACTTCAGAACATGGATTTTTCCATCTTCAGTGCAGATTTCCATGTATTAGATTGTGATAGATTGATGCATTCCTTCTTAATAGATATTTAGGTTATTATAACTGGATTATTTTGACTGTTGTTGATGGGGGGTGTTTATTCTAATTTATCAAGGTTTATATTACGGTATCAAGCCCAATTCACTAGTTCTTGTTATACTACTTTGGTGTTGTTTTTCTATGGTTCTCAACTTGCTTCAATTTTTCGTTCCACATATCAGGAGAGGTATATCCAGTTTTTATAATGGAAAATCAAAGTCTTTCACAAGCCTAGCTGATGTCTCCTCTGCTTCATCTATCAAAGAACTTGCGAAGCCCGAAGATCCATACACCAGGAAACGCAAGACTCTGTTGGCTCATAATAACTTATTTGATAAGAATCACAACCACCAATTTAAAAGTAATGGGAGAGGGGCATCAAAGAAACCGGCCAACTGTGGTCGAAGCGCCATGGTCTCGGGAATGACCATGAAAAGCTGTGATATGAATCACAGAGGGGATTCCGACTCGATTGCTTCATCACATTTGCATCATCTTCCACCTCTACATCCTCAAGGTAAAAAATCTCCCAGCAATGGATCACTGCCACCACCTCTTCGACGAAACTCCCCTTGGCGTTCTTTCTCCTTGTCCGATCTACAATGTGTTGCTGCTGCAAGTCCTAACATATAACCGTTTTAGCATTTCATGGCAGAGATGTGGACAACAAATAGTATTAAAATTTAACTTCTTTTTTTTTTTTTTTTCCCATGTTATGAACTGGAAGTTGGAAGAAATTTCATGCTGTTGAAGTCTCTGGCAGTCAGTTTACTTCTTTTTATCCTGTAGTCTTTGTCGATTGTACCTGTAGCTTTAGGTATACCGCTTATGATGTGTATTTTGGAGCCTTAATCTGCAGCTGTACTCTTCCTTTTTCCTTGCTTCCTTTGGCTTGTAGATGGTGACTAGATTGCTCCATTGTATCATACAAATATCTAAATATATCTTTTTAGCTTTCTGAATTCGGCTGAATTTTTTTATAGCATTTGAACTACAAAATTACACTAGAATAAATAGATATTTACCCTTTTCTATTGTGTTCTTAAGTGTCTTATTCTTGCATGCACCCTTATAATCAGTAGTATTTCTGGTGTTTTATTGTCTTGTTCTTCTATTGTTTTGGCGGTTGGACTATAATTGTTCAAATTTGATAAGGTTCGCCGTCATATGACCTCTTCCTTCCACTTTAACGCCTCCTAATGTTGAGTTGACGTTTGATGTTTTGTTCTACTCAGACCTAGCAATTTCGTATCTCTATACATGTTTGATTACAGATATCCAGGTTTGTGCTACTGACTTCTCAGCAACCATCAATCTAAGACCTCCACAACATTCTTCTTTTTGCAATTTGCTTCCAGTGCTCTAACCATGAGGATTTGTTGCTTTGGACTGCAATTAATGAACATTCCGAGGATTTAGCAATTTTGAAGATCAGACTTGGATGCTTTTATGCATGTAAGTTCCTATAAATTGGATTGGCAAGTTCCTCTAAAATAGATAGGTGTCGGTGCTATTCTGCCAGTAAGTTTCTGTTAATTGGTAGTCATAGTTTACGCTAAAACATAAAAAGATTTGTGAATTATTAGCAGTTAAAGTTACAGATGATTTGAAAACACATCATGCTTGACAGATATATTAATAATAACCCAATTAGAAATATACTTATGGTGATCAATCTGAAGCGGAAAAAAATTCCAAATAGGTATTTCTTTGTCATGAACTGGTGTACCAAATCATGGGACGATATTAGGATTGTATTTAATTGAAATCAAGTGGATTAATGATAAATCTTACTAATCGATCTTCATACTTAGTAAAATAAATATTGTATGTGGTTTGAGGGGATAAACTTTGATTACTGTCAATAATTTTATTTTAATCTGAAATTTGTCGTTTCTGAAACTCATTGATTAGTTATTAGTTTTTGATATTGTATCAAGCTGTGAGTTAACTTGAAGTAGATAAGCTAGAGACTACAATCAAAGATAAGTGAAGGGATTGCAATTGATGTAGTTTCCTCCTGAAGATCAAGCCGGTATAATAAATGAATTAAGCCAATACTTTTGTGAAATTACAATCTGCAATACATTGCACCAGGACTGAAAAATACTACTTAAACTTATCATTATAATACTGCTTTTATGTATATGTATGCATGTATTACTTCTGCTTATAAACTAGCCAAATCCATTTGGAATCCCCGGTAAATTTCATGTGTAGAAAAGCAGGAGTTCAAACTGATATATGAAAAACAGATGTTTTCTAAGATGTCAAAATTAGTTGCAAAATTGATAGCATCAGCTGATTGGTGTAGAAATGAATCAGTGATAGAAATCGGAACCATTTGCTGAGTAATTTAATATGCTCTGTTATGTTCGGCATTTATATAATTTCCTCACTGCCAATTTTAGATACCTTGAAAAAGGAAAAACTATGAATAGCCCCAGCTATGTTTTCCTTGAGGATCATTAATTATCCCTTGCCATAGAAGTATATTTTGCCATAATATGATGTTGAAGACAACACAGTTCTGATAGTATGTTTTAAATAACAAAATTACAAGTCTAGCTCATTTCTAGTTTGCATGTTAGCTCACAGTGCTATAAATTTGCTTGGACTCAGAATGGTATCACTACAGGATCATTTTGGCGATGCTAGTTGATCACAAAGGGAGGAATTCATAAAATAACAAGTCCTACATCAGAAGAACACCTGCAGGTTATTCTTTTTACTTGCAAAATGGGCGGCATTGTTTTTTATGACTTTCGTTATGGTTGACACTTGCATGCTGATGATTTGAACTATTTTGTCTATCAAAAAATACGTTTCTTTCACTGACAAGCCATACAACTGTAATATTGTAAATGGCCAAGCCTTACAACTGTAGTTTTGTAAAAGGCCAAGCGAGCAAATCCTTTTCTCCTTTCCTCATATCTGAAATTCATAAGATGGTATTGACTATTTTGATATTTTAGCAGGGTCCTGGTTGATTTTGGTGGTCTCTCTACACCAACTCAGCACTGTTGTCTATCATATCCTAGATATGATGCCTCCTTCATCTTCTTTTGTTTCGGAACAGGAATTCAAGATGTTTCATTCAATTGACAGGGAGTTATACACCCTCCTTACCATCAACTTATGGCGAGATCCAGTGGAATCTTTGCAGATTATGGCCTTATGGCTCTGGCTGGAGAGAACAAGCTTAAACGACGTTGTAAGTAAAATATTAACCTTGCCTGATGTATTGATCAATGAAATAGCAGATGAAGCAGTCACATGTCTGGACTGCATTAACAATGACCATTTTGCTTGCTCATCTGAGAGTTATGTTATTCCGTTGACCCAAAGCGTGATGGACAAAGAAATCTCTCTCAGATTTTTCCATGAAAATCGGCTCAAGGCAACTGAAGGGGTGGCCAAAGTTGCCAATGAGGTATGCATGAGAGCATTGAATGACATCATGCAACAAGCTGTTGCCAGGAATGCTGCTCAAAGCATAGCAGATAGCCAGAAGATGATGACAGCCCAACCTTTTCAGCAATCTCCGGTTCACCCTCGATTTTCTCAGATGAGATTTGGTTCTAGTGATGTGTTAGAGTCTGTGACTCCAGAAAATGAGGTACCACCAGATGATAGGACCATGTTCGTTACATTTTCTAAGGGTTATCCTGTGCAGGAAAGGGAGGTCGGAGAATTCTTCACAAGAACCTATGGAGATTGTGTTGAGTCCTTGGTCATGCAGGATGTGCAGTCCAGTGAGCAGTCTCTCTTTGCAAAAATTGTTTTTCGCTCAGCAGCAACCATTGATGTGATTCTGAATGGTATGGGCAAAGTGAAATTTACCATTAACGGGAAGCATGTGTGGGCTCGAAAATATGTTCCGAAGCGTCCAAAATCCCAGCTGATGCCGTCTCTGCCATCAGTTTAGTGAGGGTTGCAACAATCTAGGGGAGATTAATGTTTTAGTTTCATGTCCTTTAGTTATTTCAGTGTCGTGTTATGCATAATAAAAATCTCCAGTGTTGTTGCTTTAAAGGATTGTTATGTGCCTGGTTTGCAGTTTGTTAAGAAATCAATATCATAGTTGGATGGTGCTCTGTTCGTGAGTTCAGCAGTTACTCTTTAGTTTGTCTTGTGGAAACTTTGGTAGCATGGACCGTGTTGAGTGAAGTTACTTTGGTTTCATCGTAACTCAAAGAATTGAATAGAATGCATCTCAGAATTGTAATGCTTTGATTCGAAATTCAATTTGGGAGATACTGGCATACAATTGACAATCAATTTTTCACCTTAAAAGTTCTTTATAAGATTTGATTTGTCGTCATATCATGAATGTCAAGTGCTGACTTCTAAAAGAACAGTTGAAAGGCGTGCTGTTGTGTATGTGACTATTTATGGATTCTGGCAAGAAATAGTCAAAGGTGGAACTTGGAGTAAATGATTCCGTTCAATAATTACAAATTATATTGTCTATTTTTCACAGTAAAATTAATATATTTATTCAAAGAATTAACTTCAACGTACTAACAATTAATTAAATAGACATTGATTATAATTCAATAGTGTGTTCACTAATTAATAATGGGCTGAAATTATAATAGATTGGGATCGAATTGGACTAAAATTAGAATGTAAATAATAATATGAATATATCATAATTGAAATCGAACTAAATTATATTATCATTGATGTATTTATTTTATCTTGAAATCAAAATAAATGGTTTTAAGTTACTAAAATGAGCTTAGTTGATTATTGTCATTATTTATATTATCTAGAATAATTATTTTTAATAATAATAATAATAATAGTTGTTAAAGTTATTATTACTATTATTATTGTTGTTGTTGTTGTTAAAATTATTATCATTAATTGATGGTATTATTATCAAACAATTACAAAAAATAAGAATAAGAATAATAATAATAATAATAGTTTATATGAGGATAAAATTGAAAGTACAAATTTTGGGTGGCGTAAAATAAGGAGTTCAAAAAATGAGAACTTGATCCCTAATCCCATGGGAATCAAGTTTTCATTTCTTATGAATAAAAAAAATATGCAGAATTTCACATGTTTTATTCATTTTCTTATTTTTATTTTAACAAGTGAATATTATCAATTATTCCTATGAATTTCAACTTCTCAATTAAGAAAGTAAATGCACCATAAAAGTTAATATAATTTTTTATTATACAATATCACCTTAAACTTATTTCAATTATAGGGTATTCGTAAAAAATTCAGATTTATTAAACTCTTTTTATTTTTATTTTTTAAATAAAAAGACAATCTACAGGCTATTCCCTGTGCGGAACTTACTTTCTTATGATAAATAATTACTGATTCATTTAAAATTTAGAAGATTTCGAGTGCTGACTCCAGGGATAGCACGCCCCTTCCTAGAATATTTCCCGTAGAAGAAAGTTGCAGCACTGTCTATTTATCGAGTTCTATGAAAGCTTTTAGTTCTTCAACTCAGAGCCCACACAATTCTACTCTATGTATGATTTATTATTTTTCTGTTGCTGTTTCCCTTCTGTAGTGTATGAAACACATGGGTTATTGGTTTTAAACTTCTTGCAATTTTTTTTTTTTAACAAAACAAATTTTGCGCAGTTTGATCTTGCTTGAGAAATGGAAGCGGGTTCGAATGGGGAGGAACCCACTTCGTGGGATGAGCTTTACAGCATAAATTTGATGCCATCAGAGTTGTTTCTCAAGTTTAGAAAAGAAATTGAAGGGTTTCGAGTTGGTGTCAATTTAGAGGTTCATTCCGTTCCCATGCCTTTTTAGTGTTTTCACTTGTTCTATTCTATTTCCTATCTCATGCTTTAACAATTTTTAACTTTTAAATGTTTAATTACTGCGGATGATGGTTACTTTTTCAAACAATCATGAGCTTGTCTCTTACAATTAGCTAAATTATTGATTTATTGCACAATTTTACCATTGATTAATGCATGTATAAGGTCTATGTTGTATTTGGGTGAAACCAATAATGAAGAGTATGGCATCTCAAAATCCGGAGTTTCTATGGGAGTTTATCTTCAGTTAAGATACTTGAAAATGCAGTTCGTGAAGTTAATATATTGCTTTATTAGTTATTGATGAAAGTTGTAGGTTGGACAAAAGCTGCCATTATGTCTTAAGCTGTTCTGAAAATAAAGAGGGGACTTATACCCGCTTCATTCAAAGTTTATTATATAACTTAATGTGATTGACAGAATGTTGGATGGCCCAAAGTGTTCCACTTGATAGAAATGAAAATAGTACGTGTAATAATCAAGTATGCCTTTTCTCCTTATGTCTGGGCATTGCTGCATTGGATGGATTTGAATAGTTGACGCGCACTCATCTTTGTTCATTGCACATGTTTGAAATTTTGAAGGGCATCTGCTATGTAGTTGGGTTATTGGCTTGGCTTGGCTAGTTGCTGCGTACAACTTAATGTACATTTTTTTTCCCTTACAATCTACAAGTCAATGTTTGGTGTTCTTTTGTTTTATGAAATTTTCTCATGTTATGGCCCAGTTCTATAATGCTCCAGTCAATGAATACCAAGCAAAGATCATACTGAAGCCTTTATCCCCTAATAGGCCGTGGAAGTTCATATATGAGCCTATCCACCAGGATGTACGCATTCTTTCGAAAAAGATCCCTGTAACCAAATTTCTGAATCTCCAGGTTAATCGTTTAACTTAATCCCCTTTTCCTCTGGCTGTATTAGATAGAGTTTTATATTTGATAGGATGTTCCACATGAGTTCATAAATATGCTATTCGTATCTGCGTGATTTTATTGGCTCTTGTTTATCCCAAATTTTGCAGCAATGATGCTCAAACTCTTGTAAAATTGCAGGTTGGCATAGGCCATAATTTTCAATTGCATGCAACTGGTTGGAAATGGAAACTCACTACATGTTTAGGTGGAGATGGAGTATCCCGGATCCGGAATAAGACATCTCTGGGCTTGTGTCCTGGGGTGGATTTTCGATTTGGTTGGAGGGCAGATTATGTTCTTCCAGAGATTACTGGGCAAGTTCCTTGATCTTCTATGCGGTTACCAATGGAGTAATCATGAGAGTTTATGTTTGCTTATATAAGATTCCAAAATCACTTCTTACAAAAATGGATGACTGTAACGCTGCTTACTTTTGTTCAGCAATCAATGATGATTCTTTTTTTTTTTTTTTTGGTTATCCATTTATTCCTCTTTTTGACGCAATAAATTTCTGTATATATAATTTTATAGCTTTTTGCTGAAATGTTGCATTTAACAGGGCTCTGGGTACTGGTGAGCCGTTGTTCAACATGAATTCAGGAAGATTGCAAGCATCACTAGATAGGGTTGAGACCATTCTAACCCATTCGTCTTGATACTCATTAAAAAACCAGATAGGCCTATCCTTGGACTTATTCTGGTTCTTGAGGTATTTATACTATTTTGAAAATCACACAGAATATTTTCCAGAAGGCAATGCATTGTGTTGTTTTCTCTTAATCTTAGCTGTTGAAGTTTTTTTATATTTAAATAGTAATTTTTCATTTCAGGACCTTATTATTTAGCGGGATTGGCAAAGGCTGAAAGATGCAATGCACATTAGAATGCATCCCATGCCTGGAAAGTAGTGACGCTGATCATTGTTGGGTTAGCATTCAATGAATCAGATGATGGTCCTTCCTTAATATGCACATATGTAAACAAAATTCCCCAAATCAAAAGAGTCTTTGTTGACTGTTTGTTTTCAAAATGAAAGTAGCTTCATGTATGCAATTGGCTTTTGGATAATCATTGTTTTCTTGGCATTTGTTAGTGAATCGTGATTGCTTCAGTTTTGATGGCATTTGTTTTTCCATTACTTACTTTTTGTTGATGTAAATGACTTGATAATTGCTGTTGCAAACCTCTTACCCTCCGAAGAAGATTCTGCTACTAATCAATACTTGTAATATCTTAAAGTTTGTATAATGCACACATCAAAACAACCATTGAGAGAACTCAACCTCCAGCGGGCATTACCAGCAAAGCCGAAAGAACTTTGCAGGTTTTCGGCTACCTTCCATTTGTTATGTTTATGAAGGTCAATTGCAACAAAATGTTATCGGCTGGCTAATCCTTGTTCCTGATAGTCGAAACCGAGTGAGCCTTGATGTGGAAGTAAATTATTCAACTACAAATTGCAAAATGAGCTTTAAAATAGGCTAGATTCGAGATGAACTTCAGTGCATATTGTCCCTTGGGTTCGCTATGCAATCTGCTCTGTGCAGGCAGCCAGTTTTAAAAGCCAGATAGCTCAAACTTTTAAATTACTTCAAATCCAAGTGGAGGGAATGAGCGACGTGATACATATCGAACAGTGCAAAAAGTGGGCCCTTTACAACATAGCCGTTATAGCCTGCCTCCAACGGCCGCGTTCGTCTTGCTATATAAATTCAAATGCTAGCTCCTTACTCCTTACCTCTTGCATCAATTAATTCACAAATGGCTTCCTCTAAGCTTAGAAGGTCATGTTCCTTCCCAAATCTTCTACTTTCTTGTCTCAATTTCACACTCTTTATCTTATCTGCAGCTTCTCTAGCCCCAACAATTCTCCTCAAAATGCCACCTACTTCTTTTGGCTTGGCATTACTTATGGTCTCTTGCATCTCTCTGCTCTCCTCCTTTGTGGGTTTCTACTCTCAGCTCACTCACTTCTGTTTCATAACCCACGTCTCGCTTCTCCTCGCCTCATTGATGGGGCAATTACTTAGCACACTGGCACTGTTCACCAGAGAAAAATCAAGCCTTTCGATGCTCAAGTCAGAACGTGACCCCAAAGAGGCTAAAGTATTGGTGAGATTAGAGTGTGGGATTTTGATGGCAATGTTTCTAATGCAGTTGCTGGTGTTGACATTGAGCTGTGTTGTACATAGCTGTTGGGTAAGAGATTATGAGGAGATAGAAGTTGAGAGAGAGGCAATGGCAAAGAAGAGGAGCAGGAAAATTGCTCAAGTGCAAGAGGAATCCATGGCAAATGCTGCCAAGATTGCTGAGGTTAAAGCCAAAGAATTCGATGAGAAGATGAAGAGCAAGTATGGGCAGTGGGTCAAAACTGATTTTGAAGGCTGAACAGAACTCAACTGAAGCCCACTATTCAGTTATCTTATCAGCTATTTGATTACTTTTATATGTACTTTTGTTGTGTTTGGTCACTGCGGTAGTGGCCAATTCATGTGTGTGTAGTAGTTTAATATAGAGCTATAAATGGAATATATCATGTTTGATATTAATTCAACTTATCTAGTGGATTCCGCAAAATCTATCTTGAATCGAAGTAGATATTACAACACGTTATCTAATTGTCTATCGCTTTTGGTTGAAGCTAGGGAAAGGGTGTCGATGTAAAAACATGTTACTTAAGCCCCTTCCTTGGCGTCTTCCTTCACTAGTGTTTTCTCTGATGGAGAGAAGTAAATGGAAGCATCGATGGGTCTTAGTTCGTTTAGCTTTTCTTTTGTTTTGCTTCTAGTTTTCAGCCTTTCAGAAGCTCCTACAGGTGGGAGCACCGATAGCAGGGAGGAGTGCGAGATTTAAGACAAGGGGTTTTCATAACAACACAGGGAAGTGAGTGAGATTGGTGGGTGTTTTCAACAGTTGTTAAGGGCATGGTACAAAGCATTGATTGCAGGTTGTGTCATAGTCAGGGCAAATGGGAACAGAAGACTTAATAAGCAAGTATCAAGCAATAACTCCAGAAAAAGAAGAGGAACATACAATCACTTCTGTGGGCAGTATGAAAGAAAAAGGATTTTCAAATTGTTGCAGGCTGTTTAGTTGGAAAAATCTTTCTCCCGAGAGGGATACCTCGAGATGGTCTGAAAACAGCATGGCAAAAAGCTTGGCGTACTTACTGTTCGGGATTCTGATTTTGAAGTAGAGAGCTTGGGAAATGACATTTTTATGTTCAAAATTCACGTAGAAGCTGATAAACGGAGGGTTTTTGGTGGAGGACCCTGGCATTTTGACAGAGATCTTATTGTGCTTCATGCTTCAAGAACCAAGTGGCAAGTGGTATTGGTAGCCTCTTGAAACAGTCTTTTACACACGCCTCATTTTAGGTACAATTCCATAATGTGTACGGATGTAAGCACTATTCGTGGGTTGGGATCAAAGATTGGAAATTTGGAGGACGTTCGCATTGATGCAACAGGAGAATGCTTTGGAGACCATGTGCCAGTCCAGATCGCGGCGGACGTCACGAAAGCTACCAGGAAGATTATTAGGGTAATTTTCAAAAACCTCCCCTGAGGTTTAGGATTTTCTCACTTTAATAGAAAGTATCCGTGTATTCTCAGAAACCTCCCCTCTTGTTAGTACTCCGTATTAGGTACATATTATGTAGACGAAGGCAAGATCGTACTTGAACACGTTAATGATAAAAATATTCCAATAAACTTGAGATTTTCACATTGGATTCTGGAAACGGTCTAAACTTTGTTCATCTCTTTCCTCCCCCGAAACCGTAGCAATCAAGTTCAAAACCCATTTCATTTTCTCTGGAATGAATTCATGAAGTACATTGGCCACAAGCTAAAGACCATGACGACGAAGCCGACAACTCTCATATCAGCGACAACGGCTCGCGACCGTGAGGTGAGAGAGTACAGACCAGTGAGTTTTGCCGGTGACTGGCCAATCATCCCACTGTTTTGCAGCCGTGAATGAGGTATGTGTTAGCTTCTTACACTGCATGTTATTTTCATTTGCTGAAATTGGAAGATTTGTGAAAAGTTGAAAATGGAAAATTGTTTGAGAATGTAGCTGTTTCTCACGATTTTTCCATCAATTCATGTTAGTTTTAGTTAAATGATTAATCCAAATGCATGTAGCATGCTAAAGATAGGGCTAAGTCGAGTATCTCTGTAGTCTTGTGATTGATTGAAAAAGGGTCTTGAGAATTGTTTGAGATTGTTCGATATTGCTTCTTATATTTTCCTTGGATTCATGATTAAAGACATGTTAAAGATAGCTTGCAGTGTATGTTGGCAGTATTCCGTTAAAGGGGTTTTGTTTTTTTTTTTTTTCCCCCATTTTTTGGGATGGTTTATGTTGTGGTTTTTACATGTCCTGGGTTGAGAAAAATGAAAATGGTTTGTTGCATTTTTTTTAATTAATTCAGAAGGGGGGGGGGGGGGGGGGAGTTTCAAAAGCGAAGATGCATGACATGGCTTTACTGGGGCATGCACTAAAATGGTGAAGTAATGGTTCCAGAATGTGAAAAATGCGATAGATTTGTGATAATGCAATTGTATTGACCTCATGATCGGCAATAACTTGAAACTTTTTGTTATAAACGGAAGTCTATTACTGTTGTACATGGACCGGTTTCACTAAAATCCTACAAACTGCCCTAGATTGTGTTGAGATGTGAGCTTTCATAGGTGTTGAAAACAATGTAGCGAGTACAACATAGGATTTTAAAGATTTTTGAGGGAAAATGGTGAAAGAAAAGAAAAAATTTTTTCTTAATTTTTTATGGGTATGATTGTGCTTATCAAACGTATGTGGCTAATTTTAGGCAAACACAATGAAGAAATTTTGGTTGATGTTTAGGTAAAAGATACAAGTTATTTGTGTTATTGAAGCTGTCATGTGTTTTGATTTGCAACTTCACCATTAAAATGGCGTTGTTACTGATTAGAAGCTGCATGTGTAAAAAGAAAGCAGTGTTAGCTTTCCTGAGTGGGGTATAATAAGATGCTGAGATGGGGATCCATGACTTGTAATCTGTGCTTTTGCTATAATTGGAAGTGACTGTGAATACCAGATCTCCTAAAAACTTAACTTAATTTTGGGCTCCAGATGAAAAATGACATTATTTCCATTATTTAGTGACTATGGTAATGCTTCGAGTGAAAGTTGGTGTGGATTTTGTTCAAAATTTTTTGTTGAGCTGATCAAAATGTAATGATTCATAAGTAAATAATTTGTGATTTCATGCTATGTTTTTTTCACATGTTGCTCTTGTAGAGGTTGGAAAGGATAAGAGTCTTTTTTTATCAAGGCATGGAAAGAGAGTGAGAAGCGAAGAACAAGTAAAGCTTTCTGTAAATTGTCTTTCTTTCAACAAGTGTGTTAATTCTGGTGTACAAGCCACATTATTTAGCTTGGATCACAAGTCACCCTTATTCACTAAATAATTTTAACCAAAGAATGAATAAAAATATATTTTTATCCTTTTTCTACTGATATGTGAATTTGAATTAATTGTACTGAAAATGTACAGGGCTCAGAAAAAGCTCTCAGCTATTGCTGCATGGGAAACAGTAAGAAAGCATATTTTTAAGCCAGACTGAAAAAGATTGAGGTAACCCAACTCTTCTTGTTCTAGATTTTTCATTTTTTTTCCCTTTGTCTTTCTACTTCCAATTTCATCTTCAGCATATTCAATAATCAGTAGAAATAAATGGAGAGGAAGAGGGCAGAATCTGCTGAAAAAAAAAGGGTAAAAATAAGATTGCTCTACTTCACAAATAAGTAACAAATAAGTAGAAGAGTAGCCCCTCGGTTGCTTTTGAAATCACAAATTGGCTTTTGCACTTGGTTATTTATTTATTTATTTTATGTCTTTGTATTTGTAACTTCAACTTTACAATCTCTCAAGACAACTGTGTTTTTTTTTTTTTATGTGCAAATCTCGACAAAACTAGAATATTAAAATCTTTGTACTGACTGTACTCTGATGAATTTTTTTTTTCGCTTGATGAGTGTTCAATGTTAATTTTTTTTTAATCAAAAATATCTCCTGAAGGACGTTTTAAAGTGTCTTTATGTCTAATGTGATATTTGACGAATTGGGAGTTATCATTACAGACTCATGTGAGATTTGTAATGCCTGTTGATAAAAAGATTAAATTCTATGGCAAGGTAACCATGGCTGAAGCTGCAGTAGAATGGGAAATACAAATTGCTTTTAAGTGCATACGGAACCTCTGTGATTGTAGAGTCGGATTCATAGGAAGTTGTGCACTTGGATAGCAATATAGCAGGAGAATTTTCAGAATTTCAAAGCTCAACACACCTCTATACTTTGTAATGCTATATATTTTATGCGGATTAACTGTTTTTTATAGACTCACTGACGGTAAGAAAAGATAAAACGAAAAAAGATGCCTTCACATTTTTTTCCTTATTGGAAATGAGTAAAAGAAGGTCATTTATAAAAACACATGACTCTGTCTATTTAACTTTTTGACTAATATTAGCCGTCTATTGCTGACTAATTTGTTTTTGGTGGTGTCTCCTATCTGTCCATCATTTCGTCAACAGCTTTAGCTATATTCTCATCTAAATATTGATGATTCATAGCGTCTAACCCAGCTCTTGATGATGGCATGTCATTAATTTCTACTAGCGCCTCCAAATATTCTTCACGTTTCTTTGGATTGTCAACTTTAATTTATAGTGAACGAATGAGTATTCCTCTCGAACAAGATGCTTTTGAGCTATGTTTTTATAATGTTTTGCTTGGTTATAATCTTGTCATGAGTCTACGTCGAGTTAACGAGCAAGTTTCTGCTAGCCTTTATCAAGTAAGTAGTTTAACTTTTTTACTTTTATTTAGCTTTTGGGTTGACAAATTTAACCGAGTTAACGAAAGTATAAATTATATTTAAAATATTAATAAAAGATGGTCTTTATTATCATTCAGGAGAAAAGAGTTTGGAAAAAAAGTTTTTCAAAGTTAAGGTTTTTGTTTTTGACAAAAATAATAAGAATTTAGTAACAATTTTTGTATTTTTTTGAAAACTTTTTTTTAAACACGATCTCTGTTGGCTCATTTAGCTGTTAATGTGTTGAGAATGTGTTTTTGGGTGTGAATCAGGAGTTAAAAATGTTTTTAGCCAGCATGTTTTTAGAAGCAGTTAAATATAAACTTTGAAAGACCAATTTTTGCTAAAGTAGTTTCCGTAGATTTTGCTAAACTTTTTAGGAATTATCTGTATATAGGCGGGAAACCAACGATGTATATTTTTTACTTCTTTACTTTAGCTTGTTTATGACCATAGAATCTACTGTCGTATAAATATAAATGAGTTTTTGTATCTAAATTTTTTTCAATCTGACTGAAAATTCCTATTATTATTCTCATATGTATATTTGTATAATTTTATTTTATAAAATAATCACTGTCTACTAGATTGATTAAAGTTAGCTCTTTTCTTTTGTTAACTACTGATAATTTAGTCTTATCCGTATAAATATATAAATTATTATTTATTTTTGACATTAAACCTTCATTATTATTCTTTTCTTTCTAATTTGTTCAAATTCTCTTTCTAATAATTTAGCTCATTTCTTAGCTAAATTAGCTTTGAAGAAAAGGGAGTCAGTCGTTTGGTTGCATGAATTTTCAACGGAACTTTTGTATCTTTTTGCTAAATTGAATCAATGAAAGATACACTTTCTTTATTTTTTTTTAAACAAAAGGAATTGTTGATTAACATCCAACGGAAAGCCGTTTAAGGCTTAAAGCCTCTGCAGTCATGGCTAGTGCATACATCATGCACATGGCCACATGGATCACACTCATTCAATCATTCGTATAGAACTCGAAGACACCATCATTGAACATTAATCATTTCAATTATTAGATCAATTAATTAATTAAGATAAATAATAATCTATTTTTCTTCCACAAGTTAAGTCTGAATGAAAAATTACAAACTTTTCAGTAGATGTCTGTAAAATTCGTATAAGGTAGGGTAAATTTCAGCAGAGCCTCCTTATCTTGTACGAAATTTTAAAGAGATTTGGCTGGCTGGCAATTGCCAAATATCCTGTTACATCCACGTGTTGCGCTGACAATGATATCCATCCTCTTTCCAGTTGCCACATCATCAACTCAACAAGCCTTTAATTTCATGGTCGGTCCTAATAGATATAGGCAAAATCCTTAGCGGATTATATTTCCATTGCCGGAGAAAAATTTTTAAAAAATAAAGTAAAATAAAATAACTATTGGCTAGAGAATTTGTCTTATCCTGAATTAACGGCCAACCACGTGACAGGCATGCAAATTGGCCCCTGGCTTACATGGACATGGACTCCAGTCCCCTTATGGCAAACCAACAATAAAAACCATCTTTATGTATAGTTCTTTCTTTCCAGAAAGAAAAAGAAAAAGAAAAAGAAAAGGTTAAAGAAGATAAAGGAAATAATTTATATTCTGGAAATAATCCCAAAGCTAAAACTGTTGGCAGATATGGTGACTGTTTCCAGATGAGATGACAGCAGGTTTCTATTCTTCTCTTGTCTATCCATGTTGTTGGATGAAACATGAAAAAACAATGTTTCAAAATTTTAAAAAATTAAATTAAATCAAGCTCAAGCTCAAGCTGAGTCTGATCCTCTGAAGCTGTAACTCAAATGTCAACGATTTTGGTTCAAAGACCTCCAGTCTTGAAATTCCATCGCGATGGCGGCTTTAGAAATCACCGCAAGTTCAGCCGAATTTCCGCAACCTGGACTATGTAAGTTTCTTTTTTTTTTTTTAAATTAGGTCTTTTCTTCGGATTAATTATAAATATATAATTAATTAACTATTGACTCCTTTTTTTTTTATTAATTTTGACAGGAGGATGGAATCTAAATCTTCCCGTACGACCAAAAAGGAAGATCTTTCGATAGTATCGATTCCTCAAAGGTCAAATGATCTGAGGTTTGACCGCCTTCAGCTGTCCGATCGAGAGTTGCTTCAACACGACCGATTTGAATTTGGGAAATTCGTCGCGCGTGAAGCCCTTCTTGATGAAGAATATTGGGTAGGTCCTTGATTAGAGGTCTCCTTTTTTTTTTAAAAAAAAAAATTGTATAATTTGTGCTCATTGCTAATATATTTTGGGGGCTTTGTTTTTTCGATTTTGTGGTAGACAGCAGCATGGCTACGAGCCGAAAGTCACTGGGAGGGTCGAACAAATGAACGGTGTGTTTCTAATTGTCATTTTGTTCAATAATTACACTAATTTTGCTAAATAAAATAACTACGGTTTATCATCTAAAAGTATCTATTTTAATAATTGCATGTTGATCCTTTGTTGCGCTTAAATAATTGATTTTAAAATGGTGAGAACAACCCATTAGTCTTTATATAGTTGGTTTGAAGCAGTATAATGCACATATTTAATAGTTTCTTTCAATTAATTGCAAATATGATGTAATGAGCTTTGATCAAGGACGAAGTGCATGCTTAAGGAATGAATTTGACTTGCTAATCTGCTAATTATAGTTGATTAATGGAAGAATCCTTCCCTGAGGTTGTCCCAATGATGAGTGTGAGCACCACTATGATAATGTAGTTAAAATACCTATGACACTGTAAGTTGAAGAGTTGGGGAATTACTGATTTTGGGTATATCTGGTTAATACAGATATGTTGATAACTTCAAAAGGAAATTCGCAGAGCAGGTAGGATTGAACGTCATTCTATTTAATCGATCTATGTTATGCGCAAGCTCCTTGTCATGAATTGAATGGTTGATATAGATCTTCTTATTGTGTAGGAGTTCAATGCTATTAAAAGGCGATGCAGGGGGCTAAATGGACAGAGGCACTATTGCATTGTCACGGTATGATATTTGTAAGATTTTGGCTTCGTTTTTTCATTCTCACTTGATGTTTCCTGCCTTATCAATTCATCACTAACATTCTGACAACTACTTTTTCCTACTTGATCACTAACGTTTCTGACAACTACTTTTTCCCACTTAGTCTTTCACTTCTTATCATTTTATCACCGAAATGTTAAAACTAACGGAAACCAGCAAAATGTTAAAACCAACGGAATATGAAAAGTCTATTTTATCCGTGTGTAATTTATCCATATTTAGGGAAAAAAATATGAAAAAAGTAAAAAAAAACCTACTTCATTTTCTTTTTCCTCCAAATGTCAACTCCGTCCTTGGCAAACACGGAAGATATCACACAGCCACTACCAACATCAATCCTTCAAATCTAAATAAAGCACAAAAAAATGAGATAAAAACAAAAATATAAGTATCTAAGGAAAGAAACTAATCACTTTTCAGAATATGCATTTTTAGGTTTCCTACACATATCCCTTATCAATAGTAATGGTGGATAGCAAGGTTAAATCTGGATAAGTCAACAATGAGTAGTGTGGTGATAGTGGCACTGAGGTTTTAATCGCAGAATGAAATTTCAAAGGTAAAGGTTTGACTAGCAGCGGTGGGTAGTTTGATGATGATGATAGTTGACGGTAAACTTTGCGGGATCGGGGTGGTGCTGCAGTCACTGTTGCAGCTGGGGCCTGGGACGGTGGCAATTTCTAGTTTCTTTTATTCATTTTTGCCTTTTGTATTTTGAAATATTATTAAGATTTTGACTTTAAAAAATATGGATTTTTCCTTTTATATCTTTAAGGTATTGATTTCATCAGTAATGATGATTAGTGATAAGGTTTGTGTATGATTGGATTACGGTTTGACATTGATTAGTTAAAGCATATTATGTTTGGATTTGATTGGGTTATAGTATATGCTCTCTCTCTCTCCTTTTTTTTGTTGGGGGGGGGGGGGGGGTTCAATTTTATTATCATATTTTAGGTAAGTTTTATGATTAATATGGTCTTGTTTTGACTTCAAGAGATTGGATTATTGAAATTACTCAAATACTCTTGCGACATCAGCATTTTTTAAACGAGGTTAACATTTTGGTTGTAAAATGATAAGTGAAATATTAGGTGGGAAAAAGTAGTTATCAGAAAATGTTGGTGGCAAATTGATATGTCAGGAAACATCAGGTGGATATTTGATAATATCCCTTTTAATTAAATCTTGCTTCACCTTTCAATTTCCTCTCCATTAGAGAATTGAATTGCTATTGATTTTGTGTGCTTGTTAAGATAGAGCTCCTCATACTGTGCTATAATATCAAATTTTCAGGTAAAGAATGATGAGGGGAATGTAAAACGCACCGTACTGAAAAGTGTAGTCGGAACCCTTGATTTGAGCATCCGGTATTTGTTGCAAGGGGAGAATTTTCCTGGGGTACATGCCTTATCTTAAATGCAATAGTGCCAATCTTATCTATCATCCGAAAAACCTGTTAATTAAGTTAAATTCTTCTCGCAGGAGCGGGTAAATCCTCCTCTCTTCGGCTGCATCAACAGAAATGGCCTGAATAGGTATGGATATATTGCAAATTTATGTGTTGCCAAATCAGCACGTCGGCAGGGTATTGCGAGCAACATGTTGTCTTTTGCTGTTGAATCAGCTAAATCCAATGGTAAGATCAACCAAGCATCCGTGAATAAGAAACATGAGAACTTCCTCCTGATCTGACTCTTGGGTGGCAGATGTGGAGCAGGTATATGTGCATGTGCATAGAAACAACATAGCTGGACAGCAACTGTACAAAAAGATGGGTTTCAAGGTAATACTATCATCGTCACTTGAAACTGCTGCTTTTGGTTTCATTTTGTGGTCATTCTATAATATCTGATGAAACGCTGATCCATATTCCATATTCTTATCAGATGGTTGAAATGGAAAGCTCTCAACTAGTAGAGGAGACTGACTTGCTGTGTATTAAAACGTGAAAATTCAATGAACTGTTGAATTTTGTTATCTTCTTTTCGACTCCATAAAGATAGAAAACCATTGTACATGAAGGTGTAGATTAATCCATTGTTTACAGAGAAACCCAGACTAGGAGAGTGGAATCCCAAAAACAAGAAAAAAAATGGAACCATTAGTTATTACTGTTCTTTATCATGTATGAACTTGTGCCATTGTAGATACTCCATTTATGCTGTATGCTTCTATTTAGAGTGCACAACATCAAAAGTAAATTGTAGACACCGATTTATTTGAAGGGCTGATGTTTATCAATCATTTCATCCATTATATTTTAGAGGATAATACTAGAATTGTCTCTATTAATGAGGATACTTCTTCGTCGACAAAAATGCAGGGAATTATCATGTACCACCCTGAGGTTTGTACTAACTCAATAGCAAGTGTGAGTAAATAGGCAAATTTTATACAGCCTGTCTTTATGAGTTGATACCATTTGTGCTATTTTACAAATAAAAGGGTATTTTAGTAACTTGATAAAAATAGTATTAAACTTTTAATTTTTATGTTAAATAGAAAATATTGGAATCGTGTAAAATTTAATTGCAAAATGAATTAAGTGTACCTTACAAGATTGCATTTCTCTAGCTCAAGTTTTTGTTGGAGAGAGCTGCTCCAATGGGCATGATTCTCTCCTTCGTCCTTATGCACCAGATCAAAACCCTTTGATGGAACTCATGCAAGGTTTTCTGTTACATGATCTTATGTTTTGTGAAGAAGTAATGCTATTAGTACCCCTCCATTTGCGTGCCTTGTAAAAACCCTTGTTTGGGTACTATTGAAAATCTAATCAGGAGCGTCGCCCATATTGAAGCCACTGAACTGAAGCATTACATTGCATTTAGGACGGCAAAATGCAAGCACGGGCCCGGCTTCACCAACCTTAGGCCCAAGCTCACTTAGGAAAAGTATAAGGGGTTCAGGATTGAGTGATGATATAATCATAAATTTTTATATAAATTTATTTTTTACAAATTGATTTAGTATTAATTCATTAGTTGAATGAAAGTATAAAATAATAAAAATAAATCATGTGGGTCGAGAGATATTTAATTCAACTAAATTTATCATACCACATTAGTTTGTACAAAATAAATTTATACAAGAATTCGTAGCTATATTATTACTCTTTAAGCTTTTACTTATTTTTTAATTTTTTAATTTTTTAATTTTTCTATATTTAAAATATATTAATATAAATAAGTTGTTATAACCACAAATTTTAAAAAAATAAATATTTTAAAATAAAATAATTAATAAAGAAAATAAAACAAATAAAAACTTAGAGATTTAATTTTTTTTTAATACTAATTTCTCTAATTCAAGCACTCTCGTAGTTGATTAACACTTCAGAGAGAGTTTAGTATTATAATTTTAAATTTTTCTAAATCATTATTGATTTATGAATTGAGGATTTAAGTTTCTTTTTTTTATTATTTTTCAAATTTTAATTTATTCTTCTAATTTATAAATTTATTTTTTAAAAAATTAGAAAATTGAACCTAATTCGGACTTTTTTTTTCTTAAGCTCATATCCAAACCCTCATGTGAACAATCGACCCGAAATCCGTGGGCCTGGGCCGGACTTTTTTTGCCCACCCTCAATTTGCATTTGGTGGCAAGTAGTTGGACAAAGTAATTGCGCCAAATTGAAAAAGTTGTGGGCCTTGGGTGGGGTCGCCAATGGAATACTAACTGGCCTGCAATGAATTACAACGGTGCGGTATCAATAACGATGTGTTTGTTTCATTTCGTTTGACAAAATCAAAATTATACAGCATAGACCAAATTTAAAAAATTATTATTATTATAATAAAATATCATTTTGATTTGTAATGTAATGCCCAATTGTCCAT
Source organism: Citropsis articulata (assembly GCA_030449925.1). Lineage (NCBI taxonomy): Eukaryota > Viridiplantae > Streptophyta > Magnoliopsida > Sapindales > Rutaceae > Citropsis > Citropsis articulata. The sequence goes on from JASUUH010000257.1 coordinate 2,084,265, forward strand.
TATACACTACTTACATCACCTAACTGGTTTTGTCTCAGTTCTTTTTTCAATTTTCTTACAAGCTATTGTCTGGTTGTTTTCTATCAAGCCATTTAATCCCAAAGTGTTGTGTATCTTGAATTGATCTCTGTTTTTCAAATTTCCCCCGATACCAAGTAGCAGTAAGTAAATAAACTTAAAAAGCTTTAAGTTATTTTGCGTGTGTACTTTTGTTGTTGTGTCTCCTTCCCCTTTGTTTTTTTCACCTAACCCAACTAACCAAAATCCAGTAACAATAATCATATTAATAATAATTCCAACCCAAATGCAATAAAATTGGATTTTGATTTGATCATTTGAGTGGGCAGTTAGGATTAGAAAATGGGATCTTGCTACTCAAAAGAAAAGGGAAGCTCTGATGCTACTGATGATGCAGCAGCAGCGGTGGGCTCTTCGGGAAGGTGGAGGAAGAGCAGAGATGGTATTTTTCTCAAGAAAAAGTCATCCATTAACGATGATGCTGATCAGCTTCTTCATCACATATCTGGGAGGATGGTCACCAACGCTGCTAGTAAAACCGCCTGCGTGTATACCCAGCAGGGCAAGAAGGGAACCAATCAGGACGCCATGATTGTTTGGGAGGTAAGCTTCATTTTCTATCTCTAATTAATTATTCTGTTCATTCCGATGCTGGTAGTTTTCTGTTACCAAGTAATTTGAAAGTCATGTTTATTATTTGGTAGGTTTATGGTTTGGTTTGATGCTATTGGGAATAAAACAAACATAGGGGTAGAGGCCACTTGGTTTCTTATTTTGCTCCCTGCCAGTAAATCCAAAATATATAAATGAATAAATTTTTAAATTGAACCTATAGTTAACTAGGCCTTGGAAGGTTTTGCAGACCTGATATTATTAGTTCAATAGACATTATGATTGGTATAGCATAAAATTTAAAATTTTGATAGTCCCACCAGGTGGGGTGGTCGGGAAGCAAATTCAGAGTGAGTGGTGTATTACTACTACACACTTGATCACAATTTAAGTTCTGAGCACATAAAAGTTTGATTTAGGCAGCGTGATTCTAGAGTAGCATTGTCAAGAATGAAGGCATGGAAGAGTATCCGTGTGGACCCACCCTCCCAACTACAGTTATGTGGTTGCAAGGCAGCACGGGTTCAATTTTCCTTACACTGTTACTGTGCTTCTTTGGTGTGCAAGCATGGCATTATTTTTACAGGCAAATATTTGTCTTTGACAATTTTATTTGATTACTTGATTGGAATGTTTGTACAATAGAATTTCAGTTCAAGTGATACGGTATTTTGTGGGATATTTGATGGTCATGGTCCTTATGGTCATATGGTTGCCAAGAAAGTACGGGACTCTCTTCCAGTTATATTGTGCTCCCAGTGGAAAGCTAGCAATGACCAGACCAGCTTTGAGAATGGTAATGGAAGTACACATTCTGAGGAAACTGCGTCATTAAGCATGGATGAAGAAGGGTTTGAGACACTGGATACTGAGGGTGACAAACTCCCTGAGATTTATCTGCCACTTAAGAAATCCATGTTAAAATCTTTTAAGTTAATGGATAAGGAATTAAAGTTACATCCAGCAATTGATTGTTTCTGCAGTGGAACGACTGCTGTTACGCTAGTTAAGCAGGTAATTTTTCTCACTGCATCATAACTGATTTCTTATAATTTCAGTTTTTAGATATCAATATTTTCTTATATTTTACTGTTGGAAATTGGTAATATGTATATATTTTGTGGAGCAACTTAAAATATTCAGTTTCTATTTGTTGTAATATTTTCAATAGCTTGTGAACATGTTAGTGATTTGTGTCTTTTGGGTGAACACCTTAGTTCTGCACATCTTTTAACTAAAATTGTCATTGTGTGCATTTTTCAAATTGGTACAGTCCATAAAGCTTTCTGCAAATGCTCATCATGGTTTACTTTCTTCTATTTCCTCTTCACTCTTAATCTAACATGGTTATAGACGTTTGATACATGAATAACTGAATTCTATGTATCTTATTTTAAATCTGGTCAAACATGTCTTTGGTGTGCAATATTATTCATCGACTTATTTTTCTCTTTCTAAACTTTAAATCTGTTGAATGACAAATAAATGATGTTTAACATATTAGTCTAACCAGAAGGCAGCAGCAAAAATAGAAAGCTACTAAAATTTTTCTTTTGGGTTTTGGGCTTAGTTATATAATTGAAATTATGTGCTATAGCTGGATTTAGGTGATTATGATCAAATTTTCAAACAAATTTTCTTCCACAAACCCTCATATTTTAGGTAGTTTATTGGCTTGATGAAAATTTGCTAGATCAGGGCTGGGAAGTACTTCATCATTTATAGCAGTCACATTTACTGCAGTTCTGATTGGGGTACGTAATTTTGATAAATTTCTCTTGATGGTTGTATAGATGTCTTAAACTGACAATTCTTATTTGTGATTATGTTAAATCTGGAGATAACATCATTTATCCATCTTATGAAAATTTTGACTCTGCAGGGTCCTGATATTGTAATTGGAAATGTTGGTGACTCAAGGGCAGTGCTGGCTACAAGAGAAAAGGACAATTCTTTGGTTGCTGTACAATTGACTGTGGACTTGAAGCCTGATCTCCCAAGTCTCTCTCTCTCTCTCTCTCTCACTCGCTTACATCTAATGTGTGCGACTTAATTTAAATTCTAAGTTGTAAAGATTAAAAATTAAGAAAGAAAAATTGGCTTTCTTGAATCGATTATGTTGGAACAATAAACTTTGTATTTCAATAGTCTTAAATTCTTGTGTTTTCAGGGGAGGCTGCAAGGATCCAACAATGCAAAGGAAGGGTCTTTGCATTGCAGGATGAGCCAGAGGTTGCACGTGTATGGTTGCCAAACAATGATTCTCCTGGCTTGGCAATGGCTCGAGCATTTGGAGACTTCTGTTTGAAGGATTTTGGTTTAATTTCTGTCCCAGATATTTACTATCGTCAGCTTACTGAGAAAGATGAATTTATTATTCTTGCCACTGATGGGGTATCTTTCTCTTTCTCAATATGCTATTTACTTGAAGCATCTTCTTGTAGTTCTGAAACTTCACTGTCTTCTTTGTACTTGTGATCCTTTTTTGGGTTGTCACAAGTTCAGTGACATGCATTGGTTTTGCTGTATTTTTGCATGTTTTCTCATTCATCTTGTGTTGCCAATCTATATGATGCTATAACTGATCCATACTGCAATAAGGTACTTGCATTTAATTGATAGAATCATGTCCTACTAAGTTTATTATGTAGTAAGAAACTTTTATTCTTCAAAACAATCATTGATGCATTGGAAGCTGTTTTGTTTGCATACTCAGGTTTGGGATGTCATTTCCAATAAGGAAGCTGTGGAGATTGTGGCTTCAGCACCTAGTCGAGCTACAGCAGCGAGAGCTCTTGTAGACTGGGCTGTTCGGTCATGGAAGCTTAAGTACCCAACCTCCAAGAATGATGATTGTGCTGTTGTATGCCTCTTTCTGGAACATTCATCTGCAGTCAATGGATCTGTAGAAGAAGACAGCACAACGGAGCCTCCTCATGAGGCAGCAGAAAGGGTGGCGGTGACTGATGGGAAAAATACGGCCTTAGATGTCCCCGGCGATTCTCATGCATTGGCTGTTGATAATTTGAGAAGTTTACAGGGTTCTTCTGAGATTGTTCCTGTCCCAGAGTCAACAGAAAAGTATTTTGTTAAGAGCCAGGGCCAATCAAAGAGGAGCCTAGCCGAGTGTATTTCTACTGCTGAGGACGAGGAGTGGTCAGCTTTAGAAGGTGTTACCAGGGTTAATAGTCTGTTAAGCCTTCCCAGGTTCTCGTCTGGTGATAAAAGATCAGCAAGTTGGAGAAATTGGTTATGACACATCTAAAAGTGGTTATTCCCTTGTTTTGATCACAGCGAACTGGGGCTTCAGCAATTCCATGTCATGAGAGAATTGAAGAACATACACTAAGAGTAAGAAATTTTGTAGGATTGCAGTTGCCAAATGTTAATAACTACAACTATGGAAACATACAGTGACTCTCCATTGTTAGAGCTGGAAACTTGAAGGGATTCCTCGTACTTTGAAGGGAGACCAGGAATACTTCGTTGGTGTTACCATCAATTTGGAGTTTGAAGATCTATGTTGTCTGTTAGACTGAGCCTTGCTAGACTTGGCATTTTCAACTGTCTCATAAACATGTAAGCCTCAAAATTCATAGAACACGCTTCTTTCTTTTTGTTGATCTGTTTATCTATTTATTGTTGCTGGATTGAACAAAAAATATATGCATATGGCATGGCAAAATGTTGTACGCTAATATCCTGTGCCTTGGAAATGAAATCTTTGGGTCTTTTTGTTTTTCGCTTATCCCCTCCGGAGAGACGTTAGACCTTTCTTTGACTAATGTTCTGTTAGATTATAAAAGCACAACCCTCTGGCACCCATCCATGTTGCTTGGAAAGAAACAATTGTCAAAAGTAAGTTACAGTAACACATGAATTTTCAACATGAAATAAAACGAGCATTCTTGTGAAGCAACTGGGAGAGGGTGAATTCCAATCTTCCAGGCTTGCCGCCAGAACATGAAGATATCTAATATCGACTCCAATGGTGAATCTCACGGGCTTGATACATGAAGAGCACAACAAATCGTGCCCTCTATCTGAAGCCCACCCTCACTTTATATATATCCTGAAAGGTACCCTCACTTTATATTGACAAATGAGGAGTCATGGCGAAGATCCAAATACAATCACATCAAATGAAATATACTTAAACAGATAATAACAACATGTCGCTCAGTGACACTACCAATGACATTCAAATTTCTCCTCTCAATTATATAATGAGAAAAGAGTTGATATATCCTCGATAAAAGTATGGAGATAATAAATTTCTTATTGTATTATAATATATCAGTGTTAAAAGATATATATAGTACTTTTACTTCCACCATCCATTAAAAAGAATCAAGTTAGAACCCTCACAACCATTAAATTACATTATCAGCAACTTGCAGCAATCCATAACTAGTCACTTAACTCAAGATCGTGAAATATTTTGGAGATTATAGATGGTTAAATTTATATATGATTAAACTTATCGTTGATCTAATTTCGTAAAATTTATAACCCTACACCAAGATGGATTCTCTGAGGGTAAAATAGTGTGACTCTTAATCTAAAATTGATGTGAAATGAAATTTTAAGATTAAGTCACGAGTGATTATTATTATTATTTTTTAAAAAAAACAAACAAATACTATTCTTTTAATTATATAAAATTATTACTCAAATTATAACTTATATTTTATGAGATTACTACAATAATATAGACAATTAAATAATTAATAAAATTAGTTTATAAATCTTATATAACACAACTTAAATTTTTTTTCTTTTCTAATATTTAAAGGGCTTCACTCCACCCGTAAGAAGACTGTGGTGTTTATTCAAATTGAAAGAGGGAAATTAAATCAATGCATTGTGGGGACGTGCCCTCACAACTGTCAGCAAGTGTTAGTAGAATACTTGTTGTAAACTCTCAAAATTATTGGGTTGAGACATTATAGATACGACGGATCCAAAGAAGTAAATTTTTTCCACAGTTGTTTCAAAGCTGTAAAACTAATTGATCTTCCTGAGCAAAAAGAGAAAAGAAGGAAAACTCGAGTGAGTGCAAGAGTGTAGTGTCTCGAAAAATTAAGAAGAATCCAACAAAAAGAAAGGAAATTGGTGGACTTTTTGGAGATGTCAAATCAAAGACAATTAATGAGGGAGGTAAATTTCAAAAGAGAGCAGCTTTTTAATACTTGCACTCCACATAAACACCACTGTTACTGTAAGGGGCCGGGAAAAACAAGCTCATCCATAAATACGTGGGAGTGCAGTTGCAATCTACACCACTCAGCAGCAACCAAGGCATCAAAAGGTGGACCCAAAAATGAAAAAACTGCCCTTTTCTTTTCATTATTTATATTTGGTAATATACTATATATTTTTCTTTTTCGATCTCTCCTCTTTTTCATTCTTCTCTTAATAATTGCAGGAACCGGTTGACGAGTGCGATTCCCTCCAGTTCAGTTTTTTCTTTTTTTTTTCCCTAGTCCTGGTCTCACACTGATATTTGAAAGCTAGCAAAATGTTTTGATTTGGGTTGCAAGTTTTTGATGTGTTTGTTTTAATACGTGTAAGGTAGTGATTACAGTGAACCTATTCTACTCAGAATAAATTTAATATTTATTTTTTATGGTACTACGATCATCATCAGTGCTATACAATTCTAATGTAGCCGTACGCTGTGTGTAAATATTAATTACTTAATGTGGAGTATTATCTCTTGTCCTGCTGGAGCAGATAAGGGATCTTCTTTTAACCTAGCCTCTCATAGATGTAGATATATTCCTACGGTCATCATCACGAAGCACACTAGCCAGTATAATAAATGGGGGGTTTCTGTTTTTGGCCCTGTCCTAGCAATATTCTTGCTGTTTGCTAGTGATTTGTATTCAACCGAGATGCTTTCTAATTTATTGTTTTGATTTAGATAGCTCGCTATATTTGAATTATGAAGTTTGATGAAGAATCCAGGATATTTTTTTTGTTCCCCATAATGGATGGTTTTGTTTTGCTTTTGCAGCAAATTCTTTTTGTCTTCTTTCTTCACTTGGCGCTAATTGAATTACATAAAATTATTTCACGATGCCTACATTTATACTCTTGTATAAAATCTAGTAGCCAGTGGGTTTACTGTGTACTTGTTCTTAGAAATTAAAGAAAGCAGCCATTTTGCTGCACACGCACGTGCATGGGAATGGGATTTACATAGGTTAGGATTACTCACTTTCACTCACTTCACTTGGGATTAATCAACATTTCTATTATTTTCTCCTCTCCCTAGACCTCATGCTGACACTGATCAAAGGAGGTGGTTTCCTGCAAGTAACTTGGGCCAGCCAGTGAGCCAGTGATGTCATCACAAAATCAAGTTGATGCAATCATATATATATATATATATATATATAATTTATGTGCACGGTAAAGATTCGTTATCGACCAACATGAGATTATTTTCTCTAATACCTTAAACAGTCACGTCTTATCGATCTTTTATATAGTTATTGTCATGCAAAAAGAATTAATTGACATATCAGTTTAACTCTAATACTATACATAAGAACTAATAAATCGAACTTTGGAATTAAAGATTGTGTCAACTTTGTTTAAATATATAAAAGCTAGTTAGCCTAACTTTGTAACATCTTAACGTTAAAAACATCATTCAATTGAAACAAACGTGTGCTTTGGTGTGGATTCCAACTACAATAATTAAGTTAATAAAATTTATTATGTTCAAGTTAGAAGGTGTGAATTCAATCTTGTTCGCATGAACAAGAAAATAACTATATTGAACTATAGTGAGGCTAAAAGGGCAAAAAAAAGAGAGGGTGGTGGTTGGGGAGGGGCGGAGGGGAAAGAAGAGGGGGATCTCCGGTGCACGTGGTGAGGAAGTGATGAGCCAAGCTGTGTATCTGTCAAATCTTGTGAAATGAAAAGGCAGTAAGTGATGAGGGTGAGCCAGCTGCAGCTATAGGGCGAATCCAAGAAAGAGACAAGAAAGGCAAATTAAACAGGTGTCAGCGTAGAGACAATACCACACAATACCCTCATACTCAATGTATACTCATGCAGGCTCCAAGTTTTGCATTGCATTTCCACATTTAAAGCTTTGCGTGTTTCTGTGGCTGGGATCAACCTGCTTCATTTTGTCCCTCTTTTATACAGAATTTTCATTTTTGCAGCTTCTGATTTTACCTTTCACTTTCTCTCAGTGATCCCCCAAAAAAAAAAAAAAAAAAAAAAGAACAGAAAACTGCTCAACTCTACCATGCCAGCATAATAAATGCTGAAACAGATCTGGTGTCCCATGTGTAACACTTACATAGTAACTATTAAATGCGCAAATTAAATGTCATTTCTAACAGATTCATTTGGAAATTTGAGAAACATTCTCCTTCTCCTTGCCTATAAATATCGATCAACTTATTACCACCTACCCCCACAATCATATTTATCACTTGAGAGAAACAAGGTATTCAGGCGTCCCCGGTATTTTGACGCATTTTAATAGTATGTTACTTAAGCTTTATTCATCACCTCCCCTCACACTAGCGGCTCATGAGCATGCGTTGCATCAGAGTTTAATTTATATTTCCTTCCTTGGAGCCTCAGAGCTCGAGTGAAAACAGTCTTTCCCCCAATATAGGAGTTTGACGTCCCTCGAATATTTGAGAGGCTTTAAAATCTAAGCGGTGCCATATCAGAATTGATGTAAACGGGTCTCAGTAGATGTAAATATCTTATATAATATGAGTTGTAATCTGAGCATTAGTCTCATGTAATTCAAAAATATATATATATATAGTATGTTACGCATCGTATCGTTAACCTGTTAATTAACTTTGGTTTATTATGTGATTTATATAAGATATCATGAAGTTTAAAAAATTGACCGTGTTAGACTGTGAGTTGAGAGATAATGCTAACTTGGAACTTAAGGTTAATAAAGCTAACGTAAGGATTACTTTTGTATATATGATAATTAAGAATAATTTTGCCTAATCGATTGGTCGATGAGAATTCAATAGTATAACATAGGAAGCTCTTTTGGAAATTCCAGAAATCATAAAAAATGTCACGTCAGTCACATAACAAACAAATGATAGTACAATATGCATTCATTTATTTAAAATCAACATATAATGGGTAGTTATATTAAAATTAACTACGCATGTCACACGTGTAATAATTGATTGTATTACCTCTCATACATCATATACTTTCTCCTCTCTCTTTTTAAGTAACGCCAGCTCTAACATTCAATATATTGAAATTGTAAATTATTTACTATCTCATATGTCATGTATCATCTCCCTTGATATGCACGTTTTAAAACAACTTTGACAAATGTCGCCTTACTCCGTAATTAATAATTCTGTAATGGCATCATAGATATCTATCCAAGATCACGACATATATAAGAGTTATTATCAAACTCTTGAACTCATAAAAAATGAAGAGAATGACTATTGTAATCCACCCATCCTTACTTCCCACTCTTAATAATAGAAAACATTGAGTGGTAACAGAATTAAAAAATTTTAGCGTTGAGTAGGGGGACGTTCAAAAAAATTAAAAAAAGAAAAAGAAGCATTGCTTGTGAATGAATATACCAGAATGCTAGAATTAAATAACAACCTAGCTCTACCTCTAGCTCTACGATAAAGATTCTCATTCTTGATTGTTATTGGTTTGGAAAGGAGCCCTACTTTGAGTTTTCCTTTTTGATATGTAGTGTATGTTTCATGTCGAAAAAAGGGAAGAAGCAACTTGCTTCTCGATCGGCTCCAAATCCCGAGTGGGGTTTCTCAAGAGAAATGGTATTTGACATACCAAGGTTTCTAATCCCGCATTATTTCACAGGGATTTCGCATCTCCATGTGAGACCAAGATGACTTGTCAGTTAATTAAAGAACGATATTATGTAGGCCCAAGGCAACTAATCGGTTTATTCCCACTTCTTTTACAGCTTCAAAACAATTGAAACACACGCCTTCATAAACCTAACAGAAAAATTAAAAGGAAGTACGCATAAAAATCAAAATCAAAATCAAAATCAATTATATATTGAATATGTAGCATTTATTTGATACTAAAGAAGTCAAGTTGTTTCATAATGGGTATCATCACCAAATTGGATCTAAAGTGCCATTACGATGTTCAATGGATATATGAATTTAGTACTGTCATGTAAAGCTAAGGAAAAATAATAGAAGTTAATACAACTAACTTATACTCAAAAGTTAATTAAAAAACTGAAAATTGTCTAAATTTTATATAGTTGTATGGACTAATTTGTGGGTGAATTTGACTATAATTTTAAATATAAATTTATGGACTTAAAACTATCCATGCCTTATATGGTTAAATCAAGATTCAATCTCGCATTTACCCAACTCTTAAAGATTCAATCTCCGTTAATGATGAGGGATATAATTTTCCTAATGAAAACCATGCATAAAATTTTGATAGTACATAAAGACACATACATACATGTATCAGGTGACATATGGCTTGTCACACATATTAATGTGTGTGGCAACATACACTTGATTAGATTTCTATATACGTATTCACATAATTTAATGACATTTATACAAAGCTGAGATATGTAAAAAATTTTGCATCCGATTGTAGTAAATGACATAATTATTAATAAAGTGTCATAAGTTTAAGTAACTACTTATCTGCTAAGAAAATATGCATCAAAAGTACCACATCATACATCTTTGATATAATTGTTTCGTCTCTAATATACATATTTTTTTTTCTACCTTATCATTTCTTCATCATATAGTAATATTTATATATAGAACACATGTTTATCACATAAATTAAAATAAAAACTTTATATCCTCATTTCGTAAGTTTGCAAATGTACTCGTATTCTCAGCAATAATTAAGAATGAGAAAATGAGTATTGGACCGGGTTGAGAGATTCTGTTTGACTTTGCCGACTTGTTTACTTACACCTACATCCATAACATAGGCTTCCTATATTAATTTGAAATTAAAATAATTAAAAAAAAGAAAAGAATGGATTTCTGTTGTGGGGGAGTAAGGAGGGCGAGAAATGAGCAAGAGTCTGCTGCTTTATGAGTATAGAGGTGGAGCTATTACTAACTACTACTAGCATCACTTCTCTTGCCTCCCTGTTATAAACTTCTTGGCCAGGTTATGTTGGGTCATACAAACAGTTTCTTCTTCATCATCACAATCGCATCTCAATATATAATACCATTGTATTCCCCTAAACCAAAAATGAAACCAAATCTTGTACATTCTTTTAGCTTTTCACATTCATTTTGAGAAGACGCACACCTCTGGCTAGCTAGCCCTGCCGATCAAAATTAGAGAGACACACAAATCTAATATGCTTGGGTCTTTGAACAATACCACCTCTTCCCGTCATGATCAGCAACAAGAAGAAGATCCCTTGGCTGCTGCGGCTTCGTCGTCAGATCTGATGCTGCAGCATCATCAGCCACTTCATCAATCTCATCATCAATATTCATCATCATCATCATCAACATCAAGAGTAGGAGGGTTAATGAACTCTCCTCCAGCAATCCACATGCGGCAGCTATTGATAAGCTGCGCGGAGCTTTTTTCGCAGTCAGACTTCTCCGCCGCTCTCCGCCTTATCTCCATTTTATCCGCCAACTCGTCCCCTTACGGCGACTCCATCGAAAGATTAGTCCACCAATTCATCAGAGCACTCTCCCTTCGCCTCAATCTGCACCACGCCAACGCCACGCTCTTAATGATGAACATCACTACCACTACCACCACCACCGCAACAACACTACCTTATAATACCACTACTTACAACGACAGAAATGCTCTTCAATCTTGCTACTTGTCACTTAATCAAATAACACCATTCATACGATTCAGTCACCTCACAGCCAACCAAGCAATATTAGAATCTTTACAAGTAGGGCAACGGTCCATACACATCCTTGACTTTGACATCATGCATGGAGTCCAATGGCCTCCTCTTATGCAAGCCTTAGTCGAGCGTTTCAACAATTCCAATATGCTCCAGCCTCCTCCCATGCTTCGAATCACCGGCACCGGCCACGACATAGAAATCCTTCAAAGAACCGGCGAACGGCTTCTCAAGTTTGCACAATCACTCGGCCTCAGATTCCAATTCCACCCTCTCCTCCTCATGAACGATGATCCAACTTCCGTAGCTTTTTATCTTCCCTCAGCTTTGACGATTCTCCCAGATGAGACCTTGGCAGTCAACTGCATGTTGTTCCTCCACAAGCTCCTTAAAGATCACGACACGCGAGACCTGCGTTTGTTTCTCCACAAAATCAAGGCCTTAAACCCCAGAGTGGTGACCATAGCTGAAAGAGAAGCCAGCCATAATCACCCGGTGTTTTTACAAAGATTCGTACAGGCGGTGGATCATTACGGGGCCATATTTGACTCGCTGGAGGCTACGTTGCCACCAAACAGTAGGGAGAGGCTAGCTGTTGAGCAGGTATGGTTTGGGAGGGAGATAGTGGAGATAGTGGCGGCTGAGGGAGAGAGTAGAAGAGAACGACACGAGAGGTTTGATTCGTGGGAGATGATACTTCGGAGCTGCGGTTATAGCAACGTTCCTTTGAGTGGTTATGCTTTGTCTCAAGCTAAACTGCTGCTAAGACTCCATTATCCTTCAGAAGGTTACCAGCTTCAGATTCTTAACAATTCTTTGTTCCTAGGTTGGCAGAATCGTGCCCTTTTCTCTGTCTCTTCCTGGCACTAAATCCTTATATATATTATTTGTGTCAATTATTATGCCCTAAATTATGACCAAATCCTCACCCACCCACTTACCCCAACCCAAAAAATAAATGAAATTAAAAAAAAGTACGAGGGGATATATTCAGACCCTTTTTGCTCCTGTAGCTACTTGCTTCAATTCAATTTGAGCACAACAAATGATCAAACGCGATCTCAAGATCCTCAGTTAGCTGGCTATAGCATGTTGTTGTCGTTGCATGAAATTATTTTTTGAAGAAATTAAAGCAGCCCAAGTTTGTTCCACCTTCGTTGCTGCCTTCGCTGCTGCTGGTGCTGCGGGTTGTGGCTTCACTCACTGTGCGCCCTCAGTTGGTTCTTTTTCGGGGAGCTCAAACTACATGTGTATGTGACTTGCTACCTCTTATAATTTTTATAGTTGTTGGTTTCGTTGACATTTTCTTTCTCTTTATTTGTCTTCTTCATTATCTCTTTTTATAGTATAAAACTTTTTTTGGCTTAATTAATTAATTCTGTAGCCAAATCCTCTTGGCCTGCGATGGGTAACAAGAGCGATGCGAGATGTTTCATGATCAACTTAATTAATTAATATTCCATTTAAAGTTTGAGGCACCATCTTCCTCTAGACGGACGGTTGTTGGTTTGGTTTTGCTTTAGACAATATTTATAAATATTTTATGTTAATGCTGCTTCAGTTGGGTCGATTTAATTATAAGTAAATTTAATTAATTATATCCGCTGTCTTATCCTCTTTATTCTCTCTCGTATTATTTATAAAATAATTTAATGATGAAATGAAATAGTGTTATTGTTGCCTTCTTTGTTCCCCAAAATTCCTTTGTGCTCTCAATGAAGGGATCATCAAAATGCATGAGGGTTCTAGTTTTCTGAGACATGCACAAATTAAGTATCTACATATATATACCCGTTGGTGTCTCTTTAATTTAATATATGTGTTGCCCTAATTTCTGCCTTTTGTCCCCTCAACAAAACCATCAAAGTTCACAAATTAAGCCCTTTTCATGTTCACCTTGCCTCCTATATCACCATGCATTTGCAAAACCCTATTCCCTTCCTAGGGATCTCTCGTGTTCTGTAAATTTTAATTCATCATCTTGTTTATTGCATGGACCACTAATTAATATTCTCTCTTCCTCCTTGCTGTCTCCTTGCTTGCTGAGTAATGTATATGATGATAATTGATAGTGAATATATAGATGCTTTTAGGTTTCACAGCTTTGATGTGTATAAATCTGACAATGATGAAAATTATAGTCCTAGCTTGCGTGTGATCAGAAGGCTACCTAGGGTTTGGTTGGTGCACGCATGGCTTGTTTTGTTTTGACAGAATCATCAATCCATCCATCTATCTGCATCTATCTTTCTATGTCTATTGATGTTTCTCTTTGATTCAGACTTAACTTGCCTCTTGGTTTTGTCTTTGTTTACATGATGAGACACTACTATATATACTATAGCAACTTTAATTGATGATACTCATTCTCTACTCCCCGTGCCATACCCCCTTTTTGCAATAATTGCAATGATATGTAGATTTGTTGTGATGCATTAAGTTTGGTTCACTTGCTGCCACAAATTATTCTTTTTGGCTTTCTTTTTTAATTATATATTCGCATGATGCTCATTTGCTATGACAAGGATGTTCCCTGTAGATTTATACCTTTTTTTTTAAACGCCCTGTAGATTTATACTTGTTTATGCTTAGTGGGTATCTCCTCAAATCTTTTATGACTCTCATTACCAAGTCCACTCTTTATTATTGTTTGATCTGTTGCTGTCTGAGAGAGATCAAGAATTATTTTACAACTCATGAATCTCAATTGAGGAATCAGTCGAAACTCACAAAGCACAATAGTATCGTTAATTTATGATCGCACATTTTTTGTTTTCTTTCAACTATATATTATATAATTAATGAGCATATATATGCTAGTACTTGTCCTAATGGTTTATGAGCGGTGGCTGTTGCCTTATTTTTGCGTTTCATCAGTGGACAGGGAAAGGGGAGAGTGACGGTAATTAATTGAAAAGAAAATGATAGGGACCTGAGTTAATTGATAAAATCTATAAAATATATCAAACAAGAACTACTAAGTAATGTTCCATCTGGCATAAGAAATTAATTAACATGTATGCATACTGTGCAGTCTAGGGCACATGCATTTCTTGCCTGTTCCGAGAGATGCATTTAATATGAGGAACCACAGGATGGTGCTGTATGTCTGTTCATTCGTCAATAGTGTTTGAAGATAATCGTAGAACCACCATTCCCGAATATAAAAATTTCCAAAAAGTTATCTACAGTAACTAGACAGATTGATGTACTGCATTATTAAGAGATATATATATATATATATAGTACAAAGTATTAGGTGAAACAAGTGATGTGAGCATTTGTCAAAAGCACTTTTTGATATCAGGAAACAGCAAGAATCAACCTCCATACTGGTCTTATTCCCGCCCCACAGTATTACAACAACTGCAAGAAAAAGAGCACGGATTTATACATGGACATGGCTCTGTAATGAGAGATTTTCCTGTAGTTCATAGCTTTAGGCTATAAAACGTTTAAAGAAGAAAGAAAGCAAGGAGAAAATGGACGCATGCGAGATTTTGTGCTGAGGGACAATGATATATATCAACTCTACATATTTTATTATCTGTGAATGATATCATAATTTTGTTCATGCATATATTAAAATGTTGACAGAGAAATATCATGTGTACATCTATGATACAACATTGTTTGATGCACAGCCCTGCTCTCGGTTGGAAACCTTTAAGTTTAGCTTACGATCAAAAACTCTAAACAAAACTTAGAAAAATTGTGTTGAAGTCTAACAATGTTGTGCTCCATGATATGATGATATACTCAGGAGAATACATACAGCCAGGGACGTGCAAAGGGTCGCGCTAGAACCTAGATAGGACCGTGTGCAAGAAGTAACAGGCAATCAGAGGTTCCTCCACTCACTTTCTCCCATCTGGGCAACAAAATATTTGCCCAGATCCTACCCAAATGATTTTTGGGAGAGAATATTAAAATGACCTACCAAGGGTTGACCAAAAATGTAGCATATGAAGCCTTTGTCCTACAGCTATCCTAACTCATAATGGCGGTTCTACTCTTTTTGTGCCCCTGCTATGGATATTTCCGAAGTTTTGGGAGAAGAAGAGAATTGTCAGCTTCGCCTGCAACCAAGTTAGTCTTTTATGCATGCATTTCGTTCTAAAGGGTCATTCAGCAACCCTTAAGTGTTATTAAATGACCAAAAAACACTTCGAACCCCAATTTTTGTTTTAATGGACGGTCAAATCCCCATCATTTAAGCAATAAAAATCCAAATCTCTTTCATTATTAGTCTACCAAGCTGGAGAACATATTCTCACTAACATTTAGCCTATATTTATTTATAATGCATGTACATTATAATAAACTTAAATTGAAAAACTTCTTTCATTGTAGATAAGGACATTGCAGTGCATCAATTGCAAGAAACGTAACAAACATTGAAGCAATCAGTATTGCAATGGGCACACAGTTGTACTTTCCTCATCTTCACTGTAGAGCGCACATGTGCTTCCCTCAAGAGAAGCCAAATTATTGCCAACGAATCCCTCTAGCATCTACCCACTCATTCAGTAACCTTACATGCCAACATAAGTACATCAATCAGATTATGGTAATATCTCAATGGTGTATTTATTTTACATTACAAGGCCATGTGGCTTCTTGGATCCCTATCACTTTTTCTCACCCACAAGCGGCTAACCCCCTCCCTCTTATTTTGCTTATGCTTGAGAAAGCTCAAGGACTACATAAAATACCTCATCCAATTGTGTATAAAATTAATGCTGTTAATTGCTGACAATCACGTATCATGTTCCAGCTTCTAGCTCTCTTGGAGGCTGTTTTACCAAAATGGATGGCATTTGATCCGCCGACCAATTGGACTAAGCATCATAACCATCACCAATTAAACCACTGCTTCAAAATAGATACAGATTACAAGGGGAATTCCTTTTGAAGAAAATCAAGATTCCGTGAATCACAAGCTTCAAGCATGTCATTTCTAGAAGCAGAACTGCAGATTTAAAAAAAAAAAAAAAGGGATGAAATTTGAATAACCTCAGGTTTGAATGACATATAAGCTCAGAATATATCCCCTCTATTAGGATAACAACCGGCATACCTCAAAGAAATTCTCAAATACTGCCAGGCATTATCTGCCTTGGGATTCATAGCGAGTGCACGGACATAGTAACGAATAGATTCCTCATACATACCCTATATTCCGAAAATAGGTATACATTTTTTATTGATTAGTACAAGTTTTTTTCCCCTTAAACGATACATCATAATACTTAAATGAATGCAGTAATTCAAAGATTTCGAATAATCAAGAAGAATGACATAAATCTCAAGGTAAGTCATTATCAAACAAAAGGGACATTCAGTAGCATCATCTTACAGATCAATTTGACATAGAAAACTAAAAGTATAAAGTTAAATGTAATAACTAAACAATCACGAATAAAATGTTATCATACAAAATGTCATTGCCTTTTGCTCGTTCATGTACGAAGAGGACAGCACTTGTGCAGAAGCAATAGTTTGCAAGTCAGCAAGTATTTCATATTAACAACAATTTTACCAGTAACAAGGGAAAAATAACAAATTGAAGCTATATTATCCCCAGGAAAGCATGTGAATTCCCCAATATATTTGAGACATTTTGGTTCCCTATCATTCTAAACGAGTTCATAGCTTTCCAATAGCTGTAAAATGAATAATTATTTTTCAATTAGTTCATTCTGTAATTCCAACGGATTTCCATGTGATTTATGTGCCTTTAATTGATAATACAGAAATTCTATACAGGTTTGCCAATACGTAACTTGCAAATAACAGTCGCATGAGATTCTGCTGCATCAAAAGAGCTGCAAAACTTGTACTTTAATCAACAGCAAATAAAACACAAGTCGGTTTCTAGAGAGACTTTCGCATATAAGAAGAATAAATGAATCAGAAGAGTGCAATCTATTCAGTTCCTAACAAATGCAAGGTACAGTCACAATTTGTATAAAGAATCAAGAATAGGAATGGACCTGGTTGGCATAGCTGATACCCATGTTTGCCCATGCACGAACATAGTTGGGCTTCAAATCTAAAGCCTGGAAACATAGAGATAAACCCAAAAATAGGAAAGAAAGAAAAATCACATTCAAGTTAAATGGAAGAAATTATGTCAGTATGGGCCAAAACATTTATCAAAGAATTAATTTCTTTACCACTTGTTAACATACCGGAATTCGTTTCTAATTTTCTATTCTACTCAGTTCAGAGATCATGCCAAAAATTTTGCACTTCAATAACTTTTTGCATCCAAACTTCAGAACTTTTAATTGAAATGCAGTATAAAGCACAATAGTATACTCAAAATTTCTCACAACATTTAGTTTGATGGGCTAATTGCAGGGCTTACCCGTTGATAAGCAAGTATCGCATCAGCACTTTGAACACTATTGGCTTGTGTTGCACCAAGTTTGTTCCAAAGAGAGTAATCTTGTGGCTTCAGTTTCAAAGCTGTCTGGAAGGACTCAATGGCTTTATCATACTCTCTAGACAAGTTGTACAAGACACCTAGTACTATGTGCACATCAGCATCTTCAGGAGACACACGGGCAGCTTCAACAAATAATCTAGCAACCTGCATACCGCAAATCAACAGATGTAATACAAGAAAATCAGAGCTGTATCATCTATATGGAGTTTTGCAGTCACTAATGCAATAGATAGAGAGGAAATCTCCTTGATTCTAAACTTGGATATGTTTAGCAATTTAGATATATTTTATGAACTAATACTTTAATGCAGGTACATATACCGAGGTATCAGCAACTTTGACTAGTTAGCTAATGTTTACTAATCAATCCCGTGCAGTAAAACTAATACTTCTTCTCATATTTATGAGGAGTTTCACCATAACTTTTCCAGTTTTAACTTCATTTGTTCTGCAAAGTGTCTTTTAAAGTAACATACTAAATTACGATATTACCCAACAAAATTAATCTTATCAGGGAAAGTTGAGAAAATTAACTTGAAAGTATCAGCAACTCCAGATGGCACAGTCAACTCGGACAAAAATAAAAGTCATTCCTTTTGAGACATACTTACATCAGCATAATACAAAGAATCAGAAAGCTCTGGGGGGGCAATTGTCCCGTACTTCGGGTGATGACGTAGCCATCCATACAAATATTTCAATGCAGCTGCCTGCTCCAACTCTGCAATTTTTGATACACAAGTTTCTGATTACTGATTGATCATATATATAGATTTTAGGGGTGTTCACGGATCTGATTTTGCGGATTGGACATCAATCCATATCCAATTCATAATTTTACGGATTATAAATTTTCAATCCAATCCACGGATTGGTGAAATTCAATCCAAATCCACTCCATGTGTCTGCGGATCGGATACAGATTTGACCCAATCTACATCCAATTCACCATTTTGTGTATTACTTTGCAGGTAAATTTTTTTTAATTCTATCAAATCCACAAAGTAAATAAAAAATATAATATAAAAATAATTTTACAACCGATCAAATTTAAAATTGAATAAGATTTAAATAAATTAATTGTTTAAATAAAGTTAGAATAATACATTCAAAGTTTTAAATATAATGTAATGAAAATAAAAAAACTCTCTTATGTTTAGATCAATACATAGAAATTAACTAAAATTATGAAAATTAACTGTTTAGAAAACTAGATTTGCTTATTTAATTATTTTTTATTTTATATTATTATGGATAAGATACAATATAGTGTTAAATTAACTACATTTTAACTTATTTTGTTATTAGTAAGTAGTAATTCCACATTTACAAGTTTAATTTTTTTAATTAAATAATTTTTTTGGCGGATTAGCGGATTTCTTGAGGATTAATAGAAGTAAATCCATATCCAACCCATTGACTACGGATTTTCAAATTTTCAATCTAATCCAATCCACCAATCCACAGATTGGATTTTTACGGATCAAATTTTTGCTGATCAGATGAATTGAGTGGATCGGATTAGATTTTGAACACCCCCAATAGATTTGATACTTGAACACACTATTTTACCCATAATTCAAGGAAACTTATAGTTAATTAATGATGCATCTATTTTATGAAAACTGCACACAATGATACTTTAACTACATGTACGTCTAGGACCGTTGTGCTTCAGCTTATCGTAGAAAGAAAACAGCTAAAATCTTTAGCAAACAACCCACTTTTACTTGGTGGCTAAATAATTACCACCCACCTATACAGTTATTTTCTCAGCTAGCAATTTAATCCCACAACAGCTATGGATTAAAAGCCACATCACTTCACTTTAATCCCAAATATAGCCCACATGATCCCATCAGGGTAATAACAAAATGCCTACTGGATTACATCTGGGTATTAATAATTGAATATTTCATTCCCCAGAAGTGATATAACTTAATATTATAAGTAAAGCTCTCTTTTATCTGCTTTACATGACGTATATATGTAGAAGAAAGGAACAACACTAACCATTTGTATGACTCACGCCAAGAGAAAGAAGCACTTCGAGGTTTGTAGGTTCCGCCTCATGTGCACGCATCATGGCCGCTATAGCCTGCATATAAAACAAGTTGGTTAATTACACGCTCTGCACAAAGTGCTTTTGAGTAACCAAATTGCTCTCTAAACAACCAGACGCTTAAAACTTTTAATGCACAAATCATAAGAGCAAGGGTCAATAGAGCTACATCCTCACGAACAAACATTTAATTTGAGACATAATCACCTGCCACTACTTAAGGCTGAAGAATAAGTTGGAATTCAAAATACACTTATAATGTGTAGTCATGATTGGTCGACTAATCAACACTAGCTCTCTCATACATATAGATATATGCTAATGATAAATGTCTAACAGGATTGCTAGATATAGTTTCAGAAAGCTGCTACCAACTATGAAAGGTAAATAATCAATCTATGACCATGAAAATTTTGAAAAATGGGAGGTGGACCCATGGGGATGTGCTGTGAAAAAGGATATATGGCCATAAATCATCTGTATAAGAGATGGACTGGAGGCATAGGCCATTGGGAATAGGGAAAGACAGACTCTTCTATATTAAACCTTAATTACCCACTTTGTTTTGGAATGATGATGACTCTCTTCCCTGAAAAATACAATGCAAGTCAGCATTATATCTGTAGTAGAAACCCCCGGACGGCATTAAAAAGCTTTGTATAATGTGTCATGGAATGGGAACATTTAAGTTTCAAGAATCTCAAGCTTGATTCTCTTGCATGCACTATTTCAAACGAAATGATTCAGAAACCATCCCAAGGTATGAACAATAGAATAACCTGTTGATCATCATCGTTTTCAGCATTTGCTATTCCAAGTAATCTCCAACCTTCAGAATTTTCAGGGTTTTTCAAAACTTCAGCCTCCAAAGCGAGCACTGCTTCACTTAGAAGTCCTTTGCGGAATAGTTCCTGGCCTTCTTTTAGGGGATTGGGATGACCAACATAAGGATTCACATCTGAAAAGACATAAACCCCCCTTGAAGCATCTGAACGCACCTTGGCAGCTACTTGCTCGTTCAGGAACCTAGAGTATAATTCCAAAAATGGTTTCAAGTAACAACACATTTATAAAGAAAAAAGGGCAGGCAGCAAGACAAAAGCTCAAAGCTTTGGAACAGTTTTATTATATGGAAAACATTTGAAGTGCATAGATCAATATTAATAAAAAATAAGTGTCAATCTTGAACATAAAGGATTGGCAACCGACCGAATAATTTTTAAACAAAACATTTTTACAGAAAAAATGGAAGAAAAATACAATGAGCACCCCAACTGGCAGGAGAATAAGTTTATGGTGAAATTATCTGTTTGTACTGCATAAGTTACGATAACCTTAAAAAATGCATGAAAAATGAGGGCAGGAAGGATACAATAAAAAAATTAGGGAGTGGGGCTTCAGGTAGTGAGTACAGGAACCATAATTCACGGCATCATCAGACCATTGATTGCAAAAACAAAAAATTAAATATTCAGCTATATTCTTAACTAATTGAAACACAGGATATGCAGGACTTACTCATCGTATGCATTTGCCCAACCATCACCCGATGTCTCAAAAGCCCCTTCACTAACCTGCTGCCCAAATTCTTCTGCCCAGTCACCAACATGCAATTTAGAGAATTCATTGACCCACTGATCGTCAACTGAACCCTGTTGCTCTTGTGCAGCAGCAAATTCATCTGCCCATCCTTCAGGTCCACGAGAAAGCTAAGAACCAACAAAATTAGATATCAAATTTTTGTACACTGACATATACAGATCTTTTGTACACAGTAATTTCACGGGACAAATTAAAAACACATCAAAGTATATCAAGAACTGTCACAGCTCATACATCAAGAATTGTCACAGCTCAACTAACCCAAAAATAGAATATGAATATAAATATATCCATGATATAATATCACATTGATCTGACTCAACAAAACTTCATCTTAGAGTTGCCTATTATATATTTTCAGTAAATAAAAACTTTCAGGATACCAAGATATATCTATACATATAAATCTATATCTACAAACACACATACAAATTGCATTTGCCTATGTCAATCTACAAACAATCAAGATAAATTAACCATTTGATACATAATTAATACAAATGTATCTTTTCCTTCAATACAGTCTTCTTAGCTGAATAGCTTGTGAATACATCTAGATTATTCATGAAAAAGCACAAGTGTAAATGGACTTTTGCTTCAATAGATTCTCTACTTGCCTCATTACGTGCAAATTCATCAGCCCAAGCAGGACCATTATTATACTGTTGTTGATATTCAGATGCCCAATCTCCAGATGCAGGTAAGGTGGCTGGTTTCACTTGATTATCATCAATAATAAGTTCCCCGCGACTCATTTTTGACACAAACTGAAGAAACCTTGAATTCTGCAAACCCAAAATCTCTAATAAATATTTAACATGAAATTTAAGGAGACAACAACATCTTGAAACATTGAAAGATTGGGGCCAACATCTACATTTATAACAGCTAGACCTATGTCACATGGTCAACTGCCATTAAACAAAGAGGCGGGCAATTTAAGAGTTCTTGCATCCAGTGTACATTGACATTTACAAAAGCATATACAAACAACATACCCACATACAATATATCAGTCATCTGGTGTCAAACTTCTTGATGCTTTTATTATTTTTTTTATCAACATCCAACGTAACTCCTTCCGATGAATAAACACAAAATAGTTTATTATGTCATAAAACAACATGCAAATTACAAGCTACAGCTTTTCATGTCGTTTAGAGGATAAAATAAGACACCCATTCACAAATTACTCAAATCAACAACAGGGTCTAATTATAGATCCTTTTTGCGCATTTTGGGGGTGGTAAAAAGGTAATTGCATTGCGGAATAATGGTGTTTGGCGATGATGAACCTAGGGAGAAAAGATATTGATCCACCCTCTAGCATCTGTCTTTCTTTGAAATAAGATTTCTTGTGGAAGCAAATGCACATACTATGGAAATCTTAGGTCATGATAGAGGATATAAACCTGAAATTTAGGGTCATGATTTTGTGCTAATGTCTGTGCAAGCATACGGGTTTGCTCCATTGCAGCTAAGTTTGAGATGTTTCCACCTCTCATTTGATCTCCTGATGTCAACAGAACTTGCTCCTGCAACAATTAGGAGTAATTAGAAAATACTAGAACTTAAAATGACCAAGGTAACTATATCATATGGTTTTTACCATGAAAATGGAAGTTAAAAAGTGGCAGTACGGCCGTCAATTACCAAATAAAACAATTAGAAACAGGAGAAAACTTCAAAGTGTCAATGTAATGGTCAATAATTGAGAAGCTGGAGCCAAAAATGAAGAAGTTCGGCAAGGTTTGATTTGCCGAGTTTAGAGAACAATAGAAGCTATAATAACATAAATTCAATGAACCTAATAGCTAGCGACTCCAGCATTAATAATGCTAACCATCATACGGTTCCAAAATCAACCCGTGGCCAATCTAACCAAATTTATATAACCTATCAGCCATGGAAGGTAGACACAAGCTAATGAGGACATTCTTACTCGCTCGAACTCAGAGGCCCAACCATTGGCACCGTGCTGTTGTTCAAATGAATGAGCCCAAGCATCAGGATCACCGTGTGCTGCTCTGTGCTGGCCATATTCAGCAACCCATCCATCTGCAGGATGAGGACCAGTATTACGCATACCTTGAGATTCATTCCAATAATCCTCCAGCTCCTGAAATCGCCCAGGCAGAGGTCCCTTTCCACGGGCATCACTGTCTATCTCCAAAGAAGACAATAATGTATTTACCTGGATCGAAAAACCAGGTTGCCAATTCAACTATAGTCAAACAAGTGTGACTGGTGTGAATAGAATCAACTGAAGAAATTTTAAAGCATTTGTGATATAATTGAAGGTCAAAAAGAAGAAATTGTCAGAAAAAAAGAGCAAAATTCTCAAATTAAATCAGAAGTCAACCTGAGCATTAATGAAATCCTCACTCTGATCTGCAAAAAAATGCCTTGCCATTATGCTACTACGATCACGTATGCATTTTTTGTCGCCTTCAGACAAACCCAACAGTGGAAGTGCAGCAGGACGGAAAGGAATACCACCGCGGCTACTCGCAACAAATGAATGCAAAAAGCTTGATAACACTCTTTGTGGAGGACCTACAATAAGGTAAGCAAGGAAGAAATACAAAAAAGCTTATTATAACTTGGATTTTCCTCATTCCCACAACGCTGCAAAGCTGCTTTGTGTTTGGAATACTATTTTAACCTCATCATGCTGAACTGAGTAAACGTATAACATTAAAGAAAAAAGTACCATCCACAGTTGGTTGAAGCTGAGAAGCAGCTGCCCTGTCATAAAAATGATCAAAAGGAGGACCATGGCTTTGGTGCTGAATCTCATCCCATGCATCAACAAATCCATTCTGATCAGCAGAGCGGAAGCCACGAAGAAATTCAGAGCCCTGCAACAAACAAAACAACCAGTGTGATAAAAGACAGTAAAATAGAAGTAAAAATTCATAATTCCTTAGAAGTAAAAAAAAAAAAAAAGAAAACAAAAACCTGAGCATTAGGTGGCAGAAGGGACTGGTCAAACTCAGAACCGGGAAGAGCTCCTAAATGATTGTCGGTCTCCGCATAAAAATTAGGCTCAGAAGTTACGGGTGTGGATGTTGGAACCTCCCGTAGCCTTTCCTGTTTATTTTTCAAATTTATATAAAATAAATGCTTAACCCAATTCAAAAACCACTAAATACACGATGAAACTCGTTACGAATCAATCAATAAAAATCCAGCTTCGACTAATAATTTGAGGACAATTATGATACAGAAGAACTCTACGATTAGGGGGAAAAAAGCATCGATTTCCATGATTTTTACAAGTAAAATAATATTTTAAATTAAGTCAATTCAGTAAAAGCGAGTTGAAAGAAAAGAGGAAGACCTGAGTCTTTGAAGAAGAGCCGATAAGAGCGTTGGCAAGAGCACCGAGGGGATTTGAAGAAGAAGAAGAGCCTGGAACCGCGCAAGCAGCTCCGCCGGTAACTAGCTCACGCATCGCCATCACTCCGATTTCTTCTAAAACTAATTTTTTTTTTTTTTTGCCTTTCTCAGTCAATAAATTTTGTTGATGAATTGATGATAAATAGAAGGTCGACTGTTTTAGTCCTTTTTTTTTTGTTTTTCTTTGGGTTACGGGAGAGCTGTTGTTAGCCTGACACTTCCTATGTATATATATTATTTTTATTTTTATTTACTTTTATAAATACTTGCTTCTCTTTTTCTGTGCCACAAGGGGATGTCATTAGTAATTTTAATAATTTATAGATGAGGTAATTGTTACAAAATTTTGGGGTTATTCTCAGTTTATAATAAAATTGTCTTTGACGAGTCCTAATAAATCCAGCATCTAAACAAAGAGGGGATTATGAATTAATACTAATCAAATATTAAGAATCATCTAAAAATTTATGTCACAAAGTATGGAAATATGGTATCTTTAAATTTGTTTTCTCCTTTCACATTGGTTGTTGAATGCTTAAGTTGAGTTTGTCAATATGTTTACATAAATTCTTCCGTAAATTAGTAGAAATATATTTATTTTGAGCAATTGTGAAAACATAATGACAAGGATCTTTGTGAAAATAATTAAATACTATATTTTTATTTGTGATTTTAAAAAATTAGCGATCCAGATATTATTTCTTTTAATTTTTCACAATTATATATACATTCCGTAACTGAAAAGAGTCCGTTCCCACAAATGACCCCCGAAACTCTGGCAGCGAACGGAAACTGGCCCACACTAATAAGCCCAACCCAACAAACAATTAAGGCTTTGTACGGACGAACTCCCTAAGTTCCACGGAGAGTAATGTTTTTCACACCCCTTCAAAATTCTTAGATCACAATTTTGGTATTCATAGTTCTATTGTCAGTAGAAATTGCATTAAAGAAGCAATATGAATTTAGTTACATTAAAAAATCTTTTCAAATAAAAAAAAATTACAGATCATAAATCTGAACTATTTTTTCGTCTTATTGTATGATATAATTAATTTTATTGTGAAATCAAAATAATTATAAAATAATGAAAAAATAAATTATCTGATAACATTAATTTTATTACGAAAAATTATGTTTATAAAATTTATTGAAAATGAAAATCGAAATTTAATAAAATTTTCTTGTAGTTATGTGTGTGTGTGTGTTTTTGTAATTTGATAAGAGAAAGTGATAAAAAAATAAAATATTGAAAAGATTTCATTAGAACTTAAAAGGGCGTTAGAATCTCACTCTCGTCAATTCCAATTTTCGTTCTCTTCTCTCCGTCGCTCGCAATTTCATATAATAAAAACAACAAACGGTAAAGAGGAAGAGAAGGAGGAAGAAGAAGGGAGAGCAATGGCGTCGTCGTCGAGCAGTGGATTGACGTTCAAGCTTCATCCACTTGTGATAGTAAACGTATCGGATCACTACACTCGGGTAAAATCTCAGATGAACCACTCCTCCTCCGCCACCACCACTAACGACGACAACAACAACGGCGCTCAGCCACGTGTCTACGGTTGCGTCATCGGTATTCAAAGAGGACGCACCGTCGAGATCTTCAACAGCTTCGAACTCCTCTATGATCCCTCCACTCACTCCCTCGATCGCTCTTTCCTCGAGAAGAAGCAAGAACTCTGTAATTCAATTCAATTTATTATTCTCTTTTGGCTATTTATTCTCTTTTAATTTACAGAAGAAAAATTAAATAATAAATATTCCTTTAAAAAAAATATTATTATTATTATTATTATTATTATGCTTTTTGTGTTTTAGATAAGAAGGTGTTCCCACACTTCTATATACTTGGATGGTACTCTACAGGGAGTGATGCTCAAGAATCCGATATGCACATCCATAAAGCTGTATGTTAGATTTTATTGTCTTTTATTTTATTTTAGTTTATTGTTGCTTCGTTTTACTTATAGAATTTTTTGTGTTGTAATAGTTGATGGATATCAATGAGAGTCCTGTGTATGTTCTCCTCAATCCTTCTATCAATCCTGCCCAAAAGGATCTCCCTGTTACTATTTTTGAAAGCGGTAAGATAGTACGTATAGAGTTATAGTTATGAAACTTGAATTGTCATATGGCATTGCCAAATGCTTCTTTTAGTTTTTTTTTTTTTTGCTTGTTAATTTTTATATGTCGTGGGTGTTGATTGTTGTGAACCCAGAGCTGCATGTCATTGAGGGGATTCCACAGCTAATCTTTGTTCGTTCAAGCTACACTATCGAGGTACAATCTGATTATACTTTATAGCATATTATTGTTGCAAATAGACTATATAGAATTGTGTCCAACTGAATCATTTTCTTTCTATTGTCAATTTGCAGACTGTGGAAGCAGAAAGGATCTCTGTTGATCATGTTGCACATCTCAAACCTTCTGATGGAGGTTCAGCAGCAACTCAATGTAAGTACCCACTTCCTTCTGTTGTTGTCTTTTTTAATTTTTCTGATATGAACTTTGCTTTGACCTGTTGTAGGAGGATAGCCAGAAGTTTTTGACAGCGTGGTTCTTTTCTTTTTTGATTAATGATATTATATGTTTTGTGTGCAGTGGCTGCTCACCTTACTGGCATACATAGTGCCATCAAGATGCTTAATAGCAGAATTAGGGTCCTTCATCACTATCTTGTTGCAATGCAGAAAGGTATAAGATTTTTATTCTTGAAATTTCCAAATTGGTATCTTCCCAAAGCTGGATGCCTTCGAAGGTTTCTTATGTTGATGAATAAAATACTACTGCTCATTGCCTTTTCTGCTCCTGGATGCAGGTGAAATTCCTTGTGAAAATTCTTTGCTAAGACAGGTATCAAGCCTCTTGAGAAGATTGCCAGCCATTGAATCTGAGAAATTTCAAGATGATTTCTTGATGGTGAGTTTGTTTTCTTCCTTTTTGAATATCTTCACAATTTTCTACCACTAACACCTAGGTATAACTGCAAACTGCCTCATTGTCAAGCGATGATTTTCTGCCTCTTTAGATAGTCTTTCTTTTTGTGAAAAAGAAGGGGAAGAAAATCTAGTCATGATATGATGGAAGAAAAGCCATCATTAAATTGCGTTCTTTGATAAATGGATAAAAGCAGACATAATTTTCTCTTCAAATATGATTTTACCATAACATCAAGCTCTTGACTTACCTTACCTCCTTCAAGGTTCTAATCTTTCCCGCTTGCTCTTATGGCATAAACCTCATCAGACCTAGGCAACATACATGCACCTCAATGTCATTGGTCAAAATGCTGTTCTCATCAAACTCATGAGAAACTTAAGATCACGGCCATCAGCTCTATGAAGGAAAATTTTGGCTCACTGCAATATGCTCTGTGACAATTTGAGTTTAGGGTTTGGGTTTAACTTGATGGAACCTATGATAATGTTGAAGCAAAATGGCAAATGATGACATATATGATATAAATATTAAGAAATAGCAATTGTTCTGACCCTCAGCTTTGATGAAATGGATGCTAGTTGAATTTATGATTCATATTGTGATCAGCTAGTTCAGGCATTTTGGTAACTAATCACATCTCACAGCACTGGAAGACTGTAGATAGATTTGTTGATGAAGCTTGATGGTAGACTGATTTGGGGATTGAGTCGGTGAAAATGATACCTGACATGAGCTGATTGCCCTCAGATTAGTGGTAGTCTTGAGAGGACACAGCATCTTGTATTAGTTTTATTGAGATCTGATTTCTGGTGTTTGGGAGGGTAAAAATCCCTTTCCTTTTCCTTCCCTTGAAGTTCTATAAAAATCAGTTATCAGTAAATTTGAAGTGCTGAGAATGATTAGGTTTTGTATGCGCAATTAACTGTTTTGCCCTAAATTCTGTGGATCTTTAAATTTCACAAACTAGATAAAAGTTGAAATAATCTTTGGCTGACTTATGTTCACTCTTTTGTTTGGTATATCTATAATTAGGATATGTACTTACAGTACTCTATAATTATGAGATACAAAAGTTACTAGTATGTTATTATACAACTGCCTTATGATGCTTATTATTCTTTCTCTTGTAGGAATACAACGATACATTGTTGATTGCTTACCTGGCCATGTTTACCAATTGTGCAAGGTACAATGTACAGTCTTTCTTGCCAGATTTTGTTTCTTTCTGAAAGAACTGAGATTTTAATATGCTTGATAGGTTGAAATGAACAAACTGCAAATGTCATGGGTTGAGTAGGCTATCTAGGTTTGCTTATATTTGAGTGAAGCATATTCAGTAGTGATAACAAGCATGCTTTATTAGTTGCCTAGTTATTGTCAAACCCTTTAAATATCTCTCTGATAACCATTGTTAGGCACAGGCGCCCGTATTTTTTAAAATGCGAATTCTGAAAAATCAGTTTACAACGTTGTAAAACCCTGAATCTGCATTCTAAAAATAAAAATAAGATCTGTTTACCGGAGAAGGTTCATCTCACAGATGGTAGTAGTTATTTGGGGGATTGTAATAATCTTGTTTTAAGTTGGAAGAGTAGTAATTATGAGAAATTAGAAGGTGTCTTATTGAACATGAGATACGAATGTTTACCTAGTGATTATGTTACAATGGTAGAAAGTATTGCATGTTATGAATTTTTTATGAACATTTGAGTAATTGTATTTATTGGATGTGATAGGTGTCCCTTGCGCAGGCACACTAACCTGATTTTTTTTTTTCATTTTATTTTTGGGCAGTACGATGAATGAGCTGGTTGACAAATTTAACACTGCATATGACAGGCATAGCCGTAGGGGGGGACGGACTGCTTTTATCTGAAGCTGCTTGCTATTGTTTGGCAGTGTTGCTGACTTGTTAACTTATTTTGGTGTGCATAGCACATAGGAGCTTAGGAATTATATTGGCAGCACCATAGACAAAATCAAAAAAGAAATAGAAAAATCTACAGGATTTTCTATATATCTTCCTTTTTATGGATTTACTTTTCTACTGTTTGTTTGAGTTTACGGGAGGTGGAAGAAAATAGCACTGCTGCATTATGTGAGGGCTTTTAACATATTCAACATCCATTTTGGGTAATATTAAAATGCCTAGTACTCCCAAGAGTTTGGAGTTTCTCAGGCAGTTTAGCATTCCTGGCATATACCTCGCAGGATTGAATAGTGTGCAAACACAAACATTACTGATAAGACTTTGTTCCAATACCACTATTAACTTAGGGAATTTGTTTGTCTACTGTCATCCATAATTTTTTTCATTGATGATTCAGAGTTTTTATAATCCCGGTAATAAAATAAGGTAAGCAGAAATTGTTTTCTTGCACCTTAATTTCTTGTTTAAGTTGCTTCTCCGGAACTCACTTCATGATTACTACTGTTAATCGGAATTTCATGGAGAAATACTACGACTATTAATTTGCAACTAGTATTTGTTTGGATCATGGTGCCGACTTAGAAAGATGCGTAATGGATATCGGTATTTGCCGTATTTGAGGCCAAAAAATGTATTCAGCGGACATCATTTGATTTAAGGCCATGATGTTTGGAAGCTAAAAGTCTCTGCTTGCACCCTTAACCGTATTCAGCTTCAACTTTTGAGTCTGACAAAACGGAGATATCCAAGCAGAC
Source organism: Citropsis articulata (assembly GCA_030449925.1). Classification (NCBI taxonomy): domain Eukaryota; kingdom Viridiplantae; phylum Streptophyta; class Magnoliopsida; order Sapindales; family Rutaceae; genus Citropsis; species Citropsis articulata. The sequence continues at coordinate 2,114,937 of JASUUH010000257.1, forward strand.
CTAGTTGTTAGATACAGGCTAAGATACATTGTTTTAGCAGGTAGGCCAAATTCACAAGAAATTTCTTGTTGCCAGCCTATGTAAAGCATCCTGATTTGAGCTCCTATTCAAAGAGCATTAAACAGTAGTAATACAGGCCAGGCATGCCACATGTATAATCTCAAAAGGCAATGCTACACAATACAAATTTTTTATCTCAGAAAATTGACTCAAAAGATAGGACGTTCATCAATTGATTGACGAGATAATATAATTAATTCAGTTGAATCTTGAAAAAAAATTACTAACCACACAATAAATGACATATCATTTAAGATTAAATTTAAACTAAAAAATTTGATATATATATATATATCATTACTCAGCCTTAGAATGTCCTAATGCAGCACAAGTGTGTAGGATCAAATAAATCCTGATTTATGGAACTGCCATCCATCATGGCATCCTATTTCACAGCCATCCAAGCAAAACGTCAGCCATGGTTGTTCATTGTGAATTTCTGTGATAACAGGATTTCCTTTGCTAGCCAAATGAGTTTGCCCAATACCGAGCCAGTGTAATCCTCGAAATGAAGGCCTTTTCAGCCATCTTAGCGAATCAACTGACAAACCAATGCAGTTGCAAAGATCAAGCCTTCTTAGTTGTTTACTCTTGTCTTGGCCCGGTTGCTTTCTAGCCAATGCTTCCACTGAAGCATCAGTCACATAAAAGCAAGATCTAATACACAAATCAATAATCCCTATACCAGCTGCAGCAATTGTCAGAATCCCAGCATCTGATATACCTGGCATGTAACCTAAATCCAGGGCTGTCAAAGATTGGCTAATTGTCCCTCTAACGCACAGCAAATGAGAAATTCCCTTGTCAGTCACCCTCTTACAGCCTCTAAGACACAAATTCATGATAGGCAGATTCCCCTCAGCAAGAATCGATAATCCAGAATCAGTAATACCAGCTCCTGTGAGATTCAGTGCAGTTAACTTTCGGAGACAGGAAATAGATCTAAGGCATGTATCTGCAATGCTCTTGCAACCACCTAGATCAAGAACCTCCAAGTTCCTAGAGGAGGCTAATTTCTTCACAGTTTCACTAGTTATTAGCCTGCACCATAATAATCTCACCTCAACAAGCGCACATGGAACCCCAGTGAGATCATGAAATGCCAAATCTGATAGAAATAAGGCACTACGGACTTCAAATTTTTTTAAGCTGTGGCAGGAAAGTAAAATTGCAGCAAAGCCAGCATCACTTACTTTAGAGAATCCACCAAGTCTCACTGACTCCAGGCCTTTGCAACCTTCAGAAAGTAGAAACATGCCCATATCGTTTACTCTTTTAAATGTTCCTTGGTGATTGTGTCTACATCGAGTAAGACAGAGGCCAGTCAAATGATGACAGGAACCAAGGGACTGAAGCCCGCTATTGGTTAAGTCAAGGTGTGCCAATGGTTCCATGTTTGGTCTGTCCTCAAGATCCAACTCTACCAGAAAAGGAAGAGATGTGCTGATGGTTATAAGCAGCTCATCAGTTATTACATCTAAAACAAGTGACAAGCTCCGAAAGTTGAAAGTGGAGTAGTATGAGGAAGTAAGGATGGGGGGTTGCACCATCTCCATAAGGTTTCTACCGATTCTCCTTATGAGAAAGAATGCATCACGTTCAAGTACTGGCTGCATCTTCATTGATTTGATAGTACTGGGAAGGAAAAATACAATGGACTGGAATGCACGTGCATCAACCTCAACCCCAATTCCTCGAATTTTGAGAGAAAGAGACTAATGATAGAAAAGAAACATGCTTCAGTAAACAAACATGACTTTTCATTTAACTTTCAATTTATCCAAATAATATATAAAAACAACTGAAGAAAAATGGTTTAGCTAAAATAACTTACTTCCAATTGCAAGCAACTAGTAAGCATTATGGCAAGATTATTTTCGAATACATCAGGTGATTCCTTGTCTGCCAATTCCAGCATAAGCACCCTGACAACAAGGTACAGAAAAGCTTGTTCATTGCAGCAAAATGCTTCGAGTAAATATACCTTCAGCCAAACTGAAACAAATGAGATACGTCCATCAAACAGATTATATTAGTCTATTGTTATCTTCTTTTGCTAAAATAGAAGAAATGACAGTAGCCTAACTCAGGTACAGTGCAAGTGCAAGGAAACAATAATACAAATTGCATGAATTAAATCCATAATCTTCTATTTCGAGTCAAAATTGAAGTCTAGCAGTACCCATTTGTCCATTCTGGCAACCTTTATGATAAGTTCGAAACTGTAAGCAAACAGGCAGATGACGGTGGCCCTCACCTAAGATTGGGACAGTTACGTCCAATGGAAGCAAGGATTTGATACGACAGCGAGGAGCAGCACCATAAATTCAGCTCTCGGATTCTTGGAGTAAGGAAAGCGCACAGTGAGTGATCTTGGAGGCGGAGGCAGTTGAGTGTGAGACTGCAGAGGCCTTTGCACCGACCCAGAATGTGAATCAGAGTCTGGCCATCGGGAGATATAGTCTGTCAATCGTTTCCATGCGATCACATGTCGTCAGTACACAAAAGTGATAATACATACATGCAAGTCGAAAGAGGGAATGATCCTACGCTGAGATGAAGAGAAGACAAAGAAGGAAGTGCTTGGGACTCCACTGAGAAGCGTAAAGCTCTGTTGACACATGCAAGCGAGCATAGCGCCTCAATATCCAGTCTTCCCAGTATCTCTTTGTTTAACACTGCGCTAGGCACTGTCTCCATTTTTGTTTCCTGCTCTTCGCTTCAAACTGCCCTTCAACTCCTAATCGTATCATGTCCATCAGGCCAGGGTCGGTTTTGTTTCTCTGATGTTATGTTCTGTTTTTGGGCCATTTGTGGGCCCTACTGATCAATTAATCGTGGGTTTGCTACTGGTACCAAAATACACGCCTCTTCGATTAGATTTCTGTCCTATGTGTATCCTAACTAATCACATCGTGTAAGAATAAATGCAAGCATTGATCAAGACTATTATGTTCACTCTTGACAAAATAATTATTAATTTAGCATTACTAAAAATTACCAAACTCTAGCATCCGTAAAGCTTGACCGAGTGCACTCTCAAACAGCTTTCTGGTTAACTAACTTAGTTATAAAAATCTAAATAATTGATTTAGACTTATTAAAAATAAAAAATAAATAAATAACAAAATCTCTAAATTTGAAAAAATGGGTGACAGGTTATACCCATTGTCAAGCAGATAAAATAAGCAGAAACAAAGACAACTTTATTAAAACATGGAGTAAACTGTTTGTTATTCAGTTGCACAATAACGGTAAAGAATGAATCATTTGCCATTCATTAAGCACAACCGTAGTCCGGGTGGAAAAAGTTTCGTTGGTCAATGTGATTCTCTTTCGAGAGCAATAGAAATTCATGTTGCACATGCAAAGAAGACTGCAAGCTTCAGCAGTTGATTCAGATGCTCAGCTCCGATTTTGAGACAAGAATGCCATCGCTATCAGCATACAACCACTCCCCATCACGGATGAATGATCCGGCAATATAGACAGGGACATGCTTGTCACCATGGCCCTTCTTGTTCGATTTCGAAGGATGAGATCCCAGGGCTCTCACGCCAATACCACATCCATTGATCTCATCTACATCTCTAATGCATCCATTCACCACAATGCCAGACCATCCATTATTATGTGCCAATTGTCCCAAATTGCCTCCAACCAAAGCACACCTCATGCTTCCCCCACCGTCTATAACTAGGACTTTCCCTTCACCTCTGGTTTCAAGCAGCTCTCTAACCAAAACATTGTCCTCAAGCACCTTCAGGGTGACAACTGGACCTGAGAACGATCGACATTGGCCGTAGATCTGGAAGACTGGTTGCAGAACGCGCAAGTCACCACTTGCCAGAAGAGCTGCATTTGAGTCACAAGCTTCAGCAGTTGCTACCACCACAGCCATATGGCGTCCTGCAATAATGTATACAAATGTCAGAAAGATATGAACTATCCATAATCACTACAAACGGGGAACCAATTCAGCTATGTATTGTTATGGACACACAGGACTTCATCATATTCCTCAATTTTCATCATCCCCTGTTAGCATGTTAGGAAGTGAAGCCTGCGCAAGACGCATGGCAAGCAAAACAAGATCTAATAGCCCCGCCACTCAAAATCATGGGCACTTGGTGGGGACTAAATCTAATTGCTATAAAAAGGCACCTTTTCCACTGATTTATCAGCTCACATTTGCATATCTTAGAGACTGCAGTCTCCAGCAGACATGCTTCGGAAGTCAGAAACATGGCAATGCCAAGAAGGGTTGACTCATTACCATCTAACGCACAAGCAGTTTGAGCATGCTAAGGTTGACCATAAAAATAAACTAAGTTTTCATAGTGCTATGAATATATTTCAACTTGTTTGAGAAATAGTTGAAATTCCGTTACTCAATACACATAATCAATCAAGCGTTATTTCACAACTGATCAACATATAACTGAGAAATGTTTGCAATTATCAGACGAGCCCCTCTCGAGACATTAACCTCAATCAAAATTTAGGCTCATATATCTATCCACACGAACCTCAAACAAAGTTGACTCGATTACTAAAATCCCATTACTCAATAACTAAAATAATCATCTTCTTGTTTAAGTAAACAACTTTTTCTTGTTGCATGTTAGGATCACATAACTAAGCGACCAAGAATTTAGTTAGCTCATACTTTCAATAAATAGTAAATTGAAATCATTAGCAAATTAATTAATTGCCTACAAAGTTGACGAAGATATATAAACAGAAGAGCCAGTAACATATATATATACATAATGAACAATGAACAAAGTATGAGCAAAGTTTCTAACCTTGAGCAAGCTTTAGAGAGAATTCCCAGATTATGGAAAAATGAAGTACTAACTATATTATATATGCTGACTGAGGATGAATGAATGGTAAATGAATTCTTTCCTTTTCTTTCCTTAATTAATATCAAGAGAATATAAAGGAGGATGGTATCATTTTGACCCTATCAAATTTGGAGGTTGACGCTGACCGGAGAGGCAAAGAATTATCTCGTTCATAAGTTTACGTGCCACTTCGCCGATGTGATGGTGATGATGTCGTCACCGACCCAAACTTCTGGTCAAACGGTCAAAGGGTCAGTTACTGTTACAGTGATTCGGAAAGTTTTAAGATACTTTTCCACTTTTGACTGCTAGAGGGTGCGAGGTTGCAACATGATCTGGGCTGGGCCGCTCACTGGACTTGGCCCGTTAAGTGATTGCCCGTATCGTGCTTGACTTGAGTTTACAGACTTTAAGAGTAAAAAGTTTGCCGAAATCTTCAACATTTCTTTGTCATTTTATTGACATTTACGGGCAGACATTTCTCGGAACCATGAAAATTTTTAGATCAGCTCGTAATGCCGCAATATAACCAGAACTTACTAGATGTCGCAGCCCAAATATTTAGAGTCTAAAATGGATTGAACCTACTTTTAAAATTTTAGAAGAAAATTTGCACCTGTTATTATGTTTAAGGGACTTAAATTCTTATTGATATAGATAAAAGGAAACAAGGTTATAATCTATGGATATTACATATGATCTATGAAATCTATTGAGAGTACATACACTTATAGTACAGTGAAGAGATTTATCAAGATCAACTTTAAAAATCAAATCTTGTTAATACTTTGAGAGATAAGTAGCCCCTCCAATATTTTATGGGAGGAGAAAGGAGATAGAAACTTGTAGTCTCAACTTTTATTGGGAGCTCAATGTAATGGGTTTCTTAAAATTTCAACCTAAGCGCCCAAGATTCTAAGCCCAAGAGCATAAATCATAGCCAATGTGTATTAACTTGGCTTAATTGTAGAATTTTCTAGCGTACTTTAGCACGTCTTATTATTTGTATATATCTAGAACTTTTTATATTTTTATATATTTAAAAGTATTTAGATATTTGTAGCAAGTTGAGTAAGTTTTCTAGAACTAAGCAAACCTCCCTCATAAATAAATACGGCATGATATTTGCCATTTGATTATATAACACCACGAGCAACTTAAGTATTCTTGTAAAACTCATAAACTCTCTTGTATATGCTATTTTGAGTAATAAATTTCTCTTTGACTATATTACTCTTTCTTCTCTCTAATTTTTTCCACGAACATCTTTGATTGGCTAATTTGAGAAGTTTAATAGACTTGCATAGCAAGTTTGTCTAAATGCCATACTGATTTAATGAACAAAATATTCATCTCAGTGACAACAAGCCTACCTCTGTACCATATCTTATTGAAAAAGTGCATTGAGTTCTCGTGCAATAAAAATATGTAATGTGCGTGATGGATTGAAATTTCGCAAGGCCTTTTTACCAATGACGCATTTTACTCTATTATTTGATTTTAGAATAGATCGCATTAGTTGTCAAATTAGTAATTATCCACAAACCATATGAAGATATATAAACAGAAGAGCCAGTAACATATAAATATATATAATGAACAGTGGACAAAGTTTCTAACCTTGAGCAAGCTTTAGAGATAATTCCCAGACTATATATGCTGGCTGAGGAATTGAGGATGAATGAATGGTAAATGAATTCTTTGCTTTTCTTACCTCAATTGATTACCCAGAAAATATAAAGGATGATGAGGTCGACGCTGACCGGAGAGGCAAAGATCTATCTCATTCATAGCTTTATGTGCCTCTACGCCAATGTGATGATGATGATGATGCTGTCACGGACCCAAAACTTGTGGTCAAACGGTCAAAGGGTCAGTTACTGTTAGAGTTATTCGGAAAGTTTAAGGTACTTTTTCACTTTTGACTGTTGGAGACCGCGAGGTCGTAAACATGATCTGGGCTGGGCTGCTCACTGGACTTGGCCCCTTCAGCGAAAAAGTGCATTGAGTTTGAAAGTTGGACCGTCCCGCAATAAAAATACGTAACGTGTGTGATGGATTGAAATTTCACAAGGGCTATCGACGAACAGCACATTTTACTTTAGTATTTCACATTAGTTGCCAAATTAGTAATTATCTACAGACCATATGAAGTGCGTGAACTAAATTTTTTATTCGTTATTCGTTGTCAATTTTTTACATCCTTATCTTCAAGCACACAAAAGAGTTAATAATTCTGAAATTAATTAGTATCTGTCTTGGCGTTGATGATGGATCAAAATCAATGTGAACGTGTGGATTCAAACGTGTAATTTGTTTTTATCTAGTTAATATTAATAATAATATTATTATATTTATTATTATTTTGTCTTTGATGAAATATGCAATTAAATACCATGACAGGAGGGAAAATTAGAAACTTGAAAAGTAGCCGCAGCAGTAGCATTCATATTGATATTAATTTGTCATGGTTCAAAATTCAGAAAATGAATATAATAAATCCATCATCATCATCATCGATTGCTCATATCATATCAATAGCTTTCGCTCATAATTAGGTCGGTTCAAATTGTCAAAGCCAAATCCCATTACTGGATTGGTAGGTCTAAGCAAGAAAAATAAAAATTAAAGATCCGAGGTAAGGGACCTCCAATTTCAAAAGGCCAAAAAAAAAAAAAGCGTGGTGCCCACTATAATTTACACTCCCCCTTCCCTTTTTGCTTTTGATCCCATTAATAATTACAATCAATGGTTACAAATCTCAACTATTTAGATCTCAGTAGATATCATTCATCATAAACCACCCCTAGAAATATTCTTAAATCAGATGTAAAATAGACATGAACAATCATGATTCGTGATATTAATAAAAAAAAAAAAAAATTTATCTATCATCTGGACTCCGAATGTTTTGAAAATTGACACGAACCCTTTTTATTTTGCTAGTGGGTTTTAATTTATTTATTTATTTTGATATATTAATTCATCGGACCGTATTTTTTGAAATCTATGTGAAAGATTAGATGTATTTTACGAAATGGAGCAATGGAGGAGCTGCACGTGTGATGTTGACCGGTAGGGCTTAAACGGTGTGCAAAAATGTGATCAGCATGATAATTAAATTAATTATATACATATCACTGTGTAGGAAGAATAAATAAATAAATAAATTGGTGCCGTGTTTATTGAGACCTCCGGGTGGAAGAAATTAAGACGTCCATTTTAAGCTAACCAACCAACTAACCTAAAAACCTTGAACAGCACACGTTTTAGAAATCAGGAAGCTTTTTATCAATTATCACCACCAGGTTGTTAATTAAAAAGTCAAATATTTCGGAATGGTCCACACACCCACACGTACGCGGTAATTCAATTATTAACTTTTATTAATTTTATATAGACAATAAAATTCTTGATTTTCAAACTCGTGGAATTAGACTTTTTGTTGCCTTGTCTTCTGGTACACTCCATCCAAGCACTCCAAAATTTAACGAAATGGTTTGTAGCTCCTTTTTTTTTTTTTAATTCATTTCATTTTCAAGTGAATAATAAAATATTTTAATTGAAAAAATCAATATGATTAGGTTATATTTAAAATACAGCTGTTGTATCATATAATATCCTCATTTTTTTTTTATAGAAATTAGACATTCTATATATAATAAATTGGAGTGATAAAAAGCGAGAACTTAAGAGTATATGAATAATAATAGAAGAAATATTAGACTATGCGATAAATTATAGCATTTAAATTAAAATCTTTGTGTAATCTAAGATGTCGTTAGTTTTTATAAATTTGATGTTATATGTCTATTAAGAAGCGTATTACAGTTGAAATTTAACTATTCATGTAGGCATTCTTTCAAAATGAAAGATAAATACAAACAAAGAAAATGATTGATTTGAGGGGACGCTCGTGTGACAAAAGGAAATATTGTCAAGATTAAACTCTTGGCTTTTCTAAGGAGTGGGGCAAAGGGAAAGAGAGTGGCATGCACTTTATTCAAAATCCCATTTTGAAAAAGGAAAAAAGAAAAAAGAAAAAAACCCAAAAAAAAAAAAATTTATTAAATAAAGGGGGGCGGTCCATAAATCTGCCTGGTTTCTTTGCGAGGATTCCGCTGTTTTCTAGTGAAACTTAATCTTATTTTAATGCTAAATAATAATACTTTAACAACAATAATTATAGTTATTATTTAAAACATGGAAGCAAAAATGCGAATCTAACGGGAACTAATGAGTCTTTGAGAATAGGATGCCCTCGTGCGTATTGCATACATACAGACAAATTGTGCTATAAGAAAATAATAAAAGAGTGATTACAAAACCCAACACCCTTTGCACTAACCCTAACCCTAACCCTAACCATAACCATAACCAAAGGCTCCATCTTTTTAAAACTTTTTTTTTTGTCTTAATATTTATGTACATGTATGATACCCATCACTTTCCCGAGAAAAAATATTGTCTCTTCTTCCGTTGTATATACAATACCCAAAGGATTCTTTCTTTCTCTCTTTCATTGTTGTATGTGCATAAATTATTCTTTTAATATCAATTTTGAATCATTCTATCAATATCAATGATGTAAGAATGAAACGCATGCTTGTATATTCTATACATAATTATGCTCATCATATCCTTTTTCTTTACATACGTACATCATTGACCTAAACTATTTAATGGCTTAATATTTAAATTAAGGGATGTTATTTTGGCACTATGTTACCTAACATGGTCATTTTTGGTGGATGTGTTATCCTTTTATTGTCAAATTTATTCAACATGCCTTCCACAAGAAAGTAGTTCCCAGATCGCTAGCTATCTTAGACTTTTTCCCATTGAAAATATTTGTTACATTGAAAATTTTTTATGGGAGATATGTCTTCTTTTTCAATAAAAATTTCTTAGAGAATATTTTCATCTTCCATAGGATTTCTATTTAAAGAATAAATAATCTTCCTTTGGGACTTAAGTTATTCAAGGAGGAATGCATCTTGTATAAGAAAAAAAATTCTTTGTCTATAAAAAATAATAACTATACTTAAAGAGATTGGATTTACTTATTTGTATAACACAATAATTAATTTCTATTCAAATAAATAGTTTTTAGTGTGAGAGAAGCTGCAGATCCATTAAGAAATTATGTGTTATTAGAATTTTAAGTGTGAGAAAAATATTAAAATGATTGTAATAATTTTTTACACAATGAATTTTTTTCTCTCGTTCTTGACAATCGTGGCTTTTTCTTTGGTATATAAATTTTTACATAAATTCTTTTATTACGTGATTACTTTTAGTTATTATTTATTTAATATACTTACTTGAAAGGTCTTAGGTGAAGTTAAAATTCCCCTAACAATTTTTTTTTTCTTCGTCTTGTGTTGTTGATTATTCAGCTGTAAAATACGCTAAAAAAAATGTTACTTCCCGAGTAGCACGATCTAAATGCGTCGCAATCGCGTTGGTTATCAAATTTACATCATCTGAAATAGCACCCAAAAGAAAAAGAAAAAAAAAAAAACTGCAGTTTCACAACTTGTTCTTTAATCTTTAGTGACCCTATGTATTGTATGTAATTGGTGAAGATTATTGTATTATATACAAGAACTGGATCCCCTTTTAAGGCAAATTAATAAGCAGAACAATGTATTAAAAAGTGATATGAGCACTAAATTAGATTACCAGACCAATTTTGTTTCCTTTTTTTTTTTTTAATAGATACTCAAGGACAATGTGTCGCAAGACCAAATATTAAAGGTACCACGCCTTCACATACGTATGTTTTATAATGTAATTTACTAAAGGCACATAAATGTAAAGATAAGATATAAAAATAACTTTTATTTTTTTCCCATAAATTTATTTTCCCCAGCTAGAGAGAGGACAAAACAAAGTACCACGTAATGAAAATAAAGAAAACTAGAAAAGTTAAAGTTTGAGTCGCAAAGTCCAAAGATTCAACCACTAAATTGGCGGTCGATTGGCGCAGGATTTTAGTAAGTATACATTTTTTTTTTATAACTTTTTGCACAGTGTGAGATTTTGATAAAGTGCAAGGGGCCTGACTGTAATTTTGTTGGGAAATAAGTAAATAAGGTGGCAGGAGAATTTTAAAGGAAGTCACGGAGGGAAGAGACGTGCGTGCCGGGTAATTCATCCGAAAAAGAGCAGGCCCTGAGAATCAAATCCAAAGTTTGACTGGACCCGAAAAATAAGAAAAACAAATAAATAAAAATAATGTAATTGGGGAGGAAGCATCACTCCCACAATTTACTCTTTTATGCTGCCTCCTCTTCTCACTCCAACTCCAATGCAATGCACCCACCAACTTGTTATCACTATTCTATTCTTTAATTCTTTGAATCCTTTTCTTTTCTTTTCTTTTTTTTTTTTTTTTTGGTTTTTGAGTCTCCAAGTTTCTTTTCTTTTTCTGTTTTTTTCTTTTTAACACTTTCGTTCTTCTTTCTTCTTCTTCTTTCTCTTCCCCTCTCTCCCTCTCACACTTCCTCTTGTTTTCCTTCTTTTGCAGCGCCATCAGCTTCTTCAATCTTCATCAACCCATTTTTCTTTTCTTGCCGCCAAAACAGTGTTTTTTTTTTCCATCTTTGGATACCAAAAGAAAATCTTGTTTTTATCGAAACTAAACCGGACCCGACATTTCTGAACATAGTACTTTTGTTCTGTCTGTTCTGTCACGTCCTGTACTTTCACTCACTTCCCCATTACATAGCATTTACATAACAAGTTAACAACCTCGGCTCAGGACTCAGGTACTCTTTTCATTTTAACCTTTTTTTTGTTTATGTATTACTGTTATTAATATTATCGTTGTATGATGTTGAATTTATGTAAGTTTCAGGTATACTTGATTACCACATCTTTGATAGTGATTTTTATTATTTAATTTCAGCTGGCCAAGGAAGAAAAAGAAAAGGGGTCGCTCATTTTGGAAAATGCAAACAGATCTTAAAGTGAAGAAGAAGAAGAAGAAGATAAATTTGGAGGAGCTATGAATCTTGGTTTGGTGCTGTTCAGCTTTCGTAGGGGGGCTGCAGAGAGATTACTATTGCTCACTCAACCACTTCAAAATTAAAACTATTTTTTGAAGAACGGAGGAAAAAAAAAAGTTGCTCTTTTATGTCGGCTCATTTGGTCATTTTTTGGATGTGAGAATTTTGAGACCCAAAAGAAATTTAAGGAGCAAAAGAAAAAAATGAAGAGAGAGTGGAGGGTATCATTATTATCACAAGATCAACAGCAGCAAGGGAAAGGAATCATGGGAATCTTTGGCTTTGTGTTATGGTTGTTGCTTCTCTGTCACTTGCCAATAATGCCATCATATGCTAGAGAACTATCATCATCTTCAAGGCAAAGCGGCAGCAATGAAGAGTTGACAATTTTGATGGCTTTCAAGCGCTCCTCTGTTGCTTCTGATCCAAATGGGTACTTGGCCAACTGGACTGCTGATGTTTTAACTCCATGTTCATGGCAAGGGGTTTCTTGTTCTCGTAATAGCCACGTTACCTCCCTCAACCTCAACAACTTTGGCCTTAGTGGTAGCTTAAACCTCACAACTCTCACAGCTTTACCATATCTCGAGCATCTGAATTTGCAGGGCAATTCTTTCTCTGCTGGTGATCTATCAACATCCAAAACTAGCTCCTGCAACCTGGTGACAATTGACCTTTCGTCAAACAACATTACAGGCTCTCTTCCTGGCAGATCTTTTTTACTCTCCTGTGATCGTCTGTCTTATGTTAACCTCTCTCACAATTCAATATCTGGGGGTAGTCTCCATATTGGCCCTTCTCTTCTCCAGCTTGACCTCTCCAACAATCAGATATCGGATTCTGCCCTGTTGACGTATTCTCTTTCCAATTGCCAGAACTTGAATCTGCTAAACTTTTCTGATAATAAGCTCCCCGGCAAACTGAATGCTACTCCAGTTAATTGCAAGAGTATTTCCACCATTGACCTTTCTTACAATCTCTTATCAGGGGAGATACCGGCTAGCTTTGTGGCAGACTCGTCCGGATCTCTGAAGTATCTTGATCTCTCCCACAACAACTTCACTGGCAAATTCTCCAATCTTGATTTTGGACGCTGCAGCAACCTCTCTGTGATCACTCTCTCTCAAAATGGTCTCTCTGGAGCTGAATTTCCTGCTAGCCTGAAGAATTGTCAGCTTCTGGAGACGCTTAATATGTCCCATAATGTACTGCAGAATGGTATCCCAGGCTTCCTGTTGGGGAATTTCAGGAATTTGAAGCAGCTGTCTTTGGCACATAATCAGTTTGCTGGTGAGATCCCTCCTGAGTTGGGACAGGCTTGTGGGACTCTTCGGGAGCTTGATCTTTCATCCAACAGGCTTACTGGTGAACTACCCTCAACTTTTGCATCATGTTCTTCTTTGCATAGCCTCAATCTTGGCAGCAATATGCTCTCAGGAAATTTTCTTAACACTGTTGTAAGCAAGCTTTCAAGTCTGATATATCTTTATGTCCCATTCAACAACATTAGTGGTCCTGTGCCGCTGTCCCTCACCAATTGTACTCAACTTCGAGTACTCGACCTCAGTTCTAATGGCTTTACAGGAACTATCCCATCAGGGTTCTGTTCGCCTCCAAATTTTCCAGCTCTAGAAAAGATAGTTTTGCCGAACAATTACCTCTCCGGTACTGTGCCCTTAGAGCTTGGAAGCTGCAAGAATTTGAAAACGATTGATCTTAGTTTCAACAGCTTGGCCGGTCCAGTTCCGTCAGAAATTTGGTCCTTGCCAAATCTTTCTGATCTTGTAATGTGGGCAAATAACCTTACAGGTGAAATCCCAGAAGGCATTTGTGTCAATGGAGGAAACCTGGAGACCCTAATTCTCAACAACAATCACCTCACTGGAGCCATTCCAAAGTCCATTGCCAATTGCACAAATATGCTATGGGTGTCACTTTCCGGCAACCAACTTACCGGAGAAATCCCTGCCGGCATTGGAAATCTTGTTAACCTTGCTATACTCCAATTGGGTAACAATTCGCTCACAGGACAGGTACCTCCAGGGCTTGGCAAGTGCAGGAGTCTTGTTTGGCTTGACTTGAATAGCAATAACCTAAGTGGTCCTCTCCCATCGGAGCTTGCTAACCAAGCTGGCGTAGTCATGCCGGGAATTGTTTCAGGAAAGCAGTTTGCATTTGTGAGAAATGAGGGTGGTACAGCTTGTAGGGGTGCTGGAGGACTAGTTGAATTCGAGGGGATCCGACCAGAGAGGCTGGAAGGCTTTCCAATGGTTCATTCTTGCTCATCAACTAGAATTTACACTGGCATGACAATGTATACATTCACCACCAATGGCAGCTTGATCTACCTTGATCTCTCCTATAATTCCTTGTCAGGAACTCTTCCTGAGAATTTTGGTTCGATGAGCTATTTGCAAGTCTTGAATTTGGGACACAACAAGCTAACAGGTCATATTCCTGACAGCTTTGGAGGTCTGAAAGCAATTGGTGTTCTGGATCTCTCTCATAATAATTTTCAAGGATCTATCCCAGGGTCATTAGGGGGTCTCTCTTTTCTCAGCGACCTTGATGTGTCCAACAACAACTTATCTGGTATCATTCCATCCGGAGGTCAACTGACTACTTTCCCAGCCTCCAGATATGAGAACAATTCTGGCCTCTGCGGGTTGCCCCTGCTCCCTTGTAGCTCTGCCAACCGTGCAGCGGCTGTTCACCCCCATGAAAACAAGCAGAATGTGGAAACAGGGGTGGTTATTGGCATTGCATTCTTCATCTTGATTATCCTTGGGCTTACATTAGCTTTGTATCGAGTGAAGAAAGACCAGAAGAAGGACGAACAGAGAGAGAAATACATTGAAAGCCTCCCAACTTCAGGTAGCAGTAGCTGGAAACTATCCAGTGTCCCTGAGCCACTAAGCATCAATGTTGCCACATTTGAGAAACCTCTGCGGAAACTGACCTTTGCACATCTGCTTGAAGCTACTAATGGTTTCAGTGCTGATAGTATGATAGGCTCTGGAGGGTTTGGTGAGGTTTACAAGGCACAACTGAGAGATGGCTCTGTCGTTGCAATCAAGAAATTAATTCATGTTACAGGTCAGGGAGACAGAGAATTTATGGCTGAGATGGAAACTATTGGGAAGATTAAGCACCGAAACTTGGTTCCTTTGCTGGGATATTGCAAAATAGGTGAAGAGAGGCTTCTTGTGTATGAGTACATGAAATGGGGGAGTCTGGAGTCTGTCCTTCATGACAGGGCCAAAGGAGGCGGCACAAAGCTTGACTGGGCCGCTAGAAAGAAGATAGCTATAGGGTCAGCGCGAGGCCTTGCATTCCTTCACCATAGCTGCATACCTCACATTATTCACCGGGATATGAAGTCTAGTAATGTTCTTCTGGATGAAAATTTTGAGGCCAGGGTTTCAGATTTTGGCATGGCAAGATTGGTGAATGCTCTGGATACTCATCTCAGTGTGAGCACCCTTGCAGGAACTCCCGGTTATGTTCCCCCCGAGTACTACCAGAGTTTCCGCTGCACAACAAAAGGTGATGTCTATAGCTATGGTGTCATACTACTAGAGCTTCTTTCAGGAAAAAGGCCAATAGACCCTTCTGAGTTTGGTGATGATAACAACCTAGTTGGATGGGCAAAGCAACTTCACAGGGAGAAAAGAATCAATGAGATACTGGACCCTGAGTTGACAATGCAGACATCGGATGAGACTGAACTGTACCAGTATCTAAGAATTTCCTTTGAGTGCCTAGATGACAGGCCATTCAAGCGGCCAACCATGATACAGGTAATGGCAATGTTCAAAGAGCTTCAAGTTGATACAGAAGGTGATAGCCTTGATAGTTTCTCACTGAAAGACACAGTTATTGAAGAATTGCGAGAGAGAGAATCTAGTTCAGGCTAAGGCAACAAAGATGCAGTATCAGTGAATTGAACCTCTGATATTTGAGATGAGGTTTATCCTACCCGTTTTGCCTAGTGTAAATAATAGAACACTGAATGAGACAGAGAGAACACGGAGGAACAAAGTTTGGGGTCTTTCAGTTGCTGTAAGTTGGATAAGTTATATTTTCTTTTCTTTCATCATTGTTTCTGTTAGTAAAGACTTCAAGACTTTGTTCCTTTGCCATTAGCTTCTTCTTCCTGTCACAGTTTTGCTAATTTATGTTCCACTAATTGTTTGTCGCAATTGCCAATTGTTGTTCATAGAATGTTGGAATGTGATTAGTGAGAGGAACATTTTGTAAAGTTGTAGGTAGCATTATTTGAGAAAGTAAACTCGTGATTGTCATCTAATTTATGGTGCAATTAAGTGATTGTGTTAATAATTTTGAATTTGAGAAAGCATGTATCCAAAAAATTCAGGAACAAGACTGTATGTGCATGTGTGTGTGTATAGTGACTGTTTCAACTCTTGTTTTGGCTTAACATGAGCTTGCACCTCAACTGAAAGAATCAAATTGATGACGTTCATAACATATTCAGACTAAATGAATATTAAAAATTGCTATGCGAATGTCTGTTTGTGTTGTATGAAGCAGAAGCAGGGATTTCATGAATCTGTTTTAAAATTTGATGAGTTTTGAGTTGACAATTACTTCCAAGGAAGTGATTCATTTATTCATGTAACTTGTTATTATTACCATGATGAGCTGATTGCCTTTCATTTTCACTTAGCTACTCTATTTTCTGTATTTAAGATTTTTCAATTGACCGTTAGTTGCCGAATCCACCTTAAACCCTATGAAATAAATTTCAAAAAACCCTTGATGAATGTCAAAGATTTGTCCACTGTTACTAAAGGAGCCTCATCCTGCTAAAATAGTTCAATGTAATAACTAAACCACTATTGCGGTATTGCCTTTGATTCAACACGATCTTACATGCTTTTAAATGTCAAAGATTTGCCATGTTTCTCATTATGTCCCATGAATTATGGCTTTTAGCCAAATAGGCGCATTAGTCAAATCTTTTATTCCAAATTTATGCCATCATTTGCATGTTCTAGCATGATGGTCTACAGCGTTTGATATGAAAGTTTTGTCTTCTTATTCTTTTCCCACGACACATTGGTCACTTTTGGACCGTCTCGGATCACTCACTCTTCAGTCTTCAAGCATAAGTACCTTGGCATCATTGTTTTGAATCAAACACTCATGACGCTTTTGACTTAAGCCCCTCTGGCCTGGGATTGATGATGAATCAATCAATCAGTCAATGGTGCTTTTGCGAAATGAAGAAAGGCAAGTAAATGGGGTTTCTGTGTTATCCAATATCCGCTGATGATTGCTGCCCCGATCTCCAGAATCCCCAAGTAATTGGGCCGATATGGGCTCAAAAGACTAAGCCCGGCCCATAACTAATCCAACAAATGGTGATGGCCAATAAACGTGGGACCCCTTACGGCCGAATTTGCAACAGAACCTGAAATTGGAAGTCATGGAATTCAGTCCTGAAAGAGGCCCCATAACTTGACAGATAATATGGTTTTACTCAGCTTCACCTGACTGTGTGACTCAAATTTGTTGCTTGGAAATGGAAAAAGTCCACAAAGAATAAAGAAAGATTGGCATTGGCAGCTTGGCTCCCAATTTTCTCTCTCACATGTCCCCACGCGCACGCATATCTTTCCTGCGTCCCGAATCCTGACCCACACAAACTGGAGACCATGTTTGAAAAATGAAAAATCATATGCTGCAGGCTGCATGAGCCATGAATCTGAAGCCCTTTCTAGCCAATACAGCAAAAAATCCTTTACTCTCTAGAGATCATAATCTTGCTTCTATTGTGTTAAGTTCTATACTATAATTGCACCCTCTTATTCTAGTTCATGAAGCTGTGCGTGCATTGGAATTTTTAACCCAAAAACAATGTATTAGTATTCAGTAGAGCTCCTTTATGGAAAGTGATTAACTCCACCGGACTTTGTGTCTCCTGGATAATAGAATATAATAAATAAAACATTAGCAACAGTACTCTGTCCGTGAGATAAGAAAGTGCATGGGCTAAGAGACAAAGACTTGGTCAAATAATCTTTTTGACCGGGTGGGGAAAAAAAAACTGCCCATGAGAAAATAAACAAATAAAAAAAAATAAAGTATTACATAAAAGATAAAAAAAATATCTCTGTCACGTACTCACATGAGGTAGTAGTAGATTAGACTGAAATGCTGTTTGTTACCTCATATTCACATACATACTGACATACATGTACACATACATACATATATACATTACACGCATGGTGCAGGCTGTGACGCTGTGTGTATATATAATTATATATATGGACAGATATATGAAGCATGGATTATCCCCCCAGTTGGCACATTCTGAACATCTTCAAACAATGTTTTCATGCTTTTCTGGTGCCAGTTTTTGGCTCCATTATCATCAGTTGCTTTCTTCTATTTCTTTTGAAAGATTCAACTCATGGGTTTAATTTATGTGCACTGTAACTTCTGCACACGACATGTAGCCAGTGCTTATGTACATTGTACGTGTTACATCCTATGCAATACTGTTGGTCTATTTGAAAGGTTTTCACATAATCTAAACCACGCATGAAGCCAGTGCTCCAGGAGATCAAACTAGTAATGCAAATTCAGCGAGTTGTTCATGCTGTATTGCAAAAATTAAAGAAGAAGAATGAAAATGGGGCATAAGCTTTATAGGAAAAAGAATATGAACTCAACTTTACATTGTTAGTGGGCAACTCGCAAGTAACAATAACCAAACCGGAAAACCAAAAAAATAAAATAAAATAAGTAAGGCCCCGACTCACGCGGCAAGAGACAACTAGAATTTGTTTATTGATTTTTTTAATATGGGTGGGCGTGAAATGATTAGGCTAGAATTGGATCCTCTTTAGGTCTTTTTGGAAAAATAAAAATAAAAAAAGAATAAAATTGGAGATGATTATCGGCCGGTCCTTTTCATTTCAACAATACTATATTAAAAAAAAAAAAAAAATAGTAATAGAGCCATCCAATGTGGTTCCAAAAATATGGCTCAAATTAAAATGGGAAAGTCCTTTTTTTTTTTTTCCCCCCTTTTGTTCTTTCTAAATTCTGATACATCAGTTTACTTGTGTAGACTCCCTTCTCTTTATTCCTAATATATTAATTAATTATATTAATTAATTAATTTTTTTAGCAGATTCTAGGAATTTACATGTGGTGGCACTTGGGTGTCATTTGTCACTTCCATTAAATTCCATCTTTGGGTGTTCCGATCATCCACTATGTTAAAATTCGTGTTTATAATTTATTCATTTGTTTCAACAGTCCACTTCTTCGTGCATAATTTTAAGCCTTATGATTGGGTTAATCTTGGGGAAAAAAACTCATGATTAATTTAAATGGATTAAATTGTAATAAACAGTTAATCAACTAGTGTTAGTGATACCAACTCGAAAGTTTGATAATATGTTGTTATGATTTGATTCTTTACCATTCAAAAAAATCATGTCAAACTTCACACCCCAACAAACAAAGTAACATCTTTACTCCATCCATTGAATTGATTGAGTTAATACAATTTACCAACTTGGTTTGATTGATCACACATCCAGAACTCAAAATTATTAAATTAAAAAAGGAAAGTGTAGACTCAATATATGCTCCAAATGACCAATTAAATCCAACCGTTGCAAAAACATCCATTCATACTCCTGTTCATTAGTGAATTCGGTTTATGTTAAGGGAGATGGGAGTATTAATTGTATTATTTTGTTTATTCATAACCAAATGATAAAATGGGCTGTGTTTTCTAAGTAGAAAATGAGGCCAAAAATGAAATAAAAAATAAAAAATAGGGGTTCGTTTGCGATTATTTTTTAAGAGCTCAAAAATACTTTTAAAATTTTAAAAGTTAAATTTAGTATTTGGTAAATTTTTATTTAAAAAATTCTTTTGGTAAAATCATCTTATCCTATATCAAATTTTAAAAAATAAGAAAAAAGTAGCTTCTTAAAAACCTAATTTTGAAAATTAATTTTATACTTAATACAATTCTATATATGATAAAAAAAATTATTTCATTAATTATAAAATAAAAAATATTTATTTTAGTTACTAATTATTACATGTGCGCAATAAAATATATTATGGGCCAGTTGGGATTGCGGATGCTTATAAAATAAGCTGCTTGTGTTGTGCAGATAAAATAAGCTGCTGATTAAAAAGGTAGTTTGACGTTTGGTAAACTGTGCTGTGAGTTTGAAAAGTATAGTATATGTATTTGGTAAAGTTTATTACAAAAGTGTTGTTTTATTATGTAATGACAAAAATAGACATACATTTTAATTATTTTTTATTTTTAGAGTATGTTTAATAAAATTATTTAGACATACCTTTTTTCTTAAATATGTAAAATTACTTTTAAAAAATCAATTAAAAATTTTTAAAGAACTTTATAATCTGTTACATAAAATATGATAAAGATAAAGATATGTTTTATATATTAGAGTTTATGGATAAATAAGATATAATTATCTTTTTATTAAAATTTAGGTTATAATAGAAATTTTAAAAAGGTATGGTAGCTTATTAAATAAGCTACTTATGAAAAGCAACCCCTTATCTGTTTTTAAAAACTGCTGACAAAATAGAAAAATTTATGAAATAAGTTATTTTTATAAAATTTACCAAATATTATTTTTATAAAAATTACGAATAAGCAATTTATTAATTTAATGTAATCTCAAACTGGTAAACATATTTATAAAAGTGTAAATAAATTTTATTTAATATTAAATTAAATTAAATTATTAATATTTTTACAATAATTTAACAGTTTATAAAAATATATGATTATTTTTAAAATTAAAACTCAGTCACGTTATTTTTAAAAATAAATTTTATTATTTTTTTATAATCAATTATTTTTATAATATAATTAACAATAATTATTTTAAAAATTATAACATTCCCTAACTGATTTGAGTTCATAAGCTTTCGAAGTGGAAGGAGCTCAAGCCTGGAAGGGATCGAGTTTGGGCAGCAGGCGGTTATAACATCTTCATTTTACAAGGGTACAGGTGTTAGGCACCCAAATCACTTGACACCCCAACGTTACACATATTTACCAATTATTATTATTTTTATTATTATCACTAATTACTCCAAAATTAATTAACCTACAACTCACTTTCCTATAATTCTTCCATACAACCAATTACATCACTGCTCTCGGGGAAATTATAACCCGCCCTCCTACACATGGCGCTCTGTCATTCGCTTTGGCCAGTCCAGAAACAAACAAAAGGATGAATGATTAGTTAAAATGAATAATACTAGAACAAGCAATCAATGAAACACAAATAGGAGAGGGGAGAGGGAGAGGAGGTGAATTGTGTATGCTTTGTTTGATTTGTTGTTGTTCTTCTTGTAGAGCTTTTTTCTTTCATTCTTCTAAAGATTCCATTTTCTAGACATAATATTGTAGGTTTCACAGATTAAAGGCAAAAAAAAATCATCTTTTTCTATTTCGTTTGGTTTCAATTTTTTTAGCTATAAACCAAAAACAAGAGAGGAAAACAAAAAGATTCCATTTTGACATGTTGTAAGGAGGGGAGAGAAAGAGAGAGAGAGGGAGGGGAGGTAGAAAATCCGAGGTGGATTTGTGAAATTTGTGTTCTTTGTTGTTGTTGCTGTTGTTGATGGTAGTGGTGGAGGTGGTGGTGGTGGTGGGTCTTGTTCATTTAGCTTTGACTCTTTAATCAATCAGGTAATGATTTTTAATCATTCTTTCACTTTCTCTCTCCCCATCTCTTTCTTTTCTTTGTTTTGCTTTTCCTCCTTTAATGTTTTGTAACTCTCAATTTTGGAAAATATTTATCTTTGATAAATTATGCAAATTTTGAGGTACCACTCTCACTCTAATAAATCTCTTTAAAAAGATTTTATGATCTCTGTGTTTTTCTCTTTTTGGTTTTGTAATCTGGGTTGTTTTTGTATTTTTAAAATGTCAATTGGCTTATCATTAGATCTTGATTGATGGGCACCATAACTTGAACAACTGGTTTTCTATATATGTAAAGGTTCAATGGATTTGTATGATTAGTTTCCTTCAACTAAACTTTATCAATATTTGGAATGTTGTCAATTTTTCTTCATCTATTTAGCCATGTCGATTTTCTGTTGCTACCTCTCCACCCCTCTTATCGGATAAAATTTTGGGTTTTGTTGAGACTCTTTTTTTTTTTTTCCCTTTTTCATTTTGGAAAAAGGTAAAGAGATAATATTGTTGCATTATTGAATTGTGACATGTTTTTAGATATCTTACATGAGTGTTCCTTCATCTATTCCGAGTTTATGTAATATGCAACCTTGCGTTGATTCTCTTTGCGTATATATCAAATCATTGGATAACCTCTAGTCAAAATTGCAGCTTTGTACTCCTTTGGGGTTTCTCAGTAGCAAAACTGGAAATTTTTTATTTTATTTGTTGTTTCTGGGTTGTTTTTAGTCTTATTACGGAAACCCACATGAGTGCACACTTGTATTTGAACAAGTTTTTTGTTTGAATATAATCTTCCATCTTATCTGCGTCTAAATTTCATCTCCGTCATTGGTCATTTTCTGATTCCATTGTGTACTGTGTGAACGAATCTTTCAGGCATTAAACCCTTTGTGGAAGACTTTGATTCTACGTTGACCTGACTTTTAGACTAGACTGAATGGTCATGGCTGGAATTGATGATAACATGGCAGTAATTGGAGACTGGGTGCCGCCTAGTCCAAGTCCAAGAACCTTTTTTGCAGCAATATCAGGCGATGATATTAGCTCAAGAGAACCAGCCGGTGAGAATGGGGCTGCTGGGCTCTCCTTAGGATCTCAAGAGCAGATGACATCAGGAAATACTGAGAAAAAGAACATGATGACAGGAGGTGCATCAACTGACTTAGGTCCATTTTCTGAGCAGAAATCAAGGTTGGCGGCAAGAGCTGGGTTTAATGCTCCAAGGTTGAATACAGAAAGCATTAGAACATCTGACCTTTCTCTGAACCCTGATATTCGATCTCCTTACTTGACAATACCACCTGGTCTCAGCCCAACGACACTGCTGGAGTCTCCAGTTTTCCTTTCAAATTCTTTGGTGAGTTTTTTTCTTGAGAAATGTCAACTGTTGTTTATTGAATTCTTGTCTTTAAATGAAATTTGATAATATGAAATCTATTGATGGGGTTTCAAATGATTGCATTCCTATAGGAATCATTAAGATTCCAGTTTGTGGCTTTTTTGCATGTTTCGTTAATTTTTTTGCTTATGCTGAGAAGAAAGTAGTTTTAGATAATAACTAAATTAAAAAATGAGTCTAATTTTATGAATTTGCTGTGGCACATGTTAAAAAACTGAACCCTTGCCCCTCCACAGGCACAGCCATCTCCGACAACTGGAAAGTTCTCATTTATCCCAAATGGTAATGGTAAAAGTTCGACATGTATCTCAGAGGCCCCTGATAAAGGCAAGGATAACATCTTGGAGGACATCAATACATCATTTGCATTTAAGCCTGTTGCAGAATCAGGTTCTTTTTCCCTTGGTACAACAAATAAGGTAAGTATAATATGGCAGGATTCCTAATGCTATTTGTTAAACAATTCTTCATTTTCTGTCTGTTGAATATTGTTTGACTAGTACTTACAGATTTACTTTTACTCATCCTCAGCAGTCCTTTCCTAGTATTGAGGTTTCTATTCAGTCTGAGAATTCCCATCAGTCCCAAAATGTAGACGCAGCCAAAGTCCATTCTCAATACAGAAACAGCCTCAGCCTCCAAGTCCAAACAGACTTCTCCAGAGCGACAACTGAAAAGGATAATGGGTGTAATACCATCTTGGCTGATCAAAGGGTCTTTGATACTTTTGGTGGCAGTACTGAACATTCTCCACCTCTTGATGAGCAACAGTATGAAGAAGGAGATCAAAGAGGCAGTGGAGATTCCATGGTTGCTGGTGCTGGAGGTGCATCATCTGAAGATGGATATAATTGGAGAAAATATGGACAAAAACAAGTCAAGGGTAGTGAGTATCCGCGTAGTTATTACAAGTGCACACATCCAAACTGTCAGGTTAAGAAGAAAGTGGAGAGATCTCATGAAGGCCACATAACTGAGATCATATACAAAGGAGCTCATAATCACCCCAAGCCTCCTCCCAATCGCCGATCAGCCATTGGGTCTAACTCACTTGACATGCAATTAGACATTCCTGAACAGGCTGGACTGCAGAGTGGTGCTGATGGTGATCCCTCATGGGCAAATACACAGAAAGGGACTGCTGGTGGAACTCCCGAGTGGAGGCCTGACAATGTCGAGGTGACATCAGCAGCACCTGTGGGACCTGAATACTGCAACCAATCTTCTGCTTTGCCTGCTCAGAATGGCACTCCCTATGAATCAGGTGATGCAGTGGATGCCTCATCTACCTTTTCTAATGATGAAGATGAAGATGATCAGGCGACACACTGCAGCGTAGGTTTTGATGGTGAAGAAGACGAATCTGAGTCAAAGAGAAGGTATCTTTTTCCTTTCTCCATATTTCTGCTATGAAGTCTGGAATGTTGTATTTACTTCACTGTGGGAATATGCTTATGTTATTTGGTATCCCAGGAAAATTGAAGCTTATGCAACAGAAATGAGTGGAGCGACTAGAGCTATTCGTGAGCCTAGAGTAGTGGTTCAGACAACCAGTGAGGTAGATATCCTTGATGATGGATACCGCTGGCGCAAATATGGGCAAAAAGTTGTCAAAGGAAATCCAAATCCAAGGTGATACTTGAAATCATCTACTTTTTCCCTCTCCCTCTCTCTTTCTCTCTCAGATACACATGCACAAAAAATGCACAAGCCTGCATGCCCAAAGCAAAATTGCAGTCCTAACAGTCATATAGAAGTTGAAATTCTGTTGCTGTCTTGTAGGAGTTATTACAAGTGCACAAGTGCAGGCTGCACAGTGAGAAAGCACGTGGAGAGGGCATCCCATGACCTGAAGTCAGTGATCACCACGTATGAGGGAAAGCACAACCATGATGTTCCTGCTGCTCGAAATAGCAGTCATGTTAACTCTGGCTCCTCAAGTGCTGTTTCTGCCCATGCTGCTGCTGCTGGTCAAATCCACAGGCCTGAGCCATCACAGCTTCACAACAGCATGGCAAGATTTGACAGACCTGCTTCTTTTGGTTCTTTCAGAGTACCTGGACGGCAGCAGTTGGGACCTTCCCCTGGCTTCTCATTTGGAATGCATCAACCAGGCCTGGCCAATCTATCTATGGCAGGATTTGGCCCCGGCCAACATGAGCTGTCTGTTTTGCCTGTTCATTCATATCTGGCACAGCAACGCCAGGTTAATGAAATGGGTTTCATGATGCCGAAAGGAGAACCAAAGGTGGAGCCAATGTCGGAACCTGGTCTGAACTTGTCGAATCGTTCAGCAGTTTATCAGCAGCTGATGAGTAGGCTGCCTCTTGGACCTCAGATGTAAATGTTGCTGCTTTATTTTATTTGAATTTATCCCATAATTATAATTATAATTATAATAATTATTATTATTGTTTTGTTGTTCTGAGGAAGGTAGTGCTATTTTATATAAATCTATACAAAAATTTTCTGTTCTTTAGATGATCCATTCTGTGATTCTTTGTTCATTGGGAAGTTGTACCAAATTTTCATCCATTGGTAAATGATGAAAGCATGCATCAACTTGTTGAAGGCGGCTTTCTGTAAAAGATGCTGTTTTTTTTTTTTTTAATTTTAGCTTCAGTCAACGCTCAATAGTGTGAAAGAAAAATTGATTAATAGTTTACGCTTCAAACTCATTGTTGAAGGCTTGGTATTGAGACGATAAGACTTCAAAATTATAGTGAAAGAAAAATTGTGATTATAAAATAACAGTTATTAATGAATATATTATAGGTTTTTTATTATTTAAGTGTAGAATTAAATCAATTCAGTTTCTAAATCATAATAAAAAGTGTTTAATAGACAATTTTCATAATATAATTTTAGCCGTCCAAGTAGAGATGGCAAAAAAATCCGCCCGAACCGGACCCGGCGTATGCGGTCCGGGTTTTACCCGGACCGGATGCATAGAAAAAATGGTTCCGGGTATTGATTTTTAATACCCGGATGTTTAAGACGGTCCGGCCACAAAGACCAAGATCCGAACCCGGACTGCGTCTTGCTTTTTTATTAATTAAAAAAAAAAAAAAAGGCGGAAAAAAAAAAAACTAAAAGAGAATTCGCTTTGCCATTTGCCCAACTAACTAACCCTAAATCGCGATCATGAGTTCATGACCGCAGTGAAGTGATTCACCCATCTCCGATTCTCCAAGTTTCCAACGCTGCTCGTAAGAATCACCACCCTCTGAATCAAATCGCGACCTCCCTGGCTCCTTCCGTCTCTCCCGTCTCCACCAGCAGCCACCACCCACCGGTCTCTCCAACGCTGCAGTTCAGAATCAGAGCGCAACCTCCCTGGCTCCCACCGATCCTGGTTCAAAATTTCAGAACCGAAACCAAACCGATTTCCAATGGTATTTTTATAATTTTGCAAACAGGCAAACTTTCACACACAACATATATTTGAACCCTAATTTCTATTTTCTAACCCAAAAATCTACCGAATTTCGCTATGCTCTTCTCTAAATTGACATTCAACCGAATTTCTTCCGAATTGGCCGGCCGATTTTTATTTGTTATTTACTTAAATTTATAAAGTAGATTGAAATTGAAGTTTAAGATTTTGTACTAATTGTTTTGGTTTTGGATTACGATTTGTTGGAAGTAAATAATTGTGTTTTTTTTTTTTTTTATAGTGCTTTCACCTTTGCAAACACGGTAGAAAACCCTAAAAAACCCGTGTTCGGATAGATATGCCCCAAGATAGAAAAATCCCACCAGAATTATGCGTGACATGGGTGGTCCCTGCAGCCCCAAACCCGGACCCGCCCCGGACTTTTGCCATCTCTACGTCCAAGCACTCCAAACAGGGCAATTAGGGCATTCAGGCTAACTGCTAAACGTGTGCGGGCATGAACCCGTTTAAGCCCCCGTACCGCAACGATCCTTGCCGTTTAACATTTGCCAAAATTTTTATCAAACACACAATGCCTGCTCACTTGGCATGTGGCCTTATTAGAGTGGGGAGAAAAAAAGATACTTAGCCGTGAAAAATAAAGAATTAAGTGAAAAATTCAGAAAAGCTCCAATGTAACCCACTCTGTGCTGTGAAACACACGAATCAATCCGTAATATTTAATACATTTATCAGGGAAAAATATGGATCTTTTTAACTACTGATTTTCAATTCCTTTCGCCACTTAATAAGGGAAAAAAAAAGGGGAATATTACATTTACAAAGTGTTATTTTGCTAAATTACAAGAATTAAGATATCAAAAGGCATGTATATATTGCTTGTCAATGAAGATGGGATGAGTTCCAGAAATGCAATCAATCACCCACTCAATGGCCGTTTGAAATCTCCTCAAGATTTTTGTCTTTACTATGCTGATAAACTGATTTCCGGTGACTTACTTCTTCTCTGTTGGACATAAAATCAGAAAAGTGCCAATTGATTAATTATTTGGAGACTTTTGTTCCCCAACCAAGATCATAAAACAAGGGAAGCGGAAAATGATACCAGATTTGCTTATTTAAAAGGAGACTAAATGAAAACAACGAAATCAAATGATATAAAAACAGACTGAAAGAGGAGTAAGAACCTGAGACAATTCCATATAGAATTATAATGAAGAATAGCAACAATTCTTTGCTTCCTTCTTCTTTGGAGTTCTCTGGAACGCTTAATTACAGGCAACTGCTTGATCCCCTTGGCCTCCATTAATTCCTTGGCAATTGCCAGATCTGTGTCCGGGTAGCAGGTTAAAAGTCCACGCTCTCGGCCTCTATAGCTTATCCCCCGAGTACAAATAGAGGAAACAGGACATGTATTCACCTATAAAGATTTCATTTGCATGTCATCAGTAAGGATATAGGTAGCCAAAGTAAAGACAATCTGCAAGAGTTCAGAAAAGTAAGGCAGCAATTACATACATCGGAAGCTACTAAATCGCCCTTGGAATTATCACCAGACTGTTTGGACAAGCAACGTTTAATGTCACCATATGTTAGTATGCCCTCCAGGAAATCTTCACCGTTAACCACAAGGACACAATTCTGTTGGCCATCTTTCATGGATTCTATTGCTTCTTTTAAGGGTACAGTGAGTGCAACCTTTACATAGTCCTTTGACATAGCCCTAGAAACCTGACAAGGAGGGATGGAGAATTGAAGTAGCTTAAGTCATCAATTAATGGAAAATAAGCAGGATTGTAATTTGTGAGAAGCTTTAGTCAAGTACAAAATGATGAAGCATATCAGGAAAATTGTACCTTCAATTCTTCCAAAAGCATTTCTTCAGCTGCTTCAGAGTCAACAGCATTTTCTACGACAGAGAGTTCTAACTCATCTGTGCCATCAGTCCTCCTCCATAAAACCTCATTTTTATCTTCCATAGGGGAAAGAGAAGAATAACCCCTAGCCAAAGTCCGTTTATCAGATGCATCCGTCTCCTTGGCCTGGTTTGCCACAGAGGGAACCCATATTGCCAATCCAACAGCTCCCTACTTGCGAAATAGGGGAACAAAATCAAGCACCAAGATAACATTAGCCTCTGAACAGCATCAAACAGAGTCCAAAGTTATGAAAGACTACAAGTTAACAGAATCAGTGCATTGTTGCAATTGTGATTGCCTTCAGAAGACAACATCCCCGTGCCATTGCAAAATGGAAAGGAAAGGAATTTTCATAGGCAATAAGCAGTGAACACACCCATGCCAAACATGAAAGATGCAAGAAGATTTTGGATCAATTACCATGAGAGGAAGCAATATCCTGTAATCTCTAGTCAGCTCAAAGAGAAGTAGAACTGATGTCAAGGGTACAGAACAAACAGAAGCTAATGTAGCAGCCATTCCGACCTGCATTATGAGTTTGTAAGGACGGTAATTAGCTAATGAAGATCGACATCCCAAACAACCCTCAGCCCAAGCAAACAAAAATGTAATTGATAACTTCTTTATAAAATGGAAATGTTACCAGAGCATAGGCCTGCGGCTCTGCAACAGCGACATTGCCTGGAATGGCTGAATTTATAATTTCTGCAGCTGAACCACCAAATACAGCACCAACAGCTGCACCAATCATCAAACTTGGTGCATAAAGACCACCCACAAGCCCAGACCCTTTGCACAAAGCTGTGGCCACAACCTTAGCAGCTGCAAGTTGAGTTAACAACCAAATTCCAGGAGCAGATGCAGTTTTCCCAGTATGTAGGATTTCTTCAACATTTGTGAAACCCCAGTATAGTATTCCCGGATATCTAAGAGCAATTATCCCAGCTCCCAAACCACCTAAAGCAGGGCATACAACAGCAGGAAGGCCAAATTTTTCCTTGATGAAATCAAATGACTTTGTAAACCAAGCAACCAAACGAGTGAAGACTACACTTACAACTCCACATAGCATGCCCAATATGAGGTATAAAGGTAATTCTGCGAGACAATATCAAAAAAAAAAAAATTAAACTAAGATCTCCAACAAGCACGGTTAATGTCCAATAAATACTTCACAGAAGAATACCATGCAGATTCAGGATACAACCAATATATAAAAATCAAGAACAATACCAGCAGCTGACTTCAAATCATATGAGGGCACAGTGAATGCTGATTGTGTCCCAAGCAAAACAGTTGATACTGTAGATGATATAACAGAGGCCAATATTATCATTGCGGTTGTAAATGGGGGTGAGTTTTCAGCCCGAAGAGGCCTTAAAACAGTTTCAATGGCAAAGAAACAACCGGCTACAGCTGCATTAAAACCTGAAAGGAAATTGAAACAGAAACATCAGCCACTTGAACGATCAAAACTGGAAAGGGGACACGTTCTAGAAGCTCAAATAATAACTCCCAATTACATAAATAGATAAGGATGAAAAAACTCAACCTCATTGTTATTCATATCTAGATCAAAGCTAGCTATTAAATACAAAAGTGCATACAGATCCATAATAAATTTATGATACCTGAAGCAATTCCAGCAGCAGCACCAGCTGCAACAAGCGCAATTTTCCTTTCTCTGTTATTTTCCATCATTAAAGAAAAACCATTGGCACATGATTTTCCAATATCAACACTAGGACCTTCGGGACCCAAAGAACAACCAGTACCTAAAGTAACAGCAGCCTGAATGGCCTTTATTGTAGGAAACACTCCGGCAACCAAATCAAAACCTTGTCTATCCAAAGAACTCGACTGCTTTATTTGATTTAATATTTCAAGTAATCCATGCATCATTCCAACAATTACTCCTCCAGTCACTGGAATGAGTAAAATCCGATGCCAAGTGTCCGCCAGTCTCTGTAATCGAAGCCAAGCAGCACCCTCATTCGGAGTACCCGCCCAGGCCCATTCATGTATAATATGAACCTAAATAACCAGCCAAGAAACCAGTTTGTATAAGCCTTAAAAAAAAATTCGAACTTTAAAACAGAAAAAAGAAAAAAAAGGATCAATTTCCTTGCAAAGCAATCAATTTGGATAAATATTTGCAACTAGCAAAGCTACAAAGCAAAAGAGATTCAAACTTTAAAACAAAAAGATCAAAATTCAGTAAAAGCTAACCCCTTTATTGAAGAAGGCGACGCACAAACCGGAGGCGAGGCCGAGAAGGCAACCGATGAGAAGCAAAGCCCACTCAGGAGGAGCACTTTCCGTCAGAGAATCACGAGCGTCCACATAGTTATGGTGATCGAAAGACGACGAACGCGAATGCGAAAGAGGAGGATCTTTGAAAGTTATGCGGCGATCGGAAAATCGACGATCCAATTGCTTAAACAGATCTTTGATTCCGCCTGCCGCGGAAGGAGTATTGATTCTATTCGACGGCGAATCTGGAGCTGATTCTAAGTCTTCTTGATTCGACGATCTCAGCGGACGCCTCTCATCGCTTGACATTTTCTGCTTTCGAAAATTTTTTAAATTTTTTATTTTTTTGGTTTACGATTTATCAGTTCTTCATTTTGTTTGTTCTACTGGTTTATGCATTCGTAGCCTTCTTCTTCTTCATCGTCTTCGTTTCGTTTCGTTCCGTTTTGTTTTGTTTTCATTTTGAAGCTTTGTTTTCATTTCCCATAATGTTAATATACTGTGACGTAAAAATGAAGGTCAAATATTATTTTTAAGAGAATAATAAAAGTAATTATCACGATTCACGAAAACCAAATATGAAGTTTTTATTTTAAATAATAATTTATGAAGTTAAATTTAGAGTAATTTCTATAAACGAAGGAAAAGAAAAAAAAAAAAAGGAAAAAAATCATTTTATTTATTTTTGAAGAAAAGGAAGCAAAGACCTTTACTTGTGCGGACTGCAGTTATTTCACAGTCAACAAACAAATTAGAAACGCTCGTTTTTGTACGGCGTAGAAAGGCCGTCTTTTAACTCTTTGTTATTCATTTCTTGATATTCATCAATTTTTATACACATTAAAAATTTGGTAATATTTATTTTTAAATGATTAATTTTACTCTTCTTAGTTTATGATAGTTTATATTATTTGCAGTTAAAACAAAATTATATGTGAAAGAATTGATGAGAATCAAGAAGTTGAGAATGAAAAGAGAAGAAAATATTGATGAGAATCAAGGAGTTGAGAATGAAAAGAGAAAACAAAAAAATTAATTATATAATTTACTCTTCTTAGTTTATGACGGTCTATATTATTTGCAGTTAAAACAAAATTATATGTGAAAGAATTGATGAGAATCAAGGAGTTGAGAATGAAAAGAGAAGAAAATATTAATTACATAATTTTATCAAAAAATTAATAATTAAAAAGATAGTATAGAGAAAAAATTAGTGAGTTCAAACAGTTTCACCTAAAGAAATGAGTTATATGTATTATAATATATAACATAAAACATGTTATTATTTGAATGTGATGTAATATTGTAAGATTAATATTATATATATACATGTGTGTGTGTAGACGTATACATATCTCCAAATCCAATTTTTAAACTTGGTATTGTCCAAATCTCATATAATCGTACTAAGATGGTGAAAAATCCAACCCCATCCAAACCCACCGAGCACGTGTCTCAATGAATTGTTTTTCAATAAAACAATTTTCAATAAAAACAAGCAATGAGAGTAGAACGCTTTGTGTATTAACATTTGATAATTTGGCATGCCTACCGGACTTTGTTGGCCGTTGCCGCGAACGCATATACAAGAGGTAATCCATTTCTTTCAAGGGCAAAAAGTTTGAGTAGATCACAATACAATGTCATCTTAAATATCATATACATTCGTATGTTTTTAAATTTATTACAACACTTATATAATACATAATGGACAAATTAGCAAATTCCAAATATATGAATTTAACATTTAACAATTATGTATAAATACATGTAAGATGTTAACAAAAATTTAATACACGTGATTTGAGCGTATGAAAGTGCAAAATTATTATATTTTTTGTTGATGAAAAATTGATCAGATACTGTTCTATTCTTGTCACGATTGGTGAGCATCAAACTCCTCTTCTTTTATTGATATTTAAAAGCCCTCTTATTTTACTGCGTACTTAAAGAATAACTTTCATGATGGCATTATGTATATACCACATATTATCACATAAATCATTTGAGAGAGCCTATTTTCTCGATAGAGTTAACGGTGGGATTAATCAATCATTTATTATTATTATTATTTTTAAAGAAGAATGATACTTAAGTCTTTAATATTTTTTTTATTTATATAATTTAAGTTCTTAATTTTGTAATAATAAATTATTATGTACATAAAGAGTGTGTTTGGCAGCCCGCTTAATAATTTATACAATGCAATCTTATGTTTAGATTGTAGCAATAGCTGCACAATGCACTATAATGTAACAACAGCTAGATTATCCAAATCGTAACCTTGGATTTACATAATATAGCATTATTTACTCTCTCTCTCTCTCTCTCTCTCTCTCTCTTATAATATAACAAATAAAAATAAATTTATATTTAATATTACATTATTTAATATATATATATATATATATATTAATATATATATATATATATATATATTAATATATATATATATATATATATATATATATAAATATGTCAATTATATATTAGATTATTCAATAATAGTATATTATTTTTTTATATTAATTATAATGTGTTAAAAATTACATTATTTATAGAATTAATATAATACAATATAATTTGTTAAACGTGCCCAAAATATAGAACAAAATTATATGTTAAGAAAAATAACATTTATCCCGAAACAGTAAAGTTTAAACCTTGAAATTATAACATCACAACATAAGGGATTATAATAGATAAGAAAAAATTTTAAGAATCTAAATGGTAATAATAAAACGAATTAGGGAGCTAAGTGTTATTTTATTTTCTAAATATTTAAAGGGGATGACAGGTGGAGAGCGCGTGGACACGTGCTAGAGAGGTGGCGTGGCTGTGTGAAAAAAGTTTGGTTAGGCATGGCACTCATTTCTTGGCGGATGGAATCAAAAGGAGAAAAAAAAAAAATCTCAAACAAAGTGAATTAACAGAGAAACCCCTGTTCAAATTCTGCTGTGTTTCTGGTCAGAATCAGTTTTAAGACGAAATTTTGAACACAAATTTAAACGAACAGCGCCAGCCACTTAGCACCCAGAAAGCTAAAGGGAAAAAGAAAATTTTCCTTTCTGCTATCTGAAAGCAGCAAAAAGACATTCATAATTGGAAAGTTGTTGCTGATGACCAAAAAAATGTTGCCTTTACTCTTTTGCTAATGTAAGAAGGGGATTAGGGTTTGACTTGGAGAACTGGATGTGGTAATCTCAGCTACTGGATCTGAAATTATAGAAAGACTTGAGCTGGGATCTGTTTATTCTTCAATCAAAACAAACCCAGCCATACAATTCAAGCAAAAAAAGGAACAAACAGAGGTTTGATTTTTACTGTCAAGATTGGCCCTGATCTTCATCTGAATTCTTGGATTTGGTATATATTTGATCTTTAAAACACTGGACATTTAAGCTTTTATGCAAATTATCATTTGTTGACCTTCACTTGAGCTGAACATTTTCTTCTGGGGTTTTGTTTTACTTATTTTTATTGAAGTTAAATTTGGCTGGGAATTTGCTTGTGTAGCTGTAATTCCGAACCAAGTTGATTTTGTTGTAGTTGAGAAATTTTCTATTTGTGAGAAAGACAGGCTTGGCTGTTGGCTGTGTGTTGTTCTGACTTTCTGAGAGATTTACAAATCATAGAATCTTCACTGTTCTGTGCACAAAAGTATAACAAATGCCCTGTGGCAAAATCCAGTTCTTACATAATTGCTAAAGATTGATCTAATTCCTTTTGACCTTGTAATTTAAATTTGTGGAGCATAAGTGGTGGTCTTTGGCAGTCTTTACTTTGAAGAACTGCATGTAGCTCTTGAAAATTGTTGGTTTACAATTTAATTGATTACTATGAATATATAGGTACTCTGAGGCAACAACCAATATGCATGCTAGGCATCGAAGTCCTGGAAATGGCTACAGGTCAATAGGGATGGGCATGGGCCCAGAAACATCAGCTAGAGGCCGTGGATTTTACAATTCAGAATACCGGGGCTTCAACCGTGGGTTTGGGCGTGGCCAGGGCCAGCCTAAATCATTTCAGCCGCCGCCTCCCACACCAAGAAAAGGTGACGTTTTCATGGAAGCAGGTCGACTTGCTGCTGAGTATCTGGTTTCTCAGGGACTGCTGCCTTCAAGTGTACTATCTGGAAAATGGCAGAATGGTAATTTTAGGTCACAAGATGGAGATGGTATGCAACTTCCATCAGAAGGTCGGACATCAGCCCTTACCCGTCTTGGAAATTCCGGTTCCGATGTGGAGTCTGGTAGGAGAAGATACCCAGATGATTATAACTCAATGGGGTTGGGGAATTATTTGAAAGGTAGGAAGAAAGGGTCCTTCAGAAGTTACGGATCAGATTGGGGAAGAGAATATGGTAGGACTGGTTCATGGTCAGAGAGAAATAAAATTTCCCCCGATATGGAGGGTGATGATGACTCTTATTCTGGGCATCAAGAGGAGCAACGTCTTGGTAAAGATGTTGATAATGGGTTGCAGAAAGCTGGGACGGGTGGATTTGCACCGAAAAGTGAGGAAGCTGGTAGCATAGAGGCTGAATCGGATAAGTATAATGTCCTTGATGTAATGGGCTCACGAACGAGTTCTTCAAGCAATGGAAAAGATTTACTTAAAGCAACTGATGGTGAATTCTCCAGGAAAGCTGTGGAATCAACAAACATGAATGCGGAGACTGGAGAGCTGACGGATGTTTCTTGCAAAGATGAAACAGAGAAACTGGATGACACGGAGGGCTCATCCATCAAGCGCTGTGCGGAGGAAGGTGATACATTGAGCAAGAGTAATAATGATTTACTAGCATTGTGTAAATTTGCCAAGGTGCCCACAAAAACTCGCTCTTCACTGTCATATAAAGGCTTGAAGCCTGATTCAGTTTCAAATAATGATGATGAAAACACTAATGATATCAAACCACTCAGAGGATCCGAGGTCTTAGTTGAAGATGGCTCTGCTGTTGATTTGCCATCGAATAAAACTCAAGAGTCACTGTGTAACGACTCTGAAATGTCTAAACCTCTGACCGTCCAGGCTGTTGAGTCTGTGGGAGCATTAAGCTCTACTTCTGGCATCAATCAAGGTAAATGTGCAAGATCGCAATCTTTCCCAGATGGAGGTTTCATGCATGACACCAAGCTGGAATTGGCTCAGGAGCTGTCAGATCTGCAAAGGTCCAGTTCTATGGTGATTGAGAGAGGTGAAAAACGACCCATGGAAGATAATGATACAGGGGAAGGAGCCAAAAAATTAAGAGAATGGTTTCCATCAATGGTTACTAAGGCTGATGAGTACTTTGGGATGTCCAATTTGAGTGAGAAGAAAGCAATTTCACTAGAAGAAAGAGCTTCGCCTGATGAAAAGGTGATTCTGGCTTTTAATCAAGAAAGCTCGGTTAATAACTATCAATTTCGAAAGGGAAGTGGTGAACCTTGTGTTGAGTACGCAGAAGAGAAACAGCTTTTTCCTGGTTCATTTAAGATTTGTGACCTTAATCTAATGGAAGGTTCAGACTTGAATGAGAATCATCAGAGTGATCCAACTCGCATGTACCCTTCTGTTCCAAAAAGAGAAGCTACGCCGGTTGATATTGGTTTGTCCATGAGTAATTCCAGTATGGTTAGTGAATATGGTAGACGTCAAAGTGATTGTAAGGCGATTGAAGTAATTGATTTAGAGGATGATTCTGTCCAAGAAAACAAGACTAATGATAATTCAGAGAGAAAGTATGTTTCTCTTATCTCTGTGTTTTCTCTGTTACTTAATTGGTGCATTTCTCAAATATACATGATTACGGTGTTATAATCTTTTGGAAATCCATATTGATTTTTTGAACATAAATTGTTCCTTTATGCAGGACCGAAACTATGTTTACCAGTCTGGAAGGTTTTCCTAACAATACACAGAATTCCACTCAAATTCTTGATGTTCCGGATAACTATGATGGGCTTACAATCACACAGTTACTCAATACTTTTCCAGATTGTCCTCCAGTGCCTGGGGATATTAATCCCCTTCAGAATGAGATGGTCCTACACAATGGAGAGGTATTGCCACCATCTTCTAAGACTTTGGTTATTTATTCAACAACGGTCTTTCTCATTTTTATTGTGAACACCAGGCAACATGATGGCTGCTGGGCGTAACTTGATGCCTATTTGTAGTGTCTTTAAATGTTTAATTATTTAATTTTGCAGCACGAGATTGTAGTTTCCTTTTTTTCAGTTTGATCATGGAATGAATACTACATCACTAGATTCCATGTCTTGAGTTCATTACGGCTGATTAATTACCAATTGTTTTTAACTGGTTGTTTCAGGGGGCTCTTGCTGATGATGATTCAATATACATGTCCCTGGAAGAAATACCACTAAGTATGCCGGATATTTAATTTCATGCTTTGTTTTCTTTTGAATTTACAGCATGGCTGATTTGTTTGGCATTATTGGCTTGCTAGAAGTGTTATTGGGTTAACTAATATGGCGGATGGGATTTTAGAATGTTGATAACTTATACAAGGTGATCTAAAGGGAAGGGCAGTTGTGACTTCTGTACCATGCAATTAATGTAGGTGCTTTTTTATGCCAATTTTAGCTGGTAAAGAGCATGGGCGGGGTGATTATTGGCTTGCGAGAAGTGTTATTGGTTAGGTGATTATTGACTTGCGAGAAGTGTTATTGGTTAGTTAATGTGGTGGATCGGATTTTAGAATTTTGGTAACCTATTGAAGGTGATCTAAAGGGAAGGGCATGAAGCCCTTCAAACCAGATTGGAACTTCTGTACTGTGCAGATTAACGTAGCTGGTTTTTTATGCCAAGTTTAGCTGGTAAAGTGCAAGGGCTGGGTGATTTACATCTGAGATTTCATTTCATTTCTTTAGACCCTTCCCTCAAATTGCTTCATTGTTTTTCATGCCAAGTTTGCTACTAAGTGGATGGAGTACCCTTTTTTTTAATGCTCAAATTTTTGGAAGGTGGGCAATTGTTTCCCCCCCCCCCCCCCAACCTTCTGCTAGATTCGAACTGTGGTGGCCAACAAAAGAAAGCTACTTGAAAACCGCTTCGCCAAGCCCCTAGGAGCAAGTGGATCGAGTAGTGGTCCATTATGTTTTCTGACCTGTTAAAGTTTTGGCGTTGAATTTATATTTCTGCACTAATATGGTAGGATCTTCTTCCCTAAATAGAAAAAAATAGAAAAGAAAAGAAAAATAGTGTTAGTGTTGGGTTTTATTTATTCTTAGATAAGGCAATGTTCAAATTTTTGTTGAATCATGCTTTTGTTGTGGTGGTTGTGATGATACTGTACTTGTTGACCACATGTAGTTTTTGACTTCATCATATTTTGGTGCTCTAATTCATCCCTCATAAGAATTGTTTTTGATGATTTTCATGTAGGCTTTTTGCGGGGATGGGAGCAGCCACCACCACAAGAATATGAGAAGCCTTTCTGATATGGCGATTGCTGAAAACTTAACTGAAGATACTACTTGGTTTGCATAATATTTGGCCATTGGGTTCTTTTGTTGCAATTACTATTTACTCGAACTGTATGCCTGCTTCTGGTATGGTTTGATTTTGTTGATAGAAGATTAAGCATATTCCTTCGGTAGGAATTCAGGCAAACCGTGATTTCTTTTTTACTATATTTGGCTGTTACACCTCATTGTAAACTAAATGAAGTTTGTAGTGTTGTTGGTTGAAAAAATATCTACTTACTTTTCCATGCATAATACCTGATTTTCAGAAATTATGTCTAATACATTAAGGTCTAGCAAATTTATGACCATTTTTTCGTCAAATGGGAACTTGCATATTTCAATTGATAATATGAGAAGGGTAGATTAATGTAGTCTGCTCCAATGTTCCCTGCTTGAAGCACTTCGCTGCAAATTCTAATGACAAGAATCATTTTTATTTTACTCATGGCTTAGCAGCTGTTTTCTGCATACTCTGTCTAAATGTATCAATTGCTGATTGGTTCAATGATTTAGCAAACTTGTTTGAATCAAGATTCTTGTTTGATATCTGGCTGTATCTGTACTATGGTAATGGACTAATAGTCCAAGTTATTAGATTGGAGAGAGAAACTTGTTATCAAGTTTCAAAAGCTTAAAGCTCAGAATAATTTCATTGCCAGCAAACCGGTAAGAAATTATCTTCCCTCCCTGTAACGCAGGATGTTTTCGGCGATATACTAGACTTGCTCAGCTGAGCATGTAACTGCATTTTGCATATAATTCCAGCTTCTTTGTGCTGCAAGTCACTCTAAATAAGCACTGGAGGTCTTTTCCATGCCCTAGAATGTATTGTTTTTATGCATAAGGTAGAACTAAAAGAGCAGTGGCCGGTAGCACATGCAGATGCAATCTCTGTTAAAAAAGAAGTACTTGCAATCCAACTTGTTCGCTCAAGAAGAAACGAAAGAGTATGACAGGGCATGCGAAAGAAGTCTATTAACTAAAGAAATGAAAGATAAAGACGTGTGACCAGAAATTAAGGGCCACCTACAGCCTACAAGTCTACAACCTTTTATTGCATACAATCCATTGGCAGATCAAGTTCATGTATGCTACATTCACCAGTGTAGAAGGAAGCTGAAAGTTGATTACCGTCTTTAAATTCTTTATGGTCCTGGTCTATATGGACCCACTTGCCTTGATATTTAAGACTTTTGCTTCTACAATTTCTGATGGCCTTTTTGTTCCCATTTGCATTTTCTTCTTGTGCTTTTTTTACTACCCATTTGGCTAAAAAGCAAAGGGCTGAGGAGACACTTCGGTTGTTTTGGCTCAACACTGATGAAAACTCGTTCAAAATTCAAAAGCTTGTCGACTATTGTGATATAGCATGCACCTGCAGCACACATGCCAGCTTTAACTTGAAACAAGAGGTATCAGAACCAATGAGGCTAATTGAACATGATTCCACAGTGGATGTTTGTTGCATATCGAATTGACGATGTGCAGTTTTTTAGTTACCAATTTGATCTGCCAAACTGACATTGGCTGTTTCTGAGTCCATAGAGATTAAGGAAGACGTCACATAATCAATAAGATTAAAGTGGAAGCATGGGAGTTGGAACGCTTTTCTTGTTTTGATATGTTTTCAAACTTGGTTATCGCCTTAATTAAGAGAAAGAAAAAGGAAGAGTCATATGGGGGCATTTGGGATGGGATGTAGGGGAAGATTATGGGGCACCGTTACAAGTCCTTGTCAGCATCCAATGCATGGGATTTTAATTTAATTAAAGTTTCTTACAGAAGAAAAAAGAACTGCTTCATTACGTTAAGTAAGCACATCTGAATATCTGATCATTAAAAAAAGTAAGCACAATCTGAAAACATCGTCACATGGATATTATGTATGTATGTGCGTATGTAATGGCAGTCTTACAATAAAAATCTATGAAGAAAGCAAAGCAATTAAGCAAGTTACGACAGCAACGCACACTTGCATTCTTCTTAGTCAGCACAGCGCAGGCACTGCGGAGGCTTCAAACAATCAAAGAAACAACATGACAAGTGGGTCATTTTGTCCTCTCAAAAGAGTTATGGCCCTTCACTCACTTGGGTTTTCAACTCTCAACAAGTTGTCTTTTGGGACTGTGCATTGAACCTCCAAATAGTGGCCAGTGCTAGGCCTGGGCGCCTAGCTGTCCAGCTGATTATATAATTCGTGCAAGCTCAGGCGCTCTCTCTCTCTCTCTCTCTCTCTCTCTCTCTCTCTCTCTCTGTGGTTTTTTAACATTTTGAGATGCAGCTATTGTTCCGTAAATACTTAGAATTTTGGTTTGGCAGCAAAATTACATAGGCCCCCTTAAATTTGATGTTTATGTAATATGATCTTGTCGAACCAAGAATCTAGTCCGGCCACAGTCTAAAAGTGATAACAAATCATGTCCACTTAACCAGTTTGTTATCTTTTTTAAACATCCATCAACAGTTGCTTAATGTTTAATGGTCAGAACTTAAAAACTTCTATTTCTACTACATCAACGACTTAAAAGCCATGGCACACGTCATACCAAAGGAATAATTAATACATACAGTATTTACATAGGAAATTGTCACTTTGCTCCTCTCATTATAATCAACTCTCACAGCCTAATTCCCCATTTTTTTTTTTTTAATAATAGCTAATTACTAGCATACTGTTAATATTCTAATCATTGACATTGGTTTAAATTTCTACACTAACTATTAATACATTAAAACAAAATACATGCACACACGTAATTTTTTTTTTTTTTTTGGTTAAATGAAATCCTATTTTATTGTCGATATAAAAACTCAGAGATAACAAGATAGTTAAGGAGCAAAATCCTCCAATCCTGTGTGAAAACCAATTTAACAAAAAGTAAAATAAGCCAAAAAAAAATCTGCTACTTGGTTACAAATTTTTGAGGCATGACAGATTTCAAAATTCTATTTTAGTGCATGTAAGTGTTAATTAAATATTAAAAACAATATAAAACAGCTCCGTATATACATAAAAAAAAAAGTGTAAATTTCTACAAAATACTCTTAGAAAGCTATTCATTAGCAATATTAGAATTTTATAATTTTTACGAAATCTACCACGTTTTTTTACGCTATATGCTATTGTTTGGCTTATTATTCTAGAGGGAGAGATAAAAAGGGGAGACATAAGTTTTTTTAAGTATATTTTCTTTTCCCTTTTAAATTTTTTTTATTGTCATTTATTTATCTTTTCTTTATGGCAAATAATAAAGCACATTAACAGATTTTTGTTTTCTTTTTTTGCCCTTACTACAGCGCGTGTTTTTTTCCCCCACCAATCTCTCGGTCTCTCCTTATTTTATTGATAAAAAAGAGATGGATGGATGATTGATCATGCAATCTGATAACGAAATCATGAAAGACGGTCAAAGCAAGTAAATCATGCATGCACTGTACTACCGAGTCACAGTG
The DNA here is from genome assembly GCA_030449925.1 of Citropsis articulata. Taxonomy (NCBI): domain Eukaryota; kingdom Viridiplantae; phylum Streptophyta; class Magnoliopsida; order Sapindales; family Rutaceae; genus Citropsis; species Citropsis articulata. The sequence goes on from JASUUH010000257.1 coordinate 2,156,516, forward strand.
ACAAATAAATCACAGCAACATGTTGTCGCGGGCACAGTGAAACAAATGGGAACTGGCATCTTTCTTTTTATAGCCTTGCCCATAATAAATAAAAATTATTATTATTATTGTTATTTTTTTTTTTTTTGGATAAAATTATTATTGTTATTACTACTGCAAAAAAGAAAAGAAAAATTCCGAGTCTGAAGTCTGATATCTGAAGCAGGCTGCAGCTCAGCTCCGGCTGGGATCCAGGAGTAAGATCTTGCAGCGTAAACGTGGCATCATTTCGAAGAGCAGGGCAGATACTGTTAATCTCCGTACACGTGTCCCGTCTTTTTTCTTTTCTTAATTTCAAAACATCACGTAAGGGGGAGGACCCCACGTAGCCAGACATCCAACCGTCACATCTCTTTCATCCACCACACTTCCTCTCTTCTGTTGTGTTGTGTTGTGTTGGCGCAAGAGCAAGTGCGAGTGCTAATAAGTCTTTGACTCCACTTTTGTTTTTCCGCTTTTAATATTTCTCGTGTTCCATGTCTCAACACTCATTGGCCGCTCTCTTATATTTCCATAAATTTTGATTGAAAAAAAAAAAAGCAGGTTTTGTTTTGAACGGAGCTCCCGACCCGTTCAAAGATGTTATGCGATCACATGTTTATTTTTACTCACCGCCCATCAGTATTTGCATGAATTTTCTTTATCTTTTTATTTATTTTTTTAAATTTTGGAGAAATTTAGAATGTCGGTCTTCTAAAATAATCGTTAATTTGCTAAATCACAAATAGGGTTTTGGTTGTTTTATGAGGAGAGGATATGGACGATAAAGTTTTTTTTTTTTTAACTATTATTCATGATATTTACAATCATATAAATATTGAAATCCGTTTACATCAATTTTGATACGATAGAATCTCTCAAATATTCGAGAGACGTCAAACTCTCATGTTAGAAGAAAAATTACCTTCACTCAAGCTCTGAAACCCAAGGAACGAAATATAAATTAAACTCCTACAATACGTCTGCGAGGACTCGAACCACTTCTCTCACACTTGTACACCCACTGCATAGGGATTTTTTAGAACAAATTATGATATCAAGTTGCTATGAGCCACTTCTTATTCATTGATCATATTATATACGCATGAAATTAATATGTACTATGTTTATCAAGATTAGATGTATCATATCAGCAGGCCCAAGTGTGCCCTATAATAATGCCACTCTCCGCCGCAACAAAGTAATGGAATATTATATCCTTTTGGTGTTCCCATGCATGAACCGTATGTAGAAGGCTTTAATATCTATTTGTTGTGGGAAAAAAAAAAAATCACTTTAAGAGTATGAAAAACGTGTAATGGAGTATCATCCTTTTGCAAATGTTAAGCTGCATTTAGTATTATGGTAATATCAAAAGTAAATTTTAGCTCCCCCACCCAAAAAAAAAAAAAAAAAAATTACTCGTAGTTGTAAGAGTTTTTGTTGTCATGCTTAGATTTTATTTTTGAGTGATGCTATTAGCACCTACCAGATTTAAAATAAAATAAAATCTCTCTCTCTCTCTTTTTAATTTTTTTGAAAAATTATTCTTCTAATTAAAACTTAAAAGAGATGTCGTCTGTTGCTCTAGTTTTATTTATTTATTTATTTAATAGAGAGTTGTATGGTATTGTTCTTTATGATGATGTGATTAATTGTGTGGAGTCCAAGATTACGAATGCACAAAATCAATCTCTTCCAGAACCTTTTACTGCTGAAGATATTCAAACAGCAATTTTTTATATGCACCCAGATAAATTCATTCCCTGGCCCTGATGGGATGAATCCATCCTTTTACCAAAAGTTTTGGCCTGTTGTGGGTACTGATATTACTGAGGCATGTCTTAGGTTTATTCAGGATTGTACTTTCTTTGATGGTCTTAATGCGACTTCTATTGTCCTCATTCCTAAAAAGAAATAGCTAGAATTCTTGATTGATGTTTGCCCAATTTCTCTGTGCAATGTTCTATATAAAATTGTGGCCAAGATGCTTGCTAATCGTATGAAGATGGTCTTAGGATTGATAATCTTAGATTCCCAGAGTGCCTTTGTGCCTAGTAGAGCCATTTTAGATAACGTGCTGATCTCGGCTGAGATAATGCATTTTTTGAAAAGAAAACGACAAGGCAAAGAGGGCGTTGCTGCTTTGAAAATCGACATGTCCAAGGCATATGATTGGATAGAATGGGGGTTTCTCCGATTGATCTTGTTAAAATTAGGCTTTGCTGTCGATTGGGTTAATCTTATAATGCTTTGTGTCACTACAGTGACTTATAAGATTACTCGGGCTGATGTGGAGTTGGGCCCAATTGTGTCAAGCTGAGGTCTAAGACAAAGAGATCCGTTATTGCTATATTTATTTATCATTTGTGTAGAGGGGCTGAGTTTATTGATAAATCATTATGAGAGGGCGGGAATGCTCCATGGGGTTCAAGTTGCTAGAGGGGCTCCTTGTGTTACTCACCTCTTTTTTTTTTACGATTGCTTTCTTTTCTTTAAAGCTACTGTCTATGAGGCTTATCTAGTGAAAAATATTTTGGAAATCTTTGAAGTAGCTTCGAGGCAGCAGGTAAACTACAATAAATCTTCCGTTTCTTTTAGTAGAAATGTGGTTGCGGGTACTATCCAGTCTATCTATGGGCAGCTTGGAGTTGTAGCTACTTCCGATCATGGTACCTATCTCGGTTTACCATCCTCTATTGGGCGCAGGAAGATTGATATTTTCAGATACATAAGGGACATAGTATGGAAGAGAATTTAAGGGTGGCACCAGAAACTCCTCTCTAGAGCCGGAAAGGAAATTTTGATTAAAACCGTGGCACAGGCCATGCCTAGTTATGCTATGCTTGTTTACCTCCTTCCGCTTGAGCTCTGTTGGGAGCTTGAAAGGATGATGAATTCCTTTTGGTGGGGCAGCAAAAGATATAGTAGTAGTGGAATTTATTGGATGCAGTGGGGCAGACTGTGTAAACCAAAAGCATATGGTGGTATTAGTTTTAAACATATTCACAAATTTAATGTAGCTATGCCAAGCAGACAAGGTTGGAGATTGCTTACAAATCCCAATTCGCTTGTGGGAAGAATCTTTAAAGTTAGGTATTATCCTACTGCATGCTTTGCTAAAGCAAAACTGGGAAGCAATCTGTGTTATGCACGGAGATCGATTTTGGCTGCTCAAAAGATACTGATCCAAGGGAGTCGTATTCAAATTGGGGATGGACAAAGCATCACAATTGGCTCTGCTCCCTGGTTGCCTGATCCGGCAAGTGGCTTCATTACAACTAACCTTCCAGAGGCTTTAGCTTCGGCTCTTGTGAGCAGTCTTATAATCCCTAATCAACAATGATGTGATTATGATATTGTGACAGATGTGTTCAATAGTAGAGATCGAGATTGTATTCTCAAAGTCCATTTCAGTTCTCGACATGATTGTGATATTTGGTATTGGCTCCCTGATCCAAATGGAATATACATTGTTCGAAGTTGTTATAAATGGATGGATATTATATTGGAGTCGTCTAGTAGTGGGGTTTGGAGTAAGATTTAGAAGTTGTCCGTGCCTGCCAAAATCAAGAACTTTCTTTGGCGAGCTGCGGCGAATGTGGTTCCCACTACTGACAACCTTCTCCGTCATCGAGTCGAGGTACACCCTTATTGTACTATCTGCAATGCATCTCTTCAGACAACTTATCATGTTTTAGTTGATTGTCCTTTTGCCAAACAATGTTGGAAAATTTCTTTGGTTGGTTTTGCTGGAAACTTTGTTAGTTTTGGTGCTTGGTTAGATGCTCTATTTACTCGCTGCAGTGTTGATGATTGTTGCCTTGCTGCAATGGTTTGTTGGGGTCTTTGGCAGAATCGAAACAATAAGATTTGGAGGAATGTAGTAGGTAGAGTACCTCAAGTCCTCAACAAAGCTGGCCAGGACTTGTTTCAATGGCAAAAGGCTCACCAGCTGAGTCACGTTACTCAAGCTTTTGCTGATTTAAACTTGGGTTCTATTTGTTGGAAACGCTTTTGAGTTGGATGGTTTAAATGCAATGTGGATGCTGCCACTTCCCGAGCTACTGCTAAGATAAGCTATGGAGCAGTTATCCGGTCTTCTGAGGGTAACTTCCTTGCTGCAAAATTTGATTATCTGATAGGCAATTTTGAACCTCGCGAGTCAGAGGATTTGAGTGTGCGTGAGGTCTTGAGTTGGCTAAAGAACACACATTTTTTCCCTATTATTATCGAGACTAATTGTTTACAAATCTTTAATGCTTTGATTAGTTCCAATGTCTATCCGAATGGCTTTGGTCTTGTTATCTCTGATTGTAGAGCCTTGACTCATTTTTTAAAAGAAGTGACTTTCTCTTTTGTCAGGAGATCTGCGAATACCGCTGCCTATACTGTGGTTAGGGTGGGATATTCTGTGTCAGGTCCGGGTGAATGGAGACATGTTCCACCACCCTGGTTAATTCTTCATTTGTCTATTTAATGAAATTCTTCTTTCCTTAAAAAAAAAAAAAATAGAGTTGTATGGTCAAAGCTAGAAAATAAGTAAATATAGGCCTCGCACAGCAAAATAAAAATAAAAACGTTAGCATTAGAAATAAATTATGACATTTTTACAGACTACACCTTAAAATTAGATATATTTGTAAATTGACTTTTATTAGTTGCTATTCATTACGGAATGACCCCTGTATCAGTGTATCTTTTATAATTTTAACATCTAAATCAGTGTCTGTTAGATTCTGATCTCAACTAATGTTATTTACAACAAAATGGTGCCTTAATCCAAAATATAATGATTAAGGATTAGATTATCAAATACTCTAGCAGCTAAAAAACAACTTTAAAAGAAAAAAACAATGAAGCCTTACTGGATTGATATGAAATAGTATAAGAAGTGTTGTAGCTTCGGTCGATTTTTAAATATTTAGAACTATTAATAATACTTCTATTTAATTGTCAAAAAATCACATGCGTCGAGCACAAAGCAAAAGTAATCTTTTTACTTGAATGAATAAAGGGGGAAAAAACTGCTTTGAAATTGCAAAAAAATTTAATTAATTATTGGCAGTGGGAGCAGCGGGGCTGCGGGAGAGCTCACTTCGAAAATGCAAGGTTAAAAGAAAAACAAAGAAGCGTTAAACAGAAAAGGGTCGAAAGGTACATCAAGGAGTTGTTAAAACTATTTATATAATTATAAAATATTGTGGGGGAATTATTAATAAAATGCATTTTTTTTGGCCCTTTTCTCGATTTTCTTCGAAGTTGATCATTTCTTTGAGTAACTTTAATGGCTAGTGGGGTCAATCCATGTTCAATCTTAGCTGCTAAAGAAACCCCATTTTGTATGTAGCCCATAAAATAAGGCAACCAATGCAGTGGTCATAAGGAATTAAAACGTTTCTATTTTTAATTTTGGTCCAACGGCTTGCGAATTGGCGACAAGAGTCGTTGAGCCAAATTTTTTTATTTTACACTACAATTGTGGGGTTGAATTGCAAAGGTGATGGGGGGGAAACCATGGAGATTTCTGTCACTCTTTCCGTTAAAAGTCATTGTAATTTATAAATGGTGGAAGTGGAAGATATGTGATACACGCATGATATATATATGTGCTTATAATCAAATGTATATATATTGCGTGAAGCGAAATCCATACTTGTAAGATTATGTTTTATTCTTTAATTTCATTTTTTGAAACAAATCAAAGTATTTTTCAAAAGATCAAACAAGTTAATGATTTAAAACAATATTTATGCCTTCACTTAAAAATCAACAAGGCATAGATAATTATGAAGACCACTAGATGGGGCTTGTCCACACCAAAATTTGGGATCAAAAATAGAATTCTCAAACTGCTGGGCTCCTGGGACAACACGTACGTCGACCTTAAGAGCCACAGCTTAATATTGTTTGAAAATGAGCAATATTGGAGTGGAGATTATGCGTATTGGTATTGAGATTTTGCTTTGAGAGTAGGGACTATCAAAGTTTTAGAAGTTGAAAGAGATTGGGAGAAATGGATAGGATCGTAGTGAGGCTCACAAATATCATCGCTTGTTACATGGGAAATGCATGGGAATTTTTTTTTTTTTTTTTTCTTCCCAATGTGTGTACAATAAATTTATTCGTTTTTATACCCCATGAGAAAGTAACTTTTTGGGAAGACAAATACACAATGGATTGCAACAAAATTAAATGCGTTCTTGTTTTCTCGTGCCTTTTGATTTCCAAGTGGATGCATGCATGCTTGCATGCATGTACATGAAGCAGATTTATTTAGATTTCCTCGTTCTGAAGTCTTTGTAACGTCACGCTCTCTCACAGATCTTTATGGGATCCACCCATAACTGTTGTGAGAGGCGTCTGACTATAACGAGCTCACTGTTGTGATATATCTATCAACCGCCACTAATTTTACTACATTATTCATCGAATATTAACTTGAATAATTGCCACCCGTAATCATTTCTTGAAGCTCAACCTTAATTCCCTCGGTTTGATAATTTCTTCAGACATTTCCATTCCCTAAATGCATGCAAACACCAATTTATAGTACCAATTAACAGTTTTTGTTTTCACTATCTAAAAACAATTATAATACCCATACAAAATTCATGTAAAGTTATTACCCGAATGATAGGATGATAACTATGTGATATGTAATAGACTTTTAATATCCATTTGAGCGGGAGAAAAATTTCTTATATTATTAATTTTATAACAATAATATTATTCGTTAAAAAAATAAAAAGACACATGGACAAAGTAACTTTAATTAACCTCTATCCTTTTTAATATACTTGTTATATTATAATATATTGATGTTAGAACATGGTATGATAATTAAATTCATACAATAACAGTAACATAGGTTAGTCTTTTTATAAAAAGACAAATTTTAGCATAGAAGACTTTGAGTATTGAATATAATTCATAAATCCGTGACAATTGGAATCATATAATTCTTATGTATACATGTAAAGAAAAGGAAAATTAGTAGTCATCCATCCTCAAACTACCATGTTATTAAATATAGTACAACATTTTCTAATTGTATCATGTTTTAATTTTAAGATCGATATTATTCACCCACTAAACCATTAGCCTTAGCTCAAAATTAATAGAATTGTAACAAATTGATCATTTTGTCATTTAAAATCAATTTAACGTAAAAAAAAAAAAATCATAGGGAAGTTATCAGTAATATATCTTAAGTTTGTCATGTTATCAAAAATACTACAAAAGTTCGAATTTGTTTGGTTTTCCACGCTAAGTTTTGTATCAATTATTCACCAAAACATTAACACTATTAGAATATTTAACAATATTGAAGTAAAATGACCACTTTACACTTGAATTCAAGAGTATTTTTTACTTTGCACCATAAATGATAAAATAAAATTTATTTTTAAAAAAATATGAAATCAGAAGAACTGGATTTTTTTGGGTGTTTATGAATTGCGGTTTAGGGTAATTTATGGATTTTAGTTTGATTATGTAAGTTTGTGAAGATAAATTGAGAAAACAAATTAGAAATTTTTTTAATTGAGGAAAAAATAGAGTTTAAGTGTATTTAATTAAATATATAAGTTGTGAAAATAATTTTTTTTTTATTTTTTAAACTATTATTTTTTTATATTTTGCATGCTAAATGTCTAGATTACCCTTGTGACATCATTAATTATATTATAAATGACAATTAATATTTTGGTGAACAATTGGTACATAATATAAACTTAGGGTATCAAATTAAACAATTTAATTTTTTTTAGTATTTTTTACAACAAGATAAACTGAAAGTGGATGATAGATAATTTTTTTTATTTTTTATTAAACATATTAAATGTGTCTAAATTATTCTTATTAAATATACTAAATGTCAAAATTATTCTTATTACTTTGTTATTTTAAAAGTATAACTTAAAAGTATTATAATATTTTTTAATAGCAAGACAATTTACGAGTGGATGGCCAATAATTTTCTTTAAAAAGAACCACTTAGTAAAAGATTTAAGACAAAAAAAGTCTAGGAGAAAATAAATAAATTTAAAACAGAATATACAAAGAAGCAAAGAGCTAAAATAAATGCATACGATTAAATTAAGACTTTAATTATATTATATTATCATATAATATACATAATTCTTTTACTGTCGTTGGATAAAAATTTAACGATTATAAAAATAACATGATATATAATTTTATATTTATTTGATGGTTGAATTTTCTTACAACGATTGTGGAATAATAATGTATCTTACAGTCTCTTTAAATTAAAGCTGCAAAGCATCGCCAGATATCCATAATTAAAAAAAAAAAAATTCGCTATAACAATGAGAGGGATGTAATTGGAATTTTCGAAGGAGAAGCGAGTAAAATACAATTTCCCACGGCGGGGATAACTGATAATTTGATGGATAAATTGTCAACAGCATGACTGCAAGATATTTGTCGTGTAGCGAGGCGTAAATGAAATGTGTTTTTGAGAATTTTAGATAAACAAGGTGTCCAAAACGGACATTTCAAAAGGGCATTCAATAAAAAATAAAAAATAACAAAAAATCAGGAATAAAGAAAGCCGAGAAAATGAAAGGTTTTTTGTAGGGTAGGTGCAAGATAGGACAGCTTTGTATTTTCTTTAAATTTTAAAAAAATATTAAAAAAACGCAAACACAAACGAGATTAACTCTAATCAAATGCATTAAGCCATCAACATTAACTTAACTCACCTTTCATTAATGAGGGTGTATTTTTTTCTTTTTCTCTTACTTGTTTAACTTTTAACAAATTTCAAACATTTTTATTTTTTATTTTTTTGACAATTTTACTTTTTGGGTGGAGAAGTGAGAGAAGGAGAACCTGATGCCCTTTTGATGTGTTAGTGGGTGGTGCTGTTTTTCTCTCTAAAAACAACACACACATAACACACACACTCTCTCTCTTTTTCTCTCTCTCTTTCCATTTCCATTTCCATTTCTGCTTCTTCTTCTTCTTCTTCGTCATTCTCTCCTCAAAAAAATCATCCCTTCAAAACAACATCAAAAGGTTTGTGTGCTGTGTTATTGTTCTTATTATTGTTGCTGAAGTTTCATTCTTTTTCCTTCTGGGTTTGTTTTGTTCTAAGGGACCAGTTTCTTCCATGAAGCTTCTTGTGAGTTGTGATTTCATGATCTTTGCTTCAAGCAAGTCTTCTATTTTTACCGAAATAACGGGGGAAAAAATATCAAAATCTAAGTCTTTGGTCATGCGTTTATACTTTGTACTGCTTACTTCTCCACTAGATTTCTTCTTTTGGGATCAGTTTTTAACTATTCACTTCCTTGATTTGTGCCTGAAAATTCAAGTCTTTTTAACTTGTAAGCCATAAAATTTCTCTTTTGGTAGTCTTTAACCCAGCTTAGACTCACTTTCCTGTCTTGTTTTATTTTATTTTTCCCCCGATGGCTTGCTGCAACACTTAATCTTACCTTTGTATCTGTATCTAGCTATTGCCGTATGATTTAAAAATTTTCCAAGATTTGATTTTTGAGTTTATGCTAGTGGGTTATGGTATCTCAAAGTTTTGATTTTGAAAACTTTTTCTGGGTTTGTCCACATAAAATAATAATGCTCTTTTTTGCTTGTGGGGGTGTTTTGTTGTTTTGTTCTTTGCTTGATCAAATCAAAACATTGAAGATAGCTTCAAATTTACTCATTAATCTCCCCATCACATAAAATAACATCCATATACGGAAAGCTCTGGTCTTTAGAATAATCTCCTTCTGGGTCTCATGATCTTATTATCATTTTTGTGTATTTCTTTCAGGTTAAATGGATGAAGATTCAAGTGGGGTTGTTGTTTAATTGATCTTGTTTCTGAAACTACTGCTGGTGGTGGTGGGGTTTGGAGTATTTTTTTTTTTTTTTTTGGGGTCGCTAAGGCTGCATAAATAATAGAAAGAGAGAGATAAAAATTTCAAAAGAGTGATAATAAAGAAGAGGTCAAGTGTTCCTTTTCCTTTCTATATGCTGAAGGCTAAGAAGAGCAGTAGCAGTAGAAGAAGAAGAAGACGAAGAGGAGGAGGAGCAGCTTGTGACTGTTGCAACAACAGCACAAGAAGTGCGAAGCTTTTCTTCAGATGTTATCCGTTGAAAAAACTCCATCAGATCCCTCATGTTCTTGTCAATTTCCTCAACTAAATGCTACTTGTAACAGTGATGACAAAGCTTCTCCTAAAGTAGTAGTAGATCTGCTAAACACACAAACCCATGATCATGATCATCATCATCTTCCCAAATTCTCTATAAGGTAAAAACAATTTTATTAATCATTTTAATAATCTCTTGATTATATTCAATGAATAGTGAACAGTGTCAATAATAATAATAATAGTACTTGCATACATCTTAAAAAGATTATGCTAATATCTGATGCTTAATTTCTTCTTGGGTCAGATCCAGAGTTTTTACAAGTAGCTTTTGGTTCAGTTTCAACTTTCAACATGGGGCCTAACTCAAATCTTGTCTCTATTTTCGTCTTTTGGGGATGGGGAGTGGAAGGAGATCTTTTGCTTTGATCATAAACTTATGCACGGCTCTTATCCAACCCAGCCAGCTCTAACCTTCTAGTTTGCGTCTGAATTTGTGTAAAGAATAAATCTTTTTTGTCAAAACATTTATTTGCTCTTGATGTTATTGCTTTGTGATTTCATGTCATCTGTGTACATGTGATCCTATTTTGGGTCGCACCCACCTGGGTTAGCTTACCATATCATTCCAACAAATTTGAATCTTCTGTTTAAGTTAACTAGATCCTCGAATCTGGGTATTTCTTGGATGTTTCTCTTTCAAATTCCGTGGTCCATATGCTGCTGTCATCGGCTGACATATGATATAAGGGTCTTATAGGTTCTATATTCCAGATAATCTTATAAAGTTTATTGTTGATGATTTGAGCTGACGGTGTCTTTTATATTTGATCAGAGTTACTAACCATACAAAATTGTTTGAACTGTAGAGATTATGTTTTCACTTCCCGGAGCAAAGATATCAAGAAGAATTGGCCTTTCTCTCTGAAGAATTTGCAACTTTGTTTGAAACATGGTGTGAAGGAAGTATTGCCACCATTTCAGACTCATAGTGCAGTGAAGACTCAATCTATTAGGAGATGTGCGGTTGAAACTGAGAAGAAAAGTGTAGTCAATTTTGATGCGGAGCCTTCTGAGCCCAACAATAAAGAAGTCCTAGACGCATCTGGTAATGCTCAATTAAATGACAAACTAGAAAATGCTTGCCTAGACACGAGTTCATGTCGATCAGCAGGAGAAAATGAATTTCCATCTACCACAACAAGTGTTTCTCAGTCTGAAATAGAGTCTGTTCCTACTAAAAGACCATCTAGTTCATCGCTAGAAACTGACCCTTTATTGGAAGCCTCCGCCTCGGCCTCAGCCACAGCTGAAGTTAGAGCTGCAGGTCATCCTGCCACTCGTCCCCCGGCCAAAAAGTGCAGATTGATAGTAAAATTCAGTGGCAATTCCGATCGTAGTTCGACTGAAGATATTGCTTCGAATTCTACTGCTGTATCAGAAACAATGGCTTCAAAAGTTTGCCCTGTTTGCAAGACATTCACGTCCTCATCAAACACCACTTTGAATGCACATATTGATCAGTGCCTTTCTGCGGAATCAACTCCTAAGTGGACTGCAGATTCTAGACTTACAAGGCATAGAATCAAGCCAAGGAAGACTAGACTGATGGTGGATATATATGCTACTGCCAAACATTGCACATTAGAAGAGCTTGATAGAAGAAATGGCACAAGCTGGGCTACATTATCGAGCTTGCCTACTCAGGATACCGAGAAGCGTGAGATGCCAGCTGAATGGAAAAAGCAAAGGGTGTCACAGGTACATCCTGAGGATGCTGGTGATGTAGGTGAAGTTTATATTGATGCCAATGGCACCAAGCTTCGTATTTTATCCAAATCTAATGATGCTGCTGCGGCATCGAAAGAATTGGAGCATTTTCAACCGAAGAATCCTTTGAAAGGATATAAAGGAAGCAAATTCTTTTCAAAAAAGAAGAAACGCCATGCCAGAAAACAACTCAAGTATCTTAAACTTGCTCCTCAAAGCAGAAAATTTTTCTCTCACAAAGCCCGTGCTTCTCAGGTACTCTACTTTGATAGTTTCTTCTAGCATATCTAAGCATTTCTTTTTCCTCTTTCCATCTTTTTTTTTATATATTTTAAATCTAATATATGACAGAATAAAATGAAAATATGTTACATGATATCAGTTATATAACTGGATCCGTGTGCTTGATACTTATATGCCAGATTGACAAAATGTTTAAAATATCATTAACAATAAGCCACAATGTGATCATTTCTACTTCTTGTAATACATTCTGCACTTAATCACACATTTAAGTTGGAGATTTATGACGGATCTGGTACTTTGAAATTTAGCCACATATGCTTGTCAAATTTTTTGAACAGATATGTGGGGTTCAAGAAGGAGATTATGGGGTGGAAGAAGGTAACAAGAAGGAGAAACATCAGAGACAGAAGCAAACCAAATCTGGTGATTCTGGAGCTTTGAGACAATGGGTTTGCTCTAAACGAACAGATCTCACAAAGAAGGTTAACAATCAAGATAACCGTAAAGCTTTCAGATGTAAATGGCATTTACCTCGGGAGTTGCTGATAGATAGTGAGCGGTCAAGTTTAGGTGAATCTCTGACAGAGGGGAATCATATTGAAAAATATGCTAATTTGTCTGAGAATCTGCCGTCTTCTCCTGGAACTAGTGTGAGGGGGGAGGAGCCATTTTACGAAGCGCAAGTTAGTGACAAGTCTGGGAGAAAGAAAGTAGGATGCCCATCGTTTGGAGCCAAGTTCAGTGATAATACGGAGAGGTCTCGTCTACCAATGAAGCAAAATGGCCATTTGAACCTAGACAATCCTATTATTCATGACTGTCGTACATCTGATGTATCTTCTTTGACCAATAAGAGAGCACGTGTTCCTGGAGGTGTGGTTGATACCCCACCCAGTGGCAGCACAACACCATGTATCAATTCACAAGTATTTGCATCAACATCGTTAAGACTGATATCAAGGAAAACTAGGTCAACTGTGTTTAAATCCAATCCTAATAGGGAGAAGAAATTTTTGGCTGGAAAGGTGACTCGATTGGAGCTTATTAGAAATGTAGATGAAGAGGTAGCAGCTTGGGGTTCAGAGGTTGGTCAACAATATGCATTAAACTGCATGGGTGGAAGAAAAGAGATTAATGACGAAACACCTTTTGGAAAAAGTATTTTACTTGGAATGATACAAGATAGACGAGCAATTAGTACTGAAGGAGAGGAAACCATGGCTTTGGAGAGTTCGGAACAAGCACCTCAGTTTTATGGCCATGACGACGGAGAAAACACAGATGCTTCTGCTAGAGCTGGTGATGATGTTATAGACAAGGTCGATGTCCTTGAATCTGTTGAGGATGCAGTTGCTATTGTGGATACTAAGTTCGAACAGCCGGGTGATCATTCCAGGACCCGTTCGAATTCTTTTGAGGACTATAATGTGATGCTATGCGGAGGTGAAGCACTGACAGGCCCGACTGAGCCAAGCTTTGTTGATGGACAGGAGATGTATAGTTCTGATGAAGCAGGCAATGGGATAATTGGGAAAAATGATCAAATGGGACCAGGTTTGGATTCTGATATTGGGGAAGGAAATTCCTTTCCTGAGGTTGATCCCATTCCAATTCCGGGACCACCAGGTTCATTTTTACCGAGTCCTAGGGACATGGGATCTGATGATTTTCAAGGGAACTCGTCACTAACCACAAGCCGTGTTCAATCTTCTCAAGATCAGCTTGATTTGATAGATGGAGACACCTCAGATTCACCAATTTCTGTGGCATCAACTGTCTCTAACTCCACTGCAGTTAGGTCTGACTTCAGGCCATTATCATCTGCGGTCCATGCAGTTCAAGACAAGTTGAAGCCAGGCTTGTCGAGTGGTGGTGCTGAACCATCGGTTGAAAATGCAGCTGTGGTTGCTCAGACAGGTACAGGAGCAGAAAGATCGTATGTGGATGGGGAGAAGTTTAAAGTCAATAAGATCTCTATTGAAAAGAGAGCTCCCAGTTTCAAGAATGATGGTCAGCCATGCTGTTGCCAACGGAAGGAGAGAATATCTCAGGATGTTGCTCAAAAATATCAAGAATCACAATTATTAAAACGACGAACAATGACTTCAGTGACGTTGCCTGCCATTGTGAAGCAGAATGTGAAACCCAACAATTTGGATGTGAGACCTGAAATATTCTCCCTCGGCAATTGTCCAAATTTTGTACCTGAAAAGGTTGTTCGCCCTACCATGAAGTCCTCTGCCAGTTCCATTAGTGTAAAGGGATCTCCTGAAACTAGTGTGAAGTTTTCAGGTCACGGTGATTGTGATTCTCCTAGTCCATCAACTCCTAATCCTGTGCTCAGGCTTATGGGGAAGAACTTGATGGTGGTCAATAAAGAGGAAGATGCATCTGTGCCTCTTGGGCAGTCCCAACCTTGTGCCCAGAACAGCCATTTAATTTCTCAGTTGCCAACATCTTCTCGAGTCTCTCCTGGAAATATGCAAAATCAGGACTGCCATTACTTCCCACAAATGGGTTCTCAAGGTCCTGTGATCTTCAGTCATAATCCATATGATGCAGTGGGCCAATCTTTTGATGCCAGATTGTCTAGCAGTTTTAGAAACCAGACTAATCCAAGGACACCACAGACATCTGCACAAGTTCCATCAGGCCTGTTTCCCAACCAGCATGTAAATGGTGGTTTTACCGCTCCAATGGAGCCTCACATGTATGGAGATGCTTACAGTTTATCAAGTAGACATGATCGACTGAAGTTCAGACAGAGTGAAACATCGTCATACGTTATGGGGAATGTAGTAACAAGTCTTGACCGTCCACATAAGAGTGCAGATTGCGGTGCTTCCCAAAAAGAAATCATTGTCATTGATGATATTCCTGAAAGTGAAGCCAATATGTCTGCTGATGTAACAAAATATTCCGAGGGCTTGAGGGCAAGTCAGCTGACATCATCTGGAATTTCAATTCCAAAAGTTCCCAATTTCAACTCAAGGCATGTGAATCCTTTCTCTTGTTATCAGGCACGAGATCATCCCCCAGTCTTAGGCGAATCACCTGCGGTGCACAACAGCAACTTCCCCGCAATCCCCAAGCTACCCAATGCAAGTCCTGTTAGATGGGTTTGTACTCAAGAAGGCTCTACTGTGCTGCAACGGGGTCCTTTTGCAGCTGCTCCATCTGCGGCAAGTCATGTAAGATCTGGGCCATATTATTCTCCGAGCTTGTCATAGTCAGGAGCTTGACTTGAGATTGGCAATTTTCACATGGTCCATGCAGTATCCACGGATGGCGAGAAAAACAAATTGGGACTGCAGAAATTATGGGGGATCGCATCAGCGACAGTCTGCATGGGTTCATCGGCTAAGATCTTGAATAGAGTTTGTATTTATATTTCAAGTTACTAAATGTTGGCTCAACTTTATGCTGTTTTCTGAGGATTTTCTGCTTAGGCAAAAAGCTCAAAAGCCTTCCAGGAACTAGCAAGTGTATAAGGAATCTTTGAATAATAGTTTATGTTGAGAACGACTCAATGCCAATGGAGTTAAATGTACCTATAATGAAATTTTCATCTTGTTCTTTCCATTTCTATGTTTTGTTATTAGAGAGCTGCAATTTTTACGATGTGCTTTGGCATCCATTGATCTAGTAATACGCCTGATGAAAAGTCTAAAATCAAATGATCTGTGAATTGTCGGTAATTCATGTTTTCAACAGCTGGTCTCATTTTTTCTCCCCCATCTGTACTCACAGAATTAAAATACCATAAAAGATCACAATGGTATACAAAACTCCAAGCTGTGATGGTATGGATATTGCAAGATTACGAATAATTAATACGCAAGGATTGATTGGGGGATCAGCTCAAAAACTTTCAAAATTTCAATATTTTATGGAGATATTTTAGGGTAATTTTATTGTAAATCATAAGCTTATTATATCATTAGCACATGTGATGTGCGGCTGCTGGTTAGATGAGTAGAGTACAGAAATAGATGGGCGTATTGTACTTGCAGCTCGCGGCAGCCGGTTAATTTGTAAGAATCTTTGCATGCATGGTGTTATCATTAATAATTCCTCAAATGCAAAGGCCCTGCTACCACCTGCCTCTCGCCCAGAAGATGATGATCGATCTCGTGGCTGATTTGAATTAGACCACATAAAATTACGTTGTCAAGTGAGCCTTCAACTGATGTGCTCTCTAATAGCCGTCAAATATTTGTTGCATGATGAACAAGAATTCATTTTCTAATCTTCTCCATTAATTTCATTCTATAATGTGAAAACGGATTGAGCCAGAAATTAAATTAATGTGGGACACAAACAGGAAAATATAGCAAAAGATGTGTAGGAGTAGGACCCCGGCAACAAGAAGAAGGTGAAAATAAAAAATAAAAACCACACTGAAAGTTGCTGTAGTTTTTGTGGTCACTGGGCTAAAAAGCAAGGCTACTGGAAGCTCTGCCAAAACGACCATGAAAGAAATATAGCCGTTACTGCACAGAGAAAAAGGTAAGCTAAGCTAGGGTATGTACTGCTATGATAATTCATAAAAAGCGTACGAACAAGAGAAGGTGATGAATGATGATGATTTTCGGACAGAGAGAGAAAGAGGAGGTCAAAGGAATAATGCCCCAAATTAAAAACATAGTGGCACAAAACAACAAAACAAGAGAATGGCCGTTTGCTTTGCTTAGAGCCTTGGACATATTATTTATTAAAATCTAGGGCTTAGTTAGCTTAGGTTAGTGGCACTCACTATTTAGCTTGCATGCAAACACACGCGCGCGCATTCTGCTTTTTCTTGTTTTTCGAAAACAGTTTTTATACACTTTTTCTATACTATTGGTTTGGGTCCTGATCTCATTTGCCAACTTGAGCTGTGGGGGGGGGTTTGTGAAACGTAATGTAACGTGGGATGTGCGTTTTGCATGGTGAAAGCTGGACACCTTAACAAAGTCTTTGCAAAGACGAATCGCTCTGTTTTTTTTTTTTTTTTTTTGGGGGAATGGGCCGTCCGTCTTTCTCGTCATCTTTGCCCCCAAACCCACTTCCACTTTATAGACTTTTGCTTTCCTTTCTTTCTATTTGCTTTTGAAAAAATATTAAAAAATTTTACAAATTTTTGTTGCCCAAGGAAAGAAACCAACCTCCCCTCAAGCAAGAATCTATCTTCAAGCACTTAAATTATTCCAACCTTGACCAATCTTTGTTTTTTTAATTCTTTCTTCCTTCAATAATATAATATAGTGTTATTGATTTGTTAACTCTTTCTAGGGGTGCGTATGAGTTGGGTTAAGAAGAAATAATCCAACATAATTAAATAAATTTGTCCAATCTAACTCTTAAATTATCAAGTTGGGTTGGGTTGCATTCATCGAATTGGTAAAAATTAAAAAAAATTAGATAAAAATATTCTCTATTATGACATTAAATGTCTATTATGCTCAACAATTAATTCGTAAACAAAGCAATGAAATAAATATTTTGTATCAAAAAGAAGAAGAAAAAGAAGAAGTTATGATGTTTAATTTCATCAAGGGAATTTCATTAATGTCAAGTTTAAATAAAAGAAATTGAAAAAAAGTTTAAAAAGGAAGGTTGACAGTTGACATTAATTTTATCATGGTTTTTAATATTTTTGGACTGACTTGATTATATGTGAACCCAACCCAATTCAATCATTAGTTGGCTTGAAAAAAAATTGATCTAATCTGCTCATTATAACATAATTAACTCATTTAAATTTAATTAAATTAGGTTGAACAAGATTTGTGCCGAGCGGTTAGAACTTTGCATTCACAATTCTGAGGGCATGAGTTCGAGACCCACAACACATTGTGGGGGTTTAATTTCATCACTCAATTTGAGTGAATACAGTCTTTTCCCTTTTAAAACTTGAGTAGAGTAGACATCCCTCAAATATTAGAGTGGAGAAAAATCTAGACAGTGCGATATAAAATTTGTAAATTTTAGTCTCATTTGAAGCATGAATAGAGTAGACATCTCTCAAATTTTAAAGAGGAGAAAAATCAAGCAGTATTATATAAAATTTATAAATCTAGTATCAGTAATTGTCTAATTATAAATATTTATATAATAATATCATGAAATATGAGTTGTAATATAAGTAATAGTTTCATGTAATTTAGAAAAAAAAAAAAAAAAAAGAGAGAGACTTGTCCACTCCTACTCAAAACGCTCTTTTAATTTAACTTTATATTGAATTATCAAGTCCTTGCCATTAAGCTATATAATTTCGCCAGCAATACATATATAAGGATATTATTTAAAATGCATCAGGTGATCAGAAGAAAGTATCAAGTGCATTATGTACTCATTTTTTGTTCTTATTGCTTATCTCCATTACAAAAAATCACTTAGTCAATGCTTGAGATTTTGATTACGGAATTGTACTTTGTTAAGAGAGGAAAACAGACACATTGTTCTAAGGACTTTTTTTTGTCCACAACATAGGTGTTTTTAGCTGTAAAAACAAGAGAAATGAGAAGTTGACTACTTAAGAAATCACTCCACATATATTTTCACTGTTCCTGTAAATTTCCCAAAAGTTTTACCTTTCGTGTTGTGAAAGTGGCTGTCTGTAAAATTAAAATATGATCGCATAATCTCAAATCTAACTCATGGTCCCTGTGGCTATATAATAATGTTACAGCCCAGGATAAATAAAATGTAGCGAGAAAGAAAGCAGCACACAGACATACAAAGGGAGGCACTCCGTCCGCTTAAGTGAAAGAATATATTAATGTAGACATATATTTACAGATATACCTACATGCAGGATGCAGCTTATACGAGTATTACGAAGCTGGTTAGTTGTAAGCATTAACTCCGCTCTGCAAAATCCTTAATGTTATTTCGATGGACCACAAAAGTTTTCATTGCCTTGCCTCACTCTCTTGTCATTGTTGTAACAATAGTTTTATCTAGATTTATTGTACGTTTATTTCATCCATACTTAGAAACGCAGTGGTTATAATTTTTTCCTGATGTTGATGTCTGTAAAAATTTAATTAGTTTCTTAAAACAATTACTTGTAATGATGAATTATCAGCAAATCAACCTTCATGTTGCACTGTTTTATGTTGACAGAATGAAATTATGAAACTATGTTTCTTTGTCCGAGAAAATAAAAAAAAAAAACTGTAGAAATTTAATCTTTAATGGGTTCTTACTATTTGTAAGTTTATAAGAATTTCATTTTCAAGTTTTGTAGTAAGAGTATACGCAGTCAATGAAATGACAGGAAATTTCTATTCAAACGATGACATCAATAAGCCGTAAAAAGTCCACACACTTAGACCAAAACTTGAACAAACGGTACCCACCAACGACTACCAACCCAGCATTTGAACACTTGAGAGTTAGTTGGTCAGTTCAAATCGGCCCCAATTCAAACACATGAATGGGATTCATTGCACCTGTAGCTGTAAGACCCTGTTCAGGGCCCTTCTTTGGGTTGTTGCTCATGTGGGGGTTGATGAAAATGTGAATATTGATTAGTCTAATTTTGACTTTTGTTGGTGTGATGAAAAATGAGAAGTCATACCGTTGGTTGTATACGAAGTACTTGTAACTTGTGTTACTAGATTCATTTCAGAATCTATGCATATTACAGAGGCAAATGGTGTGGAAGCCAATGAAATTGAAAGCCGCAAGTTATAAGAAAGAAACTTGAGGACTATATATTTCTAGCTAGAAGTGTTACAGCATTAACAAAACTGAGCTTCCCAAGAAGGGAGTCGAAGGGTAAAAAGCAATGATCACAGGATCATATCTTACTTCTCATCCTCACTAATTTTGCCAAAGTTTCTTGAGCTGCCAAGGTTTGAGCATGGTTATGTCCCAGCATCACTGTTCGAATACTGATACAGGTTCTGCATAGCTCTTCACCACTGTCCAAATGCCCCCCTCTCAGCAGCAACTTTGCTCTTGTCTCAAGTAGGGTTGCCTTCAACAATGTCACGTCTTGCCATACATACTCATCAACCCTTTGGTTCCCATTTAACTTTTTCTTCCAACACAGTGAGCCATGGCACCAATCTTGAATTTGAGACACAAATGATTTCTCTACTTCCTCGAGTACATTTGTGCATACTTTTAGAAGCTCCAATGCTGAGCTGCACCTTGAGAATGTTGTGAACGCCCTGATTGCTAGAGGAAGAGCTATCTTTCTAATATACAGAACCATGTCTATTGCCTTTACTTGGACTACTGGGGGCTCGGATTTGAATCCAAAAACAAGGAATGCAGATGCCCACAGATGATCGGAGTTTAGCAATGGATTGCTAATCTTCCTTATGCCTTGAACTGCTGCCCTAGGAGCCAATAAACCTTCTTTCATCTTTGCAAACACTTGAGCTATAGGATGTGATTGAATCCAACATCCAGGTTGTTTGTTGGCTTTTCGTGCAAGTCCTAACTTGACTAGAAGAAGCGCTGATTCTTCTTCACTTTGGGGTGCCAGGCCACAGCCAACACAACACCCAAATGTGAGACTCAAGAATTTTGTCCATCTCCTGAATCTATTTCCAGCATAAGGCATGTTCTTAGCAGCAGCAGCTAGCAAATTTACTGAAATCGGAGCAGGAGCAAACCAGGCACCAACGAGAAGCATTCTTGAGGCAAGACAATTCTCTCTCCCCTTTATTTGTTGCAATAAGGCAAAGCAAAAGCATAGAATCTTCATGAGGAAAGGATTGTTTTTGCAATACTGTTCCTCATTAATACTCATGTGAGGAGAAGTAGAGCATTCTTCAAGTGGAACTTGATTCACAGCTTCAAAGAGTGCTGATGGAGCAATTCCAAGTTCAGAAAGTAGTGATCCAATTACCCCCAAACCAAAGCTCAACCTTCCCAGTTTCTCATCAAATTTTTGAAGGAACTCTAGCTCCTCAGCTGGATAATCTTTCTTCCTTTTGCCTCTCATTAGAACCATTGCATCGGGGAACGACAACGGTGGAAGCTGCATTATTTCAAAATTCATGATCTTGGATAGCCTTGTAGTGATAATCACATGAGTGCCTGCAGTGTTCCTTGGTATCAAGTCATGCAGATCCTTCCCTTCCCACCATTCTTTCTCTGTCTCAAGATTATCAATGATCAGTAGATACGGCATGTCTCGGAACAGCTCCTTCTTAACTCTCTTGAATGCCTCAAATTCTTGCTCTTCGAAGCTTCGAATTCTACCCCTTTCCTTCTCTGCATCAGCACTCACATCTAACCCCAAATTGAGTGAGAGGTTCAATATGTTTTGTCTGAAGTATCTAGCTTCCCCACCAACCCACAAAACCATCTTGTACCTTTGAGAATATCTGTAAGCAAATTCAAGTGCTAGCTCAGTTTTCCCACTGCCAGGAACCCCATTTATGCATATCACATTGCTGCCCAAGCTCTTGTAGTTCCCACTTCTAGACTTCTTGTACTTCAACTTTTTCAACGAGTTTCTTCCCAACACTGGCTCAACCCAAGCCTCTAGCTTTGGTTCGTTGCACTTCCCTAACTCCAAGTTGATAAATCTCCCGCCTTTGGTGCTGACTGAATCACTTTCTTCATCAGCAAGGCCTTCAGATTGGCCACTTGCCTCTCCTTTGGGGATTGGCATAGCATAATCTTGCTCAAGACAATCTCCACTTCCAAAAAAGGCAGTTTCAATCTCCATAATCTCCTTGTCTCTTCCCACCAAGCACTTGTTTCTAGGAAATGGTAGCTCCTCAAAACCGTCCAAATCATTCTCAGCCACACTCGTCCTTCCAAGCTTCGCTTTCAATATCCCAGCAGTTTTAGCCACACAGCTTCTCCAGTTACATTCATTGGCTTCCAACTTGAACTCATGAGACTTCATAAGTCCATCAAGTGCTTCTTTGCACTCTTTATCAATTGAATTGCAGTGGAGCAAACCCAATATCTCATTGGGCCCATTGTCAAAGAAAAGTGGAATCAAATTCTTCTTTTGAGCAAAGAACCTAATCTCCTCCAAACTCAAATGATTAAGAAAGCTAGAATTAGTCACAACCACAACACCATAAGTCACTGAGCAGATAACCCTGTCAGCAATCTCATGGCTCTGACTATCTGAGTACTTAGCTCGGTCAGCAACAAAGCAAGCTATTCCCTGCAGCTCAAGTTCTGACTTAAGCCACTTACAGAACCTAACCAAGTTGGGATTTTGCCCATGAAAACCAATGAACACATCACAGCTTCTTAGTTTAGCATTAGAAACAGGAGAAACTGGACCTTTGGCAAAGGAAATTCTCGGCACTGGAAATGAAAATGATACCCTTGGAGGAGCAGGATCTGCTATTTGAACACAAGTCATAAACTTGAGCTTTGAGTCAGTTGGGTCGTCAGAATACTCATATTGGTCTGACGGGGGTGTGTAGGAGCTACTAGGAATGTCATCAGATTGTGAGCCTCTGAATGAAACTGGAGGTGAAGGATGTGTAGCTGGAGTTTGGGTTTCTTGGGGTTTTGGAGTAATGGCTCTTGGTGAAATGTAAGGTGATTGTAAAGCAGAAACAAATGCCGAAGATGGCGGTGACACAAGAGGAGAGCTGTATGGAGATGATTCAATTGAGCTGATTTTAATGTTTGGTGAAGGCAAATCTGAACTGATAGGAGTTGAAGTTACATTCGCACCAGCTTTGGGGCAAGAAGTTGAAGTCTTGATGGTAAGGCCAGTGGGGGTTTCTTGAGGAAGCTGAGTGTTACCAGATAGTGAAGCTGCTTCTACAGCCATGGCTAGTGACTGAAATTTCACCACACGGTAAAAATTCCTTTGAAGTATGCAGTACAGAAGTAGATCTCAATGCTTTTAACAAAGTTGAACTTTACAATGTTGCTCTTCTCTAGAACACATTAACGCTTGCTTTCATTCACAGCCTAGACTGGAAGAAGTTGACGAAGGCCCTTTAATATGTGCTTCACAGCTCTTCACAAAAACCATTTTTGGCTGAGCTATTCTATTCTTTGCTTTGCTGACACATATAATTAAGTGAGTGGTTCTGTCCAGAGACTCATGGCAGAAGATGAATGCAACAGTTATAATTCATTCACACAGAAAGATCTGCATGTGATGTATTATCACTCGCCGTTGTGGGCCTATTTAGTCAGAAGTATACCTGTTTTCTTCTGCTTCTCAGAGTAGATTTGACCGAATAGCATCAGCATAAGATCATGCTTCATAATACATCACTTGGTAAAAAGAGCAAGCATTCAAGCATGGCCCTGTACAAAAAATGATATATACTATTAGATTCCGAGACAAAATATTATTGCAAAAAGCTGTTTCCTAGTAATAAAAGTTTCATGTACATATAAGTGATCAATAGTAGTACCTACTGCTTTAGAAGCTATTGAAATTTATTTACCTGAAGCAAACAAGAAATATTGGCCCTAGTCTTCTGCAACTCCCGAAAATTCATCTGTTTCTCTCTCTCTTTCTTTGAAAAACAAGCTGTACAGTATGGGAAGAATCTAATGTATGGGTTGGATCTGCAAGGTTTTTCAACATAAAATAGTATATAAATAAGTGCTTAAAAAAGAAGCTGAGGAGGGTAATAAAATATAATGCGTTGGGCTTAGGCAATTGCTTTCTTTTTGTTTTATCTAATGTACATATTAATCTTTCAAATTCTAAAACATACATGGCGTTCTCACTTTGTCACGGAAGCCAAAGACTGGTCAGAAAGAACTCAGAGGAAAGGGCATTGGGAGAGCAACCCCCATTACTCAGACCTTGTTGTCTGTGGTTAATTTGTAGAAAGTGGTGGATGGTGTAAGATTTTAAATTGCATTAGAATAAAGCATTGTGCATTGATATTATACACATGTATAATATATATAGACACACAATACAAAGGCTGGCAGGCAAGTTTGTCTCTGTATGCGTACGCATCTGACACTATTTGAAACTATTTTGCTCTGGGAATTGCACCATAGACCAGTCCAACTGATGCAATTGCCAAGTTAAAATGACAACTACCTCATCTGCTTTTGGTTTTTCATCATTTGAATTGTTTTACTGATCTGTGACCCCCCCAAAAAAAAAAAAAACTGTTCAATTTCAAATTATGAATTTTCTTATCCATTATTTAGTTCGATTTACACCATCCTCAAGCAATGTCTTTGACATTGTCAAATAGTGAGATACACGCAGGCATAGCCACCACCGCTTAAATCCTATCCATACACTACCACTTAAATACACATGGCACAAGATCTTTAAAAGCTCATGAGAGCTCAGATCATGAGAGGATCCTTTTCCTGTTATATAATTATGTGGCATAGCCACCACCGCTTTAATTTCAAAACAATAGAATTTGTTTGTGCATAATGCTCATCGTCTCCGGAAAACTCAAAAAGTGTTGTTGGTGTTTAATTACGCAAGGTTTTGCCACTAACGTGCAAGTGCTTTTCACTAAATATCTAGTGCTACTTGCTAAAAGTACTCTCCCTTAAGTGCTTATTTACCTGTGGCTGCAAAAGAAAAGTGCTTGTGTAATACTTTATATATTGATTTGCCCAAGCTGGAAGGCTGCGCATACTCAGACTAATGTGTCAAGTGTCAACTTGGACACCCCAACCCTTAATCCTAAAGCTTGATCTCTTTAAAATTTGTTTAGTGTTTATGGTCGTCCTTTTCACTGTGGACCCTCTAGCTTTCAATCATGGAGTTGTAATAAATTCAATTCGACTGGCAAAAGATAGCTATTCAGTTCAATAACATCCTTATGCGTCAGCTCTCATGTTATTTGTATAGCTGTGCGTTAAATTGTACAGAAAAAGGGTTATTTTCCAAGCTAGCTTTGCATACAAAAGTTGACATTATTGGCACCTTTCTGGTTTATTTTATTACACAATTGTGTCGTGGGATTTCCAGTTTAATGTAACTTCACCAGCAGATGAAAAAAAAAAAAAAAAACGCTCCACTGAAGAGTTTCATTGTACTCCTACGCCCAGTTGCAGTCAATTCATTTTTATAGCACTGAAGTGAGGAGATGTGTTAATTGGTACGCTAATAACAAGATTATTTTTTAATTGCCTTAGTAGTGTACACTAATATCAAAAGATTATGTATTGAGATATATATATATATATATATATAGAAAGGGTGGGTTTAATTATCTTTTAATCTTTGTTATCACTTGCCCATGTGGTCTTGATTTTCCAATCATGCTGACAGGTGGCAATTATATACAATGAAATGCGGCATTCGCCGGCAAATCAATAAGCAGATGGCAGTTGTCTAATTGTATTGGCTCATCATTAAATCTAAGGCTAGATACAAAACTAATTAAGAATTTATAAGAGGCAGCAGCCATAAGCGATTAACTGATTGAGCATTAAGATGGATAAACTTGCTTTTGTTTCTAACTTTTCCCGTCTTTAAGTTGCCTTGCTACTGGGAAAATTGACAGCAACAGACACCTATTATATAATAATCATTCAAGTGAGAAGATTAGCAATATTGATTCTTGTCTCTACAGCTTTCAACTCCGAAATAGTGAAGCCGCAATCATAGTGGAGCAATTGGACAGTATTAATCATTAATTATGGGAACAATTAATGAGTTGTTCTTGTTATTCCACCTTGAATACCACCATTATTAGAGCACTCATCTCATATTTGTGACACTTCAAAGATGGAGCATTCAAGGATATTGCCTGTATTGTTCGATACACTTATCTTTGGTTAAAGATTCACTGGTTTTTTATTATTTTATGATTTATTGGCATCCCCATTATGTTGATATGGATCAACAACTAGGCATGGCATCTATGTGTACATTTAAACTGGAGATTAATATGCATGGCATCTTCATAAATGGTCTTGGACTTTGACTGAGGACATAACAAATTTTCAAGAACAAATTTTGCTCAATAAGGATTCAATTTGTTGGCATGCAATTAAAAACTTGTTGGATATGAGCTATATTACCAAAGTAGTAAAACTACCCATTTGTTTTACCGGCTATCAATAACTAAACGAACAAGATTTATGAGCAAACTCATAGATTTAAACGCCTTAGTGTTCGTTGTGTGCTTTCCTTTTTGCTTTCACCACATACAGAAGATTCTTAAAACTTTCATTAGCCAATTACGGTATATGAGATTCAAATTTACATGTACTTACCAAGACTCATTCAATAATTATGATATATTATAGTTTTATGATTTATCATTATTGGTTCTTACCCTCTTTCTTCTCAAATTTAACTTAAACTTTTTGGTTATGGATGTGAACTGAGATTTCATCTCAAAATCCTTTTTATATTACCTAAAGATAAGGGATGTTACAAATGGAAAAAAAAAAAAAAACTAATACCATAATTTGATCTTTTTTCAGTTGAGATAAGTTTTACGTTTTATTTAATCATTAATTAAGCTACATGCATAGAATAATAAATTTGAGAAGGCGATTTTAATAAGAGAACAATGAAGAATGCCAAAGAATATAACAAAAAGCATTGTCATGTTTTGTCTCATATTAAGGTTGAAATTATTCCTCTTTTTGTTTTGAGTCTCGACTCATTCAAACTAAGTCTCATTTGGGATTAAGGTTGAAACTCAATAAACTGTTTATTTAATAATTTTTTATAAATATAGCATTTGGTAAAATTTTTAAAAGATGTTTATTTCACAATTTTCTTTAATTTGATAGCAACTTTTAAAAGTAGTTAAGGGATTTTGTTTATAAACAATTTATTAAATAAGCAACTGTACCTTTCTAAAGTTTCTATTATAACCTTAAAATTTTAGTGAAAATTAATTATGGCTTATTTTTCCTCAAACTACCCTAATATATGAGCCATTAAATATTATATTATCATCACAATCCAATCGCGTTAATAACAATTATGTCATTGCATCAATGGCATTGTAAAATTATATGAGGAGGCATGCACAATGTGGTCTTCATTTTGAGAACATTGAGATGATCCTAATTCAATCTTTGATGAAGGAATAGAAAAAGACAATGACATTTAAGAAGAGTATTACAATACTAATGGCTCTAGATCATAAGAATGAAACATTTGAGGATTATTATTGCAACAAGTTTAATGTGAATGTAAACTTTTTATTTTACTTGAATTATGTATTAACATGGATTTTTATCATATTTTATGTAACATATTATGAAGTTCATTATACATTATTTAATTGATTTTTTTTTTCACTTTATGTAATTTCATGTGTTTCAAAGGAAAAAAAATGCATGTCTACACAATTTATTAAATATACTTTAAAAATTTAAAAGGCAATTTACACTTATGCCTATTTTGGTTATTAAATAATAAAATAATTCATTTATAATAAATTTTACTAAACACGTGTACCGTACTTTTCAAAATTATAACAAGCACAATAATACAATTAACGAAAGACAAAATTATTTTTTAATTAATTAATTATTAATCTATATGGTCAAAACAACTTATTCCATCCACCATCTGACCACCATAATTCCAAACGATGCCAAAAGTAGGGGTGGGCAAAATCGGGTTCGGGTCAACTTGATCGGGTTTCGGGTTGGACAAAAATCAATCCGAATTTAACCCGAATTATTGACCCGATTCGATCCGACCCGAACTCAATTCGGGTCGGGTCAATAATTCGGGTTATTTTGGGTCAGTTCGGGTCAATTCGGGTCAAATTCAGTTAATACAATTTTAAGCTCTTTTTTTCCTATTTTTACAGTTTTTAGGGTGTTTTAAAAACATTTTTCTTAATTGTAGTCCTTTTTACTAATGTTCAACAAAAAAAAGAAAAGAAAATGTTATGAAATCAAATGAATAAAGTTAAAATGCTAGAATAGGATTATAATTATAAAATATATAATTATAATGCACATAATCACATAACACATTATAATTATAAAATATATGTAACATAATACTTAATTTTAATATTTAATCTACCTAATGTCTTAATTTATTCATAAAAAAATAATTATTAACTGTTATTAACAATTATCAATTAACATTATTTCAATTATTAATAATTAACAATATTTTTGTTATTTATTAACAATAAATAAAAATTTATTCATAACAAAATCATAAATACACCAATTTTCTTGATTTTATTACTAATATTTATAAATACATAATTACAACAATCAAATAATAACTAATTACATAATAACCAATTAAGCATATGTAATTATATAACATATATATACACCATGAAAGTTATGACTTGTGAAGATTGAAAGTTGAAGCTTCAAAATTGGATTTGGATGGGGAGAAATTTATTTATTTTTTTTTGGTGACCCGATCGAATATTCGGATCGGATTAAGTTTGACCGACCCGATCACAACCAGATCTGAGTTTATAATTTTTAGCCAAATTGGGTTTTAATCCCAACCCGATCCAACCCGAACCCAAAATTTTTCGGGTTGAATCAGGTCGGGTCGGGTAAAATGCCTACCCCTAGCCAAAAGTCCAAAATGAGGCCCATTGAAAAGTCTTAATTCTTAAACCCAAAAAAAATCAAGTTGCTGTGGAATAATTGATAACTTGGGGTATTTTCGTCATTTAGTATAGACCGACCTCGTCGCACAAGATGTGTGTCCCAGATCAGATGGCCAGCAGTGCCCACTTGCGTTGTCTGTGGGCCACCATCTCCATGTGGGCATCTATGAATCACCCACGATGAATTCTTATAACTTTTTTTGGCTTAAAATTTTTATTTATTTTTAATCATTTTAATTAAATTTTAATAAATTCCATTGGCTATAAAATTCCAAATTGAACAACCCTCTAGGGTTTCCAAATTCTTCGATTTTCGATATATCGTTTTTTTGCACTTAAAGACTCATTTATGGATCATTAATAGTCACATAAAAGGTACGTCTACATCCCATGTCTCATATTTACACACTTTTATTTATTTTCTGGGGATCCATTTATTCATTTCAATTGAGTTATAAACTTTTGTGACAAACTTGATTGAAATTTGAGTACTTTCATGCTAGTTTATCTTTAAATTTCATGAATAGAATTCGAGTTATGTAAACATAAATTGAATTTGATGTAAGCATAGATGATTGAAGAAAATTTGGATTGGTTTGGTCGATCTTTTTTCAGATTTTGTCAATTTGGACAATCATACTGCTGGAATGAAAGTTGTTGTTCTTGATCTTGATCTCGATCTCGCGGCATCTTTTGATAAATTTGAGAGATATTGATAATGGATTTTGACAGTGAACGTTCAGCTCATGAATCTGTGGAAGATAATGTAGTAGTAAGCCAAGGAACTGTATCCCATGTTAATGATGACAATAGCGTTAAGATTAATGGGTCATATGTCAACGAGTTGGTTAGTAGTGACAATCATGATGCCAATGTAGTACCAGTTGATTGCAAAGAAACCGGTGACCAAGGTTTGGCAATGAAATCTCCAACTGGAGGTTCACCTCCTATGAAGAAAGGGTATGGATTGAAGAAATGGCGGCGGATTAAGAGGGATTTTGTTAAGGATGCTGGTCCTAGTGTGGATAGCAGTAAAATTTTGAAGCGGGGTTTGTCTGGTGCTGTTAATCCAACTACACCATTGGCTGATAATTGGCAGAGTAGCAAGGCTTCTGTTGGATTCCCAAATGCGTTAAAAACCATGGGTGTTGTTGATGGCTTTGCAACTCGTGGCTCTAGTTCGGATTCTAGGTTTGCGGTTGGTTCCGCTTTTGCTGTGGGTACGGATTCTGAGAACAGTGAGGATCGAAGTAGCAAGTCTTCTACAGCAGCCAGTGCTCCAAAGTTGAGATATGAATTGCCTGCTGCATCAGTGTATGTGCGAGAGAGGAACAGGATTAAGAATTTGAGTGGGAAGAGTGGGGGTAATCCAACTCAACGTGTTCAACAAGGAAAAAGTCGGGCCGAAAGCAGTAAGAAGCCTAGAGGGGCAAAGGTCAAAATTGAGAAAGAGAACTCTCATTCCAGCATGGAATCTGACTCGAGAAGCTCCAACTTTGTTTTTATGCAGGGTACTTCTGCCATGACTAGTAACGGGAGGCAAAGTGGACGGTCAATGAATTACGATGGGGAAAATAGTGATGACGCTCATGCTTCTGACCAACAGTTTAATGAGGAAGTTCAAACTGGTTACGCTGAAGAGAATGTGGGAGTAGTTGAGGATCTCTCACAAGATGATTTAGCAGCGGACTTATCTTGGGATGCTAAGGATGAGAAGAATGAGAATCACCAGCCATCAACAGTTCGGGATCCTTTGGTGGAGTCTCTCCTCACCCTCCAGTCTGTGCAGGATGCGCTGGAAAAAGGTATGGTCCCCTCCTTAATTTTCTAAACAGTTTTAATGAGCTGTGTGTGAGTTTGTATTTGTTACATACCGTCTCAGACTCTCAGTCGTGCTTTGTTGCTGATCAATTGTGCAATATCTTCGTTTTAGTAAATATGTAGTTTGGAAACTTGAATAATAGCCATGATCATTCCTTGGAAGCATTTGAAACATATATTTACCCTATTATTTAAAGGGAAATCATTGAAATCGTTTCATTTTGTGGGTGGAAATTTCAAATTCAAACTATGTTTTAAATCTGCATCATTTATGCATCCTCTTGCTAGATTACAATACACTATCCTAGTTTCTTTGCTTGATTTGTTGGAATATCCAAATAAGGATATCATTAACCCATATGTGGATTTTTGCCTTGCTTGATTTGCCCAAGTGACTGCCTAAGGGAGTGCATTGGGTTGACTGATACTGATTTGGGCTTTGGGCATGCATATGTAACTGTCACAGACAGGATTCAGTGTTATTAATTGTTTTTTTTCTTTAAATTGGATGATCGATGTTGTCTTCTCCTTTGGATGAAGATTTTACCATTAACATAAACTCGAAAGGTAACTTAGTAAATACATTCAAAGCACAAACTTAACTGTGTATAACCATTTGGCAGAATTTCAAATTGTAAATTGTCATTGTTTTCACTTGGCGGCCGTTTGTTAATTTCTGTTGATTTTACAGTTTGGTGATTCATGTTTAATGTGATTAACATAATTGATGTATTGATGCCGCTAGTATGTCTTGTAGATTGTTTTACTCTATACTCCTCATGTCTTCTATCTGCTTAGAAAAATTAATTCAAATACCACTGTAATTGCTTCGTGGACATGATAGTTTGTCAAGTCTGATCGAACTATGTGCACATTTGTAGAAGTTGAGAAATTAGGGGAGATTGGGAAGGATGCCACATTGCTACATGATAACTCATTTGAGGGTAGCAGTGTACCTGCTGATTCCATTTTTACTGATCCGCACATCCATGGACTAAGTTCTTCTAACAAATTTAGATCTGAAAAGAATGGAGAAGGTGCTTCAGGCTCCTTGGAAATGCTGGTGCTAAGCTTGAAACAGAATGTGCAACATTTGGAAGCCAAACTGGAGGAGATGAGAACTCTGCTAGAGGTGAAGGAACTGAGGGTCGCTGAACTGGAAGCCACACTAAACAGTAGCAAGCCTGGAAAGGAAGAGTCAGGGAGCACTATTGACTTGCAGCCAGAATTATGTAGAGAGATCGAGACTGAGTTTGAATGTCTCTTTCGGCAAAAGATTGAAGCTGAGGTTGAGTATCTGACACTAGTGAGGACAATAGACAAGGTGAGAGCAGCTGGTGGTAGTCGAGTTACACTTGTTGAAGAGCAAGAAGCTCTAGCCTTGGAGCAAGCACAGATGCTGAGCAAGCTCGAAGAAACCGAATGCAAAGCAGCGGTGCTAGAGAAACAAGCGGAGGAGTTGGGAAAATATTGTAGACACGTTTTGGGGGAGGAAGTAGTTTTGAAGATGCAGAACAGGGTATGCAAGGTTACTACATGTTTTGTCATACAGTTTATATTGCTGGTCTTGGTATTATGGCTGTTTTTCTTGCGGTTGTCATCCCATTCGGGGGTGATTGTACCCACTTAAATTTTTAATACATGGGGTCCTTTTGTAACTGCAACGTTTTAGGCAAAAGATTTGAATATTATATTAGATTTCATTGTTATTAAATAGAGCATTTTCCTTTCTCACTGTAATTTGTGTGCAAGGCCCGAGTGCGAGGAGTTGCAGTTTTTAACGGTGTTTTCTTAACTGGTCTCCATCTTCATGCTTGTGCATGAAATATACATATGCTTTTATTTTTATTTTTTTTTCCCCAAATCAAGTGCCAAGATTGATGCACAAGCACTTGATGTTTGTTCGTCGGTAAAGTAAGTTTTAATATCACCGTCATCTTTCTCTCCCCATTCAATGTGAAACTGCAATCCATATTCAGTAATCACATTTAGGACTGGCTTACAGTAAAAGTATTCTTCAGTCTATTTCCAAGACACTCTTTTGATGGGCAAACATGGGGATTCCAAGTTGAATCACTTGCACAAAGTCACCCACTAAGGCACTAACTGCTGAGTGCTGACAGGTTAAAACTTCTTTGTTTACCTTTTGATAACCGCCACCTGCTTTTGTCAGCTTCCTCGTTAATTTCTTTTTTCGTTCTTAGGATCATGTTAAAAATACTGATTTGGAATTTTTTTAGTTTTTAGTAAGTAATTTTTTTTAATTAAATGTCTTAAATGCATTTTGTGCTGTGTTAAGGCAAGTGATCCCAATGAGGCATGCCTTTGGATATGAAAATAAATTGTGAATTAAATAGAAAACAATGGTATTATTACAGTATGCATTACTCTTTTAAAACAAGAAATCCAAAGCAATAACAGACTCATTAAGACTTCATTCTGTGGGAAAAGAATAATTACTAAAGTTCAGATCCTTTTTTAAGCACATATGATTTGAACCAAAAAAAGGTAGTTACAGCCATTAAAAGGCCACAAAAACTAGAACCATGTGCGGCAACCAATAATGCAAAGCTTTATATCGCATGGAATGGATGCATATAACATTGCTTCTGTTGTCACCATCAATGAGGCATGCATAAGCACTTCCTGAAATTTTATGCCACAGGAAAAGTGCTTTCACATGGTATGAAAACATAGAGATTCATTCTCATTTAGGAAACAGATTAAGGCATTGTCCTGGCTGAGAGTGAGACACTGAAACCTAGTGATTTGCCCAATCTTCAACTTGCCAGGGAAAAAAAAAAAATTGCCAATAAAATTACCCATTTCAAGTTTTGATTGCAAGACCCTTTGAGAAAATGTTTAGTCACCCTCAAATCATATGAAGAGCATGAACCGGAAAATAATGTGTAGTCCTAGAAAGAATATAATAATGGATGTAATGCAACTCATGGTATGATCAATAGTCAATTATTAGCCACCATGCTGGTAGTAATTTACAAGGTTACCCCCACCTATACAAAAATATATCTAGAGCACTTACAATTCTTCTCATGTTATATAGAGAAGCTTCTTGAGTTAAACAATATGGCATTAAAATAAATAAAAATAAAGTAGCAGAATAAAGAAACTCGAACAAGCATGCACAGTACTATTTAGAAATCAAGAGTAAGGCGTGAGAAAGGTGTTAATGTGGCTTTAAAGTCAAATGATTGGTATACACAAGGAGTTGCTTTCATTCGGTCACGAGAATCTGTCAACAAAACAGGTGAAGCTATTCCTTTTAATTTGATATGTGCAAGAAATTCATTATGGAAACACTAATCACTTGATAATTGAATTTTGACACCCTTTAAATTTGACCATTCAATGTTTTCTTGTTTTGGTTTTCAACCGAAAAGACTTGGTCATAAAGAATTACTTACTAACTACTGTCAAATTGACAAGAAACTACTTAGCCATGCTTCCTTCTTCTAATTGGATCCTGATCATATAATAATGTGAGACCGGAAATATGAATATTCTACATCTTTATCAAAGATATTTAGACCTTTTCATGGTACCCCACGAATTATAGACTTTCATATCTTTTCTCATAATGTACAGTGAGATTCGAATGTTTAAATTACGAGAGAAAATTGTGAAAGATTCAGTCATCAAACTAAGAAGACAAGTAGCAATAAGAACTGAAAGGACAAAGCAATGAATATCAAATGACCCCGCAAATAAAAAAATGTAAATGCAGTTCACTTTACACCATTTGTGGGGGGGAACGTAGCACTTTTTTTCTGATATTTTCCTTCACATTAAAGCCTAATAGACCATCATGCTCGACATGAAAGAAATTTTAACACAAAGCAACAAAGGTCCTAAGAGACCCCACTTGAGAAATTAGGAAAGAACCGAGAGGGTTCCTTTTGTGGCTTTGTTTTCGCTAGAGCTAGCTAACTCAATCAACTAACTAAGACTTAAAAAAATTAAAATAAAGACCAAATTCTAAAACTAATTAACTGAAACTATAAAGAAGAGACTGTGCATCTCAATTGAATTAAGAAATAGTAGCTGCTGCAGCTGAAGTCCCATCAGCTTCACAACCATGAAATTGATAATACTCAGGTGGAGTGTCATTGAGATCAAAATCATGAACTACTCTGCTGGGACTAGGGGCTCTTTGAGTAACTTCACCAGCTGATGATGTCACCTGGCTTGAGCTTGAGAACGCTTCGGCTGGGCCTGTCCAATGGCACCTCTTGTGCCCTCCAAGTGCTTGTCCTGTTGGGAATATCTTGTTGCATATGTTGCATTTATGCTCACTGCTTCCACCTGCTGCTGCTGCTGCTGCTGCTGCAGCTAATACTCTTGATGACTCCCCAGTTTCTTCATCGGATGCTGCTGCTGCTGCTGCTACTAGTTTGTCCTCACCTTTGCTATCCTCGGCGGCGGCGGATGCAGATGAAGATTCTTTAACATTCTTGTTTTTGTTGTGGCTAGCTACATGGCCTCCAAGAGCTTGATGCTTGTCAAAAGACTTGTTGCAAATAAGGCAAGAATATGTTTGAGCAGTCGACATCACCAATGGCTCCTCTTTGAGAGCACCACCACCAGCAGTGGTACCATCTAGTACTGCATCATCCAATTCATTCAATCTTCTCCTCTTATTCTTCTTCTGTTGCTTCTTCATAATCATCATCATCATCTCATCATCCATCTCACTGCTACCAGCATCCTCATCACCTTCATAATCCTTCTTCACAATTGACGTGTCCTCTGAATTACAATTATCGAACCCTAACCCATTGCCATCTTTCATCTCAACACTACCCTTCTTCCTTTCCCTCTCATCATTTTCATTATTATCATCATCAATCTTGTTATTATCATTAATATTTAACACACCATATCCAGAGCCAACAGATGAAACTATCCGATGATGGTCAAACGTCCCCCGCTGCTCCTTATTATCGTTACAATCATCAGCACTAAGTTGAGCCAGCAACAGCAGATCACTCACAGCTTGTTGCATAGCTTCTTCTTCATCTTCATCCGAAGAAGACGACATTATCAATCTCTGACCTCTCTTTCTCTTCGCCGACCACCCCTTCAGTGACTCCACCAAGTCCTCAGCACCGGATCCCATACTACCATCAACATCATAACCATCATCATCATAATGATCATGATCACGATTATCACGTGATAGACGATAATGAATTGTTGGTGAAGAAGAGGGAGAAGGATGCTGACGACGATGATTCAACAAGTAGTGCTTTGGAGGTTGAACGCCACGCCACTCTCTCTCAGGATGCTTTCTCATGTGGCCGTACAAAGACTTGACAGATCTAAAACTCTGGTGACATACATAACATATATGGTTACTCATATTACCCTCTTCACCTGCTTCTTCCAGTTTCACAGCAACCGCCTTATTAATCAATCTTGGGTTTTGATTATTACGAGTAGTGCCGTTCTTGATCTTCTGCAGGCAAGCTCTCTTGTGGCCACCCAAAGCTTTACCAGAAGTAAACTGCTTCCCACATTCACTGCACGTTCTTGGCAGCCCTAGTACCCCGCCACGATCTTGTTGATCTTGTTCTTGTTCTCGTTGCAGCAGCAGATCTTCTTCCATAAACCGATGATCATCAGCTTCAGTGGCAGCAGCGGAAGGAGGCTTTGTTATTGGGATCTTCAGCTTCAAAGATAAAGAAGACCCTTTTGTTATTTCCGTATCATCGTCAGCTTCAGAAACTAGTTGATTTGGCTTTTCTTGAGCAGCTTCAGCTGCTACTGCAGCAGGGAGTGGTTGTTCTTGATCTTCTTGATCTTCTTCAGCCATTATGTTAACTCTTTTTTTTTTTTTTCTTCTTTTTGGGTTTTGATGGTGACAGTGATTGAAAAGTGACGTTAAAACATAAAGAAAGAAAGAACTAATAAGAGAGTCATTGACGACTGTAGAGCAGTAGTAGAGCAGAAGCTGAAAGTATAATGAGATATGTTGTTAATAATAAGAAGAAGAAGAAGAACAAGTTTAAATTAGGTTTAGCTGAGCTCCTTTCTGTATTTCCTTGGCTTAGAAGGAACTCAAGAATTCCAAAAACCGACCTTGATATAAGAATAATTATAATTAATTAAAAACAAAAATAAAATCTTAGAAGTTGATTTTATCTATATTTTCTATTAAACTAAAGATTACCCAGATGGAAATAATTACCGAGATTTTCTATTAACCCAATTTTTTTTTTTTTAAAAAAAACAACAGCAGCTTCCTCTTTCTTCTTCTAAGCAAGATTCAAGAACAAGAAGAATCCCATCTGTAAAATAAAATATCTATATATATATATATATATATATATAAAGCACAGAAAGAAAAGAAGATGATGTTGGTGATTGATGAGGAGGAACCTGGAAAGATTAAGCTGTTGAGTTGAGAGTTGAAATGAGGAGTCACACTAGAATTGGTTAAGTTTTTTTAGAGTAGTGGGAAATTGACTGACTGTCACGTTCTTAGCCTCTTTGCCTCTCATTCTGCATCATTATTGATTTGTTCATATATATATATTTATTTATTATTTATTTATATTTTTACCATTTCCCATACCCTATCTTGGATTTTATTTATTTATTTTGTAATTTTCTCAATTTCATAATTAATTTTCCTTTTTTTTTTAACTCCTATGGAGTGTATGGGTCATTAATGATTCCCCCGATAATCCCTCTCGCATTTGCAAATTAAAATTAAAACCTTTCCTTTAGTAATTGGAATTATTTGGGTAATTAAAAAATTTTCATGATGTACAATATCTTTGATTGGGATTCTTCAACTATGGAGTAGTGGATGCAACAATGTGTGTGTGTGTGCTTTTGGCTTTAAATTAATTTTCATAGTTATCCATTGTCGTTGCTATCCTTAAACCATTTTTTTTCTTTTTCATAAATGATAATGTTGATCCAAACAACACAACACAAATTACAAAGTAATTTCTAGACTATTAATTAATTAATTTAATATACTTTCAACGGTTGAGATTTCATCATCGTATCAAATTTACTCTCAGCCATTCATAATTTATGCAGAACACCCTATAAAAGTGCTTTACCAAGCTGCCCATTCACACTTTGGGACTAAACTTTCTGAAGAAGCCGCACGTCCATGACTTTCCAATTCTTAATCACAATATGGAAGCTGCCATTGACTTGAATAACATTACATTCTTTTTTTTTTTTTTTTTTGCTATGCATTTAGAATGGTAAGTGCCATATTTATTTTTATAATTTATTAAGGATATATAAATTGATTCGGTTATTAAATGTTAATAGACGTATATCTAAATTGATACTTTGTTTTTCAATGACCCAACATTGGGTTCATTGTAACATAAAGGATGATGCATGTGACCTAATCAAATACACGATTGAATGGAGAAGGACCAATCAAACGTGGCCAATTGGAAAAAATTTTCTAAGCAAAAGTTACCACTCTATTCAGAATTCTAAAAGAATATATTGAATATGGGAATTTGAACCCATAAATATAGGATCACATTTATTTTTAATTTCATATGGAAACAAATAATTAACCAAATATAAAATAATTCTCTTAATTTAAAGTTAAAATAACCATATGAATTCATATATAAAGCAAAATGTTGCCATTTATATATATATATATATATATATATATTTTAATATTGAATATGTTGTGATATGACAAATTAAAGATTTGAGCTCGGAATAAGTCGAACTAACTTGTAAATATTAATCCTCACTAATGTACGTGGGAGTCTGAAAATCATACCTACACTAGTGAGAAAGCGGAGGTGACTTACCATGAAAGTTCAGATTTCATGCTAATAGCTAGTGCTTTAATTGTTAGCAATGGCATAGGTCCAAGAGTTGCAGATAGTTTTTGTTGACTGAAGAGAGATAGACAAAAGGAATACGTAAGAAATTTTGGCACTACTTAAAGTCCTTTGAGCACAACAATTTCTAATAAATAAGGCGCTCCATTCCAAGTCTCAAAATCATATAGTTTTGACTAATGTATAAGAAGAAGAAGACTAGAAGAGAAAGAAAGAAACGTGGGTCTTCAACTAATTAAGACATTACCATATTGAAGATATTACCAGTCAACAATATGTTCTGGCTTCTGGGTTCTCTTTTTTTGTAATTAAATGAGAAATTAAAGAATAATGTGAACAGGGGTTATGTTTTTGGTTCTGGGTCGTTCTAATCTCCAATTTTCAACCTACGGATAGTCATGGCCGTAGAAATGTTGCTTAATTTTATCGTGGCAATGTGGCTCTTGTTGGCACAATTTGTGGTAATCTGAAAAGAAAATTGAAATTATTTTTGGACAAAACAAACATGGAAGGCTGTAATTATGTATGAATACAGCTATGAGATCCTCTGAATCTCTTAATTTCTTAATGACAAGATCATCTTTCTTTATAATTCATAGAAAAGCTTATCTTAAAGACATGATTTTATCTTTGATCAGCCTTCTATAACAGTCTCCTTATCTCACAGGCTTGTTACAATTTTTTTTTTTAATATGCTCGTTACAAGTTACAACAAAGAAATTGCTACTTAACCACTTAATCTTTTGTATTCTCACCACTTATTCCCTAATAATTTTCATAATACTAGTTATATATCTCTTTAACATCAATATTTTCATAGGAAAAACCTTCAGAAATCCACTATCTTAGGCCCGTAGCCATAAAATAAATGTTTATTTACATCATGGGGATGGGAGTAACATAACATTATAGGGTTAGTATTCTTTCACTAACCTAACTATATCGAAGTAACAAACTATTACAAGAGTTATTGAAGAATAATAGTTTATACGTAAATTATGAAAAAATAATGATTTATTAATTACTATTTTTCTGTGTCTTCTGTTAGTTGACTTATAAAATACCAACTCAGTTTTGTATCTAAAATTTTGAAATTGTGAGAGAACAACCTTTAACATAGTTACCATATGTTCTAAAATTTTTACACTTTAACAAATTACCAGCAAAATTTCTAATCCTTAAGTCTTTTACACTTTAACCTTTAACTCCCTCCTCTTCTTCATTCTCTCGTTCTGCATCAGATTGAAATACTCCAAATTATTGTGGGATTTTCCGTCAATGGGTTTGATTTGGGTAATATTTATTATTATTATTTTTTGAAATGACTAAAATTTTATGGTATAATCCAAATTTGGGATAGTTTTAATGTAAAGTCAAATTTGTCATCGTGGCATCATCTTTTTGGACTTATGGAAGAAACAGAAAAAAGAGTAATATATTGTTTTTATAGTCAACAGTTTTTATAGTAATTTATTATTTTGATATGGTTACGAGTAATGAAAGAATAATAACCCCATATTATAAAAACTGTCAGGATAAAAGTGGTAGAAACAGCAAAGACTTTGGGGTTGCTATCATCTTTTGACTTATGGAAGTAACAGGAAAAAAGAGCAAAATAATTAATAATTTTTATAGTAATTTATTATTTTGATACAGTTAAGAGTAATGAAAGAGTAATAACCCCATCTTATAAAAACTGTCAGGATAAAAGAGGTAAAAACAGCAAGAGTTTGGGGAAGTGGCAATGCGTGGAATAATTAATTATTTATGATTCCACTCACAGCCACCCATAGGATCCGTGGCGCAATGGTAGCGCGTCTGACTCCAGATCAGAAGGTTGCGTGTTCGATTCACGTCGGGTTCAATTCCCCCGAATGTTAGGATCCCACTCTTTTTCATTTTTGAAGAGCAAAATTGACTGCAAAATTGACTTCAACCAATGTTGAAATGAAAGTAATACATGCTTGACTGGATATAAGATGCTCCATTTCCAGTCAATCCTATTGCCATTTTTCAAAGGGGAGGTCAGGTTTCTCATGACAAATGAAAAGCGTACCAACTACCGTTGTGTTCTACCAATTTTAAGAGTTATAAATATGTTACATAGCTGCCCCATTTCGCCTCCCCCTCAGTTCTTTTCTGTTTTGCTCTTTTGCACCAGGGCATATCGTTACAACAACAACAACTACTACTACTACTAGAAAGAAGAGAAAATTCTACATCATAATTGATGGCTTTCCCCACCCCCATCCCCCAAAAAGCAAGCAGCAATACACTGGAAGTTACTGCTGAACCGTTGAGTCATAGGAGGATCTGTATTCCAACATCTCAGACTTGTATCGTTCCTTGTCCTTCAACCCTTTCTCCTGGTAAACCTGCATCACAGTAAGAGTGAACTGGTGAGGGGTGACCCAATTTACAAAATAAAATCTTCCATTGTCAAAGATGGCCTAATTTAAACGGTTTCATTTATGTCCCACGCTCAAGCCTGTACAGAACCATTGACAAGCCTGCACCGTATTCATTTCATATGCCCCAAATATGGATTCAGAGACAACGACATAGAGCAATCACAGCTAGATTAATTAAATGCGAATAAGTTGTAAGTGGATCCGCTCAAGTATCCCAGTTGCTAGAGTCATCTTGCTTCTAATACCAATAAAAAATTTAATTTATTACCAAGTCCTACTAGAATATAAACATCTAAACTACTCTCAGTGTCACTGCCTACTGGATCCAAGTTTTGATGCACGAACAACTGTCCTTGAGTAGCATACCACCAAGCGCAAATAGCAGAAATAACTACAATGTTCAATAATCAACTTAGAAATAAGGTCTAAACTTCCAGAGCAATATGCAGCATCCATTGAAATTATTTTCCTTGAAAACCATTCATATCCAATCATGAAATGCAAACATGTGTACTTATCTACATGTTGTTAAAGAAAAGCACTTGAGAAACATCAGGATATGGAGACATCATACCAGAGAAGAATTGAAAGTAAATATTTGTATACCTGTTTTTCGGCTTCCGTGAGATTGCTCCAAAGGACCCCTATCTTCTTGCTGATGGCTTTCTCTTGTCCATAGTAGTGTGGCTTTAGCCGGGCATAGTGCTCAGCAAAGAAGAAATTGTAACCACTCCTGTTTGACTTGGGCCGAGAGGGATCTCGTAAAGCCAACCGAGATCTCTTTCGACGTCGGTGAGTTGGCGCAGCTGAATTATTAGAACTCTGAGACACATTATGCGCATGAGGAATATGGTATAAGACACCTTTAAGTTGTTCAGAACCCAAGCTCACAGTGACCAGATATCCATTATCAAATTTCCCATCAATGACTCCAGTAACCGAACAGCCAATCTGCAATTTTGAACTCCCTGCACGTCAGATATACAACAACGATAGTTATATCTGCCAACAACTACTGAACAGATCAAACCAAAAACATAAAATTTAAAAGAGGAGAAAGTAGGTATCATGTGAAGAAAATACTGACGGAAAATTAAGAACCACCATAATTCAAACTTTTTGAAACAAGTAGATATTCATATAAAACCAATTTATCTTTATGTAAAAAGTGAGTAATAACACAAATCATTCTGAATTACAAGCAGACGAACTAATCATAAATAGACAACAAATAATCAAGGAAGAATGTATAAAATGTCACGGATGAAACATACCCTGACCACCCAACTGGTTAATTGTGGAACCTTCCTCTGGGGATGCTGATCCATTGTCAAGGCTGCTCCCGCTTACAGCATCTGTCGAAGTAGAATAGCAAATTATATAATGAAATCTAAACAAAAGTTCTAACAGAAAATTCAAATCCATATTTCCAAGTACCAGGCATTGACGATGAAGGAGCTTCTTTGCGGAAGTAGTAGACTTGCTCAAAGTGGTAAAGTAATGAGAGATAATACTTCCGTAATACAAATGATGCACTGGTAATCGTTGTGGGAAATTTGAAGACCACAACCACTTCCTTCCATCTACGATCTCTAATTACCTAAAACAATTTCAAGACAATTAGAGGGGAGCAAAATGGAAAAATACAAAAAAGAGCGCCTCAGTTGCAAGGAGAAAATGGAAATTAAACTATGGAAGATACCCCAACAATCATCCCAGTTGCAGTCATTATCAAATCATGGACTAGATGAAACATAACCAAAACAAATCGTGTCATCGGAAAATGCAGAAATAATGTTCAAGCCATGCCTCAAAAATTAGCTGTGACAATATCCATGAAAGTTTGTTAAAAGGTCAAGATAGTGCAGGTCATAGGAGGGGAAAAAAAAATTGGCATGATCCTTTAATCATCTCCGTGGAATATGAAACTGTCACCATTATCGTTAGGCTAGGTTTTGTATCAGATTTACAAGTTGAATGTTGCACACGATTCTCCTCATTTAAAACAAGGTAAAAACCTGTACCTTTCCAAGACCACCACGAGATGTCACCTCCACAAAAAGGCGATGCAGATCGAGCGCCTTTCCTCCTACAGTAGGAACCCTATTCAGAGGAAAAAGAAATTGAAGGAATGTCAATCGTACTCGTTTTTATTATTCTAAGTTTTATTAAGAAGGTAAGCTCTATTGGTGGACTAGCAACAGAAGAGGATAATGAAAGGAGTTCATGTAAAGGCATTCAATCACCTAGAGGAAAAGAAGGAAAAAAGAACAAAAGAAATTATGAAAGGAGTGGATTGAAATAAAAGCAAGCAAGAAACACAATGACCTCAAAAGTAAATGTATATAATGCTTCTATGCGCCACGTCACACCGGATGAAGATTTAGCCAAATAAAGAGAAGGCAGACAGGTCTCATAGTTTGCATTATGGTATTTAAATACAAAGAACCAAAACATTGAAACCTTAACAAGACCAGCAAGTTACTTAATATCGGTAGGCCAATCATGCAGTTACATTGAACAAACTTATCAAACCAGATTCCAACTAATCTAACAGGATGTTCATTCTTGTCTCCAATCCAACTGTCAACTAGTTTGAAGAAACTGTCGAGCTGTAATTATCTCAATCAGTTACACGGTATCAAAGCATTAAGATCTGAACCACTGCTATATCAGTGAGCAATAACTCAAATGGAAATCCCCGTTGTGCATCCATGGCAAGCATAAAAAGTTAATGGTGCCTAATATAAACAAATCAACAACAGACCACCAATCATCCAACATTAGTTAGACAAGGTTAAAAAAAAATTACTAAAAACATAATGCTCTCAGACACCAAGCTCAAAATTTGCTTAGCAGACGTGAAGCCGAAAATCATAAAACAAAACAAACGCAGATGAAGAAAACAAAAAAGGAACAAAATTTACGGAGGAGAAAAACAAAAGTCACAGACTTGAATTTGTCACCAAAGGACTTGTGAAATGCTTCGAGAGTAGCCCAGAAAAGGTCAGAGCTTTGAGCAATATCCTCGTACTTGGCTGTTGGTGGAGGGTAGTAACTGGATGCCTTGTTGTTGTTGTTGCTGTTACTGTTGCTGTTGCTAGTGGCGGATGATTTTTGGCCATTTAACATATGGGACGACATGTTTTGTGAGAGAGATAAAGATTAGACAGTAGTAAGAAGAAGAAGAAGAAGAAGAAAGATTTTTTTTTTCTTCTTTTTTTTTTTTTGGCAAAGTAATTAGATAAAAATAATAACCTTAGCCAAAAAATAAAAATAAATAAAATGAGAATTAATGAGATGGTTGACAAAAAGATGATACAAAAACAAAAACCATATGATAAAACAAAATATATCTAGA
Organism: Citropsis articulata; assembly: GCA_030449925.1. Lineage (NCBI taxonomy): Eukaryota > Viridiplantae > Streptophyta > Magnoliopsida > Sapindales > Rutaceae > Citropsis > Citropsis articulata. The sequence goes on from JASUUH010000257.1 coordinate 2,200,619, forward strand.
GTAACAGTAGAATCAAAGTTTTTTTTTTTACCACTACCACAAGCAGAGGAGGGGAGATAGAAGAGGAATGAGAAGATGAGGTTAGGTCAGCAGATTAAGACGAAGGGTAAAGGCAAAGCAAGACACTGGTGACTCCTTTTACTATATTGTTTATTATATTAAATAAAGATTAGAGGCGCACCCAATGACCCAAACTATTAATATTTTTTTAAAAAATTTTATTAAAAAAATTATATTTAACCACAAAAAGACAGCATTAGCGACGGTACGAATGTTGTCATTTTGTCTGTCAGAATAATACTGTAATACGTACAATAATTTTATTTCCATCTTGATAGTATTTTTTGATATTTAATTATCAGCGCTCTTATTCATTTATTTATTATTATTATTATTATTTTAACTTTTTTAGAAATTAGAAAGGTGGATATTGCGAGTGGAGTAGGTTTTTTTTAAAAAAAAAAATTAAAATCTGACTAATTGATGGTTTAGTTCGAGGAAAGTCAAGTCTTGTGAAACGTCTATTAATCAATTTTCATAAATTGAATCAGAGGAAATTAGAAGGAAAAAAATTGCCGCAAATTACTGCCACACAGGCCATAGTCAGATCAAAGCCACCGCTAGAGAGTAGAGATCTCAAGAATCCATATTTAAGTCAAGATTTGTTGCAGATCATTTCTTTTCAGTTTCTATTGTTTTCTGCAAGCTGTGACATACGGAACAAATTTTGCATAGAGAAAACATGCGCGTTAAAAATGTGAAAAATGCAAAGATTACATCATCGGTCTCATCCATTAAAGGCTAGGAAATTTAGCTATACAAGGAGCAACACTTGAGAAAGAAACTAAAAGATACAAAGAGAGATAGTACAAATAATAACAAATCAACCAAAGAACTTAGGATCATAGCCATTGCTGGAGGTGGCCAAGATGTAGTAAGCAACAATATGGCCGATGGAACCCCAAGCAAGAACATCAACAATGTTGAAGCCAACTGGGTCGTTGGATTTGAGGAGGCTAACATATTCCTTGGCACGAACATCACCGGCTTCAAAGTGGGTGACTCCATTCTGCTCAGGCAAGCCTTGTTTGGCCACGTTCTCTCTTTGGAAGTTGAAGAAGACAAACCTGCCCAGGAACAAGGAGAGGCCAGTGCTGAGGCTGATGACAAGTGGTGCGTTCAGCTCGGCTTTAATGCCACCGAGGCTGTTTCTTTTGGTGGAGGCGGTGAGCTTGGGGAGGGAGATTTTGGCCTTGGTGTTAAGTGGTCTCAGGCCTTGGAATGAGATGCTGGAGGGTGTGAACAAGGAGGATGAGGCTGCCATTTTTTTTTTTTCTCTTTTGCCTTCCTTTTTGTGTTCTGGTTGATGCCTCGATGGATGATGGAGTTTTTGAGTTTCTGGATTATGATAAATTTTTGCAAGAAATAGAAGAGGCTAGCAGCGATAGAAACACAGATTCTCAGTATCCATACAAGTATTGGTTAAGAAAAAATCACACTGAGATATGAGAGGATGGGAATGACTAACGAAAGATTTTGCTAAGGTTACTTGGCCTTGTCTCATTGGCTCTCTTGTGGATCAGAGATTTTTCGTTCCAGCTTCCAGGTGTCAGTAGGAGGTCTCGACTCTTGATTATAATGTAATACATATTTTTTATATTTCCCAGAGCCATAAAGCGAGGATCCGTGGCGCAATGGTAGCGCGTCTGACTCCAGATCAGAAGGTTGCGTGTTCGATTCACGTCGGGTTCAATCCCCTTATTTCGGATCTCCGAGTTTTTTAGAGGATAGCCCAGTTTAGTTTCATCAACAGCAGTACATACAAGTTACAATTTGATTTGTGACGCTTTTTTCCATTACACTTTAAAAAATTCTCTATAACATTTCTGACGAAACTAAGACCTAATATCCTTAATGCGCGGCGTACGACACCATATTAAAGTGCAACCAGTAACTTGACAGGTGTCACAAGAAACGCTTGCAACCAGTACACTTTCAAACCATTATAATATGCAACATTGCAAGTCTGACCCTTCACCATGGGCCTAAGAAATCGGTAAGAAAGCGAGAGAGTGGAAAAGAGAATCGAAGAACATTAACATAAAATAAAGGGCGGGATTCACTCATGAAATTGTCCTGTTCATCAGGAAGACATAGTTGTCATTTTCCTTTTATGTAGTTCACATGAAATAGTTGTTTCTTCCAGCTTCTGTACACATCGATCCCAGCACTTTCACACATCTTCTGACGACCTCCACCGCAGGAAGTGGAATCACAATTGACCGAACCACAATAACGTAAATTGCACGTCGCGGCACATTTACACCTAGACTCTCCTACTGGCATGAAACTAGGTTTCTCAACTGAAAGCCCCATCAACACACTTATTTGCAAATTGCATATCCAACTCAAATTAAGGAGTCGAGATATGAGTAATTCCGGCAGCGACCATATTCAAGGAGGCTGCCATATGTCCGATCCCAAACTCCAATAAAGAGAGATTCTGTGTCAGGACTGAATGAAATGCCAGATATTTCACCAAAAAAGTCAATTTCCTGCTCCTTCTCATACCCACTCTTGATGTCGTAGACATGCACAAAGTCAGCAGGCTCAGCTGTTGCCATGTACCGACCATCAGATGTATAGCGGATCGACCTAATGGCTCCAAGATTGCCCTTCAGAACAGCCACCGACTCAGATAGGTTTCGTACATCCCAAATTCTGCATGTTTTGTCCTGGTTTCCAGTGGCGAAAGTGACACCATCTGGGTGCCATGCAGATGCAAATGAGAAATCCAAGTGCCCGCACAATGGTGCAATGGTCTGCAGAGATCACAAACTCAAGTTAGAGCATGCTTTGATTTCAGGCTCTAGATATCAATTTATCACTAGTTCATGATATCAAATAACTTCCAAAGAACTAATTTGAGAACACAGATGCCCATTTAAATTGAAAAAAGAAGAGGAACTTACCTTTCCCGTCATGGAATCCACTAATAAACCATCTGGATCGTCTCCAACGATTATTAGAAGTTTACCATCAGGACTTTGTGAAGTATGCTGCAAACACAACAAACTGATAATTACCTTTTCAGTCGTAAAATTCAATAATCTACATCACATGATTATACAATACGAGGAACTTACATTCACAGGCCAAGGAAAACAAAAATGCTTAGAGAGTTGATACTTCCCCATATCAAAGTCTCTCACTCCACAGTCATTGTTTGAGGCAGTGAAGTGGACTGCACCACTGAGAATTAAGGGAACAAGATTAATTAGGTTCGACTTGGAAGTCAGTAGTTTAATTACCGGAAAGAAGAAATACCTGGGACTGCCATAGATCTCAACAGCATTGGTGATTGCATTTTCATCATAAGTAGTACGAGAACAAAAGCTCACTCCAGGTCGATCCAAATGCTGTTTGTCAATGAAAATAACACCTCAATCACAAAACCAACTATATAATTCTTTCAAAGACCAAAAGTGATAAGATGAAAGCTATTATCATAGCCTAGCAAAAACATTAACACGATTCATAAATCAAAACTAATTTACCCCGCTGTTGTTCAATTAAGGATCCCTAAAAAGCTAAAAGCCCTACAACTTAAGGCAAGGAAATCACATCTTGTGAAAAAGCAACCACCATTTATGCAAATGGGCCTGCCACTGCTACAGAAAGGCTTATTTATTTTCCAATATCCCCTTATTGTACTCCAGAAAAGAGTTAAAGAGGACATGCTACAGCTTACCCTGCAAATAAGCTCTCCCTGAAACCCTCCAGCAACTAGCAACTTGTCTTTCACAGCAAGGGTACTAACTTGAGTCTGTGTAAATCCTTCCAACAGACTGCCAGGATGTTTCTATATAAAAGTAATTGAAAAAAACATGTTCAAATCTCAAGGAAATCATGATTCAAGATGATAAAATTTGGAAAAGCAAAAGGATAGAAAAAGCTAGGGTTTTTCAGCACAAAATTTGTAAAAATACAAACCTCGGATGGTGCCACATGGCCTGAAACATTGAGAACTTGAGACCTACTGGAAGTTAATGAAGACCAGTGGATGACTGAAAAATGTGACATAAGGTAGACATCGTGCTTTGACGTTGCCCAAACCAAGTTCCTCAGCTACAACACAAAAACAAAGTTGTCAGAGAAACACATATCATCTTTCGTAAGTCAATCTCAGCTCAGAAATAGCTACACGTATCCATAAGCCATGTTCATACCAGAGTCATATTGTTGCACACTAACAAATAAATGATGCATACTATTGTCCATTTATGCAATGAAGAGCCATGACAATAAGGACTATAGATTGAGTAATTCACTCTCGTTAAGAGTGATAATCAGAGTACATTGAAGGGCGATAGAAAAGGAAATATGAGTTATATGTAACTACAATTATACTTCAATTAGCCTACCTGAAAATGAAGAATAGTGGATTTCACAGATCTTGAGTTTCTTCTGAATTCATAATATGAAGCCCCTTTCTTAGTAACTATGCAATCCTGCATATAATAATGGCAGATAGAAGGTAAAATAATAAGTTCTATTGAATTACAATATAAACATTGAACATGGTGTGAAAGATAAAGGTAGAAAAACAGAAAGTAAAAATGTTCTACCTTCCCTGAGCCCTCTCCGGAATTATGAATGTTTTCATAGTTCTTGTACTGTTCTAGCCGAGTTTGCCGGTATTTTTCCCTGGTTATGCTAAGCCTCTCCCATGGTATACCCTGGATATCCTTCCCTCTTCTAGCTTGAGCAGCAGAAGTATCGGCTATTTTATTATTCTGCACCAGTCACATCAAACTTCTTATAAACTACAATGCTCAAACAAAAAACTAAAGAAAGATCAAACATCTAAAAGCAACATCCGGATCAGCTCAAATAACAATGTTAGACAATGCTTAAAGTTTTCCCCATAGGCAAAGTGAAACGCATCACAAACCGAGTAATCATATTCATCGACATCAGAGTCTGAGCCACCCATATCTCTGCCACGAAATTCTTCGTCCATATCATCATCTATATCCTCCATGTCATATTCATCTGCCATATACTCTGCATCATCCGCGTGGTAATGGGACATATTCTGCCAATTAAATGCACAAGTACACCAGAATGAACAACAGGGTAATACTTCAATTTAAATGTAAAACAAAGATAAGCCAATATACAATACCACATGAAGCACTCAAAATGCTCGTCAAAATGGGGTTGGAAGTAGATATGGGTAAAACACTCAGAAACTTCCAGAAAACAATAGGATAACTCTTCAATCTAAACGTAAAACAAAGTTAAGTCAATATATAATACTACATGAAGCACTTGAAATGCTCTTGTGAAAATGTGGGTGGGTAGATAAGGTAAAACACTCAGAAAGTACCGGCTAGGTGAAACCAAGAGAGCACCCGTGCAGGCGTTTGAGAGAGAAGCAGTGATACAAACAGAAAGGTTACGAAATACAAGTCACCATACAAGAAAATTGACATCAACTGAAGGTATAGATATCAAGACATAATGCAAAAGCCACAAGAACAGCCAGAACAATTTCATCACACATAATAGCCTCATCAATGGATACCTTAAACTGAGCTCAAAAAAAAAAATCTGAAGTCTGTACTTGTTCTTAAGGAAACTAAAAGCCCAATTTCATTATAATCATTAGACATAACTTTAAAAATTCAAGGGAATGCAAGTCAACTGGAAAAACTACATCTATCAAGATCAGTTCTGAAGGGATTCATGTATAATTTTCCCTACAGAGTAAAAGCACTTTAGACATATATATATATATATATGCCAAATTGTTCCAGTTCAAGGGATTTTATTTTAGAAGCTTTCCTAGTTCAAGGGATTTTAACTTTTAGGTCAAATCCGATGTCAAATTCTTCCAGTGATAGCTCAACAAAACTAGCAGAAAATAATTCCATTAAGAATCAAAATTTCCATTTTTTACCCTCTATTCCCAAAGGAACATGCATAATCAACATCTTGACAATTGTAATAATCCATTATAAAAATTTTATATAACACAAACTCTTATCAAGTTTAGACCAACCAACAAAATTAAAATCCCAAAAAACACAAAAGAAGAAATCAGAAAAAAAACCCTAATACAATCAACGAAAGCGGGCTTTATAATTATGTAACAAAATAAGAAAATTAGTTTTACCTCTTTAGAGAGGTAGTGTTTACGGTTGGCTCCTCCGATCTGAGGATCGAAATATCAGAAACTGAATCGCTTGCACCTTAGAGGACTGTAATGATAATTGCTTGCGTAATAATTGAATCGAAAATAAAATGTCCCTTAAGACTTTGCTTTGACGGTGAGTTGAATTGATCGCGATAAATTGGGAGAAAACGCGAGAAGAAACGAGAGAGAGACGTATTTGCGTTTATCCGGTTGTTCCGAGCTTCCACGAATGAAAAAGAGAAGGCTGAAGCTGAAAGGGACAGGTGCTGTTATATGGCGTTATATTACTATTTTTATTTTACTGGCCTGATTGAATATTGCTTGCGTGTCTCCTATCGAACGAAAATGTTTTGTTTCTCCTTTCTAATTTTGCAATAAAATATGCACACACAAATTTTTTTAGGTTATTTATTTTAATATTATGTGTTTTTTTATTAATGATATATTTATTATCGTAATTTTTTTTTTGATATAGGAATTATTGTAATTACTTTATCAATTAAGGTAAAATAATAAATTTTATCTTACAAATTCATAACCGACAGAATGTGGGTGACAAAAGCATATTTTCTACTATCATTCAATCACTTTTCTAGAAGAAGTATATTTATTTGTTTTATTTTTTTGAAGAATAATAGCCCCAAATGTTATTTGTGAGAAGTTTTATTTTATTAATAGTAAATAAAGACTATGATTAATCATTCGATGGGTAACAGATCGTTTCGGTTTTGGACCGAATGAAAATTTTCTGTTCAATTTAGTACCGAATTTAAAAAAATTTAATAAGAATCGAACTAAAATTTAACCAAATCAAAAATGAGATTTTTTTCTTTTGAATTTGGTTTGGTTCTTCAAATTTTTATTTTTTTTTAACAAAATTCAATATTTTTTTATTTTCTTATGTCCACTTAAAATGTAGTACTGTTTCAATAAAAAAAATTAAATATTTTGTTCGGTTTGAATTTTTATATTTAATTTTTTAAAATATTGAACCGAAAATTTAAAAAAAATCAAACGGAACAAATTCGATTATGCTCATCCTTACCAACCATAGTGAGATATAATTATTCTGATAATTATTTTTCCACCGTTTGTTTGATAGCCCATCCTCCTTTCAATTCCTCTGATGAATATGGTGTTTGGTTTTAAGAAATGGGAGGAGAGGAGATGAGAAAAAAGGTGAGGAATGGAGAGGTGATGAGAGAAAAATAGTGTAGAAATTAATTGTTATTGTTTGGTTTCACATTAAGTTTGAAAGGAAAAGAAATTACATAATTTTTATTTGGATAGATATACCCACTATCTTTAATGTTAATATTGTTAATAAATAAAAAAAATAAAACTCTGAATTAATTTAATCTAGAAATTATCTAATTAAATAAAAAAATTTATTTTTTTAAAATTACAGCATTTTGACACGTTGACCGCCGCTGACCGGTGGCGTTGATTTCCATTTTTTATTGCGTTAAATGTATAATAATGATCAGAAATAGACGATTTACTCATTGGAAATGTTAATTTTATAAAAAATACACTATATAGTTGAAAATATGAGAGTTCAAATTTTTCCAAGTATTTAAACAAGACTTGAGGTAAATAACAATATATATTAGCATTTCTAACCCCATAGAGTTGTAGATCGGCTTATGAGGATTTCGTTGGTACTGGTTTTGATAGTAAAGCGTGTCTCCGGCGAGTCTCTGGCGAGTCACTTTATTATTTTTTTCTTTTTTCAACTAAGTTTATCCTATTAATTTAAGAAAATAAATATAAATTATTTGTACTTTAATTTATTTAAAATTGATTTTGTTTAGAGGATAATATTGGAATTTTTGTGCTTAAATAGATAAGGAATTTGAAATTCTTAGTCATTGATAAGGAATATAAATTCTTCAAATTGATGGAAATTAATTTTCAATAAAAATTTAATTCTATTAAATTTGGTCCAACCAAACAATGAAAAGTAGAGAAAAAATTAAATTCTTTTCCTCTCTCCACTTCTCTACCCCCGAGCAAACATAGCCAAAATGTTTCTTTTCATATCGAAAAGAACAACCTCCCATTTTTATTATCATTAATATTGTTATTTGTTAATACAAAGAGACCCTACCATTGAACTTTGGCTTCCTTGATGCTTGAACACCATTATGCAAACGTAACATTCAGTTTCATAGATTTTATTATGCACAAACACCATCATGTTTAAATATTAATGTTGAGCCAATAGAGATTATCTAATTTTAATATTCAAATTCTTATCATGTATTATTTAGTTCTTATCCTCTTATATTGAAAGATAGAGTTGACTGCTCAATTGGGGGAAAAAAAAAATCATTCTCCCAACTTGTCTTATAAGTTGTTTCTTTTCTTATTTTAAAATCTTCTACCAACTAATTGTTCCCTCCTATAATAATGATAATGGGGTAGCATTAATCCCATAACAATGATAACAAGAAAATAATAAGAAGGGAAAAAAAAACTTCTTATTACACTAAAATTTCAATAAATTATTAGTCGTGTTATTATGAAAATTTTATTAATTTAATGAATGTTAATATATCAATAAATTAATAAATTATTAATTTATGGAAAATTATAGTAGTATCACAAGTTGTCACCAAACGTCTTACAATACTTTTCACTTGATTCACTCAGATATCTACTAAGTTGACAAAAACATCATCTTACTTCACATTCATGCGGAATTCTGTTATTATCATTAACATCACAAGGACTTGTATCTTTTAAAGTTTGATTAAATAAACGACACGTCATTCCATTTGCCTAGTAAAAAATGACATGTCATATAATATATATTGATAAAAATGACATGTCATCCCATTTATCTAATAATTGTTAATAATTACTTAAAAAAATACTTTACAACCGAATCTACTCCTCTAAAATTTAACCTAAATTTTTGAAGATCTACTCCTCCAAGCTCCAACTGAAAATTTTTTATGATATAATATGTATAATTGTAAATAATATCTTGTTAACAAAATTTTTATGGTATAATATGGATATTTTTATAGATAATTATTAATAATATGTACCATTAATAATTTATATTTTTTAATAAAAAATATATTGTTAATAACAAAATTAAAAAAAAATTGTGTATTGAAAATTTATGTTAATTTTTAAGATACATTTATCTTTTACTTCATTTCGAGTTTTAAGGGCAAAATAGTCAATTTACCATAATTCTGTTAACTTTCTAATTAAGAATTAACGCGATGAAAAGTGTTTTGTCAACTTAGGGTATACGTGATACTGTGAAAATTAATAATTATCAATTTATTGATAAATTAATAATTATCAATTTATAAAATAGTATCACTTTTATAATATGAATTTTTATTAAGTATAAAGGTAGTATAAATAGGGAATTTAGTGTTTTTGTTAAGTTGTATAAGACAAGTCTGGTTTATTCTTGTTTCTTGATCGATTCATTGATAGAGTGAATCAATCACTTGATAATCCTTGGTTGTATTGCATGGTTGAATCACGACTTCGAGTAGATTAAACTTCAATCTGCTCCTATTTTGAATGATAAACTTCAATTTATCCTTTAAATATAGTTATTTTTAATAGTCAACTGATGTTAACTTAATAAAATACGAGAATGCTCCTAATGCTAACTTACAATTTCATGGAGTTCAAAAGGATAATTTTATTTTGCCCCTTGAGGCATGATATATTTTAAGTTATATGACTTAAAAATATATTTTTTCTTAATTTTCAATCTATTCAATTACATCAGTAACCCTTATAGCTAGTAACGGAATGTAAAATGGTGTTTTGAATGGTAAAGATCAATTAATTGATTAATGATTTATATTCTTAAAATTTTTTAAATTCGATGGCTAACATCAATATAAGGGTGAAAATTAAATTTTTTTATTTTCATTGTGGTGATATTGTAATTTAAACTATCATATTCGTTTTATGAATTAAAATATACGTAAAAATCAATTTAATTTTTTTATAGGTCTATTACTATTGTTTTAGGGGATTTTTATTAACAAATGTATCTTTGTTTGCAAATTCAAAAACCCAAACCTTACCTCTAATCGTAATCCCAAATTTTTATGTTTTCTTGTTTTTATTAATATTTCATTTGTTATAAATTTTAATATTACTATTTTTATTTTTTATAATAAATTCCTTTTTATTAAAAGCCACTTTAGTGTATTTTTCTTCCCAAACATGAAGGTAAGGGTTGAAATATTAAAATAATTAATAATTTATAAATATTTGAGTATATCAAATATTTATCATTTTTCATTATTTATCTTTGTAAATCTTGAACAATAACCACTTTAATTTATGATTAAAATATTTTAAAAAATGAAAAGTTAAAATATTTTTAAAATAAAATTTTGAAATGACTTAGTGGGCCACAAGAACTAATTTTATTCCTAATTTGGGCTTTTGATTTTAATAAATTACCAACTATGCAACTATAATTTATTATTAATTAAAATTTAAAGTTATCATTCAATTTCTTTTCTTTTTTCCTTTATACTTCATGTTTATTTGGTATGCCTTTTTAAATAATCATAAATACTTATTTTATCTCATAAGTTCATTTTTTAATTTTTTTGTTGTTTTTTTAATTTTCTTTTACTAGAGTTTTTGAAGATTAAATAGCTATTTTGTTTCTACTAGCAAAAACTTCGGGCCTATTCAGCATTATTTCTGAATTAAATATTTTCTGAAAATAAAAAAATGAATCAAAATGGTGTTTTGCAGTAGTTGCTTTTCGAATTTAAGCATGTGTCTGGTATCATTTTCTGTATCCTATATTTTAAAATTGAAAACAGTAATATATGTTTAGTAGATATAATTGAGAAGGATAAAACAGACATATATATTTGGTAGTACAATTTTTAAAAATAGTTTTTACTTTAAGTCATACTTAGAGCTAAAAAATAATTATTTAACTAATATATACACAAACATGCCATAAATAATTTAAACAAAATAATTTTTAAAAATTACATGATAATTATTTTTAGCGATAGCACTAATAAAAAAGTTGTACATTGTCATTACTTTTACACTAGTTAAGATATATATTACAACATATAATTTAAACAAAATAATTATAAAAAATTACATGATAGGTATCATGTATTATGTGTGTAACCAAGCCACAAAGTTACAACTCTATCTCTTGTAAAATTTATCTCTTTAACACTTGCTGGAGATAAACAAAAGCATTTGCAATTTATACAGAAAATAAAAATTAGGATCCATAGACTTTTTGACTAAAAAAAAAAAATTTAAAAACTTCAAGGAAAAAGTTCTTTTCTCTTGTCACACAATTCTCATGAAAGGCTTTCTAATCAAATTTCAATTTGAACTACTTTTATGGAGCCTCCAAGCATAGAATTTTGTAACCTATTAGACATTTCTCATATGGCCATCTAAATAAACATGTGCTTCTTTTATCACAAATCAAGACAATGGCAAATCGTTCCCTTTTTTAACAAATATTAAATATGATACAAATATAGAGCTCATGAGATAGATGCCCTATTTGTCTATGAAATTGAGCGAATATAATTAATTGGGTCTAAAACAAACGAAAAGAACCACAATCACAACTTACCCAGATAGAAAAATCGAGGAATAATACAAGCGAGTAGAGATGAAGTAAAGACGAAACAAAGAGCAGCATCAGTAGTTGAGACTGAGCAGAGATGGAGCAGCAATAGCAGAGACAAAGCAGTAGTCGATTTTGGGCACGAAAAGAGAGAGTTGCAACGGTGGATTATGGTTGACGAACGAGTAACAATCAGAGAGAGAGACATAGAGATAAAGAGATGTGAAAAGTTTAGGTGGCTTGTGGTTGAAGGAGAAGTGTCAACCAAAAAGAAGAAAGAGCTGTGAATAGAGATAATGAGAAGGATGGGATAAGATTTTGAGACAGAGAATGATTGCTTTTGAATTTTGTTTTGGGATTTATTTTTTTAATTTAATTTGCAATTCATTCGAGAAATTGTTAGCATGTTCTTAACTTTATAATTGTAAAAGTAAGTATGGATTCTTTGTTTTATAATTATTTTTTAGATTCAACCCACCAAACAAAAATGAAAACAAAACTTTGGAAACAGTACCAAATAGGCCTTTAAATGTAGGTTTTTAGAAGTAGATGTTGTACAGATTTTTTAAAATATTAAAATATCTAAAATATTTTTACTCATTTAACATTTTTATTTCATTCTATTAATAACATAACTTTAAAAAACTTGACAATTATAATTTTTTATAATTTTTAACAAAACTCTCATTGTCAACCAAACAACTTTTATTCTTTGTGAAAGTTTTACTTATAAAAACTCAACTTAAATAAACTCTAATTAAAGAACTCTACTAAACCAATTATCTTTTATCTTTTTTAGTCATATTTTTTTTTTCATACTTTGTCTTTTCCTTTTCTTATTCTTTTTCCATCTTTTATTCTTTTTTTTTTTTTCATCTTTGTTTCTTTATCTTTTTCTTTGTTCTTCAGTTTCCTTCTTCTTCTCATCTACCATTACTTCACAGCAATAGTAGGCAATAAGCAACAGCGATAACCATTAGCATAACTATTAGGGCGACACCCGTAGTGCGTGACACGATCTGCTTCTAGATTGTGACCCTGCGTTGCTACCAAGTCAGCTGCCACTACTTTGAATTGCCGCATCTGCTACGATGGCGTGGCAAAAAATATAGTGATGATGGTTATTTATGGATGCTTGAGGGGCGTTAAACACGATGACAGTGATGTTGAGAAAGCATGCAATCTGAACAGCGTCGTAAGTTAAAGAAGAGGTAGCGGTGTGTTCATCTTGTTGTAGAAAAGGATTCTGGTAATGCTTTAGCAGCAATGATGATGTGGATAAGGCTGCTGGCATGTGGGTAATTTGTTAGTTCTATTGAATGGAGTTGATGATGGTTGAATAGTGGTTGATTTGAGTGTGGAGCTCTTGAGTTTTCAATTGCTTGTGTGATGGTTTTAGGCGATGGTAACGACAGCCGATGATTAGATTATGGTTGTCTGATTATGGGGATTCTAGTGGAAGATTAAACAAGCATAAAATGAAGAAAAATTATTATTTTAGATTTGGAGATGTTATAGTGAAATGTACGATAAATGATTGTTTAGTTTCTATATATATATTAAGTTGAATATCTATTCAGTCTTTATATTTTAAAAAAAATTTAAAACATCCTTTTTGTTTAATATATGACACTCTTATTCTCATTTTTTTCTTTACTTTTATATTGTAACCCTTACTACAATTGTAAATAACATTAATACCTTACAATAATCTTGCAAATAAATTATTTATAAAAAAAGGTTATTTTTCGCCACCCTCTATATGTTTCAACAAATATTATCGTGCACCCACTTATTTTAACAACGATCGCTGCATACCTATTCCGTTAATTTTTGCCATTTAATTTAACGATTGTGACAATTATTTTGGTGAGAGATGATTTTTTCCACAATTTGAATTTCAAATTATTAAATTACAAAAATGGCATTAATCACTGATAAAGTGCACGTTGAATTGGCAAACAGTCTCGAAAAACTGTTACAGCCAAAAGTCAAAATTACCCACAAAATTTTACATATTTACGTGTGAAAAATTACTATTTTACCTTTAAAAAATAATGCTCCAACAGTCTTATAACGGTAACCTGCAAGTTTCAATTGCCTGCCCAAATGCTCACACCGGTAATAAGAGATAATCATTCTGCCTTAACCTGTTAAATAGATTCATAATGCATTCAATTAGCTTTCATGACTGAAGAGTTTATCATTCATAAATCAGTTCACATCCCAATCATCTACTAAAGCCAAAAATCATTATCAAACAATGCCTACTTCAGCTAATACATCCAACAGTCATGGCAAACCCCAAGCATCAAACACAAATCAGAGTCATTCTTCATCGAGCAACCATGGTGTCCCACATGTTGAAGACATAAATGGTGGTATTATAAAGTTCTACAACAAGAGATGCTATTGTGGGTATAGGGCAGTAATCAAAATTTCGCAAACTTCAGATAATTCACACAAGCTATTCTACAATTGCAGAACAGGCAGATGTGGATTTTTCAGGTGGTGGTCACCAATTGATAATGAAGCTAATGAGATTATTGCAAGATGAGATTTATTCTAAGAACACATGACGATGACAATGGCATGGACACAACTCAAGTGCTAAGAGATGAAGTAAATAGCAAATTTGATACCTTAGAAAGTATTTTGAAGGCAATAAAGACATGTGTCAACCAAATGTAACATTTAGAAATCAGATGGTAACAATTAACATGTAATATTAATTAATTGATTTCATATCCTACTACTACTGTAATTCATGCATTTGGTAACACATGACCTGTAATATCATGCATTTAGAGGTTATCACCACCAATAGATGAATGCATTTAGTAACATTTGATATTTGAAATATATAATTAATCATTGACAACATCAATAACAGTTTGGAAACAATACCAATTGTTACAAATTCTTTACAAAAAAGCAAAAAACTATTGTTGGTATACCTGTTAAGCCTATGATTTTTCGATACCTAACAACTTTCAAAAAACCACAAACTCCAAATACACATATGTAATAGTTTCCTTGAACTCATTCGTAAGCCTATTGTTAGCCTAAAGGACTACATATATTATAATTTTGATGATAACAAACATGTGTCTTAAGTAAATTTATTAAATATTGTATTTCACAAGTTTCCTAGTTTTTGAAGGATAATATTTATACAAGTGAATCAAGTGGAATCAAGATCAAGACACTCAACGGACAACGACGAAGTCAAGAATAAAGTTTAGAGCTCAATGGACAAATTATTACGACAAATTCTTGTAAAGTATGTATGATTTAATTTATGATTGGTTTAGTATTTGGAGAATGATTTAATTTATGATTGGTTTAGTATTTGAGATGCTCAATATTGTGTCTAATAAATTATTACTTTTTATAAACCAAAATGCTTTATATTTGAGATAAAGTGTTTTGTGAATTTGAGTAATTTGGATTAAAATAAAAAAAATTTACAATCTTTGATTTTCATAAAAAAATTTTGAAATTCTAATTTAGACTTATTTGTAAAAGTCTAAAACAATTTGGGCCTTACCATAACTTAAAAAAAATTGAGGGCCTAAGTGAAAGGTTTTGAGAACTTTAAAATTTATAGTGATTATGTTAAAACTAAAAAATGACCTTTTTGAAATAATTATTATAGTTTGGGCCATAGTATAATTTTAAAAAATTTTGGGAATGATAAGTATTAATTAAAAATTCTGAAATTGGATCTTTTTGCAAAGTTCTATAACGTTTTGGGTTATAATATAATACCTTTTTGCAAAGTTCTATGACGTTTTGGGTCATAATATAATTCAAGAAAGTTTTAGGATAAAATTATAATTTTATGAACATAGCAAAATTCAAATCTAACGGTAATATAACTGTTCGTAGCGGCTAGCCGGATAAATCAAGCGGCTAACCGCTTGGTTGCAGGAATTTTCCTAAAACGGCTAGTTTTTAGGCTTTTGTTATAAAAACTCAACTCAAACTTCATTTTAAAAACTCTAGCAAGCCAAAACAAGTTCATAAAACATATATTGAGCTTCCATTTCGTAAATCATCATTTATTGAATCATCATTAAGCTATAATTTGTTTATCCACTCTTAAAGAGAGTTTCGTTGTTGTAATTTTTATTTATCATCAAATTGTGAGTGTACAAGTGTGAGAAATACTTGGAGTAAAGAGATTGGGGAGATAATCTCTTGATTGTAAAGGTTCATTGACACATTGGAAGTCAATTGTAAAGAACTTGAAGCCTTGGGAGGCTTGGATAATGAAATCCTCGAGCTTGATTGGCTTGGAGGCGTGGACGTAGACGGGGATAGCCGAACCACGTAAAAATCCTCATGTTTGCGTTCTCTTCCCTTACTCTTTTATTATTATGTTTGTTTGAATTTATTGTTTTCGATTCCATTAAGGCATTAGATTGATTTGTTGTGTGGTTTGTTTAGCATAAGTTTTAAAATCACAATTCATCCCCCCTCTTGGGTTACATAACTTGTATTTCACCTATGGTTAAAAAAGGCATCAAAGTACTACAAAATAACTATTTGTAATTAGAGTTTGTAGTGGTATTCTGGAAGGTGCCATCAAACATCATTTACACTTTCACTATTTATTTTACTAACAGCTACCAATGACATCAACCCAATTGATTCATAGTTGCATAAAAAAATAACAATAATTTGTATTAACTTCTTGTTCAGATTTTTTTTGTAAATAATGTTAAATTATAATGTAAATAACACACTCTCTATGGTGGGAAAGCTGGTGCTTTCCCCCTATCCAATGCCCTTGATTGTTCATTGCCAATAACTATGTCATTTCCTCATACTTGGATATTGCTCCCCTATATAATTCTTCTATCTTGAACTCCAATCCAGCTGCCATGGACTCAGGCCTTCTGACATTAGAAGTTGAAGCCCCAAAATGGTTATGTGGCTGAACACTATGACAAAAATTCTGAGACACTGCTGACTGCTGCTGATTCAGTAAATGATTAGTCACTACAACATTATGACTTTCAAATGGATTAGTCACTCTTGTAGTTGTTGGATTGTAATGGCGTTGAGAGGTGTTCCTTTACAGTGGTCCTGCAAGTTAGTCATGATAAAAATAACTACAACATTGTATTGCTTCTATAGGAAGATTCATGAACTGGTTATATAAATCCAACCAGCAAGACTCAAATATACATGCATATATTGCCAACAATCAGAACTCATACGAATAAAAAATATAACTCTACATTCACATTTAAAAGTAGTTATCATATTACCAATTTCAATTTCCTTTTTTTTTTTTTACAGTTGCCTCTTTGTAAGCTTTGAGATTGTTCTAATTCACAAGAAAAATACAAAATTAATTCTATTTACAGCATGCAATTTTAGCATCTATGAAATATAAAAAATATAAGTTTTAGTCTTTATTTCACTTGGAAGTTTCTTGTCTTTTTGTTGGCATTGTCTGGGTTAATTGGGCAAGTTGTGGCCAAACTCATGACAACACTTACATTACATCTTGTATCTCATTTTCTCTGGAGGAACCTCATCAGACTCCTTTCTTTGATTTAATTTTGGCCTTCCAGGTTGCTTTTTCACCAAAGGAGGCAAAATCTCATCCTCAGGTACTACTGGCAGTTGAATTTGTCTGGAATTGGTTGGATAATTCCAGCATAAGATTTCAGATAAGTTGTTCTCTTGAAATACTGGTACACAAACTGTTCTTGGTCTTTCTTACTGTATACTATACAAGGCATTGCATGTACACAATGATACCCACTGATGTCCCAGAAATCACAGTCACATGAATGGTGTTCCAAATCAACTATATAAGTCTTCTCTTTGCTTTCAACCTCATACAGCCACTTACTTGTAGGAGCTATAGCATAGCCTCTAGACAATTGTAGGTTTTTTTTCCATCTTTTCATACACTCTCCTAGAAATTTCAGATGACCAAGCTTCAGCTTTCTTCCTTCTGGTTATCATCATCTTTTTTCGAATGAAGTCCACCAAAGACAACAGAGGTAGTGTTCTTTCCTCACCAAGCCATGTATTGAATGACTCTATCATGTTATTAGTGCAATGATCAGATTTGGAAGTTTCGTCAAATACATGTCTTGACCATAATCTTGGATGTACTTTTCCAAGTTTCTCATATGCACCAACATCTGCACTATTGATTTTTTTTCATTGCTCTCTCAAAATCAATCTAATTAGCAGCTCGAGTAGCTTCCCAAAAGCCATCTTTAAAGTCAGTTCTTGGACACTTGACTTCAAGTTTGCTAAAAAGTGTCTTG
This sequence comes from Citropsis articulata, assembly GCA_030449925.1. Taxonomy (NCBI): domain Eukaryota; kingdom Viridiplantae; phylum Streptophyta; class Magnoliopsida; order Sapindales; family Rutaceae; genus Citropsis; species Citropsis articulata. The sequence continues at coordinate 2,218,734 of JASUUH010000257.1, forward strand.
CACAAAATCTAACATGTGCATTATGATACTCTAGTCTGAAGGCATTTTGAATTCATTTTTGCCTATCACATATAAAAGTAAGTTGCCTTGAATCTTTCATATACTCTTTCAAGTATCCTAAAAACCAAGTTCATGTATTTGTGCTCTCAACATTACACACACAAACAACAATTGGATAACTACTAGTATTTACATCCAATGCTACAGCTGAGAGAATAATACCCTTGTATAAACCTTTCAAATGGCAGTCGTCAATGCCAATGAAAGGTTTGCAACTCTCTTTGAAGCCTTTTTTTAGTGCTAGAAATGAAATAATGCATCGATTAAAGTGTGTCTTAACTTGATTACCATGCAATCTTATGACATGCACAATGGCCAAGGCATCTGACATCTTATTGAGGATCATCTGTGCATACGATTTGATGAGTCTATAGCTTGACTCAAAGTTTGCCCACCACTTTCAAGAGTAATTTTCTTCACTCGATAGACCTTCTACTTGTCAACCTTAACTCCATATATTTTGTTAAGCTCGCTTATAATAAAATTAACTTTAATTTCAGGGTGTGAAAGAATTGTTTCCTGAAATTTTGATGCTATGAACCTAGCAGTGCATTCTGGATTTTTCAATAGCCTTGTATAAGTATGGACATTATAATATTGTTTTACCATGAAAAGTCTCTCGAATTACAGTTCTACCTGTATGTAAATACCAAGGGCACATATACCCTTCGCAACCAACAGAAATCGTAGTCCTTTCAAACTTGTCTTTCCTGGTCTTAAACCTCCTGTATACAACAAAATTCATCAAAGCAACTACAAGTTTATTGAAGTTTTTGAAGTACTGTCCAATAAAGAACTCAACAGGCTCATCATTAGGAATATACATATTGGCCTTCACCTCAGCATCCATCACCTTCATTACTTTATCACAATTTTCATCAGCACATAGGCCAAATTCGTTGTTGTCACTCTCATAATCTGATAACAGACAATCACCAACATCATCATCAGATTCACCAACATTTGGATCAATAACTTGGACGTGTAACTGAGGTTGCTCTGGGTTTTGCTGAAACTTATCATCACTGTCAAGCATGTTGTACATATTATCATCAGAGTTATAACTATAGAATTTTTCATTAACTTTAGCACTGGATTGGTTTGTTTGCTGTAAATTCTGATTTTCTGTCTGGCTGCGATCGAGATTGAAAGCTTGTGATTCTGAAATTGGATCTTCGTCAATAACCATCTGTTGTTGTCTTTGGTGACTGAAATTCTATCATAAAAGAGATGAGACAGTGATTGCGATGAATTGAAAGTATGTGGCTGCTGATCAGAAGGGGAACGGAACCTCAAATTAGAATCTTCATCATCACATTTTTCAATATGCACTTGCTATGTGGCATTACTATTACAAGGAGTACTCTTTTGGTGGGAAATTGATGATTTTTCAAAGGCATTTACGAAGTTTTCATATAGGGATGCATTATAGTGAATAGGACTTGGTTGGGTATGCAATTGGTGAGGTGGTACAAGCTTCATCGGGATATCACTAGTTTAGGCTTCATTGACAGGAACATTAAGGTTGATAGCTGTGGGGCTTTCTGGTGAAATGTTTTCTGTTGCGGCATTAATAAGTGGCTTTCGGTTGCGGCATTAATAAGTGGCTGATGGAAAAGTGACTTTCTAGCTAATGAGTTAGCTGGTTTTGATAGAGATATTATCATTTTCCCACCAAAGTTTTTCTGACACATCATGTCAGTACCACGGTTTGGTAAAACCATCATTTTACCACCAAACGTTTAAATTGTTAGCATTTTCCCACTATTCCGTTAAAACTCAGTTAATATTTAACGGAAAATGTATAAAAAGTCAATTTTAGCTCTGCAAGTAAACAACAAAAAATGATTTAATTATAAAATCTGCCATGACTAATTGCTTGGTTTCACGTGAGATGTCCAAAATGGCCTTATGACGTCAGCAAAATATTTATTCAGTTAATAGAATATTGAAAAAGTGCTAACAGTTTAAATATTTGGTGGTAAAATAATGTTTTTACCAAACCGTGGTACTGACATGATGTGTCAGAAAAACTTTGGTGGGAAACTGATAATATCCCGTTTTGATATAATCTGTAGGTCAAGATGAATTTCATAATAACCATAGTGGTTGTACAAGGACCACACTAAAAAAAGATCATCATTACCACAAATGTTAGTGCAGTTATTATCTCATGGCTATGTTAAAGTGAGCTTGAATTTCTCTTCAAAGCTTAACTTCCTTTGCAACACCTTGTGCATAACCCTATTGACAAGGGCAATGGTGCTCATTTTCTCTGGATCAATCATTCCCATATTATATGTCTCTCCCATGAATTTTACAAATATAGTAGTTGGTTCATTGTTATCCTTAGCCATTGACAATTAAAAAATAGCATAATGTACGACTAACTGTATAAAAATTTCTTTAATATTGGCAAAAAAAAAGAAAAATTGATGCACATGCTGTATAACAGGGCATACACGCTAAATAAACTACATTAATGTGAAAATTCATATAATTTGATGTTAGTAAGAACAAAAAGAAGCATTGACATGCCGCACTAATTAACAGTTTTCTTTAATCACAATTTCACCTCAACGTCCATGGAATTAAATTAAAAAACTAAGCTTTCGTTTGGGGTAGTGCATATTATAGGGGATATTCCCCTAAAATATAGGGTGGGGAGCAGCTGCGCTGCGTGAAACACACCCTAAGTAAATGGAGATGAACTTTATGTTCTTAATGAGCTGGGGTTGCAGGCAAATGATAATAGCAAAGATTCAATTATAATATACAGATGGAGTATGAAATAGAGAAAAAAAAGTAATGTACAAACTTAATGTATCATCCACTTTCACATACAAAAAGTTTGATTTGAAGGCGGGACTAATAGAAAGGAACAAAACTTGGCAAGGGATGGCTAACAACAAAAAACTCCAATCTTGCGCCACAAATAGCACTATCAATTAGGTTTGCAGTCAGTAGAAGTATAGGAAAGGGAAAGCACCACGCATGCATCACAATAATCTTAATGTCCCAAGAATTTCACAGCATCATTGATAGCACACAAGCAAGTACAGCTCATATAAAGTGATATGGACCTAGAGGACATTATCTAATAAATATAGTTTGGATCCACTGGAGTCTGCAAACCATGATTTTAATGTCTACAATAGTAAAAAGGCATACCTAGAATAAGTGTATGCTCATGTCAAGTAATTAATACTACTTGGGAATTTAAAAAATTAAATACTCATCACTAAACTAAGATGACGAACTAATTATTAAGACATAAGATAGAAGCAATCAATTTCTATACATTATTGACACAAACTACCAAACAAAGCATGTCTGAACAATTTCAACACAGGAAACACATAAAATCGAGAAAACCCATGACCAACCTCATCAAAGCCCAAATAAATATCACTTGCATGCATGTAATCTAACATGTATCGAGTAACACTCCAACAAAAAAATCCACATGAACAACATAAAAACCTTACCTCAATGTGTGCGGACTGAAGCTGCAAAACCCACTCTATCCCGCTCTTACAACCCAATGAGTTGTGTAATCCTCAAGCTTCTTGAAAAATAAGCATGTGGTAGGTGAGAGATCAAGCAATTAATGCAAAACTATCTCCAACACACAATATTTTTCCTCCATATTGCTTCGATAATTGCTCTTAGAGAGTATGTTTTGTAGAGATGAAACTGTTTTTTCTGAAATGACAACACTGTTCTCTTTCTTCTCACTGTTCTCTTTCTTCTATGCAACAACTTTAACTTAATTTTTTATTTGTTTATTACACAATGTCTATTTTACCCTTGGCTTGTTAAATTAAACGGCAGAATTTAACGGAATGGGTGCACAGTGACCATTGTTGAAACAAGTGAGTGCACAATAATATTTGTCGAAACATATGGGTGTTAGTGAAAAATAACCCATAAAAAATTAATTTATCAAATTAATCCTAAAATTAAAATAATAAACAAAAAATTTACATTATTTTTATTTTACTTTTAGGGTTAATTTGTTAATTAATTGTTTTTATAGATAAATAAATCAATGTTACCAAGAATATTACTTTGAGAATATTATTATAAAAGCAAAGAAAAATAAAAGTATGAATGTCACATATTCAGGTATTTTTTAAAATAGAAGGATTAGTAGAACATTTAACTTAAAATATATGGACTAAATATCCTAAAATTTAAATTTGGGGGATTTAGGGTTTTATTTCACAAAAATAAATGGAAGAATTTATGGATTTAGGACGTTAATATATTTATGGATATTTCAATATTATTAGGGAATTGCTGGCATTTTATTTTATTTTTTTAAATTGCGTTAAAGGAGGTGCTGCGAATGGAATGTCTATTTTCTAATTGAAATATTCATAATCAAAATACATTTTTTAAATTTTCATAAAAAAAGGTAAAATGTGAAATATAAATTTTATTAGTAATAAAATAAAAATACTAAAAAGAAAGTAGTATTATCCCAAAAATTAGGGGTACAGTGGTCATTCTATTGGTCAAAGACAGTCAACAAATATTTTTTACAGAAAATTTAACATTTGGGGGTGAATGTGTGTCTTTTAGCCTTAAACCTATAATTTTATCGTGTCAAAAATATACTACAGTGTACATATAATGTAAATTAACCCAAACAAATTAATTAAAAAAATGAAAAAAATTAGTAATTTGGAAGCAAAGTGAAATTTTTTGAAACATTTGGGTGTGTGCAGTAATCTGTTAAAACATTTAGGTGTAGTGGAAATAAAAATAAAGTTTTGGCCTTTTTATCAGATAATGGATGATAAAAAAATGTATAAAAATAATTTATTAAAATTAAGTGGAAATAATGGCATTTGGGCAATAAATTGAAGTTTTTATACATTAACGTTTGTCATTTTAACTAAACTTCTTCCACTTTAATAATACAAAAAAGTTAGATGAGATTTAAGAAAAAATCAATTTCAAGAAGAAACAAGCAACATTAAAAACTAATTTTACAAATGCCTCAAAGATATCATATGTATTTAGTTTCAATATAAGTTAATCATTAATTTATGTATTAATTGAGTTATTATCAAAAAAATAAGATTTTATAAAAAATATTATTTAATAAATTTATTAATTTATTAATTTATTACGTTGACGTCAAGTAGGGATTAATAAAAAATTATTCAATTGAGGTTATTAATTTATTGAATTATTTAGTGTGGTTCAATTGTATTTGTTATTGTCATATTTATGGAAAAGTTACTGATATAAGGCCAATTTCACAATTTTTAAAATGAACTGGAATTGTTTAATATTAGATATAAATTGAGGGATATCGATGATCTTTATCCAAGCAACTGAGCACTGACAGTTTTCCAGCGGATCCCACCTGAACATCACCACGCGGGTCTCACGTGGCAAATCACAATAAAAAAAAGGGCAACAAAGTTAAAGAATCTGCCGTGCAACTGTTACCACGTGTAACCACTATAATTATCCCACGTCACCTTCCCTCCCATGAACGTTAACGTATCCACTCGCCTTCGAGTCAAAACGAGATCAGTTTAGTTTCCGCAGGAAGAAAACAGAGCAATTCTCCTGGAAAATTCAAAACCGATGAGCTGAAAGTGAAAGATGGCGATGTTGTTGAGAAGAGTATGGGAAACCATGTCGTCTCGGACTTGTTCGACCGGCGACTCGTCTGCTCGGCCTAGTTGCACGACTGAGTCATCATCTTTTGGTGCATTTGATCAGATACCGTGGGATGTACCTATTCAAATTGTAAACTTGATTGATCCAAAGGAGGCGGCGAAGCTCTCTGTAGTCAGCAAGTCGTGGCGCGCGCTTGTATCTGATAATCGTCTGTGGATTTTCTTTCTACAGCATCAGCAAGAGCCGTGGGACTCCATTTTCTTCGGTGAAACAACTCTCGGATCGGGATATCCTTATCAGTGAGTGAGTTACTGTGGAAATTCTGTTTGATTGCTTAGAAAATGGATGAAAGTGAAAATTGTGAAATTTTCACTGTTTGAGGTGCTATAAGGTGAAATAGGGTACGCAGCTAAGGGATAAATTTCAATTCATCCCTCAGATAGAATGACAATTTTTAATTTATCCCCTGTGAAAGTCTTAATTTATCTATTTTTGTTCAGAAGATGAGGGCAAATAAGGGCACGTTGATGGATTTCTTTCTTGTCTTTCTATTCATAATTGGGGATAAATTGAAAATGGTCATTCTGAGTAGGGGTTAAATTGATGTTTTAGGAAGTAGTAATATTGATTTGATTGGATCATATTAGGTAGAATTTTTTGGGTTAATGACGAATTTTGATTAGGAAAAAAGAATATGATCTTTTATTAGTTAAGGTTCTGAATTGGTTTTAGATTTTTTTTTTTTTCCATCAATAGTGCAAAGGTAGGTATTTTGGTGCTTGATGATAGGGAAAAAAATTAAATTTTGGATTTTAATCAGTGAGTATTCAATTTCTAATACTTGATTATTGATGTGTATACAATGGACAGACAGGACTTTAATATGGGGTAGATTATCATTATAATTATTGATGGTTGCTTAAATTGAATCTTATGGAAGTTAGTTGACTGTTGAAGACTGGACATTTGATGACTGAGCTTTTGTGGTCTGTTGTGAAAAGTGAGTAATAGGATATTTTTGTGCGTAAAGTTGTCCTATTCATGCTTTTTTTTTTTTTTTTTTGGGCGGGGACGGGGAGTGGGGGTGGGGAATAACTGATAAGAGTTGTTAATTTAGTTGTGTTAACCTAAGGTCCTTGTCAAAATGATTTTTATTACAGAACTTTGGTGACTGGCTTATCATTCATGCATATTTATGGCCAACGGGCCCAAGTTCCTGGTTCTGTTATCATTGATGGTGAGTACTTCGAAATCCCTTGTCAATTTTTGTTCTTCATTGGGGTGCGGTGGGCAATTGGGTATACTGTTGTTCCAATTTAAGGGCATTGCATGAATCATTCTTGGAATCATTGTAGTCTTCTCTTTCATATTTCTTGAGTTTGTCTGCGTCATTTGTTTTAAAACTGTCCTTGAAATTTGTATTGTGTTTCCTCTTGATCTTTTCTGTAGGTGGTTCAGGTTATTGCAAGTTTGGTTGGAGCAAGTATGCTTGTCCATCTGGGCGAACGGCAACATTTTTGGTGAGGTTTCCACTGAACTAGCAGTTCGGTTAAAAGTTTCATTGAAACAAATTTACTTAAATGTGAAATATCATTTAGTCATGAAATGATTTTCCAGCTATGCTTATTGTTTCATAGATGAATTTTGCAACATTTTTCTCCATTCTAAACCCATGTGATGCATAGGAATTTGGCAATATTGAGTCTCCGATGTACTCAAGACTCGGACATTTTTTTGAAACTATATACAGCAGGTTTGTTTTTCCTATTTTATGTCTATTTTGCTGTTAACTATTCTGGGTTTCTTTTTTAAAAAAAAAAAAAAAAACACAAATTTCTCTTTCTCGCATTCATTCACCAACACATATGAACAAGGATGAGGGGTCATTTAACTGTTATCGTACATATTTTGCAGCATTAGATATATGGGTGCGAAGTCGGTTAATTTCTGTAATTATATCCTTGGACATGGATAAATCTAATGACTAATGTTTAATAAAGTTCTATTTTATTAAGATATGCTGTGGATTAATTATATAACATGTTCGGTACAAGATTTAACTTGCTGATCCTTCTGTGTTTTGATGCAATTTTTGGTCTTTAGTATGCTAACCCTTGTTGTTACAGGATGCAGGTGAAAACATCCACGCAGCCAATTGTGGTGTCTATTCCAATCTGCCATTATGATGGTTAGTTACACTCAACTCAGCTCTAAAACCATACCACTTTTTCCTGCTATTATTTGTTTGAGTTTAAATTTTTGGAATTTATGCCCTCTCTGTCTGAACAAGAAGCTACATGCTATCGAAAATTAGGCCATTTCTTATGGAGTCTACTAATTGCTTTCTTTCTTGGGACAATCATTTTGGTTCCTGGTGATTTGGTAATAGAGGATGGCTCTGCAGCTATTAAATTTGTGGTAATGAGCTTCTTGCTTATACATAATTGTTAAGATAAGGTTCTCCACATTGCATGGCAGCTCATTCGTCAATTTAGAAATGATCCCTACGTATGCCCATGAATGAGTAATTTTTACGAACTTCTGATGCATGTTTTTTCTTGCACTTGCTTTCTGCTGGTTGTCAATCTGACACTGTATGTTTTTTTTATACATTCATTTTTACTCTTCTTTTAAAAGAAAGAGAAGCTTTGTCATGGTGCTGAAATCCTTGATCACCTAAAGTTTAAAATAAAAAATAGTTGTTATTTTGGTCAGATGTGAAAAATATTGGCTAAATATGGGAGTTTATTTAATACTTGCAAGTCCTTTCAGTTTACTATCATCCATATCACTTGTTTTCTTTATCTTATATTTCAGATACTGAAAATGCAAAAGCATCAAGACGGCAGCTTAAGGATTGCTTCCAACAAGTCCTGTTTGACCTAAGTGTTCCAGCTGTCTGTGCCATCAGTCAGGTAGGTCTTACCAAACAAATATAGCATGTTGGCCACTACCCCAAAAAAAAAACAAAAACAAAAAAACAAAAAAACAAAATGTAAAAAACTACTAAGAAGCTAATGGTTGCATAATTATAGTTCTCATTTCTGTGGTGTGCTTCGGCTTATGAGGGACATGACTTGAACAAGTGTGTGCCACAGAGGCTTTTATTTATATCCTTTTAGTTTTGAACGGTCAAATTGAAGTTCTTTATCTTTTTTGGAAAAGGGAGTTCTTCAGCTTAGTTACAGAGAGATAATTCCTCCTTTCTCTTGTTAATCCCACTGACTGCTCAAGTATATATAAATATACAGGCAACTTTGGCTTTATATGCAGCAAAACGAACTTCAGGAATTGTTGTTAATATTGGTTTCCAGGTCACTTCTGTTGTTCCAAGTGAGCTTTTCTTCTTCTTTAGTTTGTTTTGAATCAACTGCGAAGTGTTGAAAAGCGGCCATTAACTCTCACATATGGCTCACTGTGTGGCTCTTGTTATGCAAGATGTATAAAACAAGGGTGCTTTGTTTATGTCCACAGCTTTTAATGATGTGTCAAAATTTTGTTTCTTCTTTCTTTGGTTTTCCTAATGTCAGTTTAACTGAGCTCATCCTTCATTCCTTTCTATCGACTTCTTTCACTCAAAATCATCGGATATTGGATTCATAAGGGATTGTGGTTTGGTTTTGTAGTTTTACATGGTAAAGTAATGCGCAAGGTGGGTGTGGAAGTAATGGGACTGGGAGCATTAAAACTCACAGGATATCTTAGGTTGCTGATGCAACAGAATAACATAAATTTTGGATCGTTGTACACTGTTCGCACACTGAAAGAGGTACTCCTATCCTCCTTTCGAGTGAAATCTTGGTTGCTATATTGTAATTTTTGTTGATGGGAAACTAATGTGAGGTTTTTTTTTTTTTTTTTTTTTTTGATGTATGCTTGTATCATGTCATATCTTTTAAAGTAGGGAAGTAGGTATTTGATTGTTACCTTCTACGTGCATGCTTGGTGATTGTGATTACTAAAACATAACTTTTCTTCATGTTTATATTTAATATTAATGAAGTCATCTAATGTTCCGTGTTCTTCCTTTGTATCTGATTAGAGATTATACATATCTTGTATATTTGATGAAATTGATTGCTTTTTTGCATTGTCCCTGTTTTTTTTTTGGAATTCTTAATCCACGTGTCCTGTCTTTCAATATGGAGATGCCTTCCTGTTCAAGTTGTCTGATCCCTCTTTTGGCATCATGGAATTACAGAAACTATGTTATGTTGCTGCTGATTATAACGCTGAGTTATCAAAAGATACACAAGCATCATTGGAAATTGCAGGAGAAGGATGGTTTACCCTCTCCAAAGAGCGCTTTCAAACTGGGGAAATCTTATTTCAGCTGCGTATGGCAGATGTGTAAGTTCTATTCTTGAATGATTCTGTTATTTCTCTTTTTTGTTATGACTTCTCCCTTTTTTTAAATTCATTTCTTTCATGTCTTCCGCCAAATATTTGACATATTCATCATATCTAGTATTCCGTTGATTAACAGTTTGAGATTGCTTTTCGAATAAAGAAATCGTTTATGATATAAGTAATAATCATAGATATATTTACCAATTGGGTTTTTCTAAACAGAGCCTAGATACGTCATTTTATTGATCGACCCAAGCTGACCATAAAATTGATTTATTGCTAATATTAATCTGGATACTTCCTCATTAAATAGATCTAATTGCACTTCATTGCATTTCACGCTACAAATTTTAAGTAAATGCCGTTGAAGGACTTTCATGGAGATGTTTTCCTTTGATGAGCCTTAAAGACCAATATAAACTTTTGAACAGCAAGCCTATTCTCAAGCTCTAAAGACTGTTTAAGAAACCTTTTGTTTATTATTTAAAAGAGAAAGAAAGGCATATTTCCCTCAGATGTTTAATATCAGTGATCCTATTTAGTTAAATTGAGGTGTTTGTTCTTAAGAATTAGTCTGTGAGGACTCTTGTGCAGGAACGTGGTCCTTATTTTAATGGCACTATTTGTAGTTCATTAATTAGGATGTCTAATACCATAAGTTGTAACTCCCTTAACTTGTTGAGTAAACAATTGTGTTCCCCTTGTCTCAGGCGCACTATGGGTTTAGACCAGGCAGTAGCACTTTGTATGGACCATTGCCATTATGCAGAATTGTCAGGTGATGATGCTTGGTTCAAGACCGTGGTTTTGACTGGGGGATCAGCGTGTTTGCCTGGCCTTGCAGGTATGAGAAACAGCTTCAATAAGCAATAATTTCTTAACACTGATAAATTTTTGTAGTTGCCGTCAGGATCCCTTTTTGGTGCCCTCTAAACGTTAAACAAGATGAAGATAAATATATTAGAGTGAAATATATTTGAATAAATCAGCTTATGAAGCTTTGTCTCTGAGCTTTACCCAGAAAGGCTAGAGAAAGAACTACGTGGACTTCTTCCCCCATCCATCTCCAATGGAATTAGAGTCATTCCTCCTCCTTATGGTGCAGACACTGCATGGTTCGGGGCAAAACTTGTAGGCAACGTAAGCTCCTTCACTACATCAGCGAAATGTTCCTATATGCCTATTTGCATTTTTTTCCTTCCATTTCAGATGCTTAATGTAGGGTTCCAGGGATTTGTCCGTGGAATACCCCGAAAATAGGGTATTTATCTAAAAACACCCCCATACTCTAAAATTTCTTGTATATACCTTTTTTCATGTGCAGTTACAAAATTACCCTAATTAAAACCTAAATCTTCAAATCACTTACAACCAACATCGCGAACCATAAACGTTAAGAGCATGGCAGACACTTTTGACAGTAGCAAAAATGGCATCAAGAGACTCGGATTATGGAGCTTTCATGGAGAAATTTGTTCTTCAACCAAGCTCTTTGGCTCATCAACTTCCTTTAAGTGGCCTCACTTTTGCAATTAAAGACATGTAAGTCTTCAGATAACTTGAACACATAACATAAGTGAATTTATTTTGATTCTTTCTCATTAAATCACTCTTTTTCATAATGGGTAAATAATATTTTGTAGAACCATTCTTGTTCTCATGTGTATTTAATTTCATGCAATATTGTAATCGTTTCACCTTCTGGGTATGCTAAAATTGTTTGCAAGGTTTTAAATTCTGTTTAATTTCTTATAGGATTGTGTCTTTGGTAATGTACTTACCAATTTCAACTCTTGTAGAAGTGTCTATGCTAACTATTGCATCAATTGCAGTGTAATTATATTATCTTAATGCTTAATGTGTGTGTTTTTGCAAGCTCATATATTCTGTGCAGTTGGCTGTTGATATTTTATCTTGAATTTTTGGAAGCAGATTTGATGTGGATGGACATGTCACTGGATTTGGAAATCCTGATTGGGCAAGGACTCATTATGCTGCCACATCAACTGCGCCGGCTGTTTTGGCTGTGTTAAGTGGAGGTGCCACATCCATTGGTAAAACTATCATGGATGAAATGGCATACAAGTTAGAGTTCAAACCAATTCATCGTTTCAGCTGTATAGGAATTCAATTTAACTATGTTTTCCAGTGATTTTAGTGAAGTATTGTTCGCTTGCTCTTCTGAGTTGATTTTGGTGAAGACATTATGCTTGATGAAAAAAATACGGAATTAGTTTACTTGGAAAGGAGAACAGAAATTATCAATGAAACTAATGTACTCATTGTGGATAATTTTACCAAATTTAATGAATTTCCCTGCGGACGCGTTTCTTTCAAGATGACCATTGAGAGTTTGAGAAAAGACGTTGTACAGCGTGCGGCAAAGTCTAAGAAGAAGTCAACTGTAGATTCTAAATACAAAGGAGCAACATATAGTTTGCATGGTTTCCCTCATGCCTGTTGCAGACATGATACCTCTGCTGCTTCAGAAGATAACATATCACGAAACACATCCAGACTGTGCAGAGGTTATATTTTCAATTCCTTAGCCCATCGTGCGAGTGCATAACATCTCGCAACAAAAATTAGGGTATGTACTAAATATCTATTGTGTTTTGAACTTAACAATAAAAATGATGATTTTTAACAAATAATTTATATTAATTTTTTTAGTGATGATTGTAGAGCATTTTTGTTGCGGTACTTGGAGGTCCTAACCCATGGACTTGACGTCAATTCATATTGCCAATAAGATCATGTTACACAATTTCGAAAATCATTGGCTGTCAAATTATTTGGGTATAGGTCGTAGAAAAAAACTTCGTAGTGTTTATTCTTCAAAACTTCGTTGATGTGTAATTTTTTGAACCATGAGATGTAATGATTACAGTGAGCATGTTGTTGATATTTGATGTTATTCAAAATAGTATGTACAAGAGTCTATAAGAAAATAGTATATTGTTGATATTAATGATAGAGAAGGTAGTTTGTACAATATATGTGATATAACAGCATGACCATATATGCTCAGGGATTGCTCTGTAAGAAAATACACGATCGCAATGGTATTTGCAGACATACACGATCGCAATGGGTATTCACAATGCATCAGCCTTCATAGAATACTGATCACCGTCCGCAGATCTGCAGATACACGATCGCAATGCATTTACAATACATGACCAGTCTCTAAATACCCGCCACAATGAAAGATTTGCACAGATACACGACTGCAATCGGGTACTTATAAATATACATACAGTCGGGTATTTATCATATCAAACTTCAATGAAATAAATAACAAATGTGGTTGTACATCAAACAACATAAATTCAATACTTATTCAAATCGTAAATAAGATGTAATACAATGCAAATTGTTGCACAATCATCATAATTTTTTGGCATCTTCAACCCAAACACTTGGCTCATGAGAAAATTATAAGCCCCTGATCGCACCCTTTGAAAACAATATAAGCCTCACAAACATGTTCATTCATCTGCGCAACAAAAAGGGTATAAATTTATCAACTAAATATTATAGATACTAAAAAATTTAAAACAACAATAATGACAAGTATATAAGATTCATAATAGTACATGTGGTTGTTTACGTTTCATTCGGTCTAAGTACAGGCTCGTTGTTAGACAGTGGGATTGGTGCACTGCAAGTTAGTCGATTATGTCCCGCGAACCACACCTACCGCACTTACGACGCAACTTCTCTTCGCCTAGTGATGCTATCCTAATTTCTTGTGGCCGACCCTTTTTCCGCTTTTCCACAGGGGGCAAAACCTCATTACTTTGCACTTCTTCTGAAATCTCCCATTCTTCTTCTGTGCCAACATGATATATTGTTTCTGCATATGCTGCAACCCATGCTTCGCTAGAATAGTAATGAGAACACATATCATATACAGACAATATTTCTCGATACCCGACTGCAGTCGTGTATCTATCATAACAATTGAAATCTTTTATACGGTTTCACGACTACAATCGTGTAAATCCATACATGAGATTTAATGGTTACAATGAGGATGTTGTTGATATTTGATGTTATTAAAAATAGTATGTACAAGCATTATGGTGTTTTATTTTTTTATTAATTATATTAATGATAGAGAAGATAGTTTGTACAATGTATTTGATATAACAACCATATATGCTTAGGTGAATTTGACAATACATGATCGTCAGGCTCTACGTATAAATAACACGTATTGGGTGGTAGCTTGCATGATTCGACCACGTGACACGACTCTGCGTCGTCATCTGCATTTACTGATACATCTATTAATACACGCACTATGTGAATGACCGATCGGCAATGTACCGATATTCGCAATACACACTACCAGCTCATAAGAAATGACCGACCAAAGAACAGATCTCGGCACGTAATACATACCGCCTTCACATAAATACCCGGATCGGCAATGTACAGAACCATACATACCCACCCACGTCACATTCTGCCAGAATAAAATTCGCAACAACTTTCGTGTTTAACGACGAATGTAGTTATAAAATCCATCAAACAACAGTCATATGATGCAAATATAATGAAAATGTGAGTTGCTTTATTGTTTATCACAAACCAAACAAAACCCTAAAAATAACAAAATGTCAACAAAATGAATAAATAACAAAAAAAAAATAATAAAGTTTCAAATACCTTATTCATAGGATGAATAAAGAATAATGCACTCAGCTGCAAATTAAAATCTCAGTACATTGTCGTTCATGAGTGATTTGTGGTGTGGAGTGAGTTTTGGTTGTGGGAGTGAAAAAGAGTAAAGTGTGTTGGAGGTGAGTTGTGTGTGTTTTATATTTTTCTCTAGGGATATTTTAGACAATGCACTACATAAAAAAATATATTTAGATAATTTTTAAGTATGTGTTATATTTAACTAAATATCACACTTTTGAGGCATATTTAATTAAAAATCCCGTAGGGTTCCATATATATTATGACATGGGTTTACTTTATGTAGTCTGTAGCTGGATTCTCCCATGTTGAGTATTGGTTTCTATCAATTGACATAATACTATTGCATTTTGGATATTTCGATTTATGCTCATTAAACTCTTTTTCTAATTAATCTGTGTATGAATCTGCGTGCTGTGGTTATGCACTTAAGCACCTTTCCTGGGGCCTGGTGTGCAACAAAGAAGCAGTTCCGGCGGAAGAGTAGATTCAACATCATGTGGTAAAATTTAGCTTTCTATGGCATTGAGAACCTTAGTGAGCTCCTAAACTATATTAAATAAGCCAACCATATTCAATACTCAGATTTCCTATGAGGAGATACATTAGTTTTTTTTCCCACACTGCCTTAGAAACCTGTGGGTCATTTACTGGATTATGAAACAATAATGTTAATTCTTTCACAGGAGGAGTTCTTTACCGTATCTTGAAGATGATGC
The DNA here is from genome assembly GCA_030449925.1 of Citropsis articulata. Lineage (NCBI taxonomy): Eukaryota > Viridiplantae > Streptophyta > Magnoliopsida > Sapindales > Rutaceae > Citropsis > Citropsis articulata. The sequence continues at coordinate 2,234,216 of JASUUH010000257.1, forward strand.
ACATTAGGTTTCATTTACTGTAATGAAATAATAATGGAAAATTCCCAATGCTGGCTAACAGATAAAATAAAATGACTTGCAACAGTGCTGTATTATTATTATTTTACTGGAATTCAGAACCAACATTGTTATTTATGAAAGTAAATGCCGGCTTCCTTCATCCAGTTCATGGCATCAACTGTTAATTGTCTGACCATGCACTCGTTTTGACTTCAAAAGAACCTTTCAAAGACAATGATGTTAGGTGCAGTTTGTTGATATTTAAGCCACCAACTCGTCAACTCTCAACTAATATTTGCATCAACGCAAAATCATAGAGATTCATATTGAAAATGACAATTACATGATGATGGACTCAAATGTTTCGAATAGTAGAATCGAAGCAGCTCTTTTGTCAACAAATGCAGTAAACAGCACATAATAACTTTATCCTCTCAGTGAAATGGAAGAATTAAGCAGAAACCAATGCATGAATAAAATTTCTGTACGATGGTGACTTGCCTTTATCACAGTTCTGAAAATACAGAGGGATGTAATCAAGTAATCGGATGTATACTGAAATTTGAGAACTCATAATAACTGGAATACCAAAATAAGAAAGGCAGCTGTGAACATTAGCAGTGGGGATGAATTACATGTGATCCGACTCCTACTTGCATTTGCCGACTGAGTTGGTGCTGATGCAGGACATTCAAGACCTCGCTTCGTTTCCTGGCACTCGCTGGCAAAAAGACCAGGAGGGTATTTCCCATACAGGTTAATGTAGCTGAACATGGTTGTAGCACAGTCTGTCGTCAAGTCATTAATCTGATCTGCATAAGGACAAGCAAATTCCTTAAAAGCACTACAGCATTTGTCAGGTGGAAACTGGGGTCCTTTGCATTTGCTTGTGATGATTGTGTAGTTCAGAAACTCGAAATTCACAGGGCATGCTGCAGATAAGGCAAGCCAATGTATCATTATTCAAATGTGCTCAATCAATTAAGAGAGCTGACATACATTAATTAACTATGTTATGTTCTCCATAATAAAAGGGAACGGAAAAGATCACATAAATGAAAGACATGCAAGCAGTCATCAGATTAGGACCATATTTTCTTTTAAATGAAAGACATGCAAGCAGTCATCAGATTAGGACCATATTTTCTTTCTCGTAACAGCGTCCTTGATCTGAAGGATTAAGGAACAATGCGAATTATAGCTACTCAGAGCAGGCAAAAGGTGTGCAAAATAAGTGCTTCGCGTTGGCTAAAATTTTAAACTGACCTTAGGTATACCTTTCACATTTTCTTCCCTAAAATCAATACAATCATTTTATGTTATTCTCATCTTTGCTCTTTCTTTCTCCTTATATGCTTCATATGATTACATGCATATACATGTAGCTAAGGAACTCTCCAGAACAGAACTAATTGATAATTGCAATGTCAACCAGCAAAGATATTGAAAATCAAGTCCAAAGGTTGTGTGAACAATGGTTTTGCTTAAATTTTGCATCAGTTTAGCATTTAGCTTATGTCTTATTGACTCACTATTACCTTTAGGAGACTGATAAGTTATTTCATCGTTTCATCTTAGGTCAATCAAATTATTGACAAAGAATCCCAAAAGTACTTTCTAGTATATACTACTTGCTGTAGAGCAGTTGATATATTCAGATAAGCCGTAAAGCAATGTGCCACTGTTACCGTTAGAATTGAGTCAACCTTGTGGTTCACTCAAAATCTAACAATCGGGTTATTCTTAACAGCTGAAGCAATTTCATCCATACAGGTAATATCAACATGTCAATTTTCAATGTCATTCACTTGCTTAAATTGGCATGTTTTATAACCAAGAACAATAAGACATATATGTTTATCACTCTGTTATTATTGTAATGCAGTTGTATTTAGAAGTTGTAAGCAGAAAATCACAGCAGCTGTATGCAAATTCCATGACGCCAACACAGATGTAACTCTTACAAGTAGTTGTGGGACTGATTAAGCAAGATTAAAAACTAAGATGGCAGGAAATCCCAATGATAACAGAGAATTTTGCTTCTTCCAGCACTCTATTTAATATCTTGTTTCTGCTTTTGCCATGGTTTTCACCAAAACTCCTATCTTCCTCCATAACAGAATTAATTGAATGACAAAAAAAAGACCAATTGGGCAAAAAGACAGAAAATAGAAACGTAGAGATCTTAGATCTCACAAAATTATGGCAAAAAGTTAATCAAAAGAAGAACAATTAATTAAGATATATGAAATCAACAAAAATCAAACCTTTCTTAGCCTGGAGAAGATTTCTGCCAGTAAAAGCGTGAGATTCAAAGATACCATCTGCATCCAACTCAAGAACATATATTTCACTACCAAACAAAATCCCAAGTAGCATAAATATAACTTTAAGGGGAAAAAAAAACCTTAAATTACCTGAAATGAAAGTTGCAGAAGACAAACCCATCAAAATAAACCAAAAAAAAAAAGATAGAAACCCTCTGTTGAACTGCACCATTTCTCTCACAGCACCAGAAAAGATCCAATGTTTTTCTAGTGTTTCGACCTATTTTCTTCAAAAAAGAAAGAAGCTTTTTACGCGCTTGTACAAAACCAGTATGCAACAGACAGAGACGGAGCAGATTTGAATGAGTTTAAAGATTTATAACATGTCATAATGATTTTGTCATAAAAAGACAAGGAGCAGTCGTCTTAGTTGTAGTTGCTGGCTCTTGGATTACAACCCATAAAAACGCGGAAACTGGGATTTTTTTTAATTTAATTTTTATTTTTCTTTTGAGTTTTTGTTACTGTCATTAATTTTTCTTTTTCTTTTTCTTTTTTCTGGGTTTTTGGCTACAGAAACTGTTGTGACTGGTGACTATTACTGTTACTTTAACCATGCTATCAGTTACCGTTATGTATTGCAGTCTGCAAAGCAAAGACACGACAGTTTACCGTTAGTATCGGTTTTAACCGCTCCAATTTTCATCCGAGATATTTTTCTGTTGTTAATTTTATTTTGATTTCTCATTAAAGGTTCTATCAGATAAATTTGGGCTAATGTTTCAAAAAAAAAAAAAAAAAAAAGGGCTGCCTTCTTGAGTGTGGATGAAAATTGTACACAATTTGTTTTTTCTTTGAGAAAAAAAATACTAATATTACAATCTATTGACAAATTATAATGTTAGTGCCAAACATATCCCATGGGTCTCACTCACTGTTTGTGTCTGTATGGTAAAAAAATTGCTCACAATTAATAATCAGTTTCAATCTTTCCTTAAAATGGATTGGCTTGTGCAAGAGATTCTTTCTTGTACGGGGAAGTTATTGGTTTAACAGCTACGATTTGCCTGTCAAAGATGGGAGGCTAGACAACCTGATTGATGAAGTCCATTAATAAATGTAACTTAACATTACAAGAGCAATATTTTATTTGTTATAAAGCAATCCCATTACGAGATTGTATGATTAGATAAATACAAAAATATCAAAAAAAAATTAAATTCTTAATTAGGTATTTTTTTTCTTTCTATTAGTCTGGGTCCTTGGATGCCGTGTGTTTTGGAGACTTGGAGGCCACGTTCTAAGGTACTACAGACTATGTATATTGCTATCTTCTCTGCAATTCACCACCAGATGAGTTATTATTCCAGAACATTTTTTGTTAGCATCTTCCCTTGTCATTTCTTCTGAACATTTTGTGTAAATATTTGCAAGGCAAAAAGCTGCTTGGAAGAGCTAAGTGCTCGGCGTGGCAAAGAGAAAAGAAATGATCAGGGAAGGAAGATGCTAACCACAACAATACCAAGGCCGTGGCCAGACCTTCCAAGCCCTGTAGTCATCTCAATCAGGAAACAATTAAATAATCTAAAGCATTGGTGACGCTTGCAAGGCCAGTTGCTGCCAGGCAGTTTCCCATCATGAAAGCAGCTGCATAGTCAACTTGTTGAGCTTCCCATGGTGCAAATGGTATCAACCTAAGGGCTCAAAGAACCCTTTGGATATTGCGCCAGCTCCTCTAATGGCTGGCTAATAATGAGAACTTGTACCTGCCAGATAACAAGAGCCTTGCCGGCTTACCATCTTGGGTCTGGTTTGGGGGAATAGGTATGTATATCCCCTCTGGGATTACGTAATCAGTTTCCAGTATATTATATTTTCAGCATCACATAACACTCACACTAGCAACTTTAGACCTGTAATACTAACGGAAGGTTAAAATCTGAGCTCATTAATCTACAGATGCATTTTGGAATGAAGAATTCTGTAACATAGTCGACCCCAGTATGCCGTCTGAGCCATACTATTTGCAGCTCGCATTTGAAGCGAAAATATACGCCATAAGTAACCCTTGAGCGGCTCACCCAGATTCATGTCCTGGGGTAAGCATAGTGGGTGTGAATAGAGCAATTCCCTCAAGGCAGTGCAGTTGTCTCAGAGAGCATTTGCTTGAATATGAGGGGGAAATTTCAGTGATATTTCTCTCGTCTCAAGTGGATTAATGAACGTGGTGGACGACTGACATCGAGGTCTTTTACTTTGGATTTGGTAGTTCGAGTTGGGCCAAGCAGAAGAGCTTGGGCGACCAAGTATTGTTTCTTAGGGCTCAGCTGCAGCATGCCATTGTCACCAAATCAACTGGGATACAAAAAGAATTGCATTTTATTTACACAGCCTGCAAAAGATGGCTAGTGGTTCTTCTCAATGGAAAATGCAAGCATATCTCCGAGTAAGAGATTTCATTAATTATTCACCTCTACTAATAATTACATCTATTCGGTCTGTTAAATTGAACGTGTGTATTTTACTGAAAAACCAACACAATATACCGCACCGATAGAACATTTCTTCATATTTTTTCCTTCTTTCCTCTCTACATTGCTTTGAAGTTGAAGAGGGGAGAAACACCCTTACATATGACTAGCTTTTGTTAAGTACCAACTACCAACTGTGCTAAGGAAGAAAAAAAAGAGTGAAGGTAATGGGAAAAAACTGTTCGCCCAGGCACTTCTAAGAATGTGCTGTCATCAAAGATGCCTCCAGTGTAACTTTTCTCCACTGCATTGACATAAGTCCAATCTGCAGATGTAACTCCATTCAAAGTCAACCTTCTGACATTCAACAGAACAATCTTCTTTGCTGCAAGAAAGAGAGAGACTAGTGTCATGCTTCATAAACAAACTATAGAAAGATTATCAAGTTTGAACTGGAATTATAGCCACATTAGCAAACATTCAGAACTTCAAAGAAAATTTACAACTCTGTCATAAGCCTAACAGTGCAAGGCAACTTCCAGTTTGTGGTCCGGGGACAAAAAATATTTAATCTTGACTACCACAAGCGAGCACTGTCACAGTGCTACATTAATTAAGAAAATGGTTAACATAAGTTCCACGGACAAAGACAAAGATAAAGGAGGATAATGAATAGGAAGGAGCACCACTGATAAAGTGAACAAGTACTGGTGAAGGTTCAGTTTTAATGGTGGACTCTATAGTTGTCAAGTGAGATTTCATCTGAGAAAAGATATCCTAATAATCACCACAAACATAGAAGTGAAACAAAGGAAGTTTATTTCAAAGAAAAAACTTACATGAAATTTAGATTGTCTTAAATTTTCTAGCGCTTCAGCAATCTCATGCTGCTTTACCACAGTTGCATGTAATACCTGCCACAATAACAATTATTAAAATTGTTATCTTTCTGCAACCCAAAGGTTCAATTTCCAGGCATTAAGACACAAGTAGAATGCGCATACTTTTTTTGTTTTCTCAAGGTCAGACTCAACAGACTTGATCCTTTGAAGAGATTCCACAAGCATCCGCTCCTTCTCCAAAGGGATTGCAGCTGGCTTGTGCCTAAGTTGCTCGTATGCCTTCTCCAGTTTCTGAAGACGCTCTATGCATGGAACGACACGGTCTTCCTCATTCACAGCTTCAACAGCTGGGAGATGGCTATTTGTGTTTTCTTCCAACAAATTAGATGGATGAATGTCATTCTGCCTTCTCCATATTAATTGTAAACTGCCAAAAATTGCAAATATTCTGACCATGAAAGATAGTAGCATTCTCGCTAGACTCTGGATATTCCCTCCCTCAAATTTTTCCTTCACCATGTTAAACAAATGCACGACTGAAGAACCTACATTCCAACGTATGATGAAAATATAAGTCCCAACAGGAGATAAAATGACCCAAAAAAAGAAAAAAAAAACTAAAAATGATGAGTTAGATCATAACTTGCAACAATACTCCTAAAAGAATATTTTCTTGCAAAGTAGAAAAAGATCAATATACCCTCTGAATTTGATATTGCATCACAAGAAATGTCCACCACATCATTGGATCTAATTGATTGCTTTGGAGAGTTTCTTAAACGATCATTTTTCACAGATTTCTCAGCAAGAGTGAAATTATCCTCACAACTGTAGTAGGCACTTGGATCCCTTGCCTGTATAAATCACATTTTTTGTTTTGTTATCCTCAGTTGATGTGCACCATAAGTAATATATGAAGGAGCAAACAAACATAAACAAGTTCTGTAACTCACTTCTTCATGAACAGGAGCCAAGCAGGGAGCAGAACTTCTTCGCCCACTAGTAGAACAATGATCATCAACATCTGACCCTGATTCCGTTGTCAATGTGTCACTAGTTCTTCCCTGATAAACAAACCAGAACAAATTATATCACCTGGGAACAAGATTTATACAAATGACAACATCAACATACCAGAGACCAGGTGGCCGATTTACCTTTACTGGACGTATGTGAATATAAGAGTCAAATTTCTGCCGGTCATCATGCAATCTTGAGACTTGCCTCACAACTGTTGCTCCTGCATTATGTACAAGCTAGAAAAGGAGAGACCTCCGTTAGTCTCCATGTAAAATTTCAATTTACAAATACAAACTTAAGAATAATTCATGCTCAAGGTATGAAATCATGATATAATATAAACAAAAACCACTATAATAAGAGCGGATGGCGATATGTACCTTCATTATTTCAGGCTCATTCCAAGGACCTTTATTAGACCTAAGGCACCCTCCTTCTGCAGAACAGGTGCATGAACCACCCAAGAAGTCTGGCAATTGACTGCATAGGGTAGAAAAATAAAGAAGCAATAAATTAATCAGAGCTGATAAGTTACAACTTGAACTAGACAGAAATGGGCAAAAACAAACAAACCTCGCATCAATAACTTCCAGCAGTTTACCAAGAGATTTAGGTTCCAGAACCTGAAATATTAAAAAAAAAAAAAAAAAAGCCTGTTAAGGGAGAAGGAAACTTACAGAAATTAAATGAATAGACATATGCTTACATGTATCTTAGCAATACTCTTTGGATCAAGAAACTTTTGTGCAGCAGGCCAAAGCATCTTTTTGAATCCAGGACCAGCGTTGACAATGAACATCTGGTGTAATGTCTGAAAATCATGTGAAGAGCAATTTGAGACTAATAAAATAATAGAGAACATAATATCATTGGGAATACTTGGATACCTCTGGGTAGTAACAATTGTCAATTTTCGCCACGGCAGCTAAGAGATTTGCAGCTGTCCGAGTAAAATGCTTCATTCCCTGTTTTGATTACAACAGTATAAGCATTAAAGTTCAACAAACAAGCAATTAGAACCAGAAAAGAGAAGACCGACAGAGGATGATAATCTCTTTGTATTGTAATAACACAACTGATTCTTGCTCCCATTCCATCAGTCTTATGACTGATGCATCAAGAGCAGAAGCTAGATGCTCAAAGTCATGAAATACCTGCCAAGTACATCTAAACAGATTGAACCAAAAATGAGAGAGAGAGTGGGTGTAAGACAGTAAGACACGATATTGTTGGTGACTTCTTAATATCAATATATACACAGACTATCCAGAATATATGAAAGATCGTACCAAGCCTTGAACATCCAATATAGTAGTTGTTGAACAGATACGTCGTTTGGCAGCAACGGAACAAGCAGGGAATCTTTCGAGTAATGCCCTCTCAAACTCTTGGACATGGTACTTCAAATATCGATCTACGGTGGTGATACGCATTAGCCTACTTGGATGAGCTTTCCCAAGCAACTCAATGTAAACTGGCCGTCCTTCCTTATCAACTCCATGGTATCCTTGAGGGTAATATTGCAAGACTTCCTCCAGCTCCTCAAACTCAAAATCCTAAGCATTGATAAGTTCTATAAGTCTTACACTCAAACAATCAAAGATGTAAAATGCATAAGCATTCTATAAAATGTATTAACTTCAAACGAAGTTTAAGGCACAAAATTCTCTTGCCTCCAATATGGTGTCTGTGCCATACTCTTTCCTCCAAATAAGCATTTCCTCCCACATCTGAATTGTTTTTTCAATATTAAATTCTCTAGCTTTCAAAAATCTACAAGATGAAAATTACAAAATGAATTAGTTTACATTTTTGGCAACTTAAAACACCAAATTTGCTAAAATTTTTCAAAAAGGATCACAACTGACCTCAATAAAGCATGATAATCGTCTTGCCTAGGAGGCAACAAATCTCTTTCGAGGAGTTTTTGACGCAACTCAAGAACAGCACTCTCCTCTCTTGCATCCCTTACATCCTCTATGGGAACCAAAGGAACCCTGTAATCAATTTTTCTTTTCCCTCTTCTCTTAAGAGAATGGGTGAACTTATTTGAAGCATTTATTGCCTTCTTCTTGAGACTGCCAATTCTTGATCGCCGTCTCTCATCTTCAGAGTTCTCAAAATCTGATCTTCTCTCTCTAATTTCATCATTGGCACCAAGAATTTCTAGACCTTCAATATTCAAATATTTCAACGAATAAGCCATCAGACACATTCAACAAACATAGAACCAGAAGCATTTTGTAGCTCAATTGCTCCAAAGCATAGAATACTTGTGAAGTATATACTAAAAAACATACCTGACATTTTAATCTAATTGAAGAGGGAAAAGATTGAACCTAAGCTTCAATTGAAGACAAATCCACAGCTAACACGCACATGCTCATGACCGTGCATTCTGTCAAAAACAGAAGCTTGAACATTCAAAAGCCAAACAACAAATGCAACACAGAGATTCTAAATTGAAGTCACCAAACTCTTGGATGAACAACAAAACCCATTTGGCTGCATCTGATATATTAGCCGAACTCGAAGGAAGTAAAAGAAGCAAGCAACTTTCTTGTGAAATATCATGTATCATGCGCAACTTCACTAGCTTTTAATAAATCAAAATTGCATTTTCCCGTGAAAGTTCAGGATTTTTCACTTCTTCACATAACTCCCCAATAAACCAAGCAAATACGCTTTTCAGATTATGCTTATATTTAATGAATGTTTTCACAAATCCAGGACTGTCAATAGATCTAAATCAACTAACCCCATTTAAATTAAAAAAAAAAAAAACTCTTAATTTTGTCCCATATATTGATTATTCATCAAATTCACCATTTTCATGTGCTTCACTTCATTGTTCAACCAAAACAAACACAGGACACAGATTCACAGAAATTCAACCAAAAACTTCATTTCTGCTTCAAAAACCAAGTCAGCAGGAAAATAATAAAATAATAAGAAAGCTCACCCGAAAAAACTGAAGCTCATTAAATATAGCGAGCATCAAAAACCAATCTTACAGGCTCTAAAAACCTGAAAATATTGGAAAAATAAATTAAAAAACGGAACCTATTCTTGCATTTCAGACGACAGTAATTCATTTGACTTCAAATCCGCATTGCAACTCCACAATGCGGATCATAAACCGTACGGATCCGCATTCAACTCATCCCACAAAACGATAAAAACACAAACTTTATTCCAATTTCACCCGCCACCCCAACAAGAAGCCACCCAAAACAAAAACAAAATATTACAAAACTCACCGTTTCAATCCGAACCCAGATTCCCTCAGCTGGATCCCAATTACAAACCAGTCTCCGGAGCAAATGAAAAGGAATAATCTTCTCGAGAAAGTTCGGAAATTTTCTCGAGAAAGCAAAAAAGCTAAGATTTTTTTTTCCTCCCCCCGGTCGCTCTCAGATGATATAAAATCGAATTATACGTAAAAGAAATGTGTAAAAGAGAGAAATGAAAGATCTGGGTTTCGTGTTTCGTTGTCGTTGTTGTGTTTTTTGTATGTGTTTTTTATTTCTATATTTTTATTTCTTTACGTTTTTTGTTTTTTGCTTTTGCTTTTTCACTTTCTCTCTCTGAAGGTTCCAGGCTTCCAGCGAGCCTATGCTTTGCTTTTGTGTCACAATTTTGCTTACGTGTCGCTCTAAGAATTTTTTTTTTTGGCCCAAAAAATTTAATTAAATTATATTCAATTGCTTAATTAATACAGATATGTTTAATTTATCAAACTTAATTATAATTAAAGTGTCAGTTACTCACTTACTGTTACTGCAACTGAGCTGAGCGGATATTACTGTAACTGAGGTGACTTTTGAGGTAGCCATGGCTAATGGGGTTTGATTTTTTCTTTTTGTGAGCTGTTCAAGAGAATCTCTGGCTTCTATTTATTAAAGCAACGAAATTCCCCATTCTTAATTATTAATTTTAATTCTTCAAAAAATATATATTAATTTAATTACTTAATTAATCCTAACGCCAGTCTCAATATCAAGGCTTGCGGCCTCATCAGTTCCACACGACCCATTCTTAATCACAATAAAGCTCCTAAATAGTAAAATAGACACGAAATCGAACAAAAATAAAGGAGTAATTTTTCAAAAGAAAAGTGGGATTGGGAATATTCTTTTTTTTTTTTCCATACGCCATATCACGATCGTTTTCATTCCATCTTATTCGACAATCCAATTGGTAATTTTTAATCTTATCAGTATATTAAAGATTCTTGATGATTATTAATGAGGCAATTGCCTATCTAATTTAATCTAGTTGTTATCATTGTTTATGTTGGAATAGATTTTTTTTAATTAAAGTTGACTTTTAATTGTATCTACCAATTATCGTTGCATTGAGCAAAACGGGGTATTCTTCTTGTAACATTAATAACTTTGTGATGTGATTTTTTTTGGGGGAAAAGAAAAAGAGCTATAACTTGATGTGGACCAAACTTGCATGCTTAAACATGCGTAATTTATACCTAAAATTTTATTTCCAATGCTACCAAATTTCAAATAAACGACCAATTCTATTTCTGCTGTCACATTTGTTGGTGAGTTTGGTTGGCTCTGGTCTCTAGAGAATGCAGATGGATGCAGTCTCATCATCTCATCAGCTTTGGACCGCCCATATTTCGCCAAAATGACAGCACCTGCCCCCACCTTGCCACGTGTCCCGCGACCCGTCTGGCCACCTTAGATTTCCAGAACCTAAAAACGAAACCCTAATCAATGGGGGGTGTGCGTGCGTATTTATTAATCCTAGTACCATGATTTTGTTGAAACAAAAACGTCTACTACATATCAGGTTCCACTGAGTTACTGAGACGTTCATTAATTTTTCGTTTTAATGAAAAATGGTCCCTTTTTTCCAATGTAAAGAAAAAAAATCATTTATTATTTATCAGAATTCATAATTATGGCTAGCTTTGCTTTGTTTTTTTTGAAAGATTTGGTGAAAGAAACAAAAGGTGAAGATTCCGGTGGATGATAAAGTCATCATGACTCTTGTTTCTTTGAAGAGCAAATCCCAGCTCCTGAATTAAAAAAAAAAAAAAAAATGTCAGTCACATCATTATTGTGAATGGGGCGATTAAAAGGATTAATTAATGTCGTGCATTAATTAAAGTCTCCCCAAGTGAAAATGAACAGCATATATTCCAAAATCGAAACGGAGGAAGAAATCTTTGAAAGGTCCGAAATCAAGTTAATCACATTTTAATTACGTTCTTTAGTTAACTGGATCCAGCGTTGCTGCCTGATTAAGTTCTTTTAAACTTCATTACGAATGCTAATTAATTAATTTATACGTGAACGTAATTATTAATAAATATCAACCTGACGTGGAGATTAAGTTTTTGTTTGAGAATCAATGGGATGAATGATCGATCGTTTAGACCTTTCTTGAATAGAATAAAATCTAAAAAGGTAAAGTTTCATAAAGATTATTTTTCTCTTTTCAAAAAAAAAAATATAAATAAATAGATAAATAAAGTAGGACAAATGTGGAAGGATGAGCAAACTTTCGGTATGTTTCATATACTTTTTTTATTTTTGAGTGGTCAAAAATTAAAACTGCGCATGCATGCCGGTGTAATCTTGTTCTTGTTTGTTTAAATCAGTAATAATAATAATAATAATGATGATGATAATAATAATGAAGGGATTATTTTTATTAAAAAAAAAAAAAAGTGATGATGTAGGAAGCACTTTTCCAACGCAAACGGTTTCGGACCTAATTTTGGCCTACTTTTAATGGCATGCATGCATGCGCTTCATTATAGAAATTGGCATGTGGGGGGTGTTAGTGGTTGTTGATTAATCACTGTTCTTTATACAAAATTCGAAAAGCACTTAAATATAGAAGCCATTGTTCATTGTTGGATGAATGACCCAAATTTGAAGACCAGAATCCTGGTTCGCCCAATGCATCCTGTCAAAAGATATCTCTATATAATGTTGTTCACACAATATTCACATAGCTCTAGTTAAATGCTCCTCGACTCTTTAAAGGCACCTTCCACCGAATAAAACAAATATTTTTATAAGAATTTACCTAGGGTTGGCAATGAGACGGCATGGGATGGGATTTACCAATCTCAGTCCCGTCCCGTATATGTAAGTGAGATGAAAAAATATCCTACTCCTGTCTCTATATTTTTTTTGGGACAAAAATATGTCCCGGTCCCATCCCAATTGAAAAAATTCTCATTTTTAGTAGCCAATGAAATGGGATGGAATTTAATTGACCACAATCACTCCCCGTCAGATATAAAATGGGATGGTAAAACGCCTTTCATTCTTAAATTTTTTTTTTAGGACAACAATATGTCCCAATCCCGTTTCAAATGGGATGAGATCCTACAAGATCACGTTCCATTAAGAAAATTTGTCATCCCTAAATTTACCTATTGATTGCATTTTCCATAAATGTAATAAATTGTCCGATAGCAAAGTGACAAGATTAAGCGAAAGCAACAAGTCAATCTGGTTACTGTACATACAAAAATGGTCGTGATATAATTTAGCTAAAGCTAGCTGTTGTGTTTCGAAATTTGTTCAACTCCCAAGGGGCTACAGAGAGTATAAATAATTCAAAAGAGACTAGAATATGAATGTGATGGAGCTAATTAAGCTATTTGCTGTAGGTGTTGGTAGATAAGTCTCTCTCCATGAGATATAGCCACGAACCCCACCACCAAGAAAATTAATTTTATGCAGTTATTGGTCACTTTCACTACACAAAATTTTTTGTCTCTCTGTATGAATGTTTCCCCTAAGAATTACTGCATTAATCCCCATATGTATCCAAATTTCTTCATAACAATAATATTTGCACATAAAAGACAACCCATATGTGTGTGTGTGTATATATATATATATATATATATATATATATATATATATATATATATATATATATATATAGAGAGAGAGAGAGAGAGAGAGAGAGACTATAGTCTAAAAAAGAATTTCTTTATCTCTCCCTCTCTCTGCATGCATGCAAAATTTGCAGTGACCAAATGATACTGCGCAGATTGTATTTGTCTCAAAGATTGTCAATGTTTAAACGAGACAATGTTTAAAGAAAGCGACAAGCATTTTAGATATTGATAGGTCACATGCATCTTTTTACCTATTGGCTGTCTTAAGAAAGATTGTATTTCAGATCTTCTGATACCGATCGTTTTACTTTAAACGTAACCCTAGCTAGGTTTCTTTGTGGTCTCCAAGCTGCACAGTGTGCTTAAATATGTGTACTTTGAATGATTTGATTCAATTCAAAACCCGTGACTCGCTGCCTCTCTGACAATGGCATTTTGGGTTCCGCAAATTAAACAAGTTCATTCAATAGGAATGCATGTTACAGAAGAGAGCAAAAGCATGCATAGAGACAGAAGCTACAGGGCAGTGCCAATATTTCTTTAGTGGGATGGGTGAACAAATTGAGTGAGTTGAGTGTTTAGACCAATGGGTTTCTATCAAGATTCTCCCACATGTATCGTTATTTTGTCAAACTTTTGTTTTATTTTGTTTTTTTATTTTTGGCTCCCCCTTTTTTATTATTTAATCAGAGAATTTGTTGGAATTGTAACCCCACTTGTGATTAAAGAATTTGAGGAATTTTTTTTCTTACTTTTTAACTGAGTTTTTTACTTTGACTTTTTCTTCGTTTAATATGTTATTAATATAAATATAGTCTGCAAAGGGTCCACAAAATTTCTAATTTAGTGACAGGGAACGGAAAATTGGATGCTCTAAGATCATTATTATTATTTTTTTTGTTTTGAATGGAAACCTGTAGGATTCAATCTTGAATAAAGAAGAGAATTATAGAACAAAAATGAATCAAAATCAATCGGGTTAAGAATATTTTAAGCTCCCTAAAATCAAACAAAATCTCGTGGGCAGTCCTCTCTTTTTTCCTCTTTAATATTGATCAGGCAAGTGCTAATAGCGAGGACAAAGGATCCAACAAGATCTGTCCCTCCACCCAAAATCCCCAGCCATCTCCCTAACCTAATTCACATTTGCACTTCCTCTAACGTATTTTAACAAATTAACTTTATATTGTATTACACACAAGCAAAAAAAGTTATTGGTAAAAGTTTTTTTTTTTTTCTATAATTTAAAAGTAGATTCGTTCTATTATAAATATTGATATTCGAATTACCATTCAAATTAGATACTGTAGCTCATTCCTTAATGTATACATCTTCTAGATGTCCTTTCATTTGATTTTGACCCATTGCAAGTGGTCATTTCATTAGGAGTGAAAGAGAAACAACAAATTTATTCTCCTCTTCCTTGCAAATTTACAATGCTATAGTTTAATTTACGGAATAATAAAAGGTGAACAGAAACAAAGGTGGGTGCCCTTAAAGTACGGACTGGAGTACATCCAGTGATCTACCGACACTATATTCAGCCGACATTCAAGATTATATTTATTTTTTAGTGACAAGATAGCTCAAGGGGTCAAAGCATCTTCGCCGAGAAGAAAGTTGATTTTTTAATTACAACTTAGCCAAAGTAATTTAATCAATCAAGCATGGAGCAAAGCTAGGTCCTTTCGTTATTAACCACCAGCCACTGCCAAATAGGCCTTGCCATTGTCGGCTGACTTGCCATTGACCCGCCCTGGCTGAGACCTGCCTCCGCTGCCTTGCCACTTGGGCCGCTCGACTTGCCTCACAGACGGCCAGTAATCTCTAGACTTACCGCGACTAAACTAAAACAAAAACAAAAAAAATAAACCACTAGTCACCTTTTTCTTTACTTCTCAATTACAACACGATTTGTCTCAAAGAGACAATCCGACAATTACCAAACACTATTAGCAATTTCAACGGCAAAAAATGCGTAAATCACATCAGGGTGCAATCCCTCTTCAGAGTTCAGTCATTATTGCTTGATAAAATGAAATTAGGATCTTGCTACCTTACACAATCATGTAAGTAAGGTATATAGTGATAAAAATCCAAAGGTTTCAGAAATATAAGATAATAAAATCTCGTTATTTTTCATAGCCGTTGAATTTTTATCAAATTATTGTGGAAGAATTATGCATCTTATATTATTATATAAGATAACTAAAGCCATGAAATTAACCCATGATTTAAAAATATCTCTTCAATGCATAAAATAATATATTACGTGACAGTCCCCTTATTTTTGTTATTATGTCTATCCTCAAATTTTTTGTCGTTATACTTCATATTATAAGTTGGGATTATGAAATTGATGGCATAGAATTGGGATGAGACGTTGTATTATAATTATTTTCATTCATTTCCATACCTCAAAGGAATTGAAAGTGAAAGCTTATTGGCATGGTTTGGAATTGTATAAAACCATTAGCAACTTAGACAAAAGCATAACCATGTGCATGGATGGAATTGTATAAAACAAGCTGACATTATTAAATGACTATATATGGTTTGAATATACATAATAATTAAATAAAGTTGGTAGGGCACACTATCAAATTAGTAGCTTTACAATTTTCTGATGGACTGGGTGCTTGCTTGCTCACCCAACTAGCCAACAAAGAATACAAATAGTGGGAAAATGAGTGTCTAACACAAATAAGAAAAGAAAAAAAGGCCAAGCAAATACGGCTTACAATTAACATCTGATTGGGTTTATTGAACCATCACAAGAAACTCAATAGAGACGTGACGTACAAGTTCTTTCTGCCCCTAAAAAATTTTTACTTTCTTTCTTCACGTGGGGCGAGTTCGGTTTTATCTGAGGGCAGCTGGAGGCTGGAGCGTTAATTCATGAATACTGCTGGCACAGGAGCGAGCCTCAAACAGAATCAATGGACCCCAATGGCTTTTTGGCCATTAGGACACTTGTAGAAGAAGAAGTAAATTGAGGAGTAGTGTAGTGACACAACACAAAGTCACAACTCACAAACACGAAAACATGCAATATAAAAAGGCATCCCATTGGGAAACATGACAGCATGCCAGAGATGGTGAGTTGTCTCCACTGGAAGGTCCCACTTTTGTTTTTTCGCACGCCTTCTATTTCATTTTTTTTCTGCTCTCTTTCTCTCTGTACAAATTTGTTACAGCTTGACAGTTATGCGTCCTTTTCTAGATCATTTATTTTAAAGCTGCACTGCACAACTGTTCAGTTTGTGGCAACTGTGAAACAGTAAATGCTTGGGGGGGCGCATGTTCGTTTTTTTAACAGTTAAAGCAGTTGTAGGCTTGTGGTGTGGACTTTCTACCGTCCGGATGAAATTAAATGACATGCGAGGCGGAGGCTACTCAACTCTAGACTCTAGTGTTGTTGTTGATGATGGTGAAATTATTTGGTTTTGATGATATTCTCTTTCTAGTATCATGATGGTGAAATTATGAAGCCCGCAAGGGAACACTTCAAGGGACTCTGGGCTCCTCCATGCTGATACTGAGGCCCCCACGGGACTCTGCCTGTCAGCCATGCTCATTTAAGTGATCAGAGATGGCCCTAAGTGAGAGAAAGAACAATTATGGATTGGCGTTTAAGGCCTATGGGCTTCACTCAATAAGTGCCCCAAAACGGCTCTGCCGTTTGCCTTTCTACTGGATAAGAGTCATCAATTGGGCCTCACATGTTGCCCGTCACAATGGCGGAGCTTTGAGGGTAATTGGTAAAACTATCATCTAGTGGAGATTACTGATTTGACTGATTGTGATTAGTAAAATTAGATCTAACAAAATTTAATACGACCCAATTATTTAATATGAATATGATATAAATAAATAGTATGAGTCATCAAATTTAATGCGATAGTAAATAGGTTGGATTCAGGTCAACACTATTTTTTTTTTTTTTTTTTGAGTTAGAATTAAAATCCTTGACTTATTTATCAATTAATGACATAATTATATTTTTTATTTTAAATTAATTTATAAATTTTCATCATCAAAGTTAAAATATTGGGCACTAATCCCTTTGGTTTTTGGGAGGGCGAGGATTTTATTTATAAAATTATATATAAATTTAGAATTTCAATAATGTAAAGTGTATATATATATATAGGTGAGTGTGCACACATTTAATATAAATCTCATTAGATATATAAATATTAAACATATTATTTGAGTAATTTTTTTATTTTTCATATCAGGTTAAGATTTTAATATTCAATTTATTTTCTCTGTCAAATTAAAATCTTAATATTTTAACATAATTATTACATGAGTCCATATATAAATCAACCTAATTTAACACAACATAAAACTAACACAATACACATACAACTTGATGAACTGTTTTGACAACTCTTTAAGTAAAATTGGTCCTTCACCAATGATCTAAAGGCAAGTCCTACCAATTCGGATGTCAAGGCCAATTTTGATATCATAATTCATGACAGGGACCATTACTAATCAACATCAAAATACAGAGAAATCAAAACCCATGGGCAACTCATCTTTCAAAATGGGAAGTTGGGAATCATAATAGGACTGGAAAGGTTCATTACTATAAATCACATTCTAGAAGCCTCAAATAGACCAATACCAACAATAAATAAAGGCAAAGGCAGCTCAATTTCTGCAGTAAATTATAATTTAAGTATTGAAGAACAATGCTAAATTTGAAAGTAACCCCACATAAAACCTTTAAACAACTTAGTAAAACAAAACCAAATATCTTCTTTTAATATCTGAACAAACTTATTTCTATTATTTACTAATAGGACCACAAGCCATTAATGTTCTCAGAGGCAGACAGCCCTGCCCCTCTTAACCCATGGCATACTTCTGGGTCCAGGATCGAGCAGTAGTCTCATATTTGGCTCTGTCGGTCTTGTACATGTGAGCAATCTCAGGCACAAGTGGGTCATCTGGGTTCGGATCAGTAAGTAGTGAGCAAATTGACAGAAGTACCTGCAATGTGTAGATCATTACAAACACATTAAACTAAAATCATATCTAAAGATAACTAATGGTACAAAGTTGGGAGGTCAAGCTTGAACGTAACCAATAATACTTACCACGATCAAAGGCCCCTTGAAAAAGTTTTCAACAAGAGAGATACAAAATAATCTGACAAGGACATGAGCAAATTACCTTGGATATTGTCAAAGCAGGGCTCCACTGCTCCTTGAGAATGTCAAGACAGATGCTACCATTGCTGTTGATGTTCGGATGGAAAACCTTAGTACGGAAGGCCACCTGTACAATGCATATTCAAATTTATTCACCATGGTAACTATTATTATACATGAATCCGCTCCAACCCAATACCAACCAATAATTAATTACTTCTAACCATGCTTGCAATAAAAGAAATCGTCCCATATTAACTAGAATAATAAAAAAATTGATAAAAGAAATAATAACACATTACCTTTGGTGGCTTGAATGGATAATCAGGTGGGAAATGAATGGATACAAGAAATACACCCCCAGCAAATGGGCTGTCTGATGGGCCCATAATTGTTGCTTGCCAATGGAACATGTCATCAGCAACAGGGCCTGCAAAATAGGCAGCAGTCAAAACCACAATGTTTCAAAAGATTAATTCAAAGCTGTGATGAACTTAAAGGCATAAAAGTTTAGACAATTAGAAAAGCAAGTGGATTTGGAACCAAGAAATAAAATTCCATTTCACCTAATATCTTCAAAGTTTTATTCCTCTCCATCATGTGAGAGATTAGTGGGTTGATAAATCAAGTTAACTTCATGCATGCATGCATGCATGATGTGTGTACATATATATATATATTCAATGACAAATAAAACAGACAAAAATAAGAAAACATGCTGAGATGGAGATAAAGAAAGAACCAGTGCTGCAAGAAGAGAAGTGGAATTGGAACCAAGAAATAAAGTTCCATTTCACCTGGTATCTTAAAAACTTTAAGCCTCTCCATCGTGGGAGTGATTAGTGGGTAGATAAGTCAACTCTATGAATATATAGTCTTCAATGACAAATGAAAATAGAAAAAAAAAAAAAAAGATTGAGAAGGAGATAAAGAAAGAACCAGCGCTACAAGAAGCAGGAGGGTCCTTCTGTAGGTCCTTCAACTCCTTGTTGATCCGTTTTGAAGCCATCTGGGAATTTCTCAACAAACTGCAACGACATCCAAAAGAATAACACAATTCAGTTTGACTACCAATGTATTTCCCAATCCCATCCAGACCTAAACAAAAATAACACTAACAAAAATAGTTTCCCGATATGGTGAAATGCGAATGTCAAAAATACAAACACAATGTGACGATATTTCAATCCAACACAAACAAGCAGCAATTAGTTTGCTCAACACCAGATATAAAAAACATAAATATAGAAACCCCTTTAAGTATCATAATAACTGCTAGTCTCAAAACCATTAGTCCATTACCCTATTCGCTGCCAAACATGTCACAGAAGAAATTAGGTTTCAGTAGTTTTAATTTTTAAAACCCTTCTAATACATAAATCCCCCAATTAATCAAACCCATTAACATTCATAAGAAATTATTCACAAAAAATTCTTTTTTCCCTTGATTTCTCAGTAACCAAAAAAATAATTGAAAAAAAATAGAACATAAAACAACCAATTATTACCACCTCTAACAAGACAAATAAAATATACGCTCAACTCAAACTCCAGATCTATAGACAGTACCAACAAAATAATAAATACAAAAAACATCTTTTTAAATAAAACCTTAATAAAAATAAACAAACAACAAGCAGTGCCAGATTAAAATATTATATGCACCGTAATGATAATAATGATAAGAATAATAATAAATAAGCTTACCCAACAGAGAAACAGTGCCGTACTTCGAGGGTTATATCTTAAAAGCAAACAGAATCGAAAACACGATCACAAACCCTAAACCTAGTTCTAAAAGGTACAAAAATTGTACCGACAGATTTGAAGCAACAACCTTTATTTATAAATTCAAACCAAAATCAGGGACGACGGCGTGATTATTGGGGAATTTTAAAAAATTAATGAAATAATTGAGAAATTTTTTTAAAAATTAAAAATTAAAAATCGGAGCTTTACCTTTGTGGCCTGAGAGTTTGGGTCTGGTGGTATTTTACGTTTCGAGTCAAAGTCGCACGAAGGCTTGTTTTGGGGTTAATATATAGTGTGCGCGTGTGGCGGTCACCTATTGCCACGCACGGCTCCTACGTGGCAGATTTTTGTTGGTCTGTTACTCTTAAATCTAACATGAGTATGACTTGGCACTTAGTGCTCTTGTGAAATTTATTTGGAATATAATTGCTTGAAATAGTAAATAAATTATATGATTAATGATTTGATATTCTCAGATATAAAATCAAATGTTTTAGTTTTTTTTTTTTTAATAAATATGTCTTAATGATGGACTAAGCTATTATACTACTGTAGCACCATGCCACCTCTTTTGTCTTTTGTGTTGTACCATTGTAAAATTTCATTTAACTCCTTTCACTCATTTTTATTTAAACTTTACTTCACAATTATTAAGTTTCTTTCTACTGCATCCGTGAATCCTTCAACGGCCGATCAATGGCTCCTCCGGTGGCTGTGGTTGGTCAGAAAAGACAGAGTAAATTATGGGAAACAAAAACCAAGCGGTGGCGTCACCGAAAACCGGCGAAATCGCGGTGAATTGAAATGGCGATTCCGTGGCTTATCACGGCTTCAATCTGTAGCCTTACGAACGCTTTTCGGTGACAAGGATGGCATGAATATGACCGACGTCGCACGAGCTTCCGATCGGTACCAACCTTGGCCGGTGGAGTGGCTGGAAAAGGAAACGGAATTCGGGTCGGGATTAGCGGGTTCGGATCGATCCGGTTAATTATTTGATCTTAAAATTATAAAGAGAGGGAGTATTGTGATACATGTGTAATATAAAATAAAATTTTGTAAATAATAAATAATATAAGGTGCTAACTAAAATATTTATATGGATGTAGTAGAAAGTAACTTAATATTTGTGAAATAAAGTTTGAATAAAAATGAGTAAAAGAGGTTAAATGAAAGTTTACCATGGTGTGATATGGGTACAACTGTTGTATTGTAGCCGGACCCCTTAATGATATGAAAAATGTTGCTAACAAGTACTTAGTGATTTTGGATATCAAATAGTATCCTAAAAAATTTATATAGTGTGGCCAAGAGAATATGTACCACATATATGAATGTAATATTGGGATATTAATGAGAATCATCACATGATAATTCTAACTATGATTACCATAAGTCACAATGCATCTAGTGGGATGTTCATAGTTCATAACTTCCAATACCACCCCCCCCAAAAATGATAGTGATGATATAATGGTTTTTTTTTTTGGAGCAGATTCTCCATTATCTAAGTTTTTTAATGAGCAAAGTTAAAATGAGTGATTGGTGATTAACAAGACTTTATAAGAAATTTGATTGGTATCAATCCACTAAAGTCGGAGGTTCTTTAAATGGCAAGAAGATTATTTTTCAGTGGAGTTTTAATGTAACTTGTGCACGTTCCTAATACACTATTCTCCTTTGTAATGGATGGAACATGTATATTGATCTAAATACAATTATCATACGATGAATAAGAGTTGTATTTCTTTGTAAAGATAATAAATAATATAAAATAAAACAATAACAACAATAATAATCAATAATCAAAGTCCATTAGTGGGCAAGGAATATCCGATGCATAATTAGGAGTAAAAATCACTTTCTTAGACCAAACGAAGTCCACCGTTAAAGGATTGATGAATGATTTGAATTCTTCTAATTGATTATCTTTTAAGATCTATTTGTACATCTAATCATATGGTTATACAAAGAGAAATGTTTTCTCTACTGAAAGCAAGATATATGATCATGCAAATTGCAAATAAATAGCATTTCAATTGGTTGGGTTTGGCTATTTTATTTACAAATAGCTTTTGGTAACAGATTACTCGAATTCAAAGATAAAAAATGATTTTATTTCCTTCCTTGGAGCCCCAGAGCTTGAGTGAAGGCAGTCTTTCTCCCAATATGGGAGTATGACGTCCCTCGAATATTTGAGAGGGTTGAAAATCTGAGCGATACCATATCAGAATTGATGTAAACGGGTCTCAATAGTATTTGTATTATTGTAAATATCATAAGCAATAGTCTCCTAAAAAAATAAAGATAAAAAATGATTTTAAACTTTGCATCTTACTCTGCACAATAACGCAACGTAAAATATCTAACCACAAATCAACATAGCAATAAATTGTCAAAAGTCTTGTTCATAGATCATAGCAATCAAGATTTCCATTTTTTTAATGAAAATACTTGACTACCGGTGCATAATGCATGCATGAAGAGAGGTCAAAAACAAAAGGGAAATTTACAAGAACAACCCAAAATTTTTGATTAATTTTAAAAATAACCCTCATAACATTTTTCTATCAAGATTAGCCAAAAAACACATGCACTACCGAAACTGCCCCTCTCATTTCCTCCCTCACCTTACTCTCTCTCTCTCGCTCAATCTCTCACTCCCTCACCGACGATTACGCTGCCACGGTTTCCACTCATCGCCGGTAGCTTCTCGGAGTTCATCATTAGCAGTAAAAATTCCTAAAACCGTGGATAGCAACTCAAATTAAAGGTTAGCTAAAAAACCCTGGTTTTGTATTTCCTTTTGTTGTTCTATGCTATCTTGTTGTGCGTTGGTTATCTTGAATGAAGATGGAAGGATGTTGATTGCATGGGTTACGGTGTGTGTGGTGAGGTTTGGGGCGTGAGGGCTGGTCCTTGACGCATCAGTCGCCCGTGCGCACTGCATGCTGCGACCTCGACGGTTTCACGCCAGAGGCGCTGCGACGTGGTGACAGCGCAGCCCCTTGCTCGTTACATGCAAGTCGACACACAGCGCAGCGGGCGCGCGACACAGATGCGCACCGCATCTCCCACCAAATGACAACATGTATGTTTTTTTGTCGCTAAGTCAATTTTTTTTTTTTAATAGATGTATACTAATAATGTTATAAATATTATAGAAACATGGCGGAATCAGAAATATCGAGAAATGAATTGGGCAGGATGCAGTTAGCTTATGCCGATAATTTTTCGGGCCGAATTTCGAGCATGTGTAATTTATCTGCCGTCGTGAAAGCCATTGAGAGAAAATTAACAAAACGGCAGCTGCATATGTTCAAGAAAGACATATTTGGTCATTTCTTGGACTGCGGAAGCTTTCCGTTCAGTGGTGTCATTTTACACAATGTTTTGCTTAGGCAAGTGGATCATGGAGAAAACGAGAACGATGATCAGTTATGGTTTGAAATTGGTGAGCATTTGATACGCTTGTCAATTGGAGAATGGTGCCTAGTTACTGGACTTTGTTATGGCGAAGATACCGCTTTAACAGCTAACAAAACAAGGCATAGGCTACTGAATATGTATTTTAATAGTTTGTTTCGCAACATCAATCTTAAGCAATTCGATACATTATTTGAGGAGTTGGATTTCCAGGCTATGGATGATATTGATGCATTAAAGATCGCGTTGTTTTATTTTGCGGATAGAGTTCTAAATGGAAGAAAGGGCCACTGTCAAATTAATTTCTCATGGTTTAACGAAGTAGATGACATACATTACTTCCGAAATCGTCCATGGGGTCGAATATCGTGGGAAACGATATATGACAGTCTTGACAATGCACTGTACAAGAAAGAGGAGAAATATAAGGCGACTCGGTTGTCTAAGCCTAATCATAAAATAGAAAAGTACAATGTTTACGACTTTACGTCCGGGGTTCAGGTGCGTTGTTTTTTTTCTTTAATAAGTTTTGTAACATTAAATATTTAATGATTGTTTTTTAAATTTTCTTACTTGGGTTGTTGCAGGCTTGGATTTACGAAGCAATCGGAGGTCTGTCGCCAGCATGGGTCGTAAAAACGAAGAAGAAGCTTCCCCGCATCGTGCAATGGAAGCCTATGGCTTCTTCTAAAATAATCTTTGCTGAGGTTTATTCGTTCTTAAATGACGAATCTCGTCTTGTAAGTAATATGCATTGCAAGACTTAAAGTACTTTTTTTTATATTATTAAGTTCGAGTTCTGTACACTTACTTAAAATTTTGGGTTGAATTCATATTAGGAGAACGTTTTACAAACCCTTCAGCCGGATGCAAAGGAGAGTCATAAAAAATATTGGCTCACTATGAAGTATTACATGCCATGTATTCCAAGTTGGGTTCATAAGATCGGCATTATATAAGTAATATTATTTATTTACTAAAAAATCTTCACATTTCATTCATTTGTTTTAAATATAACTTTATACAGCACCAACCTTCAATCAACGCGCCGCCGCCCGTGACAACGTAATCAGACGAGCATGACGACATACCGAGTCCAACACCACAGCAGTGTGACGCCGCATCTGAGGAGGAGGTGCCCGTGGATGACCATCAGGAGCAGACAGACGACTCTGATGACGCACGTGATTCAGAGGTTATAAATAATTACTTTTCCTCATATATAAATTGTTATAATAAATTGTTATTATAAAGAATTTTTTTTGTTACAGAAAATGACAAATGAGTTTAATGATTACATGAGACGACGGCTAGACAAGATTGATCGTAACGTTTACGAACTTAAGTCAGAATTTAAAGATTTTAAAGAAACTGTTGTGGAATTTATCGATTCAATGTCCAAACGTCAAAACAAAGATTCTCCGACTGGATGCTCATATGCGGTGAGTTAATTTAAATTTAACAATTGTGTTCGTTTAGTGTTTAATTTTATAGTTGGTTAATATATTCATCCTATCGATTGTATAGGCCCCGGATGACTACGGATTGTATACTGATGTGGGTAATCAAAATTTTTCTGCTCCCACGTCATTATATAGTTTTTATGGAGATGTTAATGGGGAGAGCGGGTAGGTCTTCATTGAGGTGCCTCCAGGCATTAGTAAGTTCGGTCGAGCGTACAGACCGTCGTATGTATTTAACAGTCATTACATGATCCCTCCATTCAGGCGAGAAAATAACATCTGGTCTCTACCTCCACCTCAAATCATGGACCATGCGATTAACATGAGTACGAGTGTTAATTTTAATCCACTTAGAGGATTGGAGGATTCACGTCTGTACGATGAGTTTGACCGATGGTTTGCTGGCGACACAACAGTGGATCGGAGAGTCCAATACTCACGGTCATTCTTTCAAGTAATTTTAGGTCATGTTTCGATGGGATGGCTAGGTGACGAGGTAATTTTTTTTATGTGTTTGAGTGTTGGTGATTTGTGTATAATTTTTTCCTTTTAAACTGATATGTTCCTGTTCTTCTACAGCATATTCATGAGTATTTTCGCTTGATTAGCGAAAAGCAACGACAGTATCCGAATGCCTTAGTTCAATGTGTCACACATACGGACACATTTTTTTGGGTAACGTGCTCACATCATTTGTAATTACTCTTTGTATTTATTTATTATCTCGGATGCCTTAAAGTTTTGTAAATTTCTGCATTTTATGGTTATCTATATACAAGTATGTGTTCTTGAATCAATTATGGAACAACAGGGATTGTGCGGTAGATTCATTAGTATATAGCGACAGCTTGAGTAGCTATATTGGCGGGCGACAGCACACCATGTCGAAACTAATGACAGATGTCGATATGGTGTGTGTTTTATTGCATTTCACAGTCACAATCAAACGTAGATGTGACTTTTTGTTGATTATTTTTAAATTTTATATGTAACGAAATTGATAAATTAACGATAATTTTTTATATGCAGTTATTTATCCCTGTTAACCTGGACCGTGAGCATTGGGTACTTGCCCGAGTTAACTTTCGTAAGAATAAAGTCTGGATATATGACTCGTTACTGACATTTCGAGACGACAAAAAATACAAGTTTAAATTCAAGACACTTGAAGTTATCTTCCCTCGATGGTTGGAATATGTTGGATTCTACAACATTCGACCTGAGTTGCGAAGTGCCAACCCCTAAAAAGTTATTGTAGTTAAGAGTGTGCTGCAACAAAAGCCCGGAACAAGTGATTGCGGTGTTTTTTTATTAATGTTTATGATGTATTTGATATTTGGACTGAAATTAGAGTTTGACGGTAATCATGGGGAGTACTTTAGAAAGAAGATTGCAGTTGATATATTTAATGATGATATTGTACTGTAAACTGTTGTAGTCTGAAGAATGTTGAAACATGGATTTTTATTCTGATTTGCGTACTCATGTTTAGTGTAATGCTGATTTTTAATATTAAAAAATGAAATAAAATAAAACTTCATGACTTAATGATAAATAAGTGTACAATACAAAAAAAAAACAACTATTTTTACATAAGGAATCATTGAAATAATTCAACTAACTTCGACTTCGACTTGAAGCAATGAGATTTTTACATCGCTTACGATTATGTCCTAGTTCATTACACCGTCCGCACCTAACAGTCCTATGGTTAACATCTTTGCCGACCGAGGGTATTCTGAGCTCTTTACGACGACCAGCTGGTGGTACCTCAACCGGTGGAAAAACGTGCATCTCTTGAATTACTTGTGGAACTTCCCAATCAGCCACGTCACCAACCGGCTCCACTGGTTGTGCATAAGCCATCACCAATGATTCCTTGGTGTAAAAGTCTGAACAAAGGTTTATGAAATCCACTCGGACAATTAGACATGCCGCAATTGCATGGTCACATACAAGCTGATCAAGCTGAAATACTCTACAGGAGCAAGTTCTCTTTTGTAGGTCAATTAAGTCTTCCTTAATCCCACCGCCAACAACCTGAAATCGATGCGGAGACACTGGGCGAACGATCATTCTTTCAGCTATAGTTTTTCTCTCAGTGACTATTTCATCCGCCCATGTTGTTAGCCGAGTACTCATTGATTTAGCCAAAATTTTTCTATCAGAAAACCATTGCTGCAATGTTTTTCTAAAATAATCAATAAGATGAGTAATAGGAAATTTTCGCGGTTCTCTTATGAAAGAATTAACACTTTCTGCGATGTTAGTGGTAAGTATGTTGTACCTCCTACCTTCAAACTGAGACCTTGTCCAATTACACGTACCCATAATATTTTTTAAGTAATCAGCCGCACCCGAGTGGAGCATCCACAACCCTTCAAGTTGTCTTTTAAATTCTTTGTGTCCATATGCCTTTGCTGCATTAATAAAGGCTGGCTCAAATTCATCCCAAAGAGTTCTAGACATCCTAAACTTTGACTTAATGTTACCTTTGACATGGTAAAAACAAATGCCATAAGTTGCATTGTGAAATACTTTATGAACTGCTCTCCTTATGGCAGTGCATCGATAAGAGATAAATACCAACTCCGACATATCGCCAATCACTCCATGTAACTTCGTCATAAACCATTCCCAAGTATCATTATTTTCTGAATTCATGACCCCAATGGCTAACGGATACAATTGGTTATTACCATCGAGACATGTTGCTACGAACATACTACCACGATATAGCCCCTTTAGATGCGTACCATCTACAGCAATTACAAGCCGAATGTACTACATAAAACCCTTGATGGAAGATGCAAGTGCTACAAAATAGTATAAGAAATTACCTTCTCCATCCCGCTCGAGGTGAGTAATTGTATCATCATTCGTTTTAGTGAGTATGTGAGAGTATTTAGGGAGCAAGTTGTACGACTCTGTAGAATTGCCTCGAATTATTTCAAGATCAATTTCTCTGGCCCGATATGCCTGTTGGCATGTTAACTGAACACCGTACTCCTGCTGCATATATGCTTTGATGTCATTCGGAGTGTAAATCCTTTTGTCTTGAACATATTTATCCGCGATAATATGACCGACAACTCAACTCCTTACTTGATGACGAGCATCAACCAATACCTCATTATGACAAGTGTGTACATTGTCAATTCTCTTCACCACCCAAGGAACATTTTGCTCATTCGAACTTCTAATTGCTCGAATGCGCCATTTACATGATTCTGAAGAACAGTGAGCCTCAAAACGTGTCATTGTAAACCGTGCAATCTTAAAATCAAACTTCTCCTTAAAGCCAGTCTTGCGCAGTTGTAATATTAATTTATTCTTCTCAGTGAATAGCCTACCCACACTGATATCATCTGATCCACAACTGCTAATAAAGCTTGGAGCAACCATATTCGAAGGAAAAATTGGAGCAAAACTTGTGAGGGGGTCAATCCTCCTTCTCGATCCGGCCATTAGAGGAATAGGTCGATTGTCTCTGTTATTCACAAGAATATCATCTTCACACTCACCCTCGTGCTGAAACGACGAAACATTAGAAGGACCGGCTCCTCCATCATTACCAGCATTATTGAAATGAATGCCTCTCATACTATTAAAAGGTTCTGCACAAACATTATCCCCCTCTTTGCCATCAACATGATCATCATTGTCACGAAAATCATTGTTGTAATACGGAGAATATCGTTACTCCAACGACGTCGTTAGTGGAAATACATCTTCTCCAACTTCCTCTAACATAATGCCGTTGTCATCAATATTGTCATTATTGTCGTGGATTGGAGAATAATATTGTTACAATGATAGTGTCCTTGGCAACACCTCATCTTCATTATCAGGACCAGAAATGTTTACTCTAAAGGAAGTTTTTGTTTAAACAGGTGGCTCAACATCTTCGCTCGGAACTCGAGGTGATGTGGTAACAAATATAGAAATACATCCATAGCTAGCCACATTAGATGCCATATGCAACACAACTCTCACCATTTCATCATCAAATATATCCAAAGGCAATGCACATACACGAGATAACGTGTTACTAGACCTCAAATGTGTCTTTATTGTGATACTATATTCATTAGGATTTATTTGTAACACCTCGTATACTCTTGTCAATAATTGATCAAACAGACAATTTTTTTCAACTAAAAACGCTCTATTTTTCCATTTACATACTCCATACGACCATCTTCTAATGTCTCCCACCAACCATCATAACACAATTCAAGACAATCAATCCATTAACCAAATAAAAAAATAAAAATAAATTAATAAAAAAATACAATGAACGAATCATTCATTTGCAATGAATTTTGTACTGTCGCAATGCAATGAGCGGCTGCGACAGCAGCATCATTTTGATCGACGGCGGCGACTGCACGGATGCGACGGCGACTATCGCGCAGACGGTGCGACCTGTCGCACCCAGATGAATCGCTGGAAGTTGAAAAAATAACTCTTACCACGTAATGTGGATTGACGTAATACAGATTCGTGTTGTGAGGTAATGCGGATTCGTGTTGTGTTGAATATAGATGGATTATGTTTGGAGTTTAGTTTTAGCGTCTGCTGCCGGTGTTTGCCGTTATCTTTTGCTGTCGCCGGCGATGATTCAAGAGTGTAAACTGCTTTTGGTTTGATAAAAGAGGAGAAGAGAAGGTATTTTTCGTTTGTAAATAAGGATAATGCGGGGATAAAATTTTGTGTTTGACTAATCTTGATTGAAAAAAATTACAAGGATTAATTATGAAAATAATAAAAATTATTTAGTTATTTTTATAAATTTCCCAAAACAAATGCAAAAATCTCTTCTGAGTTGGTTATGGAATCTTCATTTATTCAACTTCATTGCCATGGAAATTGGAAAATATTTTTGGTTCGTTTCAGTTTTTGTTTCGCTTAATATTGTATTTAATATTGTGAAAGAAACTGAAAAGTCAGCGGAAATGGCTGGCTAGTGGACAACCACAAGCGCCGAGATCAATCAAAACTTGAAAAAAAAAAAAATAATAATAATAATACGTGGTGGGTTCAGCACAAAACTTGGCTTGCATAACTTAAGAGGGAATGAACTCAAGCTTAACGACAACATAAACCAACTATCCTAATTTTAGTTTCCCTTATATTCTCTCTCTTTCTTCTCTTTCTGGGCCATTTTCATTTTGTGCTTTTGGTCTCTCATAAGTTGATTTCTTAATTTGTTGCTTAATAAACTAGAAGCCATTGCGGGTGTGCTCTTAATTTGTTGCTTCTTGAATTGATCTTATTCAGTTTGCTGCAACGGCGTCTGGAAGTTTTATAGTTGGTGAGAACTTGGACTTGTATCTTATGGCATGGCTTTATTATAAAAATTTGATCTGCATGTCTTCGGTGAGAACTTGGCTTTATTAGTTTTTATTGATCTGCGTATAACGCAAGAAGAATTGGAAGAAAAAATTATTCTTTTTATCTAATAATTGTTGATCAAAAAGAGCTTTCGAGGAGCTAGATGAAGTGACTTTCTATGAATCAATATCATTTGATCCTTGGGTTATATCTTATATTGCACTATAATGAGATGGAATATTACCATGTCGGATTTTAATTTCGGGTGCATGAACAATCATGCAAGTTTCTGTGGTTATATATAAAGGCATAATTGAAAAGGTCTTAGTTTCATGACTCTCATCAAATAAACAACAAATTCTTTGAATCATGTTTACGTCCGAAAGGAATAAGCTATTCTAAAATTTAGAGTTTGTGACTGAGCTTGCAATTGTGATTATGGTGAACTGTTCAAAATTTTTTTTTTCTTTTTAAGGTCACGTTGGGCAAAGTAGACGATTCTCGGATCATTGTTGTTTGCCTGATAAATTGGTTGTAATGTCCTAACATCATGGTTTCTAACATGGCCAGGCTCAGACTTACCTCGTAACTTGCATCCCATTTTGTCTTCAGTAAATATTGGCAATGGGAGGTATAGTAGGGAAGCCAGAGAACTCTACAAATGTATGGACGCCAGAAACAAAGCTGGAGGCCAAAATGGTCGAAGCTATGCAACGGAGAGCAGCTGAAGGAACTGCCCTGAAATCTTTCAACAGCATAATTTTGAAATTTCCGAAAATAGATGATAGTTTAAGAAACTGCAAAGCTATTTTTGAGAAATTCGGTGGGTACATAGTTGTGTTTTATTTGTTTGTTGAGTAACCTCTGTATGTTTGATTAAAAAGGTTGCAAAATCCTTTGGGTGTAGTAATAGCATTAAGATAGAATTCTATTATCAGTCATATTTTTGGATTAGCTATGTTTCTAATGATTTCATGGTCAATTTAAGTGCTCAAGTCCAGTGAAAACCAGTTTTTGATCTAACTTCTAAGAAGCATTTGCTAATGCTATTCTCTTCAGATGAGGATTCAAATGGCACAATTGATCATGAAGAGCTTAAGAAGTGTTTCCATAAGCTGGAAATTAATTTTACTGAAGAGGAAATCAATGATCTCTTTGAAGCCTGTGATATTAACAAGGATATGGGAATGAAGTTCAATGAATTCATTGTACTGCTTTGCCTTGTGTATCTTCTGAAGGATGATCCCACTGCTCTTCGTGCTGTATCCTAAATTTACTAGTTTTTCAATATATTAGATGTTTAAGTTATTTTTACCTGGCATGTGAGACTTAAACTTATTTCACTGGTGCTCGACTTATATCATTTTCCTACTTGGAAACTTGTCTAAATCATCATCCGTTTGCCATATGCACATTATTATCCTCTTTTGGAGTGCTCTCTCATTTTTGCCTAGGCTGGATAGGTTGCACAGTTCTCTCATTGTGCATCCACTGCACAAATTCATTTTCTTATTTGTTCAAAACTATAAACATTGCAGTCTTCTCTTATTTCAGAGCTAACAGGGTCACCTTGCCATTTTGGCTTCCCAAGCTAACACTCCAAGGAATTTCAAACGTTCTTTCCTTCATCTTTCCTTTGTTCTGGGCTATGTTTGTGTTCCATGACATACTAGAAATCGCGGATGGGTATGCCGAAGCTGGAGGCTACTTTTGAAACACTGGTTGATGCATTTGTATTCTTGGACAAGAACAAGGATGGCTATGTCAGCAGAAGTGAGATGACTCAAGCTGTAACTGAATCGGGAGAAGGTTCCACTGGACGAATAGCCATTAAAAGATTTGGTTACTTCTCTCTCTCTCTCTCTCTCTCTCTCTTTGTCTCTCTGTTGTGCATGCAGAAAATTTGCACCTCCATATTTTACCAGAAAGTGTTTTCCTGCCTCCATGTTATAGTTAAACATTATTCACAATTGTCACAATTGTGGCCAGTAAGTGTAAAAGCGGTTGTAGTGGATATGCATATGTTGGTGCAGGATGACCTCTATTAATATGTGTTCACTTGAAAAAAAAAAAATTGACATTTTTTTACTTTACAATTGCAGAAGAGATGGACTGGGATAAAAATGGAATGGTGAACTTCAAGGAATTTCTGTTTGCATTCACTCATTGGTGCGGAGTTGGTGAGAATGAAGACGAGGAAGAAGGGGAAGAGAAGAATTAAATCGGTCCATCTTGTTCTCCAGCCATAGCTGCCTATGATGTGATGGCTGGTAGCTAAAGGTTCTCTGTAGCAGTGAAGTTCCAAGAAATGTCTTGTTTGCTTTTTTGCAGTAATAGCCAAGTTGATATATAATTCAGTTTAATTACTTGATATTGTAATGTAAATAGTCTGAAGTACAGAACTCAAGTTCAATCCAAATAACGAGAAGAACATTGAACCACATGACCTTTTTCTGTTTGATCTGTCTTGATAGAGCTAATGTGTGAAATGGAACGTCACTGCCGAAAACTAAGAGAGTGAGCAAAAGAAGACGGGCTTTTTAATCTCTATTTACATAATTGTTTAATGTAAGGTCTATGTTCTTCATTTCTTAGTACAAGGTAAGGCAGTTTGTTGCGTGAGTCAGTACAAACACGTAATTTTCAGAATGGTGAAGGCATCCTATGTTTAAAGCTTCAATGTATAAATCTGATGAAATTTAGTCCGAGGGATTGCCTTCATAGTCTTGGCATATCATGTCTGTAAGGTACTGGCAGACTGCGATTAACTCGGAAACGTGACTCTTCCTGTTTGAACAAAAATTTCTTTTGCATTATGCCATTATACGAAAACATCCAGAATTTGCCTAAAAGATTAGAGCAGCAATGTGGAAATTAAGAGTGCAAATGTAAAGGCACTAAAAAAACTTCAAATTACGGATTTCTATATGAAACTGACTTTACAAGCTCACAGTAGTCCTAAAAGAAGCATAAAAATGCAAAGCTCGGAAACTTAACTGATCCCTTTCGACAAGAAGCTGTCACAACGCATTACACCTGGTAGAAAGCCACAAAAATCGATAAAACACACTTCATATGAGAACAAGTTATAATGCTCAGTGCCTTTATGACAGCTGAAAGCAACCTCTGAAACTGCAAAACCTGCTGTTTTCCGCAGAGACCATTATTAAAAATAAAAAAATCCTATTCGACATGTCCCAGCTCTCTTCACATTGAGGTTGTTGGGGGAAGGAAGCACTCATCCAGACATATTGAACCTGGGGAGTGTGAAAATTATAAATATAACGTAAGATAAAATGGGGAAAAAAATGAAATTGGTGTTAAAAAACAAATAACAAGGTACCAAGTTCAACTTAACCAAATTAAAAATGAAGCAAACACTTGAGCACTAATTACCTGCCTTGAAAGTTCTGTACACCAACCAGCATCTTTTCCTTTACATATAAGAAAATGAAGATAAGTTAGTGTCACTCTGAGTTTGAGGCAGAGCACTAATATTACCAAAATCTAAACAGAAATTGACGAACCTGGGATGATGTTCAAGGAGCTCTTACTCCATCCACCGTCTGATTCTTTGAGGGAAAGCGACTGGATAAGAAGGGTCATGGATGAAGTTCATATCAATCATAACACAAGGGATGTGGGCTATTTTGGACCATTCTGGTCCATACCTTTCGCAATTTTCTCCCAGCAAAGGACTGTCTTCAACATATAATTGCTGAAGTGAGGATGGCAGGCCCTCCTCTGGAAAGGATTTGAGTTTTGGGCACTCACTGATTGACAAAAATTCAAGAGAAGTAAGGTTCTGAAAACCTCTTGAAGATAAGTACTCTAGCTTCGGAAATCTTGCAATATTCAGCTTTGTTAGAGTTGTGGGCAGCCTCATTCTCACCAACTCCTCCGGAAAAGACACTGCACTTGGACATCCTCTAATCTCAAGCTTTCTAAGAGACGTGAGCTTGTGCAACCCCCACCAAGACAATGGCTTATAGATTTCAAGATCTTCAATTGAAAGTGAGGTTAGATTGGTAGGAAGACCACTTGCTGGAATGCTTGCGATCCTTGGACACAGGCTTATGTCTAATTCTTGAAGAGATTTGAGTCTTTCCACGCCACTGGGAAGTGCTCTAAGTTCCTCGCATCTGCTGATTTCAATAACTCTCAAATTTTGGTTTGGAAGACTTTCATCTGGAAAAGAAACAAGACTTGGACAATTGCGAATGTACATTTGATCAAGACTGATAAGCTTGTGTAGACTGTAGAGCATTGGGCACGGATTGAAGCTTTTTGCAGTTTCCAATCAAAATAAATACGAGAGCTGCGTTATCATGAAAACTTCCCGCTATTGACTCAAGCTGTGGACAATCAGCAACGCTTAGGTATTGAAGGGCCTCGGGTAATTTTCCTGTTGATGATAAGGTAGTAAGCTCTGCACAATTTTGAACCTCAAGATGTTTGGTTGCGACAGGTAACTGGCCTCCTGATGATGATAAGCTCTTAAGCTTTGGACAAGTCTGAATCTTAAGGCGTCTGAGAACTGCAGATAACTGGCCTCTCCGTGATAGGCACATCAGAGATTGACAGCCAGAGATATCCAAACTCTCTAGAAGAGACAAGCTGGTGTTGTTGATATTCTCCCCGTGCGTCACTGAAGAAGACGATAAAGAAGCAGAAGAATCTTCTCCATTATCCACCAAACATTGCAAATTCTCACAATTTCTTATCTCAAGCTTTGTTAGAGATGAAGGTAGCCGGCATCTAGCAATGAACATGAGAGACTGACAACCTTTAATTTGCAAGCTTTTAAGATGTAAATAGTTGTGCTTCATTACCTCATTTAAAGATATTAGAGCACTGCAATTTTCAGTAACGAGCTCACTCAAATTGGAAAGGAAACAAGCCTCTAGAAATGTTACAAGGCTTTGGCAATTTGCAACAAATAGTTTTCTGAGAGAAGCAACGCTATGCAGGCCATGTGGCAGCTCCTCAAGACAAATCTCATTCCACAAATGTTTAAGTTCTTCACAACCGATGATCTTTAGACATTCAACTTTACGAAAATTATGCCTCGACAATCTAGAAAACTCTGAAATATTGGATAGAGTCGCATGTTTTAATGACTTGGAGTCAAATGACCTGCCGCATACCATCCGTTTGCAACCACTTAATTCCAATTTGCCGAGCAGAGGAAGTCCTGACAATATCACCACCAGTTTCTCACAACCACGGATCGCTAGTTCCTCTAACGAAGGTAGATGATCAGGCAACCTCCCAAGGAGGCTGGGGCAAGTTAAAATCGAAAGCTTTCTGAGGACAGGGAATATTTCAACTTGCCCACCTTCTCCGATAGGGTCCCAATGAAACCATGCTCCCAAATTCTGGAAACAAAGAGTCTCCAACGATTGAAAAGGTTTCAAGCAATCATCCCCATAAATCTCGGAGCCAATTGTTCTTAGCTCCCTCAAGCCTTTGATGGTGAGTTCCTTGAGTGATGGCAATGCCCCAAGTGCTGGCAAGCATGTACATTTTTCACAGTTTTCCAGTCTTAAGTCCACCAAATTGGAAAACGATGGATCTCCCACCCATGATGGAAATTTTGTTCCACTGTAGAAGTTGATTGAGAGCTCTTTCAGATTTCCATGAGGTCGTAGCCTGTCAAGAACATTTATATCAGGTACCCTTCTACATTTCGAGCTGTCATACAAATATAAAGACTCCCATTCCAGCTGCAAAACTTCCAAATCCTCCTTGTCACTTAGAATAGGCTCTCTTATGTCCTGAACCACGTTTCTTAATTTTGAAATGCAAAGTTTTCCACGAAGAAACTTTAAACTCTTCAAATCTTCTAAACCAGAACCGGTATTCAAGCCCACAACAAAGTTAGACAATGTTCGGAGACATTTCAGTTTGTTCATTCCCACCGGCATCTCTGTTATGAGATTTTGACCACTAATATCAAAATAAAGTAGGTCGATCGAATTTTCCACATTTTTTGGCAACTTCTTGAGACGATAACAATCTCTTAATAGCAAAATTTGTAAGTGGAATAAAAAGCCAACTGACTCTGGTATGTCGCAGATCCTAGTGCCAGAAAAGTTGAGGTACCTTAGATGTGTCAAAAGTCTAATTGAATTGGGCACCTCAGTGATGTAGTAATTTCTTAAAGATAGCACTGTCAGTTTTTTGAATTTTGACAACACCTCAGAGAGAACAAAATTGGTTATGTAGCGAGTACCTTCGTGTAAGATTATAGGCCAGAATGTCCTCAAATGCTCAACTTTGTTGAAGACTTCAAATTTACTTTTACCATCAAAATCTCCAGAAATGAAAGAAGAGTGACGAGCCCTTTCAAATCTTTGAGATCGGTTATTGGCACCCGAAACATCCTCCAACCTAAAACTTGTTTCTCCAGAGACCCACTGAGCCAGATCATTAATAAGATCATGCATTACGAATTTGGAACCATCACCATTTACTTGTTGAAAAATTGATCTCGACAAGAGATCTCGAAAATACCCAACCCCTACATCTTCGAGCTGCTTATAGTCAGTTGATTGTGGAATAAGACCTTCTGCTATCCACAACAGAACAACTTCTTTCTCCTCAAACTCATAATCCTTGGGGAAAATTGCACAATACGCAAAACATCTCTTTAGATGGGAAGGAAGATGATGATAGCTCAACTGTAACACTGCAGGAATCTCACTGTCATCCGATAAATCCCATATGTTACTATTCAAGATATCTTGCCACTCAGCATCTCTCTGCTTGCAGCGTAGAAGGCCGCCGAGAGTTCTTGCAGCCAGAGGCAAGCCTTTACACTTTTCCACAACTTTCCTCCGAACAAATTCTGAATTACATAAACGTGGGCTAGTTGCGAATTCTCTGCTCGCAAACGCGTGCTTCTTGAACACAGACCAACAATCATTATCTGATAAAAGCTCTAAGTTATGGCATTCACTGGGACATCCTAGCGTCAACGCCACGTTTTCGTCACGTGTTGTCACAATTATCTTACTCCCCGGTGCTCCAGCCGTAAAAGGAGACTTCAAAACTTCCCACAAGCCATAATCCTTGCTCCACACATCATCTAAAACAATCAAGAATTTTCTTCCGGCCACCTCCTGTTTCAGCTTAACCTGCACTGGATTTAAATCCTTGAAATCACAAGATGACAAAGTGATTGACTCCAGAATTGCCTTTGAGATTCTCAGAACATCAAAATCATCAGAAACACAAACCCAAGCTCTGGAGTTGAAATCTTCCACTGCAAGATCATTGTAAACAAGCCTAGCAAGCGTTGTCTTACCAACACCTGCCATCCCAACAATGGTAATGACACGAAAGTTGACATCATCATTACTTGTGTCATGGCTCAAAACCCTATCAAGCACTTTGGCCTTATCTCCATCTCTCCCATAAACAGCAGGCTCAGTTGCTAAACATGCAGTGGGCGGTCTTTGCCATGAAACGGTACTTACACTTGCCGCTCTTCCAGCAGCTGATGAAATTTTTTCCAATCCAAGAACATTTCTTCGATCACAAAGCTCTTCCAAACGGCTTGTTACTTCTTTTATCTTGGACCCCAAGTTAACTTGGGAAACAAGATTACTTGGCAAATTGTGCAAAATACTTAATGATGGTCTGGTTGTCAACTGTCGCTCATCAAGAATGTCCTCGACGTCATAAGCCAAGGCTCGAAGATCATCCAGCCATATTTTGACAGCCCTGTTGGACAGTTGCTTCTCCTCTGCATCTTCGAGCACTGCCTGGATCATCATCAGCTTTTTCTCCCACTTCTTCAGCTCTGCACGGATCCCATCTTCACTTGGAAACATGCGCAAGTTATCCGGTGCCAGTCTATCGAACAAAACATCAAGGAATGCTCCCAGGAAAACCTCTCCTATTGGCATGCTTGAAAACTAAGGAATCAGGACTTCGGATAGAGAAAATGGGGAAATAAATTTTAGCAAATTTGAACACACGCTGCAGTGAAGGGGAAATAAACAAGAAAATGATACGAAACATCAGCTACATTTTGTCATTTTCCCA
The DNA here is from genome assembly GCA_030449925.1 of Citropsis articulata. Taxonomy (NCBI): domain Eukaryota; kingdom Viridiplantae; phylum Streptophyta; class Magnoliopsida; order Sapindales; family Rutaceae; genus Citropsis; species Citropsis articulata. The sequence goes on from JASUUH010000257.1 coordinate 2,272,900, forward strand.
TGAGCTGTACTTGGAATTTCGGACGATTCAATCAATGAACTATATATATTAATAAATATAATATAAACAAAGATTAGTTAAATTAATGGCATGATTTAAACAGAATGTGACATTTTGATTATAATATGAGCTCAATGTAAGAATTTATATTCAATACCTTGTAGACTTCGCCAATCTAAGATAGTAGAGTAATGTCAAGTGTTTAAGTCTCAATTTGCATTTCAAATGTATAACATTAATTTATTGAATGATGCATCCCGTAGAAACGCTTTTTAATAGAATTGGATAATTTTTACTTTCCTCCCTTGAGTTTTGGGCTTTTTACACTTAGATGGTGAAGATCCATTTATTAGTGAAAACCCCCTTACCGTCAGTTAATTTTGTGGTTGACTGTTAGTGAAAGTTAAAAATTCTAAAATGCCCCTGGTTATATTTTCAAGAACGTACACATCTGAAACATTTGGGGCCAAGTTTATAACAACCATAATATTACTATTATACCCCTTAAATATGGGTTATTTACAATTAAATTCAATAAATAAAAAGACAATTGTAACCCTAACATAAATCATATAAACCAAAATATTCACATAAAATGAAAAAAATTTATGTAAAGGTAAAACAAATATTAACTGTTGTAATTTAACCGTTGGATTCCAACGGTCACATTGCCACAGATCTACTTATTGAAATGCAGAGCCTTGTTTGCAAGCTTCACCACCTCCTCTAAACACTTTCTAAACTTAACTACATTTCTCTCAATCTTTCAATCCCAACAACATGGGTTCAGAGGGGTCAAGTGCAGCAACCATCAATAAGAGTAAATACAATAAAGGCAGTATGAAATGGAGGAGTCAAGTTAATGGAAATCTAATCAAGTTTAGAAATTTCAGATGTGCTTGCAGAGTACGTGCCACTGTTCGAATTTCAGAGACTAAAGATAATCCAAACAAGTTATTCTACAACTGCCCTTATGATGTCTGTGATTTTTTCTAGTGGTGGTGCCCAGAACCAAGTGATTTCGACAATGGTGCATTCTTTGAAGGTCATAGAAGTTGGGCAATAATGCAGGAACAAGTGAATGCACAACTTGAAAAAGTACTAAGTGCTCTAAATAAAGTAAAGACTAATTTGAAAAAACTTTATCAAGTTCAAAATATTCCTGCACAAGATCTAAGTGATGTGCATAAAGTGAAGAAAACAGAGCAAGTTGGGGTGATGTGTGGCTTACTAAAGGTTGTACTATGTTTCAATGCTTTATTTATTTTCCTGAGTGTTCTTGTGGGTATTGCACTGAAATAATTAATCTAAGTTGCTAACTTAACTTTTGTAATAAGTTGTACTTTGACTATTTTAGCGAGTAATGATAAGATGAAAATATAGTAAAGTTATAATGCTCTTTTTCATGAAGTTGTGATACTATCTTTGATAAGTAAGTGCATACAGTGTGAACTACCTTATTTGATTTGAACATAAAACTTAAACTTCAATACTGCAACTCTTATCTAATAAATAACATGAATATTTTAAGCATTATCAGAAAATTAAATGAAATTACAGTACTTTAGTTATAATAATTTCAAATAACAGTAGCAAAACTGAAGTTGAATTGAAATAATACACCAACAAGCAAACCAACTCAGAACAAGTGTGAAGCTATTCCATTAAATTGCATTCCAGCATTAAATAATTTAAGTAGTATCATACATGGCTACATTCAAAAAGCCATCACAAACCATGAAGCAACTAAATATAAACAGGTTCCTCAAACTCATGGACAATTTGTAGGTATTAACCAAGCAAGTTTATCTTCGGCTGCATAATAGTATCATGTACAAATAACAAAATAACAAAATGCTTAAACCTATAATTAGTCTGAGTAAAAGATGATACACCAGCTTCATCCTTCTGCCCATAATAAGATGTTGTATCATCTGATCCTTTCAAAAAAATGGTTAATCTATGCTTCACTGCTATTTACTTTCATTTATATTTGCACTTGATTTGCTTCACATGCTGGATGCTATAACTTCAATGGTTTCATTCTTGAGTAACATGTCCTATTGTCATGAATAAAACAAACAATCTCATATTAAAATTGTAAAGATGGATGCTGATTGTTAAAACCATTAAGTGAATTGTAAATCAAACTCACCATTGTCATGGACAGTAGACTGAGATAATGCAATATAAGTAGTCCTTTGATTTGCAGACTGATCGAAACTAGATTTGCCTTCACCATTCGCTGCCTATGGCACACACGACATCATAAGTAATTTAATTAATTTAACTGAACTACTTAATGAAATAGAAATGATAGCTAACATGTTTGCCAGAGACTATTGCCCTTTTACATGTCTTCTTATTATGACCCCAGTGATTGCACTTTAAGCATTTGATACTTGAACTCCTCTTAAATGCAGTTGGTTCATCAGCTTCCTTCCTCCTCTTTGTCTTTCGCCTGCCAACAGACTTGATCACAATAGGTGGTTGTAAATTATCATTTGGAACTAGTGGCCATCTACTCTCATCGGGCAAAGGGAAGTATTGATACTTGTAGGTGTTGACAAAAGATGGATTTTTCAAATAAGTATGGATATAATTCTCAATGTTCAGCTTCTTTGCATCAATAGAACATACACTATGTTTGCATGGCAGGCCAGATATTTGCCATTCCCCACAATCACAAGTCTTTTTACCTAAATCTACCACAAAAACTTTGGACAGATCTTCCATCACTTCAAACGTGTTTTCATGACCAAATATCACTGTCAAACCTCTTGCTTCAGTTCGTGCTTCCACAATCTTCCTTCTGACAAGAGGTGGCTGACATACAAGTGTGCAACCCAAGAGGGGGGGTGAATTGGTGTTTTAAAAATTATCCTAATCAAATCACACAACAATCCACAACAATCAAAATCTAATGCCTTAATAAAATTGAAAACAATAAATTCAATAAAAGCACAATAATAAATGAGTAAGAGAGGAGAAAGCAAACTCAAGGATTTTTACGTGGTTCGGCTATCCCCGCCTACGTCCACGCCTCCAAGCACACCGGGCTTGAGGATTTCACTATCCAAGCCTTTCCAAGGCTTCAAATGTTTACAATTGACTTCAAGGTGTCAATGAACCTTTACAACAAAGAGATTATCTCTCAATCTCTTCACTCAAGTGTATCACACACTTAATCACTCACAAATTTGATGAGGAATTGAAAATTACAATAAAAACTCTCTTGAAGAGTAGATGAACAAATTTAAGAACAAAGCTCACTCAAAGATTTATGATTCACAAATTGAGAGCTCAAGATATGTTGTATGCCTTTTGTTGGTGCGTGCTAGAGAGCTTGAAAATGAGTTGGATTTGAGTTTTTATAGTTGGAGCTCAAAAACTAGCCGTTATGCATTTTTGCCAGAAAACGGATCAAGGTTAACGCTTAACGGTTAACCGTTTGCGCTGGTCAAAGTTACCGTTAGGATGAATTTCAAATAAACGGTTTGCCGTTTTCTTGTAAACGGTGAATGAGTAATTTCCAAAGACTTGCAAAATAAATTTGGCTTAACCGTTCTTACTAAACGGTTCAAGGTTAACAATCTGGAAATAAACGGTTCACCGCTTTTCCGTAACGGTGAAGGGTAATTTCAGACCTGCAAAATAGATTTGGCTTAACCGTTCTTACTAAACGTTCAAGTTAACATTCTGAAATAAACGGTTCACCGCTTTTATGTAAACGTGAAGGGTAATTTCCAGAGACCTGCAAAATAGATTTGGCTTAACCTTTTTACTAAACGGTTCAAGGTTAACATTCTGGAAATAAACGGTTCACCGTTTTCTGTAAACGGTGAAGGGGTAATTTTCAGTAAACTGTTTACCAAAAATTACAGTTTTGCCCCAAAACTTTCTATAACTGTACTATGGCCCAAAATGTTATGAAACTTTACAAATAGGTCCAATTTCAGAATTTCTAAATAATAATTTGTGAATCCCAAAACTTTTTGAAATTATGAGATGGCTCAAAATACTATAACACTTTTCAAATAAATCCTTCTCCAGAATTTCAAACAATACTTGTTGATTTTCAAGTTTTCAAAACACTTTCAATTAAACCATAAACTTGAAAAACAATCAATTTCATAAAATCATTTTTCCATTAAATATAAAACATTTAAAATGTGAAAATAATGATTTATCTAAAATGTATAAAAAATAATTTAAGCTTTTAAAAACTTAATCATTCTTAATCTTATTTGTTATCATCAAAATCAACAATATGTAAACATATATGTTAACAATCTCCCCCTTTTTGATGATGACAAATCTTTCATGTTTTTAAAGAATGATTCAAAAATTAATCTTGTTTGTTATCATCAAAATCAATATTATGAAAACATAAATGTTAACAGTGGCAAATGCCCATTCCACCTTGTTGCAGCCTCATTCCTTTTATGAATAAGTTTCGTGATCTTTCTCCTTATCTCTTCAAGCATTCTAACAATAGGCATGCCTCTAAAATTGTTGATCCAATTGTTGAAGGATTTAGTCATGTTGTTAGTCACATGATTGCACTTGGTGTAGCTAAGAAAAGTATATTTGGCCCAATATGCAGTTGGAATGTTCATAAGCCACTGATGACCAGCATCACTGATTTTCTTCAATTCCTCAATGTTTTTGCTGAATTCTGAGTAGTTTAGACTCCTACATGCTCTCCAGAATACTTTCTTCAACAACGTGCCAGGAAACTTTTGCTTAAAATTGGCGTAAATATGTCGACAACAGTATCTCTTGATTGCATTCGGAAATACCCTATCAATTGTATTGAGCACTCCTTTCTTCCTATCACTCATGAAACATAAGTCTTCTCCTCCATTACAGCCAATCTAATCATACAAATTTTCCATGAAATACACCCAAGAGTGGGTGTTTTCACTCTCTACTACGCATAAGGCCAATGGGTATATCCCATAGTTAGCATCAATGCCTACTGCAGTTAGTAAAACTCCCTTATACAGCCCCTTTAAATGGAAGCCATCAACCCCTATAAACTGTCTGTACCCTTCAAAAAAACCCCTCATACTTGCATCAAGTATCATGAAGAATCTTTTAAATATTGGGTGAATTGCATCTCTATTAAATTCCCTCTCAATAGTTACTGTCGATCTAAGGTTATACTTCAATAGAGCATGTTGGTATCTACACAATTTGCTGTAGCTTTTCTTATGATCTTGGCCAAGCATATCAAGTGCTTTTTGTTTGGCTCTGTATAACCTATGCATACTGTACTCAATTCTATACTTCTTCAAGAGATCAACAGCTATTAATTTGATATTAACTTCAGGAGTTGACTTGAAGACATGGAGATAAGTGGCTGCGATCCAGGTTGAAGTAGCTTCTCTATTGTCATCATCAATCCCACCATATGTATGCACATCACATAGAGTCCTAATTTGAAATGACTTGCCGTTCCAATTTAGACTAGCATGGATTCTCCATGTACATCCTAGTTTAGCACATCTAGCTGTCACTCTGGCCTTTTCGTTCTTAAGTCTATGCTACCTGAACTTATTTCTAATAGCATATAGCCTTAACACATTCCTAAACTCATAAACATCCACAAATAACTGACCAGGCCTTAGAATAATGTTATCTCCATCTGATGTGAACTCAAATCCACCTGAGTTAGTGTCGTACCTCACACAAGCAGTAACTTCATCATTAGAAGAATCAGATTCATCACCAGTGTTATCACCTGACTGGTAATCATCAAGATCGCGGTCACTCTCTTCACTGTCCGATCTTGTATTTTCATCATCAATCGCATCAGACAAACCATTAACATTTTCGAGTTCAATAAAATCTAACTCAATTGAAATCTCACTTCTTCTAGAATTCTGAAAACTAAGCTGAACTGCCACGTCATCTTCGAGTACAAAACCACCACCAAGGTTGACTTGTGTCATAATATGCTTATCATTGTTAATTTATTCAACATTATCTAGTTCATTCCAATTAATCTCAGGATCAGCATTTAGACTGATAGAGAACTGATCTTCAGGAGTGATCAAGTCTTGTAGTTGTTCTTTGCTTTTGTTTGGACCATTTAAAGGTGTTACTATATGTTCATGCCCAGTATAAGACGTTACTTTGAATCTTGCCCATCTATAACCCTTATCCTTTAGTTCTTTGAATGCTTGCTGCATGTCACTATCACTTAACAAGTCCCTACCATCAGATGCCCAAGGCAATAACAGCTGAACTCTAAAGTCAGTAGCATGTCTAATAGGCTCATCCCAACAAATATCCCTAATATTAGCCCAAAGCTTGGCGAGTGAATAGTGGTTAGGAATAACATAACCAATCTCAGTTACTTTGCTGTTAATGACTACTTCAACATCATAATACACCACACTACAATGCCATAAAACAATATAAATAAATGATACATATATTAAAGAAAAAGTTAAAATGTAATAAATACCAAATGAAAACAGTATGTGACTATAATACCAATGTGCAAATCAGCCTAAAAAAAGTGAGAAGATAATCCATTAATTACATTACAACATTAAATAATATTCAAGGGTGTTTAGTATTGTTTCTCAAAATTAGTTTTCTATTTTCTACAAACAACCGTGAAAAAAAATGATTTCTGAAACAAACATTTTATAAATGGCTAAGTGCATCTAGGTAAGTTTTTTCTCTCGTCTTTCTAAATAAAAGTTGAAAATGTCTTTAAAAATTTTTGGACTTGTAGTGTTGTTTGATAACATATGCTATAATAAGAGTATTACTACTTTAAAGAAACAAATTTACTCTACAGTTCTACAAATCTCATCAAAACCATGTCAATTAACAAGAAATCAAGCACCCACTCATATTTTCTACTTAGAGTAGTATCAAAAAGCTCTAAATTAGGCCAAAAAAAAATTGTAAGAGACTAACCTGTTATTGGCTTCAACAAAACAATTTGAATCCCTAGAGCGTCAACGAAATTCAGAGCGATACATAATATAAGTCTTGTGTTTCTTATTCACTTTACACAAGTAACAAATACTGCTCTATAACAAAGAAGATTTTTGTGCCTTCTAAACAGAACTCTTAATCATGCTTCTTGAAAGAGAAAAGGCCAGAACCGTGCTTCATGAAAGAGAAAAGCCACTTTAAATTGTTTTGCAAATTTTACTTTATAAATTAAGACACAATTTTTCAAACTGATTTGACAACTCACTAGCTCATGTCAACTAAAAAGCCTAAAACTTTTGCTTGTCAAATGAGATTACCAAAGTGCCCACAACTAGTTAACAGAGAACTAACGTTTGCAATTCGTAAGGGGGTTTTCACTAATAAACGGATCTTCGCCATCTAAGTGCAAAAAGTCCAAACTCAAGGGAGGAAAGTAAAAATTACCCTAATAGAATTTTAGCTGTTGTAGGTCGTGACCAATAAACCACATGTTTTGCTTGGCGGGCCGGAAATCCCAACTTGTCAATTGACTCAGTAAATTGCTAGACATGTAGCCCATGTTGGATTAATCGTATTATGGGCTAGAGCAGTGAACCTATTTGAAGTAGCTTATTTCATACCAAAAAGTCCATGTGTGAATAAGGACTAATTTTACTTCCCCACCTAACTACTCAAGAAAGTTTTAGACACCTTCTCATGCTTTTTATCTTGAGTATTTTACTTAATTTGCTCTGCAATATGGCAATATTGGACTTTAGCAATATTTATCATGCACTTCTAGGACTTGAGACTCTTGAAGAATCTTTTCCATTCTTCGGCTATGTATAAAAAGATAGAAATAAAATGACCACAATTTTAGGTATTTACCTAATCTTGTTAGATATAGATACTTTTCTTCTAGTATTCAAGACACTTTATTTCAAAGACGTGTATGATAGCTGGGCTCCAGGGGATGGAGAGATGTTAGAAAAAATACCAACTTGATGTTTAGTCCTAGTGTTTTTTTGGTTGAGTAATAATATAATTACAAATTCTTACTAAAATCCTTCTTTGGAGGAGAGGGGTGGATTATTAGTATGGATGATTTGAGTAACACATAATATAAGAATTTAAGTTGATACTCAAATATTGAGATACCTTACTTAATGAAGATAACAATCAATCATCATTAATGAAAATAATAATCAATCATGTAATTTAATTAAGCTTGGACGACAACAAACCGCGTGAATTTTGTCCAACCTAATTTTTGACAACGATCAAATTAATTAGCATCGTTGACTTGACGGGTTAAATTTAATATGTTATTTATATTAATAACAAGTTTTTATATTTGGTATTTTATGTGTCACCCTCAAACACGAAATTTTACCGCCAATGGTTGGAGGGTATTTGTTTGATTATTTGGTTTCGTGTTGGTGTTTGAAGTACCTTTCAACTTCATCAAAGTAGTTTTAAAATAATAAAAAATGATTTTATATTAATTTGGAGTTTTTGAATCAATGAATTTGATTAAAGAGAACCATGGAGGATCATGTCACGAGTTCCAAAAAATACAAGATAGAGTACAAGACATACACTAGGATGCACGATAAAGTGTAAGACGACGACTTATGTGTACGGATAGGAATAAAGCTCGATCGTGGAACGCCTAAGCTTTAAGTTTGAACTTTAGTTTTTTAGGTTAAGGGTCCGCTTGAGATTGTTTCTGAAAGGCTCAAAATTAATTTTGAAAAGTTAAAGAATAAGTTTGGTGTTTGGTGAATTTTTCTAAAAATTACTTTTGGCAAATTTAGGGGTGGGCAAACGGTTCGGTTCAATGAGCAAAAACCGAATGGTTCTAAAATTAGTGTACGATTGGTTTTTATTCGGTTCGGTTTGATTTTATTATAATATATTTAATTAAAAATATATTAACTAAAAAATAAATTTCTCTCTTAAATTCATAACCCTAAATATTTAAGAACCGAATCGAACCGAACCGAACCGAACCGAATTTAACAAATTTAATAAATATTTAATAAATTTTTTAACCAAACCGAACCGAAATATTTCGGTTCGGTTCGGTTCGGTTTTTAAATTCGGTTTGGATTCGGTTCATATTCTTAAGAACCGATCGGTTTCGGTTCGGTTCGGTTCGGGACCTGAACCGAACCGAACCGAGAATTGCCCACCCCTAGGCAAAATCATCTAATCGTATAACAGATTTGAAAATTAAAGAAGGTGTAGTTTTTGAAAATTTGATTTTCAGAATTTGATTTTGAGAATAACTTTTATATTTAATACAATTCTATATATATTCTCATATATATTAAAAAAATTTAAAATTATCCTTATTAATTAGAAAATAAAATTATTAATTTTAAAGAGATTATTATTATTACCAATTATATTGAGATTAAAAAAAAAAACATAGTAAGATAAAATATTTGTTTTAGTTATCAAGTATTATATATACACAATTAAAAATATTTTATATACATTTTTATAAATATATAAATCAATTTTATTTAACATTATGTCTAGTTTAGTCATTTATATTCTTTTGACAGTTTAACAATAAGATTTATCTAATACACATTATTGATTTTAAAATTCATAACACTCTTAAAAATAATTTTTACTGAACATTTAATAATTCTCGATTATTTTTACAAGACAATTAACATCAATTATTTTAAAACTATAATATTACCAAAGTGGTTCTAAGATTGAGTCACGTCTAAGCTTGGGCTTACATACAAAAAAAAAAAAAAAAAAGGGGCCCCGGACATAAAGCTTAAATTTTATTTTATTTTTAACTAAAATCTAAAGACCCGAGCCACATTGCCGCTAGAATATAATTAAAAATTTAATTGTTTGCTGAAAAACCCAAATTGCCACTAAAATACAGTTTTGAATGTCAAGATGTTTGACTTGAAGCAGGTAACCGGCCTGTTGATGATGATAAGGATGTAAGCTTTGCTTAAGTCTGAATCAAGAGGCACTTTAGTACTGCAGATAGCTGGCCCCTGGTTGATAAGCATGTGACAGATAGACAACGTCGGATGATAGACAAGTGCTCAAGAAGAGATGAGCTGGTATTCTCAACTCTCTCCCTGCGCATCACTGAAGAAAAAGATGATGCAGCAGAAGTATCCTTCATATCATCCATTAACACCAAACACTGCAATTTATCGCAATTTCTAATCTCAAGCTTTGAAAGGGATGAAGGTAGTTGGCCTTTTACAATGAATTTCAGAGAATGACAATCTTCAATTTGCAAGCTTTTAAGATAGTTGTGCTTCATTGCCTCATGTAAAGATGTCATTACATTACAATTTTCAAGGACAAGTACAATCAAACTGGAAAGAAAACAAACCTTGGGCAATTTCCAATAAATAGTTTTCTAATAGATGTGAGGCTATGCAGTCCTTGTGGTAGCTCCTCAAACACAAATGTCGTGCCACAAATGTATAAGTTCTTCACAACCAGGAAACTTTAGACATTCAGCTTTCTGAAATGCGTGCCTTGACAAATTTGCAAACTCCGAAATACATGAAAGAGTCACAAACTGTAGTGAAATGGAGATAACTGATTTGCCGCATACCATCCGTCTGCGTCCTTCTACATTTAGTTTGCATAGCAGTGGAAGGCTTGAGAATGAAGCCACAATAAATTAGATAACATTTGGGGACATTCCAACTCTTTCATTCCCAGCAGCATCTCTGTTACCAGATTTTCACCACTGATATCAAAATGACGTAGGTTGGCCAGCCTTTCCATGGTGGTACGCGGTTTCTGGAGGCGAGAACAATCTCTCAACAGCAAAATTTGTAAGTTGAATAGTGAAATTTGTTGGTTCTGGTAAGTCTGAGCTTAGTGCCAGAAAGATGTCTTGTTCCTCTAATCGAATAAGGTACCTCGGTAACATAGTATTTACGTAAAGATAAAAACCCTCCGGTATTGCAGGTTAGACATCATCTCAGAAAGAAACATGTGAGTTACGTAAAGGGTACCATCATGTCGAGGTATTGGCAAGAATGGTCCGCAAGCTCTAATTTCCAAACATATTGAAGACTTGCAATCTCTTCTTGCTATCAAAATCACCACAAATAAAAGAAGAATGGCGAGTCCTTTCCAATCTATCCAGAAACCCACTGAGCCAAATCATTCCCAAAATCGTGCATTGCATTATGAACTTAGAACCACCAGTACTTGCTTGTTAAAAAATTGATCTCAAGCAAAGGTCACAGAAGGCTATATGCTCGAGTTGCCTATTGTCATCCCATTATTGAACACCACCTTCTACCATCCACAAAAAGAACAACTTTCTTGTCCTTAAATTCATAGTCCTTTGAAAAAACTGCACGGTAAGCAAAACGTCTCTGAGATGGGAACGACGATAACGATAACTTAGTTTTCTTTCAGACAGAAGTGAATCTTGATGGTGTCCCTCTACCTCCTGTCACGAGGGCGGAGACAGTATATTGATTGACTAGGCCCTTCGAGATAGGAAGAGTTGCGCGTCATGTCATTACCTTTTTAGATTTTGCATATGCAAAAATAAAAAGATAATTTAGAGATCTTCTATTGGTGTTGGATTGATGGTACAATTGGTAAATGTAAGATTAATGAAAAAAAAAATCAATTAGCTTGTGGGTTATTTAAAAACTTAAATTAATATTAATATTTAAGGGTTTGATTTTAGTTTGCAAAACCCAATTTTTTAAAATTTATATTTAAAATTATTGAGTGTGAGAATTTAAGTGTAAATATATATTTGGACTTGAGTATAATTTATTGAGAGCATGACACCAATTTATTGAAGACTTTTGAAAAAACACAATTAAATATTAAATGAATTTTTTCTTTTCAGTAGTCCTTCAATAAATCTGCCCGCCCTGCCTCTAGAGATACTGTTATTCAATCTAAGAGTAGGGATGGTAAAAAACAGGCTTGGGGCCTGAGCCAGACTTGGGGCTTTATTTATTTTTTAAAATTTTTTAAAATTATTATAAATTTAAAATAAGTTAATGATTAATAAGTTATTATAATCATAAATAAATTAAAAAAATGAATATTTCAACCTAAAATAATAAATAAAACAATTAAAAGCTTATAATTTTTTTTTCGAAATATTGAATTCTCTAATTTAAACATTCTCTTAATTAGTTAACGCATAAAAGAGAATTTAATATCATAATTTTAATTTTTTAAAATCATTATTGATTTATAAATTAAGAATTTAATTTTTTTTAATTTTTAAATTATTTTTAATTTTAATTATGTTATTTTAATTTATAAATTTATTTTTTAAAAAAATAATAATCCGGACTTTTTTTCTTAAGCTCTTGTCTAGACCGTCGTGTGTGAGGGCCGGGCCGGTCCGGACTTTTTTGCCCACCCTATCCAAGAGAAGTTGTTAGTTTAGAGAGATCTTCATCTCTCATTTTGAAGATCGTTTGAGCCTCGAAGCCCCATCTTAGCCTCAGGTTCCCTGCTTGAACCAGTGAACCAAGCAAGAACGATGCTTCTGCTTCTGCTTTGTTCTTCATCTACCTTCAGCTTGCGCTCTAGTGCCTTGGTAATAAAACTCGTCCAGTATGTTTTCCACATCATAAGCCAAGTCCCCGAGATTGTCCAGCCACATATTCATAGCCCTGTCCGTAAGTTGCTTCTGTTCAGCATTGTCAAGTACTGCCTCGATCATCTTCAGCATTTTGCCCATAGATTTAGCTCCGAATCTAACTGCCAGTTTCTCAAACAACACCTTGATGAACGCAGGGAGAAAAAGCTCTCCGAGAGGCCACAGCCCTGCTCAATTTTGGTTTTCCTTTTTTCTGCGTCAAGAAAGGAGCATTAGAGATCTCTATTGTTTCTCCCACTGCTCGAGCAACTTCAAAAGTGGAAAGTCGATGGTTAAAAATAAGAAGTCTTCTTCCTCATTGAGTGGCCACTAGAGGTGGCAAAAAACCCACCCGGACCGGACCCGGCACATGCAGTCTGGGTAAAATTTAGACCAGATGGAAGGAAAAAGCGGGTTCGGCCATGGAAAATTCATGTCCGGCTGTTTCCGGGCACAGGTCCGGTCATAGCACCAAGAACTCGGACCCAAACCATGTCCGATTTTTGTTAAGGTTAAAAAAAAAAAAAGCAGAAAATTGATATTGGAGTTATAATATGTATTATGCTGAGTGTTAGTATCTACATTTATTTAGATTTATTTGGTGATTAATTGATTATTGTCATGTTGAATATAAATTTTTTATAGGGATTAAATAAATTTAATTTAAAAATTAAATAAATTTAAATACTAGATAATAGATTAAAATAATTTTTATTTGTTATTTGCTTAAAATTTATAAAGTAGACTGAAATAATTAAAATATTGTAATAATTTATTACATAAATTTTTTTTCTTTTTAATTCAAAATACGAGTAGAGAAAACCTATATAAAAAAACGATATCTAGATAGTGTCAAACATATACCTAGCCCGCATAGAAAAAATTCGAATACAGTCCAAATCTAGACAGCTATGTGGCATGCGAGTAAGTCCCGAACACCCCTAAACCCAGACCCGACCCGGACTTTTGCCATCCCTAGTGGCCACTAGTTTTGATGCAGTCGTTAGGTAATAACAACTTAAAAAGTCCAATATATGAGAAGCTCGATAACTAATTAATTATCACGCCCTTACGACAAAGACGTGTTACTGTCAGTTATCCCCATTTCGAATGCTGCAAATGTCGAAATTATTTAATGAAAAACAAAATATGTAGTCTGAATTAAAGAAAACAAATAAATTTATCGTAGTCATAGGCAGAATGGCAGAGATTGCCTTCTCCAAAACCTAAATAACCATCTAAAACTAGTGCAGAACACTTCAACCAAAACCGCCGTTGCCTCCACCAACCCGCACTTCACATTCAGTATAAAAACCATACCCTTTACTCCCCCCATAAAGAACCCGTCACTGTATCAAAACTGTTATTACAAGCTCATAATATATAACCTAACAATACAAGAATGCACTGGAGAGATAATGGTCTGACCAATTGCCTAAAGCAACAAATAAAATGCAACCCCGAGGACTCAAACAAACCATTGCTTTACTACAACGATACCGTCATTAAACCTCCTCCAAGCAGAGGGAAAACACACTTTCATATAGAAACAAGTTAGAACTAGCACACACTATAGTGCCAGTGCCCCGATGGCACTTGGATGCATTTGTCCGACACAGCCACACCTGTGGTATGAAAACTGCCGCTTACCAGCAGATGCTAACAAACAAGCTCCAAAAGCCTAATATTTTGGGTCCATTACCCTCTAGTCTTAGCTCTCTTCATACCAAGGCTGTTATGGAAGGGGGACACTGAACCAGACATTGGAGAACCCTCTTCACGAAGTGTACCATTGAGCATTGCAAGCTCTCGCAGTTGTTGTTTCTTGTAGAAATCATGGGATTCATCCTGAAAAAATATGAAAGGGAATTAACATTCTAGCAAATAAAGAAAGCAGTGAAACAATAGGACAAACGGAGATATGGAAACAAGGCTGCTCACCACAGGCTTAAGCAAATCTTCAAGTATCTCACGTGCTTGCATTAGGCGAGCATCAACTATCTCAACTGGCAATTCTGCCTCAACCAGGATATGGAGAGGTTCATTCAAATGTTCATACCCAGGTTTTCCTCTCATCATTTCTTCCTTTAAATAGGAACAAGCAAAAATAATTAGAACCAAGAACATGCAAATGTGGACATTAAAAAATCTCATTAGAAATTCCAGAGACATGCAAAATACGGACAATAAAAACAAATAATAATAATAACATCACTATTACCCTTGCTGGATCCTTTATACTGCCGCGTCCCCTAATCAGAACACGGCATTCTGTGCTAGCTTCAACTCGCTTAAGAGAGTTGCCTCGAGGACCAAGGAGGCGCCCGACAAAGTTGAACTAAGACAATAAGTTATAATAAGTTGCTGCCAGACGAAAGAAAGAAAGAAGTAATAATAGAAAATACAACAGAAGAAGTTCATTCATACATTAGGATATTTTTCGACTGGAATATCCACTCTGATTGTCCTCTTAACAATGAGACCAGATGAGCTACCTTGTGAGCTAAGCCAGTTTTGTGCTGATGATGACTGCATTAAACCAGAAATCTGCATATTTTCATCCAAAATATCATCAAAACCCACAGTAGAAGATTAATGCAATAGTCCTTGCATGCCTAAAGAAATAAAGACAAATCTAATAGGTGACCTCCAGTGATTCCAATAGGCATTTAACAATATCACCTTGCATCAGCTTAAAACAAAATGAATTGGTAATCGAATATGGACATAAGGAAACAAGAACACCTAAACAGATAAAACAATTGGCCACCCAAATTGTGTACAGTCGTTTTAAGCAGATCCATAGAAGACCATTTCAAAAGGCTTCAAACCTAAAGGCAGAAGGTACAAGATCATCCAAAGCATAAAGCAACTATCAGAAACTAAACAAACAGTTCAGATGTCATGTGAAACAGCAGCTTCAATAGCACTATACGCAAGCATTTCATGAAACCCACACTGTGACTTCATGAAAAGCCTCCTCTAGCAAACTGTAAAACTGCAATTTAATAATTGAAAAAGCAGCACTCCAAAATAGAATATCTGAACTCCTGCTATCGCTGGACAGTCTCTGACTGTTATCACACTACTAGGATTTGCAATTCACGCCATAAGTAAGAATTTCATTAATGAGTCAGCAACTGTGCGTGCATTTTGAATTAGCAACCAAAAGAGGGGATACAATGGAGAACCGTCTAATTAGAAGTCAACATTCCAGAACAGGTTGCTAAGTTAAAATCTATGTTCACTGCTGCTTCATGTTAGCCTCAGACTACCTGTCATAGCAAAAGTAGCATTTGTACCACAAGCACTCAAAAAGAAGTTATGTTAGCATGAAATGTAACATATTGAGTCAGCAATGCTTCTAAAAGACAGTAAAATTAGAAGGAAGATAGTTATGTTAATGGTTAGTATCCGTACTTCTGATTGAAACCGTGATGCCAATCCATTCATATCAGCTCCTCCATTTGAAAATATTCCTCCAGAGGTGAGAGGGCTAGCATGTTCAAGCCCACTTTGACCTAAAACTGATGCATTCCCCAACAGTGTGGTTACACGCATAATTTCTGCTCCAAAAATGTCAATTTTCAAGAATAAGATGTACCAGTTAGCATTTGTTAACAAATTCGTTAGTAGTCACCATAAAATGGAGAGACAGCACGGAATGTTAACTGAGTTAGTTAAAAATCAAAATTGTCCTCATAAATAAATCTAACCTTCCATAATATACTCCAAGATGAAAGGAAAAGAGAAGCATACCTTTAGTTCTATTTTATTGAACACTAACATACAGACACAGCTGCATACACTAAGGGAACAAATTATGAATCAGTTTCTGAGAGCTGTAAGTTAACTAAATGATTTGTTAGAACCATTATGAGAAGCAAGAAAAACTGGTCGATTTCTCTGCTTGAGTGATTTCTTCACATTTATATTTTTCTTGATTTTTACTAACCTAAAAACTGCTATAAAATGCTTTGAGGCGTGAAGTAACTAGAATCTGATCTCCCCATCACTATGAATACCTAGCCTCCATCCCTTTTTCATCTTTAGATCAATTTCTCTCTATTAAATTCAAGAGACCTGAAATGTTCTTCCCTTGCTCTCTCTGTCTTTCTCTCTCTCGATCTTGACTCAGATTCACACATTTGAACTGAGTAACGCCCAAATTGATTCCCAATCACTGAGCATCTTTTCCTTCAAAGTATAACTCACCTAATGTCAAAAATACTGCACATCAACAGAGCATTTGAGGCAAACTACCAAATACTAAAACTAGGTATACTAAATGCCACCTTATACTACAACTTCCATCAAAGAAACTTTAGACGTAGGAATCCAGGCTTAATCATTTTCTTTACAGAAAAGGCAGAACCATTAACATTCCAAAAGTGGGCATAAAAAGGGGAAGTGCTAATTCCAATATACTCTCCAGAGCAATATACACAACATGTACAGTTAATACATTTTTATCTTATTTTTTGTTGGAAGAATTAAAGTATATCCCAAGAGCTCTCATAAATCAGGATCAACAAGGTTTCTCACCCTCTCCTCCCCACCTATTCAACAACAACCCCCCCCCCCTTCTTTGAAAAATAATAAGGCTTTACCGAATTATGCCAAATAGCATTTTGTTATTGTAGGGGTCTCTGGAGGTGCAACATTATCTACACTTTCGAGATTTTAATTTTTTATGAGTGTAAGCATCTAATCAAATTGAAGTTGATACAATGATGCTAGTATCTATAAGATTAAGTTTTCGGTTACACAGTTTGGCTGCCCTTCAGTTTTACAATTTGGAAAAAGGATTTTAAGTATTGATCTCCTTATTTAACATACTTTATCAAGATATTAGATTTTGTTGAACCCTAAGCAGTTTATTTACATGCCATACTGAAAGTCACCTATCCAACACTTGTAACCATAAGTAAAACTTTTCAATAAAATAATAGCACACAAAAAAGAAGGTTCAAAACTAACCCTGGTTTAACAGCCGGTAAGTATTCGGTAACACAGGCAGGAATGGATTAAGCTTATGACGCTCGGCTAGTAACTCAGAGAGATATCTGCAACGAAAAAAATTAAAGCAAGTGCAGTCAGTTAATATATACATCCTTACGGACAAAATTCTAGATAACACAAGCTCTAATACCAAGATCAAAGACAGCTACTTATATCACTAGACCACTTCATTAATTCCGACTACGCCACAAAATGTAATCACTGCAATCACACCAATTACTAGAACAAGCAGTATAAACAATTTACTTGTACAAAATCACAGAAACAATCTCAGTTTCATTAAATAACCAGTATCAAAATTTAAATCAAAATCAACTGTTACCAAAGCTACTGAGAAACACAACAAAAAGCTACTAATTTAAAAATTTAGATCAGACATCGACGTGACAGAAGCTTTAATACTGACATCACACACACAAGAAATAAGTAAATAAATAAAAATCTAGATCACTTCATTGATTTCTACTATGCCGCACAATTTGCTCATTCCAATCACACAAATTACAAGAACTCATAAGACATACTTGGAAGATGACAACAACCTAGTAAGTTTGATATACATACATACATACATACATACATACATACATACATACATATATATAGCATCAGTCCTACAAAATCATGGAAACCCAGTTCCACTGAATTAGCCAATATCAGAATTTAGATCATACATTCACATAACACAAGCTTTAGTGCCAATATCACAGTCAGCTGCTAATATCTACACAATAAAAATCAAGATAACTTCATTAATTACCACTACGGTGCAGAATTTACTCTTGGCAATCAGATCACACCAATTACTAGAACTGGAAATTCATACTTGGAAAGTGTCACAACAGTATCAATATGTAAAAAACAAATCAAGGAAATGATCACAGTTTCATTAAATTAAGGACTATAGAGTTTAAGATCACAATCAACAATGAACAAAGCTACTTGAAAACTCATCCGGATTAAGCAAGTGACAAGAAAGCTAACAAAATCAATCCACCTCACACAACCAGTGTCCAAACACCAGATCTCGGAATTAAATATAACAAAACACGTGCGAAATTCACTAAACAAGTAATTCAACAAGCAAAACATGTAATAAATGATCAAGATCTAACTATAATCAAGTCAAAAACATAATTATCAGCAGTACTACGTAGTTTGTATACTTTTCTTGATCGAGGATAGCGGAGGATGCGGAGCGGAGAGAGGGGAGGTGAGGAGAGTGAGGAGCAGAAGGTGACAGCGAGTAGGCCATGAACCTCCCTCCACCTGATGACGCCATCGTTAGATTAGTTTTTTGTCGTTAGTGTCTACGGTCGTCGCCGTCGGGTCACTTTATCAGATCCAGGCGGTGGCTTCGGCGGTCCGATCGATGATGTGAATCGTACGGCGGACGGAAGATTGCGATGACTGATCGCGACGAAGGTGGCGTTTGGCTGTTTGGTTTTGTGTGCAGATTTGTGTTGCTGGTGGGATGATCCCGACCAGACACACACTCGCTAATCTAACTAGTAGCTGCCTATCGAAGCGTCGGTGCTTAATTTTTGGGATTTTATAGCGGCTGCATTTGTTTTCTTTACTTTATTTACTGGTGAAGATTAATCATCAGTGTGGTTGGTGAATGGTGAGTCTGGTTGCTTCCTTTTTTTGACCTTTCTCTTTTCCTTTTCTTGTTTTTTTTCCCTAAATTTATTTTATTTTTTTAATTAATGATAATTGCTCTTTATTTTTAAGTTGTTGACACTTATAAACACTTACTAAAATTGTCGGGACTTTATTAA
The DNA here is from genome assembly GCA_030449925.1 of Citropsis articulata. NCBI lineage: Eukaryota > Viridiplantae > Streptophyta > Magnoliopsida > Sapindales > Rutaceae > Citropsis > Citropsis articulata. Next base: position 2,292,271 of record JASUUH010000257.1, read on the forward strand.
TTAAAACCACTCTTAAGGAAATTTAAGTGAAAAACAAATGAAAGAGAGTTGGTGGGTGTTATTTTTTGGTAGCTTGACACAATTCTAACAAATAAATTATTCTTGGCACCTAAATAATGTAGTTGACATAACTCCAACAAATAATTAAATTTTATGAGTTTTTTGGGATAATATTCTTGAATTTCAGTAAGAAGAAAATATATATATATATATTGCCTGCTTTTGGAGCATTACTTTTTTTTTTTAAGAATAAATTTTATAAATCAACTAAGGCAATTAATCAACCAAGGGGGTGGAACATGTCTCCACTCACCTTGACCTGACAAGGAAATCCCCACCCTAGCAACAGTATGGGCGGTGGTATTCGCAAATCGACGAACAAAAGAGAAATCAATATCTCCTAAAGATTGAGTCAAGGCTCTACAATCAGCTATGATAACACCAAAACCATTAGAATATTCAGCATTGTCATGTTACGCATTAAACACTTGTAAGCTATCCATCTCAACGACAATTGGCCTAACGGAGAGGGTCTTAAGCCAACTGAGGGCTTCTCGCACACCAATAGCCTCGGCCTCACGAGCTGCAAAAATACCAGGTAGAGAAGCACTTTTAGCTGCAATAAAAACACCCTGGGCAGAACGGACAACAGCCCCAAAACTGATGAGTCCGCGATGCTGAGAGATGGCAGCATCAACATTACACTTAAACCATCCCTCCGGAGGCCGCTTCCAACAAACCGAGCCATGATCGTTTGCCACAAACAGATGCGAAAGGAAAGGATTCTTACAAGTTGCTGCCACTGAAGTAAATTATGTCCTGCTACATTAAGGAGAGTACTCACCCTTCCATTGTTATTCCTCCAGACTTTATTATTCCTGTTCAACCAGATTCCCCAGCAGATCATAGTAGCTAGGCTACAATCAGCTGTACTGCAGTGATTAAAGAGAGTTTCTAGCCATTCCCCAACATCCATAAAGTTCCCAATGAAACCAACCGCAGATGCTGCCCAGCAAGATTTAGCAAAAGGACACTCAAGCAACACATGGTAGATAGTTTCGTTAGAAGCATAACATATAGGACATAAGGGTTGTACCTCAAAGCGGTGCTGTACTAAATTATCAGCAGTGGGAACAACATTAGCTATGGCAAGCCAAAGAAAGTTTTTAACTTTTGCCGAATCGAAGTCGCCACGCTTGCCGCCAAAGTGTTACGTATTTAAGAGGTGTGGGCAAGTAGCCCAACAATCAGAATAACTTCGAATCAGAGCACCGCCTTTGAATCGTGGAAACCAATACCAATCATCTCTATCCACTCGAAAACCCAACGGAATTTGTAAAATGAGATCCCGATCTCTACTATTGAAAACGTCAGCCACCACATCAAAATCCCAGCTACGTTGATTTAGCACCATAAGCATGCCCACTGTAACTTTAGTAAGATGCTCAGGCAGTGAAGAAGTTATAAAACCATTCTCTTGATCCGGTAACCAAGGGGCCTGACCAATAACGGTTTCCTGGCCCCCACCAATCCGAATGCGGCTACCCTTAGAGATAACCTTTTGCGCTGCCAAAATCGACCTCCAAACAAAGCTGGGGTTACTACCCACAGATGCCTCCAGAAAAGAAGTCTTAGGATAATATTGAGCTTTAAATAACTAGGCCACAAGGGAATGCGGGTTAGTTAGGAGTCGCCAACCTCGTTGACCCAGCATGGCGATATTGAACTGATGCAGTTTCTTAAAGCCAAGTCCCCCATAAGTCTTAGGCTTACATAATTTATCCCATCTCATCCAAATGATACCTCTATTGCTGGTGCCGTTACTGCTCCACCAAAAGGAGTTCATCATCTTCTCAATATCCCGGCAAAATTCAAGAGGAAGCAAGTACACGCTCATGGCATAATTGGGCATGGCTTGCACTACTGTCTTGAGCAAAATCTCTTTGCCAGCTCTAGATAAGAGTTTTTGATTCCATCCCTGAATCCGTTTCCACACCCCATCTTTGATATATTGGAAAATAGCAAGCTTGCTGCAACCTATGGAAGAAGGCATGCCCAAGTAAGTGCCATAGTCTGCGGTAGCTTGAACCCTAAGCAAATTACAGACTTGTTGCACAACTTCTTCTTTCACATTGCGACTAAAGGAAATAGCAGATTTATTAAAGTTAACTCTTTGACCCGACACCGTCCCATACATAGATAAAATGCTCTTCATCAAGTGAGCTTCCTGGACACTAGCTCTGAAGAACAAAAGGCAATCATCTGCAAAAAAGAGATGCGAAATAGAAGGGGCACCTCTAGCAATTTGCGCCCCGTGCAATAGTCCTGCCTGCTCATGCTGATGGATTAACGAACTCAGCCCCTCTGCACAGATAATGAAAAGATATGGCGACAATGGATCGCCTTGTCTTAAACCACGGCTAGGGACAATAGGACCTATTTCCAGCCCATCTCTCATAATTTTATAAGTAACAGTAGTCACACACAGCATAATCAAATTAACAAAGTCAGCAGCAAACCCCATTTTAAGCATAATCGACTTAAGGAAAGGCCATATATATACACACACACACACTTTACCATACGTGTTTTTCTATCAATTACAAAAATGTTAATATAAATAGGATAAAGATAAGTGAACATTGAACAATGCTCCTGAAATACATATGACTCGCTCCATTAATAAATACTAATATTTCTTTTCCAAATTTTTTACATATAACAAAAGCAATAATTAGAGTAGAGAAAGATTTTATTCGGTTATAAAGATGGATGCTTTGAGATTTTTCATTTCTTCGAACGGATGAAGAGAGATTAAAATGTAACTAATTTGTTGTATTTCTCTCGGCTTTAGCGTATTCTTCAATGTCCCGGCTGTTTGTAAAATGTGAAAAGAAAATGAATAAGCATATGTTTGTGAAAGACGTGAAAGAAATCGAAGAAATCTTTTGTTTAAAATCGAGACAACAGTGTTAAGTCGCTTTTCTCGAACTACCTAACGAGAGGACCTAAGTTCTCTTGAAACAAAATATCCTATTCAATTTTCAATGTGATGAAAAAATGAACTATCACACGTTAATCTTGGGGGAGTCTCCCTGTTTATGTGAGTGGTGCACTTGCCAAACTTTTGATATATAATATAAGTGATAATAGAACTACATTACAAACTGATATTTTATAAATTTATTATTTGAATAAAAATATAAAATAATAAAAACAAGTCGTGTGATTTATGAGGTATTTAATCTAATTATTTTAATTATGTCACATCAATTTGTGCAAAATAAATTTATACAAGAATTTATAAGTTAATAAATATAAGTTTTTTTTTATTACATGAGACTATTACTCAAACTACAACTCATATTATATGAGACTATAACTGATATTTATAAATCAGATTATTACTGTGACTAACTACAACATTGATACTAATGGAGTTCTGCCCAAATTTTTAACATTCACTAATATTCGAAGGATGTCTACTCCACTCACTCATAGGTAGGGGGGAAGATTGTCTTCACTTAATATAATTGAAGAAGAAAATACCACCACAATGCGTTTGTGGAGGTTCAAACTACTGCAGCCCTTTGGCTGAGTGGCTTAGTAAATATAAGTTAGTCCACCTCAAGAGATGCATTTAGCTCAAGGATAAAAAAGCTTGATATTGAATTCTGCTTACAAATTATGCTTTGTGCAAATAAAAATGAGTGACCTACTAAGATAACTTATCGCCAATTTATATTATATACCGAAAATTTAGATATTTGGTTACCTTCGCTATTTATCAAACAATTAAAATATTAAATAGAAACATATAAAATTAATTGATGAATTTATAAATGAAATGTCATATAATTATATTTCTGGACTAACACTTTCACAACAGATCATCCATATATTTTTAAATATTAAGTGGTTTATCGTACATAATTTTATTATTATATGAGATGTCAATCTACCTGAAAAATGTATAAACCACAAGTCGTACATTTTTACTCTAAAGTGGAATACTTACTATGCATTATATATTTACTAAATTTATAATAATCCACATTACAATTTGTTTTTATAACTTATTATAAATGAAGTAGTCATGAGTATGGCATATTTATTATTTATTTTTTTCAAGTTTATTCATGCAATTCCATAATCCATACTACACATGACACAGTATGGCAGTAAAAAAACAAAAAAATAAAAAATAAAGATTTTAGTCCAATCATATCTTATCCTAGTTAGGGTGCGTTTGGGCAGCTGCTATAGAAAAAAAAGTATAATTATGAAACAAAAATTAGTAATACATAGTAAATATAAATTTTAAATAATAATTTAAATAAAATTATTAAAAATATAAAATATTTTTTATAATATAAATAAAAAATTATATCAATATAATTTTTAAACCATAATAATTAATATTTACTAAACATTTTAATATTATAATTTAAAAATTACATTAGTCCAACCTGAATCCCATATCGCAGCTCAGTCTAATGGAGTAACAAATGTCAGTGATACCGAAAACCCAAATTTATTATTCCTCAAAAATAAAAAGCGAGTTACCATATATTCTAGTGCGGGCGAGTTCCTGTTATTCCGTTTTGCCGCATAATTACCTAACGTCCATCTCAAGTTCTCTGCATCGGCCATTGACTTTAGTCTTTACTTATTTGTATTTCGCTGGATTTCCGCGAAAATCATCAATCGGAGTCGCAGAAGATGGGAGAAAGCTCTATACCCTTCAAAAACCTCCACAGCAGAGAGTACACTGGTCATAAGAAAAAGGTTTCTCTTCAAATTATTTGCTTTGATTTTCTCTCTCAAATAAATTGAAGCTTTTTTTTTTTGGGCTTAAGAACAATCTTTTTAAACCTATTTAATTGTGGGAGTTACTGAAAGGTACACTCGGTGGCTTGGAATTGCACGGGCACGAAGCTTGCGTCGGGTTCAGTCGATCAAACTGCTCGAGTTTGGCACATTGAGCCACATGGTCATGTAAAATTTCTCTTTTTTATAATATGCCTTTTGGTTGATAGTGCAATGGGTTTTTTTTTTTTTTGGGTGGGTGGGGTGGGGGGGGTTGGGGTTTGTTTCAGCTAGGTGGAGTAATTGAGTAAGCAGTTAAATTTTGAGGATTGTTTGAGTTAAATACGGTTGCTTTCCTGTCTTGTCATTTTCATTATTATTAATATTATTGATATCAAAGTTTTGATATGCACAGGAGGAAAATTGAAACTTAGTGAATTTAGGCTAAATTGAATATGCATTGCCGTAAGTTCTTCAATTTGGATGTGTGGATACTGATTGAGGGTATATGGATTTTTGTCATTGTTATTGACGTTTTGGATGTGTTTGTTGCAGGGAAAGGTGAAAGATATTGAATTGAGGGGGCATGCAGATAGTGTGGATCAGCTATGTTGGGACCCTAAACATGCTGATCTAATTGCTACCGCATCAGGTGACAAGACTGTGCGTTTATGGGATGCTCGAAGTAAGTGAATGCATTACTAAATTGACTTCTTAACTTCTTTAGTTGGAAAAATTAAAAACGGTGATGCTAATGAATTGAGTGGTTAGTCCTGTAAGTGATTGAAGAAAGTTTTTATCTTCATGGTAATGATAAGTTTTAGGTGCCAGTGAATTATGCTTTGTATTTAAGAAGCTGAGCAGACTTGTATTGCCCTTTTCCAATGTTTGAATGATCTGTACTTTGTAGATATCACCTATGAAAGTTAATTGATGACTGTTCAGTAGAACATTCCTTATAAGAGCCGCTCAAAGAAAGGATAATTAGTTGGAATACTTGTAATTTGTCAGTATGTTTCCTTTGTGCTGTTCAGGTGGAAAATGCTCCCAGCAGGCAGAACTCAGTGGTGAGAACATTAACATCACTTACAAACCTGATGGGACACACATTGCTGTTGGCAATAGGGTATGTCTTATAGTCCTTTATCTCTTGGCAAAAATTTGAGGTTTTGTCTCCAAAATATTTACATTCAAAGTCATAGAATAATCAAGTGATAGGGGGGTCATCAGTGTCCACTGAATCATTTGGCTGTCTGTTTTGTTACTTATTGCAGGATGATGAATTAACAATATTGGACGTTCGGAAATTCAAGCCAATTCATAGGCGCAAATTTGGTTATGAGGTACTCTTTAGATCAGACGAACATTTATTCTAACTATGTGCACTTCTGTCCCTTATGCTGTGAGTCTTCCTTCAAAGCAAGTGGAAGAAAGCCAAGTTGAAACACACCTCGAAAAAGATTAATCTTTGACACTTGAGTTTTTACAAAAGAAAAGGCAAATTATAATCCTTGTGAACCATCTTACCTACTTTTATGTGATGCCTTAAGTATGTATTTGTGTTCATCTTATCCATTTATTGATTGCTTCTTGAATTTTTTTCCCTACTTACTTTATTTTCCAGGTAAATGAGATTGCTTGGAACATGACAGGGGAAATGTTCTTTTTGACAACTGGAAATGGTGAGAAGTAACTGCTAGATTGAAGCTTCACTCTAAATGCTGGAAAATGCTTATTTTAAGATAAATTGAATATAGTCATGCTTTCACTAGATTATTGATTTTATATTTGTTGATTGTGTATTGTTCTTCTCTAAATGCTGGAAAATGCTTATTTTAAGATAAATTGAATATAGTCATGCTTTCACTAGATTATTGATTTTATATTTGTTGATTGTGTATTGTTCTTCTCAGGTACTGTTGAAGTACTAGCATACCCTTCTCTTCGTCCACTTGACACTGTTGTGGCTCATACAGCTGGTTGCTATTGCATTGCTATTGATCCAATGGGAAGGTGTTTAAAAGCTGTTTTGACCTTTTCAAGCTATTCGCTTGCCAATTGTGGATCAACTTATTGAAAGTGTAGTCTGCTAACTCATGCAACTAATTCTCTGTGTCACGGCAGATATTTTGCTGTTGGAAGTGCCGATTCCTTAGTCAGCCTTTGGGATATCTCAGAGATGCTCTGTGTACGTACGTTTACCAAACTTGAGTAAGTGTCTATGGTGTTTGCATATTACCTGACATTTTGTGGTTGTTTCTACGATAAACTGTTTAAAATGTTCTTTCTGTAAGTTTCGATGATGTTTAAATGATAAGTTTCTATTAAATGTTCTGTTTGTATTTTCTCAGGTGGCCTGTCAGGACAATTAGCTTCAATCATACAGGAGATTATATTGCTTCTGCCAGCGAAGACTTATTTATAGATATAGTATGTGCCCTCAAACTTTGTCATTTTGGTTTTCCTTTTACTAGGAAATGTTTTTCCCTAAGAAGTGAGAAAGGGATAACCCTTTGGTCTGAAGGAAGGTTGATGATTGGACTCACTTTCCGACTCAGACCAGTGAATTGTTATTTGGTTATCATTGTCTGTCCTATTTGATCTATCTTTTTTCCACAATCTTTTTATTTGCTCATGCAATGTCTTTGTGCCAATTCCTGCTGTGTGAATTAGTCAAATGTTCACACCGGCCGAACAGTGCATCAAATTCCATGTCGTGCTGCAATGAATAGTGTTGAATGGAATCCAAAATACAATCTACTTGCATATGCAGGGGATGACAAGAATAAATATCAGGCTGATGAAGGTAAAATTTTTGATGGATGATTTGAAATTGTTCATTAAGTTTGCTTTTATATTTTTCTAATTTGTATTTCTTGTTTCAGGTGTTTTCCGAATATATGGCTTTGAGAACGCATGAAATTAGAGAACGTCGCTGTTGAAGTCGAAGGGTTCTTGATTTATGGGTCATTTAATGTATACCTTCTTAGACTTATGATGTGGCTGTGAGAGGACATGGAAATTACATAATGACATCGTCGAAGAGTTTGATTTCTTGCTGAAGGAAGAATTTATTTAAAATAATATGATCTCATTTTTATTTATTTCTTCTGGACATTTTTAAACTGTTTATCCCTTGCAGCAAATCTTTGAAACTTTATTTATTTATTTATTTTTGCTCGTTACATTGTTTTTTGAGGTGAATGAAGTGAAAACAATTGTGCTCAACACAAATGCTGTCTTTATTTTATCCAACAACCTTTTGTGGGAGAAGCTGAGATGTTTTAAGTTGTGGATAAAAGAAAAAGATGTTTTATTATTGATGATGAACAAAGATTGTGTAGCAGCAAAATCTGAGCACACAAGAGGTGTGTGTTGCGGCTTTTTCTTTCAAAAACACAAGTTGTCTGGTCGTCTAAAATTCTAAATGCAGAAGAATAGTATCAACACTTGCAGCAGAACTGCTGCTCTAAACCGCTTCATAATGCTTGGCACCAAGTATGAGATGGAAAGAGAGACGGCTTCACACATTTGAGCAGATCTACTCTGCCTCAGACATGGGGAGATGGCTTCGCAATGCTTTAAAAGCCTTTGTCTTTCTGGAATCTCTTTTCAGCTTCAGCGGTGGAAATGCAGAGTGCCATCTGCAGAGGATAAACTTCAAAAAGTTGTGTAGTGATGATCGGACCAAAATGCTTCATCCCCTTAAAGAGCTCAAAAAATACACATTCAGAGTCATGTGAGATGTAATTCTGAGATACTCCAATTGCTCCTGATAATGCCTCCAATATCCGACAAGCACGACAAGAACAAGCATATTGAGTTCAATTCATAAAGAATAATATCACAAAAACTAAGCTATTTGCTGTTAATACTAACCTTAAAAGCATTGGAGCAGAGTGTAAATCTGCGAACCCTCAATGCGGAGAATGTGCATAGCCTCTGAGATCAGAATCAGCAGAGAATGAACTTGCTAGCAGGAAACACCAAACCTGAGAAACAAAGAAGACAAATAGTGATCACGTTCTGAGAACACCATGTCAGGGGCTTCCACTTGATCTCAACACTTGAGCTTTTCATCCTCTTTCCACTCAGTGGCTCCTTCGATAAATCAAAGCTAGCCCCTTTCATCCTCAGTTCCTGAATGCATCTAGTAAGTGCCCTATTATCGTTCTTCTCTCTTTGCAATTGCCTGCACACTTTCCAGTACCTGTAAAGCTTAAACTGAACCAAAAACGCAAACACAAGTGAAGTTGACAAAGATAAAATAGAGGGTATCCACCATTTCCTACAGGAATGTTCATATTTGGGACTGACAGAAGAAGTAAACAACAATGTTAAGAAGAACCCATGAAAGACTAAAAAGAAGCAACAGAGTTGGAAAATTTCTCTTTTGATAGAATCCATTCTTGATTCTTTCAAAGAAATTCTTCGACCGAAAAGGTCTTCTTCTCTCTGCCACAATTTGAGAAGCAGAAGATGGCCAGGACTTTGAGAAATTTCCATTAATGGGTGGTGTTGAATTGCTGTGGTTGTGTTCATGCAACACAACACTTTCTGTTGGTGCTCTTCGTCTACTGGGATTTGAACAACATGGGCATCTTTCATTTCAGCCATATTTGATAATTCAACAAAAACAAGCAATAAAGAATAAATGAAATAAAAATAAAACAAAGTATGCCAAAAATGAATTGAAACCGAGAGCTTTGAGTATTGTGGATCGTTAGATACTTAAGAACGCAATGAAAATTTTGTAGGCCAAAGCCAGAGGGATCGTTGGATATTTAAATTGTTGTTAAAACGCCAGAGGAGTCTCAACGGTTAAATTTCTTCCCCAACGGTCAGATTTTCCGTTTTTTATTTTATTTTTTTAATATCAATGGCTACATTTATTTCATTCTGGGCTGAGATCTGGGCTCTGTTTTGGCCCAGCGGAGCGCGTTAGAAACGAAAAAGTCGGCATTTTATAAAACGTCGGTCTTGTCGGGTTTAATTTAACGTTGAATTATATTAAAAAAATAATTTAATATTGAATTATTGAATTTGGTTTCCAATTTTTCCTTTAGGATTAAATTTTATTCAGTAGTATATTTTTGAATTGGACTTCGACTGTAATACATTTTTATTGATTTTTTTAAAAAAATATAATTAGTGTTGATATTTAAAATTATTTACACTGTTTCGCAGTAAAGAACCAAAAAAAAAAAAAAAAAAAAAACTAAAGGTTTAAAGAGTTATCATTTTAGCAGAGTGAGTGAACAAATCTTTTTATCTTCCTTTCCTAGGTTCCACGTAAAACATCAAAAGAAAATTTCAAGGGGCAACAAGAGAGAGTAAGACAAGAGCATTTATTCCCCCAAAATAAACAGATTCAATTAATACAATTATAAAGCGAGATACTTTGCAAATTCCACGTCAATAAAGTGGAATTATCCCAAAGTACTATCAATTTTTTGAACTTCGAAATGTACTAAAAAGTAATAGATTTAAGAATCAGTAGCAGATCGCGCAGCTACGTTATATTGAATCAGCTGCTACTTGGTTTAAATTCCAAAATGAACATGATTAATTTTCATCATAGAAGGGTCAATAATGAAAGAAATTCTAAAATTTTATAATTAACTTCGATAGAACCATCATTAATTCATTAAACATAATTCATACACACTCCCCTTCAAATGAAGCAGATGGCCCAATTCCAGCATCTATTCTCTAGTGGGAATTGCGGGATCTCAGTGCTTGTCTTGAATGAGTCGGACTGAGGGTCTGGGCCCACTATTTGTATGTGAACGCTTGGATCATGTAAAAGTGTGTTGTCTCGGATGCAAAGTGGTGACGTCAAGTCAATTCTTAGGGGGGCCCAAAATGTAAATGGGTTTGATTAGACGGCCATATTGCTAGCCACGTATGACCACACACTCCCCAACTCTTAACTTCCTGACCAAGTTCTTGTTTATTTTATTTTTTAAAAAGATTCCTCGTTGTCAGGCTGCGGCCCTCACAATAACAGCCGGTTTCCAGTCAACCCGCGTCACAAAATCAACTCATTTCCTTCCTTTCCTTAAAACAATTAAAAACAAACATTTTCTTGTCGAAAAAGAAACACTACACGACATCGTCTATAAAAACTCTCTGCGGAGACCTTACTTCGATTATTATTCGATCAATTTGCTCCGTTTACGTTTCGTTTCGTTTCCGTTTCCGTTTCCGTTTCCATTTCAATTCGGTGACTTTAGCGAAGAAGAATAGACATGCATCTGTACAATGCGTGGTTGCCGCCACCGGTGGCGGCGGAGACGAAGAAAGAGAAGGAATCGTTTGCTGGCGTTGTGAAGTCTGTTAAGGACTCGTACCGAGCCGACGATCCTGAATCTGTTTACTCTACTCTCAAATGGATATCCGTCATCGACTTGTGAGCTCACTTCCACTCGATTCATTTCTATTAATATTCACTTTTTTTTCCATTTAGCTGCTGCTTTTGTTGTTTTTGAAATTTGAATTTCTATTTTTGTTACTATGAATTATTATTATTATTATTATTATTATTATTATTATTATTTTGTTTTAGCTCTGACTGTTGACTTCAGTTTGAATGAATTGCGAGTGTGAAACTGTCGGTAAGGTGGTTTGGTGTGTTTTGTAGTGCATAGGTTGTTGTCACGTGTCAGTAATGACTGGTGGCATGATCACTATGATTGAAATGATGATCGTGTTTGGATGTCCAGATAATGCTGGTTTCCTGCAATTCAATTGCTTAGATAGAGTGTGATTTTAGTATGAACGGAGATTGAATTTTGACTCAGTTTGATATTGGAAGCTGTTGAGTTTGAGTATGTTTGGGATTTAAATGTTGTGGATTTTAAGCAACGATTGTACTAGAATGGAATTGGTAGGTGTCAACTGTTAAGTAAACATTAACTGCCAAGTATTAGTAGGTAATTACTAATTCCGTAATGGTTGTGCTTTTGAAAACTGTAGTATAACTGTTACCAACATGATCTTTGTAAGGACTGCTCGGCTATTGATAACAGACAATAGAAGGGTTAGTACGTTGGAGGTGAGGCTAGAGTGTGATTAGGATTGGACATTGGATCGGACTGCAGCAGTTCATTTTTAGCCGCCGATTCAGCTTTTGATGGAAGAAGAACACTAATAGAAGCTTTACTTGTAAATTGTTCACCATTGAACATTTCTTCAAAGATCTGTTGATGTGAATTATAACTACTGGCTTGATGTCTATTTGGTATTCTTTTATGGAAATTCACTTTCCTTTTATTATTTTTCATACATATTACATCTATGTATTACAGTTGATTAAGTCCTATTTGAAATCACCTGTATGCATCTGTTTCTTGTTTGGTAAAATATTTGGGAATGGTCCTTGTTTTATTTTCACTGGTTTTCCACCTGTTATTTTGACTTACTGTAGAATTTTCAGCTTAAGTGAGTGTCGGTATATCAATCACACCATATCTGACTATTAGAGGATGGTGACAGAAGTGGATTCTGACTTCTTGTTCATGGCTCTGCAGATTCATAAAGGCAAAAAGTGAATTATCTTTAGAAGATGTGGGTGCACTTGTGAAAATTGGGTTAGAATTGTTCAATATTTCACAGAATAAACTTTACGTCCAGGTGCTACATCATATGAGAAATAATTCTTTTTTCATGTTTTCCATCATTCTTTGTCTTTTTCCTAATATATATATGTGTTTGTGTGTGTGTATATGTTTTGTTTCTTTGTATTAGGTTAGATGGGGAAATCTCTTAGTCAAGTTGCTCAATAAGTATCGAAAACAGTTGTCCTTGAAAGTTCCTTGGCGGCCTTTTTATGATACTCTGATTCACACACATTTTACAAGGTGAGTTTTACTTTTGTCTCTTTTAGATGTATTTTTCGAATATAAACTAATTGAATTACTGTTATCTGGTGTATCATCTTTGTATTTAAACTGTCATTGTGTTAAGCTGTTTCTGTTCTTTCCTTCTCTTTTTCAAGTTCTGTCACCTTCTAATTCTCATGACTTTGGGTTGTGTGCATCTTACAGGAATACAGGTCCAGAGGGTTGGAGATTGAGACAACGACATTTTGAAGCAGTCACTTCTCTTGTTAGATCCTGCCGGAGATTCTTTCCTCCAGGTTCTGCCTCTGAGATATGGTCTGAGTTTAGGTAAAGTTTTCTATTTTCTTTTAGTTAACCTTTTTGCTGTTAAAGCGCAAGCAATGACAATGTTTATGATTGGCTTTGTTTTGGATCTACTCACATATTCTCTCTGTCTTTTCCTACAAGATTTGAAAATAAGAAAAGTAGTATGGAAATTTTGTAATGTCATGTCAAACTTAAGTTTCAAAAATTAAGGAAATTATTTCTTTTCCATTTCAAATATAATTGAAAATTCGAAGTTTTGACTTAATCATTTCAAGCTGATATTTAACAAAGCAGCCTGGAAACCTACCAATTTCCAAACTTAAGTACACCTGAGAAGGAAGAAAGAAGGTCAGTTTGATTTTTCGACACTTGAAATTCTTGAACCTTCTTCCCTTACTGCTGTATATTTTTCACATAAATGATGGGCTTAGGATCTCCAGATCTGTTGATTAAATTGAATTGTTGCTTAGGCAACAATAGTGAATTTCTTGGGATTTTCGTTCGGAAATTTTAAATTTCATGCCTTCCTGCAGATCTCTTTTGGAAAATCCATGGCATAACTCTTCCTTTGAAGGATCTGGCTTTATGAGACTGTTTCTTCCTACAAACTTGGACAACCAAGAGTTCTTTTCAGAGTAAGGAATGGGATACATATTTTTGGGAATTGTTATCAGTTATGCAAAATGCCCTTACTGGAGCATTTTTTTTCCATTGCATGGCAGAAATTGGATTAGAGAGTGTTTAGACTTGTGGGACTCTGTTCCAAATTGCCAATTCTGGAATTGTCAGTGGACAGCTGTTATAGCTCGTGCTATAAAGAACTACAACTTTATTGATTGGGAGTGTTTCATACCCATGCTTTTCACGAGATACTTGAACATGTTCGAGGTGAGCATGATATTTTTAGATCAATTGAAGCAAAAATGCTTATTACAAAAATATATTTAAGAGGATATCACATGTACATTTTTTGCCTTATGTTATACTTGGTGTTTCTTTAATGTGGCTCGGGCTCTTTTGCCTGTGCTTCTTTTGGTTATATTGGTCTTTCTAGGTGCTGATGAATTTGTCTGTTTTGTTTCCCTTTATGTCTTTCTTGTGCTAACCTTTTGCTTTTATCTGGTTCGCAGGTACCTGTGGCAAATGGAAGTGGATCATATCCTTTTTCTGTGGATGTTCCGAGAAATACGAGGTTCTTGTTCTCCAATAAGACACTCACCCCAGCAAAGGCCATTGCAAAATCAGTTGTAAGTGATAGATTTTTGCCTTCATCTCAATTGCTTTTAGAGGGAAATATAGATAGTTCCTATGTTTTAATTGTGCTGTCTTTTACAATCAAAATTTCAGGTGTATCTACTAAGACCTGGTAGTTCAGCACAGGAGCACTTCAAAAAATTGGTCAACCTTTTAGAACAGTTTGTTTACTGACATTTTGATGCTACAGTTTTGGTTTCTGATTATAAAGAGTTATTCATAGTTTCTAAGTGCCTTTTTTTGTTTTTCATTTCTGATATTTATTGTTGTAGGTATTACCATCCTTCTAATGGTGGTCGCTGGACTTATTCTTTGGAGAGATTTTTGTTCTATTTGGTAATTACATTCCAGAAACGCTTGCAGCATGAGCAGCAGTAAGAATTCACCAATTTAATGATGAACGCACGCTGGATTTAGTAAAAGCAAATTTTATGCTCATTCTACTCAAGTACTGTCATTACAGGAAAGCAGATAACAATACACAGGCTGAACACTATCTAAGAGAGTTAGAGAGGACATTTTTTGTCAATGTGGTGCTGAAGTTAATTGATCGTGGTCAATATAGCAAGAATGAACATCTTTCGGAGACGGTTGCTGCTGCAACTTCTATTTTGTCATACGTGGATCCTTCTTCAGTTCTTCCATTTCTAGCATCTAGATTCCATATAGCCTTGGAGACGGTTGGTGTTGTTGGATATATTCCTTAAATGCTAGAATTATATATATTTGATATTGTTTGGCTGTGTTCATTCCTATCTTTACAAAAGATTACCATTTAGAATTTGGAAGCTTGTCTAATTGATAGGATGGCTGGAAGTATTCAGTACTTTTTAAGTTGGGACTACTTTGACAAATTAACTTCCTTTTTATCAATTGTGTCTAGTCAGATGACCGCCACGCACCAGTTGAAAACTGCTGTGACGTCTGTAGCTTTTGCTGGGCGTTCGCTGTTCCTCACTTCTCTATCAACTTCTTCGGTGCAACCGGTTGATCTTGGTGGTGGTGATGACACTTTCATTGAACTTCTGATGATATCATTATCGAATGCATTAGCTGGTATGGATGCTAATGATCCCCCAAAAACCTTGGCAACCATGCAATTAATTGGTTCCATATTTTCCAACGTAAGTTCATAGCCCTCCTTTTTCGTAGCAAAAATGACTGATATGCTCCTAGATCGTTAGCACATGGCTTATGCTTCTCCACTTATGATTTCAGATAGCTACCCTGGATGACAACAGTGATGAGTTATCATTCATGCCAATGATCCAGTTTTCAGAATGGCTAGATGAATTCTTATGTCGTTTATTTTCATTACTTCAACATTTGGAGCCCAGCAGTGTTCTGTAAGTGTGGTTGTGCAGCCCTTCTCATCTTCATTAATTGTAAGAGTTGCAGTTCACTTTCTCCTTAAGATGATATGTTACTGGTGCTGCAGGAATGAAGATCTACATTCATCAGCAACATCGGGAACTTTTCTGGTTGATGATGGTCCATACTACTATTGCATGCTTGAAATTTTGCTTGGGAAACTTTCAAAATCACTATATAATCAGGTATCAATTGTAGGCATAAAATGCTGAGTGTGACTTTAATATTTCCGCTCAGGACAAAGATGTTATAAAATATTTGTTCATATCATTAACAGGCTTTGAAGAAGATTTCCAAGTTTGTTACAACAAATATTCTTCCTGGGGCAATTGCTGAGGTCGGAGTGCTTTGTTGCGCATGTGTTCATTCAAACCCAGAGGAGGCAGTTGTTCACCTTGTACAACCAGTTTTGTCGTCTGCTATATCCTCTTTCGAAGGAACACCTACTACTGGATTTGGAAGAAGAGGAATCACTGATGCCTCAGTTTCAGCAAAGGTCTTTCTTTTTTGACTAGTTTTGATATTAGCATTTATTTCCCTTAGGTCTGGACAGTTGTGGTTGTAATTGGTTTTGTTTCCTTTCGCCCATTCTCAGGAAAAGCCTACGCTATCCCCTGCGCTTGAAGCAGCTATTGATTATCAGTTGAAAGTATTATCAGTTGCGATCACTTATGCAGGTCCTGCACTTCTTCGTTACAAGGATCAATTGAAAGAGGCTATTTTTTCTGCATTTGACTCCCCGTCTTGGAAGGTCTTGCATTCTTTTTCCTAACATAAACTATGTTTAAATGGATATGTAGTGTTGGATTTTTAAAACTAATTTCTGATTTTATTATTTATTTTATTTGCTAATACTTTTTTTTTTTTAAATCACATGCAGGTTAACATGGCCGGTGATCATCTTCTAAGATCTCTTCTTGGAAGCCTGATTCTCTATTATCCTATTGACCAGTACAAGTATAACCTTTTAAGCATACACAATTATCATTGAATTCGTTTTTCCTCTCTTAATTGTATGAAAAATGAAAATTCTGGTATCTTAGGTGCGTTTTGCGTCACCCTGCTGCTGCCGCATTAGAGGAATGGATCAGCACCAAAAATTCTTCTGATAATGAACCATTAACAAGTCCCAAGTGGCATGTTCCAAGTGATAATGAAGTTCAATTTGCAAATGAGCTATTGAACCTCCATTTTCAGTCAGCCTTGGATGATCTACTGAGAATATGTGAAACTAAATTGCACTCTGATTCAGGTAATGTACATATACTTTTTTTTTAATGTAGACAGATGGGTGTCTTGGTGTGTATTAGTTTGAGGGTTCATTTTTGTAAAATTAAAATTTCTGGCAATACAATTTGTGATGCAGGGAAGGAGAAAGAGCACTTGAAAGTGACTCTTCTGCGTATTCAGTCCACCTTGCAAGGTGTTTTATCTTGCTTGCCTGATTTTAGGCCATCCTTTCAGAGTGGGGTGATGGGAGATCCTGGTTATACTTCCTTTTTAATAGCTGGATCGTCAGGGTCAATTGTTGGGAGCACTGAATTGCGGGAAAAAGCTGCTGAGATTACACATGCAGCCTGCAAGTAATGTTTATATTTTTATTGTTATTATGGATGTAGATATCTCCGTTTTGCTGGTTGTAGCCGAACATCAGTGACTTTTGCAATATGGGCAGATACTTGTTAGAGGAGAAATCAGATGACAGCATACTATTGATACTCCTTATTCGCATTATGGATGCTTTAGGGAACTATGGTAATTAATACGACATCCAGATTAATTGAATTTCTTTTATCTCTTGGAGCAACTTGCATTGATTACTTTGTTGAACGATCTTCTTCTTCTTCTTCTTCACTTTTTCTCTTTTGAAAGGATAAATTATATAGAATAGAGACTATTTTTCTATTCCATGCATATATTCGCCTCACATTAATTTTCCTTGAACTTTGTGATATAGGAAGTTTGGAATATGATGAGTGGTCAAATCACAGGCAGAACTGGAAGTCGGAATCTGCTGCCATTGTAGAACCTCCTATAAATTTTATTGTGTCTTCTCATTCTAAAGGAAAGAGAAGGTAAAGCATCTGATCGTTAGGTTATTATCATGGAACTGCATTATTCGGTATCTATCATTTCAATTCCAATTCCATTCTTGGTTTGCAGACCTAGATGGGCACTTATTGACAAGGCATACATGCACAGTACATGGAGATCATCTCAGTCATCCTATTATCTGTTTCGTACAACAGGGGATTTCTCCCCACCAGACCATGTGAAACTTTTGATGGATGATCTCCTAAACCTATCTTTGCATAGCTACGAAGCTGTCCGCATGTGAGTACCCTGATCTGCTATGAGTGAGTTATAATATGATCAAACAATTTGTTTGTTATTTTAAATAACGTTATTGCTTTTGGTAAAGAAGTAATTTTAATATTTAAGAGCAGAAATTAGGCACATGGAAGGTGTAGACCTGAACCTACCATAAAAGAAAAGGAATTCGTCTTGAATTTACTGTTGTGAGTCTATTGCTGTATGTTGGACTGAAGCATGTGATGCACATTTTTCTTCTAAAGTTGATCAAAAGCATTTTTTTGGATAATTTTGGCCGGCAATTTTACCTTATAGGACTACTACTTTTATAAGGAAATCTTCATTTCCACCCTTGATTTGGATCCATGGTAGGTGCAAGCTATCATGTTATTTTTTTCTTGATATTGGCATATCTTTGAACCACATCTGCCAATGGGTGTAAGTTCCTTAACAATGTAAGAGGCATTTAAACATCTGGGATTCCTAACCATCTTCCCTTTTCTCCTTCAAGCTGGGTTTGGTTTGTTATGAGAAGAGCGGTTTGGCATTTTGTTGTGTCTTCTAACGTAACTCATGGTTCATCTTTTTTATGCAACCTTTTATTTCATGCTATTGTTTCTGATCAAATTGTTTTAGGCTAATTTCTTTTGTATTTTACTTTATCTGATTCAGATTATCTACTGTGTCATTCAAAATTATTTCTACTGATGTATGTACGAAATGTTGGTTTGGTTCCTAGACTTGCTGGTAAATCTCTATTGAAGATGATCAAGAGATGGCCATCTTTGATTTCAAAGTGTGTGCTCTCTCTTGCTGAGAATTTAAGGATTCCAAACACACCAGAGTATGCGGTCCTAGGTTCTTGTGCAGTCCTTTCTACACAGACCGTCCTGAAGCATTTGACCACGGTAGGTCTTTCAAAGCAAAGAGCTCCGAAGATATTTAACAAGTTTGCTCTCTTACATATCTTTCTATGCTCCAGGATCAAAAGGCATTCTCTTCATTTCTCCTTGGGATTCTCTCAAGGTATCCTAAATTCATATACATGGCACCATTTTCATTAGCAATAGTGTGATTACTATTTGTCACAGAAAATTATTGTATGCATATGATCTTTATATTTATTCTTCTTTTCCCCCCCATGTAGTTCCCATCATGAATCACTGAAAGCGCAGAAAGCAATCAATGAGGTAGATTTCTCACTGTATGATCAGGAACCACATATTGCAATTTCTTCTAATTAAACTTGTTTGTTTCTGGCAGCTCTTTGTCAAATACAACATCCATTTCTCTGGAGTGTCTAGAAGCATATTGAAGACAATGGGCAATCATAAAGATGGATCAGATTTTTCAGATTTGATTTCTCAGATCGGTTCTTTGAGTTCCGATGCTACTCGCTTGCACTGGCGGTAATTATTTAGCCGTTTGGTATCTTGATATCAGTAGTTGGGACACTGACTTGTTTAATTTTTTCCTGCGTGTTGCTTAATGGCTTGATAAATTGTACTGATGCTTGTCTCTGAAACAAAATTGCCGATACCTTTACCTCGACAGAAAATTTTATAATTCTTTAATTCTCCAAACATTTTCACTTATTTGTTATCTTTCATCAGGTATAATCTAATGGCTAATAGAGTTCTGCTCTTGTTAGCTATGGCATCTAGAAGTGATCCAAATATCTCTTCAAAGATCCTCAGTGAAACTGCTGGTTTGTGTTCTTTTAATGAGTAGCTTTAGTACATAACTCTTTTCTGGTAGTGAAGCTACAGTGATTAGTCCTGCTTTTAAGTGTTCTTTTGATGCATTTCAGGTCACTTCTTAAAGAATTTAAAAAGTCAACTTCCTCAAACCAGAATACTTGCAATCTCTGCTCTAAATACGCTACTGAAAGAATCACCTTACAAAACATCATTGGAGGATCGGCCACTATTGTCTGAGAATTCACAAGGAAATAGCAAATCATCCTTGGAAGGAGCATTGAGTGAAATTTTTCAGGAAGATGGATTTTTTGATGAGACGTTTAATAGTCTTTCACATGTTCATATAATCACAGATAACGAGAGCACATCTTCCAGAGGAAGTCATGGAAATTCTTCCTTTCAGAGCCTAGCAGATAAATCAATTACCCGTTTTTATTTTGACTTTTCAGCGTCATGGCCACGTACTCCTAGTTGGATCTCCCTATTAGGCAGTGATACTTTTTACTCAAACTTTGCACGGATTTTCAAGCGGCTAATACAAGAATGCGGAATGCCTATGATAGTGGCGATTAAAAGTACGGTGGAGGAGTTTGCAAATGCCAAGGAGCGGTCCAAGCAATGTGTTGCTGCTGAAGCATTGGCTGGGGTGTTGCATTCTGATGTTGATGGTCTTTTAGGGGAGTGGGACAGCTGGATGATGATCCAGTTGAAGAGTATCATTCTTGCTCCATCAGTGGAATCCACACCTGAGTGGGCAGCTTGTATACGCTATGCTGTTACAGGAAAAGGGAAGCATGGAACAAGAGTTCCTCTTCTGAGGCAACAAATTTTGAATTGTTTGGTTACACCTTTACCTCCAACTGTAACTACTACTGTGGTTGCAAAACGCTATGCTTTCCTTTCAGCTGCCCTCATAGAAATATCCCCTCAAAAGATGACTCTGCCAGAAATACAGCTACATAATGGACTTTTGGAGGAGTTACTGAATAATATGTGCCATTCATCAGCTCACGTATGTGTACATGCATTTGGTTTCTTCTTTGTTCTTTCTTCTTCTCAATCTTATGAGGGCTATGAAAGCTTTCTGCAGTTTCTGATGTTGGTAACAGAACACTCTAATTATGTTACTGACCCTCATGTTACCATGAAGTTTTGCTTGTTTTTAATGCAAATTTATTTTTCAACAGGTAAGAGAAGCTATAGGTGTTACCCTTTCTGTGTTGTGCTCAAACATTCGGCTCCATGCATCATTTTCTCATGAGTATTCACATGAAGGGGGAAATAGTGATATTGACAATTATTTTAAAGAGGAAAGATGGGCTCAGTTTCTAACTGAAAGAGCTTCAGAGTCAGTGACGAATATTCAGAATAGTAATCAGTCTGACAATTTGGAGGTGTCAGCAAATTGTAGTACTCAAAATGGGCATTTGAAAGGGGATTCGCAAGATGATGTCAAATGGATGGAATCGGTACTGATTTTTATTATTTTTGTGAGTAAACTCTACTTCTGGTTTTATATCCTTTACTGATCAGTTCTTATTTCCTGATGTGTAGTTATTTCATTTTATCATCTCAACTTTGAAGTCTGGAAGATCTTCATGTTTGCTGGACATAATTGTGGGACTTCTCTATCCTGTAATATCCTTGCAGGTATGCGAAACAGAAATTTGATTTTGGTTATATAACTTGAATTATTTATCTGAAGTTTCATCTTGGTATTAACATTCTGTAGTTCATTCTGCTGCATCTGGGTCCATTAGTATCAGTTTACTCTTTGTGTAATCAATTGGTGTGGTTCACTATAATTTTAGAGTTACGATTTTGGAAGTAATGTTTGTTCAGACAGTCGAAGAAGAACAGAATTACTGTTATGGGTATACACAGATTGTGCAGATTTCAGAATTTGTTCAGAACATGAACCTCAACTCTCCAAGAATTAAAAGTTTCCATTTTATTGTTTTTTTAATGAGCTTGCAATGGGAGAAAGCACTGAATTTGGTGGGCCTTAATGCTAATGAGATGACTGCTGCCCTGATTTCTAGTAATTTAATTACATTTGAAATTATGGACTGTGATGCCCATTTCTTTTCTTACTTGGAGAGGTATCACTTAATACACTATAGTTTCTTGCATTTCTATTCAATATATTTTAGTTACTTGGAGCAAATTGATACTGACAATTTTTTTTTTAATTTTAAAGTAAATTTAAAATCTCGGATCTCATTTTTAAACCTAAAACTCTTAACTTTCTTTTGAAGGAAACATCAAATAAAGATTTGTCAACATTGGCCAAGGCAGCTTTTGAATTGCTCAAATGGAGGATTTTGTGGGAACCTCATCTTCAGAAAGCTGTTAGCATAATTCTATCTTCTGCAGATGATTCTAACTGGAGAACAAGATCTGCTACTCTGACGTATCTGCGAACTTTTATGTATAGGTAATGATCTTTCGAGTGGCTTTCAGATGCATTGCAATTATTATTATTATTATTATTATTATTTTCAAAATGAAACTTTGTTTCTCATAGCTTTTTCAGAGCAATGCTGCTTAAATTCATTTGTAAAATGTGAATAGTTACAACAGAATCTGTATTCTCCACAAGTTGACATATGTAGAGAAAGAATAGCCATCTTGCTTCTGTAATTTGCTTATGTTTCTTCCATTTCACATTTTATAATCCTTTTTCCTTTTTTCACTTTCCACTTTTTCTTGTTTTCCATTATGATCTTACTTTGACAAGACAGTTTTAGGAGGTCAGTGCCAGCATGCAGGCTAAGAATATTTGTGATAACATGGATGCTAATATAGTTTTTTACAACAGGCACACGTTCATACTCTCAGACACAGAAAAAAAAGATATTTGGAATACAGTGGAGAAGCTTCTAACGGACAATCAAGTGGAGGCAAGTTCTCACTACTTCTCGTGTAGAGATTAGGATACAGCAATTTATACATTAGTTATGAGTATATTTCATTCTTTTAACAACAATGCTAATATGACTTGACTCAGATTTGTGATTTTGACCCTTGGTTTGAAGTACAAAAAACATAAAGCTTAAATGATATATACATTTTTTCATAAAGTTCCAATCTTGTGGATGTTGTTGGTTCTAGTTTATGTGGACTAGAGTCCTTTCACATTGGATGGGATTTTGTGCTTTTTTAACTGGAAGATATACAACTTGTTCAGGTAAGGGAGCATGCTGCAGCTGTTCTGGCAGGCTTAATGAAGGGGGGTGATGAAAAGTTGGCCAAGGACTTCCGCGATAGAGCTTACAAGGAGGCCAATATGATTCAAAGGCAGAATAAGAGGTCATTTTTCATTGCTTACATATGTTAAATATTATTTATTAGATCTCAAAGGAAGAAAGGAAAAGGGAAGGTGGAGGGGGGGTCACATTTTTTACTTTAATGGATGCACAAATCAGGGGTTTCTATTAGGGTTCTCTTATCATCCATGCTTATAATGCACATTGTATTATTATTGGAATTCCCGTGCTTGATAGATAAGTTTTCAGTGCATGTATTCTTAGACATATTTGTACATTCTACTTTATTCTTAGTTTAGATTCCCATTGGAGAAATCTTTCATTCTGATCTGAGATCTATAATTTGTGAATGTAGGAATTCGAGCTCCAGTCAGTCAGTAGCTTCTAGACATGGTGCTGTACTTGCTTTGGTTGCTTCTGTGTTATCAGTCCCTTACGATATGCCCAGGTTTGCTGCCTTAAGTATAGACAACTGTTTTATCGAAATGGTTTCTTATTATACTTGAAAGTCAGGAGTACTTTGGATTAAAAATTTTTTTTTTCCAAAAACATTTGAAGAATCATAACTTCAACCATGTTGTCGCTTTCTCATGACAGTGATTGAGCTGATTCATTTCTTCACATTTTCCCCCTGTTTCAGTTGGTTGCCTGAGCATGTTACATTATTGGCACGTTTTAGTGGGGAGGCGACACCTGTTAAATCTACAGTGACAAAAGCAGTTGCAGAATTCCGTCGTACTCATGCTGACACATGGAATCTTCAGAAAGATTCATTTACAGAAGAGCAACTAGAGGTAATTCTTGTAAAAAAGTGTTTTTTTTTTTTCCCGGGTTGGAAACTTACAGCTTCTCGAATTGTAGAAATCAATTGTAATATTGTTTATTATTCTTATTAATGCTTGCAGGTTTTGGCTGATACATCCTCATCATCATCATATTTTGCTTGATATGCACATGTAATAGAGAAATGTAATAGAAACACAATGATAGTGAGATATATTGAATTTTATAATAAATTTTACCTTAGTTAATTGTTGATTTTATTTACAATTGCATCTTAAATCATTGCCATAAGGTGTTTGTTATTATATCGTAAAGTTGGGAGTCTCGTCTCCTGTTTCTGTAAGCCTCCTTAAACCATGGGATTCATTAGATCATCGGATGGTAAATCCCACAGGACACAATCTGCATTGAACATGGCAGATCCATTCCTCATTCCTTTTCCTCCTTCGGACTCCTCTCCATTGTCATGCTCTACTTTTTGATGCAACTGGCCTTGCTGCTCCCCAGCTGTGCATGTGCTTCCAGTACACATACTTTGGCTCCATGGTGATGCAGCCCCATCACGGCTAAATGATGACGAGCCATACTGAAATCCGGGAGCAGATGCTGGGAAAGCACTGCAAGTCCCTGCAAAGTTTGCTGGTATCGCCTCCACGGTGTCCCATGGGTTGTTTGAAGGTGGCATCTCAGGTTCTTGTATAGCCCTTGATAAATTGAGCTTGATCCTTTCAATGGTATCATCTTTTTCATCACTTTTATTGGTAATGTAAGTAGTAGTGTTATTCCCTGGTACTGTTTGCTGGAGCTGGAAATCTATGCGTTTCTTAGTGAGGAGATGAAGCATTTCATCTTTAAAGCAACCAAGGGCAGCTTCTGCCAGGTGAGCCACCTGTGGTGGGGCCAGTGTGGTGGCGATTTCCGCCATAAGATGGGAGAAAGGCTTATGGGTTACCGGATCAATGCCCATGCCTGAAAGCCTCTTCTTCAGCTTGGTGTTCCAATGATTCTTTACATCATTGTCGGTCCTGCCGGGTAACTGTGCTGCAATCAGTGACCATCTGCAATACCATTTCTGAATCAATCATCTAGTTTTTGCACTAAATTTACCTTATCTGTCAGTGTCAGTTTTGTTAAGTTAAAAGGGGAAATGCGTCAATGTACCGGTTGCCAACAACAGAATGTAGCTTCATAATTGTTTGCTCTTCAGTGTCAGAGAACTGGCCGCGCCTAAGATCAGGACGAAGGTAATTAGTCCACCGCAGCCTACAACTCTTCCCGCATCTCTGGAGGCCTAACATGCGAAAATAAAACAGAACATTTACTTTGTAAGTAGAGTTTAGAAATTGCGTATTGAAAATTTAATCATCAGAGCAAAAGCACAAACCAGCATTCTTGGGGATGAGGCGCCAGTTTCTGGTGCCGTGTTGGGCAATGTAAGAAGAGAGCTTGTTGTCTTCTTCGGGTGTCCATTGTCCTCTTTTCACGTTATCCTTCTCACAACATGGAATGCGTCCCATCTCTACTCTTTTTTTTTTTTTTCTTTCTTTCTTTCTTTTTTTTTTTTTTTTTGTAACAGATTTTAAGTTTCAAAAATCAAAATCAAAATCAAAATGAGCCAATAAAAGGAAAGAAAGAGTAGAATAAAAGAAGAGAATAAAAACAAATGTTCTTGCTGTGTTTTAAAGAGCTACGGTTAAGAAATGTGGGGCGAAATATTTGTTTGATGTTCAGTTAGAAAAGAAATGGATGACGGGTATATTCTTATATATAAATTGGGGCAAATGGTTGCATATTGCATGGAGGGTGTCATAAGACACCAAAGGTGCATGATTTTATTAAAGAATTCAACGCTATTGAGCGTGTGAGAGATGGCCGGTAGCTCACCCGCAAGACGCCCGGTCAACTCTCTATCTCTCTCTCACATCTCTGTGCGCGTGCGTGTACGGGCATGCTCTTCCTCGTTGACTGTTTTAAGGTTTTATGCAAATGTTGGGTATATTTCAGCTCTGCTCACACAAACCCATACATGGAGTTCGCAATCCTTCTAAGTTCCATTAGAACAGTTAAAAGTTAGTTGCACGTGCCAGTCACATCTACTTATATTGCAAGCAAAATCTTGACTGTACGTGCAATTTATAACTGCTTCAGTACACAAAACGTTACATGTCCACGTGTTGTGCGGTACCCAATTTTTGTATTCTTCAAAAACTAATAAGAACAACAACAATCATAATAAGGTCCCAATAGTTATTCTTAACTTCAACAAATTGCGCACTAGATCTAACTCCTTATTTTGATCGAGTTTTGGTTTTTTTTTTTTGATAAACAAATAGCACTCTTTGAAATCAGAATGAAGACTACAAGCCTACCAACAAGCCATTGGCTGGCACTTTGACACAATGCAATACAACAATCGCCACCTCTGAAAAGACATCCCGACTCTTGAGACTTGAAGAGACACTGATATATTACATGGCTTCTCCATTAAAATTTAGAGATGCCTGCATCATGACCAATAAAATCTGATCCATCATCGCGAAATCTTCCGCTATTATTCATCTTATATTACATAAGCCTAGATGAACCGTACCTTTTCTTAGCTTAATTTTGCACTTATAATTCCTTGGATTGATCCGACCAACCCAAAAGTTGACACAATGAAGCACACGTAGCTAAAAACTCGAAGCATTACCCACTTTCTTGTCCAAGCTTCAATGTTCATCTGCTTAAAGTACATCTCCACAGGGAAGTATATCGTTAAGGGCCAAAATATCACTCCTCCTATCACTCCTAGAACCTGGTTGAAGTAAGGGAAGCTCATTGCAACTGCCGTCACAGACACAACATAAACAGTTCGGAAACACAGTCTGAGAGGGTTCCATCTGAAAGTTGGCATCAGCGGTGGTTTCAAGAAGAACTCATCATTCAAGAATCCATTCTCTGGAAACTTCTCACAAATCCATTTTTCAAAATGGGCAAATATTGGCTGACTGAAAACCTGCCAAGAAAAAAATTTATCATAAACAATGATACCATCCGCAGATTGGTTCCATCACAATTTATTTTGCATAATTACCTGATACCCTCCAACTAGATGAATCACGATACAAGCATTAGCCAAGTCAATAAGCCAGTATGGCTCGTAGAATCCAAATCCTGTTAGGAGGTTCCCCGGGGTATTGTCCCCAAAGGCCGCATACCCAAATCCTCCACACAAAAGGTAGAAAATGGTTGTGGTGATGATCGACATTGTTGAGGCCTTCTTCATGGTCTGGTTTGCCGGTGGAGGCGACTTCAAAGTATCCTTCATTTTTTACAATGTTCATAATTAATGTCAGCCTCTAAAGTGATTAGATTTTCGTATTAGGTTCTTTAAGACTAAATTTTCCAGTCGAAGACTATGAATAACACACCTGAATCTCAATGAGTACGAGGGAATACGGGTAGGCAAATGCGATGTCTCCGAGTGCTTGAGCGACCAACCACATTTTCTCAATTGAAGTAGTAGTTGAAACTCCTGAAAAGCTACCCATAACATATCCATTTCCTGTAATTTAAGCATCTAGACATTTAGTGCGGCAGTAAATTAACGAGACAGCATATTGAAAGAATAGGAGATTCACTGCCATACCTATGACTTTGGCAACACCAAGTGCAAATCCGATGAAAGAATAGGCAAACGACATGACTGCAGCAATTACTGACAGTGATTGTATGTTGTGGAAATCCGGTGCTTGAGATAGTATTAACTCAACAGCTCCAAATATTAGCATATAGTAAGTATCAGAGTATTCACATGCTGCCTCGTGCCCTTCTCTGTGGTAACAGTTTGATTTCTGAATTGCCCTGTGCCCATCAACAGAATAGAGAAGAATTTCTGAAAGTTAAGAAAAGACAAGCAATACGAAATCCTTAATTTTCCGAGTCCATAGCATATGGCAATGCCAACAACATACCTCATGCTAATAGCAGATGTCACGGTATAGGCAATTGCCGTCCCGTACAAGCCTACATGTATGAAAAAGCTACATGCCCAGGCATTCGTTTTCCCTGAAAATCCATGTGAAGCATCAAATTTATCAGACAGGTAAAAATATAAAGGAACGGTGACTGACCTGAACCTAACACCAAACGGTTATCATATCATATACACTTGGCATAATTTCAGGTGAAAATCCTCACGCACATAGATTCCAGTACTGTTTATGTTTTTGCCAATTTGTGTCAGAATACTAAAGACAGCAACAAAATTATTTGAGTGGTGCTCGAATCATTTTATGGCAAATTAATCTTGAGCTTCAACCCCATGTCCACTTAAAATATCATTAGAGAAGTGGTGATCATCTCATTCAAGCATGCAGGACCATATGGTGCATTTGAATCTTTAAAGCTATGTGTAATAATAATTAAGCAACAGAAATTGTTCGATTCACAGGCCCAACACTGGGGGGAAAAAAAAACTCTTAAATCCAAAGCTGAATATTATTTGGTTAATTTTATTAAAGTAGAGGAAAACGCGACGCGACGGAACAAATTTGCATTAAAGAATTTTTTACTGCCTTTGTTTAGAGATGGGATATAAAGAACCACAATTCATGTGGACACGGCGGACTCGGAAGTATGTTTCATTCAAAAATCTATCTACTAAGAACCCCCCAGGTGTCATCATCCGGTTTACTTTAGCAGATCAATCAAACTGTGGATGAATCATCTATCAGTCAAACTACAGGGGGCTCTTAACTGCGCCTCCGATTAAAGTTGAGTATTAATTGGGAAATAGTTATTTAATAAAACTTTTGAGGATACCGTGACGGAACCAAATTTGCCAATAAAGATATTTTATGTTTTTTTTGGAACGCGTCATCCCAACTATATTTATTAAAATCCTCACAGGTGTCACCCGATCAAACACAAAATTCATTCATCAATCATCATCAATCAAAAACACCAACGTCCTGTGCTCTCCGAGGGAAAAAAGGGAAAAAGAGAGAGAGAGAGAGAGAGACACCAACGAACGAGTTTTCATATTACCTGAAACGTTTATAATTTCTTTCTTGAGATTATGAGATGGAGATTTGGGGCTCATTCACGTACAACTTTACAATCTAAGCTCATAAAAAAAAAAAAAAAAGCGTACAGAATTGAGTAATCCCATTTATGCTTATCAAACATGTATAGCATCAAAGACCATATGAAAGAATCATAAAAAAGAAAAAAAAAATTGAAAATTGGGGCTTGGAGAGAGAGCGGAGATTATGTAAATTGTTACCTAGACACATGTCAACAGCTTCAAGATAAGACCGGTTACGGCTGGGGCCATATTCAGGATCAGGGCTCCTGTGACAGTCACATAAAAGAAATGTAGCGAAAAGGGTGACGGAAGCAAAGGTCACCATTGCCAAAGGACCGGCAATCCAACCGAGCTGAGCCATGCTCCATGCTAAAGACAGCACCCCCGAGCCAATCACCCCAGTTATTATATGTGCCACGGCAGTCCATAGAGTTCCTTCAAAGTCATCACTCATCATCAGCACATACGCAGTTAATTGATTAATTTCACACAACATTAGAAACAAAACAAAATCAAAACCCACCAATATTTCTTCAAGTACAAATATTCAAATGGCAGAGACAAAAATAACCAAAGAAAAGGGAAAAAAAAAAAAAAAAAAAAACCTGTCCTCTTGATAAAAGGCTCCGGATCTTGTTCGGCCAGCAACGGTGTCTCATGATTTTTATCTGCGGAGGAGAGTACCATGATGGCAGTGGCATACAATCAATTCTCGGTTTCTGCGCAGACGATTTGAGATAATGAGACGCTTTCTTTTTTTTTTTTGATTTTTTCCCTCCGTTTTCCTTGGGGTGAGAAGAAAAAATATTACGATATATATTGGGGTGATAGGTGGAGTTGAGGCAACAGGGTTTGGAAAGTCCACTTATTGGGCTGATAAGAGAAATTTTTTGCTTACGGTACAAGCAGCTTACAGATTGTGAGGATTTATAGGCTATTTGTGGGGCCCGCGGATTTATGTGTCTGATACTATATTTTTGGCTTGTGGCTAACAGTTGTTCGTAACTTCTAGCTGTGCGTGTTAGTCATGTAACGACAGACAACGGGGATGTCTTTTTTTAGATTTTTTTTTTTCCTTTTTATTTTATTTTCAATGCGTTAGTTTTCAATTTCTTTTTGGCAATCAATTTTTTTTTTTTTTCACGGGGGGAAGTTTTGAGAATCTTCTTTAAACTTTGATTGTTTTTTCCCCCAAAAAGAGTTTTTTCTCGATCAAGATTCAAGCATCAAATTTTGCTGAGTCAGAATCTGTTCATTCTGCCACCGAAAATGAAATAGTGATGATTGTTGTTCTCATGTAAAATCTGGAAATTACTATCATTTGGAGATCGATTTAGTTAATTCTGGATTCAGGTGTTAAATTACTGCACTGGTAATCTAAAATTATTTGAACAGTGAGTGCGGTCAATGTTTCCTTTTTTTTCCTTTTTTTGGGTGTACACTGAATATTAGTAGATCGAAAAATTGTAATACAGTTAATAATAAAAATTACAGAAAAAGAGAAAAAAAATAAAAAGGAAATTTGAATTCTAATTTCGTCATTTCACAACTATTCAAGACTCTGGATTCTTCTTCTCTCGATGATGGAGAAAAATTTGAGCACGTTTAACATATAAGAAGACAAAGCGTCCGCTGTCTCACTCTCACATCATATGGAACTAGAATACTAGATTCATTGTCTTCTCTCAATTAATGGCAATTTTATTGTATTATTAAATACACGGACTTTTAGATTAGCAGAATTTTTTTATATAAATCATTATTATATTGTAGACAAAATCTCAGAGAAAAAAAAAAAAAACTCTAAATCATTTTCCCAAAGTATAGTTCGATCGGTAAATTTTTTGATTTGAAAGTAAAAAAAAAAAAAAAAAAAAGAGTTTTAGGATTTGAATCCACTCACGTGGATGGAGATATAACTAGACTCCCACAAAATTAAATAATAATAATAATAATAGTAATATAAAAGAATATAAGAGCTCAAACCTAAGGCAATACCTTTAGTTTAAAGATAGAAAAGAGCCGGATGTAAGGTAATTGGTAAAAGAAAAAAAATTTCTAAATACATAGAAATATTGTGGGGCTCATTTATATTTAAAATAAATTTCATATGAATATTTTTTCATAATTAAAGAAATAAAAAAAACGTATATTAAAAAATTTGAATCGTATAACTAATATTTTAATAATAATTTGGAAGCTCATTTGGATCTTTAACTAATATTTTTTTTGGCAGCTATCATGCCATTTGTTGTTTTCTTATTTTTTTTTTATTATTTTCTTCGATTTAATAATTTTTAAGTGGATTTTTTTAACTAATCTCTAAATTTAATTATTAAAGGAGACAATAATTAAAAAGTCAATTAGAATTGTGCCACACAATTCTAAATTTATGATTTATCTCACAAACACTTTTTTTTTTTTTTAAATTCTTTCAAAAAAAAATTTGCCGATGATCTTATCTATATATCGCCATGACCTGGCATCCTTATTCAAATCCATCTTTTAGATTTTCTCTGATAATTTTCCTGGAAAATATACTTGCACAAGACAAGACAAAGACACGACACGAGTCGTGTTGGCTTATTTCGCATTATCTTATTGTTTGATGAACATTTCACTTATTTCACTGTTTATTAATGAATTTTATTTTATGCGAATGTTGCATCAAAATATTTGTCTCGCAATTTTACGCACTGTAGAGTGACGTAAAAGGTCATTTGCAGCATTGTAAGAAGTGCATCCACAATTAACATTTCGTTTTTGATAATTGGCATCCTAAGCTGCTCTTAATCTCTCGGAAAATTTTAGAATATATCAATTGTATTCTAATTAATTAATGAATGCATAACATGTATAATTAAATTTAATATAAAATAAATAAACACATATCATCACATTATTTATTTGTCGTATGAGTGACATGGTACAACATATCCTTAATTTGATTTTAACATAATCTTCTTTCTGATTTAAGAAATTCCTTGATCTTGCTTACATATATCATAACACAATAAACATTAATAATACATGAGCACACACTGCAAATTCAAGTAAAACACGGATTGGCAGATTAATATCAAGTCCATCTTCAGCCAAGTTTGGCGCTAATAAGGCCTTCAATTGATCCTATTAATCCGATTATCGTCACCAGCAAGCAAATAAAGCTGAACGTTCTAAGAACAATCCATTTTCTCGTCCATGCTCCAATTTTCTTCTGCACAAAGTACATCTCCACTGGAAAATATACAGCCAGTGGCCAAAAGTTCAATGCCCCCAACACTGCCAACACTTGATTGAAATACGGGAATATCATTGCAACGGCAGTTGTTGACACCACATACACAGTTCGAAAGCACAGCCTCAAAATATTCACCCTCAAGGGTGGCAGTAATACTAATGGCAGCTTGAACGTGTAAAAATTGTTTACAAATCCGCTGCTTGGGTACTTTCTGGTAAACCATCTTTCCACAATTGCAAATACTGGCTGGCTGTAAATCTGTAGTAGATAAGAAACATGAAAAGAAACATTAGCAATGAGACTAAACGAAGGAATTTTATCAGGTAAAAATAAAATGTATTGTATGTGTTTTGAGGCAACGTTACCTGATATCCTCCCACCAAATGAAGAACAATGCAAGCATTAGCGAAGTCAATCAGCCAGTAGGGCTCGTAGAATCCGAATCCTGTCAAGAGGTTTCCAGGCGTGTCATTGCCAAAGGCTGCATATCCAAAGCATCCACAGCAGAGGTAGAAGAAAGTTGTAATAAATATTGAAATCATCGATGCCATCTTCATTGTCTTGTTTTCGGGTGGAGGTGACTTCAGAGTATCCTTAATTCCAACAAAAAATTTTATTCAATTTAATTTGTAAATATTTGTTGCTCCAAAGTCCAATCATAATTTTGTTTCATTAGCCATGTACCTGTATCTCGAGAAGAATGTTGGAGTAAGGATAGGCAAAAGCAATGTCCCCTAGCCCTTGGAATGCTAACCACAATTTATCAGCAAGGTTAGCAGTCGGGACTCCGGCAATACTGCCCTTAATCCTTCCATTCTCTGCAGTTAAAAACATGAGTCTCTAAGACAAAGCAACTTGCTCTCATGTGGATGACAGGATGATTTCAAATTTTCTTTTTGTTACTCCATTTGGTAACTATAATGAAACAAATAAATGAGCCTGGTCATATGGTTAATGCTTTCCAAAGTAGAGGGCGTTAATATGAATTGAAAGATAAAAGGCGAAACTCAAGGCTTGCCTATCACTTTAGCAAAGCCAAGTCCAAATCCGATGAAAGAGTAGGCAAAGGACATGATTGCAGCAATAACTGAGAGCCATTCCATGTTGTGAAAATCTGGTATCTGAGACATAACAACCTGAACGGCTCCAAACAGCAGCATGTGTTTAGTTTCCCCATATGCACATGGAGCATCATGTCCTTCTCTATGGTAACAATTTGATTTTTGAATAGCTCTGTGTCAATCAATATAGGAAAAGGGTAAATAAATAAAATAATAACCTTTCTTGATTTCAAAACAACTAGAAATGAACATGAACAAAAGATGAAGAATACGAAGCATTGAAAATCCCCCACGCAAAGTGTTAGTATGCAATATCATGGGATAGTTTAAATACGTAAATCAGGGCATTCACAGAGGAAAGTACCTCATACTGGTGGCAGTAGTAATAACATAAGCAACAGCAGTCCCATAAAAGTACAGATTTTGAAGCAAACCACAAAACCATGTTTGAGTTTTACCTGAATTATCACTAAATGAAATCAGGACACAAATTAAAAGAACTATTTACAAGAGAAATATGTGGACTCAAATTTTACAGAGATTTTTGAGAAGAGACTGGTGTTCTACTTAACCAAGATTCAATCTAACAGCATCAATGTAAGTGCGGTTTCGTTTGCCATTTATTGGATCAGGAGACCTATAACAATCAGCAAGAAGGCAAGAAGAGACATAGGTGAAAATTGCAAAACAAAGCAAGGAAGCTGGTCCTGCTATCCATCCAAGCTGTGCGGTACTCCATGCCAAAGATAAGACTCCAGAGCCGATAACAGCAGTGATTATATGGGCGACACAACTCCTCAAGGTTCCTGGTTGAGTTGCCGATAGGCAGTAAATTCAAAATTGGATTGAAAGAAAGTAGTAAAGAGGGTAGTCTACGCATCAGTCCTGAAAGTTTGTTACCAGTTCTGAGATGTCCATCCTCGTCGTTGGAACCATGAGCTAGTTCAAGAGAGTGATCAACCGCCATGTTTATCCAGAAATTTCACAGTAGGCGATGAAATTTGATGAAAGTGTGCAACCTGTATACCAAATACAAGGATCTAAGGCCAGCTACATCTGAAAAACAGTGGCTATGCATGAATGAGCTTTGCCAAACCTATCAGAACCTTACAAATGCCAATTTCTATGTCCAGCAAAAGTTTAAAAGAGAGAGAAGGGAAAAAAAAAAAGATGAATGTCTTTGAATGCCAACTGAATATGGGCACAGGATAAAACAATACATTATAAACTTACTTAGCAACTAGTAGGCTGTGGAAAGAGCAATTTCAAAAGCGGAATCATGTCATGTGCATGAACTTAGGTAGCTGCTTACAATACGGTGCTGTGTTTTAGGTAAAGAAGTAAGTATTCTTCCAACAGCAGCAGGACAATATGAAGCATTCAATATCGGTCCACCTCAATAATGAAACAATGACAAGCATGTTCATTTAGCCATTCTTTTCTCTCTTTTTGTCCAAAAGGGTTATCTCATCATAAGTTGTATGAATGCAACTTTTAGGCAATACCAAGTTACATCATAATCACCACAGACTAAGAAAAGTTATTAGAATAAGAAGAAAGTCTGCCACTCTTGTGAGCTCCTAATTTTTAGGAGTTTCATTTCTTAAGAGAAGTCCAAGGAACTTCTCACCTGAGTACTTGTATTCCGAATTCCATCACTCAAGGAAATTGGTGATACTTTCATTCAAAGCTCAACAAATGGGTGACTTGAATGTCTAACTGCATTTAATGAAGGGCAGTGTTATTAACCCGAAGAATTAAGAAAGAAGAAAACAGAAGTGGAGAGAACTGAGAGCAGTTTGGTAATTGACTTTTTATTTCATGACCGTAGGAATAAATCACATATTTATAGAGGTTTAGTTGTATGATTGATGCAAGATGCCTACATTTTATTGGTGACCATTCTCAGCTACGGAAACTCCTGACCCTAATCCTAATCTCAGTGCAATTTGATATTTATTATACTTTTACTTTTTCAGAAGTCATCTGGCTTCGCAAAGCAATCACTTGGGTCTACTAATTGATATTTCGGGATTTCAATGTCAGTAGTTCACAACTTGTCCTTCTACGAAAGCTTCAGATGCCAAAGTATGAAAGCAACAAAAAGGGCGAAAAAAAAAAAAAAATTCAACAAATGAATCCCCAAGGAAAAGATAAAGCAATGTCACTACGTGCCAAAGTTAAAAAAGGCAATGGCTCGAAAAGGAAAACAGAGCAAAGATCTTTTGTATCTGCTTTTTAGTCAACCAGCACTGCTTGCAATTGTAATGACCGATTGTATCCCTCAAGATCCCACAAATAGCTCAATCGGTGAGAATCATCCTTCGTCTTTATACCTCGTAAGTTGCTCATACATGGGCCAGCGGCTGAGCGGCCACTCACTTGACAAATGGAACCAATTAAATATGGCTTCCATACGATCTTATCATATCTCAACAATCTTATCCAAAGAGAGATTCTAAGAGCCATCTTAAAACACTGAAAACAAGAAAAACATTTCAAGCATACTTCTCACCCATTTGCAGCGATGCGGATAAAACCCAGATCACCCAACGCATATTTCATTGTGGGTGCCAAAAACATTAGGATTGAGGGGTTTGATTAATATTTATGTAAATGCTTTGTTTAAATAAAAAAAAAAAGAAATGAAAATAATATTAAAGAAAAAAAATAAGAAATCACCTAACACAGAAAGAACAAGCAAGTGAGGAGGAACATGGGTGTCCGATTTGAGAGATGCAATGATTCATTAAGTAGAAGAGAATGATGCAGGCACACAAGGAGATTGAAGAGTCATACCTTAGGCAATTAGCCGCTGCAAAGGTATAAGTAATTCCGGCGCCGTACAAACTTTCTTGAACAAATACTCCACACACCTTTTGATTCTTCTCTCCTGCAGCATCCACTATTTTATTAAAAACACTATCAATGCTGTAAAATATCAGTCAAAAATGCCTATAATCTCACATTTTTAGCCCCCATTGTGGGACATATTCTTAGGCAATGTGCACAGTATATCAAAATGTTGATTTTTCAACCCACATGATTGAGATAGAAATCCCATGCATTTGTTTCACCATTATTATTTTTTAATACTTCGATTCACATGTGAGATTGGGCAGAAATGGGCATGATTGAGATTGAGATGCCATGCATTTTGTCGTATCTACAAAAGAGGGGAAAAATATCGACTTTGCTTGCATGATCGTTGTACAGTGGACCCACATGGTATGTCTGTATCCTGAGATATAACTTGCAAGCTAAACTAAAAGAAGCAGGAGCGGCAGAAAAAGAAGCAGAAGAAGAAGAAGAAGAAGAAGCATAAGTTCTGACCAAGATACAATTTCACAGCTTGCGTGAAGGATCTGATTCTGTTCGGGCCAACTTCAGGATCAGGAAATCTGTAGCAGTCACAGAGAAGTGATGAAGAAACAATGGTGACAGAAGCAAAGGCTATCATGCATAATGGAGCTGCAATCCAGCCAAGCTGGGCCATACTCCATGCTAGAGATAGAACTCCTGCTCCTATCACTCCCGTTATAATGTGTGCCAATGCAGTACATATGGTCCCTAACGAGAAAATAAATTACTCTTTAATAGATTATTATAAAATTATCATTACTGTTGGTATGCAAATTTCATAAGACTAATGAAATTAAATAATTCTAAGTGGGTCATAAAATGAATCCTTTATGAGATTGAACATTCATTGTGCACTAGGTACGCATAAAAGACACTTTCGGGAATTGAAGGAAAAGCAATTACTTGTCGCTTGAGCCAATCACATGCAAGAGTAAATTATTTTGGCTTATCAGAACTTTAACAGTATATGAGTATTGCAGAAAGACATATATCACCTAAATTCGGATGCTGCGTTCAATTTTTCCACTAGCTTTGACTAGGGATGGCAATTATACCCACAAACCCGTAAATCGTAAATTCATCAGCCCGTCATTGCGGGTAATTTTACCCGTTCTTGGTAGTTTAGTATTATATTAAAATCCATACGTGGATGCGGGTGGGTTTAGATTAATCTTATATCCATGGATCATGGATATCCACCAAAGCATTTTAATTTAATTTTAATCTAAAAATGTATTAGGAAAATAATATAATTATTTAAATTACCAAATAATAAAAGTAAAAATTGTGTATGTATGTCGTGGCTCATTTCGATTCTAAAGTCACGTACCAGAAAAGCTAAAACATTTTCTTTTAAATTGCATCATCTACCTATTATAATTTTGTATGTCTTATTTTCTTTAACTTAATACATGAATTATTTTATTATTATAATATTTTTCTTGAATTAGTATTTGAAAATATTAATCTTAATTATTATTAGACATCGTGTTGGATGGGTCTTGTGGTGGTGAATGAAATAAATATCTTGTCTTGGAGCTTATTTTAAATGATAAAATGAAATATAATTGTTATTTTGTATATTAGTTTGTGTTTTTTAAATGGATTTGTGTAATTTATATTTGAATTCGTGAATTTGTGTTGGATTGATGTTGCAATTTTAATTTTTCATTTATATTGTTTAAATATAAAATTGAGTATGTTATATGGAATTTGAGACTATTATTATAAATTTATATATTAAACATTTATAATTTTAAATGCAGAATTTGTGTTGGATTGATGTTGAAGTTTTAATTTTTCATTTATATTGTTTAAATATAAAATTGAGTATGTTATATGGAATTTGAGATTATTATTATAAATTTATATATTAAACATTTATAATTTTAAATGTTGAAGCCATAATCCGGCACTATCATGGGTTTAGAATTATCAAAACCCATCGGGTTGCGGGTTGAGTTGGTTTGGTAATTTAAATTTTATGCGGCCGTTTGGGTTTGGTAATGATGCAGAGCCATGCTAAATCATCCCAAGCCGGATAGTTTCAAGGCTATATATAATAATCTATGTCTTCTATTACAAAGATAAAAGGAAGAGATATTCTATTACAAAGATAAAAGGAAGATAAATAAGCAGAAGTATTCCCTTATGCTTAAGCTGAAAATTTACTGAATTTTTTTATAAACCAAAAAGCAAGAAATAGAAACTAAACATACAAAGCATCAGAGAGGAAAAAAAGAAAGATAAAATTACCAGTTCTTTCAAAAGGCTTTCCGGACTCATGATCAGATGAAGAAAAACTTCCAACTAATGGTGACAGCTGCTCTCCTTCTATACCACCCATGTTTCTCCTCTCCAAGATTTCTCAGATTTCTTCTTTAGATGTCTTGCAACACTTAAGAAGACAAGAGCCACCTCATGGGGGTTACCGTCAGTTATTGAGGAAAAAAATGCTCAAAAACATCAAATCAAAAATTTGAGCTTGGAAAGTGACATTTAATCATATATAAATGTTATGTATGGATTATTGGTCAGCTGCAACCGTGTACTGCATTGAAATTTACCAAAACTAGAAGTCATACTTCGAAGTTTAGGTGACGAGAAGCAAAGACTCGTGGCTTGGGCACCTGCGATTAATACTCTCTTCCAAGTCACTGTCAGCATCTAATTAGTTTGTACAATTTGCCTACATACAGTTGGCTGATTTTCGAGAAAGCAGTTAAGACTGCTAGTGACAGAAGAAAGCACCCATAAGAAATGATCAATTTAAATATAAAATATTACCTGAATTTGGGACATTTTTTCCTATGGTGAAAACATGTGAGGTGATTTTCTGATTTAACACATAACTATCAGGTTGCAATTTGTAGATTCATTTATTCTCCAAGTTTGGTTTCTTGCACTCCATTGTTGTCACTTAGCGGGGCTCAGTGAGGTCAGATACCCCCACCTGACGTTTATAATAAGATTTTTTTTTTCCATTGTTTTATTTTATAAATATTTACATTTTGATCTCTACTTAAGCTTTAGACATAGACACTTTTAATTTTAATATAATTGGGAGATTTGTCGAGTATTAAAGTCGAAATTCTACACCCACGGAAGATAACAAGATTGATTTTCTTGCACTCCATTGCTGCTGGGGTTATAAATCTTCCATTTAATTGGACAGTCATTGAAATATCGTGCCACAAAGTGGAAGCAACAAATGGAAATATCTTCAAAAGAACTGAGAAAGAGTTACAAGGCAAAGAGAAGTGCCACAAAGTGGAAGCAACAAATGGAAATCTCTTCAAAAGAATTGAGAAAGTTAACAAGGCAAAGAGAAATGAACCGTTTTTCTCTGTGATATACACAATTTTTCTTACTCGTCATAAGCATTTAGCACCAAAGCAGGCATTGAAAGGATAGAGCACAAAAAACAGCAAGAAACCCACTCAATATGTAACTGAGCAAGAGCTAGGGAAGCCAAGATAATGACGTGTCTGCGTTTCGAAGCTGAATATATAAATATATACAGCAGCCCCCAAGTTGAGCCGCAGCTTCAGGAAATACATCTCATAAGCCGATTTGCTGCTTTCATTGACTAAGTTTTTACTTGATTATCATCTGCCAAATCATAATTCCATCAAGTTATGGCCACTTTCCACAACATAATATCACCTTGTTCAAAGAATGATAACGAACAGGAAGAAATTGCAAACATGTGAATGCAAGTTTTGATCAAGAAATTACCACCTGAAGTAGAATCTTCATGCACAAAGAAACTAGCAGCTACTATCAGATAGCAAAGAATCAGCATGAGTCCTTTAAAGTAATTAGAAGTTCCTTCCTGCAAACATAATAACAGCAACAGTCAAGAGGAAAATCATGGAAACCTATGTAAAAGTGCACACACTATACAGGTTATGAAAGTACAAACCTGCAGAAAGAATGCCACAACTATAACAGT
The DNA here is from genome assembly GCA_030449925.1 of Citropsis articulata. Classification (NCBI taxonomy): domain Eukaryota; kingdom Viridiplantae; phylum Streptophyta; class Magnoliopsida; order Sapindales; family Rutaceae; genus Citropsis; species Citropsis articulata. The sequence goes on from JASUUH010000257.1 coordinate 2,332,110, forward strand.
TATGAAAAGAGTTGCCGTCTCAAAGAGTTGAAAGTTTAAGTCCATAGGTCGACCCATTATCCACCCAATAACCACGCAAAATGGGATCTGTGGTAATCACAACAATAACACAGGGTTCTGAATACACTGTTCCAAAAAGAGCAAAAGGATAAAATGCAAGTGACAACGATCAGCATGGCAACCAATTAGAGAGTAAGCAAAACATTTCATCAATGCATGAAGCACCAATCATTAAGTGGAAAGAAAGAACGGGGGAAAAAAGGGTATATTGGAAGAACTCATATTGATACCATAAAAGATTTGCTGTCTCGATAGAAAGTGTTGTTAAAGAATGGATGGGCTTAGCTTTTCTGTGAAATGTAACAATTTGCAAATGCAATCAATGCAAGCTAGATGCAAAAACTTCTTTCTTCCCTTTCCTCTCAGTCAATTTCACTTTTTACCTCTATTCCTTTTGGGTTCTTCTTTTCCTGAGTGCTAGGTTCAAGTTCTCGTAACCATTACTTTTAAATAATTTGTAAGTAAATTTTAAACAAACCTGCTTCAAGAAAGGTTGCACTTTTCACAATCACAAAACTGTTCGAAGTTGGCCTTCACAATCAAATGAGAATGAGAATCTCTTAAAGGCAAATTAGATTAAACAAATGTAGTGAATTTTGTCTCCAAACTCCAGTTACTCAAAGCTCCAGAACTACATTTGACTCCCATTGGAAATTTCCATATAATAAATGGTGGCTTGTCCATAACAAAAAATCGATTGTAACAATCAAAAAGTCTATACGGAAGTGCAAAGAAACCCAGAGCCGATGCAATCAAAATAAAAAACTAAAATGCAGTCAGAAGGGAACATCTGATATTCAACACATACCCCAAACATAGATATCTGTGTCGATGACCCTATTGCCACTCCCAAAGATATGTCCTGCAGAGAATGCATACGTTATAGCAAGCACTGTAACAGTACAGTGAAATGTAAGAAAAATAGTTAGAAGAGTTTCTCACAAGCTTGTCTTTCATGGCAAACATAATAGCGCTGGCATGCTCCGCAGCATTCCCTACAATTGGAAGCAAGATAACACTTATAAACGAAATCGGTATGTTCCATGAAGCCGACGCTCCCTACAAAAGAATCATATTATCAGTAAAAACTTATCACAGACACTCTTGGTAACACATAATTGAAATCTTACAGAATCCAGATTTACTATCTGAATACATCCCAAGCAATGGCATGGTAATAAAGAGAATCAACATGAAATTGTGTGGTGGGAAGCAAGAAAATGTCTGATCTGAATCTAATTTACTATCTGACATACAATACGTCCCAGAGATACGTCTTCAGGGTTGGTTTCAATATAGGCCTAGTGCAGCTGTTATCCTCATTGAACCAAGTCCTTTCTTCTGTTGCTTGTAAACATGAGACATGTATTCATATGTGCCAAACCAGCTCTTAATTACCATAAGCACTAATAGGCATTCACAGCATAACACAGAAGGGGGAAAAAACAGGTATTTCCTAATCATTAGACCCAACTTCCATCGCTAATAGTGAACAATGGCGGACAATTGTCCAAGAAGTCATAAACCATGGAAATTTTATGATAAACATCTGAACAACAAAGAGAAGTTGAAAAACCAAATGTTACCTCTATGGCATCAACTAGATACTGTGATAGGATAGAGATCCAAGCTGTCATTATTGCAAGCCAAATCAATGATTCCCATTTAGAGATCTCTGGAGCTTCATTATCATCATGATTACCACCATGATCTGCATCATTCCCAGTCTGATTCTCATCCTAAGTTCGGAGATAGTATCACACCAATAGTTACTCTAAACAAAAAGGACAAACTGGACAAACTGGACAAACATTTAATTACATAAGAAAATTGTAACCAACCTCACTCAGAGGAACGTATAGCTCTGTTTGACCCCTTAATTGGAAAAAAAGATAAGCACCATATGCCACTAGCATAATGCAACTGCTAAATCTTGAAAGAGCCAGCTCTGACTTTCCAAAATGCACCTCAGTGTGTGTGTAGTGAAGAACAGCAGGAAAGACTAGGCCCATGACCGCCATTAACAACAGTCCTGAATTCACAACCGCAGATGCCTGCATGATTACTTGGCTCAGTGATAGTATTCAAAAAGACGGGATAAAATGTGAAAAGAATCTTCACAAAAAGATGCTTGTACACCTACCTTATTAAACACCTGTTCCTTTTTACAACAGATAAGCCCACCACAAAAGAATGCACATCCAAGCACCAGCAACATATTCGATAAAATTGAACCTAATAATGACAGCTGAACAACACGTATCATACCACTTTTCAGTGCATAAATTGATATAATCAGCTCCGTTGCATTTCCAAATGAAGCATTTAAAAGGCCTCCGACTGCAAATTTCATTTAAACAACCAGACAAAAAGGAATTAGTAAAAGAAATTGCAATCTGGACCAAACAATGCAATTGGTAATTAAAGATTCAAGCCAAACACACAATTGATTTAGCATAAGAACTAGAGAAATCATTTAAGAATGCACTAAATGCCATGAAAACGATATATTAGAAACCATTGAAAGAGAAGGAAGAAAAGCCATAAAAAGAAAAAAGAGATTCTCTCTATAACAGTTAAGTGACACATTGATTAATAGAGATCTATTTACAGTATGGCTAACATGAATCTAAAAAAGCCTCTACAAGTTTACTAAGCATTTCTAGTAGAAATTATCACTATTGTCATGCAGTTAAAAAGGAAGAAATAACGAAGTTGCAATGACCTAACAACACTTTAAAACAAACAATGACAGCACGAAAAGCAAACACTTACTTCTGCTAAGAGAAAACAAACAAAAGATTAAATATGCTCTTAGTCAATCATAAGATTTTGTCAATTGAATAAACCTACGATATTAAATTATGACAAATAATACCTGTGGGTCCAGTGAAAAAAGCCAGTTGCCTGTATCGCAGAAATGGATAACTCATATTAACTACTAGAGAAACCATAAAATCACAAAATAATTAAGAGAGAGATATGTCAATCCTTACTCTGTAGCGTACCCTAAACGCTCTGCCAAAGGTGTTATACCCAGGAAGCTCAGAAAGAACACCCATCCCTGTAATCCACCTCAACAAGTTAACAAAATCATAACTAAGCAGCAATGAGCAAAAAATCCAACCAACAAAACGTAGATGATTGAACTCACTTTATGACCGGTCAAATTGTGAACCATGATTGCAAGAGGGCCAAAAGGCATAAGCAAGTTCAGTTTATTTGAAAAAACTACAGTCTTTATACTCCTACATACACTATTCTGCAAAATTTTGTTCCCACTAGCAGGGAAATCCCCAGAAACTGATCCATTTTGAAGTCCATGAACACATTGTATCTTTTCAGACTCTGCTTCCGGAGTAAAAAGACTCTCATCCTCAAACTCATGCATTGATCTATCATGCAACGATCCCATCTGCTAAATTAAATATCTCTTTGTTAAAAATCATCACTTCCACAAACAATTGCCTAGGTCATTCACTAGCTTGTATTAAATAATGAGCAAAACAAAAACTTACTTCAAGATTGGATTCAGCTCCCTCCAACTGTAACTTAACGTCCATCTCTAGTTATACTCTAAAAGCAAGATAACTTGTCTGAATCCATCAACAACCATGAGCACATTGAATGCTCATTGTACACTTTTCCTCAATATCGACAAAGTAAACTTCGAGAAATGAAGTTGTTGCAGCAAAACAGAACAAAAAACAGCATCAACCAACTACAAAGCACTCCCAAGATCAATGCTTTCTAATAATAAGTTCCTACAAGAAATCCAAGGAAAATATCAAATTAACATCAGAACTACACAGACCACAATCTTTCAATGAAATCGGATTCTGGGCACTCAAAAAACTAAAACCCCAAAACCCAAATCCCAGTCAACAACCAAAAAATAAAAACAAGAACCAATTTTTAACGCTAAAAATCAGATCTTGCACCAAAAAGATCAACTCTTTCAATCACCACACAAAAACCACTATAGCAAAATGAAAACTTGACGAATCAGATCGAAGAAAGAACTAACCTTGACGCCAGCCTAAATGGGTATCTGACAAAAATATCAAAAAACTGAAAAAAGAAAGAACAAAAAATACAAAAGTTTGGTAAAGAAAAATAAACGAACAAAATAGTGTTCAAAAGATGGCTGTACGAAAAGATATGGAACTTAGATTTCTCCGAAATCTTCGTGGGTTTTTAGGTTGTAAGAAGAGTTTGCTATCATTAGAAATTTTTTTTTCAAATTTTAAGTACCGTCATGCCCAATTAAACTGTGCTCTAATGCCCGATCTAAAGATTCAAGTTTTCTATTTCAATATTTTTTTGTTTAGTCTCCTCAAGCCATCTTCGAGGCAGTTTCCTGGACAAGATATTTGAAAAAAAAGACTATATATATATATGTAGACTTTTGTTATGTTTCGTAATCCTGTAACACAAGTAGAATCATATAACAGTCGTTAGAATAAAAATTTAACGATAGTAGAAATAATATAATTTTATATTTTTATTATCATTGAATTTTTATTTAACTATTGTTATATAATTATGTATGTTTTATGATTACTTTTATATATATATATATATATATATATATATATATTCTTTAAATCGGTTGCTGAAAGAACAAGTACACAAAATCTTTTGGTTTTTTACTACAGTATAGGCCGGTTTAAAATATATTTTTCTAATAGATATTAAATTATCATACTGTCTTTTTCAGATATATATTTATTTATTGATTTATTATATTTTCAGGTGTTTCTAATCCTGTGGGCTCAACTGCAGAGTATTATTAATTTTCTAATCGCGTATCTCGAACGGTTAAGTACGATAGCTTCGAGGAATTACAGTTGGATCAAATTAATAAAATAATTTTTTTTTATAGCAATAATATAGAAATTGATTGTTATTATTAAAAAGTGTACAATTATAGAAAAAAAAAATTAATGTGATGAAGTATTCCTGTCTCAACGCTTATAATAGGTTTAATGAAAGAAATAATATTTAATTTCCTTTCCAAACTATGTAACTAGTAATTAATATTTTTTTATTATTTATATTGAGTTATGTTTCATATTAATTAATAAATTAGAGTTACTTGAATTTATATTTACGATATACCCCTCCACTTAATATACCATTTCTTTAAATTACCCACTTAAAAATCCAACGGCCCAGTCCCTCAAACCGTTTATTTGTAAATACTGACATTTCTAAATCTTTCATCTCAATAATATTGTGAATCTATACAAGTACGTATAGGATGATCATCATACAATGTTATCTTCTTCCCATGAAACCAGTAGTGGAAAAAACTTTGATTGCCATTAGCTTATATTAATATTATTTTTCTTACTTTTCTTAATTTGAGAGGCAATATTAAAAAGTTATATTATATTTAGAGTGTACCGCAAGTCTATATTGATGTAGATATTTTATTTTCTCTCTAATTCCTATCCAACGATCCAATGCGCAATTTTAAACCTAAAGAATAAAAAAAAAAAAGAGTTACATTTTCTTTTAATTTTATAACTTATGACTAATTTCTAGACATTTATATTTAAATCAGAAAAGTGAATTTTAAAATTTTTGTCTAAATAAAAAAACTAATGGGAAATAAACATTTTATTTGAAAAAAAATCTATATGATATATGCATATCTAACATAATCCCACTTTCACTTATGAAACACAATATCAAATAACTATATTTAAAATAATTTTTTATCTATAAAAAACATATAAGATGCTACTTCAAAATTTGAAAAAATGAAAACAAACATACCATCCAAACATTTTATATTCATATACATTCAAACTTTATGCAAATGCAAAACTATTTAAATTTCAAACTGAAAAGAAAAAAAAACAAACACCACCTTAATCTCAAACAATTAAAATTCTCTAAGTATGAAAAATGAGTTCAAAGCCGACGGCATTGCGTGTATTTGCATTTGCTTATCCTTCGGACTCAAAATTGATGGCAAGATAAAGAAATTTCCAATTTGGTTCTCAAAACTTTGGTTATAATTCAAAGTTGCTTGTTGTCCCGGAAGCTGAAGAAATTTCTCAACTATTTCCTCCAAGAATAATAATGTCTGCTGTAATACATTTTCAATCAAATACTAGTCGCAGCGATCCTTTGTCGACTCTTTTTCGTGCTTCATTAACATCATGTAGCATAAATTCAAAAAATTATGTTGAAAAGAATTGAAGGTCTGGACTGGACTTTAGGGACAATAGCTCCCAATATGACGTTATTTGTTGAGGTCTTAGTTAATTTAAATCTACATTTTACAAGATAAAAGAAAATTTTTACAGACTTAATTAATTATTAATAATCAACTTTACAAAAATCCAACCGCGTGCCTTACAACAAATTTTAGAATAAATTAGAGATAATAATCAATATATTATAATACACGTATGATATATGTAATTAAATTTTATATAACTGTTAGTTATATATTAAATTTTTAGAATAAATACACACATAAATAATATTTGTATTATTGACTATTCTAGAATTTCTTATGACGTTGGATCTCATTAAGCTGCTGTTTCTTTTCTTTTTCCCACATATTTTTTCAAAATAAGCGACTGCTGACAGAAAACCTCAACTACCCAGATGAGGACCTCTAGTCTTCCACCTTTAAGCAATAAAAAAGGGTTAAAGATGTGAACATGCTTAAAGTACAAATGTATGTACACACACACACACACACACAAGATGTGAACATGCTTAAAATATTAAATTTGCAACACACTGATGAAATGTGCTCATAGAAATTTGAAAGACGGTAACATATTCATAAGAGATAGCTAGAGCAAAGCAAAGATATATATACATATATAAAAGGACAGATTTACCCACAAAATTAAGTAACCAAATCTAAAACAAGAAACTAGTATTGACTTTTTATTAACCTATCTTCGTGATCAGTCGAATTTTTATCAACCCTTTGCTGTAAATATCCTTTTAAATCCTGTGTTTGTTCCTTCACTCTCTCGTGATTATAACCCCTAAACCCTAACCTTTCATGCATTCTAACCCCCCTGCATATCCATGCAAACGTAAAAACACCAGCAATTCCCATAGCTATGGCCGCAGTGAAGCCAATCAAGGCCCCAACAAGCACAAACACAGCAGACACCAACAAGGGACTGAATATGAGGAGAACTGGTGAGCTTATGAGTAGAAGTGTAACTGTTGCCAAGAAACTGAACCCCATCATACCGAACAGCGGGCCCCCAATGGCTGCGCCGGCCAGTGAGGCACACAGCATCGACTTGCCGGAGACGTGGTGGGTTTGGGTTCTTCCTCCAGTGGTGGTGGTGGTGGTGGTTGGGTGCTTGTCCTCCGGTTGGTGATCAGCCATTGTTCTTGGCCTTGCGTCTTTGTTGTTTGCTTTGTTAGCTGTTGCTTGCTGTGGAGGTAACAATAATTACATAGTATGCGCACAGGAAGTGAAAGTGAGAGACGTGTTGTTTTAAGGATGAGTGTTGTGAGCTTAGGTGGCGGCTCTATGTGTTAAGTGGAATGTGTTTGATTTGAAATCGGGACACGTTAGCTACTGGACTGGTCATCCTTCTTTTGTGGATAAGTGTGTGCTTACAAGTTTGAAAGAAGCTATTCCTATTAGCGCACAATATGCCCATATGGAGCTTTTTAGAGGGGAATACATGATAAATCATCAACTGTGGATATACGTACATTACAAGTCCATTGGCTGGTTGTGTTAACAATGGAGACAACAGACAAGCCTTCACGTTCCCGGGTTTAAATGCAAGGTGAAAAGAAATTTTAAGGGCTTAGATTGCTGAGTGCATGCTGAGAGAGAAATTAGTCAATTCTCGAATAGCTCAGCAGTCTTGTCTCTCAATTATAATAGAAATAATGGGGATGAGCCGTCCGTGTACAAGAAATACAAAATAAGCAAATACAAGGAACCGCATTTTGCTTTCCACCAGCATAGAGGACCCAGAAGAATTAGATATGAAACCATGACATGAGATATGAAAATACAATAATCCATTTTGCGTTTACTTGATCTTCCTTATCCTCCTTCCAAACTCTGGAGTGTTAAAAAGTTGTTTTTGCGACTTGTGGTAGTGATTTTAGAAGAGACACTGAAGGCTTCCGGGATGTGTGATTTAGTAAGATCATGAGAGTCAGAAGAGTCAACGCCCCTGCCTGATGTGCGGTGCCAAGTGACACAGGCACATACGAGAGAAGTGTTGAAATCCCCAAGGTGACCTGCAATAGTGACGATTATTAGATTTGTTAACAGGTAAACGATGGGTCCTAGACTCCTAATTAGATAGGGTCAGAAAAATGAGCCTACGAACAAGAGGCAAAGACACAGAAACAATTACCTGAAGTGCAGCCATGCCGACTGTGCTTCCAATCAAAGATCGAATTGCAGGATGTATGTCTAACTTTCTTGTTGACCACCATAGAGCACCAATCGATAATAAGGTAGTAGTTGCAAGGATACGGTGGTCCAGCTGCACACATAAAGAAAACTGTAAAACCATTGTTTGACATATCTATTTATGAGAATAGTTATGCCAGTGGCGAAATATTTCATTTGAATATTTTGAGTTCTAAATTGTAGTTTATAAAAAATGTTGATATCTAACTGATATGTTAAAGAACAGTTAGCAGCAGCAGGTCTCTTATTTCAAAATGGAATAAGTATCAGCCCACAGGGGCCTGAATAAATGGTTTTCAAACATTTTTATTTGGTTGGCCACCTGATATTGAATCTTGGGAGAGGAAGAGGGTTAAAAAATTGAACTTGAGCTTTGTCCACCCCCCTACTTTTTTCCCCAAAAAAAAGGAGCAAAAGTGACAACTTGTATTCACTACAAGGACACTTATTCTTAAAGGATTCAATCCTTAAAAAGCAAATTTTCCTTCAAATAAGTGTTTGTCTGAGAACAAAAATTTATATATAATCCCCTTTCCCTGCCCTCAAGTTTACTTTTAGTTTGTTTACAATAAATTTATATATGATCTTCTGGAAAACCATGAAACTTAGGATGCAAGATTAGAATAGAGAACATACCTGCACCATTGATGTATTCTCAAAGAAGTTGCGAATTAGCGGCTTCATATTAAATATGTCATCAGGAATCCATGTATCTCCCATCTTTGGAAAAGTATTATATGCATGCCCCTGGAAAATCAGTATGCAATATAATTGAAGGTTGATTCTAAATAGAAAAGTTATACTATCTAATTGATTCTTTTGAAAGACCAGAAACAAGACGAGAGCAATGATAGTTACTCACCGCATCATTACCAGCGACGAATGCTCCTGAGACAGCAGTAATGCCTACAACGAAGCTTACAGGGAGGGCAAGTTTTTTCACTTTTGCTGCTCCACGAACCCAAGCAACAGATTCAGCAGGTGGTTCAGGCATGACAACCGAAAGAGCAGTCCAAAAGAGGCCAGTGTAGATGACAAATGCAGAAGTCAGATGAGCTGCTAGACGGTAGGGGCTTACTCTAGGCTGAGCATATTCAGAGGGTGGCTCCTACAGAGGGAATAATCAAGGTTCTCAAATATTGTTTCAAAATTCAAATGCAACTACAATGACAAAATCAATCATCACTTCTTACCTCTAAACCACTTTTAACCATCCACCAGCCAATTAGACCCTGACCAGCACCAAGGGCAAAAAGAGCAGAGAGTTTCAGTCCAAGCCGTAAGGTAATATATCCCTTACGAAGAAAGTACGAAAATGGTAGAGCAAAAATGATACCCAATCCCCTTCCCCACATACGATGTGCATATTCCATCCAATAAATAAATTTGAAATCTTCAAGACTCATCCCTTTGTTTACACTGCCAGTGGTTAAAAACATAGCTGATTAATGGGAATATCTTCAGGAATGTACACATTCAAACCAAGACACAAGTATAACTAATGTAGCATACATGCTCAAGAAACCATAGCAAATAAAGAACAAGGATAATTTTTCAAAGAACAAAAACACCTGTTCTATAACTGACTACTAGGGTATTTAAATAGTTATGAAATGTTAGGGAGCACACACTTACCGCTGAAGTTATAGCAGAAGCTAAATTCTAATTTATTGCGAATTTCAAAAGTAAAGCAGAACAAACAGATATAAATGCTACAATAACTCATTTCTTGAGGTCTGTGTTACCGCTTATATTCAGGTGACTGCTTGTATTTCTCAAACTCCTGCATCCACTCCTCATCAGATAGGGGAGGGAGGCTGCCAGTGAATTTCCAGTCTGTCATTGAAAGACCAGATCGAGTTAGCCGAGTAATACCACCAAGTATCACCATACTAAAGACCCATGCAGCAGATCCAAAAAGCCATATTCCCACTGCTTTCTGAGCACGAGGTCCACCAGTTACCAACAACTTCAATCCCTCTTTATTTTCCATGCCGACAGATGCTGCAGTGGACATGTTCCTCCAAGATGGTATATAATTACCCTAAAAACCGCAACAGCAATGCCTTACAATCCTAGTTACATATTATTGTACATAAAGTTAACCCAATACGCACATCCATCATTGTGTTTTCTGTGAAATTTCCGAACACATTCACCTTGTGAATAGACTGAACATACAAAATAGCAGCCATCAACACACATTATTTTATGCAATCAATGCCACCAACATTAATGTCCCCATCCAATAATACTCATAAAAAAGCTAAAGAGATGCAAACTTTTCCTTGAAACTACCCTGAAAAAGCAAACTATGTGTACATGTAATGCCTAGACCAAATGGTATCATCATATTCAACTTGGCTAAGATTCTTCATTTTCGATTAAGGCACAATTCACTGTACTCAAACATAACAATAAGACGTTATAAATCAGTTTCCAAGTGAACAAATCACTAATTCACCAATCGTGCACATCTAGTTATCAGCATACGACCAATTTGGAAGAACAATTTTTTTTTTGACATTATCAAGCAAACAACGCAAAGATGGAAATACCCAGATAGTGAAAATGGAAAAATAAAAATTGAAGAACCTTATAGAGGGATCTGAAGCCATAAAGGGAGCTCCTTGCAACTGTAGATGCAGGTGAAGATAATGAAGAAGAGGAAGTTCTAAACGAAGTCGTTTCTTTGAAGTTGGCTAAAATGGAGTTCAGAGAAGCTTTATTTCTCTTTAGGATCAAAGATATCACTCTGCTTTGAAACATGATGCCCTCTCGAGAAAGTGTGCGAAGGATTCAGTCAGGGTTTAGAGTTTTAGTGAGGTACTGAGGTTTTTGAGGAAAGGAGGCGTTTTGCAAAATACACAAATTTGAGGCCTTTTTTTATTTTGTTATACAAATCTTTACGTCATATAGAATTATCAACAATGGGGTCTCAATTTTCTTATTTCTGTATACATACCGAAAGAAAATAACGGCCTGGCAGTATAGTCCCCCAATACTCAAGCGACACTTTGTTATATATTTATTTATTACTTGCACCCCTTCCATTTATGAAGTGTATTTTGAAAATTTCTCGTTGGACTTCCGATGCTTTTAGTAAATGAATCATAATAAGTCCTCCTCATCCACATGAATTTTATATATAATTTGTTTTTGAAATTTTGAGTATAATTGATAGTTAATAAAAAGGAATTAATAATTCAAATTTTGATCATATATTTACCAATAAAAATTAAGAAAATAAATGTCTTCTTTTATCTGATGGTCAAGGGATATCTAACAGTCACAGAATGATATTTGTGAATGGTGATACCATGACTTAAATCCGGTGATGTGGTTTCTTCTCAGCCATTGATTATGAAATGAATGAGACAATTTTACCGAACTTTTTGTATTGGAAAACGCTAGCTTAATGGTGGCAAACGAAATGGAAAGATACTTGTACAAGCATTTCTGTCGCTAATGATGTTAAATTTGGAATTGGAGGCACTGTTCTTTAACGCAGATTGCAAAGTATCTGCAGATAGCATCTATGATGCCGTTACAGCTACTGCGATCCCTAAATCCTTTGCTTCACAAGCAAATAAATGGCTTTTGTTTCTCTTTGCGGTACCCATTCGCTTTGAACATGAAAATTGCCCTATGATAAATGAGTTCAAATTGCTGGTGGAAGAACATACATATCATGGTGGAAAAACTGGACAGGAATCAACAATCATCTAGGTTTCTTATTTTTCTCATTACTGATAGGTATTCTACAATAGTACAAGTAAACAAATAAGTTAAATGCTAACAAGGACATTTCGGATAGTGGCTGGCAGAGCCTTTCATGATGTGAAGAGGAATGATGCAGAGAAGAAACTATCTCCATTCTCTCCTTGATGTTAATTTTATGCCATGATGAACACAAGAAGAAGCTACCCCCATTTTTCTCCTACAAATTAATAGAACTCTAACTTGAGAGTATCATAAGACGTGGTACAAAAGTTCTAGGCCTTATAGCTCGAAGGATATGTTCCAAAGGTACAATTCTTCCTTTGGAACTCTCAAAGTGAGAGTCACCAAACCAGATTCTTCTTCATATCCAAACTGCACTTCCTCTGAATCAACTGCTATTCTCCTGGGTCGAGTTGATGAATATGCTCCAAATTCGCCACATCCACGGACTTTCATGTCGACAGTTGCAGTCCCCTCAGATTCATATCTCAACTCTTTAATAGCTCCTCCAGAATTGAACATCTTGATGAGACCAATGGGAGCAAATCTAGTCCCACTGGACAACTCCTTCACAGGCACTACAGTATAAACTTCATATTCTCGCGACTTCAGTGTTATTGGCAGAGTTGTATTCTTTGGAAGATAAGCTACCTCACCTGCAATTTGCATTGGAACAAGTATATCAGTAAAACTTAGCTATTAATTATTTCTCTGAAGTATTTTCACTCAAGACTAGAATGCAGAACATACCACCAAGATGAGAATATGCGATAGCATCACCAGTCCATTCATCACCAGCAACTCTTGGCAGATAATCAACATCTTTTGCCCTAATAAACCCAGTTGTTGTGCCAGGTTGTTCATCATGAATGAGGTTCTTCTTTCCAACTCTGCACCACCCAGCTCCCTGGCAGTTAAAGACCCCCATGACTCCAGTGAAATCATTCAGATTCCATATCTTTAAAAGACTGCAAAATCGAAACAACATATAGCCAAAAACTAACTCTATTTCAGAACAAATGATTAAATGAGTACCAAAATAGGCAAGGCTTCCTGTAATTACCTTTTTCCATCTCTAGCAGGATCAGAGAACAAGCAATCTCTTGTTGGCCTTCCAGGAAGTTTGGCTCTCAGTATGGAACCATCAGGAAGTACAAGCTTCCTCAGTAGGTTAAAGTCATGGTGTCCTGGCTTGTCACTGCATGACATGGAAATTGATATGAGAAACACACATTCACAGGGCTAATAAGAACATGAACTGGTACATATCCATCATCCAAAATTATACCTGACATAAATGGCACATCCTCCCACTGCACGAGCAGCTCCATGATATTCAGCCATTGGGTGTAGACTCTGCCATGAGAATTAATTTCAAGGTTATCATCCAACTACTAAGAACATAATCTTAAGAAAACAAAGAAGCCCGAGAAATCAAAATTTTTAGATTACATGAAACATATCCCAATCTGGCTGCATAAATTCGCCAAGGAAAATGGTGTTGTATGCAACTGATGCAATGTGAATTGTGTGTGATGCTGGATCTCTTGGCCAGAAATCATCTGAGGCCCTTATAACAGCTGATTTCTTTGCACTGCATTCATATATGAAACGTCAATATAACATTTAACTTTTAAGAATCTCATCAACAAGATTGTAATATTATATCATGAATTACCTGTACAAACCATCTGTGTTGTGGCTCATACAACAAATAATATCATTGTTGCGGAAGTTTCTAGCAATAGAGGCTTCTAATGCCTGATGGTACTTTCTAGAAAGTTTCACTCTTCCACCATGGCCTGCCCCAAGAGTTTCAAGTATGTTCTGGACATCAACTTTGACACCATCAATACCAGCTGATGCAAGGTATGAGTGAAGCTCATCGTAGAAATGGAACACTTTCTCTGGATTTACAAGGCCAAGTCCATTCTTTGCAATGCTGTCGAAAGCATCGCAAGGCTCATTAGACTGAACCCCAGGCGATGAAACGGGGTATTGCATCTTCGATTCATAGTGTTCCATTCCAGTAACTCCAGGTCTAACACCCCCCCAGTAGCCTGTTATTGCATGCCATACATATACATACTTCAGATCGTGTTTTTCTTTTATCTCTGTGACAATGTGGCGTAGTCCTAAAGCTGGGTCCTCTTCTCTTTGACCCTCTTTTCCATTTTTCTGAAACTTGTGATTCTCTTTTATATGTGTCAACCTGTTTGCAAAGCTGAGAAGGAGCAAAAGGGCATCTTTAGAAAACAAAAGAGAAGATATCACAAAGACGGAAAAAAGAACTCTAATTAAGTGCTTACTTGGCCGTGTTATCAGCTCTGAATTCGAAACCACTGGGATCCATACCTACTGATTGCCAGCCATCATCAATTATAACAAACTTTGGAGGAATTCCGCCTTTCTCGAAGCTGCAACAATTAATAATTAGCACCATGGCAAAGTTAGAACACGTGATTCAGAAGGACCCGAACTGAAAAGAGCAATACCTCTCTAATCCTTGCTTCACACCATCTCCTGTGACATCAGTGTAGAAAGCATCCCACGTACACCAGCCAAACCAGTTCAACATGTCTGGCATCTGAACCATAAACCATCACAACATTAAAAATTATGTCAGTGTTTTTGGTATAAAAATTTGCAATTCAGAAATCTGAAAACAGAATAGAGGAAACGAAAAATGTTACCTTCTTTCTCTCGCGATGGGAAAAAGTCAGAAGATGTCTCTCAGCAGTTCTGTAAATAATTGAATTTACAACCTGATAAATCTACATGATCTGAAAAGGAAATCAATATGCATAGTTCAAGTTGATATGTTGATACTTACTTTACTGCATTAGTGATTACATCAAAAGGATCAGATCCAGCTGCCACAAAAACCAAATGACTCCCTTCAAATTCATCAACAGCAGGATCGCCTGCAATCCCACAACAAACAATTCCCAGAACTAAGTAACAACCATCAACGTGTCCTTAAAATCTTCAAATTTAGATTAAAAGAAATTGTTGAAATATGTATGTCTATATATATTTTATATACCGCTCTCCAAACAAATCTCCAGCTCATTTAGCTCATTCCCCTGAAGAACAGCCCTGAAATCTCCTTCAAGAATTGGCAAGAACACGGTATACAATGCAGATTGTTCCTCTCCATATTCACTACCCTCGTCAAAATGAGATCCTTCTCGTGCTTCAACAATTAAGAATTGGGTCTCAAAGGGAACATCTTGGCCACAATTTCCCATTCTCTGTGTCATCCACCACATTTTGAACCGAAACACACACATGAATCTCAATCCCCTGCGGCCACCAACCACATTAATTTAGTCAGATCATTATAACGACATATCAAAATTTAACCCACATCCCAAATTGGTAACTCATGTCTTCAAGAAACAATAATAAATAAATAATCAATTCTACATACTCAAGTTTGCCAACAGGAAAGACTCTGCGACTGCCCAGCTGATCGGAAGTAACACCAATAAAAGCTCCATCGACCAATGCGCCGCCGGCCGCCGGCGTCAACACTATGTTCTCTTTAACATTCGTCAACACGCAGCTCCCCTTCACCATCAAGTTCCCATCACTCACACTAATCCCAGCACCAACCGTCATCTTCAAAAAATAATTAAAACAAAAAGAAACAAACACAAGTAATAACACAACAGTGACAACGATGATGATGATGATGCTTTGAGGCACAAAGAGGGTCTAAGAATTGAGGGGTATTTATAGTAAATCGTTAGGACATGAAGCACATGAACAAGTTAACGACGTAAGGAGTTGTAAAAATCATAAATTGCAATGGAGGCGCTAGCGCGTGGGCTGCCGAGCAAAATTCTTCCTCGGCTTACGTGAACTATTTTTTAAAGAAAAACAAAAAAAATCTCTCACGTTCTATATTACTATTGTGTTCTCATGCAGCGGTGGCGGGAATCAACCGGTTTTGTCGTTTCTCTTTCATTCAATTTTAACTTTAGCTTTTTATGTCACGCACAATTTAAGAAGTTAGCTGTGTGTCTTATTGAAAAGGTTATTACTTTTACGGTTCCTTTTTTTGCGGCCGTGGGACCATAGATCACGATCATGCATGTGAGCTTAGACAATCATGGTGAAATCCAGATCGTTGATCGATTCGTGGGTCACCACCTGTCATCTCTTTTTAACAAAAGAGAGGAGTGCAAAATTTGGAGTTTTCATTGTTCTTTATCTCTGATTTCTTTTTTTTAATTTTGATTTTTTTCTTTTTCTTGTTTTAATAATTAAAGGTTGTCGTGTTTGATACAATTATTAACATTGTTGTTGAGTTCTTTTTCTTCTAAAACGAATATTATTTGGCTTGACAAGATGTTATAAATTTTCCTAGATTTTTAATTTGCTTTCTGACTCTTTCCAACTTATTTAACTATTTGAAACTAAAAAAAAAAAAAACTTGCTTTTGAGGAAAGTTACTATATTTTGATATTTTCTCTTCTAAATATATTAGAATATCGGAAGCTGGTTGGTAGCAATATTATACACATAAGAAACTTCTTTGTTATAAGGTAATTTTGATTAGAATATTGTTTATTAACACTTAATAGTGTAATAAAACTTTGCTCATAGACTAACAAAAAAAAAAAAAAAATCCTCCAACATGAAGAAAAATCACTTCGATAATATTCATCATTGAGCTAAATAGTTTTTTGCTAAGCAAAAAATTGAAAATGTGAAAAAGAAAAAAGCATGATACTTGAAGATTGGCGAAACAGGGGATCGGTGCTCCAAATCCAAAATATCTGCTTCTGGGAAGTGAGGCGACGTGGCTTTCCGAAGATGCGTGAAAAGCGTTAGATTCTGATCTTTCGATCAGGAAAAAATCTGGTAGCCCGAGGAGGTCAAAACTCACGTGAGGTCGAGTACACAGGACGACACATTAATGGTTCGAGGGTAAATAAAATCTTTTGACTTTTCTTCGTTAATAACCAATCTCCCAGTAGCTTTCTGAATGAAAAAGGTTGCCGCCATTAATTTCAAGTAGAGTTTTTTTATAAAAAAAAAACGTGGGAATGACGTGGAAATGAAGATTGAAGTTGACTTGTCAATGAAAAGGGGTCAAAATTTGTGGGACTGGTTTTGAAGAAGTTGAAGAGAAGCAAATGGATAAACCTGTAGCCACGTCAGAAACAGCTTGGATCACTAGTTGGGCTTTTATCTCATCATCGACTGTATTAAATTAACACTCTTATCTAATTCCAACCGAAAATTATGCTTCATCTGCTTTGCATCCCTTGATATTTATTGGCCTGTAGTCAAATCTAGTAATATAATGGTTTTTAAATATAGTTTTGTAGTTTTTGACATGAAATATTACTTATAAATTTTATTTTTTTTAAAGGATGAACAACTAATAAGAATGAAAATTCTTTAAATAAAATAATAGGAAGTGTTATCCCTTAAAAAGTAGCAGGACCATAAGATTGAGAGGCTGTCACGTGCTTAATTGTAGAGACAAAAAAAGACCATGAGATTGAGAGGTTGACATGTGCTTAATTATAGAGACAAAAAATAACTGGAGATTTTCTTGCCTCCCAAGCTCATGAATATCAGTAGGGGTGGGCGTTGGTTCCGGTCGATAGCTTTTAGTTCAATTTGGATGTGAAATTTAAAAAACCATTTGATCTTTGAGGAAAATAAAAACCGAACTAGAACCAACAGTTCAATTCGATTTGGTGTCCCTTTTTTTGCTCGGTTTCAGTTTTATGGTAATGATTCGGATTAACAAATAGATTTTTTGGTTCATCTTAATGGTCTGAATTTAATTTGCCTTAAGACTTTGTTAATTTTGTCAATTAATAATAGACGGTCAAATATCCAAACAATATATATATGTATGTATGTATGTATGTGTGTGTGTGTGTGTATAGAGGCAGCAACTCAGCAAGTTAAGGAATGCTTGTAAATTTCTTGGAAACCTATCAAAAAGTCATCAAGAGTCATTTCTAATTCATTTATAGATCATTTGGCTTGACTGACACAAGGTCGAGAATGGTTTTTATACCAAATTGACTACGAATTAATTAATTTTATAGCTTCTAGCAACACAACAGCAAGTTAAACAATAATGATCTAGCTAAGTTAACCAACAACAATACACACACACATTCACACACAAACATTAACACAAGACAGCAAGTTAAATTATCTAGTAGCAACAAGTTGGTAGCGGCAGCAACAGCAACAACAGTAGCAATAGACGGTAAGATGGATGTCAAACCAGAAGCAACTCATCGATGGCTGGCAGGCAGTAGCGATTGTGGTGAAGCAAAGGTTGTGGTTGGCAGCAGCACCGTGGGTTATAGTCGACAATCAGCAGCGCCGCAGCAACCAACAAGGGTTGGGAACTTGGGGTTCGATTTTGTGATTTAGCAGGTGCAGTCACGGATCCAGCATTAGCGTGTCTGTGTATATTGTGAAATTACAAAAACGACATTGATATTGGTTTGGTTTGAGTTTTGTAACTTTTGATCCAAAATCAAACCGAACCATTCAGTTCAGTTCGGTATTTATTTATTCAGTTTTTTAACTTAAAAAACTCCGAACTAAAATTGAAATTTTTTTAACTAAATCGGTTTTTTGGTTTTGGTTCGGTTTGGTCTATCCCTAAATGTCAGCATCAAGGAACTACAAAGGAGATCAACCATTAAATGAATATCATGTGTCTATAATTATCAAAATACCCCCAAAAACACTTCTATATAAGGTCTATATGTGTAATCTTGAGGAGGCCCTCTCTCTCCTCTCTCTCCTTTTGCTCTATCCAACCTTAAGGGATTTTTCTATATTTGATTTCTTGAGAGGCTCCTCCATCTTCTTCTTCCTCTATTTTTACAGCTCCATTGCTCCGTGAAAGATTTTGGTCATCTCCTCTCTTAAAGAAGCTTTTTATTCTTCTCTTAGAAAACTCTATAATCTCCATAAAACCCATATCTCTATCATATTATCATCAACCAAAAACAACCTTCAAGAAGGTTTTGTTGTTATTGTAAAGTAAATCATGTAATACTTCTCATATATAATGGATCGGAGATAATTACTCTAGTGGATATAGGCCGAAATGATGAATTGCGTAGAAACTTGTGTTCTTTGGCCTATTTGGTTGCTGACTTGCTGTATTACAGCCCCACATTGTATTAATTTTATGCAAGCTCATGTTTGGCAAACAAAAGGCAAACAAAAAGTTATAGTACCACCACATTAAAAGCCCAAGCTAATGCGGCAAATTGCCGCATAAGCTAAACCTGACTCACAATTGGGTTTAACTTAATGCAGCAACCACCGCTTGTCCCTTTTTTTTTTTTTTTTCTCTCTCTCTCTCCTTTTGCAATTGTCACTTTTACTTTTTCTTTTTGACTTTTGTTTTATAATAATAATAATAATAATAATAATAATAAAAATAATAAATAAATATAAATTTTAATATAATATAATATTATATGATTTTTTTATTTTTTTATTATAATTATTAATATAAATTAATAAACATGTCATTTATTATTAAATATTATTATATTATATTATTTATTTTTACATTATAATTTATTATAACTAATAATAAATAGTTAAATATGAATAATATTAATTTAAAATTATAATAATATAAAATATTAATACAATTTAAGTATATTAATATAATATAGTATAATATTTAATTTAAATTAATTAAAAAAATTATTACAAAGATAAAACAGAAGACTAAATATCAGATAAGATTATTATAATACAATACTAATGTAATACAGTATAATACAATACACCAGCATTAAAATAATAAAATACAGCATAATACAATACAGTTACCAAACGCACCCTTTATTATTTATAATTATTTTCTTCTTATTAGGTTGGTTTTGATGCGCAATTTATATTTTTTATATCAGTTTACCTGGGTTATACCAGGAGCTCGATTGAGCTTTTTATATAAGATTTCAAAAGTTATCCACCATTTTACCAAACCTATCCCTTGAGTTCTTTTATTCTCCTTATGTCAACTTTATAAATTAACTCCACAGATTTCTCCATATTATTCCCAACTCATAACATCTCAATTCATCTCCCAAATTGCGTTAGCTCACCTTCTTGATCACCTAAACTATACCTCCAGTCCCGAATAGCCCAAAAAAAAAAAAAATCTCAACCTTTACCAGCCTTATCTTCCCCTAAAATATAAATTTTATTTGTTTTAATCAGGTGAGATCAAGCACTTAATGATGGGAAATTTACAATATTAACCAAAAAACTTTCTCGATTTTCACAATTAACCATTTAACTTTTTTCTATCAACATTAGCCAAATCAACTCACTCCTACCGAAAATACCCCTCTCATTTCTCCTCACCCGTGTCCCTCTCCTTCCTCTCTTCCTCTCTCTCTCTCTCTCTCTCGGTTTCTCTCACCATTGGCGACGGATCCGTCTCACAACTCTCTAACTCGATAGCAGTAACGCGTGGCGGAGTTATTCCTAACAAGCACTTCATCAAATTTCCAATCGTCAAATTAAAGATTAGGGCAAAAATCCTTAAATTTTGATTTTGTATTTTTGTTTTTGTGTTGTGTTTGTGTATTGTAGAAGCTGTTGGTGTTGTGAAATTTGTGGTGTGTATGATGTGGTGGAATAATTGTGAAGGGTTTGGGGAGGCCTCAAGGCGTGGCTGGCGTGCAACGGAGAGGCGGGCGCTGTCGCACTGTCGTACTAGGCAGTGTCACGGCCAGCAGGCCTCATGATTCTTACTAAATATATGTTTATTACATAATAAATTCGATTCTGCATAACATATATATAAATGGTCTTAATTATTTTCATACACAGATTTCATAATAGTCTCCATATAAATTCATAGATTACGTAATACTGTCGACTCTT
Organism: Citropsis articulata; assembly: GCA_030449925.1. Taxonomy (NCBI): domain Eukaryota; kingdom Viridiplantae; phylum Streptophyta; class Magnoliopsida; order Sapindales; family Rutaceae; genus Citropsis; species Citropsis articulata. The sequence continues at coordinate 2,353,237 of JASUUH010000257.1, forward strand.
ACCATATTCACATGTGAAAAAGTGATCTCTATGTGCTTTCCTATCACATGCTTCCTTTAATCAATTATTTATATTTTGCTTAATATATTCAGAGCATATTCCATGTGCAATCATTTATAGCTAAATAAAGAAATGCCTTTGTGCCATTAAAATGTTAAAACAATATGGCCATTTACAGTTATTCGAGACTTTTGATGATTGGAACAAGGAAAAAGTGGAGAGATGAGGATGGGGACTTGTGTGCTGCTCTGCCTTTTCCTTGTGATCTTGGACGGCGCAGTGCGACGTCGCAGCACTGGCACCAGTGCGGCGAGGCGTCTGACAGGCGCGCCTGGCCTGCGTCAGTATCCGCCCTTGACCCCATTGTGTCACAAGTGAGGCTATCAAGGACGGCTTCCCAAACCCTTCTTACAATTATTCCACCACATCATCACCACCAATTTCACAACACCACTGTACTTAATAATACACAAACACAACACAAAACCATGAAAAAATACAAAATCAAAATTTAAGGATTTTGCCTAATCTTTAATTTGAGCGCTTGATTGGAAATTTGATGAAGTCTTGTTAGAATAACTCCGGCCACGCTACCGCATTATCGAGTTATGAGAGTTATGAGACGGATCCCGTCACGGGTGAGAGAAACCGAGAGAGAGAGAGAGAGAGAGAGGAAGAGAGGAAGGAGAGGGACAAGGGTGAGGAGAAATGAGAGGGGTATTTTCGGTAGGAGTGAGTTGATTTGGCTAATGTTGATAGAAAAAAGTTAAATGGTTAATTGTGAAAATCGAGAAAGTTTTTTGGTTAATATTGTAAATTTCCCCTTAATGATTCAAATCGGATTTTAGCAAAAATCCAATTAAAACACCAACATTTAATTTTTAACTTTGGTCTCAACACATCCAATTATTAGGTACATGATGTAACATGTACATGTTATTCATACTGTACCCTTCTGGCTACTGAGTACTGGCAATGGGCTCTTGTTTTGTTGTTTCGGATACACCGCAAGTGTACCAAATTAATCAATAACACGATATTATTTTTATGTTTTTGTCTATGTCTAGCAAGCGGATGGTAATTTTAATAAGAATATAGACGTATACATATACATACACATATAATTAATTAATTAATTAATCATATATCCAAGACACTTTCGTTATGAAGATGATGTTATCATTCAGGAAATGCTTTCTAATTGCGTACCAAGTTGATCTGATAACATCTGGGCCAAAATTGAAGCCTATTGCTGTAGTGGGGTTGAGTCTGAAGTCTGAGCCTGAACCCTCAAGCATTGTTGACCCATGTGTCCAGAGGAATTGCAAGTTGCAAATGTCCAATCGAAGAGAGAATCAAGGGACTCATCTAAAATCAAGTCTGTCTTGTACAAAATGTCTTTCTTTCTTTCTTCCTTTTTTCTTTTTTTTTTCTTTTTCTATTTTAATAATATCATAGTTGAACTTTCGCTCTGAATCAACTCGTAAAAAAAGGGAAAATTATCTCTAATAATACTCAAACACTTGATCTCAATAATGAGGTAAAGAAATATCCACTACTTTTTTTTTTTTTTTTTTATAGCATTAAGTCAAGAAAGAAAACTCATATACGTGAGAGATAGACACAACCGATATTTACAATCGTAATATTGACTAATTTACATCAATTCTACGAAGACGCCCAGATTTTGATCCTCTCTATTCGAGGATGTCACTCACATTTCGAAAGTGAAGACTACCTTCACCAAATTGAGGAATTAAACCCCATTAACACGTCATGTTGATCGTGACCTCACAATCGCGGGTCTGAAGCCATGTCATTGTCGTGGCTAAATATCTACTACTTAAGACTGAAGAATAGTTAGTCTACTACAAATTTTTTTCTTTTTTAGATTAAAAAATTCTATCAACACGTCTAGATTATGACAACACCAAATAATATAAAAACCAAACAACGCCAAATAATTGAGGCGCGTCATTAGTTTTTAACTTCGTTAGATCATTTTTCCTTTTCATTATGAACAACCCCTAGTCAATCAGTACGCGATATTGACGTAAGGGACAAATTACAAGCTGGAAGGTGCTCAACATCCCACTTGGAGATGTTACATAATTAACAGGCACGACAAGTCGCACACCAGAAAGAGTGATTTAGGGTTTCAGAAAAGTGAAAAAAGAAAAGTGATTTATAGATAACTTTTCATGAATACCAACTAAAACAACATGAAAGGAAGCAGAGATGAAGAGAACTTGGACAGCATATTAATTGATAAACGCCATCCCGCCGGCAAATGAATGTGAAAGCACATGCACTATTCCTTATCCATTATTCAACAAATAGTGGGAAATTTGTCATCTTGATGGAACTAGTCAGTCCATGTACATCCAAGTTCCAACATGGGAGGTGATACATCAATGTTGTGGCAGGGACCAACTATTTCTAAAATTTGGGCACCATACCTTTACTTGAATCAAGCTGCACCACACGCCATTTTAACAGGCGGCTGCACCTCACAGAAGCTGTAAGTTAAGCAAGCCCCTTGAATTGGTTCGGCCAATGGATTTAATGAAAAGATTGTTCAATGGCTAAAGATAAGTTCAGTTAGTTATTAACACTGCAGTCCTTATTGTTTATTACAAAATCATAAAAGTAAAATGTTTTAAAATATTTATAGATGAGTTGACATTGTTTTAAGTTTTTAAACTTTGATCTATTAACCTAGTTTAACCATAAAACGAGTGATGATGTAAAACAATTATATAATTTCACATAAAATTTCTAAACACGTGAAAAATCAATATGTGTAAATGATATTCTTTGTTATATAATACACATCTGATTGAATACGTATTAAAAATATGGGTTATTAACATTTTAGTATTTAAAAAAATTGTAAAGTAAAAATATATATGAAAAGTGTTAGGCTGTAGGTTAATAATTTTAGCGTTATAAAAATTTATTTTTTTACTATATTTTTACTTTTAGTATTAGTTGACATGTAGTTTATTAGTACATACAATATGTTTGTTTACTTATAGAATACCAACATTGTCCTTTAAATTTAATGGAGCCATTTTGAATATCTAATATAACCCACAAATCATATCGACTGAGTTAAAAAAAAAGAATATATATATAAAAGAAAGCTAGCATTTAATGGGTCGTTGTTGCCTCCTCTGCGTTCCTCTCGGCCATCAATCATCATCACTCAAGAATTAAGAGTGTTAGGCTGCAGTTAAGGACTCTTTTCAATGGCCAATTCATCTCCAAACCAAACAGGATTTTTATGCAAAAAGTTGAAACCTCTGCTTCTTTTTTAATTTCACAAAAAGTATGAAGGACTGCCTCGTACTTAAACTCAAAAAAAGGGTCTTCGTACGTTGCAACCGTTGCATCATAGTTTAATCCTTTTTAAAGTAATGAAGTTGTCAACTTTTAGGCTATTTTGCTTGCTTCAAGAATACGTCCACAATTCTATGGTATGCAACTCTGCATTGTTTTTGTTTGGGGGAAAAATTTAGAAAATAATAGGGCGTCACGTGTCGATGAGAGGAGCGGCTGCGACATAAGAGAGGTATCTCGCGTGGGTTCAGAGTAGGTCAAGGTATCCCGGGTAGCCCTGACATAATTCGAGATACCCCACATAGTTAGAGGTACCCCAAATAACTTTGGAATGGTTCGAGGTACCCCATATGACTCGGGGCACCCCACACAGTTGGAGGTACCTTCCATATCGGATACCAGAAAACTCTTTAAAAATCCGCCATAAGAGGCGTCTCTATCGCTTGAAGGATCATGCTTGATTCGGTTAAAATCGCGTATCAAAACAATGTACTTAAAAGTTGAGACAACCGCCTGCTACCTCTGCCAAAAAAGTGGTTCCCTGGCTGCTTCACCTGACAGTTTCTGCTGAGGTACCTTGGACCACTCTCCAGCGTGCGCCACGTACCCAAAATGACGAGATACGTCGCGAACGCCTCCTTAATTCCCAAGCATGCTCCTCTAACGGTCCAAAAGAATAAAAAGGTAAAAGGACAGCCAAGAACCAAGAGAAATCCGCCACGTGGCAACCAATATACTCCATATATAAAAGTGCCTAGGTTTGATTCTCCATAACTTTTGATTCATCTATGAACACTCACACTCACACTCACACTCCATAAAATAAGCTCTCTTCAAACTCAAAAGTTCATTGACAGAGGGTTGGAAAGCTCCCTTTACTCTAAAAGGCTTGAGTTGCTAACTTGGGCGTCGGAGTGTGAACGCCGGGGTACCCCGGCTTCACCTCTAACCTTAGTTTCACTGTTTTGCAGGTGTGAAACTTATTCCGAGAGACCTTTTTCTTGGTTCAGACCTTTCCCCATTGTTACCCCATTGTTACCACATTCTACACCTCCTTTTTACCTCCTTTAATTTCAGAAACACAAAAAACGCACAACAACCTAACGAGGTACCCCGTTTTCCCGAAATATAAATTCATTATTCTAAATAAATTTCTCTTTTTCTATCCCCAAAATCTATAGAAACACAGTTTTCATTTCCACATGATAAATAAAAGTGGTTTAGATCCATTTGAGAGAACCCACCCAGTCATCCTCTTCAAAACCATCAAATATGACAAGAAAACAACACATGCAAAGCTGCTAATTTCTCATTTCCCAAAAGAGAGATTTAGACAAATTTTCCATATAACATAATTGAGTGCTCCACTCCACCTCTGGATTGGGTCTGTGCACATATATAATTAATTTCTGCCAATCACGGCCTGCACCCAACTAATAATCTTTGCCCTTTTAACTGTTTTCAAATAATACTTCCAAGTTCACTGCCAATTACTTGCGTTGCTTGCATTTGCATATGTAATGGCATCCCACAAATAATTAATTATATAATGCCTTGACTTATAGCTGCCACTACTAGAAAAATGGGTTTTACTGACACCATTTTAATGTCAAGATACCTTTTATCGACACTTGTTAATTGTGTCGAATGCTCGTAACACACTGACACTACTTTTTGGTGTCAGTGATTTTTGCGTCAGTATATTGTGTTACTATCGTATCACCGAAATAGTGATACAATGATGTTAGTATTGGTTGATACTATTGTTATTGTCAGTAATATGTATCACCATTTCTATTGTCAGTAATTGGTGTTACTAGAGAATCACAAAGATAGTGACTCAATTCTGTTAGCATTTAATGATACTATTTACAAGTCACTGATTTCTGTGACCACAAAATCAGGAATCCACTATCAAAAATTCTTAACGTCATCGGAATAGTTAACGTTAGTATTAACGGTGCTATACTGGAATTGTGTTAATGGCATTACGTTTTCTTAATCACATTTTTCCTGTTAATTTTACAATTGAAATAAACTCAAAGTATATTAAACATGTAAAATCTTGTAATGCAATTCACATAATACACATTCTAAATACATTAGTTAAATTAAAATAGCTCAACTACTACATTGTTTGCGGGTAAAAAAAAAAATTCAAGTACTAAATTAAGCTTTGAATAAATAGGTCCCCGCAAGTGAGCTCTAGACAGCTATATATAGTTTTCACAATCTCTTCCACAAGCAACAATTTTAATCGGACAGCTGAATTAGAAAACAAAGTTTTCGTAGCTGCTCTTAGAGGAACAAAGTCATTGGCAATTTGTTAACGCAACAAAAGCAAACTACAAGCAACTATGCCTCGATTTTGGAGTCAGGAGATGCCTTCAATTTTTTCCAGCTACAAGCATATAAAATCAATTAGCACACCACAAAAATAAGCCTTGTATATTTTAAAGCAAAAGTAATCATATATTCCTTGTATGTTACCTAGCGATTGTAAACAGTAATTAACTTGGCAACGATGTAGCCCACCGATCAATGGCGAGAGGTCCTTCACGGTGTATTCCTCAATTCCCTTGAACTTTAATTTCAAAACAACAAGTTATTCACAGAAAATCCTTGACTAAACTACTTAAATATCATTCATTTAAATATATTTGTGTGTTAACAATTAACGCCAACAAACAAAATGTAATCTACTGCTTTGCCTGCCTTTGTAGCTGATATCAAGTCTCCAATTCATCAGGAAAATACAAGTACAATACATATTATTGGGCATTGTTAATGAATTAATGAAATATAAGAGAGAACAGCAAATAACAGAGAACAGCAGCAGCAGCAAATATCAGAGAAGAGCAGCAACGAGAATTCAATTCATGAAAGCCAAGGCAGGAAAGAAATCAAAGAACTCGAACAGAGGAGGACCAAGAAGGAAAAAGAAAGACAAAACGAGGCAGAACTTAAAGAAGCCTTCAGATCAAGCAACAAAGTAGAAACAGAGGCAGAGCATCAAGCAACAAAGTAGAAACAGAGGCAGAGCATCAAGCAACAAAGTAGAACTTAACACTATAACACATCCCTACTAACAACTACTTTGCAACCCAAACAATTATTTTGTGTTACAGTACATTGTGTATATCCCAGATCTGAATTCACGTCTATATGGATATTCATATAATCTATTCAACAATATGCAACCACATTCATATAATCTATAATCTATTCATATAATCTATTCAACAATATGCAACCATATAATCTATTCATATAATCTATTCATATAATCTACTTACATTATTTTTCAGCATGTTCACATTCGTGACGATATCTTGGATGTATTTCATCACATAGTAACCACATTCAAAGCTACTCGGCTGCCTCGGACACTACAAAATCAAAATTACATTAGTTTTTTGCCTTGAACATTAACAATAATTATTTAGGTGTGTCTGATTTTTACCTTGACAGGTACCCATTGAACATTAGCCTTTGTATCACAATTTAAACTCTGATGTATTCGAATCCCACTACAATTAAGACGTAGCCAATGTTAGCAAATAATTAGCATAAGACATAAAAATAAAATAGCATGATCAAAGATACAAATAACAAACTTAACTGATTCACAATCTGCATTAACTCTTCATCAGGACTACTATCCAAGGGATCAAGATAATAGACTGTACGTCTCACCATATCAATTGCAAATAACACCGTACTAAACAAAGAAAAATTATTCTCACACAAGAATGAAAAAGTTTTTAACTTTGTGATTAATCTACTAAATATAGAATATGACTAGCAAATGAAAAAGCTTATACCCAGGGTTATATGGAAATACGATGACTTGTCCCAATTCTGCCATGCCTAAAAGTTTTGAAATATATTGAGTCCTGTCTTGGAAGCTGGCCTTTGGATATAGCTTCTCAAAAAGCCCAAATTGAACAGGCTTAGTACTTCCATTGTTCTCCATCTCCTCATACAAATGTCTAAGAAGAAACAAACATATATAATGAAGTCAGTTTAAGGAAAAAAATGATAGCTCCAAGTTAACTAAAACATAAGCTGCGATTTACCGTACTTAATCCATATGTTAATGACACAGTTTGAGACTTCCTTAAACTCGATAATTTCAGCACAAATCATTTTGTCCAAGTGTGTTTCCCAAATTTCACCAAAGGTTGCTGTGTGATGCCGAATCCTGATCAACCGAGGCAGGGAACTCTCAATGAACATGGTAAACATGTTCATATATTCACTCCTATCATTCTTTCTTGATCGTGCCACTGCCCGTGTATTCTTTACACGTAGCTTGAGGTCTTTTGCTGCTGGTTTGATAACCAGTGGTTCTTTTTTGGGTACTCTCTCATGACAGGAGAACTGCACATCTAGTACTTTGGGAGTTAGTCTAGGGGATCTTCTCGGTGTGGGCTTTGAAGTAATTTCACACTCTACTTTTTTGGGGGTTTGTTGAGGAGTTGGTTGGGAAATTGTGGTGGGAGTGTCCTTTATTTTACTCTTCACAGATTTTGGAGTCGACTTGCCCGATGGGAAATCAGCCTACGCAATAATCAAAATACATGCCATTAGTAGTAATACATGCATATACAAATAGAAATAAAATAATGACATGTAACAGGCCATATACTAACCTTTCTTTTCCCAAGAGTTTCAGGGGATTGTTGATCATCATCAATCTGAACACCAGTGGAAGTTTTGGCCTTAGGAAAGTTAGAACTTCCAACTTCAGTATTGCTGTACGCATTTAACCTTCCATTCATGCGTTCTAGTTGAGCAGACATGAATTGGAAACTCTCTTGATACATCTTTCTTTCTCTTGCTAACTCAGTAGCATCAGGGACATTAAAGTACATTGCTGGGGTGATGAATTGTCCCACTCCTTGAATCCTGCTTCCATTTGGCTGCTTCTGAAGAGCTTGACCTAGAATATCATTTGACCCTTGTGATTGGAATGTTCCTTGTTCAACTTGACTCTTCAGCTCATTCTACAAAAAAAAAAAAAATTGTAAATCTACAATTACGAGTACAAGACATCAGCTAAACTAAACTAATATCGTTCTTGAATCTTCAACACAGAGCAAGTCCATATACAGTTCACACAAGGGCTTGATATCCTGGACATCTATTTCATTACACATACAAACTGTCCAGCACACAGGCTTTAACCTTTTTATATGCAAACAAATAATTTCTGATAAAGTATTACTGAGCTTCTGTCACTTGTAAATGTTGCTATACAATTATTAAAAAAAGCATTATATATGTATGTAAATATCTACCCACACACACACACACATTATAAAGAAAATTCAAAGAATTGTAAGTATACAAGTTACTTACTATTTTCTCAGCAATTGGCGTCACTTCAGAAGCATATTTGCCATCTCGATCCGATCGTGCCATTAACCAAGCTGCGTCAATCTCGCCGAAACTCCACTGTCCTTTTTCTATTATAAGGTGACACAAAACATAAATAATTGATTCTATTATATTATATGTATTAGATTACATACTACACATATTAGATTACTTGCTACACATACTTGTCTATGCAACATGCCACCATATCCTGTGCTACCCAAGCGATGGTTATAGACATTCTTTGCTCTTTTATCTTTTGCCTGCTTACTTTTTTCCTACATAAACAGAACGATACAGAACATAAGGTTACCACTGATTATTACTAACTAGAAACAAATAAATAAGGTAATATTAACAAACAACAAACCTGAAATTGTGCAGACAAAACTTTGTCAACAAAAAGTTTCCAATCTTCCTTTTTAATGCTTGGATATTCAATAGGAGGCAACCTTAGTGACTTTCGATCGTCCTTATTAGGTAGAACGAATTCAGTTGCCAGTTCACTTCGAAAGTTCCTTGATGCAACCCCCATCCACTTTAACACTTGGCTTTTGCATTTTAAACTCAATTTGAATTTTTTCTGTAAACCAATGACATGGATTACAAACAACTTTAAATCAACTCTGGAAGTTATATAAAATCTTTTGAGCTTACTAATTACACAAGTAAATAAAACCTGAAAATGAAGCCACAGAGTTTCCTTCATCTCCAGTGGCACACGCCTCCAATCATCAAGTAAGATTGAAATTGTTTCACGAACAATGACTCCAATGTAGCTTCTAAGATCATTTCTTCCCTTTCCAACTGGAACACCATAAGAATTGTACTCAATTACCTCGGACATCTTCTTTTTGCAAGCTTTTCTTTTTTGTTTGTTTTCTTCTTCTTGGTCTTCCCTCGAGCTCTGGAAGAGTGAAGTCATCATCTTCAGCCATCTCCTACAATCCTGAAAATGATTAAAATAAATAAGTACATCAATTAGATTAATAAGTTAATACAAGAGCAATAGCATATAATGGAATAAATAAATCACTTCTTTGGAAAAGTGTGAAAATTGGTCTTTGAAACTAGCTACAATAATGCATCACCGATTTTCTCAATCAATATCTATTGGAATAGCATCACAATCTTTTACGCTATAAATTTCTTCGTCATCTTTCTCATCTAACTCACATACTGGAAGTTTGTTAGATAATGGGAAAATTACATCGACGTCTTCACATCTTTCCACATTTAACTTATAAGCATTGTCAGTCACTGAACAAACTATTGATTTATTATTATCTAGCTGGTCCTTTACATAAAATACTTGCTTTGCATGACAAGCTAGAATAAAGGAATCTGATTTATAGCCAATCCGATGTAAATCAACTACAGTGAAACCTAAATTGTCAATGCAAACCCCTCTATCATCTACCCAATCACACTTGAAAAGAATTTTTTTAACCATTAGATAATCAAGCTGCCAAATCTCATCAATGACTCCATAAAACGTCATGTCTCCGGAATGAGGACTTTTATCTTTTGAGCTTGAAATTTGTAGAGTGTTAGCAATAACCCTAACACCACTATTTTGGGTCACACGATCACTGTCTCGGTCTCTTGTTGCAAATTTGAAGCCATTGATCTCGTAGCCAGGGAAGGTCACCACGCTTGAGCGTGGTTTGTTTGCCAGCCACCACACTATTTTATCAACAAGCACATTATTTGCTTTATCATGTGCTACCTATAATTTAAATTAAGAAGTACAGTAATTAGTTACACGTAAAAAAATCTTGTTAAAGTTTATATTCAAAATTTTATTTAGTTAAGTAATTCTGACCTTTGCTTGTAACCAACCAGAAAATGTACGTATGTGTTCATTTTGTAACCACAGATTTTTTTTTGCCTTATAAGGGTTTCTTGATGCCAAATAATGCATATGCTCCCTACAGTGAAACCATATTAAGATTTAAAAATTAGTACAGTAAGCTTATAATACAATAGTAATGTTTTTTGAGAAAAATTAACTGCTTACTCGACATATATTTGGATTTCAGGGGTGTTCATTAGAACACACCGATGTGCTTGTGCCAATAATGGATCATCAACCACCTTAACATTTGCACCTCCCAAAGGCCTTTCGACGGAAAAATCAATTGGACAACCAGTAGGCAGCCCAATAACATCACAATCTGAGAGGTACTCAGCACAAAAATCGAGTGCCTCTTCTGCAATATAACTTTCTACAATACAACCCTCAGGGCGGTAGCGATTACGAACATAATCCTTAAGAGTTTTCATTTCTCTCTCAAAAGGATACATCCATCGAAGATAAACAGGCCCACATAACCTAACTTGTTCAACTAGATGGACTGTTAAATGGATCATTATGTCAAAAAAGCTAGGTGGGAAGTATCTAAGAAGTATAATGTGATTACAAGTTCCTCTTGCAATTGGTCAAGAGTCTTAGGATCTACCACTTTACAACATAATGAATTAAAAGAAGCACATCCTCGACATGGCCCTTCTCACATTTAAAGGCAAACATTTCGAATAGCTAGTGGTAGAAGTTGTTGCATTAAAGTATGATCCATGGGACTTAAGCCTTGAAATACAATCATCTATTGAAACAAGTTTTGGACATTGGAAGAATACCCATCGGGACTTTTACACTCAAAGGTTTCACAAAACTGTTTTTTTTCTTTTTTACTTAAAGTGTATGGAGCTGGAGGTAGGACTTTGTTTTTTGTGTTTGTTTCATCAGGTACTAGTTTTCCCCTGATCTTCAAATGCTCAAGATCTTTTCTAGCATTAATCCCATCTTTTGTTTTGCCTGGTTGATGAAGTAATGTGCCATATATGTTCTCGCACACATTTTTTTCAATGTGCATCACATCTAATTGATGGCGAACTAATAAATGCTTCCAATATTCTAAGTCAAAAAAGATTGACTTCTTTTTGTACAATTTTTCAGTTATGTTCTCATCACCATCACCGCCACCACCATCATCATGTTTCCGCTTTTTGGCCTTCTTTTTGCCAAACTTAATGTCAATATCTTCTACCATGTTAAAGATTTCCTCACCAGACAAAGTTTTAGGAGGCTCATTCCACTCTTGCTTCCCATTGAAAACCTTTTTCAGTTTCCGAAATAAGTGACCAAGTGGTAGAAAACGGCGATGGCCCATATATGACATTTTCCTACTATGTGGCAGCCAACATGCACAAGTATCTATCCCACAAATTGGGCAAGCATAATATTCTTAACAAGACAACCAGAGAGGTTTCAGTATCTTTGGAAAGTCACCGATTGTCCACATTAGAACGACAGTAAATTAAAGGTTTCTTTTCTATAAGCATCATAAACATCAATACCTACATCCCATAGAGTTTTCAAGTCCTCAATCAAAGGTGCTAGGTATACATCTAGATCATTTCCAGGTTGTTTAGGGCCAGATATCAAAAGAGACAACATCAAAAACTTTCTCTTCATACACAACCAAGGAGGAAGATTATATGTTATTAATATAACAGGCCAACAACTATAAGTAGTGCTTAGTGAACTATGTGGGTTAACCCCATCAGTTGAGAGAGCTAAACGAAGATTTCTAGGTTCTTGTGCAAATTTTGGCCACTTATTGTCAATTATCTGCCAAGCTGGTGAGTCTGCTGGGTGGCGAAGCTTGCCATCTCTAATTCTTTTATTAGCATGCCATGTTAAATTTTGAGCTGTTTGAGGTGATTGAAACAATCTTTTCAACCTAGGAATAGGTGGAAAATACCATAAAACCTTTTTAGGAACCCCTTTCTTAAATTGTGTTGAGCCATTCTTTTTTTTTTTATACCTAGATGCTCCACAATTTGGGCATTCAGCAAGATCAGCAAATTCATTCCTATACAAAATACAGTCATTTGGACATGCATGTATTTTTTCATACTCTAAGCCTAGCACTTTCATTGTTTTTTTGGCCTCATACATTGACTTAGGTAAAGTATTATTATTTGGAAAAATATCAGCAAGGACTTCTAACAAAGTAGAAAACCCTTTATCGGACCACCCATAGTTCCCTTTCACATTATAAAGTCTCATTAAACCAGATAACTTTGAATGTTTTGCACCTGGGTATAAAGGCTTTTCAGCATCTTCAAGCATATCCTTAAAAGAACTAGGATCTCTATCACAATGCTCGTAAGCATCTTCGACCATGTCAATTATGTTACTATAATCATGACATCTAAATCGTTGACTGTGTGAATGGTCTTCACATTTTGTAAATGTAGATTTAGAGTCAGTCTCACCATGCCAAGTCCAAACAATATAGCTTGGGAGAAAACCTTTTTCAAACAAATGATCCTTCACCTGTTGAGGAGTATGAAACTCCATATTACAACAAAAGGTGCACGGACATCTAATTGACATTCGGTTTTCAGCATTCAAAATGGCAAAATCTAAGAAATCGAACTCAACGATACTTTACTGAGACAATCTATCACAAGTTATCCAAGTTCATGTCCATTTCAAATATTTTACCGTTAACATATGTAATGTCGCTTTAAGTTTAATTGAATTGCATGATTAATTTCATGTTCAATGTTATTATGATTATAGTTGCAATAATAAACTCATAATTCTGGAAAATCACTAATAGCCCCTATAAATCATTGAATCATAATAATAATTTAGACAAAATCCTAAAATTAAAACTAAAGAAGCTTTAAAACTTAACTAGGAGATGAATAGGTAAGATAGGTGCTAATGGCTTTTTAAGTAGTCGAACTATTTCATAAGTCAAGTAACTACCCAAAGTTAATAGTTGAAATAAATAATGTCTTCATACCACTTTGCAAGCCATTTTTAAAGATTCTATAAATCACTTTTTAACTTCAACGACAAAATGCAGAACAACCTTAAAACAAGCATTTCTTTCTTGAATCAAAGACAAATCATCAACTTTATACAATCTCAAAACACTCACAGCCACAAACTTAATTAATTCTTATCATAGTCACTGTCTCTATTACAAATCTTCCAACCAAAACAAAATAAACAAACAAGTAGCATTATATAACAAAATTTGCCTCTCTTCAAATGAAATGGAGATAACCATTAGTTCGTAACTACTAAATTCACAGTCATTCAGCCAATATAATACCCAAACAATCATCTCCTAAAGGCAAAAAGGTACAATGAAATTTCATATTTTAATACATTCAAAATCAACTAACCCAATAATCAAACTTAAGAAACAGAGCTAATAATTTATTTCAGAAATGAAAAAAAATGCAGTTTTTCGTTTGAAAAAAAATGCAGTTTTTCGTTTAAAAAAAAATGACAGCAAATCACATGCACAAAAATTTTAAACTGACCTCAAATGTGAAAAAAATAGAGTCCCGATGGCAGTGTTTTCAGTTGAAGTAATACACCACTTAAAAGCTGTATTTTTCTGACATGTCAGTTAAGATATAGAAAAATAAGAACAAATTATTCAAATTACAATTAAATAAAAGAAAAAAATTATTTGGAAAACAAAACCCACCAGGGTCGTACTAGGGATTCAATTTCTGACCATCTGAAACAACCCAAAATTTAAAATTAAAAAATATTAATCATAAGCCAAATTAAAACAAACCCATTAATTAAATTGCCCAAAAAAAAAAAATCCAGCCATTACCAGCTGATAATCTCCTCTACAGTTCTTTCTCTGGACTTAACTTGTAAGGGAGAATGAGATTACTTGAAATTTGCAACTGATGGTGTCACTTCACCCCTTGTCGATGGCTTTTACTTGCTTGCCCAAAGATAGGCACTTTCGATGGTTTAGTTGGAGAAAAACCCTTTGATAACAAGCGATTAGGGTTTTGGTTTGTTTTTCAATTTGGGGAAAATGGAAAAATGAAACGGAGTGAGAGCTTTTCATTATCGATATGAATTAATTTAATTTAATTTGTAAATGGATAATGCAAAACAGAAGAGATCAAGAAGAGAAAAACGAAAGAGAAAGATAACAATGAAAGCAAGATGGGAGAGACCGATACAGTTTGGGTAGATGGGGAAAATTAAGTGTGACTTTTGTGTTGCTGCTATTTATATTTTCATTTTTTAATAATTTAAATATCATCATGACTTTGATTCAACGAGATTTGATGGTCTGTGCTCCGAACTTTAAAGCTTTAAACCTTAGAGCGCTCGGGTTCGAGTTGGAGCTAACACAAATTTTAATGATTTTTTTTTAATCTCTGATACTGTAGTGTCAGTGATCATTGATGTTTAATTTACTGACACACTAGTATCAATAAATTGTGATTCCTATTTGTCAAAAGCGGAAAATGGTGCATATGTACATAATTATTGACACTTTTTGCAAAGTGTCAGTAACGAAGTGTCAGTAAAAGTCATTTTTGTAGTAGTGTGCATCAGCCCCAATTGTTTCGCAACTGCACACTCATCTGCTGCCGGGTTCAGTATCAGAAAATATTAAAATATAAGTGAGAACTTTGGAAAATTATCATTGATCGTTACATTATACTATGAAAATTGTTCCAGAATGTTAATTATTTATTGTTCTAGAATATTGATTGTTTATTGGATAAGTTATTTTTATTGCTTTGTCTCTTAGTTCTAGATCATAGTGGATATATATAGGTATATGAATCCAAAACCTTCATGTTGTTGCATCAATAATGGAAGGATGCGAGTAGTAGCTACATCTACGTGCTGTTAATTATATTTCAACTTGGATTATTGTATTGTATAATTTATTTTCATCTTCATACCGACCGTAGCAGCATAAAGATTAAAAATGAATGATTCCTCATTAACTAATATCTTACATTTTGACTCCTAGCTAGCGGGAAATTAAAAGATATGTGCCAAATTTTTATAATTGAGTTTTGTTCTGGTTGGCACCTTTCAAACTGGCACATAATTATTTTTTATAAAAAGGAATTAACAAACTATTGGCATATTAATTTTTTTAGGTAAAATTATGTACCCTGTCTATGATTGAAAAGAAACCTGATATATAATTTGACCAATAATTGAGATCAAACTAGGTTGATGACTTGATGTTGATCAACTTAATTACGGATATGATAGGAGCTCAACTAACAAATTGACCTCTGACCTTGAAAATATTTCATAATCTTTTTATGAAGCTTTGTTCTTTTTTCTTAGGTGAATCTTCACCATTTAAGGGAATTTCAAGAACAAAGATAACCCTTAATTAAGAGTGACATTATATCAACTGATAATCAATTACAGGTATAAAATCAGGATAAAAATGATAGTTAATGAAAAGTGATATTATGCTAACTCTTAACCGATTAATTAAAAGAATTAATAGTTTGTATTGAAATCTTTTTTTTTTAGTAGCCATCTCTCTTTTAGTTGGGATTATTTCTCATTTTATGAATTGCACCTTATTGGGGTCTACATAATCATTTCTGCAAAATCTTAGGGGAGTATGTATCTTTTCCTATCTTCAATTCTTGGTCTATACTGACTCCATATTTTTTTTCTTTTTGGGGGATTAGAAGGCATTTTGATGTTTTTGTAATACTAGTTATTTTAGATGATGATCTATTTTTTTTTTTTTTTGGGTTAATTACCTCTGTGCTTTGAACTATGCTGTTGAGATTTTTTATATCAGCATACAATATATAGCATTGTAATTCTTATTGTTGAATTCTAATGTGATTTCTGTTGGCATTAAAAAAAAAAAGAAAAAAAGAGAAAATGTATGAGTAAATATAGAAAAGTTAGGTCGAAACTAGTTTCCAAGAAGATGCACAAAGAATGCCGTAATATGATAAAACAACCAATTAACTAGATATATATAGGCCCCGTTTGGGATTGGGGTTGAAACTTAATAAACTGTTTATTTTTTAATTTTTGATAAAAATAATATTTGGTAAATTTTGTAAAAACAGTTTATTTCATAATTTTCTCCATTTCGTCAGTATCTTTTAAAAGCAAATAGAGAGTTGCTTTTTATAAGCAACTGATTCAATAAGCTATTACGCCTTTTTAAAATACATATTATAACCTTAGTATTTTAATAAAAAGATAATTATATCGTACTTATTCATAAACTCTAATATATAAATTATTAGATATTATATTACTGCCACAATTTTATTGTAAAAAAATTTATTGTGAATATAATACATATTACTTTTAATTTTATTTAGATTATGTAAAAGTATAAATTTTTATCATATTTTATGTAAATTGATTATAAAGTTCTTCATATTTTTGTTAATTGACTTTTTTTAATTAATTTTACATATTGAAGAAAAAAAAATGTCTAAACAATTTATTAAACATAAAATAAAAAATAATTAAAACGTATGTCTATTTTGGTCATTATATAATACAACAATATTTTTGTAATAAGATTTACCAAACGCATGTACTCTATTTTTTAAACTCACAGCAACTGCAACAACATAATTTAACAAACACCAATCTATTTTTTTAATCAGCAGCTTATCTCATCTATACAACACAAACAACTTATTTCATTAGTTTCCGCAATCTCAAACTAGCCCATAAACTCAACCAACTTTAACCCAAAAAAAAAAGGATCGATCCCAACCTTCGTAAGTTTAATTCATTGTATTGAACACAAATTATGGTGAAGTTTGAGCCGCATAAGCTAGCCAGGCACGTCAAATTATTAGAAGCTAGAACCATAAAAAGAGAAGAAGATCACCATAAGTTATTAGAAAAGCGAAATACATTCACAAGTTGGGTGCTTTCGATTAAGCTGGAGGTTTCTTTCTGCTTTTGCTTCTTGGCTGAGTCTCATTTGCTGGACTTTCTTGAATGGAAAAATTCAATTTGAAAATTGACGTCTTTTCAAATTAAAACAGCCCATGTACGCACACATCCGTAGAGTGCACATAAAATCAAAACCCCACCATCATATATATATACATATATATTTTCTGAAACCTTTGATCCCAAAACAATTCTTCAATACTAACCAAATCTCACGTCAAGTTATAATCTTGAGCTCTCCTTTCTTGAATGCACAAGCCCATGTGGATTCTATTTTCGACGAAATCATTGCCTACAAGAAAAATGGAGCGATTAATTTATATAAACATACAATTTTATTTATTTTTTTTCTTTAACAACAATTGGATCAAATTCTTAGGGACAAATATATAAAATAATTAATCACGTGCTAAGTTTGTCAAATATATAGACCACTATTTCGTTGAATAAAATTGACACTCGTTTACTTCATTAGTCTAAGATAAAAGTTTGAATTGATCTGTGTTCCGTTGGAAAGTTAAAACTTTAAATATGATGCAACAAAAATGTATACTAGCAGATTCTGGAAACACCTATATATTAAAACAAAAAGTCAGTCAAGCACTTAAATAGACTATGAAAACACTCTCGTATATTAATAACAAAAAGTCAGTCGAGCTCGAGCACTAGGATTAAAAGATGAACGAGGTAACATTAAAAGAATTGAAGAAATAATATGTAATTTTTTAGCTCAAGAAAAGTTAGCGGGAAACCCCAGTTACACGACCACGTTTGGACGTATAGTCAATAGTTGACAAAAGATATTGGAGGCACTCAATCAATTACTGTTGATAAATAAAAACATAATTCACCCATTAATCTTGTTTTGACCAATTGGTTACGAATGGAGCTTAAAAGTTCTTGATATATTTCATAAATGTCTACATCAATGAAACCCTATGCTCTACGTTAATATATATATATTTTTTTTTTAAATAAAACGTGAAGTGTGCGGTAGGGTGTTGCGGCCCTATGAAGAACCATTAAATTCATCTGATCATTTGTTTTTTTCGTTCCATTAGACCAAACAAAGTGCTTGATTGTAGCAAAAAGTTTGATAAATGGGGTCACAATCATCACATCACTCAAATATTTTAAGATAAAGCAAGACCCTCTTTGGCTTATTGTCTACTTTACAAAAAAACTTGTGATAATAGTATAAATATAATGATATGAAACTACTTATATTTCTTAATATTTACAAAAAGATCTTTTTTTTTTATTTAAATTATATGTTCTAGTAATATTTATAAGTAAAAAAGTCTATGAAAATTTTTAGTTAAAATTATTCATCGACACCTTTTACCAAAAGTAATTTATTTTATGACCATCTGACCGTTGAATGATTAATTCTTTAGCATAAATATACTAAACTTTTAATCTAATTCGTTAATTTTTTCCATTTGAATTTTTTTTGAGTGTTTTTATTTTGATCTTACAACTTAAATAATATGTTAAGTTCAATTATTTACGATAAGTTTATAAATTGAAATGTTGAGTGAACTTCCAATCAAAAGCACTTATCATATTGCATTTTTTTTTTTGAACTAAACTGATTATATTAAAGATAGAATAAAATAAAAGTATATAAAAAAATAAATTTTAAAATAATACATGATAAAATATATAATATTTAAATTTACATATTTTAATCTATTAACTTATCTCTAACTTTAATATAATCAAATAACATGATTGAAAAATTGTTCCCAATCAGTTTATGTTCATATTAATGAAAAGGCCTTCTAGAAGCCTTAAAAGAAAGGACCTCGAATAGGCAATTCCAATAATCAAATAATGTAGTGTTTATTTTCTGGAGTAGGAGTATAGAGTGTGGATTCCTCCAGTCCCACCTATTTTTAGAGTGGGGAGTGGGAATCCCACTCCCCCTCTCCCCTTTTTACCCTCATAATTAAAATAAAATAAATAATATTTAATAAAATAAATAATATCATATTTATTAAAAATAATAATTATAAACATATTTATTTTATTAAATTTAATAAAATAAAAAATATTATATTTTTAAATATTATTATTATATTATTTTATAAATTAAATTTATTAAAAATAATAATATTAAACATTAATTTTAATAAATATTAATTAATTAATAATAATAAATATTTTATTCTAATAAAATATTAATTTTGTACTTTATCATTAATAATAATGTTTCATTTGTATTGCTATTATTAATAATTTTTATTTACATAATTTAAATTTAAATTAATAAAAAAATTATGATTTACATAATTAAGAATATTAATAATTATTATTAATTTATAAATATAATAAAATATTTATTTTATTTTCTAAATATATTTTTTATTAATTTTTTAATTAAAAATTAAAATTATTTAAATAAAAATAAAATTATAATTTAAAACTATTTACTCCCAATTAAAAATAATATAAACACATATATTAAATTTTAATATTCTAATTTTAATATAAGTAAACAACCTACTCCTACTCATACTCCTACTCTACATTCCAAAATCCTACTCTACATTCCAAAATTCTCAGTACCAAAATTCTCACTTCTCAAAATTTTTACTCTCCACTCCTTAGAATTTGCCCTACAATCCAAAATGTAAAGGTTACGTAACACTCTTGCCGAGTTGCATTTACTTACAGCCTATCTCAAACGACACAAAAATCAAGCGGATCCCACCGTCATGTCGTGTCATGTCATTTATTCATGTTTTCGGTGGGTTGTACTAGCTACGTTCATTGTACCTTAGTAAAACCCACCCATCAAACAATTGTCGTTATTGGTTGATGTTGCCAAAGGCTTCTAGAAGCCTTCGCACGTGCCAACAGATTAGTAAAAGAGACGCCGTTCGCTTCGGGGCCAATGCTCAGTTGGATGGTCCCCATCAGCCGTTGGATTCTTGAGATTTGGTTTACGGAAATTGGACTTGGTAACCAAATCAAGCGGTTTAGGTAGTCTTTGAGGTCAAATTGATGCGAACAGCGCTGAGCTTCTAGAATGGTTGGCACGTGCCCGAGAAAATTTGCCTTCTCATCAAGTTCTCTTATCTGATGACTCATCAGCTGATCTTTCCTTCCTGTCGGCTGCAAGTGAGCTTCAGCCACTTGGCGCTAATCAATAAGCCAGCTTATAATGCTATATTATGATGACATTATACTAAAAAAAAAAAAAAAGTATTTAGTCAACATTATAAAGTGGTTAGCTAAGGATGCTATAATTTTTTTTTAATTTTCCTTTTATCAAAATTACTATTTAATCATGACATATTATATGCTTATAATCATTTTATTATTTTGACTTTTTAAAAAAATCTAATCATATGATATATTATCTTAATTTCTATAGGCATTAATGATAAATACTGACATGAATTTGGTTGAATAAAATCATTTATCAACTTCATTGACTTGATAATTGGGAATCTAATTTTGTTTAATTAAACAAAAAAAACTTGGAAACAACACGTAATTTCCACATAAAAAATTCCAGCTTGGCAAAAAATTCTCCTCGGCCACGGCGTGGGGAGCAATGAGCTTCAAGTTGAAAACAGGGGAATAAAGAAGTAAGAAACCAGTGGGCAGTGGCCCACCACATCCCCCAGGTTTTTCAAAACGGCAGCACCAATGCACCATTTTCTGTGCCCTTCCTTCTTATTATTATTTTTTCAACTATAAAATTAATTAAAGAAATAAAATTTGGCCCTGAACTCACACAGATATATAAAATCCCAATTGCCCCCCCTTGCTCCCTTCGTCTTCAACTTTCACACGCAAAACACGACTCAACGCAACGCAAAGAGAATGAACGGAGCCCTTAGCATGCTAGCAGTGAACAACCTTCATTTTTCGCCGCATCCCAGAACTGGGTTTCTTGAAAACGGCGCCGCTTCGGGAAAGAACAAGAGGAGTCCCCGTGCGGTTTCAGTGGAGATGCCGGTGACGGCGCCGGGGACGGGAGGGAGCTTGTACGAGGTGCTGAGGGTGGAGCCAACGGCGACGATTTCGGAGATTAAGACGGCGTATCGGAGTTTGGCGAAGGTTTATCATCCCGATTTGTCGGGTAACGGTCGGGATTTCATCGAGATCCACAACGCTTACGAGACGCTGTCGGATCCAACGGCCAGGGCTGTTTATGACATGTCTTTGGTGAGTAGGAGGAGGACGAGAACGGCGTCGTTTGAGTGTTCGGGTCGGTCCGGATTTCACCCGACCCGGAGATGGGAAACTGACCAGTGTTGGTAGGAATCTTCAATTTAGGGTCCAACATTCTTGTTTAGGATTTTTTTTTTTTCCCCAAAAAGATAGAACAGGCATTCTCTCTCTTTTTGTTTCTTTTTTGGGATATTGAGAAAAATGGCGTGCATGTACGAACATCACTTGATGTGTCAATGTAAAGAGAAAAAGAAAATTTATGTAAATTCTTCTTCTATCTCCGCATTTTGGTCTCGGAAATTTGAATATTTACTGTTTTTGGGATATATTTCTTTTTCTTATTCAATTCACTACTGCATTTGCCACAGTTTTGGTTGCATTTCAAGCTTCTTAAGTTTGCTGCTGAGCACTTTTTTTTACACATTAGTAAATGATCAGACTCTGGGGACCCCCGCGCTGGAAGCACTTTCGGCTACTCTTTCGCTTTGAAAGTTGCAGGAGGAGTAAAATGTAATTTTCTACAAGTGCGGGGCTATGCTTTGGGTCTTTTATTTCATGACTCAATATTTTATTTGAAATTTTGGATGGAAAATCAAAATCATAGCTCACAATTTCCATGCACTTGAAACTGAAAGCAAGATAAGATTTACACTTACAACAATAAACAATAAGATTTAATTCCTACATGCTAGCAGAACAAACATAAGAGAAAGAGGGGTAGAAAAAAAAAAAAATAGTGAGACACCTAATTACCTAATTTCCCAGATTTAAGGACACAAAGCTAGGATTCTATGATTCCTATCCCTATTTCTTTGAAAAAAGACCTCATTGTCATAATCTCTAAGAATTTGTACAGCTTTCCCAGTACATTATAATTTCAGTGTCACTGGGGTTAAGGAGGGAGTTTCACTTGAACGTCATCAGCATGGAGTTGATGACATGTATGAGAAGACGGATACTTGAAAGTTCGGCACCACTGATTGTTGGTGAGCTCCGTTGATGGTGCAGTCTCTGATAAACTTGCTCAAAGATGGGCCGGGCATGCACCGCAATCATGGGGTCTGCTGGATTTATTGCGGCGGCCACATCTGTTAGCCACACAAGTTTCCGGGCTGTGTCGTTGTTAATGTCGCAAGCCAACTGTTGCAGAAGCGAGAGTAATACTCCTTGGCTCAAAGGGAGAGGAACCATGGACAGAAGCCCGTGCATATCAACCTGACAAGAGAGTTAAAGAGGCAACCAAACATGAGTTAACATGTAGCTTTCGAGCATTCCTGCCAAGTTCATTTTGGAATCTGAAATATGCCACCATCGGCACAAAGAGATGGAGAGGACGCAGACAGAAAAACTAGCAATTATGCACGGTGAGTAAAGACTAACAGAGGAGCAATTAAAAAAAACCACTAGCTTGTTTAGAATCTGAAACATCTAAAGCATATTTGGAAAATACCTGTGAACATAACCAAGACACTATAGACACATCACTTCTTTGTAGGGCAGCAGTGAAAGCTTCCTCATATTTCCGATCAGATATCAATCTTGAGAGCTCTTTTGTTGGATCCATAGTTGCCTCAACCTAAGGATAGCAACCAAGAATCTTCATGATAAATGCTAACTGCCAGCTACTAATCGACTTTCATAAGAACACAACCAATAAGTAAATAAGAAACAGGGCAGACCTTCTCATGTAGCCCAAGCAAAGGTCCATTGCTCAGTGGAACTGAAGAATTGAAAGCACTTGTGTTATTTCTTACACCAGCAAGATCTAACAGTTTTCGCTGACCATCAGCACATTCTCCACTTAAGGTTTGAGCCATTGATGACACAGAATTAACGGATTCCTGCAAGTAAATCAAAGGTTCAAATTATTTCAGCCACACATGTAAAATGTCTAGAGAAGATAATGATATGTGCAACAGCTGTTTGCCATTTCGACATGTTTACAGATCAATATCACCAGATTCCATTTCACTGATAACAAAAGATGGCCTTCTCCAACACCCCAGAATACCTTGTGCAAGATCCTAAGTTCTATTAGTTACTTGTAAAGATAAAAGACCCCAGAAGAAAAACAGAAGTGTGCTCCTTGAAGAGTTTAAAACATGAGAAGTACCCTTAAAGCAAGTGCCAATGGAGAATGTGTAGACTCAAAATGCTGCAGAGTAGCAGTTGTATGTTCAACCATTCCTTTCTGAAATGTAGCATCAACTTGCTCAAACATAGCTTTGCAGGACTTCTCAAAGGCAGGGATCACTGAAGCTTCTACACTAGACTTCAGAGCATCCTGCATGAAAACTGATGATATCAGAAATTTTTCAGACCAATGTCAAATGATAAATAATATACTTGTCCGATGACAGTTAATTAAATTTCAGTCCACTTGCCATCCAATAATTTGAAGTAAACTAAGGCAAGTTGATATAGGAAGGACCTGGAGAGCATGCTTGCCAGAAGTTTGAAATTGTGCTTGGATTTGCCTACCAACAGTAGCTTCAAGTCTTGAATTAACAGACCTCTCCAGCTGATTCACTGCCTTGTCACCTACTCCTCTCTGCAGCAATAAGAATTTAATTAGATCCTGATACGACATTTTCCTTTTGGAAGAGCTACAGCTTCACCAATTATAACCTGGAAGGACTCTACAATAGCTGAAGTTACGGTTTTCTCGATACTTGGAGAAATTGTGCGGACAATAGCAGGCCCAACTGCAGCCAGCTCCTTCTTCACCAGTTTCTCTAATGAGGTTGTCAAGTCCTTGTTGATTAAGTTGGTGATCAAACCTGTTATCTGCTGTGTGCGGTCTCGCAACAATTTTTCATTTCTTGCATTCTCCTCATGAAAACGAGCCCACAAGGCATCAGTACTCGCTTTCACAGCTTTCTCAATACCCCGCCCTAAAGATGCCTCCAGTCTTCTACCTTCTTTGGTAACAGGGAGGGTAACTAAGTTCGACATCTGCTTCTGCAATTCCTTTTGCATGGTCATTAGCTGCAAACAAATCCGAAGTAAAATCACTGATTGCAAATAGATAGCAAGTGCATGTAATTTTTACTATGGATTATCATATAGGTACAAAACCATAAACCTAGTTTTGTTTTCACACATACCAATATGCTGCTGGCTGTAAGACAAAAACAAACAAAAGGGAAAATCTTTCTATGATTCTTGAGATCGGGACACAGCTGCATGATGCTATAACTTACAGAAATATTTACGGTAAATCAACAAAAAATGCAGCACTCTTGTTGCAGTTACAGAATCAGACAAAAGCTAGACTTGGATATCCAATTTCACGAAAAGTAAAGCTTGCAATGGCCATACAGCTACCAACTCAAAATTGTAGAAAGTAAAGAAAACATCTAAATTATCATCATGACCTAAAAAACAACTTCATGGAAAAGGTTTTATAATTTTACTTTTCATAAATTAAAAAAAGACATTAAAAAAAAAGTCAATCTTAACAGCAAGCCAAGTTTCTAGTGCCAGGAAATGGTCAGATGATCTCATTACTGACACCTCGTGTTAATTACTCCTAAAGACCACTCTGTTAAGCATATTAAACTAATTACAGGTGAGATATAACAATAACTAGCATGTAGTAAAGGGGCATTATTGGGTCTCACCACCAAGAAATCACCTGATTAAGCATATCCTGCATAGCAATAACTTGAGACAAAGCAGCTGGTGCAGAGGGGAGACTTGAACTCCCAGCAGGTTCATTGGACAAATTGGCCAAGTTCAAAACAGTTAATGATGGAGAACATTGACTTGATGCTTGATATTTTTTCTCCTGCTTTTTCCCCTTTGCACTTGATCCGCCTGTTTGTGCAAATGTGGTGGTCATAGTTGAGTCTGAAACACCTCCATCCAAATCTTGTGTAGAGTCCTCAACTTCTGCCTCATCATTACAAGGTGTCTGTGCAAGTGTCTCCATTATGCCAGCACCATCAACTTCCTGAGCTTCCTCTGCAACAGAAGTTTCTGCTGATGTTCCCGCACATTTTGCAGCCATCCCAATCCTAGGATCTGTAGCCTGGTAGCGTAAGTATTTTTCCCTATTTTCTGAAACAAGGTTTTGAGATTCTCCCTGGGAACCAAATTCATCATAAGTAAGTCTTGTTTCATCCAACACTTTAACCTCCACCTCAGCATTGCCTGCATCACTATTGACAACCACCTCTTCCTCATTCTTGCCTTCAATAATATTAGTTGTTTCAGAAGATGAAGCAGACATTAGGATCTCTGAAGGCGTTATCAGATGAGTTGGATGTTTGAACATAGAAGGATTGAGTGCCCTAGATATATCATTAAGCGCAATGTTTATCTTGTCGTTATTTGCATCACTTTCAAAGGAAGGCACATGAGATAACACATGAGTGGTGTCTGTTTTACTGTCAAATGAAGAGTCAATAATTGGCTGGCTTCCTCCAGGCTCATTGAGTAAGGAGCCTAGCTCAGAGCTATTTGGTGGATTTATAGAACCAGAATGTTTCCTAGACAAACTTGGACTCAGAGGAAGAGGTGGTGATGCGACACAAACAACATTAGTATCACTAGTTGTCCGTGCAAGTGAGAGAGGTTTAGATTCCATTTTAGATGTCGGGTTTTCTTGCGAAAAGGCAGCCTCATGAGATGTGGACAGTTGGGGATACCTCACGGCCCCAGCCGTCTCAGAGAAACTTGGTTTAGATGTAGAACTAGGAAAAAGAAACTCACTAAGTCTACTTCCATTTGCATCATTTGAAACACTGGAATCTGGCCTCTCCAAGCCCCCACTCTCTGCTGGAGGTGGAAGGCACAGGAACAAGTTCAAAGAATACTCCTGAATAGCCTGTGTCTGCACGCAATAGAGCTTAATAATATGCTCACTAGGAGGATCAATTGTCCCAGTAAAACTCAAAACAGGCATGGTCACTGTAAACTCTGCTATGTAATCAATGTGGGTTGCTGAAGGATTATTACCATAACCTAAATGGACAGAGTATATTGCATTCTTCTTGGCATTTGCAAATAAGAGAAGGCCAGCTGGAGACAACACCACAACTTGGTTAAAGAAAGCCTCCTCAACTCGAGGTTTAGCTGAACTCTTCAAGTCCAATGTCTGAGTACACTTCCATGATTCAGCATGAGTAGGAAGTGACCATCCTTCTTCACTTGCTGAGGCCCAAAGTTTCACCTCCCGGTTTAAAGGTCCCTGGAAACAGATTACTTCTTTTAATAAGGTTCAATCTGCCACCCCAAAAGTTCTTCTGTGGGGTCGTTTAATTACAAACAAAATGCTATAGACACAAGCAGTAATTATAATGGAAATGCAACATTAAGCTCTGGTGAAATGAACCCTGAAGAGAAATTTCTTGAAAAGATAGATAATAGAAATGGTAGAGCAATCTTTTATGTGAAGCTTTAAGGGAAATTTATGAATGCCTGGATAAAGTCATCCTAAAACATAAAAGCCTGACCAACCATCTAAACAACAGTGACAGAGCAACAAATAAAAAGTTGTTAGCATTCAGGCAGAGTAGAAACTACCAACCACATACCGCTGTAACAAGAATGATATGACCCGCCTGGTTGGGAGCTGTCAAGTACTGAGCTGAATTCACAGGTTGGCCACCATGTGGTTTCAATATAATAAGTGGTGCCGCCTTGCTGTCTTCCCAAATCTTTATCTGTTGCAAAACAAGAAATTTGCTTGGACACATTCAAAATGTTTACAAATAACTATCAATCAGAACGCATATGAGTGTGCACAAATGAACAAAAAAAAAATTATTAAAATAGGAAAAGATATATGCTGTTTGAAAGAAATTTACACTCCTCTATACTCAAATCTTAAAGGGGAAGAAAGAGAACGCAAGAAGTTAGAAAACCAAAGAATGGTCAATATACCTAAGACCATCATTGGTGAATGCTCATTGGACACACTCTAGCTGGGATTACTGCTCATTAACTTCCCTCAAACAACTCTAGTAGAAACCTCAAGTACATATATGTATGTATGTGTGTGTGTGTGTATATATATATATATTCCAGTTACAACAAAATTGAAAACCGTGAAGTTCACCATTCCTTAAATACTCTTAACTTTTTGTCCTTAAAAAATTTCAACAACCACAAAAAGATAAAACAATAAATAAACTTGTGGAACTTCCAGTGCACGATGATACAAGAAAAGAACTCATAGAACTACAAACCAGGCCATCAGTAGATGCAGAAACCAAATGGGTGGTTGTCAATTGACACATGGACAAATCAGTGACTTCTCCATCATGTCTACCAACTAATTGAACCCCATCAATCAACCCATCAACAGAACATTGGAGAGGTGCCTCAGCTGAAAATCCTTCACCCATGCTAAATTTAGCAGAATCAATTCTTAAAACATATTTTCCAATCCCCACAATCAAAACATCCTGCAAGATCAAACCCACTTAAGTAACAGGGTAAAATACTATTTTAGTCAAATTTCACTTGAAAAACAAAAGAAAAGCATTCAATATTACTTGTCTACTACAATGCCAACAAACTCGTGGGTGCACATAGTCTCCCTCTCCTTCTCCTCTCAAAAGATGAATAGCAATAATAGCATTTCCAGTAATTTGCAGCTCATCTTGTTCATCTGGACCTTCACATATCTTCCACACATAAACCCGTCCATCCACACTCACACTAGCCAACAGGTGAACATCATCCGCATAGAAAGCCATGTCTGAGACTCTCTGAGCAAAAGAACATACCATACAGATGTTGTTTAGTAATATTTACAAAATTCAGGAAATTACTAGGATATATAACACTTGTCATCCACCCATCATCGATTAATACTCTACAACTAATGATTTGAGTTTATGGCACAGCACTTAAGTACCAACATACCCTTCAGTACAAATGAACAAAGTTGCTTCATTTTAATCGTTCATGATCTCCGCTTCGCAAAATTCAACAATATTGAAAGTGGGGTAAATTTCACAAGGTTTAGCTACAATGGAGATATTCTAACCAGGGTTCTGAGAATTTCAGAATATCAATAAACAATCCTTACTAATAAAAACATCCAAGTTCACATTTTTGATTTTAAAAAAAAAAAATTACAAAGAGAAAGAATATACCTTAGTGTGGCCGCGAAGCAGGGAGCGAGTAGCGGTGTTGAGATTCAAAACCCTAACATTACCGCCTTTAAGTCCATAACAAACGTAATGCTTATTAACAGCAATCTGTCTGCCAATAAGAAGCTCAGGATCCGAACCGTATTTGGTAATCGGATTCACCTCCAGTTGCTGCGGCGGTTCTCTCCCTTCTTCCACCGCGTCCACGTCATAAGCCACGTAATCGCCGAAAACCCGCTTCCCGTAAATCGGCGCCGTGGGCCCCACATGCTTGCTTTTGTTGTTGTTGAGGAGAGCGAGAATTTGGGGCCCGGCGTTGGGGGAAACAACGGTAGTGGTGGCCGGTGGAGTGTAAGGGAGCAGGCGATGGGGCCCATGGGGGTAAGGGTGGGGGTGCATGTTAGCGTGAGGCTCTGGAGGAGGTGGCGGTGGCGGTGGTGGGTACGGGAAGAAGTTGTCGCCGGCGGCGGAGGAGGAGAACGGAGGAGGATACGGAGGGAACCAATTACGCATGTCGAATTGCTTTTGATTTTGATTTGGTGATTGAGATTGCGATTGAGATTGAGATGACATTGTTAACTTCTTCTTGTTATCGTTATTAATGTTAGTTTATTTGTCTGTCTGTTAGTAAGAAGAATTGATGAATTGATGAATTGATGAACTTAAGATGAAAAGTGAAGACAGTAGAAAGTGAAGCTAAAATTAGGGTTTTTCTAACTTCTGTCTTAAGTTGGAGAGGCTGAAGAAACTGAAGCTTTAAAATTAGGGAGGATTAATTTTACTCTTTTAAGTTGTTTGTGAATAGACTCTCTAAATAAAAATAAATTATATTATTTTAATTAAATTTTTTTTCCCACTAAAATTATAGTATTTATAACACTTTTGTTTCTTTAAGAATAATGAGAAAAAATAATTTAATATTAAGTTAGAAACTCTAAAATATTTTTTATTAAAAATCTTCAAATGAGATAGTACTTCTCACTCTTAATATTGAAGGAAAAAAAGAATTATTTTATTTAAAAATAATAATTTAAGAAGACTTTTAACTTTTTTTGTATGACTCTTTAAATAAAAAAAAAATTCTCCGAAATTTTAACTTAAAATACATAAATTTTCAGCTATTGATTTTGAAATACAAGTGTGCAACCCAAGAGGGGGGGTGAATTGGTGTTTTAAAAATTATCCTAATCAAATCACAAAACAATCCATAATCAATGTCATAACAAATTCGAAAACAATAAGTTTAATAAAAGCACGATAATAAATGAGTAAGAGGAGAAAAGACTCGAGGATTTTTCGTGGTTAATTTGTCGCCTCGTCGCGCCTCCCGGCCTTGGCAGGATTTCATTATCCGGCGCTGAAACTGATATTCTGATTGAGCAGGTGTCGATGAGCGCTACAATGAAGAGTTATCTCTCAATCTCTTGACCAAGTGTATCACTTAATCACTCACAAATTTGATGAGGAATTGAAAATTACTGATAAAAGCTCTCTTGAAGAGTAGATGAACAAATTTAAAACAATTTCAGATTTATGATTCACAAATTGAGGCTCGAGATATATTGTATCTTTTGTTGGTGCGTCTTTGAAACTTGAAAATGAGTTGGATTTGAGTTTTTATAGTTGGAGCTCAAAACTGGCCGTTATGCATTTTTGGAAAAGCGGATCGAGGTTAGCAACAACGGTTAACCGTTTGTCTTAATCGAAATTCTGGTTTGGTGAATTTCAAATAAGCGGTTCGCCGTTTTCGATGCAGTGAAGGGTAATTTCGAGACTGCAAAATAAATTTGAACATAGTTTTCTTAAGCGGTTCAAGGTTAGCAATCTGAAATAAGCGGTGAACCGTTTTAATAAACAGTGAAGGGTAATTTCAGAAACTTGCAAAATAAATTTGGAACCGTGTTTACTAAAGCGGTTCAAGGTTAGCAATCTGAAATAAACGGTGAACCGTTTTCCGTAAACAGTGAAGGGTAATTTCAGAGACTGCTATAGTGAACTATTTACCAAAAATTGCAGCTTTGCCCCAAAACTTTATATAATTGTACTATGACCCAAAACGTTATAAAACTTTACAAAAGGTCCAAATTCAAATTTCTAAATAATACTTTGTGAATCTCAAAACTTTCTGAAATTATGAAATGGTCCAAAATACTATAATACTTTTAAATAAGTCCTTCTCCATAATTTCAAACAATACTTATTGATTTTCAAGTTTTCAAAACACTTTCAATTAAACCATAAACTTGAAAAACAATTAATTTCATAAAATCATTTTCCATTAAATATAAAACATTTAAAATGTGAAAATAATGATTTATCTAAAATGTATAAAAATAATTTAAGCTTTTAAAACTTAATCATTCTTAATCTTATTTGTTATCATCAAAATCAACAATATGTAAACATATATGTTAACAATCTCCCCTTTTGATGATGACAAATCTTTCATGGTTTTAAAGAATGATTCAAAAATTAATCTTGTTTGTTATCATCAAAATCAATATTATGAAAACATAAATGTTAACATTCTCCCCCTTTTTGATGATGACAAACATTTCATGTATTTAAAGAATGATTGCATAAATTACTCCCCCTAAATGTAAGCTCCTCTTACAATTTAGGTAAATTAACAAATTTAAATACATGTATTCTTCTCCCCCTTCATCATCAAAAAGAAAACTTAATGGAAAATTGAAGAAAAATAGCAAAATTTTGAATAAGTTTAAAACAAGTATTTTTCTCCCCTTTCATCATAAAAAAAACTTTAAAGGGATAGAATAAAAGGAGTAAATTTATTACCCATGTTGTCCAAGTAGAAATTTTGATAGAATCTTCCCCTAACAACAAGCATCACCTCAAATACAAGATTTAGTAATATCACTCTCAAATTATTATAAATCATTTTACAAGCCAACTCCATATACAAAGCATCACACAATTTATCAACCATAAAATAATTATGAATCATGATTCCATCAATTATGAAATCAACAACTTAAAACATAAAATCACCATATAAAACACCAATGTAATCAAATAATCAAAATATCTCAAAATCATCAAAATCATTACCATAATCATATATCAACCAAAAGAATACTCATATTATTCTCCCCCTTTTGATATCATCAAAATGGTATATTACTATGTCTCCCCCTTTGGATAACAAAAATATTCAAAATGCATATTATCCAAAATAGAACAAGTAATAAGCTAAGCAAGGGAATGCAAGAGTCATAAGAGCATAATGTCAACAATCCAAGCTCTATAAATAATAACAAGACAACTAAACTCATCAAAGATTTAATGTGACATTTCAATAAAATTTAAAAAATCTCATATGCTTAAGATTTCAAAGTAAATGTATTTCTCCTTACAAATAATATCTCCTCTTTATCATCAAGAGAATAAAACTCCCCTATCAATCATCAAAAGTTCAAGATAGTCATATTTGCTCAAAATTATCCAATTTGTGCGAGCAACAATTTCAATAAAATCTCTCTTTAAAATGAAGAAATCCTCAAATGCACAACATGGTTAAAAAGGCTTCCATATAAGCTTAAGCAATTATAACAAATCAACAATTACATCAATTCATCAAGCCGCACAAATATAATCATCAATCATCAAAATCATCAAGAAATTAATTCCACATTATAAAACATTCAATTATCAAACAATAATCATCCTTAATCCATAATGAAAGCAACAATGCATATTCAACAATACATCGATAGAGTACAAACAATGCATCCATTCACCAATCATAGATTGCATAAGATTAAATTTCATCAAATACAATGTAATCATCAAAACATATTCTTTATCTCAAATCTTTAGACCATCAAAATCAACATAACTATTTAGAAAAGCCATCATTATGAACAAGTGATCAAATCCATTATTACAAATGCTCACATAGGCCAATTCAATGAATGATGATATAACACAATTAATAGTACATGAATTCACATGCATAAGAGATGGACAATGATTATAGACAATTGAGAAGAAGAAATCAAAGACCATATAATCATCAAAATCAAATAAAGGCATCATGATAAATCACTCAATGTTATACACAATGATATTCCATCATGTAAACATATAAGCATACTTTCACAAATTTAAGCTATTATCCATTTATCATGATCCATTCAACAAAATCAACATGGCAAGAATTGTTACCAAACAATTAAATCATCTTGCCTCATCTTTTCTTCTAGATCAAAATCAAATGATTATCCTCATAAGCTTTCATCAAGGAACTCTCCACCATTCCTTGATTGTGGTACCTAAAGAAAACATTCACGTTGTGCCCTTTGGTACCCAAATACCCTTGGGTCCTTGAGTGTTAGCGATAGTTCCTTTTGGAACCCAAATACATTTTGCTCCATAATATGCATTTCTTTTAACATGGCATTTATAACTCATATGACCATTTCCATTACAATAATGACAAACAATCTTATGATCACATGTGGAGGTAGCCTTAACAAAATAATTCTTATAATATTTTGTTTCAAATTAGGCTTATACCCAATACCTCCTTTGTCAAACACACATTTTGTGTATTAAGTAATTTTCCTAAATTCTTTTGACCATTTGTGAATTTTAAGACAATCTCATTTAACTCATTGCTCCTCTTCTTAAGCACTTCATTTTCATTCATTAATTCATCAACATGTGATTTCTCAAGCTCATATGAAGTACTTTGTTTACATGTAAATGATGCAACTTTATCATGCAAGATTTTATTATCTAACTCGAGTCCTTTAATCATTTTATTTAATGAATCATTGCGTTTTTGTAAAGCATCATTTCATTTTCAAGTTATCTACATGTGATTCTAGATGCTTGTATGAAGTGCTAAATTTCTCATTTAATAATGCAACTTTATCATTCAATGTTTTATTCTCTAATTCTAAGCATGAAATCTTTGCACTTAAAGATTCATTTTCATTTGTGAGCTCTACCATTTTCTTTTAAGGCATACATTCTTTTTACCAATTTTCATAAACTCATCATGCTTTAAAAGCATCATGCAATTCATCATAGGTAGGATCACTTACCTCATCAAGCTCATCATCCGATTCATCTCCAATTGCCATAAGTGCCAAATTTGACACTTCATGAGATTCCTCCTCATTTGTCGTCTCCTCATACATAAGTTCAAGTTTTCTCCATATTTCATAAGCATTAGAACAACTTGAAACTTTATAAAATTCATTTTTATCTAAGGCACAAATTAAAGCATTCATAGCTTTGGAATTTAAAGACATCATTTTTCTATCTAAATCACTTAAGGCATTATTCCTAGGAATGAATGAGTCATCACAAACTATTTCCCATATTTCATAGTTTAAGGCTTGTAAAAATACTCTCATCCTAGTTTTCCAATACGGGTAATCATTTCCATCAAAATATGGAGGTCTAGTGGTGGATTGGCCTTCCATGAATGTTGAGCTAATTTGAGTTGCGATTGATCTTTAACTCTAGACAGTTAAGTCTATACAAGAGCACCTCGCTCGATACCAATTGAAATACAAGTGTGCAACCCAAGAGGGGGGTGAATTGGTGTTTAAAATTATCCTAATCAAATCACAAAACAATCCACAACAATCAAAATCTAATGCCTTAACAAATTCGAAAACAATAAGTTTAATAAAAGCACAATAATAAATGAGTAAGAGGAGAAAGCAAACTCAAGGATTTTTCGTGGTTCGGCTATCCCTCGTCACGCCTCCAAGCACACGGGCAGTTTCACTATCAAGCCTTTCCAAGGCTTCAAATGTTACAATTGACTTCAAGGTGTCAATGAACCTTTACAACAAAGATTATCTCTCAATCTCTTCACTCAAGTGTATCACACTTAATCACTCACAAATTTGATGAGGAATTGAAAATTACAATAAAACTCTCTTGAAGAGTAGATGAACAAATTTAAGAACAAAGCTCACTCAAAGATTTATGATTCACAATTGAGAGCTCAAGATATGTTGTATGCCTTTTGTTGGTGCGTCTTAGAGCTTGAAAATGAGTTGGATTTGAGTTTTTATAGTTGGAGCTCAAAAACTAGCGTTATGCATTTTGCGAAAAGCGGATCAAGGTTAAGCAACAACGGTTAACCGTTTGTGCTAATCAAAGTTACCGTTTGAGCTGAATTTCAAATAAGCGGTTCGCCGTTTTCGATGCAGTGAAGGGGTAATTTCGAGAGACCTGCAAAATAAATTTGGCTTAACGTTTTTACTAAGCGGTTCAAGGTTAACAATCTGAAATAAGCGGTGAACCGTTTTCCATAAAGCAGTGAAGGGTAATTTCCAGAAACTTGCAAAATAAATTTGGCTTAACCGTGTTTACTAAGCGGTTCAAGGTTAGCAATCTGAAATAAACGGTGAACCGTTTTCCGTAAACAGTGAAGGGTAATTTCAGAGACTGCTATAGTGAACTATTTACCAAAATTGCAGCTTTGCCCCAAAACTTTATATAATTGTACTATGACCCAAAACGTTATAAAACTTTACAAAAAGGTCCAAATTCAGAATTTCTAAATAATACTTTGTGAATCTCAAAACTTTCTGAAATTATGAAATGGTCCAAAATACTATAATACTTTTAAATAAGTCCTTCTCCATAATTTCAAACAATACTTATTGATTTTCAAGTTTTCAAAACACTTTCAATTAAACCATAAACTTGAAAAACAATTAATTTCATAAAATCATTTTTCCATTAAATATAAAACATTTAAAATGTGAAAATAATGATTTATCTAAAATGTATAAAAAATAATTTAAGCTTTTTAAAACTTAATCATTCTTAATCTTATTTGTTATCATCAAAATCAACAATATGTAAACATATATGTTAACAATCTCCCCCTTTTTGATGATGACAAATCTTTCATGGTTTTAAAGAATGATTCAAAAAT
Source organism: Citropsis articulata (assembly GCA_030449925.1). NCBI lineage: Eukaryota > Viridiplantae > Streptophyta > Magnoliopsida > Sapindales > Rutaceae > Citropsis > Citropsis articulata. The sequence continues at coordinate 2,388,953 of JASUUH010000257.1, forward strand.
TAATCTTGTTTGTTATCATCAAAATCAATATTATGAAAACATAAATGTTAACAGATTTCATACAATCAAATAATATATCAATATCCATTATTAGATAATTTGGTTTTTAATATCTGTCAATAGATTGCGTGAAATTAATATCTTAAAAGTTATGTCAAAATTTTTACCATTAAACTGTAATACTTATCTTCAACTATATAGTATAGTGTTGTAACTCTTTACCACACAAGTTTTTTTTTTCTTTTTTTAAACTCATTAAATTTGCACTAAATTAAATGAATCAAATAGAAGAAAAATTCAAGTAAAAGAAATAACTTAAAGAGAGCTCAACCAAAGCGGTTACACACTAATTATTAATTTATATTTTCGTGACAAAGAATTAATACAGTCTATTAAGGGTGATGATAGAGTTATTAACTTTTGTACAAACATATTTTGTATAAACGGATTTGACATGATAATTGATTAAAAAAATACCTTTTAACCCACAAAATTTATCATAATTTGTTTATGGGTATGACTATTTGAATCCATCAAATTCATCTTTATACTAATTTTAAAAAATAAATTCAGTATTAAAAATTTAAAACTTAAAAATCTCAAAATTAGTCTTCACTAATCTCTTCCTTTCTTTCCTATAATTGCATACTCTCTCTTTACTTTCACATTGTACAAAATAAATATTCAATTTCACTCTCTTTTGAATTTTTTTTTCTTAGTATATCATATCTATATTTCATACTTTTTATGGATAAGATTTTTTTTCCTTGATGTTCATTAGCTTTTGTGTTTGGTAAAAATTAATTTATTGATACTCATTAACTTTCGTGGCTAATAAAAATCTGTTGGTGTTTATTTTGAAATGGTTGGTGTTTTTTTCCTATTAATTAGTGATACCAATTATTTATAACAAAAAGAGTTTGTCTCAATAAATCGATGAGAATTTGTAAAATTGAGAAGAAAAAAAGAAGAAAGAATTAATTAAGTGTTTTTTTGAAAGTATTTAGATAATAAAATTCTTAAATAAAAAGAAAATATAGAGAAGAAGTAAGTGGGTTTAAATAACCCCACCATTTGTTTATATCTTTTTGTATTTTAATCCAACCAGTATACTTATACTACATTTATTTGTATAAAATAAATTTATATGGAAAACTCTCTCGTCGCTCCTAAATAAAAATTTCAAAAAAGCACACAAACACCCCCAACTTTTAGAGAAGGGACATAAAATTTTCTAATGTTTCAGAAAAGACATTTAGACTCCCATCTATTAACGAAACCATTTATTTTAACAGAAATTATAATTTTAATATGCAACTACCATTATACCCTTTTAGCACATTAAAAAAAGATTGTTCATTGTCCAATTTGTCCCTATATTATTAATAAAATTATGAATATACCCTCATTACCTGATTCCTCTATTTAATTTTTTGTCAAATTTTCTCTTCAAATCAAATAAATTTAATCCATTACTCAAGAATAAAAATAAATAAAATTGGTTATTAATACCATAAGAATAAGAATAACAATAAAAATAAATAACAATTCCCATGGCTATCTTCTCCTCACTATTTTTATGATTGACATATGGAGAATTGTTATTCTTACGAAATTAATAACCAATTTTATTTATTTAAATTCTTGAGTAATGGATAAAAATTATTTGGTTTGAAGATAAAATTTGACAAAAAATTAAATAGAGGAATTGGGCAATGAGGGTATATTCGTAATTTTATTAATAATATAGGGACAAATTAGACAATGAACAATTATTTTTTAATGTGCTAGAAGAGTATAACAGTAATTATACATTAAAATTATAATTTTTGTTAAAAGAAATTATTATCATTAATAGATGGGGGTCTTTTTTAAAATATTATTTAAACGTTAGGAATATCTATGTCATTTTTCTTAAAAATTTTTGGGAAGTCTAGTAATAATAATGTAATATGAGACGTGAGCTTATGAGCAGAGGATAAATTCAAGCTTAACGAGACAGGAAATGTAAATTTACAATTGGTGTCTGGTGGTAAGAAAATCTCAAGCTCGCAAATGAGGCAAGGCAAGAAGATTTCATCAAATCCAACCGTTTGGTCTTCAACTCCTGCAAAGACAGTTCGTAATTGTACCGTTTGGTCGGACTGAGCTACGGTGCAACGCGTGCACCATACCCCTTTCTTTTTGTCTTTTTTGACTGCACTCCCTAATCTCTTCTATGTTTACAGTTTATTAAAGAAATTTATTTTTCCTTCTTTCTTTAACCCCTCACCTCTACATTCTTTCCCCTTTTTTTATTTTCAATTAAACCTGTAATTAATTAATTGTAATAAATAAGATAAACTTGTCATTCTCATTAAAACTACTTTCTTGTTGCCTTAAGATTCATTTGCTCTATATCACATAAGCAATAATGAATTGAACTTTTTATGTAAAAGAAAATCACATAAATATATTTTTGTACACATAATCTATTCATCATACAATAAAATTCAAGTGTAAGTAAATTAAAATTTTTTATGTTTTATTCGTGTCTTGTTCTCCTCTTCTCCTCCACGTGTCTCTCCATTTTCTCCTTAAATAATTTAACTCTAGGCTTTCTAAATAGTTAGATATTATTATTATTATTATTATTATTATTATTGTATCAGTAAAACTACTCTTATTATTTTAATGAGTTTTTTTTAGGTAAAAAGAATATATTTAGCAAATGATAAAAAAATGAGAGATTTAACAAAATTTTAAAATCTGTCGTAGTTATCATTGTCTTTGATGCATCTAGTATGTTTGATCTCTTGATTATAACTTGCAAAAGTGTGTACTATAACACAAGGATGATGATTAGTGATTTGTGTTGAGAGAATTTGGAAAAAAAAAGATATTGGCATAAAATTTTATAAATTTTAACTTTTTAAAATTTTTGTAAATATCAGGAATTGCATTGTTAATAAACAAACAAACACATCCCTACCCTTCAAACTACTTTTGTGTATCTAAAGGTAGCATAAAAAGACAAAAAAAGAGGTATGGTGTATCCGTTGCACCATAGTTAGATCCCCTTTGGTCTGGTATTTATTATATTTTAAAATATTTAAATAATTTATTATATATTTCAAAAAAAGAGATGAAATAAATTGAACAGGAGGGAGAAACCCCCCATGTCGCACGTCCCATCCCACATTCCAAACACGACAAATAAAAGGCTGCCAAATCAGCAATCACCCCCCACAGAAAGCAAAACTACTTTATCTGCTACTACCCACAACAAACACACTAAGAAAGAAAAAGGAAAACAAAAAAATTGCTTACCTTTTAAGCCAACAATTCCAATCGCGTTAAAGCATTCCCCCGTTTCAGTATACGTTTTGTTTTTGGTTTCAGATCCTACTGCTACCTATAAAATTGAGCCAGAACCCAGTTCACGAATTTTAAGATCCATCGAAAAACAACATCACAATTGCCCGAAAAAGTAAGTAAAAAGAGGGGAAAAAAAAAAAAAAAATCAAGATGTGTTGCGGAACGAAGACGTGCATGTTGTGCATTTGTTTGATCGCAGTGGTGATTCTAATCGGATTGCTATTCGGATTCGGAGTATTCAAGAAGGCGTTTCACAAGGTAAAGGATAACATTCATGCTTGCGATCCTGCTGCTAACGCCTCTCTCTGTGGAACCGCAACTGGAAGACCGTTTCTCTATGTTCCTCCTCCCAGTCCTTTTTAGACCAGACCCTCATCATCATATCGTTCACTCATTATATTGTTTCACATCATATCATATCATCTGTTTCATTTCCCTTTTTTTTAATTTTATTTTAGGATTTCAGGGTTATTAATGTCGGATTATCTATAATATTTTATGTTTATGCTTCTTCTACGTACATTCTTTCGATGTTGATGTTTGTGGTATTGTATTGTGTAATATACAGTTTTTAGTATTTTGTTACAAAGGAAAATTTTTTCTTTTCTTTTTGATAAAGGGGAAAGATTAAATCCCTTTTTTCATATTCGTATTGTGTGACATTTCTTATTTATAGTTGAGAATTTGATTGATTTCAAGATTCTATTATGTGCAATCAACTATAAATTCCATTTAGACAACCACACCATCACAATCCGCATTGCAAAAGTTGATAATGAAGAAAAGTGCTTTTCAGGACGACTGGTTCGCGTTGATAATTTGAGGGTAAAAAAAGAAAAAAGGAAAGTGCTTTTAGAGGAGTGCTGGCTCTTATCTAAGCACTGCTTTTTTAGTGGACCTCATACATACATTATTTGTTTAAAGCGCCTTTTGATTGTTTTGATGCGACAAAATTGTTTGTCAACAGGTTCTATTGGAGATAAATACAATCAATGTTATTATCCCAAGCCCAAGAGCTTTTTGGAAGCGTTGTGGTTATTTAAGCATAAAATCACTAAAACTGCAGGAAATGACCTGAAGCCCGGCATTGAACACTTTTTTTTTGGTCAATAGTGGGTTGTGCTACCACCTTGAACAACTTTTTAAGAATACTTTTACAGTGAATTAAAAATGCCGTTTATCTATCACAAGCTCTCCTACCAAAATTGATTTCATGTACACTTGTATAGAAATCCTACACGGTGGAAGCATCAATAATGTCACAGTATAATGCTAGCAACGATAATAATGCATGCAGTAAATACTTCCTCTAGGCGTATCCATTTGGTTTCTCTCCAATTTTTGCTGATCTCTTTTGTAAGTCTGCGTCATAATGTTGAATAGCAGCATCTAGAGCCTGCACCAACATGATTCGTTTCCATTAATTCTAAGGAAACACTACTTCATTGACAAATACACACACAATGCAGTTCAACCCAGTAAAGTTCTGACCTGTTGCATCGGACGAACAAGGAGGGAAACCTGATGTCGGAGATCTGCCGGCAACGATTCCTTCATTTCCTGGGATTTGAGAGGATACAGCTTGACTTAGTTAATACTTTGGAGTGAACTTCAGGCAAAAGCTGTAAACTCAGGCCAGAAATATACCTCTAGCTGCGGATAAATATTTGACAAGGCATCCTTCAATCTGTTTACCTGCACATCATCAAATGTGAACTAGGAACATAGAAATGCTAAATCCAATAAACTAAAGATCACATTTATAAATTGACAATCAAAATTAAAGAACTCTGACCAAAGGCATGTGCCATGGTCGCATTATGTGTCATTTATCCCTTACTTGGCCAATTATGCATTAAAGGGCATTTACTGAGTACTTCAACTATGCTGACCAATAATTACCAGCAAACAAAAAAGATTCTCTCCAGGATAAAACATTAAAGAGTCGTATGCTGCAGTAAAAGATGTGTGTCTCAACCCAAGTACTTAATGCACAAATCATCAAATATTATTCCTTTTTTTCTAATTGAAATTTTCTGTAAATCCGGCCATGACCAAGTCACCAAAATGAAACAATGACTGGATTAAACTCCTAACAATCTGAAAGAGGAAATAATTTAAATTCTTCATGCTTTCTTAAAGATCGCATTTTGGGAAAGGAACTAGAGATTTACCTTAGAATAAAGGTATGGAGTAGTAATTGGATATGATGACCAAAAATGCTTCAGTAATTCTTGAATGGACATCCAATGCTGCGGACAAGAACAGTTTTCTCTGTAAACACAATTTCACATTCACTAGAAACTAAACCAAAATCTATCAATATAATTTTTAAGTTACAACAAGAAGCAAAATTCTGATTTAATTTAATGTGAAGCCATAAGCCAAACATGTCATCATTGGCCACTTCAATATCAAAATCAATCAGAAAAGAAGGGTAACTAAATGTTATCTATAAAGACTGCAATTAACTCACATATAGCAGTTTCTCCTTGGTTGCACTAGGCAATCTGTCTAGAACAGTCTCTCGGGGATTCTTCCCAAGATGATATTTGATACTAGAGATATTGTGGGTCAACCCACTATATACCTAAACACAAAGTTAAACGGTTATATTCATAGATCAATAATATATCTCCACTCTTTCCTATATTGATTACCATGACAAGCAAAGATGTTAATACCTTGAAAGCAACTTCAGGATTAACTATGGGATCACTCAATCCCATGTCTTTAATCTCAGAAATTGCATCCCTCACAGAACTATATGCTTCCTGTTTGCTCAAGCTGCATTTCATGGAAGCCTGTGCATCTCTAGAAGCTTTTAGTGTGTTCGCTTGTTGAGAATCAAAGTACTCCCGAGCATCCTAGTTTCAGAAACAGACATCAGTTATCATCCTAGTTTCAGAAGCAGGCATCAGTTATCTATCTAATAGAATAAACTGGCAGCAAACAAGAAGGAAGTCAAACCTTAATGCTAAGTGGGGCTAGAGGGAGACAATGTGGTGCCTGGAGATCCTCAATTTCTGCCACCCGGGGGGTTCTATCCAATCTCTCCTCATTTGCATTGTTATCAGCTCCCTCATTACCTATATTGGAGTGCAAAATAACAGCGAACTATAAGAGACTTGGGAAAGCTCAAATAGAAAATAAATAAAGAAAGGAGTCTAAACCATACTAACCCCGCTTTGACCTAGCAAGTGCCTCAGCCAATGCCCTTGTGCTGTCTTCTCTCTCCACATCTGCATTGAGGTTCCAACAAAGGTCAAAATTCATGAATAAGTTTCTTAAACAGAAGTCATAATAGAACTTGGAATCACATGTTTATGTCAGACAACATGGATATGTACTAGAGATGTAAAGGATAGAGCAAAATTCTTCAGCATGCTGTACCTATAGTTCTGCCTTCAAGAACAACAGCAGCATGCCTGTTAAGGTCTTGCAACAGAGTCCTTCGGTAATGTTCAGACTGCAATTCATTTGATTCCTTGGTGCCATCGCGAAAGATCCCATGATCCTGCAGATCAAAAATCGCAACTAAAATTTGCAAATGATAATAAAAGAGTTTCAAGCCAATTCAAAAATTAGGCTTGAAGAGCAGTCATTACAATTTTTTATGACAAATACACTTTCTGGAACAGCATATGAGTAACAATAAAAGTTCAATATGAATCCAAGATAGAGATGGAAACTTGAAAATATGAAATAAGACATAGAAGATCAGGGAAGTGGCAAGATACGAGATAAATAAAATTTGAGAGTGATTTCATCCAACATACAGGAAGATGGGTGTAATCGTCCCCTTCATCAGCTTCCATGTCTAAGGTTGGATCAACACGTCTGATCTGCAATTGCATGAAGGCTCTTAAGAAAATAACAGGAGAGAGACAAAATACAGAGGCAGGAATCCTGCCAGTGATAAATAAATGTTGACTGAAATTATTGTGCATTGAATATCCAATTTTCCAAGAATAAGCACCTTCTTCCGAACTTCATTTGCCAATATATCATCTTCCTTCAGGAAAACAGCAAGTTCCTCGTCCTCAGCAGCCTCTGCTACCACAGCATGATAATTTTTCGTACGGCTGAGGTATTCTGCTCTACAATATTTGGTCCAGAATTCCATTTCTGTCATCTAAAATTTCAATATGCGTATATCACACACCAAACATACCAAAGCACAAATTCAAAATGCCAAAAGAGAAATCAATACTTAGAGAAAAAGAAAGGGTTGATACTGGCATTGGAAAAAACAACCTAAAATATGAAGTTCCAAACTTTTATCTGTTGCCATACCTTATTGGGAACAAAATTCAAAAATGCCCGGTGAACGGCTGGTTTCTCTGCAAAAATCTAGAAGAAAATTAAATCATCAATAAAAAAGATAATTCGTTATAGAATAACAGCTATGACAAGGTAAGCAATGTGTTTGGAAATTAACTTCCATACCACTTTAGAAGCAAATAAACCGACATGAGATGGCCTGATAGATCTAGATTGTTAGCACCAACGCACAAAAACAGATGATTATTATTATTACCAGCCTTCAATAAATAAGTTAGTCTCATTTTGCAATAAAACATATTATGTTTAAGAACTAATTGAGAAAACAATCATTTGAAGATGATATTTACTTCCAATATTTAGTTAATAAGGCTTTCGTTCCATCTCAGTAACAATATTTTTCTTTTAGTGCACATAAATTGTAAATCAAATGCTTTGCGACCTTTGTGCTGCAATAAGGTTATCTTTCTCTTTTATTAACCAATTCTTTTCTTTCCTTGATTTGTAGAAATTCTCTGGCACCTTTCTTTTTTTTTTTTTCCAACAGATCAGCCCGTATTAGGCTGGAAACTACCACTAACATGAATCATGCTGATGCTCAAACCATTTTTTTCTGAATCAACTTCAGTCAATCATCCTCCTAAAATAACTTCCATACAAATTCAGTAATACATATGTGCAATTAAAATAAAAAACCTATCCCAGCAAAAGAATTACTTACATAGAAGACCAGAAAGGAGAGGAGACACACACCTGTAAAATGATCTCTGGAGTCAAACTAAAAGTTACTTTGTTTGTCTGAAATAAAGAGAAAACAGCATCGTATTGTAATATTTCCATGGCATACAATACAGGTCAACTAATAACAACCTGAATACAATTAAGAGACAAAAAACCACACTCTTGGCACACACAGAAATACAGAGAGAGAGAAAGATTTACATACTCGGCCATCAGTTGCTGGTCTGATGTCTGAAATCATGGCACTTTTAAAACCAACTCGCTGTTTTGACTTCTTGCTAGGGTCTCTATCCAGCAGCTTCTGCATTATGAATATGCAGCAGAATTAGTATTACGTGTCCCTTGGAAATTATTTTTATCTTCCAATAAAGAGAATAATAGCTCAAGGTAGCTTTTTATCCACTGGAAGAAACAGAATGGTAAATCAATAAAAAGCAGAAAATTCAATGTTAAGTGAGTGATCGGTGGAAGCATAAAATGCATAATATTTAATCATAAATATTCAAAAAGAAATCAACCTTTCTTGCAGCCCAAAATTCAGCTTCTGTCAAGATATTACCACCAACAAATTGCCGATGAAGTTTCTGCAGCTCACTGTGGACAAAAATTTTTTGTTACAACAAGCGAATGGAAATTAAATGATTACCGGATTTAAGAACAATTGAAACTAGCTCAACAGCAGGTGAAGGATCTGAAGTTAAACTATGATTTTGGTAAGTAGAATACGTAAATACATCAAATTGTTCCACAATCACCTGCATAAGAATTACCTATTTTCTTGCAAGAGCTTAATCCGAAGCTGCATTTCTTCTTCACTAAGTTGTTCATCAGGTAACTTAACAGCAGATTTTTCCAAAGCAGCATTTGGAGTTTCTTTAGACTTCTCAAGGACTTTGCCTGTTCAACAGGCACCAGGGATCCCATAATCAGAACAAAAAACTTAAATCCATACATCATGCATATGATGGCTTCATGTAGCTGCTAAAATAACCGACTACCCACTATTATATCTTTGACAACTAGTGATTCAATACCTAAAACACACCAGACCTCGAGTCGAAACAAACCATTCTACTATTAACACCAAAATCAATGGCAAACAAAACCTTTGATTAAATAGATGTGACTTACTCACAAAATCTCGGCAAACATGGAGATCCGCATAACTTTCAAACTCAAAAATGTAGCTTCCACCCTGGAACAACACACACATTACATAAAAAGTACGCAAAACAGAAACAAAATATGAACAAGCTAACAGCTTATGCAAAATGCAAAACCTGAACATTGGCTAAATTAATCAACGGCGGCTTATTTGATCCCTCCTTAGTGTATTTATGCCCTGTAAATAATATGTGCCACACAAAAAAAAAAAAAATAATAATAATCACTTGCATAAACAAATCCAATAAGAGAAACAAAAAAAAAACACACACACACACACAAGTAAATATATGAAAGTATCACCTTGTATGGACTTAAACTCAACAACTGGCTTAGCGCCCGAGTTTCGGTTATCGGGCATGAACATCAATTTCTGATCATTCTGCACAAATGAAAAGAGAAAACCATAATCAACTGAAAATGCAAGAATAATAAAGTAGGGAAATGACGTCGTTTTAGAAAGGAAACCATTCTAAGAGCGCCGGGAGTGCCGGGGTCTTTGACAGAGGTTTTGTACTTGGCTCTCTTCGTCACTTGCGCCGCACCTGACATCGTGATGGTGGTGGTGGTGGCGGTCGCAGGCCAATCGCCAAATCATTCAACCAATCATGCTTCAGCGATCGGGCATAAGAGGAAAAGGAAATAGAATCTTTTGGTTGTTTTGGAGTAGAAACGACGTAGTATAAATGGTTGTGCAAGATGTGGGCAGATGAGCTCTGGACTCAATTGCTAAGCTAAGTCATGGCCCATGAATCAACCCCTGGCTGTCATGCTGAGGGCAAACAATCACCTTATTTATTTATACCAAGGTTTCTGGAAATCGATGTAACTAAGTATGCACGGTACATCCGAAGAAAACGATATGGGATATTTTCGGTTCCCCCCCTCAACTATACCGTATTTTCAGTTTAGTAGAATGTATGATCGTAATTCTACTTTCTTCCTTAGCTGTCTGCATATAATTTAGATTTTAGAATGGAGGGCAAGTCAGTGATTTAATATTTAAATTATTTAAAATTTAGATAATTTATAATTTTTTATAAAAAAAGGACTAATGCACTCCCAATCTTTAGATAAAGGGAAAAAAAACTCCTAATATTTCAAAAAGACATTTATATTCCCGTTCTCCAATTGAAACATTTACTTTTAATGAAAGGGTGTGGCTATTTAAACCCACCAAATTACTTATTAGACTCACTTTTAAAAATAAATTTTAATTATTAAAGTATCTCTAAAGTAAATTACAATTTACCTATTAAAATATAGTTTTCAAAATAAAATTCTCTAAAAAACCCTAAATTGATATTCTTTATTGACTCCCCTTGACTTTTTTATCAAAATAAAACCTTGATGGAGTTAGAGAAGACGAAGAAATAATCAATTCAAGGGAATACTGGAGACTTTTCATATTGAAATATTGGATTTTGGATTTTTTTTTTATCAATACCAAAGGCTTTTTTGTAGACGTCTAACTAATTTTTATTTTTTGAAATACTGGATATATTATCACTTTTTTCCCAAAATCAGGTAGTGGTACCACTTTACTAAACTCTCACTTTTACCATTATTAGCTGCTCCAGCCATTTTGCTTTGGCTTTGCTTACTTCACGTTGGAATTTTTGCTCCAAAATATATAATTGAGAGTATTGTTTATGTTCTGTATAATCTTTTAGTTTTTAATTTAATAAATTTGATCATTCATTAATTTAAATGAATTTAATGGATGTAACAAGCAAAAATATATTATTATAATAGTTGGGTTCCATAAGGGTATATTAGGTGTTTAGATTGGTTTATTGAGTAAAATTTAATATTTTAAAAATTAAAGGTGGGTTTATTTAGTAAATGGGTATAGTGAGTAGTTTGTTGGGTTCAAATAACCTCACCCTTAACGAAAATAGTAATTTTAGTATATAATGACCGTTATATCCTTTTAGCACATAAAAAGTAATTGTTAATTTTAGCACATAAAAAATAATTGTTAATTGTCTAATTTGTCCATATATTATTAATAAAATTATAAATATACCCTTATTGCCCAATTCCTCTATTTAAATTTTTTTATCAAATTCTCTCTTCAAACTAAATAAATTTAATCAATTATCAATTTTTATGTCTATAGGATATGTTATTTAATACAATTAAGATAAGTTGTTTGTAATTATTGTTGTAACCAGCCTTTTTTTTTTTTTTATTTTGTTGATTATACTAATTTTATTTATTTTTATTCATGAGTAATAGATTAAATTTATTTGGATTGAAGAGAGAATTTGATAAAAATTTAAATAGAGGAATTAGATAATGAAGGTATATTTATAATTTTATTAATAATATATCGACAAATTAGATAATTAATAATTATTTTTTTATGTGCTAAAAGAGTATAACCGTAATTATATATTAAAATTACTATTTCTATTAAAAGTAACTGTTTTTATTAGTGAATAAGTGTATAAATATTTTTTTCGAAACGATAGAGAGATTTTTGTTCCTTTGTCTAAAAATTAAGGGTGTGTTAGTCTTTTTTTTTTTTATAATCATATAATTGACCCAAATTGAAATCATAATTTTTGATGATAATACAAAAGCTATTTTCACCTAGAATATCATTGTAGGATGTTTTACCATACTATTAAATATAACCGCCGCGCGACTTGGAATTTATAAATCGTGGAGGTACTAAAAAGAACTTAAATTTGAAAACAGGTTGGATAATCACACTAATTATCAAAAACCACGTGGCATCATCGGATTGATTTTTACATGACTACATGTGTTATCGTCCGCAGAGAATCCTACTTCCTTCCTCCTTTCTTCTCCTTCAAGCAGTAAAAAGCAGTGAAAAAAAATAAACGAAAACTCTTAAAAATGTAAAAAACAAGACCCTATTCACAACGAAAACTGAGAAAGCAAAGCACTCTTTATAAGCCCAAATCAAAACATTCAAAAAGTCACAAGATTCGAAGTAAAATAGAGAGATCCAATCTGAAGAAGACACAAGATGAGGATTACTGTAATGACTGCAGAAGAACAGATCATCAGCTTGGACGTTGACCCACATGAAACTGTAAAACTTGAAAACCCTTATTTGACATGCATGTTGGTTTATAATTATTTACTTTTTTTTAATGGTTTCTGGGATTTCTGTAATAGGTTGAAAACGTGAAAGCTTTGCTCGAGGTGGAGGTAAAAGTTGTTACTTTCTTGTGTTTTTAACTTTTTGTTTATGGGTTGTTTTGATGCTGAGAGAATATTCAAACGACATAAAAGTTGGAATTTTGAGCGCATGCATTAATTTCAACTTTGGTTGAGTTTTTGATGTTGGGTTGCTCTCTTGTGCTGAGAGAATGCGGAATTAGTAAAGGAGTTGGGATTTTGAAAGTGGATGTGAGTTGTAATTTTGGGTTCTTTGTGTACATGAGCAGACACAGGTGCCACTTCAGCAGCAGCAGCTGCTTTACAACGGGAGGGAGATGAATAATGCTGAAAAATTGAGTGCATTGGGGGTTAAAGATGAGGATTTGGTGATGATGGTCTCTAATGCTGCATCCAGGTGTGTTATATAATGATAGTTTTTTTCATTATATAATCGGCAAGATATTGTGCTTATTGTTTATTTTCTGGCTTGTTTTAGTAGTTCATTTACGTGGCTAATCTGTTAGAATCCCACATTATTTCAGTCCAGCAACCAATAACTTGAGCTTCAATCCAGATGGGTCTGCTGTCAACCCTGCGGCTTTTCAGCAGCACATTCGAAATGATGCTAATCTTATGACTCAACTGTTTCAGGTAGATATTTGTGTCTGTTGAAGAACTTTGCATCCTTGTATTTTATATTTTGCTTAGTTTTTTTGTGGTTATTCTTAGATTTATGGGGTTTCTGACACTAAATTTGTGCTGAACTTCCAGAGTGATCCTGAATTAGCTCAAGTTCTCCTTGGAAATGATCTCAATAAGCTGCAGGACCTATTAAGAGAGCGTAGTCGTCAAAGGTCTGAGTTACGGCGTCGACAGGAAGAGGAGATGGTCAGTAACCTTGTACCAAACATCCTAGAAAATGAAAAGTTTTGCCATTTAGACCAATCTAGCTCTAATTTTGTGGAGTGGATAACACATATGGTAATTTTGTGAGATTATTTTAGCATGAAATCATGTTGCTCTGTCTCTTGTTGTTACAAATTAATGTTTATTTTAATAGACATTTTAAATTCTATAATTTAGGTATAACCAATAGGAGTGGACTAAACTTATTTAGTGATAAACTGATTCACTTGTGTACTTCTTGCTGCGTCTTAGGCGCTTCTTTATGCAGATCCTTTTGATGTTGAAGCACAAAAGAAAATTGAAGCTGCCATTCGCCAGGTCAGTGTTATTTGTCTGATATGTGAAGGTTATGGATAACAAAGCAACAAGAACTTTGGCATGCAATTTTCTATATTTCTGTAATGTTTTCTTATGCACAAGCTCAATTGCAGATTAACTTATAGGTAAGGTTTGGTTGTGCAGACTTCTTACTTTTGGACTGATTTTTGCTAGTGGTTTGGCTCCATGAGTTCTTTCTGTGCAAGTTTTACTTTTATAAGTATAAAGTAAATTTAATCATTTTTAGTGTGCCCTAGATGTGCTGCTATTATTATATATAGATTATTGATATGCTGCACATTACTGCACTTCATATGCAGAAAGGAATTGATGAGAACTGGGCAGCTGCCTTGGAACATAACCCTGAAGCTTTTGCAAGGGTGGTATGTCTGCTTGTCTACCTTGTGAACTGCCTTTCAAATTCATTTGGTTTTCTGTTTTAGCTTTAATTCTTCTTATTTAACACTTCAGGTTATGTTGTACGTTGACATGGAGGTTAATGGTGTTCCTTTGAAGGTAGATATGATAAGAAAAAGATTATCTTGTGCTCATGTGCCATTATATCATTTTTTTCCCTTGTATACTTGGATGGTTGACTTCTACACGATTTTATACTTGTGCGAATTAGACCTTAGGACTGAGTCTCAGGAATGCTTAATGTTTATGTGCATGGTTCTCTTTCAGGCATTTGTAGATAGTGGTGCGCAGTCAACAATTATATCAAAAAGCTGTGCAGAGCGTTGTGGGTATGTGTGTTTTTTTTTGGTGTGTGCAAGTGTGTGTGTTCCTAGAGATGCTTTTCTGAAAAATCCCTTTTTCATGCAAGTTACTGTTGTAGTCAATAAACTTATGGTGTGTTTACTAATCAGTAATCGGAATGGACTGGAATTGGAATGAAGTGGAATCGGAATAGACTGAAATTGGAACGAGGAATGGAATCAGAATAAATTATTTACTTTAGCTGTGGAAATCAGAATAGGAATGAACTATATTCTCATTGATGTATTTATTTTATCTTGGAATCAGAATGAATTGTTCCAAGTTATTAAACTGACCTTAGTTAATTTTTGTCATTATTTGTTATCCTTGCTTTATTAATAATAATAATAATAATTTTTTTTTAACTTCAGTAATCACTCCCAATTTTAAGTGGGGCTTGTCATTTTGATTCCCATTCCACCTCTCATTTAAGCAAGTAAACACATCATTCATTTTCATTTTTTGATTTCTATTCCCATTCCCAATAAGTAAACACACCTTCGCCGATACATAATCGAAATATGGATTTTGATAATGTTTCTACATATTACTTATTATTGCTACGGAGTCAATATTGTTGGTTAGTTCTGCAGGATCTGTTCGGTATAATTGTCACATCTTTTACTTGAGAGATATATGACTTTGGATTTTTTCACCAAGAAATGGTTAGCGTTTGAGTTATCAGTTTTGTATTGAATCTGTAATTTCTTACCTACCTTTTGCATAATATTTTGTATTCAAAATATTATAAACTTGTGTAAGGAGTTGATATTTTTTTTTTTTAAATTGCAGTTTCCCTGTTGTCAATTTATTTTGTGTTATTAGTTATATAATGCTTCCTGGTATGAACATTTACAGATTGCTGAGGCTTCTAGATGATCGTTATAGAGGTGTTGCTCATGGAGTTGGTCAATCAGAGATTCTTGGTCGAATACATGTTGCTCCAATCAAGGTGTCAAATCTACACTTATTTGTGGATGTTAAAGAACCTTTTTCCTTGTGATGTGGTGACAGAGTTTTCATTGAAGTTTAAAATCAGAATTTTCTTTGAAGTTTAAACCTATGCCTTATGTTTAATGCTTCCTTTAACTTATTTGTTTTCTTTTTCTTATTTTCTATTTTTACTTCCTGTAGATTGGCAATGTATTCTACCCATGTTCATTTGTTGTGTTGGACTCTCCGAACATGGAGTTCCTCTTTGGACTAGATATGCTCCGCAAGCACCAGGTAGCGCTGTCTTTTGGTCTAATATCTGATGTACAAGTCCATTTCAGTTCCCAAATGAGGTTTACCAAGATTTGTTAATTTTTTAATGGAGCCATTGACCACAGTGTATCATTGATCTAAAAGAGAATGTCTTAAGAGTTGGTGGAGGAGAGGTTTCAGTACCATTCTTGCAAGGTTGGTCTTCTCATGTCTGTATTTGTGCAATTTTTTTAAGCTTGGTATCTTTTCTTTTCTTTTCAATGATAGCTGTTGTTTTCCTTGAATTTAAAGTGCTTATGTGTTTCAATAGATTGCTGTTTGCTTTAGTGATTAACTTGTATGAAAAGTTGAAATTAAAGTATCTGTTTTTCCAGAAAAAGACATTCCTTCTCATTTTCTGGATGAAGAAAGATACTCCAAACAGGCATCCAGCTCAGGAACTGCAGTAAGTCTACTATTGATGAAGCTCATTCTCCACATTTCCTAATGAGTCAAACAAATGAACTTCATATGAATTCTATAGGCTCTGTGGATGCAGCTCCTATCTCTGTAAATCAGTCTCGATTTCTGATAATCTATTAAGCCTTAAAAGGTTAAACAGTTTGTGGTGTCTAATATCTCATGAAATGTTCCCTTATTAATTGATGTAGTCAGCTATTTTTTTATTCATGTCCATTCTCCAGCAATATCTTTGTGCCTACAGCAAGTTTTGTGTTGATTACTTGTGATTCTTCAGGTGACATCAGCAGCAAAAGATAAGAGCAGTAATTTGCCTGCAGGAGGTGGTCAATCTTCTGGTTAGTTACTGGAACTTTTTTTCCCCATTATGCCAGCTTTTGTCACTTGACGGTGCATTGTCAAAAATAGTCATCAAGTTTCCAGTGGTATAGTAGTTTTCGTATCATGATATAGCTGTGGGTTTTTCTTATTCAGAAACTGGTTTACTAACTTGCCTGCAAAAAGTTTGATTTTATATATATTGCTGATGATCTTTTCTTATTTTCTTGCATTGGTTGCAGGTGGCACACATGGTAACACGACTCAGGTAATTCTGCTATATTCTACTAATGCTGTGAGTGAATGCCATTGGCAGCAGAGAATGCCACCTGAATCATTCACCAAAATTGTGGACTGGAGCTAGGGGGTCAGTTTTAATTGATTTAGTGGTCACCTAATTCTCTCAGAATTTTAAATTTTCTGTAGGGACCTGATTTTGAAGCCAAGGTTGCAAAGCTTGTTGAGCTGGGTTTTGGAAGAGAGGCAGTAATACAAGCTCTGAAACTATTTGATGGCAATGAAGAGCAGGCAGCGGGGTTTCTTTTTGGGGGCTGAAATATTTTTGGAGTATCATTTGCAGTTGATCAAATGATTTAATACGAATTAACAAAATTGGAATTGTGGTTGAGGTGGCAGCATTGCATTGGACATGATTATACTCTAAACGTTCTTGCAATTCAATAAAAATATTCATAATTTTTCCCATTTTATAGCTTCTAGGCATTCATTGCAATAGGACTGACTTCTTACATTGTAATAACCTTCTGACCGTGTCAATTCTCCAAATACATAGTCCTTGGGCTTCACATTCTCCTTAGAAGTAAAGGTGACTTTAAATGTCATCTCTTCACCATATTTCGTGAATGTCAAGCTGTTTGACTCAGCGGCAGTTGAGATTCCATGTATGTCTGTAACTTGTGCAGTGTATGTGCTGGATGGTGTACCAATATTCATAACTCTTTGAGATACGGTGACCGAACCATTGAAGTCAGGAATGGCAATTGAAGGGCAGTGGAAGCCAGCCATGTCAAATGATTTCGGGAACGGGTACTTTCTGGATCTACGAATCTCTCTACCGTGCTTTCCCTGCAGTGACGGTTGCAAAGGTACCCCAAGTAATCATACAAACTCAATTCCTAGACTAGGCCAGGATCCATTGCACTGTTAGGACTCAGATGTCCTGAACCATATTCTAATGGGGTTGCTTTGCTCTGGTATCTATTGTTGTTGCTGCGAATGAAATAATTGTTCAATCAAGAGCAAGATGTTGATCTATGTCCAAAAGAATAAATATGAGTCACACTCAAGTCTGGACATCCAGATTTTCCAACTACAATCAGAGTTGTACAATGCTGTATAACTTTAATTGTAGTTCGAAAATCTGAACGACTGGACCTGAGCACCATTAGAATTAACTATATACCTGTTGTCATGATTGCGGACCGAATGGCCGCCGGACTCCAATCTTGGATGAAGGTTTTTGATAAGGCCAGCAGCACTGGCTACACGGGGGGCTGCCATGGAAGTACCTTGGTCCGTGTTGCAAGGAATCCGGCGAGTATCACCTCGATGATTACCTACTCCTATGTTTTCAGAATAGGCTGCGATTACGTTAACTGCCCGTTGCAATCACATCAGGCTGAAACAAACAATGACATTAAAAAAAATTCAATAATTATCTGATGGAAAAAACAATAATATTAAAAAATTTTAATTATTATCTGATGATATATATAGGATATATTCATTAATTATCTGATAAAACAAACAATAACATTACAAAAATTTGACAATTATTTGATGATATATATATAGGATTTTGGAGGTAACTGAATTAATGGTTTTGATTCCTTTTGCTAACCTTGATAATAGCTGGCTTGATCTTACGGGGTCCCCATGATGAAAAGAAAGCCACTACTGGCGACGACTTTGTATTGAATTCTGTCACTGCTTCAGTCATAGATGCCACTGTGTTACTGTTGTATTTATCAATATATATACACATACACAACCGTGGGCTGCTAGCAAGCTAGCTGGTAAAATTGAAAATTTCATATTTCAAGTGTAAACGTTGTTTACTTGGTGGATTTGATATAGTCAAACACAGATTGACCATCCGTGAAATTTAATCGTACAGCAGGAAGCGTGCAAGGAAAAGTTGTGATTGACTTATTTAACCTACCTGTAGCCCAAATCATCCCAACAGCACCTGCCTGAGCAGCCTCGAAGCCCTCATGGTTTCCTGCACCAATGCCCTTTAACCTTGTTCGGATCAAGTGTTCCAGGTTTCCATGGTCTACTGTGCCATTAATACAAGCATTAACATTAATGGATTGCAAAGAATAACAACGCTTCAGAATTTACAGCTCAATCACGCATCTTCAGCAGTTGCATTGGCGAGTCTGGCATCTTCTTCGCTGACCAGTTCATAAAAATTTTGAGATACCGCGCCTTTAGGCGTAAGGCTTGCTCCCTGGAGTTGCTTATTGTTTCCGAGTGTAACATAACTAGTGAACTCTCTATCCACACCCACGGTGAGCAACCAGGGGGCAAGATTGTCTACTGTTCCCCGATCTGGTCCTTCAATGCCGGCGCATATAACGGTAAGAATCCCATGCACCATAGCATGGAACGAACTAATTGCAATACCATTGTCAAAGTACTCTTTAGCTTCCTTAACATATATCGACATTGTTATTATATCAACACTGTCGTGTATTGCGTCCGCAAAGGCAAGTATCATGTCTTCATCATAGCACGTAGCTCTTCCGTTTTCGCCCGACCAGCATACTTTATAACCAGCCACCCACTTACATCTGAGACTAAGTTACCAGCGGCGGTTGATAAAGTGAGTACGCGATGGCCGTCCATGTCTGTAGCGGTGGAAAATTCGGTCGTCATAACCTGAATAACCTGAATCAACGCCCCCGATAATAACGTCTTCACCAAATCTCCCCTTCTTTCAAGCTGAATCTAAAGGAATCACGTTATCTTTCTCTAACGGTCTAACCCAAGAAAGCTCCATGATCGTATTGTTTGCGTTGCTCTGGGTTTATTCAAGAAAACTGATACAACATCCGGGTGTTCTGATTCGGAAAAGCAGAATAATTAACATTTTCAAAAATTGAACTAAAGAAGAAGAGAGAATCAGTTGCTTAATTACTTGCTAGCTGTTGTGCGTGTTCTTCTTCGAGGTCTGCAGCAAAGCCATTAATGTATCACGTGTCCGAGGAAGAAATTGATTCTTTTGTGTGCTCAATACTGTTTTGTTAAATGGAAGATAGTTCATGCCTAATGAGTGTTGGGAAATTGTTGGGTGAAGTAGACATGCAGTTAAAGTAAAATTGAAAAATAATGAGACATAATAATCATACAGTGATTCGGCTTTTAGCCTACATCCACGAACGAAGATAGAAGGAAAATATTTTACTAGTGAAAAGGAGTTACAAGTATTGTAATATTTTAGCTCACTGCCCAAAACCCCAACACACCCAAACTCTCAAATCACTATAACAAGAGCTTTATTATTTAATCTCTTCAAAACTCTCTCTAACTATATGAAATGTTTCTCAATTTTGTGATGCAAGAAACAAAATAGGGAGCTCCCCCTTTATAGCCAAATATTGGCTATTATTTAATCATTTTTTTTCAACTATGGATGGCACCATTTTTCAATATGGTTGGTACCGTCCTTAGCAAATGTAAAAAAAATGGGTGTGGAATTCTTGCTCTTCTAGAAGAGCAGCCCACCACCTTTTGATATCCTCCCACTTGGAGATTTGATCGAGAACAAATCAATCTCCACCCTATATTTTCTGCTTCACCATTGTCGTGTCGCTTACGTCTCTACTAGGCTACAAGAGGATCTACTCCAAACAAACTTGTCAGCATTGCTTGGCTTGGTCATAACATCTGCTAGGTTCTCCTTAGTATGAATTTTTTATAAATCTATACTTCCATTTTCCACTACTTCTCGAACGAAGTGATACTGAACCCCTATGTGCTTTGTCCTGGAATGAAAGACTGGATTCCTTACAATGTGTAAGGCACTCTGACTGTCACAAAACACAGAAATTTTCTGTTGTTTGTGCTAGAGCTCCTTCAATAACCTTTGTATCTAAATAGCTTCCTTGCAAGCTTGTGTAGCCGCCATGTATTCTGCTTTTGTTGTAGATAGAGCCACAACAGTCAGCAGTTTTGAAATCCAGCTTACAGCTGCTCCCGCAAGTGTAAGCACATAGCCAGTAGTGGATTTCCTTTTATCAAGGTCTCCTGCAAAATCTGAATCTACGTAGCCCCTGACAATGAATTCCGATCCTCCATAACATAATGCAACATCTGAGGTTCTTCTGATGTATCTCAAAATCCTCTTCACAGCTATCCAATACTCTCCATCAGGATTCGCCATGTATCGACTGACTGCTCCCACAGCTTGTGCAATGTTTGGTCTTGTACAAATCATCGCGAACATTAAACTCCCCACTACTGATGCATATGGCACTCGAGACATCTCATTCCTCTCTGCTTTATTGCTAGGACACATACTTGAGGATAATTTAAAATTAACAGGAAATGGGGTAGAAATTGACTTACAATCTTACATGTTGAAGCACCGTAAGATTTTCTTTAAGTAATTCTTCTGTGAAAGCTAAATCTTTCTATTATTTATGTCTCGGTAAATTTACATCCCTAGATTCTTGTTTGCTGGTCCCAAGTCCTTCATTTCAAACTCTCTCGCCAATTGTGCCTTCAATTCTTGGACTCGATCTTTATTGGGGCCTGCTAACAATATGTCATCCACATACAACAGCAAAATGATAAAATTATTATCTTCAAACCTCTTATAATATGCACAATGGTCTGAACTCAGTCTGTTGTATCCAAAGCTCATGATGAAGGAATCAAATCTCTTATACCAACACCTCGACGCCTGTTTGAGACCGTATAAAGATTTGTTCAACCTGCAAACCAAGTTCTCCTTTCCCTTTTCAGCAAAACCTTTTTGTTGGAGCATATAAATTTCTTTTTCAAGTTCTCCATGAAGAAATACAGTTTTCACATCTAACTGCTCTAGATGTAGGTCAAACGTAGCACAGATTGCCAATACTATTCTGACTATCGTGAGTCTAACCACAGGAGAAAATATTTCATTGAAGTCAATGTATTCTTTCTGAGCATATCCTTTCACCATTAATCTTGCACGATACTGCTCTACTTAGTCATTGCCATCTCGTTTGATCTTGTAGACCCATTTATTTCCAATGGCTTTTCTTCCACGTGGTAGTGGTACAAATTCTCATGTCTTGTTCTTGTGTAGAGCTTCAATTTATTCCTGCATTGCTGTCATCCACAAAGCAACATCTGAGCTGTTTAAAGCTTCATGGAAAGTTGATGGATCTCCATCTTCTGTTAGAAGACAGTATGCAACATTGATCTCGGTGACATACTTCGAGTGCCACGCTGGCAGTTGTCTGTCACGAGTTGATCGACGAACTTCTGGAGTCTCAGACTCGACTGGTTCTTGTTCCTCATGCTCTGGTACTACTTTAGAAGATTCTGAATCTTCTGGATTATTTTCCACATAAACTGGTACAGTCTCTGACTTTTCTTTTACAGTGCTACCATCATTATCTCTCCTTTGCAGTTGATCTTCTACAAAGATAACATCTCTGCTGATGACGATCTTGTGGGCAGTGGGGTTCTACAGACGATATTCCTTTACTTCATCAGCATATTCCAATAAGATACATCTTCTAGATTTTGGATCAAACTTTGTTCTTTCTTGGACATTGTACATCACGTACACAGGACATCCAAATGCATGTAGGTGAGAGTAATCTACTGACTTTCTAGTCCATATCTCTATCGCTGTCTTCAGCCCAATTGCTGTGGATGGCGACCGATTTACTATATAACATGCAGTTTTGGCAGCTTCTGCCCAAAATGAATTAGGTAGACCTGCATACTGTTAGAGTGCAATTTATGCACTAATTTTGTATTGTTTACTCCCTTTAATATCAATGTTTTGCACTTAATAATAGTGATTTATTTATGTTTTATTTTGTAGGTGCAATTCTATTGATTGGTGCTAAAATTGAGCTAGAAGATGATGTTTGAGGATGATTATTTGCATGGAGGAATTATGAATTTCAGAAGAACTTTGTTGATAAGGCGTGGGCGCGTCTTTGTCAGCAACAAAGAACTTTCAGTTTTTATTTTAACGTGTTTCACCTTTTTGGGCTATTTTTGTAATTACGAATTTAGAGAATATTTTAGATTTTAGTATTATATTTTTAGAAGGACTTTACAATACAAAGGGGATTGAAACACAAAGAGAGGGGGAAATCAAGTAGGAAAAAGAAAAACCCTAGATCAAAATTTCTCTCTTCTCTCTATGAGGAACTAAATCTAAAATTCTGGTTGGAGGTTAATAAAGCTTTGATTCATCATTACTGTTAGATCTTTCTTATGCTTTAATTGTTTTATTGCTTTTTGGGTATTTGTTTATTCTCTGAATTAGTGTCATGATTATGTTTGTTAATTAGATAATTGGCCACTATTTAATTATCAACCTAATCTACTGTCAATTAGAAGATTCATCGTATGAAGATTTTAATGTTTGTGACAAATAGCACATCATGCATATTGTGTTATGAAAATAAACAATCTAATTTAAATGAACCATCGTATGCGTTTGTTGATTAGGATTTGGGTCTCTCTGGTTTTTCAGGCTGTCAATTAATTAAATCCTATGATCGTATCTAGGGTTATCTATTGATTAGGGAAATAACCAATGGTCGTACCTTGGTTATCGACTAGTTAAGGAGAGATTGGCTATTAGAGCGTCTCAGTAGCTATAACCAGTCTATTCATGAGTAATAATTATTTATATTTAGATCAATGATCAGTAGTCGAATCAAGCTGAGTTAATTCCTTCAACCAGAGCTTTTTCCAATTTGAATTACAATTTTAATTTGGACTCTTGTTATTTTTAATTAGATTTTGAATTTTGTCAACAATCCCCCATTTTACATTTTACATTTTAAAAGGATTTAAATAATTACCAATCTCTGTGGACACGACCCTGCTCAATCACTATACACAAATTTATTTAGAGTAGGTCTTTATTTTTGCTGGCTTCGACAACCATCATACACTCAGCATGCCTTTCTTATTCTTTACATGGAGTCTACATTCTTCGTTTCAGTTTGTTGAGGTGTATGTCACATGTTGCCTCTGAATACCTTCTTGTTTCTGAAAGTAGAAACTGTAGTCATATCTCTCACAGATTATCGTCCTCGAGCACTTAATCCTTTTTACCGGTTCAAGTTCAACCAGCGCTTTGTTGTTTGAATCTTGAAAATACATCGACTTTTAACTTGAATTAGTCGCCCATTATCTCTAGAATAATCGATCAATGAAATCCTTTATGTACTTTGCACCTCAGCCAGATATGTCAGATGATTCTCAAACATCAGAATGAACTATGTCTAAAATGCATTTACTTCTAGCAACAAATCTACTAAACTTTAATCTATTCTGCTTACTTGTAACACAATGCTCGTAAAATGGTAAACTTACCGATTTGAGCCCTGGAAGCAATTTTCGCTCAGAGAGAATTTTTAAACTTTGTTCTGACATGTGGCCAAGTTTGAGATGCTACATCATTGTTGATTCTTCTCCATTTGACGCGACACACGCATCAGCTTCCTGCAGTGTTTCTCCTTTAAGAATGAATAGATTAGCACCGATCTTTTCTTGCTCGCATCATCTGGCCTTACGCTGACTCACGATCCATTTTCAACATGAGTTTTGCACCCATAACTATCTATTTGTCCCAAAGACAATAGATTTTTTCTTCATGCCTTTGACATGCCGTACCTCCCCAATTGTGCGAATTGTACCATCAAACATTTTGATTTTGATAGTACCAATGCAAGCGATCTCGAAGGCATGATCATCACCCATGTATACAGATCCTCCTGAGATAGGTTCATATGTGTGAAACCATTCTCTCCAAGAGGTCATGTGCCATGTAGCTCCTGAGTCTATGAGCCAGATGTCAGATAGTCATTTTTTGCCTTCTAAAACAGTTGTTGCCTCGCTGTAGAGAATTTCACCATCATCCGAGGTACTTGCTACACACTCCTGAGCGTTTGATGACTCAGGTTTATTGTTTTCACTCTGCTTGTTTTTCCAACACTCTTTCTTGACATGCCCTTTCTTGCCACAGTTATAACATTTAATATTCTTCTTACTTCTGGATTTTGATCTACCATGATTGTGACTCCTACTGGAGCCACGTTCCGTTGATCTCCCTCTCGTGAAAAGGAGTTACAAGTATTGTAATATTTTAGTTCACTGTCCAAAACCCCAATACACCCAAACTCTCAAATCACTATAACAAAAGCTTTATTATTTAAGCTCTTCAAAACTCTCTCTAACTATATGAAATGCTTCTCAATTTTGGGATGCAAGAAATGAAATGGGGAGCTCCCATTTTATAGCCAAATATTGGCTATTATTTAATCATTTTTTTCAACTATGGACGACAACATTTTTCAATATGGTTGGTGGGTGCCATATGATGTAAAAAAAAATGGTGTGGAATTCTTGCTCTTCTGAAGAGCAGCCCACCATAACACATTGCAGACCTGCACGACACTTGGTATAGTTTTTTTTTTAAGGAAAAGAAAAAGCAAATGAATTGTTGTTCCAGCCGTCGTACAATAAGATATTAAGATCAACAAACTTGAAACTTGAAACGGGTCATATGATAAGAATGAAAACCTAAGAGGGCAAATGTTAACAGTTACATAGAAAATTAGAAATTAAGTAAGTTTAAGTTGAATCACTAATCTTCCTTTATAAATGTAATGCAATTAAATTTCAGTTGAATAACTAATCTCATGGCCTTCGCATATAGTTCTGCCACAACTTGCAACCACGTTGTAATTAAATGTAATTAAAGAACCCAAAACTAAAATGAAATTTGATAGCTTAACCAGGAATAATCAGACATCAAAACAGAACCGAACTTGAAAAAAGTGAAAGAGAAGGAAAACAAACGCTTGCCTATTCGGCGGCAAATGTTTTTGTAGGCGAAAAAGATAAAAGGGAGAATAATAACAGCTGAAAAGAGAAGTGAAAGACCCTCATTTTATCTTTTTTAATTTTGATTGAAATAATTCTGCTGCTATTTTCTCTCCAAAGAGAAAATTTGAAAAATTTCTCCCTAAAGAGATACGCATTTCGCGTCTGCTTTTGCCAGGTTTTTAACTGTGCTTTGCCTATTTTTTAGCCCAAATTTGAAATTGGAATGTGACTGATAATATTGGAGTCAGAGTTTTATATTTTTGTCTTTGGTCACAATTTGGCGGAAGTGTAATCTCGATATTCGTTGCTCATATTTACTAATTTTAAGAAAACATTTTTCTTTCAATAGAAAAGTAACATGTATATAATTTCTCTTTTTTACTCTTTTAATAGTATGATTACAGAATTGAACCATTCATTAGTATGATTTTTTTTTTCCTTTTCTTTCCAATATATGAAATAATTCAGAAGGAAAAAAATGGTCTTCAGGAGGAAGTAAAGGAAGTAACACAAAGTGCTTTTCAAAAAAAGAAAAAAATAAATAAGTGAAGAGGTCACTTCTGATCAAGGACATTAAGCCTATGTAACCAAAGAATAATGCTACTGGAATTCTAATAGTACAAAAAAATTGACATGCAATGTTTCATTGTCGGCACATGTACATTTCGAATTTATTATCCATCAATATCAGGCAGCCGGGGCACCATAGCTTCGTGGGCAAATCCTCTTTATTCAGCTAGCCACCCATGTTCTACTCCCAGAGAGGAAGCCACCCTCTAATTTAATATGCTTCGATTTAAGTTTTGTTTATTTTTAATATACATAATTCTCTAGTATACACATATAAAAGTAAACTTGTTTTTTAAGTTTTTGAAAAACTCTTTTTTTTTTTTTCAATTTTCTCGCACATTGAGGCCATATTATTCAAGAGAAAGAAAATGAGATTGTGAACACGAACTGCAGTCATTACATTTACAGCTAAAATGCAGTCATTACATTATACACATCTTTCATTCATTTTAATTGCCGCCATAGCAGTCATTACATTGACATCTAAAATGCAGCCATCTCATTATTCTTCTATTGTTGCTTATGCTTCAGAGCAATAGAACTTCTCACATTGTGAACAAGAACTGACCATATTGTTTTAGACAGATTTTAGATGCGAAGGAAAAGAGTAAAACCTATTTAAAACAATAGATTTATTTTTTTTGGGTAACTAGGGTACCACACTTGATTAATGTGTGCGATATTTTAAGGATCCAAAGGAGGTAAGGAGAGTGGGAGGATGGTAATGACAACAAAAGGTGGAAATCTGGAAAGAAGGTTATTTGAGATGAGCTTTTAACCTGCAAAACAATGAAAAAGAGTTTAGAGGTAAAGCCGAGGTAGTCCGGTATCCACAATCCGACGCTCAAGTCAGCTACTGAAGCTTTTACGATGGTGAGAGCTTGCTAGCCTTCTCAAATGGTGCTATGAGGTTGAAGAAGACCTCAACTTTTTTTTTTTTAAGGAGTGTGTGTGTGTGTGTGATGTTGAATGATGAAAGTAGAACATGGATGCCTTTATATATGGAGTGTCTTGGCTGTCACGTGGCGCATTTTTAATGGTTATCGGCTATCCTTTTCTAGGCTTTTCTATCTTTTACCTTTTCTAGGATTTTTGGGCCATTATAAGCATACTTGGGGAGCAAGAAGGCATTTATGTCGTAATTTATCCTTTTGGACACGTGGTGTACGTCCAAGATACCTCAGTAGAAGTTGTTTGGTAGGGCTGTTGAGGACCATTGTCCTTGGTACAACGTCCTTAACTTTTTAGCAGATTTTTCAGCAATATATTTTAATATTTGATTTTTTAAAAATCAAATATTATCTTTTAGGCGATGGAGATGTTTCTCGTGACTGACTTTTTAAAAACTTTTCCTTGATCATTTTGCATTTGATCTATAGTACCCTTCATACCTTTTTAATCTTCAGGCGTATTTGGTTCATATTGAGTACCTCAGATACCGCACTTATTGGTATAAGTAAGGTACCTCGGGTACTCGAATTTGTGGTATAGGTTAGGTATCTCAAGTATCCTAATTTATGGTGTTTGTCAGGTACCTTGTGTATCTGAATTTATGGTGTAGGTCAGGTACCTCGGGTATCCAAACTTATGGAGTAAGTCAGGTGCTTCGAGTGCATACAGTGATTAGTTAGAGCCATGGCACCCCTCGTCAACACGTGATGTTTTATTATGATTTTTATGTTTCTCCCCAAACATACGTCAATTCTCCAAAAACATAATCCTTTTACTTGTCTTGTCCTTCAACAGTAAACGTAACTTTATATGTCATCTATTCGCCAACTTTGGTGAAAGCCAAGTTGCTAGGCTCAACATTCACTTTGATTCTATGTATTCCTGAGGCTTATGCCTTGTACGTGCCTGATGGCCCAACATTCTTAACTCTTTGAGTCTATTGTTCCAAGTTTGTGTTAGATAAAAATCAGTTATTTTTTAAAAAAAACTTTTAGGACCGATCTTATACAATATATAGGAATACATAATCTAGAAATTGTACCTTAATAATCCGAGAAGATGAACAATATAAATTACTCTAGGTTCCCAGATCACGATCCGTCACCACCGCACTGGTTAGATCACGATTCGTCACCAAATGATCTTCTAGGTTATGACTCAAGTTTGATCTACATTTGACGCGTGGGCACCTTTATCACCACTGTAAGCAACTAGCAAGAGAAAAATTTTCATCTCCAAATTAGAGAGAAAAATTCTTTTTCTCTGATCTGTATATTGCGACTCTCTTTCTTTATAGAGAAAATAAGCTTTTTTATATCTCCCTTTAGTGAAACCCTAGGCTCCAAAAGTAAAAGTCGCGTTGCTTGCTTTTTTCTACAGGGGGCTCACCTTATAAAATAACATAAGGCCCCTTACACATAAGCATATTAAATGGAGTCTCCAACTAAATGATATATTTAGGTTTTTGACTCAAATAGCTAGTTATCTTACTTATTAATCTAGTAGTGTTGTAGTCAATTAAATGAGCTAACCCAGAGATCATTTGGGAACATACAATAGTGGCTACAACAATTTAAGCCTGTAATTAAACAAGCCTAATCATTTAATTCCAACTCTACTCCACTATAAGATTGGAACAGACCTCCATAATTGTATGTTCGAATAATAATTCGTCCCAAGCCACATTGATTTCTTCACTGCTCAATACTTTGTACCACATCGTTAATTAAATTGATATCTCAATTGTTCAATCGATTTAATAACATCTTATTCCTTGATACTTACTAGTTTTCTCTAATGATCATTTTCAACATACTAAATATGTTGACATACTCTGGCTAGAGAATTCTATGATCAAATGCCGAAAATCCATCAAGAGATGTGTCGTACAAGTTTTATATTGTTAGTCTATAACTCTAATACTCATAATTACTCCCACCAAGATACCAGGTAATCTTGACCACAAGTGTGTGTCGTGCCCATTGGTAACTCAAATGGAATAACAATTACGATCATGAAATCATAACTAACTCAAGATTAAGATTATAGTAAAATCAATGCCTATGAGATTTAATAAGTTTGACAGTCATTTCAAGGTTAATTAAATCTCATATGTGATCTAACTCAATGTAGTCAAACTACATTAGTAAATTCATACATGATTAAGATAAATTATTTAATGAATTTACTACAGTCTAAACCTAAATAAAGTGCCCAACTTCATTTATCAACTACGAACTTAATTTATTTAATCATAAGATAACTTGTATTTATGTCTTCTGTGAATCCATATGACGATCATATAAATACATATAATATAATTAAATGGACTTTACTAAAAATATTATGCAATTAAGATATTTGAATAAAATACCTTATTTATTTTATTAATCAAAAAAATTATTTATTTCAATTAAATAAACACATATGCTTTTAAAGAGCATATTTTCCCAACAGTTTGCACTGTATACTGCATGCAGTTCGAGCCTATTTGATTTTTGAGAACTAAGTCAATACAAAATAACAAAAATCTTCCCCAAACCGACAGATCTAAATACTCATGCGCGTCGCTCTCATTTGCATTAGCAACCTTGGCATTTGATGCAGCGATCAAGGGATTTGAATCTTAAGATGGCATGGGTTTAGAAGACATGCCTTTTCCTGAACATATATGTATATCTTGATTTAGGTCCTATTTGGGATTGAGGTGTTATAACTCTGATTCAAAATATGTAGAAACAACTCAAAATAACAATGAAAATTTAAAAAAAATATTATTTCAAGAAATCCAAACAAGGTATATGATGAGTATGATGTTGTTTTAAATGCTTAACTGAGGAAAAATAGAGATAGAGAGAGAACATACTACCAACACCAGTAAAGGCTTTGGATTCCTAAGCAGGTGGTGACGCATGGTTTGTCAGGAGGTGGAGATGGAATTCTGATTTGTTGTTGGCAATAGCACACGGTTTTTGACAGATTCAGGCGAAATTACAGTGGTTCGGTCTGTCGATTTATATTTGTCTCTTCGTTTCACTTGTGTAACCGTATGGAGGATGTGTGCGAGATTCAGGGCTATGTGTGGCAGCACGAGCAGTGGCTTCAGGCGTAGGGAATTCCACCGTTTTAAGGGTTTGTTATATTTTGATAGGAGATGAGGGTCTATATTTAGTAATCAAGTGAATTTCACTGTTTGGTTTGTCATTTTTGGTTTTGTTCGGTAAATTTAGCAGTTATTGCAAGCCCGTGTACTGTATTAACTTTTTAGTTACTTTTTTTTTTTTTGAAGAGAACTTTTTAGTTACTTAAACAAACGGAATCCCTTAAGAAATTAAGGTTTAAATGTCTTTTTTTGAAACAATAGAGAGTTTTGTATCCTTTCCTTAAAATTAAATGTTGGATTGTGTCGGTCATTTTTCATTTTCTAAATTTATTTCCACAAATAAAAATGATTCTTAGGAGGCTCATTGCTTCTACTACTTTTAAAAGCTACTGTTAAAATGGAAAAAATTATAAAATAATCAATTTTTATAAAATTTACAAAATACCTTTTTTGTCATAAATTATGAAATTAGTAGTTTATTAAGATTCAACCTCAATCCCAAACAAGGCCTAAATGACAAAGGAGTTGTTGGCATGAGGCGTATGGCCAATACAGTTTCAAGGGAGTGCCAGCTCAGCTTGAGTTTGTTAGAGGAATGGTAATTAGCATGTGTAATTTAGCACGATTAATTGTTACCTCGAGGTAAAAAAGATTGTTAGCTTGGTGTAAATACTTAGCTCGTTTCTCTTTTCTGTTTAATGAAACTGATTCCTCAGATCTAAACATTTTCTCTGCTGCTTTCTTGTTCACTTTATTTATAATGCCAAACAATCTTTATCAAACTATTTGGATGTTTATCGCTCCCTTAAGAATTTTATATAAAAAAATACTTTAAAAAGTTAAAGTTCCATGAACTTTTTTTTTTTTATTAATAGATACTTAAAAAAAAAAAAAATTCTATGCAGAAGCCGGGAAAGATCCGTTGTCCCTCAACTCTACGGAAGTTTATTGTTTATAGACAAATTTTTAGTTTTTGAATGTGGTTTATCTATGCTACTAAAGATTAAATGGGGTTGACGACGTAGATATGTAGTAATACTTAGATAATGAATTTTCTGTCCTCAGCACATTTTCTCCTCTGTTTCCTCTCTTCTCTCTTCACTTTCCAGTCTATCTCTCTTCCTCTCTCTCACCATTATTTTAGTTTTTTTTTTTTTATAAAGAAAAGTCTGCCAAAATTGTTTTTTTTTTTTTTTTGTAAAGATTGGCGATAATTCTTCATTAACAAAGGATAAGGCTCATTATACTTTCCTATTAGCATACTATTCTAGTGACTATATAAAATTCAAGAAAAAGAACATAAGTCCTCAAAAGATAATCTAGTGATCGTTGGACAATTTTGATAAAAATAGCAGACTAAGGTGTCAAATTAACCAAAAAAAAAAAAATGATGTTTAATTTGAGGTGGGAGAAGGTAGGATACGTGCTAACTTCAAAAAAAGAAAATTTATACGAATCTTTCATTTCAATTTGCTCGCCTAATTAAGTGTCATTAGTCATTACAAGCTCGACACATCATTCTATTTACTCTTCAGCTTCAATGCAATAGGACTTCTTACACGGTGAGTACCATCTGACCATATCAATTCTCCAAAAACATAATCGTCGGTCGCATTACGCTTTGCGTTTTGTTCAAGAGTAAATGTGGTCTTAAATATCTTCTCTTCGTTGATTTGGGTGAAGGTCAAGCTGCTAGGCTCAACATCAATAGAGATTCCGGGTATTTCCTTGACTTGTGACTTGTACGTGCCCGGTGTACCAACATTCTTAAGTTTTCGTGTCACAGTGACCGAGCCTGCAAGTTCAGGAATTGCAATTGACGGGTAGTTGAAGTTTGCCAGCTCGAATGACTTGGGGCAGGGGTGCTTCGCCGGATCTACCACAAATTTCTTCACAACGTCTTCTTTGTAACCACGGTTACAGAGATAGCCCAAGTAATCATCAAAAGTCAAATCGTAAACGAGGCCAGGATCCAATGCACTGTTCGGATCCACATGCCCTGAACCATATGCAAATGCCGTTGCCTCTTTGCCATTGAATTCCGAGATTGGTTTGTTATTTGTATCTGTTGCTCTAGCTGCAAATGAAACAAATTCATTAATTAATGTAGTGCACGCAATCAATTGTATAATACATAAACACGATTTATGCTGAAAAAAGAAATTAATAGATACCTGTGGTCATGATTGCAGATTTAATTGCTGCAGGGCTCCAATCAGGATGAACAGTTTTGATAAGGCCAGCAATACCAGCAACAATAGGAGTTGACATTGAAGTGCCATCCATTGCAGTGAAGGCAAAACGGCGATTATCACGAGCATCGCCCGTCGGTCCTCTTTCTGATGTGAAGGCTGCAACTATGTTAACTCCTGGTGCAATCACATCAGGCTGAAATGGAAAATTAAAATTTTTCAGAATTATGTTTTGAAGTAGTAAATAGAATGAGAAGCCAAAAGAATAAATTTTTGATTCCTTTTGTAAATTAACCTTGATAATGGATGGATCGATCCTGTTGGGCCCCCTAGATGAAAAGGAAGCCATTGCTGGTGACGGCTTTATATCGAATTCTGTGTGAGCATCAGTCATGAATGCCTTCGCGTCTCTGTTTGATTAATTTGTAAACAATACGATTATGATCAGTTGCTGCTTGTAAATTAAACTTTCCAAGTACAAACACTATTTGGAAGCGAATACGAAATTAATAAAATATAGCTTACTTTGTAGATTTAATATAGTCCAATACCACTTCAAAATCCTTGAGATTCAATTTTGTAACAGGAAGGAAGCCATAACTAGCTGAGAATGTCCCACTTGCCCCAGTAATCATCGCAACAGCACCAGCTTTAGCAGCCTCGTAGCCCTTTTCTTCATGAAGGCATACCAATATGCGTCCTTGAACCTTCTTCCGATCAAGGGTTCCAGGCTTGCATGATCTACTGCACAAGTTAAAGATTATTAAGACCATAATTAATTACATTTTTCTTTCTTTTAACATATTGCAAAATGCTTAGATCCGGACGTCCAAGCGAACTTCTATAAAATTCCGCTTTTGCGTCTGAACATGACTCTATATCATTACTCCAGGTACACGGTACTCACGCATCTTTATCAGTTGCATTTGCGATCTTGGCGTCTTCTCCAGCGATCAATGGAAATGATTTTCGTGGCATGTCCATAGAAAGGCTTGCTCCCTGGGAAAGTTGATTAACGATCATTAAGTATGATGAATATTTATTTTGTAGATTTATATTATCTTTTAGAAGAAATTCAAGTAATACCCTAAGGCGCTTGTTGTTGCCTAGTGTAACATAACCAGCAAACTCACTATCCGTAGTGCTAGCACCAACGGTCAACATCCATGGTGCCATGTTATTAATTGTTTGTGGCTCCGGTCCTCCATTGCCTGCGGCTGCAACAGTAAGAACTCCATTCATAGTCGCATGAAAGGCGCCGATTACGACCCCATCGGATAAAAAATCAGCAATATTGTCGTACCCGAGTGATACGGTTATTATGTCAACACCATCATGTATTGCATCATCAAAGGCTTCAATGGTATCTTGCTCCGTGCAATCATTTCCATGTGCAGCATTGTGGTCCTCTTCACTGTACCAACATACTTTATAAGAAGCTACACGGGCTCTAGGGGATCCTCCTTTTGCCGTTCCATACCTATGATTGCAAAAAGCACCGACATATTGAACAAAGTTACCAGCGGCTGCTGATAAAGTGTGGGTGCCATGGCCATCCAGGTCTCGACCGGTTCTTAATTTTGGAGGTATGTCAAATGCCGAGTTTCTCTTGGTTGCAGCTGAAATGAGACCTTTGTTGTAATGCCTTATTCCTATCAGCTTCCTGACAGCGATAAACCAAATTAAGTGTACCATAACATGATAAAAGACATCGCTCCAAAAGTATTGTTGCTCCTCTTTCATTCAGTCTTTTTCACGTTTATACTTAACCAGTCATGAAAATAATCGTATACATAGCAAAAGTGAATGAAAAGCAAAAAGTACTCCTGGAGCATAGCCAAACTTTCTTCCATTGGAATAATTGAAAAAAAAAAAAAAGGAATAAAACGAAGAATCTAGATCATTTAGGACCCATTTGGAATGGATGCACTTTGACATGATCTTGACATGATCTTAATTTAATAGTGAAATGAAAGAGTTGAAATGTTTAGTGTAAAGATTTTGTCATAGCTTTTGGTTGTGTTTAGTATTGAGATACTATAACCTAAAAACTATAGTTGCTGTGAAAAAAAAAGGTATGAAATAAAAGTTAATAGCATGTAGTAAGTATAACTTTTAAATAATAATTTTTAAAAAATAGCACAGATATAATATGTTTTTCATTATGCAAGTGGTTTCAAGTCACAGCAACTAGTGTTTTTCAAATACTTTAGTGAAATAGCCTGAAAGTTAATACAAATAGGATGTTAGATTTGTTCCACCAATAATGTGTTTTTTAAAATTATCCAAATCTTTTGGTAAACTCAATCTAATTTCATTTTAAGAAAGTGGGAGAAATTGTAACAAGTAATGACCTATTGCATTCGACTCCATAGTGGTCGTCGTTCTGACAGGTTCCACGCCACTTTGAAGGAATAGGACCCATCTCTTCATCGCTAAAACTCTCTGATTCCGGCCAAATCCCTTCCAATATGATTTTAAAGAAATATAAAATCATAATATGCCAAACATTTTAATAACTAAAATTAAACAAAAATAGGTAGATTTGCATATCATTCGCCAAAAGTGTTGTGCTTAATTAGACATGCACTCAACAAATAATGTATACCGAGAACTAAAGCATTAATTATTTGTTAGGAAATTGAGTTTCCTCCCAAGATCACTCCAAGTAATTTGTCAAGCAAAAAATTAACAGAAAAAATTAAATTGAGAATACACTAATCACACAACACAAGATTTACATGAAAAACTCTAAATTCGGAAAAAAACTACTGCCGCTGTCCAAAGACAATCAGAGAAAAATATTCACTATGTAAAAAATTTTTAAAACCATATTTTCAGAAATAATTTTATCTCACCCAAGCCCCAAATACATAATCGTGAGAAATATTTCTTGACAAAGTAAATCCGTAATACCCATATTGAGAAGCCAAATATTCTTTCAATATAACTACATGCTTCAGAACATTTCTCTCTCTCTCTCTCAGGTGATTAAGCCACCAAATTTAAAGCCATAATTTGTGACATCTTTTTTTTAATCAATTTTCAACATTATTGTGTAAAGTAAAATTGATCGAAGTCATACGAAAAGTTGAAGGGTTAAGCTAGAAACTTGATTACCTGAATCGATACCTCCAATAATTACATCTTCACCAAACCTTGCTTTCTTCCATGCTGAGTTTGAAGGAATTACATTATCTTTCTCTAGTCCAAGAAAATTCCACGCCCGCGTTGTGAGCTTTTTTGTAGGTTTACTCAAGAAAACTGATACAACTTCCGGGTGATCTGCATGAACAAAAGATACATACATACATATACATATATATATATATATATATATATATATATATATATATATATTAGTCTCATAGACTCATTAACCATATCCATTAATGGGAAAGCAGCAGAGGAACTCGGGTTTTTAGTTGAGCAACAGCAAGAGCTAAAATGAATAAACAAGAAACTTGAGCAGGTCAGAATACAGAATCTATTAACTAAAAGGGTTAATATATAAACTTTTTTTTTGGAAGCCTAAAATTCAATAGGAGCATTACCCTTTTTTTTTTGTTTGGGGGGGGGGGGGGGGGGA
Organism: Citropsis articulata; assembly: GCA_030449925.1. Lineage (NCBI taxonomy): Eukaryota > Viridiplantae > Streptophyta > Magnoliopsida > Sapindales > Rutaceae > Citropsis > Citropsis articulata. Next base: position 2,425,104 of record JASUUH010000257.1, read on the forward strand.
GAAGTGGGGGAGGCAGGGGTCCCGACTCCCAAGCGACAACATAGTTCCCTCATAATGAAAAATGCTCGTAAGAAAAAACTTGAGTTGCTTACTTGCAAGTTGTTGTGCATGTTCCTCTTCAAGGTCTGCAGCAAAGCCATTGATATGTCGCCTATAGGAGGAAGAGATCAATTCTTTTGCCTCATCACAGCTGTGTTAATTAGAAATAGTTAAAATAAAAATAGCTAATAACGCTAATTAAGGAGCAAATATGAAAATAATTAAAAGAACAGTCTCAAATTAAAGCTAGCCCTTTAATTTAATTACCTTCCTATGATTGATCCTAGAAATTCGTGGTGATAATTTTCTGCCCGATCAAGATCAGCCAATGTAGGATTTGGACCATGTGAATGTGCTCCTAAATACACAATATACGACTGCGGGATTTATGAAAAATGAAATTCAATATTAAATTAATGACACTGCTCCTGAATTAATGTAAAAGCTAGAGATTCAAAAAGAAAACAAAAATGCTTGCCTGTTTGGCGGCAAGTGCCGGTGTGTGAAAGCCAAAGAAAAGGGAGAATTGTAGCAGCAGAAAGCAGAAATTTGAGACCCTCATTGTCTCTCCTTTAAAATGTTTAATTTGTCTTTTGTCCGTAGAGATTTTCTTAAGCCATTTGCTTCCCCCAGGTTATATATATTCTATTAATTTTGCCTATTTTTGAGCCAGGTTATAACATCCAAATAAGAGTCGGGAGTTGAGACACACCACAAAAAAAGAGGTCTAAAATATCGGAAGACAGCTAGAAGAAATGAGTCGCAACTAAAAGTAACTCTAAAATGTTGTCAATTTTATAACAAAATTTATTTATTTCTGTAAATAGAACTCACACCACAAGTTTTGATTTAACAACAATATACCATACCATGGGTCATGTATGCTTCATAACAAAATTGTTCTTTCTCAAACAGAACGCGATCTTTCACATTGCAGCCAGCAACAGAGATCGAGGTTCCATTCGGTATTTTAGTTTGCAGTACTACGGTTTAAAAGCCATAATTATGTTGAAAATAAAAGTTGATAAATGATAAATATGTTTAGTAAATTTAACTTTTAGTTTATATTTTTTGGAAAGATATTTTTTTTTAATATTACATTAGAGACAATACAGATATTAATAAATTAACGAGTGATGCTTTGCTTACTCAATTCGGATATCCTAATTGATGAGTCATTAATAGACTTAATAATTAAATATCACTTCATTCAATAAAATAGTGACACATTATTTGCCATATCAGTTGAGATACAAATCAAGTATCCTAACTAAGTAAACATAGCATTATTGTATCATTTTAAATTAATATAGGTTTCTCATCAAATAATTGTATGCTAAAGTTACATGAACATTTTGCAATTGTTTATTCAACGACTTATAATTATAACTTAAAAGCCACCCGCCCGCCCATGCTAGACAATAATGTTGAGTAACGTAAAACTTGCCAACTCATTTTCATTTTTATCCGCGCACACATTTTTCATTTTGAAAGTCGCACTAACGCTTAGAACCACCTATTCTATCACCGGTGATTAAATCACAAAATATTGAACAATTATTAAAGACCTTCAGGTCTCAATTTTCGTTTGCAAATAATGAACCACTAGTTAATGCACTCTCTTGGGAGGGATTTTTTTTTGAAAAATACAAAATAAAAATGAGTATATGAAACGCAATGAGTGTATACAAAGTTTTTGTTGTGCAGCAAAAGCGTCATGTGTTGTGATCTGATACCACTTGTATGCAAATGCGGAACCAATATGCACCAAATATTTACAGAAAAATAAAGGACACAAGAATGTTACATGGTTTGGCAATAAAGCCTATGTCCACAGGTAAGAAAGAATAACTGTTTTACTAACAATTAATAGAGTACAATTTTGAGTAACGAAACTTCACTTCCCAAATACCCAAACACACTCTTGGAGGAAATATTTTCTTCAAGACACACATTCTCTCACATCTTTACAAATTGACTGGACTACCTTAGGAAATGCCCTCCCATACTTTCTAAGAGCTCACTTGCAGGTACTCCCTCTCTCTGGACTTTCTCATAGAGAAATCTCTCTGCACTCCGTCATAAAGCTCATCACCTAAGCTCTTACATTTTAAAATTTTGGCATACTATCAAATGGAAAATTGATTCTCTTTATAGCCAAAATGGTTGCACTATTGCACTAAATCCTTTGTCAAATTGTCAATTAATTCGGAAACTAAATTCTTCAAAATGGAAAAACGCATACATGCGGCTCCAACTCCTCCAAATAGTCAATTTTTGGTGGCCACCGAATGGCGCAATGCGTGTGGCCTTTTGACTTTTCAACTGTTTTCAAGAAAATAAATATATGATGTGTGCGGATTATGGACCCGTCCGTGTTAACCAAAACATGATATTCTGCATAATAAATGGCTATGTACAACAGTTCATTGTCATGCCCTCATTATTCGATTTTGTTTAATTATTTGGATTCTTTCAATTTATTTATATTCTTCGTCATACTTATTAAAAGAGAAGAATTTCATAAATTCAAGAATCAGTTTGATATCTTCTTCTCTTTAGGTATGCACCAGCATAAAAAGGATATCTTCTTCTCTTTAGGTATATGCACCAGCATAAAACCGATATCTTCTTCTCTTTAGGTATGCACCAGCATAAAAAGTCACTACAAAGAAGAAGCCAGCTTATTGTCATGAGATGAGTATTTTGCGCAATGAACCTATGCGGCACTTCGACAACTCTTTGCCGAAGGTTGCTAAGTAAGTCTTGAACTTCTCGACTAGCAAGCCTACAGATTTTCGAAAGTTAGAGAGAAGAGCAATGGAGCCGAACAAGAGAAATTATATTACTTGAAAGAAAGATTACAAGAGAGCTTACAAAATTGCTTGAGTTGCTTGCTCAAAGCTTATTACCCAAATGCCTAATGCCATGCCCTATTTATAGGGAGGCTTGCCAAGCTCTAGAGATTTAGAGAATTTTACCACTAGTTAGATATTTACGGGTACTGGAAATGTGTAGAGAATTCTAGATATGTACAAGTTCAAACGTGCTAGAGTTACTAAGAATTTTTTGAAATCGGGCCAAGCTAGCACTCTTGCCTTGTCTTGGGCTCATGGCCTGGAATTTGTGGGCAATTAGGCTAGCGAATTGGCTAGTCCACAACATCATCCCCCACCTAAGCTCGCGGGGTCCTCATCGCGTTCTCGTGCTTGTAACTTTAGATATGCTCCGCGAATTGCCGCAAGTCATCTTCCTGTTCCCAAGTGGCTTTGCTCTCGAGGAGGTTTTTCTACTTCATCGAGTACTTATTATATAGTGGCACCCCTCTCCTCCAAATCATGCGATCCACAATGATGTAGTCCACATCTTTGTCGAACGTGGTGACAATGGCGGTTGGCGATCGTTTCGATTCTCCACGATTTGGGTCTTCCACGTCTCCGTGATATGGCTTGAGAAGACTCAAATGGAAGACCGGATGGATCTTGAGTCTTGGCAGAAGTTTTAGTTGATATGAGACATTGCCCACACGATGTACAATTCAGAAGAGTCCCTCATAGTGTCTCACAAATTCCTTGTGCACTTTCCGCAATGTCATGAATTATTGGGTAGGAGTTTAATCATGACTTAATCACCTTCTTTGCACTTAACATATTGTCTCCTTATATCCGCCCACTTCTTCATCTTCCTCGCGGTTTTTTTGAGGTAAGCTCATATGATGTCCACTTCCTGTACTTTTCGTGGGTGAGCTTATATACTACGGGACTTTTTTCTCCGTAAGTCGAGGCTATGGCATTGAGGGCCATGAGCTGGAATCCTATTATGATTTTGAATGGACTCTTGCCTGTAGCCTTACTTCGTTGTAAGTTATAAGAAAATTGGGCAATGTCGAGTAGCTTTGCCTAATGTCGCTGATGAGCGCTCACATAATACTTCAAGTACATTTCAAGGAGGCCATTAATGCACTCGGTCTGCCCATCCGTTTGTGGGTGGAAGCTTGTCAAGAACTTGAGGTCAGCTCCTAATATCTTGAAGAGCTCTGTCTAAAAATGTCTAGTGAACTAAGGGTCTCGGTCGCTCATAATACTCTTTGGAACTCTCCGAAGCTTCACAATGTGCTTGACGGAGAGGCAGACTGCTTTGTTGACTTTGCAATCAGCTGGTACGGCAATAAAAGTTGTATACTTTCTGTAGCGGGTGACGATGACCATAATACTACCACACCTATCGGATTTGGGCAACAATGTGATAAAGTCATAGAAACACTCTCCCATGGCCTCTTTGCGAGTGGTATTGGCTCCAATAATCATACTGGGAGTTGGTGATCCACTGATAGGTCATAAATAGTCATGCTATATTTAGTTTAATTCCCTCATATTTTGATTGATCTCGTGCTAATTTGTGTAAATTATGTTTGATTTGATCTAGGAGCCAAAGCATGGAGATTAAGATAAAAAGTGGATAATAAGGGCTTTATTTGGGCTTTGCAATCGTGGGCTGACCGTTGACTTGAAGGAGACGGTTTCCTAGCATTAAGAGGAGAAGAAGCCAAGAAGGATTAGAAAAGCTAGCAAAAGAGGAAACTGCAAGGAAAAAGGAAAACTAGCAATAAAAGGAAAGCAAAGGGCGTGTGAATATAAAAGGACATCCAAGCTTAGGGGGATTAGAAGAAGTTGGAACGTGAGAAGCAAAGAAACCAGCGGCTGCAATCATTAATCTTCATCAAATAATTCTTTTGTTTTGTTTAGCCACTATGAGTGGCTAAGCTTTTAATTCCGGTCCAGGGGTTAATCAAATTCCAGTTGTAGTTTTGTGAGGCTTTGAACTTAACAAGAATTTCTTGATCAAGTAATTTTATTTCTTGTTCTTATTTTCTATGAATTATTTATATTGATTGAGTTGGCCTTAATTCAATATTTATTTTCATCGCTAGTCATGAGTTTGTGATCCGTAATTGTCATGAACGATTGAATTGAGTAGAGTTGGCTCGTGTGTGGATATTGGTGGCCACAATTACATAGCTTGCATGATAGGCTCTAGGGAAATAAAAATGCGAAGTTGATTAAATTGGAGAAATCTGAGATAATTGATTTTTGTTTTAGTCATTCTCATTAATCTTAATGCTATCATTTAATTTGATATGGAACGATGATGCCCAGTTGAATTAATGGTAAGAATTGATTTGAGCGATTGTTTGAGTCTATTACATTAGGAGAATAATTGCTTTCTGCGGGATTCCGATTAAGTAGACTAAGTTCTTGGATTGAGTAATTTATATTTTGGCCATGATCAAAATTGCAATTGGATGGAATTGACACCCTTGGATTGGAAGTTTGGTAAGATTAATTTTCCTTGCTTAATTTTAGATCTTGTTTTATTTTATTTTATTTTATTTTATCATAATCTCGTTTAAGAACAAACCCAAAACCCAGGAAAACGGCTAACCGGTTTACCCTAACCGGCTGACCGTTTAGAGTCGAGAAGAAAGTCAAAAGCGGCTTGCGGATCCCATTTACCGGCCAGCCGTTTAAAGTCCAGAACCGATACAAGCAACATTCGGAATTCCGGTTTTCCTCATCCGGATAACCGCATCTTTCCAGAACCGAGACTTCCAGCAACCGGTCTTCCGGTTTTTCCTATCCGGATTGCCGGATCGTCGAAATCATTACCAGCCACAACCGGACTTCCGGTTTCCAACTATCCGGCGAGCCGAATCTTTCCAGAAACGAGAAGAACGAGAAACGGCTTTCCGGTTCTACCTCATCCGGCTGTCCGAATCTTCCCAGATCCGTCACAAGCAACATTCGGTCTTCCGGATTTTCCTCAACCCATGCGGATCGCGCCTGAATACTTCAACTCGTGAACGGATTGCGGATTCCTTTTCCGGTTAATCGAATCGAGTCGATGGCGGACAACACAAACGGACATCCGGTTTCCCATATCCGTTAGCGGTTATTTAGAAAACTTCACAAACAAACTAAGTTTCCCAAAACGGTATCCGTTTGATCCAAAAGCTTCGAAATCAGTTTTTTCGAAAATTAATTTTAGACTTTGAGAAAATTAAATACATAGTTCCTGGGATTCGACTGGTTTCACCATTTCTACAATTTTATTTAGGTGAATCAAGATTTGTTTTGAGAGCTTGACAAACTCCGCTAAAATTGGCGCTGTCTTGGAACTAATTTTAGTATCTCATTGTTTAATAGTTTATTTGATTTAGTTTATGACCAGTTCTTCTCATACTCTAATTTGCGGTATAATCCGAAATCGAGGAGAGACGGTAGCGTCAATTGAGGAAAGAGACTAGAGAGGGGAAACGTCGTCTTGAGGAAGAAGCAGAGATAGATTTCACTACTGGTGGTACATCCATTTTTGCAGAAGCTAAAGAAGAGATGGCAGACAGAACTCTCAAAGAACTCGCCACACCAGATTTGAATCAATGTTTCTTTTCCTAATTTTACTAATGATTTTGAATTAAAATCTGGTTTGATTCATTTACTTCCTTCTTTTCGTGGTTTTGCAGGTGAAGATCCTCATAAGCATCTAAAAGAATTTCACATCGTTTGCTCTGGAATGAAGCCACATGGTGTATCCGAGGAGCAAATCAACCTTAGAGCCTTTCCATTCTCTTTGAAGGATCAAGCTAAAGATTGGCTCTATTATCTACCTTCCCGGTCTATCACCACATGGAGCGAGATGAAGAGGCTATTACGGAGAAATTCTTTCACCTTTCGCGAGCCGCCATAGGAAGGAGATTTATGGCATCACTCGGATCACCTGGGAGGCCATGCAGTCTTGGGAGCGATTCAAGCGATTATGTGCTAGCTTTCCCCACCATCAATTTGGATCAACTCACGTCAATATTTCTATGAGGGATTATTGCCAATGGATAGGAGTATGATTGATGCAGCAAGTGGTGGAGCTTTAGTGAACAAGGCGGCAAGCGGCAAACAATTGATTTCAAACATGGCTGAAACTTCTCAACAATTGATGCAAGGCGGGTGGAGGATCTATCAAGCACGTTAACGAGGTAAGTGACCTTAAAAATCAAATTTCTGATTTAACTGCTTTGGTTCGTCAAATGGCTGTAGGGCAATTGCAAACAGTGAAAGCATGTGGAATATGCTCACTTCATGGGCATCCTACTGATATGTGCCCCACATTGCAACAAGACTCCACGCAAGAAGCCAATGCCATAGGAGGGTTTCCTGGGCACGCACAAAGGAAGTATGATCCCTATTCGAATCACTACAATCCTGGATGGAGGGATCATCCTAACTTTAGCTATGGAAACCAAGGAGGACAACAAAGGCCACCTCTTCAGAACTTCACTAGACCACCTCCAATCCCTACACAGACTCAAGCTCCAAACTCAGGTATGTCTTTGGAAGATATTGTTAAAAATCTTGCCACCAATACTCTTCAATTTCAACAGGAAACAAGAACAAGCATCCAGAGTTTAGGCAACCAAATCACTCAATTAGCCACATCCGTTAGCAAGTTGGAAGCTCAAAATTCTGGAAAGTTACCTTCACAGCCAGAAGTCAACCCAAGGAGAATCGTAGGTAATTTCATCATGCGGAAAAGAAATTCCTTCAGGATCAACTCCACCTAAAGAAGCTGAAATGGCCAAGGGAGATGAAGATGAAGAAGCTCCTCCCAAAACAAGGCGTGGGGTAAAATTCGATCCTCCTTTATCTCTTTCATCTTACACGCCTACACCTCCTTTTCCTAGCAGGTTAGCTAAGCCAAAAGAAGATGAGCAAGAAAAGGAGATTCTGGACACATTCAGGAAAGTGCAAATTAACATCCCCTTGTTGGATGCGATCAAACAAATCCCCAAATATGCAAAGTTCTTGAAAACGTTGTGCACCAACAAGAGAAAGATGAAAGCTAAGGGGAAGGTGGAGGTAAGTGAAAATGTGTCGGCAATTTTACAAAAGAATATGCCAGAAAAATGCAAGGATCCAGGTATGTTTTCATTACCTTGTGTGATTGGTGAAAAGAAAATTGAGCATGCTATGCTAGATTTAGGAGCTTCAATTAATGTCATGCCATTTTCTGTTTACCAAGATTTAAAGTTGAATGACTTGCAATCGACTGGTGTAGTTATTCAATTAGCTGACCGTTCTTATATTCACCCCCTTGGGATTGTAGAAGACGTTTTGGTGCAAGTTAATGAGCTTATATTTCCTGTAGATTTTTACATCTTAGAGATGGAAGGTCATCCTTCTTCAAAATCAGCTTCAATCTTATTAGGAAGACCTTTCATGAAAACTGCCAAAACAAAGATTGATGTAGATGAGGGTACTCTCTCTGTCGAGTTTGATGGAGAGATTGTTAAGTTTAATATTTTTGATGCAGTGAAATACCCTACTGATGTGCATTCTCTTTGTCAAATTGATGTACTTGATTCTATTGTGCAGGATGTTTTTGCCCAAGGAAGTGTTGGGAATGAGCTAAAATTAGATGCACAATCTAATTTAAAAGGCATTGGATGATTTATTCACTTTGCGACTGTGTCTAGCCAAAGACATAAAACAAAGGCGCTTTTTGGGAGGCAACCCAAATATTTTCTTTATTCTCGCTTTTGAATTTCCATTTCTTTATTATATTTAGTTTTCTTTACTTTCGTTGATTTTATTTTAAGCCTCCAGATGTTCTTGATGAAGAAGATTAACCTCAATAAACCGTGCTTGCGCCACTTTTCAGCTTTCCTTAGAACCCTCTCCCTATGCTCATTCGGGTCCACACCGCTCACATTCAGGGGAGTTTCTTTCTTCCCTTCTCATTTACTTTTCATCATTATTATTTTTTGTGAGCTATTTACTTGTTGATACATTGAGGACAATGTATTATTTAGGTGTGGGGGAGGATTTTGGCATGTTTTTAAATTGTTCTTATTGGCATGTTTTTAAATTGTTCTTAAAATTTTTTGTGTTTTAAGTCTTCTCAATATCTTTGAATACCTTGTAAGCTAGGGATACATCTTTGTTTTGAGTTTTAATGCATGAAAGAGGTAAGCATGAATAGTATTTTTTTTCTTTAAAATTCTCGATAGTGTCGCATTAATTTGTTGATTGAAAAGTGCGCAAGACTTGATGCAAAATAGACACTCTAGTGAGCTTTTGAGCCTAAGAGCAACTCATTACATTTTTGCTCCTTTTATTTTTGTTGAGTGTATCAAACTTAGTGTGTTTATTCTAGAACTTGCTTATGAATATATGTTGAGACCACATTTTGAATTGATGCTTAAGTGTGATAAGGGCAATTAGGTTTAACCAATTCTTAGACTCTAAAATACCCACCTTTTATTTTTCCCTAGTTAGCCCCTTTGAGCCTATTTTTCCCTTTCATTTGTTTCTAACACATTATTTAACCCCAAGCCTTCTTGTTTGTTATCCTTGTTTTCTTTCTACCCTATCAAGACAAGAGTGAAGTAATTGCATGTTCTTAAAAAAAAAAAAAAAAAAAACGAAAAAAAAAGAAAGAAAAAAAAAAAGAAGAAAGAAAAAAAATTCCGTTGAGAAAATTATTCCCTTGATTGGATGATTGGAGAATTATTTACAAAAGCAATTGAATTATCAAATTGTTTCTCCAAGTGTTTTAAGTGCTTAAATGTGGGGATAAATTTCATTGCTTTAGAAGTTTGTTTGTTATTTTGAGGCATCTAAATCATGCATGTAACTAACTCTTTGTCTTGATCGTTTAACCCTTCAATTTTCCTTTTACCATACCTTTACCTAAGCCCCATTTCAACCCTTGTAAAGTCCCTTTGATTTTTGCATCATATTCATATGCAGTGGTGGAGATTTAAATCATTTGCAAGCCTATGGTAATGATATGCTATGCTTTGATTTTGAGAGTAAAACACGCACCCTAAACACTTTGAGAGCATTGAGCGAAACCATGCGAGGGTGTTAAGTCTTGCTGCATTTAATTTTGATGAATCGATGAGATGCTTATGCTTTTGTTACAAATTCTATCCTATGAATGCTTATTCTCTAGATTGTCACTATGATTTGACTCATTGATGTGTGCTTAGCTTTATTGGTATTCTTGGATATTGGATGGGTTGAAGGGAGGATTGGTATGTCGATTTGAGATATGCTTGAGGACAAGCATGGTTTAGGTGTGGGGGAATTTGATAGGTCATAAATAGTCATGCTATATTTAGTTTAATTCCCTCATATTTTGATTGATCTCGTGCTAATTTGTGTAAATTATGTTTGATTTGATCTAGGAGCCAAAGCATGGAGATTAAGATAAAAAGTGGATAATAAGGGCTTTATTTGGGCTTTGCAATCGTGGGCTGACCGTTGACTTGAAGGAGGCGGTTTCCTAGCGATAAGAGGAGAAGAAGCCAGAAGGATTAGAAAAGGCGGCAAAGAGAAGCTGAGGAAAAAGGAAAACTAGCAATAAAAGGAAAGCAAAGGGCGTGTGAATATAAAAGGACATCCAAGCTTAGGGGGATTAGAAGAAGTTGGAACGTGAGAAGCAAAGAAACCAGCGGCTGCAATCATTAATCTTCATCAAATAATTCTTTTGTTTTGTTTAGCCACTATGAGTGGCTAAGCTTTTAATTCCGGTCGAGGGTTAATCAAATTCAGTTGTAGTTTTGTGAGGCTTTGAACTTAACAAAATTTCTTGATCAGTAATTTTATTTCTTGTTCTTATTTTCTATGAATTATTTATATTGATTGAGTTGGCCTTAATTGATATTTATTTTCTATCGCTAGTCATGAGTTTGTGATCCGTAATTGTCATGAGCGATTGAATTGAGTATGAGGGTTGGCTCGTGTGTGTGTATATTGGTGGCCACAATTCATAGCTTGCATGATAGGCTCTAGGAAATAAAAATCGAAGTTGATTAAATTGGAGAAAACTTAGATAATTGATTTTTTTATTAGTCATTCTCATTAATCTTAAAGCTATCATTTAATTTGATATGGAGCGATGATGCCAGTTGAATTAATGGTAAGAATTGATTTGAAGCGATTGTTTGAGTCTATTACATTAGGAGAATAATTGCTTTCTGCGGGATTAGATTAAGTAGACTAAGTTCTTGGATTGAGTAATTTATATTTTGGCTATGATCAAAATTGCAATTGGATGGAATTGATACCCTTGGATTGGAAGTTTGGTAAGATTAATTTTCCTTGCTTAATTTTAGATCTTGTTTTATTTTATTTTATTTTATTTTATCATAATCTCGTTTAAGAACAAACCCAAAACCCAGGAAAACGGCTAACCGGTTTACCCTAACCGGCTGACCGTTTAGAGTCAGAAGAAGAAATCAAAACGGCGGATCCCATTTACCGGCCAGCCGTTTAAAGTCCAGAACCGATACAAGCAACATTCGGAATTCCGGTTTTCCTCATCCGGATAACCGCATCTTTCCAGAACCGAGACTTCCAGCAACCGGTCTTCCGGTTTTTCCTATCCGGATTGCCGGATACGTCCAGAATCATTACCAGCCACAACCGGACTTCCGGTTTCCAACTATCCGGCTAGCCGAATCTTTCCAGAAACGAAGAACGAAACGGCTTTCCGGTTCTACCTCATCCTATTGTCCGAATCTTCCTGCATCCGTCACAAGCAACATTCGTCTTCCGATTTTCCTCAACCGTTGGCGGATCGCGCCCAGAATACTTCAACTCAGCAAACGGATTGCCGGATTCCTTTTCCGGTTAGCCGAATCGAGTCAGTAAGCGGACAACACACAAACGGACATCCGGTTTCCCATATCCGGTTAGCCGGTTATTTCCCAGAAAACTTCACAGAACAAACGGCTAACCGTTTCCCCTTAAACGGCTATCCGTTTGGATCCAGCAAGCTCGAAAATCAGTTTTTTCTTGGAAAATTAATTTTTAGACTTTGAGAAAATTAAATACATAGTTCCCTAGGGATTCGACCTGGTCTCACCATTTCTACAATTTTATTTAGGTGAATCAGTATTTGTTTTTGAGGAGCTTCGACAAACTCCGTCATCCACCTTATCTTGTTGGCACACAAGACAAATTCGCACATATGCCTCGATGTCGTCCCTCGTGTGCGGCCAAAAGTTCGAGGCTTGGACTAGTGCGGTGGTGCGCTAGATTCTTAGTTGACCAGCCGACTTAGAGTTGTGGCACTCTTTAATGAATTTTTTTACAAATTTTCCCACCTTGGTACTAATAGCTGATCTCCTTTGGTGAGGAGGATGCCTTCGTTTTGCCAAAATCGCCTTGTCTTTCCTTCGAGCACTTTCTCCAACAAGTCCTCTACTAGCGGGTCTTGTTAGAGGCCTTCCTTGATGTGTGAAACAAGGTCGGACTTTGGTTGGCTTATCTTACATGTCGCCAATTTGGCCTTGCGGCTTAGAGTGTCCGCAACGATATTGGCTTTACCCAGTTTATACTTGAGCCAATAGTCGAATTCTGCAAGAAAATCTTGCCAATTTTCTTTCTTCGGACTCAACTTCTTTTGAGTTTAAAAATAGCTTGTCGCTACGTTGTCCGTTATAATTGTGAAGTGTGAGCGTAGCAAGTAATGTCACCACACTCGCAAGTAATGGATCATGACTGTCATTCTTTTTCTTACACTATGTAGCGGCGTTTCGTATCATTTAGCTTTCCATATCGAACATTATTGAGTGGCCTTCTTGCATGAGGACTCCACCTATGGCGAAATCCGAGGCATCCGTTTAAACTTCGAAGGGCTTGAAGTGGTCCAAAAAAGCGAAGATAGGTTTTTCTGAATTCGCCTTCTTTAACTCCTCGAATGCTCATTGGCACTCTTCGAACTAATGCCGTGTTCTATTTTTCTTGAGCAAGTCAGTCAAGGATGCCGCCTTGGCTGAATAGTCCTTGATAAAACAGCGGTAATAATTCATCAGTCCAAGAAATGAGCGAAGCTTGGGAACTTTCGAGGGAGGCTCTCATTAAAAAATGACATCACCTTAGAGTTCTCCATCATTAGTTTTTCACCCACAATCTTATGGCCAAGGAACTTCACCTCTTGTTGGGCAAATGAACATTTCTCTATTTTAAGAAAGAGCTCGTTATCTCAGGGTACTTGGAGGACTTGTTGTAAATGTTAGGCATGTTCTTCGAGCGTGGTGCTATACACCACAATGTCATCTAAGTACATGACCACAAAGCAGTTGAAAGACCCGTACCTTTTGTACATACTGTTTTCGGTTCGTCTCTCTTGGCGATATGTGGTTGATAGTACCCGGAGCGCAAGTCAAGTTTAATGAAGTGTCGCGCCTTGCCAAGCTAATCGAACAAGTCCGCGATCAAGGGAATCAGATACTTGTTCTTGATGGTGATCTTATTCAGCACGCGATAGTCGATGCACATCCGTAGCGAACCATCTTTCTTCTTTTAAAGGAGCACATGTTCACCGAACAGGGCCTTTGAGGGATGAATGTAACCTTCGTCCAGCAAGTCTTTGAATTGTCTCTGTAACGCCTCTAATTCAAGCGGTGCCATACGACAAGGTGCAAAGGCTGGTGGCTTAACGCCTTGTTCTAGCTCGATCTCATGATCTATTTCTCGACGAGGCGGGAGCTTCATTGAAAGTTCAGGAGGCATGACATCCTTGAACTCATCGAGGACTGTTTGTATTTAAGGAGGGACTCAACTTGGCTTATTTCGGTAATCTTCCCCCTCGTTTAGATCCCGGATGGAGACCAAGAGCTTGGGTCCTTCTTGAAAGCCCTTTTAAATTGTCTTCTTCTCGAACTTACCACGCTCGACGAGAACCACGCATGCATTACTCCCGTCGAAGATGCTTAGGGAGTTCGTTGTGGGCAGCGAGAAGGCATGAACTTAATCGAAGAATTCCATACCAAGGACCATCTTGAGGTCGTCCATTGGCATGATAGAGAAGTCAAACTTTCCATTCCACGTACTGAGGGTTGTGTGCACGCCTTGTCCGATACCTGCAATAGCCTTGGCGGGTGAGTTTACCGCATTCATCGTGCCTTCGTCCTTGGTAGTCTTGAGGCTTAAGAGCTTGGCCTCGTCTATGGACACGAAATTGTGCGTAGCTTCTGTATCCAATAGCGCGCGAACAGACTAGCCATTTATCTTCGCGCTCACGTGCATGAGCCATTTCTTGACAAGTACGAGCTATTGGCGATTAAGTGTGCCGAGGCGTTGTAGAGAACTATACTAAGTTGGGGTTCCTCTGTGGACATATTGGGTTGCTGTTGAGTTGAGCAGCGAGGGCATTAAGCGACTTCTTCTTTAGACAGTCGCAAACCCAATAAGGGCCATTACAAATGAAGCATAGGCTGCGAGGCTTCGGTGGCTCTTTCTTTTTCTTCGTCTTGTCTTACCCGCTTTTATTGCTAGGAGGCTTTTTCTGCCCCTAATCTTTGCGGTTGCTACCCTTGTCCTTATGACTCTCTCCCTCATCTTTGTTTGGCTAGACTTTTTATCTTTGGATTGGGTTGAGTATTCCGTAAGCGACTCCACAATGGTGATGGCATCGTCAATCGTTTGTGTGCCACGCTTATCGAGCTCAGTCTTTGCCCAATCCTTGAGGCCATCTTGGAAGTAGAAGAAGGAGTCCTTATCGGACATGTCGTTTATCTCGAGCATGAGGGTAGTGAACTCGTTGATGTTGTCATGAATGCTGCCAGATTGCTTTTGGAGTTTTTGCATGAAGTCAGCCCAAGTGTCGATGATGTAAATGCCTTTACCCATCTCGCCGTGCTTTCGATGCCACCATAGTTGTGTAGCACCTCGAAGATAAGTGGGTGCAGTGTCCACCTTTGATGCCTTGTCTCATACACCCATGGTATCGAAATATTGATCTATCCCAAAGAGAAAGTTGTCCACGACAGTGGAATTGTATGTGCCATCATAAGTGTCGGGCTTTGGTATGTTGATACGACGCGTATCACTTGTACTTGCGGAAGCTGGGCTAGCGGAGAGTGTGCGCTTGTGCCATGCCCAGTCTGTGCAGACTTCTTCTACTTCCGCACGGACAATGCGTAGTTCTTCTTGAATAAAGCTGTGAAGTTTTAGCAACTCATCATAAAAGAATCGAAACTCACCTCGAAGAGTGTTCGATTGGTCTTGGATAAGGGCCTTTGTTACGACAGTGAAGTCGACATACTCCCCCTCGAGATCATCTACTCTTTCCTCTAACCCTTCAAGGTTGCCCTAAATGACAGACAATTCAGTTTTGAGAGTGGCTACACGAGGCTCTAATGCGTCGATGGATGGGGCCTTAAATTTGCTGCGGGTCTTGCCTTGGCTGTATTCCCTCACGATCGCGGCTTGGTTTCGATGGAACATCCATACTAACAACGCCCTCTTGTACTGGGTTTGGAGGGTTGGTCATTGCTCGTGAGCTAACTTGCATGGTTGCAAACATTAGCTCTAATATCACTTATCATAGGATGAGTGTTTTGCGCAACGAACTCGTGCGACACTTAGACAACTCTTTGCTGAAGGTTGCTAAGTAAGCCTTGAATTTCTCGATTAGAAAGCGTAGAGGTTTTTGAAAGTTAGAGAGAAGAGGGCAATGGAGCCGAACAAAAGAAATTATATTACTCGAAAGAAAGATTACAAGAGAGCTTACAAGATTGCTTTAGTTGCTTGCTTAAAAAAGCTTGTTGCCCAAATGCTTAACACCATGCCCTATTTATAGGGGAGCTTACCAAGCTCTAGAGATTCTAAAGAATTCTACCACTAGCTAGATATTTATATGTGTTGGAAATGTGTAAAGAATTCCATATATGTACAAGTTCAAATGTGTTAGAGTTGCCTAGAATTTTTCAGAATCGGGCCAAGCTAGCACTTTTGGTCTTGTCTTTGGTTCATGATCTGAAATTTGTGGGCAATTGGGCTAGTAAATTGGGCGATCCGCAATATTATTGTGGCTTCACTACAATAAGACTCTTTACATTATGAGAAACATTTGACCAAATTAGCTCTCCAAAAACATAGTCCTCAGGCTTATCATTACCCTCAACATTAAAAGTGACTTTAAATGTCTTTTGTTTGAGTGATAAAATAGGGCAACCACAATCAAGCTTTCCTTAGAAGCTTGATTCTGCTGGCCTCACCATTTAAAATGGCCTGGAGGAACATTGTCAAGCAGGAGTAGGCAAAGAGGCGATTGAAATGAGGAACAAACCCAGTCAAAACAACTTTTACACCCGAAATTCCAGGGATTGAGTTTTATCTACAAAACCCACAATTCTATGATTCTAGATAGTAAAGAAAGTGGACTCCTATAAAAAAAAAAAAAAAACCCATAATCCTAGAATTTAAAAGAGATGAGGGAGGAGCCCTATCCAAAAACCAACTTTATCGAGATCCAAAGTAGAGAAATTTTGAATTTTTGTAAAATTCCCTAAGGCCAAAAAGATAAGGTTTCATAACTTTGAATACTTTAGACCTTTATCCAATCTTAGGGAATTTGAAGATTTATCTTTTATTTTCTTTGTCCTTTTTATTTTTTTATCATTATCCCTCCTTATCATCATCCATTCTTATTTAAGGGAGAGTTTCTTCTAACTTTTCTCCTTTTGGTTCACTTTGATTGATTCTTTTTATGCAAATATTCATGTATCTAGTTATCCCATGAAAATTCATCATACTGACTTGTGCCTCAGAAGGTTAATGTTAGAAAAACTTCCGGCACCTCTGACCTTTTTCTGGTTGAAGGTGTTCTCTAGGGAAGAATCATGGTGGCCAATTTCTGCTTAGACTTATTGGATTCCTAGTTGTTGAATTCTGCTGAGGTTCTTAAATCATGGAAAAATCGTCTCTCCACACAAATAACTTTAAATGCTATCATTGGGATCTGGTTGGTAGCCTATACACCAACACAACCAGATTTTGGCATCAATATTTACCATTACTTTTATAATAGTCATTTTATTGTATTAACTTATTTCGAGCTGCTCGAACTACTAAGGGCTTAGAGATCTTAAGCCTAATATGTGAGTAATCTTGTAGTCATTAAAATTGGCTTCAAGAACAAGTTTAGCTCATTATTTATCACTTTGCTCTTTTCCTTTGCCTGAGGCTGTCGTCAACATGCCCAGAGCTATTTTTCATTTGGACAATGATATTCTCCTAATCCTTTTTCCCTCATAGCCTTTCCTAATAAAATTAGTGGTCAAGATTAAGTCTTAAATTTTCATTTTGACCATCAAACCGATGTTTTCAACTAAATTTAGAATACTAAGAGAGACTAAGATTGGATCCTAATTTGTTTCATTTAGTACTTGTAGTTTGCTTTTTTACTTTCCATCTTATTGTCTATTATGATTACTCTTTGTAGCTTGCCATGGTTAGTAATCGATTAAAATCTTAACACATTCTTCATCATTCCAATCATTAATACACATTGTTTGTGATCACCGCCAAAGACCATAATTAATCAAGAATACTTGAAATAGATATAAAGTAATAATCATTTAAATTTTTTTAAAAAATGACGAAATAAAAAGACAACAATCTAAGCTTATAAAAGAAAATTTTTCTATATTAGTAGTTTTCTAGTCCAGGCTTTTAAAGTGCGGAAAGTCCGAAAAAACTTTAAAACTATCGGGTTTTAAAGCATTAAAAAATTAAGCTTTAAGATCGCGCGGTTATAAAACTTTCCCAACTTCCCGCGCTTCAAAATCCTGGATTGGAAAATGTTCCCATATATAAATATATTTTATTATGACCTTTATCATAACAGCATTTATTGGGAGAGTTGCCTCCAACATATTTAACATTTTCATGGCTTTTTAGATCAGCAACCACAAGCGGTCTCACCAATGCTTCTAACTCCTCCTCAAAGACAACACTTTGAGCTTAACACTTTTCATACTAGCCATGCTAGATCCCATTTTGACAACGCCATTTTAGCTATGGCACTGGCCAGAGCTCAAAGGTTTAAGCTCAAAGGGTTGTCTTTGAGAAAAAGTTTAGAAGCATTGATGGTGAGCATACCCACTTCTTCTTGTTCATTTTCACTAGCTTTTTGTAGCGCAAATTAAAGAAGCCAGGGTGAACTAGAATGCACACTAGGAAGTGGAGACATCGGGTTTTTGTTGGATGGATTTTTAGAGCACCAAGAAGCTGATTACGAGTCATAGGTTTTGTATGGTTGTGGATGATGTCTGGTATGCCTACTTGGATTAATTTCACACATTTGAGAGACATGGAGTTTATGAAGCTAAAAGTATTATCCCAAACATGGGCTTGCGTAGTTGAGCTTGAAGAAGCTCATCACTAGAATTATTCTCTCCATAACTCTGCGGTACCTTGAAACTCCTACTCCTTATGTCTCTTTATAAAGTAATTAGGAATTGAGTTTTTCATACTGAATTTGTGGTTAATCATCTACAATGCATGCACTTATCCAAGTCTGAACACAAGTTTCTAGCTATACATTAAAATACACCAATAGACAATAGTATAAATAGAGTCAAAATTTAAGACAGTCGTATTTACTTATCAATGAAACAGAGATAATCAACATTTGCTTGCCAATAGTTATAAAAATAGTCAATATTTACGTGCATTTATAAAAGGAGTTTCTCTATCTATTCTTGAAAAGGATAATACTGGCGGGCATCTCACAATATGCCTTACATTTCCATTGTAAATGAAGTGTGATTTAATATATCTAAGAACGATGAGCTGTTAATTCAAAAAAAAAAAAAAAAGAACGATGAGCTGTTAGGAATTACATTAAATTGTCAAATAATTAAGTGATTATTTGAAAATCTACTGCTCAAGTTATATTTGACGAAGATTATTTAAATAATTTGATACTAAACAACTCATATTTCGTATACATTATAGAAACGGCTTAGGATCCTTTCTTTGTTTTTTTTTTTTTAATCCCCTCTTCTTGTCTTTCCTTGTTTCTCAAATTTAGTTAAAAACGCTAACTTAATTGTAAATAAAATATCAAAAAGTTGGCTTGATTGTCAATATTAAAATTCTAAACTCAATCTTGACTACTTATTTAGAAGAGATTTGGAGAAAAATAAGGAGAGAATCTTTTTCCAATAAAGACACACATGGCATTTTTTGTTGGAGAAATTGAAGAATAAAACACAAATTTATTGGAGAAAGCTCAAGAATACTATAAGAACAATTTACACACTCTCACAAATCACTCTTAGAAGGTTTGTTTTGCTTCTTATTCTTTATTCTTCTTACATTTGATGCATACAACACAAATGGCATAGGTATTTATAGTGAATAAAACAAAAACATAATCATAACGATACACATCACCTAACATATTCCACCAAGCTTTCATCATAGCACCACTTCACTTAACATACTCTAAAGAAATCCTTTAATGACATCCAAAGTATAAAGCTTATCTCCATTTAATTAGATACTTCATGAACATAACATGGTAGAACCATGATGATGGAGAATGAAGAAGGGTCATGTGCAACTCAACGCCTCATTCCACTTAAATAAATTATTTGTGTAAAATAAGTTTATTATTTTCAACATTTTTTTGGCAGTGTCTGTAAAATTACAATTGGCAACTATTTATTTTTTATTTCTTTTGTTTTCTGGTAATCTTGAAAATAGTATGCTTCCAAAGAAAAAAAAAAAGCAAATCAATATAACTTATTTCTTCACGATTTGCTGGTCTTAATGTCATTACAAGAACATACATCCTTAAGTTAGCTTCAATGTAATAGGACTACTCACACAGTGAAAACCGTCTGACATTTCCCTCGGGAGTAATTGTGACTTTAAATATCTTCTCTTTACCATGTTTTGTGAAGTTCTAGCTGCTAGGCTCAATAACAGCTGAGACTCCATGCACCTTCCTGAGTAGCGAGTGTATGTACCAGCTGCTGTAACATTCCTAACTCTTCAAGTGACGGTGATTGTGCGATTGAGATTAGGAAGTAGGTTTGGCAATAAAATCTGGATCCGGCCCGGATCCGCAAAGATCCGGAAAATCCGGATCCGGATCTTCAAAATTACAATCCGTGCGGATCCGAATCCGGATCCGGACGCAAGTGCATCCGGAAAACTGGATATCCGGATCCACATTTTTTTTTATAATTAAATTATTTATTTAATTAAATTTCAATTGAAAAATATATAAATTAAATTACTTATTTAAATGTATAAGCATAATTAACTCTATAGTCTTCATTAACTTTAAAAAATATGTTAAAAAATTAACAATAATAATAATTAGAGAATATTATAATGAATCGGTTTATCTTAGATTTTTTTATTTTTTAATTAAATTATTTATTTAATTAAATTATTTGTTTAAATGTATAAGCATAATTAACTCTATAATCTTCATTAACTTGAAAAAATGTTAAAAAACTAATAATAATAATAATTATTATTATTATTATTAGATAATTTGTAATAAATCGGTTTACATTAGATTTTTTTATATTTGATTTATATTGTGAAATTATTATTTGTGAATTTATGGTGTTGTTGTATGTTGAATTGATGTTAAATTGTTGATTTTTAAATTATAATTGAATTTTATTTAATATTAATATGTAAATTATTAAATTTAAAATTATATTTAAATTATTATTATGCGGATCCGGATATCCGAAATATCCGCCCACAATCCGTGCGGATATTATCCGCATACGGATCCGGATGCGGATCTGGATGCCAAAAGTTAAATCCGGATCCGGATTTTGCCATCCCTGTTAGGAAGTGTGATTGAAGGATAGTTCAACTCTGCAATGTTAAATGGTTGAGGACACACGTACTGCTTTCCTTCGGTGAACTTGGCTATCTTGGATTGGTCCTAGCCACGGTTGCATGTGTAGCCTAAGTAATCGTTCAAACCCAATTCATAAACTAGACCAGGATCCAATGCATCATTTGGACTTACTTGTCCTGCACCATATGCAAATGGGTTGCCTGCATGCCATCGTAATCCAATATTGGACGCTCCCTCGAATGTGTGTCCTTTGCTGAAAGTGAAACAAACGTACGTAGTTAGTTCATCAAGACTGAAGAGGGTTAGAAAAATATGTTAAATTAAAATGAAATGAATAAGTTCTGTACCAGAGGTCATAATTGCGGATCTGATCATTGCGGGACTCCAATCAGGATGGAGAGCTTTCAGAAGACCAACAATACCAGCCACATGAGGGCATGACATTGAAGTGCCAAACAAAGGAACGAACGGAACCGGCCGTTTCTTACGAAGATCCAATTCTTTTCCTTCACTAAAAGCCGCAACTATATTCATTCCAGGTGCAACGACATCAGGCTTAGAAAAACCGAAAAATTGTTGAGGTGATCGGGTAAGAAGAAACTAAAAGGAAAATTACCATCTTGAAGGCTTAATTAATTAACTCACTTAACAACCTTGAGAATATTTTGATCAATGGTATTTGGTCCCCTAGATGAGAAATAGAGGATTTGTGGAGAAGGCTTCGTACTGTACTCTGTCCCAAAATCAGTCATGGAGGCCACTGCGTTACTAATTTATTTACATGAATTAGTAAATAAATTGAAATGTGCAAGAACCAAAAGAAACTAAGTGGGGAAAAGATAAGTGATTTACTTGGTAGAGTCGATGTAGGCTTTGATAGCTAAACCATCAGGGTAATCTAGAATTGAAGTCGGGAAGAGGGTAGTCACTGCTATGCTTTGGTTTATTGCTTCTTAGGCGTTAACCAAAATCATCCCAATAGCACCAGCTTGATCAGCCGGCAGGCTCTTCTCATCTCCATCGTTATCTTCATTGTCATAGCAAACCAAGATTTTTCCCTTTAATCTTGTTCCGATCAAGTGCTTCAGGGTTAATATTCTGTTTAACCAGTGGCTTTTGTCATAAATATAAAACTTCAGAATATTGGAAAAAGAAAACTTCTAATATCTGAACTTTACAGCTAGGGTTCATTAGAATGAGAAGGTATTCGATGCAATGAATCAACTGCTCGACGAAATGCCAGTGTGAGGCAATATGCGGACTCAAGTCCAGCTCTTTATCCAGCGAGCATTGACATGGGAACTGACTCAGCAGCACTCTCACAAATTGTTTGGATAGTTTGTGGATTACAAAAGCCACTAAGCTCTGTCCTTTGTCAAGGACAGTGAATTTTGTCCGTCAGAATTAATCAAAGAGAGCCATTAGGTTAGCAGTACATCTGTGTTGTATGCCTTGGCAAACAAGAATGAGTAATAAATATACAAATGAGAAATAACATGCAAGTATATATGCTGAGCAAAATTTGTTGTGCGCGGAATGCGGAATCAAGCGCACCAAATAATTAAAGAAAAATAAAGGACACAAAAATTTTACGTGGTTCGGCGGTATGCCTACATCCACGGGAGCAAGAAAAAAATAATTGTATTATTAACAATTATTTGAGTACAATATTTGAGTAAAGAAAAGCTCACTTCCCAAAACCCAAATACACCCAGTACTCTCACACACTGCAGGAAATATAAATTCCCCAGACACACTTCTCTCACCTCTCTCAAAAGCTTAGAAATTATAAGCTTAACAAATTTGGGATAATTTACAAATGAAGAATGCTTAGCTATTTATAAGAAAAATGTTGGCACTATTCATGAAACAAATGTCAAGAAAAACCGCATTATAAACGCGTCCAAACCGTGTGCCAAAAATTTTCAAACCGTGTGGTGGAAAACCACCGCATGGCTTTGACTTTTCAACAAAATTTTCTTCTTCCCTCTGTAGGTCCGTGGTTTCCATTGTTAGTTCTTTAGTCTGTCATGACAAAGTTTACTCATGTTTAGTTGTTGCATTAGCAGATCTGGCATGCTCTCCGGTAATAAGTGGGTAGATATTTTGAGATGGGATGTGTCTAAGCGCAATGTGTAGTCCCTGGTAAATGGATCATCTTAGGGATTTTAATTTGAAATCAGACAAGGCATTGACAGAAGGTCAGGATACTGGATTTTAATTTGAAACCAGAGCCTCTCATTCAACAAGGTTCTGGGTTTTGGTCCTTCATTGCGGCAAGCTGCAGCCACAGCAATTCCATGCATCATAGCATGGAAAGAACCAATTTCAATGGCTTGCTCAAAGAATTCGGGGGCATTAGACAATGACATTGAAAGTACATCAACACCATCATATATTGCAGCATCAAATGCATAAGCATGTCTTCATCATGGCAAAGTTCCTGCCCGTCTAGCCACCAGCATACTCTATAAGATGCCACTCGGGCTTTAGTGGACCCTCCTTTCGCTGTCCATCACCAACATTGCCAAAAGCACTAACATTTTTCACAAAGCTGCCACCAACAGTTGATAAAGTGTGGGTTCCATGGCCGTGAAAGTCTCGGCCAGTGGATAAGTCAGGGGTGAGAGTGAAGCTGGAATCTTGCTTTCGAGCAAGTAAAAGTAGACCTTGGTTGAAGTACCTCATTCCTATCAGCTTCCTGTGTATACAAAGCACTCAGGAAGGAAACCATGAGTGCTAATTGGCTAGTCCAAGATAAAGATAATTAGTTAGCATCTCTGTAAAAAAAAATATGAATCCAGATTTTTTTCATGAATTCTTGAAACAATCAAATCCATTGCGATTAAATCAGCCTAATGGCGTTTCTTCAAAATCAACGACAATATGTATGATCTAGCTATCAGAATCAATTATGCAAAATCATATATAAGTATTCTGAAGTGGCAGAGAACTTAATGATGCAGAAATTACCCCAAATTATTTCGCAAATTATCAATTATTTCAAATAACCTAACACACCGGTCAATCATATCAGCAGAGTATGTGAGCTGCCCATTTCCCAAAATGAAAAGAAAAATGGAAAACAAAGATGGCAGCAAGTAAGATCCAGCAAAGTTCCTATTGCATTTAATTCCAAAATGGGTGTCATTTTGAGAAATTCCTCGCCATTTTGGTGGCACATGACCCATCCCTTCATCGCTAAAGCTTTTTGATTCAGGCCAAACACCCTCCATTAATATATAGCAAACAAAAATAAAGTAAAATAAAATAATATACTAATAACAAATGGAGGACGTCAAAAGCTGATAGCCATTTAAAATATGCACACATCTAACGGATTCACACATGAAAAAATTTTGCGGTAGGATTTGATTAGAATGTATCTAGAATGTTAAGAGAATGCAAAACCTACCTGTGTCAATATTTCCGATAATCACATCTTCACCAAACCGTGCCTTGTTCCACAGTGAATTAGGAGGAATTATGTTATCCTTTTCCATTCCAAGAAAATCCCAGGAACGAGTCGTCAGAAGTTCCATTCGCCCATCCTCGAAAATTGATACCACCTCTGGATGCTCAAATTAATATATCATGTAACTAATAAGTAGTGTAATAGATTCGGATAATACTAAACACCAGAACTTGGAGAAAATAATGACAAAACACAAAGTAAATTGAACTGCGCAGATGCTTTCAAGTTACTCGGCGTGTTCCTCTTCAAGAACTGCGGCAAAGCCATTGAAATATCGGCCATACGAGCAAGAGATTGAATGTTTGGCCTCCTCAACAATGTCCTTAAATTTGTAAAATTGAAGAGAGTTACCGTTGATGATAATAACGAGTATAAAAGACCATGGAATGACATTTTGGTCCCTCGTAGACCCTAGAAATTTGTTTACCATCATTGATAAATTTTTTATTATCCCCTTTTAGTTAAAAATAGTAGAAATAAAAAGTAGAACACTAAATGTTGGAGTGTGTAAATGTGACGATGTTTTTATCATATAAGAAATTTCTCATTTTGTATGACTACATTTTGTATGATTACAATTTAAAGCTAGTCAAATTATTGATGGCCCAAGTGGTATTAAAAGTCTAAGAGGGACCAAAGTTTTATTTTTGCGTTAAAAAATTTAAAGAATTGCTACCAAGCGTTTACCTTCCCAAGACTGATCCAAGAAACTCGTTGCGATAATTTCTTGCACGATCTATGTCATCAAACGTAGGATTTTGCCCCTGTGAATGCGATCCTAAATAATCTATATAAGACTGCAAGATTCATAAATACGAACTTTAAGGTTAATGCTGAATTATACAAACACATAAGTAACCACTACACTGAATTGAATGAAATGCTATAGGAATTACGAAGCTAATAATTACCTTTTTGGCTGCAAAAGTTTGTCATTTGGAAAAGAGAGAAAAGAGAAAATAATAATAGCAGCAGCATATTAGTAAATTTAAAATTAAAATCCTCATGGTTTGATGAAGCGGGTGTAATGGAAGCGAAAATTGATAGAAAATCCAAAACAACTCTACAAGAGAGGGAGACTTGATAGAAAATCTCAGAGGGAATTATAAAAAAGAATTTTATTGAATAATTGAATATGAAGTTATGAAAATAATTACATGACGTTTTTATTTATAATAGAGAAAACCTATTTCCCTAAGTTAACTTAAAAAGAAAACCAAATCACAATTATAATGAAAATAAAAGATATTTCCCAAGTACCTTAATTGACTCTAATAAAAATAGAAAGTCCTAAAATAATAAAATACTATAATTGACTCTAATTAAAATAGAAAATCCTAAAATAATAAAAGTCTACAATCTTAAAATTCCTAAAAAAATGGTTTCTATATAAAATACATCCAATTCACTTGCTGCTGCTGTATTTCCTCTTTCTTCCTGATGAGATTCGAATGAGATATTTGTTTTCTCGTGTTGGTTTATAAGTCTTGCCCTTTTCTTCTTCCGTTTAACATGGTACATTTTTTTTTTTTTTTTTTATCTTGGTAGAATTAGATGTCATTCAGCTCCTTTATGTTTCGCTTAACCACAATTAACATCCAGTTAATTTTTTTGGAAAAAAAAAACCATATTTTGACTTTAACGCTATTTTTCGTATAATGCAACTGCACCTATCGACATGTTTATTTTAGAATGTTAGCTAAGAACTTCTCAATTGAAAAAAAAAAAAAAGTTAAGTAAGAAATCAAGTAGAGATAATTTCTTTGTTTGTGGTTAGTGGAATAGTTTTTCTCCGTCTTTTTAGATATATAAACTAAGCGATATTATCAATTAGATATTGATAAATTAAGAGATATTAAATTACATTTATCTGCTAATTTAAGTAATATACATTTTTTGTTTCCCAAATGCGAATGAAAAACTCTAAACAATCTCTACCACGATAGGAAATCTCAAAGAGGCCGGTTCCGATGGAAAAAATTTTAACAATCTCGAAAAAATTTTACTTTAGTTTTAGTAGTAGTATACAATAATTATCAAGCAATAACCTTTGATTTGCTCAACTATTCTTTCAGATTTTCAACTTGGTGAACGTTTATTAATTACAACAGCTGCAACGCAACAGAACTACTCACATGGTGCAAACCATCTGAATCCGACCATATCAATTTTCCAAAAACATACTTCTCAGCCTTAGGCTTAGGCTCCACATTTCTCTCAGGAGTAAAAGTGACTTTAAATGTAATCTCCTCGCCGTACTCTGTGAAGCTCAAGTTATTAGGCTCAACCACAACTGAGACTCCATCTACTCCCTCGACATTGGCCTCATATGAGCTGTTGTGAGTACCGACATTTTTAACTCTTCGAGTAATGGTGACTGATTCGTTGAGATCAGGAATTGCAATTGTAGGGTAGTTGAAGTCTAAAATACTGAATGACTTAGGACACGAGTGTATCTCAGGTGTTGTGAAATTGTTTATGATGCTTTGGTTGTAGCCACGGCTACATATGTAGCTCAAGTAATCATAAAAGCTTAAATCATAAACAAGCCCCGGATCCATTGCACTATTCGGATTCACATGTCCTGCCCCATATTCAAATGGAGTTGCCTTCAGGCCATCATAATCCGTAATAGGATTCTTGCCTGTACGATCCGTTGTTGTTGCTGCAATTTTAGATCAAATTTCATTCAATGACTGAAAGGAACGTGAGCTAAGAAAAATATATTGATATTATTTATAGATTTATAAATACCAGTAGTCATGATTGCAGATTTGATAGCCGCTGGACTCCAGTCAGGGTGTAGAGTTTTGAGAAGGCCAGCAATACCAGAAATATGTGGGGTTGACATTGAAGTGCCGTAACACGCATTGAAAGGAATTCTGCGATCATCGCTTGGACTCTTACTTGGAGCTACTGCTTCAGAGTAGGCGGCAATTATTTCAACTCCAGGTGCAGTGATATCAGGCTGAAATTGGATATTAAAAATTTACAAAATGGTCCAATATGAAGTTAATTACCAAAGAATGTGAGCTTTTTTTTTTAAGCTAAAAGATGAAAGATGGTTTAATTCTTTTGTCAACCTTGATGATATTGGGATTAATAGTTGATGGTCCCCTGGATGAGAAGAAAGCCATTTGCGGAGATGGCTTCGTATTGAATTCTGTCTTTACATCACTGATGGATGCTACCGGGTTCCTGTCATACATTAATGTTAAGCAACATGATACATTTCCGTAAAATTGAATTGTTAGTAAATTGGAATTATCTGTGAAAAAAGGTAAGTGAGGTACTTGATCGAGTTGTTGTAGGCTATGATAGATTGAGCATCATCGAATTCAACTAATGAAGTAGGAAGGTGGTAAGGCAAGGGCAGAGATTTATTTTCCAGCTGTTTGGGGTTAACTAAGATCAACCCAGCAGCACCAGCTTGAGCAGCCAGCTGGCTCTTATCAATTCCATGTGTGTGGTTCATGCAGAGCAAGATTTTCCCATTAATCTTTTTTGGATCAATTGCTCCTGGGTTGCATTCTATGCTGCACGAGGTTCAAGCATCGGCTTTTGTCATAAATATATCGCTATCAGTTTAGAATTTAAGCCGCTCATACATATATATCATTAAAAGGACGTTAGAAAACAGAAATTTTAGTACGGACAATTCATAGAATTTACTTGCCTATCATAGAGTGCTGCATCAGTGGCCCTTGCATTATCTCCTGTAATCAATGAGTACAACGTTTGTGTTGCAACTCCTTTAGCCGCAATGCTTTTCCCCTGGCAAACCAATATAGTGAAATTGCCTAGCATCTTGTTTTTTCAGCCATATCAGAAGAGACTGGTGAACTTGTTTTATTAGTTTTCAAACTCCATTTACACTTTGACCTATTGTATATGATTCAGAGCAAATTTGCCATAGCCATTTCACCTAGGTTGAGTTTATAGATTTTATACATTTAACATGACAGGAGATCAATTTGAAATGAAAAATGGCGAAATAGCAAAGATTTAGGGAATACCTTGAAGATCCGCCCATCTCCAAGGGTAACATAGCTTGTGAACTCTCTATCCATTGTGCTAGCACCAACCGTCAATAACCATGGTGCCAAATTTACTACAGTTTCTGGTTTCGGTCCTTCATTCCCAGCGGCGGTAACCACAAGAATACCACGCATCATAGCATGAAAGGAACCAATAGCAATAGCGTCTTTAAAATACTCAGTATTTTTGTGACTAGGTTCGCCTAGTGAAACGGACAATACATCAACACCATCGTGTATCGCATCATCAAAGGCAGATAAGATGTCAGAATCACGGCAGTCTAGTGGTTGACCACCAACGTTCCAGCATGACTTATAAGAAGCCAAACGGGCTCTAGGAGATCCTCCTTTTACTGTTCCATACCCATTACCAAAAACACTCACATTAGCCACAAAGTTACCAACAGCTGTTGATGCAGCATGTGTGCCGTGGCCATCAAGGTCTCGAGCGGTGGAATGTTCGGGAGTCGGAAAAAAAGATGAATTTTGTGCGCGAGCATGTTCAATCTGACCTTGGTTGTAGTACCTCATTCCTATTAGCTTTCTGTACACAACGTCCGACATATTGGAAATCTCAGATATAAAAGATTGTGTTCATTTCAGAGAATGGTAGAAAGTGTAAAGACCTATTGCATTGAAATCCATAATGGGTGTCATTCTGACAAATTCCTCGCCATCTTGAAGGCACCGGACCCATTCCTTCATCACTAAAGCTCTTTGATTCCGGCCAAACACCTTTCAATATACCATGAATATACAACAAGAGATATCAAGCCCACCAGTTATTGATAGAAGTAATAGGGACAAAATGAACACAATTTATTGAATTCATGTAAAATTAATGATGTTAAACCAAAACAGACCAGAGTCAATGACTCCAATAATAACATCTTCACCAAACCGTCCCTTGTTCCATGCTGAATTTTGGGGAATTACGTTATCTTTCTCTAATCCAAGAAAATCCCAAGACCGAGTTGTTTGAACTTTTCTTCCTTCATCCAAGAAAATTGATACAACTTCTGGGTGCTCTAGATCAAAAAAGAAAAATACAACATCCATTTACGAAATAAATACGGAGATTGCAGAATCAGAAAATGTTAAATTTGAAATGCTAACTTGCAAGTTGTTGGGCATGTTTCTCTTCGAGAATAGCAGCAAAGCCATTGATATGCCGACCGTAGGAGCAAGAGATTGAATCTCTTGCCTTCTCAACACTGTTGTTAAAAATAACAGAACTCAAAAGAGTTAATGATGTTGAGTGTATCAGCAAAACCACATAATTGATTAGGAAGCTTTTACCTTCCGAAGAATAATCCGAGAAAATTGTGGTGATGGTTTCTTGCACGATTGATATCATCAGCTGTAGGATTTTTACCATGTGAATGTGTTCCTAAATACACTATATAAGACTGCAAGATTTACAAACGTGAAATTAATGTACGGTTAATGCTCAATTAAAGCACATTATTCCAAAAAAATTATTAATAAGATGTAACTACATTCCAATTGGAAAAGGAAAATAATAATAATAATAATAATAAAATACATAAAAATAGCTGGTAAGGCTTACCTTTTTGGCTGCAAAAGTTGGTGTTAGCAAAAGAGAGAACAATACCAGGACATACAAATTTGAGACCCCCATGCTTTCTTATTTGAACCTGGTATTTTCTCTTCCAAGAGAAGTTCTCTTGAAGAGCTGCGTATGAGAACTGTGTCTTGCACAGGTTCTATCAGTCTGTTTCTTCCGTTTGACATGAGTCATTTTCGTTGTCGGGAGTTGAAGTTTTTTATGGCCACAATTTCAAGTTGGATTGAATATAGGTCCGTTTGGGGCAGCTGCGCTGCCACTCCCCAGCCTATATTTCAGGGGAATATCTCCTAAAATATAGGCTAGGAAGCAGCTACGCTGTGGCAGCGCAGCGCTCCCAAATGGATGCTGTATTGAGTGAGATCCTCCCGTAAGAATAAATCACGTCCTGTATGTTTGGCTTAAATACAACATGTATCCAATTAATTTGAAAATTATAATGAAAACACTGTATGTAATTTTTTTAAAGGCTAGAGTGGTGGACAAAGGCCAAATCAAAATTTTAACCTTGGGTAGCCAACCAAATAAAGTTCCTGAAAGCCATTTTATCATACATTGGATGAGGCACAAAAAATGAATAAATTTAATATAAATTAATAATTACAAATAATTTTGACAAATAAATACTTCAATATATATTGTAAGGTAATCATTTTATCTGTCTTCAAATTAAATTAGTGTATGAATTTTTTTTTTTTTGAAAATACAAACAAAATATTAAAGAAATGCAATTTACATGGTAATTAACAAATATTTTGTGCCAAAAAAGTAACTCTTAGTTGTGTCGGTTGACACATTTTCCCCATATGTGTCACAGAGGTTTCTGTTGCATGTGTAGTGATCAGAGATTTCTGCTGCATGTGTAGTGAATCTGTTACTTATATGATGATGAATATCATACTTTTTGAGTGATCAATAAATTCTGAGCCTACTGATATATTCGGCAACATCCTTGCTGATGAGTCGCTATTCAACTGTTGTTGTTGGCGAGGGGTGAAGAAATTCAAGCAATTGGGTTGGACAAAAAAGTCCGGGTCGGCCTTGTCTGGCATTCCACATGAGAGCTTCGACAAGGGATTAAGAAAAGAAAAGTATGAGTCAGCCCAATCCCTTTTTTAAAAAATAAATTTATAAATTAGAATAATAAGTTAAAATTTAAAAAATATAAAAAAAATAAAAAAGGTAAATTCTTAATTCATAAATTAATAATGATTAAAAAATTCTAAAATCATAATACTAAACTTTCTTAAGTATTAATAAATTAAGAGGGTGTTTGAATCAGAAAATCTAGTATTAAAAAATTAAATCTTTAAACTCTTATTTGCTCCTTTTTCGTTATTTATTATTTTATTTTAAAATATTCATTTTTTTAGTTCATTGTTACTTATAATAACTTATTGATTATTAACTCATTTTAAATTTATAATAATTAAAAAATTTTAAAAATAAATGAAAGTCCAAACCCGTCCCAGTGGTGGACTTAGCCCAAGCCTGACCCTTATGCTTCGAACCCCAAGCCCAACCAGCATTGTGCCATCCCTAAGAGCAACAGTAATAATAGATAACTTGTTTGACCCTTTAAATATATCATATTTAATTGCAATCAAATTAGATAGATTATAAATTTAAGTAGTGAGGGTTGCGCTTGAAAATTTATAGGTAAATAGAATATGGATTAGTAGTGGTAACTCATGATCTTACTATCATGCTATCGAATTCAAATACAATTAATTCTTGTCTCTGTCCATATTTCTTGCTGTCAGATGGAATTATAATCATTTTTTAAATGGAGATCAAGATGAAGTCATTTAATTTTAGTCGGAACCGAAGATTTTTTTTTTTTTTTTTTTTTTGGGGCTGTGGATAGAAGTCAACATGATTTCTTTCATTGTAGTTCGCCACTATGAAAAATCATTACATGGAGAAGCCTAAATGTAGCTTTACTGCAATCGGACTCCTTACATCATGAAAACCATCTGACCAAACCAATTCTCCAAAAACATAATCCGTAGGCTTATCATCACCCTTAACACTAAAGGTGACTTTAAATGTCTTCTCTTCCCCGTACTTTGTGAAGTTCAAAATGTTAGGCTCAACAATTGTTGAGACCCCCGTTATTTCTGAGGTGCGTGCCTTGTATGTGCTGTTTGCTGCGCCAACATTCTTAACCTTTCGAGTGAAGGTGATTGTGCCATTGAGCTTGGGAACTGCAATTGATGGGTAGTTGAAGTCTGCAAGATTGAATGACTTTGGACACGTGAACTTCTTTGGTGCTGTAAACAAGTCTATCGTAGATTGGTTGTAGCCACGGTCACAAATATAGCCCAAGTAGTCCTCAAAAGTTAGATCATAAACAAGACCAGGATCCAATGCACTGTTTGGATTCACATGTCCTGCCCCGTATGCAAATGGGGTTGCCTTTTCGCCAGTGTCTTGATCAAGTATTGGACGGTTGCTTGAATCTTCTGCTCTTGCGGTGGTCATGATTGCAGACTTGATAGCTGCTGGGCTCCAATCAGGGTGCAGAGTTTTGACAAGGCCAACAATTCCAGCAACATGAGGGCATGACATTGAAGTACCTGACATCACGATGTAAGGAATCCGACGTTTGTCAGTTTCGTCAGGACTTGGTCCTCTTGCCTCCGTGAAAGCGGCAATTATATCAACACCAGGTGCAGTGACATCAGGCTGAAATAGAGATTAAAAATTACCAAACCAATCTGCTACAAAAAATTAAAAATGCTACTTAATTTATCAATTGAACAGATAATAGAATTGATATCCCATTGCCAACCTTAAATATAGCGGGGTCGATCATATTGGGTCCCCTGGATGTGAAGAAAGCCATCATTCGAGATGGCCTTGTATTGATTTCTGTTTTTGAATTTGTCATGGATGCTGTTGGGTTCCTGTTATGACAAGAAGTGGGCACATGGGTTAATCTTAACTAAAAATGACAATTTCAATATGGACATCCTGAGAGAAGGATTGATGAATTACTGTGTACTGTTTATGTAGGCATAGACAGATTCACCGTCTGTGTAATTAAGGTGTGCGGTCGGAAGATAGTGAACCATATTTAAAACTTTGTTGCCAGATTCTTTGCTGCTGACCAAAATCATCCCAACAGCACCTGCTTGAGCAGCCCACTGTCCCTTCTCATCTCCATATCTAGCACCATAGCAAATCAAGATTTTCCCTTGAACCTTTGCAGGGTCAATTGATCCTTTCTTGCATTGAGTACTGCGTACGATCGGTTTCAAACTCATTACAAGCATGGCTTTTGTTAATTGCTTAAAGCAAAAATTGCACATATCTATCATCTACATAATGCAATAAAAAAAACTCAAATTCAAAGGTTACAAAGTGTACTCACGCATCAATTTCCGATACATTAGCAATCCTGGCATCTGCTCCACCAATCAATGGATAGGAATCCAGATCATTTAACAATCCTTTCTGAGAAACACTAGCCCCCTGACAAATCAATGTGATCATGTATATTACTTTGAAATTTTCCACAACTATCCGACAGCTATTGTAAAAATTTTGTTAAGATAAAGATACCTTGATAACCATCTTGTTGCCAAGAGTAACATAACTTGTGAACTCTCTGTCTGTAGTGCTAGCACCAACTGTGAGTATCCATGGAGCCACATTTTCTACGGATCCATCATCTGGGCCTGAGTTGCCAGCGGATGCAACCGAAACAATGCCATTCATCATGGCATGAAAAGAACCAATTGCAATCGTGTTTTTAAGATGTTCACGAGCGATCGAACCCAGTGACGCCGAAATCACATCAACACCGTCGTGTATTGCAAGATCATAGGCAGAAAGGATGTCAGCGCTGGCGCACGAGTCATTCTCGTTTGGCTTCCAGCATACCTTATAAGCAGCCACGCGGGCTTTGGGTGACCCTCCTTTTGCTGTTCCATATCCACTGCCATAAACACTAACATTTGGAACAAAGTTACCCCCAGCAGTTGCTAGAGTGTGTGTACCATGGCCTTCTTCGTCTCGTCCAGTGGTTAAGTTTTGAGGAATAACAGCGTTGGGGTTCTCAGCGCGAAGCTCTTCAATTGTACCTTGGTTGATGTACCTTATTCCTATCAGCTTCCTGCATTTCAACACAGAATACAAAAACCAACTTCTTAGCAAATTTGCTGAGGCTTTGGATGATCATTCAAATATGCCCGGAAAACGATTAAACAAAATGACTGTCAAAATGTTGATAGAACAAAAAGATGGGATTAAAATAACAGACTTATTGCAAGAAACTCCTTTGTAATTGTCATTCTGACAAATTCCCTTCCACTTTGACGGAATTGGACCCATCCCGTCGTCCGCAAAACTCTTTGATTCCGGCCAAACACCTTTCAGCACATACCATAAAGACAATAAGTGGACATAAATAGACCAACAGAAACAACAACTTCAAACAAATCAACTTTTGTTAATATAACGGATAAGAAAAATTACCGGAGTCAACATTTGCAATAATTACATCTTCACCAAATCGTGCCCTCTTCCAAGCTGAATCCGGAGGAATGAAATTGTCTTTCTCTAATCCAAGAAAATCCCATGATCGTGTTGTGTGCAATTTTGCTCCCTCATCCGGAAAAACTGATACAACTCCTGGGTGATCTATTTCGAAAAAAAAAAAAGCATACAATTTTTACTACCAAGATGGAACAACAAATTACACGAAGAAAGAAAAGAGCGTATACAACAAATTACTTTGAAGCTGCTTTGCGTGCTCCTCTTCAAGGACTGCGCCAAAGCCATTGATAAATCGCCCATAGGAGTGAAAGATTGAGCTTTCTGCTTCCTCAACGCTATTCGGAAAAATTAAAAAAATAAACATTGTATACAATGAGAAAGTTTATGCTAACCTATGCTACTAACCAGCTTTTAAAGTCCAAGGAGTATTTCAGATGCCTTTACCTCCCCAAGAATGATCCTAAAAACTCATGGTGACGAATTCTTGCTCGATCGATATCATCAGAGGTAGGATTGCTACCATGTGAATGTGATCCTAAATAAACTACGTAAGGCTGCGAGGTATATAGAAATTAAATTCAGTGTTAAAAGTCAATTGAACATGCATAGGTAGTTATGTACCTAAACTCGATTCAAATGAAAATACATAGTCCAAAATCATGATATACATTCATTTAGATGCATTCAGGTTTAACCAAAAAATAATAATAATAATAATAAATAAAGTTTTCTAGTATTAGCAGAACATTTTCTTAAATAAAAATTAACTGATGACAGCTTTGTTTAAGAGAATTTAATTTGAAATATGAGATAAAAATAATAAGAATAAGAATAAAAAAATGTATAAATGAAGGCTTGCCTTTTTAGCAGCAAAAGTTGGCGTCTGCAAGAAAGAAAGAAGAGAGAACAATAGCAGCAGAAAATATAGATTTGGGAGCCCCATGATTTTTTATGTTTTATTACTTCTGCTGCTAGTTTCTCTCTCTTTCAAGAGAGAATTGAAATTATTCTTCTCCTTGCAATACCAATCAGCCCTCTGTTTTCCCCTGGCTTTATAACTCTGTTTTTTTTTCTATTTTTGCCCCATAACTTGAACAAGGGTCAATTTTAGTTACAGATATTTCGGCTTTTAGTAATTTCAAGGAACCAATTTGGCCATAGAAAACAAGGGTCAATATTTATTCAAAAGAGAATGAAAAAGATTTTTAAAATTAGTTTCTCCTTTTCACTTATTCACAAGAATCGCCATAACAGCAAGACTTTTTTTTTTTGGGGGGTGGGGGGGCTGGAAATAAACTTGACTATCTTTTGTATTACAACTTTGTTTTTTATGAACAAATAATAGCAATCAAATGTCACGAATATCTGTATACACATATGACTAGCAAAACAAAAATTGATTTCATCATGTGCTATAATTGATTCACCAAATCGTGCTTTCTTTCGTGATAGTCCAAGGGAACGACAGCATTTCTCTTCACACCAAGAAAATGCTCCAACCTGTCTGTGACAAAGTTATGGGTAGAAATTGACTTGTAAGGAAAGGATAGGGTGCCTATGGACTTATGAGAAATGATATATTTATACAGATGAAGCATTTGTACTGAAAAATATGACATAAACTGTGATAAACCGATGTCAACTTAATGCTTGTTTGGCAAAGGCGGAGGGTGCTTAAGGCTAGAGGGCCACAGCACCTACAGACTTTAAAAAAAAAAAATTGAAGTTTTTGAACGAAATATTAAAAATTAGGTATAAAAATATGATTTGGCCCCTACACAATTAGTTTATAAACTTTATATATAGGATAAAAATGTAATTTTATGTTTTGTAAAATAAATTCAAAGTGGCCCAATTGTTTGATCTTTATTTTGATAATTACTTTTTCATTCTGACAAATCGCCTTTTAAAAGATTGATAAACTTTGGACCCAAGTCCTTGATTTTTAATTTGTTAATTGTTTCTTCATTCTTTTTTTTTTTTTTTTTTGTAACTGTAGCCTCAATTATCAATCAAAATCCCAAAATCAAAATGTTGTAGGTACAAGGACGTTCCTGACAACTACACCACAGTTATAGATAAAAACCATTTAAAATCAATGGCACCCATAGGGATTTACTCAAACCTTTACCTTTGCTATTTGATATGATTTATTGTCCGTTTGTTATGGTTTATTTAATAAGCATAAGTGCTTATTTGATTTCATAAGCTCTTATGATAATTTTTGTTGTTGTTTGGTTGTTTTTCTAATAGAGCTATTGAAGCTTAAATAAGTTATTTTGCCTCTATTAGTAAAAGCTCAAAATTTCAGCTTTTGGAAGCAGAGGTTGAAAAATATTTTTTAAATGTTAAAATATCTAAAATATTATCTACTTATTTAACAATCTTATTTTATTATTTTTTAAAGATAACTTTAAAAAACTTGCTTATTAAAATAATTTCATAAATTTTTAATATAATCTTTTATTGACAACCAAACAACTAAATTTTTTTGGGTAAAATCTCTATCTATAAAAGCTCTACTAACAAAAGACATACTTAAATAAACTCTACTTGAAAAGTTGTATCAAACGGAACCTTATCTAATGGTTATAAGTACTTGTTTAATTTCATAAACTCTTATCATAATTTTTGTTATTATTTGGTTACTTTTTTAGCTTTTGAAGATTGAATAAGTTGTTTTGGCTTTACTAGAAAAGCTCAAATTTTTGGGCTTTGGAAGAAGAGATTGAAATTTTTTTTTAAATATTAAAATATATAAAATATAATCTATTATTTGACAGCCTTATTTTATTTTTTCATAATATAACTTTAAAAAGCTTATCTATTAAGATAATTCTATAATTTTTAATAAAAGTTCTCATTGATAACCAAATATCTAAAATTTTTTGGACAAAAACTCTACTTGTAAAAGCTAATAAAAGTTCCATTGATAAACAAACAAGTAAAAATTTTTGGATAAAAACTTTACTTGTAAAAATTCGACTAACAAAATTCTACTTAAATAAGCTCTACTTAAAAAGTTTTACCGTTGTAACCAAAAACACAATCCATACTTTATGAAGAATAATTTCAAAGGCAGAGGCAAAGGCAGAGGGTGCAAAGCCATAAACAGTGATTATTCAATTAATTGAAAATTAAGGCAAGCCAGTACTGATTATCATTGTTTTGTTCAACGTTCTATCAATGCTCTATCTCTTTGACATTTTTCAATACCCATTTAGAGGATAATTTTCAGTTTATTTTGGATTTTCATGATTGTAGCATCCATCACGCTCCCCATCACTCCTAGCGGCAGCCAAAATAAATTGGGAGTTATGCTATTGTTACAATTTTTAAATTGATGACCGGATGGTCCGTCTTCTCCTAAATTTAAAGTGAAGTTCCTGACATGGAGTTCTATGTTTCTACTAGTTATTATTTCAATTTTATTTTCTCTTTTGTTAGTTATTTAAGTAATTTAAGTTTGTGGATGCCATTTAGTTAGATTCATAAAATCTCGTCTTGAAAACAAGAAATGAGGTTTAACTCTGCCTAATATGGGTGACGTGAGTTATCACCAAGTTGAAAAACAAGCAGATTAAGTTTGGTTTAAGATTTTATCATACTTGACAGACGGGGACATGTTCAAGAGGAAAAACTTCATAAAAGAATAGCAAAAGTCCTTCCTTTTAGTTTGGCATTGCCAATGTCATTACAGTAAGAAATTTTTACTGTAGCTTGACAGCAATAGTACTCTTAACATTGTGAAAACCATCTGACCAAATGAGTTCGCCAAAAACATAATCCGTAGCCACAGGCTTATTCTCACCCTTAACACTAAACGCAATTTGAAAAGTCAACTCTTCCCCGTACTTTGAAAAGTTCAGGGTGCTTGGCCTGACAACAGCTGATACGCCCCCTATTTCTGTGATTTGCGCCTTGTACGTGCAGGTGGGTGTACCAACATTCTTAAGTCTTCGAGAAACGGTCATTGAGCCATTGACGAGATTAGGAACAGCAATTGAAGGGTAGTTAAAGTCTGCAATATTGAATGGCCCCGGACACTTGAACGGCTCCGTTGTTTGTGTGAATAGGTCGATCATGGATTGGTTGTAGCCAAGGCCGCATAAATAGGCCAAGTAATCACCAGGACCCAAGTCATAAACAAGACCAGGATCCAACGCACTGTTTGGATTCACATGTCCTGCGCCATACGCAAATGGGGTTGCCTTTTGGCCAGTAACTTGATCAAGTATTGGATGCTTGCTTGAATCTTCTGTTGTTGCTGCAGATGAAATTAATTCCAGATTAATAAAAAAAGGCTGAAACTCTTGTAATTTGACTCAATTTGAATAGGATAATTAAATTGATACCAGTCGTCATGATTGCAGATTTGATAGCTGCTGGGCTCCAATCAGGGTGCAGAGTTTTGACAAGGCCGGCAATTCCGGCTACGTGAGGGCATGCCATTGAAGTACCTGACATTACGTTATAAGGAACCCGCCGGGCGTCAAATTCTTCATGACTTGGTCCATATTCATTGGTGTAAGCCGCGATTATATCAACTCCAGGAGCAATGACATCAGGCTGAAAAAGGTATTAAGAAATAATCAAACTAATGTGACAGTAAATTATCCAAGAATGCTTATATTTTGAGCAGCCAATGGAACTGAAAGTTTAATTCGCTGGTCAACCTTGAGGATAGCCGGATCGATCAAATTTGGCCCCCTAGCTGAGAAAAAAGCTGTCATCCGAGACCATGTCTTATTGAATTCTGTGATTGAATTTGTCATGGATGCCACTGGGTTCCTGTCATATAGCAAGTCTGGCGCATGAGTTGCTACTAACATTGACGATTTGAAGGGAGGAAATTTTGAGAAACCGGAAATATGGATTACTTGGTATTGTATATGTAGGCATAGACAGATTGACCATCCTTGTAATTCACATATGCAGTAGGGAGAAAGTGAACCATATTTAAACTTATGTTTTGATCTTCTCGGTTGTTAGCCAAAATCATCCCAACAGCACCTGATTGAGCAGCTTGCTGTCCCTTTGCATCTCCAAGTTTAGCATCATAGCAGATCAAGATTTTCCCTTTAACCTTCTCAGGATCAATCGTTCCATTCTTGCATTGGGTACTGTGTATGATCAATTCATTTAAATTACAAGCATGGCTTTTGTCAACTGCTTAAACAAAAAGTCAGCACAAATCATTTGAAAAATGAAAACACTTATATTCACAGTTAACCAATTGTACTCACGCGTCTTCATTCGATACATTAGCGACTTTGGCAGCTTCTCCAGCAATCAATGGATAGAAATCTTTAGTTAACGATCCTTTCTCCGCAATACTTGCTCCCTGACACGTCAATGTGATCAATTATATAATACTTTGACATTTTCGACAGCTAGCGAACGATAAAAAATTTAGAAAATTCTGAAAATTCAGTTCACTGGAAAAGAGTACCTTAATAACCATCTTGTTGCCAAGTGTAACATAACTGGAAAACTCCCTGTCTGTTGTGCTAGCACCAACCGTGAGTACCCATGGAGGCACATTATCCACGGTCTTTTCAGCTGGTCCTGAGTTGCCAGCGGATGCAACCACAAGAATGCCATGCATCATAGCATGAAAACTACCAACTGCAACTGAGCTCTCAAAATGTTCCTTTGGTTTTGAACCCAGAGAAGCCGAAAGGATATCAACACCATCGTGTATAGCGACATCAAAGCCAGCAATGATGTCTGCAGCATTGCACGAATTTGCTCCATTTGGCTTCCAACATACCTTGTAAGCAGCCAAACGGGCTTTGGGTGATCCTCCTTTTGCTGTTCCATATCCCATACCATAAAGACTGACATTAGAAACAAAGCTGCCGCCAGCAGTTGACAGTGTGTGTGTGCCATGGCCATTGTGGTCCATTGAGGTGGTTAAGTTTTCAGGAACCAAAAAGTTGGAGTTCATTGCACGACAGCTTTCAATTACACCTTCGCTCATGTACCTTATTCCTATCAGCTTCCTGCATGTAGACAGCAAATGCGAAACCAACTAATTAGCAAGCGTGCCAGAGGCTTTTGAAGATCATTGAAATATGCTCGAAATCAAAAACACAATGTGGATGAGAGAAAAAACCTATTGCAAGTAATTGCTTTATTGGTGTCATTTTGACAGGTTCCTTGCCATCTATCTGGAATTGGGCCCATCCCTTCATCCGTAAAACTCTGTGATTCCGGCCAAACACCTTTTAGTAGTACATGTCATAAAAATGATTAGCATCAATGTAATAAACAAATCCGGAAAATAAGCAAACAATACAAGAGCATTCCAAGTTACCTGAGTCAAGGTTTCCAATAATTACGTCTTCGCCAAACCGTCCCCTGTTCCATGCTGAATCCGGAGGAATTTGATTGTCTCTCTCTAATCCAAGAAATTCCCATGATCGTGTTGTGTGCAGATCTATTCCCTCTTCCGAAAAAACTGATACAACTTCTCGGTGCCCTATTTCCGAAAAAGAAAAAATTCCTGTTAAGATGGAACAACAAACACAGAGAACTTAAATAAAGTTTATACAACTAGAAGGCTGACTTGCAATCTGCTTTGCGTGTTCCTCTTCAAGGACTGCGCCGAAACCATTGATATATCGCCCGTAAGAGTGGAAGATTAAGCCTGCTGCCTCGTCAACGCTGTTCAAAAAGAGTATGTAAAAGAAAATGTTGATGCTAACTGAGCTAGGAAAAAGAAAAAAATTCCATTAGAGTTGTTTACGAATCCTCCACCTTCCCAAGAATGATCCCAGAAACTCATGGTGTTTAATTCTTGCTCGATTGATATCATGTGAGGTAGGATTGCTACCATGTGAATGTGATCCTAAGTATACCACATAAGGCTGCAAGTTTTATAAGATTTTGAACCTTATTAGTATCGGAGTTTATGGATTTAGTTTTGCATTTTTACAAGATTTTCTTACAATCAAAATAAAGGCTTGCCTTTTTAGCAGTAAAAGCTGGAGTCTGCAACAGAGAGAGAGTAAAGAACAATAGCAGCAGAACAAAACGATTTGAGAGCCTCATGATTTACGTTGGTATTTTTTCTGCTGCTATCTTCTCTCTCAATACAGAGAACTAAAATAATTTATTTCAGATGAAATACTTATCGAGCCCCTGCTTTTTCTTTTTCCCAGGTTTAAAATTGCTCTGTTTTCGCTTTTTTTGAGTTGAGACTTGTGACATTTGCTGGAATCAAAATTTTGAATAATTGGGAATGCTGTTGCCACTCAGGTATTTGCTGTTTTTACTAATTTCAGGGAAACCGCGTTATGCACAGAAAATCAAGGGTCAAAATTTATTCGAAGAGTACCAGGGATAAGAATGAAGAAACAAACATCAAAGCATCAAGATATTTTCTTTGTTACAGCTTAATCATTCCTTGAAAAAAATGAAATATGTATTTCGTATCGATGGCAAAGGCAAGTCTGGAACGGATTATAAACTTTTGATTCTTTTATCATTTTTATTTCTCTAACACTTAATTTTACACTAAATTTAAAAAATGCTTAATTAAAATCCAATAAACTCTCTTGTACCTTTTTTTTTTATATAATTATTGACTCATACACTCATTCAAACTTGAACGACCTGTATTGTGTAACTGATGAAACAAATCAGAAATGATTTAAAAACGGCAGCATATATTGCGTTTTGAAGTTACTCGAGCCAAAACAACAGAAGATGCATCGTTTTAATGAGTGTTGATATTACTTGTTAAAAAGATATGTCAAGTTGCCGTTTCAGTTTAATGAGTCACGAGCAAAACACACGCTCATAGATAGCTTCTTTCAATTCGTATAAGCCGTTATTGTTGAGGACTAAATTGCTCAAAACTGAAACTATTTGAGCAACAGAATAATTTTGTTAAATTAAAGAACTTGATTGATATTTTATGAGAGACACTACAATGCTCACGGCTCACACTTCTTATTTTTCTCTCTTATTCTTGACTTCTCCTTTGATACATATAACAAAGAGTTTAGGGCATTTATAGTAACCTAGAACTAGTATAAACCACTCAAATATAAAGTTACAAAAAATTAACATATTTTACAAATATCACTAAATATTCAAGAGTTTTTTAAATTTAGATATTTTCACCTCCACTAGAATTTTTTTTTTTTTTTTGGATTGAAGTCATCTCTCATTCTCAACACAATTCCTGAAACTTCCATGGATTGAGTTTTGAAATTGAGCTTGGACAAATATGATTGGATTGGATTATGAAATTGGTGTTGAACTTTTAACACTTCCCCTTAACACAAACTTTCATCTTTCGATTTATATTGAGCTATTAGCAGAGCTATTCAAACTTTTTGGTACTAAGATTTTTTGTAAACAAATTCGTATCTTAATTGTTTGTCTTGTCGTACCTCATCTCAACTTCATCTTGTAAGGCATTTTCCCAATGAAGTGATACTAAACCTCTGTTGCTGATTGATTATCGTAATATAATGGTACTACATAATTTACTGGTTAGTGTAGACCCTTCATCAACTGCATCAACTAGATGCTTTCTTAAGATGCCACCGCTGTTGTTCTATACTCCGCTTTTGTGGTTGATAATGATACAGTTGGTTGTCTCTTACTATACCATGAAAATATTACAGACCCAATTCTAAAAACATACCCAATAGCTGCTCTTCTTATATTATGATCTCTAATGTAGTCAACGTCATAATAGCCACTTTCACGTTCCTTGCACAACAGACTATAATCGATTGTACTCTTCACATATCTTAATATTCGTCGAACCACTTCCAAGTGAGGCTTCTTTGGATTTTGCATGAACTGACTCATTGCACCTACTGCATATAAAATATCTGGTCAAGTCAACATTAGGTAGATTAAATTTCTTATTAATTGTCGATACATTATTCCATCTAGTAAATCTTTGCCTTAATGTGTGCACGGTTTTACATTGACTTCCATGGAATTGAGATTAGCTTGCATTCCAACTTTCCAAACTTCTTCAGCAAGTCTTTGGCATATTTCTGTTGGCAAAGAAATATAGCCTCTTATGTTCGATCAACCTATAGACCAAGAAAGTGCTTAAGTTGATGAAGCTTTTTCATCTAAAAATGAATTGACAAGTTCTCTCTTGTCTATCGAATCTCTTCTTCATCGTCACCAGCAAGAATTAATTCAACCATGTACACCAATAGAGTTGTTAACTTTCCTTTACTATCTTTAATAAATAAGCTAGAGTTTACATGTGCTACAGAGTAACTGGTCTGAATTAAAAATTCAGTAATTTTACCATATTATACCCTTGGTGGTTACTTTAAACAGTAAATTGTCTTTCTCAGCTTGCATACATACTCTGTATGAGTTTAATTCTCAAATTCTCTCGGCTGGTTCATGTAGATCTCTTTATCTAATTCTTCATGTAAGAAGGCATTTTTTTACATCCATTTGCCATGATTTTCATTCTTTAATAGTTGCAAGTGCAAGTAGAATTGTTATTGTTTTGAGCTCTGCTACTAGACTAAACATTTCATCTTATCTAGCCAGTATTATTGTGATAATCCTCGAGCTACCAACCAAGCCTTGTACCTTTCAATTGAACCATCTTGGTGCTTTTTAATCTTGTACACTTATTTGTAAGATATTGGTTTTACACCTTTTTATTTCAGAAACAGATCTTAAGTCAGATTCTATTTCAGTGCAGTGATTTTTTTTCTTCTATTGCCTTTATCTAATGAGAATTCTCTACTGCTTCTTCAAACTTCTTAGTTTTTTTTCTTCTTTTGCAACCATTACATAAGCATACCTGAGATTACTCTTTTGAATCTTCTAAGTTCTTTGTCTTTAATAGTGCTTTGGTAAACACATGTCTTCTAAAGACTTTACGCCTCATCATGCTCGATATTATCATTTCTTGAATCATCGGAATCTTTAGATTCTTCTTGACTGGAGAAAACTTCAACAATTCGTTCCTTCATTTAATTTTCAATTTCTTTTGAATCTGATAGCTCTTCTTTTTCTAAAGACCATTATAAAAATGCTTTATCAAACACTACATTTTGTGTTGTGTAACATTGTCCACTGGTAGGATCATAACACCAACATTCTTTCCTTTGGCTGTCATGCCTGATAAAAACACAACGGATTGCTTTTTTGT
Organism: Citropsis articulata; assembly: GCA_030449925.1. Lineage (NCBI taxonomy): Eukaryota > Viridiplantae > Streptophyta > Magnoliopsida > Sapindales > Rutaceae > Citropsis > Citropsis articulata. Next base: position 2,469,587 of record JASUUH010000257.1, read on the forward strand.
CAAATTGCTTCATAAATGACTAACATGAAAACATAATACACACAGCCAAGTACACAAAAGTGGCTGATTATAGGCTTCATATTATACAGCTTTTTTGTAAAGTGATATGAACCCTATTTTTAGTTTAGGAAGTTTGTATATCACATGAGCCGTCATCTTCATAGATCAGCCCAAAACTTCCATGTTATATTCTTCGCATGTATCATGCTCCAACAAATCTCAGCTAAATGTCGGTTCTTTCATTCTTTTATACCATTATTTTATGATGCATTAGGATAAGTGAACTGATGACATATCTTATAGTCTCGAAGATATTGAGAGAACTCATATTTATGTATACTTTCTTCTATTATTTGCTCATAGGCAACAAACCTTCTTTTTTTCTTCTTCTTCGGTTATATCTCTAAATTCCTTAAACTTTGAAAAAATATAGATTTTAAAGACCCAAATATACGACTAGTGGAAGGTTGCCTAACAGAACCAAATATATCAGAGTGTACTGATTCTAATAGTTCTTTTGCTCTGAACTTCGACTCTTATATGAGAGTTAGTGAGCCTTGCTATGCTAACACCCTTCACACACTGTGTCTATTCTTACATCAAGTTAAGGCAGCATTGACTTGTTTATTATTACCTTCGACTTGTGATAGCTAACATGTCCCAGTTAAGCATGCCATAAATATACTATCTCATTTCTTCGAGTCTTGTCTACACAAGTAGACTTTACTAACAATACGTCGACTGACGGAGGTGTCGAAGCTCCTCAAAAATAAATACTGATTCACCTAAATAAATTTGTAGAAGTAGTGAAACCAGGTCGAATCCCTAGAGAACTATGTATTTAATTTCTCAAAGTTTAAAATAAAATTAATTTTCCAAGAAAAATCAGATTTTCAAGATTCTGCCCAAAACTGGATAACCGGTTTCTTCAAAACGGTAAGCCGGTTATTCTTGTTTGATTTTCTGGGAGTTAACCGGATATCCGGATATGGGAACCGGATGTCCGTTTATGGTGTTGTCACTTACTGACTCTAATCGGCTAACCGGTAATTGAAACCGGTAAGCCGTTTACGACTTGTAACGATTCTGGAGCTTATTCGGTCAACCGGTTTGGTGAAATCCGGTAGGCCGCTTTCGCTCTTCTGCTCGACTTGATTCGGCTAACCGGTTGGGGAAATCCGGAAATCCGTTTGCTGAGTTGAAGAATTCTGGGCGCGATCCGGCTAACCGGTTGAGGGAAAATCCGGAAGACCGAATTTGATTTGCGAACTTTCTGGACTCTATTCGGCTAACCGGTTACTGAGATCCGGAAGACCGAATGCGTGCTGTAGCTTTTCTGGAACTGAACCGGACAACCGGTTGAGGAAAACGGATGACCGAATGTTGCTTGTGACGGATCTGGAAAGATTCGGACAATGGATACGGAAACCGAAGTCCGGTTAAGCGCTTCTCTGCTTCGAACTAAACGGCAATCCGGTTAATGAAACCGGTTAGCCGTTTTTCTGGGTTTTGAGTTGTTCTTTGTAACAAGAAATTAATAAAACAAAATAAACTAAAATAAAACAAGATTTAAAATTAAGCAAGGAAAATCAATCTTACCAAACTTCCAATCCAAGGGTATCAATTCCATCCAATTGCAATTTTGTTCATAGGCAAAAATATAAATTACTCAATCCAAGAACTTAGTCTACTTAATCGGAATCCCGCAGAAAGCAATTATTCTCCTAATGTAACAGACTCAAACAATCGCCCAAATCCAAACTTATCACTAATTTAACTGGGCATCATCGTTCCATATCAAATTAAGTGATAGCATTAAGAATAGTGAGAATGACTAAAACAAGATTAATTAATTCAGATTACTCCAATTTAATCAATTTGTATTTTTATTTCCCTAGAGCCTATCATGCAAGCTATGTAATTGTGGCCATCAATATACACACACATGAGCCAACTCCTTGCTACTCAATTCAATCATTCATGACAATTACGGATCACAAACTCAAGACTAGCGATAGAAAAATAAATATTGAATTAAGGCGTCAACTCAATCAATATAAATAATTCATAGACAATAAGAACAAGAAATAAAAATTACTTGGATTGAAGAAATTCTAATTAAGTTCAAAGCCTCACAAAACTACAACTGGAATTTGATTACCCTTGGATCAGAATTAAAAGCTTAGCCACTCATGGTGGCTAAACAAAACAAAATAAATTGCAGCAGCCCTTTTTTTCTTTTGCTTCTCACGTTTTTTTTTGGTTTTTTTCCTTGCACGCCCAAGCTTGCCTTTATAATGCTTTTCTTGTTTCCTTTTTGCTAGCTCTCCTTTTTCCTCTTGGCTTCTTCTTCTCTTAATGCTAGGAAACCGAATCCCTCTCCAATTCTGATTGCTAGGAAACCGACTCCTTCTAGGAAAAGGTCAGCCCGCGTTCCAAAGCCCAAATAAAGCTCTTTTTATCCACTTTTTATCATAATCTCCATGTTTCTCCTCCTAAATCAAATCAAATATAATTTCCACGAATTAGCACAAGATCAATCAAAATATGAGGGAATTAAATAAAATATAATATGACTATTTATGACCTATCATCGACTGACTCTAAACTTTGTCCTTTCATAATAGATGTCCCAAGATCTTTAGGTCTTGATACACTTTGACATTTTATGGATTACACAAGACAGAGTTGCTTAATGATATTAGTTGTGATGCTGAGAGTAGGTTTTTCTTTAAACTTGGGACATAATACACATCTTAAAGTGACACTTTATGTAAACCATATTAAGTGTAAGAACTATAATGCCAACGTGAACTATTGTCAGTCGCGAATTATTTGTTATCACTAGCATGCAACCGTCTTTATACTTGGATAGGTCATGTAGCTTTTTTCCATCACCAGTCATGTGATCTGAGCATCATAAGTTAACGTATTATTCAATCACTCTCGTAGTTAATTTGGCCAAGTATTACAACTACAAGGGCTAGCTCCTTTTTCTCGATGACGACCGATGCTTCAACTTCTCATTCTTCATCACTATTCTTCTTTTGATTGGAGGTAGCAGTATTACTCTCTGTAGACTTTTTCTTAGACTAGTATTATTTCGCCTAATGGCCTCTCTTTCTGCAATTGTAGTAATTCTCTTCGACCTTCTACTTTGGCTTGTATTGGCAAAAATTGTTGTGACTCCTTTGTGGTCCCTATATCTGTATACTATCTTCTTATTGATAACCTATTTACTTATCAACATCTCCTTTAGATCTTTCACTATTACGTCGTCTGAATCGATGTCTCTTCTTATCAGTAAAGAGCGCTTCCTTATCATTATTTATGAAATACAAGTGTGCAACCCAAGAGGGGGGGTGAATTGGTGTTTTAAAAATTATCCTAATCAAATCACACAACAATCCACAACAATCAAAATCTAATGCCTTAATAAAATTGAAAACAATAAATTCAATAAAAGCACAATAATAAATGAGTAAGAGAGGAGAAAGCAAACTCAAGGATTTTTACGTGGTTCGGCTATCCCCGCCTACGTCCACGCCTCCAAGCACACCGGGCTTGAGGATTTCACTATCCAAGCCTTTCCAAGGCTTCAAATGTTTACAATTGACTTCAAGGTGTCAATGAACCTTTACAACAAAGAGATTATCTCTCAATCTCTTCACTCAAGTGTATCACACACTTAATCACTCACAAATTTGATGAGGAATTGAAAATTACAATAAAAACTCTCTTGAAGAGTAGATGAACAAATTTAAGAACAAAGCTCACTCAAAGATTTATGATTCACAAATTGAGAGCTCAAGATATGTTGTATGCCTTTTGTTTTTGCGTGCTTGAGAGCTTGAAAATGAGTTGGATTTGAGTTTTTATAGTTGGAGCTCAAAAACTAGCCGTTATGCATTTTTGCCAGAAAACGGATCAAAGTTACTGTTGGCTGAATTTCAAATAAACGGTTCGCCGTTTTCTTGTAAACGGTGAAGGGGTAATTTCCAGACACCTGCAAAATAAATTTGGCTTAACCTTTTTACTAAACGGTTCAAGGTTAACATTCTGGAAATAAACGGTTCACCGTTTTCTGTAAACGGTGAAGGGGTAATTTCCAGCAAACTGTTTACCAAAAATTACAGTTTTGCCCAAAACTTTCTATAACTGTATTATGGCCCAAAACGTTATAAAACTTTACAATTAAGTCCAATTTCAGAATTTCTAAATAATAATTTGTGAATCCCAAAACTTTCTGAAATTATGAAATGGTCCAAAATACTATAACACTTTTTAAATAAGTCCTTCTCCATAGTTTCAAACAATACTTGTTGATTTTCAAGTTTTCAAAACACTTTCAATTAAACCATAAACTTGAAAAACAATCAATTTCATAAAATCATTTTTCCATTAAATATAAAACATTTAAAATGTGAAAATAATGATTTATCTAAAATGTATAAAAAATAATTTAAGCTTTTAAAAACTTAATCATTCTTAATCTTATTTGTTATCATCAAAATCAACAATAAGTAAACATATATGTTAACAATCTCCCCCTTTTTGATGATGACAAATCTTTCATGTTTTTAAAGAATGATTCAAAAATTAATCTTGTTTGTTATCATCAAAATCAATATTATGAAAACATAAATGTTAACAATCTCCCCCTTTTTGATGATGACAAACATTTCATGTATTTAAAGTATGATTGCATAAATTGCTCCCCCTAAATGTAAGCTTCTCTTACAATTTAGGTAAATTAACAAATTTAAATATATGTATTCTTCTCCCTCTCATCATCAAAAAGAAAACTTAGTGGAAAAGAAAACAAATAGCAAATTTTTGTATAAGTTTAAAAACAAGTATTTTTCTTCCCCTTCAACATACAAAAGAAAACTTAAAGGAAAAGAATAAGAAGAGTAAATTTATTACCCATGTTGTCCAAGTAGAAATTTTGATAGAATCTCCCCCTAACAACAAGCATCACCTCAAATGCAAGATTTAGTAATATCACTCTCAAATTATTATAAATCATTATACAAGCCAACTCCATCAATTCATCAAGCAACACACATATGATCATCAATCATCAAAATCATCAAGACAAGCACATTAGATCAAAATTATCCAAAACATGAATAAGGAAGATAACAAATAACCATATCAAATCCATGTCATCCAAAATAGACACTTAGTCCAAAATCATAATAGGCATGCATAAATATCCACATAATCAAAATATAAAATGAAAAATCATAAAGTAGTAAATGTTGGTGTGTCTAAATATAAGCATAAGATGACTTTGAAGATAAAACCTGATGGGAAACAAGTTTTATGGCTTGATTTTCATCAAAGATGAGGAAAAATGGTTGATTATGAAGTAAGATTGGAGAAGGGAAGAACCGGTTTTGGAGAGGGAAAGCATTCGGCTTGCCGAAAGAGAGAAAGCATGAAAAAGATAAATAGTCTCACGAATCCGGCAATCCGGATTTAGCTAACTGGCTAACCGGTTGAAGGCAGCAAGCATCTATCTTGAATTGCCACGGTTATCCTAACCGGTTATCCGAGTTTTGACAGCAACCAAAACATCATGCATTCGGCTTACCGGTTTTGAGTATCCGGTTCTGGGCAGCAAAATTGTAAAGGCTTCCTATTGCATTCGGCGTTCCGGATTAGCTAACCGGTTATCCGGTTCTTAGCAGTAAGAACAAACATTGAATCCGGTTTTCCGGTCTTGATAACCGGTTGACCGATTGGCTTCCAGAAAAATTTCAAAACAAATTCGGCTTACCGGTTGGAGAGAACCGGTTTTCCGAAAGTTGTCCTTCTCAAATTCGGCCTACCGTTTGATGGAACCGGCTTGCCGGTTTAGAAACAAATTGTAAAGCTTTGCAAATTCGGGTTTCCGGTTTTGAGATCCGGTTTGCCGGAAGTTATCCCGAGAGCCAACACTTAAGAAAATGGATTTCCGGAAGAGAGAAAGTGGTATACCAGTTTAGGCTTGGAAATAGTTTTGCCTCTTATTGAAATTTGCTTAACCTTAAACTCATGTACCAAAAAAAAAAAAATGGATCAATTAAAAGTCATTTTGTGATTCAAAACTTTTCAAAAATCCAATTAGTGCATGAAACATAAATGTATGCATTCACCAATCATAGATCACATAAGATCAAACGTCATCAAATCCATGTAATCATCAAAGCATATTCTTTATCTCAAATCTTTAGACTATCAAAATCAACATAGCTATTTAGAAAAGCCATCATTATGAACAAGTAATCAAATCCATTATTACAAATGCTCACATAGGCCAATTCAATTAATGATGATATAACACAATAAATGACATATGAATTCACACATACTTAATAGATAAACAATGATGATAGACAATTAAGAAGAAGAAATCAAAGACCATATAATCATCAAAATCAAATAAAGGCATCATGATAAATCACTCAATATTATACACAATGATATTCCATCATGTAAACATATAAGCATACTTTCACAAATTTAAGCTATTATCCATTTATCATGATCCATTCAACAAAATCAACATGGCAAGAATTGTTACCAAAACAATTAAATCATCTTGCCTCATCTTTTTCTTCTAGATCAAAATCAAATGATTATCCTCATAAGCTTTCATCAAGGAACTCTCCACCATTCCTTGATTGTGGTACCTACAAAGAAAACATTCACGTTGTGCCCTTTGGTACCCAAATACCCTTGGGTCCTTGAGTGTTAGCGATAGTTCCTTTTGGAACCCAAATACATTTTGCTCCATAATATGCATTTCTTTTAACATGGCATTTATAACTCATATGACCATTTCCATTACAATAATGACAAACAATCTTATGATCACATGTGGAGGTAGCCTTAACAAAATAATTCTTATAATATTTTTGTTTCAAGTTAGGCTTATATCCAAGTCCTCCTTTATCAAATACACATTTTTGAGAGTTGAGTAATTTTTCGAAGTTCTTTTGACCATTTGTGAATTTTAAAACAATCTCATTTAACTCATTGTTCTTCTTCTTAAGCACTTCATTTTCATTCATTAATTCATCAACATGTGATTTCTCAAGCTCATATGAAGTACTTTGTTTACATGTAAATGATGCAACTTTATCATGCAAGATTTTATTATCTAACTAGAGTCCTTTAATCATTTTATTTAATGAATCATTGCGTTTTTGTAAAGCATCATTTTCATTTTTCAAGTTATCTACATGTGATTCTAGATGCTTGTATGAAGTGCTAAATTTCTCATTTAATAATGCAACTTTATCATTCAATGTTTTATTCTCTAATTCTAAGCATGTAATCTTTGCACTTAAAGATTCATTTTCATTTGTGAGCTCTACCATTTTCTTTTTAAGGCATACATTCTTTTTACCAATTTTCATAAACTCATCATGCAATTCTTTAAAAGCATCATGCAATTCATCATAGGTAGGATCACTTACCTCATCAAGCTCATCATCCGATTCATCTCCAATTGCCATAAGTGCCAAATTTGATACTTCATGAGATTCCTCCTCATTTGTCGTCTCCTCATACATAAGTTCAAGTTTTCTCCATATTTCATAAGCATTAGAACAACTTGAAACTTTATAAATTCATTTTTATCTAAGGCACAAAATAAAGCATTCATAGCTTTGGAATTTAAAGACATCATTTTTCTATCTAAATCACTTAAGGCATTATTCCTAGGAATGAATGAGTCATCACAAACTATTTCCCATATTTCATAGTTTAAGGCTTGTAAAAATATTCTCATCCTAGTTTTCCAATACGGGTAATCATTTCCATCAAAATATGGAGGTCTAGTGGTGGATTGGCCTTCCATGAATGTTGAGCTAATTTGAGTTGCGATTGATCTTTAACTCTAGACGGTTAAGTCTATACAAGAGCACCTCGCCTCGATACCAATTGAAATACAAGTGTGCAACCCAAGAGGGGGTGAATTGGTGTTTTAAAATTATCCTAATCAAATCACACAACAATCCACAACAATCAAAATCTAATGCCTTAATAAAATTGAAAACAATAAATTCAATAAAAGCACAATAATAAATGAGTAAGAGAGAGAAAGCAAACTCAAGGATTTTACGTGGTTCGCCATCCCCGCCACGCCCACGCCTCCAAGCACACCGGGCTTGAGGATTTCACTATCCAAGCCTTTCCAAGGCTTCAAATGTTTACAATTGACTTCAAGGTGTCAATGAACCTTTACAACAAAGAGATTATCTCTCAATCTCTTCACTCAAGTGTATCACACACTTAATCACTCACAAATTTGATGAGGAATTGAAAATTACAATAAAAACTCTCTTGAAGAGTAGATGAACAAATTTAAGAACAAAGCTCACTCAAAGATTTATGATTCACAAATTGAGAGCTCAAGATATGTTGTATGCCTTTTGTTTTTGCGTGCTTGAGAGCTTGAAAATGAGTTGGATTTGAGTTTTTATAGTTGGAGCTCAAAAACTAGCCGTTATGCATTTTTGCCAGAAAACGGATCAAGGTTAACGCTTAACGGTTAACCGTTTACGCTGGTCAAAGTTACCGTTGAGCTGAATTTCAAATAAACGGTTCGCCGTTTTCTTGTAAACGGTGAAGGGGTAATTTCCAGACACCTGCAAAATAAATTTGGCTTAACCTTTTTACTAAACGGTTCAAGGTTAACATTCTGGAAATAAACGGTTCACCGTTTTCTGTAAACGGTGAAGGGGTAATTTCCAGCAAACTGTTTACCAAAAATTACAGTTTTACCCAAAACTTTCTATAACTGTATTATGGCCCAAAACGTTATAAAACTTTACAATTAAGTCCAATTTCAGAATTTCTAAATAATAATTTGTGAATCCCAAAACTTTCTGAAATTATGAAATGGTCCAAAATACTATAACACTTTTTAAATAAGTCCTTCTCCATAGTTTCAAACAATACTTGTTGATTTTCAAGTTTTCAAAACACTTTCAATTAAACCATAAACTTGAAAAACAATCAATTTCATAAAATCATTTTTCCATTAAATATAAAACATTTAAAATGTGAAAATAATGATTTATCTAAAATGTATAAAAAATAATTTAAGCTTTTAAAAACTTAATCATTCTTAATCTTATTTGTTATCATCAAAATCAACAATAAGTAAACATATATGTTAACAATTTATAAGGCGCCACTCATTTCTTGTCAATCACTTCTTGATTGGCAAGTAAATTTTCAAATTTCTTAATGGTTGGCTAAGATGAACAACCTTGGATAGCTGGTACAAAGCTCCTAAACTCTAAACTCGGGCCTCAAACCATGGACAATAATTCTCTTCACTTTAGATTTAGAAATTGTAGCAGTAGGATTTAATTAAAAAATTTCACTGCATAAAAAGTTTACCTTGTTGAAATACTTGTCAATTGTCATATTTTGTTGTGAAATTGACAATAGCTCGTTCTTTAGAAGTTGTAGCCGTGTGTTATTCTTCTTTGAAAAAAAATTAATGCAAAAGTGTCCCAAACTTTCTTAGACGTTTTAACGTTTTTTATGTGTTGCAGCAGCTCTTCTTTAATTGTACTCTTGACGACAAGCATGGTCTTCCCAGTTTTAATGTTCCACTTCTTCAAAGCAGTATCCTCAGTTGATGGTTTCACATCGTTACCACAAACAATCTCCTAAAGATCTTAGCTTTATAAGTAGGCCTCCATCAATATTTCTAGTATTATATTTTTTATTGTTAAGCTTCTTCACTCCTTTAATTATTAAAAGGTCATCTATTGTGTTGACAAGACTTTAAAAATACCAAGCAAGCTTGATTTTCTCTAAGGAACTTACAAAGTTTCAAACTACTCATGATTCAACGAAACTCTATCAAGCGATTCTTGATTCGTCCTTATTGTACTCTTGCAGCTTCTCCACGATAGTTCTTGACTACTGTGAACTTCTAACAACTCTAAATTGTTCAAAATTGAAATTATTTAGGCAATAGAAGAATTTTGCTAAAATAAAAGACTTTATTGATATTTTACAAGAGAAACACTAACTCACACTTTTTACTTTTCTCTCTTATTATTCACTCTTTACTTAATGCCTACAAAAAGGAGCTTAAGGGTATTTATGATAACTTAAAATTAATACGAACTACTCAGATATTAAATTACAAAAATTTAACAATCATATTTTATAAATATCACTAAATATTCAAGGGTCTTCTTCATTTAGATATATTCACGACCATTAGATTTTTTGGATTAAAATCATCTCAATTCTCTACGCAATTCTTAAAACTTCCATGGATTGATCTTTGAAAATTGGGCTTAGAAAAGCGTAATTGGATTGGATTATGAAATTGACATTGGACTTTTAACAGTTATTTCACATGCTTGGCACGTGCATTTTTGGGTTTCATCTGGGTTAGTTACAAAGCTATTGAAAGCAGCTGCTTCTGGTGCAACAAATTGAAAAGGGCTATGAACTATATAAAGAGCAACTGCTGAGATAGAAAGAGCATTCTTATTCTCGTATTGAACTCTGTAAACTCTTATAATTCATCTTGAATAATCAATAAAACCAATAATCTATTCTTCCCGTAAATGCAAGCTAATGAAAATTAGTTGAACCACGTAATTGCTGTTGTGCCTTGTTTTCTTCAACATTTGTAGTAATTATTAAACAAGATAAAGGCCTCCTAGATTTCACGGAGCATCCAGGATTTCAGGAAAGCTTGTCGATTTCAGAAAATATTTATAACTTTGTGCTATTTTAGTAATTTGCCGATGCTCTCACAGTCCCCTTCAAAAAAAAAATGTTTAATTGGTCCATCATAGTAACGGGGAAAGAAATTTCTTCTTTTGGGTCCTCACGGGTTTAGACTTGTTCAACAGATAGAAAGGCTTTGAGCCTTGGGCCTGGAGCCCAATCAAAGTCACCACGCACTAATAATATTTCGAAAGATCCTAGTAATATTCCCCTCCATATTCCGAGTGTAACAACTAACTTCACGTTCCCTCCATGTTCTAGTTCCATGGTTCTTTTCCCCAAACTGGTATTAGAAGATCCGCAGAGATTTCCTCTTGAAGGTGAGTTGATTCTTCATTCACACACAAAAAAGGTTACATGTTCTTTTGATATTTATGCTGTTTGGGATACTGACTGGGTCTTGATATTCAATTTTTGATATGGAAGCTCCCAACTCAAATTGAGTTAATTAAATTATTGGTTAGTCATGCTTTTAAAGTTAAACAATTTGATTTCCATATGTAAACCATGTCTGAAGAAATGAAAAAAGATTGATATGACTGTTTGTGAAAGTCAGCACTGTTGTTGTTATGAAACCATTATGGCCTAATAGAGTGGCAAATTACACCTTGAGCTATCATTCTCGGCTGTGTTTCCCTGCAAGATTGCCATAAGAGCTAGTTTACTTGGAAGTGATGTCTCAGTTAGTATGATCCTTCTTCAATATCTTAGTTAATATGATGTTTGCATTTTACCTGTGTTTTCAAAAAGAGAAGGTCAATGCGTTGGAGATTTTGCCTCTGTTGAGGTGTCATCAAATCCTGGATTTTCGCTTGTAAAAAAAAAAAAAAAGATCTTGCAGACTGAGAAAAGAGTATTGATCAGAAAAGACCTGACTTTCAAATGGTTTATGTTCACATTTTATCTTCAGCAGCCTCCTTCCTCTCCTTTGAGTAATTTTGGATCGCATTTGGCAATATGATGGCCTATTAAGTAGCGGAATTATTTTGTACCACTGAGTTTTCCTGTCAAAATTTGTGACGTGCTGTTATTTAGTTCCTGTCCTTCTACATGCTCATTTGATTGGCTCTTTACATTTGCTAATCTCTTTGCTACTGAGGTTTATGAATCAATTGGAGATTCATTCCCAATCTAGTTTGATGGTCGAATTGAAACACGCAAACACAAAGTGCGGTGCTTCTATACATTTGATTCCTTTCCCCTTGTTTGTGTTTTTAATTCCAAAATCCACCTTATGCAAATCTCAGTAAAATTTCAGTTCTGCTTCATATATTTTTACTACTACTACCCTATATCAGTATAGGGTCTGTAAAGCATGGCTGTTGCGGAAATAAAAATTTTTGTAATAGAACTCTTTGGATGCAACAGTAAAATTCCACTAAAAATCAATCATTGCATTTCACAAAACATTCCCATTTCAAACTATTCATTACAATTTAATGAATTTGCATTCCTCTGTTTCAATAATACTCTTGTCTATGCCAAGAAAACCAATGTATATGTACATGAAGAAGACATCGACAAATTCATCTGAACAAAAGAATCATCTTCTTGTCAACAAATTCTGCACACTATTTCTGTCTAATTACCCAACCAATTCATGGGCATAAGAAAATAGCGGATAGATTTTGTTCATCTTTTTCTTGTGTAAACTGAACTTCAGAAACCTTTCCAGGCACCGAGAACTTCATGGAAGACTTCAGCTATAAGTTCCCTGTCTGCACATTGCAAGAAGACACTGAAGTCATCTCGAATGTCAAATATCTTCCCAAACTTCACAAGATACCGCATGCAGCTGCTCTTCAGTTTTGGCAATTGATAGAGATATGCATTTTGGAGTCTCTCAAGTACATTCTTTGTATCAATATCTTCTAGAAGGCTGTCATGACATGCCTCTTTCAAGTCGCAGATGTCATATTTATCAGCTGCACGAAGAAGAGCCAATCGATGGGTCAAGAATTCTTCATGTTCGATATTCCCATAAATATAACTGAGAAAAGCTTGGCAGACATCAATTGACATGTCAGGGATGTCAATGGTTGAGAGTTCTTTCTCTTTCAAGTCATGGGAAAACATGCTGCCGAAAACAGGTGATCGTGCAGCAAGCACAGCACGATGAGCTCCAGTACTTCCATTGGAAGCATTAATAATGATGTCTGCGTGGATGCCTTCCGTCAACATTCTACCAAGAGATGCAAGAGCTGTTGCATTTGATCGTTTTTGAGCGATTCCTTCGGCCCAAATGGAACAAGGTTCACCACCCTGTGTAGCAGATCACAAATGTTAACACAGGTATGCTAGTAACAACAATTCCTAAATTTTAGTTTAACTAACAATAATTACTGAAAACAAAGAAGCACCAAATAGTTACTGCTCTCAATAAAATGTCATGGCTTTTTAAAGATGTTGATGATTGATCAATGGTGAAACTTTATAGTGTCAACAAATGTAGATATAAAATGCATACGTCTGAAGGTGCAATCTTCAAATCAAGAAATTCAACGTCAATGATGAATTTCCCCGTTAATGGGACTTCAATTGCCCAAACAAAATCGTCGTTATTCTTGAGCTGCCTGTCTGTGACTTCTGCATAGATATCAAAACAAATCCTTGAATTTTTCAAGCTAATAGATAATGATAAGTAAGAACTAGACATGAATCCATCAAAATTTGATTTTGTACAACTATAAACAACAAATTATCAGAAATCAGCACAATTTAAAGCAAAAAATCTAGTATGAGCTCGTGGGATCATTACTCTTGTCAGTCAGTTCCAAATTTCTTCGAGTCAGTGCTCACAGATTCCTAATTCACATATAAGTCTTAATCACTAAATTAATAAAATCATTAACCGTCAACTCTGTTCTCTACAGTTCTCATAATATCCAGAGCTAATACATGAATTAGTATACAAAACGAAACAACCAAGCACCGAAAGGATCAATGAAAACCAAAGAAGCCTCAGTTTCATTCATTACCTGGATGAGACAAAGTTTTGCGATCTCCAACAGAACTGACAACTCGAATAATGAAAGAAGCAATTGGGGGATTGTCTCTTGTTAAATTCGAAACCTCTGGATACAGTTTAACAAATAACATCCGGTTCTTCTCCAGAGATAAATGCCTTCAATTCAACAAAATAAAACAAATAGAAGCCAAAAAGGTTAAAAACTTGATTTGTCCCATTAAAAGAAACCAAACAGAGACTTGCAAAAACAGGGCATGCTTTCCCACAATTTCTCAGCTACCAAACAAATTATCTCATTTTTTCACCAAAAGTTGTTTCCTCTAACAATATGCAATCCAGTTTATAACAAATATCAATAAACAAAAAAAATCAGATATAAAAAATGGGAGATTAATGAAAAGGTACAAAAATTGCAAAAGCAGAACAAAAAGAGGGCAGTCAAAAGTCAATACTTTCTCGTCCTTTTTCCCACAATTTCTCAGCTACCAAACAAAAACATAAAAATTACACTCTCTCACCGTCCCATTTGTCACCAAAATTCAAAATCAAAAAATCAAATAAATAAGATAATAAATAAGACATGGGAAATTGATTACAAAAAAAAGAACAAGAACTAAAGAACAGAGGAGGAGGAAATTAACAAACCAATTCCACTTGCCGATCTTGAAAGGATCGGACTTGCGATAAGAACAGGAAGCCAAATTGTCTATCCTCCATTGAGCAAGACGCGATGTGGTATCAACCCTATAAGCAGAATCGCTCATCCTAGCAAAAGCCAGAGCCGTCGTAATTTCATGGATGCAATCAAATATTCCTTCGAACAGATACTCTCCGGGCTTCCCCAGGTTTACTAATTCCACAATCCTCCTTTCTCCTCATAAACATATACTATATTTTCACCCAAAAAAAAAAAAAGAGAAAAATCCCACGAAAGATAAATTAAAACGAAACCAAAAGAACCATTTGGGTTGTGTTTGTACTGTTATTTTTCCTTGAAACGGGTTTTGACAGGCAAGGACTTTTGTTGGTGTTGCTTTACGCCATTGAAGCTGTAGCTGAAGTCGAAGATAGATGGATAGACTAGATAGAGGGATTTGGTGAGAGATTGTTTAGCTTACACTTCACTTTTAAGAGATGAGATAAATTTAATGGGGGAAGGAATGGGTTACGAGTGTTCGTTTTTGCTCTGTTTTAAGTGATTATATTTATTTTCATGTAAAGAGAGAGTATGCGTACGTAATTGGGTCATGTTTGGAAATCGAGAAAGGAAAAGAATTTTTTTCTTTTTAATTTATTGGGTGCTTTGAAGCAAAGAATCTGTGTTTTCATTGTGGTCTGATTAATTATTTGCCATAATTGGCTTTTTTTATTTGTAATTTTTTTTTTTAAATTTTTGTGCCTTACCTTAGGCTCACTCATGAATTTGCGTGCACCCAATTCAGACTTCCCACATGCCTCTCCACGACTCCACCCATGGCTAATGGTAATAATAGTGTCTTCATAGGTTATATATAATATAACATACAATAAATTTAAGGGTACGTATTCACCATCTCTCGTTTGTTATCACATGTTATTATTTTTTTGCATTGAGTGCCTACTTTTAAATTGTTGTATAATATAATTTAGGAGCTACCCATAAGTTAATCGATGAACTTTTACTTTTCATAACCATATTTTTTCTTCTTGCCTTGTGTTTGTTTTTATTTTCTGTTTTTTGGGAGGATTTTTTAAAAATACAATTTTTTTTTTGGTTTTATTGTATCCCAACATAAACACTATTAAATTTGTTATTATTATAAATAAACTATGAGATCTTATTAGCGTTCTAATAATAATTAATACTCATTAACACTCTTAAATAATATTAATATTCTTTATCTTTACTTAACAGGATTTTGTAGATGAAAGTCAGAGAATTTTAGTTAGTAGTGGGTTGTTGATGATTGACCTTGTCAAATAAAACCACTATGGTTTAATCACGCATTGCTGTTTTTTTTTTTTTTTTTTGAGGCGGTTTCTGGCAGATCTTGCATTCTGTGATTCTGGTGCTTATTAAGCGGTTATCTTGATATTCTGACAATCGTATATTAGGACTTATATTATTACATTTGAATTACATGAAGATACGCCTGACAAACGATGGCCTCAGAGGAGGACACTCTTTCCATTTCGCGTTTGTGAGGAGAAATTATAAACATTTAGAGAACATTAATATTGATGGAAGCATTTTAGTTTTCATGCCCTTTTTCCTTTTCTTTTCCACGCATTGCTGTTGATGTATATATTTAGTCATTTGGTAGATTGGACTTAAATTTGGTTAACCAAAATGCTTTATCCAAGTTGGTTTTATAATATAAGCATTTAATAGATTCGAAGATTCTTTGCCGCACTCCAATAGTGTTCATTGGGAAGAGGGTTTATATTATTTGTACACTTGTACATCATATCTATGGATGAGTATTTATGAAGGTATGCAGGTAATCTCTTATATTTGAGCCATAAAAGAAAAGGAAAAAGGGCATGGAAACTAAAATGCTTCCATCAATATTAATGTTCTCACGTGCCAGCACTTTGCTGCAGATATCACATTATACATCGTCATCAAAGCTTTTCTTACACCCAATTTTAGTAATGGTTGGATTTTGGAAAATTTGCGAAAATGGCAAAACTTGAAGCCACTTATAATTTACCCCAACTCTCCTTCTCTACAATTTTTATAGCTGAAAAGTGCCAATTTTGGAAGAAAAAATTACAGTTAAAAAGTATATATATATATATATTTTTTAAAAAGAAAAACTTTCATTTAATTACAAACTAGGGTTCGATTGTTTGTTTCTTTCCCAAATATATAATAAAAGCACTCAAAAAATATGTTTGTGTATGTGTGCATGTATATATGTGCGTGTGTATGTGTCTGTCTTTTCCTTTCCTCTTTGGTTGGCGTTATGGAGCAGTGGATTTACAAGTTGACAAGAAAGGTATCTGAACGTGGGACATGGCACAGCAGAATCCTTGAGCATCCCAGTACTGCAAGCAATCAGTACAATGACATTTACAATGATCCTGGCCATACACTCAAGCAGTTTCAGACTTCAGTCATATGATATTGAGCTGGTCGAATCATTTTTGCTCTTGATTTCACTCCAATGGATTGACATATTATATATATATATATATATATATATATATATATGAAAAAGGAAAATTAAAAATTAAAAGGATTGATAGCCTTACTTATTGAAAAACATAGAGGCTTTCAATGGCATAATTTCCTTATATGGCTGCTGCTTTAAACATTATCGTCTTTTTTATTTTTTACTTTTATTTTGTGTGTGGTCTCCAAGTCTACGGTTAATTGAATTTGGGCCATCATAGTTCTTGGATCTTGATTTCAGAAATGTTGGCGCTAATGCCCCACCAATAAAGGATGATTGTTTCAATTTCTACTCTATCAATGACTAGCTTTGATTTGGGGATAATAAAATACTAGATTTTAGTGGTGGGGTAAAGTTTGATTTTTTTATTTTTTTATTTTTTGGCCATCTTCTTCAAGATGTTAGAATTTGTTCAGATGTGCCCCTTATGTTTTTGCTTTTATATAAATTAGAAAATTTTTCAATTGAAGTGTAAAAAAATTTATAAAAATTTTAAAATTGTGTGGTTTTAAAAATTAATTCTATAATATTTTAAAATCCTACAGTTTTAAAATTTTTATAAATTTTTATGCACTTTAAAATTTTAAACCAAAAAATTACTCTCTCTCTATATATATAATTATATATATAAAGTGAGGTTTTCATCAATGGAGAATGATTTTTTTTTTATTGCATCATATCTTAACATGATTAACGTATAATTTTATTTTTTAAATAATTTACTGTTGCTTCATAACTAAAAGAAATTCACTCAAAATTAATCAAATGGATTGACATTTCTCTAGATATAGTAATGTGATATTTTTATACTGACGGATTTTATGGATTATCAAGAGCAATAATTGAAAAAATAAAATTAAGGAAAAACAAAAGGCCACACAGATAAAAATTATAGGGGTTCATTCTCAATGTAAGAGCTCTATCCACTTTCAAGCATTGAAGGGTTTATTGGGTTGATCTTTGAATGCTGAGCATAGATGGGGTTATAATAAATTAGGCTAATACAATAGTTTTGCTTGTTATGATGCCATTTTCTAAGGTGGTTGATAATAAAGAAAAAGGTAACTTTTTTTTTTCCCTTGACAATAACTGAATTTACATAAACAAACACTAATTTTTTTATATAATACAACTTATATCAACTCAAAAGTAGTTACTTAATACTAAAAAATGATACCATGTGAAATAACTGAGAGGTCATAGATAACTATTTTTGAACTTACCATAAGTTATATATATATGATTGTAATTTAACAAGACCCCTAATTCTAATATGAAAATAATTAATGATGATCACAATCAAGGTTATTATTAATTACCATTTTCTTTCATTGGTACAATATATCATGTTTTGATATACATATATATCTACCACTTGACTTATTTATATGACGTGTTGCTTAAAATCGTTTTTTTTTTCCCATCAATATTCAACACTTAGGCTATATCTACCACTTTGACTTATATATATGATGTGTTGCTTAAAATAATTATTTTCCATCAATATTCAACACTAAGGTCTTAAAAAGGGATCCAAATTCCAAATTATCAAACTCTTGGTCTTTTCTTCCTTCTAACAATCTAATTACATGCATAATATATGTATAATAGTTAATGAAAAGGACACTATCTATTAAAGAAAGACAATTGGGTCATCAAAATCTATCATTTTCCCCCCTTTATTTATCAACTTGCAGTTCAAAGTTGGAACATGAAATGGTAGTTGTAGTTTGTGCTCATTGGGACATGTGGCAGAATCATGTAATTAACTCGTTAACAAATTAAATTATAATTATCGTAATGATTATATTATTTGCATTAATAATTATCTATCACGTCTTTATTTTTGGGCACTCTAAATCAATGAAACCTGATAAATAAAATTAATTAACTAGTAAGGACAATTAATAAACCAACTTTTGTCATCAAATGCTAGCTGCCCATCTCCCGTGACTGCTAATTTGTGAGATCATGCATTAGTTTCAACTGAGCACGCAAAGAGCCTTCATTTTTTATTTTTTCAAAATTTAAGACATATGATTGGTTGAATTCTTTAAAGTCTATTGAAAAGTTGATTTCTGGGTTTTACCGTACAACTAATTAGGCTACAAGAGTCCAAAAAATGGGTTGGTCCATAGTATTTAGCAGCCCAGCCCATGATATATGCTTATATTGAACTTCACCGTCGCAAAACGTAGTCCCTTGAGGCCCATAACTAACGAGGGACCTTTTGAATGAGTAGAGCTCATCCCATTTTTGTACAGAATGTTGGCGTGAACAACGTACAATAAACGTAATTCGGAAGACCTCACGAACATGGCCGAGACCGAGACCCAGAAGTCTGCAGACGAATGACTTAATTGGAACCACAAGTTTGGTTGGGTTCCATGATGAACTGACTAGATTTTTCAAGTATCTCATATCCTATTATCTTCAGTTCATGAACTTATGTGACACTCGTTTACTGGATGATCTATCAATTTCACAATTTAAAAAATTACTTGTCACTCCATTCCAGCACACTATTCAGTGAGTGAACATCACCTCATTTGAGATCGTAAAACTTGTAATACTTCTTAAAATGAATTATGTGATGATGTTAAAATGAACCAAGACCGTGTAATTAGAAATTGCATCTACGTCTATTCTATATCAAATTTCAATTTAATTTACTGAAATTTTTTACATATAAATTTAAGAGAAAATAACTTTTTTTTAATTGTTTAAATAAACCCAAAAGACTTAACTTTTACATGCGATTGAAAATTTAGAAATTAAATGATAAAATCGGCATATTTTGGATAAGCTCATTGACCATAATTTGGGAATTAATTAACAAAGATTTAAACAATCAATTCATATATATTTATTATTTTATTATCTTAAATCGGAAAATTATTAGGTAAGATAATTAATTCTGACAGCCCCTTAATAATATAAGATTCAGATAACCATAAACTCTTGATTGCTTTTTTCATACAAGTTAAGTGTAGGCTTTTTTTCATGAAATTTTTAAACTTTAACTTTAAAAATTATTAAAACCTACACTTAACTGAAAAAATAAAAGCTCATTTTAACCCATATATATGATTTTACTATTATTTGATGTAGTCCCCATGAAATCTATTTAAATAACCTCCATTAACACATAAACCCATAAAATTTCAGTTTTTTACATCTAATTACCATATAGTTTAGTCCTCAGTAAACTAAGTTTCTGGATCTGCCACAGCTCGGGGGCAATGCGACAACTATTTTGCACAATCAACATAGATATTCTTGTTTTATCTTTACTTTGTATTATTTTCCTTAAAACATCAATTTATTGAGCAAGGGATTTTACTAAAAAGAAAAGCTTAAAAAAGATATAAACGAAAAGGAGAAAGAAGAAATTGAAAACTCAGCCCCGACGTAGACTCTAATAATAAAGTGATGATAATGCTTAATTGATACATCTCTCTTGCATGCACGCTGGTGGATACGAATTACTCTTTGTTAGAAAATGGATGGAATAACAAATGACCTTACATGTATAAATCGGAGAGATTGACTTAAAGTTTTAAATACAATCACTCCAACTCAATACGAACTACCAAATCAAAGCCGAGCAGAAGCGGAATTTGGTGGTGCAAAAGCTGTGGGTAGCTAGGTTTTTTTTATCATAGGGCGAATTGCACATATGTGCGAATCGATCACAGGATAAAGCAGTTAGGGCTTGGGTTTGCGTCTACCACAAATTGATGGTAAGGAGGAGCAGGACATTGACTATAATATGCCCACTCAATTGGAGTCAGTTTAATCTCTTTCGATTCCTCCTTTTCCTTTTCATCTTTCTCTTCTTGGACGCTCAATATAGACGCAAATCCGAGCCCCTTTTTCAGCGACCTGGTTAGCTTCACCGAATCCACTTCGTTTCCTATCACCACCAATTCATCTTTTCCTTCTCCTTTTATCTCCACCTTTATAACACCTATATATATATATAATTGCAACATTAGTTCGTAACAATTGGCTATATATGAAGTAATTGATGAAGTTATTATTTCATTAAATGTATATAGTGCTAACCATCTGCCTTCACTGCAATCTTCATGGCTTTCTTTCGGCATTTTTCGCAATTTATTTGCACCTTTATGACTATCTTTTGCTGAATATAAAACGTAGAATAAAGTATTTGTTAGTTCAGGTTAAGAGAAGATCCTTATACTATAATTATTTGTTAACTTTTAAAACCTACATATGCAAAAGAAGAAATATTTTTTATTTTTACATGCATGCATGGTAACCAATAGTCATATATGCTGTGCTCTCTATGAGAAAAAGAGGCTCACCTTCATGATTAACAGAATATAGCCGAAATCAATTAATTGGCAGCCGTCGCCCTTTATGTAGAGAGCTTCCTTATGCTAGAGCTCTTAGCTGTATGATCTTTAATACTTAAAGAAATTGGCATCTATTTATATTACTAGAGCTCAAGGCTCGGTGTAATTATTTTTACTAATTTTCTTGCTTTTTTCACGCGATTTGGAGATGATTGTAAAACTAACATATCATTAGCACTCAAGGTCAAGGAAATGTTTAATCAACCCCCTTGTACACGCATACCAATTAATGATGACGTGAGAGATGACTATATAAGAATAAATAAAAATGATAAACTTTTGTGGCGTTTATTGTGATCAAAAGAGTAATTGAAAATATTTTAAGTAATTCTCAAAAAAAAAAAAATATTTTAAGCAATTAGTTGGCAGATTTACGTAAATAACTTTTTTTTCTTTTTAGCAAATCAAAGTACGTAGATAGATCGGATTACTGGCCTTGATTAAGACGGACATTTATAATTTTTTTGTGCTTACTCCCGCCATATGTATGTGCAAGTCGAATTAACCTTAAATCTTGATTGGAGGGATATATTCAGCAAGTTACTCCCATGAATTGTTATTAAATTGATAAGAAATTGTTGTTAAATTAATAAGAAATTTAAAGTTAGGTAATTTTCTTTTTGTAAGAGAATTTCATGTTATAAGGCGGAATGCAAATGCAATAGTATTGTTAATATTAAAATCGAGAAAATAATAACCATGAAAATTAACAAGAAATAAGAATGCATGCACCCAGCTGAAGACCAGTAAAGACTGGGGCAGCTCATATGCTTTCGGGGAAACTTAAACCTATGTAATTCAGAAGAAAAGTCTGAACTCCGAATTTGCTATTGGTCATGGAAATGGTTATTGATTCCATTGACACGACTTTCATTTATTATTTTTGTCTTTGTTGCAACGTACCACGATTTTTATCTTTTTTTTACTTCTAACTCCCCACCATCCGATTTAATGGAAAAACAGTGTCCATGGTATGGATGTGTCTATTTGGTAATTAACATTATGGTCCCTATTTTTAAAAATTTCAAAACATTTAAAGAGTTACAACTTTTAATGCATAAGTCCAAATTATCTCAAAATTGTAAATAATTAGACAATTAAAATTAGGAAAAATTTCATTAACATTTTCATTGTTAAAAATAGAAAATAAATAAAAAATAAGTAAATTTAATTTTTGAATAAAATTAAAATTAATTCAAAAATCATTCCTAATTTCTTCATCTCATCCATCTCATATACCATGAACCAGAACAGGAAGTAATTAAGAAAAAGAATAAAAAAAGAATAATAGAATGAAATAATAGATATTATTAGTTCAAGTTAGAAAAGCATTAACCAATTACTCCTTCATTAGCCTAAGCCATTAATTTGGTTTAGTACCTAGAGGCTAGAACTTCAACGTAAAATAATCAAAAGAATGCAATTCATATTATTAATTTAAGTTTCAACCCAAATTGCAGTAAAATTTCCCAAC
Organism: Citropsis articulata; assembly: GCA_030449925.1. NCBI lineage: Eukaryota > Viridiplantae > Streptophyta > Magnoliopsida > Sapindales > Rutaceae > Citropsis > Citropsis articulata. The sequence continues at coordinate 2,492,330 of JASUUH010000257.1, forward strand.
TACCACTATTTTTTATGATGTTATATTAGTATGTCAATGTTTAATATTCAAAATAGTAAGAACATGTTTAACATATTAACATTTGTAAAAGTGTAGAAGAAAAAAATTCATAATTATAATACTTCGATTCTAATAAAATTATATTGATATGTATTAATCCAATAAGCCTATACACCCAAATAAGATAAATTCTAGGAGCTTTAATATTCTTAAGTTATACATTGTAGATTATTATAACAATCGTAGATTATTATAACTTTGTTAATTAACATAACATTCTCAAACAGCTAATTAAAAATCTTTTGCCAATTAAAGTTGGTAGAAAAAATCGAATCCCAATCGGAATCTCAAATCCCAAACCAAATGGTATATGATATGGTATATCACTTAAAAAATAATTAAAATAAATAGGAATTTGAGATTAAATTTATTCTCATTAAAACTCGAGACTAATCAGGACTTCAGTCGAGATCCCGATGGAATCTTAATTAAATCAAATTGTTTTAATTTTCTAAGTCAATTAAAATGTTTAAAAAAAATTTCCAAAATTTGGGTAAAGTCCAAACTCAATACTTACTTTAGTACTCCTTCAGGCTAATCATTAATAACTTATGGTTTATATTTTTTGATTCATTAGATTTATTTTAATTAAAATAATAATTAATTATTATAATAAGAACACAATTCCCAAATGATGTCAAGTTGGCTCTTGTTGATTTTAATTTGTTGGTTAATGATTTGAAAATGGAAAAAAAAAAAATTGGGCCACCTACTGAGTGGAGGGAAAGAATGAGAGAGGAAAATACAATTATGGTTAAAAATGAAAATAAAAAGCAAACCAAGGGGTCAACTGAAAGTTAACACACAAAAAGACAAAAGTTATGGTGCCTTGCAACTGTTGCAAGGTAGCTGGATCATTAATTAAATGTACATGCATCAAGTTTTATTGATTTCACACGCGCACACACACATTTCACATGGACGCGATTTATAAGTAATTCAACTTTAATTTTATTAAACTATATGATTTAATAGTGAATTTAACATTATTTGTATTTTCTCAAAAAAAAAACATTATTTGTATTAAATCATGTGATTTAATAACATTTTTAAATAAAATAAAAAATAAAAACGCTCGCATGAGAAAAGGAGGGTGTGTGTGTATACAAATACATATACACGTTGTACATGCCCAACTGTATACGTGGCAAGCTCTCATTGGGACTTTGGACCCCACAGTAGAGCTCTTCCAAATGAGAACTCGCCAAGCAAACAATTATGGTGCGCGATTATGCGTACTAGATCAATTTCATATATATAGTAAATTTTTAATATATGATCCCTTACTTTATTAAAGTAAAGGATCAATAAAACAAGAAAAAAGCTAGAGAAGCATATTTTAATACACCAGATGAGAAAATACAATGCCTTGATGTGTCTATTTTCTTATCTTTTATTTTAATAAAATAAGGGACTTGTACAAGATTGTGAAGGATATAACAAAACATGATTAGTCAACATAATTTGGCTATACTTACATTGTATACATTTTAGATTAAGATCCTCTACTGATTTAAACTTTTCAGGAGTTTGCGTGTTGATTGGTGGTTAATAAATAAAAAATAAAAAATAGATTCTATCCTTATACTATTCCTACAAGATACACAGTAAAAGATTTTTAAAAGTATAGAAGAGTTTAGATTAAGAGACAATTCAAATCTATATACTTTATAATGACAATAATAATCGCCATATATCAATGTCATAATAACATTGATTTTTGGCTCGTAAAGATCTTCATCTCTTCATTGTTTTGATTGAAAAGATCTTCAACATCATCAACAAGTGATTCTTATAAATATTATGAACGAAATTGTTTTGACTTAAGATATGGAAGATTATAACTATGAATGAAATTGTTTTGCCTTAAGACATGGAAAATTCTAAGTAAATATATACTTCTGGAGGAAAAGTAAAGTGTTTGATTGGACAAGTTTATATTGCCTACACTAGGTCAACTAGTCAACGACAAGCTAAGTCGACACATGGCGACTAAGTCATTTGGAATTCCAAGGAGTAATGGAAAAGTCTTGAATTACAAAAAGGTAATTATATACCGTCCACATGTTTTTTTTTATATTTTTTTAAAAAATATACAATTCTTAATTTTTTATATTGATCTTTATTTGAAGTTATATTTTTTTGCACATATCCATTGTCGTCTTTAAATCATTAAGAAAACTAACAAAATATTGTCCAAATTACATAGGTTAAATTACCATTATACCCTTATGACCTCAGCAAAGTCTTAATGATTTAAAGAAGGCAATGGACAGGTGTAAAAAAATATAACTTTAAGTGGAACTTAACAAAAACAATTAAGAATTGTGTATTTTTGAAAAACTACAAAAAAAACAGGTAGACGGTAGATAATTGCCCATAACAAAATACCCTATTTACCTAACCGGCTAACACGTACGATACACGATATGTCACATTAAATCGTCTATTTTTGTGAAGGGAAATTAATCGAATGCTCTAGATGTGTAGAGCTAATATTCACTTGTACATGACATCTTGATAACTGTACAAATTACAAAATATAACTCTCCATAAGGACCATAACGAGAACTTAAACACAAAACTCAACTAAAATCCTAGCATGGTTACAACAGATGTTCAAATAAACATTGAAAATATAGGAAATGATATGCATATTTTTATTATCAAATTGTCACAAGGTTGAGCATCTGTCAATTCCAATAGGGATGATCATGAATCATCTTATAATACAAAGGGCGCTGTGGATACCCGCTACTGCCATAACTTGATGAAGCATAGCATGTATCTACCTCATCCTCATTATGACTATTCATTTTCTGTACACTTTCTAAGGAGGCATTGCCAACTTTATTCCTTAACGCTGTTGTTAATTTGATTGGATCAATTTCATCTCCGATCACCACCACTCGATCTTTATCCGGCCCTTGGATTGCTATCGATGTTACACCTATTTAATGAACATAACAAATTAGCATGATAACTAAACTCGATTATGATTATTAATTATGATTACTAACAAATCAAGGTCATATTATGCTATTTACCGTTTGCTTTCGCGATAATCTTCATGACTTTGATTCTGCATTTTTCAGGGGTCATTTGCACCTTTATGACTATCCTTTGCTGCACCATAATGTAATAAGAATTGAGATGTACTAGTATATGTTAACTATAGCTACTAGCTACAATGATAAATGTGATGAATGTACGTAATATATACAGTACATTAGAAGCTACCTAGGATCCTTCCTTTAATTTAAAATTTTGGTAACGCGGTTGGTTAAATGGTTATGATAGTTCCGATAATTAAACTACGTTAATGCATACATTAATTAATTATTTCTTTTTACCAACAAAGTGTTGGTTCATGTGATGGGTCATAAGTGGGCGATTATGTTTCTTTCCTCGGTTCAGTCGCGGGAAGTCGCTGTTGGGAGAACTTGTCTTGCTCCGGTTCGAGGAGGGACTTGATGCAGGTTGTGATGCGAGAGCAAGGTCTTCCCGGTTGGGGCTTCCGCGATCTGCTCGTGATTAAGATTAAAAAAAAAAAATTATTTATTTTCACGCTACACGGTTCAACAAACGTGTCATATATATGTTTATTCCTACCCCTTTAAATTTCCCTACCATTCCAACTAAAGAATATCACTACATTCTTTGTATATATCCCAGTTCCATTTCAATATAAGACTCTTATATGATCGCTTGTGCGACATTCTCTGTTGATTGTTTCTACGAATATCATTCGACCTTCTTTTAAAATAAACCTCTTCTTCTACTTCTTTAATTATTATATATTTTTATTATTATTTGGGCGATAAAATGTCTACAGTGATCGAGAGAAAAAAATTGTTAATGAAAAAAACAAAAACTTATTTGAGTACACGACAAGTAATTAAGAAACTGGCCAACAATTTACAACTCGTATATATATGTCAACTAACGTGGTAAATAGACTGGTAGTTTCGTATTGGAAACGCACCGCGTCATGTTAGTTTCATATTACCAATTCGTCTGTGCTCAGTTCTCACGACTGACGACTCCATCTCTGTTTCACAATGTCAATTAATTAATGTCAGTAATCTTAGATAGGGATTTCTGAAAGAAAAAAGCTATAAATCTTGCATGATCGATAAAACGGAAGCCATAATTGATCCATCTTGATTAATTATGTTTACATTTATAGGGTTACAGAATTACTTTAATTTCTTGATGAGGATCTATAGGGAGTGATTGCAATCTTCTTTGCTATCTTCAATTCTTGATCCGTACATATGTACAGTGTTAGAACCGACAAGGTCTCCTAGATTTCTTCCTCTCTTCGTTAATTTATTTACAAGCAATTTTTATGCTCCGTCTAGATTCATGGTAAAGTTTAGCCAATTAGCCGCAAGCCCGCACCATTTATGAACACACTTAATATCAATCATATATATCTAGGGGAAATTAGTAACCGGCTGGTAAAAGAAGATGATCAAAAGATAAATCTTGTCACCTGTGTAATGTGTGAAAATTATGACCAAATTTAAATTAGATTATAAAGCTTGCCACGCCGACTGTAGGAAATGTCGTCTGTATTTTTAGAATTCGAACGGCAAATCGTACTACCTCTTTCAAGAAACGACCGGAATTTATATAGTACATATGCGCACACAACAAAATTTATGATATATTATAATTGTTATCAACTCAATGCAATATTTTTTTTCCCTTAATTAACGTTATAAGCGGATATATAATTAATGTTTCTTGTTTCATAGGGAATTTCTTAAGTTATTTTATTTTATTTTTTTATAACGTCGACAGAACAAGAATTGATTTTATTAAAATATATATATATATACAGTGGCAAGATAAAATTAAGAATACCAACCCAGTAATCAGAGAGTAACTGACTGGACGGCCAAACCAAACCGGCAAGAAATGTAGAAAATAATTCTAATAAAATATCATATAGGTGGTGAAGAAACTTGGAATGCTTTATTTTCCAACGCAAATCCAAATTCTCCCAGGATCACAAATCAAACTTGCAAGATGCTTTAAAGATATAACCAGATTAAATCACAACTAGACCTGATTTCAACAAGGCTATGATATGATCTTGATTTTTCGAATCAGATGAATCAAAAAGAAAAGAGATAAGCAGCAAGAACAGAAAGATTAACGTGGTTCAGCTAGTTCACACTAGCTTACATCCACGGAGGAAACAGGATCAATGGTTATTGATTCTTCAAGGCGATTACAGGGAGTTTACAGAGCTTAATACAGAGTATATAGAACTTCATTCTCTCGGATCTTCTTCCCTCTATATAGCTCTCTTGGCTCTCTCTCATGTTGCACCAGAACCAGCTGTTCGTAACAGCTTCCTAAGAAACCAAGATGAGTCCAGAAACGCACGTGATGTGCATGCGCTATCACTGATTCTAACGGACTTAAGCAGTTGTCCAGAGCACGCGTTTTACTCGTGCATCACTTAAGGCAAAAACGACATATGATGAAGTCGTTCAAAACAAGTAAGAATATTACTCATTAAAACGCAGCATCAAATGTCGTCTTGACAAGTGAATCCAGCTTCAAAACGCACGATCATTCTGCCGTTTTGATTATCTTGATTTGCTTCACAACCCAACAAGTGGATTAATAATTAATGTTGAATGATTTTGAGTTGTGAATCTGTTTTCTTTGATGGGAACATGGAAATTTTAAATATTCACTTGACAAAAGTTTGGATTTTGTTCCATGATCATCAACTTGGATATCTTTTTTTTTTTTTAAATTGTGCAATTATCGACTTATTTCACAAACAAAAAAATCAACTGATTCAGTTAATCATTTATCCCCACAAGTCAAATCGATCTGTCTCTCCCTCCAACAAATATTGATCAAATGGCCTCGAGTCTTATGGAGAAAGTCTTGATGAATCACAACAAATCAAACACTGATTCGCCAGCAGATACAAAATTCATCATGACACATTAAATACTAATTTTATTGTACAAAATACAGTAAGAACAACTTAATTATATATCCCTCTCTGTCTATATATATTTCTATGTTATAAGGTGACTTGCTTGTAGAAATCTAGCAATGATGGCCAAGAGATTTTATCAATAATCTCATCTCACTCTAATAGTAGACTTATAGGTATCAACTTAAACAAGTAACATTATTATAACTCAAAACTCAAGTAGAAGGAAAACCTAGCTAGTGTTAGATAGATGTTCAAACAACATCGAAAATTTTAAGAGTAAAAGCCTCCAAACACAGATTACATGATAGAGCAATTGTTATAGGGATCATCACGGACAACATTAATTACAACATACAGGGCGTTGCGGATATTCACTACCAAAATAAGTATTTGATGAGGCATAGCAGGTATTTTGATCGTCGTCTTGTGTATTATTATTATTATTATTACCTATTTTCTGCAAACTCACAATGGAGGCATTGCCAACATTCTTCCTTATCGATTTTACCAATTCAACTGAATCAACTCCATCTCCCAGCACCACGATTCGATCTTTATCCGGCCCTTCAATTGCCACTGATGTTACACCTATTTTAGTTTACAAACCATGACAAACAATTTAAGTCAAGTCAATTATGCAAATAAATCTAATGAACTGGAAATTTTTGTATCGGCTTTAGACACCCTATACAGTAATTATTAAAGTTATATTTTGCTCTTTACCATATGCTTCGGCGATAATCCTCATGACTTTGACTCTGCCTTTTTCATTGGTCATTTGTACCTTAATTACTATCCTTTGCTGCAAAGAAAAATGCTAATGCATGTTAACTCTCACTCATTATCAGCGAATTCTCAAGGGAGGAAAAAAGCTTATACCTTCATCTTAGATATGAAGATTACAATGGGAGGTCAGATGTGTCCCTAATTAGCAGAAATGGACGGTTACAATGAAGAATGTGGAGAAGATACGGAACCAATTTATATATAATTGAAGCTTAGAGAAATTACTTGAATATTAATTTGGATTAGGCGGTTACTTACGTATTGATTATGGTAATTCGATCTGACGTAACATTATAAATTCCTTACACTATTTATTTATAAATATATCGTCTTCAAGACCACACGGTTCAATAGACTGCGTCAATTATTTGTGCCATTTTAAATCGACCTACAATCGCAAGGTATACTACTAAATTCTCTGTGCAAATCCCATTTCTCTTTTTATATTCTTGTGATTGCTTATCTTGTAGCTTATTGCACTACTAACATTTTGAGGACCACAAGAGGATCTGCCTTTCAATCAAATACCCTTTTGATTGATTCCAACAATGCATCCAATCTTTTGCATGTCTGTATGTTGTTGACCCCAAAATCTAGTTGAGTTAGTTAGTGGCTCGATATTTGACCCCTGCATCAACATTAAATTTGTTTGGTTGGGAAGTGGCTTGCCATGCTTATTGACTCCTTGCAACCATTGGCAGATAACCCTCAACCACCTGAAAATCACAAAGGACAATAAGAGACTCTAAAAGCTTTTCCGACACTCAAGTCAGTTTATGTGTTTAAAAAAATAAAATAAACGGCTACTATTTTTTATGAAGAAATAATCTCAAGATAAACTCTAATAAAAAAAGAAAAATAAAAACCTGAGAAGACGGGTTGAACCTCCCTCTTTATCAATTTCCCCAAAGACTTTTATACAAGTTGGAGTCTTACTCCTTGTCAAGTCTGATTTTTCCATCCCTTTAATCTTAGTAGTCAAGATTTAATGATATGGACCCATATATTTAGGGTAAGAAGTAGTTGTTGTTTTGACTAAGTCTTGCTTCCTAGTGACTTAAGACAAATATCTCCTCAAAACCCATCAACTCGAGGTGATCTGCTCAATGCCATCAGAATTACCACTTAGTTGAGGTGACCTGCTTGAGGTCACTAGAATTCACTCCTCATAGCCTATCAGCTCTTTGCTCTCTTTTTACTTCAAGGAGAGCACAATAATGTTTGAGCGATCACTTTATTATGGTCACCATGTTTCATTCCCCATATATATATGAAAAACAAGTAATTTTCCATTTAGTTCCAAGTGTTTGGATTAATTATCTAGTCAATTCTAGTATTATCAATTCCTGTATTATAAAAAACTTTCCAAAACATCCATGTTGTTACTTTCATAATTTATTAAATATGACTTTTAAGGATAAAATAGTATTTATATTTTATGAAAATCATAATTAAAGTAAATTTGACATATAACAAGTGAAAAGTAGTTGAGAATAATTAGGTAGATTTTTTTTAAAAAAATACATATATACAATAGATATATTTTAGGAAATTATTAGCAATACATGATTAACTAGAGAAAAGAACCTTATAGACTTAAAAAGTAATTACTCTAATAACTTTAGTTTGTGTACTGCAAACTAGCTACAACAAGTGTAGTAATATCTGATCATGAGGTAATATTATAAAAAAAATTAACCGTCTCAGAATCATGGACTTTGGTAATATCAATCCTAAAGCTTCATTAAGAAAGCATGATATTATTTATTCAACTCATTCTCAACTAATAAGGTCATATATATGGCTCTATTTTATTTTTTTTTTAATTTTTAGCGAATTTGAATGAACTGCATACACCAACAGGAAAACTCTCATTGCACATGCCCCTCATCTCCCCTCTTATTTTGATAACCAGGATAATGCCACAGGTAAAATGGAACTTTTTCCACCAAACGCAGCCCAACACCCACACCTAGCATCTCTATCTCCCACCTATATATTGAATGGATAAGCAGTTTTGTGGGTTACATGAATTTCCCCATTCTCCTTCAACATGTTCATTGCACTTTTCAAGAATCCCCTTACCAACTCTTGGTGACGCTTGTAAACCAAAAGAAAAATATACATTAATATTCGTCATTGTACTGTTTTGAATCGATTAATTGTACTCCTTTCAATCAATTAATGATTGCAGATTCAGTTTAGATTAGCTTACTGAATAAGGAACAAGTTATGCTCCTGATAATTGAAATGGAGACCGGCATGAGGAAACTTGAAGACTATCCTATCGAACGATTTCGAGTAACGCATCGGGTGTTATCTCATTGTATAGGCGTCGACTTCATGCAAAATGGTACATCCACGCTCCCCCAGTTCCTTCAAGTTCGAGGCCGCTTTTGAATATTTTGCAATTAGAAGCTCTACAATTCAAAATTGTACAGGTTAATTAGAACTATTAATTAAACTTCAGTGCTGATTTAATACTAGTGCGTGCTGGTTTTTTGCAAGGTTATGGTCGGTAGTTGTTAGATAATAATATATATGAGATTAAATCTTATTTGTGCATTGTTATAAATTTACATGCACATGTGGTTCAAAATCTTTAAAAGATCAGTCACCACTAGATTCAACATTATTGTAACTAGAGAAGTGTTTGCACCTTTGGAGTCAAGTGAAGTGGCAACCATATTGTCAGCTGAGCCAAAAGATTTGGCTAAACAAGCAGCCAAAGAGAAGTCTCCCTTGCCCACCAAAAGAATTTTGTAATGGCTGCTATAATGCTGTATACATTTCTCACTTTTTCCTAATTCGTTATCTAATTTAACAATTTCCCCCATATTTGGTTCTTAGAAATTTTCTTTTACATTTCTTTTATCGTATATAAATATACATGAGAGCTTGTACTATATATACACATGAGATGACCTTTTCCAAAATGAAAAATCTTCAGTGTGAATGTGTGTGTCAGGTTTGAGGGGTCTCCTGAATTTCTTCCTCTCAATAAATTTTACAATTGTTAATGTTCATCTAGATTTATGTTAAGGCCTGATGGGGAAATTGATGTAGGCCACAAAACAACAGCTCCATTTTGCAAATGGCATATCGAGGAACTCACTAGCAAACATTCTTTGTGAAGACTCGACTGTGTCCAATTTAGAAAAAAAAGATGGCCCAAGACACAACAACAAGAAAGGAGCTGGTTCGCAATGCGATGACCATTTTCCCTTGAGAGAGTGCAGTACCTTCAAATTTGGATTCTATCGTGCTCACAAGAGGTCTAAAGTAATGAGTTACGGTGGATTTGCTATTAAAAGACCTAAGGCTGTTCAAGAGATTCCAATCCAAGTGTACAAGTGTGAAACGGATCCATTTGACGGGAGATATACTAATGCAAGGTCAGCTACTGATATGAATGAATTTACATTGTGTGTGAAGTTTGATGATAGCTGGGTGGGTTACTCTGGTCCAAGCTTCACCAGAAATATGACTGATCGTCTAGGATATAAGAGATGAGAGAATTCTAAAGAAAGTGTTGTTTGGCTGATGGTTGTCGAAGCCAGCAAAAATAAATACCTACTCTAATAAATTTGTGTATAGTGATTGAGTAGGGTCGTGTCCACAGAGATTGGTAATTATTTAAATCCTTTTAAAATATAAAATGTAAAATGGGGGATTGTTGACAAAATTCAAAATCAAATCAAAGATAACAAGAATGCAAAGTAAAATTGTAATTCAAATTCGGAAAAAGCTCTGGTTGAAGGAATTAACTCAGCTTGATTCGACTACTGATCATTGATCTAAATATAAATCATTATTGCTTATGAATAGGCGGTTATAATCGAGACGTTCTAATAGCCAATGTGTGCTTTACTAGTCGATAACCAAGTACCATTAGTTATTTCACTAATCAATAGACAACCCTGATACGATCATAGGATTTAATCAATTGACAGCCTGAAAAGCCAGAGAGACCCAAATCCTAATCAACAAACGCATACGATGGTTCATTTAAATTAGATTGTTTATTCTCATAACACAATATGCATGATGTGCTATTTGTCACAAACATTAAAATCTTCATACGATGAATCTTCTAATTGACAGTAGATTAGGTTGGTAATTAAATAGTGGCCAATTATCTAATTAACAAACATAATCATGATACAAATTCAGAGAATAAACAAATACCCAAAAAAAACAATAAAACAATTAAAGCATAAGAAAGATCTCACAGTAATGATGAATCAAAGCTTTATTAACCTCCAACCAGAAAAATAAATTTAGTTCCTCATAGAGAGGAGAGAATAACTTAGATCTAGGGTTTCTTCTTTTTCCTACTTGATTTGATGATTCCCTTCTCTTTGTGTTTCAATCCCTTTTGTATTCTAGAGTTTTTCTAAAAATAGAATACTAAAATCTAAAATATTCTTTAAATTCGCAATTACAAAAATAGCCCAAAAAGGTGAAACACGTTAAAATAAAAGCTGAGTTAACTTTGTTGACGACGGCGCCTTATCAACAAAGTTCTTCTGAAATTCATAATTCTTCCATGCAAATAAACATCCTCAAACATCATCTTCTATCTCAATTTTAGCACCAATCAATAGAATTGCACCTACAAAATAAAACACAAATAAATCACTATTATTAAGTGCAAAACATTGATATTAAAGGGAGTAAACAATACAAAATTAGTGCATAAATTGCACTCTAACAAATTCCCCACACCAAGATGATGCTTGTCCTCAGCATATAACTCAAGACTAATCCCACTCTCCACCCAATTCTCATCTCAACTCATTAAAAACAATTGAGCAAGCACACCTCGAGAATTAAGTCAATAAACATTAGACAAGGATTTTAAGGCGTAGGATCTCATAAGCTAATATAAAGACATTCAACCACCAGGAAAGTCTATTCAAATTCAAGTCAATGATTTAATAGCCCTCTCATTGACATCACTCCATGCACTCAAAGTGTTTAGGGTATCATTTATGCACTCAAATCAAATCAAAGAATGCTATTACCATAAGCTTGCTCATATATCACATCTCAATCCACAAAACATGAATGAAATGCAAAAATCTAAGGGTCTTAGAAAGGTTGTAATGGGGCTAAATGGGGTAAATGAAAAAGAAAGGGTTATGAAAGAAAAAAAGGATCAAAATAAGAAGAATGAACTCATTAAATGAACCTTGTAATATCAAAAATACTTATTTCTACTTAAGCCGCCAAGAATGTAGACACTTTTTTTTTTTTTTCTTCTTTTTTTTTGATTTTTTTTTTTTGTATTTCTTTTTGTATTTCTTTTTTTTTTCTTTTTTTTTTTTTTTTTTTTTGTAAACAAAAGAAATGCAACTTGCACAATTTAATTCAAGCATAATGCTTTTTGATCAAATTGAGAAACTTTAATTCAAGGTAGCAAAAGCAACGAAACATAAACAAAATATATCCAAACAATGAGTCCAAAAATCTCCTTAAATTTAGGCTCAAATAGAAGGAAAATGGGTAAGTAGATGGAGAGAATTAGAAAAGAATGGTTAAGGCTCAAACAAATATAATAAATAAAAGGTCTTGGTTGGAGAAAAGAAGAAAAATGCGAAATAAAGAAATGAAAAGTGGTTTGCTTATCGTTTTAATCGTAAAATCGTAATGCGAACAGCATGCATGTAAGCGAGTTAGAATAAACAACCAAGATTGATATTCACACAAAAAATAATTAGAAGCGAAGTGGTTGCTTCTCAAATCCTCACAAAGTTGGTAAAGTTCTTGCCATCAAATCATGCACTCTTGAATGAATCAACTATCAAAAGTGGTGTAAAATGAGAAAAAGGTATGAGTGATATATCAAGGGAAAGGTAAAAAAAAGGGTAAGAAGCGAGAAAGATGTATGTAGTGATATAAAAAGTGAAAAATAAAATGAGATAGAAGGAAAAAAATGAAAGAATATGATGAAATAGAAATAGATGTAAATGATTTAAGATGGATGGGAAAAGAGTAGTGAGAAAGAAAAGAAAAGAAAAGAAAAATTTAACCTAATATATGAAGCGTCTAACAAAAATCGTTTAAGGATGAGTAGAGTGAAAATATGATTCGAGATATATCAATATTGCCAAAATCCTTCCCCCACACCAAGAATTTACATTGTCCCCAATGTTTGATAATCAAAGCTCACATAAAAAAATAATGCATAAGGGTAAAAGATTAAAGGTAAAGAAAAACATCCCTGAATTGTGAGCTTTGATCCACATAACGTGGCTGGCACGGACTGCTTTAGTGGTGGCTGGTGTGAGGAGACTCTGCTGCTGGAGTCGTGAGCGTGGACTGGTACAGTTGAATGCGAAATTTGCAGCGCTGCTGGAAAATTGGGTTTGGCTGGAATCCGAATTGAAGTGCGCTGGAAATTACTTTGGCTGGCACATGATGCTTGAGTGGTGGCTGGAGTGTTGAGCGTTGAGGACACAAGGCTGGGTTGCTGGGCGTTGAGATGCAGCGCGCGGGTTGCTGAGAAGATACAGCTGGAGTCGCGCGGCGCGGCTGGTGCAGACCCTGGTGTCGCGCGCTTGGACTGGAATCGCGAACGCTGGTGGGTTGTGGGCGCGAGCTGGAGCGCTAGAGATGTGCGGGCGGGGTCGCGCGACGCTGGAGACACGCGAGCGAGGTCGCGAGCGGGCAAGAGGGGCTTGTGCAGCGCGCTGGTTCTGGAGATGCATGGGTCGCGAGGCTGCTGCTGGAATCGCTCGGGCGAGAGAGATGTGCGCGCAGGGTCGCGCTGCTGGAGTGCTGGAGACGCGCGACGCTGGAGAGGAGAGCTGGAGCCGCTTGCTGGTGACCGATTGCAGCAGCTGGAAGGGGAGAGATTTGCTGGAAAGAGGAAACGGAGTTAGGGTTTTGTGAACAGTAAATCCTTTTTTTTTACAAAATAAAAACTAAAAGAGACCATTAAAATACCAAAAATTTCTGAAATACTTTTTTACTAAACGCCAAGACGCTTTAAAACTATTTCATTTCTAAAATTACGTAAGATTTTTTAAGGCGTGGACGCCTTTAAAACTATTTCATTTAAAATTACAAGATTTTTTAGTTAAGGCGACGCCTTACCAAAAATTTACTTGACCAAAATAATCAAAAGCATTATTTAAACACTCTAAATCAAAATTAAAAGCAATAGATATAACAAAATCAATATCTCAAAAGCTCATTTCTTTATTTTTATTGCCTCATGTACATATTCACGATCAATCTCCATACATGACGAGAGCCACTTCCTTCACAATATTCACCGACAAACCTTCATAAAAAGGTTTTAGCGGTGACCATTAACTTCAAAACTTTTCGGTCGGACTCAATCTCAACCCACCATAAGGAAAAATATTAGTAACAATAATAAATGGTCCAATCCAGGTAACGTAATTCTGGGGAAAAAGTTTAAGCTTAGAATGAAAAGAAGAACTTTTTGACCAGAGAACTCTTTCTCAAAACCATTTTGTCGTGAAATGTCTTCGCTTTTTCCTCAGAATTGCGAACTCTCATAGGATTCATTTCTAATCTTCTCTAACTCTTGCAACTGCAACTTCCTCTGCTTTCCCTCTTCATCCATAGAAAAAACTTCCTGCACTATAGGGTTAATAACATCCACAGAAAATACCGAATGTTCCTCATTAGGATATTTCATGGCATCATTCATATTGAACTCTATAACCTCTCCATCAAATTCCATAGTGAGAATCCCTTTATATATATCTAATTTAGTTCAGCGTCTTGAAAAGGTCTTCCTAGCAAAATTGGGAATGACAGGAGAGTTATCATCTTCCATATCAAGTACATAAAAATCAGCAGGAAAAACCAACTCATTAACTTGTACTAAGACGTCTTCTAATACCCCATCAGGATATGCATTAGACCTATCAGCTAGTTGAATTATCACACCAGTTTCTTTTAATGGACCAACATTCAAAGATGAATAAATAGAACGAGGCATGACATTAATAAGCTCTAAATCTAACATAGCCTTCTCAACTCCAAAATTGCCAATTTTACAAGGGATAGTAAACATACCCGGATCCTTGCACTTGGAGGGTAGTTTCTTTTGGAGAAGCAAAACATTCTCCCATGTGAACTCTTTCATCTCCTCTTAATTTTCTTTTAGAGTGCCTTAAGGAATTTAAGCATATCAGTATTTGTTTTATAACATCTAATAAAGGAATATTTACCTCAACCTTGTGAAATGTCTCAAGGATGTCTTTCTCTTGTTCCTCCTTCTTGGATTTTGCAAACCGGCTTGGAAAAGGAGGAGGTATCACCACAGGTAGGGGTTTCACTTTGGTGGGTTGCGCATTTTGAGAATTAGGCATTAATTCATCCTTCTCAAGCTCATCTTCCACTTGCTTTGTCACTTTCTTGGTAAGAGCTCAAGCTCCTTCCCACTTCTAAGGGTGACAAGACTAACGTTTGCTTTGGATTCACCTCAGTTGAAGGCAATCTCGATACTTGAGACTCAGGCGGCTCATTGTAGTTGCCAATTGACTCACTTGGTTCTCTAAATTAATGCTCGTTGTGGTTCTTGAAATTGTTGAGTGTTAGTCACAAGTGATTTAACAATTTCTTCAAGAGATATACATGACTTGGAGTTTGACTGTGGAGGGGCTGGTTGTCTTGGTGGGTATTGTTGTGAAAATCCTGACGGCCTAACTCCATAGCTGAAGTTTGGATGATCCCTCCATCCCGGATTATGAAGTGCATGCATAAGGATCATACCTCCTCGAGGCATGCCCGAAATCCTCCAATCGCATTGGCTTGTTCAACGGGTTCTTCGAAGTGTAGGACACATATCAGTTGAATGACCCGTATTGGAACAAATGCCACAAATCTTCACTTGTACATTGCCTACAACAAACTTTTCCACAAGCAAGTAAGTTTATCAAGACGTTGATCAATAGAAGAGATATTTACCTCATTCACTTTTCTTGAAGTGTGATCTTTTCTTCTGAAAAGCTTGTGCATTGGCACCATATTTGAGATCAACTCTCTTGCTTGAGTAGGGTCTTGTTCACCAACACACCTCCACTAGCAAAGATCTATCATACTTCTATCCATCAATGACAATCCTTCGTAAAAATATTGAATAAGAAGCTGATCAGAAATTTGATGCTGAGGGCAGCTGGCACACAACTGTTTGAATCGCTCCCAGTACTCGTACAAAGTCTCTCCAGGAAGTTGTCTGATCCCACAAATATCTTTTCGGATGTTGGCAGCTCTTGAAGCAGGAAAGTACTTCTCAAGAAATTGCTTCTTCAAACCATTCCACGTTGTAATAGATCCAGGAGGTAAGTAATATAACCAGTCTTTAGCTAACCCATCTAAAGAGAAAGGAAAAGCACGCAGCTTAATCTGCTCTTCAGTCACGCCTTGTGGCCTCATACTTGAACACACCACATGAAACTCCTTGAGATGTTTATGAGGATCTTCACCTGCAAAACCGTGAAACTTGGGTAATAGATGAATAAGACCAGATTTTAATTCAAAATTTACCTCCAAATCTACATATTGAATGCAGAGTGGTTGCTGATTCAAGTCTAGTTAAATTTAACTCTCTAAGAGTTCTTTCTAGTGCTTTCATCCATCACTGCTCTTCTTACGAATCGCTAGATGATTCAACCAAATCCGACCTTTTGTTGTGGAAACAAAGGCAACGAGATGCTTAGCTCCGTCTGCTTTGTCTTGGCGGTGTCTTCTTCAATTCGGGATCAAACAAAAGCGTGCACTGCGGAAGAACGAACCATAAACTAAGTAAAACGTAAAAAGGATTAAATAAATGACACCAATCCCCGGCAACGGCGCCAAAATTTGATGGTTGTCGAAGCCAGCAAAAATAAATACCTACTCTAATAAATTTGTGTATAGTGATTGAGCAGGGTCGTGTCCACAGAGATTGGTAATTATTTAAATCCTTTTAAAATATAAAATGTAAAATGGGGGATTGTTGACAAAATTCAAAATCAAATCAAAGATAACAAGAATGCAAAGTAAAATTGTAATTCAAATTCGGAAAAAGCTCTGGTTGAAGGAATTAACTCAGCTTGATTCGACTACTGATCATTGATCTAAATATAAATCATTATTGCTTATGAATAGACTGGTTATAGCTACTGAGACGTTCTAATAGCCAATCTCTCCTTAACTAGTCGATAACCAAGGTACGACCATTAGTTATTTCCCTAATCAATAGACAACCCTAGATACGATCATAGGATTTAATCAATTGACAGCCTGAAAAGCCAGAGAGACCCAAATCCTAATCAACAAACGCATACGATGGTTCATTTAAATTAGATTGTTTATTCTCATAACACAATATGCATGATGTGCTATTTGTCACAAACATTAAAATCTTCATACGATGAATCTTACAATTGGCGATGGAATTAGGTTGGTAATTAAATAGTGGCCAATTATCTAATTAACAAACATAATCATGATACAAATTCAGAGAATAAACAAATACCCAAAAAAAAACAATAAAACAATTAAAGCATAAGAAAGATCTCACAGTAATGATGAATCAAAGCTTTATTAACCTCCAACCAGAAAAATAAATTTAGTTCCTCATAGAGAGGAGAGAATAACTTAGATCTAGGGTTTCTTCTTTTTCCTACTTGATTTGATGATTCCCTTCTCTTTGTGTTTCAATCCCTTTTGTATTCTAGAGTTTTTCTAAAAATAGAATACTAAAATCTAAAATATTCTTTAAATTCGCAATTACAAAAATAGCCCAAAAAGGTGAAACACGTTAAAATAAAAACTGCAAGTTCTTTGTTGACAGCACGCGCCCACGCCTTATCAACAAAGTTCTTCTGAAATTCATAATTCTTCCATGCAAATAAACATCCTCAAACATCATCTTCTATCTCAATTTTAGCACCAATCAATAGAATTGCACCTACAAAATAAAACACAAATAAATCACTATTATTAAGTGCAAAACATTGATATTAAAGGGAGTAAACAATACAAAATTAGTGCATAAATTGCACTCTAACATTGGCAAACAGGAAAGTGCAGGAAAATAAAAGAAGAGTAAACAGAGTTTGTTTAGAAAGGAATGGAAGATTCATTCATATTAATTAACTAAAAGATTAGTACATATTGCTTATTTATATAGCAAGCCAAATGGTTATACATTCTGTTATACACACGTGACTTTTGATCCATGTATGATGAGTTACATAACGAACTTGCGTCATCGGTCGGTCACATCTTGCTCATGTGCTCTGCTTGATCACGTCTTTGCTCTGTGCTCTGCTTTGCTCAATATCACTAACATCCCCCCTCAAGCTGAAATGTCCAGGATAGACATTCAGCTTGGTTCTCAAGTAATGATACTACTTAAAAGTGAGAGCTTTGGTGAATATATCAGCATATTGATCTTTACTTGGCACATAGCGATCCTCAATGCTTTTAGCTGCAGCTTTATCTCGAATGAAGTGGATGTCCAGCTCAACATGTTTAGTCTTAGCATGATATACTGGATTGTATGCTAAGGCAATAGCACCTTGATTATCACACCATATTATAAGAGTGTTGCTAAGTTTAATCTGCAACTCATGAAGAAAAGATTGGATCCATATGACCTCTGAAGTAGCATGAGCCAAAGCTCGATACTCTGCTTCTGTACTTGACCTGGATACCACAACTTGTTTCTTGGAGGACCATGAAACAAGATTAGGACCTAGATAGACAGCAAAACCAGCAACTGATTTCCTGTCATCCCTATCACAAGCCCAATCAAAATCCGTGAAATAATTCACCTATATAGCTCTATTTTTGTGATAATGCAATCCAAGATGTAAAGTGCCTTTCAAATACCTAAGCAGCCTTTGACAAGCCTCCCAGTGTTGTGTTCGAGGACTAGATAAAAACTGGCTTAGCTTATTAACTGAATATGCTATGTCAGGCCTTGTAAGTGTAACATATTGCAACGCACCTAAGATATTTCTGTACTGAGACACATTTGCAATAATGTCACCTGAGTCTTTTGTAAGATAGTGGCTGGTAGTCATGGGAGTAAGTACTGGACTGTATTGAACCATATCATGTTTTGCCAATATATCAGCAATATATTTTGCTTGAGAAAGATGGATACCATGTGCTGATTTAACCACTTCAATTCCCAAAAAATAATGAAGATCTCCCAAGTCTTTTAAAGCAAATGTGTGATGCATGCCTTAAATGACTTGCTGAACTAGTTGAGGACTTGAACCAGTGAGTATGATATCATCTACATAAACCAGAACCAGAATCACATGACCATCTATCCATTTATGAAAAAGGGAATGATCTGATTTTGAATGTTGAAAATGCCATTGTGTAGTCGTTGCAGCTCTGAATCTGTCAAACCAAGCCCTGGGGCTTGCTTCAAGCCATATATAGCTCTTTTTAATTTACAGATGTGCTGGGGCTTAGTAGGATCCACAAACCCTTCAGGTTGTGTCATGTAAACTTCTTCAGCAAGAATACCATTAAGGAAGGCATTATTAACGTCTACCTGTCTGATGACCTAATTGTTAAGCACTGCTAGGCTAAGAACAACTCTAACAGTTGAAGCCTTAACCACTGGACTAAAGGTCTCAGTGTAATCTACCCCTTGTGTCTGTCTGATGAAAACCCTTGGCAACCAGCCGAGCTTTGTATCTTGAAATGGACCCATCAGAGTTGTATTTGATTCTGAAAACCCATCTATTTCCTACTACTTTAACAGGATTATCAGGTAAGACTAATTCCCAGGTCTGATTTTTTTGAAGAGCCTGAAACTCTGCTTGCATGGCTTTAAACCACATAGGATCAGATAATGCTTGAGAAACTGAAGTAGGCTCTGAAGGCTTAGTTAACAAAGCTGACAAATAAGTCCTTGGTTTAAAGATGCCAGCTTTTGATCTTGTGACCATTGGATGACCAATGGATTGAGGTGGGGGTAATATATGAGCTGGTGAATGATGAATTGAAGTGCTGGATGGGGAGGAATGTGATTGTAAGGATGAATGAGAGGCTAAATTATGAGGAGTATTTGGATTGGTACTAGGCTGAGATACAGCAGGAACTCTTGTTGATGATGTTGCTCAGGGAGGCTTATATAGAGTCAAAAGTCTTTTATCTCATTTGTCTGCAGATCAGTCACCTCTGATACCATGAGAGAATAAAATAACTTGCCAAAGAACTTGCGTGCGCCAAAGAATAAAATTGTTCTGATCAAGCTTAACTGGAGTAACAAAACTAAAGGAAAAGTTGTTTTGAGTTATGCTCGCTATTGTAGGCTCTAATACCATGAGAGAATTCTAAAGAAAGTGTTGTTTGGCAAGCAGGAAAGTGCAGGAAAATAAAAGAAGAGTAAACAGAGTTTGTTTAGAAAGGAATGGAAGATTCATTCATATTAACTAACTAAAAGATTAGTACATATTGCTTGTTTATATAGCAAGCCAAATGGTTATACATTCTATTATACACGTACGTGACTTTTGATCCATGTATGATGAGTTACATAACGAACTTGCTGGTCACAATAAGTAAATCACCATGGGTCACATGCCGCTCTGCTCGCTCACCACATGCTACTCCTGTGCTCTGCTTTGCTCAATATCACTAATAAGAGACAAGCTTTGATGAGTAATTCTTCGTCCCATAATGGCTGCTTACTCAGTTACTCCCAACACAACGCTTGGAAGTTGGAACAGTTGCTGACGACGTGAGCTATCTTGTTCCTGAATGGCCAATTCCATATGAAAGATATAACACGGAAGTAGCAGGATTCCAAAGAGAAAATGCTAGGAGTCACGATAAAGCAATGCGACCAGGAAGAACCTAAAAACAGATTTTTGTATCCGATGGTGGGACGTCATTGTGAGGAAACTTTGAGACCAGCACAGCCGCCAAGGATGAGATTGGGATTTAGTCACCAGCTGCTTTAAGGGAGAAGTGGTGCTATTATGCTTTCGTGGAAGATTGAGCGACTTTTTGTCTTTAGTCGTGAATTCTAGCTAGTTAAGCATGTATAGGTATCGTAGTGCAAGTAAAAAGTTTTGATTTGCTTTCATTTGTGTTTGTTTTAACAATTAAGAATTTCATCAATCTGTTGGTGTGTTGCATGATGCTGTCAATCTCCTGTTGGGATTATATGCTCTTTTAAAGCATATTAATTTATTTTCTGATTAATTAAATATTTGAGATATTTTCAATTGCATAAATATATTGAAAGGTCCGTTTAATCATATTATATGTATTTATGTGATCGTCATATGGATTCACAGAAGACATAAATACAAGTTATCTTATGATTAAATAAGTCATGTTGATAAATAGAGTTGGGCGCTCTATTTATGTTTAGACTGTATTAAATTCATTGAATGATTTGTCTTAATCATGTATGAATTTACTGATGTAGTTTGACTACATTGAGCTGGATCACATATGAGATTTAATTAACCTTGAAATGACTGTCACACTTATTAAATCTCATAGGCATTGATTTTACTGTAATCTTAATCTTGAGTTAATTATGATTTCATGATTGTAATTGTTATTCCATTTGAGTTACCATTGGGCATGACACACACTTATGGTCAAGATTACCCGGTATCTTGGTGGGAGCAATTATGAGTATTGGAGTTATAGATTAACAATATAGAATTTGTACGACACATCTCTTGATTGGTTTTCGGCACTTGATCATAGAATTCTCTGGCCAGTGTGTGTCAACATATTTAGTGTGTTGAAAATGATCATTAGAGAAAACCAGTAAGTATCAAGGAATAAGATGTAATTAAATCGATTGGACAGTTGAGATACCGATTTAATTAACGATGTGGTACAAAGGATTGAGCAGTAAAGAAATCAATGTGGCTTGGGACGAATTATTATTCGAACATACAATTATGGAGGTCAGTTCCAATCTTATAGTGGAGTAGAATTGGAATTAAATGATTAGGCTTGTTTAATTTCATGCTTAATTGTTGTAGCCACGATTGTATCTTCCCAAATGATCCTCGGGTTAGCTCATTTATTTGACTGCACCACTACTGGATTAATAAGCAAGATAACTAGCTATTTGGGTCAAAAATATAATTATATCTTTTATTGGGAGGCTCCATTAATATACTTATCTTTAAGGGGTCTTATGTTATTTTACAAGGTGGGCCCCTATGACAAAGAAAAGTAACGTGAATTTCATAATTTTAGGAGCCTTAGGATTCCCACTATGAAAGAGATATAAAGGGCTTATTTTATCCTAAACAGGAGAGGAAAGTCACTAAATAAATATAACAGAGAAAAAGGTTTTCTCTACACACAATAATTTTAGAAAAAAATTTTCTCCTGCTAGTTTGCTTATAGTGGTGATAAAGTTGCCCACACGTCAAGTGCAGATCAATCCTGAGTCATAACCTGGAAGATCGTTTGGCGACGGATCGTGATCTGAGAGCCTAAATCACATCAGCGGAAAAGCCAGTTCAGATTTTTAAGGTACGATTTCTAAATTACAGATTCATATATATTTTATGAGATCGGTCCTAAAAATTTTTAAAAAAACCTGTATTTTCCCCATCATCTCCTATCTCCAAAGAACTTGATCTGTTTCTGTTGATAGCAGTAAAATTAGCTTAACAAGATCGATGAACGTATTCACCGCAAGGAAGATACTCCTCCACCGGTCAATTAAGACATGCAAATTAATATACTTTTATCAGTGTTATTATGTAATATATGCTTACGTGAGTGGTTGCTGTTGTGAGTTAGTGTAATCTTTGTATATCTAAGATTATAATTTTAGAATTGTTGTAGTACTATCGTCATCATCATATCGTAATCAGGTTTAATTTAAACATGCTGCATGCCTTAATTATGTTTGCGTTTTCAAAATATTTTAACCAAACAAATGCAATTGATAAGAATTGTCCTTAGTTTTAGATTCAATGCACTAGCAATCATCAAGTAACTGATTACCACATATAATTTGGAAGTAGGATCGAGTACAAGTGATAAATTCGCCAATTCCAAACATGTACCAAGGAGTTGTTAGTTTTTTTTGTCTAAATTCTAAATTTTACTTATTTTCAGACATTTTATTTGTTTTCTACTACTTATGTCTGCTTATAAAATGTTTATGTCTAAATAAAAAAAAAGTTAAATATTTTAACTTTTATTTAAATGGCAAAATATCTTAATATAACTTTAATATTCTCTCTCATTATTACCCCTTTTAAATAAATTTATTTCCTATTATATAAATTATTCTTTTATTATTTTTTAAAGTTATCCTTTTTTAGTTATATGCGTGTTGTAATACCTTAGGCGAATCTCATATCGGCAAAGTGTAACAGAAATATTGGGTTTATAAGGGGTGATCCACACCACAATTGGCAAGACGTATTTTGAGGTGCATGGGCGCCCCAGGAATAAAACCGTGAGGGCCTTATTAAGGTCCAAAACGGACAATATCTTGCCAGGTCTAGGTTGGGTCATGACACATGTATTCAAATTTTTTTTTTAAAGAGAATTCTAACATAATAAAGCTTTTAGGTAAGTGCGTTTTATAACAAGTCTATCTTTTTATATTTATATTTACTATTCTTATAATAGATTTTGAATTTTGTTTAATAAATTAAATTCATTTCAAATGATTAAACAATTCTTGATGGGCTTATGTAATTAATAATAATATCAACCTATTATAGCAAAAAGAACATTATAAGTATCATATAATAATGTAAAAAAATACATATGTTAGATATATATTTTATTTTTCCTACTTTGCTAAGGTAATCCATATCAAACTTTTTTTTGACTAATTAAATAATTTATCTATAACTTGTCATGTGTTTAACTAGTAAAATATAAGTATTATTAATATTTATAGGTTATATATGTCAAAATATCATCTTTATTCAAAAGTTTTATTTTCGAAAAACAAACAACTTAACACTTATATTGATATATTAAAAAAAGAAAAATAAACATGTTATTCAGATATGGGTATTTAGACCTATTAAAACTTCTGTTAAATTCAGACTCACTCATATTTCAGACCAAAAAAAAAAAAAAAGGCTTCCAAAGTCCTATAAAACATAAATTATGTGATTTTAAAGGGTTCAATTCAACAATTCAGCTGGGTTGTGTACTGCCTTTTGTGAGGTACAAGACCATGTGCGGATTGACAAAAGAAAATCATAATTTCACCATATTTTCATTTAAGATTAAATCACATTGATCTCCCCTTCGCAGTCTTAAAAAATGTTACAAAATCTTATTTGCACCATAACTTAGTAAACCTATTCTCAGTTTGAGAACCCGCCAGCAGCCCATATCTCTTATTTATTTCCTACCCTTCCCTCACATTTCTCTCCTTCGCTAAAGAAACTTCCTTCCTATTTCCTTATCGTGAAGCTATTGGAACTCCTTCTTGTAAAAACTCATTTCAGATAAAATTACATTAAAAAATAAATAAAAATTAAACACACTTAAATTATGTGATTTTAAAAGGTTTATTTTTCTGTTGGTGTGTTACGTGGTGTTACCGAGCTCCTATTTGGAAATTACTTGACCTGTTGCCTGTGTATAAATTAAAAACAGAGTTGAAGTGTTTGGATTCCAGGAAAGTGAGTGAACCAGAGAGAAAATGTTCTAGAGAGATTTGAAGGCAATGAGAAAAATGAATTGCTATATTGATTCATCATAATTTTTCTGATTACAATTATTTATATATGCAATCTAGAATGTTGTACCCACGCTGTGTGTGTAAAACTAACTCTAAGCTCAGTAACAAAAACGTTCTTAACAACTTTTAACTAACATGCTGACTCAGCAAGTTACACATCAGCAACTCTAACAAATACATCTAACCAGCTCATTAATTTTCATAAGCACTATCTTAACAGTATAGAACTAAAATTAGTATAACAATGACGTGTGAAATCAGTTCTTTCTTTTATTTTGATTGTCACTACTCAAATTGTCATCAGAAATTGCCCCAGAATTTTTATAAGTATGGCCACTGTAACTTCTCACAGATTGAGAGCAGAATGTATGTGCCTCATTTCTGGGCTAATGTGCCTGAATCTTGAACAGAGAATAGAAGTTGAGTGGATACTTTGGCTAAGTGGATATTTTCTCGAACAGGGGACTCTATTAATGCAAGAAAACAGTGTGCTGCTGCTTTTGCGAAGATAAAATTCAGTTTCCGCGTACATTCGAGATTCCAAGGTAAATGTCCCTTTTCCTTGACAAACTTGTTAAGCTTTCAAGCAATCAATTTTTCTTACATTATATATTTGGAAGAATTCTTATGCTGACAGTTCCCATTCTCCATAATTTATTGTACTGCATGTTTTAAAGCATATCTAGCATTAACGAATGAAGTTGAAATTTAAGGAAGCCAGGAAACTTTGTGTGCACTGATTGCCTCTAGATTGTAAATTCAATTGATCTCGACTTGGTTGAAGTAGATATAGTAAATAGTATCTGAGTTTCATTTCAGTATCTGAATGGAAGAAATTATTTGATGTTGTCAAATAATTTACATTGTGTGTGAAGTTTGATGATAGTTGGGTGGGTTACTCTGTTCCAAGCTTCACCAAAAATATGACTGATCGTCCAGGATATAAGAGACAAGCTTTGATGAGTAATGCTACGTTCCATAATGGCTGCTTTAATACTCCCAACACAACGCTTGGAAGTTGGAACAGTTGCTGACGGCGTGAGCTATCTTGTTCCTGAATCACCAATTCCATATGAAAGATATAACACGGAAGTAGCAGGATTCCAAAGAGAAAATGCTAGGATTTATGATAAAGCAGTGCGACCAGGAAGAACCTAAAAACGGATTTTTGTATCCTATGGAGGGACGTCACTGTGAGGTAACTTTGAGACCAGCACAGCGGCCGAGGATCAGATTGGGATTTAGTCACCGGCTGCTTTAAGGGAGAAGTGGTGCCATTATGCTTTCGTGGAAGATTGAGCGACTGTTTGTCTTTAGTCGTGAATTCTAGCCGGTTAAGCATATATAGGTATCCTTGTGCAGGTAAAAAGTTTTGATTTGCTTTCATTTGTGTTTGTTTTAACAATTATGGTGGATTTACTTCATGGAATGGGAATGAGTTGGAATCAGAATAGGTTGTAAATGGGAATAAGCTGGAATGGGAATAGGTTGGAAATGAGATTCTAATATTTATGGTGCGTTTACTTCATGGAATGTGAATGGATTAGAATGGGAATGAGAATGTGTTGGAATGCCATTGATGTATTTACCTAGCAAAATATATGGGAACGAAGAAAGAGTATGATAATTAATTTATAAAAATACTCATAATATTAAATAATATAATTTTTATTAACTAGATACATGTATAAATATTATTATAAAAATTATATTAATTAAAAAATAAAATATTATTAAATATTATTTATTTTATTATTTTAGTTATTATTAATTATTGTTAATATTTTTTTTATTAATATTATCATTATTAACATTTATTATTATTATTATTAAATTTTATGAACTTTATTATTTTAGTTATTATTAATTATTGTTAATATTATTTTTATTAATAATAATAACAACAACAACAACAACAATAAGGATAATATTGTTAATAATGATAAATTAATTATTTTTATTTTTATATTTAATAATGATAATATTAATAAAATAATAATTAAAATGGCACAAAAGTAAATATATCTTAATTCTCGTTCCGTTTTCATTCCTCCATAAAATGGGAATGAAATTACCGTTCTTATTCACAAATTATATGGACGCGTTTTATTACCGTTCTCAAATTACGTTTTGTCGACGAATATAGATTTTATTACCGTTCCGTTCATTCTCTAAACCCACAAGTAAACACGCCATTAAGAATTTCAGCAATCTGTTGGTGTGTTGCATGGTGTTGTCAATCTCCTATTTGCAAAGAACTTGATCTGTTTCCTGTAGATAGAACTAAAATTAGCTTAACAAGATCGATGAACTCATCAACGTATTCACTGCAAGGAAGATACTCCTCCACCGATCAATTAAAACAAGCAAATTATGGTAATGCTAAATTAATGGGCAAAACTACTGCTGGGTGGTATCGTATAATAAATTGAATCAGAATTGGATTATTCTATGTTGGATCCAATGTTCATCAACCATACTTGGATCCGGTGGTCTGCATTATGTATATATACTTTTATCAGTGTTATTATGTAATATATGCTTACGTGAGTGGTTGTTGCTGTGAGTTAGTGTAACCTTTGTATATCTAAGATTATACGTTTAGAATTGTTGTAGTACTATTGCCATCATATCGTAATCAAGTTTAGTTTAAAAAAAAAAAAAACTGTGTGCCAATGCGATTACCACTGCTATATGTTAATTTGTGTGGAATGATGCATGCCTTAATTATGTTTGAGTTTTCAAATTATTTTAATCCAACATATACTGTTGATAAGAATTGTCTTTAGTTTTAGATTCAATACACCAGCAATCATCAAGTAATTGATTATCACATAAAATTTGGAAGTAGGATCCAGTACAATTGATAAATTCGCCAATCCCAAACATGTACTACTAAAGAGTTGTTTGTTTTTAAACTACTACTAAAGAGTTGTTTGTTTTTTGTTTAAAGTTTAAATTTTACTTATTTTCAGAAATTTATAATTTATAATTTATTTGCTTTTTATTACTTATATTTAGTTATAAGATATTTATGTATGAATAAAAAAAAGTTAAATATTTTGACTTTTATCTAAATGGCAAAATATCGGAATATAACTTTAATATTTTCTCTCATTTCTATCCCTTTTAAATAAATTTATTTCCTATTATACAAATTATTCTTTTATTATTTTTAATTTCTCCTTCTTTTTTTTTTGGCTATATACATATATTCAAC
The DNA here is from genome assembly GCA_030449925.1 of Citropsis articulata. Lineage (NCBI taxonomy): Eukaryota > Viridiplantae > Streptophyta > Magnoliopsida > Sapindales > Rutaceae > Citropsis > Citropsis articulata. Next base: position 2,520,071 of record JASUUH010000257.1, read on the forward strand.
TTCTTTTTAATGAGAATTTTAACATAATAAGGCTTTTAGGTGAGTGCGTTTTATAACAGGTCTATCTTTTTATATTTATATTTACTGTTCTTATAATAGATTTTGAATTTTGTTTAATACATTAATTTTAATTCAAATGATTGAGCAATTCTTGAGTGGCTTATGTAATTAATAAGTATATATATGTAAAAAAATACATATGTTAGATATATATTTTATTTTTCCTGCTTTGTTAAGGTAAACATTATCGAACTTTTTTTACTAATTAAATAATTTATCTATAACTTGTCATGTGTTTAAGTAAAATATAAGTATTGTTAATATTTATAGGTTATATATGTCAAAATATCATATTTTAGATATTTTATTTTAAAAAACAAACAACTTAACACTTATATTCAGATATTAAGAAAAATAAACATATTATTCAGATATATATACCTATTAAATCTTTTGCTAAATTTAAACCCATTCAAATTTCAAACTCAAAAAAAAAAAAAGCTACTTAAGTCTTGTAAATAAATTAAACTACATAAATTATGTGATTTTAAAGAGTTCACTTCAGCAGTTCAATTGGGTCGTGTACTGCCTTTTGTGAGGTACAAGACCATGAGCGGATTGACCAAAGAAAATCATAATTTCACTATATTTTCTTTTAAGATTAAATCACATTGATCTCGCCTTCACATTCTCAAAAAATGTTACAAAATCTTAGTTGCACCATAACTTAGTAAACCCATTCTCAATTAGAGAACCCGCACCGCCAGCAGGCCATTTCTCTTATTTATTTCCTATCCTTCCCTCACATTTTCTCCTTTGCTAAAGAAACCTCCTACCTATTTTCTTATCCTGAAGCTATTGGAACCCCTTCTTGTAAAACTTCATTTCAAATAAAATTACATTAAAAAATAAATAAGAATTAAATACACTTAAATTTTTTTAATAAATTACTTACATTCATAATCAATTTTGTTTTTTTCTTTTTGTTTTTTACTCATCACTTCTATCTAATAAAAATAAATTATAAAAATTTAAACTAATCTATTTTTCTTTTCCTATTTCTTATTAATTAAATATTTTTGTTCCTAAATTTGCTTTCAAACTATAATTTAAAATATGTGTAATTTTATTTAATAATTGACTCTAAAAAATCCATTACTAAAAAAAATTTTTAAATATTGTGGAGGACAACAACATTACAAAAGAAAAGAAGAAGGAATTAAAATAAAAATAACCGAAAAAAAACAGATTTTATGACGAGATTAGATGGTCAATAGTCCAACGTGTCTGCAAAAAATTGACCCAGAATTTTTACAAGCATGGCCACTGTAACTTCTCACAGATTGGAAGAATTAGAACAAGGGAGCAAAAAATTCTTATGCTGGTAGTTCCCATTCTCCATAATTGATGGTAGTGCATGTTTTAAAGCATATCTAGCTTTAATGAATGAAGTAGAAATTTCCGGAAGCCGAGAAACTTTCTGTGCACTGATTGCCTCTAGATTGTAAATTCAATTAATCTCCTTTTGGTTCATTGGTTGAAGTAGATGATAGTAAATAGTAGAGACTCACATTGCTTTCTTTTTCTTTAGAGGAATGGCTGACTCCTTTGATCATGAAATTATATCATGGCCATCATAAAAACTCGAGTAAGTCTATTTATATCACGAAAATAGAGTTGAGTTCGAGTTCCTTCATTTTAACTGATTTATTATGATGCAAAACAACAAATGATGAGATGGTGTCGGATATGATAATGGGAATTAGATGTCGAGAAAATTAATTTAGCGAGAATACAGTTAGTCGCAGACCTCTTCTTGTCCTTGGAAGTAATTTAAAGGAAAGGTGCATCAATTTGTTTGTGTACAGAGGCGGATGTAGTGTGGACAAGCCCCCACTAAAAAAAAAAAATTACCCTTTTTTGTTTAAAAGAAAAATTATTAAAATTTTAAATAATTCCTGTCAAATTATCAAATAGCCCTATTTTTTAAAATTTAAACTATCATTTTAATAATTGTAGAGCAATAATTTGATTTTAAAAAATATAGCCCACAGCCCAAAATATTTAATTCTACAGCCACGGTAGATAGAACATTTTTAGTAATGAAATTTGTGAAGAATGAACTTCGGAATTAGATGAGAGATGAATGGATGAATGATAATTTGATTGTTTATGTAGAAAAAGATGTATTTAATAATGTTGATGATGAGTCTATTGCACAACGTTTTCAAAATATGAAATAGCGTAGAGAATAATGGTAAATGTGTTACCAAAAATTTTATATATTCAAGTTTCAGTTTTTACATTTTACTGTTATTTAATTTAGCCTCTGATAAATTATTTTTTTAAATCCACTAGTGTTAAATCCGCCACTGTTTCTGTAGCATACTGTATGTTAGAGAGTTTCGTGCTCTTGGTATTCTGATCTTTCTTACTCTTGATTCTATAGATCTGCAGCCAGCATACAACAGGGTTTGGTTTTCTTTTCTTTTTTTTTTGCTCTCTTTATGGCCTTTTTCCCCCCTTTTCCCCGATGGCTCTTTGGTCATAAAATATAAATTATGTCACGAAAGACAAGTCTCCTCTGGTCTCCAGGAAGAGAAATGGAAATTGCAAAAAGTTTTGATGACTTTTTGTGCAGTGTAGGACCCAACATAAAAGTTGAACACACTTTCGTAGTTTTCTACTCTTATGAAGGAATGAGAATGATTTCTTTTCAAAAGAATTCAAAAAACGTTGCAAAACGGTGCCTTCAAACAAGTTTTTCATTTTTTTTTTTAAATTTTTGAAAAACAAAAGGCACCGTGATTATATAGTTTCTCATTTCTTCCTATTTTTGGCAGTAATGCAACAATAAATGTTGATTAAGCAAATTAGTTTTCAGGAATACTTGAAGGATGCATTACATAAGATATAAAGAGAAGATTAAACAATCCACCATGTGAATATTTGCCGTGTTGCAATTTTGGAAAAGATTTATATGCCCCATAAAGAGAGGGACATGGCTACGGTGCAGAAGCTGCAAGTAACAGCTTCGAACGTTCCCATTTCGATCGCCTTGCATTGTGAAAGAATTCTAAAGAAAGTGTTGTTTGGCAAGCAGGAAAGTGCAGGAAAATGAAAGAAGAGTAAACAGAATTTGTTTAGAAAGGAATCGAAGATTTATTCATGTTTAACTAACTAAAGAATCAGTACATAATGCTTGTTTATATAGCAAGCCAAATTGTTATACATTCTGTTATACACACGTGACTCTTGAACCATGTATGATGAATTGCATAACGAACTTGCCAGGTCAGCTTAATAACTAAATCAGCTACGATCAGTCTCATGCTGCTCCTGTGCTCTGCTTTGTTCAATATCAATATCACTAACACATTGGGACCTCTTTCTCTCTCCTCTGGCACCCGTGGAAGTTCCCCATTGGCTGCTGTTACTTACGGAGGCCGTAACATAGACTTCTCTCAAAAAGAGAGTGTCTATATATGCGAATGGGAATGGGAATGTGGTCAAGTCTGCGCCGCGCATATTATAGGCTCCTCTACAAATATGTGGCTGCAAAAAGAAACAAATCAACGTACAATAAAATAAATATTAAAATAAACTAGAAAGATCTCAAATGCCGACAAATTCCGGGTTGCTTACGTTAAAATTAATTCTATAGTAAATGCGAACAATAAAATAAGGAAAATGCAGTCAACTTGCAAATTGAAAATCAACCCAATGTACACGCGTCAACGTGTCTGCAAACATAAGCAATGATTAAAACAGTGTATGCAAAAGCATCGATCTTCTTTTGTAAATTAGAGTTGCTGGTGTGATATGGCGGAGGCTGCGGTGAACTTTGCTCTCGAGACCTTGGGTCTTTTGCTTGTCGAAGAAATCAAATTGTTGGGAGGAGTTAGAAAAGAAGTTCAAAGCATCAAAGGCGAACTGGAGAGTCTCAGGTCTTTCCTCAAAGACGCTGATGCAAGGGCAGCAGTCGAAGAGTTAGAAGGAGGCGGTGGGGAAAGTGTCAGAACTTGGGTGAAACAACTGAGGGATGAGGCTTATCGCATTGAAGATGTCATCGATGAGTACGCACTAATGGTGGCGAAGCTTCCTCGTGGGAGTGGCCTCGTTGGTGTTCTCCATAGAATCAGTCGTTTCATAAAGAAGCTGAAGCTGCGGCGTGGAGTTGCTACTGAGATTCAAGATATTAAATCAGCGCTTACTGAAATAAAGCGAAGGGGAGAAAGCTATCGATTCAGATCTATTGATGAACCATCGAGCAGTGGAACCAGAAATGTTATCCCACATGACTCTCGAGTTCGTTCCTTTTTCGTTGAAGATGATGAAGTTGTGGGCATCGAATCCATTAAAGGAAAATTGATTGATTTGATGGTGAACGGTAGATCCGAACGTTCAGTGGTCGCTGTGGTGGGTGAAGGAGGGTTAGGCAAGACCACCCTCGCCGGAAAAATTTTTAACAGTGAAGGTTTAAAAACTCACTTCAATTGCCGAGCTTGGGTCACCGTGGGGAAAGAATACAAAAAAAATGATTTGTTAAGGACAATTCTAAAGGAGTTTCATCGTGTAACAAACGAGCCTGCTCCAGTGGAGATACACGACATGGAGGAGATGGACCTGATCACCACGCTGAGGGACCACTTGAAGGACAAAAATTACATGGTTGTGTTCGACGATGTTTGGAAAATTGATTTTTGGGGAGACTTGGAGCATGCTTTACTTGATAACAAGAAACGCAGCAGGATAATTGTCACAACACGGCACATGAATGTCGCTAAGTATTGCAAATCATCTTCCTCTGTTCACGTCCATGAGCTTGAAACTTTGCCTCCAAACGAGGCGTGGAAACTTTTTTGTAGAAAGGCTTTCGGACCAAGCTCCGGAGGCTGTTGTCCTTCAGAATTGAAGGAGTTGTCCCAGGACATCCTTGCAAAATGTGGAGGTTTGCCTCTCGCTATCGTGGCCGTAGGTGGACTTCTTTCAACCAAGAACAGGGTTGTATCTGAATGGAAGAAATTATTTGATAGGTTGGGCTCAATGTTAGGAAGCGATCCCCATCTAAAAGATTGCAACAGAGTTCTATCCGAAGGGTATTATGATCTTCCTCACCATCTCAAATCATGTCTTCTGTACTTTGGCTTATTTCAAGAGAGCTGCGAAATTAACTGTGCTAGACTTATCCGTCTGTGGATAGCTGAGGGCTTTGTCCACTGCAGCAAACGCCTCACATCTGAACAAGTTGCAGAAGAATACTTGAATGAGCTCATTGACAGAAGCTTGGTACAAGTTTCAGAGAGAGATATTTCTGGACGAGCTAGAATCTGCCAAGTTCATGATCTTATGCACGAGATCATCATCAGAAAAACTGAAGAATTGGGCTTCGGTCGTGTGCTGAACAGAGAGGACTTGAGTCATGGCAGTAAAACTCGACGCATTACTATGCAGAGAAGTATTGACGATGGTGCTTTAGAGAGAATCAAGGACTCGAAAGTCCGTTCTGTTATTCTTTTCAATGTAGATAAGCTGCCTGGCTCTTTCATGAATACGAGTATTGCCAATTTCAAGCTCATGAAAGTACTAGATCTGGAAGATGCCCCCGTAGATTACCTTCCTGAAGGAGTGGGAAACTTATTCAATTTACACTACTTGAGTGTGAGAAATACAAATGTGAAAATAATTCCCAAGTCCGTTGGAAATCTTCTCGGTTTAGAGATTTTGGATCTGAAAAATACTTCGGTGAGAGAACTTCCAGTAGAGATCAGGAATCTTAAAAAGTTGCGTTATCTAATGGTGTATAAGTACAATTATGTCACAATTCCTGGAACAGCAGAAGTAGTAGCCGGAGTACGCGGGGGCTTTGGGTCTCTAACGGATCTGCAGAAGTTGTCTATTATAGAAGCTGACTCTCAAGTGCTTAAAGAGCTTGCGAAGCTTAGGCAGTTAAGAAAGTTGGGCATTAGGGCCCAAAATGGAAATGGCAAGGATCTGTGTGCTTTGATTGCAAATTTGGAAAACCTGGAGTCTTTAACAGTAGAAATGACAAGCAAAGAAGAAACACTTGACTTGCAATCTTTGAGTAGTCCTCCTCAATATCTGCAGCGTCTCTACTTGACGGGGAATATGAAGAAACTGCCGGATTGGATTTTTAAACTTAAAAATCTAATCAGATTGGGTTTGATCCTGTCAGGTTTGACTGAGGAGCCAATCAGAGTCCTTCAAGCCCTGCCTAATTTATTGGAACTTAGACTCACAGGGACATACAACTACGAGCTTTTTCACTTTGAAGCAGGTTGGTTTCCAAAACTCCAAAAATTGAATCTCTGGGACTTCGTCGCGGTGAAATCGGTTATAATAGAGAAAGGTGCGATGCCTGATATTAGAGAACTGCAGATTGGGCCTTGCCCGCTGTTGATGGAGATTCCTATTGGAATTGAACATCTTAAAAACCTTAAGCGACTTCTATTTGCTCGTATGGTTAAACAAGTTTATTGCATGGCAAAAGACGAGAACTGGGGGAAGGTTACTGAGCATATACCAGATGTCATTATCACTTTTGCGAAGGCCGGGAAATCGTTTTATATTCGAAAAGAACATCTGTCATCTGTGTCTCCTGAAGATTTCGAGCAAATCGGCTGAAGAAGAGGACTCAAGTAGGGAGCAGTCGTGCACATCTATGAAATAAGTAAACAGGTCTGCCACTCTCCAACGTATTTGGATTATTTTCTAATTACTTTTAAAAAAATATTTTCTTATTTTTAATTTGACAGACAATTTAATTATACTTAATTCAAATAAAAATTCACCAAAAAATTTTCTTTTTCTCTGTAATTTGAGTATGTTGAATAAATAAATAAATGCAGTAGGTCAGTAAAGCTTTTTCAAGTCAAATACGCAGTTAGAATCATATAATGATTAGTTATTAATGTTTTTATAGTAACTTCCATCAAATTTTTTGTTACCATGAACAGATGGAGTATACATATCTTCCTTCCGGTGAATTCATTGATGAGTTCATCGATTATATACTGGATCGGATTGTGGTGGCAATGCACTATTGATATGCTTTGAGTTTGAGTCATTATTTACAGCGTTATCATGTAATACATGCTTATGTGAGTGGTTGCTGCTGTGAGTGTGAGTGTGAGTGTATTCTTCTATATATCTAAGACTGCGATTATGATTTTAGAAATGTTGTTGTACTATTTATTGCAAGGATTCGTCATCATATAATATTTAATGTTTAATAATAAAAACTGTGTGGCAATGTGGTTACCATTGGTATGTATTTGCCTTAATTTTAATCTGTAGCTTATTGTCTCCGTCATAATAACTTAGCAAAAAATTGTATCACATGCATTTTCATATTCTCAAGTTTAATTTGCTCTTCATTTGCATAATTGTGCTATTATTTTGCGGCATCTATCTGGAGTCTACAACTTTCATTGGATTTATTAATTTTATTTAAGAAGTGAACTGGGCATGTATGTGAAACCGTTATTCTACAAATTAAATGCATATTTAAGATTGTGATTAATGAGTTTTCAAACAATTGCTTATTTAAAAAAAAATTTACTCAATTATATTTGAGTTGACAAATTATTTTAAGTAAACATATATCATTTTTGGACTGGATACACTCACAATCATCAAATAATTGATTTTCAAATACAATTTGAGAATAAAATCCATGTGGATTGCAGACTTTTTGTAACACAGAGAAAGTCTATAACTGGGCTTTGGGATTGGGGAATCGAACCTACTAAGCCATTCTATTATTCTTGGGGAAAAAAATAAGTGGCAGTAGTGACTGTTAAAAGATAAAGAATACAGAGAAACTTTATAAAAAAAGCGTAGGTGACTCTAAATTTACAATCAAATAAAAGGAATGAGAATGATCTGTTTTCAAAAGAATTCAAGTACGTTGCAAAACGGGGCCATCAAACAAGTTTTTCTTTGTTTTTTGGGAGAAACAAAAGACACCGTGATTTTATAGTTTCTCATTTCTTCCTAATTTTTGGCAGTAAACAAACAGTAATAACAAATAATGATTAAGCAAATTAGTTTTCGGGAATATTTTGAAGGATACATTACATAGGAAGTAAAGGTTAGTCCAATTTTGCAAAAGATACTATGCTCCATAAAAAGAGAGCATCTATACATATGAGGATGTGGTCAAGTGTGGGCCATCACGCGTATTAGAGTATGCGCAAGAACTCTTAGGAAGGCGCTGGGCAGTTGGCACCCCAGCAAAGCTCCCCTAATGAATGCTCTGCAAATATCTGGCTGCAAAAATAAACAAATCAACTTTCATAAAATAAATGTTAAAACAAACTAGAAAGCATCACTCTGCTTAGGTCAAAATAAACAAAACACTGTATGCAAAAGCATCACTCTGCTTTGTAAATTAGACCTGCTGGTGTCATATGGCGGAGGCTGCGGTGAACTTTGCTCTAGAGACCTTGGGTCCTTTGCTTGTCGAAGAAATCAGATAGTGGAGAGGTGTTAGAAAAGAAGTTCAAAGCATTAAAAGCGAACTGGACAGTCTCAGATCTTTCCTCAAAGACGCTGATGCAAGGGCAGCAGTCGAAGAGTTACTATGCATAGAAGTATTGATGATGGTGCTTTAGAGAGCATCAAGGAATCGAAGGTCCGTTCTGTTTTTCTTTTCAATGTAGTCAAGCTGCCTGACTCTTTCGTGAAAACAAGTATTGCCAATTTCAAGCTCATGAAAGTACTAGATCTGGAAGATGCTCCGATAGTTTACCTTCCTGGAGGAGTTGGAAACTTATTCAATTTACACTACTTGAGTGCGAGAAACACGAGAGTAAAAATATTTCCCAAGTCCATTGGAAATCTTCTCAGTTTAGAGATTTTGGATTTGGCAAACACTTTGGTGAGTGAACTCCCAGAAGAGATCAGGAATCTTAAAAAGTTGCGTTCTCTAATTGTTTATCAGTACAAGTATACCGCAGGTTCTAAAATACCAGCAGAAGCAGTAGCGAAAATACACGGGGGCTTTGGGTCTCTAAGAGATCTGCAGGACTTGTCTACTATAGAAGCTGATGCTCAAAGAGCTCATGAAGCTAAGGCAGTTAAGAACGTTGGGCATTAGGCCCCAGAATGGAAAGGGCAGGGATCTCTGTACTTTGATTGGAAATTTGGAAAACCTAGAGTTTTTAGCATTACTAATGAAAGGCAAAGAAGAAATTCTTGACTTGCAATCTTTGAGTAGTCCTCCTCAATATCTGCAGCGTTTGAACTTGAGAGGGAATATGAAGAAACTGCCGGATTGGATTTTCAAACTTAAAAATCTAATCAGATTGCGTTTGAACTTGTGGGGATTGACTGAGGATCCAATCAGTGTCCTTCAAGCCTTGCCTAATTTATTGGAACTTATGCTCGTGGGGGGGTACGACTACGAGCTTTTTCACTTTGAAGCAGGTTGGTTTCCAAAACTCCGAAAGCTGCTTCTCGGGGTCTTCGAGGCTGTGAAATCAGTTATAATAGAGAAAGGTGCGATGCCTGATATTAGAGAACTGCGGATTGGGCCTTGCCCCCTGTTGATGGAGATTCCTATTGGAATTGAGCATCTTAGAAACCTTAAGCTACTTTCATTTCATGAGATGTCAAAACAAGTTTGTTGCATGACAAAGAACGAGAAGTGGGAGAAGGTTACTGAGCATATACCAGATGTCCGTGTCACTTATTTTGATGCGGCGAGACTGTTTTATTGTCCAAAAGAAGATCTTTCATCTCTCTTTCCTGTAGATTTCCAGCAATCTGCTAAAGAAGAGGACTCAAGGAAGAAGCAGTCATGCACATCTATGAAATAACCAAACAGGTCTCCCTCTCTCTTTAAGTATTTGTATTATTTTCCAATTACTTTTAAAAAAAATTATTAACTTATTTTTAATTTGACAGACAATTTAATCATATATAATTAAAAAAAAATCACCAAAAAAATTCATTTTTCCATGTAATTTGAGTATGATAAATAAATAAATAATTGCGGAAGGTCAGTAAATCTTTTTCCAGTCAAGTCTATAGTTAATTAGAATCATTAATGATTAGGTATTAATTAATGTTTTTATAGTAATTTCCATTATATTTTTTGTTACCATGAACAGATGGAGTATATATACCTTTCTTACAGTGAATACATTGATGAGTTCATCGATCACATACTGGATCAGACTGTGGTGGTAATGCTACTATTGACATGCTTTGAGTTTGAATAATTATTATCAGTGTTATTATGTAACACATGCTTATGTGACTGGTTGCTGCTGTCAGTGTAATGTATTCTTTTATACATATCTAAGACTAAGATTATAATTTTAAAAATGTGCCAATGCTGGAAGTATCATCATATCATATTCGGTGTTTAATAATAAAAAAATATGTGCCAATGCTGTTATCGTTGGTATATGGTTAATTTGTGTGGGATGATGCATTTGCCTTAATTTTAATCTGTAACTTATTGTCTTCTTCATAACAACTTAGTAAAAAATTGTATCACATGCATTACCGTATTATTGTATCACAGCTTAATTTCCTCTTCATTTGCATAATTGTGCTTATTATATTGGGAAATCTATTTGGATTATTCTACAATAGTTATTTATTTTATTTAAGAAGTGAACTGAAAATGCATGTGAAATCGCTTTTTTAGAAAATTAGATGCGCGTTTTGGATTCTGATTAATTATAATTTTCAAACAATCGCTTATTTAAAAAAAAAATTACTCAATTATATCTGAGTTGTCAAATTATTTTAATTAAACATACATAACAGATTTGGGTTGTCTTTTTGAACTCAATACACAAACAGTCATCAAACAATTGATTATCACACATAATTTGAGAATAGAATCCATCACCATTGCAGACTTATTGCAACACTAAACGATAGCATTCTCCTACTCTTAAGGAAAGAGAAAAAAGTGGGAGTTGTAAGTGTTAAATGGTAAAGTGACCAGGGTGTCAAAACTTGGGTGAAACAAGTGAGGGAGGAAGCTTACCATATCGAAGACGTGATCGACGAGTGCATACTGACGGAGGCAAAACATTCTCATGGTGGTGGTCTGATATCTCGCCTTCAAAAACTTTGTTGCCTCATAAAAGACGTCTTGCCACTGCATGGAATTGCCTCCGAGACTGAATGTATCAAATTATCACTTGCCAACATACAGAGGAGAGCACAAAACTATAGCTTCACGACCGTGGAGCAAGGATTCAGAAATATTGTCTCACGTGACTCTCGCGTTCGTTCCTTCTTCATAGAGGAATGAAACACCAACGGTATTAAACTTTGTCGCCGTTGGTGGTCTTCTATCAAGCAAGATCAGGGTTTTATCTGAAAGGCGCGGACGTTTATAATAAAATTGGTATATCTTTACAAATTTGATTTTCTTAATTAACCGATAATATTTCATCTTAATCGTGAACAGATGGAATATCTTCCTTGCTGCGAATACGCTGATGAGTTCTTCTTCCCCATGAAGAAAACAGGATCAGTCATGGTAGTGAATGTACAATATGCTTTCAGTAATCGTTAACACTGTCATTTATGTTAACATATTCTCTTTGAGGCGTTGCTAGCTGCTGTGAGTTCCTTCTTGTAATAATTTCAGTGATGCTGTAGTATTATGGCAAAGATTAATTGTCATCCAATTCACTGTGCAAGACTAAAAACTGTTCAAAAACTGTGTGCTTATGGTTATATGTTGCCTTCTTCGGTGTGACAAGTGAATAATTATGAGATTATCCAGCTTTCCAGTTTCCTCTTCGTTTGCAAATCTGTCAGAGTTATTTTGTCATGTTTAAGCCTATTAGGTTGTTAAAATTTGTTATTTATACATCTTACGTAGTCTCTTCAATAATTAAGAGACGTGGAAGGAAGACAGTAGCTACAAGATCTCACAACAATTGGTCTGGTTATTTCTTCTCGGCACTCCTCTGTTACTGCATCCCTTGTATTCTCGAATTGAGTTTCTATTTTGCTTCAGTTTTTCTAATGAAAATGATAGTGGATCTCGCTCGCGAATTTAATATTTTCTTGTTGAATTCTGATGTCCATTATCCATAAAATTTGTTTCTTTTTTCCTTCTAATTCTTTTGGTTTACACTTTACAATTAATCACCAAAAGTATTTATATGCTGTTTTTCAAGGTTCTCTAATTTTTTGGGATTCTCTAAAGGATGTATTTTAAATTTTAAAACCTTGGTGAAGATCAAAATCTTTCAGCAGTAAGACCTCAGCGCTTCTAGCCATCCAATAGTTAATAAAGATTCAAATTGCAAATATTAACATAACGAAGACATCTAAACTTTCCTTTAATTTATCAAAAGCATCATTGTTTCTTCAGTTAAAAAATTATTAACAAAATCCTCCTGCCTAGTTAATTCCTCATCTTCTTTCCTTCCAAAAAGAAAAAATCGCCATCTGTTTTTCCCCAAAATCTTTCAAGTAGTCGCAAAGGCTTCAGAAATCTCAATAAATTCATTAGCAGACAATGGATAGTAAATACATGGTCACAATCTTTATTATCATTTTCTCTCCGTTCACTTTTTCGGCTTTAATATCGTTGGCGTTTCATTCCGACCAATCATTTTGATTCTTTAATTTGGCGTTATTTATTTTTTGGATTGCAATCTTACGGACTTGCGCTCCGAAGGTAGCTACCCCATTTTTTGGATGGAATTGGATGCTGAGAAGAGAACTGGCAAACATTGGAGGTACTTACATTTTCAATTTATTGATTTTAGACCTGATATATATTAATTTTTTCATTCTTATAATTTATTTAATTATTGCCTGTGTTTAGGATTATCCTACTACATAGACTTGGATGGAATGGTGCATGTGTCTGGTAAAACTCACCCATTCCTGCTTGTTGATATGCTTGGAAAAGCAGGGATTCATGTATTGATTTGTCAAATTTCCGGATACAATAATTACTCTATGAACAAGTCCTGGATGACTCATGGCAATAGTTATGGACCTTATGGTTATAATTGTTATTATGGTGGCTATGGATCTTACTTGCCATATGGGAGAATGAACTATTATAATAGGAATATTGATCCTTCACCAAGACACTGGCATCATTACCACCCCTATTACCCATACTTCTGTTTGCCGATTGCCGCGGGCAAATACTAGTTTTTGCAATATTACGTGGCAATTAGAAGATATTGCTTTTGGTTTTTTTTTTTTTTTTTTATTACTAACTTTCTACAACTCATATTATTGCTATAATTGATATTTACAAATCGGTATTCTTTACGATACTTACAACATTAATGCTAATGGAGCTCTGCCTAGATTTTTAACCCTCATTAATATTCGAAAGATGTCTACTCCACTCACTCATAGGTAACGGAGAAGACTGTCTTCACTCAATATAATTGAAAAAGAAAATACCCCACAATACATTTGTGGGGGTTCGAACTGCTGCCCTCCAGCCCTGACCACTCGGCCTCTGCTCTTGGTTAATATATATATTTTGGTATGATGGATGCAATTCTCTAATTCTTTTACTCGAAATTTTTAAGAGAAATATTGATTAAGGTTGATTAGTAATATCAAACCTTTTTTTCTGCTGTTTGAATTGTTTATTCCCCGAATAGTTTTGTGAGAAGGTTTTCCACTAATTTCCTATGGAACATTAATTACGAATGATTGTTATATATTGCATTTAATTAAAATCATTGTATGTGCGAGAGTTCAATCCCGGTACTTTCATTAGGACGACTTACCGTTTACTTCGTCAACATATAGACGACGTGTCTTACATCCCCGGTTGAAACTACCTACTCGTTGCTTTGCAGATTACTTTAAATATGCTTGGCCTTTTATCTTCTCCAATAATCTGGGGTTGTTCATCATTAGTGGTGTAGAGTCTGAAGAAACCTTCCACAAGGCTCATATGCATTCTGTGATAATTACCAGAAGAAAGATCATGGAACAGGTGTAGGAGCCAACTTTTTAAGAATTGGTGAAGTGGAAATATCCCAGCAAACTCCTGAACACTACATGCATCTTGAATTATTAAGAAATATGGATCACTTTATTTATCAAGCTCCCTCGTATTATATACAAACATTTTTAACTCACTATATTGACACATATGTCCATTAGAATCACTAGGCAGCTCACCGAATAACTTCGTCGTCGTCTTCCTTTCCATGATAGCCACCATGGGCCGGGGAAGTTGAAGATTATTCTGTCAAACTTCCGCTTGCTCAATTCAGGATGTTCCTTCATCTCAGTTGCATCAACTCCATGGAGAATGGATGCTCCCAGCTTCTTTAGGGTGTCCAAATTTGACCGTTCCTCCTTGAATTTCTGAACCATAGTTTCGAGTCCATCCAAATATACAAGTTATGTTGACTTGCAAATAAGCAAGAAACATCAACAAAAAATAATAAAAATAATAATTTAGTTTTTTATTTTTTTCTATGTTGTTCACAAATTTACCATGCAGAATCCATAAAACTAGCTACCACTGCTATTTTTTACAAAACAGCACAGCATAATTTACAAGTTTTTCACTCAAGCTGTCTTAAAATTTGGACACGATCATTTTTCCTAACTTCTTCCTTACTCCATCTTATTTTAGAAAGAGAAATTATCCACCGTCTACCCTTTTTTTTAACTTTTTCAAAAATACACAATTCTTTTTTTTTTTTAAGACTGGAATCCATTTGAAGTTACATTTCTTTCCACTTTTCCACTTCCGTTTGGAGACTGTTAAATAAACTAACGGAATATTGTTTAAATGACTTTTTTACCCTCAAATATAAATGATAAATTATCCACCGACCATATTTTTTTGTATTTTTTCAAAAACACATAATTCTTAATTTTTTGTTTTTTAACTCCACTTTAAGTTATATTGTTTTGCACTTATCCACCACTGTATTGTTGTAAAATGACAATTTTTCCCTTATGATGTCAGTAAAGTTCCAACGGTGCTATAACGAGAGTGGAAAGTTGAAAAGAAATGTAACTTCAGGTAGATTCCAATAAAAAAAAATGTGTATTTTTGAAAAACGGTAAAAAAACGGGTGGACGGTGGATAATTTCTCTTTTAAAAATCTATTTTTGGTCTCAAGTAAACTAATTATAACAAGATATTTTTCATTCATTTAGCTTTTAATTCTTTAAAGTTTCTATTTATGATTTCTAAGGGTACTGTACTCTGTAGACTAAGCATCATTAGATAATTAAAAAGTTATTAAAGTCAATAATTTAGAACCATCTAGTGGTGCCAGGTTGTGGAGTATGGCGCTCATGGAGTATTGTAGTCACAGTTTTGAAGTTTGATAATTTTTATTTTTAAATGAACATAATTCACAAAATATTTTTAAAACCTAACAAATGTGAACTTATTGTTATGGTTTAATTCAATGGCTTTACTTTAAGATTTTTTTTTAACTTAAAAAAATTAGTCTAACCACCAGCTTGAAAAAAATTTCTAGCTTCGCCCTTAAATACATGTGACCTTGAAATCATATCCACCTTATAGAGAAGGGGACTGGACTGTTATATTTAACTTTTGTACTAATGTCAACTCTTATTTAATAGTTCCAGTTTTGAAATAAAATAATTCAAATTGAAGATAAAGATTTGCAGACAGGGTCATCTTGACCTCCCATCATTTGAAATCCGATTATTAAAAAAAAAAAAAAGAGGCATTAATAATACGTTTTCCTAGTCATTTTACTATTTTCCTGTAAAATTGATCATTTCTTTACGGTTACACATCAAATTAAGTGACAATTTAACATATCAAATTGACGATAAAGATTTATAAACAGGGTAATTTTTGCCGCATCATATGATAAAAAGAGAATCTAAAGAAAAAAAAAATGTAAGAGAAGAGAAAGAAAAAAATTAGTGTACTCATCGATGACATCTTAAATGCGATAAGCCTGATCCCTCAGTTGTTTTACCCAAGTTCTGACACTTTCCTCACCGCCTCCTTCTAAATCTTCGACTGCTGCCCTTGCATCAGCGTCTTTGAGGAAAGATCTGAGACTGTCCAGTTCGCTTTTAATGCTTTGAACTTCTTTTCTAACACCTCTCCACAATCTGATTTCTTCGACAAGCAAAGGACCCAAGGTCTCTAGAGCAAAGTTCACCGCAGCCTCCGCCATATGACACCAGCAACTCTAATTTACAAAGCAGAGTGATGCTTTTGCATACAGTGTTTTGTTTATTTTGACCTAAGCAGAGTGATGCTTTCTAGTTTGTTTTAACGTTTATTTTATGAAAGTTGATTTGTTTATTTTTGCAGCCAGATATTTGCAGAGCATTCATTAGGGGAGCTTTGCTGGGGTGCCAACTGCCCAGCGCCTTCCTAAGAGTTCTTGCGCATACTCTAATACGCGTGATGGCCCACACTTGACCACATCCTCATATGTATAGATGCTCTCTTTTTATGGAGCATAGTATCTTTTGCAAAATTGGACTAACCTTTACTTCCTATGTAATGTATCCTTCAAATATTCCCGAAAACTAATTTGCTTAATCAATATTTGTTATTACTGTTTGTTTACTGCCAAAATTAGGAAGAAATGAGAAACTATACAATCATGGTGTCTTTTGTTTCTCCCAAAAAAAAAAGAAAAACTTGTTTGATGGCACCGTTTTGCAACGTACTTGAATTCTTTTGAAAACAGATCATTCTCATTTGTTGAAAAACAACAAAAGCTTGTTCAACTTTTTTTGTTGGGTCCTACACTGCAAAAAAGTTATGAAGACTATTTTCAATTTCCACTTATCTTCCTGAAG
The DNA here is from genome assembly GCA_030449925.1 of Citropsis articulata. Classification (NCBI taxonomy): domain Eukaryota; kingdom Viridiplantae; phylum Streptophyta; class Magnoliopsida; order Sapindales; family Rutaceae; genus Citropsis; species Citropsis articulata. The sequence goes on from JASUUH010000257.1 coordinate 2,536,880, forward strand.
ACCAGACTATTTACAATTTCCACTTATCTTCCTGAAGATCACCAAAAAGCCATCGAGGATATAAAAAAAAGGGGGCTAAAGAGAGTAAAAAATAAAGAAAACCAAACCTTGTTGTATGTTGGTTGCAGGTCTATAGAATCAAGAATAAGAAAACTCTGAAGACCAAGAGCACGAAACTCTCTAACAATACAGCACGCTATACAAACAAATTGATGCACCTTTCCTTTAAATTACTTCCAAGGACTAGCAGAGTTCTGCGACTAACTGTGTTCTTGTTTATTTTCTAACTTTCGTCTTTTCTCATCAACCTTTTTTTTTTAATTTATTAAAGTCATTTATATTCTACTACGAGATGGAAAGCATGCAATCCAGAATCGACAAAAGATAAAGAAATATGCGATTGTCGTATAAAATGCAAACGATTCCTTCCGAACTCTATGGTCGAGTCTTTTTAATTTTATATATTCAACATGTACAAAGTAGCTTACTTCAGTAATTGTATAAATTCTCAGCAGCTCTTCCTTAGAAGACATTAAAAAGATGGGGAAAAAAAATGCAATTACAGAAAAAACCATCAGTAATGATAGGCGCACAAAATTAGCACAAAAATTAACACATCATTAGCAGGATAAAAAATATTCACTACAAGACAAATTATTATTCAAAAACATCTAGACAAAATGTTTTGCATGATTCAACATAAGAAAGATTACATTCACCAGATGCACAATCATTTTCATTATAAAAACTGAAGCAACACAGAAACTTAACAAGAGAATACAGAGAGGAGTGCTGAGAAGAAAGTAACTAGACCAAGTCTTGTGAAAAAACGGTGGCTTCTGTTTTCTAATTTCTAAGAAAAGAAATAACAACAATGCCATGGCGTAGTAAGTTTTAATTGCCCAAACCCAAAGTCCAATCATAAGACTTTATTTTGATAGCCCATTTATGCCCATGTAGACTTGAATAAACTTTTTCGACATGAGTTGGACTATTTGCATTATTGCAACCCTCTAATATTTTGCAAAACATTTTTTTTTTAGTTACTTTTATTTTAATTTTTTTCTTTACTTTTGTAATTTTGTTGTCCTACACAATACATCAAAAAAAATTTGAGTAATGAATTTTTGAAAATCAATTATTAAGTAAAATTACACACATTTTAAATTATAATTTCAAAGCAATTATAATTCGAAAGTAATCAAAGGTATAAAAATTTTTAATCGGTAAAATATAGGAACAGAACAATAATAGATTATTCTAAATTTTTATAATTTGTTTTGATCAGATGGAAGTGGACGGTAGAAAACAAAAATAAAAAAAATGGATTGATTATGAATACAAGTAATCTACTTGATGGTTGTCGAAGCCAGCAAAAATAAATACCCACTCTAAATAAATTGTGTATAGTGATTGAGCAGGGTCGTGTCCACAGAGATTGGTAATTAATTAAATCCTTTTAAAATGTAAAATGCAAAATGGGGGATTATTGACAGAATTCAAAATCTAATTAAAAATAACAAGAGTGTAAATTAAAATTGTAATTCAAATTGGAAAAAGCTCTGGTTGAAGGAATTAACTCAGCTTGATTCAACTACTGATCATTATCTAAATACAAATCATTATTGCTTATGAATAGACTGGTTATAGCTACTGAGACGCTCTAATAGCCAATCTCTCCTTAACTGATCGATAAGTCGACCATTAGTTATTTCCTAATCAATGACAACCCTGAATACGATCATAGGATTTAATCGATTGTGACTGAAAAACGGAGAGACCCAAATCTAATCAACAAACGCATACGATGGTTCTTTAAATTAGATTGTTTATTCTCATAACACAATATGCATGATGTCTATTTGTCACAAACATTAAAATCTTCATCGATGAATCTTCTAATTGTGATGGATTAGGTTGATAATTAAATAGTGGCCAATTATCTAATTAACAAACATAATCATGATAATAATTCAGAGAATAAACAAATACCCAACAAGCAATAAAATAATTAAAACATAAGAAAGATCTCACAGTAATAATGAATCAAAGCTTTATTAACCCCCAACCAGAAAAATAAATTTAGTTCCTCATAGAGAGAAGAGAAAAATCTAGATCTAGGGTTTCTTTCTTTTTCCTCCTTGATTCTTTCACTTGTCTTTGTGTTTCAATCCCTTTTGTATTGTAGAGTTTTTCTAAAAATAGAATACTAAAATCTAAAATATTCTCTAAATTCGAAATTACAAAAATAGCCCAAAAAGGTGAAACACGTTAAAATAAAAACTGCAAGTTCTTTGTTGACGCGCTTATCAATGCTTATCAATAATTCTCCATGTAAATAATCATCCTCAAACATCATCTTCTAGCTCAATTTTAGCACCAATCAATAGAATTGCACCTACAAAATAAAACACAAATAAATCACTATTATTAAGTGCAAAACATTGATATTAAAGGGAGTAAACAATACAAAATTAGTGCATAAATTGCACTCTAACAAATTCCCCACACAGATGATGCTTGTCCTCAAGCATATAACTCAAGACTAATCCCAACTCTCCACCCAATTCTCATCTCAACTCATCCAAAAACAATCTGAAGCAAGCACACCTCAAGAAATTAAGTCAATCAACATTCGAGAGATAAAGATTTTAAGGCATAGGGTCTCATAAGCTAGTAGAAAGACATTCAACCACCAAGAAAGTCTTTTCAAAATTCAAGTACAACAAGATTTAATAGCCCTCTCATTGACATCACTCCATGCAGTCAAAGTGTTTAGGGTATCATTTATGCACTCAAATCAAATCAAAGAATGCTATTACCATAAGCTTGCTCATATATCACATCTCAATCCACAAAACATGAATTAAATGCAAAAATCTAAAGGTCTTAGAAAGGTTGTAATGGGGCTAAATGGGGTAAATGAAAAAGAAAGGGTTATGAAAGAAAAAAGGATCAAAATAAGAAGAATGAACTCATTGAATGAACCTTATGATATCAAAATGCTTATTTATACTCAAGTCGCCAAGAATGTAGACATTTTTTTTTTTGATTTTTTTTTTTTCAATTTCTTTTTTTTTCTTTTTTTTTTTGTGAATCAAACAAAAGGAATGATCCTCGCACAATTTAATTCAAGCATAATGCTTGTTGATCTAATTGAGGGACTTTAATTCAAGATAGCAAAAGCAACAAAATATATCCAAACAATGAGTCCAAAAATCTCCTTAAATTTAGGCTCAAATAGAAGGAAAATGGGTAAGTAGATGGAGAGAATTAGAAAAGAATGGTTAAGGCTCAAACAAATATAATAAATAAAGGTCTTAGGGTGGAGAAAAAAAAAAGAAAAATGCAGAAATAAAGAAATGAAAAGTGGTTTGCCCTTATCATTTTAATGCATAAAATCCTGTAATGCGGCTTCAACATGCATAAAATATCAAGAACTAGAATAAAAAAACTAAGATTGATATTAACACAACAAAAATAATTAGAGCGAAGTGGTCGCTCATAGGCTCAAATCCTCACAAAGTTGGTGAATTTGCCATCAAATCATGCGCACTCTTCAAATGAATTAACTATCAAAAGTGGTGTAGAATGAGAAGAATGTATGAGTAATATAATAAAATGAAAGGTAAAATGAAAGATGTATGTAGTGATAAAAAAAGTGAAAGATAAAATGAGATGGAAAGAAAGAAAAAATGAAAGAGTATGATGAAATAGAAATAGATGTAAATGATTTGAGATGGATGGGAAAAGAAAAATTGAACCTAATATATGAAGCATACTAACTCCAAAATCATTTAAGGATGAGTAGAGTGAAAATAACAATTGCAGATATCAATATTGCCAAAATCCTTCCCCCACACCAAGAATTTACATTGTCCCCAATGTATGATAATCAAAGCTCACATAAAAAAAATAATGCATAAGGGTAAAAGATTAAAGGTAAAAGCGTCCACTGAATTGTGAGCTTTGATCCACGTAATGTGGTACAGATTGCTTTAGTGGTGGGTGGTGTGAGGAGACTACTGCTGCTTTGGATGAGGGAGAACTAGTTCTTTGGAATGGTTGGTTTATCGCTTAAAAGATGCCTTGAACTTTGAGATCATTTCTTTGGAGATCTTGGCGTGGGCCGTGGTGAGGTGAGATTCTTCTTCTTTGGAATCGTGGCGTGGTGGTACAATTGAATCACGAAATTTTGATGCTTTGGAAAAGTGGGTTTGGTGGAATCACGAATTGAAGTCTGTTGGAAATTACTTTAGGTGACACATGATGCTTGAGTGGTGGTGGAGTGTTGAGCGTTGAGGACAAAAGGTGGGTTCTTTGGGCGTTGAGATCAGTTGTGAGTTCTTGAGAAGATCTGGTGGAGTAAACGCTTGGTGACCGATTCTGGTTGGAAGGAGAGATTTCTTTGGAAGAGGAAGCGGAGTTAGGGTTTTGTGAGCGATGAAATCTTTTTTTTTTCGAAAATTTTTTTTTTCAAAATAAAAACTAAAAGAGACCATTAAAACACCAAAATTTCGAAATACTTTTTACTAAGCATGAGACACGCCTTAAAACTATTTCACTTTAAAATTAAAGTACTTTTAGTTAAGGCGTGCACGCCTTTAAATCATTTTCTTTGAAATCACGAAGTACTTATTAGTTAGGGCGTGAGCACGCTACCAAAAATTTACGGCCAAAATAAACAAAAGCATTATTTAAACACTCTAAATCAAAATTAAAAGTAATAGATATAACAAAATCAATATAAATAAATCCTTTGGGTTGCCTCCCAAAAGCGCCTTTGTTTTATGTCTTTGGCTAGACACATTCGTGCATCGATCTCATACATGGGACTCTCGAGAACCACGTCCTTCATATTCACCGACAAACCTTCATAAAAAGGTTTTAGCGGTGACCATTAACCAAAACTTTCTCGGTCGGACTCAGAATCTCAACGCACCGTAAGGAAAAACATTAGTAACAATAAAGGGTCCAATCCGGTGAGAGCGTAATTTACCGGGGAAAAAGTTTAAGCTTAGAATGAAAAAGAAGAACTTTTTGACCAACAGAGAACTCTTTTCTCAAAACCATTTTGTCATGAAATGTCTTCGTCTTTTCCTTGTAGAATTGCGAACTCTCATAGGATTCATTTTTAATCTCCTCTAACTCTTGCAGCTGCAACTTCCTCTGCTTTTCTGCTTCATCCATAAAAAAGCCTTCCTGCACTATAGGGTTAATAGCATCCACAGAAAATACCGAATGTTCCTCACTAAGATATTTCATGGCATCATTCATATTGAACTCTATAACCTCTCCATCAAATTCCATAGTGAGAATCCCTTTATGTATATCCAATTTAGTTCTAGCAGTCTTAAGAAAAGGTCTTCCTAGCAAAATTGGGACAGAATTAGAAGAGTGATCATCATCCATATCAAGTACATAAAAATCAGCAGGAAAAACCAACTCATTAACTTGTACTAAGACGTCTTCTAATACCCCATCAGGATATGCATTAGACCTATCAGCTAGTTGAATTATCACACCAGTTTCTTTTAATGGACCAACATTCAAAGATGAATAAATAGAACGAGGCATGACATTAATAGAAGCTCCTAGATCTAACATAGCCTTCTCAACTCTAACACTACCAATTTTGCAAGGGATAGTAAACATACCTGGATCCTTGCACTTAGGTAGTTTCTTTTGGAAGCTGAAACATTCTCCCCCATGTGAACTCTTTCATCTCCTCTTAATTTTCTTTTAGAGGTGCACAGTTCCTTAAGGAATTTAGCATATCGAGGTATTTGTTTTATAGCATCTAATAAAGGAATATTTACCTCAACCTTACGAAATATCTCAAGGATGTCTTTCTCTTGTTCCTCCTTCTTGGATTTTGCAAACCGACTTGGAAACAGAGGAGGTATCACTACAGGTAGGGGTTTCACTCTGGTGGGTTGCGCATTTTGAGAATTAGGCATCAATTCATCCTTCTCAAGCTTATCTTCCACTTGCTTTGTCACTTTCTTAGTAGGCTCTTGCAACTTCTTCCCACTTCTAAGGGTGACAGCACTAACGTTTTGCTTTGGATTCACCTCAGATTGTGAAGGCAATCTCCCTGATACTTGAGATTCTAGGCGGCTCACTGTAGTCGCCAATTGACTCACTTGGTTCTCCAAATTCAGAATGCTCGTTGTGGTTGCCTGCTGAAATTGTTGAGTATTAGTCACAAGTGATTTAACAATTTCTTCGAGAGATATACCTGACTTGGAGTCTGACTGTGGAGGAGCTGGTTGTCTTGGTGGGTATTGTTGTGGAAATCCTGATGGCCTAGCTCCATAGCTGAAGTTTGGATGATCCATCCATCCCGGATTGTAGAAATGCATGCATAAGGATCATACCTCTACAGGCATGCAAATCCTCCAACTGCATTGGCTTGTTCAACGGGTTCTTCTTGAAGTGTAGGACACATATCAGTTGAATGCCCCATATTGGAACAAATGCCACAAGTCTTCACCTGTTGCACATTACCTACAACAAATTTTTCCACAAGCGAAGTAAGTTTATCTAAACGTTGATCAATAGAAGAAATATTTACCTCATTCATTTTTCTTGAGATGGGATCTTGTCTGCTTTATGGCATTGTGCATTGGCCGATCAACTCTCTTGCTTGAGTAGGGTCTTGTTCACCAACCTCTACTAGCATCATCATACTTATCCATCAATGACAATCCTTCGTAAAAATATTGAATAAAGCGATCGAAATTTGATCTTTGAGGCGGTGGCACACAAGCTATTTGAATCGCTCGATACTCATATAAAGTCTCTTCAGGAAGTTGTCTGATCCCACAAATATCTTTTCGGATGTTGGCAGCTCTTGAAGCAGGAAAGTACTTCTCAAGAAATTGCTTCTTCAAACCATTCCACGTTGTAATAGATCCAGGAGGTAAGTAATATAACCAGTCTTTAGCTAACCCATCTAAAGAAAGGAAAAGCCGCAGACAATCGCTCTTGATCACGCCTTGTGGCCTCATACTTGAACACACCACATGAAACTCCTTGAGATTTTTATTAGGATATTCACCTGCAAATCCGTGATACTTGGGTAATAGATGAATAATACCAGTTTTTAATTGAAATTTACCTCCAAAGTCTACATATTGAATGCAGTGGTTCTTGATTCAAGTCTAGTTCATTAACTCTCTAAGAGTTCTTTCTACGGTGCACTATCCATCACTTGTTCTTACGAATCATTAGATGATTCGACCAAATCATATGTTGTTTAGGAAACAAAACAGCAGGATTGTTGCTTAGCTCGCTTCGTCTGTTGTCTCGGTGGCGGTCTTCTCGATTTCGGGGATCAAATAAAAGCGTACCTGTACGAGAAGAACGAACCATAAACTAAGTAAAATGTAAAAAGGATTAAATAAATGACACCAATCCCCGGCAACGGCGCCAAAATTTGATGGTTGTCGAAGCCAGCAAAAATAAATACCTACTCTAAATAAATTGTGTATAGTGATTGAGCAGGGTCGTGTCCACAGAGATTGGTAATTAATTAAATCCTTTTAAAATGTAAAATGCAAAATGGGGGATTGTTGACAGAATTCAAAATCTAATTAAAAATAACAAGAGTGTAAATTAAAATTGTAATTCAAATTGGAAAAAGCTCTGGTTGAAGGAATTAACTCAGCTTGATTCAACTACTGATCATTGATCTAAATACAAATCATTATTGCTTATGAATAGACTGGTTATAGCTACTGAGACGCTCTAATAGCCAATCTCTCCTTAACTAGTCGATAACCAAGGTACGACCATTAGTTATTTCCCTAATCAATAGACAACCCTAGATACGATCATAGGATTTAATCGATTGTGACGAAAAACCGAGATCCAAATCCTAATCAACAAACGCATACGATGGTTCATTTAAATTAGATTGTTTATTCTCATAACACAATATGCATGATGTGCTATTTGTCACAAACATTAAAATCTTCATACGATGAATCTTCTAATTGACAGTAGATTAGGTTGATAATTAAATAGTGGCCAATTATCTAATTAACAAACATAATCATGATAATAATTCAGAGAATAAACAAATACCCAACAAGCAATAAAATAATTAAAACATAAGAAAGATCTCACAGTAATAATGAATCAAAGCTTTATTAACCCCCAACCAGAAAAATAAATTTAGTTCCTCATAGAGAGAAGAGAAAAATCTAGATCTAGGGTTTCTTTCTTTTTCCTCCTTGATTCTTTCACTTGTCTTTGTGTTTCAATCCCTTTTGTATTGTAGAGTTTTTCTAAAAATAGAATACTAAAATCTAAAATATTCTCTAAATTCGAAATTACAAAAATAGCCCAAAAAGGTGAAACACGTTAAAATAAAAGCTATGAGTTCTTTGTTGTTGACGCATACGCCTTATCAATAAAGTTCTTCTGAAATTCATAATTCTCCATGTAAATAATCATCCTCAAACATCATCTTCTAGCTCAATTTTAGCACCAATCAATAGAATTGCACCTACAAAATAAAACACAAATAAATCACTATTATTAAGTGCAAAACATTGATATTAAAGGGAGTAAACAATACAAAATTAGTGCATAAATTGTACTCTAACACTACTGAAAAAATTTCTAAGTGTGTTTAATTCTTATTTATTCTTTAATTTGAAATGAGGTTCTATAAGAAGGGGTGTGCCAATAGCTTCACTCTTAAGAAAATAGGAAGGAGGTTTCTTTAGCAAAGGTGAAAAACGTGAGGGAAGGGCAGGGAATAAATAAGAGAGATGGGCTGCTGGCGGGCTGCTGCGGGTTCTCTAACTAAGAATGGGTTTACTAAATTATGGTGCAAATAAGATTTTTTTTTTGAAGAATGTGAAGGTGAGATTAATGTGATTCAATTTTAAAATAAAATATAGTGAAATGATGATTTTCTTTGGTCAATCCAAACTGGCATCTAGTCTTGTAACTCACAAAAGGCAGTACATGACTCAGCTGTACTGAAATGCTAAAGTGAACCATTTAAAATCACATAATTTATGCATTTTGATTTATTTGTAAGACCAAGTGCATGTTTGGGATTGACCAATTGATGGACTGTAGTGGAATCTACTTCCAAATTATATGTGATAATCAATTACTTGATGATTGTTAGTGTATTGAATAAAGATAGTCAACGGGTCGGGCAGCACGAAGTATGGCATGTGTCCGTCTGACTACAGCGTTTTTGTAGGGGCATGCGGTATGGCGCGCACGTGGCGTGAAAATTTAGGCACGTGGGCGCCAAAGTCTGTGCGATTCTGGATGGTAAAGCAGCGAAAGTAGCGTAAAAGCCGTCGCATTGGTAGACTAAAAAAAGATATTAAGTAAAATTTTTTAATGAAAAATAAAAATAAAATATCATGATTTTACAAATACCTTGAAATTACATTTTTTAATATATTTTTTTAATATAGGCTTTCAAAAATTAATTTAAGTCCTAGTTTAAATAAATATTCTAATTTTTTTATGTTTATAATTTATTAGATGAATAAATAAATATCATGATCTTATAAATGATAAATAAAAAATTTTACGACATTAATATTTCATTTATGAAATCATAACTTAGTTAGTAGTTAATAGTATTTTTCATATTTATGCACAAAAAAATAAATTTATGAACAAAATATTTTTCTGATAAATTAAAAATTATAATTTCATTCAATGGAGTTCAAGTGCAATTATAATATTACTAGTTTAAATAAAATTATGTGTCATTATTATTCTAGAGTTGAAATTTTATTTTTCATTAATCATTACTATGATTTATTAAATTTATATTATTATTATTATTATTATTATTAAGTTGATGAGTTTAAAAAAAAAGATGTCGTGTACATGTAGTTTCTCACACATAGAGACATGTAAAAAAAAATGGTGTGACTTTTTTTTAAGAGGTGCTGACCCACACTGACCGCAGTAGGGTAGTACTTATCTGAAAAAAGTGGGTACAATTAAAATGGAAATTTCTTTATACAAAAAGTGGGTACTAGAGAAGCGCATGCCATTATCATTAAGACAATAAAGAGAACTCTAATAAACTGTATATGTTTAATTGAAATAATTTGAAAAATCAAACATAATTAAGGCAAATGCATCATTCCACACAAATTTACCATATAGCAGTGGCAATAACATTGCACACAATACTACAACAGTACCAAAAAAATTCTAAAATTATAATCTTAGATATATGAAAGGTTACACTAGCTCACAGCAGCAAACACTCACTTAAGCATATATTACATAATGACATTGACTTATTAATTACTCAAATCATATTAATTGTATCATTACCATAATTTTCATGTCTCAATTGACGGATTATATTTCGTCTTCATCACGAGCATAAGGAGCAGTATCTTCCTTGAGGTGAATAATTTGATGAGTTCATCGATCTTATCAAGCTAATTTTAACTCTATAAACAGGGAACAGATCGAGTGCCTTGCAAATAGGAGATTGACAACACCATACAACACGCCAATAGATTACTGAAATTCTTAATTCTTAAAACAAACACAAGTGAAAGCACATAAAAGTTTTCTACCTGCACTGCGATACCTATATATTTTGGTAGCTATCTAGAATTCACGACTTAAGACAAAAGGTCGCTCAATCTTCAAAAGTATAACAGCACCACTTCTCCCCTAAAGCTGGTAACTAAATCCCAACCTCATTCTTGGCGGCTGTGCTGATCTCAAGTTTTCCTGACAGTGCTGACGTCCATCCACAGGATACAAGGTTCTTCCTCGTAGCACTGTTTTACCGTAACTCCTACCATTTTCTCTTTGGAATCCTGCTACTTCCGCGTTATATCTTTCATATGGAATTAGTGATTCGGGAACAAGATAGCCCACGTCGTCAGCAGCTCTTCCAAGCGTCGCGTTGGAACTATTAAAGCAGCCACCATGGAATCTAGCATTACTCATCAAAGCTAGTCTTTTATATCCTGGATGGTCAGTGGTATTTCTGGTGAAGCTTGTTTGGGGATGTATGAGACTGTCAAACCTAGGATATTCACGAGCAGGATAACCCACACCGCTACCATCAAACTTCACACAGGCTGGAAATTCATTCATATCACTGGCTAATTTTGCATTAGTATATATCCAGTCAAATGGATCCGTTTCACGCTTCTGCACTTGGATCGGAATCTCTTGAACAGCCTTAGGTCTTTTGATAGCAAATCCATCATAGCTCATTACTCTAGACCTCTTGCGAGCGCGATATAAACCAAATTTGAAGGTACTGCACTTTCCCAAGGGGAAATAGTCATCGCATAGCGAACCAGCTCCTTTCTTGTTGCTGTAACCTGGGTAGTCTTCTTTTCTAAACTGGACACAGTCGAGTCTTAACAAAGAGTGTTTCCTAGCAAGTTCCTCGATATGCCATTTGCAAAATGGAGCTGTTGTCTTGTGGCTTACATGAACTTCACCATGAGGCCTTAGCATACCACTTGCATTTCTGAAGAAACCTTCCACAAGGCTCCGATGCATTCTGAGATTACCAGAAGAAAGATCAAGGAACAGATGTAGGAGGGAAATTTTTAAGAATCGGTGAAGCGGAAATATCACAGCAAGCTCTTGATTACTATATGCATGTTGAATTGTTAAGAAATATGGATCACTTTAAATATCAATTTCCCTCGTAACATAACCATTTTTCACTCGCTGTATTGACACATATGTCCATTGGACTCACTAGGTTAGAGCAGCTCACCGAATAACTTCGTCGTCTTCTTCCTTTCCATGAAAGCCAGCATGGGGGAAGTTAAAGATTATTCTATCAAACTTCCGCTTGCTCAATTCAGAATGTTCCCTCATTTCAGTTGCATCAACTCCATGGACAATGGATGCTCCCAGCTTCTTTAGGGTGTCCAAATGTGGCCGTGCCTCCTTGAATTTCTGAACCACAGTTTCTAGTCCATCCAAATATGTAATTTATGTTAACTTCCAAATAAGCAAGATACGTCAACCAAAAATAAAATAAAAATAAAATAATAAGAACGATGATGATGATGAAAATTTTTCTGGTCATTTTACAATTTTTCTGTAAGATTGATCATTTCTTTAAGGCTAAGTTATTTCTTCAGTTGCACCAAACCATCGAATTGAATTCATGCAAGGGCGAAGCTAGGCTATAGCGCGGCGGAAATTTGGCAAAATTTCTAGTTTTTTTATTATGTTGCTCATAAAATTACCATGCAGTATTTATGAAGCTAGCTACACTGTTATATAATAAAAAACGACCATGGTATTATTTACATGCTTATCACTCAACTTTTTTTTTAAAAAAAATATGGCCACTGTCATTTGTTCCAACTTCCTTCCCACTCAATCTTATTTCAGAAATCTATTTTTGGTCTCAAGTAAGGATTATGATTCTCTCCTCATCTGATCATATTCTGAACAAATAACTCAATTGTTGATTGATAGTTGATAAATAAAAAAATAAAAAAAAATTAAATTTTACCCATACACTACTACTAAAAGACACGTGACAGAAAATCATTAAAAGTTCAGTAGAGTTCAGTTCAAGAGAGAATCATATTCTCTCAAGTAAAGCAGTGATGACAAGATATTTATCGTTCGTTTTGCCTTTCATTATGTAAAGTAGGGGTTTGTCTATGATGTCTAAGGGTACCGTAATCCATAAACTAAGTATCATCAGATAACTAAAAAAAATTAAAAGTCAATAAACTAGAACCATGTAACTCATGTGAAATCCAATGAAAAAAAACAAAAGGGAGACATTAATAATACATTTATCCTAGTAATTTTGTCATTTTTCTGTAAAATTGATCATTTTTTTACAATTACACATCAAATTAAGTGATAATTTAACACATGAAATTGAAGATAAAGATTTAAAAACAGGGTAATTTATGCCACATCATATGATAAAAAAAAATCTTACATGTAAGAGAAGAGAAAGAGATTAGAGAAATGAATGAATTACCATAAGAATCAAGAGAAGAAGCGCAGATGTTAGAAGCAGAACCAAATTTCTGCGATAAAGCAAAAGAAAACGAGAAATCTCCTTCACCCACCAACAGCATCTGATGCTTTGATGAATAATGCATTATCCATTTCTCTTCTTCTTTTTCATCTTTTTCTGTAAAACTCATTTCTTTTTTCTCTTCTCCTTCAGTAGCCATACCCACTGCTACTATTGCCATCGAGATTCAAGGGTCGGTGTGTTTAATACAGAGAGGGTCGAGCACTTAACAGTGAGATTAAGGTACTGAAAAGTTTTTTGTACGTTAGCATGGGAAATGATCAAGACGAGAGAAAATGCCTCAATTGACTTGACCCACAAATATACAATGACATAATTATCTTTACTGTTTGATTAAATTAATAAATTATATATCTTCATGACTTTTAATGCAGGAAAAGTTTGGAAGGGTGTTTTGGGAACGATAATAAAAATTGTAACTATTGGAGGGTTATGGTGTCATGTCCAAGGGCCCGGGCGGGCCTATGTATAAATTGGTCACTTGTGTTTCCTTATTTATTTATTTATTTGAGGATTTGTGTTTCCTTATTTATTAGTTTCCTTAATTAAGTTTACATTTCAAATTCAAATCAAATATCATCGATATTTCTACGGAAATTCTTCCAACCGAAAAGGGTTTTTATTGATGAGCAGCGGTTGCAATTTCTTTTAATGAATTTTATTTTGTTTCTTATATAGGTTGTCTTAACTCTTATCTTTATTCATAAAGCTGTATTAATAATCATATTTTAAGTCGGACAATAAAGCATTGTGATACTTAGTACGAACTATGATATTGGAAAATACGACTTCTTATAACACGGATAGAAAAATAAATATATCTGATCATTTAAGGCCACAAGCTTCTTGACCAATAATTAATAAAGAGGCAGGGGTAGGGACTAGGGACTATGGGCCGGGCATTGAATATCATAAAGCTGAAGAAAAAGCTGCGCGAAAATTGATTTTACAGTGAAGGGACTTAACATTGTGTGGCTTTCATCTGCCCACGACATGAAAAAATAATAAATGTTATTATAGCAATCTTTCTCTTTAATTCATGCAAGAAGTATTCAACACTTCGATCTAATTTCCGGTTCATGCTTCCTCAATCAGTTTAATTAGTATACGGATTATAATGAGTAAGCCTTCCCATGACCATTTCTTGAGCAATTTAAAGCAATTTTAAAAGCAAAAAAGTTAATTCAATCTCAAACATTTGCGGTTTTCAACTTTAGAGTCACCTACACTTCCTTTTTTCTTTCTTTTTTATGAAGTTTTTCTTTCATTTGATTATAACTTTAAGAGTCACCGACGCTTTCCTTTTTATAAAGTTTCTCTTTTATTTGATTGCAAGTTCGGGATGTATTCTTTACCATTTAACACATGCGACTCTCACTTTTTTCTCTTCCCTAAGAATAGAAGAATGCTATCGCTTAGTAGGCATTAATTGCCCATTCCAAAGCCCAATTATAGACTTTCTTTGTGTTACAATATGTTAATGCACGATTCTGTTTGCTCGGCAACAACTGTAACTTCTCCTCGCCTGACCGACCAACGTTACCCTCTGATCTCCTCTTCACTAATCTCCTCTGTAATCACGAGCAGAAAAATCTACTTCCTTCTTCTCCAATGTCCTGCGTACACAAGTACCAGTCAGAGTGCACCGAGTGGTTTTTCCGGCGTAAATCCTCCGACGCTCAAGTCAGCGATTTGGGTGTTTTGGGGAATCTTAGCCACAAACCCAATGGCTTTTTAATTCAACACTAAGAATGCTCAAAAGCAAGACTCTTTCTCAGATCTTTTTTTGTGTTTTTTGTCCAACCCTTTTACCTCTTTTGATTGCGCTATTTATAGGCTTCTTGCGGATCCAGTTCCCACTCTTCACGTTCCCTACTTTCCGCTTAACGTGCGTCATGGGTCTGTAAACGATTGATGGTGGACGTGGCGGTTCGAGACTCGTGCGGTTCGGAAGGTGGGAGTGATAAACGGGCCTCGTGGCTTGGATCTTGCCGAGTGATGCGGCCTGCAGTGGTGTGGGCGAACTCTATCTATCTGCTCCATGCGACCATTTCCGAGATTGAGTAGGAGGTCCTTACTCGTGACGGCGTCCCCTTGGAGAATCATTAAAGAGGCGAGCAAATATCCTGTTCAATAAGTACGAGCAGGAACTTCCGGCTCGTGACGACGACGTCCAGGATCCTTGGCTGTGGTGAGCAGGAAACTTTGGTAGTTAGTGGCAAGAAAAAGCTTCTGCTTTTGAGGGTACCATGCTCTTCGAGCTAAGGGAGAGGATGTATCACCCCGTGTGGCTGGTCTGGTCGCCATTTGCCCTCAACACAATAATTCTGCAATGGTGATGGATTTTATTCTCAAACTATGTTTGATAATCAATTGTTTGATGACTGTTGGTATATCGAGTTCAAAAGGACAACCCAAATCGGTTATATATGTTTAATTAAACTAATTTGACAACTCAAATATAATTGAGTAAATTTTTTTAAATAAGCGATTGTTTGAAAATTTAATTAACCACAACCTAAAACATTTTGTAGAATAACAATTTCACAGGCATTTTCAGTTCACTTCTAAAATAAAATAAATAAATCCAATGAACGTCGTAGAATAATCCAGATAAATTTCCCAAAGTAATAAGCATAATTATGCAACTGAAGGGAAAATAAACTTGATAATATGATAATGCATGTGATACAATTTTTTACTAAGTTGTTATTGTTGGGGAAAATTCAGTTTTTTAATAAAAAAAAAAAACTTTTAGGACCGATCTCATAAAATATATATGAATTTGTAATCCAGAAATCGTACCTTGAAAATCCAATTTGGATTTTTCTGCTGAAGTGATTTAAGCTCCCAGATCACGATCCGTCACTACCACGTTCGTTAGATCACGATCCAGGTCATGAAACGATCTTGGGGTTATGACTCGGGATTGATCTGCACTTGGCGATGTGGTAGCGCTCATACTTAAAAGCAAATGGCATGAGAAAATTTTCTCTCAAGATTAGAGAAAAATCTTTTCTCTAAAATTATCTTGTGTGTACGTGTAAAAAACTTTTTCTCGCACATATTTATAGTGACTTTTCTCTCGTATTTAGAATAGAATGAAACTTTTATACTCTATAATAGTGGGAATCACAAAAGCTCACAGAATTATAATTACGTTCTTTCCTTTTTTAAGAATGCGTTGTAAAATAACGTAAAAGGCACTTATCTGAGAAATATATTAATGGGCATAAAACAAAAGATATAATTATGTTTTTACCCAGGAATTCTTTATCTTAACATTAATCCAGTAGTGGTGCAATCGATTAAATGAAAACAGGGATCATTTGGGAACATACAATAGTGGCTACAACAATTAAGTATGTAATTAAACAAGTTTAATCATTTAATTCCAATTCTATTCCACTATAAGATTGGGCCGACCTCCATAAATTGTACTCAATAAAAATTGAGTCTAAAGCCACATTGATTTCTTTCTCAATCCTTTCTCGTTAATTAAATCGATATCTCAATCGATCGATTTAATTACATCTTATTCCTTGATACTTCTTGGTTTTCTCTAATGATCATTTTCAACATAGTAAATATGTTGACACACTCTGGAGAATTCTATGATCAATCTGAAACCCATCGAGATGTGTCGTACAAATTCTATATTGTTAATCTATAACTCCAATACTATAATTGCTCCCACCAAGATCTGGGGTAATCTTGACCACAAGGGTGTGTCGTGCCCATTGGTAACTCGAATGGAATAACAATTATAATCATGAAATCATAATTAACTCAAGATTAAGATTACAAAATCAATGCCTATGAGATTTAATAAGTCGGCGATCATTTCAAGGTTAATTAAATCTCATGTGATCCAAACAATGTAGTCAAACTACATCAAGAATTCATACATTATTAAGACAAATCATTCAATGAATTTATAAAAGTCTAAACCTAAATAAAGTCCCCAACTTTATTTATCAATCATGAACTTAATTTATTTAATCATAAGATAACTTGTATTTATATGTACAGCGTGAATCCACATGGTGATCACATAAATACATATAATATGATTAAATGGACTTTATTCAATATATTCATGCAATTAAAATATCTCAAATATTTTATTAATCAGAAAATAAATTAATATGCTTTAAAAGAGCATATTTTCCTAACAATCTCCCACTAGCTCTTAAAGCATATCTGGCATATTGCACATGCTCTAGGGCTCTAAGTGTAGGTTATAAAGGTTTTCCACAAATGGCCATTTTAATAAGATCTGCTATTTAGCATCTTATGCCATTTATGGTACTTTCATATAATCTATCTACACTATTTCCTTATAAGATGTGTATAAGTGTAGGTTATAAAGGTTTTCCACTAATGGCCATTTTAATAAGATCTGCTATTTAGCATCTTTTGCCATTTATGGTACTTTCATATAACCTATCTACACTATTCCCTTATAAGATGACACTTCCCTCAATATGTTTTGTTTCTTGTGGTTCCTAGGTTGCTTAGATTGAGCTACCGTACCACCACAAGATTTTATAGGAACTTATAGAGCCTTACAACTTCTTTTGCAGCTTCAGATGTAGCCACATATTTAGCTTAAGTTGTTGAGTCTGTGATACAAGATTGTTTCACACTCCTCCAACTAACAACTCTACTTCCTAATGCAAACACATAGCTGGAAGTTGATTTTCTAGAATCCTTTATCTGACATAAAGTCAGAATATGTATAACCCACTGGAATGAGTTCATCACCAGAATACACAAGCATGTAATCTTTAAGTTCTTTTCAGATACTTCATTATATGCTTGACTGCAGTCTAGTGTTCAGGTTCAGGATTAAATTGATATCTGCTAACCATTCATACTGCAAGCGAGATATCATCTGGTCATGGCATACATGAGACTTCCCACAGCTTCTGCATAGCGAACTCGTCTCATTCTTTCTATCTCTTCAGATGTCTTAGGAGATTGATTCTTAGAGAGTGCAATTCCATGTCTGAATGGTAATAAACCAGTCTTGGAATTTTCCATGCTAAATCTAGCCAATATCTTGTCGATATAGACCGCTTGAGATAAGGCTAAAGTTTTATTCTTCCGGTTTCATATAAAGATGATACCAAGAATATAACTTGCTTCTCCTAGGTCTTTCGTATCAAACTGTTTTGCTAACCAACTCTTTATTGTAGTCAATACTCCTATATTGTTTCCAATCAGGAGAATATTATCTACATAAAAAGAAGGCTACAGATTTTTCCTGATTTTCCTTGTACACATATGGTTCATCAATATTCTGAATGAATCCAAACGATTTAATCGCTTGATCAAATCTGATGTTCCATGACCGGGATGCTTGCCTCAATCCATAAATGGATCTCTGCAACTTACATACCATGTGTTCTTGGCCTTTTAGTATGAATCCATCTGGTTGCTGCATGTAGATGTCTTCTTCAAGATGCCATGAAGAAAGGCAGTCTTGACATCTATTTGCCAAATTTCACAATCTAGCACTGCAGCAATAGAGGGCGAAATTCTGATGGATTTAAGCATAGCAACCGGAGGAAAAGTTACCTCATAATCGATTTCTCTTTCTGAGTAAAACTTTTGGGCTGCTAATCTTGCTTTAAATGTTTCTACCCTTTCGTTTACTCCTCTTTTTCTCTTGCAGATTCACTTGCACCTTATAGGTTTTACCCCACTTGGTGCCTCTACAAGTTCCCAGACTTTATTGGAATACATAGATTCCATTTCTTGATTCATAACTTTTTTCTAAAATTTCAACATCTCTATCTATTAGAGCTTCGTTGTAGCTAGTGGGATCTTGTACATGTTCATCTGAGATAGCCGTATAGATTTCTCCTAATAGCATGTATCTCGCTGGTAACGTAGTTACCCTCCCACTACGACGAGGTTCTAAAAGTGATTGTTGTTCAGGGATAATCCTGTATTGATCAGCTGGTTGTTCTTTGTTCTTCGCATTCGATAACGGTGTTGAAAAGTGACATCGACGATCTTCTTTTTATTTCTCTAGTTTTACCTTACTCTTAGGTAATAAGTCATTATATAGTCTTCCTCAAAGAAAGTAAAGAATATGTCTATAAATACATTCCTATCTTGAGGACTATAATTCAGACATTACCTTATTCCTTTAAGATACTTAAAACATGTAAAGTTTTGAACACGAATTCATCTTTTCTACCTCTGATCCTAGTATAAATACTAGTAACCTCCAAATATGAATGTGTCTCAAACTATGTTTGTGACTTTTTCATAATTTCTTGGAGTAGTAGACACTGAGGTAGATGAAACTAAGTTCAGTAAACTTTTACAGTTTTGGTATCTGGAATCAAAAAAGCAATTGATAAATTACTTAGTATATATTTTGTTTTATCCAAAAGAATCTTGTTTCTCCATTTAATTACACTATAATATTATAGTGTTTTTTGTTTCGATCATTTCGAAGTTCTTTTATGTTCCTGTCTAAATGATTACCTTATCCATGCACCCTTTTGAATTTCAAAGCAATGGAATTATAGCGCGTTGGACAAACATAAAGAGATGAATATTCATCAATAAAATTGATTGAATACCCATAACCTCTTACCACATGTAAATTGATTAGTGCATGCATTTGCATGCTAAATCATCCAATACTGATATTATGCTTTTAGCTCGAAAAGAGCATTCTCGTCATATTACTTTTCTAAATAAGATTTATAAATTACCATGATCAATCTTAATAGGCTAAGAACTATCATTAATCATTTTCTTAAAATCTTATTATAGTTTATATAACTTAGCATAAAT
Source organism: Citropsis articulata (assembly GCA_030449925.1). Taxonomy (NCBI): domain Eukaryota; kingdom Viridiplantae; phylum Streptophyta; class Magnoliopsida; order Sapindales; family Rutaceae; genus Citropsis; species Citropsis articulata. The sequence goes on from JASUUH010000257.1 coordinate 2,556,756, forward strand.
ATTAGAGGTTATTTTGGTCGGAAGAAACATTTCTTTTCTTAGATAAAAACATATACTATTTATCATTATATCTTACTTTGAATAGATCAATGGACTTATATGATATAAAATGTCTTTATAAATAACTAAAATAGAGGATCGATAAATAACAGTGTACTCCTGTTTATTAAAACAAGTCACCGAAATTAAATTCCTCTAATAAAGACAAATATCAAAACTAAAGTCTCTAATTGATCTAACCCTTCAATTGATATAAACTAGCATGTCCTCAACTGCTGCTTGAAGCTTTCTTCATTTAATCTCTTGGTTTCCTGAAAACCAAATAAATGAAGTACAAATTAGCTATCTCAGAATTCACTATTGCATAAATCAATAGAAATCTGAACTAATTAGGAAGCTTAAAGATTTCCTATACCTGATTTTAATAATCTTAGGACAATCTTTCTTGGGTGACCTTCTGTCACACTTGTAACACTTGCCTCTTGGCTTGCCACTTCTTTTGGTGAACACTTTGCCAATCCCTACTCTTTCTTGCTCATTCCAGGTCTTTCGACTTAAGCCTTGAGAGAATCTTTTTCGTGAATTTTTCTGCTATGATAAAACTCTTATAGCATGTAGTTCGTGCATTAATTGAATTAAGGTCATATCTTTATTGTTTAAGATATAGTGACCTTAAACTCTTTGAATGTATCGGTGTGATTCAATCACCATGTTAATCTTTGTTTTATCATCGATTTGAACACCATGAATCTCTACCACTCAAATAGTCCATCGTTCGAGGACATGTTCACGAACTTTTGTGCCATCTTCCATCTTAGTATCCGTGTCGTTTTTAACGCATCTACGGCAAAATGAGTATTGCCGAACATCGATGAAAACTAGCCATTATTTCGTTGGTTTGTTTCCATGCTCCGATGTATCTTATGCGATTCTATGAAATCGAAATATATATATAGCCATTTTGTTAACCGCACCATTTCTCATAAGGCTCCTCGATTTCTATAATCGTATAACGATGGTTACGGGAGCGGTGGTCAACACAAATTGCACTCTGGCGGTGAGGATATTAAATAGATTGCGTTTCCAATCTAAATAATTTTCTCATGAGTTCATTTTATGAGGATAATTAATAATGGGTTGATGGAAGTCATTTTACGAAACAAAATAGACATGCATAAATACTTTGAAATAATATTCACAATAAATGACAAAATGCAAAAACCATAAATGCATTTTAATTTATTATAACGATAATCTAATCTGCTTTGTTTATCCGTTGGGAAGTCGTATACACACTTACTAGACGATTTTCCATTGGATTATTTACTTTCATGTAGAGGCATGATAAATAATTATCGTTATCCTTTTGGGCCTAAATTTGTTATGAGCTTCGTTGGGAAGGTTAATAACAAATTTTAGTTGAGTGTATAACCATTGTTTCAATCTACGTATTTTTCATATCGATAGTCACGTTAGGGTGAACAATTAATTGAAAAATATTTCAATTTTATCTATGAAGAAGTTCATCAAATAAAATATCTAATATATATACTCCGTAGGGAGCGTCGTGTATCGTGAAGTCGGTATATATATAATTTTATTATTGAACTATGATGGGCCCATGGGAAAAATTATCTTGAATTTTCCTCTCCCACTCAATATTTTAAAATTGGTTTTCCTTTAAAACATACATTAATAATATATTGTTAATTGCATGCTTCCTATAATATTATCTAGATGATATCTAATATTATAAAGCATTTACAAATTTCAAACAATATAATAAAATTCATAATTAATGAATGACATGTATCGTTATGCGTAGAGTGGCTATTCAATACATATGACGTATTATCGTGGCGTATTATCAACCAAAACATGACGTATAGAAAAATAATTAAATAATCTTAATTCATGGCTTTCACATAAAAAAATACGTTAACTACTGTCTTCATTTGAACAACGATCGTCTCCATGCTTGGCTAGACATGTTGGTTAATGAATTTAGGGAAATTAGAACTTAAATTTATTAATGGTCGATTTTAATTTTGAAATAAAACCCTTTTTATTATAAATAAAAATTTTGGACCAAAATAAATTTAATGTGTTAAATTTTATCATTTTTTAATCAATTCTGAATATTAATTGGGCCTAAAACTAGGATTCATTAAGCGAAAACCGTTTTTAGACTTAAATGCAAAATATTTAACATTTATCTGCCCAAAGAAAATTTCAGAACTATAGGGTCCTCCATGATAAAAACCATGAAACCCTAAAATCATATTTTTCTCCTCTTCTCCCCAGCCGCCATCTCCAAAACCAGATCCGGCCACTGCTTTGCCAGAAACGCACCATGCCCGTGAACTGGCAGCGTTACAGCACGCGCTGTTGGCCTTACAGGCCGCGCGCGCTGCCTGCTGCACGAGAGCGCGCTGGCCTACGCGCGGGAGCGCTGGCCGCTGCTGGTCTGCGCGCGGAGAGCGCTGGCCGCTGCGCGCGGGGCGCGCTGGCCTCTGCGCGCGGGGCGCGCTGGCCGCTGCGCGTTGGCGCGCTCTGGCTGCGCGCGCTGGCCTTGCGCGTGCTGGCGCGCGCTGTGTGCTGGCCCTGCGCATGCTGGCGCGCGCTGGCTGTGCGTGCTGGCCCTGCGCTGGCTGCCCGTGGTGGCTGGGAGCGCGCCGTTGGTTGGCCGCCGCTGAAATTTCCAGTTTGTTCCTCCGAACTGTGATCTATAATTTACAAATTTCCGGCCAATTTTGAACTACAAAATTCTATTACGATGAAATTAAATCGAGGAAAATATGGTGATGATAAAACCACTCTTGTTATGGATCCGAAGAAAATACTGATTGAAAATCTGCAATGAATTAAGATAAGCAATTAATCTTTATTCGTATATTAAACAAATAATATATATCCGAATAAATTGTCTTGGCTCTGTCGTAAAAATCAAGAGTGATTTCGTACAAATTCTTATATATTAATATGAGATACGATCTGGTGTTGGGAAAATTCGGTTTTAATAAAAAAAACTTTTAGAGACCGATCTCATAAAATATATATGAATTTGTAATCTAAAATCGTCGTGAAAATCCGATTTGGATTTTTCTGTGAAGTGATTTAAAATCAGGATCGCGTCACCACCACGCGTTCGTTAGATCGCGATCCGTCGTAGAAACGATCTTGGGGTTATGACTCGGGATTGATCTGTGACGCGTGGCTGTCACTACTTAAAAGCAATGGCGTGAGAAAATTTTTCTCAGATTAGAGAAAAATCTTTCTCTAAAATTGTCTTGTGTACGTGTAAAAAAAACTTTTCTTATTTATAGTGACTTTTCCTCTTATTTAGAATAGAATGAGAACTTTATATCTCTCTCATGTGGAATCCTAAAGCTCTATAATTATAATTCACGTTCTTTCCTTTTTTATAAGGGAATGGCGTTGTAAAATAACGTAAAGTATACAAAATATATTAATGGGCACTAAAGATATAATTATGTTTTGGCCCAAATTCTTTAGTTATCTTTAACATTAATCCAGGTAGTGGTCTGATCGATTAAATGAAATTTAGGGATCGTTTGGGAACATCTGATAGTGGCTGACAACAATTAAGTATGTAATTAAACAAGCTAATCATTTAATTCCAATTCTATTCCACTATAAGATTGGGCCGGCCTCCATAATTGTCTTTCGAATAAAAATTAGTAGCGTTGATTTAACTTTTCTTCGATCGGCTGTATCATCGTTAATTAAATCGATATCTGTATCCGTCGATTTAATTACATCTTATTCCTTGATACTTCTTGGTTTCTAATGATCATTTTCAATAGTAAATATGTTGACACACTCTGGTAGGAGAATTACATGATCAATCAAACCCGTGAGAGATGTCGTCTGAAATTCTATATTGTCTATAACTCAATACTCATAATTGCTCACCAAGATCTGGGTAATCTTGACCACAAGGTGTGTCGTTGGTAACTCGAATGGAATAACAATTATAATCGTGAAATCATAATTAACTCAAGATTAAGATTACGGTAAAATCAATGCCATGAGATTTAATAAGTCGGCGGTCATTTGAGGTTAATTAAATCTCATGTGATCCATTCGATGTAGTCAACTACATCAAGAATTCATACGTGATTAAGACAAATCGTTCGATGAATTTATTACGGTCTAAACCTAAATAAAGTCTTGTTTGTTTATCATTATGACTTAATTTATTTAATCGTAAGATAACATATTTATGTCTTCTGTGAATCCACATGGTGATCACATAAATACATATAATATGATTAAATGGACTTTATTCAATATATTCATGCAATTAAAATATCTCAAATATTTTATTAATCAGAAAATAAATTAATATGCTTTAAAAGAGCATATTTTCCTAACAGTTATGACGATGACAATAAGCTACAGATTAAAATCAAGGCAAATGCATCATTCCACACAAATTAACCATATACCACCGATAACCGCATTTGGCAGTTTGGCACATAGTTTTTTAAATTATAATCTTAGTCTTGGATATATAAAATAATACACTTACATTGACAGCAGCAACCACTCACATAAGCATGTATTACATAACAACACCGATAATAATTACTCAAAACTCAAAGATGTCAATAGTAGTATTACCACCACAATCTGATCCAGTAAATGATCGAGAACTTTTCAAATGAATTCACCGTAAGGAAGAGAAATATACTCCATCTGCTCATGGTAACAAAAAAATATAATGGAAATCACTATAAAAACATCAATACCTAATCATTATATGATTCTAACTATATACTAAACTAGAAAACATTTACTGACTTGCCGCAATTATCTATTTATTTAACATACTCAAAATTACAGGGAAAAAGGAATTTTATTGGTGATTCTGTTTTTTAATTGTATATAATTAAATTGTCTGTCAAATTAAAAATAAGAAAATAATTTTTTTTTAAAGAAATTAGAAAATAATCCAAATACGTAGGAGAGTGGCAGACCTGTTTACTTATTTCATAGATGTGCATGACTGCTCCCTACTTGAGTCCTCTTGTTCGGCAGATTTGCTCGAAATCTTCAGGAGACAGAGATGACAGATATTCTTTTCGATAATGAAACACTTGCCCGGCCTCCATGAAAGTGACAAGGACATCTGGTATGTGCTCAGTAGCGTTCTCCCACTTCTCGTCTTTTGTCATGCAATAAACTTGTTCAACCATACCAGCAAATACAAGTAGCTTAAGGTTTTTAAGATGTTCAATTCCAATAGGAATCTCCATCAATAGAGGGCAGGGCCCAATCCACAGTTCTCTAATATCAGGTATCGCACCTTTCTCTATTATAACCGATATCACCGCGACGAAGTCAAAGAGAATCAATTTTTGGAGTTTTGGAAACCAACCTGCTTCAAAGCGAAAAAGCTCGTAGTTGTATGTCCCTGTAAGTCTAAGTTCCAATAAATTAGGCAACGCTTGAAGCACTCTGATCGGCTCCTCAGTCAATCCCGACAGGTCCAAACCCAATCTGATTAGATTTTTAAGTTTAAAAATCCAATCCGGCAGTTTCTTCATATTCCCCGTCAAGTAGAGACGCTGCAGATATTGAGGAGGACTACTCAAAGACTGCAACTCAAGTATTTCTTCTTTGCATTTCATTTCTACTGTTAAAGACTCTAGGTTTTCCAAATTTGCAATCAGAGCACCCAAATCCTTGCCATTTCCATTTTGGGGCCTAATGCCCAACTTTCTTAACTGCCTTGGCTTCGTAAGCTCTTCAAGCACTTGAGAGTCAGCTTCTATAATAGACAACTTCTGCAGATCTGTTAGGGACCCAAAGCCGCCTTGTATTCTGGCTACTGCTTCTTGTGCCATAGAAACTGTGGTATAATTGTACTTATACACCATTGGATAACGCAACTTTTTAAGATTCCAAATCTCTAGTGGAAGTTCTCTCACGAAAGTATTTTTCATATTCAAAGTCTCTAAATTGAGAAGATTTCCAATGGACTTGGGAATTATTTTTACTTTTGTTTTTCTCAAACTCAAGTAGTGTAAATTGAATAAGTTTCCCACTCCTTCAGGAAGGTCATCTATAGGAGCATCTTCCAGATCTAGCACTTTCATGAGCTTGAAATTGGCAATAATTGTTTTCATGAAAGAGTCGGGCAGCTTATCTATATTGAAAAGAAAAACAGAACGGACCTTCGAGCCCTTGATGCTCTCTGAAGCACCGTCATCAATACTTCTCTGCATAGTAATGCGTCGAGTTTTAGTGCAACAACTCAAGTCCTCTCCGTTCAGCACACGACCGAAGCCCAATTCTTCAGTTTTTCTGATGACGATCTCGCGCATAAGATCATGAATATGGCAGATTCTTGCTCATCCAGAAATATCTTGACGGGAGTTGTCGAAGCTCCTCAAAACAAATACTGATTCACCTAAATAAATTTGTAGAAGTAGTGAAACCAGGTCGAATCCCAAGAGAACTATGTGTTTAATTTCTCAAAGTTTTAAACAAAAGTTAATTTCCCCAAAATCTGGATTTTCAAAGTTTCTGCCTGTAAACGGTTAACCGTTTATTGCAAACGGCAAGCCGTTTATCTTTTGAAGTTTTCTGGGAAATAACCGGCTAACCGTTTGAGGAATCTGGCAAACCGTTTGCAGTTCGTAAGCTTTCTGACTTGATTCGGACAACCGGAAAAGGAATCCGGAAATCCGGTTGTGATTGGTTTCGTTTCTGGGGCTAATTCGGACAACCGGTCATGAAATCCGGTAGACCGTTTGTTGCTTGTGACGGATCTGGAAAGATGCGGACAGCCGGATGAGGTAGAACCGGAAAGCCGTTTCCCGTTCTTCTCGTTTCTGGAAAGATGCGGCTAGCCGGATAGTTGGAAACCGGAAGTCCGGTTGTGGCTGGTAATGATTCTGGACGCGATCCGGCTAACCGGATATGGGAACCGGCAGACCGAATACGGGCAGTAACGATTCTGGAGCTAATCGGCAATCCGGTTAATGAAACCGGCAAACCGATTACGTGATTTCTCCTTTCTGCTCACTAGCGGTCAGCCGTTTGGTGATTGCCGGTAATCCGATAGAGGTTAACGGTGAGCCGTTAGTGATTAACGGTTAACCGTTTTTCTGGGTTTTAAGTTTTTCTTCAACACGAAATTTATAAAGCAAAATAAAGTAAAATAAAACAAGACTTTAAAATTAAACAAAGAAATCAATCTTACCAAACTTCCAATCCAATGGTTTTAATTCCATCCAATTGCAATTTTGATCATAGGCAAAAATATAAATTACTCAATCCAAGAACTTAGTCTACTTAATCGGAATCCCGCAGAAAGCAATTATTCTCCTAATGTAATAGACTCAAACAATCGCCTAAATCCAAACTTATCACCAATTTAACTGGGCATCATCGTTCCATATCAAATTAAGTGATAGCATTAAGAATAGTGAGAATGACTAAAACAAGATCAATTAATTCAGATTACTCCAATTCAATCAATTTGTATTTTTATTTCCTTAGAGCCTATCATGCAAGCTATGTAATTGTGGCCATCAATATACACACACATGAGCCAACTCCTTGCTACTCATTTCAATTGTTCATGACAATTAAGGATCACAAACTCATGACTAGCGATAGAAAAATAAATATTGAATTAAGGCGTCAACTCAATCAATATAAATAATTCATAGAAAATAAGAACAAGAAATAAAAATTACTTGGATTGAAGAAATTCTAGTTAAGTCCAAAGCCTCACAAAACTACAACTGGAATTGATTAACCCTTGGACCGGAATTAAAACCTTAGCCACTCATGGTGGCTAAGCAAAACATAAGATTGTTTAGAGAAAACAAATTGCAGCCGCTTGCTTCCTTTTTTGCTTCCTCACGTCCAGCTCTTGTTGTGCTTTTCCTGGCTCACGCCCCTTGCTCTTCCTTTTATAATATTGCTAGCTTTCCTTTTCTCACTTGGTTTCCTCTTCTTGCGGTTTCTTCTTTTCTTAACGCTAGGAAGTCGAATCCTTCTCCAATTCTGATTGCTAATGGTCGGCCCACGTTTGCAAAGCCCAATTAAAGCCTTTATTATCCACTTTTTATCATAATCTCCATGTTTCACCTCCTAAATTAAATCAAATACAATTTCCACAAATTAGCACAAGATTAATCAAAATATGAGGGAATTAATCAAATATAGCATGACTATTTATGACCTATCATATCTCTCTTTGAAACTTGAACCAAGCTTCTGTCAATGAGCTCATTCAAGTATTCTTCTCCAACTTGTTCAGGTGTGGGGCGTTTGCTGTAATGGACAAAGCCCTCAGCTATCCACAAACGAATGAGTCTAGCACACTTAAGTTTGCAGCTCTCTTGAAATAAGCCAAAGTACAGAAGACATGATTTGAGATGGTGAGGAAGATCATGATACCCTTCAGATAAAACTCTGTTGCAGTCTTTTAGATGGGGATCACTTCCTAAGATTGAGCCCAACCGATCAAACAATTTCTTCCATTCAGATACAACCCTGTTCTTGGTTGAAAGAAGTCCGCCTACGGCCACGATAGCCAGACGCAAACCTCCACATTTTGCAAGGATGTCCTCGGACAATTGCTTCAACTCTGAAGGACAACAGCCTCTGGAGCTTGGTCCGAACGCCTTTCTACAAAAAAGTTTCCACGCTTCATTCGGAGGCAAAGTTTCGAGCTCATGGACGTGAACAGAGGAAGATGATTTGCAAAACTTAGCGACATTCATGTGCCGTGTTGTGACAATTATCCTGCTGCATTTCTCGTTATCAAGTAAAGCATGCTCCACATCTCCCCAAAAATCAATCTTCCAAACATCGTCGAACACAACCATGTAACTCTTGTCCTTCAGGTGGTCCCTCAGCGTGGTGATCAGGTCCATCTCTTCCATGTTGTGTATCTCCTCTGGAGTAGGCTGCCTTGCGAAACGGTGAAACTGCTTTATAATTGCCCTCAACAAATCATTTTTGTTGTATTCTTTCCCAACGGTGACCCAAGCCCGGTAACTGAAGTGAGTTTTAAAACCTTCATTGTTAAAAATTTTCCCGGCAAGAGTGGTCTTGCCTAGTCCTCCTTCACCCACCACAGCAACCACTGAACGTTCGGATCTTCCGTTCACCATCAAATCAACCAATTTATCTTTGATGGATTCGATGCCCACAACTTCATCATCTTCAACGAAAAAGGAACGAACTCGAGAGTCATGTGGGATAACACTTCTAGTTCCGCCGCTCGATCGTTCATCTGCAGACCTGAATCGATAGCTTTCTCCCCTTCGCTTTATATCAGCAAGCGCTGATTTAATATCTTGAATCTCAGTAGCAACTCCACGCCGCAACTTCAGCTTCTTTATGATTCTATGGAGAGCACCAACGAGGCCACTCCCATGGGGGAGTTTTGCCACCATGAGTGTGTACTCATCGATGACATCTTCAATGCGATAAGCTTCATCCCTCAGTTGTTTCACCCAAGTTCTGACACTTTCCCCACCGCCTCCTTCTAACTCTTCGACTGCTGCCCTTGCATCGGCGTCTTTGAGGAAAGATCTGAGACTCTCCAGTTCGCTTTTGATACTTTGAACTTCTTTTCTAACACCTCCCCACAATCTGATTTCTTCGACAAGCGAAGGACCCAAGGTCTCTATTGCAAAGTTCACCGCAGCCTCCGCCATATCACGCCAGCAGGTCTAATTTACAAAGCAGATCGATGCTTTTGCATACACTGTTTGATCACTGTTTATGTTTGCAGACATGTTTACCCCTGTTTGAACATTGGTTTAAGAATGAAGAATTTTCAACTTGCAAGTTGATTATTTTTATTTTATTCTTCGTACTTACTATAGAGTTGATTTTGACCTAAGCAACCTGGAATTTGTCGGCATTTGAGCTTTTTTCAGTTTATTTTAATATTCATTTTTTTTGCTTTTTTTTTTTTTGGTGTCTTTAGGGCTTCAAAGCAGCGCGAGCCATCGCCAATGCACCTGCATAACCTTGATTTCCACCAATGAAACCATTCATATGGACAAAGACAACCTGGTATCCCCGCCTCCTTTGAGAGTTCATCATCTCTCAGACCTCGCCACTGAGCAGGAAGAGGCTTCCGGCTCTCGAATCTATCGGGGGACACTGCCACAGCCTGCACACGCTATTGTTTGCCCCTGTCGTCCTCGCAAAGAATATATTTAATAAGAGGCTCAATCTTCATCTCCCCCTCAAGCTCAAACAAGTGAAGCTTTCAAGGACAAAATCTTTTCAAAACCATAATTTCACCACTAGGATCATAATCATATCTTTCTGCAATACATTCCATCACAATTGATCGTGCTAGTAACCATGATCTCACTTAAAATCGAACAGTGTCCAGAAACTCTTTGCCAGCCAGATCCATTGCTTGTTGGAAGGCTTCATTCTCCTTCTCCGCTGACTGATCAGGTTCTGTCCAATCCAAATTTAGTTTCCCCACCCGAGAAGACAAATTTGTATTATTCGCATATCTTGTAGGCTTGTCTGTGTCATACTGATTGATTCCGTTATCAATAGCATCAATTGCCTGAAAACAAATAACAAACTCCATAAAGTTCTTATAAACAGCCAGAAATAATCGATGCACGTCTGGATGCCCTTCATCAACATTACGTTCCTTACCTATTAACTCCTTTCCAAAATGCTTGTAAACAAGACCAGCACTACTAAGTTTCGTAGAGAACCCGTGTCCAAAAACCTCTTCAAAACCCTTCTGGTGATGATCATAACGGTCATTACTGGGATCATACACACCTCCAACATCAAGCACCGCATCAAGCTCATCCAACAGCTTGGGGTCGCGGGAGCGGACTATCTGGGCGTTGAAGAACGTGTCAGTGAGGCGAATCATGAAGCAAGCAAGGGCCTCGTCGCAGTGGTAGCTGCCGTTGTGGGTGCCCACGCGCTTGAGAGGGGCGTGGCTGGGGGACGAAGTGTAGTAAGCAGGAGAATAAGAAACACCGGTGCCTGCCATGGCTATGATACGGCGAGCGAAGAGGTTTTTGTTAAACCCTTTCGTTGCGCTTGCTAGGGACGATAACATTACAATGAAATAAGTCAACTTTATTTTTTTTCTAGTCTCACAAAACAAAACGACCGTGTCTTTTTGTTTGTTTATTTTTGCAGCCATATATACCTGGAGTAGCTTAATGAGTGGCGAGCTTTCATTAGGGAACTTTGCTGTGGTGCCCACTGCCCAGTGCCCTTGAGAAAGCTCATCGCACACGCCATTGCACGCTGCAATATGCGTTGCGCACACTTGACCAAAATTCCTATATACAGAAGCCCTCTTTTTATGGGGCATATAATCTTTTGTAAAATTGCAGCCCAGCAAATATTCACATGGAGGATTATTTACTCTCCTCTTTATATCTTATGTAATGTATCCTTCAAGTATTCCTGAAAGATAATTTGCTTAATCAATATTTATTGTTACATTACTGCCAAAAATAGGAAGAAATGAGAAACTATATAATCATGGTGTCATTTGTTTTTCAAAATTAAAAAAAAAAATTAAAAACTTGTTTGATGGCCCCGTTTTGCAACGTACTTTGAATTCTTTTGAAAACAAATCATTCTCATTTCTGCATAAAAGTAAAAAAAAAACAACAAAAGTCTGTTTGAACTTTAATTTATATTGGGTCCTACACCGCACAAAAAGTCATCAAAACTTTTTGCAATTTTCATTTCTCTTCCTGGAGACTAGAGAAGACTTGTCTTCTATGACAGAATTTATGACAAAAGATGTAATATCCCATCTATATATTAAAAAAAAAAAAAAAGCAACACCACAGTCGGAACTCTTAAGGGCAAATCTGACCACGATTCACATATAAATTTAAATAGCTCCTTGTAACCGATAACAATTCAAGCCTCAAGTATATTAAACAGCAAACTAATTCAAGAATTTAGTCAAATCATCTATCATCTTTAATTTAAGTCCTTCTTTTAACTCATCACGAATTAATCTTGACTTTTAAAAATTGAATCACAATAAATTATAATGAATACAAAATTCAATAAATAAATTAAATATTTTTTTATATAAAAATACATTCATACTTATATATAATGCAAGTGGCTAATATGCCATGAGCTTTTCAAAATACAGTGAAATGAATTCTTCAAAACCCTTTTTTTTTTTTTTTTACTTTCAAATTTTCACATTTTCTTTTCAGCTCACAATATACACGATCTCAATATATGGCATTTCACGTCTGTGTACCAGACTTCTCAGCACGTGTTGCGCCAACAGCAAATGACCTTGTAGAGATGGCACTTACGGTCAGATATGCAAACGAGGTGGTGTAGTCTAATCTCTGTAAGAGGCCAGACCAGCCATACAAAATCTCATAAAACATAAATTTTATTTGTTAAAATCTTCTTTCTGATTCATAAAAAACTAAATGCATTTTCGTGTTTATACCAATGAAATTTCACACATACATATACTCATGCATTTTCGTGCTTAAAAAAATTAGGCTAACCACCAGCTTGAAAAAAGTTCCTAGCTCCCACCCTAAATACACGTGATCTTGAAATCATGTCCACCTTATAAAGAAGGGGCCAAACTGTTATATTTAACTTTTGTACTAATGCCAACTCTTATTTAATAGTTCCAATTTTGAAGTAAAAATTTTCAAATTGAAGATAAAGATTTGTAAACCGGTGATTTTGGCCTCCCATCATATGAAATCTAGTTATTAGAAAAAAAAAAAAAAAGGAGCATTAATGATCCGTTTTCCTGGTTTTCCTGGTCATTTTACTATTTTCCTCTAAAATTGATCTTTTTTTATGGTTACCCATCAAATTAAGTGACAATTTAACATATCAAAATGAGGATAAAGATTTATAAACATAGTAATTTTTGCCACATCATACAATAAAAAAAAATCTAAAGAAAAAAAGATGTAAGAGAAGAGAAAGAGATTAGAGAAATGAATGAATTACCATAAGAATCAAGAGAAGAAGCCCAGATGTTGGAAGCAGAGCCAAAATTTCTACGATAAGCAAAAGAAAACGAGAAATCTCTTTTACTAACAGTATTTGATGTCTTATGAGTCATGCATTATCCATTTATCTTCTTCTTCATCTTTTTCTGTAAAACTCATTTCTCTTTTCTCTTCTTCTTCAGCAGCCATACCTACTACTAATATTGCCATCAAGATTCAAGGGTCGGTGTGTTGAATACAGAGAGAGTTTGACACTTAACGGTGAGATTAAAGTGCTGAAAGTTTGTCGTACGTTTGCATGGGAAATGATCGATATGGAAGAAAACGCTTCACTTCACTTGACCCACAATATATAATGACATAATTAACCTTACTGTTTGACCAAATTAATAAATTATCTTCATGGCTATTTTTTTTTTTTTGGAGAAGATCTTCATGGCTTTTAATGCAGGAAAAGTTTGGATTTTGGAAGGGTGTTTTAGATACGATAATAAAGAGATTGCAATTATTGGAGGGTCGTGTTGTCGTTTCCAAGGGCCCGGCCCGGCCTGGGCTGTGTATACGTGGTCGTTTGTGCTTTTGTTTTTTCATATGTTTACATGAGGATTTGTGTTTCCTTATTTATTAGCTTCCTTTGTTAAGTTTACATTTCAAATTCAAATCCAATATCATCTGTATTTTTACTGAAATTCTTCCAACCAAGATGGGTTTTTATTGATGAGCAGCGGTTACAATTTCTTTTAATGATTTTTTTTTAATTTTATTTCTTATATATGTTGTCTTAACTCTTATTGCGTTAACTCTTATCCTTATTCTTAAATCTGTTTTAATGATCATTTTTTAAGTCGGACAGTATACAATTGTGATACTTAGTGGTATATTTGTGATACTTAAGTGCAAAACTGTTATAATGGAGTTAAAAAGTATGTATCTTATCATTTAAGGCCCACAAATTTCTTAACCAATAATTAATAAAGCTGAAGGAAAAGACGTATGAAAATTGCTTTATTGTGAAGAGACTCAACATTGTTTCGGCTCTCATTTATCCATGACATGAAAAAATAAAGAAAATCAAATTTCTAGCAATCTTTCTCTTTAATCCACGCAAAAACTAACACTTTGATCTAACATATAGATTATAAGGAGTGAGCCTCCGCAGGACCATTTATTGAGCAACTTTTTTTTTTTTTTTTTGTCTACGTTGAAATTCTATGATATTTCTGGCGATCGTGGGGCTTATCAGGATAATTAACATTATTCCAGTATTAGATATTTTTACCCTCACATTAGTTGGAGGAAGATTGATTCTACCCCGATATGGGGAAGCGAAATCGTGAGTTGGAGGAGATTGATTCTAGATATGGGGGCCATTATATTTGGGAGTAAAGTCTGTTATCGTCTTGGATTCGAACCTGCGCTCTCAACCTTGAGAGCGCAGGTTGGTTGCCAATGGGCTACTGAGCCCATTGGCATTTATTGAGCAACTTAAAGCAATTTCAAAAGCAAAAATGGTAATTCAATCACAATCATATGTAATTTTCTAACTTTAGAGTCCCCCATACTTTCTTTTTTTCAAATAAAATTTCTCTTTTATTTGATTGTAAATTAGAGTCACCTACGCTTTTTTTATAAAGTTTCTCTGTGCTCTTTACCTTTATGGTGCGTTTACTTGCCAGCAATCAGAATGGACTGGAATCGGAATGGGTTGGAATCGGAATGAGGAATGAGAATCATAATAAGTTGTTTACTTGAACTATAGGAATCGGAATCAGAATGAGGTAGAACCCTATTAATGTGTTTACTTTATCTAAGAATCGAAATCGGAATAAGTTAAGTTATTTTAAATTACTAAAATGCCCTTAATTGTTAATAATAATAATAATAATAAATAATAATAGGTGTCCTTTAGTATTAATAATAATTAATGATAATAATAACATTATAAATAAATAAATAATAATAATAATTAATGATAATAATAAAATTAAATAACAACTAATAATAATAATAATAATAATAAATAAATAACTGTTAATAAAAGAAATAGTTATAATAATAATAATATTTTTTCCTCTTTTATTTTTTTATTATTATTTTATATCTCTTCATTTTTTTCTTTGCCTTTTCCTTTTCTTTTTCTTCTCTTTCTTTCTTTCTCCCTCTTCTGCAACTTCTTCGTTGCTTCTCCATGGTTAATTCCATTTCCTTCATCAACATCATCATCATCACAAATATCTTCTTCTTCCTCCTATCAATTTCATTTCTTCTTCTTCACCAACATCAAAATTCCGTTTCATCTTCATCGTCATCATCGTCATCACAATTACATCATCAATCTTCATCATCAGCAGCAGCAGCAGATCGTGACGAACGGAGCTCAAATCAGAATCGGAGCTACGTGACTAAGGCAGTTGACGACGAAAGGCAGCAGATGACAACGCAGGGCAGTTGACGACGATGCGACGCAGACAACGACAATGACGGTGGGCTGCAGCGTGACGAGCCACGGAGACGAGTTGCTAAAACCGATCGTCGTTTTTGGTTTGGGCGCTACCGGATCGATTTTGGATGCTGCCCAATTCCATTTCGTGATTTTAATTTAATTTTTGTTTTATATTTTTGTTAATGATTCAGGGCAAAATAGGATTTTGTGATTTAGAATGGGGGTATGTTTGTCAATCACGGGAATGGGATTCTGATTCCCAACCCCCCTTTGGGAATCAGAAACCCGGTAATGAATCCCAAAATTATGGGGTCTGCGCCAACTTCATTCCCATTCCGAGTTTTTAATTTGTAAGTAAACATGTGAATGATTCCGATTCCAGCATTCCCATTCCGATTCACGGGAAGTAAACACAGCCTTAAAACTAACTACTGCCACTTTTTCCCCCCCTAAGAATAGTAGATGGCGTTAGTAAGTTTAATTCCCTTATACGAAAGCGGCAAAGCCCAATTATAGACTTTCTATGTGTTACAAAAAGTCTGCAATCCAGATGGCCTTTATTCTCAAATTTTATTTGATAATCAATTATTTGATGACTGTGAGTGCATCCAGTCCAAAAACAATATTTGTTTACTTAAAATAGTTTTACAACTCAAATATAATTGAACAAATTTTTTTTTAAATAAGTGATTGTTTGAAAATTTATTAACCACAATCTTATATATGCATTTAATTTGTAGAATAACGGTTTCACATACATGTCCAGTTCGCTTCTTAAATAAAATAAATAAATCCAATGAAAGTTGTGGACAATTATGCAAGTGAAGAGGAAATTAAACTTGAGAATATGAAAATGCATGTGATACAATTTTTTGCTAAGTTATTATGACGAAGACAATAAGGTACAGATTAAAATTAAGGCAAATGATTCATTCCACACAAATTAACCACATACCAATGGTAACCACATTGGCACACAGTTTTTATTATTAAACACTGAATATTATATGATGACAATTCCTTGCAATAGTACTGCAACATTTCTAAAACTATAATCTCGGTCTTAGATATATATAGAAGAATACACTCACACTCACGGCAGCAACAACTCACATAAGCATGTAATTTCTGATCATAATTACTTAAACTCAAAGCATATCAATAGTCGCATTACCCCCACAATCTGATCCAGTAGATGATCGATGAACTCTTCAAATGAATTCACCGTAAGGAAGATATATATACTCCATCTGTTCATGGTAACAAAAAATAATACCTAATTATTATATGATTCTAACTATATATTTGACTAGAAAAAGATTTACTGACCTACTGCATTTGTTTATTTATTTATTTAACATACTCAAATTACTGGGAAAAAGAAATGTTTTTGGTTAATTTTTATTTGAATTATATATAATTAAATTGACTGTCAAATTAAAAATAAGAAAATAATTTTTTTTAAAGAAATTAGAAAATAATCCAAATACGTAGGAGAGTGGCAGACCTGTTTACTTATTTCATAGATGTGTATGACTGCTCCCAACTTGAGTTCTCTTCTTCAGCAGATTTGCTCGAAATCTTCAGGAGATAGAGAAGACAGATATTCTTTTCGATAATGAAACACTTGGCCGGCCTCCACAAAAGTGACAAGGACATCTGGTATTTGCTCAGTAACCATCCCCCAGTTCTCGTCTTTTGCCATGCAATAAACTTGTTTAACCATACGAGCAAATAGAAGTCGCTTAAGGTTTTTAAGATGTTCAATTCCAATAGGAATCTCCATCAACAGCGGGCAAGGCCCAATCTGCAGTTCTCTAATATCAGGCATCGCACCTTTCTCTATTATAACCGATTTCACAGCGACGAAGTCCAAGAGATTCAATTTTTGGAGTTTTGGAAACCAACCTGCTTCAAAGTGAAAAAGCTCGTAGTTGTATGTCCCTGTGAGTCTAAGTTCCAATAAATTAGGCAGGGCTTGAAGGACTCTGATTGGCTCCTCAGTCAAACCTGACAGGATCAAACCCAATCTGATTAGATTTTTTAGTTTAAAAATCCAATCCGGCAGTTTCTTCATATTCCCCGTCAAGTAGAGACGCTGCAGATATTGAGGAGGACTACTCAAAGATTGCAAGTCAAGTGTTTCTTCTTTGCTTGTCATTTCTACTGTTAAAGACTCCAGGTTTTCCAAATTTGCAATCAAAGCACACAGATCCTTGCCATTTCCATTTTGGGCCCTAATGCCCAACTTTCTTAACTGCCTAAGCTTCGCAAGCTCTTTAAGCACTTGAGAGTCAGCTTCTATAATAGACAACTTCTGCAGATCCGTTAGAGACCCAAAGCCCCCGCGTACTCCGGCTACTACTTCTGCTGTTCCAGGAATTGTGACATAATTGTACTTATACACCATTAGATAACGCAACTTTTTAAGATTCCTGATCTCTACTGGAAGTTCTCTCACCGAAGTATTTTTCAGATCCAAAATCTCTAAACCGAGAAGATTTCCAACGGACTTGGGAATTATTTTCACATTTGTATTTCTCACACTCAAGTAGTGTAAATTGAATAAGTTTCCCACTCCTTCAGGAAGGTAATCTACGGGGGCATCTTCCAGATCTAGTACTTTCATGAGCTTGAAATTGGCAATACTCGTATTCATGAAAGAGCCAGGCAGCTTATCTACATTGAAAAGAATAACAGAACGGACTTTCGAGTCCTTGATTCTCTCTAAAGCACCATCGTCAATACTTCTCTGCATAGTAATGCGTCGAGTTTTACTGCCATGACTCAAGTCCTCTCTGTTCAGCACGACCGAAGCCCAATTCTTCAGTTTTCTGATGATGATCTCGTGCATAAGATCATGAACTTGGCAGATTCTAGCTCGTCCAGAAATATCTCTCTCTGAAACTTGTACCAAGCTTCTGTCAATGAGCTCATTCAAGTATTCTTCTGCAACTTGTTCAGATGTGAGGCGTTTGCTGCAGTGGACAAAGCCCTCAGCTATCCACAGACGGATAAGTCTAGCACAGTTAATTTCGCAGCTCTCTTGAAATAAGCCAAAGTAGAGAAGACATGATTTGAGATGGTGAGGAAGATCATAATACCCTTCAGATAGAACTCTGTTGCAATCTTTTAGATGGGGATCGCTTCCTAACATTGAGCCCAACCTATCAAATAATTTCTTCCATTCAGATACAACCCTGTTCTTGGTTGAAAGAAGTCCACCTACGGCCACGATAGCGAGAGGCAAACCTCCACATTTTGCAAGGATGTCCTCGGACAACTCCTTCAATTCTGAAGGACAACAGCCTCCGGAGCTTGGTCCGAAAGCTTTTCTACAAAAAAGTTTCCACGCCTCGTTTGGAGGCAAAGTTTCAAGCTCATGGACGTGAACAGAGGAAGATGATTTGCAATACTTAGCGACATTCATGTGCCGTGTTGTGACAATTATCCTGCTGCGTTTCTTGTTATCAAGTAAAGCATGCTCCAAGTCTCCCCAAAAATCAATTTTCCAAACATCGTCGAACACAACCATGTAAATTTTGTCCTTCAAGTGGTCCCTCAGCGTGGTGATCAGGTCCATCTCCTCCATGTCGTGTATCTCCACTGGAGCAGGCTCGTTTGTTACACGATGAAACTCCTTTAGAATTCTCCTTAACAAATCATTTTTTTTGTATTCTTTCCCCACGGTGACCCAAGCTCGGCAATTGAAGTGAGTTTTTAAACCTTCACTATTAAAAATTTTTCCAGCGAGGGTGGTCTTGCCTAACCCTCCTTCACCCACCACAGCGACCACTGAACGTTCGGATCTACCGTTCAGCATCAAATCAATCAATTTTCCTTTAATGGATTCGATGCCCACAACTTCATCATCTTCAACGAAAAAGGAACGAACTCGAGAGTCATGTGGGATAACATTTCTGGTTCCACTGCTCGATGGTTCATCAATAGATCTGAATCGATAGCTTTCTCCCCTTCGCTTTATATCAGCAAGCGCTGATTTAATATCTTGAATCTCAGTAGCAACTCCACGCCGCAGCTTCAGCTTCTTTATGAATCGACTGATTCTATGGAGAACACCAACGAGGCCACTCCCACGAGGAAGCTTCGCCACCATGAGTGCGTACTCATCGATGACATCTTCAATGCGATAAGCCTCATCCCTCAGTTGTTTCACCCAAGTTCTGACACTTTCCTCCCCGCCTCCTTCTAACTCTTCGGCTGCTGCCCTTGCATCAGCGTCTTTGAGGAAAGATCTGAGACTCTCCAGTTCGCTTTTGATGCTTTGAACTTCTTTTCTAACGCCTCCCAACAATCTGATTTCTTCGACAAGCAAAGGACCCAAGGTCTCTAGAGCAAAGTTCACCGCAGCCTCTGCCATATCACACCAGCAGGTCTAGTTTACAAAGCCGATTGATGCTTTTGCACACAGTGTTTGATCATTGTTTGTGTTTGCAGACATGATTACCGTGTTTGAATACTGGTTTAAGAATGCAGAATTTTCAATTTGCAAGTTGATTGCTTTTATTTTATTCTTCGCATTTACTATAGAAGTTAGATTGGACCCCAGGAACCCGGAATTTGTCGCCATTTGAGCTTTTTTAGTTTATTTTAATTTTTATTTTATTGCAAGTTGATTTGTTTATTTTTGCAGGGTGCAAAGCAAGATTTTTTTTTTTTAAATTCTCCCCGTAAGAGTCTCATTTATCTTCTGAAAGGCCAGAGAATTTTGAGACATAATTTGTAACCAAAGAGCCTTCGAAGAGAAAAAGGGGGAAAAAAAAAAGAAAGAAAGAAAGAATGAAAACCAAACCTTCTTGTATGTTGGTTGCAAGTCTATGGAATCAAGAATAAGAAAACTCCGAACACCACGACCATGAGACTCTCTCTAACCATACACTATGCTACACGAACAAATTGATACACTTTTCCTTTAAATTAGTTCCAAGGACTAGGAGAGTTCTGTGACTAACTGTATTCTTGAAAAATTAGCTTTCTCGTTGACATCTAATTCCCACTATCATATCCGACACTATCTCATTATTTGTTGTTATGCATCATAATAAATTAGTTAAAATGAAGGAGCTGGAACTCAACTCTATTTTGGTTATATGAATAGAATTACTCGAGCTTTTGTGATAGCTGTGATATTGTTTCTTGATCAAAGGAGTCAGCTAGTCCTCTAAAGAAAAAGAAAGCAACGTAGTGAATCTCTACCTAACTATTCACATGAAGCTCAGATACTATTTACTGTATCTACTTCAACCAAGAGGAGATTAACTGAATTTACGAACCTTAGGCAATCAGTGCACACAGAGGTTCTTGACTTACCGAAATTTCTACTTCACTCATTAATACTAGATATGCTTTAAAACATCCGATAGAATAAATTAGGGAGAATGAGAAATATCAGCTCTAATTCTTCCAAATACATGATGTAACAAAAAAAAAAATTAATTGTTTGAAAGCTTTTCAAGTTTGTGAAGAAAAAGGGAAATTTACCTTGGAACCTCGTATGTACAAAGAAACTGAATTTATATTTGAAAATAATCAGCACAATGTTTTCTTGCATTAATGGAGTCCCCTGTTCCAGAAAATATCCACTTAGCCAAAATATCCACTCAACCTCTGTTCTAGGTTCAAGATTCATGCCCATTAGACCGGAAATGAGGGCACATACATTCTGCTCCTAATCCATGAAAGTTACAATGGCCGTGCATATAAAAAGATTATGGGGCAATTTATGATGCCAATTTGAGCAATCACAATCAAAATAAAAGAGCTGATGTCACATGTCACTATTAAGCTAATTTTAGTCCTATATGCAGGCAACAGATCGAGTGGTTTGCAAATAGAAGGTTGGTAACACCACATAAAACACCAACAGATAATTGAAATTCTTAATTCCTAAAAGAAACAAAAGTAGAAGCTGATCAATGCTTTCTAATTGTACTACAAAACGTATCCTTAACTAGAATTCACAACTAAAGGCAGAACGATGCTCAAGTTTCCACACAAGCATAATACCACCACTTCTCCCTTAAGGTGGTAACTAAAACCCAACCTTATCCTTGGCAGCTGTGCTGATCTCAAAGTGCCCTGACAGTGATGTTCATCCACAGGACACAAATATCCATTTAAGGTCCTTCCTGGTGACACTGTTTTAACATAGCTCCCAGAATTTTCTCTTTGGAATCCAGGTACAGAGTAACCCACACTACTGCCATCAAATTTAGCACAGGCTGGAAATTTATTCATACCAGTGGCTGACTTTGCATTAAGATATCTCGAGTCGAATGGAGTTTCATGCTTCTGCACTTGGATTGGAAACTCTTGAACAGGCTGGGGTCTTTTGTTAGCAAATCCACCATAACTCATTACTCTAGACATTCTTGCGAGCACCATAAAATCCAAATATGAAGGTGCTGCTCTCTCCCAAGGGGAAGGGCTCATCACATTTCAAACCAGCTACTCTCTGGTTGTTGTAACCAGGGTAGTCTTCTTTTTTAAAGTTGACACGGTACATGAATGAGAAACAGTGTTTGTGAGCAAGTTCCTCAATATTCCAGTCATGAAATGGAGCAGTTGTTCTGTGAGTTACATGAACTTCACCACCAGGTCTTAGCATGCCACTTGCATTTCCAAAGTAACCTTCCACAAGACTGGTATGCATTCTGCGATTACCAGAAGAAAGATCATCGAACAGGTATATGAGCCAGTATTTTAAGAAATGATTTTTAAAATATCACAGGGAATTCTAGACTACAATGTATTAAATTTTTAAGCAAAACGGATCACTTTATTAACAAGTTCACTCTTTTTTTTTTTCCATTTTCATGTCACTGTAGTGTATAGACCCACATTTCCACAGGACTCTGCATTTTTCGTCACTCTGAAATTCATCACTAACAAGTAATCAACCA
This sequence comes from Citropsis articulata, assembly GCA_030449925.1. Lineage (NCBI taxonomy): Eukaryota > Viridiplantae > Streptophyta > Magnoliopsida > Sapindales > Rutaceae > Citropsis > Citropsis articulata. The sequence continues at coordinate 2,579,135 of JASUUH010000257.1, forward strand.
TTGAAAGCAAAACATTACAATAATATCCTATTTATGTAAGAGTCATCCAAATCTCAGATCCCTTAAAATCAAAGCAGGGTTTTTGCTTTCAACTTGTATCTAAATCTAAACGAGACTATAATTTCTTCATCAGCAATTTAGCAATTCCCCTTTGGAAACTACGATTTTCAATTAAGTTTCAATCCGATCCATGAAATCTTCAAAATCATGAGTTGCTAATCCCCGTATTAACATCAAACGATGACAATGAATAGCTGGATCATTGCAAAAGAAATGAAAGTTTCAGATTAGTAAGCAATACAGAAGAAACAGAAAATTTCTACAAGGAACTGTATTTTAAAGCAGCTCACTGAATAAGTTGATTGTTGTCTTCCTTTCCAGAAAAGCCAGCATGGGGGAAGTTGAAGATAATTCTGTCAACGCTCCGCTCTCTCAATTCAGGATGACGCCTCATTTCAATTGCATCAACTCCATAGATAAGGGATGCCCCCAGCTTCTTAATTTAGAGTGTCCAAGTTTGATTCTGCCTTCTTGAATTTCTGAATGACAGTTTCTAATCCATCCAAATATAGTTTATATTAACTTCCAAATAAACAAGGTATGTCAACAGATAATCATACTTTTTAATAATTTTCCTGGTAATTTTACAATTTTCTATTTTTCTTTTTCCGTAAAATTGATTATATCACCGTACCACAAGAATCAAGAGAAGAAGCGCAGATGTGAGAAGCAGAGCCAAATTTCTGCAATAAAGCAAGAGAAAAAGAGAAATCTCCTTCGCCCGCTAACAGTATTTTATGTTTTGATGAATAAAGCATTATCCATTTCTCTTCTTCTTCTTCTTCTTTTTTCCCCGTCAGACCTCTTTATTTTTCCTCCTCTTTCAGCAGCTTCAGCCACTGTTGCCATAGCAGTAGTGAGATTGCCGAAGAGTTTGTCATACGCTTGCATGGCAACTGATCATGATGAGGACAATACTTCACCATATTTGTCCCTGGAATGTAAAATGACATAATTAGCCTTGATGTAATTACCGTGTGAGAGGCTGCCTTCTGTAGCTTGAGAAGTTTGGAAGGGTGTTTTAGGAAGAATGATAAAAAGATTGCAATTATCGGAGGGATACGTTGTCAGGTCCGCGGCCCGGGCAATGCGGGTATGGCTTTGTGTTTCCTTTATTTACTAGTTTCCTTCATTGAGTTTAAATTTCAAATTCAAATTCAAAAACCCATCTATGTTTTTCCGGAATTTCTTCCAACTAAGATTGTTTTCTTGAAATGTTGAACGTAAATTTTACAACAGAGCAACGGTTACAATTTTTTTTTAATGGACTTTTCTTAAATTAATTTCTTTTTAATGGTTAACTTAGAATGGAAATTTAAAAAAAAATCTTAGTAACATGAAAAATATATATAATATTCTCAAATTCTAACGATCATTTAGGAGCACAAGTTTCTTTTACTGTGAAGAGAGGGCATTGAATCTCATCAAGCAAAAGGAAAGGAAGTCTAAATGTGAAAATGGCTTTTACTGTGAAGACTCAACATTGTGGCTTTCAACTTTATGAATAAATAAAACCATGACATAATAAATAAATAAATAAAATTGAAATTTCCAGCAGCATTTCTCTTTTAAAGCACTATTCAACACTTTAGTCTACTTTATGCTTCACGCTTCCTTAATCAGTTTAACATATCAATTACAATGAGTGGAGCTTCCCAAGACTCACAGCAATTTAAAAAAAAAAAAAAAAGGACTAATTCAAACACAAACATCTGTAAGTTCCAGCTTTAGAGCCACCTATACTTACTTTTGCCATTCTCAAAACAACACATTGGTCCCACTACCTCTCAATCAAAAAGCTTATTTTCCTTAACCCTTACTTTAATCCACTACATGGTCCGGGATTGATTTATTTAAAGAAACCACCACCTGAATTCCCATCTTCTTTCTCATTACTTATCTCAGAAGTTCTTTTCCTTTTCCCTCCAAAGCACTTCGCTGAAAATGCTTTCTCTTCCATCTCCACCTCCACCTCCCCTTTCACCATCAACACCACTGACGCTAAGGCCACCACCAAGGAAGCAATCTACCCCCGTGTCTCTAAAACAAATTGTCATATCAAAGCCACCTATAGACCACCAAAGTCCAGCACCGGAAACAGAACCTCTTGACATCAAAAGACCAAGAAAGCCACCAGCACTCCATCATCCTCGGCCTCGCCAGACTAACATCCTTATATGGTGTTGTGCAACTCTGTGTCTGACGTTTAGCCTAATCCTTATCTTCTTTGGAATTGCAACTTTAATAATCTTCTTGGTCATTAGACCAAGAACTCCTGGGTTTGACACTCCAAATGCAAACCTCAGCACTGTCTACTTTGACTCACCTGAGTACTTGAACGGTGACTTCACCTTTCTGGCAAATTTTTCCAACCCAAATCGGAAAATTAGTGCGAGATTTGAATTTTTGGAAATAGAGCTTTACTTCTTCAACAGGCTCATTTCAACTCAGATTGTTCAGCCTTTCAGTCAGCAACCAAGGGAGCAGAGGTTAGAATTGGTTCACATGATATCAAGCTTGGTCTTCATGCCACAGGATCATGCTGTTGAACTACGGAAGCAGGTGCAGAATAACAGAATTAAGTTTAACATAAGAGCAAGTTTTAAGGTGAAAGCAACTCTGGGTGTGATCCATTTTTCTTACTGGTTGCATAGCAGATGCCAGTTAGAGATGACAGGTCCACCAACTGGTGTTTTAGTTGCCCATCGCTGCCAAACAAAGAGATAAAGTAGCAGAACATGTTTCCAGATTCCTAGTTTTTATTTTTTCCCTTTCTTCTGCCTGAAATGAAATGTAAGAGGCAATTTCTAATGTAAAGAACATTAAGATAAGCTATATACTTAAATTACAAAACCATTCTTTTCAGTTGCGATAACTACTCCTAGAGAATGTTTTATTGGCACCTTGGAATCAACATATGGAGAAGTTATTGCCAATGTAGTTCTTGGTTATACGCACAGCAAAAAGTTACAAATCTAGATAATTATAATTATCAGTCATGAAGGTTAAAAAAATTGACAGGAAGAATGTGGATTAGAAAGCTCAAGCAGGCAGTTAACAGGAGTAGACAAGATCTTCAAATAATTTAAAATTGCATTCATTCTCATAAAAGTAAACTAGGCAAAGGGGGAGGTGGATGCAGACTTCAAAGTTGCTAAGCTCTAATTGCGGAAAGATTCAGCTGTGAAACAAGGAATGATTGAAACAGATTGCTAAATTGATTTCCAAGTTATTTATTAACTTTTAATTATCCACTATTAATTTATAAATCTATTAATTCATATGTCCTGGGGCAACTGGATCAATCCAGAATCTTAAAAGGAATGTTCTTTATCTTTTGTGTTTGAGATAAATAAATTTATTTGTTCAAAAAGAAAAAAGGTAGAGCAGAGGCCTAACTGGCTACAAAAGCTAAAAGAGCATAACGACTAACATTAAGAAAATTCAGTCCATGAACAGACAAATACTTAACCACAAAGATATCTAAGCAATATTAAACGGCATGTGATTGGATGTTGGTTGGAACATATGATCTCTGTGAATAAGTTTTACAAATGCAACCTTGTGTTCTTTTCTTATTATACATTGCATATAACTTAACTGAAAGCAAGGTCCAAAATGAATATAGAAAAAGCTTAGCCTTTTTTGAGATTTCTTTGCACAATAAAATTCTCTTCTTAACTACCTGCTTCCACCCAGATTTGACATTTCTGCAGAATCTTTATTCCATGAAAATTTCTTATATAGTGGAAGCAAAAAAGAATATGTTCAGTTGACTACAAGCTCCAAATACAAAATAAGAAATAGCAATTAGCATTTCTAACCTATTATTGCTTCTTATCTTCGGGAAGTGTTCAGTCAAAAGAACCAGCTATTATATGGTAGTATAAGGATCATTAAATGCCAACTATCCCACAGAAAAGAATCAAATTACTCCCCATTTGCCAAATTAAGATTAGTCCAGCTATATAGTTTAATTTCAAAGTCTTTCACCCTTTCTACAACCTTTACTACAATCACCAGGTATCAGCACACAAAAGATACTTCATGAAACATTACAGAGATGATACCCAGAATAGACAGCATTTGAAAGAACACTAATTTATAACTTTGTTTGTAAATGGAAAACTCAAAACAAAATAAGATTATCTCAGGCACAGCTATGACCAAGCCTAATGAATTAGATATTGAACAATAGAGAAGTCAGTTAACAACTGATCTAAGTCCTAGAAGCAGATGATTAATCTTAAGAAAACCAACCACATAAGTGGTTTAATTTATTGCCCAAAACCATCAATATATTAAGCTACATAGTGTAAAGATCAAAGAGTTAACTGGTACAAGTGAACACCCTTTAGAAGTAACTATAGAAATACATTGTCTCGCATGAATTGAAACAGGAATATTATTAATTTCTCACTGTAATGAATCAACTAGAGTAGAAAAATGAACCTATTTCCATCAGTGATAATACCACTTAAATTTCAGATGGTGTCCTAGCAACAATTGACAATGCGTGCAATCCACTCTGCAGCTCCTCTTGTAATAAATCATAAATCAACCTGTGCCTCTTCACCAAACTCTTCCCTTCGAACTCCTTTGATACAATCTTCACATTAAAATGTGTCTCTCCATCACTTCCTCCAACACCAGCATGCCCAGCGTGCTGATACGAAATATCTTCCACTTCTAATACAACAGGCCTGAGCTCCTTTTCTAATTTATCCCTAATTCTCATCCCTCTACTCCCCAGAGCGCCTGAATTCGACCCATTGTCACCAGCCCCACTATCACCTTCCATCTCCAAGGTCAAATTTTTACCACTACCTACTTGAGAGCTCGATTCAACCTTTGACTCCAATCCTCCACCACCATCTTTCATCTCCAAAGTCAAATTTTTACTATTTTTCGACCCCAAATTCGATCCCTCGACAGACCCACCAGCCTTCTCACTCTCAAAAACCAATTCAACCGCTTTCTTTTGCATCAACTTCAACATATTCAAGAACCCATTATTCCTAGAAGGAGTCAAACTCTGTTGCAACCCAAGAAGCACAACAAAATCAGGCGTAACTTTCACAATCTCCTCTACGGGCCTATTAGACAAGCCTTGAACAAGCAGAGCCGCCAACCCTTTGGTCAAAACGGAATCAGAGTCAGCTTCGTACACAACATTCTTTTGGTCATCAAGATAAGCCCTGACCCAGACCTGAGAAACGCAGCCTTCCACTTTGTTCTCCCTCGTTTTGAACAGGGTATCGAGGGGTTTCAAGTTTTTTCCGTAGAACAGTAGCTGCTCGTACTTGGCTTTGGGTTCTTGCACTGACTGGAAGAGCTGGACGATTTCTTGAAGCCTTGGCGGGAGGTCTTCGACGGGCTGTATTGGTGACGTGGAGGTTGATGATGAGACTGAAACGAATGATTTTGAGAGTGGGTTTTTGGCCAAGCTTATGGGCTTGTAAAAGAAAGAGAGATTTTTGCTGGGTTTTGGTGAAAGGGATGATTTGGTTGTGAATAAGCGAAGACAAGAGGAGACTGATGATGAAGCCATTGCCAGAGAGCCAGAGCAATCGAGAGGGAGAAACGGACGCCGCACCGTAACGCTCAACAGACAGAGCATTAATTAATTAATTGTGGACGAAAATTAGGGTTAAAATAATTGGGAAGGTTTTTTTAACCCGAATTGTTTGGACAATCCAATTTAAGCCCAATACGGCACCGTTGTCTTATTGGTGATTCACTTGCGCGCCAATCAATTAAAAAATTAAGCCTCTACGCTATTAGTAAAGTGATCATCGAAAATTTCGCATACCCAATATGCATTTTTCATCTTTTGCTTATGGCTGAGTATGACTGCTATTTTTTACGTGTTTACGTGGGTTTCAAGGATTTTTTTTGTAGCTTTTGTTGGATTATTTGATTACGAGATTTGGTTGGTTGGTTGGTTAGTGTTGCGAGCATTAAGGATTTCATTTGTAACCTTGTTTCGTTTAATTACTACAATCTAATTAGCTTTAACCAAATTGGTCACGTTAATTAATTTGTAATCAACATGTTAATATTATTGTAATGGTGGTGGAGTCCACACGGTTTTTTTTTGTCTTCGCAGCCGGCGGCCTTACCTAAACAACTCCATGGGATCTGATGCCCAGCTGTAGTTGGTGGAATCAGCCGGTAGTTTTGCCTATTTTATATGAATCACTTAAAATATTTTACAATCGTAGAAAGACTAATGTGGACTTACTTTGCAAAACAGTCGATGTCAGCTCTCTGAGTTACTCACTCTTATTATTGTTTAGTCTCATCAGTCTCTTCTGAGTTTTGTCACAATTAGCCTTAATTTCTTTGTTCTGATAGACTCACAACACAAGCATGGCTCTGGCGCTGCATTTCTTCAATTGCTGTCCCAAAAAATTGACACAGAACTTGGAAATGATTCAGGCAGTGCTCACCGACGCAGAGGCGAAGCAGCTGACTCAGAACTCTGTCAAAATCTGGCTATCCAATCTCCAACACTTGGCTTCTGATATGGAAGACTTGGCAGACGAGTTTGCAACTGAGCATCTGAGTTGCAAGATTATGGCGGAAAATAGTGCTGCTAGTTCTAGCAGAGTGAAAAAATTTATCCCTGGTAGATTCACTCGTTTGACTCCAAGTGCTGTCAAGTTTGACGCTGACACGAATTCCCTGATAAAACCAATCAACTGCCGTTTGGATGAGCTCTGTAAACAAATAGTATCTCTGCCATTGCAGAAGTTTCTCGGAGGGGCATCAACAGCAGCTGCACAAAAGCAAATACCGCGCACAACTTGTGCGCCAACAGAGCCTGTTGTTTACGGGAGAGAAAATGATAGGGCCAAAATACTTGAGATGGTACTTAGAGCAACTGATGATTCCAATTTTGACACGATGCCTATTGTGGGTATGGGAGGAATAGGTAAAACAACTCTGGCTCGGCCTGTGCAGATGAGACCATGATAGGTTTCGACTTAAGAGCTTGAGTTTGTGTTTCTGATGAGCTTGAGTTTGCCAATTGCAATTTATTTAAACTAATAAATAAAATCTAAAAATTCACATAAATTTTTTATGAAAATATTGATAATTGTTATTATATATTGTTTCAATGTTTCTGTAAATATTTTAATACTAGTAATGATGTTATATTACATTGACCCTTTTTTTTCAATTAGAAGCTTTTTAAAATAAATTAAAGTAATAATAAAATTTTAGCTGCCTAATTTTTCAATCTATTCAATAAATATGTAATTTAATCATTTTATAGAATAAGTCACAAATTGCAATTGAAAATAATATAATTGAATTGGGGAATATTTATAAATAAAATAAAAAGTCTATTGTTATATAAAATTGATGTAATTGAGTTAGGGACATATTTGAACATAAGGTAAAAACTCTATTGTTGTACTAACTTGATGAAAATATAAGGGTATTTGAGTTAGGGACATATTTAAATATAAAATAAAAACTCTATTATTATACCAAATTGATGAAAATATAAGGGCAATTGAGCTAAGGACATGTATGAAAATAAAATAAAAATGCAACTCTTTTACTAAATTAATAAAATAGCAAGGGGTGTTAACGATTTTTTCTGAGCTATACCGGGCTATAGCCCGGTATAGCCCACGCGTAGGTCCGCCTCTGGTTTGATGTTCTGCAAGTCTCAAAGGTAATACTTAAGTCAATCACTCTTTCCTCCTGCAGTCTTACGGATTTAAATCCAGTGCAGGTCAAGCTAAAAGAACTAGTAGCTAGAAGAAAATTCTTGCTTGTTTTAGAGGATGTTTGGAGCAAGGATTTTGGCTTGTGGGAAGCCTTGAAGTCTCCTTTCATGACAGGAGCCCCACGAAGCAAGATAATTATATCAACGCGCCTTGGAGATGTTACACCAACAGTGGGAACAACTGACTATTACAATATAGAGCTTCTATCAGATGATGATTGTTGGTCCTTGTTCTTGAAGCAGGCATTTCAGAGTAAAGATATTATTGGTGCAAGCCGAGATTCAGGACTAATCCGAAAGAAAGTTGTGGAAAAGTGCAGGGGTCTGCACTTGGCCGCAACTCGCAAGGACTCTCGGTGGCCTTCTACGTTCGAAACAAAGCAATGAGGAGTGGGAGCAAATATTGAACAGCGAAATATGGGATTCATATGATGAAAGTGGCATTCTCCTGCTGCAAAGAATAAGTTACTACCATCTCCCATGGCATTTAAAGAGATGTTTTGCTTTTTGTGCAATCCTGCCGAAGGACTACAAATTCAGGGAGGAGGACGCTGTAATTTTGTGGATTGCTAAAGGTCTTGTTCAACGGTTTGAAGATAATGAGAAAATGAAAGATCTTGGCTGCGAGTATTTTCATGCTCTGATGTCTAGGTCAATGTTTCAGCCATCAAGTAATAATCATACCAAATTTATAATGCATGATCTTATCAATGATTTGGCACAATAGGTATCTGGAGATGAATGTTTTAAGCTGGAAGATGAATATCGGACCAGTAGACAATCAAAAAGGCTTAATATGGCTCGGCATTCTTCATACAACTGTGGCTAACATGATGAATAACATAAATTTGACGTCTTCCAGAAATTTGAGCGTTTGAGGACATTATTGCCTATACTCTTACACGGCAGCGATTAGTATGATTATTTTTATCATTCCATAAGTAATGTAGCTCTTTGTGATTTGTTGCCGAAGCTCAAAAGATTGAGAGTGTTATCTTTAAGAAAATACTATGTGATTGAGTTGGCCAATGCAGTTGGAGATTTGAAACGTTTAAGGTGCTTAAACATTTCTGGCACAATGATCAAAACTTTACCAGAGTCGACAAGTTCCTTGTTCAATTTGCAGTTTTTGATATTAGTAGAATGCATTTGTCTCATGAACTTGCCTTCCAATATGAATAATTTGATCAATCTATATTATCTTGATATTAGCGATGCAAATTTGATCGGGGAGATGCCACTAGGAATGAAAGAATTGAAAATTCTACGAAAATTGTCCAACTTTATTGTGGGTAAAGGTAACAGATCTGGCATAGAAGATTTTAAGAAACTTCAAACTTCTTCAAAGGAAAAACTTCACATTTCAAGATTAGAGAACGTAAACAGATCAAAAGACGCAAGAGAAGAGAATGGGGGTCTCAATTTGATCACTCACGAAATGAGGCAGTAGAAGAGAATGTCCTTGACATGTTGCAACCTCAAAGAAATCTGAAAGAGATCACAATCAAATGCTACAGTGGTAGGATATTCGCATCTTGGATAGGACATCCATCATTCTACAAAATGGGAGCCTGAGATTGGAAAACTATAAGATCTTACTATCATTGGAAAACTGTAAGATCTTACAAAATTGCAGTCTTACCATCTCCTGGGCAATTGAGATCGCTTAAAGATCTTACTATCATTCGGATCACAGGAATAAAAAGTATAGGCTCTGAGATGCATGGAGAGATAATTCAGTACTGTCGTTTCAATCATTGGAGAGTCCATCTTTTGATGACTTGCCAGAATGGGAGCATTGGGAGCTTGCTAATGAAAATAAGCATGTCTAAAGATTTCCTCGCCTACGTAAGCTTCCCATTGTACAATCCCCCAAACTCTTTGAGAGATTACCTTGCTATCTTTCTTCATTAGAGAAGCTTATGATTTGTTACTGTTCACAGTTGGTGGTTTTACTCTCAAGCATTTCAATGCTCTGCGATTTAAGAGTGGATGGATGCAAGAGGATGGCATGTGGCAAGCCAACTATGCTTCAACAATTAAAATCTGCTACTCTTTCAAATATTTCAGATTATGGAAATTGGTTGAAGTGGGGTTTTCCAAATGTAGAATATTTACAGTCGGTTGTGAAGATGTCAGACTCTTGTGGCCAAATGAAATTCTGTTGGGAAGCCACCGGAAGGGCTGCATAGCTTCAACTCCCTCAGAGGCCTATGCATTAAAAATGGCCCATGTCTTGTTTCGTTTTCAGATGCGAGCCTCTTTTCCCATCTAACAGAACTTATTTGTTATAAATTGATTTGCTCTAAGTTCGTTAGCCGAGGGAATGCTGCTTGAGTGCTTGGTGATTGAAGGCTGTCATTCTGTGCAATTTATAATAAAAGGGCAATTATTGCCCCCTCTGAAGACGCTTAGCATAATGAAGTGTGAGAAACTGCAGTGTATGATAGATGGTAAGGAATACAGTTATATTTCTTCATCTTCTACTTCAATTTTGCAACAAGAGATTGCAGTGTTTCAGCAGTTGGTTATCTCCAAGTGCCCGTCTCTTATCTACTTAACATCACGTGGCCAGTTACCTGAGTTGCTTCAATACTTGGAAATTAATGATTGTTTGAAGCTAGAGTCGATAGCAGAGAGGTTTCACAATAACTCTTGTCTTGAATAAATATCGTTGAAGAAATGTGAACATCTCAAACCTATCCACCAAGGCCCACGCAATCTTAGCCATCTCCATGAATCATTGATAATTGTTCAAGTCTTGTTTCCTTTCCGCCGGGAGGGGTTCCCATCACCAACTCCAAAGTTCTTTATATCCACTGCTGCGAGAAACTTAAAGCTCTACCCAACTTCATGCACAGTCTCATGTCTCTTAAAGAATTAGGCGTAACCCAAATTGGAACAAGCCTCTTATCCTTTCCGGAAGAAGGTTTTTTCGCCAACCTAACATTTCTAGTAATTGCAGATCAAAATATCTGAGTGGGGTTCGAATAACCTCACCTCTCCTAAAGAGCTATACATTAATAGATGCTCCCATGCAGTTTCCTTTCCTGATGACGAGATAGGAATGATATTGCCTTCCTCTATAATTTCCCTAAATATTATGAACTTCCCAAAGTTGAATGACCTATCTTCTAAGGGCCTTCAAAACCTCACCTCTCTCAAACATTTGACTATCCAAGATTGCCCCAACCTCTCGGCCTTTCCGGACGTGGGATTGCTGTCGTCACTGTTGGACATAAACATAGATTACTGTCCTAGGCTGAAAAAACATTGCAAATAGGAGAAAGGAAAAAAGTGGTCCAAGATAGCTCACATCCTTGCAGTTTTCTTAGTTGGCAAGACAGTCCACAATACACAGAAAGATGATGACATTCCATTCCCACCCAAGTAATATATATATATATATATATATATATATATATTTTTTTTTTTTTTTTTTTTTTTCTATCTACCTTTTATCTGAAAGTATCGCTTAAAAAAATTCATTTTACCTGACAGGATGTTTATGAATATTTGATTAAGTGATGTCAATGCTTATTTATTGAACTGTATTGGCAACCAAGCAAAACCTTGTAGTGATTAAAGTAATTATTGATCTTGTTCTGTTCAATCAGTGTTCAGTCAACTTTATTTTAATACCATGTACACTATTCCTGACTCATTTTACAACACATGTTCCTGATTTGTTTGATTTTAATTATACTTGTCTATTTATTGTTTATCTTTTGTTTGAGTAAGTCTTTTTTAATTAGTGTTATTTGAGATAAGACATAATACTTTTTTATTTATTGTTTAAAATAAATTATAAGGGATTATCTGTCTTTATCCTATAGTATATTTTTATAAAAGGCATATATTTTCATAAAATTTGAACTCTTCCTACCTCCCTACACTTTGAAACTCTTTAACTAAATAATATATAAAAGTAAAGAATTCCAGGGTTTCTTTTATGCAGTTTTGAGATATTTATCTTTCTTTAATAAATGCTCTCTAATACGATCTTATGTGTTTGATGATAAATGTATACACAATTTTCTTTATAATGAATGACAGGGTCGGCATTATGAGGCATGAGTGGAGTGATTTGATTACTGTTTTTCCTTTATTTTTTATTCAATTTCCACATGAATTTCCATAATCCTATGGTTTTCAATAATATATTTTGTGTAAAGAGATTTCAAGTAACTAATTTGTTGTGAATTTTCGAAATTGGAATAGTGGTGCTGGAAAACTCTAATTTTCAGCAACATGTTTGATTCCACCAATTTTTCTGACTAGCCAAATGATCTCTAAAAATTATGGTTTTTTTTTTAATCCTCGTTATGTCTACTTATTGAATCTTTAATTTCATAATTTTTTGTTAAGTATAAAAGTTATTAAAAATCATTATGTCAAACTACTGCAATTTTAGAGATTGCTTTCTAGAATTGCAATGGCTGATGGTAAAAACGACTTTAGGTTGTTAAAAAGGCTTTAAAATGACCTAAAAAAATTATATTCATATAACATTATGACTCTTCTATGATTTTTAAAGTTTATTTGACTAATTTTTATTGAGTTAACATTAAGTTATGAATTTTTGAAAGTGCAAAACACAAACTTAAAAGTTTCTAGACAGGTTTGCTGGTCTCTTAATATGAATTCGTTTAAAATAGTTTTACATCTTCAAAAATTCTAGAACTTTTGTATATTGTTTCTTGATATTTCTACTATTGTAAAATCAAGTAGTCTAATTTTTATGGGTTCTATTATATTTTACAAATTTTCTAATTCAGGAACATTTATTTTTATCACTGCTGGACAGAGTGGATATGTACATATAAAATCCTTTTTGCAATATGTTTCTGAATTTTATTCTTTTTTTTTTAATTTTTATATGAAATGCTACACATGTTTATGGTTTCTTTTCTTTAATTTTTAGAATTTTCCGACATATGATTAGCTTAGTAGAAATCAACTTATATAAGATGGTCAGGTTTAGACTAACTTTAATGGTTTTGTGCTTATGATTAGGCTTGATTATGTTGGATTTATATTAAGGTCAGAATAAGTAATAATATTGATAAGAATGTTTTAGACAAAAGTGAGCTCGTGGCTGAGGTTACTATTATTTTTATTGTTGAGGATCAATGTATGTAAATTCATGCATGGTACATGTATTTCACTATAAATTAATTTTAATTCGAGATATGTATTATGTTGAATGAAAAATATATGCAACTGATTTGTTTAAGATGTTATAATATTTGTTAAGTAAAAATCATTCTTTAAAATTATTTACAGCAAAACTTTATTTATTAAAAACTTGTGTTATAAATTGTCTTAAAAATGAAAATCTTTATTAAATTGTTTTAAGTCAAATACTTTGAAATAATTATCAATTATTTAAATGTAATTTATGAAAACTTACAAATGATTAGAAGTTCAAAAACGGTTTTAAATGATTTGGCCCATTATACATACTGATGTTATGCTATGTTACAGAAGGCTTATCGAATTTTGCACACGTATGATGTTAATGTTAATGATTCTTGCATGATATTGTACAATAAATTATATTATATGGTCGAGTCACTAGGTTTACAGGTGATACTATGTGGTATGAGCTAATGATGTTTTATGTGTTTAAAATGTTATTATTATTGTGTAAAGGATTTAAATGACTTTATGATGTTTCGATTTATTTATACTGTTAAATAATGATTTACAAAGGTAATTTCTCTTATTAGTATGCATATCTAAGAAATTCAATCACATATATATATATATATATATATATATATATTTGTATTGTGCATAAATTTTACTTATTAAGTTGACAGCTCATCCGTCGTTACCACATTTTTGTAGATAAAATTAAATGATATAAGTTTATGGTCTTAATAGGAAGAATAAGAGCTCAGTTTCTTATAGGAGTTAACATTACGTTAATAATCTATGAATATTTTTAATTTCCTTTAGATAATATTTATTTGAGAATATGTTATTTCATTACTTATTTTCTTTTGGAGGTTTAGAACATATATTATTGGATTATTTGGTGGTTTTTTTAGAAATAGGAGTGATGAAATGCAGTTTCACTTCAATTTCACCTTATTACCTTGTTGGTGGAAGTGGGGTATTACATGGAAGAAATACTAGACTTATAAAGGGTGATCTACACCTTAATTGGTAAAATGTGTTTTGAAAAGTATGGACGACCTAGAATGCGTGCCTTATTAAAGCCCAAAACGGATAATATATTGTCAGATATGGGTTGGGCCATGGTAGATGGTATCAGAACGGCTCGCATATCCTCTTGAACGTTGGTGGGCCAAATCTGAGCAAGGATGCTAAATCCCTAAAGGAAGGTGCATGTAATGCCCTAAAGCAAATCACACATTGATAAAGTATAGGAGAGATGTTGGGTTTATAAGAGGTAATCCACATTTTAATTGGCAAGACGCGTTTTGAGGAGTATAGACGCCCCAAAAACAAAATCATCTAAAGTAGATAATATCTTGTCAGGTCTAGGTTGAGTTATAACAGATGGTATCAGAGCAACTTTGCGTGTCCTCTTAAACAATGGTAGGACAAATCTCAGCGAGAATGCTGAGTCCCTAAGGGAGCGTGTATATAACACTCTAGACAAATCGCATATCAACAAAGTATGAGAGAGATGCTGATTTTATAAGGGGTGACCTATTAGAAATTTGTTGGTGCAGCAGACATACAACTAAAGTGAAATTGAGAAATAATGATCACACTAGAATACCAAAATTTACGTGGTTTGACTTTTAGTCTACATATACTGGTGAAGACAGAATGAAATATTTTACTAGTGAAAATAAGTTACAAATATTGTAGTATTTTATCTCACAATCCAAAATTTCAATACACTAAAACTCTTAAAACACTAGAACTAGAGCTTAAAGCTCTTAACACTTCACACCTCTTGGCACTCTCACTTGAATTAGAGAAAATGAGATGATGAGAAGGGCAAATGAAGCCTCTATTTGTAGGTTATACAATGCTAAAAAAATCAACAATAGTGGGCATTAAAATAATATAAATTTTCTCTCAGTTTTTCACTTTAGTGCTAAAATCAAAAGTTGCATACCTGCCACTTGCTCTTATCTCGCATTTACTCAACAATTTTATGTCAAAAGTCAAAAAGTTGCATGAGAGGCACATGCATGCACATGTTCAATATGATACACATCTTAATTAGCAATATGTATTTTGGAGTGTCTTGGTATTTTAGAAATAAAACCGTGCATGTCTTGTTAAAGCCAAAGCAAAACAATTGAATAAACTAGTTGCGTTGCTTGATCAATGAGAAGATGGAGATGACGGCACATGCAAATCTCGACTCAGATGATTGCAAGCTTAGAACGCAATGATCCTAGAAGTGAATGATAAGTCAGAAGCTACATTTTTTTACATTATGTCTCAATTTCTTTCCTGTGATGCTGTTGATTAATTTTTCCAGCTTACAGATTTTGTTAAGTTGACGCATTGTGATTTTTGTTTCTGTTTCTGTATGCAATCTTAAGTATTTTAATAAAATATTCTCTTAGTATTTTTTATTTGAGAACCATGCATGCAGATTTTGTGGGCAAGACTAGTTATCCCCTATATATTTTCTTTATATTATTAAATTTTCCGTCTAATGACAAGGTTAATTTTTTGCTTAGAGCACTTTTGACATTTTTCTCATGTCAACGGAAACACAGACTGATTTTATCAAATTGCAGACTATAAGTAATGAACAGTGAGATGAAATTAACCTCCCTGCGAGTTAATTGAATGAACCTTCAATTTCTTATGGGTGTGTTTGGTGCATCATATTATGGTGTATTAAAATATTGTTCTCATTAAATTAATACTAGTATCATGTTTGGAAGAATATGTGAATGAGTTAAAGAAACCTTACTAATGCAGTAAATGCCGCATTAACTAAACCATATTGTGAGTCAGGTTTAAGCTAATGCGCCCTTTTTTTTCCCCTTCTTTTGTTTTTCTTTTTTCCTTTTTGCTTTATAATAATAAATAAATATAATTTTTTAATTTAATATAATATTATATAATATTTTTATTTTTACATTATAATTTATTAATAAATTTATAATATAATATAACTAGTAATAAATACTTAAATTTGAAAAATATTAATTTGAAATTAATAAGAATATAAAATATTTATATAATTTAATATATAATTTAAATTAATCATAAAAATTAATACAGTACAATATAGTACAAAATATTGTGTAATATTTTTATAATACAATATTAATACAATACAACATAATATATCAATATTAAAATAATATAATACAACATAATATAATATAGTGTGTTAAACGCGTCCAATATGTCAAGCTTGCTTGTGCAGCAAAGGGTCTAGCTATCACTTTTCCAGGTATTATTGTTTGAGCTAACGCTTGATAAAGTTTTTGACACGATTTTTATTATTATTAGTAGTAGTAGTGGTAGTCGTCGGAAGCTAAGAGACCATTTGAATCTAAAATTGGAGAATAGCTTGCACAAAGTCTTCAGACTCGGGCTTACTTGCAAGTTGCATTACAGGCGACTTGAAAATGGGGCTTCCATCTCTGTTTTTCTGGTGAATTGCTTCTTCACCCATTGGTTCTCTAAACTCTTGCGGGTGAAAGGAGCCCCGAAACTTTTGTAAATTTAGTTTTAAAAACATATTTACATTTATTTGAAATTCTCAATGGCTCACACGCACCGGTACTTCTTGCCCAATGAATATGTTACATCCACCGAAATTTTTTTTAATTTTTTTGTAATATTTTTACTAGTTTTTGGTCATGTGTTCAAAGTTTGTTCGTTAGATCGTTCGACTTGTACCTTATAACTAGAATAACAGATAACGCTTGAAAAAGATTATAATTAACTGGATAAGTTAATATGAACAGCAAATTGTAAGATATGTGGCAAAATTAAATGCAGTTAATCGGAAAAATACAAGTCACATATGACACATCTTTCATCCCCCCAGCACAATCCGTAGAAAAAGATCTAGTACTTGTAGCCCTTGACGTACAAACTCTCCGAAGCCAATCCACCGGCACTGCCGCCAGTATATTTCCCGAGGGTTGCCTCAGAATTGGCCTTGCACCTAACCGAGAATGCCTCTTGAGCTTTGGCAACATTCTCCTTCTTTCCACCCCATATCTTGAGTGTGCTCTGCTGCAACGCTCGCCCGAATGAGAATGACAATGTCCATGGCTTCAACACCTCTAACTTGTTCATTGCATTGAGATTCACCGTGGCCTCTTCCTCGCTCTGCCCGCCGGACAAAAACACAATCCCCGGAACTGCTGGTGGGACAGTTCGGCGAAGTGCAGTCACTGTGTACTCTGCTATCACCTCTGCTGCCACCTGTGAAACAACAACAACAAAAATTTGTTCGGCCTCGAAAATATACACAAATTTCTTTTGTAACCCCCAGTCTCCTCCAATATTCGGGGGAAAAAATTTAAAAAATAAAATAAAATTTGAAAATCAATCGGCCAACCGGCCAAGCCCTGTAGGCCAAGAGTTACCTTTGGGCTGTCAGAGCCGGGAGTGACCATGTTAGGCTTCAGAAGGGTGCCTTCAAGAAGGACATGGTGATCATTGAGAGCCTTGTAAACAGCAGCAAGCACTGTTTCCGTGACAGCAGCGCATTTCTTGATGTCATGGCTTCCATCAGTCAACACTTCTGGCTCAACAATAGGGACCAAGCCGTTTTCCTGACAAATGATAGCATAACGAGCCAGGCCCTGAGCGTTCTGCTGGACTGACAATTCGGATGGCTCAGTGGGGCCAATCTTCAGGACAGCACGCCACTTGGCGAACCGGGCACCTGCCTTGTAGTACTGCTGGCATCGGGCTCCCAGAGAGTCGAAGCCTTGAGTTGTGGTTTCACCGTTTGTTCCGGCTATTTCGACAGTTCCCTTGTCAACTTTGATGCCTGGAATCACATTGTTTTCCTGAAGGACTTCAACAAAAGGCTTGCCATCAGAGGTTTTTTGGTAAAGAGTTTCTTCAAACAGGATGACTCCTGAGAGGAAAGACAGGGCGTTGGGAGAGGTGAAGAGGAGTTCACGCAGAGCCTGACGATTGGACTCGATGTTCTCGACGTTGATGCTTGCAAGACGCTTGCCAATGGTGCCTGTGCTCTCATCTGCGGCCAAAATTCCCTTGCCTGGAGTGGCAATGTACTTTGCATTCTTGATAAGTTCATCTGATCAACAATACAAAGATTTAGCTCAATGAACTTTCTTCAGTGTGTTTTTTAGATAACAAGCTAAACCAGCTAGAAAAATATAACATCCATTGTAGGGCAATTTTCCAATAATAATAGTTTACGAACAAGTTTGGTCTTAGGTTTGATGCACAACAATGTGTAAAGCTTTGTGTATGAAAGTAGTATACACATGTAAACCCCAGTTAATTCAACTGATAAAATCTTTTAGAATGGTACAAAAGATTAGGTTTGCACCTTACTTGCATGAGTTTTTAGTTTCATTTGTTGCCAAACTTACAAAAGGAGATCCTTAATGATCGAGTTTGCATGTATGGTTATTTAAGCCTTTTGGCATGAGAGACAAGGGAAGATTACCTGCATACTTTCCAACAAAGGCAGACATGGTGCAAGTGAGATTTAGATAATGTGTTGGATAAAGGGAAAAACTACACAGGACGAAAATGCAAAAACAAAACTACACAAGCGCCACTCTATATAGATATCACCTAGCATGGACTTGGAATATACCAACGGAATCCAACCCCATGCCATGCACCAACACGTGTCGAAAGATTAGCCCGACGAAGGTTATCATCCTTGGATAAAGCAACGAGTGATCGCTCTCCTGGCCAAGTGGCACTAATCCAAGGGATTTTAAAACTTGTTATCCAGAATAAGAAACTTGAAAATTATTGTGGAAAAGCTCCTTCCTCACGTCCTGCCCCCTACAATTTAAATGTACATCCCAAAAAGCAATTCCTGGATATTACTGATTTCATTATCTCAGCCACTGCCCACAAGCTCAACAACCATCCAGAATCTTTCATATAGCAGCAGTAACATGTTGACTAAGCTAAGCTAATTCAACAAAATGATAGCAATTTCAATAAATAAAATGACGAGAATATTCCAATCCAAAGTAGCAAAAAATGTAGCATGAAATTTCATAAATGTCCGGATTTTGTAAATGCATATATGAAAGTTGGGGAAGCAAGCATTTTCAAATATTGTCCCCAGGAGTGCTCTCCCCCAGCAACTCAGATGAAAGCTTTATTTCCTATATGGGGGTTGACTAGCAATGTTAATGACATGGTATTTGAGCCATTTTAGATTACTGTCTTGAAACTTGACGCTAAGTAATGAGATTCCCCCCAAGTATAACTTGAAAATGTTTCGGAAAATAACGGGGAAAAAAGAGATATCCCAAAACAATACTTCTATGTGTTTGATTGTATCAAAATTTTTGCAAACTAAAACCCCAAGTCCCACACATTGAAGCCAATTCTCCAAACTCAGTAGTGCAGGATGATCATCTCAGAAATGATTGGTACAAACATCTGTTCCTGTAGATCTACTGTGAACGGATCACCACTTGTTGGTCGTCATCATCTGTACCAAAATATCGGTCTCCAAATTCACCCATGCCAGGTATGACACGGAAATCTTCATTCAAGCCAATATCAATCTCAGATGTCACAATCTTTAGTCTTGGGAAGCTTTTGCAAACCACATGCACACCCTGAGGTGCCTGGTGAGATTCAGAGACAGAAAGTGCGGATGAGAAAATATCCATACAAACACTAGAAGAAATCCAGAAAGAGACTTTGGGGACTCTAAGATATTAAAATTACTTACAGATATGAGATTCAGAAATATGATGTTGGACTCTGGTACACCTTTTCTTAGAAGTAAAGAAATAGCTTGAACAGCCGAGTTGCCTGAATGAAGGGAATGATAACGATATTAAGTTAATCCCAGCCACTTGGCTACTAAATGTTCAATTAGCTTTTAAGAGAAACAAGTTACAGATACCTAAAAGCAAGTAAATATTTTTAAGGTCATGAGACATGAGTTGCAAATAACTTGCTTAAGGGAGCAAGGACAATTAGGAAGAGTATAAGATACATGAGTTAAGGACTGCATAAATACTAACAACTAATACTTTTGCAGAAGTTATTGATTATCTATGTTAAAACAGATCTAATTAAGGCAATGCACAAGCTGAAAACATAAAAAGCACATCAAATCAGTCGAACCTGTGCCTAGAATAGGATCCAATAGTAACACGTGCCTTTCTGAGATGTCTTGCGGTAATTTTTCATAGATTAACTGCCAAATCATTGAACCATCAAGAAAAAAATCAAAACTTTAGCAGACACAAAAAAGCACATTCTAGACATTGGAAGAACTTTGCAAACCTGTTGACCATTGTCCCCTTCTCTATGAATTAAGATCTTCCCAATCTTGATACCTTTACAACAAGCTCGCAAAGCATTCTCCATACTCTCACCACTTGAATCGATTTAAAGAAAACATTAAAGTAGTTGTTAGGCATCATAATATGGAAGGAGAACCAAAAAAAAAAAAAAAAGGCAAGATAAGAGAAGAAATTAAGGGAAGCTCATAGCAAACAATTAGTTAATGACCAAGTTTATTCATGTATAACACCATAAGCTAATAATCATTGTTCACCTATAAAATAGTTAGGATAAATTTAAATCTTGCTTTTTCCCTCAAACAAACCCCTACCATATTCCAGCTTCGTAGTTTCTACTTTCTACTGCCTGTCCATGGTTCAGCCCTAGGACTTGATGCTGTTTCCCCAGAATGTATCCTAATTTTTGGCCTAATTCTTCTTCTGATGATTGATTCAATATAGTGACTACTTTCTGGACCAATGAAATTGTCTTTATATATGACATATAATTGAGATACAGATCTAACATTTCAAATCAAGTAGTAAGAGGTATTAATATTGTACTTCAAGATTTGAAAGTTCAGACAAGATATCTACCTCCTAATAACAGAGACACCACATAACCTTTTACAGAAATCTACACCAGTATATACAGCTCCTGCATTCACAGCAAGAAGTTGTAAAAACAACACATAAGCAAGTAAAGTTTTAAAGCAAATTGAATAACAAACAACCAAGCAGAAGAATATGGGGAAAATGAAGCAGAAGATTGTAACAAAAAGTAACACAATAATATTATGACTCATCTTGGATCTTAAGCATTACCATTTTTCAAATCCTAAGATTAAAAACAAGGGGAGTTGAGTCATGTAAAGCGAAAAAGGAGCTAAAATCTGCTAGTATCTAGTAGAAGCTGAAACATTTCAATTTGCAGAAAAATGTACCAATCGAGTGTTATTATACAAATTAAGGTCAAGACATCACATACATTAAACAACTAACATTTCAAAAACAAACCAAAACCATAATTAGGATACTCTATGTTAGCGATTAAGATGATGAATTATACATCGGTAACATTTGCTCACCAGTTGGAGTAATCACTTGCTTCTCAGTAAATGGTAGATGTCCCAGACCATGTTCAACAACCTGACAAAGGTGTAAAAGAGCTGCTGAATTGACAAATGAAAGTAAAGAATTTCTAGCTTCCATTATGACCCAAGAAACCGTGATATAAATTAACCAAAACATGTGCCCACCAAACGAATCAATCGGTCAGAATAAAAGACAAAGTCATGTTTTGTCGTTTGAGAATCACGTATAAGGGTATGCATTCCCCGTATCTGCAAAAGCAGTCATTCATTAAAATCTCAATATGCAAACAAAATAGTATATTGAAGAAAACCTGCACTTCCAAAAATAAAACTACTTGAAAACATTGATATTAGCTACCATAACAATTCAAAATGACAAGCTTGGATCTCTAGAAAATATATATTACTTAAAAGTTAAGTAGTCCGTGAGTAGGAAAATGATACCTGAAAAGTTGAATGGATGACATACAGATTAGGGTATATTTTACAAAGATCATGCTGGCCAAGTTTTGTGCGAATATGTTGCACAATCAGATCAATGGCAACATGATTATCTCCCCCACGGGGAATGATGATATCTGCATACTTCTTTGTTGGAAGTATAAAGTCATCAAAAGCAGGCTTCACAAATTTTGAGTACTGCATCCAAATTAGATTATATCAACATCCATTCAAGGAAATATTAAAACATTAACATGCTTGACAATATCCTAAAACAAAATTATTAAAGGGGGTTAAAAGTTAAAATTGGCTTGCATACTGTATTGCTAATAACAAAAAATATCAACGTCAATTCTATCATTCATTGAAATCAAAAAATTATGTTCTAACCTGGTCAAGTACTGTAGCAATATCTCTACCCTTCTCAACTGTGTCACGCCTTATTCTCCTTGCCAGACGTACATCAGCATCTGCACTGAAAAATTTAAAATGTGAAGTGACAGCCCAATTTAGTGACACAATGGAGCAGCAGATAAATTCTTTCCATAACTAGAGAAGTCAATCTCTTAATGGAAAGTCAGCAACTGTTTTTTTTCACTGCAAGAAAATTCTTGAACGCTCAATTATCAAATACTAGTAGCCTGTTATGTACTACATACTGTAAGTTTCAGGACAAAGCAGGGATGAAGTTAACTTTAACTGCTGCAACTCCAATTTAGTTTAACAATACTTAAAAATTTTAAAACAGCATTCAATGATTCAAATGTGAAGAGACATGCACCTTAATAAACAAGCATTCATCAAACCAAAAAATCCACCATCTTTAGGGAGCTACAGACTCTACCAGTCCTCCAAAAATTACTTCTTATAGACCAGTCTAATCAAGTGCTTTACAGGTTAAAGTTTCTATATGACTACATTTTCTAAAATTAAATACAGGTACAAAAAATTAGTCCTGCTGGTAACTTCTAACAATTTTAATATCCTAAGGTCAATATCTAGTAATTGAAATATCTAAGTAAACAACCTGTATCAACAAATATCTTCATGTTCATCAACTCAATTGAAATATCTAAGTAAACAACCTGTATCAACAAATATCTTCATGTTCATCAACTCTCGGACACGGGAATCATGGAAAACAAGTATGCCCTCCAATAGTATAACATCCGAAGGGTTTACCTGCAGAAGATAGTCGGCATTATCTTTCACACTGAAAACTGCAACAGATACTTGCAGAAAAAATCAGTAACAACATATTAACTCGCATCTTTTGGAGCAGAAGGATATACCCTTCTTGCTGGAAAGACGTTATTTTTGTAACTCTTGAAGTCGTAGTTTGGAATATCTACTGCTTGTCCGTGCCTCAGCTTCTCCATTGAAGTTAATAGCTTCTCAGTATCAAAGGCATCTAACAGTAAGAGCAATCTTGTGTTAAAATGGCGGCATAAAGGTTAGGATAGAAAACTCCATGTACAAGAAAGGAAACAAAAGATCATAATTCCGTAATGCTATATAACGCTAAATTGCAATCGAGTTTTAATTTCTTTCCCAATGAATTCCTTATAAACAATTGCAATATATGAATCATAACATCTCAATGGTTCCAGAGATACAACCAAGTGGTAAGATTATAGTACGATTCAATAATTGCAAATAGCTTCAGCACTTAGGTAATCTACTTCTCCAAATCCCAATAAAATAATTAATACTACAAATTTATTTTACGGAGATTCCCTCACCAGGATGGTCGAAGTTGTATTCATGAACTCGAGCAAGTTCCTGTTCTGTAAGATTGTGATAAAAGGAATCCTGCCACAGTCTTCCTATTAAAATATTTATTTCTCAAGGAAAAATGCTCATCTCATGTAAAATACCACAAGATCATATGATGAGTATCTGATATATTACTGCATTACCAGGATTAAAATTGAAAAAAAAAAAAAAAAAGAGTTCCACATAAAGGTTTTTAGATTTATTATTCCTATAGTAAAGAGTAAAGACACAGTGGAAGAATCCAGAGATAACCAGCCAAAACAGTCCAACAACTGAAAACAATAATCACATTTTAAAACGAAGTTCCCAAAGTTTTATATATATGAACCAAATGAAGCACCAAAATTATAAATACCTAAATATTAAACCAAATAAATGGATGAATTGCTCATATTAAAAAACATAGTGTTTTCCTTTTAATATGGTTCAAAACTAACAAATCTTTTACCATTATCTGACTTTATCTTTTAATGGAAGATGGAGAGAAGCAATGAATGATATGTTGTCAGGAAGAATATCAGCACTATGCCAAAGTTCATTTGGTATCAAGAAGGCCATTACCTGGTTAACAAGTACAACACGTTGATCATGAAGCTGCTGAATAATCATATCACAAACAGTGGTCTTCCCAGACGCAGCTCCCCCAGCAACTCCTGCAGAAAAAGGAAATATTAAAGCCAAAACTAGAATAAAGGTGGAGAAACTACACCAAATTTTCAAGATTTAATTAGAGGAAGGAAATGCGTGGAAAAATAGGCATAGACCAACATTTAGCATGTAAAATGGAAGTACCTGATCAGTACCAAACAAAGACTGTTAAGTCTGATACACGAAGAACCAAACATCAAACCTTCCTATCTCCAAAGCTATGATGTCATTGACTCTTACTAAACCGGAGAGTGTATACATTATCAATACTTGATCCCAAATACTTAGAACTATACGTCATAATACTTACTCATTCGATATATTTTAGATCTTAGACTATACAGCATATTAGAGATACCTGACACAGTAAGCTAGAAAACAATATAATTTGGGAACAACAGGATGCTTGCATCTTGCTTATACCAAATTCTACCGATTATAAGTAATTAAGCACTTCATGTTACATTTCCTATGCTTCAAGAGACTATCAAACATCTTTAACCAAATATGGTAAAATAGATAGTTATTCAATAAAACTTCACATATCAATACCTACCAATGACAAAAGGTTGTCTATGCATGTTTTCTGCTGCAGAAATTGTTGGTTGCCCTGTTTCTTTATTCCTAACCTCCAAACCATCAATATGAAACCCAGAAAAATGAACCCCAGAAGAGGCCTCTATCATATCCACAACTGTTTTAGAATCCATATCCTCAACTACCTGCTAATTCAATATACAAGTAATCAAAAAGAGAGACCAAACAGAAGGGCACCCAGATCAAGATATTAACTTTTAAATTCCACTGCCAATCAATGTCAATAAGTAAAATCAAAGAGATTTCCAGTTAAAGGTATAGCATTTCCAATATATAGAAAGAAACAAAAAGTAACAATCACATAAATTCAAATGCAATGTTCAAACTACATTGTCCAGCTGAAACCAAATCACAAACAAAATTCTAAAGCAAATGCCGTAGCAATACAAAGTACTAGTTCCAATTGCGTCTACTATTAAACACAATCATGTCTTTTTAGCTTTTGTTCCTTCAGATAAATGAAACAAACTCATGTCACGAAAAAAGTAATAGAAACGAGTCACCCAAGACACTAATCACTTCAACTACAAAACACAATCAAACTTAAAACACATTGCACTATATGCATACTTACGCGTACACATGCAGACACATGTTCCTAAACAGTTTCTATCCGCACAGATTGACTTAAAAGAAACTCAAAATCAAATATGTTGATTACTACAATCAACAATCCCTTAATCAGCAACAAGTACACAAAGATCACTTACCAAATTCAATAAAAATCAAAACTTTGATGAAAATAAACAATAACTCTAGATCAAATAAACCATATTTCAGATTCAGCCAACACATTCAGTATCACTAAACATACCCAGATCCCCAAAGGTAAATTTATTTCATCAAAAAAAAATATTAACATCAAATGCATATCATTAAATATACCTGATAAGCCAATAATTAAAAAAGAAAGAGAAAAAATTTTGAACTTTTTGTAAGAGAGAGAGAGAGATAAAGAGGGATGTAAACACAGATTTTGAGGATCTTCTTTTAATTTAATTTTGTATGTTTTGTTCACGTAATAATTGAAGAGAAAAATTTTCACAAAGAGAAAATTGAACTGAGATATTTATAGTGAAGAGAGAGATTCTAGGTTTAAAAAATAGAGGCTATTTTCAGAGTTATTTACAATGGAGTCCCTGCTCCCACAATCAATTCATTCATGTCTTTGTGTTGAAATTATTTGTGTAGCAGTTTTTCCATAATTTAAAAATACAAATCGCAAGTAATTATTAAGTACATTAAGCAAATTGTAATATAAAATAATTTTGTTAGATTTTAATTTGTAAATGACGATTGTGAGTAAGATACTAAGATACCGCCCACAGTATGGCCAGTGTATGCAGATCAAAAAAAGTAATTTAGCAGGGGTTAAATTAAATTATAATAAAATATAAAAATTGAAATTTTATGGGTTTATAAAATTTATAGAGATTAATTGAATAGATTTAATAGACTATAAATTAAATAGTTGTAAAACCACCCATATGTATTGCTATAGATTTTTATTTTTTAATTAAAGAGTATAATTATGTAAGGTTAAAGTTTAAATTTTATGAAATCATGAGTTTAATGAGGCAATTTTAATAGATTTAATGGGCTAATTGGGAATTCAAGTGATTTTTATTTAATTTTTATAATTTTTTTCTCCAACATGGTTCGAGCCTGCATTAATCATGAGCAGATCTGCCCCTAATTGTGTGATCTGTACCTAATCAGGCATGGTAAATAAGTTAATTTTCTTTAAATAACTAATTTTTCTTAAAAAATTTCGTGAGTCCAAAAGAATAAACTTGAAATTGACACAATTATTACCATTATGAATAAAAGTTTAAATTTATTTGGATTTATTAATTTTCATGATACGTTATTATCGAATTCATGGGTGTTACCACTAATTACAACCTTAACTGAAAATTTTAAATATTTTTCTTTTCATTTATTTTTCAAATTATTATTATTACTTTTTTTAGTATTTTAGATTGCACCATGTGATTTTATATTACAGCACAGAGTACTGCAGTAAAAGGCTAGTTATGGCACACTCAAACTGCGTAGGTTTCAGTCTTTTAGATTAGAAACAAGAGATTCCACGTCAGGACCCATTCAGCTGTGGGCCCCATTGAATATTGGAGTCGCAATTGTTCTTGTTCTTATGTGAGTGTGATAAGCTGATAATCTCTCTCTCCAAAAAAAAAAAAAAAGGAATAATTTCTAACAATTATCTGGATAAATTTCACTCAAATCCTGATATTTGGCTTTTATACAGTGAAGTCCTTAAAGACTTTAAAAATTCCCTTTTTTTTTATTACCACGTTACAATCTTTACCTATTATTAGAATTAGAAATTAATCAAAAATTCTTAAATTAACGCTTTGTAAATCAATTATACGATAATGCAGTCTAAATATCCAAGTTCATGACGAGTCAAATCCACTTTTAAATATTTAAATTCAAGCTCTCGACCTCAAGAATCAAATATTCAATACACAATTAAAGAGTAATTTAGTTATTTTTATTTTTTAATTTCTAAAGTATTTTACATTGAATGTAAGATTGGTAAAAGAAGAGTTGTGAATCAATAAATGTAAAAAAAAAAAAAAAATGTATCGAACAAATTCACCTCCTGTTGATACATAAAACATATTTACTACTCTAATGAAAATACTATCCTTGCAAAATCGCAATATTAATGTCCTGAATTGCGTGCTTTTATTTGTATAATTGCAAGATATTAATGGTATTTGATTTGTCATGTGTCGTCCGCGAGGCCCGTGACAGTAGCTGATACACTTACCAAATTGGCGAAATTTTTTAATCAATTTTTGAACGGCTAGATGACGTTGATTAAATGTTTTTTTTTTGGGAAATATTTAGAATATTTAAATTAATATTCAAAATCTGATTTTAATTTTATTTCTTCTTTTGAGATTCAGAAATTTTACAGAATCTTCCATGTTCAGATTTGATTCATTCATCATCACTTCATAAAAACAATAATAATAACGTTGCTTCACTTTAAAATATTTCACAAATCTAGTGATTGTACTTGGCTGCTAGTGGCTAAAATTTTCATAATATTCTGTTGCTAAAAATGTTAAAAAAAATTTCACAAAATCAATGAAAATATCTCTCTAGCATTAAAATTTTACATTCAACTAATTCTAAAATTTATTTCATCAAATATATAATAAAAAAATCATTGGACAAACCCAGAGAGGAATTTGAACTAAGTTTGGATTAAGATAAGTTCACTTTCCTTCTTAGTAATTGTTTAAATGCTTTTAGCTCGTAAAATTAATAATTTTTTAACGAAGCACTTTCATGGAAAGTGCTTAAAACGGCACGTCAAAAAAATTGGTTAGATGATGGGGAGGCTTGTTGGTCTCATTGATTTTGTCTCCACTACATGCCATGCTAGATTATTCCTTGACCGAGATTTTTTTTTTTAATAATGTTTTTATATGCTTTTTAAAAATAAATATTTAATAAAAGATTAGTTACTTCTCGACGACGAATGTTTTGATAAATTTTTTAAAAGTGGCACACTTTTTTAAAATACTTGAGCGCGTAATAATTCGTTAATTTTATCATTAACTTTTACGTAAATAATAAATTAATTATAAAATAATATTTTTACTCCTATAATTAATTATATAATAACATTTATGTTCATATAATAATTATAAAATGACATTTCTATCCCTATATTAGTTACGAAATATGTTTTTGCCCCTACTCAATTATTTTTTATTTTTAAATAGAAAAATTATAAAAAATTAATCTAAGTATAATTATCGGACTTTTTTTTGGTTAAATCATACAATTTTTTTAAAAAAATTCTTGTTGAATCAAAAAAAAATTTCTTGTTAAATTTAATGGTAAAGTTTGATTCAACAGGAAATTTTTTAAAAAGATTTGTTTGATTTAACCAAAAAAAAAGTCCACTAATTACACTTAGATAAAAAATTTTATAATTTGTTCTATTTAAAAAATAAAAAATAATTGGGTAGGGACAAAAACATATTCTGAAACTAATTGTAGGGATAGAAATGTCATTTTATAGCTATTATAAGAACAAAAAAATTATTTTGTAATTAATTCTTAGAATAAAAATATTATTTTATAATTAATTTACTGTTTACATTAAAGTTAACAGTTTATCACCTGCTCGAATATTTTTAAAATATGTGTCATTTTTTTTAAATTTATCAAAATATGTGTCACCTAAAAGTAATTATTCCTTTAATAAATAATGCCAAGAAAAAATTTATTGTCCAAATTGTTATTAAGTTGCTGTCAAGGGGAGAAAATATATATAAATAAATATATAGCATGATGTTAGTATTGTTACATAACAGATGACACATAAAGGGATTGCTAATAATTAATTTCGATGACATTGTAAAAACGCTGTCGTGGTGTTAGACATTATCCACTTAGCAGACAAGTCTCTTTCAGTATATATTTTACAGGAAACTAACCATGGAACATATTTTGTAAGGTAGTGATTATTGTTATTTGAATTTTTTATGATTATATTTGTCTTGTTTTAGTAAAAGATAATGTTGAAAAAAACAAGAAGAAGAATAGGATTTGAATAGAATTGTCACTCGGTTTAGAAAAGAAGTCAAAGTTTTTTTTTTTTTTTTTCTGTAATGTATGTAGAAGATTAATGGAGTTTCAAATCAATTTGAAAACGTAATTTAATTATGTGATGTGTTCATGAAAACCATATACAAACTTATATGAACTAGTAAAAAATATAAATTTATCTAACCTCATTATTTAGGAACCATTTAGATTTTAGGAAAAAGCTATTTACCCCGAATTGGAGTCCCGAATTTGCGCCCCGAATTTAAACGCTCCGTTTCGCTTGCTTTTTCATTTAATTGCCTCAGCACGTGTTCACTTGCTTTTTCATTTGTTTGCTCTTCCTTTTAATTGC
The DNA here is from genome assembly GCA_030449925.1 of Citropsis articulata. Classification (NCBI taxonomy): domain Eukaryota; kingdom Viridiplantae; phylum Streptophyta; class Magnoliopsida; order Sapindales; family Rutaceae; genus Citropsis; species Citropsis articulata. The sequence goes on from JASUUH010000257.1 coordinate 2,608,883, forward strand.
CTCCAGCCGCGCCGCGCATGTTTCCTTTGCTTTTTCCTTCCTTCTATATTGTTTGACTGCAGAAACCCAACACTCGCCCAAAACTCTGATGCGAAGTTGCAAACTGCAGCGAATAAAAACAAATAAAAACATCCAGCAACATGGGAAAAAAATAAAAATATACCTGATATATTTGCAATTTATCACTTCACTGCAGCGAATAAAAACAAAGTAAATTGCAGATCATAAATTGCAGATTATTTTCGGTTCGTCGAAGGAAAGAAATAAAATTAGTTCGTCGGAGGAAGGAAGACGACACAGGTGCTGCAGGAGAAAAGGAAAGGAGAAAAGCAAGTGAAAAACAAGTGAAAACACGTGCAGAGGCAATTAAATGAAAAAGCAAGCGAAACGGTGCGTTTAAATTCGGGGCGTAAATTCGGGACTCTAATTCGGGGAAAATAGCAAAACTCAAGATTTTATTTACTTGCTAATTATTTGACGATATCTAGATTGTGGGGTGTATTATGACCATAGTAGTTTTTTAGTTTGGAATTTTAAAATATAAAAAATTTGTTAAAATCTTTAAAACCGTACGAATTTAAAATATTACGAAATTAAAGTTTTAAACTCCTGTAATTTTAAAGTTTTCTTGGATTTTCTCACACTTTAAAATCATGAATTGAAAAAAAATTTTCAAATAATAACATTAATCGAAAATATAACATTCGTTTTTGTAGGATTAAATAGAGACTATCTATTCAGTTTTAATCTAACTTTATGTTAATTTTTTCATAGCAAAAACAAGATTTGTGGTAGGCCCAAAAATAATGATTTTGAAAATAAAGTTGGTAATTAGGCATGGAGACGTGAGAATTGAAATTTTTAATTGGGTGTTTTTGGTGGGATGATGATTCATCACTGTTGCAATGTCTAATTCCAATCTTTCTTTTCATCCCAAACAACGTTGCTGTTCATTGTGACATTTCGCTTTTGATAGACATGAAAATGTGTTGCTTAATCTTATCCCAAGAGTGACTTCTTTTCCTTTATTTCGCATACAGATTGGCTGCCGGCTGCCGCTACATCTTTTGATCTATCCATCTGAATGAAAGAAAAGGATGGAAGCACTTATGGATAGAACCAATGGAAGCACTTACATTCACTTCTCGAGTGGATGAAATTGTTTGTGCCCGCTCTCCATGATCATCCAATTCGGCTGAGATTTTGACTCAACAAAGGCCCAAATTTTTGTAGTTCTGGCCCATTTTTATTTTACAATGGCTACGCCCACTTTCAGGTTTTCATTGTGGGCTAGAAGCAATGAAAGAGGTTTTGTAAATGTTGTGAGTTTGTGTGAACCAAACCAACAATGAGTTGAATCCATCATAATAATGAGCTCTGTTGCAAGAAGTTGGGCACGAGCCACACTTACATACTCTTGTACTTGCACTCCCACCCTAATATCTCATCAAACGCTACCATGCTCTCTTCAATTTTGATAGAACCTTAAAGACTTGGAAAAGGGTCCAAAGATGATATGTTATATATCATATAATTGTTCAAAGGTGTGGGCACCCTCTTTTTTTTTTTTTTTAATGGGACATACTCTTAAGTGGTGCAGTTTAAGAGAATTCAAAAATAATTCTCTTAATAATCGTATAGTTTAAAAAATGTATCCACTTTAAAAAAAAAAAAAAGGATGTTTGCACTAAAAAATCGTTCATATATCATTGTAAGTGTGTAACATGTTAGATTATTATCAAGTGTGCATTTACTCTTTAACGGATGATAGAAAATTACATTTAACAAGAATTTAATAAAATGAGATATTACGTCGAAAATTCCTAAGATCACCTCTAATTAATTATTGAATATAGCATAAATATAACCTCGGTACATATATCACATTATTTCTCATCTCAGATATACATAATGTGAATCACTTACAAACTAGAACCACAAAACATATTAAAGGGGAACTGATAGCTAGCATGCGTGAATGATTTACAATGCATAGAGGGGACCAAACAATCAATATGTGTTGCATGTTTTGCTAAATGGAAAACATTTTTTTCCCTCTGTCCAAAAAAAAAAAAGAATGGACAAATTGTATATGTTTCCATAATTTTGAATCGAATAAAAAAAAGTTGTTTTGCATAGGGATCATGGCTTTAATTAATCTTATGCTAAAAAACAAAGAAGTGTGGTAAATCATATCATTGTTTTCGGAAGATATTCAATTGGGTTCGTGCTGTTGCACCGACCAGTATCGATGGTGGAGAAGTTTAATGCTTTAAGGTGACAAAGCATAATAATTATGGCACTACATATTTACATCTTTATAATCATAATCCTTACAAAATAATAATAAATCATGGGATTATGAAGCATCAAGTGCCCATTGACTAACATTCTATTGTTCTTGACTTCTTGGAGAAAAATAATAGTTATCAAATATCAAACAAGATCCACCAATGCCATTGACCTTTCTTTCGAGCGTTAGATCCAATAATCATATAAATATTTGGGGGAAAAAAAGGAAAAAAACTCCAAGTCTTACCCATAATTTTGGTGATTGTAGAATGATAATTTTATCTTTAGAATATTTTTTTTATCACCTGACCTTATAAGTTGGTATAAGAACTACAAACCTAATTAATTTTTTATGTTTAAAAATCATATTTATTCTTTAATAATATGTTGTTTTCATTAATATTTTAGTGTCAGTGACAAAATAGGTAAAACTAAAAATTAAAAAAAATTACGTGGGATGATTTGTTATTATTCTATACAAAAGAGAAGATAATTTGAAGGTCAAGCCATTTTTATAAAAATAAAAAGAACAAAAAATCCCCGAAAGAAAAAGATAACTGCAACTGTTCCTTGACCATATGATAACTAAACATCTTTTTTACTGTAACAATTTTGACTCTAGACAACACAACAATGCTTATAAAACAAGATTCATTCACCAGCTCTCTCACTCACACACAACTTTATCAATTATCAACTAATGCAAAAGAAAAAGGGAGCGAGAAAAGTAATTGCATGCAGCAGATTGAGGGAACCCTCCTTCTTGAATGGGGTACAAATTTTAGAAAGACTCAATGAAAAAGTGACCCTCCGCAATCATTTAAATCTAGGGATCCAACGTTCTACAATGAAGTTAATTCAACTTTGCCTCTTTTTTATTTCAAAAACCCTAACGTTATGCTTACAAACAATTTTAATCTACTTGCCTTTATTGGTGTCAATGTGAGAATATCACCACTTTCTCAGACCTACCGAATATGTAAAATATGAAGAAACTTTGTTTTTTTTCCCTTCTAATTTTTGGAGGAGAATCCACAGCCAGTATCTTCTCACCAACCATTGTTTATTTCTTCACCAAACACTAGGATTTTAGTTCAGAAAAAAAAGGGCACCTTTCTTGTTTTATAGTTCTCAGATTAGAGATAAGAGTGTCGATTATTTAATTACTCTCTTAATATTGTTTTCTACACATATGGCACATGAACATGTTTACTAATTAATTGAGACTTTTGGGTATCATTTTTTAGCACCAAATTCAATTTAAAACTAAGGTAATTAATGAGACATTTCGATTGTTCCAGAGCACAAAACGAGGTTGAAAATACTGCAAAACAGTCATTAAGCTCCTAATTGAGAATTATAATCATCCTTCACCATCATCACCAAGCAACAAAATTAATATGTATACAAAATGGAGAGAAAGGGATAGACAGCAAGCGCATGCATGAGAATGACAAATATTATAACATCCACTTTGAGAGAAAACACCGTAACAAAAGAAATGCCAAAGTCCAAAGCTTTATAAAGCCACCCAAATTATGCCATCATTTTGGGTGGATCTTGCCGTGCAGTCCAACGGTTTAAGGGTCCCATTGCATTCCACACTTGTCATTTCCTAATTAGCCTTCATTGCATGCCATTTGGAAGCACATTTTCAAAACTTTTAAGTCAATGTATATAACCTTAGAAATAATAATGATAATATTAAGAGTTAATATCTTCTTCTTATACGTGATCTACTTAAATTTTATTGGAAATAAATATATTTTAATTGTCGGATGTCACGAAATCTTTATATTTCTTGTGTGTATTATAAAAAAAAAAAATCTATTCATTATTTGCAGATAGATTCGGTCCATTTTACAACCCCATCATTTAAACTATACGACAATATTACTATTGTACATATATGGAGTCATGGCGAGAGAGGTAAGTTACATGTGACAGGACCAAAAAAAAAATGAAGAAGAAAGAGTGGTTATGACCCATTTAAAAGCACAATGAATATGTCACTTTTGAGGAGTAATATTGATTCTTTATTTAGATACAAGAAGGCAAAGGCACTAAACGTTTAAATTTAATTACTCCTTTGATTTTCTCTTATCGGGACTCTCTCTCTTTCAGTTTCTTTCATAGGCAGCGAAGAGGCACATATAGACATACGAAGTTGAAAAGCATTTAATGAAGCAGAGGCTCATTATGCACATGTAATTTCATTAATGCTCTCTCTTTAAACCTGCACGGGAAGCTTATTTGTTTCACCTCCCATTTCTGCAACAGCTCTGAGTTCCGACCATCTTCTCAAGCTCAAGTACAGCTTCTTTTTCCTTTTTTATTTTTCCCTTTAGCTAAATTTTCCAGGACTCTTCACAATTTTAAAGACCCTTCAAAGGTAACTTCAGTTAAAATTTGCTTGCCCTTAAATTAGTATCACTGAACAAAGTCATTTTGTTTCTGGGGTTGTGTGCTCATTCATCTGGTTCTCTTTTTCTTACAACTTCATGCATTATATCATTCTTTGATTTTTTTTTTTCATTTACTGATCATCAAAGATTTCGTCATTTCAAATGTTTTTGAGCAGTTCTTTTTTGTTTGTCGTGGCAGTGAATTTAGAAAGAGAGGTATAAGACAGAAAGATGCCACAAGAAACAAATTACTCAAGTTCAGTTTTCACCTCTCCTTGCAAGAACTTGAGAGGACTGAAGTCGGCAGTCTCGAACAATGAGGCTTCATACACTGAAGAGATTATTAATGACTATGAATTAGCTCACAGAAAAGCTGAGGAAGCAGGTGCCATTTCCGATTATCACTATTCTTCCGTTTGTTTCGCTAGAATTCTTCTTTTTTCTTTTTGGTGAAATTTACTTTCTTTTTTACTTTATTTTCGTGGGTTTGGTGGTCATATGATATTATTCTCATTTTGGAAAAGAAAAGGAAAAAGAAAAAAAAAACAAATAGGAATCATGATGTTCCTTCCACAAAATGCGGGTGATCACTGTTTGAAAAATGAAAAGGGTTTGGCATCCCCGTCACAAATAGTGCTGACATGGGACCATCTCGGAGAAATTAATTCAAGTTAGCCCCATTGTTAGTTTGTTTATTTACTTTTGTATGAATCCCCAGTTTTTATTTGCATCTACCTTTACAGGCACTCTACCTTTTTTGGGAGTGTTGAGAATGAAACATTGCAACTAATGATGGATAGGGGTCTCAGCTTATAAGTATGGTAGATGAAAAAAGTTATAGTGACAGTAAAGGAAAAATAAAAAGCAAAAGATAAGATGGTATTAAATCACAGTGAAGTATTTGAGAAATACTAGCAAGTCTTGATCTGATCATGATCTTTAATCATGTCAATTATTATTTATTTATTTATTTATATTTGGTGCTTGAATGTGTATCATAAACATGGATTGATGGAGCTTTGAGATTAAATCTTGATGTCCAACTGTTCAAATACTGGCATATTGAAATGCGACAGGCTAAAATAACCGGAACCAAAATTTATATATTCATTTGGTTGTTACTTGTTTCACCTACCAAACCTGAAAGTTTATAGAATTTGCCAGTGAGGTGTGGATCAATGTGGTGGTAAATAAGAGTAAAAATGACCCCAATTATGATGCGCATGCCACATAAATGCAAGCAGTTGTGGTTTATAAACATCACACCGCTCACCACTAGTGCACACCTCTCTGCTTTTATAGCTAAAATCTAGTACTAGGTCCTCGCGAAGAGCAAGGGATCAAACTTTTAAATTCCATCTGACATGTAGCAAAATTTGCAAAATAAATGGACCAACATTATTAATACACCATATGCCATCAGTTTTAGTTAGATTTCTATCCTTTTCTAAGGCTCTATACGATTAAGATTCTCCCTTAATATCTTCAATTAGTACACATATTTAACATAATTTTTATATTTGTTTTAGCATAATTCATAAGGATTATCAATTATGATGTCCATTATATATATATATGGGGATAAAATAAAAGAATGTGATAACTTCTGTATGATCCTCAAAGAAGAAGAACAGAAAAGGAGAATATGCTAGTGAACGAAGAACAATTTCTAAATCTTCTATATTAATTTTTTATTTATACCAGCTGCAAGGAGGTACCAAGCAGCAGAATGGCTAAGGCAGATGGACAAAGGTGCTTCAGGAACCCTGCCTAAAGAACCCTCTGAAGAAGAGTTTCGCCTTGCTCTTCGTAATGGCCTTATTTTATGCAATGTGCTTAACAAAGTCAATCCTGGAGCTGTTCTTAAGGTACTAATTATATTAGCACATTATGTAATTGTTTCCTTTGACAAGAAAATTTATGCAATCATATACATTCATTGTTCTTGTAACCACTCAATTCATTTCTTAGTTTCGATTCTGTTTGAAATGAAAATAGGTGGTGGAAAACCCCATTATTGCAGTACAGGCAACAGAGGGAGCAGCACAGTCTGCAATTCAGTATTTCGAAAACATGAGGAACTTTCTTGTGGCTGTTAAAGATATGCAGCTTCTGACTTTTGAAGCATCTGATTTGGAAAAGGTTTTAACTCTTTCTTAAACTGTTTCGTATGTAAATCAACATGCAGGATGATGCATTTAAAATCAGTTGTCATATGAGGCAATCAAATGTTATTTCATTTAACGTAATCTCAAGTGCAAGACCATGCCTAATTTTTTTCTACCTATTTTCTTATAGTAGTCTTATGTGTTTAGCATGTTATTTCCTTAAACTGAGCTTGAGAGACTTTATGTGATACAGGGAGGCTCCTCAAGTAAAGTTGTAGACTGCATTCTCTGCCTGAAAGGTTATTATGAGTGGAAGCAAGCTGGAGGAATTGGTGTTTGGAGGTATGGAGGGACTGTAAAAATCACATCCTTCCCGAACAGGTCACCATCTTTGGTTGGTAGTGAAAGTACGGATGAGTCCTTTGATGAATCTGAATCATCACAATATGAACAGCTATTGGAATTTCTCCATCTCTCCAATGAGGTCTCACTTGAAGAATCCAAAACTGCAAATGCTCTGGCATTCCTTTTTGATCGTTTTGGGCTTCGACTTCTACAAGCTTACCTTAGAGAGAGTAATGGGATTGAAGAGTTTCCTTTGAATGCAATGGTAGGTAAGATCCTTTCCAATTTGTTGTGCAAATACTCTTATAAATATCAATAGTTCATTTGGAGATAAAAGTATATTTAACAGCACTTTGAATGGGCAACTATGAAAATTCAAAAAGATCTGAACTAAATACTTCATTATTATTAATTAATCTCAAATTCTTATCTAATCATGTTGGCATACTACTGTCTTCAAGTCAAGATGATTCTCTGATGTTCTTTCGACTTAAATTATCATGGAATTTGTGGTATGGCCCCTGGAAGTATGTAAAGATCAAAATACTAAATACCGTGCTTTGGAATCTGTTTCTCTTTTTTTTTTTATAATGAAATTTCTCTGCATTCATAGCCCAAAAAAAAAAAAGCTATCTTATTGCATATGCTCATTTCTCTTTCTTTCTTTTGGTTAAATTTTCAACTCTTTTGTATGAAATGTTGCAGATAATTGACACTTTGCTCGGTAAGGTTGTTAAGGATTTCTCGGCAGTACTAGTCTCTCAAGGCACTCAGGTACTTAAAATTTGAACTATCACAACGTTTGTTGTGCTTTCATTGACGTTTCAATGAGTACTAAACATTTTCTACAGCTTGGACTATTTCTGAAGAAAATATTGAAAGGTGAAGTTGGTTCTCTGTCAAAAGCTGAATTCATGGAAGCCATTTCACAATACCTTGGACGAAAAGCTAGTTTGGTATCTGGTGATTACTCCAAATTCTGCATCTGTGGTGAGAAACGTGAAGTCATTCGGCATTCCATCAGCCGTTCTTGTGATCATGCAGAACTAACAGATCGACATCAGAAACAACTTCAGGTTCGATCGTAATGCACTGAAATTATTAAGCATTGGAAATCAACTTAGGTGCATCTTCTGTTTACAAAAATGGTTTTCCAAAAATGGGTGATCAAAAGATCGAATCACTATGCGTATCTTGGTAGTCATTATTTTATATTAATTTCCTGCTGGTTTTAGGAGTTAAAATTGCAATATCTGGAGACAAAAGGAGAAGTCAAAGAAATTCAATCAAATTGGGAGGAAGAACTTTACAGACTTGGTGAGGACCTGGAAAAAAAGAAAAAGAAAGAAAATCCTTTTGACATCATTTTTGGTTTTTATATGTTGACTTGAAAATTTCCATTATTAGCATTTCCATTGAAGCTGTATTTTTACTTATTGCAGAGCATTATATCAAGAATCTTGGAGTCGCCTCCTCTTCTTACCAAAAGGTTTTAGAGGAAAACCGTGTACTTTACAATCAAGTCCAAGATCTTAAAGGTTTCTCTCCATTATCTTGCATCTTTTGAGTTGAGAAAATAAAAAATCTTATGATGCAAGGTGCTTATCTTTTGAATTCAATGCAGGAACAATAAGGGTATATTGTAGAGTAAGACCCTTTTTACCAGGGCAATCAAATGGACAATCCACTGTTGATTATATTGGTGAAAATGGAAATATTATGGTTACTAATCCTTTCAAACAAGGCAAAGATGCACGAAAGATGTTTTTATTCAATAAGGTGTTTGCACCAAATGTGTCACAGGGTATCTTCTCTTTCTTGAGATTAGGCTTTTCAATTATTTTCAAAGTCTGTTAGTAATCTAAAATCGTAAAATAGTTTAGTGACCATACGCCACCCTACTCATGATGATTTTTATTTTATTATTTTTTATGCACAGAGCAAATATATGTAGATACGCAACCATTGGTCAGGTCCGTTCTAGATGGTTTTAATGTCTGCATATTTGCTTATGGACAAACTGGCTCAGGGAAGACATACACAATGGTAAAATCACGCTTGTTTGAATTCCTTAATGTAAAAGTACTACTGTGTGTTAAGTCAAAACTTGATTCATAGCAAATAACTTAATGCTGCACTAACATTCTGAAAATAAAAGAGCAGCAATATTTTCTTCAACCTCAATTTACAAATAACATATTTTCTTTTACAGAGTGGCCCTGACCTGACAGCTGAGGAAACATGGGGTGTAAACTATCGAGCTCTACGTGACTTATTTCAGATATCAAATACAAGGGGTGATATGATAAAGTATGAGGTTGGAGTTCAGATGATTGAAATATACAATGAACAAGTGAGAGACTTGTTAGTCAGTGATGGCTCTAATAGAAGATATCCTCTTTGAAATTTACTTTCTACAACACATTTCATGACTTTAAAACTTTATGTTTGTTTGCAATTTGATTTGAAAAGCTGCAAAAGTATTTGATTTACCTTAACAATCGTTACATTAGATATACGTAACACTGCTCAAGCAAATGGCCTTAATGTACCAGATGCAAGTTTGATTCCAGTTACAAGTACTGAAGATGTTATTGAGTTGATGAGAATTGGTCAAAAGAATCGTGCTGTAGGTGCTACTGCTCTAAATGAACGAAGTAGTCGTTCTCACAGGTAAAGATTTTCTTTTTGTAGCATTTATTTTGCAACTGTAACATAAACTAAAGGCTTCTAATAATTCTACTGCAAGTTTTAATGTTACATTTGTTGGTTCCGTATTACACTGTCACAATAGTTGAAACTTATTGATCAATTTAGCTAATTTAGTTATGTTTTTGTGAATGCAACCTTCCTTCTGCAGTGTTTTGACAGTTCATGTCCTTGGAAGGGAGTTGGTAACCGGATCCATTCTTAAAGGTTGCCTTCATCTGGTGGATTTGGCTGGAAGTGAGAGAGTTGATAAATCAGAAGCTGTAGGTGAAAGATTAAAGGAAGCTCAACATATTAATAGATCGCTTTCAGCTCTTGGAGATGTCATTTCTGCTCTTGCCCAAAAGAGTGCACATATTCCTTACAGAAACAGCAAGCTTACCCAAGTATTACAGGATTCTTTAGGTATGCATAGACTTATTTTGCCACTCATTTGACAAACGGTAGTAGACTTTTTCTTCTCTAATCTCTTTAGTCTCTGATTGCTTTTACTGTATTTGATTTAATGAACAGGTGGGCATGCTAAAACATTAATGTTCGTACACATAAATCCTGAACCTAATGCTATTGGAGAGACCATTAGCACACTCAAGTTTGCTGAGAGAGTTTCCTCCATAGAACTGGGGGCTGCCCGCTCTAACAAAGAAAGTGGTGAAATCCGAGAACTCAAAGAAGAGGTTTGTTTTTCATCACCCTCAAATACAATATTTTGCATGAGTGTTTCTCACTATATTTGAAAGTCGACAACAATTTACAATGTATTCAGATATCGAATCTTAAGCAAACATTGGAGAAAAAGGAAGCAGAATTGGAACAACTGAGAGGTGGGGTAACAAGAAATACTTCAGAATCTCAAAAACCAAGGGCAGTTTCACCTTTTCATGTGCCACGATATGGAATTAGTGCTAGCTTGAAGCCTGGGATAAATCAGCCAAATGATGACAGTAGAAGCCTTGAGGTAAAAGAAATCACAATGTAAAAAATATATCCATATTTTTTTTAAAACATTGTATTGTCGACGCCTCATCTCCGTCTTGCTGTCGTGTATGATTTTCAGCCTAGAAGCACTTCTTCAGGTAAGCAAAGGAGGTCAAGGTTTCCTTCTGCATTGACAGACAAGGAGCCATTGCCAAAGATTCCTTTAGTGGCTGAAGACAGATTGGGAGGGTCATCAAAGCCAAGAACATCATCCCCTTCTGTTAGGAGATCAATATCTACTGATAGAGGAACCCTCCTGAGAAGCAGGGTCAAGGCTGACACAACTGAGAACCAACCAATTTCACGAGCACCATTTCCAGCTAGAGTACCAGTCAATAAATCCATCTCCGCAATGCCAGTGATCACATCGTCAATAGAAATCAACAATTCAAGAGTTTATATAGGTTCACAAGAACCGGCAAAGCAGCAGGATAATGTTTTAGATGCATTGTCCAGCCTCCAAAAGGTCAGCCACAGGAGTAAATACCCAGAGCATGAAGATGACCAAATTCGGCAAGCTCTTAATATAAGACAAGGTGGCATTAGAAAAAGCAAACCAGAGAGCAAGGCCAAGGCCAAGCATCAACTTCCAGCTAGATTCCAGAAATCTGATATGGGAATAACATTGCTTTCTGATATGGATACTGGTGAAAAAATGGATGAGGCTAGAAAAAGTGATTTCTCCGAACTAGAAAATGAGCATTCGCTTCTTGGTTCACCAGTGCATAGTGAATTAAAGATGAAGAAGGTTCAACAGAACTTCTCAAGGAACTCCCAAAATCTAGAACCAAGGTTTTCAAAGCTTTTTATCCTCATTTGATTAGCTCTTGTTAACAGTTACTGTTGGTATCTTCATATGTTCGCTGTTAAGTTACATTGTGCAATGTGTGCAGCAGGGGATTGGTGCAGCCAGTGGAACCCTTTTTGGCTGAGAAACTTGAAAACAAGCTGCGAAATGCTGCAACTCACCAAGCACAGGAAGGAGGCAATAATACATCAACGTCCGAATTTAAGAGGAGTCGGTCTTCACCTCGTGGAAAGTTTTTGATTTGACCTTAAGGATATACGGTATAAAAAAGATCGAAATTTTATCTGTTGCCACTAATATTTTACATTTTTGTACATTGGATGTTCACGTTGGTGTCTTGAGTTGTATACTGTAAGTTATTGAGAGTGAATTGTTGTGGAACCTATGGGCATTTTATCAATCAAAAGAATCTATAATTACGAAGAGTACATCTCAAGGGCAGTTTGGCTGAACTTTTCACTTCCAAAAAAAAAAAAAAAAAAAAAAATTAGCAGCACAATTTTAAGTATTACGATTATTTTGGGCATGATGATTGTCAGTAGATAGAAGGGGAAAACTGAAAATAACTGGGCTTAGTTCTTAATCTTATTGGTTGTAATACAACCTTAACTTAGTTTTTCACTTGAATTTTTCAAAGAAGGTTTCATGCTTACTAAAGATAGTGTCAATATTACTCAGATGGTTCAACAATTAGCCATATTTACCTCCATTCTGGAAAACTCTAACTTAAATTAAGTGAAAGAATCAATCTATTTTTAGTAACAGAAAACAAAAAAGGCTTCTATCTAGGACCCGACATTAATAGCCTCTGCTCATATGCATAATTCCTACAACGTAATCTGTACGGAAACTTCCCCAAAACCTCCCACCATTGTCCTATTTCCTGTCTTCTCATTTTCTGAGGGTTTCAAATCCAAGGCTGAGATTCAGATTCCCTCGTGACATGCATATTTTACGACTTGAATCAGCCTCGAGAATCCAATGCCTGAACATTTTTATGAAACCGGATCACCTTTCATTCCAGCAAAGCCGCCGTCATCAACAAAAAGGGAGGATCGGGCGGCAAATAAAGCTTCACAGAGCTGGCTGATCCTCGTCTACCAAGCCAAAATTGCAGATTCTTTTCGGAAGATAACAGTTACATGGAGTAAGAACCTCGTTAACCATTACCTTTGCTTCAACGTGGAGAACCCTTATGATGATCAACATCCGTACACCTTCAAGACTGATTTAAAAGCTTCTCAGTTTTGGAACAAAAAGGGACTCAAAAACTTTGATATTGATGGTAAAAGGGCTTTTGTTTATTGGGATTTTCGAGAGGCCAAATTCTCCAGCAACCCAGCTCCAAGTTCAGATTATTATGTTGCCATTGTGTATGAAGATGAGATTGTGTTATTGCTAGGAGATTCACCGAATAATGCGTACCAGAGAACCAAGAAAAGACCAACCTTCCCAGAGGCTACCTTATTGTGCAAGAAAGAGAATGTGTACGGAAAAAAGTTATTTTGCACTAGAGCCCTTTTAGGTGATGGGAAAGAAGAGCACGACATTGTCATCGAAAATTCTTTATTTGGTCCGGGAGATCCTGAAATGTGGATAAGTATAGATGGGATCTCGACAATTCGCATTCTGAACTTGAATTGGAGATTTAGAGGAAATGAGACCATCTCAATGAATGGCACATCGATACAAATTTTTTGGGACGTGCACGACTGGTTATTTAATGAATCTAGCTCAGGTTATGGATTATTCATTTTCAACCCAAGCACAATCGAATCTGCATCTAGTGCTAATAAAGAAAGTGATGATTCAATCCAAGGGTTTTGCCATGTTCTGTATGCTCTGAAAATGGGATAAGGCAAAGATAAGATTATCAGCAGGTCTTCTAGCATTCGAGTTGAGTGAATAGGTATGAAGCAGTTTGATATTGCTTATGGTATGTATCTTTTAAGTTGCCTGTAAATATTCACTAAAAACGTTATTTTCTCATCCCTAATATCAAAATAAAGAATTACATGGGTGTTTGATTCTTGAATCTTGAATATAAAATGTTTGCTAAACCATGAGACGGTAAAACAATGTGTATTTAACCCAAAAACGGTAAAACAATGTGTATTTAACCCAAAAAAAAAAAAAATCATCTTGTCAAATTAACAAAAATAAAAACAAAAACATATTTTTGGGCGGAAATTATTATTCGAATTTAACATTTTTGAAAGTTCGGTAACCGCGCCAAAAGTGGGGTCCACAATAGTTTCTAAAAGTACCAATGGCTACGCTCCTTAGAGACACTGCAAGCACGCGCCATTTTAGTTAAAATCTAATCTAGGGTTTATAGACACGCTATCCTCTGCGAAAAATTGAAATTTTAATTTAGAATGGCAACTCTAGCGGGAAATGTCGGGTTAAAAATCTCGTCTCGGCTTGAATTTCGAGGGTTGTTGATTCCTTGGTAAGATTTCTCTCTCAATTTTGGCTTCAATCACTGTTGCCCTCTGTTTGGTTGGTTAGAATATGAAGGAAAATGAAATTGAAGCGCAGAAAGATCCTTTTGTAGGAAACTCTTTTCATTTCCATTTACTTTCCTCTTTCCTTTTTTTTTTTTTTTTTTTATTTCGCCTACATCTTCTTGGCAACCAAACGGAATATCCATTTGTTGGAAAGGAAATGTATGGCATATTATTTAGATTTTGGTAATAATGCAATTTTACTGTAGTGATGATAATTCTGATTTTATTTTATTTCATTTTATTTTTTTGCTTATTGTAGGATAAGTAAAAACAATGCAATTTCGTGTGTAAAAGGAAGGGACTACAGTTCATCTTTTCCTGTTAGGTATGTCCCTAAGAAATCTGTAAAGATTAAGGAATCAGAAAATTCTGTGCCGGTAAAGGGTTTGGAAAGAAATGAACTGCGCAAACAGCCAGATGCAAGTGGGTTGAGAACTGAGGTTTCAAATAGTGGGAGAGATGTAAAGAAACCTTTAAAGATTTATGAACCGAAAAATTCTGTGCCGGTAAATGGTTTGCAGAGAACTGAACTGCAAAAACGGTCAGATGCAAGTGAGTTGAGAACCGAGGTTTCAAATAGTGGGAGAGATGTGAAGACAAGTTTTGCTTCACATAAGAAGTTCCAAAATCATAATCGAATGACCAACAACAACATATTTTTGGATGCTGCTAAACAAGGTATAATTTTCTCATTAACTTGCTTTTGTATTGAAACAAATTTGGAATTTTCTCTTTAGCATGCAAAAGATGGACTATCTACTAAAATTAACTTCTTTATGTGCATGTATTCAAAATATTGATTTATGTTAAATCTGTTGAAAGCCTATTTCACAGAAATGTTGGCTATATAGTATTGTTATTACCTGTCTTAGCTTTATTTATGTACTATTTCTTTTTTCTTCTTGTATTAAAATTAAGCAATATCCTTAATATATTTAGTCTTTTTTCAGAGTTTGGAGAAGAAATTAGTTGTGAGCATGGACTTTTCGAAGAATCTGAGGTATTTGAAGAACCCCAGGAGGTTGCTGAGGAGATGAAAATCCTTCAACAAAAAGATTTTTATTTGCAAGCAGCTAAAGCAAGACAGGATGCTGAGAATTTGGCAGTCAAATTACTTTCGACAAGGTTAGAATATAGTGTTGGTCTTAAAACTTCTCAAGATTTGAAATTTTTTCAATATGTTTCTTGTTGTTGAAATTTTTAGTTCTTTTAGCAAAAGTAGTTTACTGCATTGTGTGTACTATTTCTAGCATGTTGGAAGTACATCTGCTGTTATCAGGTTCATATCATTTCCAGTGATTTGAAATTCTTAAGCTTGTTTTCTTTATCTAGAGCATTTACAGCAGTCGAGATGAGGAAGAAGCTAAATGGAAAGAAATTTCCTTCTCATGTAATTGAGGCTGTGATAACTGATTTCCAAAGCAGGTAAATACTACCTAGTTAGGATATTGTCCTTCAGAATGTGTTGTGTGCTACTTCTTGGGAACACCATTATGACAGTTGGCTGGTTTCTTAAACTCTTTGATCTCTCGGTTATGCTAGAGGGTTGATCAATGATAGCTTGTACGCGGAATCATATTCTCAATCTAGGTGGTCTTCTGCAAGTTGGGGACCTAGACGAATCAAGCAAGTAAGCATCTGCCTTTTAGTATTCTTCTTTACGGTCAAATGATTTACTACATGAACCTTCATTTCATTGTTTTGCCATTTCTTTCCAGATTTTAGACATTTCTTTTAAGGGAAAACAAATCTAGATGGTTATGTTTACATACAAAGCTGGTCCTAGTATTAAATAATTTTAAATTTCTGATATAAATGTTTGCACAGAATGACTGCAAGATTTTTCAGAGCGGAAAGACCATTCAACACTGAAATTCCTTTTGAAAATTTGCAGTCATGAGAGATAAGTCACGGACTTGAATTATATGAAATATTAAATATCACCATAATCATATGCCGCACAAGCTCATCACAACTATCAGGAGACCTGGGAAAATATTTTCAGGCTCACTTTAGGTATCAAAAAATATTGTAGTAGTTAACCGATGGTTTGCATGTATCATATTCAGTGAGTGAATTTACTGGTTATACGGAAAGACATGTAATGGGGCAAAAATATTGGTTTTTTCTACTGAATTTTTATTCTTTGTGGGTGGAGATACTAATTCGTTGAGTTCCTTTTTTTTTTTTTTCCCAAATTATTAGGCATTGTTCAAGAAAGGAATAAGTCAAACCGACGCAAAAAAGGCTGTGAACCTGGTTTTCAGGGATGGTGAATCTGATCAAGACCAAGAATCAAAACTTGGCATGTCAAAGCATTCAATTGATCATCTATTTGTTCAGGCGTCAAAGCAATGGCTCCGAAGTCAAGGTGCACCCAAGGAGACACGTAAATCAAGGATTATCCGTTGGCTTCAGTACCGTGGTTTCAATTGGTGTGTCACAAGTTTCATACTGAAGAAGCTAGAATCCCAGTATCCTTCCTAAAGCTCAACAATAAGTTCTCATTATGCCATGTTAGAATGGGATGATGGTCCATAGCCAGTTCACTTAAAGTTGTTTGAAGAGGACAGGGTATGCCTTTCATTGGAACAATGGCTGCCAAAAAGATGGCCACTGTAGCACGCAACTGTCCCAAACTTATTTTTTGTCAGCCTACCCCAGTGCCATCCTGTATATATGTGTTAACCCTTTTTGACAACCTAGCTCCATGAAAAAGAAACAAGTGGCTTTGGTTTGAAGTTTGATTCTGTTGATAAGATCACCTTTTTGTTAGAATGTAAGAGAGATCCCATCAATTCATATACTGCAAATAAATAGTTCAATGAAATCCTCGGGTTTCTGTTGGCACAACATTTGTCTTCTTCTTGATGTGTGCAGTTCGGGGGAAAAAAAAGGTGCAAATTTAAAGCACATAAAGCTCGTCATTGACGTGCTGCTATCAAGATTATGGTAGGACGTGAGCCTCTCTAGACAAGGACAGTGGAATTTTAAAAAATTACTATCGCTTCATTTACAGTTCTTGCACACTATAAGTTAAATCATAACAGTAGATTTGCAGTAATACTCAAAATGGGACCTTAATTCCTTTGCATGTGAAGCCATCTTGTTAATGAAATGACTTAATTTATAGATGAAGTATGATGATCGTGTTACACTTACACGTGCTTCTGATTAGGACATACTGACTTCAACAACAAAGTTAATATATTTTAATTGGCAAGTGTCTTTACATTGTTGTAGAAAGTCTCTCTCAGACAGCACATGGACATGTGATTTGAGGAGCCTGGGGACCATGTGAGCACCGGTGCTTAGACTGCATTGTTCAGGGAAGAAAGGGATACCCACAGCTTTGCAATAAATTCTACTTACATAAATACAAAAATACCAATCATTCTACTTGCTTTTTCCTGCAGTCATTCTCTCAACCTCCAAAACATCTGTCATATCTACTTCCAAGATAATCACCTCTAATAAAAGTGCTTTCCATCCCTTCAAGCTCACACTAAGTGCTTATTTTTGTTACAATAATGCAATTGGTGAATGTATTATATTTAGCAGAAATTATACTGATGCTTCCTCTAGTATTGGGGATTATACTGACTCATCAGAGAAGGCAAAAGAACAGTTAGATGACCCATGTGAAACTACAATCTTAGCTGGAGGCGACGAGCGAGGAGCTGATAAATGAGGTTTTGAAATGTCAGGTTCTGGCCTTGTGGAATCAACATGTTTGATTTCTTTGAGCATTGCAACAACATCTTTCATCATTGGCCTATCATCAGCTTTTGTGCTGATGCAGAGAAATGATACAGCCAGTGTTTGTAGCATCTCATGCATTATTGGGTCAGCTCTGCCTCTAAGCTTAGCATCAAGAACGTCAGATGGGTCTTTTTTGCTGGCTAAATGGTCCCTAACCCATTGAACCACTGCACCACCTGGCAATGTTGGGTCCAACGGATGCCTTCCTGTTAAAACCTCTAAAAGAACCACACCAAAACT
Source organism: Citropsis articulata (assembly GCA_030449925.1). Taxonomy (NCBI): domain Eukaryota; kingdom Viridiplantae; phylum Streptophyta; class Magnoliopsida; order Sapindales; family Rutaceae; genus Citropsis; species Citropsis articulata. The sequence continues at coordinate 2,627,040 of JASUUH010000257.1, forward strand.
GTACACATCACTTTTCTCAGTGATCCGCTGCATTGATGCATGTTCTGTGAACAAGCCAGATAAATAAAACTGATTAATCATACAATATTAAGCTGATTAAGAATCTAAATATTAAAAAAAATGGTAGAAAAATAAATGAATACCTGGAGCCATGTAACCATAAGAACCAGCTAATTGAGGCCTTTGATTTGTTTTGGAGCAATTATCGTCTCCGCTGCCACAGACTATTCTAGCTAATCCAAAGTCTGCAAGATAGGCTTGATATCCAGGGCCTAACAAAACATTCATTGCTTTGACATCTCCATGCAGAATTGGAGGCACGCAATCATGATGCAAGTACGCAAGTGCATGAGCTACCCCCAATACAACTTCATATCTAGCCTCCCAATCTGGTCCTCCTTTGCCTGCTCCATGCAACAATGAGCTCAAGCTTCCATTGGGGAGGTAATCATAGAAGAGAAGCTTCAGGTTCTTATTAGAACCCCAACCTAAAAGCCTCACAATGTTCTTGTGTCTGATTGAACCTAGCGTCTGAATTTCAGAACTAAATGCACCAGACTCATCTGATGACCACATCTTCTTCACTGCCAGTGTTTCTCCATTTGGGATTGTCACTCTATACACAACTCCTGAGCTTCCAGTGCCAATCACATTAGCTGACGTTAGATTCCTGACAATGTCATCAATGGAAAAATCTAGCTTCTGATACAAAGTCATCTCCCAAGTGTCATCTGCCGTGTAGCTATTGTTAGCCATTCTAGTACGAACTAACACATAGATTGCTAGCAGCACAAGCACTGCACTGGCACTAACGAGGATCGACATCACTAGCTTCATTGCTGATCTTGCACGGCCTGTGGGTAAGCTGTCTGTTGGAGAAACAACTCCACCAGAGATATAGAGGCCTCGGTTTGAAGCAAGGTCACTAAGTGGGAGCTTTCGGAAAAATGGAGTGTTAGGCAATTCACCAGAGAAATCATTGAAGGAGACATTGAGGGAGACAAGGTTTTGCAAGCTTGCAAGAGCATCTAAGTCCCCAGATAATTTGTTGTGGGAGAGATCAAGTATTCCTAGCTTGGTAAGGCCAGAGAATTCTGATGGGATCTCCCCTGAAAACTGGTTAGAGCTAAGATTGAGAGAGATTTCAAGTGATGAAATTTGACCCAGTTCCTTTGGAATTTCACCAGAGAGACGATTGTTTCCAATGTCCAACAATATCAGCTTCCTGCAAGACAATATCTCTGCTGGAATTCTGCCAGAAAGTTGATTCTTTGACAAAAGAAGCTTGCTTAATTCTGTTAGGGATCCGATGCTATGAGCAAGTGAGCCTGCGAGCCTGTTGTCTGAAAGGTCCACAAGCTGTAAGCTTGTAGGCAGAGTATCAGGAACAGAACCAGTAAGCCCATTTGAATGAAGATCAAGAAACTCCAAGCTTTGACATCCGACTAATGATGGAGGAATTCGCCCAACAAGATGATTTTCACTCATGTCAACAAAATTCAAGTTCTTCAAGTTTCCCATCTCTGATGGAATAGTACCAGAGAGCCTATTGTCATTCAATCTTAACCGGCGTAAAGTGGTGCAGTTTCCTATATCTGGTGGTATAAAACCAGATAAATCATTGGAAAGTAGAAGCAACTTAGTGAGATTTCTCAGGCCAAAAATCTCTTTTGGTATTGGACCGGAGAGGTTATTGTAAGAAAAATCAAGAGCCTGAAGCTCTTGACATTGAGAAAGACTCTCTGGAATATTGCCTGTTAGCTTATTTTTCCAGGCAAAGAATAGAGTCAAACCATTTATATTGCCAATATCAGCAGGAATCTCACCAGATATTGCATTGTTGTCAATTTCCAAATGAGTCAATGCTGTGCAGGTTGCAATTTCAATTGGTATGGTACCTGACAGCTGATTGACACTAAGCTGAAGCTCTTGAAGCTTTAAGAGGTTTCCAAAACTTCTCGGTATGCTGCCAGTTAGAAGATTCTCTGAGAAATCCACAACTGTCAGCTCAGTGCAGCTTCCAAGCTCATCTGGAATTGCACCAACCAAGCTGTTCTGCCACAAGAGTAAGCTTTTAAGCTTGCTGAGAGCACCAATTCTCCCTGGGATTGGACCTGAGATTGAATTCTGATACAAGTAAAGATTCTGCAACTCACTGCAGTTTCCAATCTCCTCTGGTATAGGACCTGACAGCAGAGATGTGTAAATGGCAACGGTTTGAATCCTTTTCAGCATTCCAATTGACGAAGGAAGATTTCCAGAAATGCTGGTTTCGGCAAGGCCTAACATGACCAAGTTGCTGCAGTTGCCTATCTCCCAAGGCAGCTCCCCCTTCAGATTTTGATTCCCACCAGCTCGAAAGACTTGCAGCTTACTCAATGCTCCAATACTCTCTGGAATTTTTCCACTGAGTTGATTGTCGTAGAGTGTCAAATATGCAAGACTTGACAAGTTTCCGATGTCAGAAGGAATTTCACCTTCAAAAAGGTTTGTGTTGAGATACAAACTTTCCAGCTTCCTCAGCCTGCATATTTCTGTAGGAATTTCACCCCAGAGAGAGTTGCCACTAAGATCAATGAAAGTAAGCTCGCGATAGTCTCCAAATTCTTTTGGGATTGTGCCAGTGAGGTTGCATGATGAGATGATAAGCCTCTTTAAGGACTTGAGAGGCTGAAATATTGAAGGCAATGAGCCTTGCAAATCCACTGCTTTCAAGCTTATCTCCACCACTTCCCCATTTGAGTTGCAGTGAATCCCAAACCATTTGCATGGACTTGTGTCTGCAGGATTCCATGAGCTTAATGCATCTGTTGAGCTGTTTAAACTGTTCTTCCATGTTAAAAGAGCCTGGCCTTGTTCATCAATAGCATCACAAGTAGAAAAGAAAAGAAAGTTTATTGAAATAAGTAACAAGGTGAATGAGAAAATGTTTTGAGAAAACAAGAGATGCCTTAGAGCTGCAGGCATTGCTTAGAGATGAGAACAGGTGATCTGTTTTGGGATTGTTGAGGGGAGAACCCCATGTTTTGTTTATAGAAGAAAAGCAGAAGATCTGGATCCAAGAGCACCTTCTTTTTTATTTATTTATTCATTTATTTATTTTCTTTATAGTATTATTGTAATTAATTGGTGCAGTCGTTAATTCAAAGAAGGCGATGCTGATGCAGATGGGGTTTTTTGGTTTTATTTATGTAAGTGGACTTTTTATGAAGTTATGCTGTCAATACTAAGCAGAGATTTTTAGCTTTTGCTTTCTGAAACATACCCTCTGGTAGTTTTTACTAGGAGTAACGATCATAAAGCAACGTCTTGGTGCCTAATGCTATCAAAATAATTTCCGTTTTCTAACTTTTACCCGCTCTACCTTCTTGTTTCCTCTTTTTTGGTCATTTTTTTGGGTCACCCTCAAAAGCGAATTTCAACTTGTCGCACCCCAGAAACAGATTAAAAAGAAGATTAGCACTGGCACTATATCTTATCAAAATTGCCCCATTCGATTGATGGATTTCATCCATCAGAAAGTGACAGCTTAATGATCAAACCAACGAGATACACCAACTATTCTTGAATGTCTTAGCTCTTGCTTAGTTAAAATTAAGATGATCATTCATATCATATCTTCTGTACTAAGCCAAAAGCTCGAGGTGGTCCATCAATTTATGTGGACACAAATCAATGAAACAGCCAAATGCAGTACATTCTGTCACATAGTTTTTGGCTTAAACCCATCGTTATTTTGTGCCACAAATGAAGGTAAAAAAACTCTTAAATTTACAATTTTACTTAATGTATATTGACAGCAAATTCCTGTGAATTTTTGGGATCTTGTATAGAAGCAGATTAGGTATATTTACTGCATATAAAAATAATGATAATGCATTGATGAAGATTTTAAATTTGTGGAATCTGATGGAGAAGTGAAGTGCACATGAAAGTAAGGAATAAGTGAAAATATAATTAGTTTTCCATAATCTGCAAATCTGGTCAAGCTGTCTAGGAGTCTTTGCTGTAAAGGATTAAAAGAATACATATAAAATGAACATTTGCCGTGAGTGGAAGAGACAGCATTACACCAACTTAGAGTTCTTAATTAATTTTATCAACCCATTAAAGCTAAATGGCCTGCAGAAAACGAAAGATGGTTCATAATAAAATTGCAGATGATATGGATCAGCATCTCTCATGCCATGGCAGTTAACATCATTATTGGGTCACGGGACTGGTTTCGACTTAATATTTAAAGTCTTAATATTAATGATTCAAGATTTATGGAAGAACTAGATGTAAAATTTGCTGCAGTTTTGATATTCAATGTAGCAGGAAGGTGAGTGACTTTTGATCTTCATCCTTTATGTTTCTCTGAATATACGAACATCCATTAACTTCTTGTGCAAAATTTGGCCAGCATGAATAGCGATTGGTGCTTGACATGATTTTGCAAAGGCCCTTCTTCATACACACACACGCACACACATATAGGAAATTAATACAATAGGGAAAAACATATTTGATTGTTGAACAAAAAGATCTATAAGAACCGAAAAAAGAAAATTAAAGGGACTATAATATGCAATAACATCAAAAAAAGAGATAAGGACCCCTAATAAATATGTATTGTACATAGATGAGCAAGAATATGAAAAAAAAATTATTGTACACTCTAAAATGGTCCCCTCATTCAACTCCACTTTTGATTGTTTACTTTTTGGGTGAAATGCAACTTGTAAAAGTTTTCCTGCCTTAAGACATAAAGGATTCATTTGTAAGATATACATGAAATATTTTGTGGTACGCTAATGGGATGATGTCAATTTTCACCTATAGCAAAATAATAGTTTAATCTCCCAAATATGTGATGCAGCAAGGCCTCTTTTGAATTTCTTCTGAATTAACAGAATTAATTTTTCACTATTTGAAGACATGGGTAATGTTGACGTTGTAACATCTAATTGAATTTGAGCCTGTCTTTTTAGTTGCATACATATTTCTTAAAAGCACTTAACCAGCAAGTGATTCAGAGCACTAAGCATGTTGCGTCAACTATTGACTTAAAAAATAGAAAAAAAATGAATACAAATATAAGAACTAATCTAAATAGATCCAAATCGAAATCACAATATGAGAATATAGCTAGACAGTAGAGATCTCATCACATGAACTTGATCCCATCCATGGTTTATAAATTTTCATGCTCTTTAGCTCCAGAATGGATGGGAATCTGGTAAATTTTTCAAAGTTTTGAATTGGTTTTTGAAATGGCAGAAAGGATAGAAGTAAGGCACATGATATGACCTCATAGTGCTAGTCTTTGGTACAACAAAAGTACAAAATTGACAGAAAGGTAACTAGAAAATTGCAATGAATGTTGCAAAGATTGGAGAAAACCTTATGTTTTAAGCTTAGACTTATAATAATAATTAAACATACTGCTCTTTCAAATTCACTGGAGCAATTTTTTTAATGATTTAGTTGTCAGTTTCTTGGTTGTGCCATGAGATTTGCACATGAATGGGAGAGAGAAAGAGAGAAAGAGAGAAAGAGAGGGAGAACATGGAGATAAAGAATAATTATACTCTATTCATTAGTGGAAGAAGGGTGGTTAAAACTTAAGAGGTTGATTAATAAAAATTATTATACAAAGATGTTTATTGGGAAATGTGTTTAAAGGTGTTAAAGGAAAATGTCGTGTTACATCATCGCAGTGATATAACGTGATATTTAAATCCAACGATCAGAAAATATGAGATAAAAAATTATATTATTTTTACTGTTAGATCATCATATACGTTATACGATAACGTATAACAAAGTTTTGCATGGTCTCGGTAAGGAAATATGAATAAAGAATGAACGCATCAACGGTTAAAATAAATCAAATCCCATTTCTTGCATTGCATTTGTTTGAAACTTCAAAGTTCATGTACATATATGTATTCATTCATATGCAAGGGGCCAAGTTAGATATGTATATGAAATAATTCCTACGGATATAAAACTATTTTCTTAGGTATGTATATGAAATATATAATTTTATTGGATTGGGCTATATGGGGACAAATCATTAATAAATAAGCATATTTTTGGTTAAAATCATGGTTAGACAGTATGTGAAATCCTTTTTTTGTTGGGACTTGCAAGGGCCAAGCCTCTTGAAGACCTTCAATTGGTAAATGTCATGTATTCATAATATGTCTTTGTTAATTGAATAAAAAACGGGGGGGGTGTCAATGGTAGTAGCTTAAGAATTTTAGATAAATAACAAGAGTTTTAAAGAATTATGATGACAAATGATGTGATATGTCTCATTATAAATTTATTGGGGGAGAGAAATTTAATGTTTTTTTAATCTAAAACTGGGTGGGTTTGAAAAAATGGGCGTGTGAATCCTATAATGGACCTACAATTGTACCATCACAAGACGTTTAATTGCTTGGACATGGCCACACGTGCTATGGAGTTGGCAATTTGGTTTTATGTGGAATCCATGCAACCCCACAAATATTTTAGTGATTTAGTCCTAAAATCAACAATTATATTGATGATGGATCCAAAATATTATTTGTCATTTCCTAAATCCAAAACCCACATCCCACAGTAATCAATAGTCTCCTCCACGACCATGACCGTCTCCATAATGAAATTTCAATCGATTTTGATTGATTTGGTTTTTGCATTATTTGGTGCAAATTATTGCCGCTTCTCCCTCAAAGTTGACCTCTATCAAATACTTGCTTAAGTTTATCTCCTATTTCTTTAACTAGATTATTCAATTATCTCTAAAATGGTTTTTGTTTGGCTGAATTTCACATTTTTTAAGTTTTCAAGAGGCTTCTAAATCTATGAATGGGCGATAATTTTGTAACTCACCAAAGTTTTGCCTCTTTAGTGTTGCCGGCTGATTTTTTGTGAGTGTTATGTCAATAATTTTTTTTTTTTTTGGGACCAAATATAATACAATTAAATCAGTCCAAGCACTTGAAATAACTTCAAAATTTTGTAAAATAATACCCCAGAAATAGAAGCAGTAGAACACTGCCCTAGCATTATTTATTGACTCCTATTATTTCTTGAATAGTACACTAGAAATAGCATAGATATGGAGATGAGGAAACAAAACTTTCTTTTAAAATAAAGCACAAAACATAAAACATGAATGAATTATAGATAAAAATCGGTGGATGAGCACTTCAGAGCTAGTCACTTTCAATTTAATAACATGGGTTTTTATTCTTTCACTACTTTAACCATAGCAAAATAACAAGCTAGTACAAGAATTATTAAAGTGTAACATTTTAGCTACATTAATTATGAAAACATAATATTTTACCACTTTTTTATTGGTTCTGTTATTTAAAATTTGGAAGCTTTATTTAATTTATTCTCGATCAAGGCCATCTAGACACAAGTAGTATAATTTCAATAGATTTCGGAAGGTTAATATTAGTAAACTATAATTATATTTAAAAAAAAAAATTCTGTCCCTTTCAATTGAATCGCATTATTTAATAGAATTTATTTATTCTTCCTTTAGTCATAATGCATAATACTTGGTTAACAATAGACCACATCTCTTTTGGTTACAATTTTTTTATTTTTTTTTTGGTTTCTTTTTGAATTATCAAAGCAACGCCTATGTGATACACCATAGAGTTAATTGATTTGAACGCTATTTTGGCTTTCCCTTTTGTTAAGGCTATAAAAAATATTTTGATTGTGTCATATACTCATATGAGGAGTTTAAGCCCCTCAATTTGCTGCATCCTTTTATCACTTTATTTATCTTAGTGAAGAAGATGACCCATTACTTTCAATAATGCTCTTTTAAAATCCAGGGTTTGTCATGTACAAGCTCAATAAAGGTCAAATCACTGTCCCCCTAATCCAACTTTGCTGTAGTAATCTTTCCCTTAATTTCAGGATTTGGGTTCCCAAACACATCTTTTTATATATCACTTTGTAATATTGTATTAGTGAATTATGTGTGTAAAGAGAATGAAAGCTCTTAGACTGGCTTATATAATTCCACCCATTAACTACAAGAACACAGCTTGTAACAAAATTTAATCAAAGATCCACAGCCAAACTTTGTGGCTTAGGCTTTTCGGTCCACCTCAATTCAATAACCTTGATAGGATCGTAGCAACATGGATGAGGTCAAGGGTTTTCCATTTTCACTTTGTTAATGATACTTTTAGGAGTAGAGCTTCTAACACACCTTTTAAAACCATTAAGAAAGCGCCCTTTTTATTTTTATATCTCTTTTTTATGAAACTATAAAAAAGGCATAAAATTATAATAGAATTTCAGTCAGATCACCGTCGTTTAGAGTAAATTTTGTACATGTACTTTTACATAAAAATAACTATTATTATTAAATAATTTATTTCTTTATTGTTTCAAGATTAACTATATTATTTATTAAGATTAAAAAATAGCTATAGACTATGATTTGTAAAGAAATTTTTGTTTAATTAAATTTATATTTATCTTTTTACGTAAATTATAGAAACAATACAACTGTAATTATAAAAGTGGGCTGATGGAAGGGTGTCAAAAGGGTGTGAAAAGCATCACTCTTTTTACAATGGGTTTGCATCTAAATTCCTCCAGCTCAAAGAGATTCGCGTTGGGGCCTGATGAACAAAAACTTAGGCCCCTAAAAAAGCTAATGTAGCTAACGTTGATTGCGTTGAACATTTTATCAAAAAACAAGAGCTTGGAGCTGCTTCAGTCAATTTAAATGGAAACGCAGAAGATTACCACGAAAATGAAATTACCGCCAAGAAGTCTGCATTTTCATTTTACAGGCCAGTTTCAACAGGATTCCACAATCCAGTGCCAGTTTCAATATTCCTTCCTTAAAATTCTTACGCACAGACTATTGCAAAACTGATAAAAAGTACACACCCATCTTTCACACCCTTGAGAAACTAAAAAAAAAAAAAAAAAAAAACTAACAATTCATACTGCATTTGCTCATCCGTCCACATTAAGAAAGAGCAATCTCAGACCGGCATCTGTGAAATGGGAAACGAAAAGACTATCATAGCACAATTGAACAAAATTCGGGAAAATTCTTGTTGCTGTTAATCTGTATTTTCAATTCAATCATTCAGAAGATGAGTAATGTACATGGTGCAACATCCCCAAAAGTTGCGCCAAGGTCACCTCCCAAAACATCTCATTACTGAAGAGGTAAGAGCAGAAGTGAGGAATTTCATCCCTGCAGAGCCACCAGGGAAATAGGAAATAGCATAGTATGCAAGCGCTAGAACCTAATGCACAAAAACAGCAATCCAAACATTAGATAGTATATTTGAATTTTATGTGAACAGAAACTTTTATCCGATGAATAGGCAGAAGATATTTGGGCAAATTCAGATAAATTACAAATCAACTGCTCTTTTATTTGAAAGAACATGAAAATGGTGTTTTTTAACGGAAGCAGCATTTCATACCTGAATAACAGAGAAGAGCACAGAAAGAATGTAGCTGTGAAGCACCATGGAAACATATATGGTGCCTGCCATACTGCCTATGAATCCCAATGTAAATGGAAGTCTCTGGAGAAGTAGTTAAACAGGAGGTAAAAGGAAAAGAAAACAAAGCATCAGATATGCACAATTGAATAAAGAAGATGATCATCTTCCACATCTTAAAGAAAACCGTCTATAAAATGAATTTGAAGGTAAGTTCAAATATAGCATTAGGTACCTCTTTTGATGACATGTGGGCTAGCTGATTCTTTGGACCCCTAAGAGCAAAGAATGACCCAATTATAAAGCCACATCCAAGGGTAAAGCAGAGAGCAAATTTCTGAGGCATCAGCACCATGACTGGAAGGAACATGGTAAATGCAATGAAAATGAAGAACACCCCACTAGCCAGAAACAAGCCAAAATACATAAGGGCTTTTCCAGAAGGGACAGTGCTGGTGGCGGATTGAAGATTCCCAGGTAGATCTCTCACTCCTTTTGAAACCCTGATAGAGAAACTCTAGATAAGATTGTTATCAGGACACATAACTAAGAACATATATAAGAATCTGGATTTATAACTATCGCAAGGCAAGCCGAGCTACCCGAACTGCCTGAGCTGCCAGAACGAGCCGAGCTAATAGAGCTAAACTGCCTATTTCACCAGAGAAGCTCAAATTGGTGTGTAAACCCCTGATTCAAGATTTCAACCTAACATGTCTTATTAAAGATTTCACCCTAACGTGTCTTTCTCCCACTTGTAGCCACACCATCCAAATTCTAGAATGTTGTTGCTTTAAGTTCCTTTTCTGATGATGAAAACTTCAAGGATGATAATGTTTATTTCTTAGCAAGAGTTTAAAGTACTACAAGGAAATGAAACAAGATAGAAATGAAAATCCTTTTCAAATTGTGATTTATTAGAACTTAATCACCATTACACACTTGCAGTTACCATGCACATTGCATAATTAAAATGGTCCAGGCTAAGCATGAATATCATAAATCACCAAAGTCATTGTGAAGTCACAAAAACCGAAATTAAATCCCAGAATAACTTCTGCATCAATCATAGATCCTTCCCTGTCTGCATTATCTCAATGTCAATGTGATTACACGGAATGAAGCATTCCCCCTACTTTAAATTTGTCTTTTCAACATTCTTAAAGACCTTCCACCCAGGAACCAGTGGAATTGACAATTGGCACATCCTCCACAATATCACATCTGGATCCAAAAGTCCATCAGCTAGCTTCAATCACAACACCCTATGAAAAGGTTAGTCATGCTTATTTTCAGCTTCAAATTGACACCACATAATTCAGGTTGTAAGCATTTCCTACTAGGGTTTAACTCATGTAGTTAAGGGACTAGACTGTATTTTAGATTGTTCTTAGGTTCAAGTCTTGCCTAACCACTTAGATGAGGAACGGAGAGAAAGAGAAGCAACCACATCTACAGAGCATCATTAAAGGACAAACAAATAACAGAAATGTCATAAAATATTGTCCCTTCCACTGGACACAAACATGTCTTTGTTTTGAATGAGAAATATTAATTAACAACTTTAGAATTGTGAAATATTGCCCTTCCAGTCAGCACAAATATTAATTAACAACTCTAGAATGGTGAAATACTGCCCTTCCAGTCAACACAAACATGTCTTTTGGAACAGAGACCAGCTGATAGCATAACCAAACTCCTAATTCCTACATTCACTTGCTACTTAATCTAGATTCAAGACAAACAAGGTACAGTGTATCCATTTAATGCTTTTAAACCACTAAAGGAATTAACTTTTCTTCATTGTACTATCAAACATGAGTTTAGTTTTACACTCTCTCTTTAAGAAACTCAAATCATCTAACATCAGCGTAAAGAAATCACCATAAATACTTCCATAACACGACACTATGCATCAACAGAATGCCCATAGCAAAATTCAGCTCCTCAGCAAACATTTCCCCATTACCACTTCCATAAACACAACCTAAATCCAGTAACAAATCAACACACCCCAAAACCCCCACCACGTAGTAAATCTGTACATGTAACATAAGGAACCAAAAATCCAATAAATCCCAAACCCCGAACCCCAAAATCCATAAATCCAAGCACCCATCATCAAATTCAGCAAACTAAATCAAACAGTGAATACACATAATCCAGCTGATACACATAAAGCTTAATTCTTTGTAAGAAATGGAGAAAACTAAACAAATCCCGATAACTGTATATTATCCAAACCCAAAGACACAAGATCAAATTCAAGCATAAGGATAATGGGAGAAGTAATGAGCAACTACGGTGACAGGAATCAAGACCAATTTTGCCTTACACATTAAAGGTGCCGGAGACCGTATCGTTAGCGGACCTAACAGCTGATTCAATATCGAACCCGAAAGCCAACCCGGACCCATCCTCAGAGTCTCGTGTGGCAGCGTACGAGTTCCAATCGGCCAGTAAAGAGGATGAGGAGGACGACGTCGTTTTCTGGAGCTGATCTTCGGTGCCGCTGCTCTGTGAGAACCAACCCTGCGCCATTTTTTGAATTTTTTCACCAAATAAAAACCCCGCAGATAAAGGAATATTTGATTTTCCTTTTTTAAATCTTTGGGGGTGCTCTGGTGGTATCAGTTATAATCTTTCTGCTGGTGGGAAAAATTGCGAATCTGGGTTTGTGGTTGGAAGTATCATTGTCGTTGCAACAAAGCTTGAAAATTAAGCAAAGTTATTTTTCGGGGGAAGAATGATACGACGCCGGTTTGCTCGAATTGTACTAGATTATTCAGGGACTCAGGGTGAAATCTGGACCCGCGACGGGACGTGCGTCAAAATTTCATTACCAGTAAATTTTTGACAGCATTCCGTCACATATTATAACGTCCTCCTTGTGTATTATATGAAATCAAAGGAGTATTAAATGGTAAAATTATTTCAAGAAAGTACCAACTAATAAAAATAAAATTGTTAGTTCACCTCGAATATTAACTTGGAAAAAGATACATAATTGTGAGCAGTTTTCTCTTGCTATCAATCCATAGAAGAAATGGTGAACAAATTTTTACTTTTTCAAGTAGCTTTTGAACAATTACATTCATAAACACAATGATGAACAGTTTTTTCGATCTCATTTAATCCGCGATTATCTGTTATGTTTTTGCATCATCTGCACTTGTAAAATGTTCTTCAAATTCTATACGCTGCAGCAAATTTTCAGCAGAAACAATCTGAAGAAGCTGTTTGGCTGAAGGTGAACAACATTGTTCTCACGGTGAAGAAATAAAAATGTATAAACATGTATGGTAGTAATTGTCATAGAACACATCTTTGATAATAATGAATGAACAGTGTGGGAGTTCCAGTAACTTAATCAAAGCAACAAAGAAACGAATCTGAAGAAGAACTTGGATGAATATGTCATAAATGAACTCATAGTACTTTCAAGAGCTGCACCTCAAATATCAAAGGCTCATTTGCATGAGACAAAAGGCTACGACGAGGGCCAAACTGCAGTAGATAACCACAAATGTAATGGTATCAGTTAACTTTACTGACAAGATTTCTTCTTCTTGTCAGAAAAGAAAATAAACAAAAGGTGAAAAAGAAAATCAAACATCAGGAACACAAAAGTCCACTGGAAATCAAAGTTTCAGAGAGTTAAACGAAGGCAAAACCTCATCAGGGATAGGTTTTAAGTTTTCGTTGATGTATCCCGCGGAAGGCGGTATCAATGCTCTTCTCTTTCCTGTGAAAGATGTAAACGTCATTTGATTAAATTTATTAAGCAGAAACAACTCATATAAAAACAGAAACAATTGTCATCATGATGAATTTGGAAATTCCATATCAATACAAAAATGAAATGATACAACTTTTGCGGTCAGTATTTTTCTTGGACATAGAACTCATTTTTCTTAATAGCCAGGTCTACAGAAAGAGAGGGACATGTAGCAAAAGTTCCACAGAAAATGTGATGAATGGCAAAAGAAACATAACCCCAAGAAAATATGGGCAACTGAAAAGAATAAAATAATTAATTTTAAATAGTCTGCAGCAAAGTAACAATTCAGCCCTTCAAGAATTGGTTAGTAACTTTTGTGGAAAATCAACCCCGGAAATGTAGGATCTAAAATCTCTGTTACATACCGCCAACCTTCATCCCAACCAAAACCTCCTTAAGGCCCTTTATAATCTGTCAAATTGTGCAAATTATGTCATCAAATCATGCCAGACAAGAAAAGCAATGATTGTGATAAATATCTGTTGAACAATTTCGATGAAGTTCTTTATGCTCCAATCTGTTAAAATGGGAAAGGTGCTAACCTTGTTCTCGTCCAAAGGAAGTATCACAGGTGTACTTTCTCCACTGAATTGATCCACAGTACTGCATTTAAACACAGAGTTTGCAGATGTGGATTGTATAGCAGAATAAGGTAGTGTGCAAGTGCAGCATTAAAGCAAATCTTATCATAGAAAGACTCAGGACTATAATCTAGAGGCACGTCCCCCAAACGAGTACTATTAAAATCACCAGCACGATGTATGCAATTACCTATGTACAAAATATCCATTTGAACGTCGGCATACGTAATTTAATTGAACCATGTCTCCTTCACTAGCTTCAGGTCCTTCCCCTTCAAAAATCTCTGGAAATAAAGCCGAGAAGTAGTACTAATTGATTTAACAAATGTCCATCAAATTCTCATCATAATCAATAAACTAACATATTTGAAAAAGTTATACCTTGAATTCGTACTCCACTGGCAAGCTTTAATGTCCTGGACACTTCAGACAACAATAACAACCTTATATTAGTAAATACTAGAAAGCATCTATTAAAGCTCGACATAACCTTCTCATTTGCCAAGATTAATTAACTAAAAATTCAAAATATGAACATGAAAAGAAAGCTAAAACATACAACATTTTACCGAATTGCTTCAGGTTCCTTCATTTCTGGCATTGGTGCAGCAAAATCAGGATTTACATGTAATAGCATGGAACTGAATCCAATAAACTGCAAAAGCGTCCTCCTTGGCAATATTTTGACCGTTACTGAAGAGAATTTGGCATGTAAATTCTGACTCATGCCACCATTGGGTCTTTTTATGCTGCTGTCATAGTGCCAAAATAACAACACGGTCGAATAAATACACCAGCTAAAAACATGAATAAGCATGCAAAATTGATATCCCACCACAATACACAAACTGCTCCTAATATAAATGAAGCACCTAAGATAACACCAGAAGGCACCATTTGGTCAGTTTATCAGATCAGAATAAAGAGAGGCATATCATCACATTTTGAACTTACACTAGTCCCGTGTCCTCATTGAGGTCATCTGGAGACAGCAAGGCAATTCTATGATACCCAGCTGCCAAAATCTTGCCCCCTAAAGTTTTGATACAGCCTCTTATAACAAAAATTCTGCTTAAGAATTATTAACAGTATATGAAGGATTTGCACAGTTGGAATATGCAAAAGTGGCTGATAATTATGGACAAGTTAAACAAATTTTCTACATAAGCAACTAAAACCGAGTACTGTAAATGAAGAAAAAGACTGTTCTATTACTTACCTTGCAGATTTAGAAGCACACGGGAAGAGCAGCGATGACTGAATTGCCAGAGTTCCCATGACCGGAGAGCCGCACAAATGGATTTTTCCTTGGAAAAAAAAAAACAAAAGAGTTTGAGTTGGTTGTCAGTTGATTGTAGTGGATAAGTTGGTGTACTTTCGAGTGGTCCGAGGAAGTTACGGGCTGGGGTGTGTTGGGTTGTGACTTGTGCTTGTCTATTAAGAAACCTGTGTTTAACATATTGGGCTTGAATTTGAACCTCGCCGAGTCTAGACTAGAGGGGTCTTAAAAAATAGAGTGACAGCAATTAGAGATCAGTTCTCTAATTTTCATTAGTATATAATAATTGTTGTAATTTTGACTAATTGTTGTAATTGTAACTTTCACGTTATGAGAAAATGACTTTTGAGTCCTCCATTGGATAACAACTATCGCTTCTAAACATTTATAGGTGTGAGTAGAAGTTACCTATATTTTGACAGGTGACGTAAATATCTTAGCTGTGCTCACAAGGGCGATGTCAGGAGTTTTATTACGGAGGGCTAAAATGTCTTTTAGTGAAGGAGTTAATTAGTATATCTTTTTAGAGGGCCATATTAAAATTATTTTTAAGAAAATAATATGTACCTATTTTATTGAAAAGTTGATCAATGTAGATTAAAAAAAAAAGTGAATGAGAATTTATCATTAATTAGATTTCAATAATTTTAAAGAGAAAATAAACTGAGTTGGCTCCTGGCCCGCAATTTGCTAAGCATTTGATTAAGAAAATAATGAAGGAAATGAATCATAAATTATTGATGTGATTTAAATAAATTATAACATAAAATTAAAATTGAACTTGAGATGATTGTATTGTAAATCACATTCTTTAATTTTAGGACCAAAAATAATATTGAGGCATTTAATATTTTCTTTTATATGTTTTCTATCATCAAAGAAGCTGAAATACTTTCAGAACAGCAGTCTCATTCTCATGAAGTGTGAGGAAAGTGGTTCGATCCCCGTAGACGCATTGCAAGGGTTTAATTTATATTTCCTTCCTTGGAGCCTCAGAGCTTGAGTGAAGGTAGTCTTTCTCCCAATATGAGAGTTTGACGTCCCTCGAATATTTGAGAGGGTTTAAAATCTGAGCGGTGTCATATCAGAATTAATATAAACGGATCTCAGTAGTTGTAAATATAAGTTGTAAATCATATAATATGAGTTGTAATCTGAGCATTAGTCTCATGTAATTAAAAAAAAAAATGAACTCAACTGATTGAGATAAATTATTGACCATAGTAGAAAAAATTTATAAAAAAAAGCCATATTTTATTATTAATTGGCATGATTTTGTCAGCAGATTTGGCCATTGATTCCCTTTGTCACGATCAAGATTTGTTGAAAAATGACTTAGCTTCAGTATTGTTTTAATCTTTGACTCAAACATCCACCTTTTTTCTCTGTTTTTCTCAATTCATTCATGGCGATACAGCAAGCCAGTGGTTGCAATCCAATGAAAAAAGTGGGACTGTAACAACAGAGCGCAAGTATGCTGGCAAAATCATTTTCATCATCAAAAATCTTCTTATTCTTTACCAGGTTTAAAAAATGGCAGTTAACTACATTTGACATGAAGATTGAAGAGAGAGGAAAAAATGATTGGAATAACATTTTGAAGAGAGAGAAAGTATTTATTATTTCTACTTTTTTTAAAATGATTAATTTCGGATTGAATTAATTAATTTTAAATCACTCTTTTATTTTTTTTCCCTTGCCTTTTGAATAAAAAGGTAACTTGAATTTTTCAAAAAAAAAAAGGCAACTTGAAGTTTTAAAAAATATGAGGGGTAATTTAAAAATAATTAATTTATGAGAGAAGTATGCTGAAATTTTTCATTTTTTAAATTCTAAAATTTCATTTTTTAAATTCTAAAATTTTAGAGAGACAATGGAAAAAGAGAATTAAACAGTTGTCCCAATATATTGCACCACATGTCCAATTATCTTAAGTCGATGACTCCATATCAGCTTGTCAAGTGAAACATTCTATGCATTATAAACTTTCTCCAAACTTAGATAATAAAGAGTGAGAGAGCCTTACTGAGAAATGAGTTGAGGTTGACATGAAGAAATTAACGAGCACAAATAAAAATTAAAATATTATTAAAAACATTTATAATAACATTGTGAATAAATCTGTTCATAAAGATTTTATTTGGGGAATGAAATAAGGTGATTAAGGTAAGATGTTTGCTTAGACATTACTGTATTTTCCTCAAAGAAAAAAAAGAGTAAATAGTTAATAAGTGACCAAGAGATTATTTGGTGATTTTGAGTACATCACCTCGACCAAAAGATATGTCTGGTGACCTTGGCAAGTCGCCTCAACCATGAGATAATTTCAATTACTTCAACGAGATCATCTCGACCAGAATATTATTTGGTGACCTCAAGCATATCGCCTCGATTAAGAGATTATTTAGTGATCGTGAGCATATCACCTCGGCCAGGAGGTTATTTGATGGCCTTGAGCACATCACCTCGATCAAAAGATTATTTGGTCACCTTGAATACATCACCTCAACTATGAGATTATTTGATGACCTCGAGTAAATCATTTCTATTGGGAGATCACCAAAACTCGGTCAAAACAAATAACTACAAATCTCCTTCAAAAAATTAAGGCACAAATTCGATTCATTAATGGTTGCTGCCACGATCTAAAGTCGTCAGTTTTGAGTGTTTATAAAAACCCCAGAAAAATCACACTAGGGGATTATTTTCTCTCTTTTGGACTGGCAACTCATTTGATATTTTTTTCTTTGTCACTAGAAAATTTTTCTTTTTCTCATAATTTCTTTTTCTTTAAGATTGGTTATTTTCTATTATTTTCTTTTAAATTTATTTAAAAGTTTTTTGTTTAAAGTAATTATAATTAAGCCACGTGAATTGTGGCACCAGTTTTCTTGAAATATTATTAAAAATATTTATAATAACATTGTGAATAAATCTATTTAGGAGGATTTATTTAAAATTTTTCTAAAATTTTGGGTGGGTCACAAGTGCCTTCGCCACCGTTTGCCCGAGAGAAATATATGCCATAATTGTGTGATTTTTAAATATTTGATAAATCCCTAATGATAATATTAGTAATAAAAAGTTGCATTCTTATAGTGTTATAAAGAATAGTTAAAGGTAGCTTAGAAATGAAAAATTTTCAAGGAATTCAAGAATCGAGATTTAGAATTCTTTATATTAGAGCATCACCAAAAAACTCTTTAAATAAGATTTTATTACTTATTTAAAGAGCCACGTCAATATTTAAATCTCCAAAATGCACCTCAATTAAAATTCTTCCGATTAAAAATTATTTTCTCTCTTTAAATTTGAAGAGTTTCTTTCTCCATTTTCAATTTATATTTTATTATATTATATTGAAAAAAGAGAGAGAAGTACTTTAATTGCTATTAATTTTTTTTAAAAAAATAGTAATTTAATTAAAATAATAGTTTAACTTATTTTTATTTAAAAAGTCTTTTAGAAATAACATATTTTTTTACTATTTCATTTACCACATAAGTAAATAAATAAATATTTGAAGAGTAAAATTGATAGAACCTTTTAAAAATGTTCTCATGTTAATGAGTCGATAAAATCTTTATTTTATACAAAAATTTATAGTAAACATACAAGTTGTTGTTATTATTATTATTATTCTTATTATTATTATTATTATTAGTTTGTTGTGATTGAACTCTAACTAGAACAGGAAATTAAAAGTTAAATTTTAATAAAAGAAATAGAAATCCACTCCTGAGTCCAGCAAGTAATATATAAATCCTATTCGAATAACAACAACAACAAAAAAAAGGAAATCTGAAGATGACTTTAACGAGGCCTTCGGAGACTTGACTAAAACGCAGCGTTTCCACGAGGGCAAGAATAAAGCGCGTAGATATTCTGAATAGCGTCCCCCGAAGGTCAGCCAACAATCTCACAAACAAACCCAATTGCACAACAAAACACCAAAACCGCGGCCAACCACACACGTGGCAACCGGCTAAACCCCAATGTGAAATCAACAAATCGGCTGACTCGGCAACTCAAAAAGAAAATTAAAGAGAAAATAAAAACAAAACGTCAATAAATAAAATCGAAATAGAAGGATCTAGAATGTAGAAACCCTAACCCAAACGCTTCTATATAACGCTCGCTTTCACAGGCTCTTCAGCCACACTAACTCTTTGCGTTCTTCCTCTCTCCGTCTCTCTTCAGCTTCCAAAAAAACCCTAGTTTTTTTCATCAGAAGAGAATTTTTTTTTTTTTGTTGAACGGGAGGTCGTTTAGATGGCGTCAGAGGCAGAGACGTTTGCCTTTCAGGCTGAGATCAACCAGTTGTTGAGTTTGATCATCAACACCTTTTACAGTAACAAGGAGATCTTTCTTCGTGAGCTCATCAGTAACTGCTCCGATGTATGTATCTTTCTCATTGAACCCCTTAAATTTTTTTTGCTTCGTTTTTATGGCTTTAATTTTTGTATTTATGCTAAGAAAGATCAATATGTTTTAGTTGTCTGTTTTAATCAATATTCCGGTGCATGGTTCAATGTAGTTTGTGGATCCGTGTTTCTGTTTATAATTTGATTAATTCTCTTAATGTTGTTTCCTGGTTAGAAGCAGCAACCTTTCTAGGGATTTTTTTTCCTGTTTTTGTTGCTTTAGTGTTGAACAAAATAGCTTAGACATGTCCGAGGTTGATGTTGGTTGGATTTTATTTGGCTGGTTGTTTGAATTTATGATATTCAGTATTATATAGAAGAAACCTGGGCAAAAGTTTGTTTTTGGTTTATGGTGTTTTTTTTTTAAAAACGGATTGTTTATGGTCTTGTTTTGGTTGTGCTTACGTGTATTGATTTTGAATATGTGTTTATGGGCTGCTAATTAATTTTGCTGGCCTAAATATAATGAACAGGCATTGGATAAGATCAGATTTGAAAGCTTGACAGATAAGAGCAAGCTAGATGCCCAGCCAGAGCTTTTCATCCACATTGTCCCTGATAAGACCAACAACACATTGTCTATTATTGACAGTGGCATTGGCATGACCAAGGCTGGTGAGTATTTTTTTTATGTCGCTGAATACACAGTATCTAGGTGGGTTATACTGTAGCGTATGCATTTATTGGCACTGTGGTTTGGCTAAAGATAATTTTTTTTTTTAAATGTTGTCTTCAGATTTGGTGAACAACCTTGGTACAATTGCTAGGTCTGGGACCAAAGAGTTCATGGAGGCATTGGCTGCTGGGGCGGATGTGAGCATGATTGGTCAGTTTGGTGTTGGTTTCTACTCAGCTTACTTGGTTGCTGAGAAGGTTATAGTTACCACGAAGCACAATGATGATGAGCAGTACATCTGGGAGTCTCAGGCCGGTGGATCATTCACTGTTACCAGGGACACTTCTGGTGAGCCTCTTGGCCGCGGTACAAAGATCAATCTCCACCTCAAGGAAGACCAACTTGAGTACCTTGAGGAGCGCCGTTTGAAGGATTTGATTAAGAAGCACTCTGAGTTCATTAGTTACCCAATTTCCCTCTGGATTGAGAAGACCACTGAGAAGGAGATTTCTGATGATGAGGATGAGGAAGAAAAGAAGGATGAGGAGGGTAAAGTTGAGGATGTTGACGAAGAGAAAGAGAAGGAAGAGAAGAAGAAGAAGAAGATCAAGGAGGTGTCCCATGAGTGGTCATTGGTGAACAAGCAGAAACCCATTTGGATGAGGAAACCTGAGGAGATTACAAAAGAAGAGTATGCTGCCTTCTACAAGAGTCTGACAAATGACTGGGAGGAGCACTTGGCTGTGAAGCACTTCTCAGTTGAGGGCCAGCTTGAGTTTAAGGCTATCCTCTTTGTTCCCAAGAGGGCACCTTTTGATCTCTTTGACACAAGGAAGAAGCCCAATAACATCAAGCTCTATGTCCGCCGTGTCTTCATCATGGACAACTGTGAGGAGTTGATCCCTGAATACCTTGGTTTTGTTAAGGGTATAGTTGATTCCGAGGATCTCCCTCTTAACATCTCAAGAGAAATGCTCCAGCAGAACAAGATCTTGAAGGTCATCCGCAAGAACTTGGTGAAGAAGTGCATTGAGCTCTTCCAAGAGATTGCTGAGAACAAGGAAGATTACAACAAGTTTTATGAGTCATTCTCTAAGAACCTAAAGCTTGGTATCCATGAGGACTCCACCAACAAGACCAAGCTTGCTGAGCTGCTCCGATACCATTCCACAAAGAGTGGTGATGAGTTGACTAGCTTGAAGGACTATGTGACCAGAATGAAGGAAGGGCAGAACGATATCTACTACATCACTGGTGAGAGCAAGAAGGCTGTTGAAAACTCCCCATTCCTTGAGAAGCTGAAGAAGAAGGGCTATGAAGTGCTCTTCATGGTTGATGCCATAGATGAATACGCTGTTGGTCAGCTCAAGGAGTTTGAGGGAAAGAAGCTTGTCTCAGCGACCAAAGAAGGTCTCAAGCTTGACGAGAGCGAAGATGAGAAGAAGAAGAAGGAAACCTTGAAGGAGAAATTTGAGGGTCTCTGCAAGGTGATCAAGGATGTTTTAGGCGACAGGGTTGAGAAGGTTGTGGTGTCTGACCGTGTTGTTGACTCGCCCTGCTGTTTGGTGACTGGTGAGTATGGATGGACAGCCAACATGGAGAGGATCATGAAGGCTCAGGCCTTGAGAGACAACAGCATGGCTGGTTACATGTCCAGCAAGAAGACCATGGAGATCAACCCCGAGAATCCTATCATGGAGGAGCTCAGGAAGAGGTCTGATGCTGACAAGAATGACAAGTCTGTGAAGGACCTTGTCCTTCTGCTCTTTGAGACCGCTCTCCTCACCTCTGGTTTCAGCCTTGATGAACCTAACACATTCGGCAACAGAATCCACAGGATGTTGAAACTCGGGCTGAGCATTGATGAGGATGCTGGTGATGCTGATGCCGACATGCCACCATTGGAGGATGCTGCTGAGGATGCTGAGGGCAGCAAGATGGAGGAAGTTGATTAAGAAGCTATAATAGTCTGCGATAGTAGCCTTTTAACTATTTTCATTTTCATGGAACTATTTTTAACTAGGTGGTTTCTTTTTGTTATATGGTACTGCGGTGGTAGTAGTGTTTTTATATTTTAATTTTCCCTCTTTGTTTGAGGTTTTGTTTTATTAATTTGCAAATGCTAAAAGAGTATGCTGTTTCCGAATCTTAGTTGATATAGTTATCTTAATGCTGTCAGTTTATAAACTCGGTAACATTGGTTTTTAGTTTCTAATTTTGATTCGAGCATGTTATTGTTGCTTATGTTTAGTGCCAACGGGGGCAATGTGCATCTTTGGATGCTTCAAAACTTGGGGGCAATGTGCATTAGCCTTGAGCACAACCATGTTTACTTGCTGGTCTTGTGCAAGTTCAAGACGCCTGCTAGTGTAGCCGGCTTTTCGTTTCTGGGGCCCCAATGGAGAGGCAGGGCAGCAGGCCATCATGGGAGAGCTCAACCAGGGTTTTTCAATGCGAAATGGTGTGATTGGGTGAGTGAAATTACATTTTTTTTGTCATATGCTCCTATATTCTGATTCGAGGTTCTTCACTCTTTCTCTGTGTGGGGCGACCGAATTTGATTTTTAGTCCGGCCTGAAGCATTGACATGGGGTTTGATTAGAATAAGAGTAGGCAATTGAGGGGAGAGAAAAGTATATTGAAATTTTTAAATATTGATTTGTTACAAAATTATACAAAAAATTTTTTATTTGGATAATTTCACCTTTTTAATGTGAAATTTTTAATATTTATCATAAATGTAATTTAAAAAATTAGACAATAATTATATATATATATATATATATATATATATATATAACTAATAAAAAATTATTTTAAATAATATAAATGTATTTATAATTAACTTCTATTTAAAAAGTTTATTATCATAATTTTATTTTATAGTTAAATTAATTTAATTTGTTTCTAAATAAATTTTGACATAATGTAAATAATTTCTTAATTAATATATTATAATTTTAAAATTTTTATTTAAAAAAAAACAAAGTTGCTGCCACGGCCGCGATGTAGTGATGTTATTTCAACTAAAAAATTATATAAAAATTATTAGAAATTGATAATTTATAGATTGAAGCAACTTATATGGATGAAACACTTGATGTTTGTTCGAATTTGGAAAAGAAAATTTTCAAACTTTTTTAACTGAATTTAAAGAAAATAAATTCATTTTTTCACCCATACAACAATATGATGACGTTGATCATTGGCCGACGAGTCTAACGGTATCGGTGGTGACGTCCCATGCACTAGCGACGACGACGTCGACAATTATATGGCTACAGCAACAACAATTTTCTAACGATTTAAATTTAAATTATCTATTTTTGTTAATTAATTAAATAAATAAAGTGATTTTATTAAATTGTTAAAGTCATTACTTTTAACTTTTATTAATATAAAATTAATTCTCTACAAATTAAATTGATAAAATAGCATCATAAATAATAATTATTCGATAATATTAAATGAAAAGAGTAATCTTAGATGTTTGGACTACCAATAGAAGAGAGAGTTAAAATCATCACTCATCGACTTGGAGTATGAATTCCATATTATGATGTATATTAAATTTTAATAAAAATTAAATTCTTATAAATTAAATTCTGCCAAACATCAGAAAAAAAAAAAAAAATTAATTACTTTTCTCTCCCTATCTTTTCTTTCCAACCAAACACCACCTAAGCACATCTCTCTACAGGCTTGCAGCGTACATAGTTTCTTCTATTTCAGGTCTAATATTGAACACAAGAAAACAAGCAAACAAAACACACAAACTGCTGGACTTCAGATAGAAGAGATCAAAAGACACAGATAATGACAAGCGGGTAGAACACTAGTATTTAATACTAAATACACAAAAATAAACATCCTCAAAAAAGAAACCAATACCAATACAATGCAGAAGCAACACTCTCCCATGCCCTTCACAATCACGCATGAGAGAGCCATGTTGTCTATAAATAAACAAAACATAAAAATAACAATCTCTCTCGAGCTCTAACCGCTCCCTAGTTTAGGTATCTTCAACTCTTGAATGGAACACAAAGCTCGGGAACGTTGTTGTGATGTCCCTGCACAAGGATAATAGAATCAGAGTCAACCATACCAAAAGCTGCTTTTGCACAAACCAACCCAATCCAATTGTCGTCTCTTGCAAATTAATTTCACAGTTCTAAAAAGGAACTTGCAATAATTTATCTATGTTAAAATTACAACTGTCCTTTGCAACAGTTTCAGGTTCAATACATTAAATCTGCTATCCCATGTTAATGCATGAGCATCATGTTTTAATCCGTATGAATAAAATCTACAGGAATGTGAAGGCCAGTGCCAATATCACATTTTTAGGTCACGCACTTAAAAATGTCAACAATGCTGAGAACAGAGATATATTGAGGCTCCGGAATGCATAAAGCAGTGATAGTCAGTCTCTCTCAGAATTCCCTGACGGCCAGCAAGTATTTTCTTAATGCTGAGACAGAAGTAAAAACAATTTTTAATTAAACTCACTTGAGGTACTGGAGGGTCATATTCTTCAAAAGTGATGGATGACGCAAAACAAGGCTTCTCCACTCTTCCTTGTCAATTTTCCCATCATGTTTTGTATCAGCTTCTTCAAAGGTCTGAAACAAAGTTAAAGTTCATAATGTGAACATATTCACACCTTAAAAGGACAGCAGAATGACAAAAAACTTTTGAACAAATCAAAGCAGGTTGGGAAGCACCTTATCAATTATAGTTTCTATAACGTCATCCGAAAGATTCATGCCAGATTCTGCAAGTGTAGCTACCACCATTTGCTTCACCTATAAGGGGAAAAGTCCATGAAAAAGCTAAAATTTCTAAAAGAAAGAAAAACAAATAATAAATCAAATTCTGGATGATTTAAGATCACCCAGAGATCAAAATATTTACCTCCTGCCTCTCAATAAAACCTTGCTGCTTGAGATCATATAGTTGAAAAGAGACTGCATCAGAATACCAAATAACTAACAGAATGAATAGCTGAAAATGAAGTACAAAATCTAGATTTTGACATGCTTTTAAAAGCTCAAGTTTAGCATAAAGCAAGTAAAGCGCATAAAGAAAATTAGTTAATGGATTAAACCCACACTCAATTTTATCATCAATTGGGGCATTTGGATGGAAAACAGAAAGAGCACGAGCAAACTCTTCAAACCCTAGTATTCCATTGTGCTTTGTATCAAATAAGTCAAAAACCTGCAATCAATTAGCAATACATTACAATACTCATAGTATTCAACCAATATTATGATATTGAAAACTAAACATTTTGAAAATCAAACAAACAACAGTTACTAGTACCCGATCAGCAAACAAGCTCTCTTTTTTGTTTGTCTTGAATAATGCTAACTGGAACTCTTCCTGAAACAGGATTATAAAGAATCAAACTCAAACTATGGAATAAGCTAAAGGAAAACTAATCATCCGAATGTCTACATGAACGATCATCAAATATGCATGAAGAAAATCAGACATTACAATACAAAAGGTAAATTCAAATTTCTGTCTAAAATAGATATTGTTACCTTGTTAATTAGACCGTCATCAATCACAGCACTGCTAATCTTCTTAAAGAGCTCATACAGTGCCTCGATTTCACTTACACTAACTGCATCCAAGTCAATAAAAATAAAAATTTCATTCAAAGTTCCATGGTTGCTTTAAAATGCATATTAAATCCTGAGCATGCTTATGGTGCATTTACTAGTTGGTAATCAAAGTGGATAAGAATTGAATGGACTGAAATCGGAATGGAAAATGAAAATCAGAATAAATTATTTACCTAACCTATAGGAATCAAAATCAGGATGAGCTACATTACTATTGATGTATTTACTTTGTTTTCGAGTTGGAATGAATTATTGCAAGTTATTAAAATGACCATCATTGATTATTGTCATTACTTATTATAATAATTATGATTATCATTATCATTATTCAAAATAATTATTGTTAATAATAATAATAATAAATAAATTTTAATAAATATTATTATTAATATAATAATGACATTAATAAATAATTACAATGATAATAATAATAAAAAATAATGAAGGACCTATTTGCAAATATTACAAAAATTCTGCAGGGACCAAATGCAAAAGAAACAAAACTTAATTGAGGGCAATTTAGGGATAATGAAAATTCAAAGGGGTTAAATGGAGAGTTCAAGGAATGGGAACCATGTTGGCCCCTCATGTTTCATTCCCATTCCCCCCTCCCACTTTAACAAGCAAACACAATCAATCAATCACATTCTGGGTTCCGATTCCTTAATCCTACTAGTAAACACAGCCTTAGTGTGAGTAACATCTAATAATGAAATAAAATCTGATGATATTATAAGCTAACTAGCAAATTTTTCCATATTTGTTATATCTTCGGACAGCTGCAACTAATAGTCATTTATAAACACACAAGACAACTCATGCAATGAGAAGCCTGGACAAGTAATGGTGTAGACAGCGGGTCTGCTTGCAGTAAACAAATACACTCATATTTTCATGAAGAAACAGTAAGTTGATGCCATACAAACTGTCTCTCTCGCAAGTATTTCAGGATCTTCGAGGCCCCTAGATGGATTTGTATCACAGCACTGCAATAGGGAAGCAAATAAATGCTTAAATCCCTCTATGCACTGCAACATGATAGTTTCTGCACATCAAAACACTCCATACCTAGACAACACATAATAAGACAGTAGGAATCGTATTCAGTTTTCATAAAGCATAAAAACCCCATTTATAGAGTGCAAATAACAGAACAAACCTTTTAACCATTTCCTATTTCTACTCGGCAAGTCCAACTCCCAAAAGTTGCTAAACCCACCAATCAATATCTGTATTCACTATCATAATCAAAAGCAATATTCCATCAGCAGCAAAGATATGCAGAAGCAATTTAATATCAAAACATAATTCTAAATCTTTCAGTCATGACATACAGTCTCAAACACCAGCATTAACAACAGCAACAGCAACAGCAATAATTTTCTTAATGATGCAACAACAACTCAAATCTTACGGCAATGAATTTTAGTATTTACATATTCAGTTAGCAAAACATAATACTACAAATAAGAAGTCCCAAAATATCAAAAGTTTCAAAGTTTTTGTATGAAATAAAACATCATACAACAATCATCAACTCATCGCTATAAAATTAAATACAAACTTTACACAAGTACCCCATCTATCTGCTATCAATCATAATAAAAATCAAAACTTTCGAGCATTAGATGGCAAAATTAAACAATCTAAGATCCAATCATGCAATTCGAGTTCAAGTCCCAATTCAAAGAGATTAAGATTAAAAATCTATTAACCAAATCCGGAAAACTAATCTATAGATCTAGCAACAGCCTGAACTCGAATTGGCCGCCGAGAAATCGCAAAGAAAAATCAAAATTATTTTTCTCTCGGATTTTCTCGGGAAAACAAACAGATTACAGAATTATCTGTTACCTTTTTGGGAGAGCAGGAAAAAAATTTGAATTGGTGAGGGTGGTGGTGGTGTTGAGACTTGAGAGTGAATGAAGGCAGTTCTTTGAAGACGGGCAATGAATGAATTATTTCGAGTTTAATAATTTTTTTTTTTTTTTACTGCTTTTATATTAAAATGAAAATAATTATTATCATTTTCATTTTATTTAATTTTTACGTAACATGATTACATGAGGACGTTGATGGAAAAAGGAGTTTAATTTGTCCATGGGTTTTGATAATTACAGGCGGACACGTCGTCGTATTGATGAGTTGGACAGTTTCTCTGGTTTACGCGATCATCTCTCCTTACAGTTTCTCGATTAGGATTATTTCACACTTGCTTTATTACTTAATATTTAATAAATAATAAACAAAAATTATTTTTAAATGATATATTTGGAATTTATATATGACTCAACGAATGACATGTATCAGTGAAGTTTTTTTTTTTTTTTGTGTTAAATCATTAAGATTTGGATTCCACTCACTTAATCGGAGAACTGACTCAATTACTTGTTATTTAAAAAAAGAACAATTTTTATTTTTAATTTATAAAAAAAATTCATTTTTATGGCATTTTGGAATATTTCCGAGATGATAAGAGCGAACAAACGACGATTGTAAAACTGTGTATTGAAAGAACGTTTTGTTCATATTGAAAATGTTTAGTTGGGATGGGGAGTTGCGACTTGCGACAGGCCTTTACTAAGTAGTACGTACTTACTTGCCAGGCAGGCGCATGTGGTGATTGCTGCCCTTACCTGTCAATCTCCATTTCTCCTCTAATCGAAATTTAGGGGGTGGGAAAATCAGGCTCGAATCAACAGATAGTTTCGAATTGATGTAAACGAGTTTAAGTAATTTTATAATTATAAATATTATAAATAATAATTTTTTTAAAATAATAAAAATTTTAAAATTAAAAAAAATTCATCTAAATTTATTTTGAAATTATAACCTATTTCGGATGAGTCAAAAAGTTAAATTATTAGTATATACCACTAAGTTTATGGGAATTTAATCCATTAACCTCTTTCTGATTTTATTATTAACATTTAACAAAGTATCTTATTAACAATTAACATATCATATATAACATATTATTAGTATATGCCATCAAAACTTCAAAAGATTCGGGTTGCCGAGTTGGAGGGGAGCTTGGAGGATGGTGGAGACGTGGAGCAACAGATCTGATCGTCGGTGACTACAGGCTATGTCAGTGGCTGCGCCTACATGCATCGATGGACTGGTAGTGGGCTGTGACTACCACTTTGCTTTTGCAATGTGTGTGTGTGTATGGGAAATTGTGAACTGTGAGACTGTGAAGAGGAGAGTGATAGTGCGTTTACTTGTCAGTAATCAGAATGAAATGGAATGGGAATGAAGAATGGGAGTCAGAATAAGTTGTTTACTTGACCTGTAGGAATCGGAATAAGAATGGACTGGAATCCCATTGATGTGTTTATTTTATCTTAGAATCGGAATCGGAATGAGTTAGATTGTAACAAATTACTAAAAGGTACTTACTGAATTATTGTTATAATTATTCTTTTATATTTTAATTATAGTGATTATTTATTCAAAAATTATTATTATTATTATTAATTATTGTCAATAATGTATTAATATATTAATTACTTGTAAAATTTTTAATAAACTAATAATAATAATATATTAATTATTGTGATTATTTATTCAAAAATTATAATTATTAATATATTATTATTAATAATATATTAGTATATTTATTAATAGTAATAATTAGATTAATTAATAATAATATATGAATTAATTAACATAATTATATTAATAATTATTATCATGGTATATTAATTAATTAATAATAATATATTGATTATTGTGATTATTTATTCACAAATTATAATTACTAATAATTATTGTTAATATACTAACAATTATATTAATTAATTAATTCTAATAATAATAATTTATTAATTATTGTGATTATTTATTCAAAAATTATAATTATTAATATATTATTGTTAATAATATATTAGTATATTTATTAATAGTAATAATTAGATTAATTAATTAATAATAATATATGAATTAATTAAAATAATTATATTAATAATTATTATAATGGTATATTAATTAGTTAATAATATATTAATTATTGTCATTATTTATTCAAAAAATATAATAATTATTATTAATATAATAATATATTAATTAATTAATTATAATAATATATTAATTAATTGCAAAGGAGGACAATATGGACATTTTAAAGTTTAGAGGAGGGCAAAACAGTCAATCCCAAGAATGGGAATCCCATTCCCACCTCCCCCATGGGAATGGAAACAATGAGAATGATTCTCGAATTTGTGGGCCCGATACTATTTCGATTCCGATTCCAAGTCTTAATTTTACAAGTAAATGCGTGATTGATTCCGATTCCACCATTCCCATTCCCATTGCTGGTAAGTAAACACACTCTGAGAGTGTGAAACAGTGAAAACAGGCGAATCGATTATAATGTGTGTGTGTGTGTTTCAATTTCGTTTTGTTTTTTATTTGTTTTTTAACTTTTAGTTTAATTTTTTTAGCCGATCCCATCATATTTTAGGATCGGATTAGGTGAAACTCACTCAGATTTTCAGATCGGATCAGATTGATTATAATGTCATCTGATCGGATTGGGTTAGGATTGGTCGGATTAAATTAGTTTATTTGCCCACCCCGGTCGAAATTAAATATTTACTTCTAATTTATAAAAGGTGTGGCTATTTGAATTCATTAAATTTCTCATTAAATTTATTTTTAAAAATAAATTCACTATTAAAATTTTAAAATTTAAAATCTCAAAATTACTCTTCAATAATTTCTTTCTCTCAACCTTACAATTGCATGTTCTCTCTCTACCCTCATATTCTACAAACTAAACACTCAATTTTCATTCTATTTTGAATTCACTTTTTGGTCTCTTTTAGTCTAGCATGAACTTTATTTCATAATTTCTTAATATGAGAAATTTTTTCTTGATATCTATTAGCTTTTGTGTTTGATAAAAATTAATTTCTTAATGTTCATTAACTTTCCCAATAGATAAAAAATGTGTTGATATTTATTTTTAAATAGTTTGTTTTGGTCCTCTCGATTAGTAATACCAATTGTTTATAGTTAAAAGAATATATTAGAATCAATTGATGAGAATTTGTGAAATTGAGATTAAAAAAAAGAAGAAAGACTTAATTAAGTAATTTTTTTAAAATTATGTGGATAATAAAATTCTTAATTAAAAAGAAGATATAGAGAGGAAATTAATGTATTCAAATAGTCTACTCATTTATAAATTCATTTTTAATACGTAATTTTGTATTATTATTTCTGATTTAGTCTTAAAATATTGATATTTGTTTTGATTCCGAAATGTACAAACATTTAAAATATGTTCATTTCAAACTACTCTAAATCAAGTTTTATATAACATGCCCTTACTTATCCACATCAGGGGAACTGTGGAACAAATATCTACCCTTTTTTAACTTTTAAAAAATAATTCATTACTCTTAAATACTTAATAATGTGATTATTTAAATAAATCTTTTTTTTTTTTTAATTTTGGGCCGCAGCATATATTTCGGTTTGAGTTCTGCTACTTACCCGGGTCAAACCCCGGGTCAAGCCCCGAATTTTGTAAAAACGACGTCGTTTGGTTTTTTTATCCTTTTCAATTTAATTTCAGCCGGGCAGCACGTGTGTGAGCATTCTGTTTTCATCGAACGACGTCGCTCTACTATGCTTCAATTCATTTCAAACTAAACGACGTCGCGAGCATAACAACGTCTCCTTGTCCTTCTATTTGCTTTCAACCACAACGCTAGTTATAGAACTTCCAAACTGCAAACTGCAAGACAAAACAAAAAAATGGCAAAGGCTAACTGCTCTCTGCAACGAAACCTCACTCTTCTGATCCCATATCTCTCCTACTTTCTCAGAACTCTAATCCTCAAAACCCACCAGTCACACTGAAACTCATTACAGAGAATTACTTCATAGAGAGGGGACACAGATACAATGAATACGCTGAACTGAGAGAATCAAGACTGAGATAGAAGATTATACGAGAAGAAGACGAAACTGATGAAGCGATCGCCTTTACTTTTCCTCTGTTTCCTCTGTTTTGGCTCAGTCAGTGCCTGACTTTTCAGCAACTTTGCGGAAAGAAAATCGGAAGCTGGTGAATGGGGCACTTGAGTTGATTCCTCCAACTAAGAATTGGTCGAAAATGAATGGGAACTTGTCGAATTCCAGAGGAAGCAAGTCGGCAAATGCGGGGGAGAAGAAGGGAATGATGGCAAGAGGGAGTTATGCGAGTGTTGAAGAATTGAAGGGCGTGTCAATGGGAGCGGCAAAGGATATTTATGGGCATGTCAAAACGGCGTCGTTTCAGTGAGATTGAAAATTAAAAAAAAAAAGTTGAAACGGCGTCGTTTGGATTAGTTTCGGGGTTTGACCCGGGATTTGACCCGGGGTAAGTAGCATTTTCCTTTCTGTTTCGATCGAATGAAATAGGAAGAGCGCAACAACAAATCAAATACCAAAAGCGATCTGAAGAAGAAGGAAGTAGCCCAAAATCACGAGCAACGGAACCCATTGATTAACGAAATACTTTATCAATTAATCAAATTTTAACACTAAAGTCAAGAAGCAGTGAACGATGGGGAAGAGAAAAGATCGAATCCTTGCTGCTATGAGCAACGCCGGCCGTCGCGTAAAACTCGATCTCTTAGCGGAACCCTCTGGTACTCTCTTAATTTTCAATCTCAATTGCGTATGTAAATTTTTATTTTCGTTTTATTTGCTTACAAGTTTGTGTTTTTAGGAATTAGGGTTTTGTTCTATGTTCTGTTTCTCTTAATTAGAGAGGTTTTTTCGGAAAATGGGTTAGTTCAGGAAAATATTAGTACCCAGTGCTCTTTTTTTTCCATTTTTATTTTATGTCAATTTTGTGTTCGTGTTATGTTTAGGGTTAGGAATTAGGGTTTTGTTTTACGCCTTGTTTACGTTAGTTAGTGGGTAAGATTCGAAAATGGGTTAGTTGAAGAATTTTTATCTTCCTAATATAATTGGATTCGAATACATTTTACTTGAAACACACAGACACACAGCCAAATGAAAGTATTTAGCTGCTTCAAACCGATTCATATAACTCTTTTGCCTTTTCCTTTGATGTTGTAGGAGATTTGGGTGGCTCTGCTGTTCATGATGAAGTAGAAAAGGATACAGAGTTGAAACAACGTGCTGGGTTACCCAATTCACCATCTTCTTCAGGTGGGTTCCGTCAGTTTTCTTCAAAAGGACTACTTTGTAGAGTGGACATGAGTGCTCAACATTATTTTGGTGGAATTGTGGAACTTTATGTGCAAGACATGTTATGTTGTTTGTACCAAGAATTTATTTTCAGAATGTAGGGTGGCTGCGGTCTTGGGAACATTCATATCAGATCAGGTCGGGCCTGTCACTGTGATATTTTGAATGAGTCCCTATCTGATATGCCCTTTTTCGCGGCATCAAAGCTTATTGGAGATTTCTTCGGGAATATGTTTCTATCGGTTCGTATGTCTCTGGCTTTATTTGTTTTCTTCCCGCACTGACATATTTATTGATGTGTGACAGGTGACTATGACGATTGCTTCTAAAATTCCCATCTTCATTCAATTTATCATATCTTTTCCATGCCGAAATTTTTCGATCTTATTTTCGGCGGCCTTCATTTTCCTTTACATTAATATTCTTGTGCATCTGTTTGTTTACATTAATATATATTTTATTTGTTGCTAAGTGGATATCACTGGCTTTGAAGGTATTTGACATATTAGTATCTTGTGTTCAGGTCAACAGCAGCAGAATCCTCTGCTATTACTTGGACAATATAGTGATGATGAAATAGATGAGGAATCAAATGAAAGACTTAAACAAGCTGTTGCAGAGAATTCCTCGGCAGACACTGAGAACCTGGTAACAGTTCTATTCTGCAACTGTTATTTACTTTTTCTTCTTTAGACAGTGTTTTGTATAAACTGTCTGCTTGACCTGTGTCAAATTGCTAGTGCTGGTCCTCATGCCCAATTGTTGAACTTTATTTCTGTTACCTGCTAACTGCTTCATATGAACAGGTTAAGGGATCATGTGACAAAAGAAACGAAGAAAAGGATGTTAACATAGGCAAGGGCGTTGCTGTTCAGGGGGTCATCCAACAGGATAAAGATGGATATGTCATTTCATCCAATGATTCCCAGAAACCAGTGGTCCCCAGCTCTAGAGAAAGTGATGGTACAGACTTGGGTCATTTACAAACAGAAATGAGTTTATCACAACCAACCTCTGCTGCTGAAACTCCTCCTATACAAGTAATTGGAGATGTGAGTTCAGGTTGGAGGATGGTACTGCATGAAGAGAGCAAACAATATTATTATTGGAATGTTGAAACTGGGGAAACTTCATGGGAAGTACCTCAGGTTTTGGCTCAAACAACTGAATTGGCTGCTGATCAGAGAACCAATATTGGAGAGGATACACAGTCCACTGCTGTGGCTGAACATGAATGTAATTCAACTATTGCTATTGCATCGGATTATTATTTAACAGCACCAATCTATGATGGCTCTATAGATGCCAATATGATATCTCAAAGCAAAGATGCACATGAATGCGGTGCTCAAACAAATGAGAGGTTTGAAGGAAGTAAAGGTGAAGTTATGAAATATGGAAATGGGGCTGTTGGTGTGGGCCAAGTTGAATTAAGTGGTACTGGAGGTGTGGCTGATTCTTTCTCTGCTGATGGGAGTTTAATTGGTCCTGGGATGTGCATACAGTGTTCAATGAATAATGAAGAAAATATAACATCATCTGACCTTCCTACCAGTCTTGTGAAACGGTGTGAGGAATTGCTTCAGAAACTGAAATCCCTGGAAGGGTAATCCTACCTGATTTACTTTATTTTTCTCCTGGTTTTCCATCTCTGTTTCAACTATTGTAGAATGGATGGTAAATGATTTATATTTATGTTGTTCCAAATCATTTTCTTTTTTCTTTTCCAGATCCAAGGCCCACCTGCAACGCCATGACTGGACATCAAAGTATGTTTTGGAAGTTGAGATGAGACTTTCTGATTTTAAGTCACTTTTAGCATGTGGATCATCTATTCTTCCATTTTGGCTGCATTCTGAAAGGCAACTTAAAAGATTGGAAGGTGCTGTTGATGAAGAAATCTATCAAATTGCTAAATCTCAGGTGGATGAAGACATGGCAACACATATTTCTTCCTCTAGAGGAGAGGATAAATCACTTGAATTGGGGCATGAATCTCAAGCAGAAGGGAATGAAAACAATGCAATTTTTTCTACTCATGTCATGTCTAAAGTCTCTCCCGAGAATGACTCGTCAGCAATGGCTGAGAAAGATTTATGCAAGGAGGACTCTCTCAGAATCACGGTGCATGGTGGTGGAAATGTTGCTTCCTCTGAATCACCCCCTAGACATTTAGAAAGTGATGGAGAGCAAGTCAATGGAGCTGTTATTCCTCATGAATCTATTTCTAAGCCTGGATACAATTCGGAGGGAGATGTTGACATGGATGTTGACATGGAAGTTGAAGATACTGTTCCTGAAGGCAACACACGTGTTGGAGAAACATCTAGTGCCAAAGATTTTGCTACGTTGGAGCAACCGGTTCAGCCAAATCCACCTGCAGATCACCCATCCCTGACTTCAGAGGATGTGCCTGTTGTCCCACCTCCTCCAGATGAAGAATGGATTCCCCCACCTCCTCCTGATAATGAACAGGTTCCTCCGCCTCTGCCTGATGAGCCGCCTGAGCTTTCTTATAATCCAATGACATCTTATGTGGAGAATGTGCAGCATCATCCTTACGCTGAGCAGTATAACATACCTTATCCTGATTCTAGTTTTGTATATTATGGGCATACAGTTACTGAAATCCCAGGGGGTAATTTCTATGGACCTGGTGATGGATCTCAAGTTGTACCCCATGTGTCAATTTATTATGGTCTAGCGCCAAACTCATATAATGAAACTGCTTCAGTCATGGTTAACCCTGTCACACCTATTGCATATTACGGACTTCAAGATGGAGCAATTACTCAAGATTCTGCAGGTAGTAGTATAGAATCTTCTCAGAACAACAGTCAATATGGTCGTGCGAGTGACTCTAACCTTGCTTCTGATGGGATTGGAACTGTTGATGCTCACTCTGAAGCTGGAGCTACAGTGAAGGAGGATGGTTCTGCTATTTGTACTGGGGCTGACATGGGATCTCTAGGGGTTCCTAGTACTTCAGTGACTATCCAAGCTGTTGCAACTGTTTCAGAGAAAGAGAGCGTTCCTTCTCTGTCAACAACTGCTGTCGCTTCTGCTGCCACATCATCAGTGGCAAAGGTTCAGTCAAAAGGTAAAGTTTCCAAATTTGTGTGGTGTTTTTGGATAAATTGATTTTTTTGTTATATTTACTTCTTCTTTAAGTCTTTTTAACTTCCCTATGTCTGATGTGTGGCTCTCTTACTGTTCTTTTCGGAAGTCCCATAGATTAATGATTTATATCTGCCATACTGGACAGGGAAGGATGATTGTTTAAATAAAAAAGATTGGCCTCTATTTTGAAGGAAGAAAATTATTTTTTGTATTTGAATGAATTTGTTAAGTTTCATCTTGCTTATGGATTTGATTTATAACCTGTTATTGGTTTTGCGGCCTTTTGCTTTTTTAAATAGTTCGAAACAAAAAGCGGACAGTTGCTGTTGCTCCCTCCTTAAGGTCCAACAAGAAAGTCTCCAGTCTAGTGGACAAGGTATTCTCTTTGCCTCGATCGTTTGCTATAGTTCAAGAATCAGTATCTTCACAATGAATTTCTCATGTTCAGTTCTCTGAAATAATTAATGGTTGTACGTATTTTCTATCAGTGGAAAGCAGCCAAAGAGGAGTTGAATGAGAATGAGGAAGATGAACCTGAAAACGCTTATGAGATTTTAGAGAGGAAGCGCCAAAGGGAAATAGAGGTTTGTAGAGTGACTGCTTTGGTTACAGATTCCTGTGTGTTTGATGCCTTTTTGGTGCCTTACATTTCTTTTTCCTGCAGGAATGGCGTGCGAAGCAAATTGCCAGTGGAGAAGCCAAAGATAATGCTAATTTTCAGCCCTTGGGTGGTGATTGGTAAGTAATCATATATTCTATGTATAATTATATTATAAAAGTTCCACATGTTGTGAGCTATGTGCAATTAGGCCAAACACTAATTGCACAAACACTAATCCAAGTTTATGAAATAGATTTTCAGGGTGGTCCAAAAAGTTGCAAAGTTTTTTTTTTTCATGGCTTTCATATAAATTCATTCTATTGCCATCTATTTTATTTTATTTTATTTTATTTTTTCTGTTTTTCTTGTTTGAGATTCTGTTCCCCACTTCGGCAGTTGAAATCTTCTTGTTACTAATATCTATTTTTTTCTCATCGTCAGTTGAACTCATATTTTTGTGTCAATTTCCTATATGATAGGCGTGAGAAAGTAAAGCGTAGGAGAGCTCAATTAGCCAAGGAAGCTGCAGAGACTCCACCTGCGGCAGAAGCTGACCAAAAACAGGAAAAGCCTGATTTGGTAGATCTCTCAAAAGACCTCCCATCTGGATGGCAGGTGCAAATTAAGACTTTTTCTCATGATTTATGATGGCGCTTGCCTGTCTATTTTATGTCAAACAATTAATTGTTTTGTGTTCAGGCCTACTGGGATGAATCGTCGAAGCAGATTTATTATGGAAATACAATCACTTCCGAGACAACATGGACAAGACCAACAAAATAAGCAATCGTTAGATTTTTAAGTCACTTTCATTTTTTGGTTGTAATGAGTTTACTATTTATTATTAGTTTCTTTGGGTTTATACCTTTTCTTTTCAGGTCATTGTATATTTTACTCATCCGGGAGCCATATCATATGGTTAACTACTGAACTCATATGGTCTTATCACCCAATCTTTCTGTTTTCTGGTGCTATGGCGGAACCCCATCAAAAAGAAAAAAGAATTAATTAATGAATCCGTCTTAACATTGCAAACTGGTTGCAGCAGATACTACTAACAAGGAGTAAAGATTGCAACAAAAGATAAAGTGAACCAGTTAAGCTTAATTTAGTAGTAGGCAACTCAACTCCAAGGGTAAATTTAACATATGGAAATTTACTCTCATCGAATGATAAAGAATACCCCACCGGAAACTAAATCTATAACCTGAATAACTTTCCAAAATTTTTGTTGCTGCAAATTATTATCTCATCTTCTTCGACTATCCCGGTACTTCTCTTCACTTTCTTTATCCTTTAGGAAGCCTAGAAAAGCAAGAAAGCCAAAAAGGAAGAATCCGCCTGACCAGTTGCCACCACCACCTCCACCACCACCTCCGCCACCATCGTCATCCCGGGGTGGAAATCCAGTCCCACCATCATCAAGTTTTGGAGACTTCTCATTTGCTGCAATTCAATTAATTGTTGTTAAACAATTTTTGTGAAATAGTTCCCTTCCCATATCAAAAAAAAAAAAAAAAAGTAGTCACAGAAGCACACATGTACTATGTTACAGTCAAAGGAAGCAACATAGAAACCATAAATTAATCTCTATTATTTGAAGAAAGTTCAGATAAGTAGCAGATATCACAAAAAACAATAAAATTGCTACACAATAAAGGTGGTAACTATATCCAATTTAATCCTCGAGGTCAATAATTGACACCGAGAATTGTCCAGAAGGAAAAGCAACTAAAAAATATACAACAATGCTAAGCATTTTGCTCCACACGAAATAACAAGCCTCTCCATGGCCACCTTAATCCACTATGTTATAGAAATGTGGTGCTACACTATGAAATTTTTATATAAGCAATAAATGGAATTGGCTATTACCGGGTGCATTGGTGATCGTTGTTGTTGGTGCCTCGCGTGTGACTGTCTGAGTCTGCCCTTGCTGCAAAATGATAAGTAAGATCAAGAACTCAGCAATAACATTTTCCTTGCAATGACTATTACAACAATAAAGGAAGAATGCCCATGTGCGCATAAATGTATATAGATAAAAACACACATACGTGCATACATATGATTCAAATCTCAGGGCTAAAGTCAGAAAGAGAGTCTACTACAAAAGATTGTACAGCACAATTAGCTGTATTACTGATAATGAATTATAACCAAGAGAAAGAAATATAGCCAGTAGGAAATTAAGAATGAACTTACTGAAGAAGAAGCACATATAAAAGAACCAGAGAGTGCTCCTCTTCTTCTTCTATCAATAGGTTGTAACTGCAAGCCAAGCCCAACTGGACCTGGAGCCGAAAGCTTAAGTTGCAAGCAAGTTCCACTGGAAGGCCGAAATTCCATGGAAGATCTTGCTGGACGACATTCAGAAAGCCTATTTTGATCCTTGCACAAGTTTCTTGTTTTTGCTGTATTCAAGTGTATCATAAGTTAATGGTAATTCTAACATTAAAAAGAAAATAAAATAAAATAAAATCTTGTCCAGCAAGAACAATAATTTACTATAACATACGCGGCACTCAAATGGAAACTTATTTTAACACCTCATGGAGATGCTCCTGTCTTCCACTGTTGGCATACCACAAAAAGGTAATATATAAACATAGTAGTCCTAAATCAAATCAAGGTCCAAAACATTATCTTTTTTGTCTTCTTGATATTCTCTCATCCTAAATTAATATTTTTGTGACGCAGAAAGCAGAGGGAACAAAAAGCATTGAAAATACACTTCAAGACAAGGTTGCAAAAAGCTGGAGTTATCAGCAATGGTTGACTTGGTTTTATGATACTTGGTCACATTCAATCGTGGACACCAACCTGATCATGGTTGCATGGATTTACTCCTCAAGTGTTATTAAGACTTTATTGAAATCATGAATGCTTCCATAATTTCCCTTTTTAACAGTGCTCCCTATATTGTGTTAATAGAAAGAGAATCAAACAAGCAACCATGACATAATACACCAAATAAAATGAACCTCGCACATGTTTATTTGTCAACAAACCCCAGGCTCATATGTGTTAATACCTCTAAGAAAGCTAACTAACTTGTACGCATTTCCTCTAAAAGTTATCCACTGATTTAGAAGACAGAATCGAATTTCCAAGAGCGACAACGGAAAAAATTTTGTATACAGATATACCTACAAACATAACTATCTATATGTCTTCCCACGAACTAATTATTGGAACATATTCATACCTGGTATCAACACAGGCGATGTAGAAATACCAATTGCACTTGATACTGGCATCTTGACTGTGAGGAGAAAATCACCTGCAAACGTAGCTGCTTGTATTAGAACTTAATTTCAAAACCAATATTATTGGTTTATCAAACAAAAACGAATTCCTTCAATCACAAATTGTCAATCAAATAAACCCAAATTAACGTATTCTACCCGCAGAAAGTCTACTATTTGAATTTATAACTTTTTCACTGAAATGAGAAAAAGAAATGAATACAAAAATACCCATCTTCATCAGATCCTTTATTTCCTCAAATAACTGGAATTAGTTTTCGTATAAACAAACATGATTACGTGTAATTGAAAAAACAAAAACCCTAGCTTTTTTCACCTCAAGCAGTGCAGGAATGATTTAAAAGAAACTGAAAGATGAATTTCTTTCCTTTATCTTTTTTGTTGGATTAGACGAAAGGGGAAACTCGGATATTGAAAAAGTTGATAAAATTTCCAATCACTTTCTCGCGTTTTCTAGGAGACCAAACGGGTTAAAGCGAACACAGAACGACTAATCGTTAAGTGAAAAAGTTCGCACCTTTGAGAATTATCGACCCCGGTACATAAACGGAATAAAAGAGATTTTGCTAAGATTATCGAATTTTTGTAATTTATCGCCAACGAGGCGATGGCGGTGAGGTGACTGGTGGGTGGTGATGAGTGATGACGAGTGAAACGCAGTCGTTTCGACTTTCAATATTAACCGTGCAAGTTTCGCTGCATAAATTTGCTGATGTGTGGGGGTAAAATTTTCGACTATCGAGGAACTTTGTTTCAAAAAATAAAAATTGATAATGCGACAAGTTTCCATACGGTAACTTGTACTAATATATATGTACACACACACATGTGATTTATAATATGCCATATACCATGCAGTATAGATTATACTGGATATGCCATATTTATATAACATACATATGGGATCAACATGGATAGGAATAAGCCAATGGGCTCGTAGCCCATTGGCGACCCACGCCCTTAAGTTTTCTTGAGGGCGTGGGTTCAATCGTAGTGTAGTGGTGGAGCGTCTTTCACGAATAAAATGGGGTAGTGGTCACGTATTAAATTAAATCCATAGGTTAAAGTGAGGGTGAATATATGAGCTGTGCTGTAATAGAATTATCTGGATGCGTCTCAAGTGATTAATGATTGTAAATATCAATCTCGATGAGTGTAGTATCGAAAAAAATCTTGTAATAGAAAAAATCTTTGTAATAGAATTATACGGATTAATGATTGTAAATATCGATTGACATGGATAGGAATAGGAATAGATATTGTCTGCAGTGGATTTTTCATTATTAAATCTGTACTTGTATAAATTTTAAATTATCAAACTTATCTACTCGGTGTGGATTTTAATTTTTTTTAAAAAAATCCACTTATTATAAGTTTTGACAATTAACAAATTTACAATAGTACTCGGCAAATTTTTTTTTACAGGTTTTCATATTTAAAATCACAAATATTCGATATATAAATTTATAATAATAACTTAAAGTTTCACATAACATACTCAATTATAAATTGAACCAATGTAAGTGAAAAATTAAAATTTCAACATCAATTCAACATAAATTCTCAATTTTAAGTATAAAATACACAAATGTATAAAAAGAAAAGCCACAAACTAATATCTAAAAATAACAATTATCACTTCATATTATCATTCAACATAAGTTCTAAGAGAAAATATTCATTTCATTCACTATCATTAGGATCCATCCAGCACGGTTCTTAAAATAATAATTAAGATTAATATTTTCTAAAGAATAATACTTTTTAAATACTAATTTGATACAATCCCCTTTAATTTAGGTTTCATTTAGTTAGGTTATGACTTTAGTTTGAGCTTAAGCTATTAGGCACATTGCAACTTGTACACACATTTACACTTTACATTATTTACTTTATATATTTTTAGATTCAAAATTTTTAATTAAAAATAATTTTAAAAAAAGTTGTGGGGTTGGGG
Source organism: Citropsis articulata (assembly GCA_030449925.1). Classification (NCBI taxonomy): domain Eukaryota; kingdom Viridiplantae; phylum Streptophyta; class Magnoliopsida; order Sapindales; family Rutaceae; genus Citropsis; species Citropsis articulata. Next base: position 2,668,995 of record JASUUH010000257.1, read on the forward strand.
ATATTTGACTAATATCAATCACACTCGCAACCTAGTGCGTGTTTCGATTTATAATATCAAACCTGTCTGCAACGCATAAAATTACCCGCAATGGGTAAGTTTTGGCAAGTTAGTTTGGACGGATTTGTGAATTTGTGTTTACCATTGTCATCCTTAAATATAGATTAAAAAAAAATTGAGGATTTTCTTCAATATTTATTTTTGAAGAGCTCTTTAATCAAGATGAGATTTTTATTAGATTGAGTTTTTTTTTTCATTTTGATGACACTCTCAAACTTTTATTAGAATGAAGGTGTTTCTTTTTTTCTTTTTTTAAGTAGTTAGAAAAATCTTCCTTAACCTGAGACAATTCCATAATACGTAACGTATCCGAAAACATTTCTTCTTTTAAATTTTCTCTTGGTTGATATATTTATTTTTGAATAATGGTTCATGAATTTAATTTGGTTTTGAGTTTGAATGAATGGTTTGGCTAATACAAAAGGATCCTCTCCTGATCTGATCTCATCTTAGCTTTTCAAGATCTACTACTATGTGTATTTTAGTGGTAGTGTATGGGTGAGATTCAACTTCTTTTATTTTTTTATTTATTAACTACCGATCAATAAATGAGTTATTTGCTCAAGACATGATCAGATGAGAAAATGATTCTGATCCTTGGCTAATAACTTGAAAATTAGAGACGGCCACTGCACCGCGCCAGTCAATTTAACTTGAAAACATTAATTATTTTTACGTTTCAAATATCAAAACTCATGTCATGATAAAATTCTCAAAAGATGGATTAGACAAAACTTTGTGAGTTTCGGAAATATCCCCATTAATAGGTCTGAGATCCACATCTATAAATTGAAATATCCGAATGATCAACTCTCCAATCAGTTGTTAGAATCAATAGGTCATCCATTTCAAAATTATTACTAAGAACAGTATTTCAATCTCTATGTTCTTTTTCCTTCAAAAAAAGATTGAATTAATATATTTGATCATTCATGTTTTCACGCAGGCTCACTGACCCGTTCACCTGAAATGTAAAAGCCCAACCTAAGCCGACCGAGCTTATCATCCTATGGCGCCGGGTGCGAGACAGTATTCATAATTTCATGTCCACCTCAATATTCTATTTAATACCCAAATTTCAACATAAGAAACCAAGATGAGTATGAACAGTGAAACACACTGGTAATGTGCATTTTCAATATATAAACACACTGACATAATTTTTTTTTTTTCTTTTTCCCTTCGCTTCGTTGACAACACGCAAGGAATTAATTATAAACACAATCCAAACCATGACATGGACACAAATGCTCTCCCAATTTCATAGTAAAACCTACACTGAAGGAAAGGTTGCAGAAAAATGCATGAAAGGAAATTAAACCACACCCTTCACAGCATTCCTATATACGTTAAAAAAAACAAAGAAAAAAAGAATAATCATTACCATCCATCCACCATCACCATCAGCTCATTGATTATATATATATATATGTATATATATTGGTTCTGCTGCTGCTCCTCCTTTTCTTTCTAATGTTAATTTTCGTCATTCAAAACAGCTTGAGTCACAAGTATTCATCTTGGACTCACCAATTGGTGCAGTTTTTGCTCCTAGTAATGACAGATTTGATCCGACTGAACCTCCCCGCGACATGCCGCCTGGTCCAAGGCTTCGGTGGTGTCTACACCTAAACGATCCAGCATGTGTGGTTGGTGAGCATAGGCACCTTGCACTTGATGATTTAGCTAACCCCTTTGGCGACCGCGGCGAGAATGATGACTCCCTCTTGATATCAGCCAAACTTGTGTCTCCCACCTGCGCATTCTTAGTGTTTATTTTCATATTTGGTGTTCCTGGTGATGTTTGCTCCTGAGTTTCTGCGTTCATGCTTGACAAACAAAAACAAAGAAAATTATAAAACTCCACGCCACATCATCAAAAAACACTACTTACAATGCAAGAAAATGAGATATAAAAATAAAGGTCATGAATGTCACACCTCATAATTTCTGGATGCCGCTAAATATTTTTTATTTTATTTTTTAGAGCAGTTGCAGATTATGGGAGGAGGGGGTAGGAGAGGCAAGGTTAGCAAAGGAAAGAGAGAGCCCTTAATGAATGGTAATGTAAATTGGTTCTACCACAGAGGCAGCAGGGCACATAGAAAAGAGATTCGAAATTAGAGATGTGAACAAATCTGTGTAACAGTTGTTAAGGGCTAAAACTCTGGTTTGGACTTTCTATTATTTGCAGGTCTAAGTATGTGGAAGCACCTCATCAGGAATTTACAGCCATTAATTTTTTCTCTCTCCTAGCTTGCAGTACAAATTGAGCGACACATGTCCTTTTAGTTTGTTGTTTTTTGTGTGGATAATTTGAGTAAATTAGCCTTTAAACATGGTAACAGGGTCATTTGGATTTGGGGGAAAATAAAAAATGGCTTCCAAATTGGGCTATATATGTGGGTAGTTAGTGAAAGTTTTGACATGGTCAAAGGAATGGGTTGCGTATTACTATTGATAGTTACTTTATTTATCATCTTATCATATCAATGATTGAGCAGTACGATATTTCGGAGTGATAAAAGGATATGATGTTTGAAACTTGCTCACATCAGGATTGGGAGGGAGTTTGATTTACAGTTAATGAATATTTTTAAAACTAGATAAATACAATTCCTAAGCATATCTCTAGAACAAAAGAAGTATCCAACACCAGTTACAACACAATACCGGGCCCAAAATTATAAATCCTTAAATAAAAATATACTTATTCAATCAGTATGCTTCAATTTCACAACAATATCCCAGAAATTCACTTGGCCATGAAAGCTACTGGCTGATCAGATGAATATGGGAATTAATACAATGAGAATCAACAGTCCACCAAATGTAAAAAGAAAATACAGAGATTATTTTTCTCCATCTGGAGAATAAAAATGCTAAGCAGGTGAGAAGATTTGGACATCTACTCTGTCCAATTTGCTTCATCTGTTGAAGTTCTCACTTCTGTCTCTTGTATATCTTTGCCAAGAATGATTTTAGCACGGCTTGAACTTCCTTAGCAGGATGAGCTTCAATGGATTTTGTCAGCTTTTCATAACTCTCTTTCTCGTACTCCACAAATGTGCCCTGCAAGGTAACCCCATAACATGACTATCAATTAAAAGAATAAAAGATGGGTTCTAAATATAATGCGTGATAGAATAGCACAAGTTGTTTGCTTATCATATAATAAATTTTAAGTTTTGTGCTTATCATATAACAAATTTTAAGTTTTTATGCACGTTTGAAAAGAAATTCCGGTCCTGCATATGCAAAGAAGAAAGGAAAAATCAAAGACAAACCTCAAGATCAAGAGTTTTATAAAGCTCTTTCACTTTTGCAACACAGGCTGGATCTACCTTTCCATAGTTCTCCTGGGAGACAAAATAATACAAGGAAAACTTTTCAAATGTAAACACCAGAACATGGACAAATATAGGAAAAATGGGTATTCTTGCTTACATGTAGCAATTTCTTTTGTTCCTCGTTACAAAGTTCCAGAGCTTTTACAACCAACCAAGAACACTTGTAATCTTCAATATCAGTTCCAACCTAATAATCCAGAAAACAATAAAACAATAAGCTCTGATTTTTTTTTGAAAAGTCAAGTAAACACATGCATTCAAGCACATTACAAAGGCCATATAAGGACAATACCTTGCCAATAACTTCAGGAGAACCAAAACAATCCAGAAAATCATCCTACAGAAAACATCAAGTCTTTAGCAACTCTTACTGTTGAACCTCAAAGATGTCATCAGGAAAAGAATGGAGATATTTCTCATTGATTGTTGAGGAGTCATGTGGGGGAAAAAAAAAGGATTTAGTTATGAGAAATTAACTTTTGAGCTACAGCTGCAAATTGCAATTTTCCAAGGCTACTTTCCGCTGCCTATATTTTCTAGGTAATCAATTCAAGAAAATGGTATTTCCACACAATATATGGGGGATCAAACTTTAGAACCATGATTTCTATATGAAAATAATGATTACCTGTACTTGAAAATAGATACCCATTTGAACTAAGATGTCCTTGACCTCAACATGTTTGTCAAGATTCTCACCTGCCATAAGTAATGCACAAGCAACCTGGAAGCATAGAGAGATCAGAAGCAATATAATACTGAAGCATATTCACTACATCCTGAAAAAGCACAAGCATTGAAATGCTTATATATATATATAAGCACAATTCTCGTAGATGAGTTGGGATGTTTGTTGAAAGTGCAAGTGAAAGGAAACAGCGAGAGAGCAACAACCCGAAATTATGACAGGAAGATCAGAAGTCTATAAACAAGAAGTTTCAGTTGTGATCAAATGAGAAGAGATATCATCAAAGTTTACACGATATCGAATCAACAAGTTTATCCAAGAGAGACTTCAGTTGAGCTCTCAAAGGAGATTTGGGCCAGTCAAAAAAGCATAAATCAATCCAAGTAAAAGAAATAATGCAAGCATAAAACAAGGAGATTAACTTACTGGAAGGTAAAATGAATAGTAAGCAGTTTTGTACTGAACTATGCGACGATGACTGCTAGGAAGCACCGATGTAAAATATGTTAAAATACAAAGAATAATATCAATGTGATTTGGAGTTAAACCATACAAAAATCGTCTCAAAATTCTAGCTTACAGTGGCAATGAGTACTTCGATAGATCTTTCTCTCCTTCGATTGTGGTAATTAAGTCTATCATTTGTCCTGAAGCTGTTTGAAATTCCACCTAGATAAACAAGTTTCATATCAATTAAAGGTACATAGTTAAAATGAAACTATTCGGTCCTGCTATATAGTTGATTCAAAGACAATCCTACCTCATTAAATAAATCCAACAGGTCCACATAATAAGGCTTGTCTCTAAAATGATTCTTGAGAATTCTGGAGATATGGTTGCGTAGTAATACACCGTCATTTGCAGCAATCATACCAACCTGAGACAAAAGTCAACAGAAGATCAAATTTTTGCAACAATCAAAACACACAAACTTTAGCTAAAACGTTCTGAAGTTCCCAACATCTTTAACAGCAGAAGCCATTTGTATGCTTTTGCAGTACATCTTAAATTCCAAGTAAGAGCTCTCACCTTGGGGACTCTGAACCAGCAAGGTTGACCACGGCGTGTATGAGAGCCATCCATGATATCATCAAGAACAAGAAAATATGCTTGAAGCTGCAGAGATCATCATAAAACTGGTTTACAATTTTAGTGTAACAAAAGGAAAGGACAGCTGGTAATTATCCTGATTAACAAAATCGGGTCAATCAAGAACACAAGAATCCACAAACAACCATACCCATTCAATGCACCAGCCTAGTGCAGATGAGAGAAAGAATTCATCATCTGTTAGTTCTTTTCCCTCTTTCAGTAATCTGTAGCTGTCAACAACAGATAGTCCTCGGTTCAGCTTTCCTGCCAAGAATACAATCGGTAATGAATAATGATGGTTAAATTAAGTGAAGTTTTATATTTTCTATTCAAACAAAGGAAGTTCCTCTTTCTTGGAAAAGAATGTCCAGCATGGCCCACACAAGCAAACAAAACAGAAGCTTCCTTAAATATACAAGATGTATAACATTTTTATCTAACCTCCAGGTACATTGTAATCCAGCATCTGCAACAAAAAAGTATGTAGACACTATCAGGACCTGCAAATCTTCATAAGCTACTAAGTAAGGCAGAATATTGTAGACAAATTTAGCATACAAAGTGTTTGGAACTCCAGATTACTCAATAAATTTGAAAGATGCATGAGCTTATTTGTGAGAGAATGAGAAGAACTTAAGCCCAACATTTTTTTCCCCAAATATAAGCCTCAGACTGGATTGTTAATGTTCAAATGATGCAAGATTTCCACGTGCCCAGCAATATGGCAAGAACATAGTTCTTCCTTCAATACAACTGAATCACCCTGAGCCATACAGTGTATGATGAAAGTTACAAAAGCAATTCAAAATATGATTTTAGTCACCAAACTCATTTGACTAATTATTAGTCATATGACGCAATATTCAAAGACAACCAGTTCTTTATGTGACCCTGAAGCCATCCAATTTATAGGAGAGGGTTAAGGTTTCATACACCAAGTTGATGAATTTCTACCTAACTGAATGTAGGCCTGTGATTTTATCCCGACAAATTTTATAGACCCGTCTCATACTAATTTAGAATCACCCCCTATGCTGACAGTGAATCTTCTATTGTATCTTATGAATATAAATTAATCAAGTTTCCCATCTCCAAAGAATCACTTTTCCCTAACTACTGTTTGAATAGTTCAACCAACCACTTTCCCCCTTAACTTTTACTCACCCATCAATTTTCAATTTCAAAATGACACCTTCACTACGCAGCAGTCAAACAAGACTTTCAATTGTAATCTTGGTGCTTTATGTTGAAATTCACATGTTGTAAACGATTTATTTTTGTCTTTTTAGTTCCGCCCACTGCTTCTCAGATTAAATGGAAAATGGCCAGAATTTTCCATCCAATTTTGACCGCACAATTAATTGCAACATTCAGTCATCAAATACCACAAGATTCAACCAATGTCACTACCCCAATTTCAAATGAAATGTACTATCAACAATCTTTCCATTACTCCACTTAATCCAACTTCAATCCAGATCCAGTTAACACACGCATGCCGAATCATACAAATTCGAGTCTGAGTTCTCAAAGGAAAATAAATAATACAAAACGTAGTGAGATTTTATTGCACCTAAACAGTTCCTAATCTTTTTTTCTTTTCCGAAAAAGAAACCACCAATACTTAACCTCAACAATCAGAAATCCAACAAAACATCAGCAACCAAACAAACCCATCAAGCCAATAAACTCAAGGATGCAAAACAGCCATATATAGAAAGCAGCAATCGAGAAAACACAAGCGGATCCATTAAAGGAGAAGAAAGAAATGGTTAAAGGGAATTACACGATCAACCCATTGGCGAGAATCGTGATCGAACTCAAATGCAGGATCATTCAGCAGCTCTTGTTTCAAAACGCCATACACCTCAATGAATCTTGACTTCAGATCACTCATTTTTTACCTTCCGCTTTTGCGACCCACCACAAAAAAAGTAAAAAAAAAAAAAAAGAGAGAGAAACAGAATGAGAGAAAGCGAAATACAGAAAGAGAGAGAGAGAGAGAGAGAGTTTGTTTGTGAGAGACAAACTGGTCGTTGATGCTAGTTCAGTGTTTTTATAGGAAAGCCAGAACAGAAACGGTAAAGTCCACTAAACTAAGCTGCCTTTTTTTTTCCCCTATTTTCTTCTATTTCTTTTATTTTGAAAAATAAATGGATACGGCGGCTGTGAGTGTGTGTTTCTGTTAATTCTTTGTGGCCCAATTACGGGTATGCCCATTGGCCTCTCAATTATGGCTATTAATTAATATATCTACGATAAGGTGAAAATTCGGGGACGTTATAATGGAATTACCAGAAAAACTCTAATCATTATAAATATTAATAGAATTTTAATTATAATATATTAGGGTATCAAATATTTATATATGTGTGCATATAGTAAGTTATTGGGCACGCGATATAATTATATAATTCTACGTGGACAATATCAAAATTATGGATAAATTCTGTAATGACATGTTAAGTGCCACGTATAAAAATAATTATGTTGGCGTGTCATATTAATTTATACAAACTAAATTGATACTTAATATTTATTTTCATTTATAGTGATTTTAAAGAAAATAATTTAATTTTTAGTTTCTTTAGTACGACAAAGATTTGGTTGTGGATCTTCAGCATTGTGACAGATCAAAATTATTGATTCTTCATATTATTTAAGTGTAGAGTATACTTGACCATTTGCTCCATGACTTGCACTTACTCTATTGGCGTTCTATTAAATAATGGATAAAAGTTTGGTTGTCTTGAAAATACATTTAACAATTTTTCTTTTTGGGAAAAAGAAAACAATTAATGGAATATTTGTCTAAAGAGCACCATATTTCCCAACGAAATACTATAAAATAAGTACAAAAAAAAAAAAAAAATTCTTTCACCAGTACTTCGAATATTCCCAAACATAAATTTATTATGCAACTAGAAAACAAAATAAAGGATCATTTAATTTAGGCAGCTAGATATTTGGCTTTTTGTTTTGTTTTTATTTGGTTTTTTTTTCTTTTTTCAGAAATTTTTGATGAACGACATTGGGGATGTAGAATTTTGACAGAAAGGAGTATTGATACTATACTATAATAAAAATGTTAAAACGTATGAATCGAGACAATAAATGCAATACAATAACTGATACATAACAACAAGTATTTTCTGCATTATTTGGGTTTAAGTACATGTATTTCACGTATAAATTAAAAAAAAATGAAAATCATGTACAAATTTTTGGGTATAAAAATTTTGCGTGTACATATATATTTGAGATTTACTCCGATTTATCATAAATAATATCGGGGATTTCTCTCTCTCTTTTTTTTTTTTTTTAAAGAAAAGAAATTCAAACACAATTTCCCTGGATATATATATGTAATATGTGTGTGATGGTATAATTTTCGAGTTACTGGTGAGCTCCATGTACAAGCAATAAACTCACTCGAGTAACCGTGCGAGTAAAATACATAAAAATCACAAAAACAATGAAAACAAATTCCAGAAAAACAAAAAAAAAAAAAAAAAAAAATTCCCGAATTCTCAAATTGTCTTCTAGCTTTTTCATCTCTCCAATTCTTGTTTACAGAGGGGACAACAAGATATGATTCTGAGCCATTGATCCACACATTTGAGATGAAACATATGTGAACATGGCAGCTTCCTCACTTCCTCCTTTTCTTTATACTTTGCAAGGCATATACAGCATTCCTGTTAATCACACACGCAGTAAATTGAAAATAAGCAAAACCCAGAAAAAGAAAATCATTAGCCCTAGCTATAAGCATAATATATTTCACTAAATCGTATTGGTTTTTCTTGCTGAATCAGTTAATTATAGACCATAACAGTTCGTTCATTTTCTAAGTTCATAACTTGCTTCACAAGAAATGTTTTTGATGGATCTCAAGTGAAGTTTTGACAATTTCTCCCTAACAAGATTTGATTTTCTTTTGTTGGGTCAACTAGAGATTATACAGAATCGGCTGGTTTACTTTTACGTTTGATAACTTCTCCTGCAAGAAATGTTTTCGCCAAATGTTAAAGACGGCTTTTGGTGAATTCATGTAAGCTTTCTTAGCTAGTAAAGATCATGTGACTTACAGGATCTTCATTTGTAGGAGCTGAATTGCCAGCCTCCAAATTGCTATCAACTCGTTTGTATCTCCAGCTGGGAAGCCTGGAAATTTGATCATCAGAAGCTCCCTTATCGGCAGCGCCCATGTTCATGTTGTAGCCAAGGACACTGCTAACGAGTGGCACGCAACAACATAGAAGCAGAAACAACAGGAATGGGAAAGAGTAGCTGAGAGCATTCCAGGCAAGCAGAGAGATGCAGAGCACGTGAAGATTTGGAGCTCGTTGAAAGGATCCAAATCGGGAATCAAATACCCAAACGTTACCCATCACAAACCATATTGCAAAGAACAGCTCCAGTGATGTCCGGCATTTGTTCATCAAGTGTGAGAACCTGTAAACAACCAGCAAGTTAGGTGAAGATTTGCTAAGACAAATACAAGCAACAAAATGCGAAGTGATACACTTAGCCGCGCGCTTATGTTTAATAGACAACTAATGTTTTGTGTCAGAGAAGTTGTCAATTAAAATCATACCACCTCAATCCAAGGATGCAATTAGGAATTTAGTTCATTATATGGGCAAGTTCAAACTTAATTTAATTTGTTTTTTCAAGAACTATCTATATATAAAAAAGATATTCAAAAGGGGCAATTCGTAAAAATTTAAAATTATAAGGGGGCATAAGGAAATTATTAAAATTGCAAGGGTACCTGGATTCTTCACTGCTCCTCTGCTGTTCAACATCAGGGAGGCTGAAGCCATCGACCTGGGAAGCATAAAGTTGCCGGTAGCGGCCGTAGAGCAGCAGCAGGCTGAGGAGACAGCCAATATCATAACCCACAATCCAAATCCTCATAGGCCAAATAGGGCTCTCCTTCTTTGAAATAGACAAAGTGAAGGTTATGATGCTTATTTGAACGAGCAAAGCCAGCAGCTCCAGAGTCATCCATGTGCTGGAATTGAAAGGATTAGACCCAAGATCAGATCTCGATCCATTCTGGTAGTGAAATACTCTTCTCAAGAAATTAAACCACCTTGCCCTTGATATTCTCATGGCTGTTCTTATGAAGAACGAGGGAGCACCAGCCCGAGCAGCAGGCCTGTTTCGAGCCATTCGATCCTCTGTAGCTGGAGGACTTGATGAGTATGGAACGGTTGTAGATGAATTGCACAACGAATCCGATGGGAAAAAGTATCTGGTATTCATGTTCAAACGGTGTCGCCTAATTTGTATGACTATTCTAATGTTACTCGCATGAATTTTTCAACACATGTAACTTGTCACAAAACTTTCATGCTTCCATGATAATCACAAAGAATTCAATGAACAAAAAGGCAAAAAAAAAAAAAGAAAAAGAAAAAAAATACCAATAAGGCTTTCTCCAAGTCTTGAAATCCCAGAAACCAAAATCATTCAAGATTTACTCACATGAGGCTTGAAACTGAAGATGGTATTTAAGATGAGGGAGTTGTGGTTGAGGAGAAAACAATAAGCTGGGTGTTTAATTTTCAGATGGTGACCAAGAATCAACTGCTGAGAGATTTTGCTCGCTTGCTTGCTTTGATTCCAAGGGAATATGAAGCTGAAAGGTTTGTCAATTTGTTTGGAGGGAAGAAGCTAACTGTTGGCCTAACTTGTAGCTTCACTTTGGTTTTTGATTCTGAAATAAGCAAAGCAAAAAGCTGATGTAGCAGCGGCAGCAGCAACTCAACTGCTTCTTCAAGTTCAAATCTCTGATAAAAGCAAAAGATTTTTTTTATTTTATTTTATTTATTGTTATATCAGAATCAAGTTGACCAATTACTAATTAGTCTTAAGACTTTAATTGGATAAGAGGCAAAGGGAGTATTTCGACAGTAATTATACTATGAATACGTATTAAAAATATTTGAATTCTGGCGGGTACAGTGAGGTTATACGGTAGTGGGTTGGCCACCTAATTCAACCAGCAGCTTCTACTATGCTGGGGACTTGGGGTAGCCATGGCCCATGGTCCCCCCCCCCCCCCCTCTCTAGTATTGTTTTTGCACAATAATGTGCCATTGATTTGGCCACATATTTTTCTGAAGTTACTCGTGCAATAACATTTGTCCATGCATGGAAGTTGACGTGCTTAATTACTTTTATATCAAATTGTTTAAAAATTTTGTGATAAATGTGACTTTACAGAAAAAAAGCTTAAGATATGTGTACAGCAATTTATTAATAAAAATCTCAATAGCAACACATTATTTTTAAAATTGTCAATTTTGTTGGTGAATAATAAATAAAATGTCTACATAATACAACATTATTACGCAATTAGATTACGAGTGTTTGTTAGTTTTCTACCCACCAACCACATCCCCTCAACTGTTCATAATTTATCAAACTTTTCTTTTTTCTTTTTGTTTTTGGTGCGTCTAACAGATTAATACAAGAGGAACGTACAAAAGGTGTTACGTGTGCAGGTTTGACAAGTACGCGACTCACTTAGAACAAAAATTTATACAGCAGCCGTCAAATTGACCATTTTGGCTCATAAAAGATTATTAACTAAAAAGGTAACATTGGTTTTTTCCCGACTAGTTTCTCGTTATAAATATGTTTGTTTACAGTTATAATTCTTTATTTAATACTTGTTTGGTATAACTTATTTAATGACTATAAGTACTTATTTAATACCATAAGTTTTTATTATAATTTGTGTTGTTGTTTGGTTATTTTTTTAATAGAGTTTTTATAATTTAAATAAGTCATTTTGTCTCTACTAAAAAAAGCTTAAATTTTAGGTTTTTTAGAGTAGAAGTTGATTTTTTTTAAATGTTAAAATATATAAAATATTCTTTACTTATTTGATAATTTTATTTTATTCTTTTTATAATATAACTTCAAAAATTTGTCTATTAAAGTAATTTTACTGATTTTTAATAAACGCTTTTATTGACAACCAAACAATTAAAATTTTTTAAGTAAAATATCCATTTATAAAAGTTTTACTGCTAAAAATTCTATTTAAACAAGCTCTGCTTGAAATGCTGTACCAAATAGAACCTTAGTTATTTAATTTTACACATATATATTATTAAATACTCTAAATATTTCTATTCGCGACGGTGATGATGATGATGAGCGATTTTTACCTAGTTCCTTCAGCAGCAACATATATTAGAGTATTTTTGGTTTCTTGATTTTTGTGATTAAAAACGCTTGCATAAATTTTAAAACGCCCCGAAAGCAAATACTTAATCGGTTCTTCCTTCAAACAGCGAACGACGCGTTTATTAAAAAAATAATTTGGTCAATCACCAGAAGCAAACACATCAGTTAATTAAGCATTAAGTAAAAGATTATCAACTTTGAACTTCATTTTTAATTTCACTGAAATCTCAATTTGGAGTATGAAACCAAACGTAGCTCACCTACAAAGCCGACCATTAGAATAAATTAATGGCTTTAAAAAAAAAAAAAAAAGTGATAACTTTAAGCTCGATCTTCCTTCTTTGACATAAGTTTGACCCAACAAGCCAATAGCTCTCCGCAACGTGTCCAATTCTAGATTCCTTCGCATTGTTTTCGAAAGTAGTCTAATCAAAAAAATTGATACGAAAATAACATATGCGAACTTTGGCATATTTTTACTCAATTATAAAGGGGGGTGCGTGTCACAAAACCTTATCTTTGTTTCGGTTTGTAAGAAGACAAAAGGGGGAACCCCTTACTTTGCTCTCGGTCACACAAACACGCAACATGAAGCTTCAATCAAAGCAATGGGAAGTTATTGTTTTCGATAAATAAGTTGACAATACATTGTATGAAGGCCCCATGCATGTGTCAAATTTTTGTATGGATAGGCCCTAGAATACACTTTCTCTTACGTCTTACCTATCTATGTGGCTTAGAGGCCTATCTCCATTAAATATGTTGAATTGATCATTTTAAATTATTATTTTTTATTACATGAGACTATTACTCAAATTACAACTCATATTACATCGATTTATAAGCGATATTCAAATCGATTATCGATAAACTACAACATTGATCTTAATGAAAATTTCTGTATATTTTAACCTCACTAATATTCGAGATATATACAGTCACTTACCCATCCAATTCTGACGTTGATCTTAATGGGCTGCATATTTTTAACCTCACTAATATTCGAGATGTCAGTCACTTACCCATCCAACTACTGACATTGATCTTAATGGGCTGCTGGGATTTTTAACCCTCACTAATATTAGAAATGTCTGGTCAAACCACAAAGTGAGCTCTACCCATATTTTTAACTCTCTCTAATATTCGAGAGATGTCTCGTGGGTAAGGAGAAGGCTTTTCTTCAATATAATTGAGGAAGAAAATCTGTACGAGATTGAAATCATTTGGAGGATGAATTATTTGAGTTACAATTAAGAGAATATTTTTTTTTATTAAAAAAAAAAGAATATTCGTTTGCTAATTCTAACAAATCACTAATAACCTTTAAAAAAAAAAACAAAAAAAACAAAGGATCAGTAACAAAGTAGATCAAAAGAAAATTAGGATTTGCAACTTTGATATTTTCATAGAATGGTGATTTTCATAGAACACACTTTGAGAGTTCTTATAGTTGTGTGATTTTGTGAATCCACCTCAAATAATATCAAAATTAACCCTGTTTGAGCTAATTTATTTTTAAGTGTTTTGTTTTTTTTTTTAAAAAAAGGATTATTAGTGGGGTAGCACATAAATATTGAATTCAAAGACTCATTATTAATTGTTCAGATCATTATCCCAATTTTGAGTAAGGATAAAATTATAATTATAAAAAAAAAAAAAAAAAAAAAGCTGAGGAGGTGTTGTTTTATGAAAATTGGAGGCCGGGAAACATAATCAACCTTTGGGCCAGTCTGGTATCAAGGCCCAATTATTACTCCCATACCTTGGCAGTTTACCCAAATCCAAGTTACTTTACTCCAAATCCGATATCCAGTAACCGGGATCCGATTTTTCACACCGACTCCGACTTTTCTTATATCCGAAATTTCAAGTAATTTCTCTCTCTCTCTCTCTCACGATCGAACAAAGAATCGGATCGGTCAAAATCAAGGTAATAACCCTGATTCCTCTGATTTTATATCATCTGTTTTTTGTAATGACAATTTTATATTAATCTTTATTATAATTCATTGATTTGTTCTCGCAATATTACGGCTGGTGACACAGAATTAGAATTTAGGGTTAACTGAACTCTAGGATTTCTTGTTCATGCTAATTTTGTGATTTTTGCAATTCAGAGCGCAACTTTTGAGTGATTTTTATTTTTCGGTTCTATAGGTAATCTAGCGATCGTAATTGGAACGACATGACGACAGCAGCTCGACCCACATGGGCTCCCGCAAAAGGTGGTAATGAACAAGGCGGTACTCGAATTTTTGGGCCGTCGCAGAAGTACTCATCGAGGGACCTTGCAGCTCATACAAATTTGAAGCCTAGGTGAGTAACTTTCAGTTCGCTGAAACCGTTTGTTTGAATGCTGTATTTTGCCCTTTGAGATTAGATTCTTGAATTTCATATGCTGTATCAGTTGTATTTTTTTTGTCTTTTTTTTTATAAAAAATTTCGGGGTGCTTTCTTAATGTTTTGAGATATGAATTTCAATTCCTAAGTAATGCATGTGTATTCAAGGAGAAGTTCTTGAAATGTGAAATTGAAGTGAGTTAAAAAGATTTTACAGATGCAAAGAGGGTTTTTTTTTTCATTTTCAATTTTATGTGAAATCGAAGAGAAGTTAAAATTGTTTTAGTTACTACTGCTAATATGCTGTACTTCTGAGGAGACTAAGCCGTGTGTGATATCAATAGAAAACGTTCAACTTACTTGTTAAATGCTAGCTATGTGGTGGGATCCTAATGTCCTGGTTTATATGTTTTTTGTTGTACCATGTGACATGTGTGAACCCTGTTTCTTATTGTTATGTTGTTATTTCAGAAAAGAAGGACAAGATACCAAAGATGAATTACAGAAAAGGAACCTCCGGCATGAGCTAGAAGAGCGTGAACGGAGACATTTCTCATCTAAGGATAAGTCCTACAATGGTAAAACTACGTTACCAATGTCTGTTATTTTGCCATTATCTTTTAATGTTATTGGATTTCCCACTTTTTCCTCCAAAAAGAGATGTATCCTTATTTTAATTAATATGTCATTGTTGCAGATGACAGAGATCGTCGGAAGAGTACTCATCTTTTGTTGGAAGGTGGATATACCAGCTCACTTGACTCTTATCAAATAAATGATCCATTTAGTGTTTTGCTAACTGTATAGCCTGTTTTGTAGGGACAAAGAGGGATATTGAGGACCGCCCTGCTCCACGTAGCATAGATGCTGATGATTCTGATGTCGAAGTCAAAAGTGATGATGAGAGGTTGGTTCTCTCACCAATGTTTCTTTCTTTCTTTTTCTCTTCTACAAATTTGGCCTTACTGTTCAAATAATCTGAGATGTTTATACAAGCAAGAGCTTCTAAAATGAACATATGATGGTTGCAATTTTTATGTAATTTAGTGTTCATGTGGTTAGAGGAGTTACCATTTGGATAATCTTGCTTGAAGCATTTACTTTATTTTCATATATCCAGTGATGATGATGACGACGATGATGAGGATGACACTGAAGCACTTTTGGCTGAGCTTGAACAAATAAAGAAGGAAAGAGCAGAGGAGAAGCTCCGGAAGGTGAGATTTAATCTATTACGGAGTCTATAGCCCCGTTGGATATGCTGTTTGAATTGTTGTATGCTTTTGAGATTTTTAAAATAAATACTGCGACATTAATTGTTGAAGGCCGTGAATTGAGTGTACAAGCTACTTAAGTCAGTTCTTTTGGACATTCTATATTATACCCTTTTCTTTTGGGATAAGTTCTTTTCAACTTTATCCCAGTGCAGAACAATGTACACACAGATCTTTTTTATTTTTCTGTAACTTTTCTCAGATTATGCTTGTTTGTCATTAACTTTTTTTTTTTTTATAAATTTATTCAAGCTGTTAAATTGCTGCATACCTGTAGAGTCTAGTATTTATGACCTAGAACGGCTGATGGTTTGATTTTCAGACTGCACTAGTATAACAAATGCACTCCATGCATCTGCAGGAAAAAGAACAGTGGGAAGAAGAGGCTAAAGCTAAGGAAGCAGAGCTTCTTGTAGGAAATCCATTGCTGAATAATCCAACATCCTTTAATGTTAAAAGAAGGTTAGTTTCTTGAATGATCTAATTGTTCTATTCCTTTCTATAAGCAAGTCATGGAATTTTGATGCATTTTTAATGGCCCATCATCTCATGCCTTTTATTACCTCAGGTGGGATGATGATGTGGTTTTCAAGAACCAAGCCCGTGGTGAAACCAAGACTCCCAAGCGCTTCATCAATGACACTATCAGGAATGACTTCCACAGGAAATTCTTACAGAAATACATGAAGTAGTTTCACTAAAGTAAATCTGAGGTGAAGGGCCCAGTTTTACTGCTTCAATCAAAGAAAAAGACCTTGGTTTAAATCATTGTTTGTATTAGTAATTGACTCTGGGTTTGTATTTGAGGGCTACCATGTAGTAAGAGCGAAACATCTGCAGCAATATATGAGAATATGAAGCTGTAATTGTTTTCTATGAATTGACTGATTACTGAAACAATATATGAGAATATGAAGCTAGTTAACATTTGGGCTATTATGAAGATTTTTATCTTTTTCCATGTCTATTTGATAATGCCTCCCAAATCACCTTGTTGAATATCATAACCAGCTACTTACTGATGTGACAACGTATTCAAAATATGTTATTTTAAAAGTGCTGATCCAAATATCTTATCAGTTATCCAAATAATTCAGGTCGTAAGCAAGCAACTTGAAATTCAGTGCTTATTGGATTGTGGGAATGCATGGAAGGCCAGGAAGGGCTTCGACTTGAAGGGCCTTGGCAAAATTCATTGCTTATGCCGCGCATTATGTAGCTTTCTAGTCTGTCCACTGCCCGCGTTCTTCACATGAAGGATTGAACAAATGAACTAGTGAAGCAACGCTCTTTTTTGTCCATTTCTTTAGCCAATCCTCTTCTAACCCATGCGAGCAGCGTACAAACCTTAAGACCTCCTTTTTCTCAACAAACGAAGTAACAATATAAATTGAATAGTGAAAGAATAACACATTGTATTTCCCAAGCATAGACTTCACAAATTTCTAGGAATATAATGTACAATTTTGAACACACGGATGATACTCAGGACAAACACTTTTCCCACCAATTTCTAACTTCTTCAGCCACTATATCCGTAAACTGTAATTCTGTCCCTCCAGCTCAAACTAATTTACATAATGCTCCACATGGCTGCAAACAATGAAGTGATAGCGGGTAAAGGAAACCGCTCCTCAGACTGCATTCTCCTAGTCCTTCTTTGGTTCTTCTAGAACGAATTCAACATACAAATCCTTTAGTGCAATGACAACTGTAGTTACCAGTGGGCCCATAATTGCTCCCTGCAATAAGATCGCCAATAACCAGCAGCTATATCATTTCAAATCAAGCAATTCATCAAGACCTGCATGAAATGTATTTACGATAGCTATTGCAGAATTTATGTAGAAAATTTAACTATTACTTCTCAAGCAAGTTCAGTTCACTATATTTGATATAATGATACTAAAATGTAAGGTAATCTTTCTAGTATGTATGTTAATTTGTTATCACTGCTAGCCCCGAAAAATATATATTGACACTTAAACAACTTTAACTAGCTAATCTTCCATATAGAATTCCACGATTATAATCAGTATTGAAGCACTACACAAGAACTGGTCATAGCGAATGTTTGGCACATAATAAATCGAGGAATAACAAGAACATATCCAATAAGAGTAATTGAAAAATCTGCTAATTCTGAATTCAACCCTAATAATCATATATACGTAGTAAGAAAATGAGGTTTCCAGATCATTGATTAAGAAAAAAAGTCAGCAGATTAGTACTTTGAAAGAACAAATTGAGCAACAAAATCAAGATAAATAAAGTAACAGAAATTATAAATTATGAATTACCTCCAATGCAGATGGGAATAATGTCATTCCACCAATAATGCTGAGCCCTGTAAGGTAAGGACTGTAACCAGGTATGTCCTCCTGAATTTCACATGTACCATAATCCAGAAGCACAAGATGAATAACGGACAAGCTGATGGCTAGTATGTACCTACTCTCCAGCAGCAGCTGCACAGCAGCTGGAATTGTTGCAAACCAAAATGGAAAGATGGGCAACAGTGCACTGATGAACGCGAGGGTGGTTGACATGTACAGGAAGTGTATTTTAAAGAATCTAAATAGTAGCCATGTCAGACATCCCTGAAAAAATGCTATTTCAACTGTAGCCAAAAGAACGCCAGAAATAGCATTATCAATAACTTCCACGCATCTGATCCTTGCTGGGTTAGATATTGGAAGCATACACATCACTTGTTCTGTTACCCCACCAGAATCTGAGGTGATAAGATAGTATAAAACCCACAACAAAATCATCAACTGAGATACAAAATTGAAAACTTCTGCCGCTCCAGATATTATCAAATATCCAGTCGAGAGCATGAGCTTTGCACTGCTGCCTAAAACAGATGCGCTACTAGCAAATACACGTTGTGACACATTAATTCCTTGGTAAGCAAACTCCTTTGCCTTCTGAACTAAATCCTCTCGGGTAATCACCAACTCTCTAAAAATAGCATCAACTTCTGTGTAAATCTGCTTCCATTCTCGTTTGGTAACCCTATTTCTTAAACTCATAAGTTTCTGGGTGTATGGAGAGAGGCTGGTTAAAGCTTTGGACTGCTCAGAAGAACCAGCAGGTGGCACTATCACAAAATGCTTAATCCCAGTCACAAATTCTGTCATATTATACTGCATTGCTAAACTGTCCACCTGCTCAGACACTGTCTCATAAAATGTGGTAGTGTACCTATCAACCATTCCAGGCACATCATTCTCCTCCATCCACTTTTTAATACCCAACTTCTCCGCATAATTACTTTCTTCAACATGAGATTTGATTGAGATCACAGCATCTTTTCCCTCAACCCCAATCTTGTAAGAGAAAAATATCATCCCAGCCAAAAACACCACCATCATACCGACAATCAACCCAATAGCCACAATGGTTTCCAACCTTTTCAATATGCGACGTGTGAAAAATGAGCTGAATGGAGTACGCCTAAAACTTTTACTCCTAAACGACGAAACAGCTGACATCGTTGAATCAACATTTGTAGTACTAAACAAAAATCCCAAAGCAAGAATCACCAATGACCCAACAGCACCAATTGTCTCATAAGCAATTACAAAGACAGCAAAAGACACCAGCCACCTAACTAACTTCGAAAAACCACTTCGACTATGACTTAGACCATTGTTTTTCAATTTTTTAAGAAAAACCTTGAAGAAAACTTTCTTAATATCAACAAGAGTACCCACAAAAACCTTAAATATAGCAACAGGAACAGCTAGTACAGTCTCAGTGAGGCCAAGTTGCAAAGGCTCTCTCCAAAATGCAACAAGGGCTTGTTGAATACCTCTTAATGGAATTGACAACAGAATTGCCCATTGGATTGGCCTAATATAATCTTGCAATAGCTTGCATATAAAGTAAAGAACGAAAAGAGTGAAAGCCAGACCAGCATGAGCCATGGCTATGTACAAAGCCAGCCTCACCTGGGGATCTCCAGAACATATGGTTTTCTGACCTGGGCCGGCAGAGTTAGCCTGAGAAGGAGGCTGCGCGTGTGATTCCGTTGGTGGAGCGTGGGAATTAGACGTTGCTGAAGGCTTGCGAATTGAAGCTGATCTGAACATATCTTTCCACGGAGGAGTAGTGGAACTCGATTGCTTATCTGGGTCGCCTGAAAATGGGACCAACTCCATGCCAAATTAGATAAAGTTATGATCTTTGCCTCAAAAAAAAAAAAATATTATTTATCGTTATTTTTGGCAAAGGACCAATCCTTAGATGCCACAATGTAGCAATAAATAGACAAGAAATAGACCGAACACGAAGAGAAGTAACTGGCAGAAATGATCAGTTGCTGACATAAGAAACTGGATATTTGTATGTGGGTTTGTGTCAGTGAGTTATTTTTGACCAAAAATTGGGGTTTGATCTGAATTTGAATGAATTGATAAGGGTGGTGTTTGTTTGTGGGGAATGCGGCTAGCATGCCAAACGAGTAATTCATCGACCTTTATATCGGTAGCTTTCAACGACTTTGTCAATCAGTGCCTTGCCATCAGTTAATATCTTAATCATTGTGATGTAATTACATAGATAGTAATTGTGATCTTCCATGGTTAACTATGATATATTGACAGAGCAACGCAAAATTTGTAAATCGTTGTCAAGTAGACAAGTACCCTAAAATTAATTTTAATGTATGGATGGATTTCTCAACATTGTAAAAACTAAAAATAGACTTCTATTTTTTAGACTTTTATTTTAGTTGTTGTGACTAAAAGCTCGTTCCTTCATTACTCAATCATTTTAGAAAAATTGAAATTCATTTTTAAATTCATAAAAGGTCTACCAGTATAACTAGAGTAAAATTTATGAGGGTCTAAGTGTTACATTTTTGTTTTTGTTGTTGACGTTCATATGGGAAAATGAAAGGTAATGGAGAATAATTAATGGGATCGCATATTGCTTTCCCATTTTTTTTCTCATTTTCATTAGCTTCATGCCTTCATTATATGAATGTTATCGTTTCCATTTTTCATCACGTTGTCATTGTATAAAGTTGAATTTAATATTCTTCTCATCGTCGGCAGCAACTGTCAGAAGCTTCAGGCTCTGACGGCCTTTGCATGGCCAACTACAAGTAATTTAAACCGTGGGATGTTAAACCATGCCACGTGGCAGACACCCGATGTATAATATGACCCAGTAGAGAGAAGATGTAATCATGCATGGCTGCGGCATTTCTGTCGGCCAGCCTGACATTTTTGGTAACTTTTTAGGAGATTATGCGGCAAATATTGTGTATTTCACAGAGACAATGCTCCAAATCCACAAATACACCTGCTAACGTTTAGTGATTCTAACTGCACGTATGCTGAATTCACCTCTTTTGGCAAATAAATTACTACCCGATTATGAATTTTTCATAGTATTAGAATCGATAAATCTAGCTGATCGATTTCTATGAACAAAAAGTAAGTTCAAGACAAATGACGAATGTCCATACTGGAGATTTAAAAAGCAGAGTCTTCAGGGATTTTTTTTTTTTTTTTTTTTTATATATTACAATAAGAGTTCTACTGATATTTATAATTCAACATCGATCTGGACTTTCCTAGATAATCCTATTGTGGTACAGTCCGAATGTCAACACTTCACTTGAAGGAGATTTGTTCTCACTATTAATACCGGAGGAAGATCAATTCTACTCCAATATGGATAGTCAATTCAACCCCTGTTATACAAGAGAAGCATGTCCCAACGCTCGCAGGCGCTGGGACTTGAACCCATGACCTCAACAAGGGATTGAAAAGGCTTTGAGCAACATTTCTCATATCAGAAGGATCGGAACCTATTCCTTTTAGATTAGGCATCCCTATGACGGTGACATCTTCGCAATGTCAAGAGCACCAAGTTAAAATATTCACGAGGCCCCGTATTTAATGTAATTTCTGTGCTACGCTTGGTCATGATAATTTACTTCCAGGCGCTCCAGCCACATACGGGGACTTTGGGGAATCCCACTTTTCCCCTCCAAGCATCATCTAGCACAAGTAAGAATTTTCTTTCGCCAAGTAATTCTTTAGTTTAATTATCTGCACTGAATTTAAATCGTGTAGATCACAAGACAAAAGTGTGTGATAGACTCATGAATGGCCCTCGAGATCCTGAAAATATCGAAGTCATCAGAAACACGGAGCCATGCTGGCCGTACAACGCCGCATTTAATTATCTGCACTGAATTTATAATTTTAAATTTTCATTAGAACCGAGAAAATGCAAACGGAGCCGCTGTACTCCGCTGCCGGCCATACTCCGCGGCAGCACCATCTCATATAAGCTCATGAATGATATAAAAATGATTGGAAATTGATGCTCTCTATAATGGAGACACTCATTTAGTCGAAAATTTTGCAATTTTTTTTTTTTTTTTTTTTTGGATTTGTGGAAGTTAAAAGTTTTTAAAATTTTTTGACCGAATTTGAACATGATAAGTGAATTTTTTGACCTCAACGATAATACAATGAGCTTGTCTGTCGGTCAGGGAGTCCAACGGGACCAGCGGTGAGACTGCAGGTGCTAGTGATAGATATAGAACTATTTAATTTTTTTTGGTTAAAATTTTTAAATCATTACTTAAATTTAATTAATATAAAACTATTTATAATATCAAATTGATAAGATAGAATTATAGTAATAATTTGGTGAAATTAAAAAAGTTAAAAAGTTAAAGTATTAATATCAACAAACAAAGAGTTTGAATTCTTCACTTAGTGGTGAATTCAAAATATTCCACTTTATTAAAAATTGCTTGCCGCATCAACTTTGCTCTCCAATATTTCTGTTGCATCATAAGCCAAGTCCAGCCTCATCTTCACGCCTCTGCCCATCAGTTGCATTCGCAGAGCATTGTTTCAGTAAAGAATTTATTGGGTTCGGCGGAAGCAAATGGTAGACGCCGGCTTTGAAATAGCTGATGAAGTACTTACTGCCACGACCCATGTGACCAGTGGAGTCCACCCCATTCTTTTTTTATTATTTTATTTTTATTGAACTAATCATGTAATATTATATCAATTTATATAAAAATTTATACCTATAACATTATTAATGTGATTTCCTAGACTAAAAAAATTAAAAAAAAAAAATTCCAAGTCTTTGTGGGCTCCACTTAACGTTGGATTCCAAAAAGTATTGACTTAATTTTGGAACTGAATTGGACAGGTCAGTGATTGTTGTTTAGTCTCAGGTTCAATTGAATGTTCGTCATTGCAAGGAATTTAGAATGGCGGAATTTGTGACCTCACTGCCTACATTTGTCTATGATCTTTTAACGGATGGATTTGCAACTTACGGCGTCTAATTTTACATTCGACAAATAATCAAAATTATTACTTGGTTGAGAGCAGGAATTTCGTTTTATAGAATTGAAGACTTAATATTTTGAATCACATCAAAAGTTTTTCTAATGATGTTCTCACTCTCTCTCCGTTATTTTGTAACACAATGCAGCATCAAAGCGTTTATCAATGTATCATGCTGTTCAAAGATGGCACTTGTTAATCCTCTTGCGAAGGCAAAAGTATGCACACAGCCTGTAAGCAAGAGCCATCCCTAGTAAAACCCACACTTCTTGCAACCCTCCACTTAAGTTCACAGTGTCAAATGACGGCGAGCTCTGCAGATTCCGGCATCCTCCTTGGCTCTCGCATTCATATAATTCGTCGCCATCGTATTGAACCTTCAGAAGCAGTCGAAATCCGTAGTACATGAAGGATAAGTACTTCAACCACTGCATAAATTTTGGTATGTGCTGCATTGAAAACATGCTGTAGCTTTTAAATTTGCATGCTGTTGTGTATAAACTGATGTACCTTGAGACACAAGCAAATGACAGTACCTGGACGTAGTAGCCTCCTGTGAGAAGAAACAGCATGAGTATCAAAGAAGCAATCATTCCAGCTCTCTTGATACTCAAAACTGCTGCTCCAAAAAGCTCCCCGGCCCCCTAATAACAGAACGAAAATCATTCAATAACAAAACAAGCAACAAAAAAAGACAAAGAAATTTCAGGGTTGCTCGACTTACTTGGCTAGTGATGGCCACCAAGAGAATGGCAAATAATGTCAAGAAGAAGCAGGGAACTGTTCTTTTGAAGCCAGCCATGAAGTATACAATGACCATGAAAATTGTTGGATAAAAAACATGTGCCACCATGTCACAGAGAGTGCTACACACATAGTACACGCTTAATCTGTACATGTCTGCTTTTCTTTCCTTCACCAGATAGATTTTCTCGAACGGAAAGACGTATACTGCTCCGAATATTGATGACGACGTCCAGAAAATGCAGATGTAGAATATTAGACCAACCTGCAATAAAGCGTTTGATGACGTGATTAAGGGTAATTTTTGCAACTGTTGTAGCTAATTAAGTGGGCGTGTTTTGATTACTTGATCTCTAAGTTGAGCCTCGGTAGTGGACTGGGATTTCCACCAAAGAAGGCCCAGCACGACTGCAACGCCAAGTGCTTGAACAAGTCTTAGTTTGTCAAAATAGTCCCTCCGCCTCTCTCTGAAAGTTCTCCTTGAAATTATGTGAAACTGATCCCACCAAGACAATGTCCAGTCTTTCTTCACTTGAATTGCCAATTGAAGATGCTCAGGAATCTTCTTGTTTAGATGGTGTTCTTCCTTTTCTTTTGGCTCCAGTTGAGTTTTGTACTTGAGTTGAAGATACTAAAACGAAATGAAATAAATTGTAAGAGGACAGAACAGAGGAAATAGGCAAGAAAATGAAGTGTAAATTAGTTCTTACTTTGAGTACAGCTATTTCAGAATCTAAAGCCCCTTGAGAGGCAGACAAAGCTTCAGGGACACTGATGTCAGTCACCTGTCCAGTTGCTAAATCCAGCAAGAATTCTGCAGGATTCATGGCAATTTCCGGGATGAATCCCAAAGATGAAAAATACTCCATAGACTCTCTGGCCTTGCCATAGTACACCGGGTAGCCTTCTGATATTAGCAGAAGTTTATCAAACATGTGAAACATTCTGCTTGATGGCTGATGAATTGTTGTAATTACTGTCCTTCCTGCCTATAGATTCATCAAGCACAATCTTTAAACAACATTGTCAAAAATTATTTGTTAGATGGCACCAAATGGGCTTCGGTTTAATATACCTTGGCAACTTTTTGAAGAACATGAATTAATTTGTTAGCAGAGGTGGAATCAAGGCCAGAGGTTGGTTCATCAAGCAACAATAAAGAAGGATCAACTAGAATCTCATAACCGATGCTTGTTCTTTTCCTTTCTCCTCCAGATATTCCCTTTATAAACCCTCCTCCAATTCTTGTGTGTCGACATCTATGGTTGCACGCAACATGTATTCAGAGAAATTTTCAGCTGAAACAAAGAGAAGGTCCACAATCACAAGCATAACAATCATACCTTTCAAGGCCAAGTTCCTTTAAAATCATCTCCACTCTCGCATATTTTTGTTGTCGGTTCATGTTGCCTGGAAG
Organism: Citropsis articulata; assembly: GCA_030449925.1. Classification (NCBI taxonomy): domain Eukaryota; kingdom Viridiplantae; phylum Streptophyta; class Magnoliopsida; order Sapindales; family Rutaceae; genus Citropsis; species Citropsis articulata. Next base: position 2,694,506 of record JASUUH010000257.1, read on the forward strand.
TCTCAAAAATGCGGCGAAAACTAAAGTTTCTTCTACTGTCAGTTGAGGCAATAGCACATCATCTTGTGTCACAAATCCAATCCTGTAGCAATATTAACACTATCAATCATACTGCATAAATAAGTATAGAGGTTAAAAACCGCAAAAGGAATGCTTGTTCAATGTTTGCTAAACCTTCTTTTAAGAGCAGGATTATAAGGGATGTCATTGTAAGTGATGTTTCCTTTCAAATTATCTGTTAATCTTCCTCCTACAATCTTCAACAATGTTGTTTTGCCACTGCCAGAAGGACCCATCAAAGCCAAGATTTCTCCAGGGCCAATGCTCCCTGTTATTCCCCTCAGAATGTGTTTGTAATCCTTATCCAAGCTCAGCTGTGAGGCCACTTTTGATACCACTGATTTCACAGGATTGCCATCAGATGCAGCCTTGTTAATTCTCACCTTGTACTCCACATCTTCAAACTGCATCGCACACAACATAACATGATAATAAAGCATTTCCAAAACTTGTTTTCAAGAATATCTTCGTGATGCATACACATTTATACCTTGAGAAATATGGGAAGAGGTCTATCTTTCTCGATACTCGAGCTCTCATCCACAATATCAATCTCCGAGTACCTGTTTCGAAGATAAGCTTGTGACATGAACTCAATGCTGTGACCAAAGCCATTGCTACCAGCTGCAATCTGCATGGACCCCATTGTTGAAGGTGTCAGTGATGACATGTCTTCAATTTCTTCTTCTCTTCCAATTTCCATGGTTTGATCAGACACTTTGAAAGAGCTGATCTAGTGGGAATATTTAATTTTTATGGGGTCTGTTAAAAACCAAGCAATATAAAGTGAATCAACCATAACAAACCAAATGCTTTGCTATATAACAACAATGGAGAGTTTGGGCAGTTGTTAGGCCACAGGCTTTCCATGGATGAAATTTTGGGAATGTGTAGGTCTGTCTTGCTTCTAGTTCCCACATAATCTTGTAACCATTTTGACTTGCCAAGTAAACATGCCAAGAACATGACTAAAATATTTCTTGTTTGTTCATTAAGAAAATTAAAATGATTAAAGTAATGGTTCTTGGGTGAGTTCACTTGGTAAGGTCTCTTAAAATGATATAACATGTGATGAAATTAAATGCTCAGTTTATAATTGCAAAAATTAAGTATGAATAAAATTAAATCATACTCACAAATTATTTAAATAAAATTGAATATGAAAATCCGATCTTAGTTTATTAATTTAGAAAAAAGAGTGAATAATAATAATAATAATAATAACAATAATCACTGAAGATGTATTTATTAATTTAGAAAAAGAAATATTCGTTTCAAAATTACAACATTGGAACGACAGCGTTTCATGATCTCAATCCCGCCATCAAAACGATGGCGATTGACATGGTTCACACTTCACATCAGTCGAAACAAAGCAAAAGCACGAAGAAGAAGAAAACAGAAAAGGCGCAAAGCACAAAGCAAAATGGAGGAGTCAGAAGTGATATTGCTGAACTCGCTCAAGAGCGGTGGCGTTTCGATCCCGGCTGACGTATCGTCGATCAAGGACCTGACATCGGAAACCTTAGTCTCGATCTGCGGTCAGTCTCTGAATCTCATTTTCAATACGATGACGTTTGGCACTTCTCTGCCCCATTCAATGGCCGAGAAATTCAAAATCTGTACCGACATCTCCTCGGCGATTAAGAACTCAGGTTACATCGGCGATATCAGTTATTACAAGGTAAAGACCAACGAAAAAAAAAAAAAAAAGAGCAAACCTTACTGTATACTTAGCTGAAAGCTTTGACTTTTTGATGAACTTAGTTTGAATTGAGATGAAATTTAACTTTTTTCTGTGTTAAAAAGGTTTAGTTAATGAAGAATTTATTCTAATTATAATTGAATTTAGCTTCTAATGCTGCAAGATTATGTTTTAGAGCTCTCTTTTCAATAAGTTTCATTTCTTTTTCTCCTTTTTCACATTTGAGAAATTAACGTGATATGAGATGTAAGTTAGTACCAGTGTAATCTTTAGAAATTTAAACGTTCAGGATTTGTAGTGCTTTAGAAACTGTACTAGCAATTGTAAAAGTGCTTTTTTCGGGAAAGTACTTTTACAGTAAGCTTTAGAAATGAAAATGACAAATTATGAGAAGTTGGTGTGGAATTGAAACATAGAAGTAAGTGTAAAAGTGCTTCGGACTAGGGATTGATTTGGAAACTTGCATTTAAATGTCCTTTTGGAAAAGCGATAAGTTAGCATGGCAGATTTATTTCCCCTGGTGATTTGTGTTTGTTTTAGCTTGTTTTTCTTTAATTTCTGCTGTTGCTATGCTTATTGTTCTGAAATTATGCTTAAAACAGATTATCTGTGTTGATTCCGGCAGTTCCTGTATCCATCTGAGGAGGACTTGTATAAGTTGATCAGATTCTTGGTGGAGAGGCTTTCTGAGTTGCCAAAAAAGCTAAAAGTTGCTGATGGAAGGGGTGTCGATGCTAGAGGGAATATAAATAAGAGCACGTTGGAGGGTAATGGAGAGACAGATCTGGATCATCAGAAAATTCGAAACCGCCTCAAAGAATGTAGATTGGAGAATGAGTTGCCGCAGTCATCCAATTCTGAGGATGTGGCTTCGGATAGTGTATCAAACTCCAGGGTACAAGATTACAACAAGAATGATGTAACTGGGGTGATAAGTGGGAAGGTATGTCCATCGGAACTACTGTAACTTGGACTATATTGTTACTGTGATGTTGCAAATCCCTGTTATACTGTCTGCCAATATATGTTTTTCGCATGATTGTAAAATAGAGCATCAAAGAGTAGTTAAATCTCTTAACTTGGACAGTGACCCATGATCAGAAGAATGGAAAAGGATTTCCAAGTTCTTTGTGCATAATAAACTTATTGGATGTTTTCTATTTAAATAGATAAAAAATCATGCTGATAATTTACAAAATCGAGATGAAAAGCTTATGGACGCTGTGACTGCGAAGACTTCAGAATTATGTGATCCTGAAGAGGAGTATCAACTGTTAAAGGCGGCAGCAGAAATGGCATTTGATGATTCTCATCCAACTGAATTTTACCTTGAGCAGCTTGATGAGCAAGTTGGGGCTAAGAAGCATAATCTTGTTGAACTGGAGTTGCAGTGGTGTGATATAAATATCCAATCAATTTACATTGAGACTTATTATCTTTGTACTTGGAAAAGGCATATTTACTTGGCATTGATGATTTGTGTTAGGGATGCTTTAAAAAAATCTTTAGAAGAGAAGAAGAGAAGTCTTGAAGAATCTCTATATGCAAATGAACCAGAGGCTCAAGCAAAGCTCCTAAAATTGAGGGAAGTTGAATTAGAACGACAATCCGTCTTGTCTGAAATTAGGAAGAGGTATATTATCAAAATTAAATTGTGATCTCTGTACTTTCTTCCCACTTACTGTTTATGTTTGAAGAGTTATGTTAATGCTTATCAGTGTAATTAGGATAACTGAGAAAGAAAACTTCTAGAAGACATGATGTTTCTGTTTTAGGCAAGAGTATAGAAGCTTGTATCAGAAACAAAGAAATGAATAAGTTACTGTATGATACTTAGCAAAAGGTCTTCCATCAAACCTTCGCCTATTCTTACTTGGATATCTTCTCATTCTATAGGGAAGACGAATACTCTAAACTTTCAGCTGATCTTGAGAAGCAACCGAAAGTGGCATCTAGGAGATCCTATATTGAGCGAATAAAGGAGATCACGAAGAACAGTCGAAAAGTAGATGCTGACATAGAGCAAATACTGAAAGAAACCAGGGAGCTTCAGTTAGAAAGTAATTCTATTCAAGAACGACTTCATCGAACCTATGCAGTTGTAGACGACATGATTTTCCGGTATTTGCTTTCTAATATTTGTTTAGTTGACATCTTAGATCAAGTTATTCCCAAGCTGGTAATTGATTTTGGATAACATACATCTCATTGTATATGCAGGGAAGCTAAGAAAGACCAGGTAGGTCGGCAGGCTTATAGACTTCTCACTAGCATACACGAGAGCTTCGAGCAAGTCTCTGAGAAAATCCTTGCTACTGATAGAGTACGAAGAGAACTTGCCGAATATGAAAAGAAGCTAGCAGCTGTGGCCTCCCGAAGCTTAAATGTTGACAAATTACAAGCTGATGTTGATCTCATTATGAAGGAAAACGAGTTCCTCAAGCAACAATTCCATAGAGATGGTTAATTCCATCTTTTCAGCTTTTAAGATACAATTATTTGCAGCTTTTGAATTGAACTGCAGTATACTTATTGAGATTGTAAATCTGGAAAAGAATACATACTTGTGTCGCTTTCTTTTGTTTCCTTTGCAATTGTCGTTCATGTAGTATGTACAAAATTTAATTTGGCATTGGATTCCCTCAGCCCCAGGTCACCATATCCTCCCACATTTTGTTTCCATGTTTCCTAAATTATGTGTGTGATTTCATCATTTTTACCATGTAGATTGCTCAGGTTTCCCAACAACTAGAGCTGGGGAGATGAGAATTAGATGGTGGTGACTTTAGGGGCAAACAATCAGACACAGCAACGTATCTGTTGTGTTGTAATAAATAATCTTTTTCACCTTTTTCGGATGTAGCCAGCACATCACTTTCATTAGAAATCTATTAATGATCTTGACAATTTACCCAATTTAAATTAGTTCGCCAATAATATCGTAATTGGCAAGCCAGAATTTAATGGGACCCATTATAGTTTAATAAATCATAGGTGATCAAGGACCAAAAATAATAATTTGCTTGTTACGTGATTAAAAATCCTTGCGCAATATTTGGCCGTTCACTCAAATTAGTAACCATCTTAAATCATATTACATAAGCCACCCACTCATGGGACACACTAACAGATCAAGGGTTTCAAGTGCTTCTAAAATCCCTGCTTTCAAGTGAAAACAGCGTTTAACAAAAGTGTGGTGCGTCATTTTTATCATGGACCCAACTGTATGATGTTATCTACTATAATTTATACGAGCAGCACATGCCTTCAGTTGACTGTTTCTTAGATTGCATCAAACGTGATGTTTCCTTAACTTCCCCGGAAACCAACAGCAGTTGAGACAATCTAACTAGTTACAAGTTACAATGTTTAAAAGCACTTTTGTTTGAAGTGCTTCCAAAGTCATTCCACAAGACATTTGGCACAGACTCATCAATCATTGGTTCTCATTTGTACACCATCAATACATTAAAGCACATATAACAAAAACTCCACTTTTATTCAATTAATTAACACTCTCTATCCGTATCTGTAATACAATCATCAAGTTAAAATGCTCTTGTCTTCTCCCCATTTCTAAAGCGTTTCTTGTTTTCTTTTTTCCTTGAAAATTAGGTTGTTTTTGTTCATAATATGATAACCAGCAATAACACTTTGCTGGGTTGGTAAATGGGGTTTTTTGATTCTTTGTTGGAGAGACATGGCAGAAAGTTTATCAAATGCAAAGACAGTGATGCAGGGGAAGCAGGTGCCATTTCAATGAAACCCTCAGTTACATCATCTTTGAAGTTTCAAGATTTTTTTTTTGTTAATTATAGTTACTATTACTATTATTACTATTATTATTATTATTATGGCATTGGATTTTTATTCTCTTCATATGTTGCGTTCAGTTATGGCTTCAGTGATGGACATTTAATTTTCTATTTTTTATAATTACTTTGGTAGTTGGTTACTTGGTTCTATTTGTGTATTGTGTGGTATTAGTTCTAAATTATCCCATTAAAGGTTTTTGTGAAGCAAGTGGTATGTTGGTGCAGTCTTTTCTGGGATCTTGTTTCCCTGTTATTTTATTTTATTTTCTAATTTCCCTTGAGTATAAATGTATAATTTACCTATTACCTAGTTTTCGTTTTGAATTTCTACCATTAAGAAAAATTTCTGTGTTTTCAAATATGCCAGCATGGTTGCTCTTTAACTAGATCAGAAATCCCATTACACCACATTGCATGTTGAACATTACATGGAAGATTTTTTTAACTTTTGTTAGAGACATTTATTCAGAAATTGTTCGTTCTTTTAATGTGAATGAGAACTTTGAAATCAAGACATGGAAAAAGTAGCATTCAGTTGCTAGTTTTCTTTGTTGTCCATGACTAGATTTTGTTCTTGAACTTACTTTATCCTCATTGTCTGAATTATCAGGTCGGGCACTGGAAGAAATCAGAGGTGCGCTCTATAATGAGATTCAAACTTCAGAGGGAGCCAAGCGGCAACAGCAAAAAATTTGTGGACCTGTCGTAGCAATGGCATTTAATTTCGTGGTTTCAGTTGGAATTATTCTCACAAACAAGCTTGTCAGTTCCCTTGCACCCCTTCTCAAACATTGTAGTTATATTAATTTCAGAAAATTTTGCAATTTATGGTGGTTCCTTGTGTCCTCTCCAATGTTTGTTGTGTTTGTGCTTACAGGTGATGGGACATGTTGGGTTTAATTTCCCAATCTTTCTGACCGTAATTCACTACACTGTTGCATGGATACTACTAGCCATTTTCAAGGCATTGTCAATTATTCCAGTCTCCCCTCCTGCTATAACTACTCCTTTCTCGTCGCTGTTTGCGTTGGGTGTTGTCATGTCTTTCGCCACTGGGCTTGCCAATACTAGCCTAAAGCATAACAGGTTTGAAATGTTTCATACATATACTTCAGAATAGCGATTTTTCAGTTGTAAATATCTCAAGTTTCCTGTATAATTGTATGCAATGTACAGTGTCGGCTTTTATCAGATGTCTAAAATTGCAGTCACTCCTACTATTGTTCTGGCTGAGTTCATCCTCTTTAGCAAAACTATTTCTTATAAAAAGGTGAACATTTCTTGAAGACACAGGATGCCTTCTTGGGTGTAACACATTGGCCATGTTTTAAGCCATTTCTGACGTGGTCCATGCAATTCTGCAGGTTTTGGCTCTGGTTATTGTCTCAGTCGGTGTGGCAGTTGCAACCGTAACAGATTTAGAGTTCAATATTTTTGGCGCTATTGTTGCGGTTGCATGGATTATCCCAAGTGCTATAAATAAAATCCTGTGGTCTAATCTACAACAGCAAGGCAACTGGACTGCTCTAGCGTAAGTACTTTTAATCTTTCATAATTTGGCAAGTGTATCAATCAATCACTGCATGCAATCCGCGCATACATAAAGAAGGATTTCTGAATGTAGGTTGATGTGGAAGACTACTCCTGTCACAATTTTCTTCTTACTAGCTCTGATGCCATGGTTAGATCCACCAGGCGTGTTATTTTATAAGTGGAATCTCAGTAACTCATCCACCATTTTCATCTCAGCTCTCCTTGGTTTTCTCCTACAATGGTCTGGTGCTTTGGCACTTGGGTGAGACTTCATTCTTGCTTTCCATTTACCAACAATTTCGTCAAATATAGAATTTTTGGTAGAATGTTTTCCATTTTTGTTGTGTGTAAGCAGGGCAACTTCTGCAACTTCTCATGTTGTTCTAGGGCAGTTCAAGACCTGTGTAATTCTACTTGGAGGCTATCTTCTTTTCAACTCAGATCCAGGGATTGTCAGCATTTGTGGAGCCGTTGCAGCTTTAGGTGGAATGTCAGTTTATACATCACTTAACTTGCAAAAGTCGCAAGAAACTTCAAGTAAGCAGCAGCTACCTAAACATAATGTACCTTCAGACAAACCAAAAATCAATGCTGAGAACAGCATAGATTCAGTTGCAACCAATACCACAATTGTCTGAGTTAGGCATTCCGAATCTATGTGGGATGCAGAATATGTACAGGCAAAATTTTGGAATTTTTCAAACCAAAATTATCTTCTTCCAGCGTAATAACATTCTCATCCTCCTGCTTAAAAAACAGACCGCACTTTGGAGAATGTAAGTTCACAGAAGTGAAAATTTTGACCAAATTTTGACCAACCTATTTTCAGTATATAAAGATATTATTTAAACTGAGAAATGAATACTAGTTCATGGAACATAATGATGACCACAAAGAGGGATCCCTTCATTCATCAATTCAACATCAAATATAGATGCCAGTTCTCATATTTCAATTACAGCAATATACTTCATCATTCCCCCTAACAAAATTTAATATACAGGTTATAAAGGAGAGATTGGAAGACCAATCCCTTCGACTTAAATTCCTATAAGATCTCATGGAACTAAATAAGCTTCACCTGAAAGCAAAAGAGAAAAGTTCACTACCTAAGAGAAATTGACCAAAAAAGTAATTCATAAGATGCCAAACAACTGAAAACTTGCACCTCTCACGTTCATGACTTCAAACATCAGGAACATGTATCCCCACTGAAAGACTGGCCATAAAAACCTACGATCCATATTATATTTACACTAACATCAGGCCAGAACTTCAGCCCCTCGGAGTCCTTGAGAAGTTATGCTAGATTAGTAATTGGGACTCCAAGTCATCTGTGCAAGCTGAAGCTGCTGATAAGCACCAGAGGGAGGTCCCATAGTATCAACAGCTGCCGTCATAGCTTGAGTCTGCTGCAATAATGGATTAACATTTGAAGGTGCAGCTAGTGTCTGAGCTGATTGGTAGACTCCAGGGAAGGCACCATGGCCGGTCTGTGGTGCAAATGCAATGTGCTGTCCTTGAAGGGTGAGGTTATACAGAGGATTGAGCTGCATGCTGGATAAATCTTGTCCTGGTGCAGTTATGTAGACTGAGCCATCACTCTGCAGTGACAATTATTGTGTTACATTCCATCCAAAGTTACAACAGCTATAAACTAGTCTAGTATTCTTGCACTATTGCATATCACTTGCTGGCTAGCATATGTATTGAAGTTAGCAGCCCTCCCCTCCATCACAATTTAAAACCACCTTGGTTCCAAGCTTAAAACATATGCCAATATAACACAATATATCTTGATGAAAAGCAAGTAAAAAGAATGTACAAAAGAGAAGCAGCAAAAGGAACAAAAACAAACCAGTGGTCTTGTTGTGTAGATATGATTATCTTTCAATTGAGATGCTGCAAGATCCTCGTTAGTAGTAGATTTCCCAGAGGTCCCAGCAGTAATAGGATTGAAGCCGCCAACAGGAGAAGAACCATATGAACCATAGCCAGATGCAACACCGATATGAGTTGGGTTTCCAGCATTTGTTCCTGCCTTGAATTGTGAAAGAGGAAACTTGACCCCAGCAGCAGCTGCTGCTGATGGCAAATATAAGTTACCAGTTGAAGGCTGCTGAGGAAGTCCATTGGGGCTCAAAAACTGATGAGGCATAAAATAAGGTGATAGGTACTGGCCATAAGGGAGGAAACTTGGGAAAGGATGCCTGAAAATCTGAACTGGCAGAGGAGGAGCAACAACAGAGCTCTGCACAGATGGAGCTGGGCTTGAGCTAGGTGCCAGGGAATTCCCATTCTATACATTCAACAAAGAAAGTATCAGAAGAGGTAACAGCTTCAGAAAGTAGGGAAAGGGCAACCAACAGAATTACCTGCCTATCCCGTGCGGAGTAAAAAAGGCACTAATAGCGACAGAATTTAACTATCAAAACTATGATACTGTCAATCAAAGGTAAATATCTATCAACTCCATCCTTGAGATATCTTGTTCCATTCAATGTAAACTTGTGAACTTTATGCAGTAATTTATTCTTAAAGAAAATGTAGCATTTCTTAAGGTCCTAAACAAACTAAGTCAACATTCAGTTAAGATATCGCATCCTGAAGGATATATCGGATATTTTGAGACTTGTCCAATTCTTGATTCCATGCAAATCGGGTCCCCAAAAAATCAAACAAAAAAGTCTCTAACAGAAAAAATGCCACGTTGCATACATATGATCTACATCAGTTGACACCAAAAAGACAAAATAAAGTACAAACGTCATGATGATTAAGAAAAAAATAGACTTAGTGAAACACAGTAGAAGAACACCAAATACAGAAGTAGGACAGGGCCTTACAGCAAAGTTTGAAACAAGAGAAGCATCATGTGCATGAGCCTCAAGTCCTTCCATTTGTACAAGTTGGCTCCCAGGCGAGGGTAACACGAAACCATAACTATAGTTTGCAACACTTAGAACAGCGGATTTTTGTTGGCCTTCTGGAAGCAAGGGCATTTCCTGCTTTGACCCGTCATGCTTCAATTCTGCGCCTATTTGCACGTCGCCAACTGTCGAAGGGACTTTATCAACAAGTGGGGGAGTCTGTGGATGATCAAGAGTTTCCCCTTGAGTAATTGAGGGAGCACTTTGACTGCTGCAAAAAGGTCCCAAACAATCAAACATGCAATGGATAAGGCTTTATTGGGATCAATCAATGTTCATCCTATGATCTGCATATAGTTAATGGAATAAGCAGAAGATAAATTTGAATCGATGTGAACCAATTTCTGGAAACCAGTTATAGATGACAGAATAAAGTTAAATCATTTAGCAGTAGTCGAGTAAGAGTATGAGAAACTAATATAAAGCCCCCAAAAATAGTACAGCATTCACCAACCTCGTAGAAGACTCGCCAGTGGTTTCATCACTCCCACAAGAATATTCAATGGCAGCCACAGAGTTTATCTCACCACTGGTGCCATTGACATTCTTTGTTGCTAATCCAAAAGAAGCATCAATGCTTCCAAAAGTCAGCCCATTTTTTACAGCTTCAGAGAATTTGAAGTGATTAGGAAAAGTAACATGCTGATTATCAGAAACAGTTGACTCAGGAAGCAACTGAGGATTGGCTTTAATGGCAACACTCGCATCAGCTGAAGTTACCACTGTTTTAGTGCATAAGCAATATGAAAGTGTGAGCTTTTGAAGCAACAAACAAACAACAGAATAACATTCCATAGCATGAATCTGTAAATGATAAAATACTATACTAGAAAGAAAAGGAATTGAAAGAATTCCTTTTCTTCTGCAGTCGGATTCATTTTTGAGAGAAATTGAGGACTATACCTTTAGGAAGTGCAATGGATTCTTGCGCTGGCAGGCTATCATTGACAGAAGAATGGACTGACAAAGCACCGTCTAAGGTTGATAAGGATACAGACTCTTGGGACAGCTGATTCTTTTCCACTTCCTCTGATTTGCTATCAATCCTTTTTTGGATAGATTTTGGAGTGTTTGAGGCTTTCTTTTCACTCTTGGATGACTCCTCGTCCACATCATAAGAATCATCTTTGTTTCCTTGAATATGGTTTGGTTCAGCAGCTTTCCGATTGCTCCCTACTTCACGTACTATCGTGCCCACAGCACCAGCATTCCAGGACACGGGTGATGCCAGAACAGGATCTGAAGCCGAGGAATAGACCCCAGATACAGATAATGAACTGGTAGAAGTAGGAAGGTGACTAGAACTCGACATGCACTTTTCCGGCGCAACTCCAATGATTGAGGCAAAGGTAGGAGTGGGCAGCAGTGGTTTAATCCCGAACATTTTTGCATCGACAGCTGTACTATTTTGAGGTTCAGGAACCATACCATCCACAATTAATTGAGGGTCGTGCCCGTTATTAAGGCTTCCGTTGGATAGACTTGAAGAGCCATTGGGCATGGCAATTGAAACTCTGTAAATCAGTTGAAACAAAGACAAATTTTATAAGTTAAACACATTTTTCAAGAGGGGTTGTAGAAAATAGCATTTATAATGAAATTTGGTTTTATAATTACTTTGTCCCATGAGGCACTGCATTAATGTTTGTTTTCCGTGGAATTGCACCTCTCTCTGTGAGGTGATTAACTCCATTTTCCCTCCTAGAAGCTGCATTCCTTCCGCCGCCAGCAACTGAGAAGAGCATTTGCAAAGAAGTTTATAAATTTTCTGGAGACAATTATACCAGAAACACATTTTACAGTTCTAAACAGAGAATACAAATCTAACAAAACACTGAATAAGGGTGGACGGGTTAAGGTTGCTAGAGACACAAACGAGTAATACCAACGCCAAACACGAATTGGAAAATTAATGCTCTCAGAAATCATGATGTGCATGAAATCCAACATGAATCATATCAATTAACATGGATGACAAAGCATCAAGATGATGCACTGGCATTCTTGTCCTTCAAGGAAACAAAGCATATACAACAACTAGAATTCTAAATTTAGGCATGTGAAAAGGATCATCTAACTAAAGAACATATAGTAAAAAACAAATAAAACACATTTCAAAACCTTTGAAGTAAGAAGTAGAAATTTACCAGAAGACGAATGATTGGAATAATAGATTCCCCGACCACCTCTAGCTCCTTGTACCTGGAATAACAAGTGCACGAAAGGGAAGAATATTATATAGACGCTGCACCACAGAAGAACACATGCAACAAGATGATCTAGATAGCAGGGTATAACTGGAATCGGCCTGCTCATTTCAAACTCATTAAATAACCAAATAGGTTAAACATATCAAATTCAAATGACGGCAAATAGCATCCATGCTTAGAATCAATGGGAACATTAAAGCTGATGGGAACAGAAATGATCAATTAGTTTCAATAGGCAGTAAAAGAAATATAATCTTTGCACAACAGATAACAAGAGTTTTGTCCAAATAATATTACTAGCAATCCTAAATTTTTCTTTTATTCTTTTTTTTTTTCACCCATCAAATGGAATAAGAATTCTACCTCCTTCTTCCGATCCCGTTTCTTCTTCACCTCATGAAATGTATCTGCCGAGGACAACAATAAACTGATCATATCCAACTATAAAAAGCGTACTATACAATCCATTGTAAAACAACGACTAAAATCAATGTACAAATTGCTAAACATTCAAATTTACAAAACAGAGAAAACCTAAATGCACAATGCATTCAACCTAAATACACAATGCATTCATGTAAACTGAAACTCCAATGAATACACACTCGAGTACACATATGCATACAAAAACACTAAAATACACCAACTTTTTCCACAATTCACAATTGCAAAAAGGCCTCAATCCACTGCATCAACACACAAAACCCACATATGAAACTCATTAATCTTCGCATAAAACCCCAATGCATATAGAAAAACAGCTAAATAATGAACCTTTTGCACACTAACCAGATGCAAGAAACAAAATAAAAAAAACAGAACTTTATAAGAAAAACACAAAAAGGAACTACATTCACACAGAACCCTGACGTAAAAGTCTCGTATGGATGCATTTATATACCTAAATAGAGGAGCTTTTGGGCGGTCTCATTGGGATCCATTGAGCAATCCTGAAGAACAGAATAGATCTCTTCATCACTGTGCTGCTTGCCCGTTGTCTCTCTTATGCTTTGTATTAAGGGGCGTACGTGGGCTGGGATCGTAACCCTAAACCCACCGTCGTCGCCGCCCCTACTCCTGTTCTTGTTGCTCATGTTATGTTTGTTTGTAAAGAGAAAGAAGGGGAGAGAGAAGGGGGCCGGGGGGCAGTTGTGTGCGCGTGTCTCAATTTGTGTATATGTGATGTTTATAGAGAGGCATTGGACAATTGATTTATTATTTATGTAGTTTATGAGCTCTTTTATAGAAAGATTTTGGGAAATTTTAGATTGTGTGTGACCAAACGAATTAAATAAATTGTTAAAAAAAATGTAAATATTATTAAATATTTAAAAAAGAGAAGTGTGTGTGTGTATTGAACAACTAAACAACCTATGAAAAATTATGTGGTGGTATTAAATCTATAACCTATGTAAAAGGTTTTATATGTAACATAGTTGAGCAACACAGGTGTTGAGCCCAAAAATAAAAACGGTCTAAGAACGATAGCAAAGAAAAAAAAAGTGTTTAATTATATATTATATGTACTATTTATTAAAAGTAACGTAGCATCTAATATGGTAATAATATAATAATATCAAATTCTATGTAAATAAAGATGAGAGGGTTTGTGGGTGGGGATAGAGAATGAATTTAATTAAACACCAATAATGCAAAGAGAGTATGTACAAGTGATATGGATAAGACATGGAAATGTCAATGTAGGTGTACATGGCCTTGGTCTAGGACTAATAATAATTGGGTTCGGTGATAAATGTTGTTAGGGCCAATTATATGAAGGAATAAAAAGGGGTTATGATAGAAGACTTTGAGATACCTACTTTTGGGGTTATCCTGTGCATTAAAAGAATAATCATAACGATAATAGAGTTATAAGTTTTTGTAAATAATTTTGTATAAATTAATGTGTATATATGAATGTGATATAAAGAGATTAGTTGAAAATTAATAATAATAATATTTTTTAATTTTTTTAATTATATGAATTTATAATAAATTTATATAATTAATTTCTTCACGTGAATTTATAAAAGAATAAGAGAAATATTATAATAGGTTGGTTTGTTTTATTTATCAGTTTTTTTGTCTGTGAAAATAGAGACAAGGAGAGGAGTAAAGTATTTGCGTGTCTTTGATTTATGCGTGCATAGACATTCACATGAGAGAGAGAGAAGATGGGGGGGGGGGGGGGTGTAGAGGCCACAATGAATTGTCACAACATCACAGTAGGATAACTAGAAAGCGATGCAATCTTTTGCAAAATTTTTGTTTGCTTTATGCATTTGAGTTGAAAAACAGATCTCTATGATTTGAAATTGCTGCAGGACTTTATGTGCTTGGATCATTCTATGTTACGGTTAACGTAACATACTGTTGCTGTGAGTGTGTATATGTTACGTTTACTGTAACATAACACTGGCCTCTATGCTTTGTCTAAAAACTTTTTGACCGAGTAATTGACGGGTTCGGCTTTTTATTTTTCAATAAAAAAAATTATAGTTTTATTTATTTCAGAGACTTTTTAAAGTTAATTGTGCCCCAAGTTTTCATATATTTTAGGTCCAAATTAGGAAAATTAATTGGGCATTATTGGAATTATGGATACAACCAAAACACAGTAAGCCCAAAAGCTAATAGAAGCCCAATGTCCAAACAGCCCCAAAAGTAAAACAAACCAAAAACATCGGAAGCCACTCTTTATCAGAGCCAGGTTTCGATCCTGGGACCTGTGGGTTATGGGCCCACCACGCTTCCGCTGCGCCACTCTGATTTGTTGGAAAGGGTACCCAAACAAATTTACTTGACAAGAACTACGTATGTAGATGACAGCTCATCAACAAGTGGCATCTTATGAAAAGCGAGTTGGTGGGCAAGGTCGACTCCAATTATAAAATAGCAGTGGTGGCAAAATCGTAAGAACGAATTTGCGGGCACCTGCTTTTTATATTCTCCACTCGCCTTCCCTTCAAAACCCTAACCCTGAATTTAACCTCATTATTTTTTGCCCCAAAAATTTTCTCTCCTTTAATCACCTCCTTACTCTAGAAAAGTCTGTTAACACGACCAAGCTATGGGATCCAAATCGAAAGCTGATAATCCTCACACCGGCGACGGCGCAAGCCCCGGGTTCGTATATCTCTCTCTCTTTTCTTTTTCTTTTCCCCTTCAGTCGATTCAGTTAGCTTGTTGTTTTATTTCGTTAAATCATGTGAAATTTTAGATTTTTTGTTTTATTTCTCAGTGAAATTGGTTGAAATCTTGTGATTTTCTCAATTTTTTTCCTCATATAAACAACGTGTTCTGGAATTTGCAGGAAGATTTTCATAGGTGGATTGCCTAAAGACACGACCTATGGTGGGTTTTGTTTTTCTTTTGCTTTATTTTCGATAATTTTTTGCATATGTATTCGGGGTTTTGATTAATTTTGTTGTTGTGTTTGAATATAGCTACGTTTAATAAGCATTTTGGAAAATATGGTGACATAACGGATTCGGTTATAATGAAAGATCGGTACACGGGGCAGCCTAGGGGTTTTGGCTTTATAACTTATGCTGATCCTTCTGTTGTAGACAAGGTTATTGAAGATACCCACATAATTAATGGAAAACAGGTATTTATTTTTTTTAAATTTAATATTTTGTCTGTGATTAGTTACCAACCTTGTTTGTGGTGTGTTGAACATTTTCCAGCTAGCTGAACTTAGGGATGATGTAGCTTAGTTGTTTTTAAATATTTTTTAGCCTTTATTTTTTTGGGTTTTTGATTCATGGAAAGTATATTGTATATGGATTTCAAGTTCTTCCATTTGTTATGCATGAGATAATGATATTAGGTTTCATTTATAGAATAATCTGGTTGGAGTTGTAAATATTTCTTTTGACTTTCATGCAAGATGGTTTAAACTTGTCTATTATTAGCTACCTTATATAGGAGTTCACTATTGCTTATTCGGCTGCCTTTTTTTTCATCCTCTCTGTTAAATCACCAGGTTGAGATTAAAAGAACTATTCCAAAAGGCTCAGGTCAATCAAAGGATTTCAAGACAAAGAAGATATTTGTTGGTGGGATACCATCATCAGTATCTGAAGGTATGTCTTCAAGTCAAGGAGTTGTTTTCCTGATTTTTAGTATATAAATAAAATAATGTCATGGAATGTGAGCTTGTACCTTTTCAATGACATGTTTTATCATACAGATGAACTCAAGAATTTCTTCTCCAAGTATGGGAAAGTTCTGGAACACCAAATCATACGTGATCATGAAACTAACCGTTCTAGAGGTTTTGGTTTTGTAATTTTTGATAGTGAAGAAGTTGTGGATGAAATGTTATCGAAGGGAAATATGATTGATATGGCTGGTACCCAGGTGAGCTTATTAGGATGGTCTCCAGTAAATCAACTTCTAAAAGGATATTTGTTCATTGTTTATAATGTTTTGTTGCTTTTTCTCTTTGCCTTGTGGATATATCAGCCTGGGATTGTTTACTCAATTGATACAGTTTATGCGCAAAATAGCATTTTAGTTGTTTTAAAATATTTCTAATAATTATAGGTGGAGGTTGTTACAGGTATAGGTAATCTCAGGAAAGGGCTACCATAATAGTTTGCTTGCAGCAGAACCTAGGTTAACTAAGTTGCTTTGTTGTAGGTGGAGATCAAGAAAGCTGAACCAAAGAAATCCTCGAACCCTCCACCTCCTCCATCATATGCTAGCAATTCTAGGGGCCGTTCTTTCAATGACGGCTTTGGTGGGTTTGGAAGTTCTTATGGGGGCTTTGATGGTGGGTTTGGTCCTGGTCCTTATAGGACACCTGCCGGTCTTGGTGGTAGGCTTGGTGGTGGGTATGGTTATGGTAGTAGTGGTGGAGAATACGGTGGTGGCTATGGGGGTTTTGGTGGCAGTAGCTTAGGAGGCTACCGAGGTGAACCTTCCCTTGGTTATTCCGGCCGCTTTGGACCCTATGGTGGTGGTTTTGGCAGTAGTTACGGTGGAAGTGGTCTAGGTGGATATGGTAGAGGCGGTGAAGGTTATGGTAGTTACGGAGGTTCAGGATATGGTGGTGGCTATGACTCTGGTCCAGGTGCTAGTTATGGTGCAGGAGGTGGACTGTATGGAAGGGGAGGCTATAGTGGCAGTAGTCGGTACCATCCTTATGCAAGATCTTAGAATTTTCACCAAGGTTCCTAGATTCTTATTGTGCTCTGTTAGGCACTTCCTCAAAAGTACTAGAAGTTTTACATAATAGCAGCAATTGAGGCAGCTTTTGAAGATCAGAAGACATATCACATTACTAGACTGCTTCTTATATTGTATGGCATAGACAAAAATAGATTACTTTCAACTAGTGCTTGGTATTCTATTCTGTGGCTCTAGTTTTATTTTCCAGTTAGCTTGTTGTGTTATGTAGACTGTAGAAATCTCTTCTTTGGGGTTGTTATTGTTTCTTTTAGTTTGATGATCTAGATAGAAATTTTTATGAATCAATTTCTTTTAGCTTGTTATATTTTCTTGTAGCAATTAGTCACTTAAGTTTGATTCAGATAGAGAGAAGTATTTTACATTGGCCTAGACTTTCAACTTGGGTGCTGAAACGCTGTTGCTGTTTAGCTAACATCCTAGACTTGCATTGGTGTGGGCAGGTAGTATTTTTGTTGTTATTTCTTAATTTAGTCCTGAGAAGATTTTTAAGATTTATAGAAAGGCCATCTTCTAGGCTTTGGATATATTTGTTCTTTTTAATTTTCTCTGGAAAAACATTAGTTTTTTTTTTTTTTTTTGGTTCTGAAGATTTGTACAGTAGGCTTCTGTTGCACTCCCCTTAACTAACAATAACTTGTATGCTTTTTCCTTACTAACACTGTTTTTTGGTGTGTGTCTGTTTTTCTGTTTTTGGATGACGGACAAGCCAAATTTGTCTAAATGTGTTTAGACTTGAATAGAAACAAGACAATGCAGTTGCATCATTGACACAATGCTACTTGCATTGTATTGACATTGGTAGTTAAGGATTGCCCAAAAAAAGGGGTTTTTTTATTAAGTGTCATACAAATCAGTCTTTGAGGATCATATTTTGATGTACTTGTTATCATGCATTGGCATTTGCTGCTGAGTGTAATCAAATATACAGGGGCTTTCTTGAAATTTATATATTTTGATTATCCTTGCTGGATGAATTGTTCATTGTCTAGCTTAAATAAAACTTCTTGTTTGGTTACCTTTCTTTCCTGAAAATTGTTTTTTTTTTTCCTTCTTAACAATAATAATAATTATAATAATTTAGCATGTTTATGTGAGTCAAGTTCTTTCATCGACATTTGGTTATTCTTTTACGTTCTATCAGCGCCAGTGCTGATTAACAATTCCTCTGGAGAGGGAGGGGAGAGAACAAGAAAAGAAAAAAAAAATGAAAATGCAGATTAACTATTAACAACAGTCTATTGTAACCGTTTAAGACAATGATTCGTTTTCTGAATCTACTTTTCCGATCAAGATACTTAATATATGTAAACATAGCGTCAAACTTTGACGGAAATGTTGTTGTAAAATTGCTCGTAGGAGCACGGCTTCATAAGCTTTGTCTGTTCACAAAAAATTAAACATACTACTCGATTGACAAAAAGCAGGATAATAAGTTTATTATTATCGATATTGGCTTCTTAAAGTGGAAAAGGTCTATGCTAAATTTAAAGATATTCTTAAATCATGCATTAATATGCATTAATATTTAATGTAAAGCTTGCATTGATGTTTTAATGTAAAAGCATGTATTAGTATTAATGATAAGTTTGCATTGATATTTGTTGTAAAAGTATGCGTTCAACCAACAAAGTGTTGGCTCCACTGGTAATGGAATCCCCTTAAGTGGTTTGATTGAGTTTGTTTCGATTAAAGTCGCGAAGTCGCGCTGTTGGGAGGCGTGTCTCCGATTCGGCGGGAACTTACTGCAGGTTGTGGTATCCCAGGATACCTCGTGTTTAAGACAAAAAAAAAAAAAAAAGGCATGCGTTGGAAATAATGTTAAGCGTACATTGATATTTAATGCAAAGCATCTAATAGAATTAATGGAAGTGTAGAAATGAAGCTTATAAATAGCAAGTTTCGCCATCCATCATAATTAGTTCAAAAATCCAAGAGAAAGCTTAAAAAGAAGTTAAGAGCATTTTCTAATTTTGGATAATCAATTTCTATATTTATTTTTCTTAGATTTGTTGTAATTACAATTGTTAGTCTGCAATAATCCTGGAAAATTAATATTAAGCAGATGGGTATTTTGTTTTCACATTACTATTCACAGCAAGTGTTATTACTGTTGAAGTTTAAATTTGTTAGTCAACAAAACAACTCTATCTTAAGTTGTAGCAGGAGTTTATTTAGGGCATATCAACGATTGAATATGTTCTCCTACCTTATTCTCTAGAACATACAACAAAATCAAGCATATTGCACACTACTAAGTTCGGATTTCTAATTAAGTGTAAATTTATTTCAATCGAAAAAGAGTAAAGTTCCTCCTTATGATACATGGTCCCAAACAGTGATTTAATAATATAAATTATGATTTTTTTATAAATTTTTTACAGTATATGTATTATCTGAACTTTAATAGCAACTCTAGATAGTGTATAAAAGCCCATACGATTGTTACAGCATCACGCATGCTTGATGAGTCCTTGAGCCAACTCATCTCCTTAACACAGGTTGAGGTCATCAGAACCATTGAGCTACAACCTACAAGTCCAAATGGCCAGCGATATAAATTATGTTAATATGTGATAAAATTTTTATAGTAATAATAATATTTTATTATAATTGATTTGCACTGAAAAGATTGGGATATGCAGTGTTGGTATAGTATAATAGGAAGCAGTCCGATTTGCCACGTGTGACCAATAATTATTTATTGGCGATGATTTGTTGAGTAAGTTTTAAATTTAATTACTCCATAGAAGTTTTTAAGATAAAGTAAAGGATAAAATTATTTTCTAATTTTTTAGTTTGTTCCTTATCAGAATCCTTTTAAAAACAAATGACCCATGCCTAGTTACGTTCTTTTAGATAAAAAAAAATTTTATTGCCGGTTAAATTGATGCGCGAGGAATGAGTAGACAATATGAAATTGAAACGACGTCGTAGGGAATATTCACAGTCACGCGACGCAGGGGAGCAAAGCCTAATTCGGCAAAGAGAGTTCAAGAGAGACTACAGAGTACAGACACATCGTGACTATCAGATATTTGTGCGCTTGATCGGCGATTCCGATAAATTTTCAGCAACCCAGTGATCACTCACAGAAAAAGTACGAAAAACATGGGCGAGTTGAAATACGAATTGTCACAAAACGCATACATAAAGCTAGTGCTGCACGCGCGGAAGCACAAGACGGCGGCGGTCAACGGAGTCCTTCTGGGACGAGTCTCTCCCCAAAACGACGCCGTCGTCGAGATCGCTGACTCCGTCCCTCTCTTTCATTCCCACCTGGGCCTTCTCCCCAATCTCGAGATCTCCCTGATCGTGGTAATTTACGCACATATTCCCTCCCTCTTTATACGTGTTTATATAATTAAAATGATTGATGGTTGTTGGTATTTTGTCAAATTTTGTGATTTGTCTAGGAGTTGAAATCAAAGTATACGAGGATTTGGTATCTGGGTTGTGGTTTGTATTCCTGAAATGTTCTGCCTTTTTAATAAAGTTGTTTTTTTTTCCCTTTACCAAAAAACAAAATACAATTAAATAAACTATCTCTACCTTTTGTACTGTGTTTGGGAATTGAGTTGAACTATGGGTGAATGATTGTTTTGTAGTGGAAGTTTAAACTGTTTTTTTTTTTTTCCAAGTGTGGTAATATGAAAACTGCATTTTTTTTTTAAATTTTGGTGTTTGGAATTTGATTTGTTTTGTATTGAATTTTGAGGTTAAGGAGGTCTAAGGAATGCTGATGTCTTTGATTTGAACAGATAGAAGAGCATTATAGTGCTCAGGGTCTTGGCATTGTGGGGTATTTTCATGCAAATGAGAGGTTTGATGACTTGGAGCTTGGTAGCATTGCTAAGAATATTGGCGATCACATTTGCCGGTACTTTCCTCAATGTGCCGTTCTCTTGGTATGTAATTGTTATCTAGGTATTTTGAAGGTGCATTGCTTGTGTTTATTGCTCAAATTTTTTTATCGTTTTTTACCTTTTATGTTTTACCATTATAGTTAGATAACAAAAAGCTGGAAGCCTTACCCAAGGGGAAAGACCAGAGTCCTGTTATGCAGGTTAGTGCTGTTATTGTTTGCATAGAATTGTCTAATTACGGTGTGTCTGTCAGCTTTTTCGCTATTAAAAGGTTTTGGTTGTGAATTATGTAAGATGTTGTGTTATGTGAATGTTCCAGATTGATGCAAAATGATCACGATGTATTAAAAATTTCTTGTTCTTATTATCAAAAGGTTTTGGTTGTGACTTACAGTGTTATTCTTGAAGAATGAAGAATGAAACTATGATTAATGTGTGAATCAAATTGTTGGAGAATGTTTATTACTTGAGAATGAATATGTTGGATAATGTGGTGAATGTGACGAGTTTAACCAGCCAGGTTTAAGATGACGCTATGGATGAAATTATGCTGTGATCTCCTGTTTCATCCTTTCCAACACGCAACACTTCTTTTGACAGGAAGTTGATGATAAAGTTCTTTTCCAAGTTCATGGTTGTTGTGTACAACAATTTTCCCAAGGCCATGTTGAGCATCATTATGGCTATTACTGTTCCATTTGTTGCATGCACTTCTGGCATTTGTTGTTATGCTGGTGTAACAAACTTCAATGTACTGAACCTTGTTGGGTTCTGGTACCATTTCTTCTGTACAAATCTTCTTTCTGATTTGCCTTCAGTTAAGCTTATTGTATTTCTCTTCGTGTATTAGCTTTACATAAGGGATGCATCCAAGAACTGGAAGCTAGTTGGATCTGATGGTGGCTGTCAATTGCTAACTAAGGAGCCTGCAGCAAATGTTGTTTTAAGGGATTATATTTCTACAGAGAAGTGGCAGGATGTTGTAGATTTTGATGATCACCTTGATGACATTAGCAAGTATGTACTGCTGATCAATGTCTATATAATTTTTCAAATCAATATCAAAATGGCTAAACCACACTGTATTAAGCGTGTAGGACAGAAATGTAATCTGCTATTTTTCATTTGCTATTTGCAGGGACTGGCTGAACCCTGACCTTTTCAAATGAGATTGCCCATGGCCGTCAGTATTTTTGCCCTCTTCAAGACTGATAGTAGTTAATACTGATGATGACATATATTTACCTATGGTCTAAGACATGGTGAACATGAAAGGAAAATTTGTCAAATCGAGTTTCTTGTTTTGCTAAGAAGTTTTTGTATTTTTAAACTGTTCTGTTGCATTAACATCTGCTTTGGATTACATTATGAAGTTCCCGGAAATGTTACTCAGCCTGTTTTTGTCTCTCAAGCACTCCAACTACAATTATGGTTTCAACTTGAGAATGGAATTCATTCTGTTTCTTAACGTATAGTCTGTCTGGTTTGCTTCTGTCTTTATTTATTTGTTTTTCGAAATACTCAAAAAACGATTTTTGGTTGGAGTGATGAGATTAAAAAAAATTATTTGGAATAGAAAACATAGGGTTAAAATTTCACAATTAAAAAAGAAAAACTTTATTTTTGATGTGTTTGATTTTGATGATATATATAAGTATAATTAGTTAAAATGATAAAATGGACATAAATATCCATAAAGATCAAAAGCTTAACTTAAATTAAAATTAAGTTTAAGAAATCTCCTAAAATCAAGTGATCTTTAAAAGAAGAAGAAGAAGAAGAAAATGTTCCAATACACACAAAAAAAAAAAAAAAAAATTGTTTGAATATGAAGAGAATAGTTTAGTTTTCAATCTTTATAACTTTAAATAATTATTGTAGTTTAAAGGAAGATGAAAAAGATTTTAGGGTTCATGTAGGTGCTTTAATTGGATTGACACACCAATAACGGTTACTTGAGTTTAGAAACTATATCCACATTGAATTTATTAGTAGGTGGACAATTATGTTCTAAACATTCAAGTTAAGAATCTATTTAGTAAAAATTACAAATACGAGGTAGAATCATGATAGAGACTATGATCACTTGTAAGGTTGTTGGAAGTTGTTTGATACAGCAGATTATGCAACATGGGCTTCATAATTCTATTTCCTGCTTGCCGGGCAAAGAAAATTGACGACAAGTCGTCCGTCTAACGGTTAATGACATGAATGACATATCGTGTGATAATAAAATGACGATGAAAAGTCATCTTTATTTTAAATAAACGAAATTGATGTTGTTTATCATATAAATAATATAACAACACGTCATTTAAATGCATGGATGCATTACTATTTACGCACGCTTGTAGAGATGATGTGTAATCTATGTGCTTGGTATGTGGATGTCAAATAGTCTACTGGAATAATAATAAACGATGCTCATCCAAAACGATACTCTATGCTTGTTGGTTTTGATAAATTTATGTATAATTCCCGATTATTAATTTATTAGTAATTTATCTAATATATTAAATTACATTAATGCTTTTTTTTTTTAATTTTACTTTATAATGAATATAGAAAACACAACACTAAAAGGTGAAATTGTAGAAATAAAAGTTAAGTAATTTTCTTTCCAGCTTTCTTTATAGAATTATTAATGTATATCTTTTTGAATAAAAATAACTTTTGACTAGTAACCCAAGTTTATTTATCTATAAATAATTATCAAAAAAGTGATATTTATGATAATTTTTTTTAGTTAATAATATAAATTAATTTTCTTAAAATTATTTATAGTAATAGTAAAAATAAATAACGATATTAATAATAATAACATGAATCAAACTCCCCTCTGCCTAATTAATAATTAATGAACGCTCTTTTGTAACTAAAAACAAATGATATAGAGAAGTATCTAGCTGCCGGTTTATTATTACGATTATAACGAACATACACTGTTGGAGTTGGACAAGCCGTTGAAATGGTTACCTCACTTTGTTCGCTGCATTCTCCATTAACAGTATCAAACGCTCACTCACCCACTTCACATGACCTAAAAACTGAGCTTCTCCACAAGTTCAACTCACCATTTGAGCTCAAACAAGCACACGTTCACCTCATCAAAACAAACACGCCTCTTTCATCTCTCCCTTTAACTCGAGTTGGCTTGGTTTCGGCTCTTACTCCTAGTTTCACATACGCCCGACAAATCTTTGCACACGTTAATGAACCTGAACTTGTTTTATGGAATTATTGCTTGAAATCATTCGCTGAAAGCGATAACCCAGTGAATGCAATCTTGTTGTTTTATCGGTTGCGGCATTTTGATGTTTTGCCTGATACTTTTACTTGTTCTTTTGTGCTAAAAGCGTGTACGAATGAATTGGATCTTTATAATGGTAGAATTATTCATGGATATGTTGTGAAACTTGGGTTTACGTTCAACTTGGTGCTGCAGAACATGATTGTGAATTTGTACGGTGAGTGTGGAGAAATTTCGGATGCTCGGTTGTTGTTTGAGAAAATATCGCAAAGAGATGTTGTGACTTGGAATATAATGATGATCCAGTTGATAAAGAGGGGAGATATTGTGGAGGCAAGTGAATTGTTTAGAAAGATGCCAGAGAGGAGTGTTAGGTCATGGACAGGGATGATTTCGGGTTATGTTCAGTGCGGGAAGGCGAAGGAGGCTGTGGAGTTGTTTATGGAGATGGAACAGGTGGGCGTGAGGCCAAATGAGGTGACTGTTGTGGCCGTTCTTGCTGCCTGCGCTGACTTGGGTGCATTGGATTTGGGCAGAAGGGTTCATGAGTACTCCAACCAAAGTGGGTTTAGGAGAAATATCAGAGTTTGTAACACGTTGATTGATATGTATGTGAAGTGTGGATGCTTGGAGGGTGCTAGGAGAGTGTTCATTGAGATGGAAGAACGAACAGTTTTCACATGGTCTGCTATGATTCAAGGTCTTGCAATTCATGGACAAGCTAAGGAAGCTCTAACAAGTTTTAATAAAATGATTGAAATAGGCATTGTGCCAAATGGAGTTACCTTCATTGGACTGTTGCATGCTTGTAGCCACATGGGATGGGTTGACGAGGGGCGTAGATTTTTCTATAGCATGACTACAGAGTACGGAATCGTTCCGCAGGTTGAGCATTATGGTTGTATGGTTGACCTTTTAAGCCGTGCTGGGTTCCTTCAAGAGGCTTATGAGTTCATCAGAAACATGCCTATAAAACCAAATGGGGTTGTCTGGGGAGCTCTCCTCGGCGGATGCAGAGTTCACAAAAATGTTGATTTGGCTGAGGAAGCTAGTAGACAACTTGGTCGATTGGATCCTCTAAACAATGGATACCATGTGGTTCTATCTAACATTTATGCAGAGGCAGAACGATGGGAGGATGTGACAAGAGTTAGGAAGTTGATGAGAAATCTAGGCGTGAAGAAGACACCAGGTTGGAGCTCAATCACAGTTGATGGAGTGGTTCATGAGTTTGTGGCTGGCGATGAGACTCATCCACAAGCTGAGAAGATATTCCAAATGTGGGAAAAGCTACTAGATGGCCTGAAGCTAAAAGGATATATACCTAACACATCAGTTGTTCTGTTGGATATAGAAGAGAAAGAGAAAGAGAAATTTTTGTACCGCCATAGTGAGAAATTGGCTCTAACTTTTGGATTAATTAACACCTCTCCTGGAACACCCATCAGGATAATGAAGAATCTTCGAGTTTGTGAGGACTGTCATGCTGCATTTAAGTTGATCTCAGAAATTGTAAATCGTGAGATAGTTGTGCGAGATAGGAATAGGTTCCATTGTTTTCAAGCTGGCTCTTGTTCTTGCGGGGATTATTGGTAACTGGATTCCCATTATTTTGTAATCCAATATTTTTATTAAAATTAAAATCATTGACACACTGATAATTTGTGCCTTCTCATGCCGCTTTGACTAATAAACATTCCTTATCAAATATTTTAAGAGCTTAATCATAAATACTAACTTGTGATACTGTGCTAATGAAATTTTACAGCTTTGTTATCTCCATTCATTCTTCATCCATTGATAAATGCAGCCTTGGTTCCTTCCAAATTTCTTGCACAGAAAACATTGTAACAGTTTGGCTGATGGAATTTCTGCTGAACCTCAGGCCCCTGGGCATCCTTTTACCTTTATCCCTGGTGCTATAGGACATCTTGCCAATCGACAATTATCAGCAGCAGCCAGATCCCAACAGTGTGGAGGAAAGATGTCATGGCATTGAAGGGTGAAGTAAAGAATCACACCCATTAAGGCAACTCCAGCATCCAATGCTGCTGATAAAATATAGGTATGCCTAGCCCACCAGCACTGAAACCTTCTGTAAACATAATAGTTGAAGAAAATTCCAACAGTTGGCTAACTCAAATAGTTCTAAGCTTCAGATGGCACACATCCTGGACCAG